>OX244262.1:5462265-10262265 GCA_945867215.1 Epinotia demarniana
GGCGGGGCTGCGGTTCGGCGCGCCCGAGCAGCAGGGCGGCCAGGCGGCGCAGGCCGTGCCGCCCGCGCCCTCGCCGCAGACACCCGGCGCGCCCGCCGGCGGACAGAGCCAGCCGCAGGTATGTGTTAGACCGTCCCACCCCGCGTACGGCACGTCGCCCGGCGCAGCGGGCGTGCCGGCGCAGCGGCCGGCGGGGCTGCGGTTCGGCGCGCCCGAGCAGCAGGGCGGCCAGGCGGCGCAGGCCGTGCCGCCCGCGCCCTCGCCGCAGACACCCGGCGCGCCCGCCGGCGGACAGAGCCAGCCGCAGGTATGTGTTAGACCGTCCCACCCCGCGTACGGCACGTCGCCCGGCGCAGCGGGCGTGCCGGCGCAGCGGCCGGCGGGGCTGCGGTTCGGCGCGCCCGAGCAGCAGGGCGGCCAGGCGGCGCAGGCCGTGCCGCCCGCGCCCTCGCCGCAGACACCCGGCGCGCCCGCCGGCGGACAGAGCCAGCCGCAGGTATGTGTTAGACCGTCCCACCCCGCGTACGGCACGTCGCCCGGCGCAGCGGGCGTGCCGGCGCAGCGGCCGGCGGGGCTGCGGTTCGGCGCGCCCGAGCAGCAGGGCGGCCAGGCGGCGCAGGCCGTGCCGCCCGCGCCCTCGCCGCAGACACCCGGCGCGCCCGCCGGCGGACAGAGCCAGCCGCAGGTATGTGTTAGACCGTCCCACCCCGCGTACGGCACGTCGCCCGGCGCGGCGGGCGTGCCGGCGCAGCGGCCGGCGGGGCTGCGGTTCGGCGCGCCCGAGCAGCAGGGCGGCCAGGCGGCGCAGGCCGTGCCGCCCGCGCCCTCGCCGCAGACACCCGGCGCGCCCGCCGGCGGACAGAGCCAGCCGCAGGTATGTGTTAGACCGTCCCACCCCGCGTACGGCACGTCGCCCGGCGCAGCGGGCGTGCCGGCGCAGCGGCCGGCGGGGCTGCGGTTCGGCGCGCCCGAGCAGCAGGGCGGCCAGGCGGCGCAGGCCGTGCCGCCCGCGCCCTCGCCGCAGACACCCGGCGCGCCCGCCGGCGGACAGAGCCAGCCGCAGGTATGTGTTAGACCGTCCCACCCCGCGTACGGCACGTCGCCCGGCGCAGCGGGCGTGCCGGCGCAGCGGCCGGCGGGGCTGCGGTTCGGCGCGCCCGAGCAGCAGGGCGGCCAGGCGGCGCAGGCCGTGCCGCCCGCGCCCTCGCCGCAGACACCCGGCGCGCCCGCCGGCGGACAGAGCCAGCCGCAGGTATGTGTTAGACCGTCCCACCCCGCGTACGGCACGTCGCCCGGCGCAGCGGGCGTGCCGGCGCAGCGGCCGGCGGGGCTGCGGTTCGGCGCGCCCGAGCAGCAGGGCGGCCAGGCGGCGCAGGCCGTGCCGCCCGCGCCCTCGCCGCAGACACCCGGCGCGCCCGCCGGCGGACAGAGCCAGCCGCAGGTATGTGTTAGACCGTCCCACCCCGCGTACGGCACGTCGCCCGGCGCAGCGGGCGTGCCGGCGCAGCGGCCGGCGGGGCTGCGGTTCGGCGCGCCCGAGCAGCAGGGCGGCCAGGCGGCGCAGGCCGTGCCGCCCGCGCCCTCGCCGCAGACACCCGGCGCGCCCGCCGGCGGACAGAGCCAGCCGCAGGTATGTGTTAGACCGTCCCACCCCGCGTACGGCACGTCGCCCGGCGCAGCGGGCGTGCCGGCGCAGCGGCCGGCGGGGCTGCGGTTCGGCGCGCCCGAGCAGCAGGGCGGCCAGGCGGCGCAGGCCGTGCCGCCCGCGCCCTCGCCGCAGACACCCGGCGCGCCCGCCGGCGGACAGAGCCAGCCGCAGGTATGTGTTAGACCGTCCCACCCCGCGTACGGCACGTCGCCCGGCGCAGCGGGCGTGCCGGCGCAGCGGCCGGCGGGGCTGCGGTTCGGCGCGCCCGAGCAGCAGGGCGGCCAGGCGGCGCAGGCCGTGCCGCCCGCGCCCTCGCCGCAGACACCCGGCGCGCCCGCCGGCGGACAGAGCCAGCCGCAGGTATGTGTTAGACCGTCCCACCCCGCGTACGGCACGTCGCCCGGCGCAGCGGGCGTGCCGGCGCAGCGGCCGGCGGGGCTGCGGTTCGGCGCGCCCGAGCAGCAGGGCGGCCAGGCGGCGCAGGCCGTGCCGCCCGCGCCCTCGCCGCAGACACCCGGCGCGCCCGCCGGCGGACAGAGCCAGCCGCAGGTATGTGTTAGACCGTCCCACCCCGCGTACGGCACGTCGCCCGGCGCAGCGGGCGTGCCGGCGCAGCGGCCGGCGGGGCTGCGGTTCGGCGCGCCCGAGCAGCAGGGCGGCCAGGCGGCGCAGGCCGTGCCGCCCGCGCCCTCGCCGCAGACACCCGGCGCGCCCGCCGGCGGACAGAGCCAGCCGCAGGTATGTGTTAGACCGTCCCACCCCGCGTACGGCACGTCGCCCGGCGCAGCGGGCGTGCCGGCGCAGCGGCCGGCGGGGCTGCGGTTCGGCGCGCCCGAGCAGCAGGGCGGCCAGGCGGCGCAGGCCGTGCCGCCCGCGCCCTCGCCGCAGACACCCGGCGCGCCCGCCGGCGGACAGAGCCAGCCGCAGGTATGTGTTAGACCGTCCCACCCCGCGTACGGCACGTCGCCCGGCGCAGCGGGCGTGCCGGCGCAGCGGCCGGCGGGGCTGCGGTTCGGCGCGCCCGAGCAGCAGGGCGGCCAGGCGGCGCAGGCCGTGCCGCCCGCGCCCTCGCCGCAGACACCCGGCGCGCCCGCCGGCGGACAGAGCCAGCCGCAGGTATGTGTTAGACCGTCCCACCCCGCGTACGGCACGTCGCCCGGCGCAGCGGGCGTGCCGGCGCAGCGGCCGGCGGGGCTGCGGTTCGGCGCGCCCGAGCAGCAGGGCGGCCAGGCGGCGCAGGCCGTGCCGCCCGCGCCCTCGCCGCAGACACCCGGCGCGCCCGCCGGCGGACAGAGCCAGCCGCAGGTATGTGTTAGACCGTCCCACCCCGCGTACGGCACGTCGCCCGGCGCAGCGGGCGTGCCGGCGCAGCGGCCGGCGGGGCTGCGGTTCGGCGCGCCCGAGCAGCAGGGCGGCCAGGCGGCGCAGGCCGTGCCGCCCGCGCCCTCGCCGCAGACACCCGGCGCGCCCGCCGGCGGACAGAGCCAGCCGCAGGTATGTGTTAGACCGTCCCACCCCGCGTACGGCACGTCGCCCGGCGCAGCGGGCGTGCCGGCGCAGCGGCCGGCGGGGCTGCGGTTCGGCGCGCCCGAGCAGCAGGGCGGCCAGGCGGCGCAGGCCGTGCCGCCCGCGCCCTCGCCGCAGACACCCGGCGCGCCCGCCGGCGGACAGAGCCAGCCGCAGGTATGTGTTAGACCGTCCCACCCCGCGTACGGCACGTCGCCCGGCGCAGCGGGCGTGCCGGCGCAGCGGCCGGCGGGGCTGCGGTTCGGCGCGCCCGAGCAGCAGGGCGGCCAGGCGGCGCAGGCCGTGCCGCCCGCGCCCTCGCCGCAGACACCCGGCGCGCCCGCCGGCGGACAGAGCCAGCCGCAGGTATGTGTTAGACCGTCCCACCCCGCGTACGGCACGCATAGATCAATATTCTACTTAAGAATCTTTCGCTTCCCTCAGGATTCAAAATATCGCCCTCGCCATAAATATGTAATTTTGCTCAAACATGCAATAAAATATTGACGTTGTGTTCTTCATATTGGGCTTCGAATTGTCGCGTTTCGGGCGCAGCGAGACGAGAGGTCCGTAATGGCATCTCATACAAAATTGGAGGCCTAGGCCTGCAAGATGGTCTTTTTTCATTCACCGATTTGTGGCACAGCATTGAGCCATGAAAATATAAGTTTGATTTCTTGGAGTTTTTTATTCATTTTATTGCATGTTTGACAAAAGCACCCAGTAGGCCAGCCTCATAACTATCCGGCCTTGCTACGATCGGCCGTCGTACTCTAATATGTACTCAGCCGGCAACCCCTCTCTTCCCGGCTTCTGTAGTAATGTACTATTGTTGTTATAGTCATGTAACGCATTCGCGCAGTAATGCATTATCTTAATGCATTACTACCTTGTTTCGAAATTAAGCAATGTTCCCATGGCTATAACTATCAAGGACAGATGACAATTAGAACATGAACCTTTGTCTTGTAGGCAGCGACGCAAGGCGCGCCGCCGCCCGGCCCCGGCGGGCCGCAACCCCAAGCTACGGGCTCCATCGCGGACCCCGAGAAGCGCAAACTCATCCAGCAACAACTAGTGTTGCTACTGCACGCACACAAGTGCCAGCGGAGAGAATCGCAGTCAAACGGAGAAATATGGCAGTGCACGCTGCCGCACTGCAAGACTATGAAGGGGGTGCTCAACCATATGATGTCCTGTCAAGTGAGTATACTAACTCGGCCACACTATGCCCCTCGCGCCGCGCTGTGACACACACTGCTCTACTCACGTGATTAATCGCGACGCTCCACACCATGTTACTTGCCTTAACTGTCGCTCCTTTGACTCGCGCCCAAAAAACCGATAAAACAGGGAGCGGTGCGCATGACGAGCAATGTTGTCACACTATGTCTTTGCCTCCTTTCCTCGCTATTTCCCACGTCACTCCACGAGTGTGTGGCCTGGGTATACGACTTTCTGAAAGCTTCAAACTAAAAAACTCCAAAAGCAACTCTGGAAGCCTCAAGCCGCGGCATATGATGCCTGAAACATATTGGCCGCCATTTTGTACATTTTACTTCTGCATTCGAGATTTGTGAATACTTCAATTGCTTTTTTGGGTTCTGTTGGTGAAGAAAGCCTTATTGACATATGATTTGCCTCCGACTAAGAATTGATGTGACTATTACCAGATCGGAGTACTTTTTCGACATACATCTGAACAAAATGGTACACATTATTTCTAAGAACTTTTTTATATCAACATCTCGAAGTGCAAATAGTTACTTTAAACATGACGTTTCAACGGGTTACCCCGGCCGTGCTCTAGAGTCTAGCTGAAAGTTTCCAACAAAGATATGACCCGTGACCTTTTAAATATATGCACAAAAAGCGTTTTATCTCCTTCCAAGTCATAGCAGTAAAAAAGAGATCGCATCATGTATGTCTCTTTCGCAGGCCGGCAAGAACTGCGCAGTGCCACACTGCTCGTCGTCGAGACAGATCATCAACCACTGGAAGCATTGCAATAAGAACGACTGTCCCGTCTGCTTGCCCCTCAAACAGGCGGATCGGTCTAGAAATAATAATATGAATGGTAAGTTTTACAAGCTTTTATCATTTCAGTTCACATAATTGTCTACTAGACCACAAGTGTTTGACATGTTTTTGATTAACTTCTGGCGTTTAATAGGGCTGAAAGTTGGCATGAATACCATTAGGTGTTCATGTTGTTGTAATTGTGATGATGCTGATGATTTTTGGTGTACATTGAATTTCATTCGGTTGTACAATTTTGCACCCAATCATCATCACTCACAAATTATTATTTTTCCACACCTTTCATTCAGAAAAGTAAGTTTTGCCCCACGACGAGAGGGATCAAAATGCTATTTTTCTGTTCAAGCTACTTTTTTAGTTTATTAATTGGCATGTAGCATTTACGCAATGTGCCAATTGAACGCATATCTTAATAAAATTATCGATTGATAACACATTCTACGGTTTGAGGTATGACAATACCGATTTGTTGGAAAGGCTGGGCGTCAGCGAACGAAAAAAACACTGGGCGTCAATTCGGTTCTTCCCAATCACAATAATTCGCGAACTCGCTTTCAGAAGTTAGCCCGACGCTTGTGGAAGGGAGTCCGCGAAACGTATTAAAATGTGATTGGGATCGGAATAGACTAACAAAAATCGATGTCCTACACTTGTCCTTAGCTGCGTTACTTTTGGAATGTGCGCTACAACATGTATTTTTCTATCAAATGTAATTTTTAGGAGGAAGCCGCCCGATCGCGCAAGAGTTAAAGTTACACAATTATCCTTCTGATTACTAGATCAGAAGGATAATTGTGTTGCTTAGTATTTAGTTTTAATTCTCCATATCATTCACTTCCACCACCAGACCATATTATTTTGGCAAATTAAGGACAATGCTTGAGCTGGAGTTGTGCACCACACGTGGGAGGGACACGCCGCACTCTACTCTCTCCCTTCTACGTGTGGCGCACGATGGCTACCGCCGCCGCCGCTCGAAGTCGAGCCAGCCGGATGAAACTGCGGGTTTCGCGGTTTAACGCGGTTCGGCTGCGACGTTATAGTGCGTCGTTTATGTCCACTCTAAAGATAAATCGGATTGCTCTGATTTACTTTCTGTTGGTAGTATGATAATGTTCATGAGATGTGTGTCCTCCAGCAGCGGGCACGGCGCCGCACGCGGTGTCGGCGCCCCCGTCGGCGCCCGGCGCGGGCCCCGGGCCGGGCGCGGGCCCCGGGCCGGGCGCCGGCCCCGCGCCGGGCCCCGCGCCCGCGCAGCCGGCGCCGGACATGAAGCGCGCGTACGAGGCGCTCGGCATCGCCTGCCCCACGTCCGTGGGCATGTTCCCGCGCGCGCGCCTGCCCGGCCCACGCCCGCCGCTCACCGACGTGCAGGCCGCGCCCGGCCAGATGCAGCCGCTCTTCCAGCACCAGACCATGGCCGACCTGCAGCACCAGCAGCTGGTGAGTGCACCGACACCCCAAGCTCCCATCCCCGATGACGTGACCGAAAACTGTAAACTTGCCCGTCCACCGAAGTGCAAAGCTGCCTTTCATTTGATATCTAATGAAAAGTTACACTTCTATGGAAACACATTTTAGCTTATTTTTGATGGATGCGCGACCTTACGGCGCGTCCACGACATTGAACGTCAGCGACAACAATTCATCATGAGTGTAACGAGAGAGAGCCCGGATCACGATCTCTCGCTTAAACTTATGACGCTCGAGGACGTGGTCTAGCCGGTAGCGTAGCCTTTCAACGCCAACCATTCAACTCATTTGCGATCGTGTGTGCCGCCATGTTCTACACATTCTCAAAATAAGATTTATTTTTAATAGGAAGGAAAGACTCTTATGCTTCTCTTTTATCCACCAAACAGTATTACAACGTTGGACTATTCCAGATGGGAGCCGGCACGATCCAGTTGCCGGGAGGACCCGTAACGGCCAACCCGGCGTCCGGGACGAAGGAGTGGCACCAGTCTATAACAGCCGATCTCAGAAACCATCTTGTTCATAAACTGTGAGTAAACACCATTTTAAACATAAATTACATGAGCCTATTAACTTCTTCTATGCTAGTATGCTTGAGACAATTGTAACACAGTTTCTGAGAAACAACATTGTAATTCGTGACCCTCTAGCATGCTTAAGAGATGCCCCCATGTCAAATGGGTTTACCATTGTCACAAAAACAGTTTAGTTGAAGCCTTTAAAATCGTAGTAATGAGCTTCCTAGCAGGCAAATAGTTGAACGACACCATGATACTATGACATACGGTCGTACAATGATTATGAAGATATTTTTCTGCCCTCGACGAACATAGGCTGTTTAAAATTTCCTATCTGGTCCTATCTTGGGCGGCAACCTCGGCTTCGAGTAAGGGCCTGTTCAGCACAGCCAAGGCTCCTATGCCAGCGCTCCTTTAGGATCTCTTCGTCGCATCCTCATGCATGACGGTCGTGACTACACGAGGTGTTTGCTTTGCGTACTCATGCTCTCCAGGCCAATTAGTTTTCGGCCACCCGGATATAATATTCCAATTTCCCAACAGGGTGCAAGCTATCTTCCCAACCCCGGACCCCACAGCAATGCTAGACAAAAGAATGCACAACCTAGTAGCGTACGCGCGGAAAGTAGAAGGTGATATGTATGAGATGGCGAGCACGCGGTCGGAGTACTACCACCTGCTGGCGGAGAAGATATACAAGATACAGAAGGAGCTAGAAGAGAAGAGACAGAAGAGGAAGGAGCAGCAGCTGCAGGCGCAGCAACAGGGGTTGCAGCAGCCGGGCATGCCTGGTGGAAAGGTATGTGGAACATGGATGATATTATGTAATGCTTTAACATTTTCACTACCAAGAATCGCTACGCGCTGCGCTCGTAGCCGATCCTGTGGTTTTCCTCATACGTAGCGGAAAGCGACTACGGCGTAGGCGACCGCTAGGCGGGTTCTTTGTTGCGGGTTGTTTGTGCTAATGACATATATGCATGCGCGTAAAGCGGCGTCTCCTTTTTCGAAACTACTCAAAAACATCGATACAAAGAGACGTGGTCAGAATCTCTTTTGTTTCGAGGATGTTGGAAAAACATTCCCCGTGCGGATGAAGGGGAATTCGTTTAATTTTCAGTTGCTGTGCGTACAACTGAAATCTATCTGCAGGGGGCAGTCTATAGATGAAACCGAATGTTTTGTGTAATGTTTCGAAAAACACTCAGTGATGAAGCTTTAGTCCGGTTAGAGCTCCTAAACAGGAATTTATTTCTGGGACTGAAGATTTTGTTCTCTTCATCTTTATTATTATGCTATTTTATTTTCCCACGCAAGTGACTGACACCTTAGCTGCTGAGTATCCGAGGTGTCTAATACATATGAAAACACAGCTTAGGATATCTTTACTATATATTCACCCTTCTGTAGGATATGCGGTTCTTTCGCATGTTTGACGACTGCTTGAGCCTAGTTGGTAGTGACTCTGTCTACGAAGCAAGGGGGCTGTCCTGGGTTCGAATGCCGGTGGGGACATTTATTTGTGTGATGAGCACATAAATAAATGCCTTTGCCCATTGTATCTATTTATCTATATAAGTATGTTTATCTTCGTCTAGTACCCATAGTACAAGCTTCGCTTAGTTTGGGACTAGGTCGATTTGTGTAAGATTGTCCGCTAATATTTATTTATTTATTTACTTATAGATAATGGAGACTATGCAAAGTAAGTCGCGTATGAAATAGTGTGAAGTTAGACTAGGTTCATACGGCACTGTCCTGCACGTTTTTTTGCAGTATACGTCTTAACGTATACATAGTGGCACATACAAGTTGTTTAAAATACTTTTTCAACACAATTGCTCGTAACGTACCTCTTATTGTGTCGCTTTTAGGCTCATAATCCTTGATATTAAAAACGCGTGTTTTATAACATTACAACACTTGTGTGTTATGGTTATATCCCGATTAAGTCACGTTGGCACCTTGCAGCAAGATATATGCATGAACACGGTGCATTCTTAAACTAACCGGGTTGTACAGAATGTACAGCTATTTTTTTAATTTTCGGTAAATGGATTCTTACTCGACTAAACAAATTAAATCCTTTTTGTTAATTAATTGACTATTTCTTTTTGTATATGATATGGAAACGTTTAATTTAGTGAAACTATTCACTTTTCATAACATTTTACATGAATTAAATACAGATAACATTTTAAAACGATAATATAATTTTATTTTGTATTGGCTGTTTAGAGAATTCTGTGCCCACACTGCGCAAACTTCACGAAAAAAAAACTGTTGGGCGCCCTTATAGGTTATTTATTTCACAAATATTTGTAAAATTTGTTTATGTGTGTTTGGTTATTATCAAAAATGTTGACTCGTGGTGACTAGAAAAGTGATAAATATAATGGACGCCACTGGAAATTCTTGGCGATGTGCAATTGTGAGTAAAAACCTGTTGTCATCTTAATGATTTGCTTAGTGTAAAGTAAATAATTTGGCAGGCCTATAACGTTTTCATCTTATGAAAATGATTTTTTCCTCGCAAAATGTGTTGAAAAACGTCGTATGATACGCGTGAGCTTTGATAATTACATCCTCGGCTTCCTTATCACGCTCACCTGCGGTTCGCGTGAACAATTTCGCCTCTGATGTAATTATCAACCTACCTCACTTGTATCACAATGTACTATTAAATGAATACTCACCGGACTTGTGAAGCAAACCGAATGAACTGACGGTCTGGATGTATAGTGCATAAAAACGTGCAAGGACAATGCCGTGTGAACGAAGCTTTAGGGACAAGTAATGGTTATCGTGTCTCGGTTTTATTTATTAGTGTACATGTAGACGGCTGTGTGTTGTTGTCTGATCGGTGATTTCCCCGCAGGTGATGTCCCGGGCGCCCGGGGGAGTGGGTGTGGGCCCGGGCGGGGGCCCGGGCGTGGGCGTGGGCGCGGGGGGCGTGGGCGTGGGCGCGGGCCCGCTGCCGGTGCGCGCGCCGGCGCCGCTGGGCATGCGCATCCCGTCGCCCGGCATGAGCGCGCTGCTCGCCGGCGGCCGCATGGCCTTCTCCGCCGCGCCGCCCGGCCCCTCGCCCGGCCTGCCGCTCACGCCCAACGGCGCGCCCGGCATGTCGCCTTTCCAGGCCATGACCTCGCCCGCGCCCGCTCCCATGTCCCAGCCCCAGCCCCAGCCCCAGCCCCCGCCCCAGCCGGTCCAGCAGCAGCAGCAGCAACAACAACAACAACAACAGCAACCCGCGCCGCAGTACGCGCCGCTGCAAACCAACGGGCCTTCGCTCGCAGACCCCACCCATCAGCAGCCCGACCAGGCCAAGGTAACATATTATATCTCAACTATATATCATTGTAATTGATCCACTTTCCTATTACTCGACTGTACTGACTGCAGAGTTGGACTTGGAGTCCATCACCAATCCAAGCTTCAATGGCCCTGGCCATGAGACTCAAGTCTATGACCAATTTTTGCACTAATGGATTGTATTGTAATTGCCTTTGCCAATAATGTGCCTATGTTATCTCTCTCCCTTTAACACGTATAGCTGGGCTGTGTTAGCCTGAGGAATGAAAATAATGTAATTAGTTATTGCTGCAAGAATCATGTTTGTGTTTGTCTGAGGAATAAAAATAATGTAATTAGTCATTGCTGCAAGAATCATGTTTCATATTTATGAAAAATATTTTTTTAAAACAAACCCTGAAAAAGAAACAGTTCAGAATTTAGTCCATCGATCGAAACAAATATTTTAGTAGGGAATCGTAATTAATCGAATACATTTTGTAATGTAGCAGATGCGGCTGTCGGGCGGTCCGGCGGCGTCGCCGTTCATGAACTCCGGGTTCGGGCTGGCGTCCCCGTCCCCCGGGCCGGCGGGCTCGGCGCCGGGCGCGCTGACGCCCGCGCCGGCCACGCCCTTGCCCGCGCCCGCGCCCGCTCCCGCGCCCGCCTCGCCGCCCGCGCCCGCGCCCGCGCCCGCCTCCGCCTCCGCGTCCGCGCCCGCGCCGCCCGCGCGCGACCCCGACCCCGCGCCCGACCCCGTGCGCGTCAAGGAGGAGCCGCAGGACATGGACCGCCCCGGCAAGGGCATCCGCGACGAGGAGAACAACGCCCCGCCGCCCGACTTCTCCATCAATAAGGAGATCAAGCAGGAGATCAAACAGGAGATCAAGGAGGTCGGCCCACCGTTATATTCATCCCATTACTTAAGGTGGTATTCCGCTTGTTAAAAATCTTTGTCCAATAATCTTTGCGTCTCACGTTTTTTTAAACAAAACGAGAGGCTAATACGTTGGACAAAGATCCGTCAAATATATTTGCATCTCACATTTTGCTTAAAAAAAGGTGAGATGCAATGATTATTGGACAAAGATCTTGGATAAGTTAAATACCACCCTTACACCAGTTATATGATATGATAACCCGATGGGGGTGCAGCAGAAACTTACAAGCTGAAACCTATATTGATAAATTTATTATTTACAACAAATTAACGTAAAAGCATAAACAAGTTTAACTGACAAAAAGTCAGTTTGTGTAAACTGCTGAGAAGGTTTGAACCCCTCACTATTCTTTGAATTCCGCGTGCACCCCTCGCTCTGCTTGGAATTTTCGTTGTCACTTAACGATTTATCTCTTTGGAATGAATGAGAGAATTAACTGGTTAAAAAAATCTCCCCAAGTACATAATATTTGTTTTTTTTGAATTGAACAAAACACCTACAATATAATAATTACAGTCTCTTCTTACACTCATACAGTCCAAAATTCGTAGCTTTCAAACGTAAATATATTCTGGTAAAATTAGTTATCCACAGAAAACATAACCCTAATCTCAATCTTAATAACCTTAAAACTTAATCCTGCCTTGTAACATACAGGAGCCCGGGGAAGCCACGGGCAGCGGCGAACCACCCCCGAAGCGCATGTTCGTGTTCAAACCAGAAGATTTGCGTTCAGCCCTGATGCCCACCCTAGAAAAACTGTTCCGCCTAGACGAATCCACGCCCTTCAGGCAACCCGTCGACGCCCAGGCGTTGGGCATACCCGACTACTTCGACATCGTCACCAAACCCATAGACCTATCCACGATCAAAATGAAATTAGATCGAGGGGAGTACAAGGACCCCTGGGAGTATGTGGACGATGTCTGGCTCATGTTTGACAACGCGTGGCTGTATAATAGAAAGAATTCGCGGGTCTACAGATATTGTACAAAGGTAAGTAAGGCTTTCTGTATCCAGATGTGTGCTTTGATTCAACTTCTTAGTTTCTAGTGCAACCTTATGTAGATACTCATTATGAGTAGGGATGTAGTAATTTAGATTTCGGTTTTTATTTCATAACATACAATTAAACTATAGTATACATTAAAGCCAGCTTATTCTACATATATTATATCAATTAATATTATGTAGGCACACGCAAGCTTATATTTGCCACATTGAAACAAAATCGAATATAAAGCTATATGCGTTGAAATATTTCATTAATTTTGACGTATCAAGGGAAGGAATACGAGGGTAGTGAGGTAGCTCAAGTGTTCGCTGATTTTTTCTCTTCCGTATTCTTGCCAAACAAACCTCTCCTAGATTATAAGAAGGTCATCAGCGCAGACCCTAGTAGTAATGCCAGTTATATTCACATTAAGGAAATATCATCCCTAGATATTGAAAGTGGTATAAACCGACTGAAACCTCGAAGCTCCCCGGGACCCGACAATTTTCCGGCTTTCATTGTAAAAGGATGCAAAGAACCGCTATTATCTCCGTTACTTCATATTTTCAATTTAGCTTTATTTACTGGGGAGTACCCTGACCAATGGAAGATCACTCGAGTGAGGCCTATTCCCAAATCCAATATTACAGGCAAGGTTGAGGAGTACCGGCCAATAGCTATTTTATCTTCGATTGCTAAACTATTTGAGTCAGTCATAAATAAGATTGTGGCTCCTCAATTAAAACCGATCCTCTGCGATGCTCAGCATGGATTTAGACCTCGTCGTTCAGTAGAGACTAACCTTCTAACCCTGGTTGATTCCATTTCGGATCATTTGGATAACGGAGTTCAGGTAGACGTGCTGTACTTCGACTTTAAAAAAGCATTTGATCGCGTAGATAATGATGTTCTCTTGGGCAAGTTGTGCAGTGTTGGTTTTTCACCAAAACTGCTCCGGTTCTTTGCTAGCTATCTACGCGACAGGCAGCAGTACGTGCAGCACGGTTGCTTTGTATCAAATACATACCCGACACGTTCTGGAGTCAGCCAGGGTTCAATATTAGGTCCGTTGCTCTTCGGAATTATGGTCAATGATCTGGCTTCAGTTCCAAAGTGCGCCAGTTGTCTGCTTTATGCCGATGACCTGAAGCTAATGTATGGTGTACAAGATATCTTGGATTGCAATTCTCTCCAAAGTGACATCGATAGGTTGTATCAGTGGAGCATCGAGAATAGACTTCTTTTCAATGTTGCTAAGTGTGCGCACGTAACTTTTAGCAGGGCCCGTAATCCGCTGTATAACAATTACTACCTAGATTCTGAGGCAATTACCCGGGTCGATTCCATTCGGGATTTAGGCGTTATTTTAGATAAGAACCTAAATTTCCATGAGCATATCAACTCGCTGGCTCTTAATTGTTGCAGGAGATTAGGGTTCGTCATTCGGAATGCTAGGGACTTTGTTGATGCCAGAATAATAAAATTCCTGTATACCGCTCTTGTCAGAAGCAAGCTTGAATCGGCCGCTGTTGTGTGGAATCCTCATGAGACAACATATATCTTGCTTCTGGAAAAGGTACAAAAAGTATTCTTGCGTTTTCTGTACAAAAAAATGTACGGTTACTACCCATTTCTATACCCTACAAAATTTTTGCTAGGCGTTTTAGGATTAAATTCACTAGAGGTGAGGCGAAACTTCGGTCTTCTTTCCTTAGCTGGTAGAAGTTTGCGTGGTGATTCAGACTGTCCCGGATTAGTAGCTCAGTTGGTGCGCCTGTATGTTCCCTCGCCCTCTAGATATAATTTTCGACCTCGTTGTCAACATTTACTAGCGGCGCCGGCAGCGCGAACGTTGTCTCGCAGAAAGTCCCCGCTTATTCGAGCTTTGCACTTCATGAACTCGTTGCTTGAATCAGCACCAAATTGTGATATATTTGCTAGCCGATGGATAGATGTGTGTGATGAATGTTTGACGTTCTGCGAGAAGATGGATGCACGACCGTCTTCTGTGTTATTATAATAATAGTTTGTTTCCTTTGTGTATATATATCTACATTTGTTTTGTTTCACAGTGCTTTGGTGTTACTGTAATGCTGTGAAATTGTATGGAATAAATAAATAAATAAATAAAAAATCTTTATGAACAATATAAGTGTCCAAGTCCCTTCCCTTTCCCTTCCCCCTCCCTTTTATAATGTATACATTGATAAATTAGAAATGGTACAAAAAAAAATTCTTCGACGTCTCAACATTAAATAGCGCTCTCCACGTACCAGCTACGATCAACTCCTAATTAAATTTAACGTCCTATCGCTTAAGGACAGACGGTCAGTTGCCGACGCCATTATGTTACGTGACATCTGTCAGAGTGAGATTGATTTTGATTGCCCACAACTCTTGTCGAAACTCTATTTACGCGCTCGTAGTAAATCAACAAGTTCCAAACACCTATTCAATCTCCCTAAAACTAAAACCAACGCCGGAAAACGTGCACCCATATATAGACTGTGTAACCACTACAATAGACATTTCAATGAAATCGACCTTACCTTAAAATCACGCGCCCACTTCAGAGCAGCTATTTCAAATCTCTTGATCAAGAAGTAAATAAAATAAAAACAGTCACAACGTTTCGCCTGTTAGTAATGTTAGAATCTAGTTTTCTATAATCTGTACCTACACCTGTGTATTCCAAGTAACTTGTGCACAAACTTGTAAAGCTATATAGTAGTATTTAATGTTTGTTATTGTGTTCTTTGTGAGATACGTGTATGGGAGCATCTGCATTTATATCACTTTTTTTTGTATTTGTCTGTTTTAAACTCATGTATGTTTCTGTGTTATCTCCTGAAATAAATAAATAAATAATAAATAAACAAATAAGTTACAGATAGGCTCGTAAAACACACTTTCACGAAATGTGCACTTTCCGCAAAATGTACACTCTCAAAATGTACACTTTCCCAATTTGGAAACTTTCCCGAAATGTGCTACGTGTTTTACGAGCCTAACCCAACCGATTTGATAGAGGTTTACTTAACTAAATGAATTAGGTTGCTATAAAAGAAGCAAGAAACTGGACACTGACTCATCATCATCATATACATATTTAAGAGACTAGCTCTTGTCGGTAGAGTAAACGGCATTCTGTTCGCTCCTCTGCCAATTTATATAATACTTGATCCTTCATGTCTCTAGCTATCGGAGGTATTTGAACAAGAAATAGACCCAGTGATGCAGAGCCTGGGCTATTGCTGCGGGCGCAAGTACACGTTCAACCCCCAAGTGCTGTGCTGCTATGGCAAGCAGCTCTGTACCATCCCCAGGGACGCCAAGTACTTCAGTTACCAGAACAGGTTAGTACTCTGTGGTGTGCTGACGGCACTCTGCCACCACCATACCATACCACCACCATACCATACCATACCATAGTTACCCGAGTATCAGATTTGCACTGTCAGCGTTAACCTAATTTTGTTGATTCAATTAAGTTCAGCAGTTAAACTGCTGAACTGAATTGGATCAACAAAATTAGTTGCAATTTTCAACTCTGTTGTATACCAAGATGGCATTTATGTTGTCAGTGCGTCTCATTGCCAGACGAAGGCGGTTAACAGGTTAAGAAATAATGATCAATCTGAATAACTCTATTTTGAAATATTGGTACTCTGAAATTGACAAATTAATTTCTTCAACTTAATAAACTAGACAGAATTGAACTGTTTTATAAAATTGCGTAAACTAATGTGCTATTTATTTTATAACAAATAATTTGTCCAATCGCTTATCAATAATGCACACGTGCAGTTATTTCGCAACATCACGTAATATTCTTTGAACAATACTGTTAAAAGTGTTACTCGAAAGATAAGCGTTAAAACAAATTATTGAACAATATCGTTTCAAATCTAAGACATTGCATGAGATCCATTATTATTCATACAGACAACCTATCTTTTAGAACTAGAAATCAAAGTAATGCGTAATGACAAATCGATTTGAAATGGATGTCGTACAATGAAATTTATCATATCAGTGTTTTCTCCCGTCAATGTACTCTCTCACTAGTGGTGGGCCATAAAATATATTGATGTCGCTTTAACAAAGTTTATATTCACCATTTCTTCATATATGTCATTTGAGAATTTGTCGTTATATTAGTATATTCGCGCATATAGGTTAACTTAGAAATGAAAATTTACAAAATAAGTATATTCTTTTTGGTGAAAATACACTTTGTTTACTTTGCATTATGTTTTGTCACTCATAAAGTCATTATTTGTGCTTTAAGCTCATGTTTTCCTTTTTACTTACCACAGAGCACATTTTTCGTTGTCCCTCTGCTGTCTTATGTTTGTCAAGACTTTTACTAGATTTTACCTTTTCTCTGTTCATTTATCATCGACTTATTTTGCAACAGAAGCTTTATCTTGAGTTTTCTTCTTATTTTGTAGTTATTACTAACCCACGAGGGAATTAACGTTCATGTTTCGTGATAAATGAACAGGTCTAAATCTTCTTGTACATTTTACTGAGGCACATACATTATACTACACTGTACACTGGCACATTGAATTACGTTTTTGTCTCTGGGAGTCAAAAACACGATCTAGAACCATTTTCAATATTCAGTAAAATGCTACAAGTCCAAATGATCTTAGTGGGTGTATGATCAATTGATCATTAGAAGTTGAGTTTTGATTTAATTAGCAAATCCCATTAATTGAATTAATCACTAATCTCTCTGAAAATTAAGTATATTCACATGAAACGTAATTCAAAGTTTTCAGTTCAGCTATAACTAAAAATGTCGTGCGCCTGCTATCACAATCGTATTCACTGTAAAGCGGTGAACAATGTATGACAAAATATCCAAAATTGTTTAAACCTATATTCCAAAATTGTTTAAACCAGACGTAAAAAACAAGATTCTGAATAATGATTACCGAAATACCGTTCATGGGCGAATCTCCTAGCGTTAGAACCGCTTGGTTCTAACGTCATTGTCGACACAAGATTAGTTTAGCAGAGGTAAAACGAACAGTCAGCATCAGAAGTAGCTAAGCAAAATAACAAGCTCAAAATGACCTTATGTCTGCATCAAAAGTGGACTCTGATATTCGTCTCATTTAATAGTATTTGCTGTCGACAGTTACCAAAACACGCCTTAAAACGCTGAATATTGGCCCTTATATACACATAAGCTCGTAAGGCCCATCGGCCTAATTTTAGGACAAACATTTTCAGGCTTAACAGCCCAACTCATTACATTTTTGTAATAGAATATGAACTCTATTAGGGGTTCTACATTTCAAAATAGTTAGTTAAAGCTTGGGCCTTACGAAGTGTTAATATTTGATCGCAATGTACACAATGCCCCAATGCCATCCCTTACAAGCAAATATGTAAGAGCCATTGGGATGAATGCTTTATGTCTGACATAAACGCGATCATGATAGCTAGGCTATTGTTATTCAGATTCATATAATAATTTCCGATTATTCGGTCGATTCTAAAGGCTATTTTTTTATTCCGTAGACTAAAATGACATTTCATGTATTGCTAGTTTTTTACGTCTTATAAATAGTGATGTGCTACAACCGGTACTAACCGAAAATAAACGATTGGGAGGTACTTATATTTGTTGATGAAGCGTCTGTAACACAATGAATGGATCATCCGTGACGTGCTAAAAACGAGAGAACACGCACTGAAAACATCCGATCACTATACGAGTAAAATAACGAATGCCAAATACGTAAACCAAAATGGCGTCGCGTCAGGTCGGCGATACGTTAATGTCATTTTAAATGTTTGAGTACATTAGTAGTGAGTAAATTTTATTTATTGTTTATTTTGTATCATTTTGTGAGTAGATTTTATTTATTGTTTATTTTGAATCTAAAATTAATTCAAGGTTTTATCGGTTATTCACAAACCGATATCAAAGATCAGCACTGTTTGTATATAGCTGGTCACATTATTTCTACGTTTGACATTTGAGGTTGTCATTAGTCTACGGAATAAAGAAATAGACTTTACAATTTTGTAATTAGTTTTGCTTTCAAGTGAATGCGTTTGTTTCTAGATGTACCACGCTATACCTGACTCCTTCTGTGTAACTAACCCGTTTTATGTTATTGCTTACTAATGTTTTGTTTCGCCCCTTCGCGCACTACCTTGCCTGGTTCCGCACCGCTTCATCACGCCACGGGTTTTGTCGAATAAAGTCTAAAAGCGTATGGGGTTGTGTCCGATAGATACACCTTCTGCCAGAAATGCTTCAACGACATCCAGGGCGACACGGTCACGCTCGGCGACGACCCGTTGCAGACGCAGACGTGAGTATAACTAGTTTATATTGTCTTTTTTTACTCTTTATTGGACATTGGTTTGATATTGACTATAGGGGAGGCCTATGTCCAGCAGTGGACGTCTTTCAGCTGATATGAAGATGGACGATTGGACATGGACTTGTTTCCATTTTCGGACAAAAGTTTTCACTTTCTAATGAAGGGAAGGGAAAGGGAACCCCTAGTGAACATTTATTATTGGTCTTCAGTTTGACTGAGATTTCAAAGGAAATAATGAAAAAATAATGTTTCGCAAATACGGCCAGTTGAAATGCTATCATTAAAATGGTATCTAACTTAAGACGTCTGTTTCCATTCTGACTTTACCGACTTGTTGCACCTCAGAAATACGGTTAAAAATGAAAATTTTGCCCACTTCTATTACTCAACATTTTATTTTTACATATTGTTTGATGACGTCATAGCTATTCCCTGACAGAATACGACGTGATAACGCTGTGGTCATATTTAATAATTTCAGTCAAAATATTATAATTAAATTAAAAGTAAAAAGTATTTATTTCAACCTACATAAACAATCATCAACATTCTCCTAGCGTAATTCCCGGTTGTGCCCTGAATGAGCCCGGGTTAACCTTTGACACCTAATCCCAAGATTTGGCATAGGCACTAGTTTCCACACGATGTTTTCCTTCACCGAATACCTAATATAGGTAATACATTTCAAAAGCCATCTTACACAAAATCGAATGCCAAAGTAAGCTCAATAAGGTTTGTGTTATGAGTACAATACGATATATTAAATACATAGAAATCATTCAAGTCACTGAATCAAATATCCGTGTTCGTCACCCAAATATTAACTGATTACTATTCGTCCTTACCGGGATTTAAGCCCAGGGCTATCAGCTTCGCAGGCAGATTCAATACACGCAAAGCTGAATCAGTTAGCATCTTGTCTTGTGAGAAAATATTAAATATTGAACGGAAGCTTTACTGCATGTCAGTTGTCTTGTAACTCCAGACATTCTGACCCCTTCGAAATATTTCAGGGCAATCAAAAAGGACCAGTTCAAGGAGATGAAAAACGATCACCTGGAACAAGAACCCTTCGTAGTTTGCATGGACTGCGGCCGCAAACAGCACCAGATATGCGTGCTGCACCACGACTCCATCTGGCCCCAGGGCTTCTGCTGTGAAAACTGCCTCAAGAAGAAAGCCGCCAAACGGAAAGATAACAAGTTCTGCGCGAAGAGACTGCCCCCGTCCAAGCTCGGCCAATATATCGAGACTAGAGTCAACAACTTCCTTAAGAAGAAAGAGGCTGGGTCGGGCGAGGTTCATATCAGGGTTGTCGCTTCGTCAGAGAAGGTTAGTACTCTAATTCCGCTGTTTAAGTTGTTCCGCAAAGCGCAGGCCATGTGATCACCAAAATTTTGAAGATACGGAGCACACTGGGACTCTGTAATTTTTATATTCTTTTCAATGTAGGTTACCCAATCGAGGAAGATACTCTTAGATCGTAGACTGCTCCAATATATACTTAGTATGCTGGTTCGATGACCTTAAAAACTCCACTCCTCTCAATTCTACGCCATCTCACGCCATTTGGATGGCCAGCTTTTTGAGGGCTTCGTCACTCCAGCGGCCCAGCGGGTGTTTCCATTGGTCTGACCCACATACGCTCACTTCACTGCACGATCATCCTCTGCAGATGGCCGAGCCAGCGAAGTTGCGTTGCCTTGACTTTGCCAATTATGTCCGGCATAGCCATTTATTGCTTTTTTATTCTGTTTCACATGACATGACTATACACTGTCGCCGGTAATTTCTAAATGCCTGACTACAGATGTCTTCATTTAAAATATACACGTCACACATAATGATAAAATAAGTACTAATACATCACAATAGAAAGAATCGGCGTTATTAAAACCTATAAAGGCCGAAACGCACTGACAGCGGTGGCGGAGCGGCGCGGCGCGGAGGCGGTACCGGTTGTAATGTTCGAGCTAATATGAAATGATCCGCACAGAGCGGCGCGGCCCCCTTTCGTATTAGCTCGAAGATTACAACCGGTACCGCCTCCACACCGCGCCGCCCCGCCACCGCTCTCTGTGCGTTTGCAGCTTGAAAGAGATGAGCTAAGTTGATAATGGCCTCAAAAACTGGTAGATTTCTACAAAATCATATCAGCTTAATATTTGTTAAAATTGATGATGTTGTTAATAAACAAAATACTTGCACAGATGGTAGAGGTGAAACCCGGCATGCGGTCGCGGTTCGTGGAGTCCGGCGAGCTGTGCGCCGAGTTCCCGTACCGGGCCAAGGCGCTGTTCGCGTTCGAGGAGGTGGACGGCGTCGACGTGTGCTTCTTCGGCATGCACGTGCAGGTAAGGGCGTGTGCACAAATCACTAACATAACATAACATAAATTATTTGTCCAAACATACATACAGCTGTCATCGCCAAAATAATCCCGTTCATGTTTTGCTTTTCGGCGTACACACTATTTAATATGGCTTAGGTTGTCAAAATTATAAATCGATGATTAAAATGTTTTGAATAAAATTACAGTCATAATAATCTGTATCTAATTATTTAAACCTAGATTCGTGTCATGCATACGGTCGCATTAAAATAATAATAATAATGTATAGTTCGTTCAATCTATATCCTTGTCTCAATTTTCACATAGAGCTCTTGAAACAAAATAGAGTAAGCAGACTCGGAAAGTATGAGAATTCGACCTTCATTTAAATTGGTTTGATATTATGTTAATTATACAGGCTTTTAAGTCCCACGGTACGTTGGGTTTTTGCAAAATTGCATTTCCCATGAACGGACGAAGTCTTCAAAAAGTTATGTACTGTTTGTTTCGCATAGTTGTTTTCTCAAAAAAAAACCCCCCTCAAAGGTACAACATAATCCATTCGATTAGCGGTTAAAGAAATCTGCAGTTTCATTAATACGTTATTTTACCCAGTTTTATCTAGATTAATTTAAATTAGGAAAACGTAGTTCTACACACTGCCGCTTGCCAACCCCAACACAACAACGTGCTTAGCTTATTCTGTTTATTTTTTTTGCAGGAATACGGGAGCGAAAGCCCGTCGCCAAACACGAGGCGCGTTTACATAGCATATCTAGACTCGGTACACTTCTTCAATCCGCAGCAATACCGGACGGCGGTGTACCACGAAATACTATTAGGTTACTTAGACTACGCCAAGCAACTCGGCTACACAATGGCCCACATATGGGCCTGCCCGCCTTCAGAGGGTGATGACTACATTTTCCACTGCCATCCGCCCGAACAAAAGATACCCAAGCCCAAACGACTGCAAGAATGGTACAAGAAAATGTTAGACAAGGGTATTATAGAGAGGATAATATTAGATTACAAGGATATTCTTAAGCAAGCTATGGAGGACAACATCTCGTCGGCGGCCGAGTTGCCGTACTTCGAGGGGGACTTCTGGCCGAACGTGCTGGAGGAGTCCATCAAGGAGCTGGACCAGGAGGAGGAGGAGAAGAGGAAGCAGGCTGAAGCCGCCGAGGCTGTGGTGAGTGTAAGCTCTATTATTATTATCATTCGTTTTCGGACATCTCTGAACATTTCTTGCTATCATTTTTAGGGTCCGTACTCCGTATCCAAAGGGGAAAACGAGACCCTATTACTAAGACTTCGCTATCTGTCCGCCCGTCTGTCTGTCACCAGGCTATATCTCAAAAACCGCGATAGCTAGACAGTTTAAATTTTCACATATTATGTATTTCTGTTGCCGCTATAACAAAAAATACTAAAAACAAAATAAAATAAATATTTAAGGGCAGCTCCCATACAGCAAACGTGATTTTTTGCCGTTTGTATGGATAATGGTACGGAACCCTTCGTGCGCGAGATCAACTCGCACTTGGCCGGTTTTTTTATGTACAGTAGAATATCGTGATAAACTATAAATACTATATTATAAGCAACCTGCATGTTACTTCCTTTTGTTAGTGAGAAGACAGGCCCGTTTAATACGACTAAACTTGACGCTTTAATGGCAATTTTGAGGTTATAATTTTGGAATCTATATACGGCGTCGTATTAAACGGACTTAACTGTACATAAGTAATGTCTGTACATTACTTGCTTAGCTTTGTAATTTGGAAGTCTGTGAATAACGTTTCCGGAATTACGCCATTTTCGGAATTACACTAATGCACTTTGTAATTAAACAATTCAATAATATGTGGCGATCCAAAATAAAAGGGACCTTACAGCGGCAGGCGCTTCCAACGCACATATTCGTGTTTGTATTAAAGCAATGTCAATAATGGCGTAAGTGCCTACCGCCATGAGGTGCCTTTGGTTTGGAAAGCCACATATCTTCATCATATCAGCCGAAAGACGTCCACTGCTGGAGATAGGCCTCCCCCAAAGAGTGCCAAAGTGACCGGTCCTGCGCCACCCGCATCCAGCGGACTCCAGCAATCTTTACCAGGTCATCAGTCCACCTTGTGGGGGGCCTACCCACGCTGCGCCTTCCGGTACTGTATATAGCAACCGCCCTTTAACATGAAACCAATTTCCAGATATTCCAGTCGTCCGAGGACAACGAGCAGGGTCCCGACGGCAAGAAGAAGGGGCAGAAGAAGGCGAAGAAGTCGAACAAGTCCAAGGCTGCCCAGAGAAAGAACAGCAAGAAACAGAGCGACCAGCAGCAGGGGAGCGACCTCAGCGCCAAGATATTCGCCACGATGGAGAAACACAAGGAGGTGTTCTTCGTCATCAGGCTACATTCCGCGCAGTCTGCCGCCAGCTTAGCGGTGAGTCTATTATCTATCTATATATATATTTTTTTTTTTATAGAGTGTCCCGTATTTCGCAAACGCCGTGCTGGGCAAACGCCTCCCCTCTTTATTTCCACTCGTCCCGATTTTGAGAAATATCTAGAAAACTCTGATTTTCATACATTTAATTTTGCGGATTATTCAACAATGTGAAATTCAAACCAAACCAACATTTTGATAGGAATATAGAAAACATTTAGCTACGTGACACATACATATGTTAATTACACTTAATTACTTAAAAATAGTTCGCATCATAAAACTACACTTAATTGAAACACTTGAACCGGCAGCACATAAAGGTGGTTTTCAAGATTTAATTTGGAACACTAAATAAAAAATGAAAACCTATTATTTGTATTTAAAACCTTTGATACATAGTCTTATATTGAAATTGAAAGTGAAATTTATTTTGACGGGGCGGACAGTTGTATACGTTTGTGTAAATATCGATAGAATTATCGAAATTAGTTATCGGATCAAACCTCGCCCGCCTCGGCCGGTTTAGCCGATCACATTGGCATTTACGTATTCTTAACCCGTGTTTCCACTAAGTCTTTCCATGTGTGATATGTTTGTGTCCATCAAAGTGAGAATGTGTTGAACAGATCGTTTTTGCATTAGTGATTAATCGTTTGCATGTGTTATTTCTTCACCCCCCTATGTATATTTGCATGTCCTTGTGACCAAACATGTAGCTCTACTGTATTTCTTATTGAACCACCTATTTGTACCATGTTTAAGCGAATAAATGACTGATTACTGAACTACTCATACAATAAAATAAAAACAGTATATAGTAGGGAAATTCAGGATTTAATATTCGGCGACTCCGCGCTCGAGTACTATGTAATACGCGGGCCTAGCAGCTGGCACTGCTAGTCACTACATAAGGCCAGAGCCATGAGTTTTATCCCCGTCATTGTGCCCCGTAAGGGTGCCTTTCCACCAGAGATGTGGCTATGCTATGTTTTCATACATTTGAAACGTAACGTAGCTGTAGCTACGATTCAAATGTATGAAAACATAGCATAGCACATCTCTGGTGGAAAGTCACCCTAAGGCTAGAGTTTATCGAGTGACAATGAGACGTTTCTTACACCAATGCATATAATATAAGTGACTGAATGATTCTATGCTATCTTTTCTTTTGCATGTGACAAACGTAAACATGATACTATTTTGCGCTGGTAGATCTCGTTTACTTCCGCCATAAGCGCAATCATCCTGCCTAGACAACAATTCGCTTAGGACGGATAGCATCATCTTACGATTACAGACCGGTCAACGTTAAGGCGCCGTAGGTTCATGGTCTTTTCTCCCTCTCACTGAGCATAAGCGTGAGCGAGATGGAAGTGCGTGCTCGGAAGCGCGGAAATCATGTTTTTTAATTTTATTTTTTTTGCCTTTGAAATAAATAAAAAGTAAACACTGATTTCCCTAAAACATGATATTGCCGATTTTTAGAAGCCATTTTAATATTTTTAGCTTTTGTGCATAATTTGTAAGAAATATTTTAAGTGTATTTTAGACCCTTTTAGACATATGTTCGTGATTTTTTTCTATCGAGCGAAAATTGCTTAATCATGTTTCTAAACACTGATTTCCCTGCAGAAAAGCCTCAAGATTACCATTCGTATTTTTTAAAAACCATATTATTATAAACAGACGTATTATATTGTTTCAAAAACTCTGTTCGCTTAACTTCGCTGAACCTACGGCGCCTTAAATATGTCTGTCATTCCATAGAAACTTGGTAAACCTTCCATACATTCAGATTTTAACGAACACTATACTATGACCACAGACAGTTTGGTGCAACCCACCCTCAGTTTACGATGAAAACTCAGGGCCAATGCCCCCACCTTCCATCTAAACCCGTTCTAAGACTAGTCAAAAGTGCGCGGTGGGAATACCCAACATGAAACATTAATTGCCACACTATAATATCATTTGGTGACTCATGTGCAATCCGGGGAGCTGATAGTGAAAAATCCGGCGGTA
Organism: Epinotia demarniana; assembly: GCA_945867215.1. Taxonomy (NCBI): domain Eukaryota; kingdom Metazoa; phylum Arthropoda; class Insecta; order Lepidoptera; family Tortricidae; genus Epinotia; species Epinotia demarniana. The sequence continues at coordinate 5,487,840 of OX244262.1, forward strand.
TTTTGTGGTCAGTCAAGGACACTAAAATACAGTTTGTTTAGTCCCAACAGCAGTAGGTAATTAATTACTTTCTGCGAAACACTAATGGTTTTATAACGCAAGGTAATGGTATGCATTTCCCTTCGGCCAAACGAATAAAAGATAGTCCATGAAATGTTGGTGAGAAATCTCAGAAAACCTTTATGCCAGATCAAATTATATTTAAGTAGATAGTTAGAAATCAGGCTATCCAAAGCAGAACCAAGGTAGCCGATATAGCCGTCCGAATCGCTAAACTTAAGTGGCAGTGGGCGGGGCACGTTGCACGTAGAACGGATGGCCGTTAGGGCAGAAAGGTTCTTGAGTGGCGACCACGTACCCGGGAGCGTGGGTAGGCCCCCCCACAAGGTGGACTGATGACCTGGTAAAGGTAATAGCGGGAGGCTGCTGGATGTGGGTGGCGCAGGACCGGTCATTGCGGCACTCTTTGGGGGAGGCCTATGTCCAGCAGTGGACGTCTCTCGGCTGATATAATGATGATGAGATAGTTACCAATGACGACTATTAAGATGGAATCTAAGGAATTTCTCAGAAATGAGTGCCTGCCTACTTCATTAGTAAAGTTAATCGTATAGTGTGGATATCGTCGGGTGGCAACCAAAACTCGCTATTTACACGTAATAGGCAAAGGAGAACTCAACCTTATTACTATTTAAACAAAGTTGATATTTCTCAAATTATTGTTTTGCATTTAGTGCGTTTTGGTTATGGACGAGTAATTCGCCTGTCGCATCATGTCAGTATGTGCTGCGCTGCGCTACAGAGCAGTGCCGTGTATAGTGTATTGTGAACAGTTTATACGTGTTCTTTGTTCAACTGAATTCGATTTGAGTGTTTTTCCCCACGATGATTTTTCCTCATACCCGAAATGATTCCCTAGAAGTCATGGATATTTCTGATGTAAGCATTGAACATTGATTTAAATCATAGGTAGTGCCTCGAAAGTTTTTTCAATGGTTTTTTTTTCGTCCAACTATAATATTAAATTACATTCATTAGTAAAATCGCTGTATGTATTATAAAAATAACTTTTTCACTAGCATTTTCCTTATCAATCTTATCATTCACGATATGCGTTATTAACCTGTTGATATAGTACTGAATACAATCCCCGAATATGCCTGGTGTTATTGCTAAATCACAATTGATTTGATTAAAAAAAAAACCTCCTGAAATCACATACCTAGTCTACAATCTGATCAGTCAAGCACTGCCAGCTCAAAGTAAGAAGGAATATGGGCCTTTCTCCCTACCCTGAATATACTAGTTAATTGATGAATATATTTTCTGTACCTCGTTGAGTAATAACTGATGGTCGACCGAATTGGGTGTAGCAGTAATAGGGATGCCTAGTCATTCGAGATCGGCGCGCATCAATTTGCGGATGTGGGCAGTGATTTTCCCGCTGACGCATTATAATGAATACCGTTTTTACAAAAGTCAAATCAGATTCTTTTAGCTTTGTCAGTATGGAATTTGTAGGGATTACTTGCTTGTGACGTCATAATCAAATCAAACAACAATGTCCTTATTGTACATTTTTATGAGTTTGAAAATCTTAAAATAGCAAGTGTAAGTTTTGACACTTTCCGAGTATTATCGTAATCTTTATCTGTTGCTAATGAAAAAACAACTAATTTTCATTGTTGTTAAATAGCTATATTCTCGTGTATAGTATATGCAATATATTATGTTCTCGTGACGCTTTAATTAGCCTTGTAGTGTCTTATCTATTACCTAAAGCTAAGAGATATGTAACATACAAATACATGTACGTACATATTTCGGTTTGCTTTGTACTCGGGGCTTTGTACACGCGTTTAATGTATTAATATAGATCACTCTATATTTGTTGAAACGCGTCGTTTTTATAAATAAGTGTATGATGTTAAGAGGGAAGTATAGCTAAGCAGCAGCTAGCAGCTCACTATTGACAATAGGTACTTTTTTGACCTCTGTAGCTTAGTTGGCAGTGACCCTGCCTACGAAGCCGGAGGTCCCGGGTTCGAATCCCGGTCAGGGCATTTATTTGTGTGATGAACACGAATAATTGTTCTTGAGTCATGGATGCTTTCTATGTATTTAAGTATTTATTCATCTATATAAGTATGTATATCGTCGTCTAGTATCCATAGTACAGGCTTTGCTTAGTTTGGGACTAGATGGATTTGTGTAAGATGGTCCCCACGTATTTATTGTTATTTATTATTATTATTATTGATGTAATTTCCATTTCCGGAGAAACATTTTCCACTAACTAAATCTTAACAAATCTCTTTGACTTTGATGTCGATCGCTTCAGCATAATATATTCTAGGTTTACAATTTTCGCTTTAAAAAGGGAATTTTTTTTGAGGTACTAGTACGTTAATTTGAAAAGGGAGCCTTCAATAAAAGAATATGCTTGGCAGTCGTCTTGGCCGAAAAAAGAATTGAGTTCTGAATGAGGGCCAAGTTCTGTAAATAATCCTTAACACGTTCGCAACCAAGAACCCGCCTAGCGGGCACTCATAATGTTTGCTCAGATACCGGCTGAGCCCGCTAGGCGGGCAGTAGTATGAACTTACACGCCTAGTGAATTCTGTCGGTTTCTGGTGAATTGTTCCGTTTTTAGGCTGGTTGCGAAAGTGTTAACAGTCAGATTATTTACTAACACAAAGCATACAAATGAGAATAAATAGGGGTCTACACCCCTATTTATTCTCATTTGTAAGCTTTGTGAGAGGTATGTTTGAATTTATTGCAAATTTAGAATAACATTGTCTTTCATTGTACCAATAATGCACTAAAACAATAATTGAGATTGAAAAAAAAACATTTTCTCGTTTTGTACGGACGAGTACCAATATGTTCTTCCCTCTTAATAAACGAACCATATAGAGTTCTGGAAATAATTATGAAAATAGTTGTAGCTAATACTGGATTGACTAACGCTCGGATATTGTTTCAGCCGATCGGGGACCCGGACCCCTTAGTGAACTGCGATCTCATGGATGGTCGCGACGCCTTCCTAACTATGGCGCGCGACCGCCACTACGAGTTCTCGTCGACGCGGCGCGCGCGCTTCTCCACCCTCTGCATGCTGTACGAGCTGCACAACCAGGGCCAGGACAAGTTCGTGTACACGTGTAACTCGTGCAAGAGCCACGTCGAGACGCGGTACCACTGCACCGTGTGCGACGACTTCGACCTGTGCGTGCCCTGCTACGAGAAGGAGGGCCACCCGCACCGCATGGAGAAGCTCGGCCTCGACATCGACGTGGGCAGCTCGCCCGGCGACATGAAGCAGGCCAACCCGCAGGAGGCGCGCAAGCTCTCCATCCAGCGCTGCATACAGTCGCTCGTGCACGCGTGCCAGTGCCGCGACGCCAACTGCCGGCTGCCCTCGTGCCAGAAGATGAAGCGCGTCGTCGGCCACACGAAGATCTGCAAGCGGAAGACGAAGGGTGACTGCCCGATCTGCAAGCAGCTGATCGCGCTGTGCTGCTACCACGCGAAGCACTGCCAGGAGACCAAGTGCTCGGTGCCGTTCTGCTCGAGCATCAAGCAGAAGCTGAAGCAGCAGCAGGTGCAGCAGCGGGTGCAGCAGCAGCAGCTGCTGCGGCGGCGCATGGCGGCCATGAACACGCGCGGCATGCCGACGGCCGGGCCTAGCCCGCCGCCCGCGCCCGCGCTCGCCTCGCCGCCGCCCTCCAAGCCCGCGCCCGTGCCCGCGCCGCACAAGCTGCCGCACAACGTGCAGAAGGCGCTCCAGCAGGTATGTCCATGTCACTCCGCACTCTTACTGTAACAGTCTGAGTGGACGCCCCGCTCAGACCCTGGCGTGCAGCGTCCATATAAAACCAATCCAACTTCTTATGGACCGTCTTTATATGGACGCTCGACGCCCCGCTCTGAACGGGGTGTCCACTGAGGCCTTACACTTATACCGCTCCTTACATTACCTTGCCTTATCAAAACGCATCTTCATATGAAACGATTGTCATGTGCTAAGATGCTCGAGGATCGTGTCACGATCCCTTGGCGTTTTCTCTCTCTAACAAGCAACATTAAAACGGTCGTAGCTTCGTAATTTTTTGGAATACTTGAATGGGATACTCCTCAAGCAATAATATTTCGAGTCTGCACCCCTACTTTTGTCGATTTTTTACAAGTTTTATATTAACTTACAGTGTTTGTTTGTCCGAATAAAATCTCGCAACTGAAACAGATATCTTCAATCGACAAGAGCTGAAATTTTTGGGTAAAGGTACTCGCTTCAATATCATCATAGCAGCTCTTTATAGCATCATAATGAAGGTAGCTTCATGGCACCATGATTGCGGTGCCCTCTGATGCCCTCCGTGGTGTCGTGCTCGTGTGTATTTGGTGTGGTGTGTTGTACTAAGAGCGCGGTCGCCGGCAGGTGCAGGAGGAGGCGGCGCGGCAGCAGGCGCCCTCGTACGGCAAGCAGGTGCAGCTGGGCCCGGCGCGCGCGGCCGACACGTGGGCGGCGCGCTACCGGGCCGGCGCGCCGCCGCCGCTGCACCACCCGCTGCACCCGCGCCACGTGCACCCGCAGGTGCAGGCGCAGGCACAAGCACAAGTGCAGGTGCAGCACCACCACGCGCCGCTGCACCACCCGCAGCACGTGCAGCACCTCACGCAGCTCCACCAGCAGCCCACCTTACAGGTACCCACCCCACCACACCCCACACACCTCACACACCACACACCCCACATACCATACACACACACACCCCACACACCCCACACCTCACACACACCTCACACACACCACACACACTCCACACCTCACACACACCACACACACTCCACACCTCACACACCACACACACCCCACATCTCACACACACCCCACATCTCACACACACCCCACATCCCACACACACCCCACATCTCACACATAACACACACCCCACATCTCACACACACCCAACACATCACACACACATCACACACACATCACACACACCCCACACCTCACACACACCCCACACCTCACACACACCTCACACACACACCACATACCCCACACATCCCACACACCTCACACACACCCCACACCTCACACACACCCCACATCTCACACACACCCCACACACACCTCACACACACACACCCCACACCTCACACACACCCCACACACACACCACACCTCACACACACCACACACACACCCCACACCTCACACACACCACACACACCCCACATCTCACACACACCCCACACCTCACACACACCCCACACACACCCCACACCTCACACACACCACACACACCCCACATCTCACACACACCCCACACCTCACACACACACCATATCCCCCCATACCCCACACACAAGACCGAGCGAGGTGCGAGTGCGACTATTCTAATCTTGATAAGTGTGACAGAAAGAGATATTTCATTTATTATCTTTGTCATATTTCCATACTTTTTCGTCTACTATTTTTTCACATTTTTTCGTCTACTACGATGTTGTGGCAAACAAACCACGATAGGTGTCCAGCCGTCAGCCATTTTAAGCAGTTCTTAGTAGGGTAGTTGCGTCATGTTAAATTTATAACGTAGTGTTGCTAAATGGATAATTCAGTCAGTTTCAGTTAGTCCATCAAATTATTGTAATAAACTATATATTACAAAATATAATTAATATCATAAAAAGTAGAGATCTACCTACTAGTCGGGAAAGCCGACTATCCGGCCTCATTTGTAGTCGGCAAAATGTGCCGATTAGTCTGCACTTCATGGATCACATGAAAACGAGACAAAATAAGTAAACTGCCATTTTTTACCATTCGTTTTATATTTTACTCAAACACAGATTGAATATCCCATTTGGTACATTGAACGCATGCAGACAGCGCGACGGCCAAGCGAAACGAAGTTTCCCGATCAGCGACCCGAACTCAGCCGAAGTCCACGATCGGCCCATATCTAATAAAAAGATATGGACCTTGAAAGTTTAGAAAAATATTTTTTTTTTTTAATTCTCCAAGAGTAAATTTAAAGCTACCAATACAATCCTTACGCTTACATAGAAACAAATTTGTAAGACAACTATGGACGTAAACTAAACTAGTGCCTATGCCAAATCTTGGGATTAGGTGTCAAAGCGGACCCTGGGCTCCTTTAGGGGCACAACCGGGAATAACGCTAGGAGGATGATGATGAACTATGGACGTAAACGCAGTAATTCGCGACCGAAACAGAAGAACAAGCCTATTTAGCTGCATACGAACCTTTCCGTTCCGTACGGTAGCATTGCTCCTCTATAGAAATCCTTGCTCTAAGCGACGCAACGGCTGTCTTCTGTCGATCTTAATTTGTCATTTGCCACTGCCGGGAGTGCCAGGGACTCCAAAGATATATTTAAAACAGATAACCTCGTATAAATAGAGCCCATCTGACCCTCGGATATCGATTTTGTGACTCAATCAGAGCATTAAAATGGCAGAAACTTTCGGATTTTGCCGATCTAATTTGCTATGAGGTTGCGGCAAATAAACCATTACCCGCCCAAATTAAGGTAAGCCAGTCTTAATTTAGCTGCATAGGAGTCATTCCGTCTCATTGTGGTAACACATACGTGTTACTGCTTGTTCCGGCTATGTTGTGTAAAATCGGGCGCTCGAGGAATCAGCCAATCGGGGCGCCGTTACTCATTTTGCCGCGACATGCAATGGCCTTTCTACCCCCACCACGTACTTCGATGTTGATGCTTTGATGAGTAATACGCCCGTCGTATCAGCCAGTATGTACCGCGCTGCAATACAGAGCAGTGGCTTTAAAGATCTTGAACAGTTTATTCGTGTTATTTGTTCAACTGTCTTCGTTTCAAGTGCCTCCTCACTATGATTTTTCCTCATACCCGAAAGGATTCACAAGAATTTGAGGATGAGGATATATTTGACGTAAGCATTGAAGATTGATTTAAGTGTTTGTGTGCAGGAACATTCGCAGAATCTCCGATTGTATTATTAAAATTGAAGGATATAAATAACTCTTTCATAGTTTGGTATTTTCCCTATAATTCTCACAATATGTGCTATAAGCATGTTGATACAGTAGCTCACTGAATATAATCCGCCAATTGTCCTGTTGTTGCAAAGTTGCAAGAATTCTAAATGGGTCACTAGATTTTTTTTTTTATTCTCCACGCAACATACCTAGTTCATAGTTAGTCTACCAGCTCAAAGTAGGGGTGATAGATAGATAGATAGATTTTCTGTACAGCTTCGAGTGATAACTAAGGAGTTAAACCCGAGCGAATCGGGCGCGACAACTAGAGGGATAACTAAGCATTCAATTAGGAGGCATCAATTTACTCATGTAGGTATGCTCATTTTCTCGATGACGAATTATGATTTCGACCACTCTCCGAACTATTATATTCTCGTGAAGCTTTTAATCATATTTTACTGATGGAAATGTAATAAACCTCTTTATATATATCATTAGCTTTTGAACACGTTTATATCGTATCTCTATACAAACTTTAACAACAAGGGCTTTAAGTAATATATTATCCCATATTTACTTTAAAGTTCATTGTTTTCGAGATATTTGGCCAAAAAACTGGTTTTCGGGCCATAAATTTTGTGTTTATTAGTTAAAAATGAAACCACCAGACACGTTATTAGAGACGTCATAGACGAACCGAAATATGTAGATTTCGTATATGTTAGATCTTTCACGTGATTAGATACACGAAATAAGTGTTTATTTGTGTGTTTTTTTTAAATATTATTATTTAGACAATGTTTTAAAAAATCATACGAAATGAAGGATTAATTTCTTTCAAAATCCGGTAGACAAAAATGGAGATAAAAGATTGAAGAACTGATAGCCGTTTGACTTATAATTCTATCTTCTGTGCAAAAGTAGGAGATAAGATTCAAAAATCGATGAAACCCCTTAACGATTTGGGTCGTATAACAACTGGTAATAAATTATCACTGTGCGACCGCAACAGGCTGTTTTCTTAAAAACAATGTGCTTTTCATCGAACTGACACGCGCATAAGCAGGATCTAAAGAGGCTTAGGCCACAAGCCCCATACACAAACTACCTCAACTGTTTCCATGTTTCTATTGAATCCTAAAGATGGTCCGACCATGGATTTTGCCGACTAATCGGAGCTGAGGTGGCAGACTAGTCAATCATTGGTTTCGGCCAAGTTAAGGTGCAGTCGGAAACGTTCGTTTCTTTAAACGCTTCTGATAAATAAAATGTGTTTTTGCCTTTTCTTACGAACAGAAGTTTCAAAGTGACATATGAACACGAACGGTATTATAGTTAAACTTGATTTGTGAATGTAGCCATAAATATCTGTATACATTGTTTTTCCAGCAACAACAACAGCAACAGCAGCAGCAACAACAGCAGCAGCAGCAGCAGCAGCAGCAGCAACAGCAAGTGCAACAACAGCAGCAAGTGCAGCAACAACAGCAGCAGCAGCAGCAGCAAGTGCAGCAGCAGCAGCGGGTGGGCGCGGTGGCGGCGGGCGCGGCGCCGCCGATGCACCAGAAGGCGCTGCAGCAGCTGATGGCCACGCTGCGCTCGCCCACCAGCCACAACCAGCAGCAGGAGATCCTACAGATCCTCAAGTCCAACCCGCCGCTCATGGCCGCCTTCATCAAGCAAAGACAGGTGAGTGATGCCTCCTAGAGCGCAGAACATACCACCGTGAGGACCTCGAAGGAGACGAGTCCATCTATTGCACTTTTGGCCGAGACAGTACATAGTGCTTTTCACGCCTAATGCGAGGAAATTGCAAATTATTATAATTATAAGTCAAAATTAAGTACCTAATTAAAGATCATAACGGGCGGGGGCGGAGGGAGCTGTGATTGAGCGAATCGCTGTTCAAACTGTCCAACAATAACATTGTTGGACAGTTTGTGTAAGTATGTATTATCTTCCATTTTCAGAACGCCCAAAACCAGCAGGCCGCCGGCAGCGTAGGCAACGTCGGCGGCGTGGGGAACGTGGGCGTCGGCGGCGTCGGCGTCGGCGTCGGCAGTCTCGGCGTCGGCGTCGGCGTCGGCGGCGTGGGCGCGCAGCAGCCGCTGCAGCACATGATGCAGCCGCGCATGCAGCCCATGCACCAGATGCTGCCCCAACAGGGACAGGTATGTCACTATCTGGTTTTCTTTTTCCTGTTTACAATCACCATTTTTAGTGAGGAACAATAGTATATTACTACAGAGGCCGGGAAGTAATATCTGTTCTCAAACATGCAATGAAATATTGTCGTTATGTTCCTCATAAATATAATGGGCTTCGAAATGTCACATTTCGGCCGCATCGAGACGAGAGACCTGTAATGGCATTTCATACAAAATTGGAGGTCTAGGCCGGCAAGATGGTCTTTTTTTAATTTCCATTCTACAATTTGTGGCACAGCATCACGCGGCATTCAGCTATTAAAATTAAGGTTGGATTTCTTGGATTTTATTTTATTTATTTCATTGCACGTTTGAGAAAAGCACTATTCATACCTCGACGTGAAAAGGAGTTGCCAGCCTTATAACTAGCCGACCTCGCTACGCTCGGCCGTGTATGTGTACTCGGCCGGCAACCCCTTACTTCCCGGCCTCTATAGTAATGTACTATTACAGAGCGAACTGCTATTAGATCACCATGTAAGTGAAAATTGAGAGTTAATGTCAGATATTTCTACTGAGCTTTGAAATCATTCTGTACATTTTGATGTGGAACGCTGTTCCGAGCGCAGCGGACGAAACTTTTTGGACGTCGTGCTTGCGACATCTATTTACCACGCAGGCGATTTCGTACATGTAGCGGCACCGGCACCTAATGTTGTGTTTCCCCGGTTGCAGGTGGGCGGTCCCGGGGGCAGCGTGGGCGGAGTGGGCGCGGCGGGCATGGCGCACGGCGCGTGGCTGCGCGCGGCGGGCGCGGGCGCGGGCGCGGGGGCGGGGGCGGGGGCGGCGGCGGTGCGCGGGTACTCGGTGCGGCAGACGGCGCGCTACTTCGGCGCGGGCGGGGGCGGGGGCGGGGGCGGGGGCGGGGGCGCGCCGGGCGCCGGCCCGCGCTCGCCGCCCGCGCCCAGCCCGCGGCCGGCCGGCGAGCTGCTGCTGCTGCGCCAGTCGCCCGCGCCGCCGCCGCCGCACGCACCCGACGACCAGCTGCCGCCCATGACGCCGCAGGACCAGCTCACCAAGTTCGTCGAACAGTTGTAGCGAGTGTACATAGTGCCGACCGACCGCCCGACGAACAGACTTGTACATATAGCCCGAGAGCGGAGGCGCGCCGCGACGCGCGCTCCGTCTATTTATTGAACGTGAACATCGCGTGTCCGACAAACACTAAACTAAATTAAGTATTATGAACGAATCGAGCGCTCAATGTACAAATTGTAAATATGAGAAGAGTACGCGTGTCCGCTTCTAATTAATCTAAGTTGTTCGTAGTGTAGGTACATTATGATACTTATTCTGTTTATTGTAATTAAATCATTTTATAATATAATTATGTGATCATTATAAACTGTTGTTTCTCTCTTCTCCTCTGATTTTACACAACGGGGAATCCCATTATTCGACCCCACAAACTATCAAATAAGTCAACCTCGCCACACTATGACTGGGTTCTGTTCCCGAATTCCGCTGAGCTGATCCCGAGCCCAGTAGAATTCGGCCAGTATGTGGTGAGCCCTACGTCAAACGGTCAAGTCCGACGTCCGACACCACCACCGGACCTGACACATGGATGTACCTGCAGTGCCGTCGGCTCGTATATAGCTAGAGCAGCCGCGTGTGCAAGCTAGAGCAGCCGCGTGTGCAAGCTTGTTGGAGCTGCCAGTTCCGAATTTCCGACTCTATCGGGGACAAAGGCATCATTGATGTTGTCTATGATTCTGATGAGATATATTATCCGTGTTGTAATTTTATGAGTTCGTAATTTTACTAAGTTTTATTGAGAATTTTATAATAACCATTGTTAACGTGATGAGTTCGACTTCCCATAAGGTGACATGCCCCCACTGCCCGAAGTTGTCTCGCAGGTTCACGGCGCATGGCCTTAAAATTCACGTTGGCCGTGTTCACAAGGACGTGGCTCGAGCCCACACGCGGCCAGCATCCGCCCAGGTGCCTGCCCGCCTTGACGGGCCCGGCCGTGCCATTCCGCCGCCGCGCAGCTCGTCACCACCCGGAGTCGCCCTTGAGAGCCTCGGATCTCTTAAGAAATCGGTGCGGGTGCTTAGGCACGTTCCTAAGGGGGCGAGGAACCTGGCGGCGGAAAAGTTGCGTACCATTATAAATACATGTATCGAAACCAATGATACTGCGGATTGGTATGCTCTACTCACATTTGCATATTCGGCCCTAAAAGCACCGGAAGTACAGGGTCAGGGCAATCTGACCGCTAAGGTAAAATCCAACATAGTCGCGGCTGGTTGTTGGTCTGGTCCAGTTGAACGGGGTAGTGTTGGGGAGGCCTCTCCCAGGACGCCCTCTGTCTTGAAGACAATTGAGTCCAAAGTGTACGAGGGCGATGTGAGGGGAGCCGTTCGCGTGCTGATGTCAGAGGACTCAATAGCACCTCCGGGCTCTGAGACGCTTGCTTCCTTGCGGACGAAGCACCCGCCCCCGTCCCGTACGTTAACTTTCCCGCAGGAGCCGGATCGGTCCTTCCAAGCCCTGACGGTAAGCTTGGGGGACGTGGTCCGAGCACTGGGGTCGTTCCATAGTGGGTCAGCCGCGGGCCTTGACGGGATCCGCCCTGCTCATCTGAAGGAGTTGACCTCGAGTTCTGCTGGAGACAATGGGCAGCGGCTGCTCGAGTCCCTAGTCAAATTATGTAATTTTTTACTTAGTGGGCAATTAAACCCCGAAATCAGCCCTTATTTATACGGAGCGTCCCTGTGCGCTTTGACAAAAAAGGAGGGAGGCTTACGGCCAATTGCGGTGGGTAGCACTTTTCGCCGGTTGGTGGCCAAGCTGGGGTGTCATGAGGTTAAGGAGCGGATGGCTGGGTATCTTCAGCCGCATCAGTTGGGGTTTGGCACACAAAGGGGGTGTGAGGCCGCGATTCATGCCACACGCACTTTTGTTATGGAGCCCGGGAATGCAGACTGCGTCGTCTTGAAATTAGATCTCAAGAACGCGTTTAATACTGTGGAGAGAGATGTTCTGTTGCGCGAAGTGGAGAAACATATTCCTACCTTGTACCCTTTTTTGCACCAGGTATATCATTCTCCTTCTAACCTCGTTTACGAGGATTCCCTAATTATTTCTCAGGTTGGTGCGCAGCAGGGGGATCCACTGGGGCCGCTTATTTTCAGTCTTGCCATTCATGGGGCGGTGTCGTCTCTGAAATCTCCTCTTAATATATGGTATTTAGATGACGGCACCTTAGGGGGGGAGCCTGAAGTCGTAAAGCAGGACTTGGCTTTTCTTGTCCCCCGCCTTAGAGAGATGGGACTGGAGGTGAATGCAGGGAAATGTGAAGTTTACTGCTGCGGACCTGCCTCTTCTTCTTCTTTATCTTCTTTAAGGTCTTTGCTTCCTGGACTCAAGGAGCTTTCACACGGAACGTTTACCCTTTTGGGTTCTCCGATTTTTGAAGAGGCCATTTCTAGCGCAATAGAGACCAGGAAGCGTCTCCTTTTGCTCGCCCAAGAACGCTTAAAATATATTAATGCCCATGTTGCCCTGACTCTTCTTCGCATGTGTTTCGCGGTTCCCAAGATCACATACCTTTTGAGAACCACTCCAACGTGGTTGTGTCCGGGTGATGTGTCGTCATTTGACGTCGCGTTGAGGGATACGACGGAGACTATTTTGAATGTGTCTCTGTCGGATGGGCAATGGATCCAGGCGTCGTTGCCGATACGTCACGGGGGCCTCGGCTTGCGGTGTGCGGGGGATGTGGGCTTGCCAGCCTTCCTAGCCTCGGCGCACGGAGTTGGTGGTCTGGTTTCTAAAATATTAAATTCTAATGGAGACAGGGCTACCATTCCGTTTGTGCAAGATGCAATGGCAAGGTGGACGGCTCGTTACCCAACTGCACCGCTGCCCGAGGCTCCACATGTACAGCGGTTGTGGGATGATGTGGGGGCCAGGGACGCGCTTGCACGGCTTATCGGTGTAGCCACGGGGGTGGATTTGGCCAGGCTAAAGTCTGTGTCAAGAGTCGAGGCGGGAGCGTGGTTGCAGGCGTTGCCTGCTCCTTATTTGGGAACACTCCTAGACAACGACTCATTGCGGGTGGCAGTGGCACTCCGCCTGGGCTGCGATGTTTGTGTGCCTCATGAATGCATCTGCGGCTCCATGGTGGAAGCGAGTGGCCATCACGCGTTGAGTTGCGGTCGTTGTTCGGGAAGATTTCCGCGTCACCACGCTCTCAACGACATCGTTAGGAGGGCTTTAATATCTGCCAACATCCCCTGTGTTCTGGAGCCTCCGGGCCTTTGCCGCGCCGATGGCAAGAGGCCGGATGGCTTAACGTTGGTGCCGTGGCAGAGGGGAAAGTGTTTGCTGTGGGACGCCACGTGCGTCAGTACTTTTGCCGCCTCGCATCTCAGCCGAACTGTGCGAACAGCCGGTGCCGCTGCAGATTTTGCAGCGGCCAGGAAACGTATTAAGTATGCGGCCCTGGGCGGTAATTATTTTTTTGTACCCCTTGCGTTTGAGACTACTGGGTGCTGGGGGTCGGAGGCTATTGATTTTGTTAGGGAGGTGGGACGACGAATTACGGAGAGGGGGTCTGACGCCCGCGCGGGTTCGTACCTGGTGCAGAGGTTGTCCATCGCCATTCAACGTGGTAACGCGGCCAGTGTGATGGGTGCCTTTGCGCCAGGGACAACTCGTGGGGGACTTTTTGACTAGGCTTAAGCTAGTAGCTTAAGTTCTTATTAGTTGTTATTGTGTGTTTTTATAAGTTAGGAATTATCAATACATAAAATAAATATTTTCATAATCAATACAAATTCGTGTAAAATGCTATCAAAAGTAAATGGTTTGACTAAATAAACGTTTCTATAGTCGTTTCGTTTCATATCCAAGAACAAATAAACAAATAATTCACAACAAGGATTTATTTTTGTTTCATTGAATAATGGTGGGTACACACTGAGCAAACGAACCACCAACGAACGCGAAGCATTTACGTGACAGCAATTTGTTAGAGTGAGATACATAACTGTTCGTTGGCTTGGTGTGTACCCACCATAAGAATAAATAAAGAAATATTTGGGGACTATCTTACACAAATCGATCTACCTAGTCCCAAACTAAGCAAAGCTTGTACTATGGGTACTAGAATAGATAAATAAATACTTAAATACATAGAAAACATCCATGACTCAGGAACAAATATTCATGCTCATCACACAAATAAATGCCCTTACCGGGATTCGAACCCGGGACCTCCGGCTTCGTAGGCAGGGTCACTACCAACTAGGCCACAGAGGTCGTCAAAGAATAAGAGTCCATTTGCCGAGAGTTAACTGTACAACCGGGCTAATTTAAGATTGCGCCGTGTCCATACATACATACACCTTGCTGCCAGGGTGCCAACATTTCTTAATTTGGTATATAACCATAATGGGTGCTACAGATTAGATTTACCACAATTTGTCAGTAAAACATGTGGATGCCATAATTGGGTGTGACTTGTAAATTTGTAAAAACGACCATGAATTGTATGCCATACGACTAAATAAATAAAATAAAAATGTCGCACTTGCTAGATCGAGCGACAAAGACGGAGATACACGAACGAAGTTCGTTTTCGTTTCGCGGTAGCCCCTCAGATGTAATGCTGCGTTTATACGCTTGTGGTGGCTTGGCAAACCTCCGCAAGCTCCAAACCTCCACAAACCTTCACAAACGCTTGGATGACATTTACACGCTTGCGGTGGTTTGACAAGCGTCGACAAGTCCTTATGCTGCGTTTTGGATGGCATTTAATATGAATGAATGAATCTTATGTTTATTAATAATTGTAGAATGTAAAATGACTATTAATGTAATTTGTAACCTAAATTAATTTTATTATTATAATTAATGCAGCCAGTATTTATTTTCAAGCATTTTTCAAATTGATAAGTCTCCAGAAAAGCCAAAGTTTCTTCGTTTGACCATATAATAGCACTCATGGCGAAATCGGCGAGATACGACCAACAATAACACACTCTAATCTATGCGACCAACCGCCGCGAGTTCGTGAGCTACACTAAACACGGGCCAACGTGTAAATACGTCGCAAGCGCTTGCCCAAACTTCCTTTGATCTGTGTTCAAAAACCGACACCAGTCCGGATCGGGCCAAACTCTCGCAAGCTCACGCAAGCCAAGCCAAACACCTCCGTTTACACGCTTGTTGCTTGTGGAGGTTGGCCATGGCTTGCCAAGCCACCACAAGCGTATAAACGCAGCATTACAATCCGACCACATGTGCATGCAATTTCTCAGTTTCAACTCGTTTGACAGTTGGATCAGAAGCGCAACAACGGTGAGGAGCTGTTGTTAGCTCACTGTCACTACTGTTTAAAGCTACTGTGTAGTATTGATTGAAGCTGATGATCCTCCAATATAATAAATAAATAAATTATAATACATTTTTTCTAGGAGATATTTATAAAAGTGAATAAAATCGGGCTCCGGCCACTCGAAGGTTAGAAGCATCTCTAATTCGCCATTGGCGGCAAGTCTCTGGGCTAGGCGAAATGTTGTAAAAAGATAAACATTCAATCCAAGCTCTTAAAACTGTACTACTACTATATACCCCGAGTTTCTGAAATCTACAACTCTCCAATCTTTAAAGCGCAGCTTCAGTTGGTATGAGACAAAAACACATACTTTTCTAACTAAAGCTGCGTCTCTGTCATTTGTTGTGATAAATTGCATCGTTTAAAGGACTCTCGTCCAGCGTGTTGTCACTTTCACCGAAATGTGGAAATGGGATGATACTACTAGCTTCATTTTAAAACAAACACGCCGTATCTATTGTTACTTAGCTTTAGACTTTACTTTTACGGGAATAAAATACTTTTTTCTTTTTAGGTACATTTTTTAACACATTTGCACCAAACATAATCTTTTAATCTTATGGACCATCCACATTATGTGATTATACCCCAATTTGTCAGTACAACATGTCGAAGTCAGAATTGGGTGTAGCGTACAGACGTAACATCTGCAACTACAATTTCATTCAGTGTGGCCAGTTAACATTAGGAAAGCGAAAATTGGCGCATTCAAACGGTCCTGCGAAGCGGACTGCAAGATTGTTACTAACCGATGGATAGGGCAAGACAGCACGTCTAACACACAGCCGCGACATACTCTCTATTTCTCTCGCATGTCCTAATAAGAGAGAGACGGATAGTGCGAAAAAAATTGATAGAGTTCGCGCGCCGTCACGTAATAGCCGTGCAGCACACAAAAATCGAGAGTAGGGTGACGGCACCAATCATGGACATACACCCAATCATGGACATTTTTTTCTCTAAACCAAAATATTAAGTAACTGTCACTACGTTTTCAAACTTTGAGCACTAAACCATAACCAATAGACCCTTGAGCTGTCATAATGACATACGTCACAAAAATTGGCCATTTTGTTCGATAATGGCAGCAACGTGAAATACTGCTGTCGCCAGTGTTCACAAAAAATCCGTTTTTATTGCTGAAATCATTAAGGAGGTGAGTACAGGTTTGTGCATATAGTTTCCTTGTCTTGTGATATAGTGGAATGTGATATTTTTTTTGTTCAAATATAATAGAATGGAAGTAAAATTAGCTAAACTGAATTTATCAATTATGCAGTCTTTTTTTTAAGCGGGCTGTTCATGACTGGATTTGCTATCTAGTAAAATCCAGTAATGGGCATGTGTCGAAACTCATAGTTTTATTTTTTATTTTATTTTATTGATTTAAAGTATTTCTTTTGTTGTTCTACATGTATGAGTTGCAATGATTTTGTGATTACTCTTTATTTACCCATAGTGGACAAAGCGTCCAAGGCTGGGTATTTTTATGTGTCCATAATTGGGTTCCTTGTTTTGTCTCAGATGGCACCAAAGAAAAATTACACCCTCGACCAAATGGGGAGAGCTTTGGATGCTGTTCGAAAGGGAGAGAAGGTGTCTACAGTACACGTCCACAATGGTTGATTTAAAGTCTAATGGTTACATGGAAAACTGATATGCTCAAAATAATGACACATTTAAATAAGTTGTGAATAACAATAATTATATGAATAAAAGTTGATTTGTGATATGACTTGCTTTTTTATTTTATTTTACAAGTATCTGGTGTCATTTACAATTCACACTGTCCACCTTAAGGGTGTCCACATTACCGGTGGTAGCGTGTCGATAACTGGATGTTCATAATTGGTAGTGTCCATGAATGGAGGTCCACTACTGGATTTTTGCTGTACATTACTGGTGTTTTAGCAAGTTTCAAAATATGTATTTTTTTTCAAATCTTCGCAGTATATACGGTCTTTGTAGTTATGTCTAAATGTGCCTCGTATATTTCGTTATCGAAAAAAAAATGCACCATTTTTGTAAAGTCAAAAACGTCGTCACTATAATAAAAAAACTAAATGGGTGTACTTAAAATGTCCATAATTGGTGCCGTCACCCTATGTCACGGCCACCTCATGATCGACGTGCTGTGTCGCCCTATCTCATCGGTTAGTAACAATCTTGCAGTCCGCTTCGCAGGACCGTTTGAATGCGGCAATTTTCGCTTTCTTACTGTGAACTGGCCACACTGAATGAAATTGTAGTTGCAAAACAATGGTTTAAAATTAATTACAAAATTACAGTGTAAAATATTAATACAATGTTCTTTAGCATATATTTTTTAATTATCGATTAAATTTATTTGTATGAAATTTGTGAGAAAAAAAAACTTGGCAGATCATGCAAATTCCATGGTCCAAATTGTGATTTTCATGCAATTAGTCCGTACAACTCGTTTGACTGTTGGGGCTGACAAATCACTTCATGTGGATGGCCCATTAAATGTCACGATGTGATGTCACATTGATGTCATGACTGTATTGTATTGTGTTTTGCAATGTTGACTGTGATGTGATATGATTTCTTTTTCTTTCTACTAATTAAGCTCTTATTAAATTAATTGATGCAGAAATAAGTTCTAGAGTGAATAGAAGATACAAACCATGGAACATATACGGCAGTATGATTGGTAAGTCATGAAAATGCTTTCAACCGGACAACTTTGTAATTACCGAATTAACTGAAAATTTTATAAATAAAATGAATTTTACTTCCTAATTTTAAATATAAAACAAGAAGTTAATCGTTATTGACAAGTAATATTCGTACTTTAATAAAGATAACCTCTAAGATGAAAGTTAAGTACGTACGTGTGTATGTGTAATTCATGTGTAATTTTGCCATTTTGAAGACTGTCAAGTATGCCAAAGAACACAGGCTGGTAAATTCAGTATTTTTTTCGGACAGCCTTAGCTCTATCCAAGCCATTACAAGTAACGCAATCAAAAACTGGGCTAAAACACTGTTGGTCTGCCTCATCAAGGAGGCTCTCCTATCCTGTCGACTCCTTGACCTAGAAGTAACCCTATGCTGGATCCCCAGCTACAAGGGTATTCATGGGAACAAACTGGCTGATTTAGCTGCCAAGGAAGCAACAGTAGACTGTAATTGATCTTTTTTCCAATGTTTTAGCAAGGACTTAGACACAATCTCCTCGTTAAAATTACACCTCATCATGGTCGGCTCTATGGGCCGCTGATAATAAGCTGCAGTACTATCATTTGCAAAAGAATACTCCACCTACTCCCTGGTTTTTTAAATTTATATAAAAAAAAGTTATGAGTAGCATCATTCCTCTTAGGCTAGGCCATGTGTGTTCCCCTGAATTTTTAAAAGGATTTATGTTTTTATTTATTTATAATCATCACTTAATCAGTCATGCTGCATGCTTGTCTAGGCTTGTGTTAAGGCGCCGTAGGTTCATGGTCTTCTCTCCCTCTCACTGAGCATAAGCGTGAGCGGGATGGAAGTGCGTGCTCGGAAGCGCGGAAATCCTGTTTTCTAATATATTTTTTTTGCCGTTTAAATAAATAAAAAAGTAAACACTGATTTCTCTCAAACATGATATTACCGATTTTTAGAAGCCATTTTAATATTTTTAGCTTTTGTGCATAATTTGTAAGAAATATTTTAAGTGTATTTTAGACCCTTTTAGACCTATGTTGGTGATTTTTTTCTATCAAGCGAAAATTGCTTAATCATGTTTCTAAACACTGATTTCCCTGCAGAAAAGCCTCAAGATTACTATTCGTATTTTTTTGAAACCATATTATAAACAGACGCATTATATTGTTTCAAAAACTCTGTTCGCTTAACTTCGCTGAACCTACGGCGCCTTAAGGACACCTACAACAGCTCTTGAACACCTACTTTAGCCATACACAATGTGTCATACTAAAAAGGAGTCACAGCCTGACCAAGACTTCACGCGACTAGCGGCGGCAACCGCAGTGACGGCAAGCATTCCAAACAAATGCACAGAGAATGCAACATGCATTTGTTTAGAATAATTGGAATGCTCACTGTTCATGTTGGTTGGCTAGTCAAGCCGGGCCATTAGTGAACATAACATTAACATTTTTGGACATGGTTTTCAGGTGTGCGTTACAGCCAGACAGTCCATACTTTGTGACGGAGTCTGCACTGGACAACTGTGTGACAGAGAAGATACTGCAGAACAAGTTCTCTAACCCGCTCATCTCTAGTGATGAGGAAGAAGGGAATGGTCAGAAGATTGATTGGAACAATGTATTTAACAAAAGAAGTAACGTAAGTTGACAGTGAAATATTATGTAGTTGTAAAAAGACTCAACACCATACCTAATATTTAGCACCTTGCATTTGCTTTGATATTGCCATTTTATACAATATTTATTTATTTATAGCCTATTTTCAGAAAATTACACCAAAAATACTTATGACTACAGTAACCGAAAAAAAAATACATTTCTTTGTGCCTGCTGGCAAAGGCCTCCCCCAGTGTTCTCCATCCCTCCCTGTCTGTGACCACTCTGGTCCATGTCTTGCCGGCCATTTCTATAATTTCGTCCTCCCATCTTTTAAATTGTCTGCCTCTTTTCCGTTTACATCCTCTTGGGTACCACGTTCTTAAAATTTTGCTCCATTTCTCAGTTCCTCTTGTTGTATGTCCTGCTCACTTCCATTTAAGGTGTTTAACTTTATACGCTACATCCACAAGTTTTGTCTTGTCTCTCAGTTCTGAATTCTTTATTTTATATAATCTTCTCTTCTTGAGTCTCATTCTTCATTGTATACAATACCAACCTATCAAAAAGGTGGCATTATCAGAGGCGTCTCTAGCCCCCCATATATATAAGTATGTTTATCGTCATCTCCACAGTACAAGCTTTGCTTAGTTTGGGACTAGGTAGATTTGTCCCCAAAAAAATCTATCAGCATTTGACATGTAAAAGCGTCCTTGTGGCATATTTGCAGAATAAATATTCATATTTGGTTTTACAACACGCAGGAGCAAAGCTACCGCATCTTCGTCCCCGGGCTCCGGCCGCCGCCGGCCTACACGCGGCTGTCCGCGCTGAGCGCGCCGCAGCACCAGCAGGGGCTGCGCGTGCTGTGCGCGCAGCACCCGCGCCTGCTGGAGGACGAGTTCTTGGCGAGGCCCACTAAATTGGACCACCAGGCGTTTGCGGTAAGACACCATTTATAATATTAGGTCCTTACTTTTAAATTGGCGGTACTCACAGATATTCTTTTGTACGTAATTTATTAATTTCTATTGCGACTTCCTAATTATTTTTTAATTACAAGCTTTTTATTAACTTGCCCTGTTAGTATGGGCTCCCCCACATCTAGCGTCTCCCGAACGTCGACGCCTCACCGACGCACGCGCGGCGTCGGCGCCGCGCTCCCGCAGCGCCGACGCGACGCTGCGGCGCTTCTCGAACGTCGACGTCGCAGTGACGTCCGCGCGGCGTCGGCGCCGCGTTAGCGCCGCGCCTCCTCGACGTCAGTGGCGGCTATTGAGCGTCAGAGCGTCTTGTCGGCGCCCACGCAGCGTCACTGCGACGGACAGAGCACGCAACCCACCGCGTCTCAACAATATCAGTTGTAAATTAGGCACCAAATAGGATACACATACTTAATGTTCGAAATTTGTTCGATTATCAAAAAGGTCATGGATTTTGAATTTCATGTATAAAAAGTTCAATATTTAACTCGTCTTCCGACGGTGGCGGTGACTGCGTTTTCGACATGACGTGTGTTTCCTGTGGTGCTTACGTAAAGACTAGTCAAGTCAAGTAAGACGCGGCGGGCAGGGAGCGGGGGGAGAGACGCTGCGTGGGCGCCGACAAGACGCTCCGACGCTCAATAGCCGCCACTAACGTCGAGGAGGCGCGGCGCTAACGCGGCGCCGACGCCGCGCGGACGTCACTGCGACGTCGACGTTCGAGAAGCGCCGCAGCGTCGCGTCGGCGCTGCGGGAGCGCGGCGCCGACGCCGCGCGTGCGTCTGTGAGGCGTCGACGTTCCGGAGACGCTAGATGTGGGGGAGCCCTATGTATGGGACAAATCTTGCAAGTTAAATTTGACCAACTTCCCGTGACTGATTGAGCTGAATTTTAGGGTATAAGTATAGTTTGGATCACAATTCAATATTATGGTACCATCAAGCTGATCTGATGATGGAGACAGAAGGTGGTTATGGGAATTCAGTACTTAACCGTAACCCCATTGAGTTTGGGTTCGTTAGAATCGTCTCAACGAGTAGTTGATGATGGTATACAGAAAAAAAAGTACAGTCGGAAATACTTGCTTAACTTTTTCCGGGTTTTCACAACTGTAGGTATTTATCGATCCGAATTACCTATCCCTACCCATTACTCACCCAATCATATTGTTCACAGGACTTCCAAGAGGCATACCTCAAAGAGCAGCAAGACTACATAGAGTGGGCTAAAACTCTCTGGATCAATGGTCAATGTATCCGGGCCCTTAGACCTAAGCCAACCATAGAGTCGGTGTATGAAGCCGAGTTCAAAGTGAGGGCCAATCAGATGAGGGGTTATCCGAAGCTGTTCGAGATGGTGGCACAGCTGCCGTTGGAGCCGGTTGAAGAGTTTGATATGGTGATGGAGAAAGAACTGATCGGTGTAAGTTGAATCATTTAGCTAGCAATAAAGGCCTATATTTACATATATCTCACAGAATAACACGCGTATATCAATATAAACTTATTTATCTCAAACATGCAATGAAATATTGATGTTGTGTTCTTCATGATGGGCTTCGAAGTGTCACGTTTCGGGCGCAGCGAGACGAGAGACCCGTTAAGGCATTTCATACAAAATTGCAGGCCTGCAAGATGGTCTTTTATTTCCACTCCACAATTTGTGGCACAGGATCACGGCGTTCAGCCATGAAAATAAGTTCGATTTCTTGGAGTTTTTTTAATTTATTTCATTGCATGTTTGAGAAAAGCATTATACATACCTCGGTGTGAAATGGGGTTTCCAGCCTCATAACTATCCGACCTCGCTACGCTCAGCCGTCTATATGTACTCGGCCGGCAACCCCTTAATTCCCACCCTCTAGTAATGTACTATTATATCAAAAATACTATAACTGCGGTGTGTATGAAAAACTTAAATTCGCTGTAATTTTTTTCTATGGTATCTGAAGCTACTAAAGCTAAGCTACATAAACTTATTAAAGACATAGATATACCTCATGTCATTGTACATGCAAAGTTTCGCTACAATCCAACACGTCGTTTTAAAATGATAGCGTCACTACGTTTGTATGGAGAATCCAGCTTACTGCGGATTCTTAATTTTCGTCACAAAAATGACACTGAGTTAATTTTCATTTAACAACTCACGCTAATTGGGTACACAAATTACTGAAAATCCCCAACATGAGGAGGAGGAAGATGGAGGAGGGATTTAAGCAGCGGTACCCCAATAGTTCAGGCGTGCGTCTCTCAATCTTGATTTTGCCGGCTCGCAGTATCGAGTTTTTCGGAACGTATGGAATATAACTTACCGTATACCTACACTACAAATGTTGTTGGTCCAGGTGAACACATCGGATCTGCCGCAAGTCCAGTGCCCGCAGAAGATCCGCAGCCGGCTGAGTGTGATGCGCGGGAGCTCGCTGCCGGAGCCCTGCGAGATGCACCCCGTGCGGTTCATACTACCGAGTAAGTGAAGGACAGCTGGGCTTATGCCAACACATAAAAGGGAGAAGACCAAATTCTTGGCTAGTAGTTAGCCTGGTTAACCGGTAGTGGTTAAAAAGTTCCGTTGTGACACAAGAATTAGCCATACCGTTCTATGGTTAATTTTTGTGTCACAACGGATTTTACACATATATAGTGCATTTAATGCCACTTGACGATGCTGGTGACTGGTGCGTACGTGAATGTTCTCGGACGAAACGGCCCGTTTTGCGGACCTCTATAAACCATTCAGACATCTGTGGTGTCAATCAATTGTACCATGACTTTTTCCAGATGAGAGCGCCGTGTCCGTCCTCCCCATAACGGAGGTGTTCCGTACCCTGGCGCAGTTCGCGTCTGACAACGGCGCCCTATTCGTGGCGAGCGAGGGCGCGCTCCGCTGCGTCCTTCAGCGGAGCGCCTGGGCGCTCCCGTGCAGCGTGCACTGCGTGCCCAAGCCGGGTGAGTACCCACTGTTGTCTAGTTCTGATTGGAGTCCGTGACGGCTTGGCGCTGGTGTTCAGCCGAGCCCAAACGCCCCGGCCACGGCATTGCGCGAATTGCGGCGCGGCAAGCGTTTTATCTGTTCACTGCGCGGTCGTGACGTGCAACGCACTGTGGTTAGTTGGGATCACACGCAATGCATTAGAAAAACCGCTGCCGCTGCCGCCGCCGCTCGAAGTCGTGGCCGGGTCGTAAGGGCGGGTTGCACCAAGTTACGATTAGGCTGATCAAAGGTAGAGGCTTAAGGGGCTACCCGAGGTTTCCATCGATTTTTGACAAGTTTTGAATCTTATCTCCTACTTTTGCACTACAGATAGAAGTATAAATCAAACGGTTATCGGTTCTTCAATCTTTTATCTCCATTCTGGTCTACCGGATTTTGAAACAAATGAATACTTAATGTTGTATGATCTTTTTAAACATTGTCTAAAATAACACTAATTTTGTATCTCTATTGACGTGAAAGATCTAACACATACGAAATCTACATATTTGGGTTCGTCTGTGACGTCCCTAAAACTGGTCTAGGGTTTTCTTTCTAAACCAATTAACACAAAAGTTATGGCCAGAAACCGGTTTTATGGCCTAAAATTGTTCAACTTTGATGCCAAATATCTCGAAAGCAATGATCTTTGAAGTAAATATGGGATACTATATTGCTTAAAGCCGTTGTTGTTAACATAATAAGCTACAAAAAACCTAAGAAAACCAAGAGATTCAGATCGAAGATACGATCCCATACGCCAATTATGGGAGCCCCTTAATAAAAGAATCAATAATGTCATAGATATCTGAATGGGATTTTCAGCACTAGGCATATTTTTTTGCTTTACCCCGTTTGTTTGAACATTTGGACGCGGCTATTAGACGGTCAGAGGCGTTTTTCGACGTGTCAATATTTTTTATGTCTCCAAGCATTCTATAAAAAAAACGTTTCAAATGCATTCAGTTTCCTAATTGGACGACTTTATTATCTATCTATGTATATATTCTGGTTGAGTTGATAGCGAATACAAATGTTTGTTTAAAGAATTGTGATTGGTAAACGTAATACGGTGAACTGTTTTGATTGGTGAAATTAAAATGTGATATAAATCATAAATATTGATACATATTTTCCCTAGAGGCTAAATACTTGCCCCTTTTTGAGCATGAGAACTGAAGAAAATATTGATACTAAAAGGTTTACAATTTTGACCGTTTCTGTTGACGCTGAGTATAAGAAAAGCAAATAGCAAAACGACGCTTTACATAATAAAACGAATGTATATAACAATTCACTAATTTACTGTTCTTCATCATCCTTAGCCAATATCACACTAGAATTCATTCTATTAAGGCCCGAACAGACAGTTGAAATGCTTTAATATGTCAACATTTTAACCGCCTCGCATATCTTGATAACTCGCAATTGTGATATTTAATTTATGTATATTTTCAGTTTCACTGCTAGGCATGGGCCCCCGTGGGTTGTTATCAATATATTTTCTAAAGTACTTTTACCGCGTTATTCATAATTGTGATATTGGCGGATAGAAAGTTAATGCAGGTGTAGTGAATATTCCAAAGTTGAATAGGCATGATGACACATTTTGAAAAACTGTTCTATAATGTTTAACGAATAAGATTTTTCAAGAGAATATAACAGTTAAGTAGGAAAAAAATGCATTTTAGTTTTTAAATTTCAATTTGGCGCTAAAACGCTTGTCAGTGTCATGGCGTCCCGAGTGACGTCACGTAT
Source organism: Epinotia demarniana (assembly GCA_945867215.1). Taxonomy (NCBI): domain Eukaryota; kingdom Metazoa; phylum Arthropoda; class Insecta; order Lepidoptera; family Tortricidae; genus Epinotia; species Epinotia demarniana. The sequence continues at coordinate 5,513,391 of OX244262.1, forward strand.
GTATAAAAAGAACGCAGACCTTTGACGTTTGCTACCTAGATCGCTCAATTGCTCATTGAATGAACATAAATTAAAAAGTTTACAAGTCTTGCGCGGCCGTGCGAGCGAGAAAGCGGGACAATGACGTATGAAGATCTGACAGATAACATGGTTCTATCCCTGTCTTACTATTCGTTCAGTACGTAAGTTTTCTCTGTAATCTGTGGTAATTGCCGCTATGGGTATTTATTTATACACACGTGACGTCATGCGCTCTGATTGGTGTTTAACATATCATGGCAGGCGTCCGTATTTTTCAGATTAATTTTATCAAAATAAATAATAATCCCTTACTTAATAAAAAAATATGAGCAATTATCGAATTCTATGATTAAAAATGCACTAAGAAAATACCATATTTTAGTGATTTTCAATTACTGTCATCATGCCTATTTGACTTCCCACTCATCCCTTTCCAGGTCCAGGTTTTCCACTAGTTCCACAGTATTACATTTTTAAGTTGGTTTTTCTGAAGCATGACCTATATATTTAAAAAATATTCACTGCATCTTTACGTAGATTAGATAGACATAGATATTTTGGTTTTCACGCTCGCAAAAGGGAAGTGGCAACGATATCCGTTTCGACATTGTAGTAAGTACAGCTAGCGTGCATTGTCATACGCTTACATAGTTTTAGTAATTGGTTTAGTTATGGAGATGGTAGTGCCCCCCCCCCCCCCCCCCCCCAATACAAAACCCTAGATTCGCTACTGAATGTGTTCAAGCGTAGATTGTATGAATGTACAGGCATTTTATGAATAAGCGGTCAGGTAATTGATTGTCGTGAATGGCAATAATTGTTAATGCAATGACTGTGTTGATGTTGAATGAGGTGAGAGTGGAGTTACCGTGGCGATAATCAAACGTAAGGGGAGATGTATGCTATTACGAACATGTAAAACTTACGCCAAACGATATGTTATATGTTAGGGAATGAGGTGTCCGGGCGCATACATAATTTTCAGTGTATTGAGATTATTACCTGACTGCCGAAGGGAGAGGAGGGTTATTTAGTTCTTACAATCGATAAGTATAAAGAAACCTTAGTTGTCAGCACGTCTATCATGGGACGGCCGCGACATACTCTCGATTTTTCTCGCACTATACGTCTTGTTCTAAGTATTCTAATAAGAAAGAGACGGATAGTGCGAGAAAAATCGAGAGAGCTCGCGCGCCGTCTCGTGATAGCCGTGCTGGAAAAAAAAAATGAAACAAATTGCAAAATTAAGACCATGTATTGACGATGTTGGCACAAAAGTTGGTATAAAGCTATGTTTAACGATATATAATATGTCCATAGTCGATCGACAGCCTTCTCACCTGTATGACATTGATTTTTGCCATGAAATTTCCACTCCAATGTATATTATTAAAATATAAATAGGATCATTGTATTCCAGATGGCGGGACGAACAACGTGGTCGTGCTGGGGAGCGAGTACATGAATAAACAAGAAAATGTGCTGACCAGAACTTTCCGGGCGCTCAGACATCTGCTCGAGGTCGCCCTAGTGCCGTAAGTTCATTATCAGCCTTGGTCTAGGGCTTTTATCCACCAGCACGGCTATATCCGTCTCTCTCTTATTAGAAAACATAGAAAGAGAGACGTGTTGTGATCGCCGTGCAGCACAGTTATCACCAGAGGTTGGCGGGGGTGAGCTATTTTTACGTCATTAATATCATATAGTAGTTGTCTTGTAGATATTACTATGGATTAGGACTTTATAGATATATAAAGATATATTAAAGATAAGTTAAAGATAAAATCATTTATTTGTCCAACATAGGTTACAGGATGTTACAAAATTAGTTCAGTTTCACTATGTGGCGCCTTACGGCTTACAAATTGTTGAGCATGCATGTCAATGTCACTATCATTTATATATTCATTTATGGTATAATAACATACTATGAGCTAGAACATTTTTCAAGGCTCTTTTAAATACCGGGTGGAAAGGCACGACGATCCTTCCCGCAAAGGGGGGTTAGTTTAAGTGATGGAAAATCGATTCGTAATGTTTAGATTTTTTTTTACGATCAATTATTAAAAATAATAAAATTAATTAATGTTCTTCTGTGACAACCCTACTATTACTATACGTACTAATTATCGTTTATACGTATTGATAAAGGTCACTGACTCTTGTGTAATTGTTAAAATGTTACTGACCCTAATGAGGGTGGTCACTTGCAGTATTTTGCATTAAAAGTTAACTGCCTATAACTTCAAAACGGTTATGAATATGAGCCTAGTTTCTTTAGAGGAAATACTGTACTCAATCTAAACAATCCCCCTTTTGCGGAAGGGATCGTCGTGCCTTTCCACCCGGTATATGTAATTGATCTATTGAAATTAAACACTTTGGTAATTTATTAAATATCTTCGGAGCCATTCCAACTACATTTTTTTGGAATAACATTGTTTTGGGTATCATCGGGTTTTTTATTTTATGTTGTAAGCGAGTGCTCTTAAAGTTTAGGTACAAATGGGAGTTACATTTCACGAAAACACACATTTCATATATATACAAACTAGGAAGAGTTAGGATCTTAAGTCTTTGAAAATGGGGCTTAGAGGATTCCAAAGAACTGATACCTACCACATAAAGATCTTAGACACCGTTTCTGCGCTCGGAACGCAATTTCTCGATCTGTCGAGTTCCCCCAGAGTATTATGCCGTATCTTAAAGTTGAAGTCACAAATGCATGGTATGCGGTAAGCACTGCAGCTAGATTAACTTTTTTTCTTAGATTATATAATGCTAGCTTTCATTTCTTTTGATGGCTACGTAAAGCTCGTAGCAGAAAGGCAGCCTAAATAAAATCATTTCATTTGTTAATAATTACACATGAGGCATTTACCATTGAATGACAAGGTATGTCCATGTTATGCAAAAACTGTAAACAGCTCACCCCCGCCGACCTCTGGTTATCACAGGACGGTGTGCGAGCTGTGTCGCGGCCAGATAGACTATACGTGTTTTCCTAAATAGGACACTTAGAAAGAGACGGATAGTCTAAGTCGCCGCGACACAGCTCGCGGGCCGTCCTGTGATCGCCGTGCAGAGCTGTGCGAGGAAAAACAGAACTAATAGGAAGAGATGCGCATTCGAGGCTATCTATTTATTTCTATATTTAATAAACTGCACTGTTTAACACGTTTCAGGTGGTTCGCTTTCCATACAAAACGTCTTTTGACTTCTCAGGTTAACGGCGTGATATTTAAAGAAACTTATGTAACAATCTGTCATAAATTGGCTTTCCATTTAAACTAAACTTTGAACTTTTCCTAAAGTATCACGTGACAAACTAATTTCTGAAATTATTGCTAGTGCTCGAAACAAAGTAAGAGCTACTTACATTTGTCTATTTTATTGTAAGATTTTCGGTGAAAGAAAACATCGGAAAAAAAGGTCTACTCCCAATAAGGTTAATTTTCCCCCTGCGACCCTTCCGTTCCCTTCCAGGTCAGATGGCAGTCGCTTTCGTAAAACCAGTGCCTATGTCAAATCTTGGGATTAGGCGTCAAAGCCCCTTCGGCCGCCTACGAAACCGACGCCACGTAACCAGTAACGTGTGAAGAATTATTTATCTTACTACGAAACTAGTTATATAGTATAGTAGGATATGTATGGCCTGGAAGCTTTTGTAAAAAGGCTGTCAACTGGAGGATTGAATTGAATGGAACGCCTCGAGCCCTCGCCTGCTGAGCCTCGGCCCTACAACGAGTTTGCGGGTGGGGTGTTGTCCGCGTCCGAACCGGACGGAGGCGATAAGTGTGCCACCACCCTAAACGCGTTTTAACAAGCTTTTATTTAAATTTGTGTGGTGTCGGGTTAGAATAGCACCACCCCCTTTCCTCCTGTGGGTGTCGTAAGAGTCGACTAAGGGAACAGGGTTGAAGTGTGTTGTGGGCGATGGGCTAGCAACCTGTCACTGCAATGTCACATTTTGTCGATCTTTTATACCAGTATTTATGCTAAAAGTGGCACTGGAACAAAAGTTTCATGTGCTCTGCCTAACCCTTTTAGGGATAAAGGCGTGATTATATGTATGTATATGTATGTTTTATTTAATTTCACCTGTCTGTAATCAAATCTTGCGAGTTAAATTTGACCCACTTCCCGGTGACCGATTGAGCTGAAATTTTGGGTGTAATTGTTTGGATGACAATTCAATATTATGGTTCCAAAAGTCAAAAAAGTCAAAAGCATTTATTTGCTAGAATACAGTACAGGAAGGTCTTACATAATTGAATATAACAGTGTATTCAACATGCATGCAAGCAAGCGTGCAAATATTTTATCGAGAGGCGCTGAATTTAGTCAAAATACAAATTATTAAAAAAAAAAAAAATACATTCATGTCACTTATACTCTAAATAACTCTTATAACATAACACTATAAAAACATCTGTAGAGAAGCCAATTCGTCAACTTGTTCTTAAATCTATTTCCCCGGAGGACCTTAATGTCCTCAGGCAAGTTATTATTTCACAGTGCCTTAGTTAATACTGTTATACTGTGTAATAGATTTTAATAAATAAATAAATAAATAAATTATATAATTTAATGCACATGTTGGCCACATTTTTACCATACATTTGCCTTGCTAACTAAAAGAGGTTTGTACAGCAGGTCCATGATCCTTTTTCTGGTCTGTCTGTCCATCAAGCTGATCTAATGATGGAGACCGAAGGTGGCCATGGGAATTCAATACTTAACCGACGTAACCCCGTTGAGTTTGGGCTCGTTAGAATCGACGCTAGCTCGATTAGTTTATGATGGTATAAAGAGAAGTACAGGCGGCACTAAAAGCTTGTACCAAAAATGAAATTAGTTTGCCAGAAACTTGTTTTTTCCACCAGGGCATCAGAGCTGTCAAAGAGGAGCAGTCAGGAGGCGCCGGCGGAGCGCGAGCCGCGCGCGGCGCCGCGCGAGCCCGCGCCCGACTCCAGTGATGAGGAAGACAACCTGTTCATCGACTTCGGTGAGTTATGGCCTGGGGCGGGTTGCAACTCATCATTACAGATCGATCGACGTTAAATATGGCACTATGGGGGCTAACACAACTGACGCCGCGCCGCGACGCGAGTCGAGAAGGATCTACCGTTCTCGTTCTAATTTGCACGGTGCGAGTGTGACAGGGGATGCTCAGTCGCGCGACAAACGGCTTGTCAGCAAGACGTACAGTAGCTGTCATTAACTTTTTAACCTATTGACCGGCAGCTGCATTCAGATTTGTTACATTTTTAGATACAATAGTCTGTCAAATTAACTTACCACTTTGTAAAAGACTCGCTTTATTAGGGTTCCGTACTTAAAAAGGAAAAACGGAACCCTGTCAAGACCCTATACGTCGGGAACGCGTGGAGGCACCGAGTTAAAATTAAATCCATACTCAACTGTGAAAAGTCAAATTTCTAAGTTAATGTAAAAAAAGAGGCCGTTTATGTCGCAAAAAACGTATATTTCGACACTCAAGAAAATCAAAATGTATAGGGTATTTTCCGTTGACCTGAACTATGAAATTTGGCAAGTAATATCATCACATACTACATGTACAGAGAAACATCTGGAAACTATACATTTGTAATTTTGTACGGAATCCTCGGTGGGCGAGTGGGACTCGCACTTGACCGGTTTTTTTTCTAGTTTATTTGTTTGTTATAGATGAAACTGAACTCTCCGCTACGAGCAACATCGACACAGACTCAATCAGCATCCATTCCGAGAAAGTGACAGAGATGGAGATAGAGACAAACACCGCAGAGCGAGAGACAGCGGAGAAAGAGACGCCCAGTGCAAACGATAAGGACAAAAGTATATATGAAGGTTTCGGCATCTATCGGTGTACTTGTCAAGGTAATTGTTAATATAATCTTGTTTGCACGAAAGATACCTCTACCAGTTTCGAATGACAATTTGTCAATTGCGTCATTCCCGTCAGTGAACTTTCAATAATCTAGTGATCGAAATCGAATTGAATTTGCTAGTTATTAAATCGAACGTAATTAGTTACGTTCGATTTAAAAACAAGCAAATTCAATTCGATTCTTACATGGAAGAAAAAAATTTTTTAAACGAAACGAGTGGCATTTTTAGACAAATGTCACTCGTTTTTTTTTTCTTCCGTGTAGGAATATAACGCCTTTGAGTGTTAGGGCTGTTAGAAGGGCATTACTACAGAGGCCGGGAAGTAAGGAATCGCCGGCCATGAAGCGAGGCCGGATAGTTATGATTATGAGGCTGGCGAACCCTTTCACGCCGGTGTATAGTGCTTTTCTCAAACATGCAATGAAATTAAAAAAAAACTTTTGTTGAAATCACACTTTAATCTTCATGGCTGAACTGTGGATGGATGCTGTGCCACAAATGGTGGGATAAAAATTAAAAAAAGAGTAGGCTCTCTCATCACGCTGCGCCCGAAACGTTACACTTCGAAGCCCATTATGAAGAACGCTACGTCAATATTGAATTGCATGTTTGAAAAAAAGTAATTCAACCATTTAACTGGCATAAAGGCATTGTTCCATGGCATTGAACCCTACTGCGTCGAGATGAAGTTGCTTTTTTTAAGAATAAGAAATCGAAGCAATAACTTTCCTACTGCCTTGTAAGATAATAATTTACTTGCAGATTCGTTATTCGAACGTCCGCCGCCGCGCTCGTTCAGAAAGTGGCGGTTCAAAGGCAGGTCCAAGGAACACTATGACGTCATAGTACACAGCGCGCACAAATTCAAAGTGAGTCAAGCTATTCATGAGTCACTAGCTGTTCCCACGCATATACAGAGAATCCTAGCTATCCAAACCGCGGTTGACGAATATTTTTAACCCCCCACGCAAAGAGAGAGAGAGAATGTTATACATTTAACGTGTCTGTTTGTGGTATCGTAGCTCCCAAACGGATGGACCGATTTCAATGCGGTTTTTTTGTGTCATAGATAATTTTATCCCGAGTGTTCTTAGTCAGTAGAGATATTGGACTTTGAAGTAAAAATGTCAGGGGTTATTCAACTTTTCTAAGTTGTAGTTATTTCTCTTCAAAGCTTCACAGCCGCATGCCTGAACCACTAAGCTACCCTAGCTTGATTGGACATCTATACTAAACCGGGGGTTTCCCGGTGTGAGGTTGTAAGATTGTATGTAGGGGGTAATATCCGGAAACCACTTTTCCGATTTCAATAATTCTTGCACTTGTGTATAGAATGGAATTTCTGGGTGGACATGAGCTATATTGATCCTGCGGATCCGCTTGCGTTCTTTGTAATACAAGACCTACTTCAGCAATGTCTCATCGGAATCTGCGAAGCATCTAATTAATTGTAGTAATATAATTTCCACAGGGTTCTACCGGCGAGGTTCTTCTCGAACCGATTCCCGAATACCAAGCAGACTTAGGTGCGAGCAAGCAGTGCGACGATAGGCTCGCGAGTATAGCCCTCTCGCTCGCACTTAGAGACGACAAGACAAGCGTCATCAATGGTAATTAAACACTATCTTTTTCTGGACACATTATGTGCATCCCTCTTCTATGTAATGAATATGGATGAAGGGATTTTCCAAAATTACTCTAAGGTAGAGCTATATGTATTATTTATTAATATTTTTTAATTTAATTGTGTACTTTGGTGGATGCTTCCAAGAAAACTGAAGTTCGTAATAACCTTGCGATAATATTTTTATGTTAAACAATAAGAAACTTAAAAATACGGGAGTTCATATATTATTGTTTTAAACTAATAAATAAAACTTCTGATAACATCAATCTTCTACATATCTATGGTATTTTAAAGGTTTTATACATACATATCAAAAAATGAAAGCTGTCTGACCATAGAAAAAAATGACGTCTGGCCTTATAATATAATGTTACACGGTTTTTATATGTATATATATATTTCCCTGCAAAATTCATACTAATTTACTTGTCACATCTTACGCTTATAAAAAGCAACCTCCTTAGCACCTTATATTGTATTATGTATATATTTTACAGTGAGATTAGACGCGCAATCCGGTGACGTGATAACCGCCGAGGAATGTTCTCGCGAGCAGTTCTACCGGCAGCACGGGGAGAGCGGCGCCCCCGGAGTCATACACACGCTGCTGAGCCAGCTGCAGGGGCTCGTGCCGGGGCACTACGTCATACAGCACGAGGTACGTGGCACGATGTGGGTGTCATACAGCACGGGGTACGTGTGTCACGATGTCGGTGTCATACAGCACGAGGTACATGTCATGATGTGGGTGTCATACAGCACGAGGTACGTGTGTCACGATGTCGGTGTCATACAGCACGAGGTACATGTCATGATGTGGGTGTCATACAGCACGAGGTACGTGTGTCACGATGTCGGTGTCATACAGCACGAGGTACATGTCATGATGTGGGTGTCATACAGCACGAGGTACGTGTGTCACGATGTCGGTGTCATACAGCACGAGGTACATGTCATGATGTGGGTGTCATACAGCACGAGGTACGTGTGTCACGATGTCGGTGTCATACAGCACGAGGTACATGTCATGATGTGGGTGTCATATAGCACGAGGTACCTGTGTCACGATGTCGGTGTCATACAGCACGAGGTACATGTCATGATGTGGGTGTCATACAGCACGAGGTACGTGTGTCACGATGTCGGTGTCATACAGCACGAGGTACATGTCATGATGTGGGTGTCATACAGCACGAGGTACGTGTGTCACGATGTCGGTGTCATACAGCACGAGGTACATGTCATGATGTGGGTGTCATACAGCACGAGGTACGTGTGTCACGATGTGGGTGTGTCAGACAGTGCTGACACGATGTGGGTGTCATACAGTTCCGTTCAACACGATGTGCGATAAAGTGCGGTACAACATGATGTTGGTCCCATAGAGCGACATACAACATGATGTGGACCCCATACAGTGTCATACGAGATTATATCATAAGATTAGACGTTATCTATGTCTGAGACACAGGATCATCCTAGTTCAGACGCATGTAATAATGTATGCACTATGTAATACGCAAGCACAATGGTAATACAGTAGGGCCTCGGCAATCCGGACTCCTGTTTGTTCGGTGATCGCTGTAATCCGGCCGGGCAATGGGCTTGGCGGGGGAGCCGGGCGGGTATAGGTGCGGGCTGCCATGAGCACATGCGTCGTCAGTCTTCTGTTTATCGCCTTTCGTGTAAGTACATACGTAGGCATACTGTAATCCGGACGCCACGATAATCCGGAAAAGGTCTTGTTTTTGCCTCTCCGGATTAACGAGGCCCTAGTGTATAAGCAATGAGGTTTTTCAATAAATTATTATTTATAATATTAAAAAAATCCTTAATAATATCAAATGAATTAACTTCGCCATAACTATATTGCTATATAAAAAAGTTTAAAGTGGTCAGTTACGCTGCAATAAAATAAATAAAAATAATGTGGACCCCATACAGTGCCATACAACTTGATGTGGGTCCGATACTGTTATTGTCTCAATTTTCATTGGTCTGCTTGCGTCATATTTCAGCCGAGCCACGGAAACAACGCGCTACTGTACGCCCCTCGCAACACGGGGGCCGAGCAACTGAGACTCGAGTTCGACAGCTCGCAGCCCGCCGAGGCCGACGAGGCCAAGTGCGTCAAGACCCCGCCGCGCATCACGGCGACCTTGTTACCGTGGCACAAGTAAGAGTTTCCCGTGACAATACGCTTGTAGACTCGAAAATTATTATTACTCCAAAACAAAAGAAGGCAAAAAAATGCAAACGAAATCCCATTCAGATATCTCATAGAATTACGAAGCTACAACCCTTTTAATATTGCTTGTTAGAGAGAGAAAGAGCTCGCAGTTATAGTTTCGTATGAAGTTGCGTTTTGCGGAAAAGGGACAGAACCTTACCCCTTCTTAAAACTTCGTACCCTTATATCTTCGTGATTATTTAACTTCTTGCGTTGCTTATTTCTCCAATTGACTACGTTTTTAATTTTTAATCGAGAAAATACGACATAATTGATTATATTTTGTTTTTAAGCAGTAACGCTGCTAACGCAAATTATAATATATAATAATTAAATTATATTATAATTTTTTAAATTTTTCCTTTCATTTAAAATTTCTAATTTTCGTTAGCAGCGTTACTGCTTAAAAACAAAATTAATTTAGTATGGGATGGCGCATCGTTACTGACGATTTCTCAACATAATTTGAGACGTTGGTGCCGTTAAGAAGCCTAAGTCTTCTGGTAGATGTCGCTACACGCCTCCCTAAGGCGTTGTACGAAGGAACTGATTGAGGGTTTTGGTGCCCGAACCGGATTGTTCCGATAGCTCCGTTGGTTAGTAGCGACGGGCCATGAATGCCTGTGGTCGCCGGTTCGAATCCGGCTCGGAGCATTAAATTTTTCAATTTTTCCTTTCATTTATAATTGATTACTTTATTTACTGTCTACACCCCTATAACCAACAGTTCTAGTTTGACACCAGAGTCTGACGAGGCTAAAAGTTTTGACTCCACCGCGCATCACCGACCTTATAACCGTGGCGCAAGTGCGTGTTTCCTTTGACAGCTTACATCAACTACGAACATCTGAGGCACGAGTTTGGCAGCTTGCAACCATTTATCATTGGCATTTTTTGCATTGAATTAGAAATTACAAGAGAGTGCACTACGGAAGTTAAAAATATTAGCTTAGAAAGGTAACTAGAGTTAATTGGTAAAGTCACTGGCCCAGTGACGCAATAAGCCGATATTGTGTGTTACCTAAAATGGCTCCCTGGGGAACCGCAGTAAATTTTGCAAGAAACTTTCCTTGTGTTCATCTTTGTTTCAAATATATATTTTTTATACCACGACGGTGGGAAAAAAGCACCGTAGCCTATGGACGCTTGCAACTCCAGGGGTGTTACATGCGCGTTGCCGACCCTTCAAGGATTTATACACTCTTTTTTTGAAAAACCCCATACTGTAGTCTCCCGGGAAAACCTCGGCAGGCAGCTCATTCCACCAATCCCGTTTCAAATTAGAAATTGTAGTTTAATGACGACCTCTGTAGCCTAGTTGGTAGTGGCCCTGCCTACGAAGCTGGAGGTCCCGGGTTGGAATCCCGGTAAGGGCATTTATTTGTGTGATTAGTAAAGGGTGGACAGTGGATGCAATATACGTCAAAATCATGTCAAACGATATACTTAATATGGATATGACTACAATTGGTTTAAAGAAGAGAACATGGTTGCAAAATAGTTAAATATTTTTATTGTTTGTTGTAGTAAATGATCATAATTTTTTATATGTTACATATTTTCAGTCCATTCCTTTTATGGTTCACTATCCACTTATTTACAGAAAATGACCTCTTTACATCTACCGATGTAAGAGGTACGTATTCGTAAAGTGACGCTTCACTATTATCAGTAACAATATCACCATCACTCAAATTTCTTATAAAATCGTAATCTGGAATTCTGTCTATAACTGACTCCATTTTGTTATAAAAAGAATCAGAAGATGTCATCATCATGCGAAGTCGTACTCCGTCCAGTAATTGGAGTGTTTCGGATATTTTTAAGCCGCGTGTTTCTAATAACGTTATGTTTCTGGTTATTATTTCAAAATTTTGTTTCATATTAAAGGAAACGCTTAAACTCGCAAGTGAAAACGTCAATGTAATTGACAAGTCTAAGACGCAATAGATATAAACACGTAATAGTCTCAAGAGGAGATAATTTACAAGTGGCCAGTAATTTCATAATCATCACATTTTGTTCTATGGAGGATAGAGATATATTGTAATTTCTGATATATAAAAATGTATAGATAAACATTGCTCAAAATTTAATAAAAGTCTTATCCATCTTATGCTTTTGTCACCCGATTGCATCCGCTGTCCGCCCTTTAGTGATGAGCATGCATACTTGTTTCTGAGTCATGGATGTTTTCTATGTATTTCAGTATCTATTTATCTATACAACTATGTATTTCGTCGTCTAGTACCCATATTACGAGCTTTGCTTAGTTTGGGACTAGGGCGATTTGTGTAAGATTGTCCCTAAAATATATTTTTTTTGTTATATTCAAACCCCGGATGACGGGAGCAAAAATGCGTTGGCAGCTTTATAGTGCGAGGACACACATTTTATATCATTTAAATCGATGTCGATAAAAACCACGATGTACCTACTGGACTACCGCTATGATATGCAGAAGTATTAATTGTTGTTGAAAATAAAATTAAAACGAAATGTTTGTATTTTTTCAGTATTTTATATAGTTTTCGTAATATACAATTTACATTTTTTCTAAATTTTCTGATTTTAAACTCCTTCGCCTTGGCGATAAAATCCATTTCATCCAACTAAAGGACCGTTCTAAATCTACTGTAGTAATCGGAGCAAAATTAAATAATTCATAGTGGTTATGGATTTCTTCTGTACAACGTACTTCCACTTCTTTACCAGATATCAAATTATTTAAGATGTTTAAAGTTAAAAAGCCAACGTTTTTGTTCAACACATCCTGATACTTGTTGTGAATAACTTTACCTTGAGGATGTAACCGTAATCTTGACAAGTGCACTTTCAACTTGTGTACTATATTTAAACTGGCTTCCAGGCTTAAATTTTGATTTTGTAATTGTTTTATTGTACTAGGTATTATTGTCAAATCACTGTTTATCCATTTTAGATCATTCAAAATATTTAAATCGTTCCCGTGAGTATGATATAATTATAGTACCAATGTAATTAGTTGACTGAAATGGTATCTATACTTACCTGATGTACCTAATATTGTGTAACAACCTGACATGTAAGATAATAAGTTTGATCTATAAATTTCTGATTCAATAATTTGTTCGTATGGATGTCGATAGAATAGTCGATATTTAACTAAGCACTAGTGACAAGTGCATTTTTGCTCCCGTCATCCGGGGTTTGGTTATATTTAATGTTGTGTATTTCCCGCTCAGATTCCGCAAGATCCTGCCCTGCTCGTTCACGCACTACCAGAACCAGCTGGCCAAGCCGAAGAAGCACGTGGCGCGCAAGAGGACGCCCCCGCGGGCTCTCAAGGTGAGCCTCGCACTCGCACACTCTGCCAACTTGGCGTGGCTACACTTGACTGACGGCCTACTGACGTTCTACAACGTGCTTTTATAACCGTCTTAGGAGGGTTGCACCAAACTGTATTCGTAAGCGGTGTTCGTGAAAATCTGAATGTTTGACAAGTTTCTATGGAATGACAGCCGTCGGCGCCATATTTAACGGTGATCGGCCTGTATGCGTAAGTTGGTGCAACTTGCCCTTAGAGCCGAAGCCCACTTGAAGTATCCAAAACGTTCTAATCATTCGTGAATCGCTTTTAGTGATAAAAGGTAATAAAGTTTGAAACATCCTAGTGTGGCGCGCGGTGCGAAGTTCATTCACCCGGTTAGAGTTTGTACCTGTCTACATAAGATGGCGGCTAGCGGTCACTCGGCTGGATGATTAAAATTAATACAAAAAACAAAAATATTATTACTGAAATTTAAAAAAATACATATTTTTAAGTTCTTTGTGATGTATACATTTAACTGGGCTCCGGCTCTAAGACGGTTAAAAAACACCCTGTATAGTTAGGCGAAATTTTGTAAAGCTGGTTGCTCATTTACGGTAAAAGTATGCAACGGATTTTGGTGGACGGACTTTCCGTGGTATACGTACTAATGAATGGCCACGTCCAACGAACCTATTTTAGCTAAATGCCTTTAAAATTCGTTTGTCTTTCACTTATTTATTTATTTATTTTTATTTGGAGAACGAATAGCTACAGAAACACAATGATTATGTAGATAAAATACAAAATCCAATTACAAGTTCCCGCAGATAGCATTGAAGTAAACATTTGTGAGATCACTATAGTTACACTGCATTTGTGAGATTTCCATCCTATTACTGTTCTTTGACATTTGTTTTCGTAAGAAAGGGACAAGACACATTTTATTCATCAGAGATATTTTAAGTTTTATGGGTGAGTCGCTGGCAGAAGCTAGTCGGTTATACGACAGATTGTGCTGATGTCAAAATTAATTAATAAAACTAAAATCATTTATTTAATAATAATTTATTACAAATAGGCCACGAGGCCAATTTTATAACAGCACCCGATCACGAGTATGACGCGTATCTCAGCCGATTAGAAAAAAGTTACAAAATGTTACTATAGACAGCTGAGTCACAGGTCATCATATTTTTCAACGAGCAATAATCGGATTAACCATTGGTTACGATGTTGCCTCTGCGCAGAAGATGAAGTTGGTCACATTTCAAAGTTCAATATCTCAAAACAGGCTGAACTGATTTTGTTGAAACGTAGCTAAGAACCATCTCGATCACGTCAGTTTTCGGACAAAAGCGCATTAAAATTGGTCCATTCGTTTAGGAGCTACGATGCCAAAGACACACAGACACGACAAACTATAACACCCCTTTTCTTCGCGTCGAGGGTTAAAAATAAACAGAAATGAATTTGAAACAAATGCTTAGGGTACTAGTTTAAAATTTCATTTGTCCTAAAGTCAAATAAACAACTCTCTTCCAATTTAATTCCATTGAACTATTTTGTTATTTCTAGAAGCTTGAGACTTTGGATACAATGCGTTTAACAAATTCACTGCCAAGAATCGCTACGCGCTACGCTCGTACCCGATCCTCTGGTTTTCCCCGTACGTAGCGGAAAGCGACTACGGCGTAGGCGCCCTAAGCGGGTTACTGGCAGTTAAAGTGTTAAAGGCTGCTCTGTTTCCCAGCGTTTCATGTTCAAGTGTGAACACGCCAAGTATAGTGAAATGATTGCATAATATACCCGTAAAACCAGTCTAAATCTTAATTGATCCCCCTTATAAAGTTAATTTTAATGTGCTAAATGAATATATCCCTCCCTTTAAAATATACTTCACCAAAATTGTCAAGGCACTTTTAAACTTAAATCAACTTCAATCCGAGCCTTATGATGCGAAGAAATTGTTTTTCAAATAGTATAATTTGCAATTGTAATTCATACAGTTGAATAGTAAATCTCCACATTATCCAATTTGGTTGAGAAATGGCTTACCAATACTTAAAAGTGCCTTAATGGTTACATGAAGTATTTAAATCCCGCTAAAGAACTTTGATTTCGTCCGTCTGTCTAACCCAAGCGAAATCGCGGGCATTCTAGTACGAAGCTGGGGTACGTTTGGAAACCGATGAATATTACTTAGATGTAGCGTTCGAATAGCGCCCGGATTCAAGATCCGTGAAAAAATTGGTTATTTTTCGTATTCCCTACATAAAATCCAATTGCCCCCAAATAATTAACCATCACTGTTTATAAGGTATTGTATATATTTTTGGCAAAACTGAAAAGTCACTTTAATCTCATAATAACGACGTTATTTTAGGTTGAATTCAAAACAGTACGAATGCTTCTTGGTAATCTATAGATCTAACACTAATTACCGAAATGAAGAACACATTGTTGTGTGTGTGATGAACGCTGTAAATCGAATTGGGTTTATCATCTATCAATATTTGTCGGTATTTGAACCTACCCTAGAACAAGTTCCATATTTTGACAGTTGCAATATTTCGACAGTAGTGCCCACATATTTTTCTTAGCTTGTAAAGTGCCCACTTCTGGGCAAAGGCCTGCTCCTTGACTCCCAGACGATTTGGAGCAACTCCTGGCTAGTCGTCGAATGCTTATATAGATTCGCGCCTTCATTCCCAATAGGGGTAGGCTTTTTTAGCAAAAATCAACTAAATGTGACATCGCAGTGATAGGTAGCTAGCCGATTGCCCACAACACACTAAAAAGATGACACAGAAATTATATCTGCGTAAATGAAAGTGTTATCTAATGTTTATTTATTTATTTGTTATTCAAGAAAAGAATTGTGGCACTATCTCGAGATATCAACTGTCATTGTATGGTTGTCAGTTTGTTGTGTAAAAGCACCGAAATAGCCTGCGATACGGCCGTACATATCAAAAGCAGCGACAAGGTAAATATACGATGTACCTAACACGCAGACTGTTTATTCACATGTTTGTTTGTTTGTTTTATATATTTGGTAGAGCAAGGAGGAGAACGGCGGGCACCAGAAAAAGGTAGCTATGGTCTGTCGAGTCGCGCGCGAGAAGTCGCCGTCGCGGCAAAAGTAAAGTATTCCGGCGAGGCGATGGTCCAGTACACGGGGTGTTTTTCAACGCGCGTTGGACCGCGGACATTTTGATTGTGTTGTACACTTCGTAAGGCACCAAGAAGATAATCATCAATTCGTTTCGAGAAGCAATATTAAAAATATTAACAGGTAACCCAGGTTAAATGGCCAGTCGTTATTGGTCCAGAAGGTATTGCTAGTTGAATTTTTTACGAAATTATTACTTCAAAAGGAAGAAGGCAATAAACTATGCCTAATGCCGAAAACCCCATTCGGATATCTCGAAAAAATTACGAAGCTTCAACCGTTTTAATGTTGCTTGTCAGAGAAAAAATGCTCGCCGATCGTGGAGTCACGATCCTCGAGCGTCATGATAATGGCAATAATTTCATACGAAGGTGGGTTTTGCAGAAAAGGGACAACTTTTCACCTCTTAACACTTTGGAAACTTATAAGATTGTGATTATTTAAGCTATTGCTTTGCTTTTTTCTTTTGACTATATTTTTGAGAAAAAACAGCATTATTGTTTTTTTTAAATCCTGCTTTGAATCCGGCTTGGAGCATTAAATTTTTCAATTTTTCCTTTCATTTAAAAAATTAGCATTATTGATTATTTTATTTAGTGTCTCCACCCCTATTGTGACTTGTATAGCGTTGTAAAATGGCTTATTTTTACATTAACACTTAACGAAAATAAAAACATTCAGGTTCAACTTAATTTTGCTATTTTAAAGATTTTTGACACAGATCCGATTATTCTGTATTAGCCTACCAGATTCATAATAATAGAGCGTTCTCTACGTTTCATAAAAACGTTGCTGAATTTAGTATCACTCGAATATAAGTTTTGATGTTGAACATAGTCTATCTTGTTTTTTAGACATTAGACTTATAAAGTCTGTCTATGTAGTATTTTTAGTCAGTGAAACGCGCGTTGAAAAAATGCCCTTGATCACAAAGCCGTTCCGTACCCAGCTGAGTACCTGCTAAGCTGGTTGGTTCGAGGGGTTAATGGAGGGGGGTCCGTTCCAAACTTGGTAAAACCGAACGCTTTGCAATCCCCTCGGTGACATCCGTCCGTCTGTCACTTACATTTTTTTATCTGCATTATAACGAGTATTTAAATCTCGCAGTATACTAAAATGAAACTCGTTACGCTATTTAAGGTAATGAGAATATTTTATTCTCGAACAGAAAGTATCCGAGTAGCGGAGTGGTATGCAAAGAAAATGCTACCAATAGAAAAAATGCTTGAGCGAGGTTGCAACGCTGTTGGTGTTTTTTTCCTCGCACACCGTGCCGCTACCTTTGGTGGATACTCACCCTTAAATTAATTAAAGTCAATCTAGTCCTGCACATCTGGCAAAAATATATAAACCAATGTATCTTTTATTTTCAAAGTAGCAGGGTAAATTACTTATGGCCACCCGGCAAAAACGACTTAGCTTTTCTATATCGTGTTCAATGGGGTTGGCCGGTCCAGTCCTACCAAAACTGTCAAATTCTTTTTTTTTTTTTCGGAATTTGCTTGTTTAGCCAAGCCGTTAAGCCAAATCCCATAGAAAAAGCTAGAGATTAGGTATAACCTATGATGGCGCCATCTAGTCAAACATTTGACAGTTGCCAACCCCATTGTTCAAGCGCCGTCCAAACAGCACACTAAATGCATGGCCAGTGAATGAAGTAATTTTTGGTGATTTACCCTATTACGAATGTACATTTTAACACAATCGCAACCAAGAACCCTCCTGGTAGGCACTCGTAATGTTTGCTCAGATGCCGGCTCAGCCCGCTAGGCGGGCAGTAGCTATGAACCTACACGCCTAGCGAGTTCTGTTGGTTTCTGGTTTATTGTTCCATTAGTCCAGGTGCGAAAGTGTTAAGTTTCTATTGTTTTGAATCTCAAGACCACCGTTGTTGTTTTTTCAAGTTACTTTTAAATAAGTATCGATAGAATCAATCTACGATTTTGTTTCATCAAAATTATGGTCACTTTTATTGACACCATATTGGGCGTGCTATCCCTCTCTTATTTATGAATGGACAGAGATAGCATGAATGTATTAAACAAGCTTGTATTTTCTATTAAAGTGCATTTGTTCCAGTGGCCAAAGAAGAAGGGGAATCGCAAGAAGGCAGATTGAAGAAAATAAATAAATATGTTATTGTTAAATTGTGTTTTATTTGATTATACAAAATAATGGGGTTAAATATAAATAGTGTGGAATACTGTAAGAGTTACAACTAAGCCGCTTCGTCGAAGTATCCATCTAGCTGAGTGGCAATCTGGAATGGAAAAAAGTTTTTTAAGTCAGGAATAACTAGTATGCTGAACAGTCTGTCAAGGTTCAAAATATCTACGCGGGCAAAATGACAGGATTAAATCGTCGACAGAGGCGTGTAGGGCTCGTGTCCAAACATTACTCTAGCGCCCCCTAGTAAGCGCGCCGTCAAAATGGAATGGTAGCGGGCGGCGCTCGGCGCCCCCTAGGACCGCAGCGCCCGTGTGCAGCGCACACTCTGCACCATAGGTAAAGACGCCTCTGATCGTCGATGTGAGAGTGCCACGTCCGATATGTGCATCATTTATGCCGGCTGTACACATTGGGCCAAAGTGGTACGTGAGCAGGATGCAGCTATGTAAGCGAAAAGATCGAATTATAGCCCTCTCCCTGAAACGCATAGCTGCATCCTGCTCACTGTGTACCTTTACGTCAATTCAAACCGTTCACAACGGATATGCCAGTCTCACCGACGAAATTCACTACATGTTCGACTAATTGACAACATTTCAAAATATGTAATGATGCCTAAATCGAAAACCATTTCGGTAATTATCTTATCTGAACGTAATAAAGTGGGTTTCCCATTTTTATTCTATATAGTATACCCCGTGCGTGACGTCATTTCTACGTCTGTTGAGTGACAAGATGTGGACAGGTGCCATAGAGAGACATAATAATGACGTCATATTTTACTTACGACCTATTGGAATTCACTACTTTTAATGTTGATATTTTTGGATGAAAGTAAACATTTAAGGAGAAATAAAAAAAACACGTATACCTTAAAATTTCATTTGCTATCGAACTAAATCATAAAATGGCCCACTTAAAAAAATGAAATGTCAATTGTAGACCAACGAAAAAGAACGTGAGCGACTACCGCGAAACGCAAACCAATTTCAGACGCGTATCTCCCTCTGCAAGTTGCACTTGCTAACAGGAGATACACGAACAGAGTTAGTTTTTATTTTTTACTTTCGTGTGTTGCCAGTGATGACATATGGCACTGAAACGTGGTCGCTTACTATGGGCCTGATAAGAAAGCTCAAAGTCACCCAAAGGGCAATGGAGTGGGCCATGTTGGGAGTTTCTCTGCGTGATCGCATCAGAAATGAGGCTATCCGCAGCAGAACCAAGGTAGCCGATATAGCCCTCCGAATCGCTAACCTTAAGTGGCAGTGGGCAGGGCACATAGCACGTAGAACCGATGGCCGTTGGGGCGGAAAGGTTCTCGAGCGGCGACCGCGTACCGGAAGGCGCGGCGTGGGTAGGCCCCCCACAAGGTGGACTGATGACCTGGTAAAGGTTGCGGGAGTCCACTGGATGCGGGTGGCGCAGGACCGGTCACTTTGGCATTCTTTGGGGAGGCCTATGTCCAGCAGTGGACGTCTTTCGGCTGATATGATGATGACGTTCGTGCAGCAAATGAAAAAACCAGAAGTCTAAGTAGCGCCTCAAAATGGCACCATTGTTTGCCATTATGCGGGGTGTCAAAACGATGCCAGGCAGCCGTTTAGTTCGAACTTGCGCATAGCGAGTTTTTTTTTTTTATCAGAATTTATACTGCACTCGCATATTCAAGAAGGAACGAAGTTGACGTTTCAAGGGTACTTGTGACTTGACTCTGTCGTATTGTCATATGCCGACATCTTCACTACAGAAGTGAATGTGAACAAAGCTTAATTGAAAGTACGTAGTAAGAAAGACTGCCGAGTCTTTCTTATTCAAAAGGTTAAACTGACAAGGTTCCAAGTACGTTTTCGAGTAGAATGGTTTCAATGTTAGGTTTTTACCAACTCTGCTGAAATATACAATCTGGGCCCTATCCCGCAAAACTAGTTAACAAAATTGTTGAGGTGTAGGCAAAATATCGGACCATATAATGTAGTGTACATTTCTTAATATTTGTAGACCAGGTAATAATGTCATTCAATGAAGCTACGGCAGCCTAGCGGTTCAGGCATGCGGCTGTCAAGCGGCAGTCGTGGGTTCGAATCCCGGCTCCTACCACTGTTTCGGAACTCGTGTACGGAACATCATTTGATATTTACCTTTAGGTTTTCGGTGAAGGAAAAACATCGTGATGAAACCTGCGTACATCCACGAGGAAATTCAAAGTGGTATGTGAAGTCCCCAACCCGCACGGGGCCAGCGTGGGGACTACTGCCCATTCCCTCAAATGCATGAGAGGAGGCCAGTGCCCAGCGGTGGGACGGTATATTATTTATTTATTTTATTAATAATGTGTTTTGTAAGTTTTGTAATATAGAGTCCTATACTAACAGATGTGAATAAAGGAAATTACCTGTACAGGCGAGTACTTGACGTATTTATCCGGGTTCTTAGAGAATGGCAGGGCTCCGTAGGTATCGTAGAACTTGGTATATGGCGGCAGGATGGTCTCTTTGTTGTCGCGTTTGAGCGCCTCGCGCAGCTCGGGGTCCGGCACGCTGTAACTCCGCTGCGCTTTAGTGCACTCCTCCCATTCGCGGTTGAAGGACTGGAAGTTTAAACGCAACATACTTTTTACAAACTTTATATATTACACTGCATTATATGTAAGTAAATCGCCCTTTAAAGTTTTTGATTTTTTTTCATCCGCGTTGCGGTGTCCTATTGAGCTGAAATTTGGCATATTTATTTGAGTGCGGTGACAACGCACCGCAATAGTATGGCACCCTTTTACATGCCAACTCTGTTACGCTCAAAGGGCAAATGTTTTACCCCCAGGTTCGGAACCGATGGTTGAGTGGAACCAACAGGGGGACTTACAGCGAACTTGTCCTTGAGGACCTGGCGGTCGCGGTCCCTCAGCTTGGCGGGCGGCGCCTCCTCCAGCACAGTGTGCGCTAGCAGCTTGTTCCAACTGCAAATACCAATATAACATTAGTTTACTGTTTGGGAAGAATATGTGTGATGAATTACACTTGCTCGTAAATGCTGTTATTCCATGTATACAGAAGGGCAATGGCCTAAATTGTTCCCACGGGAGTTATGGATTTTCATAACTCTCTAGGGAGCTATGAGCTTGTGTGTGATCTGATTGGTTTAAGCAAATCTGGTTGGCCACGCGCCGCAAGAATACTACTGTACTGCTCTGTGATTGGTTGCGCTCCACTCGCACTGGTGAAGTTGTCAATTTTTGATTGGTGCGGTTGTATGAAACATAGATTTTTCTGTCCTTTGTAGTTTCATTTCCTCGCAAATGTAATGGAAAACATTGCCCTTACTATTCGACTTACGCCCATCGTTAAACAATGTACTATTACGTAATAGGCTAGGTAGTTTCTAACTGTTGAAATAGTAGACTACTAGTAGCTACTCCATAGAAAATAGATTTAGTTTTTTTTTGATCAGAACACGATACCTTTTATGCTCTCGGCCGGTTCACACCCCATTTTTGGTATGTACACATATTTTTAAGAGAAGCGGCAGCGATTCACAATATGTGGGACTGCGAGATCATAGACACTAGGCAATCCTTTATTACAAGCTTTTATTTAGTTTAACCTTGTCTGTAATCAAATCTTGCAAGTTAAATTTGATCCACTGCCCGGTTTCCGATTGAGCTGGAATTTTCCATGCATGTATAAATCGGATGACAATGCAATATTATTATGACATAGAGTTGATCTGATGATGGAGCTGGAAGGTGGCCATAGGAACTCCGTAATTAAACAACGCAACCCCATCGAGTTTGGGCTCGTTAGAATCGTCTCAATGAGCAGTTGGCGATGGTATACAGAAAAGTACAGTCGGCAATAAAATCTTGTACCAAAAATGATTTTTTTGTCAAAAACTTGTTTTCCTAGCATCTCAGTTTGTTGCTATACCTCTGCAGGTAGTTGTTCTTGTACTCGTGTATCATGTCGCGGTAGGTGGCCTCGCAGTCCGGCTCCACCGTCATCAGCACCTCCAGCAGCCCGCTGCGCTGCAGGCCCTGCGAGACACACCGATATATGACAATAATGGAGCCCTGAGGGCGTTCACACACACGTTTTTTTGAGTTGAAAACTTCTTTCGCGGTGTGCACTTTTTGGGATGGGGAAAAATTGTTAAACTCTCCGTGACCGTAAGGTGAAATTCGTAATGCGTAAGATGAGAATGTGAGATCCGAGAGATTGAAAATTCAGCTCTGTGCAAAATTATTCCCTAACCATTCCAAAATATCGAAAATGCACATCGTAAATGTTCAAGTTTTCACTTCTGCCGGCACTCCCGGAGTGCAACCCGGTCTTTTTTTTATACAACGACGGTGGCAAACAAGCGTAATGCCCGCCTGATGGTAAGCGGACACCGCAGCTTATAGACGCATGCAACTCCAAAGGCGCGTTGCTGACCCTTGATATGTTAGTGAGGATTCGCCGTGTTGACAGCTGAAGGAACAAGTTCCCTCGCTCTCAACCCAACGCATCCTCGGGAGCTCTGGCGACCTTGCTCACCTCCACTCTACTACTGAGCAAGTAGTAGTGTTATTATTGCTGTGGTCTTCCGCAAGGCGGACGTCCTCCCCCAGTTGGGCTGCTCCACATTCGAGCGGGATGACATTTCGCCGTGCCCTACCTCACCAAAAATGTCGGACTGTCCGGCTGCGGCTTACCTGAAGCAAATACAGAGTGTTGTTGAGTAGAAAGATGGCCTTCAACGCGTCAGGATAGTGGTCGCTCTTGTTGCGCAGCACCAGGTTGAGCTGCGCGAGCACCTTGCGCACGTACAGCCCGAGCAGCGCCGCGTCGCGGTCTGGGCAGCCCGGCAGCGCCGCCGCCGCGCGCGCGTAGCCAGGGTCGGTCGCCAGCGCCGGGCCTGGCGGAGACAGGGTTAGCTGGATCTGGGCGCATTCATGCCTTAGCCACACTATGCCCGAATGTTGTTGCCATCCTTGTCTAACGTATAATATCCGTAAGACAAGGACGGCAACAACATTCGGGCGTAGTTTGGCCAAGGCATAAGTGGAGCAAGACAGCAGCACGGCCGTATCGTCCTTGTCTCGCAGCAGCTCCGGCCATTTTCCCCCCTATAACTTCTGTACAATCGCAAACTGGATAATGTACCCCAGGTCGGGGTGTATAGTAATGGAAAGTAAAAGTAAAGGTAATTACCCTTGGATTGGGTTTTAGTATTAACTTCCCTAGGATGGGATTTCAGTATAGTACCCGGTAATATAGTACCTTCAGTAAGCAAGCAGGCACTGTATACACACGGTATATTTCAAATTTCATTCAATTTTAACCAGTAGTTTAAGAATTATAACCAGGGATCGGAAATTCGGAAGCTTTTGTACCTACTTCTAGCAAAACCCCGGAAAAAGCTAAGCAAGGATGGAGTTGGCTTCTTAAAAATAATATTTTAAATATTGTTCCGGGATTCCGAGATTGTATTGGCAATGTTAACATACGCGTTGGCAAACAGTTTTAACGACATACAGGGTGTAACAAAAAATAGTGGTGGTCCTTTTAAGGGCGTAATAGGTAGGTATTGTGTTTTGATTACAGAATATTAGGAATATTTTATATAACGTGTTTTTTTATATGGATCAGGTCGCCCCAGTCGGCCAACGCTCCACACAAATGTAAAAAAAACGCGTAAAGAAACACACTAAATAACAAAATCCAATCATAAATTGTTGTTCAATAGCCAAGTAGAGACGTAAAAACAGAGCACATTTGACACCCGAATACATGTAAAGTACAGCAACGAATGAATCATGAACGTCCCTATAAAACCTAGCTGCGTTCCTATCCCCAACCCTTTAAAACTACCTGAGTTCTTATCTATATAACCGTACTAAAAAGACACCGCCGCCGTCGTAAAGATATCGCTAATATCGCTATCAAGCAATTGTATTGCCGTCCTTTTCTACCTGCTAAACATTAGACTAGGACGGAAATGCAAATATACCGTGTGTCGGTGTAGGTTGATTACCTGTTCACTATTGTATGGATGGGTACATTTGTTTTAATTTCGTTTGTACCATTTTTTTTTAAATAAAAGTAACAATACAATTTCAGTTTGATGTAAGCTAATACTGTACTGTTAGTTAAATTAACACATGAATTAAATTACATTTTGTAAGTAGGAATGACTAAAATAGTTTATTTAAATACTTTATTACGTATACACATACGTAAGTATTTAAATAAACTATTTATGTACTTTAATACCTATGTGTACTTTATATTATCCTAATTTTCGGTATTCCAGGAAATCCCGGAAAGTTTATTAGTAAAAGTATATAGAATCCGTCTCCATGCTACTCAACAACAACGCGGTGTAGGTACTGAGGCCACAGAATAGGTACAAAAGCTTCCGAATTTCCGATCCCTGATTATAACTAGTTAAACTTTCTTAATTTTTTCACAAATTCTCCCTCACTGACTGATCGATCATCAAAACTCTAAGGTCCTTCTAGCAGACAGAAGTTTCAAGAATACAATAAGTGATTTGTATATAAATCAAGAAGAAACAAAAATATTTTGCAATTTCGGTCCAGTTTTTTAGATACACCAACTGCATAAATAACTTTGCTAAGATTCAGAATTTAATTTAGCAAGCAAATAAAGATTAATAAGAATGCCTGAGACTTGGCTCTACGAAATATCTAACAACTTTTTACAGTGGAAGAGTTTCAAGACTTGGCCTCTTTTTTACATGGAATGTTTTTCCAGTTGTTGTGTTGTTTAGTTAGTAGTGTTTTTCAATCCAGAGGGGTCGCGTACCCTTTTAAAGGAAGTCGCGGCTACTCATATTTTTAAAGTTAAAGTGATGTAATTCTTTGAAAACGAAAAAGACGTAGGGGTCGTAGGGGCCGTGAATAATCACGAAGAAATAGTAATAAATCACATTATTTTAATTTCTTGCGTTGATTTTTTCTCTAAGCGACTACATTTTCAATTCTTTTGAGCAAATATGACATTATTGATTGTTTTATTTAGTATCTACACCCCTATCAAAACCTCTTGTACTCTTCGGCCACCGTTCCATAACTGGCCACCTCATACTAAAAACGAACTCTATTCACTTATAAAATTACTTATAGATCTGTATAGCACTTGTGCGAAAGACGGAGCACCCCTTTAATCCATTTCTATAATCACAAACCGTGGTTTTACAGTCTAAGTCGTAAGGTAAGGTACCTATTAAGCGAGAACGATCCGAACGTTAGCTGAAACATTTCCGAACAATGGCCAACGGCTCAAATTGCCAATGTCATAGAAATTTCATTACGTGATTGTAGAAAAAATACGCACCAGAACCGGGAGCCTTTATCCTCTGTTTATAAGGTATTATCCAAAAAAAAATATTCTAAAATTTATTTCTCGTGTTACTCGCGTTGTTATTGAGAAACGTGACGCCGGAGATCATGTTTTTTGTAAGGCGCTATCTCTCTCGTTCCTTCGTGTTTTATTCCGTTATAATTTTTCGATTTTATATAATAGCTGATGATTCGTCTTTGGAGTTACCTATGGTCTGCAGGTGCCTGGCGAGCGTGTGCGTGTGCGCGAGCGCGGCCACGGCGAGCTGGTGCACGGTGCCGTCCACCGCGCCCGCCGCCGCGTCGCTGCGCAGCCCCTCCACCCACTCCTCCAGGGACTTGAGGCACTGGGGAACATGACACAACTCGTTATATACATACATACATACATAGATAGAGCTGCGCGCTGGAACACTGGTGACTCACGTGCATGTGACAGTTGCTGAGGATGGCGGTGTAGACGGCGGGCTCGGCGGGCGCCAGCGCGCGCGCCACGTCGGGCTGCAGCTTGTGCAGGCGCGCCAGCAGCGACCAGCACGCCGCCGCGCCGCACGAGCTGCGCGCGCACGCGCGGCGGCTCCGCTGGCAGGCGCGCTGGAACACTGGTGACTCACGTGCATGTGACAGTTGCTGAGGATGGCGGTGTAGACGGCGGGCTCGGCGGGCGCCAGCGCGCGCGCCACGTCGGGCTGCAGCTTGTGCAGGCGCGCCAGCAGCGACCAGCACGCCGCCGCGCCGCACGAGCTGCGCGCGCACGCGCGGCGGCTCCGCTGGCAGGCGCGCTGGAACACTGGTGACTCACGTGCATGTGACAGTTGCTGAGGATGGCGGTGTAGACGGCGGGCTCGGCGGGCGCCAGCGCGCGCGCCACGTCGGGCTGCAGCTTGTGCAGGCGCGCCAGCAGCGACCAGCACGCCGCCGCGCCGCACGAGCTGCGCGCGCACGCGCGGCGGCTCCGCTGGCAGGCGCGCTGGAACACTGGTGACTCACGTGCATGTGACAGTTGCTGAGGATGGCGGTGTAGACGGCGGGCTCGGCGGGCGCCAGCGCGCGCGCCACGTCGGGCTGCAGCTTGTGCAGGCGCGCCAGCAGCGACCAGCACGCCGCCGCGCCGCACGAGCTGCGCGCGCACGCGCGGCGGCTCCGCTGGCAGGCGCGCTGGAACACTGGTGACTCACGTGCATGTGACAGTTGCTGAGGATGGCGGTGTAGACGGCGGGCTCGGCGGGCGCCAGCGCGCGCGCCACGTCGGGCTGCAGCTTGTGCAGGCGCGCCAGCAGCGACCAGCACGCCGCCGCGCCGCACGAGCTGCGCGCGCACGCGCGGCGGCTCCGCTGGCAGGCGCGCTGGAACACTGGTGACTCACGTGCATGTGACAGTTGCTGAGGATGGCGGTGTAGACGGCGGGCTCGGCGGGCGCCAGCGCGCGCGCCACGTCGGGCTGCAGCTTGTGCAGGCGCGCCAGCAGCGACCAGCACGCCGCCGCGCCGCACGAGCTGCGCGCGCACGCGCGGCGGCTCCGCTGGCAGGCGCGCTGGAACACTGGTGACTCACGTGCATGTGACAGTTGCTGAGGATGGCGGTGTAGACGGCGGGCTCGGCGGGCGCCAGCGCGCGCGCCACGTCGGGCTGCAGCTTGTGCAGGCGCGCCAGCAGCGACCAGCACGCCGCCGCGCCGCACGAGCTGCGCGCGCACGCGCGGCGGCTCCGCTGGCAGGCGCGCTGGAACACTGGTGACTCACGTGCATGTGACAGTTGCTGAGGATGGCGGTGTAGACGGCGGGCTCGGCGGGCGCCAGCGCGCGCGCCACGTCGGGCTGCAGCTTGTGCAGGCGCGCCAGCAGCGACCAGCACGCCGCCGCGCCGCACGAGCTGCGCGCGCACGCGCGGCGGCTCCGCTGGCAGGCGCGCTGGAACACTGGTGACTCACGTGCATGTGACAGTTGCTGAGGATGGCGGTGTAGACGGCGGGCTCGGCGGGCGCCAGCGCGCGCGCCACGTCGGGCTGCAGCTTGTGCAGGCGCGCCAGCAGCGACCAGCACGCCGCCGCGCCGCACGAGCTGCGCGCGCACGCGCGGCGGCTCCGCTGGCAGGCGCGCTGGAACACTGGTGACTCACGTGCATGTGACAGTTGCTGAGGATGGCGGTGTAGACGGCGGGCTCGGCGGGCGCCAGCGCGCGCGCCACGTCGGGCTGCAGCTTGTGCAGGCGCGCCAGCAGCGACCAGCACGCCGCCGCGCCGCACGAGCTGCGCGCGCACGCGCGGCGGCTCCGCTGGCAGGCGCGCTGGAACACTGGTGACTCACGTGCATGTGACAGTTGCTGAGGATGGCGGTGTAGACGGCGGGCTCGGCGGGCGCCAGCGCGCGCGCCACGTCGGGCTGCAGCTTGTGCAGGCGCGCCAGCAGCGACCAGCACGCCGCCGCGCCGCACGAGCTGCGCGCGCACGCGCGGCGGCTCCGCTGGCAGGCGCGCTGGAACACTGGTGACTCACGTGCATGTGACAGTTGCTGAGGATGGCGGTGTAGACGGCGGGCTCGGCGGGCGCCAGCGCGCGCGCCACGTCGGGCTGCAGCTTGTGCAGGCGCGCCAGCAGCGACCAGCACGCCGCCGCGCCGCACGAGCTGCGCGCGCACGCGCGGCGGCTCCGCTGGCAGGCGCGCTGGAACACTGGTGACTCACGTGCATGTGACAGTTGCTGAGGATGGCGGTGTAGACGGCGGGCTCGGCGGGCGCCAGCGCGCGCGCCACGTCGGGCTGCAGCTTGTGCAGGCGCGCCAGCAGCGACCAGCACGCCGCCGCGCCGCACGAGCTGCGCGCGCACGCGCGGCGGCTCCGCTGGC
Organism: Epinotia demarniana; assembly: GCA_945867215.1. NCBI lineage: Eukaryota > Metazoa > Arthropoda > Insecta > Lepidoptera > Tortricidae > Epinotia > Epinotia demarniana. The sequence goes on from OX244262.1 coordinate 5,541,982, forward strand.
AGGCGCGCTGGAACACTGGTGACTCACGTGCATGTGACAGTTGCTGAGGATGGCGGTGTAGACGGCGGGCTCGGCGGGCGCCAGCGCGCGCGCCACGTCGGGCTGCAGCTTGTGCAGGCGCGCCAGCAGCGACCAGCACGCCGCCGCGCCGCACGAGCTGCGCGCGCACGCGCGGCGGCTCCGCTGGCAGGCGCGCTGGAACACTGGTGACTCACGTGCATGTGACAGTTGCTGAGGATGGCGGTGTAGACGGCGGGCTCGGCGGGCGCCAGCGCGCGCGCCACGTCGGGCTGCAGCTTGTGCAGGCGCGCCAGCAGCGACCAGCACGCCGCCGCGCCGCACGAGCTGCGCGCGCACGCGCGGCGGCTCCGCTGGCAGGCGCGCTGGAACACTGGTGACTCACGTGCATGTGACAGTTGCTGAGGATGGCGGTGTAGACGGCGGGCTCGGCGGGCGCCAGCGCGCGCGCCACGTCGGGCTGCAGCTTGTGCAGGCGCGCCAGCAGCGACCAGCACGCCGCCGCGCCGCACGAGCTGCGCGCGCACGCGCGGCGGCTCCGCTGGCAGGCGCGCTGGAACACTGGTGACTCACGTGCATGTGACAGTTGCTGAGGATGGCGGTGTAGACGGCGGGCTCGGCGGGCGCCAGCGCGCGCGCCACGTCGGGCTGCAGCTTGTGCAGGCGCGCCAGCAGCGACCAGCACGCCGCCGCGCCGCACGAGCTGCGCGCGCACGCGCGGCGGCTCCGCTGGCAGGCGCGCTGGAACACTGGTGACTCACGTGCATGTGACAGTTGCTGAGGATGGCGGTGTAGACGGCGGGCTCGGCGGGCGCCAGCGCGCGCGCCACGTCGGGCTGCAGCTTGTGCAGGCGCGCCAGCAGCGACCAGCACGCCGCCGCGCCGCACGAGCTGCGCGCGCACGCGCGGCGGCTCCGCTGGCAGGCGCGCTGGAACACTGGTGACTCACGTGCATGTGACAGTTGCTGAGGATGGCGGTGTAGACGGCGGGCTCGGCGGGCGCCAGCGCGCGCGCCACGTCGGGCTGCAGCTTGTGCAGGCGCGCCAGCAGCGACCAGCACGCCGCCGCGCCGCACGAGCTGCGCGCGCACGCGCGGCGGCTCCGCTGGCAGGCGCGCTGGAACACTGGTGACTCACGTGCATGTGACAGTTGCTGAGGATGGCGGTGTAGACGGCGGGCTCGGCGGGCGCCAGCGCGCGCGCCACGTCGGGCTGCAGCTTGTGCAGGCGCGCCAGCAGCGACCAGCACGCCGCCGCGCCGCACGAGCTGCGCGCGCACGCGCGGCGGCTCCGCTGGCAGGCGCGCTGGAACACTGGTGACTCACGTGCATGTGACAGTTGCTGAGGATGGCGGTGTAGACGGCGGGCTCGGCGGGCGCCAGCGCGCGCGCCACGTCGGGCTGCAGCTTGTGCAGGCGCGCCAGCAGCGACCAGCACGCCGCCGCGCCGCACGAGCTGCGCGCGCACGCGCGGCGGCTCCGCTGGCAGGCGCGCTGGAACACTGGTGACTCACGTGCATGTGACAGTTGCTGAGGATGGCGGTGTAGACGGCGGGCTCGGCGGGCGCCAGCGCGCGCGCCACGTCGGGCTGCAGCTTGTGCAGGCGCGCCAGCAGCGACCAGCACGCCGCCGCGCCGCACGAGCTGCGCGCGCACGCGCGGCGGCTCCGCTGGCAGGCGCGCTGGAACACTGGTGACTCACGTGCATGTGACAGTTGCTGAGGATGGCGGTGTAGACGGCGGGCTCGGCGGGCGCCAGCGCGCGCGCCACGTCGGGCTGCAGCTTGTGCAGGCGCGCCAGCAGCGACCAGCACGCCGCCGCGCCGCACGAGCTGCGCGCGCACGCGCGGCGGCTCCGCTGGCAGGCGCGCTGGAACACTGGTGACTCACGTGCATGTGACAGTTGCTGAGGATGGCGGTGTAGACGGCGGGCTCGGCGGGCGCCAGCGCGCGCGCCACGTCGGGCTGCAGCTTGTGCAGGCGCGCCAGCAGCGACCAGCACGCCGCCGCGCCGCACGAGCTGCGCGCGCACGCGCGGCGGCTCCGCTGGCAGGCGCGCTGGAACACTGGTGACTCACGTGCATGTGACAGTTGCTGAGGATGGCGGTGTAGACGGCGGGCTCGGCGGGCGCCAGCGCGCGCGCCACGTCGGGCTGCAGCTTGTGCAGGCGCGCCAGCAGCGACCAGCACGCCGCCGCGCCGCACGAGCTGCGCGCGCACGCGCGGCGGCTCCGCTGGCAGGCGCGCTGGAACACTGGTGACTCACGTGCATGTGACAGTTGCTGAGGATGGCGGTGTAGACGGCGGGCTCGGCGGGCGCCAGCGCGCGCGCCACGTCGGGCTGCAGCTTGTGCAGGCGCGCCAGCAGCGACCAGCACGCCGCCGCGCCGCACGAGCTGCGCGCGCACGCGCGGCGGCTCCGCTGGCAGGCGCGCTGGAACACTGGTGACTCACGTGCATGTGACAGTTGCTGAGGATGGCGGTGTAGACGGCGGGCTCGGCGGGCGCCAGCGCGCGCGCCACGTCGGGCTGCAGCTTGTGCAGGCGCGCCAGCAGCGACCAGCACGCCGCCGCGCCGCACGAGCTGCGCGCGCACGCGCGGCGGCTCCGCTGGCAGGCGCGCTGGAACAAACAAACTTTAATACGTCACACTTGCCCATAAAGTAGCATTTACTACCCGCGACGCATGCGGCAAATCCCACTGGCCAGGGTATAATACTGCGACGGTTCAACCTCGCAACACAGGCCGCAACGCGCGCAGCATGGCACGTGCAGACCACAAGTCACCGTCCGATTGCACCGCCGCTGCAGCGGCACCGGCAAAATCCAAGTCAGAGGTCCGGCTGCACCGCTGCGGGCGAGAGGCGGCCGACCGTATAAAAGGGAGCGCGCGCAGCGACGCGCCAGTTTTTTGCCCTGGCGTCAATGTCTAGTAAATGGAGAAGGCGCTCCAGAACTGCAACCATAACAAAAAAAAAGACGCGCCAGTTTCAGGTCATTGAGAATCGTTTCCTCCGTAGGTTCCCCGTGGTACCAATCGAACCTCAGTCTACACGACGACATGGATATTAGCACCATGTATGGTTTCTCTAAGCAGGCTGCCAGACGTTATTTTAATAACGCTCCCCGCCATAGGAATCCGTTAATTAGGAAGGCTACTGACTACGTCCCCATCCCTCCCCCCCTCTGTAGTTACTCGGCGCTCACTGATTAGGGGCCGCACGGTCCGGCGTCCTACAACACAGACACATATAGTCCGCTTTCGTACCGGTACCGCCGCATACCGGGTAGAGTCAGTCCGACGCAAGTCGGGCCTAGCTGAGTTTCTTGCTGGACTCTTCTCAGCTAGGCTAGGTTTTTGCGAACCAGTAGTTCGATACCACTCACACCCCAGATTCGGTTGATACCGTTAACCAATCTCACTGGAGCGCAAACTCTTAGAGTATTCCAGTGTACAAACTTCCCCGCGTGGTCGTGCCGGAGGCTTCCCCTGGATTTTCCCGAAAAAAACGACGCGCCAGTCAGTCAGTCTTTACCGCTGTCCCGAGACGGTCGCAAGTGTTGACTGCACCTAGAGCGCGGCTTGGCCTTACCGCGTGCGCGCCTAGGTACTTAGGGAGTTCTCAGCAGGCGCGGCCTGGGCATACCGAGTGGGTGCGGCTGCGACTCCTCCGGAGGACCCCGGACAAAGCCCGGCCTGGGCATACCGAGTGCGTGCGGCCGAGACTCCTCCGGAGGACCCCGGACAAAGCCCGGCCTGGGCATACCGAGTGCGTGCGGCCGAGACTCCTCCGGAGGACCCCGGACAAAGCGCGGCCTGGGCATACCGAGTGCGTGCGGCCGAGACTCCTCCGGAGGACCCCGGACAAAGCGCTGTAGTGTTATTTTATTACTTAGTTAATAAAATAGGAGATTAGTAATGTAGTACCTTTTTTCTACTATTTAACAAATTGTTATTTATCTATGCCTCCGTAAACTCCTCATCGACATCGATGATAACGCGTATCGATATTTACTTATATCGGCACGCCCACGCACAATGCATCGTATAGGACGAGGTATAGATAGCGAAGCGCCGGCGATCGGGCGATCGACGCGCGCGGCAGACCCATTGAGACTTCGACGCGGAGCGCATGCCGCTCCTGCGTAGGTTCATTTACCGCTCTGCAGCGGACAGTTAAGACGTCACAATTATATGTTTAGCCGGACACTATTCCGCCACTAAAGTGAATAAATAGTTGTTGCCCCCACTTTTGGGTAAGTGTGAACAAAATGTATTTAGTCTGTAAGTAGATATAAGTAATTCTTTAGTGTAATGCAGTCGTTGCTTTCCGCTAAACGAAATTATCATTCCTAGTGCTAGCTCTCGCGCTTTGGGACGCTTTTATAAGAATAGTGCCTGCGTTAATCTTTTTTCAATACATTGTCTTAATAATAATAGTTAATATAATATAGATTAGTGATTAAGATGCAGCTTATTGCGATCACAAAGTGATAAAATATTAAGTAAGTCATTAAAGTGATAATAATAACAATAAAATGAGAGAAGTTTCTCATAATGTTTCTCGCTTTTGTAGTGCTTCTGGCTTATGTTGCCGCTAACGTTCTCTTTTCGCTCCGTTTCTGAATTCCGTGCACCGCCACATACAACCGTAGTTGTTATTCTGTTATACCCGCTTACTTTAGGTAGAAAAGTACGTGGCGTGCGGCACGGAAACACGAAATAGGCGTTCCTAATTAGTCGGAAATTGATTCCAGGGTTTATGTACGGGTTTCTGATACCGTGGAGACATCCAGTACTGCCACGACGCTTGACGGAAGCTTCTTGTCGCCTACCTGCGGGCTAGCCAGGCGTTCTTCCAGGAGAGTACCCTACCGTGGCGATCAAATATAGGACACAGTAGTAGTTACCTTGAGGCAGAGTACAACCCATAGACCCAAGATCAATGTATTTCCTAATTTTATAGTACAAAATAAATTGTAGTAATTGTAGTATAAATTGTTGTAGTAATTGTAGTAGTTATAGAACATTACAGCGCGGCCTGGGCATACCGAGTGCGTGCGGCCGAGACTCCTCCGGAGGACCCCGGACAAAGCCCGGCCTGGGCATACCGAGTGCGTGCGGCCGAGACTCCTCCGGAGGACCCTGGACAAAGCCCGGCCTGGGCATACCGAGTGCGTGCGGCCGAGACTCCTCCGGAGGACCCCGGACAAAGCGCGGCCTGGGCATACCGAGTGCGTGCGGCCGAGACTCCTCCGGAGGACCCCGGACAAAGCGCGGCCTGGGCATACCGAGTGCGTGCGGCCGAGACTCCTCCGGAGGAACCCGGACAATGCCCGGCCTGGGCATACCGAGTGCGTGCGGCCGAGACTCCTCCGGAGGACCCCGGACAAAGCGCGGCCTGGGCATACCGAGTGCGTGCGGCCGAGACTCCTCCGGAGGACCCCGGACAAAGCCCGGCCTGGGCATACCGAGTGCGTGCGGCCGAGACTCCTCCGGAGGACCCCGGACAAAGCCCGGCCTGGGCATACCGAGTGCGTGCGGCCGAGACTCCTCCGGAAGACCCCGGACAAAGCGCGGCCTGGGCATACCGAGTGCGTGCGGCCGAGACTCCTCCGGAGGACCCCGGACAAAGCGCGGCCTGGGCATACCGAGTGCGTGCGGCCGAGACTCCTCCGGAGGACCCCGGACAATGCCCGGCCTGGGCATACCGAGTGCGTGCGGCCGAGACTCCTCCGGAGGACCCCGGACAAAGCGCGGCCTGGGCATACCGAGTGCGTGCGGCCGAGACTCCTCCGGAGGACCCCGGACAAAGCCCGGCCTGGGCATACCGAGTGCGTGCGGCCGAGACTCCTCCGGAGGACCCCGGACAAAGCCCGGCCTGGGCATACCGAGTGCGTGCGGCCGAGACTCCTCCGGAGGACCCCGGACAAAGCGCGGCCTGGGCATACCGAGTGCGTGCGGCCGAGACTCCTCCGGAGGACCCCGGACAAAGCCCGGCCTGGGCATACCGAGTGCGTGCGGCCGAGACTCCTCCGGAGGACCCCGGACAAAGCGCGGCCTGGGCATACCGAGTGCGTGCGGCCGAGACTCCTCCGGAGGACCCCGGACAAAGCGCGGCCTGGGCATACCGAGTGCGTGCGGCCGAGACTCCTCCGGAGGACCCCGGACAAAGCGCGGCCTGGGCATACCGAGTGCGTGCGGCCGAGACTCCTCCGGAGGACCCCGGACAAAGCGCGGCCTGGGCATACCGAGTGCGTGCGGCCGAGACTCCTCCGGAGGACCCCGGACAAAGCCCGGCCTGGGCATACCGAGTGCGTGCGGCCGAGACTCCTCCGGAGGACCCCGGACAAAGCGCGGCCTGGGCATACCGAGTGCGTGCGGCCGAGACTCCTCCGGAGGACCCCGGACAAAGCGCGGCCTGGGCATACCGAGTGCGTGCGGCCGAGACTCCTCAAAACACCCGCGTCCGACCCGCGAGTCGCCTTCCCGTCGTAACCCGCGTTACCGGAGCGTCCTACTATCTTCTTGCCGGTGCATAGCACACCGATTTAGAGCCAGTGTTAAGGAGTTGTTTATCAATAGAGGGCATAAAAGACCCATCTTTATTATATATACGTTTCTATCTTACCTAGAGGACATCCCCTTCTACCCCTGAGTTAGCCTGCAAACCTTCGCTCCCGAAGGATATGTATGGTTCGCCCTCCGCGACGACCATCACATTACATTCCGCCATGCCCCACCCCTCTAACTTACCTCGACATCTTGGTGCAGCATGGCGAAGCACTCGTGCAGCACCTGCGCCAGCAGCGGCGGCAGGCGCGGTAACGGCACGAGCCCTAGGAGAGCGCGCTGCTCGTGCCGCGCGAGCCGCACCACGGCCGCCGCGGCCGAGCCCGCCACCATCGCCTCCCACTCTTCTAGCGCCTCGAACGACTCCTCCGTGTCTGTGGCAAAATCGTGGAAATCAACTTTAAGCCGCGCCAATGAAGAATACAATCGAAAATGGCGCTCACTCTCGCGCCATCTCTCATAAGATATATAAAAGTGATGAGTTATATTAATAGTACATTATTGCAGCGGCCGGGAAGTAGCAATTCGTGGATGAGTTGATTATGTCGGATGAAGCAAAGCTGAATCCGACAATAGAGACGAATCCACGAATTGCTGTTCCCGCCAAGACAGATATAGTGCTTTTCTCCAAAAATGTGAGGAATGAAAAGAATAAAATGATATTTTCAATAATCTTAAAAAAGCGAATATGTCAATAACCTATCAAGTTCCCGGCCAACTTATTTTTTTAAAGATCGTACACGGCATGACTCGTAGTGAAAGTTTCAATTGGCATACATTAAAAAAATGTAACCATTAGTATCGGTTTAAATTTTACATGTTTTATGCAATTAAAATTATTAAGACAGTTTTAAAAACGTCACTTCGATCACTTTCAAAAGTACGCGTTTTGTATAACTAAAAAAAAAAGAAAACGCGAAAAAACTTTAAGCACACAAACGGGCGTAATTTGTCACAGCAAGTTGCAATATTTGGAAAGAGACAGCCATACGAGTACACTACTAACCACTAACTATAGCAAGTTGTTGTGACAAATTGCAAGATCTTTAAACGTACAAGCACTTGGCTGTTTTTAGTGATTTGTCTTAGTCAAAGCATATAGTTAAGAGGTAAAAAAGTATACAGAGAAGGAATTTCATACAATTTCCTGGCCGCTAAAACTATAACCTCGTTTTTTTTCAGATTAGAAAAATAACGGTCGATTTCGACACTTTAGCTGTATTTTTTTCAGCCATATCCGGGCAAAATATAAATGAAACTACTTTTTTCCACTATTAGTGATACGCTTAAGCCGATACGATGCAAAATGGGAAATTTTAAAATCGTTTTCCCAAAAATCGCACGACGACAATCGCACGACTTTTCTAATCTGAAAAAAAACGAAGTATATACAGTAATGACACTAATAACTTAACTTTTTAAATTTGCGTTCTACAGTAACGAGAAACTTAACGTACTATTTTTCCTACAGTAATGCGAACATTTTCGAGCATATTGGAGAAAAATAAATTAAATGTTTCATTCAAATGGGTATCCGTCGATTTGTGTAACATTGTCCGCTAATATTTATTTATTTATTTAAATTTTGAAATTTGTGCAAATGTTTTGTATGTGGGGTCTTAGGACATACTTCACCTGTGTATATTGAAAGGGTCTACATTCCATAGGAGCGAGTGTACATTCAGTTTTACACTAGGCGGCACGAGAATGGAGGTGTTAGAGTACTCACAAGACTCGCTGACGGAGCGCCGCGGCCCGATCGCGAGCCCCGTCGAGTTCTCGAACGTCTGAGACGCCTTCTGGATTATCTTGTTGGCTCGCTTCTCTATCCTGAAATATCCAAGTATTACAGGGTGTGCCAACAATGGGGTGTGAACCAATCAAGGGCATAACAGGTAAAAAAGAGACCGGGTTGCACTCCGGGAGTGCCGGCGGAAGTGAAAACTTGCGAATTGTTGAAAAAAAAACTTTATTAATTACAATTTAAAGACCCACCCAGCCCCTAAGACCACGTGACTTCCTATACGCTCCTACACCTGTCGCGAGTTTAACAATTTTCTCTTATCCCAAAAACTGCACAGCGCCGCTAAAGAAGTTTTCACTTCAAAAATTGCGTAAAAAAAAACCCTAGTTTTTCCTTATCAGAACACGATGCCTGTATGCCCTTGATCGGTTCACACCCAATTTTTGGTACAACCTGTATAACGCAGAAAATAATTGCCTCGAATGTGAAGTGTTTTAACTTTTTTCGAGCCTGTGTCAACATAGTATAACTGGGATTACAAATATCAACAAAAACGTATTTTAAATTATTGAAAAAGCACTACACTACACTGTTCAACTGTTCATTTAGTATACTCGTATTACATTCGAACTGTTTGTGAATTATACCTCTAGAACAGTGTAAAAAAAAGATGTAACAACGCATGCATTGTAATTTGTAGTATTTACTAACACTTTTTGTATCTTGCTCGTTTTCTTCGTAGTGCTGTCTGAGCGATGTAGTATGTTTTTGGCTCTCTGAAACAAACATACATATATTTAAGTGAACTAGCCACCGATGCACTGAACTCATATTCAGAGCGCGGAGTGTCATATTCAGAGCGCGCTGTGTGTATATATGATCTGGATCGCCTTTGCCGACGGCCGGCGCGCGGAGGTTCTCTTGGTTCCTAGACTCACCATGATGGGGTCCATGGGCACGGAGCGCGCCTTCAGATGGTCCTTGAAGGCGGTGAGCGCCTGCCTGGCGGCCGGCGCGCGGAGGGTCTCTTGGTTCCTAGACTCACCATGATGGGGTCCATGGGCACGGAGCGCGCCTTCAGATGGTCCTTGAAGGCGGTGAGCGCCTGCCTGGCGGCCGGCGCGCGGAGGGTCTCTTGGTTCCTAGACTCACCATGATGGGGTCCATGGGCACGGAGCGCGCCTTCAGATGGTCCTTGAAGGCGGTGAGCGCCTGCCTGGCGGCCGGCGCGCGCGCGGCCAGCAGCGCGGCGGCGGGCGCGCGGCCGGCCGCGCTGAGCCAGGCCGCGGCCGCGCGGAGGGTCTCTTGGTTCCTAGACTCACCATGATGGGGTCCATGGGCACGGAGCGCGCCTTCAGATGGTCCTTGAAGGCGGTGAGCGCCTGCCTGGCGGCCGGCGCGCGGAGGGTCTCTTGGTTCCTAGACTCACCATGATGGGGTCCATGGGCACGGAGCGCGCCTTCAGATGGTCCTTGAAGGCGGTGAGCGCCTGCCTGGCGGCCGGCGCGCGCGCGGCCAGCAGCGCGGCGGCGGGCGCGCGGCCGGCCGCGCTGAGCCAGGCCGCGGCCGCGCGGAGGGTCTCTTGGTTCCTAGACTCACCATGATGGGGTCCATGGGCACGGAGCGCGCCTTCAGATGGTCCTTGAAGGCGGTGAGCGCCTGCCTGGCGGCCGGCGCGCGGAGGGTCTCTTGGTTCCTAGACTCACCATGATGGGGTCCATGGGCACGGAGCGCGCCTTCAGATGGTCCTTGAAGGCGGTGAGCGCCTGCCTGGCGGCCGGCGCGCGGAGGGTCTCTTGGTTCCTAGACTCACCATGATGGGGTCCATGGGCACGGAGCGCGCCTTCAGATGGTCCTTGAAGGCGGTGAGCGCCTGCCTGGCGGCCGGCGCGCGGAGGGTCTCTTGGTTCCTAGACTCACCATGATGGGGTCCATGGGCACGGAGCGCGCCTTCAGATGGTCCTTGAAGGCGGTGAGCGCCTGCCTGGCGGCCGGCGCGCGGAGGGTCTCTTGGTTCCTAGACTCACCATGATGGGGTCCATGGGCACGGAGCGCGCCTTCAGATGGTCCTTGAAGGCGGTGAGCGCCTGCCTGGCGGCCGGCGCGCGGAGGGTCTCTTGGTTCCTAGACTCACCATGATGGGGTCCATGGGCACGGAGCGCGCCTTCAGATGGTCCTTGAAGGCGGTGAGCGCCTGCCTGGCGGCCGGCGCGCGCGCGGCCAGCAGCGCGGCGGCGGGCGCGCGGCCGGCCGCGCTGAGCCAGGCCGCGGCCGCGCGGAGGGTCTCTTGGTTCCTAGACTCACCATGATGGGGTCCATGGGCACGGAGCGCGCCTTCAGATGGTCCTTGAAGGCGGTGAGCGCCTGCCTGGCGGCCGGCGCGCGGAGGGTCTCTTGGTTCCTAGACTCACCATGATGGGGTCCATGGGCACGGAGCGCGCCTTCAGATGGTCCTTGAAGGCGGTGAGCGCCTGCCTGGCGGCCGGCGCGCGCGCGGCCAGCAGCGCGGCGGCGGGCGCGCGGCCGGCCGCGCTGAGCCAGGCCGCGGCCGCGCGGAGGGTCTCTTGGTTCCTAGACTCACCATGATGGGGTCCATGGGCACGGAGCGCGCCTTCAGATGGTCCTTGAAGGCGGTGAGCGCCTGCCTGGCGGCCGGCGCGCGGAGGGTCTCTTGGTTCCTAGACTCACCATGATGGGGTCCATGGGCACGGAGCGCGCCTTCAGATGGTCCTTGAAGGCGGTGAGCGCCTGCCTGGCGGCCGGCGCGCGGAGGGTCTCTTGGTTCCTAGACTCACCATGATGGGGTCCATGGGCACGGAGCGCGCCTTCAGATGGTCCTTGAAGGCGGTGAGCGCCTGCCTGGCGGCCGGCGCGCGGAGGGTCTCTTGGTTCCTAGACTCACCATGATGGGGTCCATGGGCACGGAGCGCGCCTTCAGATGGTCCTTGAAGGCGGTGAGCGCCTGCCTGGCGGCCGGCGCGCGGAGGGTCTCTTGGTTCCTAGACTCACCATGATGGGGTCCATGGGCACGGAGCGCGCCTTCAGATGGTCCTTGAAGGCGGTGAGCGCCTGCCTGGCGGCCGGCGCGCGGAGGGTCTCTTGGTTCCTAGACTCACCATGATGGGGTCCATGGGCACGGAGCGCGCCTTCAGATGGTCCTTGAAGGCGGTGAGCGCCTGCCTGGCGGCCGGCGCGCGCGCGGCCAGCAGCGCGGCGGCGGGCGCGCGGCCGGCCGCGCTGAGCCAGGCCGCGGCCGCGCGGAGGGTCTCTTGGTTCCTAGACTCACCATGATGGGGTCCATGGGCACGGAGCGCGCCTTCAGATGGTCCTTGAAGGCGGTGAGCGCCTGCCTGGCGGCCGGCGCGCGCGCGGCCAGCAGCGCGGCGGCGGGCGCGCGGCCGGCCGCGCTGAGCCAGGCCGCGGCCGCGCGGAGGGTCTCTTGGTTCCTAGACTCACCATGATGGGGTCCATGGGCACGGAGCGCGCCTTCAGATGGTCCTTGAAGGCGGTGAGCGCCTGCCTGGCGGCCGGCGCGCGCGCGGCCAGCAGCGCGGCGGCGGGCGCGCGGCCGGCCGCGCTGAGCCAGGCCGCGGCCGCGCGGAGGGTCTCTTGGTTCCTAGACTCACCATGATGGGGTCCATGGGCACGGAGCGCGCCTTCAGATGGTCCTTGAAGGCGGTGAGCGCCTGCCTGGCGGCCGGCGCGCGCGCGGCCAGCAGCGCGGCGGCGGGCGCGCGGCCGGCCGCGCTGAGCCAGGCCGCGGCCGCGCGGAGGGTCTCTTGGTTCCTAGACTCACCATGATGGGGTCCATGGGCACGGAGCGCGCCTTCAGATGGTCCTTGAAGGCGGTGAGCGCCTGCCTGGCGGCCGGCGCGCGCGCGGCCAGCAGCGCGGCGGCGGGCGCGCGGCCGGCCGCGCTGAGCCAGGCCGCGGCCGCGCGGAGGGTCTCTTGGTTCCTAGACTCACCATGATGGGGTCCATGGGCACGGAGCGCGCCTTCAGATGGTCCTTGAAGGCGGTGAGCGCCTGCCTGGCGGCCGGCGCGCGCGCGGCCAGCAGCGCGGCGGCGGGCGCGCGGCCGGCCGCGCTGAGCCAGGCCGCGGCCGCGCGGAGGGTCTCTTGGTTCCTAGACTCACCATGATGGGGTCCATGGGCACGGAGCGCGCCTTCAGATGGTCCTTGAAGGCGGTGAGCGCCTGCCTGGCGGCCGGCGCGCGCGCGGCCAGCAGCGCGGCGGCGGGCGCGCGGCCGGCCGCGCTGAGCCAGGCCGCGGCCGCGCGGAGGGTCTCTTGGTTCCTAGACTCACCATGATGGGGTCCATGGGCACGGAGCGCGCCTTCAGATGGTCCTTGAAGGCGGTGAGCGCCTGCCTGGCGGCCGGCGCGCGCGCGGCCAGCAGCGCGGCGGCGGGCGCGCGGCCGGTGAGCGCCTGCCTGGCGGCCGGCGCGCGGAGGGTCTCTTGGTTCCTAGACTCACCATGATGGGGTCCATGGGCACGGAGCGCGCCTTCAGATGGTCCTTGAAGGCGGTGAGCGCCTGCCTGGCGGCCGGCGCGCGGAGGGTCTCTTGGTTCCTAGACTCACCATGATGGGGTCCATGGGCACGGAGCGCGCCTTCAGATGGTCCTTGAAGGCGGTGAGCGCCTGCCTGGCGGCCGGCGCGCGCGCGGCCAGCAGCGCGGCGGCGGGCGCGCGGCCGGCCGCGCTGAGCCAGGCCGCGGCCGCGCGGAGGGTCTCTTGGGCCGTGTTGCATGAGCTCGGCCCGGAACCGGACACACTAATGCTGTCTACGCTCGAGTCTGATGGCAATTGATTAAAAATATATATATATAAGTTTTTCTACTCCTGTACTTTTATCTGTCATTTACATAACCCCGAACACTAATATAAAAACATACAAAATAAGTCTGCAGAAAAGTCTATACTCTATTCCCCATAACAGTACTGACAACCGTGCTGTTTTGTCGCCAAAACGATACGCTTAGCAGCCATACGCTACTAAACCTGGGGGTTAAGTGATCAACACTAATTTAACAACAAAATACATTAGGTACACTTAATAAACTTAACAATAGGTAACTTAACAAACCACTGAATGTTTTTACTTTTAAGAAATTATTGTACTAAAGGCATTGCTGCCAACTTAAGATCCTTATTCTTAATATGACAGTACTGGCAAGTTGAATTAAGAACAAAACAGACCATAAACAAGAGGTGTCAATGTGTCATTTTTCCAATTTCCCACCAAAGTTCCAGTTCAAAATTAAAAGACGAAATATGATAACTATTCGTTATTAATAACTTCTTAAGATTTGATTCGTGTTTGTGAAGTGAAGAAAAATGTGTATGTTCCTTTTAAAATGGACGAAGAAGAATATAACTGCACCGCTGAAGAAATTGCGTGAGTAGTAATAGAACTAACGGAAAACTTACTGCCTGAAAAGTCAAATGCTATTTATTTAAAATTAGTCATAGAAAAAGTATTGTATGCAACGGTGTATAACTTGGTCTTAAAACGCTCGTGGCGTCTTTAATTGCGATGCTCGCCAAGGCTCGCATCGCAACTCACGACACTCGCGTTTTCAGGGATACGACTCGCGAGGGATAGGGACGCCGAACAGGCGTGTGTGAAGGCGGATCTGACATTACGGACCGTGTGTGCGTGTACTTGCAGGTATTCGCGAAATAAAAGTCACAAAATATAACTCAATCGTATAGTGATCGTATTTATATTCACAAGCACCGAAAATTTTGCAGGGTTGCAACAATAAATCTTGATTAAAGTTCCAATGGCTTTGCGAAGTGCAAGCGACCATCACGGGCGGGGCGCTGTCCCTCGCCGCCATGACACTTACAACACCATTCGGGGTTACCAGCTTTTAAAATAAATCAACTTGATGTCAACAATTTCAACAACTACCCGCTTAAAGAAATAGTGAACTTCTGAAAATTATTCACGATTACTCGATTAATTGAACTCCAATACAAATCATCGAAATAATGAATCGCGAACTAATTGATAAGTGCCTAATCAACCTCTTTCAAACTGGTGTTCAACTCTAATTGGCAGGAAAAAAAGAATACCGTCATAATATAAATTTCACGTAACAGAAACAACTCATCAGTACCTTCTTCTAAAGCAATCATATCCATGAGAGTGGTCGGCGACAGCGGACGCGTGTTTCTATTTAGGAGCTCTTCAAACGCATTCTCCAGCTTTAGAACTCCAGTGTTGTATAGCTGGTTCTAAAATAAATAATAACAAGTCAGAAATAGCTTGTATCTTGTTGTCTTGCAGTGGAGTCGAGCGAGAAACCACTACAAGGTCTGCGAAAAAACAAATGACAATTTTATAGGAAAATTATCAGTTCGCTTGGCTTTTTTCGCCGGTGTACAAACACCATTATTGCTGCCTCAAGGGATCTAGTGTGGCGAAAAAATTCAACTAATTCTGTCACATTCTTTTATATAAAGGAATTTCACCCAAAGCAGAGATAAATTATAGTACTCACAATGTTTTCCAGCTCAACACTTTGTGGATTGTTCTTGTTGAAATAATTCTGAGCTTCTGCCAGTTTGTCCAAGGCCTGAAAAGAGTAAATTATCGTAATTCATAGATCCATCATGTCTCTTATGAATCGGAAATGCCATGTGAAAATTCCATAACATTTTAACCATGTTAAAATCTCAATTGAGCCCTTAATCAGGCAGATACCTCAATTTTTAATTGGTTTCGAACCATATCGTGGTCCACTGCCTGGTTAATGGTTATGTCGGCAATTCGTGAATCCTCTATTAAATTCAGATACCATTAATAATGACCAGCACTATAGTCCTCAGTATAGTCCCGACTATAGTAGAATTATTCCTATTTGCGTCATTAGACAGCTGTCATCCCAGTACAAATTATGTCAAATTTGACGTTTATTGTACTGGGATGACAGCTCTGTCATGACGCAAATAGGAATGCACCAAATATAGCAACTCATCCAAACAGACATAAGCTTTTAAAGCCCAATGAAGATACTCAAGAGAGCCAATGTACAGTCTGACTAAGCTGGGAGAAGCTAGTGCAGTGGCTCTACCTAATCGCCAACCTTTTTCAACTTATCTGCTCATAGTTGACAGAAGTGACTGAACGTAGATTAATAAAATAAACAACCTCTAAGTAGATATTTAGTGCTTCAGTGCTGGACGTGTGAGGCCCAGCTTGGATAAGATCAGCCAGCTCTCTGGACACCATGTAGTATTTGATGACGTGGTCCAGCGCCAACACCGTGCGCTCCATATCTGCAAACATCACAGTATGATGACACATTCGGAAACAAAGCTTGTTTGTGTCTGGACTTTAGCCACGGTATTCGCACGGATTGATTGTGTTTCAGGAAAGGTGAATTCGTTATTTGGGCCAAAACACTTTTGATGCTTATAATAATGCCAATTGACCTTTGATTTCATTACCAGAGCAAAGGATTTTACAATAGAATCCTAAGGGTTGCCAGGGATTGTAAAGCTCAGGCAGTAGCACATTATTATTTTATATTATTATTGCATATTTATTTCTCAGGCAGGTAGTTGGGATCATCGACAGCTTACAGAATAAATATTTGAATATTCAATCATTGATGTCCTGTTATTTTTAACTTTTATACAGTTGTGTGGGATTTGTTTTGTTTGAAGCCTCATTTTATTTGACATACTATGGTGTATCTGCTGCAGCCGCGCCGTGTCTCCGTACAGCGGCAGCACCGCAGTCTCTAGCTGCTGTAGGCGCTGCTCGCACGCACCCAGCACCACGCACACGTCGCCGGCCAGCGCGGAGCTGCGGCTGGCCGCTGACTTCAGCTCCTGGATGTTGCTCATCTCCTGGTTATATTGTTCAAATTGTTATTATATTATAACCATACTACCAAAACATGTGGTACAAATGATAAACGGCAAGCACCAACAACGGTAAAGATAGTACATATGCAAATGTGTTCATTATTTTTTATAAGGTTCCAATTGTTTATTTCCACATGAATAAAAAGCCTTATTGAGCTGACTTATGGGCTTAGTTGGAGGAGACGGGCCTCGTTAGCATTGTGCTGCAACCTGTATAGGAGACGGAAAACTCCAAAATATAACCCGGGGAGATGGGCCTCGTTAGCATTGTGCTGCAACCTGTCTAGGAGACGGAAAACTCCAAAATATAACCCGGGGAGATGGGCCTCGTTAGCATTGTGCTGCAACCTGTCTAGGAGACGGAAAACTTCGAATCTAAACCCCCAATCCAAGGTGTTAACCGACCCGTGCTAAGGGATGCATGACCAGAGGGAGTCTGGTCAATAACGGAGGGTGTCTGTGTTGGCGGTCACAGGACACTACTCTAATCCGTCTTACCTCAGTATCAGGGCTCTGCTGGGGTGGACTCGTAAATCCCTATTACTCGTGGGAACGCTATGGAGACTACATTTAAAAATCATCCGAATGGCGGCGACGTGGTACGCCACCCGTCACGTCTCGTTTCTCACGGGGGCGAGAAGCGGCTCACGGAAAGCAGTTTTGCTACGTTGAATGTTGGAGGAGGTATGAGTGACAAAGTTGATGAGGTGTTACAGATGATGGATGAAAGAAGGATAGATGTGCTATGCGTGAATGAGACAAAGCGGAAGGGATGTGACACCACCACACACGGACCCTACACGGCTTATTGGTCAGGGGTGCCAAGCTCAGAACGGGCCTGTAAGGGAGTTGGTGTTATACTCTCCGCTAGGATGGCTAAGTGCGTGAATGAGTTCGACTGTGTGAGCCCTAGACTCATGTGGGTAAGAATGAAAGTGGGATTAGTGCGGATTTTTGTCGTTGGGGTTTACGCACCTGTAGATCAGGGTGCAGGAAGTTCACAGCGTACACAGGATGACAGACAGATGTTTTGGGATGACTTGAGGGACGTGTTAGGGCTATGCAAGGACAACGAAAGGTTAGTAATGTTAGGTGACTTTAATAGCTGGGTAGGACTGAAGAGAGATGGATTTGAAAAGGTGTTAGGGATGCATGGTGACGAAAGGGTTAACGAAAATGGAAGAAGTCTGTTAGAAATTTGCCTCGAGTGGAATCTTTGTGTGGCAAAAACAATGTTCGGCCATAAATGGATCCATTTGTACACTCGAGAGGCAGAAAATGTAAGGAAAAGCATGATTGATTTTATAATAGTTGACGAAAGAATGAGAAAGAATGTGCTAGACGCTAGAGTATATCGCGGATCCGGTGTCCACACCGACCACTTCCTGGTAATGTGCCGAATAAATGGTCTGTTCAAGGGATGGCGACACCGACCCCGTATTACTAATAGCGTGTTAGAGAGAATAAAAGTAGAAAATTTGCAGGAAAAAGAAATAAGTGATGAGTTTGTCAGTAAGTAAAAGATTGAATTCGAAGAAATGGATGGTTTGAGCGAGATGGATGATTTGTGGCACAACTTTAAAAATAAAGTTGTTAATGTGGCTCAGGAAGTGTGTGGTGTCAGTCAAAGGAGCAAAGGAAGAAAGGAGAAGAATGTGTGGTTGGATAAGGAAGTACAAGAAGCTGTATGTGAGAAGAAAAAGTTGTGGCGGGATTGGTTAGCTACAAGAGCTAACCAAAGAGCCAATAAAGCCTCCTTTGACGAAGTTAATGAAGCAAAAAAGGCATATCGAATAATGAAAGTGCGGGTGAAGGAAGTAGTAAAAAGAAAGAAAGATGAACAGAATGACCACTTGGATGAAAGGCTGTCGCGGGATTTCCAGATGAACATAAAATATTTCTGGAAATCCGTTAGACTAGCCAGAGGTAAGAGCCAGAACTCTGAGCTGAAGTCAGTCAAAGACAGGAATGGAAGTATGCTTAATGAGATAGAATGCATATTAGGGAGATGGAAGGAATATTTTGAAAGTTTGTATGATAGGGAGGAAGAAAATGGTTCAACCTCAAGTCTGAATGGTAGCGCAACCGAGGATGAAAGTAATATTAGCATGGACGAAATTGTGAAAGAATTGAGAGGAATGAAATCGGGTAAGGCTGCAGGGTATGACAGAGTTTCCGCCGAGATGCTGAAGGCAGGACAGGGCGTCATAGCGAGTCAGTTGTATCGCCTCTTTAATTTGTGCTACAGCACCGGCCGTGTACCTAGGGACTGGTGCAAGGCCGTAATCGTTCCTCTTTACAAAGGGAAAGGGTCACAACTTGACTGCAAAAACTACAGGGGCATTAGCTTACTCAGCATCGTCGGCAAATTGTATGCAAAAGTGTTAGTTAAAAGGGTTGTGAAAGAGACCGATGAGAAAGTATGGGATGCACAAGCAGGATTTAGAAAGGGTATGGGTTGTACGGATCAAGTCTTTTCCTTACGATGCATAGCCGAGAAGTATTTGGCCAAAGGTCAAAAGGTCTATTGCGCTTTCGTGGACTTGGAAAAGGCTTATGATAGAGTGGTGAGTGAATGCAGGGAACCGAGTGAATGGGGCGCTGAATGCCTTTATGGGCAGCCAGAAAATATCACAAAAAGCATGGATGGCTGTGCATAGGGGAGTTTTGGTGCCCACACTTATGTATGGTAGTGAAAGTTGGGTGTGGCAGAAAAGACACCAAAGTCGAGTCGTGTGAATGCAGTAGAAATGAGAGCGTTGAGAAGTATGTGTGGAGTGAAATTGAGTGACAGAGTCAGAAACAGTGTTATAAGAGATAAGTGTGGAATGGATGGAGATATAGTCACAAAAATTGAGAAGGGTATGTTAAGGTGGTTTGGGCATGTAGAGAGGATGGATGAAAGAAGATTAACGTAGAAAGTGTATATAAAAAGAGTGGAAGGGCAAGTTGGAAGGGGAAGACCTAGGCGAACTTTCTCCGATCAAATCGGAGAAATCTTAACAAAAGGCCAGGTCAAAAGTACCCTAAACCGACGAGCATGTATGAGAAATATTATGAAAGTGAGTGAAGCGAAAGTGGTTTGCCAGGATCGTAGCAAATGGAGATCCGTGATCTCTGCCTACCCCTCTGGGAAAGAGGCGTGATTATATGTATGTATGTATATATGTATGATCATAGTTGTACAGGTCGATTCACGAGAGCTGACGCGGAAAATATGTTAAACTGTCATTAACTTGTGATATTTGGGGACACAATCTCACATAAATCGACCTAGTCCCAAGCTTGTAGTATGGGTACTAGACGACGATATACATACTTATATAGATAAATAAACACTTAAATACATAGAAAACATCCATGACTCAGGAACAAAAATTCATGCTCATCACAAAAATAAATGCCCTTACCGGGATTCCAACCCGGGACCTCCGGCTTCGTAGGCAGGGTCACTACCAACTAGGCTACAGAGGTAGTGACCCTGGGGTAGCGGTTGTCAATTGATAGACATTACGCGCCAGGTCTTGTGAATCAACCTGTATGTTTTTGTTAAAATCATGTATTGAGATTATAACATTAAACATGTTTAATCAAGGGTGGATTTAGGGGGGGGGGGGGGGGCACAGGCGCACGTGCCCCCCGTTGCTTGTGGAGTTTTCATCACACTACAAGTGTATGTTTAAAGTTGTTGGTTATTTCTGCCCTCCTGCCCCTTGTGCCCACCCCCAGAAAAAAATCCTGCATCCGCCCTTGTGTTTACTGTCTACAGGGCAATTGACTGTCTTTTTCGGGAATTCTCGCTTTTGGATTTCATCTTCATTATGTTATTGGAATTTGCTGGTAACAACTAACTTTTGCCTTTCATCTTTTAAAAAGAACATTATTTAAGTGCTTGACACAAAATTGGTTCTCTACACGCCCACTTTTCTATAATTCATAGACTTTCAACAGCATCCTGATAAAACCGATGTGGTTATGAATTGTATGGAATACTTATAGAAGGTTGAAAAAAATATTAAAACAAAAAAAAATAAGCAAACGGAAGTGAAAACAAACCTTCTTCAACTTCATTTCTATTTCAAATTTCTTTTCTATCGCGTACATTATTGGAGTTTAATTAATACTACGCACCGAGCTATAACTATTCTTTAGAGTACCATATAGATTGTAAGTTTAAACAAGCATGTAGTTACATATGAAAACTAATTCAGTGACTTTAACAAAATCTTTTCACTCATTTCACTTATGTGATGACATTTATAATTTATATTAATATTTGCCTTATTTGACATTGACAGGCATGAAGCGTTTTCCCGTCATCGGTTAACGAGTTTTGCAGATCTCCTCCCCTTTATTTTGTTGTCAGCTGAGATCAGTTTTTCAAAATCAGCCGAGTTTAGGCATTTTAGCGTCATTTAGACATAGATATGCACTCAGATACTTTCTGTCGGTTCAGTGAAAACAATAAGAAAATAACAAACAAATTAGTTGCCTTGTGGCAATTGTGGCATTGTTGTCATTGCCACCTTTGCGCAGTGCGCACAACCATCTTTTTTTTTTTTTTTTTTAAATTCGTCCATTCGGACAGGCTAAGACCATGGGCCATACTGCCTAGTCTTCAGTAAGTATAATTTCATTTGATCGAATCCAGTAATAACGTCTTCAGTAGTTTGCGCACAACCATCGCAAAGCAAAACTAAATGTTAGTGATGCAACAATGTTATCTTAGTAAAATGTGTAATCGATTTTGATCGATTCATTTTGAAAAAAATTGCCTTTAATATGTTAATTTTGATATTATTTTTAATTGAAAATAACTAAACTGTTAATAAAATAATGTCACTTTGAACTATTAATTCATCCCATTTCATATTTCACACTGACATGGCATTAGGACGTTGTAATATTGTACCAATCGATAATGGGACAACCAGAATCTTATGAAAGGGCATCACTAATTCTGGTGACGTGAATGAAATTTCTCGATACGTGGCTGGCTGACGTCTAGTGTTTCGCTACGTTCTCTCACGCAAGCTTGCATTTACCACTAGAATCGGGTGCTCCAACGCAGTTTTCTAACTAGAACTCTGTTAAATCTAATTACTTTGTAAGTAAGTGGCTATTTTATAGTGAAAATGTATCAGTGATAGTTCGTAGTGTGAATGTTTTCTAAATTGGTGCCCTAATTTTCAGAAAATGGATCAGATCGCGAAATTCGTGGAACCTGGCAAGCAGTTCGCTAAAGATTCCCTCAGGCTGGTCAGGAGATGCACTAAGCCCGACAGGAAAGGTTCGTACCATTATTTCCTCTATTTTACCGTCATAGAAGGTAGATAGTAAAATAAACATAACTGTAAAAAGTAACGATTGAAATTGTTGGTCTATTGGATTAACCTCTGTGCCAGTTTCAAGAGAAAGTGCTTGCATTGTAAGGTTGAGGTATCTACAAACAATTGCAACATTTGGCAAATGGCAATCGTTAATTGATGCTTTGAACATAATAAAATTCATATTTATGATTAAATATCACCCTAAGTAAAGACAGTATAATACTGTAAATTCATGTGTCAGGCTAGCACACCATTTTATTTTCAACAATAATTATTGCATTACTGATCAAATCGTCAGAGAAATCCCCTCTGCATTCTATGTTAAACACATATGCTAGTGTTTTTATAAGGATTGGGTAACCAACATGAGGTTTCCCCTGGATTTTCCCCAGGCCCCTCTCCCAATACCCATTCCAAACACTTATTTGGATGCAACTTTACAGAAAAACGAAATAAAAGTATAATAAAGTTGATTAGTAATAAATATGTTAAAAATTAATTTTTATGTGGAGAGAGTAATTTTGGGTCAGTCTTTTTTAGACATTGGTAAACTGAAATTGGTTCCATGTTGTAGTTTTGAACTATCAGTATTTGTAGTTTCAGAACTTGATGGTACCAAATTGTTAGGTGCGGAGCAGGAAAAAGATCAGGATGTTTCAAACCTCTATAAAACCCAACTGTAGTTGAGCATTTCTGTAAAAGTTTGTACTTAATTAGTACTAGCTTCTGCCCCGGACTATGTCCGCGTGGAACTCGTTTAAATTGCAGCTCCATACAAACTTTTACCCCCCCATTCAGGGATAAAAACTATCCTATGTCACTCTCTATCCCTTCCACTATCGCCACTTAAAAAATCACGTCAATTCGTCGCTCCGTTTTGCCGTGAAAGATGGAAAAAGAAACAAACAAACACACACACATACACATTCCCATTTATAATATTAGTATGTGTACCAATTAAGACTAGTTTTATTTTCCTCTTTTGTTAAAGTAATTAGTAACAATTTCTGATACAATGTTTTGAGGTCCTTAAGAATTTAATTATATACTTCTGTATTACAGAAATATTCTCAATTATCAAAAATATTAATAGTATTCATATAGACTATTTTTGGTAACAAAAGAGGAACATTAATCCTTCAAATGTCTTAGCACTGATTTGAAAATTGGAAAGGTTATTAACAGTAAGCCTTTATAGTCGGTCACCTTATATGCACACTTTTCTAGAAACACTCAGTTAACGAATTAAATGTTACCATCAACTGTTTTCAACATTAACATTTTCTCTTTCCAGAGTTCCAAAAGATCGCCATCGCAACGGCCATCGGTTTCTGCATCATGGGCTTCATCGGTTTCTTTGTGAAGCTCATACACATCCCCATCAACAACATCATTGTTGGCTCGTAGACTCCTAGCTCTAGTTTAGACATAATTCTCATTCGGAGGTGGGCGGGACATAGTCAGCATATCACAGCGTCTAGAGCGGTGTTAAACGGTCCCAATAGTTCTTTTATTAGAATTACATTGGAATTTTTAAACACAATATTTTAAAACATGTTAGATTTTTGTTTAATGTGACTTGTAAGTGTATAAATATAGCTGTATTATTCACAAGTGCGTTGCCAATCATCATTATCATCATCATCATTTCAAGGCAGCATATCAGAATATTAGTGCAATGTTCATGTCAATTAGACTGGGTCCAGCCCATCTCTGCTACATTAAGGCCCGGACACTAAGTTAAAGCTTCCCATTATCTTTTATATAATTTTAATTGAAATGAATAAATTATTCAAGTTCTTATAATGGCTTTTACTTTTATTTCAAATCTTGGTTAAGAACTTAGTTGCCAAGTTTGTATACATATTGGATGGTTGTCATATATTGAAGCTTCCAACTATAATTTTAGAATGCTTATACTAGTTACATGGAAAGGAAGATTTGACCGTGAAAATGTTCGTTTTGCCAAATGTTGCCGATTTTGAAGTGTCAGGAATGATTGAATCATTCGACAATGAATAGACATATTGAAAACGTAACAACTTTATTAAAGTTACTTATTTTAGTTTATAAAAACAATAAATAAAGTAAATAGATATTATGTTTAGTTTCCATTTGAGATGCAAATTTGATATTTTATACATTTTTATTGAATTTATACATTGTCACAGAATAAGTAGTACTACATTGTAAAGGTATTTTGGCATTCTAATAAGAGAAAAAATATATATCTGAAAATTAAGGAAGTGATTAAAAGGTACGGCGCAATTATAACTTACTTATATTGTACAATATTTATACACTAAAACTGGATTATTCAACGTTAAAAGCAACTTTCGTTTATTTACAACAAAGTTCATTTTCGCGTGTAATTAACCTGACTTGCAAAGTCAAACTAGAATTTGAGACATCAAAATAATTTCGAGATATTTCATGGCGGAGTGATTGTCAAAGATCAAATTCGAGAAAATCACAAAAAAATATTAATGAACATCGATGCAATTACACACTATAAAAGACAAACATTTAAAGTTTAGTACCTAAGACACTTTCCATGTGTTACCTACACTAGATTTACTAAAAGTAAAT
This sequence comes from Epinotia demarniana, assembly GCA_945867215.1. NCBI lineage: Eukaryota > Metazoa > Arthropoda > Insecta > Lepidoptera > Tortricidae > Epinotia > Epinotia demarniana. The sequence goes on from OX244262.1 coordinate 5,566,119, forward strand.
ACGTCTTAAAGATTTACGGTTTCTTAATAACGTGTATATAGAATCCGGGCACGGGCACCTCGGCGAGCGGCTTGAAGTCAGCGTACAGGCTGTGCGTGTTTCCCGCGCCGAACGCGGCCTTCAACATCTGGGTGAACTTGTCCAGTTTGTGCGGGTAGTAGCAGAGGCGGAATTCGCTGGAATGGTGAATGAATTAATGAATGAACGTATTTGTATAAAATAGGTACATGTAAAGATCTTTAGAGTAAGCTCGGCCGAATTTCACCTTCCATCAATTTCTTCCGTCTGGAGGAGCCCAAACTTGGTATGTTTCGAAAATTATTTTTGTTTTAATTAAAAAAATATGGCTAAAATGTAATGATGTGGCATATTTTTAGAATCGCCTCAAAAAGCCCCTTCATATGATACTACACACGATAGGTTTCTGATAAAAAAAAATCCCATACAAAAAGAAAAATGTTTCGGCACTACTACTAAGGGAAATTTTTTTAGGAACTGCGGGTCAAAAAAATTGTTTTGACCTCTAGTATGCGTGTGCCAAACGGCTAAACTGTACATCGATTTGCGGTTTTCTTTTGAAATTGAGCTTGTGCTTCCACTATAAAGCATATAGCGAAACACTATGTTTGGTCGTTTGCCGTAAAAATATTTTATAATGGTTTGTTTCATCACGCAACTGTCCTAATTATCTATGATATCAAAAACAAAATAAAATATTTATAACAAAATAAAAATAGAAATTAGAAATAGAACATGCCGCGCAAAATAATGTCAACAGTATATTGAAATATAATTATGATATTTATGTCAAATTAAAAGTAATACAATTTCAACATTCTGATATTGATAAGTTGTTGTGTCAAAAAACTTAGAATCGTGATTGTGGCCTGTACTTTTATTGTTCACTTATCAAACGAGCCTTAGAGCAGATTTGTGGCGCGTTCCGGACGAGCTTACCCGCGTGCAAAATATCTAGCTTCAAAAAACGCAAGCTATAGGTACGCACTTATTCCGGCGTGTACGCTCGAAACGAGAGGTGTCTCGTGGCTCGTCCTTATATGAAGTTATAAGCTCTTACGCTCGCCCATACAAAGAGCACCTTTGTACCCTGTCTCTATACGACCGCTTTAGCCTTTAGTAGGACCCTGCCTACGAAGCAAGAGGTCCTGGGTTCGAATCCCGGTAAGGGTATTTATAGAATAGAATAGAATAGAATAATGATTTATTTGCCAAACATTGTGTACATATATGAAGATGTTTTTACAGTATACAGTTGGTCTCAACAATGTTTGATACCTTATAGTAGTAGGTATACAAATATTTTAGCACTAAACCTAACTTACGGATAACTTATGACTACTTATATAATGGTAAAAAGAAATCTTTTAGTGAATAATAATTTTTTTGAGAGAGCCATTTTAACAGTTGTGGTTTAAATTTCTTAATAATCTTCTTATTTGTGTGATGAGCACGAATATTTGTTCTTGAGTAATGGCTGTTTTGTTTTGTTATGAGATGAGTATGAGTATGTATTTAAGTATTTATTTATCTATATAAGTATGTAAATCGTCGTCTGGTACCCATAGTATAAGCTTTCCTTACTTTGGGACTAGGTCGATTTGTGTAATATTGTCCCCTAATATTTATTTATTTAAGCAAAAGGATTGGTGTTGGTGGATACGCTACGTACGTCGCTAACGCAGTGAGAGACACAAGAAATAGACAATAAATCAAGTGTCTTACCTTCGCTCCTCGCTCTTGACCTGGGGGCCTCCGATGCAGTAGTCCAGGGTCACCAGCTCGGGCTTGCCGCGTACCAGGAGCACTGATGTCTTGATGTCCACGGGGTACTTGCACTATAAACATCATACATTAAAATATGTAAATGGCATGAAGGTATTTCATTCGTATCAAAAATGAATATCCGGTTCAAAGGACCATACATATCTTGTACAAAAGCTGTTGCTAAGGGCTTGACGAACAGTAAAAAAATTCGTAGATTATTTTATTTGGGTTGAAGAACAATCTCTATTGTAGGTATATCTTCATAAAGACCTGCGACCGTTCAATAGAAGTGAAGGCTGTTCAAATAACGAGTTTACGTTAGATAGATGACACTTTGGTATTGGTACCACGTGTTGGTTACACGAAACTACAAGTTACGATTTTACAGGACTAAATTGGCAACACGAGTTGACCAATAGCGACCGGCCATTTGACCAGTGTTGCCTGTTGGTTGCCGAAATTGGATAACTGCATGCAGTCCGCCGCGTGATTTCGGCCCGTGTGGATAAGTGTCGGAAGCAAGGCGGCCTGCCGAACCAAGGACACTCGGTACTAGGTTTTATGTGACCTTGCTTGACCGTGTGCCGATTTCGCTGGTTTGGCTGGACCATATAATCGTTATTCCATAAACGACCTTTGTTTGTATTCATCCAAAACATTCAGCCATGCCAATGCCCGCCTTGATAAAAGCGCTTGGCAAAATTCTTCCAGTAAGTGAAGGAAGGGGTTGTCGACGCTGAAGTACACTTACGTTGTAATAAATAGAATGTCCCGGCGTCGCCCCGCTGTCGATTATGGCGTCATAGTTCCTATGGTCAATGAACAGGAGCCCGCCGGGCTTCAGACACTTGGCGAAGTTCTCTAGCGCCCGTTTCTGCACGCGCTGGTCGTCGAATTCGTCCAGCAAATGCGCGAAGGAGTTGCCGAGGCAGATGACAGCGTCGAACGAGTGTCCGGGGAGGAAGCTTTGGACGTCGGAGTGGAGAGTCTCCCAGTTGGCCTCCTCGATCACTGGAGAAAAAGGTAAGAGTACCTAAGTGTGACGCCGGATTCATAATTATTAATTAAATATCTGACGTGACGTATCGTGACGGGACGGAATGATATCGGTTTCATGCATTTAGGATGATTAAGTTATCAGTATCAAATCAAGTAAAATCAAGTAAGTTATCAAAAAAGCGACGGTAGCCCAGTGGTTCAGGCATGCGGCTGTCAAACGGCGGTCGAGGGTTCGAATCCCGGCTCGTACCAATGAGTTTTCGGAACTTATGTACGGAATATGATTTCATATTTACCGTTAGCTTTTCGGTGAAGGAAAAACATCGCGAGGAAACCTGCATACACACATCATATCAAAATTTTAAAATTAAAATTTAAACTGTTTATTTTCAGAAAAAAGAATAGTTTTTTACAGACCTTAGTTAAAGTAATCTTTACATTTTAAGATTTTGCTTAACTAAGGAGTGCGATAATATTAAGTGCTTATCTATGTTATGTTAGTCTAGATCCAAACATTTTCAATATCTATATTATATTATATTATTTATTATTATAGTTATATTTAAGCTATATTAATGTGCCATATTAAAGAGTGCCTTCTTAGTGATATTTTTGATACTTTCAGGTTTCCCTTTCATGTCGTCTATGACATGTCTAGGGAAGCCGTTCAGTATATAAGGTAAGTAAGAGGTCCATACCCGCTTGCCATATTCATTGTTGTTCTTTGGTATTTTAAAATAGGGCTCGTTGGGTAAATTTCTAAGGTTGGACGGTCTATTATAACTATCTAGTCTCTCTATATTATCTTTGTATTCTAGTATCATAGCCAGTTTTACCTTATCAAACACATTTAAGACTCTGCAGTACTGAAATAATTTTGAATAGTTGTGGCTATATTTATGCTTAATTTTCAGTGGGACTATAGCTTTTAGGAGTCTTATTTGTATATTGCAGATCTGTCTTAGATGTGTTTTGTAGGTTCTGCCATAGCTGGATATGCCATAATTGATTACAGAGTCGGCCATTGCCATGTACAGTAGACGCAGCGTATTATATGGCATTTTGTGTTTCAGTATACAGAGGTGTGGAGCATGTATGTAGCAGACTAAGGTCTATACTGAGACCTTAGTCTGCTACATACATGCTCCACATGGGGTTTCCAGTTAAATTTGTCATCAATTTTCAGCCCAAGGTAGGTATGCTGTTTAACCAGTTCTAATGACTCACAGTTACAATATGTTTGTTGGGTGTGCAAGCATGCATGATCATGGGCCACAATGTTGGGCCTAGAGTGTGTTTTTATATATGGAGAGTGCACATACATTACTTTGGTCTTTTTGTAGTTTAGAGATAATCCCACATCATGTGCCCACTTACACAAGGTATCAAATTCTTTCTGCATTTGGCACTCCGCAATTTGTACATTACTGTCTGCTGTTATAAGGCATGTGTCATCAGCAAATTGGTATACAGAGGCATTGTGGAATATGTTACACATGTCATTAACGTATAGCAAGTATTCGGTTGGGCCAATTATGGAGCCCTGCGCTGTGCCATAAGTAGTTTGCAACAGCTCGCTTTGCGCTCCTGCTATACTGACTGTGTTGTATCTATTCTGGTGGTAGTTTTTAAGCCACGCTAGCGTTGGCCCTTGTATTCCACTTTGCTGAAGCTTAACATACAATATTTTATGATTTAGGGTGTCAAATGCCTTGCTGAAGTCTATCATAGTTACTATTACATGTTTTCTGTCATTGAGATGGACTTAACCTCATCTGTGAACTTAGCTAGAAGTTGTGAGGTATTTTTCCCTTTCTGGAAGCCAAATTGTCTGTCATGAATTATGTCGTTGCTTGACAGAAAGTCGTTTATTTTTTTACCTAGGTATTTTTCAATGATTTTGTCTATTGTGGATAGTATAGTGATTGGCCTGTAGTTGTTCGTGTCTATATAGCTTCCTTTTTTGTGAATTGGTCGGATTAAGCCGATTTTTAATTTGTCTGGATATAGAGAGCTAGATATACACTGATTAACTAGATGTGTAAGTGCTGGGGTCATCTCATTTGATATGAATTTTATGTCCCTTGCTCTTAGTTTGTCAAAGCCAGCACCTTTGTTAGTGTTTATATTTGTGATTATTTGTGACATGGTGTTTTCTTTAATTTTATTAATTTTTAATGATACTTTTGGGGAGTTAGAATAGGTTCTCTTGTCAAGCAACGGCACACTGCATGAGGTTAAAACAGAAAGTACATTATTCTCAAAGTCATGGGCAAACTTATCCGATAAGTCCCTAGCTTTAATTTTAAAAGACTTCAGCAGCATTTCATCCACAGCTTTGATAACTCTACCTGTTAAATTGTTTATTATTTGCCACATTTTTTTTGGGTTTCTATAATTGTTACAAATTTCTTTTTTTGTGAAGTTATTTTTAGCTTTATTCATATGGCTATTTGTTTTGTTTCTATACTTCTTATAAAGTAGCTCATTTTGCTTATTGCTAGTGTCGTTTAGGTATATTTGTAAAAGTCTATTTTTAGTGTTCGACATCTCAACGAGTTTTTCTGATATCCAGGTGCAATTATTTCTAATGCTGTTTACAATTGGTTGACGTATCATACATATGTCATACACTTTGGTAAAGTTGTCTACTATGAAGTCATATATGTCATTAGGATGTTGAAGATTAAACACTGGGCCCCAGTCAATTTTAACAAGCTCCCGTCTTACACGGCGGTTATCTAATTTGCAATGTGTTAAGGCGTTATTCGCTACAACACCAGTGAGGGAAATGCCAGTCATAAAGTGGTCAGCGAGAGAATCTCGCACTACTGTAGAATTAATTAAGTGTGGTTGATCTCTACATACTTCCTTTGCTATATCTCTCATGAATATATGATCAATGCATGACCTGGATGTACCTCTCTTAGTCGTTTCAATTCTAGTATATTGCGTTATGCAGCATGTAAAGCCTAACGATGCCATGGTGTTTAGATAGGAGCTTGTTAATCTGGTTGAAACTTTTAGGTCTAGATTTATGTCACCACAGGTTATGAAGTTACAGTTCAATGGATACTTAGTCAAGAGATGCAGTAACTCACTAATGAAGTCATTAATACTTAGCTGCGGTGGACGGTAAATAGCACATAAATATGTCTTATATCCACTGGGCAGTATCACTTGGCCTAGAAGGCATTCGAAGCTTTTGGTATTCGTTTTTTCACATAAGAAAGTCACACTTTTATGGGCATAAACTATGATTCCTCCTCCTCTTCTGTTTTCACGCAGTTCTGAGTTCATTGAGTAATTTTCGATATTAAATAAGTTCTTGGTACTGTTGCTCACATTCACCTCGGTGACTACGATGACATGAATAATTAGAGGGCACTCGCTAATTACACGTTCTAATTGGATGTGATTTCTTATGAGCGATCTAATGTTGACATGGAATATAAGCAGCTTGTTGAGTTGCGGGGTCAGATCTTGTACGAATTGGTTCCACGTATCGTGACTGCTTTCTATTATGTTGCTATTTGTGTGGTCCATAAAAATAATTATTCGATTTAGGCAACGTTGGCTATACTTAGCTGGTCGATATAGTACGCTCAGGTTGCACTAAGTTTTGTCTTGAGCGCTTCTATATCACTCTCGGCACGTATGTAGTGAACTTTCTTGGAACCCTCTCGGACTCGCGCCATGATCGTTCCGTCGCGGCTCCACACATATTTACAAATAGCTTTGTCTCTGAGTTCACATTTCGCCTTCCACAGGAGGTAAGCAGTGGCTGGGGTTAGTGCTTCTCTTACGTATATTCTGCAGTTGACGCCGGTTGTCCCTCGCATGCTTATGTTATCGGCGGTTATGTTGAACTTTTTTGCCGCTTCGATCCACGCATGACGTCGTCCATCTTTTAGGATTACTCTAATAGGCGCGTCCTTATCTATGCGGGCCGTCTGCGCCGCACTAGGGCGGCCGGGTTTCCTAACCCTGAAGGCCTTGACGACGTCTTCTGTCTTTTGTTCGAGCGCTTGGCCTACTTTTATGGTTATTCCCTTGATGTCCTCGTCCTTGTCTTCGGCGATGCCGCAAATTTCAATCTCATTGCATATGTGGGCCTGCTCGATTTTATGAATCTTCTGTTCAAGGACTTCATTTTTTAGTTGAAGGTTCTTAAATATGTTGTTTACATTTTTGACCTGGTTTTCCATCAGCCTATATACGTCCCACTGCTGGGCACAGGCCTCATCTCATGCATGAGACCTGAACCTGCATACATCTGCGAAGAAATTCAAAGGTGTATGTGAAGTCCCCTATCCGCACTGGGCCAGCGTGGGGACTACTGCCCGTTCCCTCTCATACATGAGAGGAGGCCTGTGCCCAGCAGTGGGACGTTTATAGGCTGATGATGTGATGTGAAGTTATCAGTCATCTGATGCGCTCGCATCTTTATCGGATTACATTCGTTCCCCTTTTACTTACATTAAGTACCCTCTTAAGTCCCCGCGTACTTGTACAAGTACAAACTAAGCATAGTAGTTCAGACCTGATAATGAAACTGCATAGCACGAATAACTGCCTAATGTACTTATCCAAGTAAAAATTCTTCATTCCCCATGTAAGTAAATCATCGGGTAATTTTTTTTATCTCGGTCTGAAGCTCTATTCTTGGTTAGTACTTTGTATAGTACATGCGGCAGATATGAATACTACTATTGAAAAAACACAGGACTTACAAGGACCTAACGGACGAATGTCCGCCGACAAACACGATCATATGCCATCTAGGCTACAAGGCCCAATATTTTGGCCGCCGTGGTCTTTTGCGAATAAATATGGCCCTGTCTCTCTATTACCTACTACGCTTTCCCCTATCCTGTATGAACTCGTCTGAAGATTATGTCAGCCACTGGTGGCTAGGATAATAATGATAGGCATACCCCATTTGTCGAAATTGGGGTCCTTTCTCTTCTCCCAGCGCGCCTTGAGGGCGTGTTTCAACATCTTGTCGGAAGCATCGATGGATACCACCTCGAAACCCTCGTTCACTAGCATCATGGAGTCAACCCTGGAACGTAGATACATGACATGTAAAGCAAATAAACTAAAACCCGTAAAAATATGAGTACCTAACTCACTGGTAGAAAGGAATAACTTGGTTTCACTACCGGCGGTCCAGAATTGCTTAGGTTGTGACGAGCTGCGGAGCCTGGCGGTTGGTGGGTTCGAATCTCGGTAAAGGCAAATATTTATGTGATGACCATAAGTATTTAATTCGTATCTTGTATGTTTTCTGACTAAATTCCATTCCTTTTCTAATGTACCAAGCGCCCACATAAGTACCATAAGTAAGTAATGTTGTTTTCGTGAATAATTACTGTCCTGACCTGTGCCCGGGACCTGTTATCAAGTCTTACATCATATTTGTGAGATATTATCGTTGTTATTATTCTGGACTGATATATTAGCTATCTTATTGTCATGCTGTTATCTACAGCGGTGCGTAATCGGAAAAATCGAACATGGCAGAGAGAATGGGAATAAAATAGAATAAATCAGCACTGCCTAGCCATGATCGCGTTTATATGTCGTATTACCGTAGGTACTTAAGGCGTTCATCCTTTACTGGCAGGTACGTAAGTGCGAGCGGGACGGATTCTTAATGTCCGAAATATATGTGATCATGCTAGTTACTTAGCTAGGCTGCTATTGTTAAGGTTCCTCAATTCGGTGGACCACCATGGCCCATCATACAGCACGCAAATATGCGTTACAGTAAGAAATATATATCTCCATCGCGTTCTAACGCAAAACTGCGTCCTGCCCTGCAGCCATGATGGTAGGTACATTGTGTAGAGGAGACACACTCTTTCTGCCATGCGGTGACGTTTGGTGAAGCAAAATTCCAATTTACAATTGACTGTCTTTGCTTTCATAGTCGACAACAAACTTACCCGGTACCGCACGCCGCATCCAATATCTTCTTACAACCATTAGCCCGCAGCAGCCCTATCAAGAAGTCCTTATAGTTCTGCGTTCTCTGGTTACTGTCGCCCACGAACTTCTTCCAAACTCTGGCGGCCTTGCCGTCGGCGTACTGGTCCATCACCCCCTCGGAGGGGATACCCTCCGAGCGGGGGTGGAACACCTTGTCGGACATTGATGTCATTGTCTCCTGAAAAATACAACGGATTCTGTTAAATATTTGTGCAGTTACTAAGGGCTTGCACCAACTTACGATTACAGACCGATCAACGTTAAATACATCGCCGGCAGATGTCACTCCACGGACACTTGTCAAACTTTCCATAGGTAGGTAAATACATTCCGATTTTAATGAACACCACTTAGGAATTACAAACAGGTTGGTCACCCGAAGTAGGTACAAGAGTCACATACTAGTTTCTGTACTCTTCAGGGCTCAGACCAAGAAAATATACAGACGGAGCGTTACGAACAGTCTATTGAAGCCTACCGGTTTTCTACCAAGCCCCATAAGTTTAGCACACGCTGAACAAATTAAATCGCACAAAACTCGAAATAAATGATCTTGACAGCATTGCGACACGTGCTGAAGAGTTTTGTGCAATTTTGTTCGTATATGTGTGCGTGAGCGTGTGCTAAACTTGATGTAGCTTGGTTTTGTTTGTATGTGATTTGGCTTCACTTGACTGTTCGTAACGCTCCGTCTGTCTTTTTTTCTTGGTCTGAGTCTTCAGGGTTTACAAAAATATCCGAACATGCACTCAGTTTTGACAATAAAGTCGTGTTCAGATGTTTGTGAACACCTTGACCGCTCAGATGTATGTGATGGCGACTGTACATGCACGTCAGTTTTTTTTAATACCACGTCGGCTGCAAACAAGCTTATTACGGCCTTCCCTATGGTATCACATGCGCATTGCTAATCCCGACTTATTACTAATTATTATTTACTAAACGCGACGACGACGTTTCGAACGTGATACAACAACCTTGGACGCTTAGGTCTTCTCGCGACCTAATATGAAGCAACGCGTCCGAGACGTCAAGTAAACACATACTGGTTTGTCTGGTGTGCCAAGTCAGGTAGGTAACAAGTATATTGTTATCCTCTCGTATGGTGTCAAAAAAAAAACAATCAAATCATGACCTTGAAGTTTAGGTTTTAATTTCGACCAGTTCTGGAAGTATCCGGAAAAGGCATACGAAAGGTTAAGTTATTATTATTAAGTAGGTACTTTATTTTATTTTAACCTTGAATTAAATCAATTCAACACAAGTCCGTCGCAAGTATAAACATCGAGAGAGTGCTTAAGGCGCCGTAGGTTCAGCGAAGTTAAGCGAACAGTGTTTTTGAAACAATATAATGCGTCTGTTTATAATAATATGGTTTTAAAAAAATACGAATAGTAATCTTGAGGCTTTTCTGCAGGCAAATCAGTGTTTAGAAACATGATTAAGCATTTTTCGCTCGATAGAAAAAAATCACGAACATAGGTCTAAAAGGGTCTAAAATACATTAAAAATATTTGTTACAAATTACGAACAAAAGCTAAAAATATTAAAATGGCTTCTAAAAATCGGCAATATTATGTTTGAGGGAAATCAGTGTTTACTTTGTTATTTATTTAAACGGCCAATAAATTAAAATTAAAAAACATGATTTCCGCGCTTCTGAGCACGCACTTCCATCTCGCTTACGCTTATGCTCAGTGAGAGGGAGAGAAGACCATGAACCTACGGCGCCTTAAAAACATTCACGCGAAACATACCTATAAGTAATACTTATCACGCAGCGGCGTTGAGAAAATTAATATTTATTATGTGACTATGAGAATAAGCCCTACTTTCTTCTAATAGTAGGTGAGTTCTTCAATTATCGCATTTTATCAATTCAAATCAGTTTCCCACGTAAATACCAAGCTATGTTTATGTTGCTGTTTGCAGCTTGCTGAGATATTTTGCTGGTAATTTTCATATTCCTTCATTAGATTTTCTATCATGCTGTTTTAATAGCATTTGATCATACGTAGGTAACTTTACAACATATTTCAACATCGTTTGTCACTGATGACGATTGAATGAATATTGTTTTCGTTCAATTAAGGTATCTACATAAGTAACAAACTCTGATAAAATCAAGCCCGCCAAAACAATATAGGTACGTACTCATCTTAGGATTGAGCAATAAGTATTCTAGCTTTCATCACATCAGCACGTCTATCATGGGACGGCCGCGACAACTCTCGATTTTTCTCGCACTATACCTCTTGTTCTAAGTGTTCTAATAAGACAGATGCGCATAGAGCGAGAAAAATCGGAAAGAGTTCGCGCGCCGTCGCGTGATAGCCGTGCAGAGCATAGAAAACAAATTCGCCCATAGGTACATAATAAAAATCCAAAACACGATAAAAAAGTTAAAGAAACCAAAAAAACGTACAAGCAATAAAGCGGACAGGTAATTGAACTTCTAATTCACTTTTTTTTAATTTGAACGCCACGCGAAACTTTTTAACGCTTACCGTATGATGCAATGTCAATCAGCCAACGTCACCGCGCGCGCGCCGCGACCGCAATGAGCTGCCTCTCGTGAGTTAAACGCCGTTTTAGTTATACATGTAGTGGTTTTCCTGGGGGTTTACTTACACAACACTTTGTGTGAAGTGGCAATTTCAAACAAGGATGGAGTTACTCCAAGATTTCGGCACTAAAAGATTCACCACAGATTAAATAGTGTAGTTATTTCTCTTTAATTTAAATAGTGTAGTTATTGTTCTCAAGCTTAACACGGTGTGGGAAAACACAGAGTTATTCATTGAGTACCTAAATATTAGGATTAAGTTAATGAAGACAGAGTTTTTCATTAACATTATTAGGCAGGCACCTTCCTACCTTCCGTGTTACTTACGTACCCAATTTAAATTCAGTTAGATACATTTTAGAAAAACACTAAGATGTCTTTTTCGAATACGCCGCCATTTATATTTTCTTTGTGCGATATAATTTACACCCTGACAGACCTACCTAAGCTGTTTCGTTTCAGGTGGTACCGTTTTATAGCACCACGACCACCCTCCATTCGTTCTAGTTATCGCGAAAAATAGGTATGCGCCAAGTTATAATAAGCCAAGTGTTAGCCAAACGTGGACCACTTCCTTGGCTAACTGTACCTAACTAAGCAAGAGAACAGACAAACTTATTTACACATGATAATATTAGTAAACGGGCGATGATTTGCGAGATCTCTGTTATCAACATCGTCATCACTTGAACAAACTTTGCTGTACCATCAACCATCATTGTACCATCGCCAACACAGTTAACTGACCATCCGTGCACTTTATGTGCATTGTAATAAGGTTCAATATAAACAGGATGGTCAAGTTAACTGTGTTGACGTTTCTACAGCTACAGATTTTTATACAAAAGTGATGCAACTAGCCCATCGAAAAACACCATTTTTACAGGAAATCGATATCTTCCAATTGTGTTATCATTTTCTAAGTAAGGAGAAAATACAAGCAATTATGAGGACTAATTTTCCTGAAAACTATTTTCTACACTGGTAGAGCCAGTATCACCGATGGGTACTTAATAAATGTAAGGAGAAAATACAAGCAATTATGAGGAATACTTTTCCTGAAAACTATTTTCTACACTGGTAGAGCCAGTATCACCGAGGGGAACATACTGGTAGTAACGAGATCACGTTTATTAGATTAGATTACATTAGGTTAATTAGGATAGCTCGAAGACGGCTGGACCGATTTGGAAAATTCTTTTTTTTATTTTTAGGGTTCTGTTCCCATGGTCCTTAGGTCGGGATCTGATAATGGTATCCTCGAGCAGTCGTGGCAACTCTTCATATTTTATAGGCCCACGTACAGTGATTTAGTTTTTTTTTGTAACAATCAACGTATTTGTTCTTGGAAATGAATGACTTTAGCCATGTGGTACCTACTTGAAGTGGCAATGTTTAGGTATGTTTGGTCATTCATTATGTATGTATGTTTCTGGTTGAAAATATTTTAAATAGAGACCTGCGTAGGACAGTGGGAAGTCGAAAGAACCTAACTTTGTTTGAAAATAGCGACTGGTTGACATATTTTCCTTATTGATCGCAAAGCGTCATAGCCTTTCATTCGTGAATAATACGGTGTAACTCTAGTAGGGCACACTAAAATCCTTCCTTGAATACCCTATTTGTTTTAAGCCGACCGGACTCGAACCGCTACTAAGCAACTGAGCTATCGGAACAATCCGTCTCGGTCACTAAATCTTTCAAGTTGTGCCTTTTACAACGCCTTTGGCAGGCGTGCCATATTTAATTGTTTCAAAATCGAATTGAACTGTTGACCCCTGTAGGAGACGCTGTACCTACAAAATTGACGGACAGCCAAGCAAGGTCACAGAAAATCTAGTACGGAGTGACCTTGGCACGTAAGTATGTGTTGTAATATTATGCATAAACGGAACGCAGTCATTGTGGATTGTCTGTGACCATGGTAAATGTCAAACTTCAGAAAGAATAAAGCTATGATTGATAATGGAGTACTTTTTATTAAGAACATAATATAACATGGTGGCAGCGGTAAACATTAAAATAGAGAAGACAGAAGAAATATAAAGAAAGTGACAAATGAAAAAATATATACATTTTAAGTGGCAGGCGCATCCATTCCAGACAGAAGAAAGAAATAAAATCGAGTGAAACCACGCGGGGGGAGAAATGGCGGATCCCGTTCCTCCAAGTATTCCCGCACCAGAAAAGTTCTCGTTTGTGCCTTCAGAATGGGAAAAATGGAAAAATAGATTCGTAAGGTATATGGTTTTATCTGGAAATGACCGCCGGGAAGAAAATGAAAAGATTGATTGCCTGCTGTACTGTATGGGTGACCGGGCCGAAGATATTATTCTACAATTCCAAAAAGGTTTGAATTATGCTGAAATTCTGGAGAAATTCACTCAGTATTTCATACCGAAGAAGAATGTCGTGTTTGAAAGATTCAAGTTTAATTCTCGAAACCAAAGAGAAGGAGAAAGTATGGAGCAATATGTCACAGAGCTATATAAGTTGGCGGCTGCTTGTGACTATAAGGAGCTGCACGAAGAACTTATCAGGGACAGAATAGTGATAGGCATCTGTGAGCGACGTCCGCTCTCGGCGGCGTCGGCTGGGCGAGTGAGCGCGCGCGCTACCGGCCGCGGCAATGCTCGCCCCTCACAGTCACCTAAGAATGACCTAGTGCCGAGACACAAGTCGGCGACGGACGAGCTCCGCCCCTATGTGCTCGGACAGTGCGTCGACCACGCTCCGTGACACAAGTCGGCGACGGACGAGCTCCGCCCCTATGTGTACGGACAGCGCGTACTACCACTCGGCGCCCGAATGGTGTGTTTGGGCTTCGCCCGTGTCCTCAGACACTTTGGGTAATCGATGTTACCAAAATAAAAGAAGGAATAACGAGAAATAGACTTTTTATTTACTTTTCCCTAACTGCCCTATCACTGCCCTAAGTGACTTGATTTCAAGTCCCTAACTTCCTATTACTTTGTAGTTTTCTTCTTCTTCTTGTTGTGACTTCCAGGAGGCTCCGTTTGACACTGATTTGCTCTGGGCCGTACCTGCTATTTATACCTGCTAGTGGGTGAGCAAGACGTGCTGAGTGAGACAATAAAGGTTACGCCCACTTTGACTTGACTAATTTACATTGCAAGATGTTATTGGGATGTTATACATTTAAATGGGCGGAAGACTAAGCTGATTTACAAAGTTCTAATATGGCTTGAGATCTTATAAGTACAGTAGGGTTCGTAAATATTTTCTTATCTGAATAATCGTACATGGAAATCGGGCAAACCGTAATTCGGTCCCTTTCTTAACACTTATTCATCATTTGCGCTGAACCTACTGAGTTTACTTATTTGTAAGTTTAAACATTTAATAGAACTTTTAATAAGCTTTCTAACAATATATAAATCATTCTGATACGATGAGCCGTTGTAAAGGTATGAATGTAAACATATTAATTACAAAGTGAAAATGCGCCGTACTAAGTTCTAATTCAGGCTCGGTGGCCGCGGCTCTCGTTACGGTCATGTTGGCGCGATACACCCCTCCCCTCCATGGCGGCCAGTCCGCGCTGCGCTCGCGCATAGGCAACATCTCCTCTCTCTTTCTAATACAATTTGTACTGGGATTTTACTTTAATGTTTACAATATCAAATGAATGCTATGAGAGGGTGTTTTATATAAATAATTACTATGGGGATTCTAACTACTGGGTTCTTTATTTACTCTAAACAATCTAAGTCTTTATAAATAATCACATATTTCTCTTACGTATAATTTTCGTATGACGCGATGCGTAGCTCTGCCGTCGCGTGTTGATGTTGTCGTCCATAATTCTCCCCCTTTAGTGTGAGGCGAAGCCTCGCACTATTGGTTGCAACGGTGTTATCACTTAGGCACTTTCACTGATTGACTTTTCTTTCACTGATTCTAACACTACTAATCGTGATGTAGATCGGCGGAAGATCCCATGCTTTGTCTTCACGTCGGCGGACCTGGCTTTCCCATCAGGTCCCGGGTTGACTTTCATGACCAATCCTTTTGGCCACACGTTGCGGGGGTTGGCTGGGTCGGCGATAATCACGCAGTCGCCGACTTCAATCTGTCTCCCTCCATCGTTTGACGACCTCTTGGGTGCAAGGAGAGGGAAGTATTCTTTACACCATCTTTGCCAGAAGTGGTTGGCTAGGGCTTGCACTTGTCGCCAGCGTCGTCTATCATCAGTATCGCAGAGACCGATCAATGGTTGATCGGGTGCACTAAGTAAAAGAAAGTGGTTAGGCGTTAGCGCATGTTCGTCGTTGGGATTGACAGGAACATGAGTCAATGGCCTAGAATTGATTATATTTTCTATCTCGGCGAGCAAGGTTTCAAAGGCTTCCTGAGACGGTGCCCTTTCATGTAGTGTGTAGGTGAGCGCGTTTTTAACTGTTTTAACCATGCGCTCCCAGGCTCCTCCGGCTGACGGGTTGCCGGGAGGAATAAACTTCCATTCCATTCGTTGCCGTAGTCCGTAGTCTCGCAAGGCCGGCATCCATTCGTTGTGAGCGGCCTTGAGCTCCAATGCGGCGGCGCGGAATGATGTTTGATTGTCGCTCCACATTACTCGTGGCCATCCGCGGCGGGCAGCAAATCGCCGCAGGGCGTTTATTGCACTGTCTGTGGATAGGCTGTGCACTACTTCTAGATGCACAGCGCGCGTTGCTAGACATGTATATAGCGCTACCCAGCGCTTTTCGCGTCGTCTTCCGACGGTGACCCAACATGGTCCGAAGTAATCTTGAGCGGAGTAAGTGAACCCTCGCTGATAGGCTTCTAATCTTTCTGAAGGCAAGTCCCCAAAGGGTTGTGCATGTGGCCTGGCTCGACGTAATTTACATAATCCACATGCGTGTGCGATCGCCTTTACGCTTGGTCGGAGGTGCAGAATCCAGTAGGATTGCCGGAGGGCATTAACAATGGCCTCGTTGTTTACGTGTGCCCCTTTTCTGTGGGCGTTTGAAATTAATAGTTTTACGAACGTATCTTTTCCGTCTAATATGATGGGTTTGTCCGCTATGTAGCGGACAGGTGCTTGATTTAGACGTGTCTTCATTTTTATAACGCCGTCGGCGTCTAATTCAGGAGCTAGTGTGTACAATCTTGAGTTTCGGTTTATTTCCTCCTTTTTATTCAAAGCGCGTAGCTCATTCGGAAAACTGTTCCGTTGACTGTGTTGGATCCACATATTTTCTGCTGCCTTTATATGGCGGAGTTCTAGTTCAATTGTTTTCTGTTTCTTCTTTAATTTTTCTATGAATAATAACACATATGCGGTGGCTCGTATCAACTTCTCGTATTTACTGAAGCGTTCTATGTTTGGTAACACTGCTGACGGCTCGCATTTGACGGTTACACAGACGGTGTGTATTTTCCTGAGTTCACTGGGTTCGACGTCCAATTTTTCTATTATTTTTGGCCAGTGTTCTTCGCTTAATTTCAGGAATGTAGGCCCTTGATACCATCTATCTTCTATGTTTATTCTTTGATCCGGTTTGGATCTAGTGGCGTCGTCAGCTGGATTTAATTTAGTCTCCAGCCATCTCCACGACTGACGTTCTGTTTTCTCTGCTATTTCTGATAGCCGATGTGATACAAAAGGTGAGTATCGATGCGCGTCATCTCTTATCCACGATAATACTGTTCTGGAATCTGTCCAGAATGTAATTTTATTTATTTTATAACGGTGTTCTTTTTTTAACGTTTGCGCGAGTCGAGTCCCCATTACTGCTGCGTTTAACTCCATGCGTGGGACGCTTACCGCCCTTAGTGGCGTTACTCGCGACTTGGCTGCCGCCAGACTAACTGTTGTCTGCCCGTTATTTTTAAACCTCCAATATCCTATGGCGGCGTATGCTTGTTCTGAAGCGTCTACAAACATGTGTAATTCGATTATTGTTGTGCCATTGAGTGCTGGGTGTTTTCTTGGAATTCGAAGGGTTCCCACATATTTCAATGCGTTCAACCATTGTTGAAATTGCTTCGTTGCTTCAGCTGGAAGGGGCTTGTCCCAGTCCACTGTTTTCCATATAGATTGCATGATAATTTTAGCGGTTACTACATATTGCGCGATTAATCCCATAGGGTCATAAATTGACATTACCGTAGATAATAATTCTCTTTTCGAAGGTGCGCGTTTACTTTGTTTTACCTCTTCTGAGACTCGGAGTAATTTGGTATTAAAACCTAGGGTGTCTGTGACAGGGTCCCATGTTAGCCCGAGTACTTTTTGCTCTTTATCGCCCAGGCTTGTAGGCTCGATGGCTCTATCTTCGACTGGCGTAGCCTTAAGCAATTTGGCGCTATTGGTTGCCCAGCCGCGTAAGTTCAAGCCGCCCTCTGCGTGAGACATCTTTACTTGTTTTGCCGTACTTATCATTTCCTCTTCTGTATGAAAACTGGATACGAAGTCATCCATATAGTGATTATCGTGAATTTCTTTCACGGCGGCTGGGTACTTAACTGCATTCATCGTAGCGTTGTGATTTTTTGTCATTTGTGCCAGGCATGGCGAGCTGGCTATCCCAAAACACACTCTATTCATCACATATACATCAGGTTTGCCCTCTCGTCGGGCTCCTCGCCATAAAAATAGTTGTGATGGCATATCTTCATCACGAATCCTGACTTGCAGGAACATCTCTTGGATGTCAGCACATACTGCGAAGGGTCCTTCGCGAAATCTAAGTAATATTCCTAGCAATGATTGTGTGGGGACATAAATAAATAACACAGCGATTGACACAGCGTGTTGTCAAGAAACAGATTGATCGTCTGGTACTCTGCGGTTAAGCAGGGAAACACATAATTTGCTCTGACAAGAGCAGTTTTACGTTGCCCTGAGAAGGACAGTTTGTATGTCCGGAGCCTGAAGCACCCTCGTCGGATTCTTCGTGTCTTCTAGCACCGAGCGCGGAGAGCGGAGCACGGCGATCGACGACGATGTTCACTCCACGGCGGCCGACGAGCGAAAGGACTGGCGCCGGCGCAGAGCGTAGTTTTATTCACCCGACCTATGACCTCGCGCATGCGCCGTGGCAGGCGCACTTTCCCCGCGCGGGGGGGCTATCTCTGTCTCACTCGCGCGGATCCGTCCCGCTCTAATTTGTTGCGGATTAATGTAGTAACTAGTTGTAAGCTTTTTTGTTGTATATAGTTAGGCCTATTTGTAAATAAAATTCATTCTAGTATCCAGCAGTCTACAGTAAACAACAAGAGTTTCACTACAAGCCTCCAGCCTAATATCCCTGAAGCAACCTCAAGCTAAATCAGCTGAACCAACATCAGCTAAAGTGGTGACCTGCCGACTCAAGAGCACAGAAGCAACCAGCATCAAGACTCAAGCATGGCCGGAGGAAACGGAGACAACACGGGAGCTCTACCCATTCTGCAACCCGACGCTGTCGATCAACATGAAGCTCATCAACTACCAGCAAGCCACGACGTGTCCGCGATATCTCTCTCACTCCGAGTACCACCATTTTGGCGCGACCAGCCGTTATTATGGTTCTGCAGTTTCGAAGCCGCCACCGCCGATCTGAAAAGAAGCCAATCACAGCTCGCGCAAATGGTCATCGCACAGCTCGAGAAGCAAGACATCCAAAATATCGCAGATCTCATCTACTCACCGCCTCAGGAAAATTACTACCAGGCCATCAAGGATCGTCTCATCTCGCTGTACGAGGAATCAAACAGCGCCCAGGCGAAGAAATTGCTGTCACAGGTCGAGCTCGGCGAACAGAAACCTAGCCAGCTACTCCGCAAGATGCAGAATCTCAACCGCGAGAAGTTCCCCGAGAGCACCATACAAATGATGTGGCTCGATCATTTACCGCCACACGTCAGATCCGTACTCACCGTCAGCGAAGCATTCAAGATCAAGACCACGCTCGACGACCTCGCTCTCCTAGCCGACAAAATGATGGAGCACACGCCGTCATCCCACGTCGCCGCCATTTCGTCGCCCATCGCGTCAACATCAAAACAGCCGCCACCGCTGCTACCTCCGTCGCAACCTACCTACCAGCAACATCCGCATCTCGACACACAATATCTCATCGGCGAGATAAGAAGATTGTCGCTCGAAGTCGCCGAACTACGATCAAGGCCGCGCGAAAACAACGATCGTCGCAACAGCCGATTTCGCCGCCGTTTTCCGTCACGTTCCCGTCCTCGCAGCGCATCACAATCGCAAGACCGAAGCCGCAACAACTCTCCCATGCCGTACTGCTACTACCACCGTCGTTTCGGCATGGACGCGATTAAATGCACGCCACCGTGCAATTTCAAGCCGGTCAACACGCCGTCGGAAAACTAAAAGTAACGCTGGCAGCGGCGGAAACCGGCGTTACTGATACATCTCACCGCCTCTTCGTGACCGACAAGACTTCAAAACTTACCTTCCTGGTCGACACTGGAGCGAACATATCCGTGCTACCACGAAGAAAAGGCACGCAAGAGCAGCCTCTTCCGTTTCAACTTTACGCCGCAAACAACACCGTCATACCTACCTACGGTGAGAAAACGCTCGAACTCGATCTCAACCTACGACGAGCATTCAAGTGGAAGTTCATCATCGCAGCCGTATCGAAGCCTATCCTGGGAGCCGACTTTCTCAAGTTCCACCACATCATTGTGGACATCAAGAATCGAAGACTGATCGACGGCAAGACGCTACTCACGACTAACGCTCAACTCTGTGCCGCTAACATACCTACCGTGCGCAGCATAGACGTGCAGCAGTCGTATCACGATATCTTAGCCGATTACCCCGGGACTACTCGACTTACATCTATGAAGCTTAGCCCGAAGCATAACGTCGAACACTTCATAGAAACTACTGGCCCGCCCCTTCACTGCAGGCCACGCCCCATCGCACCACATCGATACGAACTAGTGAAGAAAGAATTTGCCAACATGATGGAGCAGGGCCTATGCAGACCAAGCAAGAGCCCTTGGGCATCACCTCTTCACGTCGTACCGAAGAAAAATGGCGATTTACGTGTGTGTGGCGATTACCGAAGGCTTAACGCAATAACCAAGCCCGACCGGTACCCAATCCCACGCATACGTGATTTTACCTACGAACTCGCCGGCAAACAAATATTCTCCACATTGGACCTCAACCGTGCCTACCAACAACTACCAATAGCAGAGCAAGACGTCGAGAAGAGCGCCATCATAACACCATTCGGACTATTCGAGTTTCCGAGAATGTGCCCAGGACTCAAAAACTGCGGACAGACATTCCAACGATTCATCCACGAAGTACTGCGAGACCTTGACTTCGTGTTCCCATTCGTCGACGACCTACTTATCGCATCGGCCGACGAAACAACGCACGAGAAACATCTACGCGCCGTACTAAGCAGACTCGAAGACTACGGTATCACTATCAACCCGTCGAAATGCGTATTCGGACAGCCAACGGTCAAGTTCCTGGGATACGAGGTCAGCAAAGACGGCATCCGACCACCTACCGAGAAAGTGCAAGCAATCGTCGATTACCCTAAACCGCAAACAATAGACGAGTTACGACGATTTCTCGGCATGATAAACTTTTACCGCGAAAACATCAAGAACGCCGCAATACTTCAAGCTCCACTGTGTAAATACCTACACAACGCGCGGAAAAAGGACAAAACACCGATCAGCTGGGACGACGAAGCAACGCTCGCATTCGACGCGTGTAAGGACAGCATCAAAAACGCCGCCTTACTCGCTCATCCATGTCACCAGTCAGCGCTCGCGATATTCTCAGACGCTAGTGACAAGGCCGCAGGCGCATCGCTCAATCAGTTTGTCAACAACGCATGGCAACCACTCGGCTATTTTTCGAAGAAATTCTCCGACGCACAGACTCGCTACAGTACCTACGATCGAGAGCTACTCGCATTGTACATGAGTACAAAACACTTCCGCAAGATGTTCGAGGGACGAGAACTCATCTTATTCACCGATCACAAGCCCTTGACCTTCGCGTTCACCAAAACAGGCACCAACAACGAGTCGCCGCGCCGCACCCGTCAGCTGTTGTATATCAGTGAATTTACAACCGATATACGACACGTCAGTGGGTCACAAAACGCCGCCGCCGACGCGCTATCCCGCATAGAAACGATATCCTGCCCATCGCCGATTGACTACAAAGAACTAGCCGACGCGCAAGAACGAGACAGCAACACCATTCGAACACTCGCACAGCAAACCAACCTATCTATGAAGCAAGTCGCAATTCCCGGAACCGACGTCAAATTGTACTGCGAAACAACGACAGACAATTTACGCCCTTATGTACCCGAACAATACCGCCGTGCCGCATTCGACTCTGTACATAACATCAGCCATCCTGGAATTCGAACAACAAGAAAACTAGTCGCTCAACGCTACTTTTGGCCTTCGATAAATACCGACGTAGGTACATGGTCGAAAGTATGCGTACACTGCCAACGCGCGAAGATTCAACGCCACACCGCAAGTCCGATATCAAGTTTCCCGCCAACTCAACGATTCGAACACATCCACATCGACATAGTTGGACCTCTACCTACCGCCGCAAGTGGACATCGATACCTACTCACAATGATCGACAGAGCAACACGATGGCCCGAAGCAATCCCACTTACCGAGATCACCGCCGAAGAAGTCGCCAAGACTGTTTACGACGGTTGGATTTCCCGCTTCGGCTGCCCTGCTACTATCACTACGGACCAAGGACGGCAATTCGAGAGTCGAGTATTTGCGTCACTCACCCGCTTACTCGGCATCGAGAGGACCCGAACAACACCTTATCACCCGATCGCTAACGGATTTATTGAACGATGGCACCGTAGCCTCAAGGCCGCACTCAAGGCCAGACTACAAACCGAGAAGTCATGGATCGACACAATACCTAGCGTTTTACTCGGACTACGCGCCGCACTACGCACAGACACCGGTGTAAGCCCAGCCCTACTTACCTACGGCTGCAGCGTGCGATTACCCGGCGAACTGTTATTACCTACACGCGATGACGTCACCATGGACTCCGATTTCGTCGAAAAACTACGTGCAATCATACAAAGCCTGACGCCGACAGAAATTACCCCGCATGGCAACAAGAAACACATCTTCGTCCACCGTGACCTTCAAACCTGCGAACAAGTATTCGTACGAGTCGACGCCGTAAAGAAGCCGTTACAAGCACCTTACGACGGACCCTACCGAGTACTAAAACGCAACGACAAAATATTCACTCTGCAGCTACCTACTCGCCAGGCGAATATTTCGATCGACCGCTTAAAACCCGCATTTATCATCGCCGACACCGAGCAAGATATACCTACAGCTACGAGTTCAACGACCATACCTACAACTACGAGTTCAACGACTGTACCTACACCTGCAACTACGAGTATAAAGACGCAACCGACCGCACCACCGAGTTTACCGACATCGAAACCAAACAACAACAACAAACAACAGAGAAAAGACATCCTGAAACGAAGAAATGAACCAGACACAACCACGACCATTCAAGCTGGACCCACAAGGACATCCCGCCAAGGCCGCACCATTCGCCTGCCGGTACGCTTCGCTTGAGGGGGAACCCTGTGGGGACATAAATAAATAACACAGCGATTGACACAGCGTGTTGTCAAGAAACAGATTGATCGTCTGGTACTCTGCGGTTAAGCAGGGAAACACATAATTTGCTCTGACAAGAGCAGTTTTACGTTGCCCTGAGAAGGACAGTTTGTATGTCCGGAGCCTGAAGCACCCTCGTCGGATTCTTCGTGTCTTCTAGCACCGAGCGCGGAGAGCGGAGCACGGCGATCGACGACGATGTTCACTCCACGGCGGCCGACGAGCGAAAGGACTGGCGCCGGCGCAGAGCGTAGTTTTATTCACCCGACCTATGACCTCGCGCATGCGCCGTGGCAGGCGCACTTTCCCCGCGCGGGGGGGCTATCTCTGTCTCACTCGCGCGGATCCGTCCCGCTCTAATTTGTTGCGGATTAATGTAGTAACTAGTTGTAAGCTTTTTTGTTGTATATAGTTAGGCCTATTTGTAAATAAAATTCATTCTAGTATCCAGCAGTCTACAGTAAACAACAAGAGTTTCACTACAAGCCTCCAGCCTAATATCCCTGAAGCAACCTCAAGCTAAATCAGCTGAACCAACATCAGCTAAAATTGCAATAAGTCGGGTCCATCCAGGACGAAATCATTCAAACATAATCCTCCGTTTTTTGCTGCTGCATCAAAGACTTGTCGATATTTCTTCTTATTTTTATTATATGTAGCGAAATGCGGTAAGAAATAATTCAACGGGCTATTCGGTACTCCCGGTAATCGGTGTGCGTACCCCTTTTCTAGCAAATTTTCTATTTGTTTACAGTATTCTTCGGCGAATTCTTTATTACGATCCATTTTGTTTTCGAGGTTGCGTAAACGTGTAATAGTTATTTGTTATGCAAGGCTGCAAAGTTGTTGTTTGGCGCAAGTGCTTGTATTGAAAGCCGAGCTAGCGAAGGATTGTAAAATTGAACCATGAGCGAAGCGAATGGTTCAAAAGTACAATCCTGAGCATAGCGAGGCTTTCAAGGCACGAGACGCCAAACAATTTTGCTGCCGAGCGAAACACACAACTTTTCACCTCACCACCGCGAGGAAAATTGTAGGTAAGTAAATGTAATGGAAGAAATTTCGACCTTATACTCATTTTCAATAAAGGTTTGTTTACATCTCATCAAGATCTAGCATTTTATAATTATTAAATGTAAAATAAATATTTTTGCGTCTTTAAATAACCTCACAATTACCTACACTAAAAAAGTCAAAGTATTGTTGGGTACTCACGGTTTCAACTAAGGCTCAAATACGCTTATTTCACTTTTTCCGCTAACTTAGCAGGCATCAAAATTCATTCAATGTATATCTTCTGCACTAAAATCTATAAATATCCACCATTATTTTGGTTTTACTGTCTGTGGCTTTAGAACAAAACAAAATTAAATGTAAGTACCTATATGAGTTTTTTCTTAAATTAACTTTTCAAACGGTGCGTTCCAAATTAGGAAGAAGCGGAATTTTTAGAAAAATAAAACGACAGATATATTTATTCGTATTTTATCCTTATAAGTCAGTCTAAATATTAATATTTCGTATGTATCTACTTAATTAAGAAAGAATAATAATTATTAATTTTATTTTATCAAAATAATAACAATTTATTATTCCAAATACAATTTATAACATCATCAGTTTCTGAACGCACCTCTCATTCTGTATAGAAAAAAGTTGGATCTCGCGATTCACCGTCACGTTCCAAATTCAAAAACTCTTTCCACGCTAGCGGATAAAATGGACTTTTGGGCGCAGATTTTGAGCGATAAAGCAAGCCTTTTCGAGCCGGTGAGGTGAAAACGCCATATTATAACTTGATGGTAATCGTGGCGTATCTTCTTTCCATAACTGTCCGACTTCAAATTGGCCTCTCTTTTTCTTGACGGTCGTGTCGAATATTTTCGTAGCCCTCTCTTCCAGAGGTTTGACGTTATCCTTTAGACTCACTCCCAATGAGTCTACTGCGAAGTGACGTTTTACTAGCTCGTGCAATTCTATGTCCGCTTCGCTTTGCACATGGTATGTGGAGTGCTCGATGGTGCTTAGATTCTTAGGCACAGAACCA
Source organism: Epinotia demarniana (assembly GCA_945867215.1). NCBI lineage: Eukaryota > Metazoa > Arthropoda > Insecta > Lepidoptera > Tortricidae > Epinotia > Epinotia demarniana. The sequence continues at coordinate 5,591,165 of OX244262.1, forward strand.
TATATAGCCCAGCCGATAGCGCATTTAACTGCTACGGGGGCTTCCTTGGGGCCGATTCTTATCTCCTCTGGGATCATCAACTGCCAATGATCGGCTCCGATTAATAACTGAGGTACTCCCAACTCGAAGCATGCTCCATGTGCGTCTCTCAGGTGCTCATATTTGTCGAGCAGTTCTTTGCTCACCCTTTGACCTTTTATCTTCAGCGCGGGTACTGTTCGCAACTTTATAGGGTGATTATTGCCCCCGTCGGGGGCCCGTATTGAAATGTTGACCGTCTTACTATTAGATTCGTGGCAAATGGCGCCTATTCCTCTTACTCGCATCTTTTCTTCGGGACCTGTTGCCCCTATTTGATCGGCGATCTCTTCTTCAATCATGCTGATTGTTGATGCTTCGTCCAGAAGCGCGTATACGTTTACTTCTCCCTTAGGTCCGGTTAGTGTTACCGGGATCACTTTTAAAAGTACTTGCGTTGTACTTGACGAGGATGCGTATGTATTTTCTTCGATATCATTTATTTCAGCAGGAGGCTCCGCCTGCTCGGAGATCCTTGCTGGTTGGTGCTCGTAAGCTGTGGTGGCTGTTGTCGCCTCCATAGTTTGTGGGGCTTGTGGGGGTTCTTCGTATTGTCTCATCGCTCCATGCAACAATTTGTGATGCAAGTATTTACATCCTAATATCCCACATGTTTTCTTTTTGCACATCGTGCTTTCGTGTCTGGCGTTTAAACATCTAAAACAGACTCTGTTGTCTCGCGCCCAGTCCCATCGGGCTCCGACGTGCTGCGCTTTAAGTTTCAAGCATTCTGAGGTTAAATGCCTTCCTCCGCAGTACAAACAGGTTACATTTGGTCTATTCGTATCTTGAGTGGCGTAAGTAACGCGCGAGTATTGTGGGTAGACCGGTTTATTAAAATATGGCTGGGTGACTCGACCCTGAGGGCGCAGAGGTCCTCGTGCCCTGTTTCCTTGATTCGGCGTTCGCGGAGGGAGTTCCCGGTTTACTTGGTTGGGATAACGTCGAACCGGTGCTCGAGCATGTGTGAAGGACATTTGTAAGTCCGATTCTTCCATAAGAAAATCTGCTATCTGCTGTATTTCTGCTTTTCCTGTGCGTGCATATTGGCGAGCGTATTCGCACCATCTACTACGTAAATGTGGACTCAGTCGGTCCGTAATCTCCCGTATTATCATGGGATTATCAGCGTAGTATCGCTGATTTAAATCTATTAGCGTACTTACGATGTTCACGATTTTTATTGCGAACTGGTTAAGATCGTGGGTGCTCTCACCCACGGGAGGCATCCTTTTCAAATCTTCTAATGCTTTGTCCACCAGAAAGTCACTCCTTCCATACTGCTTGGCTAATACCTTGATTATTAATTCCGGCCTGGTTGCCGTTGATAATATGTGCTGCACGCATGTCTTAGCTTCTCCTCGTATTGCTGCGCGCAATCGGGCTACATTTTCATATTCACTAAACTTGTATCTTCGGTTCGATTCTTCGTAGGTATTTATAAAGCTCCGCCACTCTGAGATGTCTCCGTAAAATGGAGGTAACTCATATACTTCCTTGGGTGATGGCCTAGCTGCCATCTGCATGCGCTCGAATAATTGCACCATTACTTCAGGTGAGGTTTCATTTGTGCATTTTGTATGCGGCGTTTGTGGCTCTTGATGTTGCCATTCTCTTCGTGCCTCGTATGCTTGTGGCGGTGAGCGATCTCTGTATCTTTCGTCAGGCTGCGCCACTGTAGGTTCGCGTGCTTTCTCCTTACTTTCGTCGATCCATCTTGCTACGGTGCCACCGCTAGATCGTTCGTCCCTAATAGAACATTCGGACTCCTCTCGGGTCCTCTTTACCATAGCACGCTGTTTAATGAGCTTCCTTCGTATATCAAATAATTTCTGTCGCAGCCGTCGTTCGGATTCCATTTTTATTTGTTTCTGTTCGTCTTCCGCTTGTTGTTTTAATTCCTCTTCCGTTAAGGCGGCTAACTGCTCACTTTCTTCTAACTCTAATTCTTGCTGACGGATTTCCGTTAGGCGGCTTTCAGTTGATCGTATGGACGCGGGTCTATGGGGCGTCAACGTTTCAGCAAACGTAACTTCCTTTTCGGTGCCTGTTTTGTTAGCTTGTTCCTCCGCGGCGGGGGGTACCCGTATCACTCGTCCTAAGTGAGTGTCCAGAGGTATGTTTACCGGTGGCTTGCGTAGCCGTTTTTCTAATTCATGCCGCCATAATACAGTGGTGTCCATGGATGGAGACTTTGGTACGCCCATATCTAACAGACGGGCAGGTGCTGCTTTCTTGGATGTTTGGGCAGTGTCATTATTACCTAAAAGTACCGGGGTGTCTACTACCGGTGTTGACGTCTCGACGGCATCGGACGTTGCTTTTGCGGGCCCCTCTCCTGGGCCGGCCTGATGGACACGCTTAGCTAGCGTGTCGCTGGTGGACGGTTCAGCGAACCGTTTCTTTGCCTTATCGGCAGAGTTGCGTCGCACTCGTTCTTGTGCAGCTTCGGCTCCTTGTTGCAGGAATTGTTTCCTTTCTTCATCATCTTCATTACCCGACGTCATTGATCGTGTCAATCTCCTCCTGGTGTCTGACATCGTGGTGAATAATCCTCTTATGATGCGCTCTGACCTGCGCGTACGCCTCCCGGGCGGTATAATGGGCCCGTAATCTGGTGCCCTGAAAACTTCTGACGTCCCTTTGGTACGTCAAACACAATCTGGATCCAGCGGATCCGGTTCGAAGGACCAAAACGACTGTGAGCGACGTCCGCTCTCGGCGGCGTCGGCTGGGCGAGTGAGCGCGCGCGCTACCGGCCGCGGCAATGCTCGCCCCTCACAGTCACCTAAGAATGACCTAGTGCCGAGACACAAGTCGGCGACGGACGAGCTCCGCCCCTATGTGCTCGGACAGTGCGTCGACCACGCTCCGTGACACAAGTCGGCGACGGACGAGCTCCGCCCCTATGTGTACGGACAGCGCGTACTACCACTCGGCGCCCGAATGGTGTGTTTGGGCTTCGCCCGTGTCCTCAGACACTTTGGGTAATCGATGTTACCAAAATAAAAGAAGGAATAACGAGAAATAGACTTTTTATTTACTTTTCCCTAACTGCCCTATCACTGCCCTAAGTGACTTGATTTCAAGTCCCTAACTTCCTATTACTTTGTAGTTTTCTTCTTCTTCTTGTTGTGACTTCCAGGAGGCTCCGTTTGACACTGATTTGCTCTGGGCCGTACCTGCTATTTATACCTGCTAGTGGGTGAGCAAGACGTGCTGAGTGAGACAATAAAGGTTACGCCCACTTTGACTTGACTAATTTACATTGCAAGATGTTATTGGGATGTTGTACATTTAAATGGGCGGAAGACTAAGCTGATTTACAAAGTTCTAATATGGCTTGAGATCTTATAAGTACAGTAGGGTTCGTAAATATTTTCTTATCTGAATAATCTTACATGGAAATCGGGCAAACCGTAATTCGGTCCCTTTCTTAACACTTATTCATCATTTGCGCTGAACCTACTGAGTTTACTTATTTGTAAGTTTAAACATTTAATAGAACTTTTAATAAGCTTTCTAACAATATATAAATCATTCTGATACGATGAGCCGTTGTAAAGGTATGAATGTAAACATATTAATTACAAAGTGAAAATGCGCCGTACTAAGTTCTAATTCAGGCTCGGTGGCCGCGGCTCTCGTTACGGTCATGTTGGCGCGATACACCCCTCCCCTCCATGGCGGCCAGTCCGCGCTGCGCTCGCGCATAGGCAACATCTCCTCTCTCTTTCTAATACAATTTGTACTGGGATTTTACTTTAATGTTTACAATATCAAATGAATGCTATGAGAGGGTGTTTTATATAAATAATTACTATGGGGATTCTAACTACTGGGTTCTTTATTTACTCTAAACAATCTAAGTCTTTATAAATAATCACATATTTCTCTTACGTATAATTTTCGTATGACGCGATGCGTAGCTCTGCCGTCGCGTGTTGATGTTGTCGTCCATAGCATCTTAGATAAAAGAACAAGCGAGCGACTAGAATTAATGAGCGACCTGAAGCTGAAGGATGCCATTACAATTTGCAAGCAGGCCGAAGTGCAAAAGGAGGAGAGCAAATTACTGATGCTCCAACCGTCAGGAGACCTAGATATTAATAGAATAAAGGAAGACAACCAGGGTAAACAGAACTGTTGGTTTTGTGGGCGAGCAAGACACCCGAAGAACCAGTGCATCGCTCTTAAGGCCAAATGTTTCAAATGTGGCAGAATGGGACATTTTGCTAATTTGTGTCGCTCAAACAGTGCAGTATTCAAGGTGGGTGATGTCAATGACAAATATACCATAGAAGTGAGAGTGTACAACAATGGAACTCATATAAATAACACAAATTTCCTAATTGACACAGGCGCCGATGTGACAGCTATACCAGACGATCATCTCAACGGGCTGCAGCTAGTGACATGTGAAGACAGAGTAAAAGGACCAGAAGGTAAACTTTTAAATGTGATTGGAACCTCTCAGCTAAGGTTAGTCTATAAAAATTAAGTGTATTTTGGTAAAGTTTATGTAATTAAGGGATTAAAGTGTGCTATTCTGGGACGGCCAGCAATTGAAGATATGAATATATTGTCAATTTGTGCTATTTCTGCCAATGAGAGAAATTACAAGGACATAAGAGAAACTACAGTGCAAGTGGAACAAGAATTTCCTAAAATATTTGATGACTTAGGGGTTTTCAAAGATAATTTTCACATTAAGTTAATTGATAATCCTCAATATTATTGTCAAACAACTGCCCGTAATGTATCAATACCTTTACTGCCAAAAGTAAAGGAAGAGCTAGAAAAACTAGAAAGTTTAGGTATTATCAGCCCCATAGAAGAACCAACCGATTTTGTCTCCCCGATTGTAGTGGTATACAAAAATAATAAAGTCAGGATATGTGGTGATTATACTAAAGTCAATCAAAACATAAAGAGGCCTATTTACCCAATACCTAAAATAGAAAACACTTTAGCAAAATTAAAAGGAGCAAAATATTTTTCGAAAATAGATGCTACATCTGGATTTCACCAAATTCAGCTGGATGAGGATTCAAAAAAGCTTACTACTGTAATAACTCCTTTTGGCAGATATTTGTATAATAGGCTCCCTTTTGGATTAAATTGTGCCCCTGAGTATTTCTCAATGAAATTTAATAACCTCTTCAAGGATTTAAACATTGCAATTCACATGGATGACATATTAATTTATGAGGATAATTTAGAAAATCATGACAAAATATTGAGAGAAGTTCTTACTAGACTAGCAAAAGAGGGAATTACTATAAATAAATCCAAATGCATATTTGGTGCAAAGCAAATCGCATACTTAGGACATGTTGTAAATGCACAGGGTATTATGCCTGACCCAGAGAGGATAAAAGCCATAAGTGAATTTGACACACCAACTAATAAAACTCAACTATTACAGTTTCTAGGTATGGTTAATTTTGTTGGCCGTTTCATACCAAACAAATCCCAAATATTAAATCCTCTTCATTCATTATTGAAAGAACAAAATATGTTCATTTGGGGAACTACTCAAGAATTAGCATTCAGAGAAATACAAAAACAACTTTTGAAGGCACCCGTTTTAGCACATTTTGATCCAGCTAAACAGATAGTTGTATCAGCGGATAGTAGCTCTTATGGGCTTGGGGCTGCATTAATGCAAGAAGATAGCATGGGCCAGAGATCAGTAGTTGTGTATGCAAGTAGAACACTCACAGATGCAGAAAAACACTATGCGCAAATTGAAAAAGAGGCGTTGGCTTTGTGTTGGGCAGTAGATAAATTTAAGGACTATGTTATCGGAATTAATATTGTGTTAGAGACAGATCATAAGCCACTTTTACAAATTTTACAGACCAAGCCTTTGGATGACTTAACCCCCCGACTGCTTAGGTTCAGACTCAAATTGATGCGTTTTGTATATCAAGTAAAATACACCCCAGGTAAAGATTTATCAGTAGCAGATGCCCTGTCTAGGAATCCTTTACCAGAAGAACATAGCACAGATAGTGTTTCAAATCAGATTTTTAATTTATGTGCTAATGAATCTTTTTCAAATGATATATTCAGCAAAATAAAAACCGAGCAACAGAAAAATGATACCCATTTGAAATTAAAAGAATATACAATTCAAGGCTGGCCAAATAAAAATAAATTAGAAGATACAATAAAACTGTACTACCAATATAGGCATAATTTTACAGTAGAAGACAACATACTTTTGTATAATGCAAGAATTGTGGTCCCAGAAGTGTTGCAATCTGATGTATTAGCTAGGATACACACAGGACATTTAGGAATATCCAAATGCAGGGAAAGGGCTAAGCAATCGGTGTGGTGGTTAGGATTATCCAAAAGCATAGAAGAAATAGTTACAAAATGCCCAAAGTGTATAGAATGTAGAGTAAATCACAAAGAAGAGATGTTGGTTGATGAGGTGCCGGATAGGGCATGGCAGAAAATTGGAATGGATTTATTTAAATTCAATAATCTATGGTATCTGGTAATGATAGATTATTACTCTAGGTTTCTAGAAATATTCAAATTAAAAGATCTGACTGAAGACAGTGTGATTATAAAATGTAAGGAAACTTTTGCAAGATATGGGTTTCCGGAGGTAGTTAGGACTGATTGTGGTAGTCAGTTTAAATCAAAGTTTAAAGCATATGCTAAGGAAAATGAGTTCCAGGCTATAACTAGCAGCCCATATTTTGCCCAAAGCAATGGTCTGGCTGAATCAGGTGTAAAAATAGCCAAGTCTTTGTTAAGCAAAAATGAGGATGTATATATGGGTTTGCTAATATACAGGAACACTCCATTAGAGTCAGGTTACAGCCCAGCCGAATTAATGTTTAATAAAAAACTTAGAGACAACTTACCTATAATACCTAGTACACTAAACAAAACAGTTCAAGTCACTGAAAATTATAGAGAGGAAAGATATAACAAAAGGCATAAAGATGCACATTACTACAATAAACGACATAAAGCATCAAGTTTACCCGAATTGAATATAAATGATAGAGTGTGGGTAATAGATTTAAAATTGTATGGTACAATCAATAAAAAATGTTCAGAGCCCAGGTCATATATTGTGACTACTGAGAAAGGTGTTTTTAGGCGCAATCGCTGGCACCTAGTGTTAGCCCCTTGTGAGAACTCCATAGATCTTGAACCTCCAGTGTTTGAGGACCAAGACAGCATAAATGACCACCCTGAGATCGCTCAAAGAGGTGATGAACAGCTTGTAAATGATCAATCTAATGTTGGTGAGGGTGCAAGTTCTATGGAGTTGAGAAGGCAAATAAAAACACCAAGTTATCTTAAGGATTATATCTGTAATTAAAATGTTGTATGTTGAAAGGAAGGATGTTGTAATATTATGCATAAACGGAACGCAGTCATTGTGGATTGTCTGTGACCATGGTAAATGTCAAACTTCAGAAAGAATAAAGCTATGATTGATAATGGAGTACTTTTTATTAAGAACATAATATAACAGTATCCACAGATTTCGTACGTGCAGCGCCCAAGTGATGTCATAAAAATCGAATTGAATCTCTACTTTATGATTTGACATGGTTTTATGTTGATTCCGGTCAATATTCTGTTTTGCTACGACTTGAACTTTGACAGATAATTTTTGGTTTAATTAGAAAATAATATGAGATTATTTAATGTTGCAGACTTATTATAAAACTGTCATCGGAATTGAAATCTTCTAGATTGGGCGGTAGAGCAGAGAGAGTACAAATATTATTCTAAGTGTTTTGCACCGCCATAGAAAGTCCAAATCAACTTCCAGTTAACAGCTAATACAACCGAGCCGTGATATAACAATTCTCTCCACCCCAGCCATAGGTATTCTGTAACTTGTTTTAAGCCCACCTCAACACTCACCCACAAACATATTCTGACACCGCGATGCGTAGTAACTAAGCGTAGATAGAGTTCTATTTTCTCCAGGCGTGACGGGAGAGGAGAGACGCATGAGCGCGTAAAGTTTAACAACTCTGTATCGCTACGCTACGCACTGAATCACGTTTACTCATATCAAACCAACTTACATTTACCGCCAATGAGGACTTTAGCCCATGGTAATAGAGTCCACATTCGGCCGGTTTTTAGTAATACACTGTTAAGATGGCGTCTAATCGATGTATGGAACGTGCGATTTGTTTCTCTACGCTGTTGATAATAAAGCTAATAGCGATAAGGAACCGGCCAGGACCGGTTTTCATTTATAAATTGAGATTCTTGAACCAGTTAAGGCTCGTTTTACTCGAAATTGTGAGCTAAAGCATCGGCAAAAATGATGATTTTAATAAAAAATCCTTTGTCGGCACACTACTGTAATAATTGCGTAATTAAACTTTCACGGACATTGTATTTACTAAACGGGACTACTGGAAATTGCATTCACATATTCATATAACTCATAGCTGTACGAACATTTAAGCTACAAAGCGGAAAAATGCTGCTACGCGGGGCGGCGTGGCACAAGTATTAGCGTTTCTGGCTTCCAGTGGGTTAGTCGCGAAAACACCCACTTTTTTGTAGTTGTTAGTCGCGACCAGGGCTTGAAATACAGGTATTTTCGGGAACCGGTACCATGACCTTCAACCAGGAACCGGTATTTGACATGATACCGGTACCGAGGTACCGGTACCAACCAAAAGTACCGGTACTGCTGGAACCGGTATTCTACATGATACCGGTACCCTGGGTACCGGTAAATTGATGAAATTTACCGGTATTTAGTAGTGAAAATACCGGTACTCGAAAGTGCGAGTGGATCGAATGAGAGAGAAAGAGAACACAATAGATAACTTACTCACATCGCGAGTTGCGGTGGTGCGCGCAAGCAAGCGTTGGATGGATGAATTATATTCTTCTCTTAGACGCTTCTGGATGCATGGAGGAGTCTTGTCGGGGGTCGGTAATTGGGACGATCTGATTTGTGGTAAGTCGTAAATGTGGTGTAAGGTGTAAGAATTAGCAGTAAAGCCAGTGTTTGATAGTGATAGCTTTCCGCTATTGACTAGCTTGACGTGTGTGTATTAATTTTGCAGATATAATCCTGCATCAGCTTAGAGAAACTTATAAATAAATACATACGACAGGCTTAGATGACAAATACAAAATAGCCGGCATTTTTTGCGATCTGTCAAAAGCTTTTGACGTCATAAACCACGACTTGCTAATAAAAAAGCTAAAGTGTTACGGCCTGCTAGGAGGTGCTAACGACCTCATGAAATCTTTCTTGGAAAACCGAACCCAAGCCGTTGAGGTAATGCTAGGCGGTAAACGGATGAGATCAGGGAGCGGCTGCGTGACGGTCGGGATTCCACAGGGATCAGCGCTGGGAAATACCCTATTTCTCGCATACATAAATGATTTACCATCTGCCATTACTGAGGGTCAAATCACTCTATTTGCCGACGACACAACAGTGGTAGTTAAAGCACGTACATACGAACTACTTTCTGAAAAAATCTCAACTGTGTGTGATCAACTAAAGAGATGGTTTTCGGCAAATGGATTGATACTGAACGTCAGCAAATCCAACATAATGGTGTTCTCTAGTAGGTGTGCTCCGAGCGTAAGTATCCAGTGCCCGATACCCATGAGCGATAAGTGCAAGTTCTTAGGCTTTACGGTAGACCCCACATTAAATTGGAAACAGCACGTGGACTTGCTGTGTAATAGACGGCGCAGTATTTGCATTGCGCAAATTAAAGCCGTTGGTTTCCCGTGATGCGCTGAGGCAAGTATACTTTTCTCACTTCCACTCGCTTATGACATATGGCGTAATCCTATGGGGCAACTCGACTGACGCTGGGAGGGTGATGCGCATGCAAAAACGGGCTCTGCTAACCCTGCTTGGCCTCAATCAGAGGCAGTCCTGCAAGACTCTGTTTACCGAGCACCGAATCATGACTGTAGTGTATACTAGATATAGAGATGTACGTAGCTTATAGGACGCTTATATATAGAACTACTACACATGTATAATCCCAGTAATAAAGCATAATTTGTCTTGAACACTCGTTTCAACTCATCTCCGAACTCCACACCTTACATGGCGACCTAGCCTTATACGGTGCCGCGCGTGCTGTCGGTCAATGAGTGTAATTGAAGGACATGATAATTAATTGAATAATAAACATGGTGCAAGTGAACAATGATCGAGTAATACAGAAATTGGAGCAATCTCTTCGCGAGTTCGCGATAATTTTTATAACTGTATGTGCAATTTCGGTCATCGTCCTGATGGTCTGCAAATGTGTTTGCCGTGGCAGGTCCACATAATTATCATGGGCGCTACAAAATCAAAGGAGGAGGTCATCATCGCGCAGACTGCGGCCGGAGGTGACAATAAGGCTACAGCGGGCACCGACGAACTTAAATTCCATGCCAGTACCACCAACATCATTCTGGGGGTAATGCTCATCATACTTGTCCTTGGAGGCAGTTACGCGGTATACAGGAGGTGCAAGAAAACTCAGGAAAAATGGATGCGTCAGGAGATCACCTTGCGTGACCTGCAGCGTGCGGCTCGAGAGACTCCGATGAGTGTTTAAGTGTTAACGGAGTTAAATATCGCGTTTCGGTATCGTGTGATAGTGTATTTACGTATTGGCAAGAGACTAATACAAATGGCAAAATTGGTACTATTGTGAAGAAAAGTGGGACAATAATGAGTAAGTGTAACATAACCATTAAGGCTAAATAAGTAGACAGGTAGGTAATATAGTTGTGTAATGGCAGTTGAGTTATTGCAATGTTACGAAGAGTTAGTTGCCATAAAGAAGTACTTAATTAAAAAGGGAAAATCTAGATTTGAAGGTAACATTACTAAAAATCAGCTGTCAAAAGTTAGTGATATTATAAATAGATGTGATGAATTTATTGCGAAACTTGCCTTATTGAAAAATATACAACCTCAACTCATAGAGGAGGCTAATAATTTGTATGACAAAATTAAGTGTTTGCATAATGACATATTAGAGTTATGCACAAAGCCTGAAGTAGAAGAAAATTTTAGGGCTGATACCAAATTTTGTAAAATTGACAACATGGAGTTCGATTTAAAATCAGCCTGTAGCTTGATTCCTCTTATGGATGGTACCGAGAGCACAACAAAACGATTAATCGATGCTATTGACATGTACTCGGGTATGTTAGATGAGCCAGGTAAAAAGTCATTAATTATTTTTGTACTAAAAGGAAGGTTGACCGAAAGTGCGAAGTTGCGTATGTCAGCAACTTATTCGTCTGTAGAGCTACTTATAAGGGATTTGCGTAACACTCTGCTGCCTAAGAAATCCTTTACAGCTATCCATTCTCGACTTCAAAATATAAGTCAGGGCTGGCGTAGCATAGATCAGTATGGGTCAGAGATAGAGAAACTTTTCTCCGAATTAACAATAGCGCAGGCGGACGGTAATTCGGCGAGTTACGACGTTTTAAAGCCGTTAAACGAAAAAATGTGCATTAAGAAGTTCGCAGATGGTTTGAAGGACCCAAGGCTTAGCACCATCATTGCAGCTCGGAACTTCGGCAGCCTAAAGGACGCGATCCAGGCTGCGCAGGATGAGAACGTATCGAGGCCATCAACGTCCAGTCAAGCAGAGGTCATGGGTATGTACCGCTCAACAAACTCTTATAACAGGTACTTCAGAGGCGCTAGCAACCAGTACAGAGGTAATCGTCAGCGTCTTCAGAGGGGACCGCGAGAGTTTTCGTATAATCGCTACCCTCATCATCATCAAGGGAACACGCGTCGAGGGGGCCGTGGTAACAGATCACGGAGCAGGCCATATAGGGATAGTTCGCATGCTGTGTCCCGTGGCCGTGGGGTCAGTGCCCGTGGCAATATGAACGTGATATCCCCCGCCGAACATGATTCTGTCGGTCAATACACCGATGTGCCTAATACGGAATCGCTGAATCATTTTTTTCGAGCCTGACTATATTTACGCGTGCAATGATTTAAAATAAATAAAAAATAAAAATCATTTATTTCAGACTACTAAAGAATCCATATGTGTGTTAATAAGACTTAAACCTATCGAAACTTAAGACTACACATGTTAGTAATGAACAAAACAATAAAATTAAAATTAAAAGACTTGGGCAGGTTGCATTGTAGCGAGCGGTACACTATTTTACCCGTCCCGTCACAATACCAACCCAGTGCCTCAGTATAGGGCAGTCCATGCGTCCAGCCCACATCCGCAGAATACTGTTGCCACTGCCTCTCACTCGTCTCAACAATGAGGCAACCCTCTTGCATCTAATGGCGTGGAAGCCATCTGTGTGCGCCTCGGCGAACATGCCTGACGCACTGCAGTGTCGAGGCAACTTCAACAGCATCCTGAAGATGTTATTGTACTGGACACGCAACGCATTATACACGCGACTCGTATGCTTCACCCATAGGCTGCACGAGTAGAATGAGGTACAATACGCTTTAAAAAGTGTCAGCTTCACTTGCTTCGTACATCGCGCGAACCTACGGATGAGCATGTTACCCCTTATCGCTAAGGCCCTCCTTTCTCTTTTTTATATCCAGTTCATCGTCCAAGTCCTCCGTAACTATATGACCCAGATATTTAAACTTATTCACGATTTTGAGAGCCACCCCGCCCAACATGACCGAAGGCACACTTTGTGGGTTGTACTTACGGGCTTTAAAAACCACCATCTCACTTTTACTTGCATTGTACCTAAGACCATGTCGCCCGGCGTAACTCTCACATTTCGCAATCAGTTTTCTTATAGAGTTGATTGAGGGACCGAGCAGCACCATGTCATCAGCATAGCTAATATTATTTACACTAACATTGTCAATATGGCATCCGACATGCATGCTGCTCAGTTCCTCAATCAACTCATTCACATACAAATTAAATAGGACAGGAGACGTCAGTCCTCCCTGCCTTACTCCACATTCCAATAAATATTGGTCAGACCATGCTCCAGCCCATCTCACCTGATTGACCTGGTGGGCGTACCAGTACTTTAGTAGGGAAACACACTCGGGAGGTACCGTAGTTTTACCGAGCTTGTCCCACAACAAATCATACCCCACCAGGTCAAACGCTTTAGATAGGTCAAGAAAGCATGCATAGATTGGCGTGCTTCTGTCCTTGTAGTACCTGACAGCTTGCTTAAGGCACAGTATAGCGCTCTCAGTTGATAGTCCAGCTCTAAACCCGAACTGCGCGTCATGAAGTTTTATGTGCTTTCTGAGGTGATCGTTAAGCAAGCTGTCAAGCACCTTTGCGACTATAGTAGCAAGAGAGATCGGCCGGTAATTTGCCATATCCGACACGTCCCCTGTCCTATTTTTAACCAGCGGGATGACGACAGTTTTCATCAGCTGCTCAGGTAAGTACGCATGCCGTAAGCACAACGTAAAAAACATGGCCAAGATGCGAGGGAGATGTACCCCCGCATATTTAAGATGCTCGATACTGAGACCATCGTGTCCTGGAGATTTTCCCCTCTGCATACTTTTTATGACGTTGTCGACTTGTTTAGCGGAAAATTGGATGGTACTTTCTCCCACGCTGGTCTCAGTACGGCACCTCTGATCCTTAGTGACCGTGTGTAAGGATGATACAGTAAACAAATCCTTAAACTTATTAGCTATGCTTTTACCCTCCGTCATGCCCCCCACGCTCACAGGAACTCCAGGCTTTACACTTAACTTGTTGGTATTCTTCCAAAAGCTCTTAAAGTCCTTAGCTAAATGGTTCGAGGCCAGGATATCGCTATTTATTTGGTCCTGCCTCTCCTGACACCATTTCAGCTTAGACTTGAACAGCCTTCGACTCTCACTCATGTCATTGTGGATTTTTCCTTGTGGTGGTCTACCAGCATATACCCAACACAGAAATTTCTCTCTGGCATCTCTATGAGCGTCCGCGACATGCTTGTTCCATCCTACGATATAATGCTTTTTACGTTTTATTTTCGCCGACTTCCTAGCTGCTTCAGTTATGACATTGATTATATTACCATACATTTTATCAAGCACAATAAAATGGGCGTTATCGTGACAAATTCCATCTGCACAAGTGGTAAATTCAGCAGGGAAATCTACTAATTTAAGTTTATCATTACACAAACCATGATAAAGACTCACCTGAGCAGCCTCTCTGTCTCCCCACATCACTTCTTCATGAGGTGACTTGACATTCACACATTTAACCTGAATTTTGCTCATGTCACACTCGATCACGAGAGGAAAGTGGTCAGACCAGTACACGTCCTGTCGCACCCAAACGTTTCGCACAGTTTCTCGCGCTGATGTTGTAACAATGCAATGGTCTAACCACCTATTACAACCGTGAGCCTCGCTAGTGTATGTATACGTATTGGACTCCCGCCCTAAGATGTCTACATCTACACAGTACCAATCTTGTTCCGAACACGACTGGCTCAGTTCTCTAAAAAACACTTCTGTGGGATGTGCATTAAAATCTCCTAGTACATATACTACTTCGACATCACTATTTTCCTCCATTATTGCAATAATCTCTCCAAGACACTCTGTAAATATTGGGATATTTTCTATGGCATTCACTGGCATGTACACACTGAAAACCAGAACGGGCCGATCCTGTAACGCTATCTTGACCGCCGATATCCTCGTATTTTCAGTATTAATGACTGACACCGACTGGAAAACACTCTTACGCCATAGAATCGCGACTCCCCCGTATGGACGCCCTACAAGTAACCCGGCCCCAGTGTCTATCGCCGACGAACCCGTATATGCAAAGTCACTACTCACTGTGCCCAATAGAGGAATTTCGTCTTTCGTTAGCCAAGTTTCCTGTAGCGTTATGATGTCCGCCGACGCACACAGTGATCTCAGTCCATCTATCGACCGTTTAAATGATTTACAATTGAAACTGATTAACCTTGTTATATTGTCACTCATAATAGTCATCATAAGGCGGCGTTATCACTTTTATCAAGAATTTAAATAGAGTATCCATAAATATAGGCAAGAAAACATATAGCTGGCTACTTGACACCGGAGCTTCTATATCGGCAATAAAGTATGAAGTTATTAGAAGTTGGAACATACCTATCCATAAAAAGACGTTATGTGTTAGGGGTATAGGTGGTCAGGTAACATCAACTGGATATGTATTTTTAAAGTTAAATTTTGACGACTACGAATTCGAGCATACGTTTTTTGTATTTGAAAATCTATCTTGCAGCGCGGATGGTATCCTAGGGCAAGATTTCCTCAAACGTCATGGAGCGATTATTAACTTCGAAACAAACACTTTACAATTAATGACGCGAAAGGGAGAACCATCTGAGATCAGCTTTACCTGTTCATCAGCAACAAATAATAAATATTTGACAATTCCAGCTCGTAGCGAGTACATACACTATATGGATACTAGCATTGCGGAAGACTGCGTTGTTAGCAGTCAGGAATTATGCGAAGGAATATATGTTGCAAACGCGATAGTAAAACCGAGTCAAGGTAAAATACCCATTAGGATATTAAATACGAGGGACAGCGACGTGGTTTTAAGCCGTTTTACGGTAAATAAAAGTAAATTGAGTGATTTCTTCATTTGTGAGTTTAGCAAGCCAACTATGAACGCCGAAAGGGTGAAGTCGTTATTTTCTGCATTAGATTTTAGTAAATTAAATGAAGAGGAACAGAAGTCTATTGAGAACATTTGAGCAAAATATCCAGACGTTTTTTTCCTACCAGGAGATAAACTAACCACTACTAGGCTGTACGAACAATCGATAGAATTAAAACTGGGTAGCTCTCCAGTTTACGTTAAACCGTACCGGTTACCACACTCTCAAAAGTCTGAAATTGATAGGCAGATTCAAGGAATGCTTGATGATGGGATAATTGAAGAAGCAAGAAGTGCATGGTCGAGTCCATTATTATTAGTTCCAAAAAAGTTAGATTCCTCGAAACAAAAGAAATGGCGTGTCGTAATTGATTATAGAAAATTAAACAATCAAATAAAAGATGATAAATTTCCCCTTCCAAACATTACAGAAGTCCTAGACTCTTTATCAGGTGCTATCTACTTTTCACATTTAGATTTATATCAGGGTTTTTATCAAATTAATTTAGACAAATCAAGCCGCCCGCTTACCGCTTTCCAAACTAGTAAAAATCAGTTCCAAATGACAAGATTACCGATGGGGTGTAAGACATCCCCAAATGCTTTTTCAAGAATGATGACTGTAGCTATGTCAGGGTTAAATTATGAGCAATGTTTAGTATATCAAGACGATTTAGTCGTATTTGGAAGAAATTTAGCAAATCACAATCAAAATCTATTAGACGTTTTCGCTAGGCTAAGGAAGGTCAATTTAAAGCTCAACCCTGTCAAATGTCAATTCCTACAAAAACAAATATTATATCTCGGTCATGTAGTGTCAGAAAATGGAATTTTACCCGATCCCGAAAAGACTAGAGTGCTAGATAATTATCCGACACCGCAAAACGCCGACGAAGTCAAACGATTCGTAGCGTTTGCTAGCTACTATCGTAAATTTATTGAAAAATTTGCCGACAAAGCGTACCCACTAAATAAACTAGGCTGTAAAGACGTGCCATTTATATGGACACAAGAATGTGACCAAGCTTTTAAAGTGTTAAAATCAGCTTTAGTTGAGCCACCGGTTCTTCAATATCCAAATTTTTCAGAGAAAAACCAGTTCATATTACAATGTGATGCTTCCGGAAAAGCACTGGGCTCAGTGTTGTGTAACGGCGATGGTCGACCTGTCGCTTACGCCAGTCGAAGTCTAAATAAGGCTGAATTGAACTACCCAACAATTGAAAAAGAGCTTTTATCTTTAGTGTGGAGTGTGAAGTATTTTAGACCTTATTTATATGACAGACAGTTTAAGATACAGACCGACCACCGCCCACTAGTGTATTTGTTTGGTATGAAAGACCCAACCAGCAGATTACTTAAATTTCGATTACAATTAGAGGAGTACAATTTTATAGTCGAGTATTTGAAAGGTTCTAAGAACTCAGCGGCAGACGCGCTGTCTCGCATTATCATTACGTCAGAGGATTTGAAACATATGAACGAACAAGTTATGAATGTGCTGACTGCTGACGCGAGCGCAAAGACGAAAGCAAGAGAGTATGCAAGGTACAGACAGTACAAATTCTTCGGTTATTAATATGCCCACTAACTCGAGGCCTGATCACCCAAGAGTCGTGGAAATAATTAAAAAACCGGAAAATTTTACTGAATTATGTATTACCACATGTAGAGATTTTGAGAAAGTCATGAAAGATAGTTTTGTAAAGGAGGCGTCTAAGTATTTTAATTACGTGCCCAGCAAATCGTGTATTTATCTCAATCCAACTTCTCAATCGCTACTATCGCGAGCCGAACTAGCGAGAGATTTGGATTCAATATGTAAGAAGATAAATGTTAGAGAATTATGCATAATCAGAAGTGAATTCAATAAAGAATTTATTGCGGGCTTGATACAGGAAATAAATAGTAATAGCAGTTGGGCCGGCCCACGGATATGTGTGTTAAGTGATGTACAAAGAATAAACAACTTGCATGATAGACGCGTTATAATTAATGACTTTCACCTACTCCCCACAAGTGGCCACGCGGGGACTAGGCGGATGACCAACAATATAAAGAAATACTACTTTTGGCCTAGTATGGAAAAGGATATTAGAGATTTTGTGTCTAAATGTGCTCAATGCCAAAAACAAAAATATAGTGTTGCTACTAAACAACCTATGGAAATAACAACCACAGCCAATTCAGCCTTAGAAAAAGTGTATTTGGACACTGTGGGACCTCTCCCAAAAGATGAACACGGTTATTGTTATGTGCTGACCCTACAGTGCGAACTAACGAAATTTGTAGAAGCGTATCCCCTGCGCTCTAAGGATACGGCCACTATAGCTCGATCCTTTGTAGAGAACTTTGTATTGCGTTATGGCATCCCACTCGAGATAGCCACTGATCGAGGTACCGAGTTCATCAGCAGCACAATGAAAGAGGTATGTAATTTACTTAAAATAACTCATTTGCCATCCACAGCATATCACCATGAGTCCATCGGTGCTCTAGAGAATTCGCATAAAACTATGGGAGCTTATTTGAGAATACAATGCGAAAATAAAACGGATTCTTGGAGCACTTGGTTGCCTTACTGGTGCTTTACGTACAACAACACGGTGCACACGGAGACGAAGTACACACCTCACGAGTTAGTTTTTGGTAAGCTATGCACGCTCCCTAGTAATCTAAAAAGTGGTAACGTTAATCCCTTATATAATTATAACAGTTATCCATTAGAGTTAAAATATAGATTAGAGCTAGCACAGGCAGACGCCCGTAACTACTTAATAAACAGTAAGTTGAAACGCAAATAGAAATATGACTCTAATACGCGGCCTTTCTGCTATAGTAACAATAGTTATATGGTTGAGAAATACAGCTGACAATAAGATGCAGAGCATTTATTTAGGACCGTATTTAGTATTAGAAGACTTAGGATGTAATGTTAGAATACTTAAAAATGGAAAGGAAGATGTCGTCCACAAAAATCGCACTAAACCTTGTATCTTATAATTTTAATTTCGTTAATTGTATTTGGATCTTTCTTCGTAAGATATTGTTACTTTAAGTTTAATATGTACTGCGCTGAATAGGTACCTATGTAAGCAAAAATAAAAATAATCCTTATGTTTATTTTTTTAAATCACGATAGGTGGTGTAGTGTATACTAGATATAGAGATGTACGTAGCTTATAGGACGCTTATATATAGAACTACTACACATGTATAATCCCAGTAATAAAGCATAATTTGTCTTGAACACTCGTTTCAACTCATCTCCGAACTCCACACCTTACATGACGCATTACTCCCAGTATCTCTTCGAGGTCATTATGTACACAAAAAGGCACCTGCCTCAGTTCAAGCGAGTGGAAGTGACGGGTAAGTGCCTTCGCAGCACGGGAAAACTTAGAACAGTACCGCGTCGTACGGCACTTCACGCCAAAAACGCACGGGTTATCGGGCCGACATACTACGAGCACCTTCCCGCTGACATAAAGAGTGAAACATGCGAGGTGACATTTAAACGCAGACTGAAGAACCTTTTGTTGGAAAAGTCATTTTACTCGGTAGACGAGTACATCAAAATTATTAAATAAATTGAGAACCAATTTGAAAACTTTTTTGTATGATTTTGATTTGTCTGTATTTATTACCTGTTATTTATTTTCATTTTTGATTGCTATTATTTGTTTTTGACTTGACATCATTGTAAATTATGATTGGTACCTGCACCCAGGTACAACATTGTTAGTTTTAATTCTTTGCCACATCTATTAATATTATTACATTATTTTAAATGCAGCTATATATTTTGTATATACGGTGAACATTGTTTATTAAATATTCCACATTTTTAAGTTATTATGACTATTTATAACGATCACTATATGACGAGTAGCATAAGCAAATGTAAAGTGTTATGTGAAATTTGTATACTGAGATAAAATAAACTAAACTAAACTAAACTAAACATAACAAGAACTCACCTTTATAACTTTATCACAAACCAGACACTGACGATGTTTCACTTAAACTTAATAGTGCGGGCATTTAGTGAAAAACCTTACTCTTTTTGATAAAAGTATGAAACTTTGCACAGTTGTTCCTTGTGTCAAAATAAGCTGATAAAGATCGGTAGTCCTGGGGCGCCCCCCTCTGGCACCGAGGAGGGGAGGTTAAAATACCGCTCCGCCCGGCTTCATTCTAAAATTTTTAACTTGCCATGGCTAGCAAAATAAAAAATGAAGTTGTAAAATAGATTAGGTATTTTTTTTTTAATTTTTGATAAAAAAAATTTATACCAGTAATGAATTCCACGTTATTGATTTATCCAAAATTGATACCAAATTTGATATATTATACAATGATATATCAAATTTGGTATCAATTTCAGATAAATTCGAATGCAATTAAAATTTCGGATAATTGATACCAAATTTGATATATTATACATAGTACGGTACGCGAAATGAATGGACCTTCGATAACTCACAAGGTCGCGATGTTTTTGTTAGAATTTAGACTATAATGAGTACTACTAGAAGTTAAAAATTCTAGTGAATTTTGACGTTGCTTTAGGTATTATATAGCGTTTTCTTAGCGACCCTTGTAAATCCAAGGATAAATTATACAAGTGGTATTTTTCTTCAATGGAGTATCGCATTTTAGTATTATAATCTCCCATTTAATTTTCTAAAACTTTCGTCAAGTGATAACGTCGGTATGATCCGACCCAAATAAAATGTATATATTTCCTCTAAAAGATTATACAAGTGGGTTTGGATTACTGAATACTATTAAAAACTATCAAAGTTAACCAGAGTTTGAATTAATAACATATTTATCAATAGCTTAATTTTATACGAACAGTTTAATGTTGAAATCCTCCTAATTATTTCAAAATAAATCTCAAAAAAATTCAAGTCGACGCATATAATCCAGCTTTATCATAGTAATCTATTGATAAAAAATCTAAGTAATTCATCAATAGCTCCTCGTTTTATTCACTTATCAATTATTTTTCAAATTTGAACTCACGACGATCAGCGCGCGAGTCTAGTGCGCCGACGGCGAGAACGTCATGACCAATCACAGCACGCCGTTGCTTGTTTCCTACGCGGGGGCCTCCCATCTGTGCTGACAACCGGACATCGACAGTTCATTTGCATTTGGAAAATGTAATACGACAATGCGCGTTAAAAGTTTACTTTGATAATTAATAAGTGTTTAATTTGTAATCAAGTCTTGAACTTTGACGTTGTAGTGGTTAAGGAGAGAGGCATTGCGCGTCTAATAAAATTACGAATATAGTCTGTATATGTTATGTAGTTATAGTAAGCTAACTAAATCAATACTTAATTAATTGTAGTACTCCATTATTGAATGGATCAGCTCACTTGAAAAATGTTATCTTTTACCGAGTTTAGCTATTGTTATGTTTTACTGTACAAAAACCTCCATGGTAAAGCTGTGATGATTGTAAGAATACAAATAATCTCTATGGTACTAATAAAAAAAACAATTATTAATGACTCCAGTATTATGCCTGCATCACACTGGCGCGGCCTGGCCCCGGCGGACAATAGTAAACTTGTCCGCCGCTGTCAAATTTTCTATTGTCCGCCACCGCAGGCCACGCCAATGTGTTGCAGGCCTTAAACATACAGATTTTATAGAAACACTCCACTGACAAGCTGTGATGATTCTAATGATTACGAATAGTCTATATAGTTAGTAATAAATTAAATCAATATTTCATTAATATTGTAAATATTGCAAAAATATGTATCGATAATATCCTCTCATAAATAAGTACCAAAACCTAAATCCACTCACATAAGAGTTATGGGTCATATTTATGAGTAAGTTGTATGCACCATGCACCTATATTTTTACACTTGACTGTACTCGAGTGTTAAGTGGAGCTCACGTGAAAAAATATATAGTGCGGCGGAAATTGGGCAATATTGATAAAAGTCGTGGACACGTCTTCTATACACCTATAATCAGCTCGGCGAACCTTGATCCCTATGACAGTTCATACTAGTGACGGGTCGTGTCGATATATCGCAACTTTTTATAGGCAATGGCGTGACTTGCATTCAGCCACATCGATAAACATGTTTTTAAAATATAATCTACATTACTATAATTATAATGCTTGTTATATTTACAAGTATCCGTGTATTTGTATATGGGGTTGCCAATATTCCGATGCAGAGGTAACATGGTCGGACTGTATAATTTTAATGTGAATTAAAATTTTAGTTATAGCAACACTATCTGATCTGTCACTACGCTAGTACTGTCAGTTCGCTACGCCAGTACGAGTGCTAACGCCTTGTATGCGCCACGTGTTTTGTTGTGTCATCGGAATCCTTTGTTTGTTACTATTGTTGTTTTCTGTTTTTGTTATTGTTGCTGTTTTGTTTTTGTTGGTGTTTCAAAATGCCGAAAAGACTGAGAAAAACTGTACTCAACAGTGAAACGCGGGAGTTTGTTGTACGCTTGCGTGACTATTTTGCTCGCGAACAACAAAATGGCGGACCTTTGTTGCCACTTGACAACGTACGCGACCGTGTTGCTGATGCTTTGGGAATTGGCAAAGCTACCGTTTCCCGAATTACAAAGGAGAAGTTCGGCGAATCGTCGATGGAGGAGAACAAACTATCAACTCCAAAGAAGAAAAAACATAATAGGGCACGACCCGTAACTAACCCCGATGATTTCGACATGGCAGCGATACGAAACCATATTTACGGCTATTATTTTCGAGGTGAACTGCCGACTTGCACAAAATTATTAGCGTCGCTGAAATCGGCTGATTTATTTAAAGGTGGATTCACTTCTCTCAGACAGGTTATAAAAAAATGTGGATTTCGTTATGGGAAGTGTGACAAAAGAAAAGTGATAATGGAGCGGAAAGACATTGGATTGATGAGGTGTGATTTTCTACGACAAATAAAAAACATCGAGTACTGGGACAAGGTGGTTTATCTGGACGAAACGTGGCTCAACGCCAATCACTCAGTCTCCAAAACATGGACAGACGACACAGAGAAATCCTGTACCAAAGCACCAGAAGGCAAGGGCCAGCGTTTGATTATCTGCCACGCTGGCACAGCCAAAGGTTTTGTACCTAACTGCTTGTGGGCCTTCAAATCCGTGAAAACAACTGATTATCACGAAGAGATGAATTTTGAGAATTTCAAGAAATGGTTCACAAAACTATTAGACAATTTAAACGAGCCCCACTACATTTTAATGGACAACGCCCCATACCACTCTGTGCAAATTAATAAAGCGCCTACCGCGAACAACAATAAAGGCGAAATAATAGAGTGGCTGCAAAACAATGGTGTGGCAGCTAATACTCAAATGCTGAAAAAGGAATTAGTTAGATTGTTGAACCTTCATAAACAGCAAACAAAGAAGAAATATTTCTTGGATGAGATGGCAAAATCAAAAGGGCACACCGTGATTCGGCTACCGCCCTACCACTGCCAATATAATGCAATCGAAATGATATGGGCGCAGATCAAAGGTGGGTTGATTTGTATTTATTTTAACATGTTTTTATTTAGGTCACTGGTGACTGTCTAGTCGGCTAGTACTATTTAAAGCTATTTTATTTCACTAGCAAATTGCATTTTTATTTTTATCCATGTGCTTATATCAATTACACACTTTTAACGTACAAAATTATGTACTTATAATGTACTTACCCCGATCTCGCTCTTTGACTTTGCATCATTTTTAATCTAAACCATTATTGTTTCAGGTTGTGCAGCCAGGCTTAACACCACTCCGCCATTCACAGCTAATAAAATGCTTACGTTGCTACAAGAGGCATGTAGTCAAGTGACTCCGGACAATTGGAGGAAAGTGGTTGAAAAGACGAAAAAACTATGCTTAGATGATTGGAATCGAGACGTGCGATACGACAATATAGTAGACCAGCCGTTTTTAATAAACATAGGAGAAAGCAGCTGCAGTTCGGATTCCGAGTCTGAGACGCAATCAGTGACATCATTGTCAGATTCAGATTAATTAATGTATATTAAAAAATCATTAATAAACCGCTTTTGTTTTATTTGAGTAGGTATATACAATAAATTTGTTAAATCTCCTTTATTTTATTATCGCAAACAACTTAAATGATTATAAATCTGACACTAAGAGCGTAGGTACTCTATTGATGTATTTTGTACACTCGTTTCCATTTTCGATATTTGTTTATCGATACTTTTCCGCACTAGTCGATATCTTCCAAACGGAGTAACTTTTGCAGGACGTCAACGTAAAGTCTGATTGAGATAATTTCTTGTAAGTGTTAATAATTATTATAATTCCAACGGGATATTATTGTAATTGCATATATCTGCCTAAAATTAATAAATATCATTTTTAGACACCGCCAATTCGATTATAATATAACGGTGACGCTACTACAAGATTGTGTCGTGGGAATAACTGTCAGTGTCATAGGGATCAAGGTTCGCCGAGCTGATTATAACACTGGTGTGTGTTCCTTGTTCTCTCCAGAGTACGAATCTACCGGTTTTAGTTCAGGGAAAGGGGCCGGGCATAGTTGTGACGTTACAAAGATGGCGGTCAATCTTTGGATGGGTGACCGCCTGACATTTGAGTGGTTAGTATAAATGCGCGTTTCCGTGCTTTGGAAGGCACGTTAAGCAGTTGATCTTGGCTGCTGTCTATGACAGTAGTCGTTAAGCCGAGTTAGAGGCCTTCGGGCGGCTTAAGAACATCTAACAGGCGAGTTGCCCACTCACTTGACAAAGGGGGGACAACTGTCACTCGCGTCCGCAGGAGCTACCTACCCCAACCCTGCACGTGTCCCCTGGGTGGTACTAAAGAGTGGCAAACTTTAAAGGCCAAAATAATATATGCCATACGATTAAATAAACAAAGATGGCGGCCGACGGTCATCGATTTTTGTTCAAATCTCGGGTTCTATTGCTTCGTGTGAGGTGTCATTTGAAAGCATATTAAACGTACTATAATTATTTTCTTCAACTGTAAAACGTACAACAAACCGTTTGAAATAATAATGGATTATTTTACCTTAGACGTTTGCTTACTTAACATCATAATTCGAGAAAGACATACTTTAGCATGATTAATTTCATTATAAAAAAAATAAAGCATTTTATTAGCTTGCCAAAAATATGCAATTTGTTGTAGTTCAATAATAATTACATATTATGGCCAATTCCGTAACGCAAGTCCGCGGCAAGCAGCATGCTGTGTATGTTTGAAATACTTTGAAAGTTAATTTTTTGTGTTCCCAAATGAAAGGTACTGTAGTCGAATTAATAAATTTTGTGTTTAACTGTATATTAGTACGCGTAGATTAGTTTATATAATCGGTGAAATGAGTTATTTCAAATAAATCAATCAATCAATATCATTTATTTGCTGGAATACAGTAGATACTTATATACTTATATAAATAATACAAATGTCAATAAGATTACACACAACAGTGTATTCAGCCCATATGCAGGGATGCAAATGTCTTGAGTTTAATAACATAGGTGTGTAAATAATCAATTACACCTAGGAGCAAGTTATCAGCCAGGTGAGCATAATTTATTTTGTCATTATGTTTCAATAAAAAGCCATTTTAAATTCATAAATGCGTTGTCTGTGGGCCGCGAGCTTTCGCCAAAATACAGCCCGACAACTAGGACCCAAATTGTCGACATGGCCATTGGAGACATTTGGACGTGGTGATTTCTTACATTAACCTTTCTAGCAACAGCTTTAGGTAAACACAATTTTTTCGATGGAGATGCATATAGATATTTATGATTTGTCGACTGATATATATTCTGTACTATGGAACTGCAAGTCATTGCAGTTTTTCACGCAACAAGTTCGAACAGAACCGTGAGCGGCGAGGCTCGCGAGGCCGCAGACCGGGCTCCACGTAGGCCCGAAGGCCTGAAGCGTCCCTGCAAAGCGCGCTCTCGGATACTTTACTCCTGAGTTCAAGAACAAGCGAATCTGAGCGTGTGCGTGCGTCCCTCCAGAGCGTGCTCTTCACACGAGCCCGAAGGCCGAAGACCCGAAGGATGAGCCCACGCGGATATTTTACTACTTCCAAGTGTATTACAAGTGAACCCGAGGGATGAAGGTACGAAGCGTACCTTCAGGGAATGCACTCCACGCAAGCCAGAGGGCCAAACGCCCGAAGGGCGGGCCCACGTGGACACTTTATTACTCCTAAGTGTCTTAAAAGCGAATCTGACGGCCGAAGGCCCGAAGGAGAGCGGCATAGCACGCGAGGCGGCAGGCTGAGCTCTGCGTAGCGTAGGGGCGAGGGCCGAAACGTCGCTTCAGAGCAGGCTCTCTACGCAAGCCAGAGGGCTAAAGGCTCGAAAGGCAGGCCCACGCGGACACTTTATTACTCCTAAACATCTTACAAGCGAATCTGAGGGCCAAAGGCACATAAGAGTTATGGGTCATATTTATGAGTAAGTTGTATGCACCATGCACCTATATTTTTACACTTGACTGTACTCGAGTGTTAAGTGGAGCTCACGTGAAAAAATATATAGTGCGGCGGAAATTGGGCAATATTGATAAAAGTCGTGGACACGTCTTCTATACACCTATAATCAGCTCGGCGAACCTTGATCCCTATGACAGTTCATACTAGTGACGGGTCGTGTCGATATATCGCAACTTTTTATAGGCAATGGCGTGACTTGCATTCAGCCACATCGATAAACATGTTTTTAAAATATAATCTACATTACTATAATTATAATGCTTGTTATATTTACAAGTATCCGTGTATTTGTATATGGGGTTGCCAATATTCCGATGCAGAGGTAACATGGTCGGACTGTATAATTTTAATGTGAATTAAAATTTTAGTTATAGCAACACTATCTGATCTGTCACTACGCTAGTACTGTCAGTTCGCTACGCCAGTACGAGTGCTAACGCCTTGTATGCGCCACGTGTTTTGTTGTGTCATCGGAATCCTTTGTTTGTTACTATTGTTGTTTTCTGTTTTTGTTATTGTTGCTGTTTTGTTTTTGTTGGTGTTTCAAAATGCCGAAAAGACTGAGAAAAACTGTACTCAACAGTGAAACGCGGGAGTTTGTTGTACGCTTGCGTGACTATTTTGCTCGCGAACAACAAAATGGCGGACCTTTGTTGCCACTTGACAACGTACGCGACCGTGTTGCTGATGCTTTGGGAATTGGCAAAGCTACCGTTTCCCGAATTACAAAGGAGAAGTTCGGCGAATCGTCGATGGAGGAGAACAAACTATCAACTCCAAAGAAGAAAAAACATAATAGGGCACGACCCGTAACTAACCCCGATGATTTCGACATGGCAGCGATACGAAACCATATTTACGGCTATTATTTTCGAGGTGAACTGCCGACTTGCACAAAATTATTAGCGTCGCTGAAATCGGCTGATTTATTTAAAGGTGGATTCACTTCTCTCAGACAGGTTATAAAAAAATGTGGATTTCGTTATGGGAAGTGTGACAAAAGAAAAGTGATAATGGAGCGGAAAGACATTGGATTGATGAGGTGTGATTTTCTACGACAAATAAAAAACATCGAGAACTGGGACAAGGTGGTTTATCTGGACGAAACGTGGCTCAACGCCAATCACTCAGTCTCCAAAACATGGACAGACGACACAGAGAAATCCTGTACCAAAGCACCAGAAGGCAAGGGCCAGCGTTTGATTATCTGCCACGCTGGCACAGCCAAAGGTTTTGTACCTAACTGCTTGTGGGCCTTCAAATCCGTGAAAACAACTGATTATCACGAAGAGATGAATTTTGAGAATTTCAAGAAATGGTTCACAAAACTATTAGACAATTTAAACGAGCCCCACTACATTTTAATGGACAACGCCCCATACCACTCTGTGCAAATTAATAAAGCGCCTACCGCGAACAACAATAAAGGCGAAATAATAGAGTGGCTGCAAAACAATGGTGTGGCAGCTAATACTCAAATGCTGAAAAAGGAATTAGTTAGATTGTTGAACCTTCATAAACAGCAAACAAAGAAGAAATATTTCTTGGATGAGATGGCAAAATCAAAAGGGCACACCGTGATTCGGCTACCGCCCTACCACTGCCAATATAATGCAATCGAAATGATATGGGCGCAGATCAAAGGTGGGTTGATTTGTATTTATTTTAACATGTTTTTATTTAGGTCACTGGTGACTGTCTAGTCGGCTAGTACTATTTAAAGCTATTTTATTTCACTAGCAAATTGCATTTTTATTTTTATCCATGTGCTTATATCAATTACACACTTATAACGTACAAAATTATGTACTTATAATGTACTTACCCCGATCTCGCTCTTTGACTTTGCATCATTTTTAATCTAAACCATTATTGTTTCAGGTTGTGCAGCCAGGCTTAACACCACTCCGCCATTCACAGCTAATAAAATGCTTACGTTGCTACAAGAGGCATGTAGTCAAGTGACTCCGGACAATTGGAGGAAAGTGGTTGAAAAGACGAAAAAACTATGCTTAGATGATTGGAATCGAGACGTGCGATACGACAATATAGTAGACCAGCCGTTTTTAATAAACATAGGAGAAAGCAGCTGCAGTTCGGATTCCGAGTCTGAGACGCAATCAGTGACATCATTGTCAGATTCAGATTAATTAATGTATATTAAAAAATCATTAATAAACCGCTTTTGTTTTATTTGAGTAGGTATATACAATAAATTTGTTAAATCTCCTTTATTTTATTATCGCAAACAACTTAAATGATTATAAATCTGACACTAAGAGCGTAGGTACTCTATTGATGTATTTTGTACACTCGTTTCCATTTTCGATATTTGTTTATCGATACTTTTCCGCACTAGTCGATATCTTCCAAACGGAGTAACTTTTGCAGGACGTCAACGTAAAGTCTGATTGAGATAATTTCTTGTAAGTGTTAA
Source organism: Epinotia demarniana (assembly GCA_945867215.1). NCBI lineage: Eukaryota > Metazoa > Arthropoda > Insecta > Lepidoptera > Tortricidae > Epinotia > Epinotia demarniana. Next base: position 5,619,846 of record OX244262.1, read on the forward strand.
TAATTATTATAATTCCAACGGGATATTATTGTAATTGCATATATCTGCCTAAAATTAATAAATATCATTTTTAGACACCGCCAATTCGATTATAATATAACGGTGACGCTACTACAAGATTGTGTCGTGGGAATAACTGTCAGTGTCATAGGGATCAAGGTTCGCCGAGCTGATTATAACACTGGTGTGTGTTCCTTGTTCTCTCCAGAGTACGAATCTACCGGTTTTAGTTCAGGGAAAGGGGCCGGGCATAGTTGTGACGTTACAAAGATGGCGGTCAATCTTTGGATGGGTGACCGCCTGACATTTGAGTGGTTAGTATAAATGCGCGTTTCCGTGCTTTGGAAGGCACGTTAAGCAGTTGATCTTGGCTGCTGTCTATGACAGTAGTCGTTAAGCCGAGTTAGAGGCCTTCGGGCGGCTTAAGAACATCTAACAGGCGAGTTGCCCACTCACTTGACAAAGGGGGGACAACTGTCACTCGCGTCCGCAGGAGCTACCTACCCCAACCCTGCACGTGTCCCCTGGGTGGTACTAAAGAGTGGCAAACTTTAAAGGCCAAAATAATATATGCCATACGATTAAATAAACAAAGATGGCGGCCGACGGTCATCGATTTTTGTTCAAATCTCGGGTTCTATTGCTTCGTGTGAGGTGTCATTTGAAAGCATATTAAACGTACTATAATTATTTTCTTCAACTGTAAAACGTACAACAAACCGTTTGAAATAATAATGGATTATTTTACCTTAGACGTTTGCTTACTTAACATCATAATTCGAGAAAGACATACTTTAGCATGATTAATTTCATTATAAAAAAAATAAAGCATTTTATTAGCTTGCCAAAAATATGCAATTTGTTGTAGTTCAATAATAATTACATATTATGGCCAATTCCGTAACGCAAGTCCGCGGCAAGCAGCATGCTGTGTATGTTTGAAATACTTTGAAAGTTAATTTTTTGTGTTCCCAAATGAAAGGTACTGTAGTCGAATTAATAAATTTTGTGTTTAACTGTATATTAGTACGCGTAGATTAGTTTATATAATCGGTGAAATGAGTTATTTCAAATAAATCAATCAATCAATATCATTTATTTGCTGGAATACAGTAGATACTTATATACTTATATAAATAATACAAATGTCAATAAGATTACACACAACAGTGTATTCAGCCCATATGCAGGGATGCAAATGTCTTGAGTTTAATAACATAGGTGTGTAAATAATCAATTACACCTAGGAGCAAGTTATCAGCCAGGTGAGCATAATTTATTTTGTCATTATGTTTCAATAAAAAGCCATTTTAAATTCATAAATGCGTTGTCTGTGGGCCGCGAGCTTTCGCCAAAATACAGCCCGACAACTAGGACCCAAATTGTCGACATGGCCATTGGAGACATTTGGACGTGGTGATTTCTTACATTAACCTTTCTAGCAACAGCTTTAGGTAAACACAATTTTTTCGATGGAGATGCATATAGATATTTATGATTTGTCGACTGATATATATTCTGTACTATGGAACTGCAAGTCATTGCAGTTTTTCACGCAACAAGTTCGAACAGAACCGTGAGCGGCGAGGCTCGCGAGGCCGCAGACCGGGCTCCACGTAGGCCCGAAGGCCTGAAGCGTCCCTGCAAAGCGCGCTCTCGGATACTTTACTCCTGAGTTCAAGAACAAGCGAATCTGAGCGTGTGCGTGCGTCCCTCCAGAGCGTGCTCTTCACACGAGCCCGAAGGCCGAAGACCCGAAGGATGAGCCCACGCGGATATTTTACTACTTCCAAGTGTATTACAAGTGAACCCGAGGGATGAAGGTACGAAGCGTACCTTCAGGGAATGCACTCCACGCAAGCCAGAGGGCCAAACGCCCGAAGGGCGGGCCCACGTGGACACTTTATTACTCCTAAGTGTCTTAAAAGCGAATCTGACGGCCGAAGGCCCGAAGGAGAGCGGCATAGCACGCGAGGCGGCAGGCTGAGCTCTGCGTAGCGTAGGGGCGAGGGCCGAAACGTCGCTTCAGAGCAGGCTCTCTACGCAAGCCAGAGGGCTAAAGGCTCGAAAGGCAGGCCCACGCGGACACTTTATTACTCCTAAACATCTTACAAGCGAATCTGAGGGCCAAAGGCCCGGCGAAGCGTCTCGTCAGAGTGCGCTCTCGAATACTCTACTCCTGAATGTGTTACAAGGGAACCTGAGGGCCAAAGGCATGGCACGCGAGGCGGCAGGCCGAGCTCTGCGTAGGGACGAACGCGTGTAGCGTCCCTTCAGGATACGCTCTCGGACTTTTGTTTGGATGTTTGTTACTCAACCACACTTATCTGGATGAAATTTTGCACGAAAATAGTTCATAGCCTGGATTAAAATAAGGGATAGTTTTTATCCTGGGCCCACGCAGACCAAGTCGCGGGCGGAAGCTAGTTGTCTAATAAAGCTGCTTGCGTTGATTGTTCTATTATTTATTTTCAACTAGCGACACGCCACGGCTTTGCACGGATACTATGTCACACATATAAACCTTCCTCTTGAATCACACTATCTATTATAAAAAACCGCATCAAAATCCGTTGCGTAGTTCTAAACATTTAAGCACACATAGGGACAGACAGCAGGAAGCGACTTTGTTTTATACTATGTAGTGATGTTATACTAGGAACTACACTAACAGAGATTAACAATCTCACTTGAGAGCAAAAAGAAGACGTAAATTAGTGTAAGGGGGCACCCCCCACACACATTTTACGTCTTCTAAGAAAAGAAAAGAACGCTTCAGAGCTCTCGCCTCGCCTTCGGCTTGGGCTACAAGGTTCCTGAGGTAGCCTTTATTTTACTGCTTTAGGTGCGTATCATGACCGTCTGACTCGTAAAATTACTCAGAAAACAAAACAAGAGTGTCTCAAGGCGCCATGTCAGTGCTACCTAGCTGAACCGTGGGAACTAAGATTTATACCTACTGTGAATTAACGACAATAGTGGACTGTAAATGAGGACGAGAAATACGGGGGTCGCGGGAGAAACAAGAATATTGGTATTTGAAGAGTCTAAATGTTTGACGTGTGCTAAAATTAGTAATAGAACAGTGGTTCGTCGGTTATACCTGGTCTGTTGGGCTGTGGAACACAGGATCTTCGGCGTCGCAAGCAGAGCACCGTCGGTTGAAGTCTCCAGTTCACCTGAACCAAGCTTACTTTTAACTCTTACCTCCGGTGTCAGCTACTTAGCCTCAGATTACGTCCAAAAGCCTTCGGCAGCCTCCAAACTCACTTCACTGATGATACACAAACTACTAATAACGCTACAGCTAGTGGTGACCTTAAATTTTACTATTGCGACGGCAGCTACGAAAAGGGTTGTTCTCTGTTCGGAATTCGAAAGCTAACAGACCGATTAACGGTTAGGAGTGGGGGTAATAGTGTGACCAACACAACAGCTAAAACGTCGTCCAATAATTGTGTGTTGCCACAATATAATTAAAATATACCCTAAAATTAACAATAACAAAACTGAACATTCCGCCCACCAAAATACACTAGTATTTTGCCTAGACGAAACGAACGAAAATACACAAAACAAGAAAAGGGACGATAACAACGATATATTATTGAACGGGCAGAGGGCACAACTTGACCACTGGCCGCTTGTACAGTCCAGTGGACGTCCGCACCGTGACAACACGGCAGATTCCGTCAGACCCCGGGTGTGTATCGACAATGCGACCTAGAGGCCACTTCATAGGACCAGTCTGCTCATTGAGAATGAGCACGAGCGCACCCTTCACAATGCTGGGCTGCTTGTCATGCCACTTCATGCGCTGCTGGAGGGTATGCATATATTCCTTCGACCATTTGCTCCAGAAGTCTTGGTGCATTTTTTGTAGGAGCTTCCAACGCTGGACAACACTGACTTTGGTGTCAGCCAAGTCTTCGTCTGGCACAACCGACAAAGGCTCCATGGTCAGGAAATGACCAGGAGTCAGGACCGACAGGTCGTTGGGATCAGCACTGAGAGGGGTGAGTGGTCTCGAATTTAGAAGAGCTTCGACCTGCGTCAAGACTGTAGAGAACTCTTCGTAAGTTAGTCTTTGCGAGCCGATAACACGCGACAAGTGAGTCTTTACAGCCTTGATTCCAGCCTCTGCCAGACCTGAGAAGTGTGGACTACCCGGGGGGTTAAATTCAAATTTAATTTGATGGTGCTGCTCGGCAGCATCCTTCAGGAGGCGCTGTAAAATGTTGTTAGCGCCAACGAAATTTTTGCCTTGGTCAGAGACTAGGCGGCTACAACGACCACGACGCGCGACAAAACGCCGGAGAGCGGCTATATACGCCTCCGAAGACAGTTCGGTCACAAGCTCGGTGTGGACAGCTTTGGTCGAGGTACAAACGAAGACGCAGATGTAACCCTTGTAAGTTTTGTTACCTCGGCCGCGCCCAAGAGATATGTCGAAAGGCCCGCCAAAGTCGACGGCGGCACTCGAAAACGATTTTAGTTGGCTTATCCGATACGACGGTAAGTCACCCATGAACGGGGCAGGAGCACCCAGTGGCCGAGAGCGAAAGCACTTCACACACTTGGACGTCACTGAATGGATGGCCCGCTTCGGAGACAGCACCCAGAAATGCTGTGACAGCAAGTTATGCAATGTTTGCACGCCGGGGTGCATAAACCGACGATGGTACTCATCTATGAGCAAAAAGGTCAGACGATCATCACGAGGTAAAAGCAGGGGATGTTTTACATCAAACTCGAGAGAAGCTCGTGATAGGCGTCCGCCCACCCTCAAATGACCCGCATCATCGACGAACGGAGCCAATTTCCTAAGACCTTTAGGTAGAGAGTTCGAAAGGTTGTTTTTGATTTTCTCAATTTCTTGAGAGAAGTGGCGCTCTTGAACGAAACGAACGAGAAACATAAGCGCTTGTTTTATCTCGAGGGGTGTCAGAGGACCGATGCACAGTTTACTGGGAGTCTTTCGGTTCTTGGCGTTGTGCGTGAATCGGAAACAATATGCCAGGACTCGTTGGAGAGTCGTTAATGACGAAAATTGGTCAAGCAGTTTCACGACAAGTGGTTCTTCGACAGCCGTCACAAGAACAGTCACCCTGTGTTCCTCTTGAAGGATATCAGCGTCGATCGACAACGTTGATCTTGGCCAATCAGCTTTGTCCAAGACAAGCCATGAAGGACCTTCCCACCAACTGATCTGATTGACCAAGTCGTTAGGCAGGAGACCTCGAGACCCACAATCCGCGGGATTGTCAGCCGTCCTCACATGTCGCCAGCAATCGGGAGGGATTGTGTCCTGAATGTGGCTTACGCGGTTAGCCACGAAGGTCTTCCACCTGGAAGGGCAAGACTTGATCCACGCCAACGCAACACTGGAGTCGGACCACGCGAAGATTTGATCTATCACCTGGAAAGGCCTCAACGCATCTACGACAGACGCCACCAAATCTGCGAGCAAAACCGCTGCCAATAACTCCAAACGCGGCACCGAGAGTTTGCGAAGAGGTGCCACCTTCGACTTGGCACAGACCAACTGGACACTGCAAGCTCCATTGTCCTCCAAGGTTCGCAAGTATATTACTGCGCAGAAACCACGTTCTGAAGCGTCACAGAATCCGTGCAGCTCGAGCGTAGTGAACTCTCGGACCATGCGACGAGGGACCAAGACCGAGCTTAGGGAAGGCAGCTGAACCTTAAAAGCTTGCCATTCGATTGCGATAGTATCTGGTGCCTCGTCATCCCACGCGGTTCCTGAAACCCAGAGCAGCTGCATAAGGTATTTCGCAAAGAACGTGACGGGAGAGAGAAGGCCCAGCGGATCGAAGATTCGAGCAATCTCCGAGAGAATGGTTCGCTTGGTACAACGACGACCCTCAACAACCACTTTAAAGGTAAAATAGTCCGTCCGAGGCAACCACGACAGACCAAGAATCTTAAGAGAGACGTCACCAATGGAGTTGAACTCCCGAAAGTCCTCAGAGTACAAATCAGTCGATGGTATGTCGACAAAGAAGTCTTGACAGTTTGACGTCCACTTCCGCAGATGGAAACCACCCGACGCTAGTATTGCGGATAGTTCCGCCCGAAGACCACGAGCTTGCTCGACAGATGGAGCACCAGACACAACATCGTCAACGTAAATGTCGCGATCCAAAACTCCTGAACCTGAGGGACACTTGGATGCGGATTCCCTTGCCAACTGAGCAATGGTACGCAGAGCCTGGTAAGGAGCCGAGGAAACCCCATATGTGACAGTGAGCAGCCGGTAGTCACTGACAGGTTCATTGACAGAAGGCCGCCACAGAATGCGCTGGTATTCTGCATCTTCAGGAGTCACCAAAATCTGCCGGTACATTTGCTTCACATCTGCTGTAAACACGACCATATGCCAACGAAAACGAAGGAGCAGGTGGAAGATGTTGTTTTGCAGCTTTTGTCCTGGCAACAGAGTGTCGTTCAGCGAGGTACCTTGACCGTCCCGGGCACTAGCATCAAACACGACGCGTAGAGGCGTGCTAGTCGACAACGGTCTCAATACTCCATGATGGGGAATATAGAAGAAGTGTCCCTCGTCAACTTCTGGAGGATCACATCTTTCGAGATGGCGACAATTTTCATAGTCTTCCATGAAGGCTATGTAATTTTTCGAAAATTCGGAGTTACTCTGCAACTTCCTTTCCAACGACGAAAACCTTTTGAGAGCAATAGCTCTAGAGCCCGAAAAGGTAGGTTTATTGGACGGATCAGCGAAGGGTAGAGGCACGACAAATCTACCCTCCTCTGTGCGACGAAAATTATCGACAAAATAGTTTTCGCACAGTTGATCCTCTTTCGACAATACGACGGTATTCGGAGAGTTGACATTTTCCAACTCCCAGAATCTCTTAATTGAGTCGTCTAACGAAAATGAATCCGCAACCACATGGCAGCTGTTACGACGAAGACGAGAACGACAAATGTCCGTGGCGCAACCACCCATCAAAATCCAACCGAAAATAGTGTTGACGGCAGTTGGTTGGCCTGGGTCACCATGGATCAACCCTGGACGCAACGAAGATGCGAAAATGTCGACACTCAAGAGCATGTCGACAGGTCCTGGTATGTGTAGACTCGGGTCAGCTAAGTCCAGGTCCTTAATATGTTGCCACGACGAAATATCCAAAGGCTCGGATGGCATGTCCGAACATATTGTAGGCAATATGTAAGCCTCGAACGAAAAGGTGTTTTTTGATCCACCATTACTAGGTGAAAGGACACACGATAGGGTGCCGGCAGGTTCAGCAACTGCCTGGCCTATGCCATTAACAGCATGTCTCCCCTGCTTGACGCTAAGACCAAGTCGCTTAGCACAGCGTTCCGTTACAAAACTGCATCCAGCCGCACAGTCCAACAAAACCCTCACCGGAACGAGATTATCATGGGCATCCTTGACTATAACCCTGGCTGTCGAAAATAATGTAGAAGAAATAGTCTTACTTGCTACCATGGCCGAGGGATTGGAGATGTCCACAGAATTTTGAATGTTCCCTGAATCTGTCACCGGAACATGTACATTTGTGTTATTAAAATGTAATAATGTGTTGTGTGAAAACTTACACTGTTCACACCGCTGCCTAGATTTGCAAGACTTCACTGAGTGCGAACCAGACAGACACAATATACACAACTTGTTCTCCTTCACACATTTGAAACGGGTGTTCGGGTCAAATTTCAAAAAACTTGGACAAGATGTGAGACCATGAGCCTCCCTACACAATACACATGGTGGGATAGACACCGATAATACTGTCTTAGGCTTGTTCACACCCCTGCTGGTACTCGGTTGAGATATGTTGACACTTGGCACATTAAAACCAGCAGCATCTAAGGCCCTAAACCGTTTCTCAATAAAACTTTGCAGCCGATTAAAATCTGGAACATCATCTGAATTGTGTTCCAGTTCAAACTGTTCCTTAGTGTTCCTATCTAATTTGGACCACAACAGTTGGAACAACATAAAATTCTTGTCCGGTAAATTAAAACTATTTAGAATCGCAAGATTTTCTTTGAATGTCCTATTAACACGTTCAAGATCGCTTGCTCGAGAAGATTTAACCGACTCACATGCAACAAGTTTCTCATAGTAAGTGGTAGCGATAAGTCGAGTCTTATTGTACTGTTTATATAGTGCCTCATAAGCTACCTTATAGTTTTCGTTGGTCACTGGATAATTTTTAATTACATTATATGCTTCTCCTTGCAAACTAGATAGCAAATAATGCAATTTTTCCACTGGAGCCAAATCTGTTCGCTTATGTACCAACGAGTTGAATAATTGAATAAAAGTAATCCAATTTTCGATTCTAGAATCGAATGCAGGAATGTTTATTTTAGGCAACTTTGGCAGAACGGTTTGCATTTGTTGCATAGCACTAACCTTAGGCTTAGTAACGGAACTCATCCGAGCTTTAACCTCGCGCAGCTTTGAATCGAACATCGCTGTATGGCTGAAAATGTCTCTATGCTCACCTCGCGGAGCACTCGTGATGATCTTCACTTGCGTCTCGTGAAAACTTTGCGCAATTGCACCGATTTCTGCTTCTTCAACTAATCCTATGTCAGTGTCCGATAGCATAAAAATACATTCCAGACGCATAATTGCGTAATCCCGAGCCACTAACAACGGGTCTGCGCACTCTTCCGGCAACTGACTTTTACCACCAACCATTTTAATTAAATCACTTAACAAAACAATGTTTGAACACGAAAACTATTTAAAAAACGCACACCGGTATATTCAACAACAAATAATTTGACCAATGTCAATTTGACAAATGACAGCTGACTGATGCAACTTTCAATGTTGCCAGTAGAAGTGTCACTTAAACGAATGAAATGAACGAATAACTTTAAGGGGACCACTAGATTTTACCAATATTTTTGCTTACCCTAAATTACTTTCACAAAAGTTACCCTCAATTATTTTATAAGTTCGAACGAAAACAAAGACCCGAACTTTCAACAAGTGACTTGCGAAACGACAAAACCAAAGGTCACTTATCAAAATATTCGGCTCGAAGGGCCAAAATGTGAATTAACGACAATAGTGGACTGTAAATGAGGACGAGAAATACGGGGGTCGCGGGAGAAACAAGAATATTGGTATTTGAAGAGTCTAAATGTTTGACGTGTGCTAAAATTAGTAATAGAACAGTGGTTCGTCGGTTATACCTGGTCTGTTGGGCTGTGGAACACAGGATCTTCGGCGTCGCAAGCAGAGCACCGTCGGTTGAAGTCTCCAGTTCACCTGAACCAAGCTTACTTTTAACTCTTACCTCCGGTGTCAGCTACTTAGCCTCAGATTACGTCCAAAAGCCTTCGGCAGCCTCCAAACTCACTTCACTGATGATACACAAACTACTAATAACGCTACAGCTAGTGGTGACCTTAAATTTTACTATTGCGACGGCAGCTACGAAAAGGGTTGTTCTCTGTTCGGAATTCGAAAGCTAACAGACCGATTAACGGTTAGGAGTGGGGGTAATAGTGTGACCAACACAACAGCTAAAACGTCGTCCAATAATTGTGTGTTGCCACAATATAATTAAAATATACCCTAAAATTAACAATAACAAAACTGAACACCTACACTTTGGAAACCGAGGTCGGTTCATTCAGCCAGTTGGTTGGCACACGCGCTCACGGCCGGACGCTGCGCACAGTTAGGTATTGAAAATGACTTCGTTGCGAATAAAGTCGATTCACTGCAGCGTTGTGGGGTGTGACAACAATAAAACAAATAAGACATTTATGGTTTTTTATCTGCCGACTGACGATGACAGATTAGTAACCGTACCTACTTACTTTATATAGGTACCCAAGTACTAATTATTGACCTGGTACGAACTAGTGAGTTTTTACAAGGACGTTTACGGAACATTGAATCTTTAATACCTATTTCAAATACGTAATTATTTTGTAAGGCCTGCTTGAGTTTCGGTAATTTAGTATACCCCGAGCCTCAGACAAGTTTACTCCGCCACTGCGATGAAGTCCAAATTATTTAGTTGTTGATACAAGTTCAGACAAGACCAAATAGAATATTGGCTTTATTCAATAATAAAATAGGACATGGTAAAGAAACGTAGTTGTTGATAGAATGACATAGCGACAGGCAATGTCAGACACCGTAGACAATAAGATATGTACAAGTCTTCTTATGAAGACGCAAGGAGGCTATTATCACATTCGCCCCCTCTACGAAGAGACGTAGTCATGCATGAAGGCTGGAGGTCTGCGATCTCTGCCCGAACGCCGAAGTTGGCTGATTCCTGCATCTGGATCGATGTTGGCAGGCGGGTCTTGAATGGCAGAGATTTCTTCAGAGTAGTTATTGTCAACTTCGTCATCCGAAAGGTCATCGTCAACGGCTCGTGGTGCTGGAGCTAATGATCTATTGGAGACTGTTGTCTCTCGCCCATCAGGCAGTCTGATAAAGGAGTATTCTGGGTTGCTCTGCAACAATTGGACTTCTTGTACAGCGGGGTCATACTTGGAGCTTCTTACGGGCCTTTTCATGAACACCGGTCCAGGCGAATGTAGCCAAGTCGGCAAAGACTGTCCGTTTTGCGAACGGCGTGGGTGATTAAACATGCGTTCATGCGGCGTAGTGTTAGTGCTCGTACACAGGAGAGATCTTATAGAGTGCAGCGCCGGTAGCAGTGCCTTTTCCCAATTTACTATATCCTCATTATTTGATTTTAGGTTTAGTTGGATAGTCCGCCACAGTGTGCCGTTGAGACGTTCAACCTGTCCATTTCCCTGGGGGTTGTAGGGTGTAGTGCGGCTGCATGATGTCCCGAGGGACGACAAGAATTGTCTAAGTTCATCCGATAAGAAAGATGTACCCCTGTCGGAATGCATGTACGCTGGAGTACCAAAAGCGGAGAACAAGTCTTCGAGACAATTGATTACCGTTCTTGAAGATACATCTTTACACGCGTAAGCGAAGGGGAAACGACTAAACTCATCAATTATTGTCAGTATGTATCGGTTCTGGGTGTTAGATGGTATTGGTCCCTTAAAGTCAATATTCAATCTTCCAAACGCTGCTGTCGCTTTGATAAGATGTCCTTGATGTTTCATGTAACGTGGTTTAATTTCCGCACAAGTTGGGCATGCGGCCGTCATTCGTTTTACATCCTCTACAGAGTACGGTAGGTTCTTTGATCTGACCCAATGAACCATGCGCGTGACCCCTGGATGGCAGAGGTTTCGGTGTACTTCCACAAGTTTAGAGTTAGAAGTGACAGTATTTATTTGCATGCATACTCGTGAAAGTGCATCAGCTGCGACGTTATGTTTCCCAGGTCGATAGACTATATCATATTTGAAGCACGAGAGCTCCAAGCGCCACCTTTCGATCTTTTCGTTCTTTATTTTGTTGGAGTGTTTTTGATTGAACATGTATGTGACAGATTGCTGGTCTGTAATGAGTAAGAAATGTCTTGCTACCAGGAAATGTCTCCATTTTCGCAAGGCTTCGACTATGGCGCTGGCCTCTTTCTCAATCGAAGGTTGCCTTTTCTCGGAGTCGTTGAGAGAACGAGAGAAGAATGCGACAGGACGACCTTTTTGTGATAGGATCGCTGCGATGGCGAAATCGGAGGCGTCTGTCTCAACTGAAAATATTTCATTGTCGTCGATTCCTACTAATGCTGATTTCGATATATCGGTTTTAAGATTTTGAAAGGCAGTAGTAGCTTCTTGAGATAATGGAAAAGTAACTTCGATTAAGGGTCTGATTTTAGTAGAAAAGTTGTCGATCCACTTTGAATAGTGGGCAAAGAGACCGAGCGCTCTCTTCAGTGTAGCAGTATCAGTGGGGATTGGAAGATTCGTTAGAGGTTCCAGTCGAGACTTGTCAGGCTTTATAACGTTGTGCGCGATAGTATATCCCAGCAAGTTGATTGATTCTGATTCAAATGTGCATTTGTCCATGTTTAAAGTTAGTTTGTATTTTTCAGCGGCCTTCATGAACATTTCAAGATTTTTGTCATGGTCGGATTTGTCCTTACCGCAGACAGTTACGTCGTCAAGGTATGCGAAGGTACCTTTAAGTTTTTCAGTGTCAATTATGTATTGCAAGGTTCTTTGAAAGGCCGCCACTCCATTGGTTACGCCAAACGGTATTCTTGTAAACTGGTAGAGATTACTACAAGCTTCGAATGCAGTGTAAACTTTTTCTTTCGGTATGATTGGGACTTGAAGGTAAGCACTTTTTAGATCAATTTGACTATAAACGTTGTATTTAGCCACTTTTGTTATGATAGAATCAATGCTTGGGAGAGGGTAAGCGTCTAGGTCAGTAAATCTGTTGATGGTTTGCGAGTAGTCGATAACGAGGCGCTTACGGTGATGGCCTCCACCAGCAACGAGTACTTGTGCCCTCCACGGCGAGATACTGGGTTCGATTACTTTGTCCTTAAGTAGGTTGTTTATTTCGTTTGATATGAAGTCTTGGTCTTCTTGAGAGTGCCGTCTTGAGCGTATAGCTATAGGCTTTATGTTTGCCGAGAGGTTGGTGAAAACTGATGCTGGCGGGACTGACGCTTCTAGGACGTTGCAGACTTTGAGAGGTTGTTTGTCTCCTCCAAATTGAAGCACGAGTGACGAGTGCTTCCCGAGGACATCGTGCCCGATGATTAAATCCGCGCATAGATCGTTGATGATGAGCAGTGGTTGGTGTTGGTACTTGTGTTCACCAATCTGAATTGTTGCATAGCATAGACCGTCGACATGAGAGACATTATTGAGTGATGCTAGGGTAATTACTTGTTTGCAAGGCTTCTGTTTGAGGTTGATTATTCGAGCCAGGTTTTTGTCAATAAAGCTAATTGAGCTACCGGTATCGAGAAGCGCATCAGCACGATATTCGTTGACTGTAATAGGTATAGTTGCTTTTCTTAGACTAGCAGGAGCAGCGGCGGAGATGTTAGACAGCATAGAGTAAGTAGATTGAGGTTGAGATTGTTCGTCGTCTGTGACGATAGCATTAGCAGATCGTGGGTTGGGCCCAGAGCTACGGCATACGCTTGCAAAGTGCCCTTTCTTGGAACAAAGCTGACATTCGGCGTTATACGTGGGACATCTGTTTCGCTGATGAAGATTACTGCCGCCACAGAAGAAACATCGTCGTCTGATTTGGTTAGGATAAGAATCAGGTCGAGGTCTGTTTGGAGCGTTTGTAGCTGCTAAATTTGTCATCGGCGAGTGTTCTGGAGCTTCAGAGGCAGCATTAGCATGAGCAGATGTAGAAGGTGACACTGTAAGTAGTTGCGAAGTGCTTTCGGCGGATTCTAGAGACAAAGCCAGGTTCAAGGTTTTTTCCAGAGTGTCAGTGGAGTTTTCTAGAAGTCTTTGTTTGATTTTCTGCGATGCTACCCCGGCAATGAAAGCTAAACGTACGATATCGTTTTGGTACTCAGCTGCGGCGACATCTGTAAATTTGCAGTCACGAGCGAGTACGTTTAGGGCTCTCGAATATTCAGCTACTGACTCGCCCGGCTGTTGTTTCCTTGAAATTAGAATAGGTCCGAACCTGTCATCGAAGGTTCCACGTCAAACCTTTCGGGGCGCAAATATCGTGACATAGATGAGTTTTCTTTTCCTTTTGCTTCAGCTATTTTGACACACACAAAAAAATTATTATTGAATAAATTGATACAAGTTCAGACAAGACCAAATAGAATATTGGCTTTATTCAATAATAAAATAGGACATGGTAAAGAAACGTAGTTGTTGATAGAATGACATAGCGACAGGCAATGTCAGACACCGTAGACAATAAGATATGTACAAGTCTTCTTATGAAGACGCAAGGAGGCTATTATCACAGTTGTTTTCGTAGATTTCATGTTTATGTTTATCCCTGTATAACAGCAATTAGTATAATAGTTTACTTCGTAAGATTCGCACGGCAGCTTAAGAAAGGGCGAATACATCGTCGTTGGTTGGTATAGGGACTTATGACTTTTTGGAAGGGCTGGAATTCACTCGCGAGGATGAAACACATAATCAGAATATTTTAAAATAATACATTACAACAAATTATGCCTAGTGTCTACTTTCAAGTTTGTAATGCTAATTTTAAACTATTACGTTATTCTTATACATATGCTGTAAATAACAAAGATACGTAGGTACCTGACAAACTTTATTTCGTACGGTTTCCAGGATATATTTAAATTACGTTACAGGGTGAGCAATAGGTAACATGGCTTCAATTGTATTTAACATGCTGCGTTGATATGTTTGTATGTATGTATGTAAGTGACTATGCAGTTCAGATACTGGCAGTATCTTGGGAAACCCCGTATATTTTATACCTATTTGCTTTTTAGGGTTCGTACCCAACCGGAACCGTACCCAAAGAGTAAAAACGGGACAGTTGCTTCACCATAGTGTACTCGCACATTATAATAGAATTTTATGTTTTGCAAAATTATTTAAAACGTAAACCGTTTTTTATTTCACTCAACTATTAATTATAAAATCATTTCTAAGCGGTGTCAACTCTAGCGTCGATTGGCCGGCGCATGCGGGCAACGACCCGCGCGTTCAAGGTCGCTCCAATGTTAAATTTCGTAGGCACTTAAAGCAATAGGTATTGACATTTTTATTCAGACCTGAGTATCTGTTTGTAGAACTATTATATAATCTGTGGCCACGTGACGACAGCGTGGTGATGGTTCGAAGAAGCCATCACCTTTCGATTCTTGACATTAAAAATAAGTCAGAAAAATATAAATACGCTTTATTTACAAAGGACTTTAATATTAATTACTAAAAAGATTAACATGATAATTATAATAATATAATTTATTTTTTATTAAATAACGAAAACGTATTAGGTACATGTTTACAAAATATTAGGAGGCCCCTGTATAAGAACTGCACTCACTGCCACTCACAGTGACAAGTGACATTACTTTCGGTCAATTCATTCATGCCAGCTCTCGTGAATCGACCTGTACACCAACAAAATCTATATTGTTGGAAATATTATAAAATTACCTATCTTTTTCATAACATCTTTGATTGCGCTAATGTTATTATTTATTGAGTTACAAGCGTGTCAGTACTCATGCTAACGCGCACGGTAAAAAAGTCATATTTTGTCAAATATTTAAAAAGATTTTGATGGTACGTCATAGGGCTCGAATAAACAATTATATAAAGTTTAATATGCTTTCAAATGACACCTCACACGAACCGATCAGTAAAATAGAACCCGAGATTGGAACAAATCGATGACCGTCTGCCGCCATCTTTATGACGTCACAGCTATGTCCGTCCCCTCTCCCTCAACTAAAACCGGCAGATTCGTACTCTGGAGACAACGAGGAACACAACCGTACAAAAATCGTGAAGGAGACGACTTTTTGCGATATTGCCAACGTACTAACACTGATTATACTGAAAAATAATTTCGGTGTGCTGTGATGATTATTAGATTACGAATAACCTGCATAGGTGACACTAAAATACATCAATACTTGTTTAATGTGTGGTACTCCAGTGTAGTAATAGAAGATTGTTATCGATTAAGTATAATCATACTTAATCGATTAACACTGTAGTGTTTTTGTATAATCATACAAAAACACTACAGTGTTAAATTTATAAATTAATCTTAATATGATGACTTTTTCGTCTATTAACTACACATTAATAAGCATCATTGATCTAAAGAGTACCTATCAACGTACTTATGCAATTACTTATTCAATCAAGCTAGGTTGAACCATTTCAACCACCCATGAGTGACCGGTATGTCGATCAAGTAACGCATTACGCACTATACTACGTAACGTACGCTATGTAGATGTAAATGTCATTTTTTTATATGAAAAACGACAGCTGAATTGTCCTAACGCACGTTCGAAACATTACGTGATTACCCCTCAGATCTCTAACTGACCCACGGCCCGCTTTCTTACAGTCGGTTATAACGGGTTTCTTCGATTTCGGTTAAAACCGGTTTTGCATTCCGTACTCTCAATTAACTGAGCTATCGGAACAATCCACCTCGGTCACCTTTTTTATCAATCAGTTCATTCTTACAAGGCCTTAGGGAGGCGTGTACCGACATCTGCCTAGATGCGAGATGATCTGCCTAGCAGCAATTTGTATGTAATCATATTAAATCCATTTAGTTTTGTTATTATATTTGGTAAGCTCGGCCTTAAATATGATAAAAGAGAAAGTTTCGCTTTAATATGAACCAACGTGAATGTAAACTTAACACGCAAAACTAAAAGAAAGCGTTTACGTGACGTATGTAAGAAATGTGCATCGAAAATCTACATTTTCAATAACTCCGGATTAATTAATGAAAAAAGTCCTCTTCCACATCTATGAAAAACTACTTTTCTGAGGGTTATTGGTAATTTAATAATTTAATGTTAGGCCCCAATCGGACTTTGAAAGATTCTTTGAAATCGAATGAGTAGGTAAGGTACCTATTTTCGGAGATTACCCCCAACCTGCACCCTAATTTAACTGCCTACTACTACTATTAGGGTGTAACCACACCAATCGATCGATGCCATCGATCGATTATCTATAAGTCGATCGACAGTTTCTACTATCAGCTAAACCTACCAGACCAAACGGCCAATATCGATCGGTGGCATCGATCGTTTGGTGTGGTAACACCCTTAGACAGATAACTAATAACCCTGTGTTTATACTTTCTGTACTTACTTCATATTAGTAACATCAGGGGCCCGTATCATGAAGCAACAAGTTACAAATTACAAGTGGAAGTCTCTTTTCAATACCTTTTGATAGAAAGAAGCTTCCGCTTGTAATTTGTAACTTGTCGCTTCATGAAACGGGCCCCAGATCATTATGACATCGGGATCTGGAAAACCTCTAGTAAATAAGTACAACCCTCAGTCTACAAATAAAATTAAAGTTTAAGAAAGTTTAATACTAATAACCCTATATAACTTTCTTTACCTACTATTATTGGTTAAATAAACTAGATAATTATGTCATTTCGACCGAAAAACAACTACTAAGTAACTAAATATAATGTACAATCAAGTACTCAAAGTTTGTACCTACAAGTTTGAGCGTACGCTCGGCCTTGGCGAGGTACTCGGCCGGCAGCACACTGCACACGAATCGCGTGAGTCGCGCGCGAAAGATTTAAATTACGGATAATAACTGATAAGCTAATACAATTTAGAGCTATTGACGAATCCGTTAGAATTTGTGTTTATATATTCTTCGATAGAACTAAAATGAATTACACCGACTTGAGAATTTATGAGATTTCTTTTATGGTAAGGAGAATGGTTTCAAGATATTATTCCTAGTTAACAAAAATGCTATTGATAAATATGTTAGAAATTAATGGGGCCATTTTTTTAAATACTTTTGAATACACTTTAGTAGCCAGTAGTTACTTGAATATTCTTTTAGGAAATTTATAATATTTTAAATCAATTCCGGTTTTGCTAACGTAATCTCTTGACAAAACTATTAGAAAACGATATGTAAGGTTTGAATAATCAAATGCGATGCATTATAGGAAAAAACTATAACTTGTATAATCTTTGCAAAGTTTTACAAGTGTTCCTTACAAAAAAAAAAAATTATTCGAAAACCAAAATCAAAAACTGCTAGAAAATATTTTTCGCTGTTAGTACTTAATGTACTCTCGCTGATAACAAAAAAAAATCAAACTTGGGACTTATGTTAGTTTGACGACAAATTATAGTGTTCGCGTACCGTACTAACAAAGATATATCAAATTTGGTATCAATTTCGGATAAATCAATAACGTGGAATTCATTTCTGGTATAAAAAAAGAAACGTATCAAGTTATTTATAAAAAATACATAATACCTAATCTATTTTACAACTCCATTTTTTAATTTTCAGCCGTCGTAAATATTGAACGGCCAGCTATTTCTGTACACAAAAATATTAAAATATTAACAATTGAATATAGATTTGAAAAAATAAAACTTCTAAATACCAGTGTGAACACTTATTAGTGTGAAAAAGAATTTAAGTAGCGTGCGGCAGAAAAAACCGCTCTGCCGGACTTCATTCTAAAAATTCTAACTGTCCATGGTTAGGTAAAAGGTTTAAATTTGGTATCAATTTCGGATAAATCAATAATGTAAAATTAATGTCTGGTAAATAAAAAATTGACAAGACTCTAAAAAAATACAAAAAAGAATAATTATATAACACGATTTTTTTATTTGAGCCGTAAATATTGAACGGCCAGCTATTTCTGCATAAAATAATGCCAATTCAACAAAGATTTGACAAAATATAACTTTTACCTACCTTTGCAAACAATAAATAGTGTGAAAAAAAATCATGTAGCGCGCCGTAGAAAATACCGCTCCACCCGACTTGATTCTAAAAATTCTAATCGTTAGCTAATAGGTGGTGTTTGCTATCAATTTCGGATAAATAAATAACGTTAAATTAATTTCTTGAATAAAAAAAATATGTATAAAGGAATAACAAAAATCGTTTTTTTCTACAACATATGTTTACTAGATTTGAAATGCACCCAGTTATGTCTCAGTGGAGGAAACTGCGTTGACTCTCGAGACTTGTAGTAACTTATACGTTAAATTGTGCCTTTTCGCTTTGAGAAAGGGATCTTAGCTTAGATTGATTGGCGACAACAGTGATGCTCTTACCTAATATACACGCGAGGCTCCGCGACGTAAGGACCAATCATACTAAGGTCCGATCTCTAAGAGAACGCCACTACCTACTGTGTAAAATAAAAGTATATGAAAAATATTAAATTTTTAAACTTGTCTTCATTTTTATGATCACAAGAATGAATATAACACAGACACTCGGTCTCCATAATGTGCACTTCTTCGGTTGTTGGCGGTAAAAATTGAGTATCGGCGCGCGACTTTAAAAAAGATTTTACACTATTTATTATTAGCAGTTATATTTTTCCAAAATTTTTTTGAATTGGTTTTATTAAAAAAATATGTACAGTAATAATAACAAAAATAGTATAATTAGATTTTTAGCGTCTTGTCAATTAATTACATTCTAGAAATTAATTCTACGTTATTGTTTTATCCGAAATTGATACCAAATTTGACCCATTACCTAAACATGGACGGTTACAATTAGAACCCAGAGCGGTATATTCTACCGCGCGCTACGTTTAAATTTTATTTGTTAGCAAAGGTAGTTACAAGTTTTATTTTTTCAAATCTTTAAATTGAAATTATTTGAATATTTTTTGTATACAGAAATAGCTGGCCGTTCAATATTTACGACGGCTCAAAATGAAAAATGTAAATTGTAAAATTTTTGTTTTCTTGAATTGCTTGACATATTATTATTTTGTATACCAGAAATAAATTCTACGTTATTGATTTATCCGAAATTGATACCAAATTTGATCTATTAGCTAACCATGGATAGTTAGAATTTTTAGAATGAAGCCGGGCGGAGCGGTATTTTAGCCCCCGTTCCTCGGTACCAGAGGGGGGGCTTCCGAGGGCTACCGATCTTAATCGAGGACAAGGAACAACTGTGCCAAGTTTCATACTTGTATCAAAAAAAGTAAGGTTTCGCCATTTATGTCGCTAAACACCCTCACTGTAACTCAAAATACTCGTGAATCTGATTTACCTACTTTTTTCGTCCCATCTTAATTCGCAGCGCATGCGCGCGAGTCGGACATGAGTTTAGTAATAATCACGGAACTAGATAAATCACTTCTCGCGCGCCGCCGGCTCGGCTGGCAACGCCGCCGTACACCCGTACGCCGCACCGCGCACTCGCACGAAACGGCAACGTCGCATACACGAGTAGGAACCTTTATAAAGAACCGGTATTTTTCGGTGCTAATACCTGTATTTTTCCTTTACCGGTTCTCTGGAACCTAAACGAAGAAAACCTTTAAATACCGGTAAGTTACCGGTATTTTCAGAACCGGTTCCAAGCCCTGGTCGCGACAAAGGATGTTGGAGCACGTCCGAAACGTCGAAGGAAATAAATATCATGCGCGCCTGAGTCATTCAGTAAATATATATTGTAATGTGGTGCAAGACGGCGCCGAAAAGGAATAATAGCCCAAGCACTTTATTTTCATTAGTATGGAAAAAAAATGGAAATTTGGAAATAATTCATAATAGCAGCTTATTTTGTGTATAACTGATATATTATCATTTTAGTAATTACGTAGACTCAAAATCCACCAAAATATTAGTCATAAAAAAATCGATATTTAACCAATTCCTGAAAAAAGAGGAAAAATATTAATAGATATTTTAATTTTTGTTTTGGTTAATTTACAGGAGCTCTTCAAGAATAATAAATAAATCACACAAAATACATAATGGATGTGTCATTTATCTTTAAATATTTACTTCCCGATGGAAATTTTGGTGGATTCTTGGATAAGGCATCTTAGAATAATATTTGAAAATTAAACAAACAAAAAAACCGCTGTTATAAATTAATGTTTGAAACAAACGTAATTTTCATGAAAATGCGGATGTCAAAAATGTCCGAGGACTTTTGAGTTGTACGGTCACCGTCATCTAGTGAGTAGCAGCCAGAGTAGCCAAATATTTCGTAACACACCCTTATTCTTACAGTAATAAACACGTGTACCGAAATATTTGGCTTGGCTGCTACGAACCGATGTTGACTGTACAAATCTTTGGCCTACAAATATGTTGTGTCAGATATTTCTGCGCGACACGTCATGTGAGATGGCTCTATCAATTTTTTCTCTTTATTTTTATCTGGGCAAGCGACAGTTTCTTCGAAAAGATTATAATATAGACTCCTAAGGGGATTTCCCAAACTGTAAGACATCATTGTGATGGTGAACTATCAAATGGACGCAGCGACAAAATAAAACGAGACTTTGATAATAGACGATATTAATATCACAATACAAAAATACAGTCAAATTATTTATACATAAAAAGTTACAGATAAAGTGAGAAACGTATTTCCCCGTCAGTGTATTGACATATTTAAGTTTGATTTTTGCTGGCCTACGGGAAAGGTTTTTTCACTATACCTGTATGACAAACTCAGAGAACATACAATTATTAAAGGTGTATAAATAGATCGAACCGACTCAATAAAACATTTCCAGTGCAGTCAAAATTAACATTAGTCTCTAAGAGAAATGCGCGATGCAATTTTGACGTGCAGTCCATTGCTAGAAGTTGTATTCAATTCCCACCTCCACACAACCAATTGGCAATAGCGTGAGTTTATATACAGGGTGACATTTTAATCAGTGTCCAAATTCAAGTATAAGATTCTTCAGCAAAATTATAAAATACGTTGTTTTTTGTTTCTTATCATTCGGTACAAAAAAATGTAGTAATTGCCGCTTAAAGTTATCCCAAAAAAACCTTACCGCGCGGGCACCGCAGCGGGTAGTAAGGTTTGGGCACGGCACGCCTCCCCTCCCTCGGCCCCGCCCCGCCCTGCGCGGTACTGAATGCCCTGTAACCACGCTGTACGGATAATTCTTTTGGGATAGACAATTTATAATTTAAAAAATACCTACCAGTTTTTTTTTCAAAAATGGAATCTATTTGTGATACCAAATGCCTACAAAAAATCTGGAAACTGATTAAAATGTCACTCTGTATATATATATGTATTCTTTGTTGTAAATGTAAACTGTAAAAGAAGTTAATTAACCTTTTCTCAGACAAGTGTATAGACCACATACTGCTCTCTTTTTCAATTGAATAACTAAAAATGATTAAACTTGTATGGTACCTGACTTTACATAAGATGTCTGTTAAAATGAGAGATCAATCTCATTCAAATAGTTATATTGAACTGGCAGATTACGAAAAGGAGACAAGATTCAAGAGTTGTAAGAGAGATGAATGGTGCAAAATACTTATGATTTAGGACAAAATGAATCCCCTCTCCCTATCTTACAAATGGTAAGTTCTACAAAAACCGTACAAACGCCAACACAGTTAACTGACCATCCTGTATTTATATTGAACTTTATTACAATGCACATAAAGTGCACAGATGGTCATTCAACCCTTCGTATGCCTGTTCACGGATCCGTGCCAAGCACTTGCGTCTAAAGTTTTCAATCTAAAGGTCGTATTTTGATTAGCCATTTTTAGGGTTCCGTACCCAAAGGGTAAAATCGGGACCCTATTACTAAGACTTCGCTGTCCGTCTGTCTCTCTGTTACCAGGCAGTAACTCAAGAACCGCGATAGCTAGACAGTTTAAATTTTCACAGATTATGTATTTCTGTTGCCGCTATAACAACAAATAATAAAAACAAAATAAAATAAATATTTAAGGGGGGGCTTCCATACAACAAACTTTTTTTTAACTGTTTTTTATGGATAATGGTACGGAACCCTTCGTGCGCGAGTCCGGCTCGCACTTGGCCGGTTTTTGACATCCGGATACAAGGGTTAACAGTACGATTACTGTTAGTTAACCACTGACAGATAGTTTGCCTTCATTTAATTTTCAACTTTAATGTCATACAAATAAAGCAATTTTCAGAATACTGTTACCCACGTCTACCGATTTAGAAATAACTACTTAATTTGTATGACATGAAAGATGAAAATTAAATGAAGGCAAACTACCTGTCAGTGGTTCACTAACAGTAATCGTAGTCTGTGTTGGCGATGGTATAATACTACTCTGTAGAAGTGTATGTGGCTCTTAGCGGAAAATACCTAGGTTTACGGACCACGAAATTAAAAAGAAAATAAAGGAATAAAATATTGATACTAGATTGCAGATCTAAATAGTCAAATCGTAAAAACTTCGAGAGTTTATGTCTACACATAGATAAAATTAATCATGCTATTTTGAATAAGTCCTTTCGAAGAACACGTGTAATACGCAACTCTTTGCGCAAGAAAATAAACATTGATAAAAGGCAATTTAGGATTTTTGCGGGCTTGCCATATGATGTATTTGCCTGTAATCAAAATAATACATTACTAGTCGGTTTTGCAGTCTGGAGTCGCGAAAAACCGAACTATTGAAAACAACTTAATGTTACTAAGCATAATCACACATAATTTTGTTTTATATACAGTTTCAAAAATTAATTAATAGTAACTAGTAACCGATGTGTCGTTACCAACTTGTCAATATGTCTAAAATTATCATTACTAAAATAAATCTGAGCTTGACAGGTTTCCTAAGCGAGATGTTGATTTTTCACTTTTTTGGCGACGGAACCCTCTTTGGGCCATTAGGAATTTGCTCGGAACCATACCACAGATACAGCCCGTTAATCGCGCATATGTACTCGTGCATATGCTGAGATTATTTAATGTGGTCGCATTTTTTACAAAACTGACATTTAAATTGGAATCTTCTACTCTACGAAGTACAGTTGCTTTTTGCATGCACTACTTTCAAGTAATTCGGCCAATTCAAATAATGGCGTTCAATTATTATTAATTATACTTCTAGGAATTTTAAGAACTATTTCCACTCAGAATCAGGAGCTCTTTCGTCCTTGGTAGCACAAAAAAACTGTCCCAAAGATAATTTTCCTATTGTTTTACCATATTACATTGTATGGGGTGGTAACACAATACGAAAGTTCAAAAATGTATGGATACTTTGGGACACTTTTTTCTCCTATTCGGATGGAAAGAAATCGTGATTTTGTGTAGAAATAACATAAAACTTCCAGAAAATCTCCGTAAAAATGTAGTGGCATTTTTTTTGAGAAACGCTTAAGCTCAAATAATACAAAGTTGCCAATTCTATTAAAGTTCTTAAAACAGTACTTAGTTAACAATGATTCCATACATCTACATTCCCGCGACGTCGCTCGCGTTGATACCCAGCATGGCCATTTCATCAAGTTCTTCCTTCTTTCTCGCCACGCTGCCGTTCTCTTCACTCTTCTTCTCTGCCGGCTTCTGACTCTGCTGATTCTGCTGTTGATTCTGCTGCTGATTCTGCTGTTGATTCTGCTGCTGATTCTGCTGTTGATTCTGCTGTTGATTCTGCTGCTGATTCTGCTGTCTGTTCTGATTCTGATTATTGTGTTTGTTCATCGGCCGCTTGTTCTGCTGTCTGGGTTTCGGGCTGGGCACCAGGGGCACATGGGTGTCGTAGAGTTGTGGGCGCGGAGGGAATAGATTAGGATTGAGTGCCGGGTTGATGTCGAAAGGCATCATCATCTGGGGGGGCATGAGGCCTGGCGGGGGGAAGGGAGGCATGACGCCGCAGAGGGGACCGAAGGGCATGGCTGCGAATAGCTCCTGTTGGGCCAGCTCGGCTTGCTTCTTCACTTCCGAGGGGAAGATGATGTCGAGAGCATCTTGGAAGTCTTTGGAGAGGTTCGGCGTTGGAGTCGGCGGCGGGGGCGTTCTGTAATAACAAAATGGATTAGACAGGCAGCTCTCATGGTTTATTAACGACGGATTTGAACAATAATAAGTTTCTGTAAAAAAAAAAATTGTTACAAGCTTTTATTGCTGACTGTACTTTTCTGTATACCATCATCAACTACTTATTGAGACGATTCTAACGAGCCCAAACTCAACAGGAGTACTACATTCCCATGGCCACCTTCTGTCTCCATCATCAGATCATGTCGATGTTGCGATAATATTAAATTGTCATCCAAACCTTTACTCAAAATTTCAGCTCAATCGGTTGAAGATATCTGCTTCAAAATCCAGCTGCAAGATTCCACCCGGACAAACATACATTGCAAGTTAATTAAAAGCTTGTAAAAACCTGTCAATAAAGGAGTGTAATCTTTTTACCATTTTGATACAGAACCCTAAAAACAAGATATGTGGTCGGAACTTCGGGGATGGAAACCATTAATTTCCAACTAAACCGTACAATTTTAATACTTTAATGCAGTTAACATAAAAATATATATTCAAGTCTCACACGTAAGGTCCAATTTTGTTCGAAATGTACACTTTTTCATCAATCATTGACCAAGAGCCGACAAAACACATCAGAAAATATCGCAAGAAACTAAAATTTTCGTTCTATCACGGACCTGGTTATTATACGTATAACCTCTATGCAGGTTGACTTTTTGGTGAGGCATTTGCGAAGGTTTCCAGTACATTTGAGAAAAGTAAAGCTATACAACGTGTATGTGTATATACGATATAGCTGCCCGGCCCGGCAGCGCGATGGCTGGCGGACCTATCTCCTGATATGATATGACTCACGGCAGCAGCGCGGCAGGCTGGGGCTGGGGCGGGGGCGGGGCGGGCGCGGGCTGCGGGGTGGGCAGCGGCAGGAAGGACGGCACGGGCGCGCCGAGTGCAGTCGGCAGCGCGATGGCTGGCGGACCTATCTCCTGATATGATATGACTCACGGCAGCAGCGCGGCAGGCTGGGGCTGGGGCGGGGGCGGGGCGGGCGCGGGCTGCGGGGTGGGCAGCGGCAGGAAGGACGGCACGGGCGCGCCGAGTGCAGTCGGCAGCGCGATGGCTGGCGGACCTATCTCCTGATATGATATGACTCACGGCAGCAGCGCGGCAGGCTGGGGCTGAGGCGGGGGCGGGGCGGGCGCGGGCTGCGGGGTGGGCAGCGGCAGGAAGGACGGCACGGGCGCGCCGAGTGCAGTCGGCAGCGCGATGGCTGGCGGACCTATCTCCTGATATGATATGACTCACGGCAGCAGCGCGGCAGGCTGGGGCTGGGGCGGGGGCGGGGCGGGCGCGGGCTGCGGGGTGGGCAGCGGCAGGAAGGACGGCACGGGCGCGCCGAGTGCAGTCGGCAGCGCGATGGCTGGCGGACCTATCTCCTGATATGATATGACTCACGGCAGCAGCGCGGCAGGCTGGGGCTGGGGCGGGGGCGGGGCGGGCGCGGGCTGCGGGGTGGGCAGCGGCAGGAAGGACGGCACGGGCGCGCCGAGTGCAGTCGGCAGCGCGATGGCTGGCGGACCTATCTCCTGATATGATATGACTCACGGCAGCAGCGCGGCAGGCTGGGGCTGGGGCGGGGGCGGGGCGGGCGCGGGCTGCGGGGTGGGCAGCGGCAGGAAGGACGGCACGGGCGCGCCGAGTGCAGTCGGCAGCGCGATGGCTGGCGGACCTATCTCCTGATATGATATGACTCACGGCAGCAGCGCGGCAGGCTGGGGCTGGGGCGGGGGCGGGGCGGGCGCGGGCTGCGGGGTGGGCAGCGGCAGGAAGGACGGCACGGGCGCGCCGAGTGCAGTCGGCAGCGCGATGGCTGGCGGACCTATCTCCTGATATGATATGACTCACGGCAGCAGCGCGGCAGGCTGGGGCTGGGGCGGGGGCGGGGCGGGCGCGGGCTGCGGGGTGGGCAGCGGCAGGAAGGACGGCACGGGCGCGCCGAGTGCAGTCGGCAGCGCGATGGCTGGCGGACCTATCTCCTGATATGATATGACTCACGGCAGCAGCGCGGCAGGCTGGGGCTGGGGCGGGGGCGGGGCGGGCGCGGGCTGCGGGGTGGGCAGCGGCAGGAAGGACGGCACGGGCGCGCCGAGTGCAGTCGGCAGCGCGATGGCTGGCGGACCTATCTCCTGATATGATATGACTCACGGCAGCAGCGCGGCAGGCTGGGGCTGGGGCGGGGGCGGGGCGGGCGCGGGCTGCGGGGTGGGCAGCGGCAGGAAGGACGGCACGGGCGCGCCGAGTGCAGTCGGCAGCGCGATGGCTGGCGGACCTATCTCCTGATATGATATGACTCACGGCAGCAGCGCGGCAGGCTGGGGCTGGGGCGGGGGCGGGGCGGGCGCGGGCTGCGGGGTGGGCAGCGGCAGGAAGGACGGCACGGGCGCGCCGAGTGCAGTCGGCAGCGCGATGGCTGGCGGACCTATCTCCTGATATGATATGACTCACGGCAGTAGCGCGGCAGGCTGGGGCTGGGGCGGGGGCGGGGCGGGCGCGGGCTGCGGGGTGGGCAGCGGCAGGAAGGACGGCACGGGCGCGCCGAGTGCAGTCGGCAGCGCGATGGCTGGCGGACCTATCTCCTGATATGATATGACTCACGGCAGCAGCGCGGCAGGCTGGGGCTGGGGCGGGGGCGGGGCGGGCGCGGGCTGCGGGGTGGGCAGCGGCAGGAAGGACGGCACGGGCGCGCCGAGTGCAGTCGGCAGCGCGATGGCTGGCGGACCTATCTCCTGATATGATATGACTCACGGCAGTAGCGCGGCAGGCTGGGGCTGGGGCGGGGGCGGGGCGGGCGCGGGCTGCGGGGTGGGCAGCGGCAGGAAGGACGGCACGGGCGCGCCGAGTGCAGTCGGCAGCGCGATGGCTGGCGGACCTATCTCCTGATATGATATGACTCACGGCAGTAGCGCGGCAGGCTGGGGCTGGGGCGGGGGCGGGGCGGGCGCGGGCTGCGGGGTGGGCAGCGGCAGGAAGGACGGCACGGGCGCGCCGAGTGCAGTCGGCAGCGCGATGGCTGGCGGACCTATCTCCTGATATGATATGACTCACGGCAGCAGCGCGGCAGGCTGGGGCTGGGGCGGGGGCGGGGCGGGCGCGGGCTGCGGGGTGGGCAGCGGCAGGAAGGACGGCACGGGCGCGCCGAGTGCAGTCGGCAGCGCGATGGCTGGCGGACCTATCTCCTGATATGATATGACTCACGGCAGTAGCGCGGCAGGCTGGGGCTGGGGCGGGGGCGGGGCGGGCGCGGGCTGCGGGGTGGGCAGCGGCAGGAAGGACGGCACGGGCGCGCCGAGTGCAGTCGGCAGCGCGATGGCTGGCGGACCTATCTCCTGATATGATATGACTCACGGCAGTAGCGCGGCAGGCTGGGGCTGGGGCGGGGGCGGGGCGGGCGCGGGCTGCGGGGTGGGCAGCGGCAGGAAGGACGGCACGGGCGCGCCGAGTGCAGTCGGCAGCGCGATGGCTGGCGGACCTATCTCCTGATATGATATGACTCACGGCAGCAGCGCGGCAGGCTGGGGCTGGGGCGGGGGCGGGGCGGGCGCGGGCTGCGGGGTGGGCAGCGGCAGGAAGGACGGCACGGGCGCGCCGAGTGCAGTCGGCAGCGCGATGGCTGGCGGACCTATCTCCTGATATGATATGACTCACGGCAGCAGCGCGGCAGGCTGGGGCTGGGGCGGGGGCGGGGCGGGCGCGGGCTGCGGGGTGGGCAGCGGCAGGAAGGACGGCACGGGCGCGCCGAGTGCAGTCGGCAGCGCGATGGCTGGCGGACCTATCTCCAGATATGATATGACTCACGGCAGTAGCGCGGCAGGCTGGGGCTGGGGCGGGGGCGGGGCGGGCGCGGGCTGCGGGGTGGGCAGCGGCAGGAAGGACGGCACGGGCGCGCCGAGTGCAGTCGGCAGCGCGATGGCTGGCGGACCTATCTCCTGATATGATATGACTCACGGCAGCAGCGCGGCAGGCTGGGGCTGGGGCGGGGGCGGGGCGGGCGCGGGCTGCGGGGTGGGCAGCGGCAGGAAGGACGGCACGGGCGCGCCGAGTGCAGTCGGCAGCGCGATGGCTGGCGGACCTATCTCCTGATATGATATGACTCACGGCAGTAGCGCGGCAGGCTGGGGCTGGGGCGGGGGCGGGGCGGGCGCGGGCTGCGGGGTGGGCAGCGGCAGGAAGGACGGCACGGGCGCGCCGAGTGCAGTCGGCAGCGCGATGGCTGGCGGACCTATCTCCTGATATGATATGACTCACGGCAGTAGCGCGGCAGGCTGGGGCTGGGGCGGGGGCGGGGCGGGCGCGGGCTGCGGGGTGGGCAGCGGCAGGAAGGACGGCACGGGCGCGCCGAGTGCAGTCGGCAGCGCGATGGCTGGCGGACCTATCTCCTGATATGATATGACTCACGGCAGTAGCGCGGCAGGCTGGGGCTGGGGCGGGGGCGGGGCGGGCGCGGGCTGCGGGGTGGGCAGCGGCAGGAAGGACGGCACGGGCGCGCCGAGTGCAGTCGGCAGCGCGATGGCTGGCGGACCTATCTCCTGATATGATATGACTCACGGCAGCAGCGCGGCAGGCTGGGGCTGGGGCGGGGGCGGGGCGGGCGCGGGCTGCGGGGTGGGCAGCGGCAGGAAGGACGGCACGGGCGCGCCGAGTGCAGTCGGCAGCGCGATGGCTGGCGGACCTATCTCCTGATATGATATGACTCACGGCAGCAGCGCGGCAGGCTGGGGCTGGGGCGGGGGCGGGGCGGGCGCGGGCTGCGGGGTGGGCAGCGGCAGGAAGGACGGCACGGGCGCGCCGAGTGCAGTCGGCAGCGCGATGGCTGGCGGACCTATCTCCTGATATGATATGACTCACGGCAGCAGCGCGGCAGGCTGGGGCTGGGGCGGGGGCGGGGCGGGCGCGGGCTGCGGGGTGGGCAGCGGCAGGAAGGACGGCACGGGCGCGCCGAGTGCAGTCGGCAGCGCGATGGCTGGCGGACCTATCTCCTGATATGATATGACTCACGGCAGCAGCGCGGCAGGCTGGGGCTGGGGCGGGGGCGGGGCGGGCGCGGGCTGCGGGGTGGGCAGCGGCAGGAAGGACGGCACGGGCGCGCCGAGTGCAGTCGGCAGCGCGATGGCTGGCGGACCTATCTCCTGATATGATATGACTCACGGCAGTAGCGCGGCAGGCTGGGGCTGGGGCGGGGGCGGGGCGGGCGCGGGCTGCGGGGTGGGCAGCGGCAGGAAGGACGGCACGGGCGCGCCGAGTGCAGTCGGCAGCGCGATGGCTGGCGGACCTATCTCCTGCTGGATCTGCGCGCGGGCTATCTTCTCCTTAAACTCCGCCACCTGGAACATTAAATGATGGTACACTTAGCCAATAATAGTACATTATTGCCGTGGCCGGGAAGCCTGCAATTGCCATTCCGGCTGAGGCTATTATAGTGCTTTTCTCAAAAATGGGGGAATAAATAAGTTTTCTCCAATATGCTCGGAAATGTTCGCCTTACTGTAGCAAAAATAGTACGTGAAGTTCCTCGTTACTGACAAACGCAGATTTTAAAAGTTGGTTTAGCCTAGTTGGTAGTGACCCTGCCTGCGAAGCAAGAGGTCCTGGGTTCGAATCCCGGTAAGGGCATTTATTTGTGTGATGAGCACGAATATTTGTTCCTGAGTCATGGATGTTTTCTATGTATTTAAGTATTTATTTATCTATTATATATATCGTCGTCTAGTACCCATAACACAAGCCTTACTGAGCTTACTATGGGACTAGGTCGATTTGTGTAAGATTGTCCCCTTATATTTATTTATTGATTTATTTATTTATTACTGTACAGTTTTAGCGGCCAGGAAAGTGTATGAAATTCCTTTACTGTATACTTTTTTACCTTTTAACCATATACTTTGACTAAGACAAAGGCGCTGTCTGTTACACTGGTTAGTAGTGTATGGCTGTCTCTTTCGAACGATTGTAAGTTGCTGTGACAAATCACGCCCGTTTGAAGCCTGCTTTAAGTTTTCTTTTTTTTAATGGATATAGACAAAACGCGTACTTTTGAAAGTGATCGAAGTGACGTTTTTATATATTTCTCAAATAGTTTTCAATGAAGAAATAAAAATATTCATCGAAATAAAACTCACAACGAACTGAAATGCATTTAGATTGCAATCCCGTTTAATCTTTAATAATTTTAATTCCATAAAACATTTAAAATTGTAAGCGATTCTAATAATTTTATAATTCGTATGTATGCCAATTGAAACTGGCACTATGAGTCGTGCCGTATACATACTTTTAAAAAATAAGTTGGGCGGGAACTTGATAGGTTATTTACATACGCGCTATTTTGAAATTATTGAAAATATTATTTGATTTCCTCACATTTTTGGAGAAAAGCACTATATCTGCCATGGCGGGAACGGCAATTCGTGGATTCGTCTCTATTGTCGGATTCAGCTTTGCTTCATCCGACAAAATCAACTTATCCACGAATTGCTAGTATTGCTACTTCCCGGCCGCTGCAATAATGTACTATTTCTCCAATATGCTCGGAAATGTTTGCCTTACTGTAGCAAAAATAGCACGCGAAGTTTCTCGTTACTTCACAACGCAAATTTAAAAAGTTAAAAGTCATTACTGTACAGTTTTAGCGGCCAGGAAAATGTATGAAATTCCTTTACTGTATACTTTTTTACCTTTTAACTATATGCTTTCACTAAGACAAATCACTTCAAACAGCCAAGTGCTCGTACGTTTAAGGACCTTGCAATTTGTCCCAACAACTTGCTATAGTTAGACCGGTTATAGTAAGTGCCTTTTAAGGTTACGATAGCGGTCATTGACCACCCCTCACCACTAAAACGTAATTATCAATAACGACAGTTGCTTATGTTCCTCAAAGTAAGCATTTCTTGTTATCGCTGCAATACAGTGGTACCGGCAAACTTGCGACGCAAGGCCGAGCAGGAGTCGCAAACCTTAATATTTGGACAATCATTAATATAGTTGGGATTTTATTAGTACTCTTTCATAGAATAGTAGAAAAGGAAGTGAAATATTTGAAGGACTGTTTAATTCGCCCATACAAAAGTGAAACGGTAACTAGAAGTCAAACTGGCCGTCGTAAGCAATCAAAACGGAGGCATCTTTAAAATAATATTGAGTCGGCAACGCTTTGTATATGTTTTAGAATTATTAGGTATTTTAATTGATTAATAAAAAATGCTCCAGTAGGTAATACAACAAAGGCAGGGTTTTATAGAGGTTTTATAAATTTAAATTTGGCTTTCATACACAACTGATTTATATTTCCTATTAGCCAATGTTGTCTTTTATATTTAGGTGATGACGCTATCCATATTAGTTTTAGCTGCAGCCAAACTCGACTGAACGCAAGCGAACCCGAATATGGAATGGCAGTTCTGGCAAAATGTCGGACCGAGCGTGCCTCGCACCTGACTCGACGCCTCAGAGTCGGGTCATAAAACGTAAGGCCGTAGTATCGACGGCCGCGGGTAGCTGAGCGGCTAGCGGTGACTGCCGGCGGCATAAGTGTTCAGTTGATGTTTTTATTATTTGAAATGACTTCGTCTCCATGTAGAAATAAACAAACACACTGAAACGCATTTAAGATTTTATTTATGGCTGTAAAAATGACATTCTATTAGTAAATGACACATTCAATATGGATAACATCTAGGTGACAATATAAATCACACTAAATCACATTACATAAATACACAATGTGTGACATAAAAAATATTAGGCATCTTTAACTACATAGCACTTTTTTAATTATGACACTTGCACGGACCTAATGAGACCGTGGCTCCATCCTACCTTGTACCATGATACACAAGCGATCACATTTTTGCGACAGTTTTGTATAGATAATTGATTTGTCGCTGGAAAATAACGATATCGGGATAAAAGTCAAGTCGATGACCGCTATCGCAACCTTAAAATTCACTTACTATAGTAGTGTATGGCTGTCTCTTTCCAACTATTACAAGTTGCTGTGACAAATTACGCCCCTTTGAAGGCTGCTTAAAGTTTTCTCGAGTTTTCTTTTTTTTAAAGGTCATAGACAAAACGCATACTTTCGAATGTGATAGAAGAGACGTTTTTAAAAATGTCTCAAATAGTTTTCCATGAAGAAATAAAAATATTAATCGAAATTAAACTAAAAAGGAACTGGAATGCATTTCCATTGCAATCCCGTTTAATCTTTATTCATTTTAATTGCATAAAACATTTAAAATTTTGACCGATTCTAATTTTTTTATGCATGCTAATTCAAACTGGCACTACGAGTCATGCCGATGCCGTGTACATACTTTAAAAAAATAAGTTGGGCGGGAACTTGATAGGTTATTGACATACCACTCGCTATTTTAAGATTATTGAAAATATTATTTGATTTCCTCCCATTTTTGGAGAAAAGCACTATATCGGCCTTGGCGGGAACGGCAATTCGTGGATTCGTCTCTATTGTCGGATTCAGCTTTGCTTCATCCGACAAAATCAACTCATCCACGAATTGCTACTTCCCGGCCGCTGCAATAATAGAAACGTTTTCCCCCCGAAGGGTAGAAAACGTATATTTAGGTTTCAGCCGTAGCTTGAACCACTTGAGATGACGTCTTATGAATTCCTCACTCACACTACTGTATTTTAGTGTATGTCTGTATAAACTAGCTGTCAAACCCTGTTGCTGTCTTGCTCACTCACAAAGCAGCGCGCGGGCAGCGGCGCGATGGTGACGCCGTGCCTGTCAGTACCTTGATGAATGAGCCGGCAAGGTCCATGAAGCGGTGGTTCAAGCTACGGCTGAAACCTAAATATACGTTTTCTACCCTTCGGGGGGAAAACGTTTCTATTTAGGTGTTCGAGCCTTCGCTTGAACCACTTGAGAAGTGTTTATATTCTGCCGGCGCTGCTTGTAAGTGTGTACTGTGACAATTTAGGATATATGTAAAATATTTGATAATTAAATTAAATCATATTCATTGATTCATTTTCTTTTATTTCTTAACCAAGGTTGAGATCCATCATTCTTCTTAGGGATCAAAGTATAATGTACATTGCAAAAATTAAATTAGTATCACATTTGAATCACATTAATTATTAGAAACCAAGTTGCCCCTTCTGGCACCTACTTATTATAATATAGAAAAATCATCGCTTATTCTAACAGTCTGTTGATTGCGGTTTGGAGTGGTAGCCTCCCTGAAGTAATGCCTGAAGAAAGTGTTTCTAGATCGCCAATTTCCTTTCTTGAGGATTTCTTCAATATCATATCTATTACTTGACCAGTTCTCTGAAGCCACCACGGCCCTGAAACTTCCAGATGAAGCTGACAAGCCAGCATCTCGGAAAAGGGTGCGAATCCATCCAGAGATTACAGCACGAGAAGCATTTTTGGCTGATCCTCTTGTAGTTATAAACAGGTTTGTTAGACTTTTACCGTGGCGTCGTTCCTGCGATAACGATATTGATTTTCTAATCCATGATGCTATATTCAGTCTTTCTTCGCCACTATCCGTATTATTCTTGAAAATCCAAGCCGACTGTCTGTATCGTCCCGAATCCGTTTTAGACCCAAACTCTGGCCAAAGTATGACTTGCTCTCCAGTATCGTGCAACGAACCCTCTTTAATGCTCAGTAAAGTAAGGTCGTGCACTCTTCTTCCGGTAGCTAGAAGAAATTAAAGCACATGTGTGTCGAAATGTTTGAAATACACTTTTCTCATCCAAATTATATGATTTGAGGAACTGGAGTAGGTCGTCTATTTTCCAACTTAATGGCTTCTTGATTGGAGGGTTTTGAGAGTAGATGGCTTTAAGAACGTGCTTTACTAAAAAATGAGAGCTTAATTCGTTCGTTCGTAGAGGGTTGGCCAATGTAGCTATGACAGATTTATGAAGATATATTGTTCGGGGAGATAGCTTTACATTCTTATGGAGATGACAGAGATATTTTGCCAAATCAGTTGGTTCGGGATTGTCGGGAGCGATATAATTGGATGAGGCCCAACGTTTCCACCTCAACCAAACGGGTTTATACGTTTTAATTGTTGATTTCCGCCATGACGTTTCGATAAGATCCACATCTGGTCTTGTCCAAGTTTTCATTTGTTTAAGCCAGCCCGTACCTTCCAAACCAATAAAATCAATTCGTTTGTCTTCGGAGGAGGAAGGTTCGTCTGAAGGTCGATTAGGACTGACTGGAGATTCGGTATCGTTAGCGGTGGACACAGCGCTCGCCTCCTCAGGCTGGGTTCCCAGAATGCTCTCTTCCAGCTCGGTGCAACTATTAGGTAAGTACCTTCTGAGGTTTCCAGGTGACGGAGTACTTGAGCTATTATCGCCGGTGGAGGAAATATCCATCCCAGGCGGTATCGCCACTTTCTGCTGAATGCATCTGTGAACGAGCTGTTTGTATCCCTTGCATCCTCGCTTACATAGTCTCGTACAACTGCTGATCTTGCAGAGGCAAATAGGTCTATCACAGGTGTACCTAATTTCTGGAATATCTTCGACGTGGCTTCCCGTTTGAGATGCCACTCCGGAAGATCTTTTTCTCGTGACAGACTGTCTGCAAGACCGTTGTATACTCCTGGTATGTATCGTGCTGTCAAGTAACAATGGTGACGATGACAGAATTCTAAGATCAGTGTCGCTGTCTCGAGTAGCCTTAAAGATCGTGTCCCTCCTTGTTTCATAATATAGGCCACTGTTGTGCGATTGTCCGTTTGTAGCATGATTGTTTTCTCCGTCAGAGAACCATTTATATTCACCAGGGCTTCGTGTAAAGCATAGAGTTCTTTTTGGTTGCTGTGCCACGATAGTTGATGTTTTGTCCACAACCCCCAAAGTTTTTTCCCGTTTACTACGGCTCCCCATCCGCGTATCGCAGCGTCTGTAGTTATGAAGACCGACGGTTCTGGTATGTGTATCGGTGAAACTTTTCGTATGTTGTTGCGCCACCATGCTAGATCTTTTAAGACGCTGTCTGAAATCGGCGTCTTCATGTGTGGTCGTGTATGCGGTAGGCGATTTGATTCGATTTGTAAAGACCGGCTGTGTAAGCGGCCTAAGGGCACCACGAATGAGGCAAAGTTTAGCTTTCCTAAGACAACTTTTGCTTCGTGCCAGCTCCAGCGTCTTCTCTTGGCTAGAACATCTAATTCGTGCATCAGGCGTATGGTTTTTTCTTCTGAGAGTGACTTTATATTGTTTTTCGTATCCCATACTATCCCCAGGTATTCTATCTTTCTTTTGGGCACTGTAGACGATTTTTCTTGATTGATGTTCCAGCCGAGATGTCTTAGGTAGTCCATTACGTAAGTAAACTGACGTTCCAGGGTTACTGGGTCTGCGTGAGTCAACAAGAAGTCGTCCAAGTATATGATTACTCGAATGCCTTCGTGACGGAGTTTGTGGGCGATCCAGTTGGTGATTTTGGCAAACGCGGCTGGCGCGCTGGCTAGCCCGAAGGGTAGGCAAGTCATTTGATATACCTTTCCGTCGTAACTTAAGGACAGGTAGCGACGATGGCTCTGTGCTACTGGCACATGGAAATAAGCTTGGGATATGTCCAATTTCATCATATAGTCGTCTTTGTTGAGCAGTTGCGGGATCTTTAGGTGATTTACCAGACGAAATTTTGGAGTCAGGACATATCGGTTTAATCCTTTCAGGTTGAAGATTGGTCGGGAAGTTCCGTCCGGTTTTTTCCTCAGGAACATTTCTGAGAGGTAACCGCTTTGATATTTGCTTCTTTCGATTGCTCCGGATGTTAAGAGTGACTTGATTTGCTTGGACATCTCTGGTGTTATTCGCGTTCTGAATTTTGAAATGTTCTTTATGGAGAATCTTCTGTTTGGCGGGTTGGAATTGAAGGGAATTCTGTAATTGCTTATGAAATTCTGAATCAAATTGGGAGCTGTTTTCCAGTTTTGTGCGAATATTTTCAGACATCCTGCTCTGAAGTCATTTCCTTTTAGGTTTGAACCGCGGCTGGTGCTTGGTGGAGGTATTAATACGGGGTGCTCCGTTTGCGGGTTTTCGAAGGAAACCGCCATTTCCGTAATTGGTCTTTGGAGGCACTCGCGTACGGCCCCCTCTGCCTCTGATATCTCTACCGGTAAATGGCTTCTTTCTTTGATTTGAGGCAGGAAAAAGCTTGATCACATCCGTGTTGGCACAATCTTTTACCGCCTGACCTAGAGCGCTGTCAGAGAACAAGTGTGTCTCTGAAGGTGGGATGGTTTGCAGGATTTCGCTCAAGGTTTTATTTTTAGCCTTGTAAATATTTCTCCTTGCTTCGATTATTTCTGCTCTCCTACCACAGACATACTGAAGAAGGTCTTCAGAGTTTTTGCGAAATTTTGAATCAGTTGTCCAGAAAGTGTTACCTACTGTATCTTTGAAATCTTGTGGCAGTTGTTCGAATAACTCTTTAAAGAATTTTCTCTGCTGAAGAAGGCCGTTAGTAATAGCGCCCAAGGTTAGGTCGACTTTTTCTAGAAGTGCAGCGTTTTTCCAGGGTGGTGTAACGCTGGCTAGGAGGCTGTTCACTTTCAGTGCGCAAAAAGCAGGGGTCGCCTGAAACTGTTTTTGGATTTCTCCGTATCTGATGTTTCGCCATCCCGGCTGTCCGAGACGCTGACATCTAACACCCTGATCTACCAGAAGTGGGTCAGCAGTCGCAATTTTGGGGTCAGACTCCCTTGT
Organism: Epinotia demarniana; assembly: GCA_945867215.1. Lineage (NCBI taxonomy): Eukaryota > Metazoa > Arthropoda > Insecta > Lepidoptera > Tortricidae > Epinotia > Epinotia demarniana. The sequence continues at coordinate 5,657,014 of OX244262.1, forward strand.
ATTCGGACTGAAGTCGTATTCAACCTCTGAAGCTGACTGCAATGCGGTTAGCTCTTGTTGGGCTTGTGCAATTTTGTTTTTAAGTTCCATTTCCCTGGAGCTAACCTTAGGTGGCGTCTTTGCCGGAGTCGGGTGTTGTAATCCTGGTGGGGTAGGCTGGAATAGCTCGTCATCTTGGTCTTCCCAGTCTTGAATGGAGTCGAATGACTCGTCCAAGGTCAAAGAGTTTTCCTCCTGGAGGGGAGGATTTCCTTGCGTAGATGACAGAGTGACTGCTGAGATGAGCTTTTCCATCTTATTATTTTGTTCTGCCTGGCTAGCCATCATTCTATTGAATAACTCCATCTGTTGATTAAGGACGGAGGCGAGGAGGTGCTCGCTGCTTGTTTGTGTTCGTGGTCTCTTTGCCGGTGACGCACCTTCTGCTTGGTTCGGTGTATCACAACCCCTTGAGTTTAATGTTCTATAGGTATCCGGAGACGCTATGTGGCTCGTCGAGTCTTGTGTCTTCCCACTGAGCTCAACTGAAGCCTCCCGACGGTTTGTAAGTTTTGCTTTTATCGACCGTACAGCGTCCATGAATACCAGGTAAGGGCGTCCCGTGCCATGTATTTTCTCCATAATACTATGAGGAGCGTATATGAGAGCTCGTCCTAGTGGCCATAGGAGTATTTTCGCTCTAATGGTTCTGTACCTTCGTTCCGATAAGGAGCTGCATTCCGGTGCGAAAGCCTTGCCCAGTTCAACGGTTGGTATTGCGAACCTTAACTTTTTATCGATGTGTTGAGCGATTTCTTCGCCAAACAAATCAGTGTAGGAGAAGTTGTAGACTTCCCAGGATTTCCAGTCACTGGGGAAATTCCTCTCGATTGCTTCTGTGACAGCAAGAAACGCATCTTCGTCCCCTAGCGTGCCACCACGGGCAGCCAAGTCACCCATCGTTGTAAGGGCCATGTTCTGAAATCAGAGTAGGTACCCAGTTACGACGCGTTCCGTATTTAAGGTTATGTCGCTTAATTGAAACGACGTCGTTGTAATAAGTCGTTAAGATTGCGTCATATAGAGTGACGTTTGGTTTTGAGCGACGTCGTTTGACATAACGCGTCGTCTGTTTCAATACTACGTCGTATGACATTACGTCGCATGGTTTGGTACGACGTCGTCTGGTTTGATGCGATGTCGATTGACATTTTAAGGGTGGTGCTACGAGTGTAGCAATGTCGTTCATTGCGACTGGGTCTGATACGACAAGTGTGTCGTTTGATTGAGGCGACAGCGACGCTGAAACGCCAAATTCAAGTCGGACATGAGCCGATTTTCAAGTACGTGCAAAGGTACGTACGTCATCGCTGGTCCGGGGGAGCCGAGCGGAAATCAGACAAATTGACAAGCGAGTCAATCCAAGTGGTATTTGAGACTGTTAGCTCAACCACGTGGTAGTCATCATCTTCCGATGAAGACGGGTAATATAGGATTAAGAACTCTTATAAGTGCAAGGCACGTTAAACATCGCTGGTCCAAGGGAGCCGAGCGGTATATACTTGTTCTTAATAAAAAGTCTGATGAATACTTACAGAATAAATTCTTGATAACCTGTAGTGTACTGATCCATTCGGAATTCAAAAGCGTACTGACAGGCACGGCGTCACCATCGCGCCGCTGCCCGCGCGCTGCTTTGTGAGTGAGCAAGACAGCAACAGGGTTTGACAGCTAGTTTATACACACATACACTAAAATACAGTAGTGTGAGTGAGGAATTCATAAGACGTCATCTCAAGTGGTTCAAGCGAAGGCTCGAACACCTAAATGTACTATTCCGTGAAAAAATTTCATTTTTGGTACAAGCTTTTATTGCCGATTGTACTTTTCTGTATACGATCATCAACTACTCATTGAGACGATTCTAACGAGCCCAAACTCAACGGGGGTTACGTCGGTTAAGTACTGAGTACCCACGGCCACCTTCTGTCTCCATCATCAGATCAGCTCGATGGTACCATAATATTGAATTGTCATCCAAACTATACTTATACCCAAAATTTCAGCTCAAACGGTCACCAAGAAGTGGGTCAAATTTAACTCGCAAGATTTGTTCCATACTAACATACATAGTACATACCTATTAACTGGGCAAGTTAAATAAAAGCTTGTAAAATGGTTTGGCCGAATTCAATAAAAAACATTTTACACCACACCACACACATTTTAAAAATTATCAATTTATCATCCATATCCTTACTCCATTCGTTTCCGAACGCATCCTTTCCCTTACCTCTGCGGAAGTTGGCAGTAACACTTCCGGTACATACCAAGTGCCTGTGACGTCACGTCCAGTCGCCATATTGTTGCAACAAAAAACTCAAACTCACCGCGCGCGCGCATCTCCTCATTAAAAAACTCAAAAAATACATCAAACTTTAAATAAACCTCTAATTAACTCTCAAAATTATCAAACAAATCTTGCAAGTAAAATTATGTCATTGGATTGCCGAAGAATCTCAACTGAACCAGCACATCAGGTATTCATCGCAGCAGCAGACGAGGTAATCCCTACTAATCCTTTCATAATTTACACCATCCTCCTTTTTGGTCCTTCTCCCCGTGATATTTTACAGTTACACCTTAGAATCTTTGCATATTTAGTTATTTATTCGCACATTTTCAAATTACACAATTCGTACAACTCATACCCGTACCGCCATTTTCCACGTGTTATAGATTTCCACCCTTAATTGTTCATTTGATATGTACATTTATATTTAAAAATGGCTACGAATATAGATTTTAAACTTTTAGATGGCAAAAGGAAAAGTTTTTTCGCCATATTACAAAATGTTTACGACTTGAGCCGAAATGTAACAACCGCGGAAGATCAGAAGAAGTTTTTAATCCGAACAAAAACGCTAGACAAATTAAGAACCGAATTTACAGATGTGGTTAATGATATGAATCGCCTAACGATGACCCTCAATCCCGAGCTCGAGGTCGACTTCAAGGCCGTTGAAGCCTTCGATGAAATGCACTGTCATATTCGATCGACGGAAGAATCGCTCGTTAGTTCAGTTAAAACAGAGTCCGCACCCTCAAGGTAACTACACTCGGTACCTAACAGCAGGCCTATACCTAAATTGCCAGCTTTAGAGTTGATCTCATTCAACGGCGACCCAGCGCAATGGCCGCTGTTTTACCAAAATTTTAAAGAAATGATTCACGAGAATGAACACCTCACGGACGCCGAACGCGTTCAATATTTAGTCTCGAAACTATCTGGGCCGGTTTCCTCTGTCATCGCGGGAGTGCTCCCTGTTGCCTCCAATTATAACATCATTTGGAATTTACTCGTTGAGAAATACCAAGATGAACGTACGTTAGGTACTCAGTACTTAGATAAGATGTTCAAATTCAAACCCCTAACAACCGCGTCTCCGCATAATCTAGACTCATTTGTTGAGCAATATTGCGCCTCAGTGGCAGCTCTTAAATCATTGAATGTGGAAGATTCAGCAGATTTCATTATTACGCATATAGCTCTCAATAAGCTCGACAAAGACACCGTTCAACTTGATGCAGATGATAGCACAGTCTTGATCGAAATGAAGAACAGTAATACATATGAGGCTGAAATTAATAAAGCACTAGCTTCCGTAGCATATTGGCTAAAAATTAACAAATTAAAAATCAATATCGAAAAAACAAAATTAATGCAGTTTCATCAACCGAAATCGAACACCAGAAGTCTTAACATTAATTATAATAATCAAAGCGTTGAAAATATAAGCGTAACCAAATTTTTAGGTATAAACATAGATACACATACAAACTGGAAACCACACACGGATTCATTATGTAAGCGCGTAAACAGTTTCGTATTTGTTCTCAATAAAATCTCGAAAATATCAGACCTTAAAACAGCTTTACTTGCATACCACGGTTACATCGATTCGATCTTAAGATACGGAATTATATTTTGGGGTAATTCCACCAATAAGTTGCAGGTGTTTAGGTCACAGAAAAAATGCATTCGAGCCATATGTGGCCTCAAACGAACAGAAAGTTGCAAACCTCATTTTAAAGAACTCAAGGTCCTCACAGTAACCTGCCTATATATTTACGAGATCGCAGTATTTGTCAAATCAAACTCCTCACTGTTTCCCTTAAGTCTACACATGAATTCGAGAAACGTCCGTAACAAACATGCAATACAAACCGTGAGTGGCAAAACAGCTTTGCTGAGAAAGAGTATACTAGGCATGGCTTCCAAAATATATAATTTCTTACCAGAAAACCTAAAGAAATTAAATTTGTCAATTTTTAAAAACAGATTAAAATTAAAACTTTTAGAGAGAGCATATTACAGCATTGATGAGTTTTTTTTAGATAGAACTTTTCTAAATATGTGAAATATTTTATAAAAATATTATTTTAAGTACCTAAATGTAATGCTCAAAAATTAGAATTAGTTGTAGGTTTTTAGTTCTTGTAAGACTTAACATTTGTACACCTTTTAGGTAGGTCACAGCGTACTGTATTTTTTATTCTATCATCTATTATGTAACCTGTGTATCACAAATAAATATTTACTTTACTTTACTTTAACTCTTTGAACAAAGCTGCCGCTCGCAGAAAATACCTACATTCGCGTCTCTCGAAAGGTTCGTAAAAGATCAAAGCAAAGTACTGTCCCGCACTGAGTTAAATATAACAAATACTTTCCGCGCACCCGCTAAACAAAGTTACTACCGCTACTCACAAACCGCTTATAAAAACAAACCCTATCATTCATACGTGATGAACTCGCAAATCGCTCAACCGCTCTCGATACCTACCGCTCCGCCGTCGCACACCGCTCCCGCAAACATCACAAACATGCATACTTGCATCGTTTGTAATAATGACAAACATCCCTTGTATTTCTGTAAAAAATTCAACGACCTTGACGCGAATGCTAGGTACTCAATTGTGACCAAACATTCGTTTTGTAAAAATTGCCTCGGATTTCATAACATAAAAGAATGTAAATCAATCAGAACTTGTGCCAAATGCAATCGGAAACATCACTCGCTGTTACATATCGACAATTTTGTGTACCAACCGAACAATATTCAACGCTTTGAAACACCGCCGCGAGCTAATGTTTTGACGTTTCTCGAGCCGCAGACGCTAAGTGCGAGCGAAACAAACATATTTCCCTCAAACTCGACCCCCTCGAATTCCGCATCGCTCGCCTGCGCTGTCACTGCGCAAGACTCGCGAGTCGCATCAGTTTTCGGACAAACTGTAAACACAAACATGCCGCCGCCGCCGCCGAGTGAAAAACAATCAAGTAATACTCATTGTTTTGTCACCGCTGACGTAAACTCGTGCACATTTTACAACGACGTTGTGCCTACAGCTTGTGTAAAAGTGTTGAATAGTGAAAGTGAAGTGAATACCGCGAATATGAGAGTTCTTCTAGACACGGGCTCAACGGCAAATTTCATAACGAAATCCTGTTGTCAGAGACTGAAATTAAACATAAAATATCAACCTTCATCCGTGCATGGAATAGGAATGTCGGTAAAACCTGTGCTAGGTTATACGACAATAGTGTTCAGATCAAGAACCGATCCTCGCTGCCAGTATTCCATAAAAGCCGCTGTCGTCGAACAAATTACAGGTAATTTGCCTACTACGCGTCTAAATACAAAAATATTATAATATTTTAAAAACGTAACCCTTGCTGATGAGTTGTTTTACATGCCATCAGAAGTAGACTGTGTTGTCGGGTCTGGATTATTCCCGCATTTACTCCGAGCCGGTAAAGCCACGCACCCAGATAGTCGCGCTGTTGCCTTGGAAACTTCCTTGGGGTATGTAATCATGGGCGAAGCGGAAAGTAATTCGTATTTGTCGTGAATGGTCATGATTCACGATAGTATTTACATTGATGTTAATAATCATGTCTCAAACAGCCGATTATTTTATGTAGCAACACCGACCAGTAATCATTTTATAACAATATTGACGGGTAGGCGGAGAGTCAGAGTTGTTAACGGCTGTATTGCGTACAAATAGTTAAGTGCAGATTTGTAGTGTTAGATTTGGAGGAAAACCAGGGTGAGCTCTTTCCATAATCACTTTCAGTGCATCCTATGATATTGTACCGATTTGGTACATTTACTGTTAATGTGCTTACACAGCTCGCACGATGACTGTTTATGATGTGATGTATTTATGTGCGTCCACAGGTCTTATTCTATTTGGGAGGTGTGATGGTATATCATGGATATGAATAAGGTTTCCTACATGTCAGGTACAGGCGATAACACAGTTCTTAGTCGTGGAGTTCTTTAGTGTGAGAGGATTAGTAACCAGTGTAACAACAGGGTCTCAGGTTCGGTAGTCTCAGCCTCAGGCCGTATCGTTAGCAGTCAAGGGTGCACCCGAGTAATTATAACGGGAACAATAGCGTGTGATAATGTGGAGCATCAGTTGTGTGGTTAAGGGATGTCTGTAAGGGGAGGAGGAGGACATTCTCGGGGACGACGGTCCCCAGCGCTCATATGGAACTGGTACGCACAAGGCGGCAGCTCATCTGTCAGATATATAAAGGATTCCTCAAGCTGTAAGTGTAGGTTCATAGTTGCATACATGCTAATACAGATAACTGAGCTAGAGTGCTATAGGTACTCATTCGCGGCCATGAGATCGATCAGAAGTGGCTTCGCGACATGGTGGAGTATGCTGGGATCTAAGCCTAGTCTTAGCTTAGTCTGTTAACAGTTTATTTGCCCCAGCTTCCTGATGATACAATGTAAAATGTACTATGCGCATGATGGACTCAAAAGCAGATAACTGTTCATAAAGTTAAACTAAAGATTTAAAACCACATACGAGAAGAAAGAGCTTAACGTTAGTAGAAACGTGTCTTGTTTCTCGGTTTAGTCGTTTCTGACTTTAGAGAAAACCACGAAAACATACATAAATACAGCAAGGTGCTTTGTATTACGTCAGTAGGTGTTACTTATATATAAAAAGTGACGGTGAAAACCAGGTTATTTAACAGAACAATTAAATAACAGTATCAATGTTTAGTGTGGTGCAAACATTTAAGACGTTTTAGACATCATAATTAAGCTCCCATACAGTACCAACATTCCAATGTTATGTTACTATAAGTAACGTGATTGTTACTGCCCTAAAGAGATTATATGGCAATGAAAGAGAGTTGAAATCATTTGTAGTTTTACTGGAAAAATGACAAATTATGGGATTATATAATATTATTGTATCCTAAACTTTTAAATGAGCAGCATTGTTGTATTTATTTGTTTGTCAAGGGACTTTCGAAAACAGCGGATAGTATTTCGATATTTATTTACTGCACAACTTTACGGGAGTGAAAATAAACAACTCTTTTTCTTTGGAAAAAAAAAATGAGCAAGGCCTGGTCTTCCAGGTACTTACTATATTTGAAGATTGCGTTTTTATTAAATATATGAAACAATACCCGGATCATCAAATATATACCAATTTGCCGGTTAACGGTTTACGCTTTTGTAATCGTTGGGTTTGCTATCTTGTTGTCAGCAGGACGATTTAGACGGTATGATGTTAATCTCAAGTTTCGTTTAGATTTGATCAGTGTACCTATTTGTTTCTAGGTATATTTATTTATACCAAGTAAATTACGAAACTCGGTTTCAGGCACATCTATTTTACCAGATTATTGAAAGGAGAAGAATGGGAGCAACCTGGGAACTTACTTGTTTATTATATTATTTGGGCTTTGGTGCCGATTCACGTTTATTTCTGTGGTTACTGTGAAATCAAGGAAGTGTCATTGATTGACACTTGTAATATATCAGAAAAAGGGTGGTAAAGTATTTAATGTAGTGAGTCAAGTATCATTAATTAAATTAAATCAAAACTAAGTTAAATCTAAAAAAGGCCCTCGAGGCATTTTGTACCGAGGATGCAGGCGGCATTTCCTCGCTGAATTGCAATGCTGATCCGCTGCGCGAGAAAACCAACAGCTCTTCGGTCACCAGTTACGTCAACCAGACGTTTCGCGATTTCCGCAAATAACTTTTGCGCACTGGGACCCCATGGACCGAGGGTCTCGACACTAATATTTATTTTTAATAAAATCTTTAACCAAGCGGCTGTCAAGTATTATAAATTGCAGTGAGTGTTCTGTGTGGGTCGTGAATATCGTGATGCTTGATAAAAGGGGATGAAACCATATTATCAGTATGATACACAATAGTATACCTATTCCTAAAAATGTTTGGAGGTGGCCCGACTCTCAGGAACGTGAATTAAATTTTAGTAATAAGTTTTAGGAGGCAGAGGAAAAATTATTTATAATCAAAATATCTTCATCACGTATCCAACACACAATAGATAAGGTGGAGTCTTGGAATATAAATCAATGAAGATTAATGAATCTGGATATGTTTAATCATCAATTAAATCGTAAAATTACTAACATATGAACAATTAATAATATATACATGCGTTACTACGGCTATGGCGTAGTAATTTGGTAAATACAACAAGATCTACAACTAGAAGTTGTAAACTCTTACCTTCGTAGACTCCGATACTGTACTTCTGAATCAGGATCTAAAATGGTTACAGGAGGGTTCTCGTTTATATTAATCCGTTACTTACAAAGTAAGTAAAGTTCTGTGTGATCTTGTATAAGTATATTCAATACTGACTTGAAAGTAGAAACTCAGATAACTCACGTGTCTTTGTCAAGTGATCTCAAAGAATCTCGAATATTTTTTGTAGATGCGATGCAACTGATAGTTCGGCTCATAATGTAGACTACGTTCCGGCTTGAGCATCATCTAATGTTATGGCTTCAGTAATGTTAAACCAAGATTACTAATCGGGACTATTTTAAAAATTCGTAATTGGACTTTTTTACAAAGGCATATATATTAGATCAGATTATATATATTTATTGATACACAAGCTTAAGTACATAGAATTCACATCTTTTCACCCTAAGGTCAATATTACGCAAAATTCGCTTTGGACTTTGAACACTATGTCACGATGGACAAACATTGCCTACATATCTAACCCTTGAATTAGAATCGGATGGAAATTACTGAAAAAAACTTTACTCAAGTTACTGGCAGACAATATAGTTGCGAGTCTAGACAGTGTGTAGCACGTAGCGGACAGCTTTTCACATGTGTGATGACCTGATGACCATGTCAACCCTGAATCGCTCACGAAGCCGAGGTACCTGGTTGCGCCTGGGGTACAATGGTCTTGTTAGTAGTTAAGTTTAGTAAACTATGTTTAATGATTAAACTGCATTAGTGTAAAATGCATAAGGATTATATATTCGTATGTTTTAAAGTCAGCATAAAGACCGTCATAGACAGATATATCACATACTTTTAATTTAATAAGACCCGTGGTGGTCTGCGACGTTTACGTGCACGTCAGTTCTTCTAGATTGTCTGGAATAAAACAAATAAATAAATAAATATTAGGGGACACTCAACAAACAACAACACACAAATCAATTTCTTTAGTTATCAGAGATATCCCGATTTGATCATCAGTTCATAGAGTTTCTCTAACTCAAACGCACTGCGCTTTGTATATACAAACATATACATACATACATACACGCCTATATCCCTAAAAGGGGTAGGCAGAGCACATGAAACTTGTGTTCAGTGCCACTGTTAGCATAAATGTGGGTACAAAGGACCGACAAAAGGTGATATCGCAGTGATAGGTTGCTAGTCCATCGCCCACAACACACTTCAACCCTGTATAAAACAGAAAGGAATTTATTTGTTTTAGAATAAAAACAGGAATAAAAATCACATAAGGCTTAAATCTAAAAATGGAATCCAGTGCTGCTTTTATAAAAGAGTCCACTCAGTATGAGCTAAGACACGCTGCAACGCAACGACGCTGATTTTTAGTGGATCCCATATAATAAATATATGGATGTCTCAAAAACTCAGAAACGCAGCAAAACGTCAAAAGCAAAGGAGTTAGTTCAAGACTTTATTTTCAAGAATCCGATACACGATCATCTAAGGAATTCAACACTAACTAAAGTAACTAAGGACCTGACCGTCCCTATCTATCTATACATATAAATGCCTATGTCCTGACTGACTCACTCACTCATCAACGCACAGCCGAAACTACTAATGTTATAGAGTTGATTTTTGCACAGTAGGTTACTTTAATAATGTGGGCTAGGGATAAGAAGGGATTTTTGGAAATTCCACCCCTAAGAGGGTTAAATAGGGGTGCAAAGTTTGTATGGCGGAAACTTTATTTTATGAACTAGAGCCTTGAAACTTTGTAGAAAGTAAGTAAGCAAAATAAGTCAAATCAGCGTTTGAGAAAATTCCACCCCTGAGGGGGTTAAATAGGGGTGCAATATTTGTACGGGGGAAACATTATTTCTTGGACTAGAGACTTGAAACTCTGTAGAAAGATTACTGATTAAAATACAAAAAAGAGTAATTTCTAGGTTTTGGTAAAAGCTACCCCTAAAGTGGTAAAAGGGATGTAAAGTCGTAGAACAAAAGTTGTGGCATTGTGGCATTACTTGTTGGGGTGTTTCGGTTTTTACACGACTTCTGGCTAAACCTGTATACTTCCATATAATTGTACACTGATAGTGAATTTTCGTTAGGTATTCAATATAATTACATATTGGGCGATCGCAGCATTAAACATAAGCTACCAAGTTAGCGAGTAGGCGTCACACTATTTGACTTAATTCAGAATGAATAAAGTAGGAGTAGGGTTCATCTCAGAAGCATGCAAGCATATCGCTTAACATCTTGACGAAAAATCACATGTTAAAGAACAGTTGCCATACTAAAATGGCGCCCTCGGCGGCTCTTGGCAGAGGTAAAGAATATGAAGAATACAAGAAATAGTTGAAAATAATTTTCAGCTCAGAAACAGTGTTCACTTAAAACTCAACCAATCAGGTAGCGATACTCAAAATGATGACTTTTGGTATCCCTGACAAATCATTCATCAATATATCATTGGTACAGTTTGGAAGTGCTCAGTATACTAGTTTGGCAGTGCTCAAAACAGCTTCACGGTTCTCAGAAAAGTTTCGCGACGCTCAGAAGCCCGGGTTTAGCGGTCCTCAGAACAGTTTTGTGACTCTCAGAAGCGTGAGTTAAGCGGTTCTCAGAAAGGTTTTCGTAGGGCTCAGAGGCCTAGGTTTAGCGATCCTCAGAACAGTTTTCGTAATACTCAGGGGCCTAGGTTAAGGAGTCCTCAGAATCTATTTCAAGTCTTAGTGATCTCGGAGCGGTCTTCAGAATAGTTTTCATGGTATTCAGAAGCCAGGTCTTGGCAGTCCTCAGACTTTAGCACAATTTTCAATACAGTTTTCAATAGTGCTTCAACATTGGAAATAGGTACTCACTTAACACGGCTAGTTTCGTGCTCAGAATATAAACACAACATTTAGCAAAACTCAGATTAAGGTTACTAATTTTGAATTTATGTTTAGAATGCCACTGATCAGATCAATCATATTTCTAAAAGCCGTTAAATGCTTCACTCGACCATTGATAATCACCGTTGTAGATACTACTGTCATTGTTGAAATAAAATGTATACAACTGCGCATAAAAATAGGAAGGCTCCGATAAAGATGTAGCGAAACCAGTGTCTTAATTAATTTCTGTCTCATTTACAAAGGGGTTTCATTAATGCAGGTGAATTAAGAGATTATTTTCGTGATAAAGGTGCGATTTTTAAATGTAACTTTAAAAAGTTAATAAACAGAATTAACCAAACACGCTTTAATGAACAATACAAAAGCGCATACAGAATCAGTCAATGAATAAAAAACTGTTATTTTAGGTTGTATTTTGGAAGTAACTTGAGGTCATTTAGGCACAAATTGGCCAAGTGCGCAATTTGCGGAAAAACTTTGAATAAGTAGAATTGAATAAGTAATAGTAGAACAAGACTAAAATATATCAGCAATAAAGTTCGAGTTAAGGGGCTACCCGAGGTTTTCATCGATTTTTGACAAGTTTTGAATCGTATCTCCTGCGTTTGCACTACAGATAGAAGTATAAATGAAACGGTTATCGGTTCTTCTATCTTTTATCTCCGTTTTGGTCTGCCGGATTTTGAAACAAGTGAATACTTAACTGTGTATGATTGTTTTAAACAATGTCTACAAAAACACTTATTTCGTATCTCTATTGACGTGAAGGATCTAACATATACGAAATCTACATATTTGGGTTTGTCTGTGACGTCTCTAAAAACTGGTCAAAGGTTTTCATTTTAAACCAATTAACACAAAAGTTATGGCCAGAAAACCGGTTTTTAGGCCGAAAATTGTTCAACTTTGATGCCAAATATCTCGAAAACAATGAACTTTGAAGTAAATATGGGATACTTTATTGCTTGAAGCCGTTGTTGTTAATATAATAAGCTACAAAAATCATAAGAAAACTAAGGGATTCCGATCGAAGGTCATTGGCGTATGGGAGCCCCTTAAGTATAGAGATTAGAGGTAGGAAATAAAAGGAAACAATTTAGTAAAATTGTATTTAAAATAAAGTCTTAGTAAAAGAGGTAAACTACTCTCGCTGTCTCAATTATAGAAACAATTATGTAGATAAAGATGAAAGCAATAATGTTAGGTATATAAGAGTTGGTTTATGCCACTAACAGAGGTAATTCAGTGCTTAAGTGTTGGAATCTCGGCATGAGTTCCAGCTATCGAGGTTTTTCACTTATCAAGGTCCTGCTAAACCAGCTTTACTGTAGGTAAATATATAGGTACAGAGGTTTTATATCAAGTATGAAACATTACTATTACATATTTTATTTATGTGCCTATTGGTACAGTCAAATTGTAATAATTCATTTTATTATCGGTTTTATAAAATAAATAGTGATGACCAGGTCTTAAAATAAAAAGTTAAGCGATAAGACACAATCTTTATACTTTAAAGCTTCATATTCTATCCTGTGTCATTTCTTGAGGTGTACAATAAAGTGTATTTGTTGTATAGTCAAAAGAAAGCCTTAAAAATTAAAATTCAAGCACACAGCTTCAGATTTTTCTTCTTATAAGCCTATTGCTTTATCTTTAATGTTCGCTAAAATTACAGAACGCTTGATTAAAAAAAAGACCAGATTTTTTTATTGAAAACATTAAGTTACTAGCTCATAGTCAGTTTGGATTCCGTAAAGGAAGATCTACTTATAATAGTTTAGCTACATCAGATCCGATTGGCATTTTCCAGAGATGAATCTGTGGTAGCTGCCTTCTTGGACATTAGCGCTGCATATGATAATGTCTTAGTTTCAGTGTTAAGAGAAAAGCTTTTCACATAAGGTGTACCAATAATGTTAAGCAACTTTATAATTAATATATTGTGTCAAAGGTTCATTAGTCTTCTCATAGATGATAGCAATAGTATTACTCGCTTAGTGTGGAGAGGACTTCCACAAGGGTCTGTTTAAGCCCTCTGTTGTACAATATTTATACATTTAACTAAGAATCATCTCGAAATGGCAGTGTTAGGGTTTTGCAGTATGCTAATGATTTACTATTAACCGCAAAAAATGTTTCTGTGGAACAGCCCAGTAGCACCGTTTCTTTCTGGGCGGAGTTTATTGAAATTATAGTTAGCAATTTGCCCGTGGGGGAGGATTCCATTCCATGGAAAAAAGGAAACGAGTATTAAGATGATAATAAAATCTGTCCAGACATTCGTTTCAATCTAGCAGGTTGACGAAACTCCTATTGCGGCAACCTAAAAGTATGTACATGAATCAGCAATGCACAATGTATAGAAGTATTTTTTCAGTTCTTTGTTGTTTCGTAACTCTCCGTGTCGTGAGAGTGAAAGACGCTGATGCATTGTGTACTCGGTATGCATGTATCTCAGTTCAATGTTGATTATACTTATATTCGAAATAGTCATGATCATGATGTTCTTGCCACCATCGATAGATAATTCACGTTAACAGCAAAAATACGCTAGCAAATACAACACACGGTTTACGATATATATAGGATACGAGACGACTGATTGCTTATAACAACATGGAATACCAAGACACGATGAAGCTTGGTTGGTCTCGAGGATAAAGGACCTCACAGTTGACTAGCATACCTCGGGTCTCACGAAATGTTTGGAACTGATTTAGAAAGTTCGTCAAGATTAACTTATTATCAGCCTTTACAGCTATCAGAAATTACTTATGCATTCCAACTAATCTATTTTATAAGATGTTGCAATCACCTACAAAGTATGCATTGGCCAATCAAGGCATAGGAGAGGATCCAGAGCTAGTCGAAATTTACAATGGGGAAAAAATGGTTATTTCAAAGATCTGAGGAAGAGTTAAAGAAAGCTTTGAATAATAATTGTATTAATACGCTCTACTGGAGATATGATCGCCAGTTCTCTGGGGGCCGGGAGTGTCGTGAATGGTCATGATTCACGATATTATTTACATTGATGTTAATAATCATGTCTCAAACAGCCGATTATTTTATGTAGCAACACCGACCAGTAATCATTTTATAACAATATTGACGGGTAGGCGGAGAGTCAGAGTTCTTAACGGCTGTATTGCGTACAAATAGTTAAGTGCAGATTTGTAGTGTTAGATTTGGAGGAAAACCAGGGTGAGCTCTTTCCATAATCACTTTCAGTGCATCCTATGATATTGTACCGATTTGGTACATTTACTGTTAATGTGCTTACACAGCTAGCACGATGACTGTTTATGATGTGATGTATTTATGTGCGTCCACAGGTCTTATTCTATTTGGGAGGTGTGATGGTATATCATGGATATGAATAAGGTTTCCTACATGTCAGGTACAGGCGATAACACAGTTCTTAGTCGTGGAGTTCTTTAGTGTGAGAGGATTAGTAACCAGTGTAACAACAGGGTCTCAGGTTCGGTAGTCTCAGCCTCAGGCCGTATCGTTATCAGTCAAGGGTGCACCCGAGTAATTATAACGGGAACAATAGCGTGTGATAATGTGGAGCATCAGTTGTGTGGTTAAGGGATGTCTGTAAGGGGAGGAGGAGGACATTCTCGGGGACGACGGTCCCCAGCGCTCATATGGAACTGGTACGCACAAGGCGGCAGCTCATCTGTCAGATATATAAAGGATTCCTCAAGCTGTAAGTGTAGGTTCATAGTTGCATACATGCTAATACAGATAACTGAGCTAGAGTGCTATAGGTACTCATTCGCGGCCATGAGATCGACCAGAAGTGGCTTCGCCACAGTATTCGACAAATAATCATTCCTTTCACGCTTTTATTGAGGACAACAATAAATTAGAGAATTTAGTACAACGATTTTGGAACCTCGAAGCATTACCCGCGCGCAAAATATTGAGTCCCGAAGAACAACAGTGCGAACAAATGTTCAACGAAACTGTGTCTCGCGAATCGGACGGTCGATATGTCGTCTCATTGCCTTTTTCGGATGATGGATTCGCAGACTCAAGTGAGAAATGCTATGGAGCTGTTATATACTTACGGATTGGCTCTTTGACCTCTGAAGCTTCACATGTGGCATTACTGTGTGCTCGCTCTCGCCTCGCTCCTCTGAAAAAGATAACTTTGGCTCGGCTCGAACTTTGTGCAGCTCATCTCCTCGCTCAACTTATACAGACAGCTCTAAAAACTATTAATACAAGATGTCAAGTGACCACCACGCTTGCTTTTTCTGATTCAACCATTACACTTGCATGGATTCATTCCTCACCGCACAGGTGGCAAACATTTATTGCGAACCGAACTTCTGCAATACATGATGTATTAGCCCCGCAGTACTGGTATCATATTCCTGGTCATGAAAACCCAAGTGACCTTGTTTCACGCCCTGTCACACCAAATAAATTAATCGATAATAAATCTTGGTTTGAGGGTCCTGAATGGCTTGCCTTTCCATATGATAAATGGCCCATAAGCTCTTTTAATAAATTGAATATTCCCGAATCAAAGTCCGTCTCTTTGGTTCAGAAACTAGATACTCAAAGTGAAACTCACCCGCTGTTGGCACTCATTGAGCGTATGTCAATTTGGACGAAGCTGTTAAATGCAGTAACATATGTCTTACGATTTTCAAAAATATTAAAGAGTAGTGGATCTATTAGCATAACTGATTTGAATGTCTCTGAAACTTACCTTATTAAAGTAGTCCAATCTGCATACTTTGTTTCAGACATTGATGCCATTAAAAATAATAAAACTCTTCGCGCCCCTCTTAGAAAATTAAATGCTTTCATTGATGATAACGGTGTCCTACGTGTCGGAGGACGTTTAAATAATGCTCCCATGACATACGAGCAAAAGCATCCAACACTCGTCCCCGCAAAGAGTAGAATAGCGCGTTTACTCATTGAACATTATCATCGCAAAAACTTTCACACAGGACCTGGGTTAGTCCTAGGCTTGCTCAGGCATGAATACTGGGTGCTACCTGCTCGTAGCATAGTTAGCAAGGTTATCCACGCCTGTAATAAATGTTTTAAACTTAAACCTAAAGAATTATATCCCTTTATGGGAAACTTGCCCGAATTTCGCGTTACTCAACAGAAATGCTTTTCGAAATGTGGAGTTGATTATATGGGTCCTCTATATATAACAATGAGTAAGAAAAGAGGAATTAAAAGTCAAAAGGCTTATGTATGCTTATTCGTGGACTTGGTGTCCAAAGCAATTCATTTAGAATTAGTCTCTGATCTGTCAACAGAAATGTATATCGCTGCATTCAAACGCTTCATCTCACGCCGCGGCCCCGTATCGCTTATCATGAGTGACGGAGGCAAGAATTTCATTGGTGCTCGTAACCAATTTAACGAAATTTATTCGGTAGTCTGTTCGGAAGAATATAACAAAGCTATCATTCGTGAATTAACTCCTCAAAAGATTGAATTCAGGATTCAGCCACCTTATGCTCCACACATGAGTGGAATATGGGAGAGTAATGTAAAGTGTGTCAAAGTACATCTTCACAAAGCAATTGGCTCTCAAATTTTGACATATGAGGAGATGAATACAGTGCTTATACAAATAGAAGCCCTAATGAACTCTAGGCCTTTATGTGTTCTCAGTAGTGACCCCTCTGAACCTTTGGCACTCACGCCGTCACATTTTCTAAATTTGAGCCCTTTAAAATATATACCGGCGGTAAATTTAGATGATATTCCTATGTCTCGCTTACAAAGATATAAACTAATTGACAAAATGGTACAATCTTACTGGAAAAGATGGCACATTGAATATCTTACCTCATTGCAGAGTCGAGAAAAATGGAACACTGTTTCCAACCCTGTAAAAAAGGGACAAATAGTTATATTAAAGGAAGAAAGACTTCCTCTTTTGTGTTGGCCTCTTGCTGTGATAGAGGAGACTTACCCTGGTAATGATGGTGTTACTCGGGTTGTAAAGGTCAAAACTAAAACTGGTACTTACATTCGTCCTGTGGTCAGAGTGTGTCCTCTACCCACTCAATAATCAATAATACTCCTATATTTAAAATAATTTTAGAATTAAGTATAGTCTTTCAAATTCTATAGATTTGTAGAAAAACAAATAAATAATAAGTAGCGGTTTGTATATGTGAATGAAGTTTATATTTAGTTCATTATGTTTTCAATGTATGAGTACACTCCAAGGCGGGGGAGTATGGTTTGGCCGAATTCAATAAAAAACATTTTACACCACACCACACACATTTTAAAAATTATCAATTTATCATCCATATCCTTACTCCATTCGTTTCCGAACGCATCCTTTCCCTTACCTCTGCGGAAGTTGGCAGTAACACTTCCGGTACATACCAAGTGCCTGTGACGTCACGTCCATTCGCCATATTGTTGCAACAAAAAACTCAAACTCACCGCGCGCGCGCATCTCCTCATTAAAAAACTCAAAAAATACATCAAACTTTAAATAAACCTCTAATTAAGTCTCAAAATTATCAAACAAATCTTGCAAGTAAAATTATGTGATTGGATTGCCGAAGAATCTCAACTGAACCAGCACATCAGGTATTCATCGCAGCAGCAGACGAGGTAATCCCTACTAATCCTTTCATAATTTACACCAATACTAAATTAATATAAGTAAACTTTAAATATCGTTGCTCAACGTGAAAATATTTACGATTTCCCGCCGTTATTTTTTTTAAACAGAATCGCAAGTCTATTTTTCCACCAAAAAAACGCTAACTATTTGAGACACATACAAAAATGTCGTGTTTGCAACAGAAAAATAAGAGTTGAATTGGCTGATTACGAGCTGTGCCGTCTTTTCTATGCCAGTTTCTAGTTTTTAAAAAATTTGGTACTCGACAAATAAAGGAATTTTCTCAAATATGCTCTGAAATGTATGCGTTAATATCACGAAATGAAGACAAGAAGTTTCTTGTTTATGGCTCCCTACATTACTTCTTGGCCTTAAGCCATTATTGTCCGCTACTCTAACTTTTTAAATTTGCTTACTAATATTAAACTGACAAAGGAAAATTACGTACTGCCAACCACCACTACTAGACTGTAAGCAGACTTGCGACGTAAAAAAAAAACAAAATCTATGGTACTATACTTATGTGCGGTTAAACATGGTGCTTGAACGGCTTGTTGAAATGGCATGTTTAAAAAATAAAAAAGGCGGCAAATTGCACAATTGTTTTCTGAACTTTCGTTCCGATTGTAATTTCAACAAACTAGTATTTAATTGATTCCTCACATCGTTTGAGAAAAGCACTATACAATCCTCGGCCGGAACAGGGATTGCTGGACGAGCATTGGGGTAGACTGGATACAACCAGTTCTTACTTCACGGCCTCTGCAGTAATGTACTATTATATATAACATTCCAGGCGGCCTGCAATGTTATTTATTTTTTAATTTAGATCTGACCTTAAACTATACACTTTACCTTCCAATATGTAGCGAGTTATGTTCACTTTGCGGGCCATTTTTGAGAAAAGTGGTTTAACAAGTTACGGTAGCCTAGTGGTTCAGGCATGCGGCTGTCAAGCGGCGGTCGTAGGTTCGAATCCCGGCTAGTATCAATGATTTTTCGGGAATTTATGTACCGTTAGCTTTTCGGTGCAGGAAAACATCGTTAGGAAACCGGTCTAATCCCAATAAGGTCTAGTTTTCCCTCTGGGTTGGAAGGTCAGATGGCAGTCGCTTTCGTAAAACTAGTGCCTATGCCAAATCTTGGGATTAGGTGTCAAAGCGGACCCCGGGCTCCTTCGGGGGCACAACCGGGAATAACGCTAGGAGGATGATGACTACTTTAGAACCTTAAGCCTCAGGGACAAGTGCCACCGCCGGCGAGTAGCGAGCACTCAATCAATCAATCATTTATTTTACATAAAATACGGTGTACAAAAAGGTAGTACAATCAAAACAAGAGTATCACATGTTTTGCTGCTAGTGCACCACGTAAAATGTAAGGTAATATTCATCTAATTAATTAATAATAAATACAATATCTATATTAAATGTTGTCCTGGAATGTCAAATAATAGTAAATAAAATAATTTTGGAATACAATTGCTATCACATCCTTTATCATAAAATGCCATAATTTAAATATTCATTGACCGAGTAGGAGCATTTTTGCACTAGCCAACTTTTGAGTTGTCTCTCATAGTAAATCTTAGTCGCTTTTACTCGCGCGAGTAAGAATAACTATGAGAGTACTCGCTACTCGGCGGCGGTGGGACGAGTGCAAACATTAATAGACTTGAAAGTGTTAGACCCCCTTTTTAGACTGACTATACAACTTCAGTTTACTATCGATCAAGCTCGGTCGGTGCCGCAAACAGTGTGCATTAGATGTAATTAAATGAATAGAACAAATCCAAAACTCAAACTTTCCTCTTTTATCGGGATCGAACGCAGGCGCGGGTCCGTCAGCACTCAGCGGCATAGGCAGCAAAATAAGCCCCTTTTATTTTTTAACCGACTTTAATACAAGGAGCTTTCATACCTCATTGATCTTGGCAGCTATAATTCTCAACGTTGTATGGTTTTGATATGCTCGGCGGCGGTAGCGGTTTATCTAATTCATTGCATGCGATCCCAACTAACCACAGTGCAGTTTTTCCTTTCATTTAAAATTTATAATTTTCGTTTGCAGCGTTACTGCTTAAAAAAAAAAAAACACAGTGCGTTACGCCTCTCGACCGTGCAATGAACAGATAAAACGCTTTCGACGCCGCAATTCGCGCAATGTCGAGGCAGAACGGCAGAGGTATCTTCTAATTTAATTTCTGGTGATATTATGAGTAATCTAGGATGCAGACTAATGGCTATTAACTTTTACAACGAGACACATACCTTCTTTTGTATCTCAGCATCCATCTCATCTCGCCTCTTTTTGGTGGCTTCCTCTTCCTCTTTCTTTTTAACTTCTTCTTTCTTCTGTTCTTCAGTCTTCGTAGTTTTGGTTAAGTTTTTGTAAACAGGCATTTTACCTGTCGAGAAAATAAATAAAATAGTAATACATTTTCATAAGATATAATTAAATCCACAATTGCTAGAAGTGTCACTGGAAATTACATTGAAAAAATATTTACATTTCATTAAATTGACTTACAATTACTACGTATACACGGTGATCCCGGGAATTTCCGTTAAATTCGGCATCTTGCAGAATACATTCACAGAAACAAAATTAGCATAATAGTATCTTGAAAAAAAAAAAAAAAAATCTTTCTTTGTACATAATAATTTAATGTAGCATTAACAGTTTTTGTCTTATTGAACAAGGATTCAAAACCAGAAGGTCCAAGAAGACACATTAAATAAAAAAAATGTACCTCCGAGGCAGTTTTTGCCTAATATCGAACGAACTCACTTGGTAAACATTCTTGTAGTGTATAGGAACCTTACAACGTTCAAAAAGCTGTTATGACATCACAGAAGAGCCTGGTTAAATCTGCAAATCTGATTTAATTAAAATATTGAATATCTTGATAACAGTAAGAGTTAAGATACTACTGTCTTGAAGAAATTAACTTTATCTGATCTAACCTATGCCCCCTTGCAATTAACGGAAATTGCCAAAAACACGTAGTAGACTGTCTTCCATTATGTAGTTAGATTGAATTAGAAGTTGTACTGGGCGTTTTCCGCAAATCGACATCCAGTGTGCCTATTTTGCGTGAAAAACGGTGGGGTAGCGCTACTCTAACCACCCCAGCTCCTCTAGAAAGTTGGTGAGTGCCCTGGTGTCGCTGAGTGCGTCCCGTAGTGTGTCCGGAGACCCTAGGTGCTTTTTCCTGTATACTTCTACGAGGGGCGGCTGATAAGTCCTAAGCCTATGGTATTTCGAGGTCGTATATGGGTTTATGGTACTGGCCACTAGAAAGGCCATTTAAAATGAATTATTAAAAACAAAACCATGTCATATTTGTTTGAATTTCTCTTGAAATATTCAACGGAAAAGTCCACCATGTCTGAATTATCAACAAATATTACGAAAATTGAGCACCGTGCTGTAATTAAGTTCCTTACAAAAAGTGCTAAATCACCGCAACGTATTTTTGAAGAAATGGCTAGTATTTATGGTGCCTCTGGACCTTCTTATGCTACGGTCAAAAAGTGGAGTCGCTTATTTAAACTGGGTAGGGAGTCGATTGAAGACGATCCCCGTTCAGGGAGGCCAATATCGGTGGTGACTGAAGAAAATGTAAGAAAAGTCAGAAAATTTGTAAGTATTAGAAGACCGGAGAGTTAAGGTTTGGCAAATAACTGATACTGTAGGCATTAGTAAAGAATGGGTTGGGGAGATTTTACATGAACATTTGAGCATGACTAAGGTCAGTGCTCGCTGGGTACCGAAAATGCTGACGGCGTTCGATAAAGAACGTCGTGTTGAAACTTCCCAGGCGTTTTTAGATCTGTGCGGAGATGGTATAGATGAAGTTTGCTCCCGAATAGTAACTGTTGATGAAACATGGATCAGGCAGTATGATCCGGAGTGTAAGTCTGAATCCATGCAGTGGATTGAAAAGGGTGAAAGACCACCAAGTTTAAAGTGCAAAAATCGGCATTTAAGTTAATGGCCACTGTGTTTTGGGACTGTGATGGCATTCTCTTAATAGATTATTTGGCCAAAGGTTCTACAATAAATGCACTTTATTGTGCTAATCTATTGAGACACGTGCGAGAAGCGGTAGTTGAGGAAAGGAGGGGCAAATTAAGGAAAGGCATTTTGTTTTTGCAAGACAATGCACCCGTTCACACCGCCCGGGTTGCGAGGAGGCTCTGAAGGAGCTAGCCCCTAGCGATTATTTTCTGTTCAGTAATTTAAAGAGAGTTACGGGGAAAGAGATTTAGCAGTGATGAAGGCGGCTGTAGAGGAGCATTTTGAAGGCCAATCTAAAGAATATTTTTTTAACGGCCTAAAGCATTGTATCAAAAATGTAAAAAATGCATTGAATTAGATGAAAATAAACATAAGTTATTTTTTATATATTGTTTTTTTCTACCATAGGCTTAGGACTTATCAGCCGCCCCTCGTACCTGCTTGCAGTCCAGTAGAATATGATTAGTCGTCGCTTCCGCCTCCATGCACGCTCTGCACATGGGGCTCTGTGGTATCAGGCCGCTATATTGGAATGTCAGTAGAAGCGCCCGCCAGAGACTATGCAAAGGAACTCTCAATAGAGTAGGTGGCACCTTCTAAGTGATATGCGCACACATATGCTAGGTTTGCTAGGGATGTCTGCTCTTTTATAGCATACTTCGATGTTCTTACCTATGAAAGGCATTTTCCTGATCTCGGGCTTGCGCGTGGGGCTGCGTGTCGCGCGCGACTGAGAGCGCCTTTCGCGCGAGCGGGACTCCCCGCGCCGAGGAGTTTCGCGAGAACGAGATGAACGCTCCGGCTCCCTGCATAATATACACACAGATATATATAAATATATGGACCTATATAGACACTTTGAAGTCTCGCACTCAGATTTATTTAAATGCTTTTTTTACTATATATGTGTCGATTAATTTACTTTTGAACGGTAAAGAAATAAGTACATAATTTTTCCAAAACCTTTAAGTCCCATATCTTTACACTTTGTTCTGATCATTTGGTGGTTTACCAATTTTACCATCTATACACACTATGTTTCAACATATCTTACTGTCCTATCCTCGTAAGGCCCAAGCTATTTTTAGGACTTATGTAATAACGGCCCAGTGTCCTGAAAATAGGTCAAAAAAATACTTTAATTTTGAAATTTCGAGCCCCTTAAATAGAGTTTAAATTTTATTACCAAAAGCTAATGAGGTGGGCTGTTAATCCTGAAATTCTTTGTCCTAAAATTAGGCCGATGGGCCTTAAGAGGCTATATGGACATCAAATAGTGTTCACACCGCCATTAGAATGGGATTGGAACAACTGACTAGAAATAAGTTGATACACATTTTGACGTATTTATATGCGCTATGTGTCTAGACCTCACTGTCAGATGAGTTAATGATGTTGATGATGATAATGATGTTCTGAAGGGACGCGGCCGGTAACAGGCCATTCCCTAAGTTTGGAGCCTCAGTTTACAGATGAGTTAATAGTATACTGACCTCTTCCTGTGCATTTCCCTCTCTCTTCCCTCCCGCGACTCCCGTCCCTCTCTCGCCAGCGCGTCGCGGTTGCGCGTCATCCGACTCTTGAGAGAGTCCAACAGTTGTCTGTCGCTTTCGTTCAAACGCGCCTCTGCTATGTTCGCCATCCATTCTGTTAGAGACGAACATTAGGGGAGTCCACAAGATTTTTTTTAAACACAAATCGACCTAGTCCCAAACTAAGCAAAGCTTATGTACTATGGGTACTAGCCGACGATAAACATATAAATACATAGAAAACAACCATGACTCATGAGGGCCATGTTGGGAGTTTCTCTGCGTGACCGCATCAGAAATGAGGCTATCCGCAGCAGAACCAAGGTAACCGATATAGCCCTCCGGATCGCTAAACTTAAGTGGCAGTGGGCGGGGCACATAGCACGTAGAACCGATGGCCGTTGGGGCGGAAAGGTTCTCGAGTGGCGACCACGTACCGGAAGGCGCAGCGTGGGTCCCCCGACAAGGTGGACTGATGACCTGGTAAAGGTTGCGGGAGTCCGCTGGATGCGGGTGGCGCGGGATCGGTCACTTTGGCACTCTTTGGGGGAGGCCTATGTCCAGCAGTGGACGTCTTTCGGCTGATATGATGATGATGATGAACCATGACTCAGGAACAAATATTCGTGCTCATCACACAAATAAATGCCCTTACCGGGATTCGAAACCGGGACCTCTTGCTTCGTAGACAGGGTCACTACCAACTAGGCTGAAGCGGTCGTCAAATTGACGGTTAGAGTCAAAATTTACGGTTAAGTAAGGCCCGTATGGCCTTGATGTTTGTCGAGCGTTTTCACCGAACGGGCCGGTCCGTAAGCTGGTGTAACCCGCCCTAGACTTGCAGAATTCTAACTTTCAGCTCCGTGAAACGGGGCACAGCAGTCGGCCATGACTCTTCTGATAAATTGACAGTAGTTTCCCGAGCTTTATCAATGCACAATGTACGATTCTCACCGAACGGGCCAGGCCAGAGCGCATTCTATTACATGCAAAGGAATTTACCGGAAGGCGCGGCGTGGGTAGGCGAGACAAGGTGGACTGATGACCTGGTAAAGGTCGCGAGAGTCCGCTGGATGCGGGTGGCGCAGGATCGGTCACTTTGGCACTCTTTGGGGGAGGCCTATGTCCAGCAAAGGACGTCTTTCGGCTGATATGATGATGATGATGACGAATAAAGAGTATTTTTAGTGTATTGTACATTGAGCCTGAATACATCCGCATCGCGTTGTGTGGTGAAGGCTTTAGAAGGTAAACAACTCACTCTTTTTCTTCTTCTTAGTGGCAGCGTCGCTGTCCGTGCTGCTCGAGGAGCTGGACGAGCTGCTGCTGCTCTTCTTCTTCTTCTTGCTCTTCTTCTTTTTGTCTTTCTTCTTCTTCTTTTTCTCTTTCTCTTTCTCCTCCTTCACTTCGGTCGGCGGCGGCGGGCTGTCCTTGGGCTTTGTGTGAAAGCCGTCTGTTGAATGAGAGTTATATATTAGAGTGTATGCCTATGTAGAATGGTAAAAGTAGAAGTACCTACGCGAATAACGGGAGCAAACATCTCAAAAATATCAGGACATTCATGTAATGTCAAGAAAAAAGTACGTAATAATTTCAATGCAATGATGCAATGTCGCGATTATGGATTTTATAATGTAGTACTTAGACTAAATGAACTGGTACTTCTTGGGACTCTTAAGTTGTGCAATTATACAATCACTCTGTCCGCGTGGAATTAGTTTATATCGCAGCTCCATACAAACTTTTACCCCCCATTTCACCCCTTTAGGGGATGATTTCGGGGATAAAAACTATCCAATGTCACTCTCCATCCCTTCAAGTATCTGCACTTAAAAAATCACGTCAATTCGTCTCTCCGTTTTGCCGTGAAAGACGGACAAACAAACAAACACACCTTTCACATTTATAATAATAGTAGCTACGGTAGCCTAGCGGTTCAGGCATGC
Organism: Epinotia demarniana; assembly: GCA_945867215.1. Taxonomy (NCBI): domain Eukaryota; kingdom Metazoa; phylum Arthropoda; class Insecta; order Lepidoptera; family Tortricidae; genus Epinotia; species Epinotia demarniana. Next base: position 5,682,610 of record OX244262.1, read on the forward strand.
GGCTGTCAAGCGTCGGTCGTGGGTTCGAATCCCGGCTCGTACCAATGAGTTTTTCGTAAAACTAGTGCCTATGCCAAATCTTGCGATTAGGTGTCAAAGCGGACCCTGGGCTCCTTTAGGGGCACAACCGGGAATAACGCTAGGAGAATGACGAAAAATGAGTATGGAAGTATGGATATACTAACCCTTATTGAAGGTGATGGTATGCGCGGCATACCGGCTGGCCGCCTGAGCAGCGGCCTTCGCCGGGTCCTCCTCGCGCTTCACCTTGGAGCCCCGCGCCTTCTCGAACGCCTTCTGCCGGTCCGACATCCAATCCGTCTCCCAGTGGGGGTTCTGCTCTACGAAGTTCTGGAAAACGTATTCTACCATGACTACTGAACTGTAACTACATCGGTTAATTTAATAATTTACTTAAAAAAAAAAGTTTTAACCAATTTCAATTTAGTACTCCGCCAAGCCACGAGAACATTTCCTATTTTTTTTTTTACAATTTTGCACAAACTGATTTCCGATATCAAAAGCGTTAATTACTATAGAAAAAAACCGAATTGCTGTATGTGGGCCGACAATATTTGAGGACTTCCATCGATTCCCCAAGATCATCACCAATGGCACTTCACTAGTTCCTATTTCAACGGAATCTTATCAGAACCTGAGACGTACTTTTGCACTTTTAAGTACATAATTGAGGAATTCGATAAGTCATCTGTGGTCTTATGATTCCGGATGTAAATAACAGAGTTATAACAGAAAATACCAAAATCACTACACGCGTGCCTAATAAAATTGAGGAGTCCCCTCAATTCCTCATTGATCCCGTCATCTAAGTAAATTTTGAAAAAAATGGGACCCACGAATAAAAAAAAAATTTTCGATTCGGCTCATCAATGACGGAGTTCGAGGTAACATTAAAAAAAATACAGCCGAATTGAGAACCTCCTCCTTTTTTTGAAATCGGTTAAAAAGAGCTGTCTAAAGCCCTTATTACACTGTTCTAAATTTAGTCACTGATTCAGTCAGCATTTCAATCGTGTCGGCGTCAACTCTCATGTTGCCCAAAACTTATTTATCCGTGCACCATGTTTCTATACCTACAAGTACAAAACGCAACACGTCCGCCCGCCCTCAGGTGTGCGAGGCGACTGACTGCACTAATGTTATTACACCTATCCTAACTAGGATGCTAAATCATTCAGCTTGTCAGAAACCATCCTTACTCCTATTAGTACATCCTAACTTGCTTAACGCGATTACACTTTACTAATTTAGGATTCTAAATCATTTAGAATCCTAAATTTAGGAAAGTGTAATAACCCTTTAAGATAAGCAATAGACAAAACTCAATAGGGGTGCAGACTCGAAAATTATTATTACTAAAAATATTGCCTAGTGACGAAAATCCCATTCAGATATCTCAAAGAATTACGAAGCTACAACCGTTTTCATATTGCTTGTTAGAGAGAAAACGCAGTGTGTGACGTCACGTTACGCGAGGCTTGCGGGGTGCCGTGTCGACGGTGGCGCCGAACACGATGGAAACGGCATGGCACGTCGCCGTCTATTAGTGACGTCACAATCTTTTGCGTTGATTTTTTTCTTGACAATCATAGCACCACAGACTAACTAGACTTATCATCATCATCCTATCAGCCGAAAGAGGTCCAATGCTGGACATATGCCTCCCCCACAGAGTGTCACTATGACCGGTCCTGCGCCACCCGCATCCAGTGGACTCCCGCGACCTTTACCAGGTCATCAGTCCACCGTGTGGATCACTCGATTATGGCATTTAAGGTTATACTCTTAAGGATTAAATTGGCATGTAACTCACGGTGTAGTTTTTGGAATGCACGATGGACTTGAGATGGGCGGAAGCACAGTGAAGGTCCCCGATGAATTGGTCGCACAACTTGCAGTACCAAGCCGTCGACGGCACGAAAAATTGTAAACCTTAAAACAACAGGATAAGGTTCACATTGGCATAATTTAAGTAGACTTCATAAATGTCCCGGAATTGGAAAATTTATTAATACATCTAGTAACATAATAACCTACGACTATCAAAGAGGTTTGGGTAAAAATATTGTTTTTTTTTTTAGATTAGCTGCCATTCGTAAAAGTGCTAGATTATGATAGATCTATTCAAAACAAACATCATTTTGTTAATACACTAAAATGCATCAGAGTCGAGATATCTCCTATATGTATTTTCACAGGTCATATTGAAAAGTCATAAACAAAACTTCAAACTTAAATATCTCTGCTCCGATATAGTTTAACGCGTTTAATTTTATCTATGCGTATTAAGAGGCCGCAGTAAGCTCGGCCGAATTTCACCTTCCCATACAAACGAAACGTAGTTACGCTCTCATTTTAAAACCACGTGTTGGATTGTGACGAAACTTTGCATATACAATGACATGAGGCATATATTATATGTCTGTAATTAGTTTATATGGTTCCAATTTATAAAACAAACTAAGTACAGCAAAAACTAGTTTTGTATGAAAAACATAAATTCGCTGTGTTTTTTTTATTATGGTATCTGAAGCTACATAAACTAATTATAATTACAAACATAGATATACCTCATTTCATTGAACATGCAAAGTTTCGTTACAATCCAACACGTAGTTTTAAAATGAGAGCGTAACTACGTTTGTTTGGAGAATCGAGCTTACTGCGGACTCTTAAGAGGTCCTCTAAACGATCATTAAAAAACATCCTTGGCCGCTGCAAAAAATAAAGACGACATTTTTTCCCATACAAATGCCCATTACGAATGTATCACTTTGTGGTTAATGGTATTAAGGTTTCTTCACGATGCACATTTCTGTTTGATCATGTTTTCGAAACCATTTAATAGTCAACAAACCCAAAAAAAAGATAGAAGTTACTCGTCACTTCTGTGAAATATACCATTAGTAGAATGTCCTCCAAGAACGAATGAAGAGGTTTTGGATTTAGTCGGAGAGAAGAGATCCTTGCTAAGGACGATTGAAAATAGAAAAGGAAATATGTTGGGGCACCTGTTACGACATGACATTTACATAAAAACTATAATCGAAGGGAAAATAGAGGGAAGAAGAGGCAGAGGAAGGCCGCGACGTGCTTTTATGGACCAGGTCAAGGAGAAGGTCAATGTAGTGTCGTACCAGGAGCTCAAAGCAGTGGCAGAGCGTAGAGCTGAATGGCGGTTACTCCACCGACAAGAGCAGAGCTCTTAAGTTGAAGAAGAAGAAGAATGTCCTATTCACAAAACTTCATTCCTTTCGCAAAACGCCCCTTTTCTAAAATGTCCTCTTTGCAAAATCTTTCATCTCACTAACGTAACTTTTTGAATGGTAATTTTGCGAACGTGACTTTTTGTCGGTGGTCGAAAGACTATATTTTGCGGGAAACTTTTACGAAAGGTACTGAGGGGCGTTTTGCGCCCTAGGAAAAAAAAGCGCGCATAAAATTAAATAGAAAGCAAAAATTCGAAATATTTCCGCTAGCTGTTGCCGTTGAGATTTTTTAAATTTTGATTTTTAAGCCTGTTTAGAAGCACTAGGGCACTACCTCTAATCTGTATGATTGACACCTCTGGGTTAGGCTCGTGAAACACACTTTCCCAAAATGTGCACTTTCTGTAAAGGTACATTATTTAGAATGATAATTTTCCCGGAAAGTACACTGTGTCTAAAATTGCACTTCCCGATATGTACACTTCGTCAATAGGTGCTCTTTCGCAGATGGTATATTTTCCCGGAAAGTACACTTTAGGTGTGTGTGTGTGTGTGTGAAGAAAGTGTGTAGAAAATGCTCTAAATGGGAAAGTGAACATTTTGGGAAAGCTTGCGTTTTGGAAAAGTGCACTGTTTGAAAAAGTGCACATTTTGGGAAAGTTTCCAAATTGGGAAAGTGTACATTTCGTGAAAGTGTGTTTTACGAGTCTAACTCATACCTCTGATAGGAGTCCGCTTGGTGGGTGCTGATTGGAAGCTCGGGAAGCCCTCGTTAGCGGTGGTCACGCTGTGCCACGGCGCCTCCATATGCGCTGCCGCCATTCTGCAACAACCACTTACCATATAACCATGGACGCAAATATACGAAACAGAAGTAAGGTTTACTATGATTAGTATACAGGAAAAAGCACCTAGGGTCTCTACACCTACACGTATTTAAGAACTGTGCCTATGTACAATTTTACCTATGTTGAACAAATAAACTATTTGTATTTGATAAGCAACTCACTTCTGATGCGCCGGTGAATGCAGATGATTCAAATAGTCCTTAGCAGTGGGCGGGAACTCATTGCACACTCGGCACCAGTGCATCTCTGGATCGTAGTACACATAGTTGAACTTCTTGTTGGTCGGCGACCTGAGGGACGGTGCAAGGGTTAATACAATAAATAAGTATACGATCTGTACGCGCCACAAAGGTTCACGTGTCTGAAGGTAACTTGCAGGGTCGCAGTGTCAGAGGGGTTCGCGTGTCTGATGGTAGCTACTGGCAGGGCCGCAGTGTCACAGAGGGGTTCGCGTGTCTGATGGTAGCTACTGACAGGGTCGCAGTGTCAGACGGGTTCGCGTGCCTGATGGTAGCTTTTGGCATGGTCGCAGTGTCAGAGGGGTTTGCGTGTCTGATGGTAGCTACTGATAGGGCCGCAGTGTCAGACGGGTTCGCGTGCCTGATGGTAGCTACTGGCAGGGTCGCAGTGTCATAGGGGTTTGACGGTTATGGAGGAGGCGACGTCAGGCTAACTTCAGAGACGCTTATGTGGCGCGTGTTATCGTATTTATTTATTTTATTATTAGCATCAAACAAGGCATGATGTACAAATACCTTAAAGACTAGCAAACAGTCATATCGAAATACGTAACTTAAATAACACGATTAGGCAGCGACGCACGGCGCTTATTCTGGTACAAACACTTTTATATTAGGCAAATGCCGCCCATTCTATTCGACAACCCGAGAAAAAGATCTCCGGTTTAGCATGGTTTAAGTTTAGACCACTCTATTTTTAAAACATTCAGGATTTCGCATTTGTGTTCTTTGATACGATTTTCTCTAGCCTTTTTATAAATCATAGAGCAAATGGAAATGAGGTCTATTATTTGGCGGTCTTTCACTGCTAAATTTTTTTTTTTTTTTTATGTGATAGGAGGCAAACGAGCAGGCGGATCACCTGATGGTAAGCGATTACCGCCGCCCATGGGCACCTGCAACACCAGAGGTGTTGTGAGTGCGTTGCCGGCCTTTAAGATGGGAGTACGCTCTTTTCTTGAAGGTTTGAAGGTCGTATCGGTCCGGAAATACCGCAGGCGACAATCCATTCCACAGATTAGCTGTGCGAGGCAGGAAGCTTCTGGAGAAGCGCACAGTTGAGGACTGCCAACCATCTAAGTGGTGAGGATGGTAATGTTGTCGCGTTGGACGATGGCGAAAAGAAGCGGTAGGGATTAATCCGAACAATTCCTCGGAGCTCACTACACGCACGCGCGCGAGAGCTCGCGGAGTTCACTGCTAAATGAGTGAAGTAGATGGGAATTATTGGTGTATCTTATGGATAAGTAATTTTAGGGTTCGTGTGAGATGTTGGTTTCTGTATAGCTCTTAAAATACATTTCCATTAAGTACCTGTAGTTTCAAACCGTCGTTAATCCGTAAGTAATGTCTTTTAAAATCTGTTTGAATCGTAAGTTTGACTGCTTCACGCGCCATTTTTATTATTGTCGATAGCAGGAACTGGAAAGTCTGCCAAAGGAACGCAAGTCTTTTTAGGCTTGGCTTAACCAAAGTGAAATAAAATATAAGTTTTGTACATATTTCTGAAGGTAGCTTGTTTTCAAGAGAGTACACAAAGGTACACAAAAGGTAAATTCCCGAGGTCCACTCTCACTACTAAACTTGAAAATGTTGGGATTATTCATGACACATGAGCAAAAAACTTCGCTGTAATGAATAAATTGACTTGATCGAGTTCATTAATAGTTTTAAGGTTATAAAATTGAAATAAAAGCTGAATATAATTCCCGGCACGCAAATAGAATCTGCTCAATAGTCGATTTTTGGGCTTAGGCCCACGTCTACAGATTCCGAATTCTGTAGATTCTCATGTTGACATATTCCCAATTTTACAGATTCTCAAGTTCACAGATTCCTAATTCTACAGATTCTTATGTTTACAGATTCCCAATTCTACAGATTATCAAGTTAACAGAATCCCAATTCTAAGGTCGGTCCGTGTAGGTACGACGACAAGCGAAGCGAGGAGTGTCAGGTGTACTGTGATCCTATGCCCGCGAGCCGAGCGAGCGAAGCGAGCGTGCCTGGCCGATTTTTAGGGTTCCGCAGTCAACAAGGAACTCTTATAGTTTCGCCATGTCCGTCCGTCTGTCCGTAGGAATTTATGTGTAGGTACTAAAATTGAAATTATTATTTGAAGTGCACGTAACCAGTAGAATTCAGAATGTGTAGAATTGGAAATCTGTAGAATTATAAATCTGTAGGATTGGGAATCTGAAGAATTGGGAATCTGTAGAATTGGGAAGCTGTAGAATTTGGAAGCTGTGGGATTGGGAATCTGTAGAGAATGGAATCTGTAATGGAAATCTGTAAAATTGGGAACAATTCGATTTTTGGAGCATCCATAACAACGAGGCGCAGCGGGCCCCGAGCATGTGCACTTGTAAACCTGCGTGATCGACATTTTGGATCTGCTTAAGTGCCGGGGATTATCCACGACTCGTTTTCGACGTATTTTTTTTGAACAAGAACACCAAATAAGTTTTAAAAACATGAAAAGAAAATAAGCAATTTTATGACATTTCCCATGGTGGGATTCAACAAGAAACAAGCAATCGAGTAGTTTTATATTGTAACTGTTTTTTAAAGATATTGAATAAAACGCAAACACAAGGTAAGGAAAACATTATATAAAACATTGTAAACACAGATTTATTTCACACATCCAAAAAAAAAACAACATAATTATACAGTTTACACGAAAACTTACATCAGTTGGTAATAATTAATTACATAATCTGAATTTACTTTATTTCTTATATCTTAATTAATTATTAGGTAGTCTCCTTCAAGTTAGTTTCTAGTCTACAGTAAAACAGAACTGATGTACATAATAACTTATAATTATATATATCAGAAAGTATGAAACATATATAATACATTCATAATATCAGCCAGCAATTAAATAAAAGCTACAATAGTCCTTATAAATAGCCAAACAAATCCATACCAAATAACCTGTTATACAGCTGTTGTCCATCCATTCTGTACATCTGTCTTCAATATGTGCATTTCTCTGAACAGTGGCACTGTGGAAGCAAACTCGAAGGCACGCGAAAGCCTCTCGCATTCCTGCTTGGGGATATATTTCAACTAATATACAAATTACCATATTTAAGTCTTGTTTAACTAAAATTTTGCGGTTAGGCGTATTTGAAGCATGTTCAGAAATATAAAACCTTTGGAACTTAGCTTAGTGCTAGTTAGTATATTTCTAATCAAGCTTCACGTGCAGAAAGTATTGTATAGATAGTATAAATTTCAGCTCAACAAGACGGATAGAACATTGTGTGTACCTGGACTTTCTCTTGTTCCTGTGTTCCGGACTGGAGTCTCCGGAGTCAGCAGCCGCCTCGGTCACCTCCTCACCGATGATCCCATTCAGCATGTCCACCACATTGTTGATCGTCTTCAGCTTGTTCTGAATCTCCAACTAGACAAACGCAAGCACAGATGCAACGGAATCCCAGTCGTGTAAGGGCAAGCGAAGCTACACAACTAAGAGTCCATAGGAGGCAACATGTTATATATTTTGTGTTATACATTCTGTTCAATTCAAACCTGCAGTTTAGTGTTCTCCTTCAAAAACCGTTTAGTATCCGGCGATGGGGAGCGCTTCGGGTCGCCGCGGAGCTCGTTGCGTTGGTCTTTGAGCGTTTCGAGTTCCTTTTTCAAAATTCCCGCCTTTTTCATGTAATCCTCACGCTGCTTGGACAGTGCTGCCTTCTGGTGGCGCATTTCCGACTCAATCGCCGCTGCGTGAGAAAGGCCATTGTAAGTTAATTGGCTAATTTGAACAAGTGCGACGTCACATAATCTGCAAGCAGACCCGCTAGGCACGTGGCAAGTAGGATCAATTTAAAGTGGTGACATTGCAAATGAGTCTTTCTGATGTTATGTGAGGTCACACTCAAAATAGCAAACTGTATTTTATTATTATATATTTACGATTCGTAACGCTAGAAAGATAAAGCATTTCCGGTTGATGTTCTATAGTACTGATAACACGAAAACCAGTGCCTTTAACAAGGAAACAAAATCATGTAAGCATATTACAATCTGCATCAATAGTCTTATATATATATATATATATATTTAAATGTTGTGTGCAGAAATCACTGCACTTACCAAAGTATACACTACACCCAATTCACAATGATGTACTGTAAATATTTTTTCCTGTAAACACTTATCAAATCAACACATGCTGCACATTCTTATTGGAGACACAACAGATGTTAGTAACGTAAAATATAATATAAAACATACATAATTGACATTATAAATATATGTTGGTGCCCTCTTTTTGAAATGGTCAGCTTCTTTCTTCCCAGTAGAGAACTATAATCCTTTCCTATGTTCTATTAGAACATGGCATATTCATTTGCATAATTTTTCTCTCCCTTGCATTAATGCTTTAACATCAGCATTTGATAATTAATATGTAGTTGATATACGCAAGTTTTGTTGAAGCTCAAATATGCAATTTGATCATTGAATGTGTTTTGTAGCATAGGGGACTTGCACAGGACCATGATGAGTGATGGAAAAAGAGATTTTTGTCCAGCTGTGGCACAAAAGAGGCTAGGGTAAAGAAAATATGGAAATGCATATCCGTGGTTAGTTAGAAACATTGTGCATGCTGTATTAGATTATTGTATTTATTGTACTTTAATATTATGTGATAATTCTATTCTACTAATACAATCATGCAACACAAAGCATCAATATTCTTGATATAATGTTGATGAAATAGTTGTAGATTATGCAATGATTCCAGAACAGCTTATGATTGTTGCATTCGCCTCTCTCTGACACCACTGGATTGAAAGAGACGGGTGGATTATGTCTTTATCGCGTGATAAACACGACCATAAAGCGTGCTGGACGGATAAGGCTACTTTCATCCAAAAAAATATATATTACGATGTTTCTAAATTCTAAACTAGCTCACGAAAACACTGTTGTATTCATATGCACTGTAAAATCATAAAATGCACAATTTCTTTTTAAAACCAGGATACAAGTGGAGAATTACCTGGATTAATAATCACAAAATATATCTAGAAAGATAATTATAATATAATTCAACTCTTACCATTTTAAATGAGTTTATACACTTGTTTCAATGCCATGCAAATATATGTATACCTATAGTCACTGGATAAAGGGTTATTTTGCAGTGGTAATTTGTTTTCATCAACCCTTTCACCGCGCATGACGCGATCAAACTTAACTCTAGATTCGAATTTCACTGCAAAGTGGAAAATATGATCTACAGCACATTAAAAGCTGTCCGGTGAATGAGTTGATATAATTAAAACTAAAGTAATTAAGTAGCACCAGGCATGATCATGTCTGCATCCATACTAATATTATAAATGCGAAATTGTGTCTGTCTGTCTGCTCTTCACGCTTAAAACGCTGAACCGATTTTGGTATAGAGATAGATTGGGTCCCGGGGAAGGGCATACAACAGATTTTATCTCAGAAATCATTCCCTAAGGAGATAAAAGTTTGTATGGAGCTATAACAGAAACAAGGTTCCTGCGGATGGTGTCGCAGGCAGAAGCTAGTCAGGCAGAAAGCATTTGTCTTGCTCACACTAACATACTTGCCAGTGAAGGATGGATGCTCTATGTCTGACATAAACAAGATCATAGCTGAGAAGAATTCATAAGATATTTAAGAACTGACAATACGACACGTTTTGGCGCTGTATCAGCTCGGAGCAGACATTACGGTAGAGTCATTTGTTGACCATTTTGAAACCCCCTATATTTCAGGCCACCAAAAAAATTTTCTTTTAAGTCTAAGCTAAGTTGGTCTGACTTTCGGTGAGTATGTGGTGTAAAATAATACCATCCGTATAAAGCTTCTAAAATTAGGGAGTATTAGGAATATTTTTTTCTTAACAAATATTTCATTAATGATAAATAAAACTTACACATGGGACATGAAAAACAATTTCTACATAGATCAGGAAATCATAGTGACAATTTTCAATATGACATACCTTCTTTCTTTATCTGTTCCTCAATGTTAAACTGTGGAGGTGCTGTGGGCGGCGGCGGCAGTGACAGTTGGTTCCAATTGCCAATGTCTGGAGGTTGCGGTGTTGGAGGGACCGTAGCCACAGGAGGGAAGTCATCATAGATGTTCGCGTAGGACTGAGGTGGGTAGCTGTTGTAGGAAGGGTTGGGCTGTGGATGAGGAAATAGTTCATTTAATTAACAATAAGAGTACCAGCGGAAAGGAACATGTTGATGATCAGTATACATGTTTAATCAACTTCTTTGTTGTTATAGTTTTTCTAAAGGCAGAAGGAGGAGTGTTAAAAATTGCTTTAAGGTTACTATGAAAACTCATATCAAGCACTACAGTGCTTACAAAGCTACTAAGAGTAAGCAACAATACAGTAGAATGAGATGAAAATATGTTTTACTCCCTTTAACACATAATTATATCCTGTACAATAAGCCCATTGAGCTGTGTTGGGCCCACACACAGAATGGAATTCAGAACTGAATCACTCATGAGCAAATAAAACAGTACACTTGGTGCAGAACTGCTAACAGAGGGTGTACCATGTTTTGCTCTGAAGTGCACAGAATTTAGTCAGTGCATGAATTCCGACTGTATGCGCCCAGCATTAAAGTTCCGTTGCAGTAACAAACAAAACTACCCAAGCCTAACCTTGATGCATTGTTGTTTTGATATGACATACAGCTCCATAAGATAGAACAAAAAATAAGTGAGCCAATTATCATCTCCATCGAATGCTAGCAGAAATTTTCAAAGTAATTTTAGAAGATGGATTTGTTTGCATGGTGTTTTTACCAAACAACCTATATTGGAAAAAGCTTTAGGTTAGTGGCTATACCTCCGATGGCTGGAAGGACGGCGGCGGCGGCGCGAAGCCAGGCCCATCCGGGAACTGATTCGGCTCCCACAACTCGCTAGGTTCAGGAAGCTTGGAGATTTCACTCAAAATATTCTCATCAAGGTCCTTATCAGTTTTGAGTCTCGGAGATCGACTACGGCCCTTGTCGTCTCTAAGGGGGCTGCGGCTCCGCTTCGGTATTGGATGCCGGTATTCGCGTTCACGATTACGTTCGCGGTCCCTTTCCCATTCCCGGTTGTAATAACCCTTTCGGGGATCGCGAGGATCACGAGACATGTTTCACTACACTTTACGAACACTTAATACAAGAATTATGAGTAACGTATACCACACAAGATAGGAATAATTGCGCTTAAGTTAAACAAGTTTTTCTTAGATTGCTTTTATCGTATTTGTTAACAAAAGCCAACGCAAATGCCGACAAATGTTGAACAAATGCGTCCAAATGACGCCATTTGCCATTTTTATGCACAGATTATACAGATAAGCACATTTTGTTTGACATTTGTATAGCCGCATCCCCACGCCCCAGCGTGGCGGACTAGCGGACGGCATGAGCGGTACGAAGCTATATAAGGCCAGCGACATATACATATAGGGTGAATTCCGCCGCCGATTTATCACGCGATACCAGGGTGGTATTCTCTTTAAGCATAATGTGAGGTGAGACGTAAATGCACATTAGACAAAGATCTTGGACAAGTGGAACACACCACTCTTTTATGCACATTACAATACGTATCACATGCATATTGCCGTTACTGAAGCATAGCATTAATATCGGTCCATCCGTTTAAGAGCTACGATGCCCCTTAGCACAGGTATTATTTTTACTTAAAAAGGGGACACCAGCACATGTAACATTTGTAGTACTAAGAAAAGAAATAAATCATTTTTCATTTTCATTTTCACGATGCCACAGACACGTCAAACTTATAACACCTCCCTTTTTGCGTCGGGGGTTAATAAAAACGCCGCATCTAATACCTATATCTATAGATCTCTCAATAGTGTTTGTTCGGATAGGGGTCGGATGTGGCCTGTGTGATATCTCGCTCTATCTTGTAACTTCGTACCGCTCATGCTAGCTGCCGCGCTCAGACGTCTGGAGTGGCCTAATAAAGGGTAAAAACCGGATGAACCGAACAAGGTTGCCAGTAAAATCCAAATTCACTGATTTCACGAGATTTATGTAACGCTGTCCCGGAATCTTTTGTATACATGACCGAATGAACATGCTTGAGGTCTTGCGTGTAAGTTTAACTAATTTTGGGGTTTGATAGACAAAACTCTGTATATATACCTCGGTAACCCGCAATGCAATGATACTTCGTCATTCAAACTGAGTCAAGAAATTGCCTATAATTAACTAGGCTATTGTTCAGTTTTGTTGCACTTTTAATTATGTGTAGCTTTTGCACTAATAACTAATTTTTTTTCTTTCTTTCATTTCGCGGAAAACCATTGTGATATTTGAAAAATATAATAAAAAAATATTCCCCTTTGATATCCTAAACGAAGGAACGCAAACGATTTTGTCCGTTAAAAATCGAATGTTATGTGGAATCGGATATAATTTATTCGCTTGGCAATGCTGGCATTCGATTCTTGAAATGGTGCAATTGTTTTGACTTAGAGAGCACTATACCCTATCCGCCAAGATCGGTATCTACAAGGGATATATCAGGTCGCGGCTAACATATGCAGCCCCCGCATGGCCTGACGCACCTGCAGGACATAGCCCCTTACCGCGGGAGTCCGCGGCCGCCCGACAAGAGGGCTTTACCGTGGGACTTGATCCGCCCGCCTATACCTGACCTGACCACAATAGGATGTTCCTGCAGTGCCATCGGCTGGTAAGTCGCTCACCGGGCCTCTCCTAAGGGAGTCTCACCGGCAGGGCTCGACCTTGCCGACGGACGAAGCTGATGACCCCACCGGACCTGACAGGCGTTACGCCCACCACATTCACCCGTCCGTAGTTGCGGACGGCGCCCGAACTCGCTGAAAGCGGCACAGCCGCGAAACGCTTCCCGAGCCCCCTCCAGGGCCCGTGAGAACACCACAGAGCACTATAGGTACTAGGTAAGCTCATTTTGTCAATTTCGTTAGCGACACTTCGATGAGTTGGTAAACTACGGCGCTACCACGAACTTCGAAAGCCGAAGTTCGGATATTTCCATCTTTATCGCACTCCCTAACTCGACTGACAGGGATGCATGTATTACGAACTTCGACTTTCGAAGTTCGAGGTAGCGCCGCTCTAGATGTCCGGCTGTCCGGCTGCTCTGAATATAGGTCACATGTCACATCTCAACCGATTCTCTTGAAATTTTGTGAGCTGGTACAATAATTGTATATTATTCGTCGATTACTTTTAAAAATAAAAGCCACAAGTAAATCGTAGTAGTTATTTAAGGGGCTACCCGAGGTTTTCATCGATTTTTGACAAGTTTTGAATCGTATCTCCTACTTTTGCACTACAGATAGAAGTATAAGTCAAACGGTTATCGGTTCTTCAATCTTTTATCTCCTTTTGGTCTACCGGATTTTGAAACAAATGAATACTTAATTGTGTATGATTGTTTTAAACATTGTCTAAAAAAACACTTATTTCGTATCTCTATTGACGTGAAGGATCTAACATATACAAAATCTACATATTTGGGTTCGTCTGTGACGTCTCTAAAAACTGGTCTAGGGTTTTCATTTTAAACCAATTAACACAAAAGTTATGGCCAGAAAACCGGTTTTTAGGCCTAGAATTGTTCAACTTTGATGACAAATATCTCGAAAATAATAAAGTTTGAAGTAAATATGGGATACTATATTGCTTAAAGCCGTTGTCGTTAATATAATAAGCTACAAAAAACATAAGAAAACTAAGGGATTCCGATCGAAGGTCATTGGCATATGGGAGCCCCTTAATAGAAATCTACTTAAAAAATCTACAAAATACCCTTTCAGCGGCGCTACCACGAACTTCGGAAGTCGAAGTTCGTAATACAATGCATCCCTGTCAGTCGAGTTAGGGAGTGCGATAAAGATGGAAATACCCGAACTTCGGCTTTCGAAGTTCGTGGTAGCGCCGCAGATATCCGGACATCCGAACGAATTATGGCCCAAGCTGAAACAGAGCATTTCGTTTCGTTCGCTTTGCTCGCTCCTTCAAAAATTGGATACGGCTTACTGTTTGTTTAGGGTCTGCAAATCGTGTCCTTGAGGTGGTCGCTTACTGAACCGGATCGCGGAACAGCCCGGCAACGACGTTGCGCCAATTGCGCCGCGAAGAGCGTTTTATCTGTTCATTGCGCGTCAACACGCGCAATGAACTGTAGTTAGTTGGGATCACACGCAATTAATAAGTGTAAGGCCATAGTATCCCGGTAAGGGCAAATATTTGTGTGATGAGCATGAATATTTGTTTCTGAGTCATGGATGTTTTCTACGTATTTAAGTATTTCTTTCTATTATATATATCGTCGTCTAGTACCCATAACACAAGCCTTATTCAGCTTACTATGGGACTAGCTCGATTTGTGTAAGATTGTCCCCTTATATTTATTTATTTATTTATTTATTTATTTATTTATAGTAGCCGCCTCGGTCAGAGCGGGGCGTGGAGCGTCCATATAAATTGCATCTGTTTTATATGGACGCTGCACGCCTCGCTCTTAGCGGGGCGTCCACTCAGGCCATACACTTAGAGAAACCGCTGCCGCTGGTGCCGCCGCTGGAAGTGGTGGGCTGATGATGACTTGATGGCCCTACGTGGTGTTTTGGTAATTATATATTTTTATGCGTGGCCAGAACTCCCGAGGACGCACTGTGTTGAGAGTGATAGACCAGGGGCCGTAGACAAGGTCACAATCGACAAGCGCTAACGCCAATAGAAAATAATAAAATGTATGGGAATTACAGATGCCGACGAATCACTTTTCGTTAACACGTTTCGTTAACGGCTGTTATTCGCTACGCGCTAATGCGCCTCCCCGCCGGTCAACCGTCACGATATATCTCTAACTACGCTTAAGTTACTCCGCATCGCGGTGTCAAGATATATTTGTGGGTGAGCGTTGACGTGAGCTTCAAACAAATTACAGAATAGGGGGGCTGCATTTGTCTTGAGCCGTCAACACAACGAATCCTGAAACCAATAAAGGGTCGGCACCGCTTGTGATTCTTCTCAAGTCATTAAGCGCACATGGGCTACGATGGCTGATTGCCGGACCGTATGCTTTTTTGCCACCGTCGTGTTTTATACCACAAGGTAGGTATGATCACTTTTGGTAATATATCAAAGTGGATTATGATTGTTGATTACGCACTTATTTCAGCAATATAGTTAATCTGAGAAAGCCTAAAGTTGAGAAAGGCGTTGCTACTGTAACAAAACTTGTGAAGCAGAGCGGTCGAATTTATTAAACGTTGCCCAATATATTGACTGAAGGTCGTGAAACCGTGGCGTTTCACTGTCTCAACTCGATTAATTTCAAGCATAATATTTACATGTAATGCAAATATAATTTAAAAAAAAACAAAGACTTTTATTTGAAGAAAGCATACGTCTTGAATTCACGATTTTATGGTCTAAAAACAGTTTTAGTGTTCGCTACAGCGACTTTTTGTATAAGTTTGAACCACTTTTAGAAAGAAAGAAAGAAAGGAAACATTTATTCGTGGAAAAAACAATGGATATAAAAAACAAAACATAGTAACTAAAAAAAAAAGTTCAGTTAGTTTTAAAGTTTAAAGTCTATGGACTTTAAATGGAAAAAAAAGAGCTGATCAAAACAAAGGTGTATAGAATCACGTCAGATTCAATTCGTTCACCTGACACTTACCAACAGAGTGACTGCCAGAACATGAGTACCTACACCTGTCACCTACCTACGGATAGTTATTAAGAGTCCGCAGTAAGCTCGGTTCTCCATACAAACGTAGTAACGCTCTCATTTTAAAACTACGTGTTGGATTGTAACGAAACTTTGCATGTTCAATGAAATGAGGTATATCTATGTCTGAAATTAGTTTACGTAGCTTCAGATACCATAATAAAAAAATACAGCGAATTTAAGTTTTTCATACAATACTAGTTTTTGCTGTATTAACTTTGTTTTATAAATTGGAACCATATAAACTAATTACAGACATAGATATACCTCATGTCATTGCATATGCAAAGTTTCGTCACAATCCAACACGTAGTTTTAAAATGAGAGCGTAACTACGTGGTAACTACGTTTGTATGGGAAGGTGAAATTCGGCCGAGCTTACTGCGGCCTCCGAAGCAAACGAAGTCTCTTTTCAAGCTTGGGCAAAAATTCTTTCGTATTTCCGGCTGTTCCCCTCCGTTCCCCATTTCTCAACCGATTCTTGTAAAATGTCTATGGTTTTATAATTTTTTTTGTACATTCAGTTTGACCACAGATATAGGAAATAAAGAGATCGGACATGCCGCGCGATTTGTATTGAATATGCCTGTCGCAACTTCTTGAATTCGTGGTTTTATTTGAAATAAATAGTATTTATAGTATTTACCTCTGAAAAGTGATCCAATGGTGTGGACATTAATCAAATCACTGCGATGTCTGCAAGTAATTATTGTACAACTCGGCATTTTGGCAAAAAACGGAACTTTCTCGGTGGACAACGGACGGTAAATGTATGGCGGAGTATGCCCAATGAGCTGACATGTGCGACATTGTCCGCTCTATAGTATTTTATGCTCTGAGAGTTTGACGAAATTAAAAAAAAACAGGTCGCAATAAGTTCTATAGCTCACAGAGGGTGTGATGAGGTGAGGTGAGATGAGGTGAGGTGAGACCGGACGGATGTGAATCGCATATTAGTAAAGTGTTTCGTAATCCTTTTGTGTCCCGCTACCTAACATATAGATTTTTTGTATTTTGTGAGAATCAGATTTGCGTTACACTAAAACTAAATTTTACCCCTTTAGGGAAAAAAACTATACCTAATCAATCTCACTCACAAAATTTCACGAGAATCGGTAGAGAAATGGGTAACGCAAGAGAAAAGCCGGACTAACGCCGGACATACGAAATATTTTTTGCCCAGCAAGCTGACTGAAACAGGGAACTCTGAAGGGTCCGGATCCTCTGGCCTAGTACCTTGAGATGACAACAAAGAGATACGATCGTGGAAGTAAACACGTGCAACTGCGTCATTCATTAAGTGCCTTCCTACCTACGGCTTCTAATTAACTCGGACGAGTCGGACGTGATGGCGAGAAAAGGCTCACTCTTACGTATCTAATAGAAAACGAATAGGAGATTTTACCTTCTTCATTTTAATGAAGGTAAGGTTCATTAAAATGATGATGATGTAGTAAGACATTTAGCAAATAATTCGCATTATAAAAACTTTTTATACTCGTCGACTTTGATGGTTTAATTAAACTTCGTACACCAAACTATACCTAATCACATATTTTTTACTATGGAGCTCCTAACTCAACTATAATAATTAATTATACAACTGTTTAGACACCTATCATGAATTTGAACAACATAACGTCACCTTGGTAGTAGAAAAAAAGACATCAACGCTGAGCCGGTGCGGTGGGCTGCGGTTCGTTTCAGCAGGGCCATGCAGGGCTTAGATTTTCAATAGATATTAAGTTTGTTTAATTATTTCAGCTGACTCGATAGACTGATTTGTATTATTAAATGGTTTCGTTTACGTTATTTCTCGACCTTTAGTCCCGCATTAATTAAAGCTCCGGAGGCACTGCTTTCTAAAGCTAGTTCATGGATGCAATACGAGTAGGTAGGTAATAGGTATGTGCCTACTTACTACTATACGTAGGTAATACTATATCTAAACGCGAATTTGTTAGCACCTACTTTCAACGTGATTCATTCGCTTCCACACACGACCAACTAACGCTGAACACATTGAAATCAAATTGTAATGGGAAACATACGTTTCAGCGGTGACTATTATACATATATACTTACCTATTATGTCTGTCGTCTGTCCATCGCGAATTCGCGATTCAGCGCGGCAACGCGGCGAGCGTGATGGGCACCTTTCCGCCGGGAGTGAGGCGGGGCGGGCTTTTTGACCAAGTTAATAATTTATTATTAACCCATATTGTAATTATGTTATTTATTGTATTGTGTTATTTATTGTAATTTTTTGACATATTGTATTTTTATATCATGTTTAATTAAATGAAAATTAGAGTTACTATTATGTCTAATAGGTAGGTATATAGGGTAATTTCATGTGCCGGTTGGCGACCACTTAGCTGAGTTGGTGAACTGAAAGGATATTTTCTCGGTTTTTTAGTAGATTTCTATTCTAAAACAAGAAAAAAATGCATGTACAACTAATTGTCTCAATAGGGTCTCTAGAATTGATGTTATCTTCAATAGAAAAAACCTTCTCCTTCAGGTAGAAACCGAAGGTGGTCGCGTAACGACTACTTATTTTGTTAGAAACTTGATGTGGAAAAAAGTAAGCGCATTTAGCAGGTGCCATTTGGCAGAATGACAAGTTTGCATTCAATGGGGTTGGCAACTGTCAAAGTTTGACTAGATGGCGCCATCATAGGTTTTACCTAATCACTAGCCTTTTTCTATGGGATTTGGCTTAAACGGCTTGATTCTAAACAATTAAATTCCGAAAAAAAAACAAGAATTTGACAGTTTTGGTAGGACTGACAGGTAAAACCACGGTAAAACCTATGCTGGCGCCATCTGCAAATACCTTCGCCCGGCCAACCCCATTTCAGCATTCAGCAACAATACCAAATAAGCTCAAGAAATGGAACTTGTGACATTCTTTCTCGATTTGCGATTAAACATTGCCAACTCCCATCAGAAACAATTTCAAAACAATGCGTACAAGACCTAAGACCGATTGCTCATTGCTGACACTAGCGATTTCAGCGGCCAACGCCGGCCGAGTCATAGTTGATTTGTTGTGTTACCTTCACCTTCTGGGTCGTTGTACGCAGTTGGCGGGAAGGAAAACTGAAGCGCGCGACGGCAAGCCGCCATTGCACTCGACGCAGCCGCCACACGCATGCGCGGTACGGTTTCGCGCGCGAATCGTCTTCAATTACGATATTTTTTAAAGTTTTTTTTTTAGTTTACGAAGTGAGCTTTTGTTTTTGGTGCGTGTCTGTGTTAATAATATGAAATATAAGGTACGTGGAGCTTCTTATTAAAGATTATTATAAAAGAAATAAATTATAGAAGGTGTTTTATGAAGCGGAAGTAGTACTACGTATTTAAAAAATTAAAACCAAGCAATTTTATGTGGAAGTATTTATTGTTAATTAGGTACCCATAAATATTTCTTGAAAAGTTAAAATTGGCGAAAATAAATAGTTCTTTCATAAATTTCCACTTGAAATAGACCCACGTCCTAAGATCGTACACATACACAGCCCACGAAATAAGTAATTGCAAAAAATCTTTGGGGTAGACATTCTACATAATATTTTATTTAATAAGTAATTTCTTACATTCTTCCTACTAATAGCAGAAAAGAGACACACCTACTATTAGAGAAACAAGTAATTGGGAAATTCACTAAGCGTTTTGTCACGGAAACCATGACGCTCCGATTTCAGTAAGAGCCCCTAAACTTAAAACCAAAACGATCAATCTTAATTTTTTAAGGAATGTAAACCACAAAAACTACAAAAGTACTTAGACTAAAACTAGCTTTAGCAAATTTATTATGTTGACGTTTACTAACAAATGTAGAGTTAGATTACTTTTAAAGACACCTTGGCCAGTTATCGGTAAAGCCTTGGTGGCCGAAGCACGCAATTGACACTGATTCTCATCAGCCAACTGTGACCACGGCAGTTTTTTACTAAATATTACGACCTTTTAATGAGGATGCAGCCACCGAATTCTATTGTATTTTAATACGAGAACGGTTATCGTGTAATCAATGTATTTAAACTTAAGTTAAACATACGGATAATATTAAGTTTATGATGCATTTTCAAGGCAAGATTAATATTTAAATGAGAAGATACGTTGGACGGATTCTATTTCGGAGATTCGAGTGGGATAACGGCGCCTGTCACTCGAGCAGCATCAGTTAACGACCACTTGAAGGACAAGATTTCTTCAAATACACATACATACATGTACATTTTTTTGTATTTCAATACCTATAATAGGAATCTAAAACATGAGAGAATATCCTTACAATTCATCGGTTCATGTAAGCGGTCGCAAACAGGCGCACTAAGTAAATTAGGTGGTCGCGAAGCGAGCGAATGCACTTATTCAATTAATAGACGAATACGCAGGGAAACCATGAAAATTTGAAACTTCCCTTTAGAAATAGTCAACATTTTCTTGTAAGTTACTAATTATTGAAGCTACTTACAAGTAATGTGAGTTTCAACGTTATGCTCATTCATATTTTTGTGGGTTTTAAGATTTTCTCTACCGGTAGTAGACGGTCGGGGATTCCTATCCCTAGTCGTACCAATGAGTTCTTTGAAACTTATGGACGGAATATTATTTATATTAACCGCTAGTTTTTCACCTGCAAACATAATCGAAGAAATTCAAAGGTGTACGTATGTCAAGTCCCCAACCCACACTAGTGCTGATTCCCTCCATTCATTCGCACCTAAGCCTAAAATCATCAAAATTACCAATTCGTAATTTATTGAAAGATCGATTCCTCGTTTAATTTTACACCTCCATCGTCCCGTATTGTGTAATTTTAACGTGTAATTTACAATTACAGCTGGTTTGAGTGGGCCTTCAGTAATGATAACAAGTAAAACTCAATCAGTTATTGAATTAAAGATGAGGACCATTGTCATCGCCATTATATTATTATGTCATTTTAAAAACATACTGGTCAGTGTACTCTCGTTTTTAAATCACAACTATGATGTAATTCTGCGTATAATATAATCGTAGGTGGTTGGTAGGTTGGTGGGTTGGTTTCCGATATTTAGGTGTTAGTTTTTCGACGAAGTAAAACATTGTGAGGAAACCGCGGTCCGATCCCAATAAGGTCTAGTTTTGACCAACCTAGAGGTGGAAGGTCAGATGGCAGTCGGTTTCGTAAAACTAGTGCTTTGTCAAATCTTGGGATTAAGTGTCAAAGCGCAACCGGAAATACTCGTAATGCTAGGAGGATGGAGTGGTGCTTGATTCAGGGCTTTTGTCTTGGTTCCAATATTAAATGGGTAGATATGTATAGGCAACATTTATTTTGTGAATATGGTATAAGAATTGAACCAATAAAACTAGTGAGTCTGTGAACATGAGAGCTTGCAAGACTTTTATATTTACTAAACACGTAATGGTTAATTTAATTTTGTATTAACCACTAAACCACATCTGAATTTGGTTAGAAGAATCGTATCAGAATGTTTGGCAATCAAGTTGTAAACCATGGAATATTATAGAGCAAAATATTCCATTCTACCAAACGTTTTTTAACCGACTTCAAAAAAAGGAGGAAGTTCTCAATTCGGCTGTATTTTTATTTATTTTTTTATTTTTATTTTCAATGTTTGTTACCTCAAAACTCCGTCATTGATGAGCCGATTCGAAAATTTTTTTGTTCGTATGTATATACTTCCAGGTGGGTCCCATTTTTTTCAAAATTCAGTTAGATGATGGGATCCATGAGGAATTGAGGGGACTCCTCAATTTTATTAGGCACGCGTGTAGTGATTTTGGTATTTTCTGTTATAACTCGTGTATTTACATCCGGAATCATAAATTTGGTGGCGAGGATTGATGATGAAGACCATAGATGACTTATCGAATTCCTCAATTATCGAATTTCCTCAATATTAATTTATGCAAAAGTACGTCACAGGTTCTGAGATTCCGTTGAAATAGGAACTAATGAAGTGCCATTGGTGATGATCTTGGGGAATCGATGGAAGTCCTCAAATATTATCGGCCCACATACAGCGATTCGGTTTTTTTCTATAGTAATCAACGCATTTGCTATCGGAAATCAGTTCATGAGGTAAATTGTAAAAAAAAATAGGAAATGTTCTCGTGGCTTGGCGGAGTACTAAATTGAAGTCGGTTAAAACTTTGTTTTTAAAGTAAATTATATCTGTGTGCCAATGGACCACAAAAAGGATGTCAATTGATAGTCAAATCAGTATTTTTTTATGAATCGTCCAAAACGCTCTGAGTACTTATAAAAAAATACCTCAGTGTGAATACTGTGAATACGCCTTTTCACTGCAGTTGCACCGACAAGTCACTATTTTCAAAACGCGAATGGACTATAGTTATGAAGCATTTTAAGGGAATAGGATCAAGCGACTTAAACAACGTATTTTTTTAATTCGTCGCAAACATATGTTGCAAGCGTGATGTTTTCCGAGTATTTTCGTGATACTCAATTATTGGTATACTGTAAGGATAAATTATCTTTTAATTTCGTCAACTAGGTACTTACTGTACCTACAGCAAATTTTTGAGGTTCCTGACATATGGTTGAGATTATTTAATCATCATATCAGCCGAAAGACGTTCACTGCTGGACATAGGTCTCCCCCAAAGAGTGCCACAATGACCGGTCCTGCATCACCCGCATCCAGCTGAGCTTCCGGTCATCAGTCCACCTTGTGGCACGCTGCGCCTCCCGGTACATGGTCGCCACTCGAGAACCTTTCCGCCCCAACGGCCATCGGTGAGATTATTTAATGTGACCTTTTTATAAAGCTGTTATTGGTATTTGAATCCTCTATCCTAGGCGTTAGAGTTGCTTTTTGAATGAACTGTTGATACTTTGATGCAGTTCGGCCAGCTCAAATAATCATAAAGTATACGGATGAAGAGTAATCGATGTAATCCTGTCAGATAATGACGTGTCCTCCGCTGTCCAAAAGAATAAGAAGGTATACAAAGTAATTTGAGCCGTATAAACAGTAATTACATTTCATATTTGAATCCATCGTGCATCGTGCATCCACTGTGAGGCCGCAGCTGGGCGATTCTCCGAGCGTTTGAAACGCTCGGTTTTAACGTCATTGACGTCTCAAGATTATTTCATCAGAGGTAAGACGTACCGCAGAACTTTTAATCTAAAAAGATTCAGTACTGGTATTGGCTAACATCTTCATCAAAAGTAGACTCTGATACTCGTACCTTTTAATAGTATTTACTGTCTCCGACAATGATGAAAAAAAAAACGCCTTAAAAACGCTGAATTTTCGCCCAGCTACCGACGCGGTCGGTAGGGATTGTCATCAAATATGAATTGCACCTGCTGTTTATATAGACGGTCCAAATTCCTTTATGTAATAGAATGCGCTCTGGCCCGTTCGGTGAAAATCGTACATTAGCCGTCCTTATAAGAAACGGCAAACAAAACTCGTATTTATTATCTTTTTACTTTAGAATTACTCAGGTCAATGTACCAAATGGAAGGGAAAATCACGGTTTTGGGCGCCGGCCAGTGATCCTATCGGCTGAAGTTGATGTATAGAGCTGTTGCACAAATGCATGGGCCGATAAGGAAATGATTCGCCAAAATGCCTTTTATTATGGCCGGTTTTGCTTAAATTAGAATAAGGACGTGCTTAATAAATAAACATAAACAATCGCAAAACATAACCCTCCCTCATTCTGGTGCAGTCAGGTAAGCAATACATATTCAAAGCCCAAGCAATATTCCTCGTTCAATAAGAATGAGTTGCACCAAACCGTCTGTAATCGTAAGCGGTGTTCGTTAAAATCTGAATGTATGGAACGTTTGACAAGTTTCTATGGACGGACAGCTATCAGCGCCATATTTAACGTTGATCGGTCTGTAATCGTAAGTCGGTGCAACCCGCCCTAAGTGATGGCTCTGTGGGCTGAAGAACACGAGAGCCTTTCTTTAAAAAACAAACTGTATTTTTTTCAGAACAATTGACGAAAAATACTATATGATACACAAAATTTCACGAAAATCGGTTTAGTAAAACGACCTGTAGAGGAGAACAGCCAGACAGACGGCGGACATACGAAAGAATTTTAGCCCAAGCTGAAACGGAACATTTCGTTCGCTTCGCTCGCTTGTGCAATTAAAAGGGAAATATTTGTTGGTCTGTTTATACCACCGAACTATTTTGGGAAATGCCAGACCATTAATTATATAAAAAAAAGCTTTTTCTCTAAAGTGACCGAACATACGCACATACATACATTCACGCCTTTATTCCAAAAGGGGTTGGCAGAGCATATGAAACTTATGTTCCAGCGCCACTTTTAGCATAATAGTCGGTATAAAGAACACGAACCTGAACTTTCTGAATAACTTTTAGGTACGACTTGTTACTATGATTATAGAAAATAATGTTCAGCTTGTTTGAAGTAAAACTTGAATGATTTCTAAGTAATTACTTAATTACCTATTTACACAAAAAAATTACACATCATTAGTATCATTAAAGTTTGCACCAGGCGCTGGAAAATTCCTTTACAAAAACCACAGTAGGTAAAAGAAAAAGAAAAAACAACACAATACATGTTAATAAATAGCTTTTGCCCGCAACTCCGCCTGCGTGAAACGCTCCATACAAACTTTCATCCCCCGTTTCACCCTCTCAAGGGATGAAATCCGGGATAAAAAAACTATCCTATGTCCTTCCCCGGGAGTCAAACTATGTCCATACCAGTTATCATCTCAAACAGTTCAGCGGTTTACGCGTAAAGAGGAGGTAACAAACAGACTTCGCATTTATAATATTAGTGTGGGTGTGGGTAATTGGCTCTATCGTCTCACAATACTAAAAGCATTCATGCCACCGTCCGTCCATCTAATTATTTATTTATTTATACTTAAAGAGTACCAACAGCTACAAAACATGATATAAGTCTTATATAGTAATACAAAGCCACAGACGCGCCTCTAGCCCATGTCGCGCCCGGGGGCAATCATTACCGTAGCGCCCTCTAGCACTAACCTCCCCTAGCGCGCGCTAGCGCCCGAGTCGAGGCGAGTGGCGCTGGGCGCCCCCTAGGACCGTGCGCCCGGGCGTAACGCACCCCCTGCAAAGCCAATTAAAGTAGCTCACAGAGAGAAATGGCAAAGAAAAAATAAAAATGTTTGACACACTTAGCACACAAAATCGCACTAGGTAAATGTACACTGCTAAATACAGAATAGTGCACCAAAGAAAAAGAGAAAACAAAAATACATAAAGCTACTTACATAGCAACTAAGTAACAAAGAAGGAACACATGACTCGCAAACACGTAGGTAACAATCGGCCCCGTATTATGGCCGGCCGTATCTCGCAAGACACTTCTTCTATTGAACGTCTCGTGTCTCGTTCTATCGAACGGTGACAGCCAGTGACGGACGCTCTATCTTGTCACTTATCGTATGATGTTAAGCATGGTGGGTGCTTGAAGAGTGGGAGAGTTGCTATGGGAGACGGTGCCCGCATGTTGCTTCGCGGCCTTGGGAGATTCATAAGCACAAAAGGCACTGCCAGCTTCACGAACCTTCACACCATGTCCGGGCATTCACTGTTTCCCCTCAAGTTTTGCACAGTGGTCAGATCAGCAGTTCGCGTGGTTAATTTCGCCTCACTTTCACAGAAATATCAAAAATAAACACCCCCTCGAAAAAATTAAACGTTTAAAAGATTTACCTACGATTCAAAAATAACTGAAGGCTCGTCTCGGTCGAAGATCTTTATAGTTGGAGATGAGAAAATAAAATTACAGGAAATATAGTAATTTACCACTTTTTTTTGTCGTCTTTTTAATAGTCTCTAATTAATACTAAAGTTATTTTATAATGTTTTTAATGGTATATTCGTTGATTATCCACAACCTGCCCTTACTTTATTTTTTACAGAGCGTCAAAGCTTAAACGTGTCCTCACGATACCTTAGAGCCTTTTTTTGATAAAATATTAACACAGTAAAAATTTACATGTCAGCATAAGCTTGTCTCTAAGTCGCTCACATGTAGCCTTGGTTGTGTCCATTATCTTCAGACTCTGTCCGTTACAGTCCTTCACGTGTCCCGCTTTAATGCAGCCCTATTAAGGCCACACCGTTTCCGACACGATCATCCGTTGTGACGAGCTGAAAACTGTCCCTTGACCATGAATGGCGTTGATATGATCAACTCCGTAGTTTATGAGTTACGTGATAAATAATGTAGGAAATGGTCTATTCCCACTATTGATGGAAGTAAATGGAAAATTGAATGTTATTGAACTACTGAGAAGAAAAAATCCCAAGTTTTACTAGTTCTGGTCGGCCTTATCACGCGATAAGTGACAAGAGCGTCCGTCACTGGCTGACACCGTTAGATAGAACGAGACTGACGCTCTATCTTGTCACTTATTGCGTGATAAGGCGTGCCATGATACGGGGCCTGATAGAGAATGATGGCTTAGTATAAAGAGTCCTTCCATAGAGAGAACCTTCTCAATTACTTATATCGCAACATGTCTTTATGACTCTACAGTCATGTCAGTGTCAGGATCAGTTACGAATGTTACGATATATTGACGACCGCTTTAGCCTAGTTGGTAGTGACCCTGCCTACCAAGGGTATTTGTGTGTATTTATCTATATACGTATGTTTATCGTCGTGTAGCACCCATATTGCAAGCTTTGCTTAGTTTGGGTGAGAGAGTAGTTTGGCTAGGTCGATTAGTGAAAGATTGCCGGCATTTTTTTTGTATTTGCTTACTTTGGCTGCTAAGTATAACTATATGATGCTTAACTGTACAGTCCGCAAAATAGTTCGAAGATTTATTTGACATATAAGAATGTAAATACCAAAATATTTATATTTAGCAAATTGGCCACAATTACATTTTTACAGAAGTTTGCGACTTTGTCACCATGCAAAACTACGCAGATAAGGTTGAGACTATTAAATGTGTCCGACTTTTTTTTTGATGCAATTCGGTTAACTCAAATAAACTTCGTATACCAACTATGATTCATAAACATACATAATGCTCCAAGCATTACAACATAGCTTTTGGTTGCAAAAGGTGAATGTACTAGCATCGTCTATGCACTATCAGTAGAATCGAGAGGTTAAATTGTTATAGACTAGGACCCCGCGCGGCTCCATCCATGCTCTTATTTCAAAGAACGCCGACGGAGTCTATCCCGCAGGTCTATTCTTTTTTTTCCGGATGAGATGTTGGTCACCTGACACACCTCAGTTCTGGCTGAATATTAGTGGGCACAACCCAGTAAGAAGAACCATTCCACGCAACGCAAGTGTGATCATTTTCGGATATTTCATCTAGAAAACCTTTAGGTAAAAAGTTCCTAGTTCTGGATTTGTGGATACAGATCGATTTGAATGATGATAATGTATAGTGTGACACTCACACTGACCCTAGTTAAACATTCTATGTAACTTTAGACACAATATTTAATATCATAATCCCAACGTGAACAGTTGTTTGGCTCATCCTTACATGGCGACCTTGTCAGTGCGGCCATCCTAGAATCAATCAATGGTCTGCAACGCGCGGCATGATTTACCTGGAGTCGCATGCGTCCATAGGCTACGATATCGGTTTAGATACTAAGCTGGTTTGGTCTTCACATTCAGCGGTCTTAGCCTAGCACAGTTATCACAAGACGAGGCGCGACCTGTGTCACGGAAAGATGGTCCACCACCATCCGTCTCTTTCTAAGTGTTTTAATTAGAAAGAGATTGATAATATATCTCAATGTGCTTCTGTTACAATTTCTTTATCAGAAAACCAACCGTTTCGTAGCGGTAATCGAAGATGATAATATATCAGTCACACCCTGTCAAGCTTAATACAAATTGAATTTCCGTTAACCATATTCGGATAAGATCGGGTCATCGCCATGTGACAATTCTTGAACAATGGACGCACATACAGTTACATTAATCTCATATTCAATTGGACAGTTAATGTAGTCCGGGCAACAACCGATGTCAAAGATATGTATGCATATTTTTTCGTATTACAATGGAATAAGGTACATAATAGTAAACATATTTTCGACGCCGACTGGACAATCGCTTACGGTTTGACATACATGACTTGCAAGCATTGTTATTATTACAATACTTATAATATAACGTTTGATGAGAATTGATGCATAACATTATGCTTTCTGAATGAAGGTTATTTCTTTAAACTGGTACTGTCAGCGGCCATATCTTTCTTATTTAAAGCACTCTTGCTTTTAATAGTTAACGAATTGAATACAATATTTTTTGTTTTGGACTAGGTCTCCAAAGCAAACTTTGACGAACGATAGATTTTATTTTATTTATCGTATTTTTTTAGACTTGTGTTTAGTTAGGATTCGATACCAATTAACGCCTATTAAACGGATCACCACAATTTTTGTTACACCTTGTATTTTCTATTCTCGATTAGTTGCATGTAGCATTGCAACAACTGGGTGGATTTTAATAATCAAGGTGCCTATCAATTTGACAGGAACCTGGTGCTATAGTTAGTTATTAGGATTTCGTACCCAAAGGGTAAAACGGGGCCCTATTACTAAGATTTCGCTGTCTGTCCGTCCGTCTGTCCGTCCATCTATCTGTCACCAGGCTGTATCTCAAGAACCGCGATAGCTTAGACAGTTGAAATTTTCACAAATCATGTATTTCTATACATAACAACAAATACTAAAAACGAAATACAATATTTAAGGGGGGCTCCCATTCATACAATAAAACGTGATTATCTTGCCGTTTTTATAGATAATGGTACGCCGGAACCCTTCGTGCGCGAGTCCGACTCGCACTTGGCCGGTTCTTATAGAGATGGACTAGGAGCAGGGGCCTTGGCTGGCTTTGCTATGAAACAATGTTTGGTTGTAAAAAGGTCAATTATAGGTTTAGTTTTCAAATGCACTCAATTTTATATCTTTTTTATGGTAGTATCGTAAATGGGTCACTTTGTGATGAATCTTTAAAAGGGTTTTATTGAGATGTAGTTTGCCAAGTTCAAATAAGTAAACCTCTTAAATGTTAGTATGATTTGATCTCCATTTAATGATGCAACAGTTATTATTTCATCGAGTATCCCTTACATCATAAGATCATAACAGAGTATCGTGATATCATGCCTTAGTTAGTTTACACTATCGTGTTCTGATCAAAAACTCGTAATGACTAATGACTTGCATTTTATGCTTCACTAACTGCCCCCCGGCTCTGTCCGCGTATTAACTACCTACGAAGAACGCAGTCGCGGGAAATAATATAACCTAGGTCCTTCCCGAAGCTCCATTTTATAGGTTGATATCGGACTAGCTACAGAGTTTACCCGTTACATACAAACATACACTCTCATGGAATTTAAAACTGATAAGAAGTCGAACCTGCTCACAAAATTTCACGAGAATCGGTTGAGAAATGCTGTTACGGCTTTGGTTCTCAGTTTTGGTCACACAGTCCGTTTCAAACATGAAAATAGGTAAATACAGAGACCAACGAACGACAAAACCAACCTGTTATTTTCATTCGCTCACGGAGACTAAGTTTGACCCTAAATATGGTAGAGCTAGAGCCGTATGCCCTTATGGGCTGTTATTAATTTTTGTTAGTCACTTCGCATTTCAATGTGTTCACCGTGCCAACGTGTCGGAATGAGCGAGGGAAACACATTGAATTGAAACCACATTGTAATGCGTGACAAGTCAGATTGACACTCTGATGAGTCCATGAACAGAGTATAGGTATATTTGTGATAGCAGTAGCACCATTTTCCCGCCACTTAGCTTGAAAAACGTATTTAATTTTCAATGAATTAGTCGTAAAGTGAATTTCGCGTTACAACTTAGAACTACATAGAACATAACTTAACCATTTTCATTTTTACCCGAGGATGGTTGCCTATGTTTTTCGAGCTCATGTACGTATGTATTGTATGCGGCATATTCTTTGGCACGCCCTGCGCAGCAGATTTCGACATATAAGGTGTCGTTGGATTTCTCTTAATCGTGGGAGTGACATAAGCTATAAAATATTAAAAAAGTAGTTGGGTTTTTTGAAAAATCTTTTGAATTTACTTGTGGCATCCTGATTTTCAGTCTCATCGATTATTTTGAAGTGGATAGTTACCTTGGTTTTAAAAATATCCTAAACTTCCAAAGTAACTTTATTCGTTAGCTTAGCAGTAAAAGCTTCAAGCTGCGCGGGCGCGGCGGTAAAAGCTCGCGTCCTCGCATAACTGATGCTTCTACGCATTCTACGATTGCCTCATTTTCGTTAGGGCTGTAGCTTTCCTCCACTATACAAAATAATTTAATTATATATGTAGGTAAAGCTAGTGCTAACACCTTGGGATAAGGTTCCAAAGCTGACTCCTTTAGTGTTCAACTGGGAAAACCATTTTTTGTAGATGCCTTCAATTCAATTCATTTATTTGCAACCAGGTACAACACACACGCAACTTAATGCTAAGTACAGTACGAGGGCCCTGTTAGAGCGTAGCAACTGATAATAAAATACAATAATTTAAATATAAATTATTAAACAAACACATGCTAATATAATAACAAACATTGTTGCCTTATTAGACAAGTTTACATTGTCAAATAATACTTTGACCGGATAGTCGTTTTGGCCTAACGTTTTAAAAGCGCAGGTTCTCGACCAACATCTCAAGAGACTCGCTATACCTGACTCAATGGTCCGACACAGAAGCGGTACTCCTACCCAGCTAGCCAGACCAGAATGCGTTAATATCGGACATAAAACATTCTTCTCTTATTAGTAGTGTCTATATTTATTTAATCGTATGACATACATTATTTTGGCCTTTAAAGTTTGTCACCCGTTAGTACCACTACCAGTCTACCACGCAGGGGACACGCGAAGGTTTCGTGTTGTACTTTTGTGTTTTATTATTTTTATTTATTTATGTAAATATGAAACACGCGGTCATACACAAAGCATTGATATTTTTTTTTTATTTTTATTCTAGGCCTTCATTATTTAGTTTAAATAAAAACTAAGTTACATCAAAAAAGCCTTCGAGGCATCCGTTACGCCAACTCCATTATGTTTCCATAATTAATTACAAAATCATTTAGCCATTCACTTGCTTGTTTTTTGTTACTTGCCAATTTCAAATGGAAAAAAATTGAAATTTAGAAATAATTCATAACAGCAGCTTTTTGTGTGTAACTGATTTATTATCATTTTAGTAATTACGTAGACTCAAAATCCACCAAAAATATTACTTATCAAAAAAATCGATATTTAACCAATTCCTGAAAATAAAGAAAAAAAATATTAATAGATATTTTAATATTTTTTTTGGTTAATTTACTGGAGCTCTTCAATAATAATAAATAAATCACAAAAAAAACATAACGGACGTGTCATTTATTTTTACATATTTACTTCCTGATGGATTTTGGTGGATACTGGGATGAGGCATCTTAGAATAACATTTGAAAATTAAACAAACAAAAAAAACGCTGTTATAAATTAATGTTTTAAAAAAACGTCATTTTCCTGGGGTACACCCCTAAACTGATTTAAAATCCGAAATCAAGTGAGTGGTTAGAAACGATGTGGCACGAAATAAACAGTGATTGAGTTTAGCCAAAAATTTTTTTTTTAAGAATATTGGTAAGAACATCCTGCAAGATTTATTAGAAATAAAGGAAACTTGTAACAACAGTGACAACCCTAAAGGCACGACCTAAGAATCATCCTAGGTTTATGGCATGCACTAACCTGCTAAGTTTATTGACACGAATCTTATTGGAACATCTAAATGTCATCGTGGTGAATAGGATGTAATTGATTTAAAAACGGAATTTAATTTGTATTTAAGTTGTTCATATATAATTGGGTCATTAGACAGTCAAAATTAAGGACTAGAAAGCCAAATTTTTGGCTGAATTCTTAATCCCCATAAACGGCGTTTCGTCTTATATATTACTGTCTGTCTGTCACCACTGCCATGCTGCCGTGATATGTGATAAAATGCAACCCATGTTAGGCCTACAGGCTTTATCTCATGAACCGTGATAGTTAGATAGTTGATATTTTCACGGATGATGTATTTCTGTTGCCGTTATAACAAAAAACACAAAAAAACAGAATAAAACAAGAATTTAAGAGACTCCCATAAAACAAACGTGTTTTTGTCGTTTTTAGGGTTCCGTACCTCAAAAGGAAAAAACGGAACCCTTATAGGATCACTTTGTTGTCCGTCTGTCTGTCTGTCTGTCTGTCTGTCTGTCTGTCAAGACCATTTTTCTCAGGAACTCGTGGAGGTATCAAGCTGAAATTTATATCGAATACTCAGGTCTATTGTCCCTTGGAGCTGTGAAGAAATCAAACTTAAAAGCCAACGCAATCAAAAGATACAGTCGTTTATGCTGCAAAAATTGAGTTTTTCGACACTCGCAAAACCTACGGGGTACTTCCCGTGAACTCAGAAACTTGAAATTTGGCACGAAGCAACTTCATATAGCACAGACAAAGGAAAAATTAAGAAAAGTAGACATTTTTAGTAAAATCATACAAAAAAATGATTTTAAAAATTTTAAACTTATTCCTTTTTCCACGTAAACGTGTTGAGATTTTAAATTGAAATTCATGTCAAATAAGTCATGTCTATAGGACCTTTCAGATGTAGCAAACCCAAACTATATGTCAACGCAATTAAAAGAAATAGCAAATTAAGTCGCATATTTTGAAATTGGGTACTCGCAAGAAACTCAAAACCTAAAGGGTACTTCCCGTTAACACAGAAACTTGAAACTTGGCACGAAGAAACTTCATATAGCACAGACAATGGAAAAATTAAGAAAAGTAGACATTTTTAGTAAGATCATACAATAAAATGATTTTAAAATTTTTTAACTTATTCCTTTTTTCTCGTAAACGTGTTGAGATTTTAAATTGAAATTCATGTCAAATAAGTCATGTCTATAGGACCTTTCAGATGTAGCAAACCCAAACTTTTATGTCAACGGAATCAAAAGAAATAGCAAATTAAGTAGCATATTTTGAAATTGGGTACTCGCAAGAAACTCAAAACCTAAAGGGTACTTCCCGTTAACACAGAAACTTGAAACTTGGCACGAAGAAACTTCATATAGTACAGACAATGGAAAAATTACGAAAAGTAGACATTTATAGTAAAATCATACAAATATATTTTTATAAATTTTAAACTTACTACCTTTTCCTCGTAAACGCGTAGAGGTATTTAATTGAAATTCATATCAAATACTCAGGTCTATAATACCTTTCAGCTGTAGCAAAACGAAACTTTTATGTCCACGCAATCATAAGAAATAGCAATATAAGTCGCATAATTGAAAACTGGGATGTAGTAGAGACACTTTTAAACTTGATGGTTTTTATGAGGTGTGCAGAGTAGAAAGTCCAGCTATATCTAAAGCAAATCCAGGTTGGGGATCTATCGCTTATGTACGTCGCAATCTAAAGGATGCCATCCCAGATGCATCATGTACAAGATATTTTTTTTTTTAATAACCCAGGTGCTGCAAACGGCCATTGTGAATGCTTGCATTTTGAAATGTTTGATGTCAGGCAGAGTGATAACTGTGTCTATATATATATATAATATAGGTCACCACAATGTCAAATTAATGTTGCAATTGAATGCATAAATACAACAATATACGGCAGCAACCCCAAAGGGGCTATACCCCGTGTTCCCGTTTGATTGTTGTGGGAGACTTCAATATCGATTTTAGAATGAATCCCCAAAATGGAATTTCCACATATTTTTCATCCCTAAACATGTTTCCGTTAATAAGCACTAGCACTACACGAAATAAAACAACTATAGATAACGTTTTTTCAAACTTCAATTTTCAATGTGGTACTATTCATACCTTTTTCAGTCAACATTTTACAGGTCTGGTTAATTTTTTTCAAATTTAAAAGTTAATTAGTATTTTAAACCGGATTTATAAAAAGATAGTGACTAAAAACTTTGTAAATAAACCACTTTGATAAAAGAAGTTTTGCCAGGCTGCTGCAAATCTAGTGTAGGTATTTCAGGTATTTCAGTTTTATTATAAAACTAGCTGTACCTGTGACTTCGTTTGCATGGTAATGTGGTGGGAGTTGACGCATTTCTTCAATTGGACATAGGACACATGCAGTTCTCATTTAGCCTATCAAGTAAAACGTGGAATAAACCCATTTTAGTTGAAATGCCTTTAAGATTCGTTCGTCTTTAACTGTCACTATGATTTTTAAATTAGTATAGGAAAAGGACAAAACTCGTTTTATTTAACATAGGTATTTTAAATTTTATGAATACCGGGGGAAAAGTTTAGTAGATGTTTGTGACAATAGATCCAACAGGTAGGACACAGGCTGCAGCATTAAATGTTTATTGATCTTCTTCTGTACATATTTTTAACACTTAATATTAAATAAATAAAAACGTGATGGCCGAAATGATCTTGAGTCACTCCGATATTATTATTTTTCATACTTATTGCAATGTTTCAGATCACATTCTGCCAAATCTTATGTATGTTCCCGCTATTGCCAACTTAATTAAATGTGTGTTGTGCTTCATTATAAAAGTATTTTCCCGTATGTTGGCCAATTTCTGTGTCTCTATATTGGCTGCATGTCAACTTGAAGGCGCGTAGTACGAAGTTATAATACCGCCTTAATACAAACGCGGTTGATAATTAATGTTTATAAAAGGCCCGTTCTGTACTGATTGAATACATACGTTTATTGCTGATAAATATAAATACTGACAAATCAGCATGGCTATCACAAGACGGCGCGCAAGCTCTCTCGATTTTTCTCGAACTATCCGTCACTCTCTTATTAGACAACTTAGAAAGAGACGTATAGTGCGAGAAAAATCGAGAGAGCTCGCGCGCCGTCTTGTGATAGCCGTGCAGTATCGTATCGTGACAAAATACTCCGCGTGTAATCTTGCAGAAACTCAAATAAACTTCATGGCTGAACGCGATGAGCCGATGACAGTGCTAAATATTCCATGCCATAAAAAAAGGAAGTCGGTCAGACTTTTGACGTTTGACGTTATTTTGTTGAAATTTGTTGAACCATTTGTTGAAATTACGCCTCAATACGAATTTAGCGCATATAAGTTTCCATATCGGAATCGATTATTTTTTTATGCTTTAGAATTTAATATGCGTATTGTGAAGGTCTATCATAACACCGGATCGAAATTATTAGGTACTGTTGGATAGTTAAGGCAAGGCCGCCATTTTGACGCCACTGACAGTTGACAGATATGGCGGCTACGATTTCAAGCAGAAGAAATGAATAATTTAATGAGATTCAAATGTTTCCGAAAATGTATTAACCATCGCAGTCGGATAAAAACTATCCTAAGTCCTAGCTAGAATAGTAATGTACTTGTAAAAAAAGTTTAAAGTATTTCCGTTCACGGGAAGCCGAGATCATTCGGGACACAAAAATGGTTAGTTTGATACTGGCTGATTCTTTTTTTAATTTAGAGATTTATTATAAGTGAGAGATAAATGATGTGGTTCTTAATTTTTTATTTTTTTTTAGGATTACTTAATTGATAAAGAGACCTTGTTTAAATTTATGCTCCCCCAGCTTCGCACATTGTAATGTTACGGATTCCATTTTCATTTATCATTTAGTAATAAACATACTACAACTTTTGCTTGTTATGGTTTGTACGAAACCCTCGGTGCGCGAGTCCGACTCGCACTTGGCCGTTTTTTTATACATGATGGAATGGTTTTTCACGTAAAGGGCCCAGTACGCTTACCATGAGTTTGACAATGACGGCTTACGCCAACGATTATCGAGTTTTCTATCTGTGCATCTCTATTGCACTTTGACAGTACGAGCGGGATGCCCAGATAGAAAACTCGATAATCGTTGGCGTAAGCCGTCATTGTCAAACTCATGGTAAGCGTACTGGGCCCTTTACGTGAAAAACCATTCCATCATGTATAAAAACGACAAAAACACGTTTGTTTTATGGGAGTCTCTTAAATTCTTGTTTTATTCTGTTTTTTTGTGTTTTTTGTTATAACGGCAACAGAAATACATCATCCGTGAAAATATCAACTATCTAGCTATCACGGTTCATGAGATAAAGCCTGTAGGCCTAGCATGGGTTGCATTTTATCACATATCACGGCAGCATGGCAGTGGTGACAGACAGACAGTAATATATAAGACGAAACGCCGTTTATGGGGATTAAGAATTCAGCCAAAAATTTGGCTTTCTAGCCTCCTTAATTTTGACTGTCTAATGACCCAATTATATATGAACAACTTAAATACAAATTAAATTCCGTTTTTAAATCAATTACATCCTATTCACCACGATGACATTTAGATGTTCCAATAAGATTCGTGTCAATAAACTTAGCAGGTTAGTGCATGCCATAAACCTAGGATGATTCTTAGGTCGTGCCTTTAGGGTTGTCACTGTTGTTACAAGTTTCCTTTATTTCTAATAAATCTTGCAGGATGTTCTTACCAATATTCTTAAAAAAAATTTTTTTGGCTAAACTCAATCACTGTTTATTTCGTGCCACATCGTTTCTAACCACTCACTTGATTTCGGATTTTAAATCAGTTTAGGGGTGTACCCCAGGAAAATGACGTTTTTTTAAAACATTAATTTATAACAGCGTTTTTTTTGTTTGTTTAATTTTCAAATGTTATTCTAAGATGCCTCCTCCAAGTATCCACCAAAATCCATCAGGAAGTAAATATATAAAAATAAATGACACGTCCGTTATGTTTTTTTTGTGATTTATTTATTATTATTGAAGAGCTCCAGTAAATTAACAAAAAAAAATATTAAAATATTTTTTCCTTACTCATGAAAATAAAGTGCTTGGGCTATTGCGCGAAATTGGCAAGTAACAAAAAACAAGCAAGTGAATGGCTAAATGATTTTGTAATTAATTATGGAAACATAATGGAGTTGGCGTAACGGATGCCTCGAAGGCTTTTTTGATGTAACTTAGTTTTTATTTAAACTAAATAATGAAGGCCTAGAATAAAAATAAAAAAAAATATCAATGCTTTGTGTATGACCGCGTGTTTCATATTTACATAAATAAATAAAAATAATAAAACACAAAAGTACAACACGAAACCTTCGCGTGTCCCCTGCGTGGTAGACTGGTAGTGGTACTAACGGGTGACAAACTTTAAAGGCCAAAATAATGTATGTCATACGATTAAATAAATATAGACACTACTAATAAGAGAAGAATGTTTTATGTCCGATATTAACGCATTCTGGTCTGGCTAGCTGGGTAGGAGTACCGCTTCTGTGTCTGACCATTGAGTCAGGTATAGCGAGTCTCTTGAGATGTTGGTCGAAAACCTGCGCTTTTAAAACGTTAGGCCAAAACGACTATCCGGTCAAAGTATTATTTGACAATGTAAACTTGTCTAATAAGGCAACAATGTTTGTTAT
The DNA here is from genome assembly GCA_945867215.1 of Epinotia demarniana. Classification (NCBI taxonomy): domain Eukaryota; kingdom Metazoa; phylum Arthropoda; class Insecta; order Lepidoptera; family Tortricidae; genus Epinotia; species Epinotia demarniana. The sequence continues at coordinate 5,720,240 of OX244262.1, forward strand.
TATATTAGCATGTGTTTGTTTAATAATTTATATTTAAATTATTGTATTTTATTATCAGTTGCTACGCTCTAACAGGGCCCTCGTACTGTACTTAGCATTAAGTTGCGTGTGTGTTGTACCTGGTTGCAAATAAATGAATTGAATTGAAGGCATCTACAAAAAATGGTTTTCCCAGTTGAACCCTAAAGGAGTCAGCTTTGGAACCTTATCCCAAGGTGTTAGCACTAGCTTTACCTACATATATAATTAAATTATTTTGTATAGTGGAGGAAAGCTACAGCCCTAACGAAAATGAGGCAATCGTAGAATGCGTAGAGGCATCAGTTATGCGAGGACGCGAGCTTTTACCGCCGCGCCCGCGCAGCTTGAAGCTTTTACTGCTAAGCTAACGAATAAAGTTACTTTGGAAGTTTAGGATATTTTTAAAACCAAGGTAACTATCCACTTCAAAATAATCGATGAGACTGAAAATCAGGATGCCACAAGTAAATTCAAAAGATTTTTCAAAAAACCCAACTACTTTTTTAATATTGTATAGCTTATGTCACTCCCACGATTAAGAGAAATCCAACGACACCTTATATGTCGAAATCTGCTGCGCAGGGCGTGCCAAAGAATATGCCGCATACATATATACATACGTACATGAGCTCGAAAAACATAGGCAACCATCCTCGGGTAAAAATGAAAATGGTTAAGTTATGTTCTATGTAGTTCTAAGTTGTAACGCGAAATTCACTTTACGACTAATTCATTGAAAATTAAATACGTTTTTCAAGCTAAGTGGCGGGAAAATGGTGCTACTGCTATCACAAATATACCTATACTCTGTTCATGGACTCATCAGAGTGTCAATCTGACTTGTCACGCATCACAATGTGGTTTCAATTCAATGTGTTTCCCTCGCTCATTCCGACACGTTGGCACGGTGAACACATTGAAATGCGAAGTGACTAACAAAAATTAATAACAGCCCATAAGGGCATACGGCTCTAGCTCTACCATATTTAGGGTCAAACTTAGTCTCCGTGAGCGAATGAAAATAACAGGTTGGTTTTGTCGTTCGTTGGTCTCTGTATTTACCTATTTTCATGTTTGAAACGGACTGTGTGACCAAAACTGAGAACCAAAGCCGTAACAGCATTTCTCAACCGATTCTCGTGAAATTTTGTGAGCAGGTTCGACTTCTTATCAGTTTTAAATTCCATGAGAGTGTATGTTTGTATGTAACGGGTAAACTCTGTAGCTAGTCCGATATCAACCTATAAAATGGAGCTTCGGGAAGGACCTAGGTTATATTATTTCCCGCGACTGCGTTCTTCGTAGGTAGTTAATACGCGGACAGAGCCGGGGGGCAGTTAGTGAAGCATAAAATGCAAGTCATTAGTCATTACGAGTTTTTGATCAGAACACGATAGTGTAAACTAACTAAGGCATGATATCACGATACTCTGTTATGATCTTATGATGTAAGGGATACTCGATGAAATAATAACTGTTGCATCATTAAATGGAGATCAAATCATACTAACATTTAAGAGGTTTACTTATTTGAACTTGGCAAACTACATCTCAATAAAACCCTTTTAAAGATTCATCAAATGTCTGGAACATCTAAATGTCATCGTGGTGAATAGGATGTAATTGATTTAAAAACGGAATTTAATTTGTATTTAAGTTGTTCATATATAATTGGGTCATTAGACAGTCAAAATTAAGGACTAGAAAGCCAAATTTTTGGCTGAATTCTTAATCCCCATAAACGGCGTTTCGTCTTATATATTACTGTCTGTCTGTCACCACTGCCATGCTGCCGTGATATGTGATAAAATGCAACCCATGCTAGGCCTACAGGCTTTATCTCATGAACCGTGATAGCTAGATAGTTGATATTTTCACGGATGATGTATTTCTGTTGCCGTTATAACAAAAAACACAAAAAAACAGAATAAAACAAGAATTTAAGAGACTCCCATAAAACAAACGTGTTTTTGTCGTTTTTATACATATGATGGAATGGTTTTTCACGTAAAGGGCCCAGTACGCTTACCATGAGTTTGACAATGACGGCTTACGCCAACGATTATCGAGTTTTCTATCTGTGCATCTCTATTGCACTTTGACAGTACGAGCGGGATGCCCAGATAGAAAACTCGATACTCGTTAGCGTAAGCCGTCATTGTCAAACTCATGGTAAGCGTACTGTTCCAATGGGGTTGGCCGGGCGAAGGTATTTGCAGATGGCGCCAGCATAGGTTTTATCTGTCAGTCATACCAAAACTGTCAAATTCTTGTTTTTTTTTCGGAATGTCCTTGTTTAGAATCAAACCGTTTAAAAAGGCTAGTGATTAGGTAAAACCTATGATGGCGCCATCTATGCAAACATTTGACAGTTGCCAACCCCATTAGGTGATGAGAGAGAGAAAGAGAGACTACACTCGACAGCACCTGTCATAAACTCATAACTCACGGTTACGCCGTGTCTTGTTTCCCCCTGCCACTGATTAAGTACTTTCTGATTTGTCGTCGCGCGCGTTTTGCGAAGGCATATAATGGCATATTAGTTGCACAAGCCAGTTACGGCGGTGACAGTTGGGTGCGCAGGCGCCTATTGTTAGAGATACTTCCTAGGAACCGTTTCCAATAAACTCAGTTGGGAGGAGATTGGAAGTACTTCATTAAGATTAGTTAAAGGGCGTTTTCCAAAAATGGATTTGATCTACTCAGATACTGAATCGGATTAACGTGAAACATGCCTACTTACTTTACCACTAGGCAAAACTTTGCCCAAAAAGCTAATTTTAAACAAATCTGGCAATGGACGAAAACATAACATATTTATGGCAAGCTCACTATTTTTAGTAGAAACTAGATTATATTTATGACTTTACTTTGAATCGTACATGTCTTTAACTTCAGCCAGGAGCTTGCAGCAAATTGTGGAATGTGAGGTGTATGGATTTGTATGGCAAAGTTGAAAACACCTAGGTTTGGAACACGTGTTGATTAAAAAAATATTTCTCCTCATGAACACATGCGCATGAGTACGAAACATACGTTAAGCAAAAAAAAATTATCCAACCATATAAAAAAATTAGATATATTCGTGTTTTTCCGAAAAAAGCGGGTAAAGTACCTAAGCATGTTTCACGGTACACAAAAAAGGGTCCTAAGTGATTACCTATCATAAAGTCGAAAATTGCAATGTCGATTATTAATACCCCGAAAACGTTTCCCATTTTATTAATTAGCCTAAATTTTGTTTGCCCGAAAGTACGTTTCCCTGTTCATTACTTTCCCCCTTCTCAGTTCGCTGCAATTTTATTTCGCTTATGATTCGAATCAACACTTGTAAAAATTCCGAAGTATCATTTGCCAACTACTTTTTGTGGCGTAAAGTGTTTTGAACGAAATATTATTTTCCCCCATATCAAACAATCGAAATTGATTGTTTCGAATAAACACTTATTAAAATCCCGAAGTATTATTTGCCAACTACTTTTTGTGGCGTAAAGTATTCAGACCGAGATATTATTTTCCCCTTATATCAAAATACCGAAATTAACTGAAGTATGGACAAATCATCAATACGGGTGAATATTTTTTGCTTTGATTTACTGACTTCCCCGCCCCGTCCTATTTGTCATGTATCTTTTTAGGCTATCACGTTTCACCAGCAAGTCGACGGAGCCCCGCTTCGCGGGGCCCCTATTTCCGCTCTAAGGGACATAAGGTAACTAACGAACCTATCCAAGTAAACTAGCCTTTGGGTGACCGTTTTATTTTTAATGCGGGGGGCTCCGCCCCCCGAGCCCCCCTTGCGGAGGACTCCACCCCCCGTCCCCCCTTTTTGGACTTTCCGTTATATGCCTGGCCATATTATCGAAAAGGTTACTTCCTATATATTGGTATAATAACCAACCTAACCTAAGACACTTTTCTAATAAAGGGCACTATGTAATGTTTAACAGATCTGTATGTTTTATGAAGATTATTCACTGTAAAATTATATAAGGGGAAATGACATTTCAATTACACGTAGCATCGGCATAGCATCGAAGGTAACCTATTGAAGTTTCGAAAATTCCTTATCCGATTTTCACTTGTCCGAGAATCGTTCTTCTGGTTATTAATATAAGGGAAAATGACATTTCGATTTGGCGTAGCATCCGATTTACGAAAAGGTGGTTACTAAATCGATAGTCAAATAATAAAATTGGCAACCGTTGTTCTGGTTACTGATAAAAGGTAAAATGACATTTCGATTTCGCGTAGCATCGGATTTATGAAAAGGTGATTAACAAATCGGTTGTCAAATAATAAATTTGGCAACCGTTCTTCTGGTTATCGAATTTCGGGAAAATGTAGATGTGGGATAGGAAACTGGAGACATTTCAAAAAATATGGTTAGCAATGTATATGGATTATAAACATTCGAGCAACCGTTTTCGGACAAGTGAAAATCGGACAAAGGATTTTCGAAACTTCGATAGGTTACCGTCCTAAGTATTTCCTCCCCGTTACGTGTACGGTACGGTAGCGTAATGGAAAACACAAAGTTGTATGAAAACTCGGAACCCTTTTTTCGCCTATTACAATTTTTATATAGGTATCCGGAGATATTCAACAACTGTTTTGGAAAAGGCCCTAAAAGTTTTAGTCAATATATTCACGATATTTCAAGATATAGGAAGACAGAAGTACAGGAGCACTCAAAGCATAATTATATTTATAGCGCTTGTATAGTCAGCTACGGAAACTTACCTACAAGTAAGCAACGTAGTTAGTTACCTTACCCGCACATCTTGCGTATACTTACAGGCAGGTTTTCTCTATTAGTTCTTCTTGATTGGTTTTAATATTCCTGAAACATCAAGAAATATATGTATGGAAGTTAAGATGTTAAATTATCTCGTATGAAGCGAAATTATCAAGCTTGACCCCAGCTCAGACCAAGAAAATATACAGACGGAGCGTTACGAACAGTCTAGTGAAGCCAACCGGTTTTCAACCAAGCCCCATAAGTTTAGCACACGCTAAACAAATTAAATCGCACAAAACTCGAAATAAATGATCTTGACAGCATTGCGACATGTGCTGAAGAGTTTTGTGCAATTTTGTTTGTATATGTGTGCGTGAGCGTGTGCTGAACTTGATGTAGCTTGGTTTTGTTTGTATGTGGTTTGGCTTCACTTGACTGTTCGTAACGCGTGGTAACGCTCCATCTGTCTTTTTTTCTTGGTCTGAGGACCCCAGATTTCGTTTCCGCTGGTTCGAGAGATGATTTCTGTTCGCTCTTCCTAATGAATTTCTTGATTGAAGTTAATGTTTTTTTTCTATATATTAACGATACGTAACCCGCAATATTTCCATTCGTGAGTGCACTTATTATTGTTCGTGCTAAAAGGTACCTTTACCGTAACCGCAAAAATACCAGAGGACGTCGTGACGAAGCCGAGATTCCTAGCGAGATTATTGATTTGTTGGCTGTGGAAATAACCATGGATGGGGCTTGATGTGATACCTAGTAGTTTGTTGTTGTATAAAATAGTAGTCATTAACGATCAGCATCATCGCAGGTGAGAAATTGCCACAACAAATTAAGTTACGGATCTATATCGGGTGGCATAAAATTTTTGATCCTAATATTTTGTCGCATACCAACTTCGTGCCGAATATCGAATTGCATAAACATTGTTGTGCATATTTTTTATTTGCCGAAATTTTTGTTCCTAATATCGATTGTCCTAAATATTTATTGTCCGAATGTTTATTGTGTCGAAGGTTTTTTTTTAGAATGATTGATGTGCATAACTTTGATGTTACTAATATTTAATGTACCTACTAAAAATGTTACGCATACATATCTATTAGAATTGCCTATTACTTGAATAACATATGACCCGCCCTCATGTCGACGGAGCCCCGCTTCGCGGGGCCCCTATTTCTGCTCTGAGGGACAAAAGGCAACTGACGAACCTATCTAATTTATCTAAATGAAGGTTGGCTCTGCTGAGAATTGCCTAATACTTGAATTACTTATGACCAGCCCTCATGTCGACGGAGCCCCGCTTCGCGGGGCCCCTATTTCTGCTCTGAGGGGTAAAAGGCAACTAACGAACCTATTTTATTTATCTAGATGTAGGTCGGGTCTGCTCAGTTTACAAATAGTAAAAATAAATGTTTTATTTGTGGTTACCTAATCTTTCCTATTTAGGTACGTACTTTAAGAACGTATGACCCGCCCTCATGTCGACGGAGCCCCGCTTCGCGAAGCCCCTATTTCTGGTCTGAGGGGCAAAAGGCAACTAAGGAACCTATTTTATTTATCTAGACGTAGGTCGGGTCTGCTCAGAGTTTAGAAATAGTATAAAATTTAGGAAAAAAATAGTATAAGTAAATTTTAGCACGTTTAACAATAGGCAAAATAATTACTATGACAATGAAAATTAGGACTATTACTTTTTAGGTAATTCGATGTTCGAGTAATCAATATTAGGATAAACATACTTTAGGACTTTTAAATGTGTATGCGCAAAAATGAATAGGCTAAATAAGTAGTATGCCACTCAACATTATGCCAAACATTCACAGCCAAAAAATTTTAGGACGATCAACATTATGCGATACGACAGGCACCCACTAATATGGATGTTGACTGATAGCCAGCAACTTTTTAAGAAACGTCTCATACTTCCTTCTGTTAATCATGAAGTTTGTAGGGAAATAGGCACAAGTGACGTTAGTGACGTCATTTTCTATAGTCAAACAGCTGAAACACGAAAAAAGAGGGGTGTTAAAAGTTTAATGTGTCTGTCTGTGTATCTGTCTGTGGTATCGTAGCTGCCAAACGGATGGACCGATTTGAATGCGGTTTTTTTGTGTCATTGATAATTTTACCCCAAGTGTTCTTAGACATGTTTCATCAAAATCTGTTAAGCCGTTTTTGAGATATTCGACTTTGAAATGAAAATGTAGGGGTTTTTCAACTTTACTAAGTTGTAGTTTTTGTTAATTTCATTTAAAAATCTATTAGCAAGAATAGATTGCGGGTATTTATACTATTGCCAACTACCGTATTATGTTTACCAGTGGTTACCGTAACCCGATTGCCGTCTATTTGCGAAAATATTCTTTTTAGGTAAGCCTATATACTCTAATCTTACGCCGCTACTGATGCCTATATACACAAGTAATAAAATATACCTAGGCTATTACTTGGTTACAATACAACTATATATTACCTTTGCTGCTGCCTGGTATGGTTGCGATTATCTCGGACATAAACCATTCATCCCGCTCGCAATTATGTACCCTCAGACGTGGTAGTAAGGGTCGAATGCTTTATGTCCAACATTAACTCGATCATGCTAGGCTTCGTTGGTCTCGCTACGCTTGGCTTTATGTTATTGCCATTGCTAGTAACTAAACTCTACAAAACTGTTACCAATAAAACATGACACAAAAGCATCTTATATTTTATTATTGTCTCAGCTTTAGAAAATGTCTTTATGGGCTATTGGCAAGCGTTTAAAACGGTTGACTGCGCAGTCGCGGGTGAAACGCAGGTTTTCCAAAAGAAACCTCAAGATCAAGCTTAACTGCGCAAACGCAATATCGGTTAACCACCGAAACCGAGCCCTTTGGCCTATCAAAACGAAATTAAATAATGATCGTTATATAACATATAATCCAAAAAGAATTCGAGAGTTGTAGGGGTACTTAGTCGAAATCAAGGGAGAGCTTCGTCTGCTATTTCCGTCATTCTCTGTTTACTGGTCGGTGAGGTAGGGCACTGCGAAATGTCATCCCGCTCTAATGTGGAGCAGCGAGCAGCCCAACTTGGGAAGTAGGTACCTCCGCCTTGCAGAAGACCACAGCCATAATAACACTACTACTTGCTCTGTAGTAGTGTTGTGTTCCTGGAAGTGGGCAAGGTCGCCAGAGCTCCCGAGGATGCGTTGTGTTGAGAGCGGCATTTGTTCCTTCAGCTGTCAACACGGCGAATCCTCAAACATATCAAGGGGCGTCAACGCCCATGTTACTTCTTGGAAGTTGCATGCGTCTATAGACTGCGGTGTCCGCTTACCATCAGGAGAGCTGTACGCTGGTTTGCCACGGTTGTTGTAATATATTTTTTTTAATACCATGATGGTCGTAAACACATTCAGGGTTCCTTAATTGTTTTGACAGTTAGAGTTAAATGTAGGCCCCTCAATCTAAACACAGCGCACCCGAGGGTGCTCTGGTGACCTCACACAGCATCAGGAACCCATACCCAACTGCCATTATTATGGCTGAAGCCTTCTGGTGGAGGTATTTCCCCAGTCGGGCTCCTCCAAATACAAGCGTGATTACATTCCGCTGTGCCCTTTTTAGTGTATACATTATTTTCTTTTCACCTACCTTGCCGAGTTGTCAAGGTACAAAATAAATAACATACCTATACTAGCATTTACGTAACGTGTGTATGAGTAAAGTACTGCTTTCCAAGGGATTTCAATAATACACCATAATTTACCTCCATTACGGGAAACGATATGGAAAATATCTTAAATTCTGCAAGTCGCACTAATACGAATGCCGCAAATTGTAAGATAACCCAACCATTTCATACGTTAATTTGATAAAATTGTACACATATTACAATTTTCACACATAGCACAGCCATAAAACATTATAACTAATGTTGAATTTATTGAAAATATTTGTTACACTATTCATTAAGTTTCATATTACTAATAGTAATAGCCCGTAAGCTCATAGCAGAGAGTAGACAATTATGAACATTGCCATATGTCGCGTTCCTTTAAATTAAGTATCCGAAACATAATATTATGTTTTGGATACTAAAGTCATCAACAAAGAGCACGAAAAAGATGTCTCACGTCAAATATTACTTTCTGATCAACATGAACAATACTGTCGAGAAAAGGTATTATAGTCACATAACTAGTATTTCAATATGAAAGATGGTTTAAGCTGTAATCAAGTCGTTAACCAGTCCACACCGGAACGGTTGCGCAACGGGTGGGTTGGTTATCTGGGGGCACGGTAGTGCCCCCGCCAAGTCGAGCGCGAAGCAAACACTGCCGTACCATCCTTTACTGGAACCATTTCGCCGCATTTTCAGGCCCCTATTTGAGAACCTCTGGATAAGACCAGAACGCAGAAATTTTCGTCATCCAGTAAACTATAATCACATACTTAAAATCCAAAATTTCAAGTCTGTAGGTCGTCATTTAGTTCCGAAGTTAAGCGAAAGCAAAGTTTCTCATTTATGACACTCCGTCACTCATGAACAGAGGTAGGGTTTATTGGCCACGTAAAGAGAAAACTATAAAAAATAGGATAATCGAAGATCTGGAGTACCTGGTGACCGTCATTAGAAAACACAAGAGCCCAACCAAACTATGAGACAAAGTCGTGCCAAGTCTCAGGCATTCTTATTATTCTTTAATAAGCCCACGTTTCTACAAAAAGAAGTGAAATCCCATCAAAAACATTCTGTAAAAAACTAGCCAAGTCTAAAAAGTAGTGAAATCTAGACAAAGTCGTACCAAGTCTCAGGCATTCTTATTATTCTTTATTTGCTAACTTAATAAAATTTTGTGACTTGGCAATTACACAATACTACATAGTGATAGGTATCCATTAATGCAATAATAATAATTATTATTATTATGTATGTCTTTCCCGTTCATGGGACAATGATGTACCGGACCTTGGGGAGACGTGTGGGTGGAGCTAGGTACCTACAAAGTACCAACTGAGCGTTGACTGGGCGTTGGCGTAGAGGCCCTTTTGACAATTTAATGAAATGCAAGGAGTACAACGAGCGGATGCTGTCCCTGCCCGTGTCATGGGACGCACACAGAGACAGCACCCGCTGGGGTGTATAGTGACTATTGATGGTTGATGGAATCTAAATAAAATGGGTTATTGGGTTGAAATGATGGACTAGTGGCTGGGCTATTGGGTGAAACATCGGACGCCTGCCTAATAAAACTGTTTCAATCTTTATCTCTGGCAGACGGTGACTCGCTAAATGCTAGATGGGCCCCTATTCATAGCGACATAAAAAAATGGCCTAAGGGCAACACCGGTCAGAGAGCTGGGGGGGTAGAGAGGTGGCACTGGACTTTAAACATATAGTCAACTCGCCACTTAGGTGTCCACATCTACCCTCGAGCAACAGCTCTTGCGACTCCACTCTGGACGGCCAATAAAGGCAAGCCGGAGCACTCAGGTACGTAGGGTCGCTACTCCCTAACAGCCCGCCACAAGCTGCCTTACGTTGACTGATTGCACCAGAAATATGGTGAGCGATGGGGCCTTCACATCCCTACGCCTCGCCTAATTATTACTATTATTATTATTAAATGCAATAACGTTGTGTGATTGCCAAGTTGCAGAATTTTATTAAGCAAATAAAGAATATAAAGAATGCCTGAGACTTGGTACGGCTTTGTCTCGATTTCATTACTTTTTAGAGATAAACAAGCAGCTCCATCGAGACGGCTAGTTTTATACAGAATGTTTTTGATGGGATAAAGTTTACTAAAGACAAAAACTGCTTCCTATATCTTGACTTGTACCTATTGCTTAGAGACATACGGCACAGCGTAGATGACGCTCGTATTTAGAGTAAGTAATTTCCCATGCAGTTGTCATGGGAAATTACTTACAGAAGACCGCCCATGATAACACAACTATATACTTGCTCAGTGTTGTGTTCCTGACACCGCGATGCGTAGTAACCAGAGGGGCTACCGCGAAATGAAAACGAACTTCGTTCGTGTAACTCCATCTCTGACGCACTTGCTAGTTCGAGCGATAGAGAGGGAGATACACGAACGAAATTCGTTTTCGTTTCGCGGTAGCCCCACAGGCGTAGGAAGAGGTCTAGTTTCGTGACGGGTGACCGGCGGGGTGAGCATCATTATCATTAGCGCGATAGCGCGTAGCGAATAACGGACAAGCCCCCCTATTTTGTAACTTGTTTTAAGCTCACCTCAACACTCACCCACAAATATATCTTGACACCGCGATGCGTTGTAACCAAGCGCAGTTAGAGGTCTAGTTTCGTGAAGGGTGACCGGCAGGGTGAGCCGCATAAGCGCGTAGCGAATAACAGCCCTGGTTGGCCAGCCCCATTGTTATTTTCTGGTAGGTAAGTATACCTACCTATCAGACCTAAATGAAAGTAGAGTAGGTAAATAATGAAGGATCCGGCAGGAACAACTCATTGTTCCTTGTGTACGGACTATGGATGTGTTTGGAGGAAAAGCACGTGCCGACAGCACGAGTTTCTCACGCGAGTTTGTCTATTGTCCTGCTTGCTTGCATGATTGTAGCTGTTTTTTAAACTGGGTATTTTACGCAAGATACATATAATCTGTATCTAGGTAACTTACATATTATTTTTCAGAACATGTATACCTTGGTTTCGTTGTTGATGTCGCCCTGCATTGTGTAAACTTAAACCGATTTTTTTTTATAATATTGTTATGGAGATAGAGTGTACCTGCCTAGTCCTAGTTCTAATGTCCTATTCATTTCGAAAATGTCCTATGGGGATCAAATACGCGGGTGTGGAAGATTATTATGGCTGGGCGTTTAAGTAGTTTACGACAAGCAAAAAGATAAAATAAAATGTTCTTCCATCACTTTATACTTGACTATTTATAAACGCGTTTGGCATAATACGTTCTATGCAGGCAGAGCTACTTAATCAGTGATAGTTTCATTAGCCATAGAAAATATTGAGCCAGAAAAACCATATATAAAATATTTAAGTTGTTTCCCCATCCGCACCCGGTCCGGCAAGTGAGATTCCTCGCCCAGCGTTCATCTACTCCCATTAAAAATATTGGAGATTTTATCTCTTTCTCTATATAGGTACATTGCTTGAATTTTGTAAGGTGAAACAATTTAATTTCACGTACAACTTAACAGTCGAAAGCCGAGCGATTCATATCTCAAAGCCCTTTTTTGTAAGGACGGGGCGACCCCTGTATTATCCTCTCACGCAAGCAGTCAACGTTGCATTTTCGATCGTGCACGTATATAATTAGTGTAATGTGCTATTCAATGGAGTGTTATTTCAATCACATCCATTAGTAGTCGGCGACATCACACTTACCAGGGAAGACGACTCGGCTGAATAATGCATCTGCCATGCCCATGTTTTATGTAGCTGTTAATTGCAGCCATTATGGCGGATACCGACCGCGATTTGCATTTCTGGTTCGTATTATTAGACGGTGAGGAAAATGTCTTCTTAATTTGTGAGTTGTGAAGTCCCGTGAAGACCTAATTCACAGAGTAAGAAACCTTCGTTAACTAAAATTAGTTTCGCGGCATTTTCACAAATACAAATGTCAAAGCGTCAGATACGTAAGATTTGTTCCTGATTCTTTAAATTCCTGATTGGTCATATTCCTTATCAGACACTTTTCTAACTGGTCATATTCCTGGCTCGTCATATTCCTGATTCGTTACTTGTTCGTTACATTCCTCACTCCTCATGTACATTATTTTGCCTGCACAAACTTATTATATAAATAATCTGTGGTAAATGATAAGAACCTCTTTAGATAATTAATAGAATGATTATTACATGTCTATCATAAAGCTAATTTCATTGTCATTAAAATCGGTTCTGTTGCTGCGCCGGCCGCTACTGCGGCACGCTCGCTTCGCTCGCTCGGCTCGCGAGCGTAGGGTCGCAGTACACCTAACACTCCTCCTAGCTTCGCTCGTCGTCGTACCTACACGGACGGCTTTATGGTTGAGATTATTTAACGTCGCCATTTTTTTATTATACTGTCATTCAAATTAGAATCTTCCACCTTGAAAAATAAAGTTGCTTTTTGAATGGACTACTTTGATGCAATTCGGCTAACTCAAATAATCTAAGTATACCGTAAAACCGTATAACTTTGCCCGCTTTTTGGAAATTTTTGTATTTTTCACTAGTTTATTGTGTCATTTTATAAAACTTATTAGTAACATATACAATTTTGTGGGCCCTTTTTTACATACGTCCGGACTCTAGTTCAAAAAGAAGCGTCTTTATTAAAGAAAATCGCAATAAAAGTGCCGGGCCAAAAAAATTAAAAAATTACGTCATTGCCCATTTTGTGGAAGTGTTTCTTGCTCTGGCATTTTCAAACTTATGATTAGTGTAGTTAAGGACTATAATGCAGAAGAGTTATATTTTAGTTTCATCTGATAATATTTCCCTAAAGCACAATAGCTCTCACAACATTGAACTGGGCAAAGTCACAAACAGAAATCCTGCACTCTCCATACTAAAATCTCATAGTGCTAGGGTTGTCAGTTTTGATTTTACCCGACTACGCAAAGTTAATAGGTAGAGTTATGAGTTTAGCACAGTTTTTTCTCGTTACTGTAAACAATTTAAATTCTTGTACTGTAACAATTATTTTCATTAAGAAGATAAACGTAAAAAAATGACAATTACCTTTAGAATCACTTTTTTCGCAGTTATCATTAAAAAATTAATAACAAACGACAATTTCATAGGTAAGCACCTAATAATTACTCGTGCAGTTAAGATAGACCCTACTCGGGTCGAAGCGGTCCGTACGATCAACCTGTCATACGAACATATGTAAAAACCAACTTGTTTAAAATAACTTTTGGGTGACAACCCTAAGGGTCCAATTTGGCCGGGTAAAGTCATATTCAGTAGCCGAAAATCTGCTTATGACATTGCCCATCGCCATAATTACAAAACTAAGAAACATTCAGAGATAAGCTCCCACCCATGACGTTATTTAATCACAGTCAAAAACACATACCTGTACGAGTTTCCGTTACCGAGATACAACTAAAGTTTTCGAGTACTATTTGGCCCGCAAAAAAACACGTCTGTACTCAAAGCTTGCTCACGCGCAACTGACGACAGGTACGGACCGGTCAGCCGGCTAGTGTTGTCCGCTTCATAGTTGGCTTTCAATCACAGATTATAAAAAAGTGTACATCTTCAGCTAGTGTTGGGATATTACGGTTTTTGTGAAATGTGACGGGGTGGGCAAAGCTATATCCGAACGGCAAAGTCCTAAGGTTTGACGGTACCTATTTCCGCTTTTGTATGTATTAGTTGGCTGGCGATAAAATAAAAGTTTTCTTGCTTTGTGGTGTCTAATGACACGCTGTTACAACATAAACAGAGCTCAAAGCTGAAACACTTGCACAGTAACACAAACCTTTCAGATTATGTTAATTGAATAAAAGTGCACTAAACCACAAAGACACATTTGCGACATCGACGTAGTGTGCTGTAAAAGGAAAAAAAGTCAGTTGAGGAAATTGGGGCATATTTAGGGTTGTCACGATCGAGTGCTCTGATACTGGCTTAATAGGTCGTAATAATGTGCATTTGACTTGCACTGTTTATAATGGGTCGTGGGTTTGGGATATTTTACGAAATTTAACAGTAATAACCTGTATAACCTAACATAACGTAACTGACATATCGATAACTGGAGTGCGATTTTTGAATCTCACTGATGATATCAAAGTCACCGGTGACTAAAATTATCACCGATGACTTTTATGTCACCATTTTCCTAAAGCCGTATTTTTGAAAGTCACGCTATTTACCAACATGCAGAAATTTTACAATGTCAGTCAGAGACAATCTTCCCGTTACGTTCCTTTTTACGCAGATGTTGTCCTTGATACCGGTTTTTATTATCTCATACTATAACTTAAAACAGATTCAAACGTAAAATGTAGCGTCATGTGTCAGTGTCATGTAACCGAAAATTAAAGTTTTGAAAAATTCTTGGCAGATGTCACATACGTCAACTGTCAAAAACAGTCGCATGGTGATTTCAATTACGAGTGAGTAGGGGCACTCGTAAATCGATATCATAGGTATGACAAATGTAAGTCACCGATGAGTTTCAAAAATACGAACTTTCGGAAATCACTCACATCGGTGAGATTTAGTCACTTGGTGAGATTCAAAAATCGATCCCCAGGTCACGTTATGACAAGATTATATATTCTTCGATCCTATCATACATTGTAATATTCCCACCATCGCATCGCATCGCATCGGAACGGATTTTACAATCTTTAAACGATATTAAATCATGTACACAGTAGCTAAAGTCTATATTTACCAACCCGCCGCGTGCTGTTTGGTGGGAATTGTCCGTTAGTCGTCTAACGAAGCGGGAAAAAATATCTAACACATGCTAACGAACCTAGAAATAGAGTCTAAGCAGATATTATGCCCACTTTGTTATGGCAGATATCAATGCTGTTAAGGTCATACAATGGTGGTAGAGTTAGAACATAACAGACAAGAGGCCATCACGACGCTCCAGTGTATGTACACTGAAGATATGTATCTTTAGCGATCTTTTAATTGAACATAAAAACTGTAAACAGGTTCATTTTCTCAATTACACACAATTATGGCGATTCTCATTGTCCTTTATTAGGTCCGAATGACATAATAGCAGATGTTGTCGATTAACAGGATTCAAGTTTTAGAAGGTTTACCTACTTTATAAATGGATGTATTTTTAATATATGTTCTTACAAGTTGCAGAACACGATTTTTGGCCGAAACCGAATTTCAACATTTAGAGGTTGCAAAAAAGGTCATCCAACCTATTCTGACATTTGCGTGTGTGTGAGAAAAGGACATAACACAGAGGTTTTTTAAGTTCTATGAATAAGGAGGGTAATGTGACGGCAGATGACATCCACATTTCGTACTGTCTATGAAGATCGCTTCATTTCTGGGTTTGAATGAATGTAAAAGATATTTATATTAATAAATTAAAAAAAAAACCAAAAGTTTTTACTATAGGTATGGGAACAATATAGACGACAATATACATAGTTATATGTATAGATAAATAAAGAGAATGTTACAATATCGTCAATTTTTTATTATAATTTTAAGTCACATATATATAGGAATAATATAACAAGAACAATAAAAAAATTGGTTATAACTATAAACGAAAGCATAAAAAGGGAAGTTATAAAATGAACACCGCCTCTAGGTCAGACTGCGGCATGGACCTCATTAAAAAAAAAAAAAAAATTAAATACAGAAAACATCCATGACACAGGATCGAAAATTCATGCTCATCACAAAAATGAATGACCTAACCGGGGTTCGAACCCGGGACCTCCGCCTTCGTAGGCAGGGTCACTACCAACTAGGCTACAGAGGTCGTCGTTATATGTAAGTTTTCTTCAAATTTTCATACGAAAACTATAACATTTAGCCGTAATAAGGCGTTTTAAAAGTCATCCTCTACAATGGAATTTGTACTATAATACATTGGAAAAGAGTTTTATTTGTTTTGCGATGATTCGTTGACAAATGACATAACAAACTCTATTTCAAATAATACAGTTTGTTTAAAATTCAGTGCAAGCTTTCTTTTTGGGTGGATATTTGAGGTAACACAGACACATGAGACAACAACAAGCTAGAAGGTATAAAATGTATACGAAAACAAACTATAAATGAATTGACAAGTGCCAACCCTAGAGCTTATAGAAGTAGGTTATGACATAATGGCGGCAGATAATAGGAACATTCGAATGCGTGCACTTACATTAATTTTATTCTCACCGCACTTCAGAAAAACGCCTATTGGCAAAACCTTGTCGATATGGATATGAATTTATGCTGCGGACTTTTGAATAATCTAATTAATGGCAGATCATTTATGAATGAAGTCGACTATGAGTAGGTCGTTTCGGAGATTACCATCTACTTCCTATGCACAAACTTACAAAGCTATAAACTATATGATTATTGAACATGCTCACAAAATTTCACAAGAATCGGTTGAGAAATCCGACAAGCACGTCTATCATGGGACGGCCGCGACATACCTACTCTAGATTTTTCTCGCACTATACCTCTTGTTCTAAGTGTTCTAATAAGAGAGAGAAGGATAGTGCAAGACAAATCAAGAGAACTCGCGCTCTCGTGCGACAGAGGAGAACAGCCGGGCAGACGCCAGACATACTTACAAAAACATTTTTGCCCGCTGAAAGGGAGAAGTTCGGTCGTTTCGCTCCTTCGTTCAATAAACGCCCATCAAATCCTATTTTTAAGGTATACTGCCGGTAAATTAGTTTGTCTTTATCTGTAAGTTTAGATACTGATGGTAGAGATACGGCTCAGGCACAACAGTGTTTGTGAGAAAGTCAAAAAGGGACAAAGCTCAGATTAAATAAATAGATTTTATTCTGCAAGTAGGCCGTGATGGCATTTTTACAAGTCCAAATTCTACCAGTGTTTCTGAAAAAGAAGACCGCTGTCAAGAAGAAAAGCCGAAGCAAACTCAACAGTCAGTGATTTTTTGCCAAAAAAAAGCTTATTACAATGATAGTCCACATTTTAGCTAACAGAGGTCTGTTAAGTTTTATGAATAAGAGATTCCGTTCCTTAATTGTCTAAACTCATTTTCATCACTAATTACCCAGATTAGGCCACAGTGACGCAAATTCGATCGAGCCATGTCGCAAGTTGAAGTCAGTGTAGAGTAAAAATATTGCACACTTATTTCACTTTCAAATTGCTTTCCTGTTCTTAGTTGTTTTACGTTTTTACGTAAAACTTGGTGGTTCCTTGCTGTTGATTAAGAAACGTTGTGTCGTGATGTTTTCCTGTTGCTTGAGTGACTTAGATAAATACTGTCATAGCTTTTTGTCTAGAGATGGTTCACCTGTTACTGTTAAGAAGAGGTTTTGACAAAATCATAAGATGCTAGCTAGTGATGCAGTCACGATTGCGTTTATGTCGGATATATAAAGCATTCCTCGTGCTCGCAGTTACACTACTGCAGATAGGTACTTGAAATACTAAAATGAAATGTCAATTTCGTCCAAACAACATCGACCCCCGTGTATCATGGTCTGCCTTATCACACGATAAGTGACAGGATCGAGCGTCCGTCACTGGCTGACACCGTTCGATAGAACGAGATGACGCTCCTATCTTGTCACTTATCGCGTGATAAGGACCATGATACGGTGGCGAAAATAATGACATAATTCCAGTCTCTCGCTACCGCTTCACTACATACCTAGTATCAAATGTTACATAGTTTATAATGTGTTTGCCGTATTTTTTTATAATATCAATAGGTAGTTACTATCGATATTAGTTAGATAAAAATTATGTATGTATGTATGTATGTATGTAAGCACTTTATTGTACACAATAACAGGTTAAGGAATATACATAGTATAAGTTAGGTACTTGATTATTGCTACACCCTTCCAGGGTCCATGTATCTTAGTTTTAAGTACTTGGTTACAAATAAATCTTATCTTATCTTATCAGAATACTATAAAACAAAGTCGCTTCCCGATGTCTGTTCCTATGTATGCTTAGGTTTTTAAAACTACTCAACGGAATTTGATGCGGTTTTTTTTTAATATATAGATAGAGTGATTCAAAAGGAAGGTTTATATATATTATAGCACCCATGTGAAGCCGGGGCGGGTCGCTAGTCAGATATAAATAATTGCACCGAAAATAAATACCGTAGAAGGTTGTAATTTTTGCTTTAATATTTACTTATATAATGCCCTATAAAGGGGCATGTCATAACTTTATAATAAAGAACACTCATTTAAAATATGTTTTGCATGTCTGAATATATCGCCACTTAAGGGACATTGACATATTTGTTCGCCAATAAAGTCTAAATGTATAATCACCGACATGCATTCCTAGGCTTAATATTAACCTACTTTTCTACACCCATTTCCAATTTTGTCCTAGTTTTTTACGGCCATAACCGAGGAACTTGTCGATGTATATGCTAAGCTATTGTATATCTTATGTAGCCTCTACATGGCTACTGATACGTTATCTTAAGCTCAAGGATGAACAAGTGATGTTAAGTTGCTTAAGTGTCGTAAGCGAATGTAACGTTTAGCGACATACCTAGTTATGTTGTGGCGACTTGTGGGTTTGCTTTAAGTATCGATCAGTGATCGGAATAGGCAGAGTATAAATACCTAAACTTAGTAGAACAAAGTCGTGAAGTGGAGACTTCCTTGCGATAACATATTTTTCCGGGACTTCCCGAATTAAAAATTAAAGCTATATAAAAGTAAATCCTATAATTGAATCTTGGATGTATCAATAATTCAGTAGTAACAGCAACACTATTTTTTTTACTTTACATGAAATCACCGATGAGAAAATTGTTGTTACTTCTATATTTCTGTGGACTACAGAAGAAACAACAATTTAATTTTATTTTTAAAATTAATCGGTCTCTTTTATCCTCGTTCACATTTCGTGTTTAAGTGAAAGAGATAGACAAAATAGTAGTCTTATCTATTATATTTCTCGTGGTTCCTATTGTTATCGTGTAAAAGAGAAAGCAGATGTCGTTATCACTTGATGCTGCTACCTGCTATCCTTTTTATGCATTAATAATAAGTTGACAGTACAGTTTCATACCATCCTTTATCGAGTACAAACGGGTTTATTTATACTGTGTTTCTATGATATTTCATTTGTATTACGACGTAATATCTATAAAGAATCGTTTATATTATTGATTGTTTTATCTTGTGCCTATTGATTCTATTGAACCCGAAACATACATTGTTTTTTATCCCATTTATAAAATATTAGTTACTTAGTAAGTTTCCGGGATTTTAGTCACGCAAAAATATATAGTCGTAAGGAAGTCTCCACTTTTTGTCTCTGTGCTACTAAGTTTAGGTATTTATACTCTGCCTATTCCGATCGCTGGT
Organism: Epinotia demarniana; assembly: GCA_945867215.1. NCBI lineage: Eukaryota > Metazoa > Arthropoda > Insecta > Lepidoptera > Tortricidae > Epinotia > Epinotia demarniana. The sequence goes on from OX244262.1 coordinate 5,740,037, forward strand.
ATCGATAGCTGGAAGACTATGTTTATGTTTTGGAAAACCTTAGATTAGATTAGATTGCTTTATTTCATATAAAAATACGATATAAATTACTCTTGGTCAATTTACACGAATTGATATTATGATCGTCAAATGAAAATAAAAAACTTGAATAAAAAAAAAATTGCATATCAATGTCAATATAAGTATCTATACATGTTAATTTTTAGTAAAATAAGGCATCCCAGAAAAGTTCGTCAAACATTTTTTTGCATAACAATTCACACTACATTAAAATACAACGAATAAATAAATAAAAAAATAAAAATACAAATACAAATCAATATAATGATAAAACGTCAAACAAATTTTATTTTCATAAAGTCATTAACACAATAAAAACTATTTTCCAATAAAAAGATTCTTAGTTGGCGTTTGAATGCTTCGTCAGATGATTCGTTTCTAAATTTGGCGGGTAGATGCTCATAACATAATTAAGTACGTCGGTCCTATCACACGCGCATTTTTTTCCGAAAGTGCCATGCGACGAGGAACTGTCCGAAGTCTGCCTGTGGGTCGAATTAGTTTTCCCGTGACCTCGACCCGTCTGAACATCTGAAGATTATTCCTCACAAACGATGCAAACATAAGAACTTCGAACAAGTAAAGGGAGGGTCATACAGTCATAATCTGGTGAATTCCAAAAAGCTTCTTGCAAGAATGCCTTTGTATAAAATACTCGCTTAGCATCTGTAGAATCACCCCATATAGCCCCCACCCAATAACACCATAAGACCTTAATGAATTTGATCTTAATGTTTGAGACAGGATCGCTTCATTGAATAAGGCCGCGCTTAGGGACATGCGCGGCGGCGGCGGCGGGAAATAGTTGCCTGGCAGCTCACGCGTTGTGTCGCGCAACATAGTTCTGTGCCACAGCCTATGGTTGAAATGAAAGACGTCGTTTTATGATCTTTATATCTTCGGCACGATCTTCGAAATAGCAAAACCCCTTTGAAGCGTCATGTGTCCGTCGTACGGGAGGACCCTTTATCTCACGAACGCGTGGTCTCGTGTCGAGTTCAAAGTAACAACCATATACCCAGGTCTACAGTCCCTATTGAGGCTGTTTAACATTGAAAAATACCGCCGTTTTTATGCCGCAAAAAAAATATTTCGACGAAAAAGAACTGAAAACTATGCATTTGTAATTAAAATACGGATCCCTCGGTGGGCGAGTCCGACTAGCACTTGTCCGGTTTTTTCTATTGTCAAACGCCGTATTCCAATGAGCGTAACGGAACTAACGTGACGTAACATTCGCAGGTCAAGGACGTGGAGTCCGAGCAGCCGGCCGCCGAGCTGGAGGAGAAACTGTGAGTACACCGACCTTCACTTCCATGCTATTCTGTAACTTGTTTTAGCTCACCTCAACGCTCAACCACAAATATATCTTGACACCGCGATGCGTAGTAACTAAGCGTAGGTAGAGGTCTAGTTACGTGACGGGTGACCGGCGGGGTGAGCCGCATTAGCGCGTAGCGAATAACAGCCCAGATTGCTCTGTGACTGGCACTTACTGCCTGATTGCAAAGGAGCCGTTCATTAACCGCGTGAGGCGATTTTTCGAAACTGATTCTGATGGCTGTAATACCTTTTTCTACTAACATATTTAATCGAACCCTTTTTGGGAATAAAGGCGTGAATGTATATATGTATGTACGTTTATGGTTTAATCGATTGTACCAATGATTCCCAGGTTTGTAATTTCATAGAGATATTTTATGAATCATAAATATTATAATATAAAAAAAATACTATAATTAATTGTAAAGTAACTTTTGAGGATTATTATAAGACAAACGTAACCTAATTTAACGAGTTATATAATACAACATACAACCTTAATTAGCTAATCTAAGAAGAAACGTAATTTAAAATCGCGAAATCAATTTGGTTTCAAATCACGAAATCACAAATTCATTTTTATTAGACAACTAGCTTTTGCCCGCGGTTTCGCCCGCGTAGTAAGTGTAATATTCCAATAATTGTTGAATTGCTACGCCGGCAACGGACTACTCCTACTAACTTCCCCTATGAATAACCCTTCGTCATAACCCATTATGGTAAAATTATTTTTTATTTACTATTATTTTTATGCCCGTGTGGTGTCGGAATAGAATTTCACCACCACCTTTCTTCCCGTGGGTGCCGTAAAAGTCGACTAAGGGAGCAGGGTTGAAGTGTGTTGTGAGTGATGGGCTAACAACCTATGTATGCAATATCACATTTTGTGGATAATTTATACCTACCCACATTTATGCTAAAAGTGGCGCTCGAACATAATGTTCATGTGATCTGTCTACCCCTTTTGGGAATAAAGGCGTGAATGTATGTATGTACGTATTTTTGTTATTAAATTTACAATCATGATTAAATGAGAATCTGTCCTCTGGAATAAAAGCTAGTTTCAAGTCTTTGTGGCCTGGACATTGCTATATAGGCTTGTTTCCTAAGTTTTTTTTCGATGCCATTTGAACCAGTATCTGGAGGGGAACAACAGTTTGTATGGGAGCAACTTCAATTAAAGAACATAAATACCAAAAAAATTGATTTAATTTTGCGGCAGCCAAAGTGGCATATTCTAATGCATGTTAGTTGTTTATATAATTATTATGTTAAGAAGTAAGTCCATAGTGATGGCTGTGTAATATTGCTGCGCCCGCGCAGGGCGTCACATATATACCTATCTTGTTGTTCCACCTTGTACCTGTAATGTGACATGCAATGAAATAAATGAAATGAAATGAAATGCTTAACTTATAAAAAGTAAGCAGATCTTCGTGCAGCACCTTGAATGTACTTATTACGGATGCAGGCAGTTTCCCAATGTCTCCTACCCTCCCGTCCCGCCGCGCCGCCCGCACTCGCCTACGTACAACCGATTGATGACTATTGAGATGGCACCAAATACAAACTTTAAAACCTATAACGCGGGTCTCGTTCCATACCTCAAAAGCAAAAATAGAACCCTTATTTATAGGATCACGTGTGGCTGTCCGTCAATCCGTCTGTTACAAACGATTTTGAATTGCAATTTGGCACAAATACTTTCATGAATTTTCATGTCCACAACATTACATTTCAAAATCTATGCGATTTTCGTAACTAATGTCCCAAAAACCATTATAACAAACGCCCATATTGATATTTAGACGCCACGTTGGAATGTAAAATAGTTGTTGTTATCGTAATCAGCGACCCGATACACCATAGAAACAATAGATACCGATGTTGATTTTCAGATTTTGTCACCACATGTCCCCCTTTTAGGGGTTGATTTCTCAAAAAACCGAAAACACTTGTTTAGGTACTCATTTATCGTTAGGAATTATCCTGTGAAGTTTCGAATAAAATTGCCTAATCTTTTTTCCCCATACAAACTTTGGACCTCCTTTTAACCCCTTTAGGTGTAATTATTTCCAAAACGCTAAAAGTTCTTTATTTGTAAATGAATAAGTAATCTGTCCACAAAGTTTTAAGTATGTAGCTAAAAAACAGTTTCCCTCTTAAAAACTTTGGACCCTCAGTTAACCCCTTTAGGGGTGGAATTTTATAAAACGATGAAAGTACTTTTTCTAGTATCAATAAGTAACCTTCCTACAAAGTTTCAAGTCTCTAAATATATAAATAACGTTTCCCCCATACACACATTGCATCCCTATTTAACCCCCTTAGAGGTAGAATTTTATAAAACGCTGAAAGGACTTTTTTTGTATCTTAATGAGTAATATTCCTACAAAGTTTCAAGTCTCTAGTACAAAATATAATGCTTCCCCTATACAAACTTTGGACCCCTCTTTAACACCCTTAGGGATATAATTTCCAAAAATCCCGTCTTTACCCTGTAGTATATTCAACTCCTTACAGATGTGTCATGTCGCTGTCTGGTACGTCAGTTGGGTATTAAATACTAATATCAGCTCAACAGTTTTATTTATCTCATTGGCGACGAGTATATTTAAAGCCGGAAAAATGTCCATCGGAAGTATAAGGGAGTTCAATCTTAAGGATGGGAACTGGAAAAATTATACGGAAAGGTTGGAAATGTATTTTTCCGCAAATGGCGTGAAAAATGACAAGAAACTGGCTACGCTCATTTCGGTGATGGGCGAAGATGGATACGAGTTGTTAACCACATTAGCTAGTCCCACGCAGCCTAAGGATTTAACGTACGACCGTGCCGTCATTATTTTGTCGCAACATTTGCAGCCGAAACCGTCGATTATGGCAGAAAGGTATAAACTCAGACAGAGGCGACAGATGACTGGTGAAACGATCGCTTGTTATGTGGCTGAGCTGAAACGATTGTCCAAATATTGCGATTTCGGGAAGTCGTTGGAAGAGAATCTGAGGGATCAGTTTGTCTGCGGCGTCAGTAGTGACGTAATACGTCAGAGGTTGTTTGCAGAGGAAACGCTTTCTTATGAAGCGGCGATTAGACTTGCTACGTCACTGGAATCCGCGGAGCGCGATGCGGCATCGGTGGACGTGGATTCGGATGGTAGGCGGGTCGGCCGAGCTGCGGCTGAAATAAATAAGTTGAGCGCGCGATTCAACAGCGACAGGTATTTTGGACGGCAGGGTGCGGCGTGCTCGACGAGCGGCGGAAAACATGTGCAACCACTTTGCCAAGAGCCTTGTACGGTTTGTGGCGGGCGTGACCACACCCCTATTGGATGCAACTACCGCAAGCTTATTTGCAGTAGATGTAAGAATGTTGGCCATCTGCGTAGGATGTGCCCCGCGACAGGCGATTTTACAAGAAAGAGGGAGTCTGTGAGCGGCCGACAACGAATAAGAGGAGTTAACTTTGTTGACGGTGACACGGTATCAGCTGATAACTTGAGGGTGGACGAGACAGATTATTCAAGTTGTGATGACGATAGTATAAACCATTTGTCGCTGAGCAATTATAGGCCGGTAAGTTTATGTTTGATGGTTAATGATAGGATGATTAGTATGGAGTTGGACACGGGGTCTGCAGTTTCTTGTGTCAATAAGGACACTTATGATGACATGTTTTCAGACGTGCAGTTAGAGCCGTGTAAATTAAGACTGAAATGCTATAATGGCACAAAAATTACACCTCTCGGAGTGTTCAGGCCTACGGTTAAATATGAAGGTGTTTCTAAAGAATTAGAATTGTTTGTGATTGGCGGCGGAACAACCTCTAATTGCTTACATCATAAAAGGAAAATCTGGTGTAAATTTCAAGTTTCTAGACCCAGTAGGCTTGAATTCAAACTTTGCATCCCTATTTAACCCCCTTCGGAGTAGAACTTTTTAAACGCTGAAAGTTCTTTTTTTTGTATCAATAAGTAATCTTCCTACAAACTTTCAAGTCTCTAGTTCAAAAAACAATGCTTCCCCCATACAAACTTTGGAACCCTATTAACCCCCTTAGGGGGTGAGTTTTGAAAAATCCTTTCTTAGTGCTCCCCTACACCTTATAAGGAACCTACGTGCCAAATTTGGAATCTCGCCCTTGCCTCCGTCATAAAAGGAAAATCTGTTGTAAATTTCAAGTTTCTAGACCCAGTAGTTTTGAATTTACACATTGCACCCCTATTTAACCCCCTTAGGAGGTTAAAGTAAAAAAAAAATTCCCCTTTATAAAACTTTGGACCCTCAGTTAACCCCTTTAGGGGTGGAATTTTATAAAACGATGAAAGGTACTTTTTCTTGTATCAATAAGTAGTCTTTCTACAAAGTTTCAAGTCGCTAGTTCAATAAATAATGTTTCCCCCATACAAACATTGCATCCCTATTTAACCCCCTTAGGGGTAGAATTTTATAAAACGCTGAAAGCACTTTTTTGTATCTTAATAAGTAATATTCCTACAAGGTTTCAAGTCTTTAGTACAAAAAATATGTTTCTCCCATACAAACTTTGCACTCCTATTTAACCACCCTAAGGATAGAATTTCTAAAATTCCCGTCTTATCCCTTGCCTACGTCATAAAAGGAAAATCTGGTGTAAATTTCAAGTTTCTAGACCCAGTAGTTTTGAATTCAAACTTTGCACCCCTATTTAACCCCTTTTTGGTGGAATTTTGTAAAACGCTGAAAGGACTTTTTTTGTATCTTAATAAGTAATCTTTCTACAAACTTTCAAGTCTCTAGTTCAAAAAACAATGCTCCCCCATACAAACTTTGGACCCCTATTTAACCCCTTTAGGGACGGGAATTTCCAAAAATCCCGTCTTACCCCTTGCCTACGTCATAAAAGGAAAATCTGGTGTAAATTTCAAGTTTCTAGACCCAGTAGTGAATTCAAACTTTGCACCCCTATTTAACCCCCTTAGGGGTAGAATTTTATAAAACGCCAAAAGTACTTTTTTGGTATCAATAAGTAATCTTCATACAAAGTTTCAAGTCTCTAGTTGAATAAATAATGTTTCCCCCATACAAACTTTAGACCCCCGTTTCACCCCCTTAGGAATAGCATTTCCAAAAATCCTGTTCTATCAGGCGATAGGTTTATATGGCGTAGGCAGGCGCCTACGTCATAAAAAGAAGTCCTGGTGTAATTTTCAAGCTTCTAGTCCCAGTAGTTTTGAATACAAAATTTGCACCCCTATTTTATCCCCTTAGGGGTGGAATTTTATAAAACGCTGAAGATTTTTTTTATACCAATAAGTAATCTTCCTACAAAGTTTCAAGGCTCTAGTTCAGTAAGTAATGTTTACCCCATACAAACATTGCACCCCCATTTGACCCCTCTTAGGGGTAGAATTTTCTAAAACGCTGAAAGAACTTTTTTGTATCTTAATAAGTAATATCCCTACAAAGTTTCAAGTCTCTAGTAGGTACAAAAAATAATGTTTATGCCATACAAAGTTTGCACCCCTATTTAACACCCTTAGAGATAGAATTTCCAAAAATCGCTTCTTATCCCTTGCCTGCGTATAAAAGGAAGGTCTGGTGTAAATTTCAAGTTTGTAGTCCCAGTCGTTTTGAATACAAACTTTGCACCCCTATTTAACCCCCTAAGGGGGTAGAATTTTGTAAAACGCTGAAAGAACTCTTTTTGTATCTTAATAAGTAATCTTCCTACAAAGTTTCAAGTCTCTAGTTCAAAAAATAATGCTTCCTCCATACATACTTTGGACCCCCGTTTTACCCCCTTAGGGGCTGAGTTTTGAAAAATCCTTTCTTAGTGCACCCCTACACCTTATAAGGAACCTACGTGCCAAATTTGGAATCTCTAGACCCAGCAGTTTGGGCTGTGCGTTGATATGTCAGTCAGTCAGTCAGTCAGTCAGTCAGTCAGTTTCTTCTTTTATATATTTAGATTGTATCACTTATCATCCGCATACGACGCTTTAGTCGTAATAAGATGTAAGATTTTTCAAGTTTTTTGTGTAAAATGGTACTTTATAATCGGTGTTGGATTCATTTCAAGAACGTACTTTGTTAAATTGTGATGTTTGTAGCCACGCTAAATTATTGTGTACAATTTAGCCATTTTTAGTTTATCCAGTAATCGCGCAATTCAAAAAAAATTCCGACGCCTCCCCTTTCTCCGTGAGATATATGAGATTCAGCTCAACTCACGATAGTTAATGGACGCCCTTAAACTAGAGAAAATATTACCAGTGCTACCTAACTGCACCGTGGGAACTAAGATATATACCTACACTTTGGAAACCGAGGTCGGTTAATTCAGCCAGTTGGTTGGCACACGCGCTCACGGCCGGACGCTGCTTATGCGCACAGTTAGGTATTGAAAATGACTTCGTTGCGAATAAATTCGGTTCACTGCAGCGTTGTCGGGTGTGACAACAGTAAAACAAATAGACATTTATCCTTTTTTCTCTGCCGACTGACGATGTCAGATTAGTAACTTACCTACCTATTTACTTTATATAGTTACCTAAGTACTAATTAAGTACGGAACATTGAATCTTTAATACCTATTTCAAATACGTAATTAATTTGTAGACAAGTTTACTCCGCCACTGCCATGATGTCCAAATTATTTAGTTGTTTTCGTAGATTTAATGTTTATGTTTATCCCTGTATAACAGCAATTGGTATAATAGTTTAAGAAAGGGCGTATACATCGTCGTTGCTATAGGGACTTATGACTTTTTGGAAGGGCTGGAATTCACTCGCGAGGATGAAACACGTAATCAGAATATTTTAACACAATACATTAAAACTAATTATGCCTAGTGTCTACTTTCATGTTTGTAATGCTACTTTTAAACTATTAAGTTATTCATATACTTACGCTATAAATAACGAAGATAGAAGGTTAGGTACCTAACAAACTTTATTTCGTACTGTCGTCCGGATATATTTAAATTAAGTTACTTACCTACACAAAAGGTTTCGTTTTGTAATATGTGGTGGTACCTACATTCAAACTGTCGTATGTCGTAACCATAGAGAGGGTGAGCGATAGGTAACATGGCTTCAATTGTATTTAACATGCTGCGTTGATATGCTTGTATGTATGTATGTAAGTGACTATGCAGTTCAGATACTGGCAGTATCTCGAGAAACCCGGATATTTATATATACCTATTTACTTTTTAGGGTTCCCAAAGGGTAAAAATGGGACAATTGCCTCACCATAGTGTACTTACACATTATAATAGAAATTTGTTTTGTAAAATAATTTAAAAAGTAAACCGTTTTTTATTTCACTCAACTATTAATTAACCGACTTCAAAAAACAGGAGGAGGTTCTCAATTCGGTTGTATTTTTTTTTATTTTTTTTTTTTATTTTTTTTTTCAATGTTTGTTACCTCAGAACTCCGTCATTGATGAACCGATTCGGAAAATTTTTTTTTTGTTCGTATGTATATACTTCCAGGTGGGTCCCATTTTTTTCAAAATTCAGTTAGATGATGGGATCCATGAGGAATTGAGGGGACTCCTCAATTTTATAAGGCACGCGTGTAGTGATTTTGGTATTTTCTGTTATAACTCGTGTATTTACATCCGGAATCATAAATTTGGTGGCGAGGAATTGATGATGAAGACCACAGATGACTTATCGAATTCCTCAATTATGTACTTAAAAGTGCAAAAGTACGTCACAGGTTCTGATAAGATTCCGTTGAAATAGGAACTAATGAAGTGCCATTGGTGATGATCTTGGGGAATCGATGGAAGTCCTCAAATATTATCGGCCCACATACAGCGATTCGGTTTTTTTCTATAGTAATCAACGCATTTGCTATCGGAAATCAGTTCATGTGGTAAATTGTAAAAAATAGGAAATGCAGTGCTCGTGGCTTGGCGGAGTACTAAATTGAAGTCGGTTAAAACTTTGTTTTTAAAGTAAATTATTACAAAATCATTTCTAAGCGGTGTCAACCCTAGCGTCGATTAGCCGGCGCATGCGGGCAACGACCCGCGCGTTCAAGGTCGCTCCATTGTTAAATTTCGTAGGCACTTAAAGCTGTAGGTATTGGCATTTTTATTCAGACTTGAGTATCTGTTCGTAGAACTATTATATAATCTGTGATATTACTCCCCGCCAGCGTAATTACGTCCAGCTACTGGCCGCAGACAGTGCGAAAATGGCGAGAGACTGAGAGGCATACAGGTGAACCACCTAATCATCTTTTAGTATAGTTGAGATTATTCAATGTGGCCAAGTTTATATGAAATTGTCGTCCGAATTAGAATCTTGTACCCTGGAAGGTAGAGTTGCTTTTTGAAAGGACTACCTTGATGCAATTCGGCCAACTCATACAATCTCAAGTTTAATACAGCACATCTATCATGAGACGGCCGCGATATTCCGTCTCTCTCTTATTAGAACAACACAGACTAAGAGGTATAGTGTAAAAAAAATCGAGAGTCGTCTCATGATAGACGTGCTGTTGACAATAGGCCTTCCTGTAAGAAAAAAAAGTCGTTCCTATGATCAATAAGTAGCTAACGCCTTTTGTTCATACATATTTAAGTTATTTACTAACACAGATTTATTGATATGTCAATAAGGAACAGTTATATAGATTTCGTATATAAAAGTTCATAAGCGACATACTAATATCGGAAACAGAGCTTATTTAGACCAAGTGTTGATAAATCATTTAAAAAAAAAACGTGTAAATGTAGATAAAGGATTGAAGAACCGAAAAAGGTTTGTCCCATTAATATAGGTATCTATAGCTTTGACGGAGGATTATCAACTCAAAACTCGTTAAAACCAGCCAAAAAGTGCGTGGAGCGCATAAGCATCTTAAATCATTTCATGCAATCAAAACATTTTTATATTTACGCAAGGGGCCATTCATACATTACGTCATTTCAAAATGGGGAGTAAACATAGACAAAGCATAATAAAGAAAATTGAGTTATAAAACAGAACGCACGTAAATGTACTTATTTGCACTCATGAGTTTACTTTCCGCGATAAAGTGAGATTTCACGAGCCCAGGCTTTACGTAAACCATGCAAGTGGGATCTGCTATGTGAATCACAACAATTCACCTCCTCATCTCAAGCAGATCAGTGTAAGGCTAGTTACCTATTTTTTTTCTTGATGCCATTCGAACCTGTTTTTAGGCTGTTGTCCATGTTAATCCCCCAGCCTGATCCCCCAGGGGAAAAAAAACGGTTAGGTTGTTAGGTCGACTGCGTGAACGACGCGGTAGCGTCGGGCGAAGCGGCCGAACCGAACATTATATTTATTTCCTAGTTGAATATAGAGCGCCCGTAGGTATGTACCTACGGGCGCTCTATAATGCTCTCTAAAAAGCCGTCGCTTCCATGCAGGATCAAAGGTTCGCTTGACACATTCTACTTTGACCATTCGACTAACCCTACCGCTGTTGTTATAAGCATGTTAATTCCATATTAAGAAATACGATTAATGAAAACTGACTGACGTACAATTAAAATAATTCGAACTATATCAGCAAGCCATTGTTCTTGCAAAAATGAGTAAAATCTAGGGCTCGCGGTCGTGTCCGGGTTTCGTGTACACGTGTCGGGTACCCGTGTTCGTGTAACCCGCCCGCGGGTCTAAGCGACCGGTCCGAACGGATCCGTGTAATTAGCGCACGGGTACCCGTGTACACGTGTACACGGGTACCCGTGTCTTGTTTACACGCGGGTAGTACTACCCGTCCTTGAGTTGTGGTGTGAAGCTAGGAACTATCCCGTTGTTCTAAGAATGTACATACAAGTACTAAATAAGTGTTCGTAGCATTGCAATTATAACATGTTATTTGTGAATAAAAATAGCATAGGAATAAATGTAACAAATTATAACAAAGTACGTAAAGTTCGCCTCCTCAAATTCATATTTTAAAAAAGTAAGTACGAATCCATGCTAATGTTATAAATATGAAAGTGGGTCTGTCTGCCTGTGCCTTTCTGTTACCCCTTCACGCTTTAACAGCTGAGTTGATTTAGATAAAATTTGGTATAGAGGTTTGAGTCTGGGGGAGGGACATAGGATATAAACGAGTTCCACGCGGACGAAGTCGCGGGCAGAAGCTAGTAAGTTTTATCCCATAAAAAAACATTCCATGTAAAAAAGAGGCCAAGTCTCGAAACTCTTCCACCTTGAAAAGCTGTGAGATATTTCGTAGTACCAAGTCTCAGGCAGGCATTATTCCTTATTTGCCAGCTAAATAGAATTCTGCCACTTGGCAATCACACCACTTGCTTTGCTTTTATGGATTTTTGCACACCTTAAACTATGAAGTATTGTGTAGTTGCCAAGTCGCAAAATTATATTTAGCTAGCAAATAAAGAATAATAAGAATGCCTGAGGCTTGGTACTACGAAATATCTCACAACTTTTTACGGTGGAAGAGTTTCGAGACTTGGTCTCTTTTTTACATGGAATGTTTTTTTATGGGATCTTACTTCTTTTTGTAGGTTATTGTGTCATCAATACATACAAATTACGAATGCAGTCTCATTCTTGCTTTTGAATTTTTTCTCCCATTCGCTGCAAATGTAACTTTGTAATCCTATATATTTATATGGGATTACAAATTATTTATGCGTATAACATCTGGACCGAAATTTGCAAAATATTTTATTTTCATCTTGATTTTAACACTAAACACTAATTATGTTCTAAATTAGTGTTTTTGTTGATCGTTCAGTGAATATGTGAGTGACAAAATTAAGAAACTTTGACTAGTTATAATTCTTAAACTACTGCTTCAAATTGAATGAAATTTGAAATACACCATGTTTAAACAATGCCTGCTTGGTTACTGAAAATTCAGGCTTCCATTTTTATTCACAACGAAGTTATTGGGGGGTCAAAAACGGCCTGAACTGCTTCGAAAAAAGAAGGTACGGCAGTGCCGCTTTTTTGCTCGACTTGGCGGGGGCACCGCCGTGCCCCCAGATTTTTATTTGAGCTTAAAATGTGAAAAATAATGTAGTAACATTAATCTAGTTTTGGTTTTGAACCATAATAGTAACGAAGCTGGTGGTCTAAAATTGGCCGGTCCCAATTTAGAAATAATGATGAGACTTTACTGCATTTATGAAATTTTGCATACCTAAAACTATCTAGTATTGTGCGATTACCAAGTCACAATAGTACATTACGTAACTAGGGCGATGAATTCGTGAATGCCCCAGATCGCAGGTGTTTGTGCGCAGCGTGCAGTAAAACTCGTATTATGGCCAGGTGTGACGTAAAATTTTATTAAGCAAGTAAATAAAGCCCCCCACAAGGTGGACTGAGGACCTGGTAAAGGTTGCGGGAGTCCGCTGGATGCGGGTGGCGCAGGACCGGTCACTTTGGCACTCTTTGTGGAGGCCTATGTCCAGCAGTGGACGTCTTTCGGCTGATATGATGATGATGACGATGATTAAATAAAGATTAATGAATGCCTGAGACTTTGCTCTACGAAATGTCTAACAACTTTTTAAGTTTAAGAAGAGTTTTGAGACAGCCTCTTTTTTCCATGAAATGTTTTTTATGGGATGAGACTTACTAGCTTCTGCCCACGACTCCGTCCACGTGGAACTCGTTTATATCTTTATATCCTATGTCCCTTAAGACCCCTTCCACCTGCCCCTTCCACTTCCCTAATATAGCCGTTCAGCGGTAAAATACCACAGCTCGGGTCGGCGAAGATAACAGATAAAAGTACATTATTGTCGAAGCAAGGGAAGTAGGCAATTGCTGGCTGAGTATTAATTTTAAATGGACGACCTTGGGAGACCCGTTTCGCAGGCAGGTGACGAACAAAACAAACAAAGTAAACTTAAGACGATTGTAGGTAGCTTCAATTTTTTTGTTGAAATTTCGACTTTATCGCAAAGGCTTGAAGTGGTTGAATTCCAAAGCAATATTAAGGCACTTAATATTGCTTTGGAATTCAACCACTTCTTTATCTATAGTTTAGTCGCTAAGGCTTTTGGGTTTATCCAAAAAAAATTGCAAGACACTGATAACGCCTATACAAATGATGATCTCGTTACTGCAAATTATTTTTACCTCGTTAAACTACATCAACGATGTTTAGTACGTCCGAAATTGTAAGATAAAATCCTGTCAAAAACGCAAGCAGAAAACGACTTTTTCATGAGAGCATAAAATCGTACCGTTATCCGATATCGAAATAATTATGGTATACTTTGAATCGGTAACGTAAAATCGTTTTGTTTGAGTAGGTACCTTTATTTAAAAATGATAACGATATACATTGAAGCAGTAGCAAAATAGTCGTAATATCGTTTTGTTCGAGTACCTTTCTTTTAAAATGATTACTGTATCCTTTAGATAGGTAGGCAGAGTAATGATGCAAGTATCGTTTTGATTCAGTGCCTTTATTCGGTGCTCATATTCAACCTCGTGAGTAAAGGTACGGTTTAAAAAGGTATATCACATTCAGTCCCTTATTTAGAACCATACTGACGGTGGAGGATAATGAAGACTTAGCAAATGTCAACTCTATTTGAATGACGTTAAGGATCAAAAGTGCTAAACATTAAATTTCCTCGACTGTACAATACAATAAGCGCTCGGTTAATATTAAAAAGTTCTCATGTGCAGTCAGCCATGACAATGGGCTACCACTTTTGGACTTTATTTTTCATGCAATAAAGTACAAAAGTGGTGGACCACTTTTGTGATTGACTGTACTTACCTACTGTTTTTGTTTAGCTATCATATCTATAAGCGGCTATTAATAAAAGTTAAACAGTTTGCGTGCCCTTTGTCGGTCAATCATTAAATAAAATACTGGGTTTATACAATATTATGATGCAATAGAGCAAACATAGGCTTCCTGCGATATTTCCTTTTGCCACATACCTGATATAAAACAACATCATACACACCAAACCCATAGAGTTGCTAATGCAAATAGAGTAAAATGAAATAAATAAATTATATTTGCCTCAACTCAAACGGCCGCGGACGGTCCGAACCCGCGTGTAATTAGAACCCGCGGGTACGTGTGTACGGGTACACGGGTACCCGGGTACCCGCCCGCGGACCGGGCGGGTTCGGGCGTGTCCGTGTGGAACGGACGCTTAGCACCGCGGGCTTAAGAACACGGGTATTTGGGCGGGCGGGTTTACACGTGTAGCGGGAGCCCTAGTAAAATCCAATGTATGCGACCTAACTAGACTCTAATCCGCTTTTGACTATTGTTATGTGTATTATTTTTAATTAGTCATTTAACAGGGTATTCCCGTGTTGTTAACAGCTTCATATATAACTAGCTTCTGCCCGTGACTCCGTCCGCGTGGAACTCGTTTATATCGCAGCTCCATTCAAACTTCCACCCCCCATTTTAGGGAAGTGGGGGGTTAGAAAGAGACAAAAAGTAGCCTATGTCGCTCTCCATCCCTTCAACTATCTCCCCCTAATAAATCACGTCAATTCGTCGCTCCGAATGCCTTGAAAGACGGACAAACAAACACACATACACGGACTGGGATTACTGGGAAACTAAACGCTATCACGCGACGGCGCGCGAGCTCTCTCGATTTTTCTCGCAATATCCGTCTCTTTCTTATTAGAACAAGGCTGAAATGCACTGACAGCGGTGGCGGAGCGGCGCGGTGCGGCGCGGAGGCGGTACCGGTTGTAATGTTCGAGCTAATATGAAACGATCCGCGGCGCGGTTTTCTGTGCGGACCCTTTCGTATTAGCTCGAACATTACAACCGCTACCGCCTCCGCACCGCGCCGCGCCGCCCCGCCACCGCTCTCTGTGCGTTTGCAGCTTTAGAACAAAGAGGTAATAAAAAGGGAAGGATCCTCTAATCGCAGTGACGAACTTCGTCTATGTTATACCTCATCCCAGATAACATAAGATTTTTAATGGACAAATTCGTATGCGTTTCTTGGTTTATTCTCCTTTCATATCTACTTATACTAATTTCACTTATGTCGGTCATTTAGTGTTCTTCAAACACAACGATACTACATATGTCTTACAGGTTTTACAATGATTTCCCTTGAAATCGCATGAAGACTGAAGCACGACTTTTCTAATCTTATATGGAACAGGGTATACTCATACTCAACCTCATATTTTATTGATAGTAAACAGATACGTGTACTTACACTGTACGTATAGGTACAGTCAGAGGTAAGTACATGAATATCTGTATAGGACTCAATGTCATAAAGACGTCTACTTACAGTTATTTATGCAAAGTATCCGTGACCCACAACCAAATAAAAGACCCAATTCCGCTGGGCTGATTACGCCCAAAGCTGCTCCATGTAAAATGTAAGGGTAAGTCCCCACTACAGAGTACAGGACAGGCGGTTAAATTCCGCCGCGGAATTCAGCCTGTATATGGCGAGCCTAAATTGTGCAAGTTAAACGTACAATGTATATTAAATTAACTTAACGCATATCATAATAAGTGTGCTCATCAGGGATTGCGAAACAATGGTCGCAAAAAGCGGTTCTCACGGGTCTGACACATTTCCGATCGGTCGGGTTCCGTGAGACAAAACCCTGCCCCACGTGCGTACGAGACGGGACAATGGAAACCTTTACGGAACTAAGTAGTCGTAGATAATGCTAGGTTTCAAGGAATGTATTTTTCCCCTCACTGACTCGGAAAGCCGTCTTTTATCCTTTAAAACCCGTGGGCAAACGCGCATTTTATCCACTAGTAGGGTAAGTAATTTGACCTTGGAGCTTGTTTAAGTAGCTTTTGATAGATAAGATAATCAAACGTAAAACGCTCACAATACAACATTTTCACAGTTGATATATTTCTGTTGCCGCTTTAACAACAAATATTAAAATACAGAATAAAATAAATATTTAAGAACTTAAAAAAAAATGCTTCATCAGGCGCTGGATCTGAAAATGTAAGGGTAAACTAAAATCCGACTCGCACTTGACCAAAATTCTACTTGATATTACCTTACGTCATTATTACAGTTAAAAAAATAAAAAATATATTATTATTTAAATATAAACTAAAGTTGTTTTGCATGTTGCTCTTTCCTCGCTACAGTGAGGTGAAAAGTTTTGTGTTACACACGGGTGCAAAATTATTTTACTTCTCGTGTGTTAAAACACTCGCTAAGCTCAGGAATCTAACAACTAATAAGTATAGAGTGCTTTCGCTTGCTCGTGTTTCAATTCCACACTCGCGGGTAAATACAACTTTGCACCCTTGTATTACAAATAATTATTTTGTGCGTGTTTTAAGGCGTAGGTAAACATACCCCTAACGTTGTAACAACGTAACAACGTTGGAGGCGGGCGGAAGAAATTTTTCAAAATTGAGGTAAATGGTCCAAAAATAAACACAAACTATAAAAAAAACCCCGTGTGGTGTCGGGTTAGAATAGCACCACCCCTTTCTTCCTGTGGGTATCGTAAGAGTCGTACTAAAAGGAACAGGGTTAAAGTGTGACGTGGGCGATGGGCTAGCAATATATCACTGCGATATCACATTTACAATCTTTTATACTTACCCATTTGTAATAGGTATACATTTATGCTAAAAGTGGCTGGACCATAAGTTTCATGGGTTCTGCCTACCCCTTTTTTAAATGATGGCGTAGATACATGTACATATTCTAAAACTCGAAAATCACATAAGTAACGTAGAGATTATTTAATGAGGCAGAATTACACTGCAGAATTTAATTAATTATCTTGGACGGTAGGTGCTTTTGAATGAAACCAACTTTGTGTCTTTTCATGTAAATATTTCCGACACGCGCTACTAGCCCGTCGCTATGACATAGTTCCAACTGGCACAATACTATATATACAATACATACGGCGCAACACTATACCCAACCACGTCGTTTACAATCTTTTAAAAATGAGCCTAGCCTGTGGAATTACAATATATGATCTACCGATTCGGTTAACGTTAGGTTATGTAAGTCTAGCACGCGAGTTCTTTGAATAAGCCGTAGAGAAATGCTTCTTCAAGTACCTTTGTTAAGGCGGTACCTAAGCCTGATGATCTTAAACTACATCTGTGGGCTGTAGAATTCACAAGCCTATCTTTTATTAAACTTGTTTAATTTAGAAAAACTGTATTAACTAAGTATACTTATATATTTCACGAGAATTGGATGAGAAATGCGAGCTGTATAGCCGGACGGAAAAGGGGAATTTCGTTCTTCATTCGCGTCATTTTCCTTTTCTTCATTGCGTAATTGGACCCCTGAAGGGTCGCCATGCTTGGTACAAATTACCGGAAATTTTGTGTCACTATATCGCCCGGCCTATGTGTCAAATAGCTGTGCACTTCCACTAAGACAGAGTTAGAGAATTTGCCTTCCATCGCCAGCGGGCTTCGTGGAGCGAGGCAGGAAACTGGGAAACGAGCAATTTGTAAACTTCCATCTTTAACCTTACATCATCAGTGCGCGTCTGTTTTTGTAATTATTTCTAAGTGTCTTATTTTAATGTGCTTTTATGTGCTTATTTTAATTTCAGTCTTCATGTACATATTAAGTAGTAGTATTAGTAACTTATGTACTAAAACCTGTTAATTTATGTTAACCTGTTAATTTGCTCTGTTAAATAATAGCTCACGTGCGAAATATACATTATTTAATTTTAATTCCTTATTCTCGAGGAAATAAAGTTCTTTAACGAGAACTTGAGGGGGTTTTACGAAGTAGCCAATATCAGATGCATGTAAATACATTTTCAAACAAAAGTATCACGTCGATTCAGTTTCGTGTGATACAACGCCTACATACTGCGTACAATGCAACATCAACTCGAATAAAAAACACAATGGAACCGGCAATCTTATAAAATATACAACATGAACGGTATCAGATAACGAAAACAAATATGGCCCGATGTTATATGGGTTCACTAACCCGTTGACACCGTGTTTCAAAATCTACAGATTTCATTATAATTGTTCCATACTGCAGCCACCAGGAACTAAATCCCAAGATGTCCATCTTACCTGATGGAAGACGACAAGAAAATTGTTCTAGGCCAGTCTATTTGTAGTAACAGTAAGTCAATGACACAAACTATGATTCATGTTTTGTTTGTGTGCTAAAATTTTACCGTAAAGTTCACAAAGGATGTAGAGCGAGCATAGACAAACAGACGAACATCGCTTATGTGCTTACCTCGTTGAAACAACTGAAACTGGCTCAGATATGTTTAATTAGATCAGTTTCAATTACAGTCAGCATACGGTTAAAGCAAAACGTATTTGGATACGGAAGGCAAAGGATGCCTGTTTTCCCGTTTTTTTTTTTTGATTTGGTATTTTTTTCGTAGTCAGACGAACGATCCGTCATATTATTGGTAGATAATTATGAATATATTGTACAATATTTGGTACATAAACATTTCTTAAAACAATTTGTTTAAAATGTATCAAAATCAATTACTTATTCTGCAAATAGGCCACAAGCTAGGGCACTTTTACATGTGAAACGGTAATTTACAATAAAATGATAATAATCTTACACAATAATAATTTAAAATTTGCAGATTAAGGACCGTAGCCGATTAGTGAAAATATTTGTGTGATGACTTATAAACTCTGTGTCGTATAATTAAAAAATATGACCATTACATTCGATATAATGCTTGTATCAGCCAGAGTATGCCAGAGGTGTTTAAGGTCTCTGAGCGTCCAAATACAATTAATAATTATTTTAATATTGAGAGATATAAGCGTCAAAACAAAACAAAATAAAGGCATATTACCTAATGTAATATTGTCAGAAATGTACAGGGTCAATAACAATAAAACGTGTCAAGATCAAAATGATGTCTCTCGTCAATACGATAATAATAACGAGTATCACCGCCTGCCTTTTCACAATTTTGAGGCTAATTGTCACGGCAGGTGTCCGCTAGCCTCCTCCCATAACCCATTTTCCAGACCACCCACCATTCAACCCAATAACCCATGCCCTTAATTTCCATCGCAGCACAGTGTTGCACTGCAATAGTCTTTGCACCTGGCGGGGACCATCACTGGGTGTATCATGTTGTGCGCTCGGAGATGGTATCCGCCATGTGTATCCCTCGCTTTATATTATATTGGTTTTAAAGTATTTTGTCTCTTTTCCAAAAACCAAATGTGCAACTTTGTTATTATCGGTTGCAAAGATATATATGCACACATTTTTTTGGCTTAGCCATATATAGGTACCATGATGTTTAAGAGTTAACTTATACTAACTTTTGTGTCGAGTTTCGTTTAGAAATTTTAAGCATATTTTTTTTATAAGACAAGCTCGGGAGTCCTACATCTCACAGAGTCACTAAGTTGTAACTAGAATCAGAACACTTCTTTAACGGCTATTATCGTCATGCAACATGATATAATAACTGTAACAAGTGAGCTAACACATATTACAAATTGTGAAGCGGAGCAGGTCTCAAATAACTCACGAATCGATTGCTAAGTAATTGTTTTGTAACGAGTGCTTAAAACTAAAATAGTATTTGATACAATCGTTACACAACGATGAGTGCTAATTGTGTAGCTATCATATACCTACAATACTTATTCTACGAGTCAACTGAAATAATTAAACAAATTTGGTTTCTATATTGAAAATAAAAGCCCTGCTTAAACGCGGCTGCGCTTCGTTTTAGCAGGGCTCAGCGTTTCGTAGATGTGTTTTGTTCTATGACTATGGCGCCGTTCTATTAGTCTAATTCATTATAGTTGCCTAACAGTTGTATAATGATTTGTTATTGGGGCCTGAAAATGCGGCGAAATGGTTCCAGTAAAGGATGGTACGGCAGTGTTTGCTTCGCGCTCGACTTGGCGGGGGCACTGCCGTGCCCCCAGATCAACATCAGCGACTCTATTCAAATACTGTCAAATATTAAAAGGCTCAGTTGACCGAACATTTCGAAACAAAACACTCCATAACTCAAGTCATAAACTAACTTGTCTAAGGACTACTAAATTTGTTTAGTCTGTTTTAGTATTCTACTTAATGTTTTGATTTATTTTTTTACGACGGTGGTAAATAACAAATAAGCGTACGGCCTGCCTGTTGGTTAGAAAATAGAATAGAAATAGAAATAGAAATAGTTTATTCGTGACACATATACATAACTAAACAAACAAAAAAAAAACAAATAGAAAACCCCGTAGTCTATGGAATGGACGTTTGCGACATCAGGGAAGTCACAAGCCAGGTGACGAATCGACCCTTTGTTAATGTAAATATTCCTTGTGTTGACAGCTAAGGAATCCCAATTTAGATGCGAAACACGTTTGAGACGTCGCTTATGTTTTAGAGAAAAAAAGGAAATAAGGTAAACCCTGAATATTAACTAAAACTGCCATTGTAGCACGTGTAACATGTAAGAGGGTTCTATTCTAATAATTAATTTATTTCTTTAAAATCTTACGTTCTATTTCTATGAGATTTTTGATGAGTCTATGAGTGCCGACGCAGCTAGCATGACGGTTTCATGGTCATGTTTTACGTGCTTGTCGGGGCAGGGGGGCTTAGGAAGCTAACAGGCACCCAGGGCCGGCCTGTTTGGGCAGCCGGCTGGCCCGAGGCCGAGGAGGGCTAAGCCCGCTTCGGATGCGTTGGGGAGGGCCCGTAGAAGGGGGGTTCGTCGTTCTTCCTATCTTTTGCGACTGAAGTGGGATCGCAGGGGGGGAGGCGCGTTGGTATAACGGTGCGCCACTCTCCCTACCCCCTGCGAGCTTGGCGGGGCCGTTGGTGGGGTGGGACCGCAGAGGAAGAGGAAATACGATGCGCCGCTTTCCCTATAGACGTGGTCCGTGGTGTAAGACCTGATCCGCTACCGGGTGCTGGAATTTCCGCACCCATCTAATCGTAGCGGGCTCAGGGGGGTCCGGCGGAACAGGCGGAGATCGAGGAGGCAGGCGCACCCAAAATCCGCGAAGGAGCCGCTTGAGGTCGGCTGCCGCCAGAGGAGTAGTGGATGTGTGCGCAAGCGTTCCCGTAACCTCGCCATACAAGGCGGCGAAGCGGCAAGTGGGGGTGGGGTTTTGAGTGATACACCGTGGGTTCGAAATAATTATTAATTTTGACAAAGTTGCGGTCCGCGCGCGAGGTCACAAACCTGAATTATTCATTGTGCCAACAACATAAAAAAATTTGAAAAAAATTTGAAATAACGCAGGATTTTACGCAAAGTACCCCGTACTTTCAGGCGACAAGGTTTACTGGCTTATGAGGAGCACCAGTAGAGGTCACCTCCCTCTGACAGGTGGATACAACTAAGACGAAAAATATCTAATTTACTTTTACACTGATGTCTTCAAATACGGAAAATATTAGGGCCACAACCTAAAAGTTCATTGACTATAATTTTATTATTGGTAAATAATACTAAAAGGTCGAACACACAGCACCGTCGCGGGCGCGCCGCGTGATATTTCCGTACAAACCGCTAGCGCGGTCAAACAGGCTGCGCCCCGCCGGCAACGCGCCCCGCTTCTGCCACGCCCCGCCAACAACCCGCGACGGTCGCGCCGCGCGCCCGCGACGGTCGCGCCGCGCGCCCGCGACGCTCGCGCCGCGCGACCGCCGCGGGCGCGCGGAGTCAAATCAGACTTTTCGGATCCTATCCTACGGGACTGTTATTTTGTATTTTTTTTATTTTTATTACAAGCTTTTATTCTACTTGCCCTGTTAGTATGGGACAAATCTTGCAAGTTAAATTTGATCCACTTCCCGGTTTCCGATTGAGTTGAAATTTTGCACGAATATGCAAATCGCGTGACAATGCAATATTCTGATGATGAGGAGCTGATCTGATGATGGAGCTGGAAGGTGGCCATAGGAACTCCGTGTTAGTATGGGACAAATCTTGTAAGTAAGTTAAATTTGATCCACTTCCCGGTTTCCGATTGAGTTGAAATTTTGCACGAATATGCAAATTGCGTGACTATGCAATATTCTGATGACGTGAGCTGATCTGATGATGGAGCTGGAAGGTGACCATAGGAACTCCGTGTATGTATGGGACAAATCTTGCAAGTTAAATTTGACCCACTTCCCGGTGATCGATTGAGCTGAAATTTTGGGTATAAGTATAGTTTGGATGACAATTCAATATTATGGTACCATCGAGCTGATCTGATTATGGAGACAAGGTGGCCATGGACATTCAGTACTTAACCGACGTAATCCCGTTGAGTTTGGGCTCGTTAGAATCGTCTCTATGAGTAGTTGATGATGGTATACAGAAAAATACAGTCGGCAATAAAAGCTTGTACCAAAAATGAAATTTTTGTCAGAAACTTATTATTCAATCTGAATGCTTCAATTCCATACGTGCAATCCTGCACGGCACAAGACAAGTGATAGCTGTGCTGGATTGCACGTATAGAATTGATGAAAAAGCGACAAAGGGAGATGAATGACCTCGGTTTTCCGCTCTAACGCTCGTGGGTAACATGCGCTTTATTAGAAGATACTATAGAGTCATGGTCAAAAATAGACCTTGTGAAATGGTATTTTTGTAATCTACCTACCATATTTAATGTACTAATCAAACATGCTCGGAAATGTACCTGATGCATTAATATCACGAAATGAGGACAATCATGGTTAAGGCTCCCTACATTTCTTCTTGGCTAGAACAAGTCTCGTTCCCTCATTCGCCAACATACACAATGGTCAGTAATGACGATGACGATAATGAATCGACGTTAATAGTAGGCCTGGTAATAAATTGGGTATGGTGTCCAAATTTGGAGAGTAAATAAATTAGTGTTCGGTACACACGCACACATACTTCGCGAATGATGGAGAATGCTTCAATCAGGGCCGCGCCGTTGTAGTGTTCGCTCGCTCTCACTCCGCTCACTCGCTACGTCAAAGGAAGCCGCCTCGCAGGTATGAAGACGGCGAGTCGCCAGTGCCACGATATCAAAAGGAGCCGAATAAGCTTGTAACTAAGCACCTACTAACCTAGTGCAGTTTAGCAACTATCATCATACTTATAAGGTATATTTTAGGCATAGTATAGTGGTATTCAAATATTCGATGAAGTGGGATGAGGCTAAAAACATATACCTAACTATCTATAATATTATTACTTTGTTTATACAATATTGTCTATTAAACTGTAACAGAAATACTTTGCATACTTAAAACATTGAACTATAATGTACTACGTACCTACATAGAGACGGCACAAACAAAATCTGGCTAGCAAGCACGGCAGTGCGGGGGGTGGGGAGGGCGGCTAACTAGTCGTTGTCACCGTCGCAGACGCGACACATTTGTTTACGGGTACGGGAACGTGGACGATACATTTAATATCAAGAATTAATATCATTTAATATCATTTAATATTGATATTGATATAGTCTGTTTATTTTTAGTTTATAAAAAAAAAACAATTTTAATTAGGTTAGTGTATTACACTTACCTCTGAGGTACCTATGTTATGTACAGTCGCCATTAGATATATCGGAGCGGCCAGAGTGCTCACAAACATCTGAGCAGGCCTCTATTGTCATGGCGTTAGAGTGCATGTTCAGATATTTTTGAGCACCGTGGCCCCGATATATCTGATGGCGACTGTTAGTACATATACTTCTTCTTCTACTTTCTTCAAAAAACGCCTTGCCGCCTTTGTTATATATACAGGGTGGAAAGTTAAAACGGGGCAGTAAGGGCAGCTACTAGATCCCTTGCCGCCACGCAAAAATGTCATTGGGATTTCATTCCTAACTTTTTAAGTGATGACAATCTACATTCACAGATTTTTGAAAAAAGTACAGTCAGCGAGAAAATCATCAATTTTGCCGATTTTTTTTTAATGCCATTCGATCCCATTCCTATTAAGGATCAAAATACTCTTTGGGACCGACTAAGGTTTGACTACTAGAACGCCCAAAAATCAAAGAAAACTTTTTCCATACAGTTAATATATCGATAAACATTCGTGTTCTCTCCCTTCGAGTAGGTATATCAAAAACGCACGCAAAATACCGGGCCCTTAGTAATAAGGGTCAAGTCGGAAGAAATAACTTGATAAACAAAATGTTTAAAGTATTTAAAGAACACACATATACCGAAGTAATAATAGAATAGTATAAACTTGTTTGTATACATTTTTTACCATAAACATAGCTTTGGGAGGATACACTTAGTTTAATTTCAAACTTTTTGCTAATGTTTTTAAATATTGAAAACGCATAAGTAACAACCATTATCATAAACAAACATATGAATTAGTAACATTTATGTGTGCCCCGATGGTGCCCCGTATAAACAATAGTCTAGTGGCCTGACAGATGAAGCAATTGTTTTATTTTGGAATGTAGGTATTAATTGTGATTGTATATAAATAAACAAATTTCACAAATTTGAGTAGGGTAGGCAATGTCTTTCTGCTTTTATGTAGTGCACGCCACTGATGTTAAGGTTTTACGGTGGTTTTCTTTCAGGGCCCATAGATTTTTCCACCCTGTATAGTTTAGTGTTAGCTTAGCAGTATTTTAGCAGAGTTTTCTTTCTTACCCATACCAAAAATAAAGTACCTAACTACTTTCGTTACTACAATCATTTGTAGATATATCTCGTACTACAAACTACTTACTCTGCTCTGCTAAAAGGACACTAAACTACTTTAAGTAGGAAATCATCTGTTAAATTTGTCGTCATGGTTTTATAATGATGACATTTATCATCATTATAAAACATTGAGACATCAAACAGAAATTTTCTTAATTCTTGGCATGTTTTAAAATATGTTTATTTAATTAATCGTTTACCGCTCACGCCATTTTTACCTACACCGTTAAAAGTCGGATTTTCCTACACATCGTCGACGACGATATACATATTACAAATAATCTGCGTAGGTAATGTAGGTACTTACCTATCTAATTCGCATCTTGGCTTAGGGCACAGAAAGCGCGACCTTGAAAGCGAACTCGGCAAAGCACTGGTTGCGTGCCGCCGCTGCGAGCGAATCTGATCGTTAAGACACGCCGAAAGAGTTCAAGTTCAATTGTAGAAATTAAAGATTTGTAGAATTAAACAGGACCTTGCATATTGTTAATTTATTGGTTTTACGTGTAAAAAAATGTCGTATTTCATCATTTACAGGTTACAGACAATAATATTGGTATGTTGACGATTATAAACAACTATTATTATTTTTATTTAAAAAAATCGTCGTTTATTTGACAGTATTTCTTCATACCTAATTCCGGGTCGAAAGTTTTTAAGATTCGTAAATATACTATCTTAAAATATTTATTTAATGACGGAGAAAAAAACACAGGCTATTATAAATTAATGTTTGGCGAAACCGTAAAATGACAGCGAGCGGGTCCGCGATGCCGGGACGCGCTGGCGGGTTGATGGCGCGAGGCGCGCGGGACAAGCGCTTGACACGCGCTTGACGCGCGCGCGTCGAGCGCGCGTTGCTGGCTTGTTGATGGCGGGAGCCCAGCGCGATGCGCGAGTGCTCTGTGTGACCGGCCGTCCCGCGCGCGTCAAGCGCTCGTCAAGCGCGGCTACCGCCCCGCTGGCAGTTTGTCCGACCCTTAATTTACTGCCCGCTGAGCGAGTAGAAAACCGCTTCCGGGCCAGCGGGAGACTTTATCTATCTCCACGGACATTAATGTACCCATACAACCATTTCTGGTCGCAAAAATTCAATAGTGGTCACAATTTCCTAGAAGTAGTCGCAGAGTAGAAACGGTTCCACCACATACAAACAGTATGAATCTGGTTGCAATATGTGGTAATATCGTGAACACATTTCGAACAACCATGATTTTGGTTATTTTGTTACGGAAAAGTTTCTACACGTTGCGACTTAATATCGTATGGTAATTTTTGGGAACATAGTGTCGAGTTTGTGACTGTGTGCACTTGACGTGTAAATGTTCCGGAACAAAATGGACACAATGTTACTGGTAACCACTATTTGGTCCCAAAGTTACGTAACTGTTTCGTAAATGTGGTGACACAGTGGGACCAAACGAAACATCATAATTTCATAATTGTGTCGTGGTTCTCAAACTATAGTGCCGGTATTTTTCAGATTTAGAGTTAATGTTTATTAAGTATATTACTGAAAAATGAATCGGAAAACCAAACCATTTTGCCATTCCTCTGAATATTATCGACAACTCAGTAAAATCTCGAAAAATAACTCAGAGACTGATTTAAGTGTAATGGATAGTTCTCGTCATGTGTGTCCATCGTACAGCAGCGATCACCACGACTTTAACTCGGAAAGTAGCTCCAGTGCAAATGACAATACTGAGATAAATAATTCAAAACATCCGGAATTTCATAGTGAGATACAGTCAGAACATTCGGCATCCCATGATGAGATTCATTCAGAATATTCGGAATCCCATGATGAGATATTTTGTCTCCGCCATTTGGGCTCGTAAACAGTATTTTCATTATTACTTCTTAAGTTCTCTACTTCATACTTTTTATTCGTCCTTGGCCAGTATAGTAGGTCATTATTCACCCATCCACTGGGAACAGCAGTTACGGCATCTGAGCCTCCTTCTTTGGTGATGACCA
This sequence comes from Epinotia demarniana, assembly GCA_945867215.1. NCBI lineage: Eukaryota > Metazoa > Arthropoda > Insecta > Lepidoptera > Tortricidae > Epinotia > Epinotia demarniana. The sequence goes on from OX244262.1 coordinate 5,767,020, forward strand.
ACGAAAATGGCATCCTTGAAATATAAAAAAGTTTGAGAATCCTATGTCACTAAATAAGAACATCGCCTCCATTTTAATATCCAAATAAGTCGACACAATGTCGACACAGTATTGGAACAATGTGGAGAGATTTTTCATAGAGATAAATCCCCGTTAAATAATAAAAAATCCTGAATTTCTTTATATTGACCAGCTGAAAGTTAATGATACTAGAAAATGTAAGAATCCTATACGCTATCAATGATATCTGATTGTTATTTTCTTTCAAAAAAAAAAACTTTATTAGCATTTTCACGTAATTATTTTAATTATCTTTCACAATTTCGAAGGCGCGTTGTTGTAAACTATCTATTTTCCAAAACTACAGGAAGAAACTTAATTCCCACTTACCTTCACTTGCTAGTTATCCGAAAAAACTTAAATTCACTCTCTCGTCTCCGTGTTTTGTTTTTATTATTAAGGGATTTAAAACAGAAGTCAGTAGATGTCAATATGACATGCCCATGAATCAAAAGAACGGAATCAAATGAATGAGTGAATGGAACTCTCATTCAAGTTGACGCAATCACGACACACGGTGTGGACTTTGTGTGGTAAATGGGTTACTTAAGCGTAACCATAAAAATGTGTCAAATCTTCCCCACTTTTGGTCGACCCGACCAAACCGCGACCAAATTGTGACCAAAAATGTTACCTGTGTCGACACAAATTGTGCACACTGTTACCAAATGTTACCAAAAATGGCTGTATGGGTAGAAAGCCTTAGGCCCTTTGGGTACTACTTTTACTACGTAGCCCATAAAACGTTTAGAATGTAATAGGGAGTTACTAAATGGCTTGTGAATGTCTACAACAACAACAACGGATAAAGTTAAAGTCCCTTTTGGTCGAAGCTATTGTTCCTAGTCCGACACGCGGGAACACATCAGAAAAAAGCGGCCAAGTGCGTGTGCGCAAACGCATAACTGAGTTGAAAAATAGTTTTAGGAAACCCATAATATTTTTGAACAAGCTATCCAACCATACCCCATACTATAGGTTTAACGAGAAAAGAAAACCATCACCAACTTACACGTAGGGGAGGTACCCTAAAAAATTTTTTTTTCATGATTTTATTCTACTGTTTTGTCGGCGTGATTGGTTTATATACCCACGCCGAATTGCAGTTTTCTAGTTGTAAAGGGATACTGAGCTCAGCCGAAGACGGAAAGACAGACAGACAGACAGACAGACGGACGGACGGACATGGCGAAACTATAACGGTTTCTTGTTGACTACGGAACCCTAAAAATCCGATGAAACATTTCTCCGAAACCATAATTATTCTGAAATTTCAACATTCCGAATCACCATTTTCCGCCAAAGGACACAAAAAAAGGACACAGATGATTTAATGGAATATATACTTAAATAGGATAGATTAGTGTCATATCCAGAATTATCAAAGATTCCTTCAGCGAAACGTGGTTTTCAGAATTATAAAATTCAGGAAAAACATGCTTTCGCACAAATGACTCTCCGGAATTATTTGTCGGTACATTCCATGTCACCGCTACTGAACTCTAATAATACCTCAAACGTAGCATTTGACACGTCTTTTTTATGGCCCTATAAATTCGCGTTAGGGACGATTCAAAAAGAAATTAAAGAAGCCGATGTACCTAGTTGACCACCGGCCGTTCAACTTCAGTTGACAAGTGAGTGGCTCTTATTGTGCCTACCTATATATAAAACCACCATAAAAATGTGATATATAGGACTGGAGAACGTATAACTACCCTGGAATCTTCTATCTACGGGCTGTAACCACGATATTATGTAATTTTCAGTACCTACCTAACGCGGGACCTCAAGTTGTTTGTGACCTCATGTTTGTATTAAGTACTATATTTTTACAGTTACGCGGTTATTGTCAAACAACAAATCCCCAGTTTGCTATAATAGTCCTAGATCGTTAGATATATTATATTCTACTATCATTATAACGTAAGTAAGATCTTTATTACATAGGTAGTAGCAGCATTTACCGATCAAGCGAAGCTTAGGTACGTTATACCTAATCTACCTATAGTAGGTACTCAAAAGATAAGTAACTTTAAAAACAAAGTTTTAACCGACTTCAAATTAGCACTCCGCCAAGGCACGAGAACATTTCCACATTTCTTTTCCAATTTACCACAATGGAATCTTATCAGAATCAGTGATATACTTTTGTACTTTTAAGTACATAATTAAGGAATTCCATAAGTCATCTGTGGTCTTCATCATCAATTCCACTTCACCAAATTTATGATTTCTGGGTGTTATAATAGAAAATATCAAAATCAGTACACGCGTGCCTAATATAATTGAAGAGTTCCCTCAATTCCTGATGGATCCCATCATCGAACTGAATTTATGAAAAAAATGGGGCCTGCCAGGAAACATATACTTACACACAAAAAAAATACGAATCGGATCATCAATGACGTAGTTCGTAGGTAAAAAACATTGAGCAATGTAAAAAAAATGTTTAAAAAAATACAACCGAATTGAGATCCTCCTACTTTTTTTTGAAGTCGGTTAAAAATAGGGGCCATTTATAGTGATCGTTACGTGAACATTATATGAAATATTAAACAGTAATATATTATATCCCAGCTATTAGACTTAATCACCAGCATGAAAGAGGTTGGATTCTGAAGGATGAGCACTTTTCAAATTAGTCTTCTGACTGAAATAACCGCCCGCTACGCGGCCAAATCGTCGTACAGGGGAAAACTTTAAGTTTAAAGCTTTAGAGCACAGAAAGGCTCAGATCTCATTGCCTTTGTATGGGTGCGATCCTAGTTTTAATTTTACCGCCGTATGTTTGCAATAGGTATACGAAAACGCATGCTGCACGCGTCGTTACACCAATAAGTGAACCTCGCATTTCCCTAGATTCGATAACAACGCGCAGACACAATGAGACAATCCCTATTCACCATTCGTTTAGCAATTTTCTATGCGCATTTCCTGGTGCGAACGAATATGCGGGGAGATGCGGTTATAGTGCTTATAATATTAACAGCTATGAGCTTCCGCGCGGTTACACGCTAAAAGTTGGGTTAACACCTAGACATCTGTTTACCGCGAATAAATAACTAGTTCCGTACAGTCGAGTGTGTAAACTCGACTGCAACAACACAGTGGCAGTCTATGGACAAATAGCTGTAAATTTTACAGGTGTATTGGACTTTCTGCCCTGTATTGTACCTTCGCTATCGGGGGGCACGGGAGTGCCCCCGCCAGGTCGAGCAAAACAGCGGCACGGCTGTACCATCCTTTTATCAAAGCAGTTCAGGCCATTTTTGACCCTCCTATAACTTCGTTGTGGATAAAACTAATAGCCTGAATTTTCAGTAACCAAGCTTTCGAATATTTTGAATATCTTTCAATTTGGACCAATAGTTTAGGACTTATAACTAGTCAAAGTTTCTTAATTTTGTCACTTACTGAATGACCGATCATCAAAACTTTAAGGCACTTCTAGCAGACAGAAAATAAAATTGAAATTTAGAATACAATTAGGTCACTAACTAACCTAATTGTATTCCAAATTTGAAGCTTCTAATGTCTCTAGAAGTGCCTTATAGTGTGTAATTGCAAGGCAAGGGCCATGCCTTATACTGTGTTTAGTTTATAATTCAAGGAAAAGCTAAAATAATTTGTAATTTCGGTCCAGTTTTCTAGATACGCCAAAGTAACTGCATAATTAATCCCATATAAATATATAAAGATTACAAAGTTAGATTTGTAGTGAATGGGACAGAAAATTACAAAGCAAGAATGACTGCATTCATAATTTGTATGTATTGATAGCACAATAACCTACAAAAAGAAGTGAGATCCCATAAAAAACATTCCACGTAAAATAGGGGCCAAGTCTCGAAACACTTCCACCGTATAAAGTTGTGAGATATTTCATAGAGCCAAGTCTCAGACATTCTTATTAATCTTTATTGCTTAATATCATTTTGTGACTTGGGAATCACTGATAAGTCTTGTACAAAACTTCCTCTTAGTTTACCTTCATTAACTTTTAGTATCTGAGCGACCGAGCCCTGCTCGGGTGAAAATACAGAAAACGATTTTTCCCTGTTATGAGACCAAGCTAGATCGATCTTTCGCCCCGTAAACTCCAATATTGTAAATATCACCGAAATTGTTAGACCCGCTTTCGAGAACGTGATTAAAAATATATTTGTACCAATATTGCTGGTTAAATAGTATAAAATAAAGGAGACATTGGTCATTTTACCCCGTCTATTCTCAGCTGTCTTCAACAAGTTGCCTGATAGAAATAATTAGGTACACTGTCTCCATATTGTAGCCGATGTGTCGTGTCAATAAAATACAGACACAAAGAGCCCTTGGCCTCGAAGCAATACCCATCGACCACAAAGCTCTAGAAAGTGATGAATAATCGCATAATCAATTCGTCGCGGCACATAATTTGCGAAGTTCTTTGTCGAGATGTCCTTTCCGGTACTTCCTTCATGAATAACTTATGGGTGGTCTTAAAGTTTTGGGTATAATATGCTCATATGACAGCGTATGTGTCACTTCCTTATGGTGCGATGGAAGATGTTTTTTGACACTTTGAAGTGGCTGTATATTTGAATAATTGCATTTCCCAAGAACCAGTATATGTAGAGTCAGAATTATAAGTGTCTTTTGGAAAGACGCAGATCTTTTTCTATCTTTCTTTCTCATAAAAGAACCAGTTAAGACAATAGGCACGTACTCTTTATAATAATAAACCAATTACTTAACTGTTAATACAATACGTGTGATGCAAGAATGATTAGCGGCGAAAGTGATAACCCTATTAGGGGGCTATTACGGAGCGGTCGATACGGCGAGCGCCATTCTGGAAGGGATATCCGGTGCCGGATTTGTATGTACATGCAGTTTGGGCCACCTATGGGACTTGTAATGTACTATTCCCGGGAATATTTCCGATCTGTATGGGGATTATGGTATCCTATCGCATTTCCTTTGTTCGTATTTTCATATTGACAAAAAGCCAGTTAAGTTAGGTTTGTTTTATAATAATCCTGAAAATTTCATGGTTTGAGAGGAAAACTTCTTTTTGCCGAAATGAAAATTCGGGCAAACGACACAGTTGGGAAACGAAATTTTGTGATTGCGATAGGTAAACACTTGACATTTCTTCCAAAGGTTCCCTCCTGGAACTGACTAGACAACATCGCAACGCCGCTTCTACAAACACTCTATTCAATTGATAAATACATCTGTAAGCAAATATTTTATGTATCTATTGTCAATCGACATGGCAGTTATCATGACTTGCGATGAAGACCATTACCTATTAATGCCAGAATTGGGGAAAAACACGGGACCTAGGTACCTACCTAGTTGGTACAGATAACGCGGAAAGTCGTTATTCTACATTGAAAAATTCTCCAAAGACTAGACTTCTTATATGTAAAACAAGATTTCCAGATTTTACACAAGATCAAAAATTTTACCGGCTCAATTATTTTAGAATACCTAAGAGTTTTCGAAATATTTTAGCTTATTATATTAATATAAAGAAAACTCTTTACTAGAATATGGTTTTAGTCTAATGCCTTTAACGTCACATTTACCTTAGGTACCTACACCCAAAACTACCAAAGTTCCAACGGTAAATAAGCCCTACTGAATCACACTGGTGGCGCGGCCTGCGGTGACGGTCTATAGTAATTTTGACAGCTAATGACTAGTTTACTATTGACCGCCGCGCGCGGATTTCGATTTTCATTCTGCTTACGTATGTTAGGGGTCAAAGTTAACAAAGGTATCAAGTGCACACTTATACACGACATTGCTATTCGATGCCTTATTTTAAAGTGGTTTATCTGAAACCGCGAAAATCTTACAAATATCTCCATCTCTGTCGTACTCTTATCATTCGAGAGATAAAGTAGTGTTCGCGACTACAAAATGGTCACAAGCATGTGTTGGCAACGCACGTGTCAAAAGCCGCGAAAGCCGCGACGCGCGTCGCATAATAACCGAACGACAATGACCCGATGTCTACGACCTAGGAAGCGTTGATAATAACCACCCTGACCGTGCTGAATCAAAAAGTCACAACTTCAAATGCATTCCGTAGTGGCTAACGGCTTTTTAATTTGGAATGGTTGCGATGAATCGATGTACGCATGTCGCATACGTGACAAATACTTAAAAGATAATTAGTGATGAGGCCATCAATCAAAGCTTATTAATGTTCTTTTTATTGTGTTAGTCACTTTTCGTTACTCACAGCCTTAAGGGCGTGCATTGGAAATTAACGCGTGCTTTGAAACACTGTTCTGAATACATTAAGAAACAATAAGGTATGATTTTCACTTGATTGTTTATCTGATTTAATCGATACATGGTTGCCTAATATTTCCTCCGTAGAAAAAAAAAACAAAGTTCATTCTTCAAAACCCATTCAAAAGCCATTCCCGAAGAGTGTTGTATCTCTTTTTCTCGTGCGTGAAAGGCGTAAGCGTGTCTCTGTCAAGGGGGCGACTCGAATCATAACGCATCCCTTTAAGGTCTTATATTGGTGTAACAGTCAATACAGTTATCAAATAAATGAATCTTTAAAATGTAGTTTTTCTCTGCATTCACCGAACGTTATAAATTGGGATAAGTTTAAAATTGTATAAGTAGGTCGCTAAACGGATGTGAAATTCCTTACCAATCGTGTTCACGTAACTAGGGGATGTCACTTGTTGCAAAAACAAAGTCGAATCATACCTCTCTATTGTATTGTGTAGGTAAGTGCTGGGCAAAGGCTCTCCCTTCGTCTGCAAAGGCCTAATTCCACGACGTTTATCTTTAAAAAAAGAAAAAACTATGCCAAAAATCTGTGTCGATGTGAGGTATTTTTAGCCTTGTTTTTAAAAAGGACTGGAAAGTGTGGCGAATCAAGTCCATTGTGAACTGTGCTGTGTAGTGTGCACACAATACTACACATACAACACATACATATAGTATGTGAAAGAACTTAGCCGCGGTCAGCTGATTTGTATGTTGTGAATGGAAGCGAAATTCGTAGACCAGTTATATTGTATAATTTTGTTTAGGGAACTAGGCAAGTATCAGTACAGTCACCAGCATTTATTCATTTACGTTTTGAAAGTAACATAATTTTAAGTTGTCCCACCATGTTACTAATCAGTCTGATCCAGGGACCGGAACCGGTTACCATTAAAGGGTTTTGGATCGGGTATTTGATAGAATTGTTTTTCAAAACCCTATCAATTCGGTAAGCATATCGATCGACTTACCGAAACGATAGTGTAACCAAATTGATAGAGTTAATTCAGGTAAGCGCTTACCAACATTAAAATCCCTTCATAAGGTTACCCTATCAAGTGTTTTTCGGATACAATCAAGGAATTTTAATCTCTGCACGCTTCATATAAAGCTTATTCTGCATCTTAGGGTCTATTATTAGGTAATCCACGCGCAAACGAATCATCACTAAATAAATATCGAACCAACCATCAAATCAAGACGTGAAAAGGTAAGACTATTTAATGGTAACCGGTAAATATTCACCCTATTCGACTTGGTAACCGCTTTGGCAACGGTTACCCTATTCAAAACGGTATCCATAACGATAGGCTAACACAATTGATAGGGAAACCATATCGTTTGGGTAATCATTTGATAGGGTTACCCTGTAATCAAATGAAAGGGTTTTCCGGTCCCTGGCTAATCACATATGGATGTACTTAGATGATACGAAATAAAGATTAGGTATTATTATTATCTGCCACCACGCGCGTGTAAATACAGGAACTGAGGGTGAAAATTTTTGTTTTGACCCCTAGTATGCGTGTGCCAAACGGCTAAACTTTAGCTACCTACATCGATTTGCAGTTTTTCTTTGAAATTGGGCTTGTACGGCTACCACTATAAGCGTAGAGGTCTAGTTTCGTGACGGGTGACCGGCGGGGTGAGCCGCATTACCGCGTAGCGAATATCAGCCCTGCACGTCTATCAGCATGAGACGGCCCCGGCCGCGACATACTCTCGATTTTTCTCTAACTATACATATTGTTCTAAGTTTTCTAATAAGAGAGAGACGGATAGTGCGATAAAAATCGAGAGTATGTCGCGGCCGTCTCATGATCAGAGATCGGAAAAATTTGCGACATTGTTTGCAATTATGTGGACATGACTCCAAAATTAATCAAAATGTTAATTAATTATTCATTGAAATATAATTTGAATTATTGGAGATAATAGTTTATTTATAAAGTGCTTATAAGCACGTATATACTATAATAACTTTAAAAAAAATGACGTTACAACGACGATGAATTACATAAATAATTATTAGCAAAAGGTTCGTATTTAAAATGGGTATCGTTTCCGTAAATATTTATATATAATAAATAAATAACGATTTTAAACTGACACAATTACTTACACTAGAAATAATACCCAATAACATGGTATATTACGCTATGGTTATTATTTCTGACGAAGAAGTTTTCTAGTTCTACAGGTATAAAACCTCCGTAGATTCACTTTTTCTTAATATATATATTTTGACGTTTATAGTTGCCAAATTCGTCATAATAAGTGTCATAATTACCGTACCTAAATTACCCTCCGTAGGTATCTAAAAGGTAGTAATATCAAATAATGGCTTGTTTTGTACAATCTTTACTGATGGGATGGGTACTGAATATCGCCAGTTTAAAAACGAATCAATGGCGAAAATAGAAAAAATACTGTTTTTTTTTAATAAACCTATACTTTAACAAACTTTTGTATTTATTGACTAGGAATCAAATTATATGTCAAGTAAAAAATTAATTGACTGAATAACATTTTGATTAATTTTGGAGTCATGTCCACATAATTGCAAACAATGTCGCAAATTTTTCCGATCTCTGCTCATGATAGATACAGCCGTTTGGAGCATTTACACAATTCAAAATACATAGTCTCTCAGGCCTTATTTATGGGTGTTTGTACAAGTCCCTTGAGTCTAGCTAGAGGCAACGATTGACTGTCTTTATGAAAGTTACGTAATCGTACCTAGTACCGTGTTTACTAACCATAAAGATAAAGCCTAGGCTAGTTTCTCCCGGGACATTGACCGTCAGACAGTTTCCGGTATGCAATATGGCGCATAACGACGTGGCTAAAGATTAGTATCATTTCACTTCCAGTACGGCTATGTCGCGGCAACATCTATCCGTCTCTTTCTGAGCATTCTAATTAGAAAGAGACGGTTAATCTTTGTCGCCACGACACAGCTTCATGTGATAGCCGTGCGGAACTTCGTGAATTGTTAGATTAAAAGGTCGTTTCATGACATTTACGATAAAGCGAACGGATATGTAACAGCCTTACAACCTCATCATCATCATCATCATCATCATATCAGCCGAAAGACGTCCACTGCTGGACATAGGCCTCCCCCAAAGAGTGCCAAAGTGACCGATCCCGCGCCACCCGCATCCAGCGGACTCCCGCAACCTTTACCAGGTCATCAGTCCACCTTGTCGGGGGCCTACCCACGCTGCGCCTTCCGGTACGTGGTCGCCACTCGAGAACCTTGCCGCCCCAACGGCCATCGGTTCTACGTGCTATGTGCCCCGCCCACTGCCACTTAAGTTTAGCGATCCGGAGGGCTATATCGGTTACCTAGGTTCTGCTGCGGATAGCCTCATTTCTGATGCGGTCACGCAGAGAAACTCCCAACATGGCCCTCTCCATTGCCCTTTGGGTGACTTTGAGCCTTCTTATGAGGCCCATAGTAAGCGACCACGTTTCAGTGCCATATGTCATCACTGGCAACACACACTGGTCAAAGACTTTCGTCTTGAGACACTGCGGAATATTGGACGAAAAGATTTGCCGTAGCTTCCCGAACGCTGCCCAGCCGAGTCGGATTCGACGATTGACCTCTTTCTCGAAGTTGGACCTACCTAACTGGATCGTCTGTCCTAGGTATACATAATCGTCTACAACTTCGAGCGTAAAGTGTCCGATTGTAATGGGAGTTGGTACTACATGGGCATTTGACATGATCTTCGTCTTATCCATGTTCATTCTTAGACCAACTCGCTCGGATGCTTTACTGAGGTCATCGAGCATCGTACTTAAGTCCTCCATGGTCTCAGCCAAGACTACTATATCGTCAGCAAACCGAAGGTGAGTGATGTACTCGCCGTTGATGCTGATGCCTAGCCTTCTCCAGTCCAGAGTCTTGAAAACGTCCTCCAGTGCAGCGGTGAACAGTTTTGGAGAAATAACATCTCCTTGCCTGACTCCCCGCTGCAGCGGAATAGGTTTCGAGTTCTGGTCCTGGAGTCGGACTGACATAGTGGCGCTCTCGTACAAACACTTCAGCACTTCGATATAGCGATAGTCAACTTGGCACCGCTGGAGAGACTGTAGTACAGCCCAGGTTTCAATCGAATCGAAGGCTTTTTCGTAGTCCACGAACGCTAAGCAGAGAGGCAGGTTATACTCCTCGGTCTTCTGTATAACCTGACGAAGCGTGTGGATGTGGTCTACGGTACTAAAGCCTCTTCGGAAACCGGCTTGTTCGGGAGGCTGGAAGTCATCTAGCCTGCGTACGAGACGGTTTGTAATGACCCTCGAAAACAGCTTATAGACATGGCTCAGAAGTGAGATGGGTCTGTAGTTCTTCAGCAGAGTGTTGTCACCCTTTTTGAAGAACAGCACCACCACACCTCTATTCCATGCCTTTGGAGTTCTCCCTTCCAGTAAGACGGAACCGAACAACTTCTGAAGGGCCGTAAGGACCGGTTTTCCACCCGCCTTCAGAAGTTCGGCTGTTATTCCGTCTTCACCGGGTGCTCTGTTGTTCTTGAGCTGTTTAAGAGCCATTACAATCTCGTACAGGCTGATGTCCGGGATGTCGTCGGTATAGTGTCGGGTTAGTCTAGCTCTAGGGTCTTCCGCCTGACTAACTTCGGGTCTGCGCGTTGATGTGTATAGCTGTCCGTAAAAGCGCTCTATCTCACCCAGAATCTCAGGTTTAGAGGAAACGATTCTACCATCTTCAGTTTTTAACTTCGCGAGCTGGCTCTGCCCTATAGACAGATCTCTCGAGAATACTTTAGAGCCCTTGTTACGCTGTATGGCCTCTTCAATACGATTTGTATTGAATTGGCGCAGATCGCGGGTAAGGGACTTGGAGATCTGTTTATTGAGCTGCCGGTATAAGGTCGCGTCGGCTGAAGACTGTAGAATCATCTTTTAGTTCCGTTAGTGCCTTGGGCCTTGAAGAACTTAGACCCAGTGACACGGACAGCTTCCACAAACCCGTCGTTCAATTCGTCCACATCGCCGCCTAGGCAATCAAAACGGTTTTGGAGTTCCAGCTGGAAGCTCTCGGGGTTTTGAATTTGAATTGATGCTGGACGGAGCGTAGACTTCATCAATCGAGAGCGCTCTTGCTTGACGCATATATTCAATGTGCCTCTTACCAGACGGTGATCGCTCCCGGTTTTGACCGTATTGATCACAGAGACATCGTTGAATATATGCTTCCTCGTCGACATGATGAAGTCAATCTCGTGTTTAGTTGCACCGTCGGGACTCATCCAGGTCCACTTTCTGTGCTCGCGTTTCTTGAAGAAGGAATTCATCATGTAGAGTCCTTCCTTCTCCAAGAAGCCAGCCAGTAGTTGGCCCCGGTGGTTCCGACTTCCAACTCCAAATTGCCCCACTACGGCCTATTGCCTTACAACCTATATATAATAAACATTTTGAATTTTGAATTTTTTGGATTATTTCTTAAATATTTGCCTAACATGACGGGTTTATGTCGGATATAAAGCATTTACCCATTACTAGCAAGTGTGTCAGTGTACTTTATGTAATAAAGTTTTATATATTCCTAAATCTACTTACCACTCATATAGAAAAAAAAACAGCAAAAAAATCACGTTTGGGAGGCCCCTTAAATATTAATTTTATTCTGTTTTTTAGTAGGCAGTTGTTCTAGCGGCGACAGAAATACATCATCTGTGATGATTTTACTGTCTATCACTGTTCATGAGATACAGCCTGGTGACAGCCGACGGACAGTTGCAGCAGCGAAGTCTTATTAATAGGGTCCCGTTTTACCCTTTGGGTACTGAACCCTAAAAAGTATGTATGTAGTCGAATATTTCCCTCTTTTTTGTCCTAAATGTGTAATTGATGTGATTAAAGTGGAGTTTTACTAATTAAACACGTCACCACCATTAATCATATAAACCCGAACGCCGTCCCATAATGGCAAGCATTCTCGACTGTCAACTGTCACTCTCCCTTGAACCCGACGTGCGCGGCATGCGTAGGCGCACCGTTACTCACGTGCGGAGATCCTCGCCAAATCGCTGCAGCGCATATAGCCACAGCGGCAGCGGGTCCACTTTAACACTTTCAAGCCAGGAATCCCTTCTGCTTGTAGGGGTCTATTTATTAATTACGTAAGCCTTTATTCTTACGCTATAGTGAGGGTCAAAAAGTGGATAAATTTGTCTTACGTGATAAAGCCCCGAGCCGCTGTCCTCTTCAAAAGGTTTTTCCCATGTTATGGGGAACATGAGTAGCCCTACAAAAAAATTGTTTTATCATAAGAATTAAATCTGAATGCGTGGGGACCGGCTTTCTTCTTACGGCCGGCCTAGAGGCTTGGATCAAACTTGATTAATTTTTACCTCCCAACGCAAAACTCCTAAACGAACGGACCGATTTGAATGCGGGCGGTTTTTTTGTGCGAAAGCTGAAGTGGTCGAGATGGTTCTTAGCTACGTTTCAACAAAATCGATTCATCCAGTTTTGGGAGTCCCACGGAGTCGACGTTTTTTCAACTTTTCTAAGTTGTTAATAATTAGTGGTCCCTCTGTAGGTATATTGTTCTGTGGCCCACGATCACGATATAGATCGTCATCACTTTCGGCCGTTAGCGGTCGCTGCGGTGCCGAGTGCGGTCGGGGAATTCAATTGAGTCGAGGGTTTTCTGAAAAGTGAACAAGCGAGTCAGAGATTTGCGAGTAAAGATATGCGCAATTGCTTACACGAACATAATACACGAAATTCTCCGAAAGTTAAGAAACTGTTTAACTCCTGATGTAAGATTAAAACCATCCAAGTACACAAAATAATGAAATTACTTACTTCTTTTTTTCACAACTGTACCGATCTTTGAAATTTGAACCTGGTTGGTCGAATTATCACTCACGAGATTACGAGCGATTCAACCATGGAATACGGACTTGATCCGAGATTGAAAGTAAAACTGTACCAACTCAATTTTATTAATTATGCGTATAATATAATGCACTCCGAGAAGTATTCGAAATTGCGAAATATCTTCTATGGAGAGTACTCAGAACTTTACATAGGTACTGTTAACAAATCAAGAAGTCCCTGGATACATACCTACACTAGGTATCAGCTGCTTTGATTGCCTGCCTTAACGATAATAAGTAGGTTAAACATGAAAAAAAAACCCCATTGGAAAGTTCCTGACGGAACTTACCTGATATCTGTTGAGAATGTTCTGCAACTTGTACATTCCTAGTTATGCGACGTTCAATCAGTAGGCGAACTTTTTTCCACAATCAACCTCGGGATTATTAATGGACCTTATACCGGTACAACGAGGTACACGAATAATGAGGCATGTTAGCCAAATGAGTCTTCGTTAAACATTAATGAACCGACAAACGTATATTCAATAAAAATATTATTTACTACTATTACCAACGTCATACGTGTGAAAGAAGTGACTTTATTGATTCTTTCACACTGCACTTTAACACGAATGACCTACTCTACTGTCAACCATGCACTAGAGTGTTTCAGAGCAAGTTTAGCCTAGCCAGGCATATCGTAGCTTCCAATAGAGTAAATCTACAATTGCTAGCTTGGGTTGCCGTTGTCGTAATCGAAGAGGAGGACTAGGAATAATGAGACAAATTATTATGACAAAATCTGTACATAATTACGTCCTCGAAATCGGCTTTCTCTACAATGTCCTAAAGTCTGTATTATTTTTGTTTCAGAGAGCGCACAGTGCGGTGTTCCTCAGTGCTGATCGGCGCACTAGGGGTGTCACTCATCGCGCTCGCGGTGTACACAGCCGTGCTAGCCTTGACCGAGCACTGGAGCCCCCGGCCCTGCATCAGCGAGGAGTGCGTCGGGACCGGTGAGTTCATGCACAGTGCGTGCGTCAGCTGGTCGCTAGGGGTGTCACTCATCGCGCTCGCGGTGTACACAGCCGTGCTAGCCTTGACCGAGCACTGGAGCCCCCGGCCCTGCATCAGCGAGGAGTGCGTCGGGACCGGTGAGTTCATGCACAGTGCGTGCGTCAGCTGGTCGCTAGGGGTGTCACTCATCGCGCTCGCGATGTACACAGCCGTGCTAGCCTTGACCGAGCACTGGAGCCCCCGGCCCTGCATCAGCGAGGAGTGCGTCGGGACCGGTGAGTTCATGCACAGTGCGTGCGTCAGCTGGTCGCTAGGGGTGTCACTCATCGCGCTCGCGGTGTACACAGCCGTGCTAGCCTTGACCGAGCACTGGAGCCCCCGGCCCTGCATCAGCGAGGAGTGCGTCGGGACCGGTGAGTTCATGCACAGTGCGTGCGTCAGCTGGTCGCTAGGGGTGTCACTCATCGCGCTCGCGGTGTACACAGCCGTGCTAGCCTTGACCGAGCACTGGAGCCCCCGGCCCTGCATCAGCGAGGAGTGCGTCGGGACCGGTGAGTTCATGCACAGTGCGTGCGTCAGCTGGTCGCTAGGGGTGTCACTCATCGCGCTCGCGGTGTACACAGCCGTGCTAGCCTTGACCGAGCACTGGAGCCCCCGGCCCTGCATCAGCGAGGAGTGCGTCGGGACCGGTGAGTTCATGCACAGTGCGTGCGTCAGCTGGTCGCTAGGGGTGTCACTCATCGCGCTCGCGGTGTACACAGCCGTGCTAGCCTTGACCGAGCACTGGAGCCCCCGGCCCTGTGTCAGCGAGGAGTGCGTCGGGACCGGTGAGTTCATGCACAGTGCGTGCGTCAGCTGGTCGCTAGGGGTGTCACTCATCGCGCTCGCGGTGTACACAGCCGTGCTAGCCTTGACCGAGCACTGGAGCCCCCGGCCCTGCATCAGCGAGGAGTGCGTCGGGACCGGTGAGTTCATGCACAGTGCGTGCGTCAGCTGGTCGCTAGGGGTGTCACTCATCGCGCTCGCGGTGTACACAGCCGTGCTAGCCTTGACCGAGCACTGGAGCCCCCGGCCCTGTGTCAGCGAGGAGTGCGTCGGGACCGGTGAGTTCATGCACAGTGCGTGCGTCAGCTGGTCGCTAGGGGTGTCACTCATCGCGCTCGCGGTGTACACAGCCGTGCTAGCCTTGACCGAGCACTGGAGCCCCCGGCCCTGTGTCAGCGAGGAGTGCGTCGGGACCGGTGAGTTCATGCACAGTGCGTGCGTCAGCTGGTCGCTAGGGGTGTCACTCATCGCGCTCGCGGTGTACACAGCCGTGCTAGCCTTGACCGAGCACTGGAGCCCCCGGCCCTGCATCAGCGAGGAGTGCGTCGGGACCGGTGAGTTCATGCACAGTGCGTGCGTCAGCTGGTCGCTAGGGGTGTCACTCATCGCGCTCGCGGTGTACACAGCCGTGCTAGCCTTGACCGAGCACTGGAGCCCCCGGCCCTGCATCAGCGAGGAGTGCGTCGGGACCGGTGAGATTTACACTAATTACTAGGGGAATCACGTTTCTATGCAGCTCATCGTACATTGACTTCAGTGATAGTCATCTTGAATTGATAGAGTATGTAAGAGTAAGTCCGGCTTTGCAAGCTATATCAGGGCTCACGCCGGCAACTAGCTAGCTAGGGTCGCCGTCGCCGGCCATGCTGTGGATAGCTATAAATGCACGGCTATCACAAGACGGCGTGCGATTCATTCATTATTCGTCTCTCTCTTATTAGAACCCTTAGAAGAAGAGGTAAAGTGAGAAAAAACGAGAGTATTTCGCGGCCGTCTCATGATAGACGTGCTGTGCTAGTCGGCGGCGCGCTTACGGGTGTCACTCATTGCGTTAGGGGTGTCACTCATCGCGTTAGGGGTGTCACACTTCGCGTTAGGGGTGTCACTTCTCGCGGTAGGGGTGTCACTCATCCCGTTAGGGGTGTCACACATCGCGTTAGGGGTGTCACTTCTCGCGGTAGAGGTATCATTCATCGCGTTAGGCGCGCTCGCGTCTTCTTGCGACTGTTGTTCATGTTCATCATTAATGAATGACGCATTCTCATAGGGTTCACTTTCATAGACTTCTTGGGATAATATTAGTGCAGTGGTTTTCCGTTGCCTTCTGAACCAGAATTTTTTGATTAGTGGGCGATTAATTATAGGGCCGTCGCCATGCCTGGTACCCTCAGATTTATCTGATTTACGTAGCACATGGATAATTTATAACTACACATTTGACTTTGCGGTACGGTAACATAAGATGCATCAAAATAAGGTTTTCGACGAAATGAAAATTCTGCGAAATATACAATGAAATGTTGGTTGGTAAAACAAGGGTACGTAAGAAATCTTGTTTAACACCGCCCTATGAATCGTCTTCGTGCATGCGCTGGGCTTCTTCTTGTTTTTCCAATTGAAAAGACTAATGTAATGTAAGTACCCAGGTGATATTCAGGTAAGGGGATCCCGTGATCAATTACTTTCTTGGCCGACTCTACGCCAAAAACGCATTCGAATATCCGGGTCTTCATCGGTGTCTTTTTAATGGAACGACATTCTGAATTGCTATAGTTCAGGGCCGGAATCCATCAACATTACGATAATGTTTCAATTCAAATGTTATTTAGGAATGAAGGATGCGCAACTAGTTTATGATCCGCCAACGCACATTCTGAACTTACAAATGTGCCTTTGTGTTCGGGCAAAGCCTAGCCGACTTAACCATCTGCCTATCTCTGGATCCGGAAAGCTAGGACATAGTATCCACATAAAGCACGAGGAGTTAGGATCCGTATTCTGTAGGTACAGTTACGAGCTTTAATTTGGGACCCACCTAAAGCTGAATATCGTGTAGCAAACTTACGCTATTTAGAGCTAATATTTTAACTCAATGTCAATGTCATAATGTTTACCATCGATAACTTTACGTTTCCCAACTGGAGCGAGGGCAAACGATCATTTCCGATGTTTTCCGATTAATTGTTACTCGGTAAGCGGGATTTTGGTCCTGTCTTCTATCTGTTTTCTTCACTGACACTGACACGACATATGTTCGTAATTAGAAAACTGTAGTGATAGCGTTTGGCAAAGAGGTTATCATTTCAAGGGTCGATTCGATAAGACATTATATGTTTTAACTTGACATCCGTCAGTATCAAACTAAAATTTCGACCTTATTGCACTATGAATGTTCTAACAACATTTAATGGAAATGGGTCCCAAATTAAAGCTCGTGACTGTACCCCAAAATCTTTCAAGGCACATTTTTTTTCCTACCTATTTTCAAAATAAAGGCAAAAGCTTTACAATATCTTGTAAAATCTTCTCAGAAACGAAAATTATACATCTAAAAAGGAAATTGTAAATTGATAACTTCCTTCGCAAGGTCCTATCCCCTACCTACAAAAGCCTGAAAACAAATAAATGAGAACTACCTAGTTAGAATACAAAATCTATGTCTTCTTAACCTACAATCCCTTGGTAAGGACGAGGTATCATCTGTATAATCAATAAAAACATATTACGGACACATTAAAATGCCCCGCCAACGTAATGGAGACAGTTATTAATCTTACCTACGTAAGCAATATAAATACTGCCACAGAGCAAATTTGCCAATGCATTATTCCCATTCCTCACGCATCTATTAGATTAAATATGCATAAATAACTCCTTTTAAAGATAAATGATGATACAGATGCATTTTCTTGTGTCATCTTGTGCATATTTCCGTACACTACGGCTGAATGGCATCCGAACCATCGCCACTTCAACTTGTTTTTAATCATTTTAATACGCAGATGACATTAAATCCACGAGCGTAGTACTGCGCCGTTTTCGCGGGAAAATGTTACAATTACATCAATTACAGAGGGATTTCATCATACACATGGGGTCGTAATGCGACGCATTTTATGTTGACATTCGTGTTACAGATATACTTACATATTGCCACGTGGGTGAATAAATTAATGATTCAAAATTGTGACGTCACTCGTTGAATTATTATGATGTTATTGGCCTTGTGATATTTACATGCTGTTAAGTGATTTTGTATATAATGGTAATTCAGTAGGTACCTAGTAGAAAATATACTGACTGAAATATAAAATGAGTAATTAAAGCTATTTATTAGCCCTATTAAATGAAGCCGCGTAGTAATTAATCTTTGAAATATCGGAAAATTACTACAGAGTTAAACACTTATTAATTTGTTTAGATTGTTGAATCAATTGAAAAATAATTTACAGTACGGTAAATAATTTACGGAAAAGAGCACTTTCCGTGCATATGTCAAAACTTTAAAGAGCCATATGTACAGTAAAACGTTGTACGATACACGTGCGAAAAGGTAATTCGCAACTCGTGTCGATTTAAAACACTCCCTTCGGTCGTGTTTTAATTTATCACCACTCGTTGCGAATTTCCTGTTTTCGACACTTGTATCGTAAATAACTATAATTAGGTATAAGTACAGTAAACAAGAAGTGCAAATAGACCTTTTTTTCCTTAAGATTAAAAATTAAACCGGCCAAGTGAGAGTCGCGCTCGCGCACGAAGGGTTCCGTATCATATTATCTATACAACCGGCGAAAAAATCTTGTCTGTTGTATGGGAGGCTCACTCCGACTCGCACTTGGCTGTTTTCTTAGTATTTATAGTCGGCAACAGAAATACATCATCTGTGAAAATTTCAACTGTCTAACTATTACGGTTCATGAGATACAGCCTAATGACAGACGGACGGACAGCGAAGTTACGTTTTTACCCTTTGCGTACGGAACCCTAATACCGAATTTCTCCGATGTTCTTCCAAAATATTCAATGACTAACAAGTTACAATAAGTACCACGATTAGGTACCTACCAAAGTATTCCGTTATTGTTACCAAGGCGTCATCACTTATACCTAGCACAGTGTTTCTATAAATTAACACATTCCGGCCAGTTTTTTCAGTTTTAGTTAGTTTAAAGTAATTCTTTTTACGTCACACCTGGCCATAATGCGAGTTTTACTGCACGCTGCGCGTACGGGAAAATTCGCATTGTGGCCAGGTGACGACGTAAAATTTTTTACTCAGCACGGGCGGTAATTCGTAAATCCCCAGAGCGCATCGGGGCATCGATCTGGCGGGAGCTGCGATCTGGGGCATTCACGAATTCACCGCCCTAGTTACGTAATGTACTATTGCAATACGACCGGGGGCTTAAAAGCCAGCGAACGAAATTGAAAGCACAATATGTTTTGCCAAGTTTACAGCAATTTGGATATAATCATTTATCAACAGCTATCGCCGCTACTTACTATGAAACTTCTCACCTCGTTTTGTTTCATCATCATCATCATCATCATGACAGTCGAAAGACGTCCACTGCTGGACATAGGCCTGCCCCAGAGAGTGCCACAATGAACGCGCGGTCCTGCGCCACCTTATGGGCTTAAATACATAAATACCCACGCTGCGCCTGTGCACCTTTCGGTTCTAGGTGCAATGTCCTACATACCTATGCTGCATTCAAATTCGTATCTCTTTCCTCAGCATCCCGCATTATCGCGTCTCTCAACAAGGACGCTGACCCGTGCAATGACTTCTACGAGTTCGCGTGTGGAGGCTGGATCAAGAAAAACCCCGTGCCCGAGTGGGCCACGTCTTGGGACCAGCTTGCCAGGTAACCGTCTCCGCTCAACATCATTAACTTATCTCACCTGCCGGTTCTCGTTCATTGGAATTAGAGGCCTAAAGCAATCCTTCAGAGAGCGGTCTCAGTCTCAATGCGAGCCCGAGGTCGAGCCCCCACGGATATTCGTTATCTCCGAGTAACCTGCAAGCGAAATCTGATGAAGGCCTCACGCACTTCCGAGCACGGTTTTGTCAGCGACAGAACGAATTAGACATTACCTGCGGCTCCATCATACTAAAGTGCCCTCCCCCCCAATAAGTAAAACTAGTACCTCATGTCTTTAATTTTCAGATTACGAGAGCGCTTAGTGGAAGATCTCCGAACGCTACTGGAGATGGAGGATGAACCTAATCTACCACAAAGCGTTCTCAAGGCCAAGGCTCTGTACAAGACCTGCATCAATATTGGTGAGTGCCGTTAAGGCGGATCACCGGTTCTAACAGCGCATTATCATATTTTCCTATATTAAACATTTCTTTGTTATTTTTACTCATGTCATTCGCCGCCTGCGGTTGCTAGTGAGTGACAAATAATCTGTGCAACAAGTGAGCTTATTTATGCTCATGTTTTACCACAAAGGGTGATTTATGGTGGATTGCACCAAACCTGTATTCGTAAGCGGTGTTCCTTCAATTTTGTGTGTATGGTAACTTTGACTGAACTGAAACTTTTCTATGAAATGACAGCTTCCGGCGGCGGCGCTATATTTACGTTGTTCAGTTTGTTACCGTTTGGTACCCGCCCTTAGTCACGTTGTAGCGGGTTCAGAAAAACATACGCCCTACCTTATGGTGAGGACATACGGTGTCGAAGCCTATGAACGCTTGACACTCCAAAGGAGTCACAAACCCAATGCAGAACTGCAGAATTCGTTCTGTCAACAGCGATCTCAGATGAATTATATGATGTGCATACCATTTACCCTCCGATACTCTTAAAGCATGTTAAAAACCGTTCTTTTAATTTTCATTCTCAGATAAACTAGAAGCAGACGGCATCAAACCTATACAGAAGATTCTCGAAGAGCTAACCCTCCCACCGCTCCCTCCCAGTGAGGCGACCGCCAACTTCAGCTGGGCGTTAATAGCGGGGCGCGGCCGCCGGGACCTGGGGCTTAGTGTGCTACTGAGCGTGCAGGTGGCTGAGGATGTCAGGAACACAAGCAGGAATCGGGTTGTGGTGAGTTTTCAAGTTCAGACACGTTATGGGGTCGGAGCGCGCACTGATCGTGGCCTTCGGCCGCGAAATGCGTCAAGCAAGTGTCCGCGGCACCGCGCTCAAAATGTGAGCAACACGCAAATCTCCTTCCGCCCCCCATCCCATTCCACTCCCTTCGGGGACGCCTTCTGGGGTAAAAAGTAATCTTCGTTCTTCTCCGGGAGTACGTCTTTCCCCGTTCTAAATTTAATTTCAATTGGTTCAACGGTTTCAGCGTGAAAAGGTAACAAGGCTACCAGAAAGAGTTACTTTCGCATTTATAATAGTACCTAGTACCTATTCTTGATACCGGGCTCAAAGCTTTGGATAAACCAGACGGTATCAAAACCTATGTTCCAGAAGATTCTCGAAGAGCTGGGGAACGAAAGGTCAAGTCCACTTGCAATGACGTCTGGTAGGGCAATAAGGTATTCCCAAAAATCTGACACTCTGTACTTAAGTATACTTAAAAAGAGGCACCATCAAATTACAATTGTCAACCACTCTGTGACTGAATAAATGATTTATGATTATGATTAAGTAAGTATAGGACCGTTTTGTTTTTCACCGCAATGTCGTGTCAAGCCTAAATGTGTTTGTTTTTCTTTTATCATCTGTGTGTGATTGTTTTTCACGAATAAATGTTTGAGACTGAATTATTATGGCATGTCTGCATGCCTGTATATGGGTTTATTTCACAACAGCTTGGAACGTGTAGCTATATGTAAAAGCAAGTCACAAGTAGGTATTCTGATATTGGGCCCCCGAACTTGGTAGACATTTTGTTTTTGTTTTTTTACTCATACTTCTTGTTTTTTACTAGCCCTCTTTTACGTCGTAGAACTCGACAACTAATTGATATTGCTGATGAGGCGTTTGTTTTTAACGTGTTTTGTTTTGCACGGAAACGTACGTAAGATGTATACCCATTTGTTGCATAAAACAATGACGTAGTTACCTACTACCGCCTTAGTTGCTAATGACTTAGTTACCTACTGGAAATTTGTAGTACCTACAGTACTAGAAATTTTATTTTCCTGCCTGTTTAGTTTTTTGGGAACTTGAGCAGAGAAGACTATAAGGTACACATAAACGTAGGTAAATCCCCGACACCTTAATGCCTAATAGTTTACGCCTATACCTAGTTCATCTCAGTGTCAAGTTTTAGGCCAAGTTTTACTTTACAAGCAGGTACCTACACTACGTAATTTAACAATCAAGTTGGTATAGGTATATACCTAAATAAAAAATCCTAATAGGAAACTATTGTAGAGGTTGCCCCTTTTGAAATTAGACATGTCTTCAACAAAAACAGCTAATTATCATCGATCGTTACAATAAGTTCATCTGTCTGTATTAATAAGTAACTGGATGACGATCTAGTTTACCAGTCACATTGAATAACTATACCACGAAATAGCTATTTTTCAGTCCTCATTTGTTTTTTTCCAGATCGAACAAGTATCTCCCGGCTTCAGCGAGCGCTACCTGCTAGGCCCCAAGCAGTTCGCCCACGAGTTAGAGCAGTACCACACCTACATAAAGTCGATGATCGCCCTTGTAGACCCGGCGACCAACTCCTCCGCCTTCGCGGATGACATCGTCGCGTTCAGCAAGAGTTTAGCAAAGGTTGGTATTTGAATATGATCGCCGGTTTGCCCATGAGTTGGAGCAGTACCACACGTACATAAAGTCGATGATCGCCCTGGTAGACCCGGCGACCGACTCCTCCGCCTTCGCGGATGACACAGGGAGAAAAGAAAATGTACTCTCATGTATCTTGTATCTTGATTGAATATAGCCTGATTTTTGGCGACGAGGATTACTTTCACTGGCTGGATGGGGAAAGCCTGGAATCGGATATTATATATTTATGGCGCAACTTGATGGAAGCCTACGTTCAGCAGCGGACGGAGCACCTATACGCCCACTGCTGGGCGCAGGCCTCTGTGAAATGTTTGAAATGATGATAATGACGTTATTTATTGTAATTTCAGATCATGACCCCTGTGGAGGTGCGCAGGAGCGGCACCCACCTGTTTCACGAGGTCAGCGTGCGGCAGCTGGTGCAGGGCTCCTCCGGCGGGCCCGCGCAGTGGAAGGACGTAAGTTCACTTCTCGGCTCACGTCTATACAGTGTAGAATTTAAGGGCGTTCAAAGTACTAGAGAAATAGTCGTTGTAGTCATGGCATAACTTAAACAGTTAGTAGAGCCCTCGCACAGCTCTGGTGAATGGATACACCATTAGGTTTCTGATGGAAATCTAGCTACATTACGAATTAAGTAAGTATCCTTTCGTGTAGCAACATCCAGTAACTACCTACAACTCCTATCTATGGAGACATTTAAGTTTCCACTACCCTGAACATCCGCTATGGACTGGACCCCGCCCCTCTACACGCCACAAACAGTGAGGTAGCACTGTGAAGTGGGTAATGACATTACTGCACCAAAATATCAATTTTAAGAATAAGTCCTCTGAAGCTAGTAATTTATGACATTACCGCACCAAAATATCAACGTGAAGAATAGATGTTCGAACTGAAAAATCGCAACTGTACCTAGCCTAGCGAGAATGATAAGTTTAGGTACACCCATGCACCAAAAGCGCGAGTTAGCCACTATACTCGAAATTGTTTTCAGCACGACTGGGACAAGTACCTAGAGCTGGTGTTCTCCAACACGAGCGTGGTACTCGACCCCAACGCAGACCGCGTCATTGTGATGGACCTCCCGTATCTGCAGAAACTGGCTGTGTTGCTGGCTGACACCAAACCGGTCATCGTTGGTAAGTTCTCGTTCCACCTTGGACTTCCACCTTGATCACCAGATCACCCCTTGTTGACCATCCTACCGAGCAGTACTAGCTGGTGTTCTTCACGAGCGTGGAACTTGACCCTAACGCCGACCGTGTAATTGTGATGGATCTCCCGTATCTCCAGAAACTGGCAATGCTGCTAGCTGACACTAAGCCGGTCATCGTTGGTTAGTTCTCGTTTTATCTTTCTTGGACTTCCACCTTGACCACCAGATCACCCCTTGTTGACTATCCTGTCGAGCAGCACTAGCTGGTGTTCTCCACCAGCGTGGAACTTGACCATAATGCCGATCTTAGTATCTGGTCCTTCACAATGACTCGTCCTTATCAACTAATGCCATCGTTGGTAAGCGTAAGGCATAAAACTACCAAATTCGTTTTATTTTTTTAAAAGATGTCCGGGCATACAGTATCCTCACATGGGACTAAATTCCATCTTAATCGAATTAGCGGCTTACGCGTGCAACTACATTTTATATTGTGCATGACTAATTTTATCGTTTTGTATGATTGCCCAACTAGCACGCACCAAATTAATTCTGACCAATAATATTCGTACAGACATTTCAATCTGCATTGTTGACATGAAAATCTCGTCACGCACTGTTTGCCGATGCCTATCTCAATTCAGATGCGCTACTGACCTGAAAGGTTATCTGCATTATGTTACCTCTATATCTGAATAACCTAGCTATGAAAAATTTCATTGGATGCAATTCAGACTACTAGTTCTTTAGTGATCCTACGAGACACATCCCATACATTTTGGCATCATAGCTGTATGCTACAAGTGACGCCAGCCAAGCGACGATGACTCACTGTCAACGGCCAATAGATGAATTGTCACCTCTCGGAGGTTCGCAAAAGTCGAGTTTAGCCAAATGGGACAGGCTCCGTACAAGCCTGAATTTGGACCACCAATCTTTGTTTCAAAAGTCGCGGGTCTGGTGGCCTTTGCTAACACGGCTCATTTCTTTCTTTGTTTTCACTCCACTATAAAAGACATTAACAATTTCAGAGCGTTTCCTCTGGTGGAGCGTGTTCTCCACCGTGGCTCCGATGACGCTCAGCGCCTTCCGGGACCTGGGCTTCGCGTTCAGCCGCGCTGTGTTCGGGCTCCAGCAGAGGACTCCTCGTTGGAAGAGTTGTACGGCCAACGTCAACGCTAATTTTGGCGTGGCTCTCAGTTATTTGTACGTGAAGAGGCATTTCGATCAGACTTCGAGGAAGAAGGTATTAATATATTTAATAGGGAATGTTTATCTGAAGTGGAATCTTGATTATAGACACCCAGACAAACCGTTGTTTAAAACCAATGACCCAAAGGCGCTCAGCGCCACCTGTGAGACAGCAGCACGGCTATCACGCGCAATTTCTGCAACTTTTGTCTTATTCCTACTCAGAAATACGATCCCTTTCGATCCCAATAGGAGAAAAAAGAGTCCCAAAATGTCCATACATTTAGAACTTTCCTATCGTGTTGTTTTACCGCCGCCATCATAGTAAATGGGAAATGGTAACACAATATGAAAAAAATCTTTGGGACTTTTTTTGTCCTATTGGGATCAAAAGAGCTCGTGATTTTCAGTGAAAATAACGTCTCCAAGAAAATTTAACAATTCAAAACAGTGGCATTTTTTAGAAACGCTCGTTTTCGTACAAACTTGAAGAAATCTGACATTATAGAGACTTATTTTGATGTTAAAACGTGTTCCAGGCAATAGAGATGGTAGAGGACGTTCGCGCGGCGTTTTCCGACGCGGTGAAAGAGCTCGACTGGATGGACTCCACCACGCGACTGAAGACCCTCAACAAACTCAGCGCCATTCGGAACTTCGTCGGATTCCCCGCCTGGTTGCTAACAGGCGAGCAGCTGGACAAGCATTACAAACATGTGAGTCATCATCATCATATCAGCCGAAAGACGTCCACTGCTGGACATAGGCCTCCCCCAAAGAGTGCCACAATGACCGGTCCTGCGCCACCCGCATCCAGCGGACTCCCGCGACCTTTACCAGGTAACATGCGAGTAGTCAGTGCAAAATCTGAACTCGTGGATTCTCATCAACCTGAGTGCTGTTCAGTTTTCTCACCATGTTGCTCACTCAAATTAATAAAAGCACTGTTGGGAACCTCCGCTCACGCACCAACAAACCATAACCTGAAGTGATTCTAGAATGTTCAACAATTATACGCAAGTTTGGACCCGAGAACTAGGGGTATAGATGATTAGCAAAAAAATAGGGGGAACTTGGACGTCAAAACTAGATTCTAGTACTCCATTCTAACAGAAAACTGTGTTTCAGGCGGAGGTAGTAGAAGACAACCTGTTTGAGACCTACCTCAAACTCACAGGGGCTGCGGTCAAGAAGTCCTTGGAATCGTTGCGAGAGACGCCCGATAGAAACAGGTATGAATAATTTAAATTACTCCAATGAAAGTGCATGCGGCCTCTCATGCATCGATAAGTCAGAAACATTTCATTCTTCATGAATATTCTCGAGATATTTGACTACCAAATACTTTGGGGGTAAGGAAGACAACTCAATCCTGACAGCCGACTTCCTAAAAGGTATATACAGGATTTTCTTGAGATACTTAGGTACAACCCAGCACAACCCATAAAGCTTATGCAATGATTTCCTAATTCGACCCACCAGGCAGGAACTCTTTAGACTTACAAAGCCTTTTTTTAACATTCCGGAAAAGCGTTTACGCATCTTGTCCTATCCGGGGAGCCAGGACAGGTATGACCGGCTAACCGAAGCTGGACTACCGTCTAAAACCACCAACCGCATCCGGTTCCGCCTTGTGAAAGGGGCGTCGCAGGATCGCTCTTGGCATTCAACTGCGTACAAACTTAAAAAAGCCTAATAATTAGTCGAGTGTCTTTTTGTAATATTTTGTGTGCAACTATTATGAGAGACTACTAAAGAGGATCTCAGTCTCTGAGACAATAGCGCCTCTTGCCTATTTTAAGCTACTTCACACCGCGCCGATCCGGTGCCCAGACGGTGGTTAGATTAGAATTTTGAAATGATGAATTTCCATTATCTTCACAGATGGGTTGCAACGGCAACAACAGTGAACGCTTTCTACTCGGCCACTCTCAACTCAGTCAGTAAGTAACCTTTGGCAAACGACATTTACACCATGTTTTATTGGTTACCTACCGCACCATACGATGCGTCGCCTCCTTCAATATCTTCTGTAATATTTTGTTTCTATTTTAGCGTTCCCTGCTGGAATATTACAACCTCCTTTCTACGGGAATGGAATCGAGTGAGTGTATTACATTTTTATTTGAACCATGAACCATAACAGTAGATTATGTCTCGAGGAAGCAAAATGGCGGTATTGAATCCTGAGAAAAGCAAAAAATTCTACAACATCCTGAAGTATAGAATCTTGAGCGTAACGAAGGTTTCAAGTATTTACGCCCATAACGAAATCAGTTTGGCTAGATACTGAGGGGCATATACAATTTTTACATCTTCTGTGAGGAAAAGTTCACTTCCTCAGTAGGGGGCAATAAATTACTCTTTTCCGAGTAGAAAGGGGGGCAAAAGTCAGGGTGAGGGAAGAAAATTATAAATGTATACTCTCATTGAGTTGAGGGCAACCATGACTTACTCTACAAATAAGTGTGTGTTAAGGGGATGCCTTGATTTGAGTCGTACACGCCCCCTAGACAGAGACACGCTGATGCCTTCCACCCACGAGAAAAAGAGATGTAACACTCTTCGGGAATCGCTGTTTTGGACAAATTTCGATAAATACCTAAGTAAGTAACCTTTGGCAAACGACACTTGCACCCTACCGCACCATATCGGCTGTACTGGTCGATGATGCCAGACACGCGCCCGTGGTAGTGCTCGAGGGTTGCCGCCGACCACCACTGCTTCAGGTTGCCCATTTCGTCGTTAAAATTTCATAAAGTGAGATTTTAGATGAGATAAAATACCATAGTATTATTGTGTCGTAAAATTATGTGTCGTTTGAGTGAGCTGAGTAAAAAAAGGAAAATACACACCCAACTTTGGATTTTTTTTCTATCGAGGAAATTTTAAGCAATCACGTATCGATAAAATCAGATGAACAATCATATAGTCAAGAATCATTTATCTGAAAATCAGACCTTATTGTTTCTTAATTTAGTCAGAACGGCGTTTCAAAGCACGCGATAATTTCCAATGCACCGCCTTAAACTGGATGTGACAAGGTACAGTCAGCATCATCATCTGACTGTACTATGTCCCCACGCTGCGCTTGCGACTGGATGTAACTAAAATATTGGTCTGTTTTTAGAGCAATCAACTACGGATCAATAGGCGCTATCATGGGCCATGAAGTGACGCACGGATTCGACGACCAAGGTAAATAATTAAGAATGTTGTATAACTTGAAATAAATTTAACGAGATGTTGAAAGTGCTGATAAATAATCTGCCCTCCCAATGCCAGCTGAGTCTGTTCAGCGAGTTGTGTCCACAGCATTTTTATCAAATTCTTTATATGGCAACAATTTTACGTATCGAATAAACTGTCAGTTATAAGTTCCTTTTTTTTTGTGCTTCCATTTTCCAGTGTCACGACTCGCCCCTATTTCACTGCCCATGCCAATTCGACGTACAATGCCGGGTCGATAAGTAACAATGCTAGCAACCATCGCTCCTTGCCAACCCAGCAATAAATAATACTAGGGGACAATCTTACACAAATCGACCTAGTCCCAACCTAAGCAAAGCTTGTACAATGGGTACTAGACCTCTTACTTCGTAGGCAGGGTCACTATAACTACTAGACTAAAGCAATGTACGTCAAATTATCTATGTACATTCCAAAAGGCCCCCCATTTAACGTCCGCTCATCTCAAATTTGTCGTTGCAGGTCGCCGGTACGACGAAATGGGCAACCTGAAGCAGTGGTGGTCGGCGGCAACCCTCGAGCACTACCACGGGCGGGTGTCGTGCATCATCGACCAGTACAGCCGCTACCATCTGCCGCAGCTGCCTAACTACACGGTAATATCCTGCAGTATCAGTAGCACCTCAAACCACACACCACACAAACCTTTGACCAATGGCGACCTGTGGGTAATGAGGCTTGCATCATCCGCAACCATTTGCTGTACGCGGCTACCAACAGCGTAATAATCGTAGAAACGGCAACCCCAGACCACTACCAAAGGCGAGTGGTGCATATTTCATCAGCACAGCCAATGCATGCCGCAGTTGAGTACTTGTGTTATACTTACTTAGTGAACATTGGCGCCCAACTACTGTTACAATTACAATGTATGGTAATGTTACCATGTGCCACAAAAGATTCTAATGCAATAACTTGAAAAATATCTGCATACTGCACGAGAGCGCATTATAGCCACATCCAACTTCTATAAATCCTTCTGGGGCCCGTTTCTGAAAGGCCTTGAACTTGTTATTTTGACGTACCTACTTTATCCGTCCAGATATTGACCTCTTACCTGATCTGTCCAAACGTTGACCTCTTACCTGATATTAGCCTCCAACCTGATCTATCCAGATATTATCCTCCAAACTGATCTATCCAAATATTATCCTCCAACCTGATCTATCCAGATATTATATTCCAACCTGATCTATCCAGATATTATCCTCCAACCTGATCTATCCAGATATTATCCTCCAACCTGATCTATCCAGATATTATCCTCCAACCTGATCTATCCAGATATTATTTTCCAACCTGATCTATCCAGATATTATACTCCAACCTGATCTATCCAGATATTATTTTCCAACCTGATCTATCCAGATATTATTTTCCAACCTGATCTATCCAGATATTATTTTCCAACCTGATCTATCCATATATTATCCTCCAACCTGATCTGTCCATATTTTTACCTCTTCCCTGATCTGTCCAGGTGCATGGCTTCAACACGCAAGGCGAGAACATCGCCGACAACGGCGGGCTCCGCGCGGCGCTGCACGCGTACGAGCTGCTCGCGCGCCGCCAGCCCGCCGCGCGCCGCGACACGCTGCCCGGCCTGCCGCAGTACAAGCCGCACCAGCTGTTCTTCCTGGGCTTTGCGCAGGTGAGAAAGCCCACTCGCATTGCGTGGAAGCTAGACATCTTCTGAGATTCAGAGCTAACGTCTCCTCGGTACTGCATAACACTAGTCAGAATCTTCAAGGCTCGGTCGAGCTCTAGCTCGCGACCAACACCGTTGATATCAGGTATCTCCAAGGCCTGATAGCCTTCTTCAGCGCACGAGGTGCCACATCTACGACGGACAAGCCGCCTGGCCAGTCGCAGTACAAGTCGCAACAGTTGTCCTTCTTAGGCTTTGCGCAGGTGAGAATGCCCACTGACATTGCGTGGAACCTAGACCTCTTCTGATATTCAGAGCTAACGTCTCCTCGGTACTGCATAACACTAGTCAGAATCTTCTAGGCTCGGTCGAGCTCTAGCTCCCAACCAACACCGTTGATAACAGGTTTCTCCAAGGCCTGATAGCCTTCTTCACCGCGCGAGGCGCAACATCTAAGACGGACTAGCCGCCTTGCCTGATGTCGCAGTACAAGCCGCAGCAGCTGTTCTTCCTGGGCTTTGCGCAGGTGCGAATGCTCACTGACATTACGTGAAAGCTGATCTCCTGAAGGCTATCGGGCTTTGGAGAAAGCACTAGAGGGTAGAGGGAGATAGACTGCCGCAGCAGCAAGCGTATGCTCAATAAGGCTTAATTATGGGTAATAGACGACAATATATGGAAAATCCAAGACTCCGAAACAAATATTTGCAGGGTCACTATCACTATCCATTTCGTCGGTCGTCTCTCCAATCCTCATTTTTGTTCCTAATGAATATCCGGTGGAGTAACACCGCCTGCGAGGCTTCACAGGAGTTTTTAGCGCAAAGGACTACGGAAAAATGATCGTGAAAGTTGTTCTCTGTAGACTTTGCTATATGTTAACACTTTTACATCTGATGGCATGGTACCTAATATAAGGAGAAAAAAATATACATTAAGGTCCGACTGTACCAGCTCATCCACAAAGCGAGATCTTTCACCTTGTCGTCAAGGGTGTAACTTAAAGCGACAAACGAACTAATATTCCACTGTTTCTTCCAGATATGGTGCGGCAACTCCACAGTAGGCGCGCTAAAGTCCAAAATGGTGGAAGGGGTGCACAGCCCCAACAAAATCCGAGTCATCGGGACCCTGAGCAACTCCAAAGAGTTCGCTGAAGCGTGGCAATGCCCCCTAGGGTCTCCCATGAACCCGGAACACAAATGCGTGCTGTGGTGATCCCCTGACAATACTGTAATGATGTGTTGGTGCCAAATGGGATCGTTAGGACTTAGTTTAGCGGGAAAAATCCGAAGCGTTTCTGAAACTGGTTCCTTTTGGTTAGCCAAAGATTTTGAGTTGATTCTTTTTCGCTAAACTTAGGGCCGGTTTAACCAAATTGGGAAATCTGAGATTAAGGGTCAATATCCATTAGAGATGTGTGATGTGTTTCATATATTTGGCACCTCGCTTACTTGATAGATACGTATCAAATGTATGAAATACAGCTTCACATATCTCAGCGGGCCAAGATGGTTGCCATTTTGTTATCACATTAAGTTGTGGACAAGGCATCCGTCACTCTCGCACTGATATACTTGTCAGAACGTGACGGTTATAACTTATAACTTTGACGTGACGCTTATTGACAGAGACAGTGATAAAATGTTAACCATGCTATGCTGGTGTATATTCACCCTCAACATCAAAATTGCATGGAGTAATCTTGAAACTTAGTCCTTTTATTTTGGGCGAATTGCTAATGGAGGACTTAGGTACTCGAACAAGAAAACAAAAGAAAATATATGTATAAGATTACAATTCATTGAATAATCTTGGAATTAAGCTATTCTTGGTTGGACATTTAGTCTAACTATCCGTGAGTTACCGGGAAGTTACCGCCTTAATTTAAGACAAGTAGATTGTAGAGTGAAGTCATTTGTACTTATTTAACATAATTAGTTAGGTATCTTGGCCGAAGTAAATCTCATTCTCACTCCGAAACTTAGATATTGAAATCATATAGGTAATTCAAAATATATTTGCGCGCTGTATGTGTGTGTGCACTTGTAATCAGGGGGCCTAGACAAGGTAACAATCGACAAGCGCTAACGCCAATAGAAAACTAATAAAATGTATGGGAATGACAGATGTTTCGTCGGCATCTGTCATTCCCATAGGTACATTTTATTAGTTTTCTATTGGCGTCAGCGTTTGTCGATTGTAACCTTGTCTACGGCCCCAGGGGTGTTACGGAGGTGGTTTTGTCGGACCGGAAATCGGATCCGGAGATTTATATTTAGTTCGTCGGTGTCGGAATCGAAACCGAAGTCGGCGGAGATGGAACACAGATGTCAGGCAGGTGCACAAGAAAGCAATAATAGGGGTGTGATCTAAGATTTTTTTGCGATGCCATGCCAACCAGCTTGTGGAGAGGAACAAATGTTTCTATGGGAGCAACAATTAAAGAATATAAATACCCAGAAATTTTAGTCAAAAAAGCTTCATACTTATTGAAACAAAAGTATGCCGTCAGTCTGCTATTTGTACTAATTGTCATATGGAAAATCAAGTAAATTGTTCTTTCGATCGCGAAATACTGCGTTTAGGTCCATAGTTGTCATACAATTTTATTTTATAAAAAAGTAAGGATTATATTGGCAGCTTCAAATTTACTCTTGTAGAGTTGAAAAAAATGCAATGTTTTCTAAACTTTCAAGGTTCATATCTTTTTATGATTTGAATTATATAGGTACACTTTGTTACAATAATTTGATGGTCTACATTTCGTAGTGCACTGCAGCACGCGTCACGTGGAAAGATGCTCGATAAATATGCCGCGACTACGTTAGATACACCTTCCGGTACAAAAGTGTCACAACCGAAGTCGAAGTCAGAGGCATCAATCGGATGTTCCTACTTTTCGGAAGCGGAACCGAAGCCCTGTAACACCCCTACTTGTAACTGCCGCTGTGTGGGTGCGTGCCGTGGCATACAAACACACATAGATTCACGCCTTAACTCCCAAAAAGGGTAGGCAGAGCACATGAAGCTTATGATCCAGTGCCGCATACAAGATCGACTGAATGTGATATTGCAGTGATAGGCCTATCCCGACACCACACGGAATAACGCCATGTCCTTACCAAATCAAACTCAAGCGCACACACACATACAGCAATGATGAGATTAATATCTATAGCGTGCTGACAAGTTAATAGGTTTACATATATTTGATGCCATTGTAATTTTACTCTTATGAGATCTGACAGTAAGTTCATATTCCTTCCAAACCTTGCTACTCTCTAATCTTGATATGAAACGACCAAGATATGCCTTTGTACTTAGTTTTATAATGGCTGAATGTTATGAACGAATGATTTCATGAAGAACTTATGAATGTGATAATGTTTTATTAGTATAGTTTTAAGGTTACAATAAGATTGGCACAAATTCTAAGGCTGGTATAATTATAAAGTAATAAGAACTGAACAAATTAGGAGAAAAGCTCTTTCAATTGAGATATTATTTTTTATATAATTATGTTATGAATCCATGGTGCTGAGGTCATAAGTTCGGGTTATTCCCACCTCTACCGGACTTGAAACCACTGCTTGTAAAGGGTGCTTCACACAATGGGCCAGCATGGCCCATCATAGAGAAAGCAAATATGCGTTTAAGGGACTGAGACATAGTTTCATCTCATTTTACCGCATAGCTCCGTCCTGTATGATGGGCCATAATGGCCCATTGTGTGAAGGAAGCTTTACGAATGCCAATATTTCTAGGCAAATCCCAGCCGTCACTAGTAAAGTGTTGATTCTAACTGCCTTTTGTGGTAGCTGGAAATAACCCATACATTTTACTAAAACGACAGTCTACTGCGTCCAAGCGGACGTCCAACTATGTCTTCTTAAATGCATTGAATCTTCTTAGATGCAGGGACCTTTCAGACAAAATCTCTTGATTTTGTTGAGTCAGGAGAATATATCAATCACTTTTGTCAATACTTGTGTAGATCTTTTAGAGCATTTTATCTGTATATTGGCTGCTTACTGTAAAGCCGTCACGTACATCGTATCATACGAAGGTGCTTAAAAATATACATACACCATTAAAAGAACAAATTTTAAATCAAAGGAAAAAATTGAAAAATTGAATGCTCGTTAGCAGCGTTACTGCTTAAAAAACAAAATATTAACCATTAAGTCTTTTTTTAAAATACGGTTTGATATGATGTTTGCAATGAATGTAATAATTTCTAATCAAGCTACATTATTCAGATTGACAGATCTATTTCAAATGGGCCTTAGCCAAATTCAGTATTATTGAGGTGTTTTAGTGAAAAGGATTCAAAACAAAAAATGAAAAGTAAAAATTATAATCATCAATAAAAAGGCCTGAGTTAAATCCAACTCTGGTAGTTTAGACGAATTCGATCCTTTTCACAAAATCGTCCATTATTTATAAATGAAATATACAAACATTGCATTTGAAAGAGAGATAATATTTATTACGAACAGAATAAAAACAAGATCATGTGCATACTGTTTTATTTTTTCCTCACATATGTGAACTCATAGACCGGGGCGGAGTGCTTGGATCCCTTCTTGACTTTCTTTGGCTTGAGTTTGCCAGCCCCTTGGAGATGCTTCTTGATTTCCATCTTTTGTTGGATCACAGTGAGTTCTTTCTCTCTGTCTATCCTCTTTGATAGCTCCTTGTACACTTTGTCTTTTTTCTTTTTCAGTTTTACAATTTCCTGAAAATTAAATATGCCCAGTAAGAATTGATAGGTCCAATTTATTTAAGGTATGGCATAATTAATACTAATAATAACATGAAACAATAAAATAAAACTTATAGCAAACAAAATTGCCTGCCCTCGACACACCCCAATGTTGCCCGGCCAATGGCCAACTGGGAAATGCGGCGAGTGTCTTGAGAACGATTTCCCAAGATGCTTGCCGCGTTTCCCCGTTGGATGGCCAGGCTCGGACTTTGGGCGAAGTATGAGCGTCTAAAACCCAGAATCGCCCTGTGGCTATACACGTCCATTGTGAGGCCGATGGTGTCATGCCTCCGTGGCCTGGTATAGGAAAACGACACAGAGAACAATAATAGCAAAGCTCAGCAGTCTGCAGCGGACGGCTTGTATAATCGTTACTGGAGCCATGTCAACATCTCCAACAGCTGCCCTCGAAGCGGTGCTGAACCTTCCGCCCCTGAACCTCCATTTGGAAAAGTCCAGCATGCTCAGAATAGCGACAGCAAAGAGGAGACTGGCTATCCTCAGCCTTGAGAACACTCAAGGACTCAGTTTACGATATTCCTGTTTTGGGGATGCCTCTAGACACAATGCCCCCAAAACGCTGTACACAAATTACTCAGTGGAACTCCTCAGGAGAGAGGACTGGTTAAACGTCCTCATAGATTGGAAACCTGGCAGCCTAAAGTGGTACACTGGCTCCAAATCCGGATCGGAAGTAGGATGCGGAATATATGGAGAAGCACCCAGGACAGCGATCAGCGTGAAGCTGGGTAAGCACGCTTCTATATTCCAGGCAGAGGTATATGCCATTCTAGAATGTGCGACAGCCAATCTGCAAAGCACCTACCTCAGTCGTACTATTTATATCCATTCGGATAACCAGGCGGCTCTCTTGGCCCTAACCTCTAACGTCACAACGTCGAGGCTGGTCGAGAACTGCCGGGATCTATTGAATGACCTGGGCGCAAAAAACAAGGTAATATTACGTTGGGTCCCAGGGCATGCCGGTATAGAGGGAAACGAGAAGGCCGACGAGCTTGCACGAGCGGGGGCGAAGGGAACGCACTGCGGACCAGAGCCGTTCTGTGGCATGCCCAAGTCTGACCAAGCTCTAAAGACCTATTGTTTCTACAAGAGCATTCAAGCCTGGAGAGCTATACCAGGACTGAAACATTCCATGGCGCTTATTAGAGCCTTTAGCATAAAGGCGTCTTTTGATGCCTTGGCGCTAAGCAGGAACCGTCTTCACATGTTGGTAAGGGCCTACAGTAGGGCATCGCAGTCGTAACTCCTTTCTGGGAAAACACATCATGTGCCCGGAGGAGATTAAATTTCTTCGAGTTCGCAGGTCTTGACCAAAAATAGTAAGTGGCGATAACAATAGATCAGCGATGGTCGCAGTGATATAAGGGCTCTACAGTCCGGAAGCCACTACCAGAAGAAAAGAATAGAATGAGCCCGTCCTGAGATCGCCTGTGACCCCGATCAATTTATGGATACAAAAATAAGGAAAACTAAGAACTAAATAAGAAATACAACATTAGGATATCACAAAAACAGGCTTGAAAAAAGCCTGGGGTCAACTTTGGCACCTAATCCCAAGGTTGTAAGTTAGGTTACTTATATAATCTCTAGAACTATTCATCTGAACTCAAAAAAATATACAATGGATATTCAAAGCCATATTTTATCTTGCTGCTCCAACCAGTTTCATCCTGACAAGTGGGCGAAGCCAATATATTTCTGAAGCATTTAATCCAAAATGAAATGTAGTATGTCTAATCGGCTGTAAAGGAAAGAACAGATGTAGTGAATGTTTGGTGAGCATCAACTATCTATGGTACACTTCCTTTATACCTCCTACAAACTAAGACCAAGAATCTGAGACGAAAACAACTGAGATATGTGTGCTATCCCTCTCGATCTTTTATGGGTAAGAGAAGGTATGCACATAAGGCTTGAGTGATCAGATTTAGATGCCTAAATGCATCTTCTGTTGTGTACTTTGAGTCTGTACTCAATATGACATTACTGGGTTTCTACAGAAACCAACCATTTCTGGCCTAAATCCACTGAGCCAAATAAGCTATAATACCGAAATAAACAAACCGCTTCATCAACATCGGGCAGCTGTATTTTATCCAGGTCTGCAAGTCGGGGCCGGTTGGACTTGCGACCCAGTAGAGACGGGTGGGTGTCAAGCCGCTTGGCTAGGTCGAAGTCCTTCTCTTCATCCGAGTCTATGTAGAATGTGTGTGTGTTGGTGGTGGCTTCGGCTATGTCTGTCATGTGCAGTTCAGACTGGAAATATTAGAATGAAATAGTAAAGTGGAATATTGAACATAATATACAATCAAGAAATTAATTTGTACATATTCATTCAGTTGTTCCCGCAATGCTGAGTATCGTAACTGCTATGTCACTGTTGAAGAGTGCTGATGGCTTGCCATTGGCCCTGGTGGCGCACTACATGCAACGCCTATTTAAAGTAGGGTTTTTAATTAGGCGAACTAACTTGACAGTTAATTGCACACGAATGTTGCTACAGTTTCGCTAGTGCTGTCGATATTTAAAACTTCCAGTTCATACAAGAGGTTTAGTAAAAGCAGTTTGTATACTAGTGTTGTCATCATTCTTGTACTTGTGTAAAAGTTATGTAAATAATAGCTTGATAGAAATTTGGTTTCTAAAGAGATCTTTGGGCTATTAATTGTATGATTTGCCAATATGAATAAGATTTATATAGTCTGATCCACCATCCGTGACACTGGAAGGCAGTTGAGAGACTAATTCAATTTATTTCTTACATTCCTTTTCTACTACTGACACGTGGACGGACTATGAAAGGTTAGGCTACTTTATGAATTCAATTCCTAATTAAACTGTAAAAATAAATATGTAGATTATGGTAAAGTTATCAACATCATCATCATATCAGCCGAAAGACGTATATAATATCACACGACTTATGATTACTTCATAAAATACAATTTGAATCAGATTTATAGTAGGTACACAATGTTATATCAACATATTTGTATGACATAAACCTATAACTATTTATTTTTTCCCATATCTGACAACATTTTCAGGTGTCAAGTTAGTTCGCCTAATTAAAAATCCGACTTTAGTGTTCTGATAGTCCAATGAGCTTTGTGATTGTCATGGAGTCTGTAGTTTATATAAGTAAAAAACAGGAATAATAAATGCGCTGAGTCTGTAGTTTATATAAGTAAAAAACAAGAATAATAAATGCGCTGATACTTGTTAGAATCAGAATCAGAATAATTTATTGCATATCACATTACAGACATATGGATGGAATTACAAAAGTAGGTATACATGTGACGCCCTGTCAGGGCACAGCAATATGAGAGGGCTTATTATTAACTTAAGTATAAAGTAATATTAATTAATTAATTACATCGCTAAAATACTCATTCAAGTTGTAAAAACATTTTTTTATTAATAACAGTTTTAAGTGTTTGATAAACAATCTTGGGTTATCTAAGTTTTTTATAGCATTCGGAAGGTGATTATAAATTTTGACAGCCATATAATGGGGACTACGCGATACAATTTTCAGTGTCGTAAGTGGCAATTTAAGTTGATTTAGATTACGGTCATTTCTTTTTATTTTCGTTGATTTTTTTGGCGAGTATAAATTTATATGTTTCCTAACAAATTTGCATGCCTCTAGTATATAAATGGAGGTTACAGTAAGTATTTTGTGTTTAGTAAAATATGGTTTGCATGATTCCATTTGGTCTATTTGAAATAAGATTCTGATACATTTCTTTTGTAAGATGAAGATTTTTCCAATATCACAGCTGTTTCCCCACAGAACTAAGCCATACGATATTCGCGAGTGAGCGTACGCATAATACGCCGAGAGGGCTGTTTTAAAGTCTGTCACACGCTTAAGGTGGTGGAGGGCGTATATAAAGGACGATAACTTTTTTGTAAAATTTTGAATATGGCATTTCCAGCTCATATTGGTATCTAGTTCTATGCCTAATAAGCAGACATCGTAAACTGCGATCGAAATCCATTGAAATGACGTATGACAACCTGTTAGGGATGGCGATGGTTCTAAATTAATGAACTAAAATATTAATGAACTAAAATATTATGTACTAAAATAATACAAATAATAATAACTGAACAGAATCTGAATCTCAGTTTAATGTTATTATTACAGTTAAATGGTAAATTTTTGTATTGTATTTACAATTTTTATCCAAAACTCTCCAAATTTTTCGCTTGGGATAGTGAGTAATAATTTTCGCATATTCGATGGCGAAACAACGCAAACAATACAATCAGCATCGCTATTTTCTGAAAAAAAAACTTACTTTATTGATTGTAAACCCGCAAACCGAAGATTTTTATCGAGATCGAAAAATATTACTTCGTTTCTGACAAACAAAATAATTAAAAGAAATATACTCTCGTAAATCTATAGACAATATATTTATCAATTCCAAGAAGTTTTAGTTTAATATCATAGATTACACTTATCAACCTAGACATTGATAAGTGTAATTTAATACTATAATAATATTAATGATAAATAAACACATTCCGCCATATAAATGTATAAGTAGCATAACTGACGATTCGAAAGTGCTTGTTGCTAAGCCTACTCAACAAATAATTTTTGACTTTGACTTGACTGAGTAACAACCCTAGTACTTCAATGGATTTCGATCGCAGTTTACGATGTCTGCTAATAAGTTTGCAGAAATAACGCTGTCTAAGTTTATGTTGTTATATTTATAATTTATCGGAAGTGCCACTTTTTGATGTGGTTTAAATTGGATAATTTTTGTTTTATTTATGTTGAGCTGGAGTACTGATGTGCCAGCGAGAACGGTCTCATTCTCGAGAATTCCTTTCCAGAGAAATTTCCGGGAAATTTCAATCGTTCTCGAGAACGTTTCTCCGCGGAAAAAATTAGAAGGTTTAAAAGTAGATTTGTTTTTAGGTTATTACATTTATACTTACTTATATAATGATAACAAATGAGTTTTTAAATCTAAAAAGGTCTTTATCTGCGGTGCAACATTCACAGAGATTTCTGCATTTACACTTTCTTTATTTTTTATTTAAAGGGTCAGACATCAATGTATTCACGTTTAGTGTGGTATTTTTCGATTAGTTCGGTCTAAGTATAGAGTAGACAAAGACAATAGGGCATGCACCGTATACGATAAGGGTCACTTATTAACATGGTGGTGGGAGAAGCAGCCTAGATTGACGATGTATCAGTATCTGTTAAAGCAGTTACAGACTATGATATATCAGACAGAAAGTAAAAATGAAACCAAGAAATATAGTTGAGACCATTTTAGAACCGTGAACGAAAACGATCGTGTAAAGTATATGTGCATGTTTTGTGTTGCAGTATATACTTGTAAAAACGTTAAAAGGTTTGCCAAACACATCGTTAAGAACTGTACACTATCCCCAGTTGAAGTGATTTCTTTTTGATTAATAGCTTTTAATTGTGAATTGTTTAGTAATTGGTAATTGCATATGCACGTTTTAAAAATTCTTTGTATACTTTTTTAAACATTAATAAGGGGCCTTAACTTGAATATGTCATGCTCGCTTAAAGGGCTTTGCTTACGGTGGCGTCGTTGATCGGGTCGCCACCTTCCCTAACATATGGTTGAGGGAGGCGATGGCTGAGATATGCGTCATACTCGTGATCGGGTGCTGTTTGTGGAGTCCGGACTGTTCATGCTTGCAAGGGCATAGTACCTAACTTCTTAAATACTAGTGTTATTTTATTATTATTGTATTGACGAGAGACATCATTCCGATCTTGACACGTTTTATTGTTATTGACCATGTACATCACTGACAATATTACATTAATATTCCTTTTTTTATTGTTTTGTTTGGACGCTTAGAGACCGTATACATCTCTACGAACATTGAATAATTATTAATTGTACTTGGACGCTCAGAGACCTTATACATCTCTGGAATACTGAATTAATATCATTAACTTTCTGTTAATGCACAGACCTTATCCTAATCGAATGTAATGGTCATATTTTGTTTTGTTTTCATTAACTTTGTGACATTTAGTGTGTTGTTATATCAGTCCTTAATGTGCAAATTTTAAATTATTATTGTGTAAGATTATTATTCTTTTATTGTAAGATTATTATTTTTATTGTAAATTACCGTTTGACATGTAAAAGTGCCCTTGTGGCCTATTTGCAGAATAAATAATTTGAATTTGAATTTGAATTGAATGAAAAATGTAGTATTTTTCATAGAAACCATATTACATCCAATAAGTGAATAGATAACAGACAAAATGGATGGAGAAAATGGTTATAATATACACTTACACGCCCCCTGATGGTTTTACAATGGGGTTGGCCGGGCGAAGGTATTTGCAGATGGCGCCAGCATAGGTTTTACCAAGGTTTTAGCTGTCAGTCCTACCAAAACTGTCAAATTCTTGTATATTTTTCGGAATTTCCTTGTTTAGAATCAAGACGTTTAAGCCAAATCCCATAGAAAAAGGCTAGTGATTAGGTAAAACCTAATGTGGACGGTGGATTTTTATTCGGCCGAACGACAGAAGGCGAGGGCGATTTTTGCCCTACGTATTTTATTTAAACATAGAGTGTACTATTATATCTATGTAGCTTTGTAGGACAGTTGTAAATATCGGTAGTTATCCAAGTTTTGACAAAGAAAAAAAAATGTCTGACAGGTATGTACAGTAGAGGTCAAAGATATGTATATCCCAAAGTTCAGAAATTAGTTGCTTTGACACACGAAATAAATAAGCCAGGCTGGTATAAGAATCCCCGGTAGCCAAAAATCTTAGTGTAATTAGTAGCCTTTCCCTTGCTGTAACTGATTGACGGTAATTTGTGTCTGTTTTAGTTATATTTGCTTTGATAAGCCTGAAAACCTCTTCGAATTGAATTCGATTCAGTCGAACGAATGCGTCTTCTTTCTTGTCAAAATACAACTGATCAAACAATTTGTTCCCACCCTTGTTCCGGTTAGCAAAAATTTTGTGCATCCACATTTTGCGGCTTTTTTTTTTATACGTTCCTTTGATTTCATACTAAATAAAGAAGCAAAATTAAAGATGTTGCAGGGACAGCTGTGCGCACGTGCTTCATCGCGATCCTGAGCTCAACTATCGGTAGGTAAATTCGCCTGAGCCGATTTGGCTAGCCGCGCGCGTTTGCCCAAACGCCTGTCCACACCGACCGAGCGCGCTTGCGGCCGCGTCTTTTGAAGGCTCGCCCGAGCCTTCTGACGGCTGCTCGCCCGAACGGCTCAGGCGAGCGTTTTTGATGGCTCGGGCGAGCCACTCGGGCGAACCGTTCGTCCGGTGTGGACACAGCTTTTGACACTTGCCAACCCCATTGTCACTAAATCTGACAAGTTATATTATAACCTCTAAAATCGAAATATAATTTTAGACATCTCCATCTGTATTGAACTTACAATACTCAAATGGCTTTTGCGGCAGCGTCCATGCTCAAAAGCAATAGCTGATGATGCCTTACTAATAATGCTTATATGAGTTTCATAAGTATAAGACCCAGACCTGCAAGCGAGCTATCCTCCGAGTCTCCATAATGCGCTTCATGTTGACGTACTTCACATCCTGGCTGTGCATCAGCTTCAACTGCTCCGATGTGTGCTCCTCCTCTTTATGTAATTCGTGATGCTCCTGCCATTCATAACATTAAAACATTAACTTATATGTAGCAGAATAATATAATATTCTAGGTTATAATTTTTAACAACAAAAACTAGAGTAGTAGTAGAGAACTAGTAGAATTAGTTTAGTTGCTATGGCTAATTTTTTATTGCTGAATTGGAATAATAATGATCGCCTAAATAGCATAAAATCACTCTTATTCAAGAAACAATCAAATAAACTCGATGAAAACATTTCATAATCTTAACACAAACTTACCCCATTCTTGATTCTAGAGTTGATCATATGAAAGTAGAACTCATCAGGATTCTTGTCCAGGGTTCTTTTGCGGAGTAACTTAAGGGTTTTACCCTTGTCATGGTAATCCTTAGCCCGTTTCTTGTAGTCTGTCTTCTTCTCAAGGAGACCCAAGTGTTTCCTTGCTTCCGGCTGATGCCGCTCCCTGTGAGTCTTCTGATGGGACTTCGCGGCCTTTTTCCAAGACGACATCGTACGTTATTTATTAGTTTTTAAGATAAAAATACAAATCCCGAAAAACAAACACCATCAGAATACATGAAGAAATTGAAGAATAAGAATAAGAATACCAAAGAGAATACACGACTACTTT
This sequence comes from Epinotia demarniana, assembly GCA_945867215.1. Classification (NCBI taxonomy): domain Eukaryota; kingdom Metazoa; phylum Arthropoda; class Insecta; order Lepidoptera; family Tortricidae; genus Epinotia; species Epinotia demarniana. The sequence continues at coordinate 5,810,115 of OX244262.1, forward strand.
TTTTTTTTTAAATTCGTCCATTCGGACAGGCTAAGACCATGGGCCATACTGCCTAGTCTTCAGTAAGTAGAATACACGACTACACGTGAGAGGTGAGAGGGGCTGTCAACTGTCAGTGTCAATACTTTTTTTTAATGTCCGAATTGTAGCGGTGATTCTTATTGCTGGACGTGGACCTATGACACTCAGGACAGGCTATGGTAATAATAATGCCACTTGCGAGCGAGCTGGTAGCATACAAATCTCTATAAGTGTGACAGGAAGGGAAATATCATTCGTTGTCTTTCTCATAGTTTCACTTTTTTTATTTGCCACAACTGATTTAGTATGAAGTTGTGGCACATAAACCATTACCCGTCAAAATTGAGTAGCTTGTTTATGGCAAGTCATCACTGTCATCAGCCATTTTGTTTTGAGACGTTCTTAATTTAGCTGCATAGGAGATTTTCCGTCCCTCGCTGTGGCATCACGTATAGCCTGTCCCGAGCTACCCGAGTATCGTAGGGCCATATGTTTTGTTGTCAACAAATTACAAAATTTACAAATAACTCGACTTGTCACTCTGTGACACACCTCACACCTTAGTAATCTGTGGTCACTCCTTATCATTATCATCATAGTCATAAGTATATGTATTGTTATAACTGATCATAGTGGAGTTGTGTTGATATCCTCATTACGATTTTTTTTATTTAATTAATTGGGTGTTAGTTGTGTTGACTAATCATTTCGTTTGTCCAAGTGCGTTCCATCTAGTCCAAAAGCATTAACATTGGATATTCCAGAGGTAAGTGATACCCTGATACTTATTTCACCAGTGTTTTTGGGTTCGCGGCATGAAAAAGATTGAAAATCACTGTAAGTATTACACAAATACAATCAATTTTGTTGAGATTATTATTTAATCTATGTCTTCTATTTTAATAATACAGAGGCAATTCTATGATAGGTATATACTATTAGCTATATGAAGGAAAAGTCTGTTGTAAGTTTCTATGTACCTATACGGTATAATCCGGAACTATCAATTTTATTTAAAAATATATCTATTATATATTCTATCATGTGGCACTGCCTGGGTTCTTTGTAATATGCGGTAGATGGGCAGGTATAGTCTGGACGTTTAGGTATTTAAAACAATGTAAACAAACAAAACCACGTGACTTGGTCATTCAGCCAATAAGGTTGCTGTGAATAGCAACCTTTTATATCTATGGTATTATCTTATTGGTTGAATGACCAAGTCACGTGGTTTTGTTTGTTTACATTCTTTTAAATACCTAAACGTCCAGACTTTAGTTAATTCTATTTTAGTTAGTGCTTGATACCTCCAGCAAAGAAATGTAAGTACTTAGTTCAGTGAACAAAAAAACCATAAAATGCTAGCTCCAAATTCCTACCCAAACACGTGCCTTACACCCGGTATGCGCATGTTCGAAGAAAACGGCTGCCTGTCATCGTATTGAAACCTTGCCCCCAACCCTCCATAATGGCAATGGCACCCATTCTGTGGGTCCATTTTGCGTTTAGACTTCTATGGTTTTTTTCGTTTGCTGACTTAGTTAAATTACATCTAGCTACACTCTGCATTAAGAATGCAGTGAATGTCAGTGCAACTGCAGGGTAAAGGTGTATTCCCATGGTCAGTGGCATAGCTAGGCCTATGCCTATGTCGAAGCAGACCCTCGCACTTAAGGGGGCTTCGCGCGAGCCCCTCTTTTTTAATGTAATGTCCGTGGCAAACAAGTGTAAAAATACAATACATAGATGACCTCGCAGATGCGACTTCGCCCACGGCTAGATTAGTCCTCGCTGAGCCACTGCCTGGTGTCAAAATTCAAACCAATTATATGTTTCAGGATTTTAAGTTGAATGGATTTATAAAAACATAATTAGGAACAATTTGATTGGTTACAGGGTGTGGCTATCTATGCTTATGATTCACTGCTTTCTTAACACCATCAAACTGTAGTTTAATTCCATTATTATATAGTATTGCCTTTAAGTTTCCACTATTATTACTCATTAAACAGAAGAATGGACATGTATTTTTGTAAGTGTACCTATACCATGTATGTATATGTAATGTACTTATTTTTATGACTATAATGTCTAGTATTTTTTTAGGTTGACCTACTGGGAGCCTCTAACCACTCATCGGTCCCAGGCAGACTCAAACGTGGCAAGCGACCAAACATGCAGCAGCATCACCTACTGCTGATGCACGCATACAAGTGCCAGCAGCGAGAGGCACTGTCGCGCACTGAGGGCAAGGTGTGGCAGTGCCCGCTGGCTCGCTGCAAGAAAATGAAGCGTTTGCTTAACCACATGATGTCGTGCCCCGTGAGTATTGACCTGTAATACATTATCAGCACTGCTGCTATTGCACGCCCACAAGTGGCAGAAGGGAGAGGCGCTGACGTGCACTGAGGGCAAGGTGTGGCTGTGCCCGCTGGCTCGCTGCAAAAAAATGAAGGGAGTGTTCAACCACATGATGTCGTGCCCTGTGAGTATTGACCTTTAATACATTATCAGCACTGCTGCTGTTGCACGCACACAAGTGCCAGTAGGGAGAGGCCCTGTCGCGCACTGAGGATATAAAATCAAAAACAAAATATAAGCGGCATCTATCGAGCTGAAATTGGAGTAAAATTAAGCTCGCTAGATGGCGCACATTGACAACTAACATCAGCGACCTCTATCAAATTGAAATTGTATCAAAATTATGATTGTGATCATTAAAGAATTAAAGCTTTTATAATGTTTCTTCATTGAATTTGTGACTCATTAATCATGAATATTATATTGATATGATAGGTTGAGTTGAATACTTACCTCGAATTCACATAGTTCGCCAACTTCAAAGGATGTTGGTATAAAATTTGGACCAAACGGTATTCCGCGGATCATTGAGTTTTTTTTGTATAGAAAATTCCCGTGACTCTCTGAAATATTATTGGGTCTTTGCATTTCTACGAAAACCTCAAACTTCGATTCGATTCTTCTTCGCTTACCTCCCTGTTTCCCTTCAGGATTTCGGCTTCGCTTGCATTTCGCTTGCAAGACACCGGAAGATACGCCAAGTCCTTAGGGGTCATTGCTCACATTGAGACCACTCTCAGAAGGGTTGCGAAGGGCCCAATCCTTTCATTCCAATGAAAAAGCCTTGCTTGCCTCGCCGCCCACCTTCGAAACTTTGGTCCGGAGTTTCGGTTGCAAGACCCCGGGGATAGGTTGTAAATGTATGTAGGGTCTCGCCCTCAGGTTTCGCTTGCAAGACACAGGGAGATAATGAGTGTCCGTCCATTGGGCCGGGAGGGATGGCATTTTTTACAGTGTCTGTATGTGATGAAAAACAAGCATGCCAATTTTCAAGTGGTTGCCTGCCAATTTTTTTTTTTTTTTTTCGCTTGTTTACTCGGCTCCGGTCACACTTGGAGAGATGGCATAAAAATTTCATTATATAAACAGCGTACACACTTTCAGGCTACCGCGTTTCAATCGGTTGCCTCGCGACATTATTTTTTTTACCACACCCTCCTATTTCCGAACCAGTCACAGTTGGCTCAATTCGGGTTGCACAGGGAGGTTCCACAACACTTCGGTAGCTCAAATACCGCGAGCCATCCGGTTGCCTCTCCGACATTTAATTACGCGTCAATGCTTTAACTATAATGTTTGACATGCTTAATTTCATTAAAATTGTTTAAGGATTTGCTTATATTTTAGTTCTTATTTTGACGATCATTAAGAGATAACCAAATCAATATTTATATTCCTTATTTTGACTTTATCATTTAAACGTTATATTTATTTTCAAATGTTCTGTTGTACCTGTGACATTTCATTCAATTATTATTATTTTCATTATTTGACGATCACAAGGTAAATTCGTGTAAATTAGCTTTAAGTTAATTTATAATTTTAATTTATTTTATGAAATAATCTAATCTATGCCGCACCGCTTCCGCTGCCGCTCGAGGTCGTGGCCGAGCCGTAAAGCCAAACGGAAAACTCCACTACAATTCAAACTGTCTCCTTACCAAATTTCATCTTGATCAGCGGCTTAGCATGAAAAAGTAAGACAGACAGACAGACATAGTTACTTTCGCATTTATAATTTCAATATGGATCGTGTCTATCTCGTTTGCAGTTTGAAAAGAAATGTATCTGTTCCGATTCAAGACAACTAATGAAGAAATTAACAAATTGCAATAATGAAGATTGCCCCGTCTGTGTGCAGAAGAAGGAGTGGCAAATGGACATAACAGCTGAACAAAGGAGACATATTGTTGACCTATTGTAAGTTCACTTTTAACCACAAATTTGATGTTATATTAGAGCCACGCCGCGTGTCGCAAAGCTTATTTTGTATTGAACGTGGCGACACGCGGGACTGAGCTAATGTAACCACGTTCATACTAAATGTATGTAACCGATTGGCAATCCCACGCTTTGCGACACGCGGCGTGGCTCTATATAACCCGGGCTTAAGAGTGGGTTGGACCGACCATGACCACCGGGGGAGGGCAGCAGCGTGCCTGGAGTGCGGTAGAATTACTGCGATCGCCAACCCGCATGCCAAGCGTGGCGATTATGGCATATATACCCCTCATCAAGTACAAACAAGCCACGGCCCAAGGTTCCGGTTACCCCCGGTGATCACCACCTGGTAAGAGGCATATTGAATATATGTATCAAGGAGAGCGCTCTCGGCTGATGAAGTCTATGCTCCGTCCAACATCAACCCAAATCCAAACCCCCGAGAGTTTTCAGCTTTAACTCCAAAACCGTCTCGATGGCCTAGGGGGCGATGTGGACGAACGTGGGACGAACTCAACGACGGGTTTGTGGAAGCTGTCCGTGCCACTGGGTCTAAGTTCTTTAAGGCCTAGCGGGCCAACAGAACTAGAAGGCTCTCTAGCTCCGCTCAGAAGCTCATGAAGAAAAGGAGTGAAATGATTCTGCAGTCTTCAGCCGATGCGGCTCAATAAACAGATCTAGAAGTCCCTAACCCGCGATCTGCGCCAATTACATGCGCCCATATTGAAGAGGCAATGGAGCGAAATAAGGGCTCTAAATTGTTCTCACGAGAGCTGGGCAGAGCCAGCTCTCAAGGCCGAAAACTGAAGGAGGGGGAGGTGGAGTCGTTTCTTCCAAACCTGAGCTGTGTTTTTACGGACAGCTATACACGTCAACCCGCGGATCCGACTTTGGTCTGGCGGTAGACCCTAGATGTGATAAAAGGTTTTACAATAAATTGCCAACGGACAATTTTCGCGTGGGAGCCGCGGTGCAGTCTCTAGTTGCTGAACTATTCACCGGTATGTACGCCTTATTACATATGTATATGCATATGTATATGTACAGGGTGTCCCAAAACCTTGCCTTTACCTTAAATGTTGAAGATAGGAAACTTTATGAAGTCTTAAATACCGGTGAATAGTACAGCAACTAGAGACTCGGCACCGTGTCTCCCACGCGAAAATTGTCCATTGGCAATTGATTGTAAAACCTTTTATTGCGCGTATTCCAATTTGACGAATTTCGCCTTTCTAAGGTAGGCCATAGCGGGATGAAATTTCACGGGAGAGAGATGGCATTTGTGCATATCATGTATCACATCATACAAGACTCGAAAAACAAATGCCGTCCGATCTCAATGATTTTAAGTGCATTTTTTACAGTGTCTGTATGTCATGACATGAAGAACAAGCATGCCAATTTTCAAGCGGTTGCCTGTCAATTTTTTTATTTTTTTTTCTTCGCTCACTTACTTGGCTCCGGTCGCACTTGGAGGGATGGCATAAAAATTTCATTATATAAAACAGCGTACACACTTTCAGGCTACCGCGTTTCAATCGGTTGCCACGCGACAATTTATTTTTTTACCACCTCCCTCCCCGGCGTTCTCAAGGTCGTGGGAGTCCGCTGGATGTGGGTGGCGCAGGACCGCTAATTGTGGCACTCTTTGGGGGAGGCCTATGTCCAGCAGTAGACGTCTCTCGGCTGATATGATGATGATCCACTGTCAATGTTTAATGTGTGAAATGGGGTCCCTTTGTTTCCCATAAACTTATTGTTCCGAATTTCGATAGTCAGAAATTGATATCCATATAATTTATAGACATAAACATCAATAGTCATAATCTTTGCTAAGTATAACTTTTTGTAGTTCTAACATTAATGACCCATAATATTAAGTATTATAACCACAAAAGTCAGAAATTGATGTCCATAACGATCAAAGGTCTATCGATAATTATTCATAAATATTATAAGGCATATATTTCAACGTACTAATGATTGTTATTCATATCGTTTTAATGCCTAAAGTGAACTACGTCTAAGAGACCAAATCTATAACATCCAAAGTCATATAGATAATTACTCAGAAACATTTCCAGACATACATTTGAAAGGGGTACTATTAGGTACTACTGCGCGGTAGGTTTATGACTGTTTCGTATAGAATACGTTTAAATAAGCATGTTTTATTAGAAACTTTTTCTCTGAAATTAATAATGGCCAAGATATTGGACTTCTAAGGCAGGTCGGTTTAGGTACGACGACGAGCGAAGCGAGGAGGAGTGTTAGTTGTACCGTGACCCTAAGCGCCAGAACCAATAATGACACAACATCCATCGAAATGTTGACAAGTACATATTTTTCCTAACTTTCGGGTCAAATGTTTCGGCCATTTTTGATTTTAGAGAAAAAAGTTTCAAAACAAAACTTATTTTAACGTATTCTGACCACGAAACAATACAGTGAGCGGCATAGATATCTTTCAATCGCATCACTCTTTATTTTTGCCAAAGTACCCACATTAATTATAATGAATGGGTATGTGGGTATGTTATAAAGCAGTCTGGAAGAACGAGTTCAGTAACGTTCGGTAGTAAAAAAAAATATTTTATGATTTTTCTGGGAGTGTGTTTATGGGCTTTAAGAGGGCCTTATGAAGAGTGGCACCACCGTGAAATTGAATGATATGACTAACTAATCAGATGACTACCAATCATTATGACTTGCGAAAAAATACCTTACAACAATTATTACAAACTAGGTTATTGCCTGTAACATTATTTAATTGCATACCACCGGGACATTGAACGTTATGGCTAACCAATTTTATGACTAACAATAATGATGACCTGCAAAAATCGGAACTCCAATGTATATTGTTAAATTTTATGACTTTCGACAATATGACTAGAAAAAATGATGGTGGAAAACGTTATGGACTAAAAAAATCGGATCTTAAATTTTATGGGAAACAATAGAGACCCGTGTGAAATATATCTGTTGGTCTCCTAATACTTAAATTAAGTATTCCAGTGACAGCTGTCAATTTACAGAAACTTGTTTTTTACAGAGTGCAAGTTTCGTGTACCAATCCTTACTTTGTGAATCCTTGGAAACCAGAAATGACACAAGGAGTACTGCTGTCCACCAAAATGATGGAGCGTAATATGTACAAAATGGCGGATACACTGTCAGAGTACCACCGAATACTGGCTGTGAAGAAATGGGAGATAGAGATGGACATAGAGGACAGAAGAACATGGAGAGAGATGATGGAGCAATGGTAGCCGGACCAACAAGGACGGGTAAAATTATGCCAGGTGCCAGTGGGTAAAACAAAGTCTATAATATAAAAAATAAAAGTTGACAGTTAGGGTGAGTACTAGGACTACTAGGGTCCGGAGTATCGGTGGCAAATTTCACACAAAGGGAAATCAAGTCGTCTAAGCATTTTTATGATTAAACGAATAACGATTAAATTATTAATTTGGTATAATACTTCGTATAAATTATCTTACGAGAGTTGCGAGCATTACCTATACCAAGGTTTGCGTTAGTTCGTAAATATCTCATCAGTAAATTAAAAACTTTTTTGTAAAGAAGGAAGGTTACATATGGTAATAAAAAAAATCGATTAATGGTGACATTAGTTAAAAGAAATCGAATAACAACCCAAAACATTTACGACATAACAATTGAGTGTTCCTGTAATCGTTTTATGAAAATAAATAGTCTCAAGTACTTGAAATTTAAGAGTACCTAATTAATGTCATCAGTACTATAGCTAAATGAATAATTTATTCAATCCATTTAAAAAAAAAAATATCATAAAAACGACTCCATTTCTCTCTGTGTGATATTTGCCATCGATACTCCGGACACTAGACTGAGTACATACCAGAACTATGCGAGGAGCGGAGAGGTGTGCGACGAAAATATGTGTTACCAAGGCTTTATTAAGGGAATTTTCCCATACCCGCTCCTCCATTTAAGTTTAAATCTCTTTGACAACGATCGTGTATACCAGAGGTTCCGGTGCCGGTGGTCCGCGGACAACCGATGATCCCCGTAAGCACCCGAAGTGGTCCGCGAAAGCTATCGAACAAAAATATTATATACGTGCCAACGAGACGACACAATGACTCCCAAACAGTAAGTGGTCCATGGCAAATTTAAAAAACAATCATATGGTTAACCATAACAACCCAAACCAAACCCAACCCAAATCATATGGTTAACCTAACCTTAAGGTTAGGGCCAGACATCGTAAACTGCGATCGAAATCCATTGAAGTACTAGGGTTGTTACTCAGTCAAGTGAAAGTCAAAAATTATTTATTGAGTAGGCTTAGCAACTAGCACTTTCGAATCGTCAGTTATGCTACTTATACATTTATATGGCGGAATGTGTTTATTTATCATTAATATTATTATAGTATTAAATTGCACTTATCAATGTCTAGGTTGATAAGTGTAATCTATGATATTAAACTAAAACTTCTTGGAATTGATAAATATATTGTCTATAGATTTACGAGAGTATATTTCTTTTAATTATTTTGTTTGTCAGAAACGAAGTAATATTTTTCGATCTCGATAAAAATCTTCGGTTTGCGGGTTTACAATCAATAAAGTAAGTTTTTTTTTCAGAAAAAAGCGATGCTGATTGTATTGTTTGCGTTGTTTCGCCATCGAATATGCGAAAATTATTACTCACTATCCCAAGTGAAAAATTTGGAGAGTTTTGGATAAAAATTGTAAATACAATACAAAAATTTACCATTTAACTGTTATAATAACATTAAACTGAGATTCAGATTCTGTTCAGTTATTATTATTTGTATTATTTTAGTACATAATATTTTAGTTCATTAATATTTTAGTTCATTAATTTAGAACCATCGCCATCCCTAACAGGTTGTCATACGTCATTTCAATGGATTTCGATCGCAGTTTACGATGTCTGGTTAGGGCTCACTAAATGGTTAAGAACCACCGGTGTAGACCGATCATTGATTATGGTGCGAAAACCTTTTCAACGCTCTGTCAACATGGCATTTAGTGCGATCTTGAACCTTATGTCAATGAGGTTGCCATCGCTCTGTAACACGCTCAAAATTATCTAGACAATGCTTATTCTCTTGACATTAGAATCAGGGTAGGCAGAGCACATGAAACGTATGTTCCAGCGCCACTGGGTATAAAAGTTCGACAGTTCGAGTCAGGCTGACTGTACTGACGGCCCCTAACTAAATATATCGTAATACTTCTCATAGAGTAATAAAGACGTGGCTCCGCACAGTGTATTATTTGACCTCAGATGCGGCCATGCTTGTTTTATTGTTTAATATAAAGGTTCAAACTCTAATAAATCATTATTAAAAACACCCACGTAGTTATTTTGCTTAGTTTCGAAAATACAATAGTTTTTCTAATTTCTCAAGGTCATTCATGAAAACAAAATTTCCTTGTATCTCCCAAATAGTTATTTACGATACAAGTGCCGAAAATAGGAAATTCGGAACGAGTGGTGATAAATTAAAACACGACCGAAGGGAGTGTTTTAAATCGACACGAGTTGCGAATTACCTATTCGCACGTGTATCGTACAACGTTTTACTGTACATATGGCTCTTTAAAGTTTTGACATATGCACGGAAAGTGCTCTTTTCCGCACTAGTGCGGGAAAGTAGCACCATATGTACTGTAAAACTTATTTTATCAGTCCGTTAAATTTTACGGATCAGTAGCTAGTCAAAAACGACACATTAAAAAAAGATGCAAGTTTATGACTTGAAAAAAGCAAGAAAAAAAAATATTTTTCAAATATCGGAAATCATTAAATATTTTAATAATTACGCTGTATTAGCATTTTTATTTGCTTTTAAAATGTAAGTACAAAATGTAGCCACATATTAAAGTACAAACGAGATTTTAACTAGCAGGACCTCTGAGATATTGCATTTCTAAGTTTTTTTTCTGATTTCTATGGAAAAAGGGTTCGGACGATTCTAGTGCGCGATGGAATAAATATAATATAGTAATTTTCCTGTCTAATTTTCGTGTGTGGTGTTCCCGATCGTAACGCCAATATTTGTTTCGGAATTCACCGGCTTGTTCAGTTAACATACCTATTGGCAATGAGCTGTATTCTATAATTTGCCGACCCTGAATTAATATTTTATGTAGTGTGACTGACATATAACACCAGTTATACTTTTGTACATATTTATAGGCGAAAGATTTGCAAAATACTCCGGACTTTTCTCCGTCAATTGGTAGTCCGCTTGAGAGCGCTACTAAAATAGTATGCAAATCCTCGACCAACCATGTCTCTACCTCTCTACACCCAAAATTTCAGCAAACATTTGGCGATTTTTGTCTGAGAGCGCGGTTCGAGCAGTATTTCCGTCATTTGTGGTACCTGAATTTGGCCGTATTACATCAACCAAACATGACATTTTATCCCTTATTTCTTGTTGAATTTTCGTTTTTCTTTCTTCTACAATTCTGGCTTCCGATGACTTTTTAGTCACTCTCCACCTTAAAACACCTGGATCATTTTTATATCCCAAGTGTAAGAGGAACTCGAAAATTCGTATCCATGCATGTAAAGGGCTTAAACCGTATCTTAAGGTTTCAGGATTCACAGGTTTATTAAATACATTATCCAGGTCGTTAAATTGTGATGCAGTGGCACCACAACAAGGACAACGCAACTGAGAATTTGTTCCTGTGATTATGTTAAATACCTTACCATCAATAACAGTTAAATTTACTTTAGAATGTAAAGTAATAATAGTATTAACAGCTGAAGTTTCCATAAAAAGTGCCGTTAAATGTTCAATTTCATTTTCAACCTGCATTTTCTCTTTGAGAATAAGTTCTTTTGTTTCCGCTCTATACTGTATCCTCAACGGACGGCACAATCGAAAGGATTGTGGGCTAGGATTAGCCCACAACACAAAACCATCGTCAGTTTTCAAACATAACGGAATATATGTAGTGGCAAACGAACAATTTTCAGTATCATCTCCATCTGAAAACTTTTGTTTGTAAATAGACTGCCCTGTAGTTCCGTCGAACCCCCACGACCCTTCCAAGGTGCAGTAAACCGTGTCTTTTTGTTTTTGTCTACAATATTCTGAGATAGTATCATCACAATATTGAATGATTCGACGGTATGTATGCAGTAGCAAGCTTTGAAATGACACACTTGCTTCTCTATCAGTAACGATGATGTCTTCTTCTGGGTAGCACATTTTTTTTGCTTCCTGCACTTTATAATATGGAGGATAAGCTGGAAAGCCTCGTTCTTTCAAATCCTTTTGCATATATATATAATCGTCGACAGTTAACTTCCGATCTATCATTAAGACAAAGCTTCTTCAGGGGTATAGGTTAGGTTCGTGTTCGACTGTATACTGGTTGCAACTTTTTTAGAACGTGTTGGGGTCTTTAGACATTCGTTAACGACAAACTCTAAATTCTGAGCAGAACTTTTGTCCAGTTTTTCTCCAGTTTTTTCATTCACAACCACCTTAGAAAGAACTTTAACTATTTTGGAGGGTGGTTCGTCTTGCAGAATTTCTCCAAAATTTTTACGAGCTCTTTTGACGATCACTTTGCGCATCGTAGGCAGATGAAGTTAATGGCTTATCAGTGGATGTTGATGGGAAATCAGTAAAAGATTTTTCTTGTTTCATAGTAGTGGAAAAATCAGGTTCTTGAATAGAAAGTAGAGTGGATGTTGATGTGATATCAGATGAAGTTGATGGGATATCAGAAGAAGATTTTTCTTGTTTCATAGTGGTTGAAGATCCCTGAATCTGTTCCTGATGTTGAGGACCTTGTTCTTGAATAGAAAGTGGGTTCTGTATTTCTATGCTTGGCCCTTTGATATCAAAAACAATATCAAGCCATGTCTTATTTTTTTACAGAAGTATTGAAAGTTTCTTTTGCACTCATTATAACGTTTTTCACAGTTACTCAAAAACTTTGTAATAGTCTCCTTAAAATATGACCTATGTATATTAATATCGAGAGGTACACCATTGGGATATAATGCATTAAATACAATATCTGTCCGCTCTTCGATGTCAATATGCAAAGGCCTGTTTGTAGGTCCTTATGAGTTTGCCTTTTCCAAAAATATATTCAACATATCCAGTCTCGTGAGGTTAATCGGAGCCGTAGTAGTGCTAGAGTCGTCTTTTAGTCCATATGCCACTCGCTGACCAGCGTGAGGGTTGGCGCCCTCATGCCCCCCTTGCATTAAGTCCTCTGGTCGGGGCCCAGAAGGACATCCCCCAGCAGGACGGGTCAGTGCCTGCTGAGGCAAAGCAGTGCCATGGGTCTTTGCCGGCTCCATGACACCTCACCCCCGCTTCTCCAGTTATTGTGTATAGGTATTGGGTTCTAGCAATTGCCTCACGAGGGCGGACCCCTTCCCAATACCACACAATAACCTTCTTCGAAGAAAAAATAATTTAACTTATTTTTTTAAATTTATGAACTAGGTGAACCATTTTTACATCAAACTGTCATTAACAGGTCACGCAAGAGTGGAGTTTAGAAATCGCATCATTGAGTTGACAACCCTAATCAAAAAAATTCAAAAATCATATTTCCTAAGTCCTGCTGTAGCATCTGTTTTTTTTGCGGGAATATATATTAATATTATTAATCATCTTGCATTAAAATAAAATGCTAATACGGAAAGATGCCTTAGAAAAAAAATTATATCCAAAATGGTAAAACTCGTTTGTAACTCAAATTTTTGAAAGTTTTTTAGCAATTTTTTTTGTTCCTAAGATACCTTTATGAATAATATGTACGTACAGAAGAGATAATTTTTTTTTCTGGTTTCTATGGATTTTTCTTAATTTTCTTTATATTTCAAAAACTATGGATCAACGAGCGATGAGAGTTTTACTCTTAGGTCTGTGTTAACGAGACCTATTTAATAATCCTATAAACTGAGGGTGGCCGCTTCTAAGGTCAAATAATACACTGTGCTCCGATATATTTTACCACAATGGACCCGATTCTACAGTGCGCTAATTTGAATCGGACGTTTCTTATTTTAATCCCACATCACACTGGCGCGGCCTGGCCGCGGCTGACTATACAGCTTAGGCGGTCTATACAACTTATCTTAGAGCATTAAACCAACAGGAGTGGTCACATGTGTCATTTTCTATACATAAAAAGTCTGCTGATTTTTGCGGGGGAGGGGAACGTCAAATGTATGCGGAACGTGAAAATAGCTACGTCAGATAAACGTCAGTCCATACAATACGTATGACCACTGGTCATACGTATTTGGCAGAGGGGAACGCCTGTCAATTGCCACTCCGGTTGGTTTAATGCTCTAAGCAACTTATTTAGCTGTGTAAATGCTATTCTAAATATGTCGTTTTTAATCTGCCGCCTAAATTATGTCTAAACGTTAGATAATTTAGTTTTAGGCTAGTTAAGCCATGTGCACGTAGAATCGGGTCCAAATAAAATGTTATGAATTAATACTAGTGCCAACTCTGTTAACGCAGTGGCGTATCGCCCATACTATCCACAACGACGAAGCAGCTAACTGACAATTTGTGCACTTCAAGTGCATTTCAATAAGGTTCTATATGAATGGTCAGTTAACTGTGCCTCAAGCCTATAATTATATTCTTACTCTAAACTTTTTCATAACCTTTTTTATCCGGGTTGCCCATAGAAAAATTTCACGCGCTGCCTTTGGAAAAAGTTTTTTTGGTAACTGAATTGGCAATACTTAATTATCGAAGGAAATCTTAACGAAAATATATCCATATACTTAATTATCGAACCTTCTCACAAAATTTGGATGATAATTGGTTGATAAATACTACTAATTTAATTATTTCATGCTATAGCTTAACTCACTAAGAAGGTCATTTTGTTAATAACAATCTTTGTGGTCGCACTACAACGTCGACCTGACCCGACTACAACCTGACTGCGGCTTTCAATGTCCAAGTGTCACTGTCGAAAGTGTTGCGCTATTGTAATGAGATAACGATGAACCATACCTAGATAAGTAAGAGTACCTGATCGACCATATGTAGACTTCATCACATTGAAATGAAGTCTGCCAAATTTTCAATTTATTAATTCAGTTTTGGTGTATTCAAACAGCTTACTAAACAATTTGTACAAATTGGAGCATCGTCTGCCAACAAACCACTATGTGGTTTGGCAGAAGTATTGGATATAAGAAACACTGTAAGCTCTTAACTGAAAGAAAAAGTGCATTGTTCACAAGATAAGCTTTCAAGTGATAAACGGACAGCTTAAATAATCTTAACTATACATGCCGTTTTATTTGCCAAACCGTGGACCAAACACCCTGTATATAAATTTATTGGAACACAGCTATCTTTTTTTTAATTTCAAGTTGAGACGCGTGAGCCCTTAGAATTTTACAATATTAATAAATAATACTACAAAAAAAAACCGTAGGCTCAAACATTTTAAGAGGATGGAAAATTTTAATTTGCCAAACTGTGGACCAAACACCCTGTATATAAATTTATTCGAATAGGCTATAGTTTTATGCATCTAACGAAATGTTAGGTTCCTGACGACTGTGATGGATAACATAATTACCTTCTATATGTATATAGACTTACATAATAATACTGTAACAGTTCACCCCCCCTGGCTAGAAAGCACTTCCGAAGACCTACAGCTAACGAAGCAGCTTCCCGCTGAAGCTCAAGAAACGCTAAATATTTTGCAATGAATTCTAACTTAATGTAAAACCCTATTCCTTCGTGCTAGACTACTGTAACTTACTCTCTATTTACCTACTTATTAAACCTACTTTTGTTGCGTGCTTTTATTTAAGAATACCTGACGATTTGGCCAAAATGTGATCGCTAGTGGTTGAACCCCGAAGTGTTGTGTACCGTAATAACCCTAGATCCTTTTATGAAAGCTTGACAGGTTTTTGGACTCTCCAATCTCTCCATTCATAATAAAATTAAAGCTAGCTTATCTGTACATAAATTAACCTACTGAAATGCTACTTTTAACTGCTATTTTCCTATTTATGAGCATAACAAAGTCCTAAATCTTGTAGGAATAATAAATTAATTATAAATCACTTTATGATTATAATTACACTATAGGTTACTTTATGATTATAATTAAAAATTGTTTTTGGTAGAAAAACACCTATCCCCTATTACATGTCCGGTTGAACAAGGAGTAGCCTTCATAAAATCAAGATTATTTATTTAAACCTATTATTATCTAGAAGACTGCCCTAAATACTTGTATTTTGGACCAAAGTTCTATCGACGGGTCGTGTGGCAATCTTTTGCTCACACTGGCTACTCTCTTGTTGGAATGGAGTCTGGACATCCTATTCAAGTTACTTACCTAGCTATTCTACGAGTTTAGGACTCAGAGAATGAATCTACCAGTGTCTCAAACCTAGCGGTCAGTTTCGAGAAGATACACCGAGACAAACTCGACTGACATCTTTTAGTATTATTAATCGTTTATATGTATAACTAAGATGGCCTGGACCATTTTATACCGACGGCCGTAGAGTAATGCCGTGGTAAACCGTTCATTACACGCGAGACATTCTACCCAAACCATGCCTTAAATGGAGAATTCCCTCATGAAAATAAGATACT
Source organism: Epinotia demarniana (assembly GCA_945867215.1). NCBI lineage: Eukaryota > Metazoa > Arthropoda > Insecta > Lepidoptera > Tortricidae > Epinotia > Epinotia demarniana. The sequence continues at coordinate 5,826,097 of OX244262.1, forward strand.
TTAAATGGAGAGTTCTCTCTCATGAAAATAAGATATTTTAAATGGATTTGATGAACTGCTCAGCCTGTCATCAAACCCAGAATTATTTCATCTTTCTGAAACAATCCGGATATCACAATTTCATGAATAATACTGTGACCTTTTAAATGATATTTAACAATTGTCTCGTGTTTCACGTGTAACCCACGGCAACCCAACACCACTTGCCTTACTACTCAAACATCACACTGGTTACTCATTAATAATTTTAGTCGTCATTAGATTTTATAAGAATAATAACTTCAATTTTATTAATCCTATCAAACACTTGTAATATCTTTAGTTACAGTAGATATAGTTTCAAGCCCTAATACCCCATAACGCGTGAATTTACTCCTAAGCCTACCCCACAGTCCCTATTCTGCTTACTCCTGGAACCATACCTTAGTTCAGAAGCAAGAATGTATCCCTATTGAAGCTGTAATTAGTTCAGTCGGCGAAACTGAGATGACAACCCTCTAACAGCCTGTGTAATTCATCTCCCCTCGCTGTGCCCGAAGGCTAAAGGGAAAACAGCGAGTAAGATGCACTAACTGGACATACGGTATGTTGATATATAAGTATATTTAACACTGAACGACCCCTCAAGCAACCGATCGGTTTCCACGAGCGGAGATATCCTCCTATGCTTTTCGTCACATAAATGCTCAAGCCACGTTTCCACCGTCAGTTGTTTTGAGAGACGTGAGGGCCCCGATTAAAGGGTTTCGTCTCCTATGTTGGTAAAGAGGTAGACGCCAGACCACACCTCAAGTCTGGTAACTACACGGACACGGATTCATCCCCGTTGGCACCGTTAGGTGGGGCTGACTCCGCAGATAACTGATTCTTGACAGTGTTCCGGCTGATTGGACAGTAAGAATTAACCCCAACTAAATTTCGAAAGCAATCGTCAAACATACTCAATCCCAGGGAGTACCCTGGCATAATTAAATATATTTGATTAACTATATAAACCTCCGGACCAACTCCGTTACGGTAAATACAGCTTTGACTGAGTTCCGAAAACACTTGTCAAACATGTCTAATTCTAGGGAGTGGCCGCTAGCAAATTAAACATATTTGATTTAACCATATAAACCTCCCGGAGTAACTCCGATAAAGTAAATATAGGTTAGGCCCTAATACCCCTTTAAATATACAATTAACTTGTAAAATTAAGTAAGTAAAAGACTCATAATTATGAAGAGAGATTCCTCACAATAACTAGCCATTCACCAAAACACAATAGAGGTAACACACACCAATAATTTCACAGCCCACAACCAGAGACACTACCAGTCCGAACGATGAGAAATGAATAATCCCCCATACTACTTCGGCATTCCCTTTTATACTCTTCACGAGGGTCAATAGGGTCACGAGGGTCAATAGGGTCACAGTGCCACGAGGGTCAATAGGGTCACGGGGGTCAATAGGGTCACGAGGGTCAATAGGGTCACGGGGGTCAATAGGGTCACGAGCGTCATTAGGGTCACGGGGGTCAATAGGGTCACGAGGCTCAAAAGAGTCAAGAGGGTCAATAGGGTCAAGAGGGTCAATAGGGTCAATAGGGTCAAGAGGGTCAATAGGGTCACGAGCGTCATTAGGGTCAGGGGGTCAATAGGGTCACGAGGGTCAATAGGGTCACGGAGTCACGAGGGTCAAGAGGGTCAAGAGGGCCAATAGGGTCAAGAGGGTCAAGAGGGTCACGAGGGTCAATAGGGTCAAGAGGGCCAATAGCGTCAAGAGGGTCAATAGGGTCAAGAGGGTCAATAGGGTCAAGAGGGTCAATAGGGTCAAGAGGGTCACGAGGGTCAAGAGGGTCACGAGGGTCAAGAGGGTCAACAGCGTCAATAGGGTCAAGAGGGTCACGAGGGTCACGAGGGTCAATAGGGTCAAGAGGGTCACGAGGGTCAAGAGGGTCACGAGGGTCAAGAGGGTCAACAGCGTCAAGAGGGTCAATAGGGTCAAGAGGGTCAAGAGGGTCACGAGGGTCAATAGGGTCAAGAGGGCCAATAGCGTCAAGAGGGTCAATAGGGTCAAGAGGGTCAATAGGGTCAAGAGGGTCAATAGGGTCAAGAGGGTCACGAGGGTCAAGAGGGTCACGAGGGTCAAGAGGGTCAACAGCGTCAATAGGGTCAAGAGGGTCACGAGGGTCAATAGGGTCAAGAGGGTCACGAGGGTCAAGAGGGTCACGAGGGTCAAGAGGGTCAACAGCGTCAAGAGGGTCAATAGGGTCAAGAGGGTCAAGAGGGTCACGAGGGTCAAGAGGGTCACGAGGGTCAAGAGGGTCACGAGGGTCAAGAGGGTCACGAGGGTCAATAGGGTCAAGAGGGTCAAGAGGGCCAATAGGGTCAAGAGGGTCAATAGGGTCACGAGGGTCAAGAGGGTCACGAGGGTCAAGAGGGTCAAGAGGGTCAATAGGGTCAAGAGGGTCAATAGGGTCACGAGGGTCAATAGGGTCAAGAGGGTCACGAGGGTCAATAGGGTCAAAAGGGTCACGAGGGTCAATAGGGTCACGAGGGTCAAAAGGGTCACGAGGGTCAATAGGGTCAAGAGGGTCAATAGGGTCAAGAGGGTCAAGAGGGTCAATAGCGTCAATAGGGTCACGAGCGTCATTAGGGTCAGTAGGTTTACGAGGCCAGACGTTGGTGGTATCATCAATAATTTCAACCCATTAACAACCTTAACTCTTTAGCAATAAGGTTCAAATCAGATTGTAGTATTAAAGCGCTAACGTAAACACATTGCCTTACCACAAAAAGTCGTACTATTCATTTTCATTTAGCTTCTAATGTTCCAGCTATTACGATTGAAATTCGTATGTCGCCCTACGCCTCCAGCCATGTCCATTACCAAAGCAGGAATTCTATTTAGGTATCGATATATGAAATGATTCATACAATATCCGTAGATGAAATAAGTCACCGTTACAGACTGTTTATACGATTGTATATTAACTTTATTGTCTTCCTTCTCCCCTTCATTTATCTAATCAATTTTCTAACTTTGGCTATGAAATAAAAGTATGTCATTCTCTCTCTCTCTTTATATAACAATACACACAGAAATCCGCCAGCGAGCATGCCCACTCTATTACAACACGCCCCGGTGAATATTTCGCAATGTATGACCTAGGTCATGCATGTAGAATCTTCACCCCTAGGTCCTAGATTTGTCAGCGACAACCCTCCCTTTTCTAAACTCGTGATGTGTTTTTGACCAGTACTAAATGATCATCAATGACTTCGTCAGTTAACACGACTCCCTTGAACCATAACAATGATTAATGACTAGCTTTTCCTCAAGGATTTCTGTCTCACTCCGAGGTACCAGGTTGTGAATCTGATAAATTCTAGTAATTCGATTAAGGAGGATTTACCCCGGATCGGTGATTACATTGCCCAATCGGTGATCCTAGGAAACATTGCTCTTCCTTTGAATAAATCCAACAAAACCTCCCCACGTAAAACAGAAACTATTTGGTAGAAGTACCGAGACGTTCATTCTCCAATGTATAAGCTCGAATCGTGTTCCCAAACTACATCATTAATAATTAGTTTTCTTGGCACCTGTATCATGTCTTATAAAATAAGCCAATTCCCATTATGACTTGTCAAAACAGCGTAAGAAATGTAGAAAAAGAAAATATAACCAAAACAAGCGGCTATTTGTAAATCCAGTTGTAACCTTGTTCGCCTCATCAGGTAGAACAGTCAACTAAAACGTCATAATTTATTAAAGTTTTTAATAAACTCCGGCTCAGTTTCACTGATTCAATAATGATTAACCCTCAATTTGACTTATTTTAACCGACATGAGGTGTGTATACCCTTGCGTAGAAATGCGTGTGTAGTATAAGTCCCCAAATACTACTCTATGCTAAGAGTCGAATCGTTTTCACGATTTTAACCTATTGATAAATATTTAGGGACCTATTGTTTTTTTTTTTTCCATCAAAACCAACAAATCTAGGTTATTTGATTACACTCTAGCTATTGTCAAACTGTAGCAACCCATGTTTACAAAAAAAACCCAAACATGAATCACACTATCAATCCACCTTTTCATTCATCTCCTTTTTCTCTCCCTACAATACCTTATTAATGCATCCATGCTTCATATCATTTTGTACCTTCCTCATTCGCCTATGCACTCGATTGTTACAGATAGCCAAAGCATATGAGGTGTAATCATTTCAATACAGATTTAACACTTATTGGACATTGATTGATGCAATATAAAATTTTCCCCACAAATAAAAATTCATCATACTCGCCAGAGATTTAACTGCACTAATAAATACAAAATTAAGTATATTGTTTCACTTTTAAATTCATATCCATGAGTAAGATACAATTAATATAGATGATCATTCCAAAAATCAAAGCTATATCCCAATTTTTACCCAAAATTAGAAATTAACGTTCGTAAATTAGTTGAAATTCATACCAATAATAATAATTTTTCAAAATGAATCCAAAATTAACCCAACATTTTAAATTAGTATTAGCAAATTAATGGAATTAGATACAAAATTTTTTTCTTAAAAACCCAGATCCGCCATCTTTGATTGAAAAATAAACCTAGAATTTAGTCAAAATCGACATCATTGATCAAAGTTTCTACTACTACTCAACCATCAGTTTTCACAATCCGGCTATTCTGTAACTTGTTACCTGCGCACCTCAACGTCCACCCACAAATACAACCGCGACACCCAGCAACCACACGTAGGTCCAATTTCGCGACGGGCGAACGACAGTCCAATTGACAAAACAAACCTACCCAATAAAAATCTATTTCGCAAATTATAAAAACCACCTCAATTTGCCCCACTCCAAAAAAAAACCAGCATTACCAGATCCCTAAGTCGTTGCCATTAATACACAATCATAGATCAAACTTGTTCTGACACCTCTGATGCAGTGATTTCAAATATACCTTAGTAGGCCTTAATGTAATTAAGCCCCACAGCTAAGTATATTGTTAATGAGGTTTTCCAAGTATAAAGACGTCTCATATTAATCATCTAGATCCACCCAAATCTGCTGCCGAATCGCCGATCCCTCATATTTATCTTCAAACGGCTTTAAGCCACGCTGCCTGACAGTCAATCAATAACGCAAGTTTTATAATTTGTATAGAGCATTTTGCAACAAAGTAATATACTATCTTGTAGGTAAACCTATTTCATTGTCTTTCACCCATGATAAAACACAAAAGAAAAATACAAAAATATAAATGTGTCGGGAATCGAACCCGGCTCAGTGACTTAGAAAGCCGACGTTTTCCCACAGCGCTACCAAGCTATTAAGAGAATGAGTCGAATTTTAGAACCCGTTTCAAACTGTCTGATGTGAGCCCTCTGTGATATATTTAGTTTTAAGATTTTTCGTACCCCTTAAGTCAAATTACCCACAAGCATACAAAAAAAAAAAAACCCGAGATCCTTGTTATCTTAAATGATTGAAATTGAATTGAATTGTATTTTCGCTATTTTAATGATAATATGGGCAGCGCCCCGCAAAACTTTAACAACACAAAGCATAAATGGGTTTCAAAAATTGAAAAGCTTAAATGTTTACTACGTTTACCCTTTCCACGTCAGGAAGCACCTTTTGAACTTGAAAGCCACCATATTCACTATTATTTGTTACAAAACACCACTATGGAAAACTATTCTGGTACAACAACACTTTGATCCAATTAATAACTTCTTGTTGTGATCGCATTCACACTGGTATTTATAGGTCTTCACATGATTTATCGTTCCTGAATGATACTTTATTTGAAAAAGGTTTTACAATGTTTGAATATTCACTTAGTCCCGAAAACAGAAATTTATTTGTATAAACACTGTGTGTGAAATTCAAGTCAACTGACGATTTTTCTCTTTCATATGACATGACACTTGATCCTGACGTCCATTTTGTTCGGAAATTCTTAATACCTTTTTAACTGTAGCAAATATATTAAACTGTATACACTCGATTGTTGATTAACAAATACGAGCATTAATTATCTATTTTAAAATTACTTCTCAACTTTGCATTGTTATAAACACGTATCCATATCTGTCGTAAGAATTTTATTATAAAACTGCATCTCTCTGCCATCTGTCGTCAAATAGAGTAACTTTCCCATTGACACATGGATCCAAAGTCATGGCCCGTCAGTGATCGTTTGCGCCATCTATTGTTGAGTAGTGTATTCCTGGCATAGATTGTCGATATTTTGAGTTTTCTCATATATAGTGTCGCCATCTACAGCCGAATAGATGTTTTTATATATGATGTCACTAAACCACTGTCATTATTTGTTGTTATTTCGTGCAACTAATGAAAATACAATTTTTAATTCCTGAATAACGTACAAGCGTAATTCTACAAGAAAATTATTTACTCGATATATGCGAATACTGTCTGTGATCTATGTCTTCACTCAATTTTCTTCTATGCCTTGACACATCATAGCGTGGCGTCACTGTCAAGTGTCAACTGTCAAAATTGCACGTCGTGGGTCGTGGTCCGATTTCGATTTCTGATGCATGGATTCAACATATTTAAAACTTTTAAATTAAAACAAACGTGATATGCAACACTACCGCTATTTGGGCTGGATTAGTTACATGGACGCTTTCCTCAAGGTATGTATTATCCCAGAATATTCTTTCTTTCCGCCTTAACGTTAATTTTTCCTTTTTCTGTCCTTGTTCAAAGCGACTTCCTACGTATTTCAACGTTAAAAGGTGCCATGCAGCCCGTAATACTCGGCATTGTATCGACAAACAGTAACACTTCAGTGGTAATTAGCATACATTTGCGAATGATCGTAAAACTTCTCGCTATCTTAGCTAACCTAGTTTTCTACTAATATATTATATCCAAGTTTAGAGTAATTCACATACTACTTGTCTCTCTCTTCTGATATTCATCCTGATTAAATTTTTCATTCAAAATAACTAAATGTCCATTTGTCCGTCGGTCCGATAATGTCCGTTGGTGTCATAATTTCTTGTCATGGTGTTTCCAGGAACAGCAGAATGCACTCGCCCTTTTAATTGATGACTCGATAATGCGACTGGGAATATTAAGCCAAAATGCCAAGGAAGGGGCCCGTCTCAACATTAGTGGTCCCAGCGGAAACTGACATCTTCCCGTCTAATTTACCATACAATGGCCCCCAATAGTAAGTAGATATATAGTAGATCCACGAATGTATATATATCGATTAAACCATTGTATAATTTCGTCTCAATTTCAGTGTGACGAGCATGTCATCTTATTAAAATATATTTCCATTACTTCCCTTTCTCAAAAGTTATATCTTGTTTAACTGTCATAATCATACATTAATTATTGATGTTCCCGCTTAACATAACCTTCTGTTTGTTATTTTTACAGCAGTATGAATCTGTGAGGGGAATGCTGCTACCCAACACAAGTCTGACTGCTTAAGCCTCAACAAGACTCAACATCGTTATTCTCCTAGTGTGGTGTAATATAAAAAGGTAATTAAATCTATTGTTTCTCTCCAATAATTCTGTGCTTCATAATTTATGCAAGGAACAGCATCTGTTCGGCATACATTACATAGTATTAATAAAATTCTGTACATGCAGACTAAGTAATTTGTATATCCGTGGCTCCTCGTATATTATATCTATTGTGTTTCTCCAATGATTCTGTGCTCCATAATATATGCACGAAACAGCATCTGTTCGGCATACATTACATAGTATTAATAAAATTCTGTACGTGCCAATTAGGAAGTTTGTATATCCGTGCCTACTCGTATATTTACCAAACTAAGATATCATTGTTCCTTAAGTGAATCAAAGTTTGGAATAAATATGTTTTTGTTATTAAATGTCAATAATTATCACAACCTCTGTAATTTAAACTCAAATCAATTTAGACACTCCCACGCCCCCGCACCAAGTTATTCTCCTTAATGCATGCTTATTATTTAGGGAATATAATTAAATTCAGGATGACCTATGTAGTATTATAACTAAACTCTCTTCCATATAATATCAATGCTTGGAGTAATACTGGGAAGAATCAAGGTTTCATATGCTCGTCCCACCCTTGTGAATAATTTTTGTAGGAGCTCATTCTATTATGCGAAGAGTAATATTCATATTTATGTTTCCAGGGTCGCCAGCACGTCAACAAGATGAGACACACCTCTACTACCGTGAAGAAACAGCATATGAAATTTCGTCCCACACCAGTCCATGAGATTGCTATCCATTTCCATGAAGTCCTTCAAGCGGAACCGTGCTCGGGGCATGATTTTCCCTAATGCGAAAGCAATGCTGGATCTGTAGTTTCTATGTGACTTGTATTCCTTACTTCGTTAACACTTTCTCATCCGGACCAAAAATGGAATAATGCACCAGAAATGGACAGAACTCGTTAAGCGTATAACTTTATACTACCGCCCTCCTAACGGCTGAGCTGGCATCTGAACAAACCTTTCGAGTGCCTACCGACGAGTTCTTGGTTGCGAACGTGTTGAATACCTTTTATCAGAATATCCAATCTTTTGGAACATTTTGAACTGAAATTCCTTTTCTGCTTGTTTTGATCTTCGTATTTTCATATCATATTGTACCGCGTCTGTGTGTGTTAATGTTATCTTGCTATTTCATAATGAGACGGTCGTCTGTACTGCTACCAAGCTAAATCTGGTATTCATACGCAGCTAACTTCATAATAAATAATCCAAACAAGCTGTCATAGTTATATAAGATAATGTATGTAATGTGGATTCTTGATTTTTATCCATGTAATGTATGGTTATGCTTAGTTCTCCTTTTTTCAATAAAATTCTCATGCCTGTAACTCAATGTCTATACTATGCACGTCGCGCGTCGCGTGACTTCTGTATGATAATAAAATATACTGGGCCCTGGATTTTTCCATACTTTCTTGTCTTTGTTGGCCTTGTTTTTTCTGAGGTTCGAACCAGAACATATAATGCTCGCAATGACACGTCTATTTATTATTTAATCCTCACAACCTTCCCTGACTTGAACAATAGCCTCCGTGGCTAACATTTCACTTTTCTCAAACCAATCTATCTGCTGCTCTATCAAATTTGTTCTATCCGTTGTATTGATACATAATGAAATGGGTAGCTATGGTGATATGAATCCCATTAATTGAGGCTTAGCTACCTTCTTGACCCATAAATGTATGTTGCAGCTTTGTAAGTATAAAAGCATCTTCAAAAGAAACAATCTGTGAATGTTACCATAGATGTCGCTGTCGCTACCGTAAGAATGAAGTAATTCCTTCACGTTAATTCAATGACCTTATTTAAAATAAAATTTATTACATGCCCTTATTATTTAAGTCCTGAGCTATAGCCACGGACTTGTAAAGTTGAAGCTCGAGTATTCCCATCTCTATCGCTCTCACGATACTCGAGTGAAAGGGATGCATATACACGAAACTTTGATTCTCGTGTTAGCGCTGCTGTTACTAAACCCGTACTGCAAGCGATCCGTCCGCCCTATCAACTTGCTATGCTAGAAGGAGAAGTATATTTTGATGTCTCATGTTTCACTACAACACACGGCTGCAACAAGTTGTCAGGCGTACAAGACTGCTCTAAATCTGCGGTTCCTTGTTCTTAAAGGCCTTCTACACTGGCTTTTCCGTATGGCAATAAATTGCCCATATCTATGGAATCTCGCGCTAAGTTAATGGGGTGTATACATGTCTTGATCTGTCAGTTCCAACTCATCTGAATCCGACCGATTGCTATCGTCTGGACGCACGTTGTGCTGTTGACCCTTTCGTCAAGAGAAACTGCATGCACATGCGGTTGCACAATCACGACCCCGACACGCTGTACCGACAAACTGAGGCAAAATCACATAATCTGTACACCCCATAAAGCGTTTCGTCTTTGTATTTTCGTATACATTGTGTCCACATTGTGTCTCCAAAATCTCGCCTTTATATTTAAAAACCATAAAATAATGCTAGATCAATCTTTGCATTGCATAAATCAAATAATGATTATAAGATACTATTTCCGCAGATCCTTCCTATGGAGAATAATATCTATAGGAGTTTTAAAACGCAATGACACCTCGTGCGTGTTAGCGGTTAACGGTTATATTTATTCTCTTCGCCCGTTTGCTTTGCCGCGCCTCGTGTCAGTCTTCCCGCAATTTCAGTTCGGCTATGAATCTCCATTGATTTTTCTCCTAAATTCTTTAAGTTGAAAACACAGTGAACGGACGTTGCGAGTCATCTTTCGTGGTCTTTTGACGTACATGCATTCATAAGCATTTGTAATATTTGTATGCGCCTGCGCCATTCCCTACACGGAGTTATCTACACTTGCCGCCTTGAAGTAATAATTCTGGTATGTAAAACTTTTGTTCTTATTACGTATAAAGATAGGTACTCCCTAGCTGCCCTAGTATTTCCTACTTACATTGACTAAGTACTCGTACTCATGCACCCGACCGATTGCCTTTGTCATGGTATCTTCAAACGTAATTAAATTGTCGTCTTTGTACATGGAACTAAAAAGTTCTTGCAAGGAACTGGGATTATACAAATTTCAAGGTTTTCCTAATTACCACATACAATATAGTGTAAGTACATACACTTCTAACACTATATAACCTTATTCTCATGGTCTACAAGTACAAAATTATTCACATTAATGATTTTCGTTTTAGGTACAAGGAGCACTAAGAAATAACCGTATGTGACTACCATTCCAAAAACCCAAGGATTGTTTTGAGGTTGTTCTGACATTGGAAAATATCAGTTCAGTGCTTATACGCCGCTAAAGAGATGAAATCACCAGAGCCTCACTAGTTTCAACGATATCTCAAGGTATACTACAAAATATATTAGCCACATTAAAGGATTAAGGTGCTCAGAATTTATGAATAGCTAGGTTTTGTTTCTACTGGCGATGAAGGCTCGCCCCCAAATAATAGAAATACATAAATATTGCCGGCGTTCCTACTACAATGCCTACTTCTTGCAAAAATGCAATTCCTCTCTCCGTTGTGCTAAACCATCTACTCATTTCTCCTTGACATATTATGAAATAACCCCTGCACAAGACCTAGGTTTTATATTTATAAGACTTAATTTCTAGTTTTACAAACTACCTTACAACTATTATTTTTGTTTGTAGACACACTGAATACGCCCCGACATATCTTAAATTATCTATTCTTTGATGCCCCCCAGAGTCAATGAGTTTATATATTTTTTCTTATACTAATGTCCGCCTTAATCTATAATTTTAATAATTTATATTTACTAAAAATACCGATATCATGTGATATATATATAAATAATCATCATAATCATTATCACATCAGTCGAAAGACACCCATCGCCGGACACAGCCCAAGGGCACACAGCTTGGGGAAGCCCAAGGAGTGCCACAACGCCCCGCGTCTTATACATCAGGGCAGACACACCGCGCGCCCCCCCGGCAAGCATGTGTCCGCCCCGAGAACCTCTCCGCCCCGACGGCTGTCGGTTCCACATGCAATGTGCAAATATAATCTAATAAAATTATTGTTTTTCAGATGCAGTCCTAAACCTGCCCTAGCGGAGTCCCTAGCTGATAATTGAAAGAAAATAATGAAGAGTCCAACACCTATCAAGCTCACCTCCAACTTCAGGCAACAAACTGTAGCCCGTGAGGGTTACTGAAGATATCCCAGGGAACGGCACCAAACTGTAACAGTTCACCCCCCCTGGCTAGAAAGCACTTCCGAAGACCTACAGCTAACGAAGCAGCTTCCCGCTGAAGCTCAAGAAACGCTAAATATTTTGCAATGAATTCTAACTTAATGTAAAACCCTATTCCTTCGTGCTAGACTACTGTAACTTACTCTCTATTTACCTACTTATTAAACCTACTTTTGTTGCGTGCTTTTATTTAAGAATACCTGACGATTTGGCCAAAATGTGATCGCTAGTGGTTGAACCCCGAAGTGTTGTGTACCGTAATAACCCTAGATCCTTTTATGAAAGCTTGACAGGTTTTTGGACTCTCCAATCTCTCCATTCATAATAAAATTAAAGCTAGCTTATCTGTACATAAATTAACCTACTGAAATGCTACTTTTAACTGCTATTTTCCTATTTATGAGCATAACAAAGTCCTAAATCTTGTAGGAATAATAAATTAATTATAAATCACTTTATGATTATAATTACACTGTAGGTTACTTTATGATTATAATTAAAAATTGTTTTTGGTAGAAAAACACCTATCCCCTATTACATGTCCGGTTGAACAAGGAGTAGCCTTCATAAAATCAAGATTATTTATTTAAACCTATTATTATCTAGAAGACTGCCCTAAATACTTGTATTTTGGACCAAAGTTCTATCGACGGGTCGTGTGGCAATCTTTTGCTCACACTGGCTACTCTCTTGTTGGAATGGAGTCTGGACATCCTATTCAAGTTACTTACCTAGCTATTCTACGAGTTTAGGACTCCGAGAATGAATCTACCAGTGTCTCAAACCTAGCGGTCAGTTTCGAGAAGATACACCGAGACAAACTCGACTGACATCTTTTAGTATTATTAATCGTTTATATGTATAACTAAGATGGCCTGGACCATTTTATACCGACGGCCGTAGAGTAATGCCGTGGTAAACCGTTCATTACACGCGAGACATTCTACCCAAACCATGCCTTAAATGGAGAATTCCCTCATGAAAATAAGATACTTTAAATGGAGAGTTCTCTCTCATGAAAATAAGATATTTTAAATGGATTTGATGAACTGCTCAGCCTGTCATCAAACCCAGAATTATTTCATCTTTCTGAAACAATCCGGATATCACAATTTCATGAATAATACTGTGACCTTTTAAATGATATTTAACAATTGTCTCGTGTTTCACGTGTAACCCACGGCAACCCAACACCACTTGCCTTACTACTCAAACATCACACTGGTTACTCATTAACCCATTCAGCGCCAATCACAACACGTTGACGTGATTGCGGAACACCCGCGAGACACCGATCACGTCACTGTGACGTTAAAATGTTTTTGTTCGCAACTATTTGTGAAATAGATATTATGATATTTTTTTTATCAGATTCTGCTCTCAAAGGCTATGTCTATCATCGGTTATATTTCGTTTTATAAAGTTAAATTTAGAAAGTCTACTTTTATGGCCCTAAAAGTATAGGTCGTGACTAAACGTGTCTGCTTACGTTTTTATATTCCATTGTTATTTCCAGCCTTTAGCGTTAATGCAAATCACGTAATAGTATCAAATAAATGTATAATAAACTTAATTCTCAATACTTTTAAACATCACAACACTGTGTTGTGAAATGGCTTGCGGAGGCAGGTAAATATTCGGCACTGCGTTTGTGTTTATCAATTTCAAACCTTAAGTCAAGTGAACTAAGTCCATATTTCTTTATATCTAATTTGAGTTATCACATTTTGCTGCACTAAATGGTAATGGACGGCACTGTTCCATTTTAGCAGCAACCAAGATAACAAACTTTAGTAGTAGGTAGCGATAACAATACAGTTGCAAATAAAAAAAAACTAGAATAATATTTTGCAACGAATTATTTGTTTGTAAAAACAATAGCACGCATAAACAATGAGAATTTCGTCTTAAGACTTATCATGTCAACTGCAGCTGCTACGATAACAGAATTTAACTTCTCCCTATAAGCTTTGATGTGACCGCTGCATAATGACTCACTGATTCTTCGGCGACACCTGACCGATAATCCTTTGTTTGTGTGATTTATGAATTATTAGTAGCTTTTTATTTCCTTTGTTCCTATAATCTCAGTTAAATAAGCAAATTCAATGTCTGTGTTGGCTTCATTTGGTTTGCCCAGACAGTAAATGGATGTTCTCTTAATTTATACATTTTAATACTTAAATATGTTTTAAAAGATTATTATCTTACACACTGGTTAAAACAAAATGATGCATGAAACTATCCAACGCGGGCGGCAAAATCTTTTGCACGTCAGCGGCGCCATATGACGTCTACGTGTTGTGATTGCGGCCGGGCAGTTTATGAATGTATGGTGGCGTGTCGAGTACGTTCAAGCTGGAGGGCCGTGGCGGTGAATGGGTTAATAATTTTAGTCGTCATTAGATTTTATAAGAATAATAACTTCAATTTTATTAATCCTATCAAACACTTGTAATATCTTTAGTTACAGTAGATATAGTTTCAAGCCCTAATACCCCATAACGCGTGAATTTACTCCTAAGCCTACCCCACAGTCCCTATTCTGCTTACTCCTGGAACCATACCTTAGTTCAGAAGCAAGAATGTATCCCTATTGAAGCTGTAATTAGTTCAGTCGGCGAAACTGAGATGACAACCCTCTAACAGCCTGTGTAATTCATCTCCCCTCGCTGTGCCCGAAGGCTAAAGGGAAAACAGCGAGTAAGATGCACTAACTGGACATACGGTATGTTGATATATAAGTATATTTAACACTGAACGACCCCTCAAGCAACCGATCGGTTTCCACGAGCGGAGATATCCTCCTATGCTTTTCGTCACATAAATGCTCAAGCCACGTTTCCACCGTCAGTTGTTTTGAGAGACGTGAGGGCCCCGATTAAAGGGTTTCGTCTCCTATGTTGGTAAAGAGGTAGACGCCAGACCACACCTCAAGTCTGGTAACTACACGGACACGGATTCATCCCCGTTGGCACCGTTAGGTGGGGCTGACTCCGCAGATAACTGATTCTTGACAGTGTTCCGGCTGATTGGACAGTAAGAATTAACCCCAACTAAATTTCGAAAGCAATCGTCAAACATACTCAATCCCAGGGAGTACCCTGGCATAATTAAATATATTTGATTAACTATATAAACCTCCGGACCAACTCCGTTACGGTAAATACAGCTTTGACTGAGTTCCGAAAACACTTGTCAAACATGTCTAATTCTAGGGAGTGGCCGCTAGCAAATTAAACATATTTGATTTAACCATATAAACCTCCCGGAGTAACTCCGATAAAGTAAATATAGGTTAGGCCCTAATACCCCTTTAAATATACAATTAACTTGTAAAATTAAGTAAGTAAAAGACTCATAATTATGAAGAGAGATTCCTCACAATAACTAGCCATTCACCAAAACACAATAGAGGTAACACACACCAATAATTTCACAGCCCACAACCAGAGACACTACCAGTCCGAACGATGAGAAATGAATAATCCCCCATACTACTTCGGCATTCCCTTTTATACTCTTCACGAGGGTCAATAGGGTCACGAGGGTCAATAGGGTCACAGTGCCACGAGGGTCAATAGGGTCACGGGGGTCAATAGGGTCACGAGGGTCAATAGGGTCACGGGGGTCAATAGGGTCACGAGCGTCATTAGGGTCACGGGGGTCAATAGGGTCACGAGGCTCAAAAGAGTCAAGAGGGTCAATAGGGTCACGAGCGTCATTAGGGTCAGGGGGTCAATAGGGTCACGAGGGTCAAGAGGGCCAATAGCGTCAAGAGGGTCAAGAGGGTCAACAGCGTCAATAGGGTCACGAGGGTCAAGAGGGTCAAGAGGGTCAAGAGGGTCAAGAGGGTCAACAGCGTCAAGAGGGTCAATAGGGTCAAGAGGGTCACGAGGGTCAATAGGGCCAATAGCGTCAAGAGGGTCAAGAGGGTCAATAGGGTTAAGAGGGTCAAGAGGGTCACGAGGGTCAACAGCGTCAATAGGGTCAAGAGGGTCACGAGGGTCACGAGGGTCAATAGGGTCAAGAGGGTCACGAGGGTCAAGAGGGTCACGAGGGTCAAGAGGGTCAATAGGGTCAAGAGGGCCAATAGGGTCAATAGGGTCAATAGGGTCAAAAGGGTCAATAGGGTCAAAAGGGTCAAGAGGGTCAATAGCGTCAATAGGGTCACGAGCGTCATTAGGGTCAGTAGGTTTACGAGGCCAGACGTTGGTGGTATCATCAATAATTTCAACCCATTAACAACCTTAACTCTTTAGCAATAAGGTTCAAATCAGATTGTAGTATTAAAGCGCTAACGTAAACACATTGCCTTACCACAAAAAGTCGTACTATTCATTTTCATTTAGCTTCTAATGTTCCAGCTATTACGATTGAAATTCGTATGTCGCCCTACGCCTCCAGCCATGTCCATTACCAAAGCAGGAATTCTATTTAGGTATCGATATATGAAATGATTCATACAATATCCGTAGATGAAATAAGTCACCGTTACAGACTGTTTATACGATTGTATATTAACTTTATTGTCTTCCTTCTCCCCTTCATTTATGTAATCAATTTTCTAACTTTGGGTATGAAATAAAAGTATGTCATTCTCTCTCTCTCTTTATATAACAATACACACAGAAATCCGCCAGCGAGCATGCCCACTCTATTACAATACCCTTATATGAGATGTCTTCTATTTTACCAGCAAGTCTATCATGGGACGGCCGCGACATATTCTCGATTTTTCTCGCACTATACCTCTTGTTCTAAGTGTTCTAATAAGAAAGAGACGGATAGTACGAGAACAATCGAGAGTAGTTCGCGGGCGTCTCATGATAGACGCGCTGACATGGCTAGCACAACTCGCCTTGTCGTCTCGCGGCGTCAGTTGTCGGCCACACTTAAGTTAGCGAGTAAGGAAAATATTAAGATAAGAGAAAGAAGCACAATTCAGAGATCTATTAAAATTACAGAATGAAGATATTTTGTGGTTTGGCAGAAGAATTAATGTATTAGTTGTGAGAAAGTTCTTTGAATAAACGTTTTTTTTTTTTATTATTACAGGCCTAGTAGCATGATACGTTTTATCTTTATGTTTTAGTACATTTTCGCCGTAACGTGTAGATAAAACATATCGTGCTAGCTGGCCTGGTAAATTCGTTATATCATTAATTCTAAATAAATGCTACCTAAATACAGTGTACATTGTACACGACTTAAGCGATCGAATAAAACAAGATGATTTTTGTACAAAGTTCGTTTTATTGCATTGCAGTCCAGGGGCGGAGTTACACATAGTGTAGAGGGTGCACGGTTGCGTTGCACCCGGGCGCAGGCTCCTAAGGGGCGCTACACGTCGGGCGGGCTAATAACGCGCTGGGGGGTGGGGGGTTGCTAGAGGGTGTGTTGCACGGATAAAGAAATATAAATGTCACGAAACTTAGTCGAAAATTCTTGCATAAATATTCTTTGATTGAATAGAATGACGGGTCAAAAATATTCCTTTCCTTTTTTGTCAAAGGATCGTATCACTTGAATATTTTTTAGGTCGTCAGGAAGTAAATAGTACCTATATACTAATGGCAGTATTATTTAAACTTTTGTCAAATTGGATATAAGGTACATCATTTAAATGTAGGTAGTCTATTTCGTTCTCTAAGATTATGATTCGTAGTATGTATGCCTGCTGGAAACATAAGTAATTAAAGGACAGTACACAACAAATAGAGAGAAATTACAGTCAAAATTTTACTGTCAGCAAATGTACTTCGGTGAGAGTCAGGAACATTAATTACCACATTGTTCTATTAATCTCAGAGCTTTTTTTTTGCTTGAGAAGTACCTATACCTACTAAGTTAATGTTAGTTCCATTTCCCCAAACCTCGACACAATATCTTCTAAATATGAAAAATACGTGGTCAGTAGGTGGTACAATAGGCATGATGACAGTAATTGAAAAACTAAAATATGGTATTTTCTGAGTGAAAATTTTAATCACAGAATTCGAAAAATGCTCATATTTTTTTATTAAGTGAGAGATTATTATTTTGATAAAATTAAACCGAAAAATACGGACGCCCGCCATGATATGTTAAACACCAATCAGAGCACATGACGCCACACTTGTATAAACAAATACCCATAACGGCCATTACCACAGATTACAGAGAAAACTTACGTACTGAACGAATAGTAAGACAGGGATAGAACCATGTTATCTGACAGGTCTTCATATGTCATTGTCTTCGCTTTCTCGCTCGCACGGCCGCGCAAGACTTGGATCATCTAGGTAGCAAAAAGGTTTGAGCTTGTTTATACAAACGTGACGTCACTCGGGACGCCATGACACTTACAAGCGTTTTAGCGCCAATTTGAAATTGAAAAACTAAAATGCATTTTTTTCCTACTTAACTGTTATATTCTCTTGAAAAATCTTATGCGTTGTACATAATAAATGTTTCTAAACATTATAGAACAGTTTTTCAAAATGTGTCATCATGCCTATTCTCTGGTGGCTATGATAATCAGTGATTGCATTGCATAGCAAGTACCTGCAGTTTCTGGTCATTCCACCTCAAGTATGGGTGGGATCTCTACCTAGAAATGTTGTAGGTAGGTACATTTAGCTTTGGATACCAATATGTAGGTACAATAATTTTTCAACAAATCTAGTTGGGTACTGTAAATGACATAATTAAAATAAAACCGGCCAAGTGCGAGTCGTCCGACTCGCACTTGGCCGCACGAAGGGTTCTGTACCATTATCTATAAAAATGGCGAAAAAATCATGTCTGTTGTATGGGAGCACCACTACGACTCGCACTTGGCCGGTTTTTTAGTATTTGTAGGTATATCGGCAACAGAAATTGGCCCGCGAGCTTAGCAACAGATTTTCGTGAACAAGCGACTCTGCTCTCGGAGGCTGCTGCTGATCAAGCCATGCACCGACGGAGCCGCAGCTGACGTGCACGGGGCTTCATGATACAACCTTCTTAACCTTCTCACAAGTTATCGCACGGGGGTAAGGCACTGGTCCCACCGCGAGCTAGTAAGCTATGAGCTATCGGCTATAAACACGAACAAAAGATAAGCACTCCCGTGTAAATAAAAGAGACACGGCGATATTTATAGTTACTCGCCCAGCGGTGAGCTATAAATGTCGCCGTGTCTCTTTTATTTACACGGGAGTGCTTATCTTTTGTTCGTGTTTATAGCCGATAGCTCATAGCTTACTAGCTCGCGGTGGGATCAGTGCCTAAGTGACTGACAAAAAAAGCTCCTCGTTCTCGGTCTAATACATCATCTGTGAAAATTTAAACTGCCTAACTATCACGGTTCGTGAGATACAGCCTGCTGACAGACGGACGGACGGACAGCGAAGTCTTAGTAATAGGGTTCCGTTTTTACACTTTGGGTACGGAACCCTAAAAATTAGATAAATCTAGTAAGTGATTTGTCACTAATTTCCACGTATTGACATCGATTAGACAGGTATCAGCAAGACCACAGCATCACCACGTATCGTATACCAGAATAGCAAAATAGCAATAGTTTTTTTTAAAGAGGATGTATTTCTTCAACTACTTAAGTACTATTGATACGTACTCGTAGCGTAAAGAATTTTATGTAAATTCTTCATTGTCATTTCTTGGTTTTGCATAAGTACTTAATTAACAGACGACAGATTATAACGGAACAAAAACCTAAAAGGCGATTTTTTTATGAAGTCGTAAGTACCTTTTTAGGGTTCCGTAGTAGACTAGGAAGTCTAGGAACCGTTATAGTTTCGCTTTGTCTGTCCGTCTGTCCGCGGATAATCTCAGTAACCGTTAGCACTAGAAAGCTGAAATTTGGTACTAATATGTATATCAATCACGCCGACAAAATGGTAAGATAAAAAGTGTTTTTTTTATTATTAGGGTACCTCCCCTATACGTAACGTGGGGAGTGTTTTTTTTTTTCATTTCAACCCTAACGTGTGATATATTGTTGGATAGGTATTTAAAAATGAATAGGGGTTTGCTAAAATCATTTTTTGATAATGTTAATATTTTCGGAGATAATCTCTATAATCGCTCCAGAAGTAAAAAATAATGTGTCCTCTAATTTTTGAACCATAAGTTTTAAAAATATGAAAAAAATCTCAAAAGTAGAACTTTATAAAAACTTTCTAGGAAAATTATTTTGAACTTGATAGGTTGAATAGTTTTTGAAAAAAATGACAAAATAATTTCTGAACTAAGTTTGTAATTTAACCGTATACCTAAGCGTGATTTTAAACAGGTGTTTATTGTACCTGTAATTTCTACAAAATCACAATGAAATGAAGTGCTTTCAAATAAAGTAAAAACAGTGAAAATCGGTTCACGCAATAAAGAATTATCATCTTCCATACTTTAAGCTCGCGCGCAATAGTTTACTTAATTTGCCCATAGATGTCACGGAACGCTCACATTGTACATGGCGCTGTTAAGATTTTTCCTGATTTAATGGGGTCGGTCGGAGCAGGTGCGCCCATATAATACATTAAGTAGAAAATCTGTCGTGCTCGAATTGTCCTAGTCCTAGTTGTCTTTGGTCGTTCGTTGTCTAATAATAAAATTGTTAGACAACGTTGTAATGCTTGTATTGTGTCTGTCTATAATACATGGTCGATTTGATTTGGGAATTTGAACTCTCTTGCTCATACATTCGGTTTATAATTCTAATGTAAGGGAAAATTGTAAGTGCTTGCTTCACTGAAATGAAAAGATTGATTCATATCTTTTGTCTTAAGTGGGGACACTTACTGTGACGGACGGAAAACTACGGAACCCTACACTGAGCGTGGCCCGACACGCTCGTGGCCGGTTTTTTTTATTACGTTGGGAAATGCTTTTACGGATCCCGCCGGCCACGGAGAAGGGGGCAGAGCGGGTATGACGGACTAACCGCGGGCGCGGCAGAAGCCTTAGACTACCGTCTAAAAACCAAACGAGTGCCAGCAGCTCCGTCTTAAGGGAGGGGCGCCGCGGGATCGCGTTACGCATTCGACCGCGTGCGTCCCGACGGGCGGCCGACAGGGTAGCGGGCCGCAGACATTAAGCGCCAAATTAAAGCGCATTTAGTCCAATGGGACCAATTTTGACAGGGAACCCCGCACCGTCACACTACGGTGGAGGAGGCAGTAAATGCGCGTAGCGCCTGGCTCTGCCTCCCGTCCGTCGCCGCCGGAGCGGATCCGCGAGGGGATCATTCTCGCGTGCCCGCTCTGCGGCCTCCTTCTGCGACATAACCTGGTCACTGAAGGAGGCCATCGCCTTCCATGCATCCGCATTGTCGAGCATGGCACCTATAACACCCGACAACGAGACGTGCGACCACGTCACTGCCTCTAAATCAGTGCGTTGGGACCTCCAAGCTGTACGTGTACATTCTTCTAAAGTGTGACGCGCCGTGTCCACGGGCGCACCACACTCATGGCAGCAAGGGGAAGATTATCTCCCTATGCGATGCAAATATTTGCCAAAGCAGCCATGGTAGTAAGATCTGCACCATATGGAACGACAGGGTTTCATGCTGCCTCTCAAGCCAGCGTTCTAAATGAGGCATTACTGCTTCCACCGTTACTAAGCCGTAATCCGTGGACACCAACTCTTCTTTCCACTGGCGGAGCGATTCGTTCTGGGCAAACACTCGAACGCGGTCCAACTCCTGCCGGTCGGGGAACTCCCCGGCCGCTCTTTTCCCAGCTCTATATGTTGATGGACCTTATTAGCGAGCACTTGTGCTTTTAGGTCCCAAGGAGGGTCCCCAGCCAGGATCGTTGCTGCTGTAAAGGAAACTGTGCGATATCCTCGAATGGCCCTTAACGAAATCGCCCATTGAGGTCTGCGGAGTATATTATAGGCTTATTTGTCGCCGAGAGGGCAAGTCGTAAGTACCTATACGTTAATGATGGTTTTCAATTTAAGATTCCTTAGCGACGTGCAATCAGCAAATTAGAATCTGATCACTTAGGCCAACTCATGGTATTTGAGACATTAAGGAAAAATATCGTGCAAGAAACAAATAATTTTTGTTTTGTACCAGTAACCGTGGGCAGTAACCGGAGGGCACAGATCGTGTGGAAAGAATGAAACAAAGTCTAGCTCAGTCTACTACTTACTCATTATATCATAAATTATTTACTTATTTATTTATTAAAAGTTGTTCGTACCCCTACTCACGATGGTAACTGGTTAAGATTTTTCAGCCCATGGAGTGAAGGGTATGCATGAAAGTTTGTGCGGAACTCTCGGTGCGCGAGTCAGACTCGCACATAACCTATTTTTGCAATTGCGCAGTGTTATCCAATTGTTGTCTGCAATCTAATGCCAGGCAGTTAAAGCTATTAGATGACTTGCATGCTAGCTAACAGATATGCAGTTCACAACTAGTTCACCACGCTTCACCGCTCTCCCCTGGTATATGTTGACTTCTTGACGCTGGGATTCGTATAGTGCGGATTGTTTTTCTAGGCCGAATTCATTCTCTTTCTGCCCGGTAAACAATGCGATTGTCTTTGATTGTGAAGTGGCAAACAAAGCGATTGACTTTTATTGTTAAGTATAAACGCTAAATGATACTTTAAAAAAATCGGCCAAGTGCGTGTTGGGCCACACGCAGTGTAGGATTCCGTAGTTGCATTCCTGTCTTAGTAACATCAACACGCGCGCTCCAACTAAATGGTGCAGTGCAGTTGCATCAGCCGAATTTGTACGAAAGTTGGCCTTTCAAGTAAATTTTAAGTTGGTCGACAATTACTCTGTAAGTAGTTACTTAGCCGTGATAGTTTTCCTTTTAAATTCATGGGGGGGGGGGACACCATGACTCCAACAAAAATTTGGGCTTTAAAGCCTCGGAAACGATCCCTGATTTGAAAAATCATTTGATAAAATGCTCCTTCAAGAACGTTAATTTTGCTAGCTATCCAACTATACACCGCACTATGGGTTTAACGAGAAAAAATAATTACATAACCACTTTAGGTGTAGAGGATCATTCCAAAAAATTTTTTTTTTCACGATTTTATTCTTTTGTTTTGTCGGCGTTATTGATATACCTACCCATGCCGAACTACAGTTTCCTGTTGACTACGGAACCCTAAAAACGTAGTCAAACTATAAACGTCAACACTAGTACGGTACGCGAACACTGTAATTTGTCGTCAAACTAACATAAATCCCAAGTTTGTTTTTTTTTGTTACCAGCGAGAGTACATTAAGTACTAACAGCGAAAAATATTGTCTAGCAGTTTTTGATTTTGGTTTTCGAATAATTAACTTTTTTGTAAGGAACACTTGTAAAACTTTGCAAAGATTATACAAGTTATTGTTTTTTCCTATAATGCATCGTATTTGATTATTCAAACCTTACATATCGTTTTCTAATAGTTTTGTCAAGAGATTACGTCAGCAAAACCGGAAATGATTTAAAATATTATAAATCTCCTAAAAGAATATTCAAGTGACTAGTGGCTACTAAAGTGTATTCAAAAGTATTTAAAAAAATGGCCCCATTAATTTCTAACATATTTATCAATAGCATTTTTTTTAATTAGGAATAATATTTTGAAACCATTCTCCTTACTATAAAAGAAATCTCATAAATTCTCAAGTCGGTGTAATTCATTTTAGTTCTATCGAAGAATATATAAACACAAATTCTAACGGATTCGTCAATAGCTCTAAATTGTATAAGCTTATCAGTTATTATCCGCAATTTAAATCTTTCGCGCGCGACTCGCGCGATTCGTGTGCAGCGTGCTGCCGGCCGAGTTCCTCGCCGAGGCCGAGCGCACGCTCAAATTTGTAGGTACAAACTTTAAGTACTTGATTGTGCATTATATCAGGGGGCTTGCAGTGGGTGGGGCGCGGCGCGTTAATAACCTAGCGGTCGCGGAACCTCAGGTTCCAAGTCAGTCGAGGGCCGGCACCGCGCGAGCGAGCACACGTACGTGTTGAGACATGCCGCCGCCGCCGACTTGAACGCGAGGAACGAACGTAACAACGTGTTATTTTATAATTATAAGTAACATAATTTTTTAAAACATGTAAAAATCAACAAACCGCCCCACCTGCTCAGTTTATGGCCGTTTAAAAGATGCCCAAAAGGACGTTGGATTATCTTTTTTTAATCTGCCCGAAAATTGTGAACGATAAGTTTATTTTTTTATTATGTACCTACTTTAGGGTACCTACTTTACATTATGAAGATGTTAAGTACAATACATCATTCTCCTAGCGTTATTCCCGGTTGTGCCCCTAAAGGAGCCCAGGGTCCGCTTTGACACCTAATCCCAAGATTTGGCATAGGCACTAGTTTTACGAAAACGACTGCCATCTGACCTTCCAACCCAGAGGGAAAACTAGACCTCATTGGGATTAGACCGGTTT
The DNA here is from genome assembly GCA_945867215.1 of Epinotia demarniana. Classification (NCBI taxonomy): domain Eukaryota; kingdom Metazoa; phylum Arthropoda; class Insecta; order Lepidoptera; family Tortricidae; genus Epinotia; species Epinotia demarniana. Next base: position 5,850,279 of record OX244262.1, read on the forward strand.
CCTCACGATGTTTTCCTTCACCGAAAAGCTAACGGTAAATATTCCGTACATAAGTTCCGAAAAACTCATTGGTACGAGCCGGGATTCGAACCCACGACCGCCGCTTGACAGCCGCATGCCTGAACCACTAGGCTACCGTAGCTTCTAAGTACGGGACAATGTACAAAAACAATACAAATATATAATATATATTACAATGCACTTGCTCTGAAAGTGCCTTTTCATGGGTCAACATGAACACAGAAAGCCCTCCATGCTGTCCTTAAAACTTCAAAAGTTAAATTGAATTATTTAATAGAGAATAGAGATGTGGCAGATCAATTTTATTTATGTGTAGTGTTATTCATAATGACGCTGACATACATTGTGTGTGAAGTAAGCATGTACTAAATTAATATCGGGTCACTTTACTCAAGCGACATCTGGTGAGCATTTTTTGCCTTTATTGATGTATTCTTGGCGTGACAGCCCTAGCGCTACACGTGCTGTGTGTGAATGAATACAAGTTATACGATAGACAGAGATGCACAGAGTAGGCACGTTTCTTATGCCTAAACGTCGTTTTTGCTAGGAACTGCAATTTCTGTACTTGTACTATTACTTATTCTGTGATTATATTTAGTTACTTAGTAGTTGTTTTTCGGTTGAAATGACATAATTATCTATTTTATTTAACCAATAATACCAGGTAAAGAAAGTTATATAGGGTTATTAGTATTAAACTTTCTGTAACTTTATATTTATTTGTAGACTGAGAGTTGTTTTACTTATTTACTAGAGGATGTCATAATGATCTGGGGCCCGTTTCATGAAGCAACAAGTTACAAATTACAAGCGGAAGTCTCTTTCTATCAAAAGGTATTGAAAACAGACTTCCCTTGTAATTTGTTACTTGTTGCTTCATGAAACGGGCCCCTGAGGTTACTAATATGAAGTAAGTACAGAAAGTATAAACACAGGGTTATTAGTTATCTGTCTAATAGTAGTAGTAGGCAGTTAAATTAGGGTGCAGGTAGGGGGTAATCTCCGAAAATAGGTACCTTACCTACTCATTCGATTTCAAAGAATCTTTCAAATTCCGATTGGGGCCTAACGTTAAATTATTGAATTACCAATAACCCTCAGAATAGTAGTTTTTCATCGATGTGGAAGAGGACTTTTTTTATTAATTAATACAAAAATCCGGAGTTATTGAAAATGTAGATTTTCGATGCACATTTCTTACATACGTCACGTTAACGCTTTCTTTTAGTTTTGCGTGTTAAGTTTACATTCACGTTGGATCATATTAAGGCGAAACATTCTCTTTTATCATATTTAAGGCTAACCTTACCAAATATAATAACAAAACTAAATGGATATAATATGATTACATACAAATCGCTGCTGGGCAGATCATCTCGCATCTAGGCAGATGTCGGTACACGCCTCCCTAAGTCCTTGTAAGAATGAACTGATTGATAAAAAAGGTGACAGAGGTGGATTGTTCCGATAGCTCAAATGATTGAGAGTAGGGAATGCAAAACCGGCTTTAACCGAAATCGAAGAAACCCGTTATAACCAACTGTAAGAAAGCAGGCCGTGGGTCGGCTAGAGATCTGAGGGGTAATCACGTAATGTTTCGAACGTGCGTTAGGACAATTCAACTGTCGTTTTTCATATAAAAAAATGACATTTACATCTACATAGCGTACGTTACGTAGTATAGTGCGTAATGCGTTACTTGATCGACATACCGGTCACTCATGGGTGGTTGAAATGGTTCAACCTAGCTTGATTGAATAAGTAATTGCATAAGTACGTTGATAGGTGCTCTTTAGATCAATGATGCTTATTAATGTATAATTAATAGACGAAAAAGTCATCATATAAAGAGTAATTTATAAATTTTACACTGTAGTGTTTTTGTATAATCATACTTAATCGATAACAATCTTCTATTACTACACTGGAGTACCACACATTAAACAAGTATTGATGTATTTTAGTGTCACCTATGCAGGTTATTCGTAATCTAATAATCATCACAGCACAGTACACTGAAATTATTTTTAGTATAATCAGTATTAGTACGGTGGCAATATAGCAAAAAGTCGTCTCCTTCACGATTTTCGTACGGATGTGTTCCTCGTTCTCTCCAGAGTACGAATCTGCCGGTTTTAGTTGAGGGAGAGGGGACGGACATAGCTGTGACGTCATAAAGATGCCTGCCGACGGTCATCGATTTGTTCCAATCTCGGTTTCTATTCTATTTTACTGATCGGTCCGTGTGAGGTGTCATTTGAAAGCATATTAAACGTTCTATAATTGTTTATTCGAGCCCTATGACGTACCATCAAAATCTTTTTAAATATTTGACAAAATATGACTTTTTTACCGTGCGCGTTTGCATGAGTACTGATAAAACACGCTTGTAACTAAATAAATAATAACATTAGCGCAATTAAAGATGTTATGAAAAAGATAGGTAAATTTATAATCTATCCAACAATATAGATTTTGTTGGTGTACATAAGTAAATAACGAAGTAATAATACAATTTGCTAATTACGCACCGATTAACCATCACCACGCTAGACTCTGCTAGCGATCGTTGTCGTCAGGTGGCCACACATGGCGCTTTGAGAAACTCTTGTTTTGTTTTCTGAGTAAATATACGAGTCAGGCGGTCATGATACGCACCTAAAGCAGTAAAATAAAGGCTACCTCAGGAACCTTGTAGCCCAAGCCGAAGGCGAGGCGAGAGCTCTGAAGCGTTCTTTTCTATTCTTAGAAGACGTAAAATGTGTATGGGGGGTGACCCCCATACACTAATTTACGTCTTCTTTTGGCTCTCAAGTGAGATTGTTAATCTCTGTTAGTCTAGTTCCTAGTATTACATCACTACATAGTATAATACAAAGTCGCTTCCTGCTGTCTGTCCCTAAGTGTGCTGAAATCTTTAGAACTACGCAACGGAATTTGATGCGGTTTCTTTATAATAGATAGAGTGGTTCAAGAGGAAGGTTTATATGTATGACATAGTATCCGTGCAAAGCGGGGTGGGTCGCCAGTTGAAGATAAATAATAAAACAATCAACGCAAGCAGCTTTATTAGACTACTAGCTTCCGCCTGCGACTTGGTCTGCGTGGACCCAGGATAAAAACTATCCCTTATTTTAATCCAGGCTATGAACTATCTTCTTGCAAAATTTCATCCAAATAAGTGTGGTTGAGTAACAAACATCCAAACAAAAGCCTGAGAGCGTACCCTGAAGGGACGCTACACACGTTCGTCCCTACGCAGAGCTCGGCCTGCCGCCTCGCGTGCCATGCCTTTGGCCCTCAGATTCCCTTGTAACACATTCAGGAGTAGAGTATTCGAGAGCGCACTCTGAAGGGACGCTTCGGGACTTTGACCCTCGGCCTCACGTAGAGAGCGCACTCTGAAGGGACGCTTCGGGCCTTCGGCCCTCAGCTTGTAAGATGCTTAGGAGTAATAAAGTGTCCGCGTGGGCCTGCCCTTCGAGCCTTTAGCCCTCTGGCTTGCGTGGAGAGCCTGCTCTGAAGCGACGCTTCGGGCCTCGGCCCTACGCTACGCAGAGCTCAGCCTGCCGCCTCGCGTGCTATGCCGCTCTGCTTCGGGCCTTCGGCCGTCAGATTCGCTTTTAAGACACTTAAGAGTAATAAAGTGTCCACGTGGGCCCGCCCTTTGAGCCTTTGGCCCTCTGGCTTGCGTGGAGAGCATTCCCTGAAGGTACGCTTCGGGCCTTCAGCCCTCGGATTCCATTGTAATACACTTGGAAGTAGTAAAATATCTGCATGGGCTCGTCCTTCGGGTTCGCGTGAAGAGCACGCTCTGGAGGGACGCACGCACACGCTCAGATTCGCTTGTCCTTGAACTCAGGAGTAAAGTATCCGAGAGCGCGCTTTGGAGGGACGCTTCGGGCCTTCGGCCCTACGTGGAGCCCGGTCTGTGGCTTCGCGAGCCTCGCCGCTCACGGTTCTGTTCAAACTTGTTGCCTGAAAAACTGCAATGACTTGCAGTTCCATAGTACAGAACATATATCAGTCGACAAACCGTAAATATCTATACGCATCTCCAGAGAAAAAATTGTGTTTAGGTACACACACACAGCTGTTGCTAGAAAAGTTAATGTAAGAAATCACCACGTCCAAATGTCTCCAATGGCCATGTCGACAATTTGGGTCCTAGTTGTCGGGCTGTATTTTGGCGAAAGCTTGCGGCCCACAGACAACGCAGTTATGAATTTGAAATGGCTTTTTATTGAAACAAAATGACAAAATAAATTATGTTCATCTGGCTGATAACTTGCTCCTAGGTGTAATTGATTATTTACACACCATTGTAATGAAACTCAAGACATTTGCATCCCTGCATATCCCTTCAGCTGTGTTCATCCCTCTGTGGGCTTCATATTTTTCCTGCAGGTCGGTGGAGCGGCCCTCGGAGGGGCGCAATGGCTTTGCTTACTTTCTTAGAAATAAAACCGGCATTCGTATATCGATCTCGCTTTAATCCATTGAAACGTATAGCCAATTCAGTGAGACAGCTAGCAAGCGAAAACTTCAATGGCCAATGGAGGAAAAAATCAATTTAGTCGTTAGTCTAAAATAGTCAGTGGCACGATTGACACGGTCGGTGTTCGCGAGTGAAAATTAGTGGGTTTAGTGCTGAAATGTAGTGCCAGAAGGACAGTTTTTGTAGACATGTAAGTAATCTTTAGAATTACATAGAAACAAGTGTTATTTCAACGGGTTAACAGTAATAAAACCGTGACTAACATGACATACCTACTCATGGTCAAAATTTGGCAACAAGTTTTTAGCGCTTTTCTAATAATTTAATATTACTATTAGCTATTAAAATTACCGTTAGTTATCATACATTTGTTTAAAATGAACTTAAATGGATTATCAATGGCCCGAAAGTAAATAAATCGATTGAAGTTGGTAACGATCACAACAAACCCCTCAGAGGGGGACCTAACCGACCGGGAATTTCCCCCCGAGGGATGCCCACATGATACCTCGTGACGTCACTACGATCCGCACTCTATACTAATCATGACCTTGATTTATACCGTTTTCAAATCATGTTTTGATGTGATTTTTGTTTAACTGATGGTTATATTATAGTTTTAACTAAAAGTATAATTAATGTGAATTTTAAGAAACCTTATTTGTTTGGTTCAAAACATATAGTTGCTGTGATAATTGCACTCGTTTGGAAGAGGTTAGGTTAGGTAAGGTTTTGTATGAAAGTAGACATACTTTATTCATTTTACTCTCAGATAAAACCTGCTGCACTTACAATAAAAAAAGCTACGGTTACACCTAGTTGATGACCCATATTTATTGTTCAGGCATGAATTTGATTACATACAGTATAAAACACTTCAGATATAAGCATGTAAATCGAAGCCTACACGAGCAACTTCTGAGTGTAGGCATTATTTTGGTAGAATATTTCAAATGGTCTAGTGTAAAAAAAATACTCACGAGCCTGCCATTTTATGTTTTTCGAATAAGTATAACACAAATTTCTTCAAATTAAGCTCATTTAACACCCCAGAAAACTAATTAATTACATTTAAAATAACCAAAATACGTCGTAAACTTCGGTGAGGTGGTGACGAGGTCAGGTAGATAGCCTTAATACGACTTTAATGTAACGATGATATATCGTTGCAGTTAAATAATTTAATAAATATTGAGTTTCATCCAAAATCCTGGCTGTGATTATGTAAAAACCTAAAGAAAATTTAATTTTACCAAATCACTTCACTCCACAACTGCCACACTAACTCCACCTTGTTAGTGGAGCGCCCCTCAGAGGGTGCCACAGACGTGGGTAAGCGGCCATGTTTTTTCGCCACAGCTGAAGGGATATGGGCTGAATACACTGTTGTGTTAAATCTTATTGACATCTGTATTATTTATATAAGTATCTACTGTATTCCGGCAAATAAATGATATTGATTGATTGATTTATTTTATTGAGGGTTGGGGTAGGTAGCTCCTGCGGACGCGAGTGACAGTTGTCCCCCCTTTGTCAAGTGAGTGGGCAACTCGACTGTTAGAAGTTCTTAAGCCGCCCGAAGGCCTCTAACTCGGCTTAACGACTACTGTCATAGACAGCAGCCAGGATCAACTGCTTGACGTGCCTTCCAAAGCACGGAAACGCTCATTTATATTAACCACTCAAACATCAGGCGGTCACCCATCCAAAGACTGACCGCCATCTTTGTGACGTCACAACCATGCCCGGCCCCTTTTCCTTAACTAAAACCGGTAGATTCGTACTCTGGAGACAACAAGGAACACATCCATACCAGTGTTAGGTATATAGAAGATGTGTCCACGAATTTTATCAATATTGGCCAATTTCCGCCGTACTATATATTTTTTCACGTGAGCTCCACTTAAGAGCCCGCAGTAAGCTCGATTCTCCATACAAACGTAGTTACGCTCTCATTTTAAAACTACGTGTTGGATTGTAACGAAACTTTGCATGTTCAATGAAATGAGGTATATCTATGTCTGTAATTAGTTTATGTAGCTTCAGATACCATACTAAAAAAAATACTGCGAATTTGAGATTTTCATACAAAACTGGTTTTTGCTGTATTTAGTTTGTTTTATAAATTGGAACCGTATAAACTAATTACAGACATAGATATGCCTCATGTCATTGTATATGCAAAGTTTCGTCAGAATCCAACACGTGGTTTTAAAATGAGAGCGTAACTACGTTTGTATGGGAAGGTGAAATTCGGCCGAGCTTACTGCGGCCACAACACTAGAGTACAGTCAAGTGTAAAAATATAGGTGCATACAACTTACTCATAAATATGTCCCATAACTCTTATGTGAGCGGATTAAGGTTTTGGTACTTATGTATGAGAGGAAGTTATCGATACATATTTTTGCAATATTTACAATATTAATGAAATATTGATTTAGTACTATATAGACTATTCGTAATCATTACAATCATCACAGCTTGTCAGTGGAGTGTTTCTATACAATTTGTATGTTTAAGGCCTGCAACACACTGGCGCGGCCTGCGGTGGCGGACAATAGAAAATTTGACAGCGGCGGACAAGTTTACTATTGTCCGCCGGGGCCAGGCCGCGCCAGTGTGATGCAGGCATAATACTGGAGTCATTATTATTATTATTATTATATCGAGCCCATTATGTCCCACTGCTGAGCAAAGGCCTCCCCCCTCTTTTTCCAATCATCGCGGTCTTGAGCAATGTCTGGCCAGTCTTTTAAAAAGGAGTCCAAGTTGTCACGCCATCGCCGACGAGGTCTACCGCGTCTCCGTTTTGAGTTTTGCGGCTTCCACTCCGTGGTCGCTTTGGCCCACAACTCATCCGGCATGCGGCAGACGTGACCGGCCCAGTCCCACTTTAACTTGGCCGCCTTCCGAGCTACATCTTCTATCTGGGTCTTGGAGCGCAGTGTGGAGTGGAGGAGTCATTAATAATTGTTTTTTTATTACTACCATAGAGATTATTTGTAATCTTACAATCATCACAGCTTTACCATGGAGGTTTTTGTACAGTAAAATATAACAATAACTAAACTCGGTAAAAGATAACATTTTTCAAGTGAGCTGATCCATTCAATAATGGAGTACTAAACATTAATTAAGTATTGATTTAGTTAGCTTACTATAACTACATAACATATACAGACTATATTCGTAATTTTATTAGACGCGCAATGCCTCTCTCCTTAACCACTACAACGTCAAAGTTCAAGACTTGATTTATTATTCATTTTCATTTTCAAAGTAAACTTTTAACACGCATTGTCGTATTACATTTTGCAAATGCAAATGAACTGTCGATGTCCGGTTGTCAGCACAGAGGGGAGGCTCCCGCGTAGGAAACAAACAACGGCGTGCTGTGATTGGTCATGACGTTCTCGCCGTCGGCGCACTAGACTCGCGCGCAGATCGTCGAGAGTTCAAATTTGAAAAATAATTGATAAGTGTATAAAACGAGGAGCTATTGATGAATTACTTAGATTTTTTATCAATAGATTACTATGATAAAGCTGGATTATATGCGTCGACTTGAATTTTTTTGAGATTTATTTTTAAATAATTAGGGGGATTTCAACATTAAACTGTTCGTATACAATTAAGCTGTTGATAAATATGTTATAAATTCAAACTCTGGTTATCTTTGATAGTATTTAATAGTATTCAGTAATCCAAACCCACTTGTATATTCTTTTAGAGGAAATATATACATTTTATTTGGGTCGGATTATACTGACGTTATCACTTGACGAAAGTTTTAGAAAATGAAATGGGAGATTATATTACTAAAATGCGGTACTCCATTGAAGAAAAATACCACTTGTATAATTTATCCTTGGATTTACAAGGGTCGCTAAGAAAACGCTATATAATACCTAAAGCAACGTCAAATTTCACTAGAATTTTTAACTTCTAGTAGTACTCATTATAGTCTAAATGTTAACAAAAACATCGCGACCTTGTGAGTTATCGAAGGTGCATTCATTTCGCGTACCGTACTATAAGTTTAAAAGGCCATATTACGCACTTTGCAATATTTCACGACAACCGACAAAGCAGATACCTATAACCTATCCTTCTAATTATAACTGCGTCTCTGCCGATTATTGTGATCAATTTATCAAAAAACACCTTTACTCCAACTGCAGTAAGTTGGCGTGACAAACTGCACCTTTTGTAGTGTGCTTAAGGCGAGTTGATCTTTTGAAGGTGAATCAGTCCGACTGCAAAACGAATACAAATTACTCACTAAATACCTACCGCCATTCGTTTGTGAGTTCTCACTGATACACCTCGTGTTGTGAAGATGTTATTGTTTTTATTGTTGTGTGCACTAGTTTTGTTTGTCGCTGTCTCTTGGATTTATTTCCTCCGGGATGCGAGAAGTTATAATCTTCCCGGGCCCACGCCGTACCCAATCATAGGAAATGGGGACAAGTTCTTATGTGATTCTAATAGTAAGTATAGTTTGGTGCCATCTCATTGCCAACCAGGGACCGGAACCGGTTACCATTAAAGGGTTTTGGATCGGGTATTTGATAGAATTGTTTTTCAAAACCCTATCAATTCGGTAAGCATATCGATCGACTTACCGAAACGATAGTGTAACCAAATTGATAGAGTTAATTCAGGTAAGCGCTTACTTACCAACATTAAAATCCCTTCATAAGGTTACCCTATCAAGTGTTTTTCGGATACAATCAAGCAATTTTAATCTCTGCACGCTTCATATAAAGCTTATTCTTGCATCTTAGGGTATATTATTAGGTAATCCACGCGCAAACGAATCATCACGAAATAAATATCGAACTCTCTCACAAAATTTCACTAGAATCTGTTGAGATATGTGGCATACGTTTCCATTATACGAGATATTCATACGAGTATACTGTATAGGTAACGCTGACGTTATGTAGGTACGTGAATAATCAACGAAGAGAGAACTGACTCTCTTGACGGTTCACTGACAATACTGACAACCAACCATCAAATCAAGACGTGAAAAGGTAAGACTATTTAATGGTAACCGGTAAATATTCCCCCTATTCGACTTGGTAACCGCTTTGGAAACGGTTACCCTATTCAAAACGGTATCCATAACGATAGGCTAACACAATTGATAGGGAAACCATATCGTTTGATTAATCATTTGATAGGGTTACCCTGTAATCAAATGAAAGGGTACTCCGGTCACTGTTGCCAACCCAGTTAACCATACGTGCACTTTATGTGCGTTGTGATAAGGGTCACGAATGGTCAGTTAACTAACTGTGTTGGTGTTCGTACTAGTGTAGATTAATTTGGATAGTTTGCTAAAATGTTAGGTGCCAAAGCGGACCCCGGGCTCCTTTAGGGCAACCGGGAATAAAGCTAGGAGGAAGATAACTTTGCTAAGAAAATCGTAATTGAAATTTCTTCGGTGTAAAAAAAGAAAGAAAATACGGCTTAAGAATGTGCATCTAAAGCTCTTTCATTGGATACACCACTAAACCCAACTACAAAATTTTTAAATTTAGCCCCCCCTTCCTGAAAATAAAAGTTTATTCTTTTCCTTTTCCATACACGTGCGTTAGGCTCGTTTACAACTATTCCAAAGTTCTTGAGATATATAACGTCGTGACAGACAGACAATCTACGACGACTACGTATCCGTCTCTTTCTAAGTGTTCTAATTAGTAAGAGACGGGTAGTCTATCTCGTTGCGACACAGCTCGCGCGATGTATTGTGATAACGGTGTTGATGGATAGTGTTAATTTAAATGAAATCTTACCTACCTTACCTTACTCTTTAGGTACCTACTAATTAACATTGCAATTAAGTCGATATGATTAAATTTGTTTATATTGGTAGATTTTTCACCAACTCTTTGCCGCTTTTTTAAAGCTTTTCTTTTTTAAATGATTCATTGTGGCTCATGAGCATGTGTTTATTAGGAGAAATAATATTCAATCAACAATTACTCGTAATTCCCTTTTTATTCCATTGTGTCAATTTCGGCATCAATAATTAAGTAAGTAAGTGCTTAGTACAGTCAAGTGCAAAAATACAATGGAGTAAAAGTGCATCGAGCCGTTTATCCTTAAAGCAGCTCAGGGTCCGTTTGCAACCCTTATTTAAAGGGATAGATAGGCGTAGGCACTAATTCGTCAATAATTGTTGCAATATTTATACTTAAATCGAATTTTTGTTCCAGAGTTTTTGGAAGTCCTTTCCAATTTGGCAATACAATTTAACGATGCATATCGCGTGTATATTATGTCTAACAGATATTTTGTGCTGTCGCATCCCAAGTACATAGAGGTGAGTTATAAATAAAACATGCAAATATTTTCAAACGCCGTTTCAATTTATAGAGCAATTTTAATATTGCGGATTGTACCTAACTATTGATCACATCATCAGCCTATATACGTCCCACTGCTGGGCACAGGCCTCCTCTCATGTATGAGAGGGAACGGGCAGTAGTCCCCACGCTGGCCCAGTGCGGGTTGGGGACTTCACATACACCTTTGAATTTCTTCGCAGATGTATGCAGGTTTCCTCACGATGTTTTTGCTTCACCGAAAAGCTAACGGTAAATACGAAATCATATTCCGTACATAAGTTCCGAAAAACTCATTAGGACTATTGATAGATTTATACTAGCGTCTGCTGCGACTCCGTCCGCGTGGAACTCGTTTATATCGAAGCTCCACACAAAATTTCATCCCCTATTTTGGTTCTCTAAATCATCTCCGAAAATTTTATGTGCGAATATCACATCGCAACCAATTTTTCGAATAATGCAATTTCGCCGAATGATTAAGTGTCAAATTATCAAAGGGTTTAGTTTTATTTCCCAAACTCACGGTTACCAACTGTATGCTTGGACTTTTTTTCATAAAGTCACTTTTCAAAATGCCACCTTTCGAGTAGCAGATTGGGTCAGTTTGACTTATATACATTTCGTGGTATAACACTTACCAGATGTTTTATTTAGTAACTATGTAACGTATTTACAAAGTGAGTAAGCGCAACCGGTCTTTGGACTGTTGCTTGGTGGAATGTATGTATGTAGGTGTACATGTGTTATTTTTTTAAACATACTTTTATTATTATATAGCTTTTATTCCATTTCTATGCATATTTGTTATTATTTTCCTTATGTATTTATCTTTAAGTTGGAAATGGATCCCTTTTGGGTAAGAGCCTCCCCCATCTTCTTCCATTTTTCTCTTTCTTTGCCGTAATTCCACCAGTTCTTCCCTGCAACTTTTTTTGGTCTTCCAACCCTTCTTTTGCCCAGTGGGCCAGGCCACTTTGTAGACTGTGAGGTCCATCTTTTTAAACATACACCAGCCAATTATTCTAACCTCACCTAAACCTTACCTAACCACCAGCTTGTCGACGTCACCCCGCTACGCTGGGTGCCTATTTCCGCTCTAAGGGACAGAAGCTAACCCTAACCTAACCTACAAATAACATCACTGTAACGATTGTATGTTATTAGGGTTCCGTACCTCAAAAGGAAAAAACGGAACCTTTATAGGATCACTTTGTTGTTTGCTTGGCTTTGTCTGTCTGTCAAGACCATTTTTCTCAGGAACTTGTGGAGGTATCAAGCTGAAATTTATATCAAATACTCAGGTCTATTGTCCCTTGGAGCTGTGAAAAAATCAAACTTAAAAGCCAACGCAATCAAAAGATACAGTCGTTTATGCTGCAAAATTGAGTTTTTCGACACTCGCAAAACCTACGGGGTACTTCCCGTGAACTCAGAAACTTGAAATTTGGCACGCAGCAACTTCATACAGCACAGACAAAGGAAAAATTAAGAAAAGTAGACATTTTTAGTAAAATCATACAAAAAAATGATTTTTAAAATTTTAAGCTTATTCCTTTTTCCTCGTAAACGTGTTGAGATTTTAAATTGAAATTCATGTCAAATAAGTCATGTCTATAGGACCTTTCAGATGTAGCAAACCCAAACTTTTATGTCAACGCAATCAAAAGAAATAGCAAATTAAGTCGCATATTTTGAAATTGGGTACTCGCAAGAAACTCAAAACCTAAAGGGTACTTCCCGTTAACACAGAAACTTGAAACTTGGCACGAAGAAACTTCATATAGCACAGACAATGGAAAAAATACGAAAAGTAGACATTTATAGTAAAATCATACAAATATATTTTTATAAATTTTAAACTTACTACCTTTTTCCTCGTAAACGCGTAGAGGTATTTAATTGAAATTCATATCAAATACTCAGGTATATAAAACCTTTCAGCTGTAGCAAAACGAAACTTTTATGTCCACGCAATCATAAAAAATAGCAATATAAGTCGCATAATTTAAAACTGGGATGTAGTAGAGACACTTTTAAACTTGATGGTTTTTATGAGGTGTGCAGAGTAGAAAGTCCAGCTATATCTAAAGCAAATCCAGGTTGGGGATCTATCGCTTATGTACGTCGCAATCTAAAGGATGCCATCCCAGATGCATCATGTGCAAGCGGGCTCCTGTGCACTGATCCGAAAGTGGATCTCTTTGTAGACAGCCTGCCCATGCTCGCGTCCAGGTGCCTCTCTTATTGTGAGAATGCATGATTAATGAGATGATGAATGATTACTGTGTAGGTACATAACTCATCATAGGTTTAAGACTTCTTGTACATGTATGTAATATATTTAAGTAACACAAGTGTAATTGGTATTAACCGTTCTTGTGAAATAAATAAATAAATTAATAAATAAAATATATTTTTTTTAAATAACCCAGGTGCTGCAAACGGCCAATTGTGAATGCTTGCATTTTGAAATGTTTGATGTCAGGCAGAGTGATAACTGTATCTATATATATAAATATAGGTCACCACAATGTCAAATTAATGTTGGAATTGAATGCATAAATACAACAATATACGGCAGCAACCCCAAAGGGGCTATACCCCGTGTTCCCGTTTGATTGTTGTGGGAGACTTCAATATCGATTTTAGAATGAATCCCCAAAATGGAATTTCCACATATTTTTCATCCCTAAACATGTTTCCGTTAATAAGCACTAGCACTACACGAAATAGTACAACTATAGATAACGTTTTTTCAAACTTCAATTTTCAATGTGGTACTATTCATACCTTTTTCAGTCAACATTTTACAGGTCTGGTTATTTTTTTTCAAATTTAACAGTTAATTAGTATTTTGAACCGGATTTATAAAAAGATAGTGAGTAAAAACTTTGTAAATAGACCACTTTGATAAAAGAAGTTTTGCCAGGCTGCTGCAAATCTAGTGTAGGTATTTCAGGTATTTCAGTTTTATTATAAAACTAGCTGTACCTGTGACTTCGTTCGCATAGTAATATGGTGGGAGTTAACGCATTTCTTCTCTTGGACATAGGACACATGCAGTTCTCATTTAGCCTATGAAGTAAAACGTGGAATAAACCCATTTTAGTTGAAATGCCGTTAAGATTCGTTCGTCTTTATCTGTCACTCTGATTTTTAAATTAGTAGGAAAAGGAGAAAACTCGTTTTATTTAACATAGGTATTTTAAATTTTATGAATACCGGGGGAAAAGTTTAGTAGATGTTTTCAGTCAGTCACTCCGATATTATTTTTTTTCACACTTATTGCAATGTTTCAGATCACATTCTGCCAAATCTTATGTATGTTCCCGCTATTGCCAACTTAATTAAATGTGTGTTGTGCTTCATTATAAAAGTATTTTCCTGTATGTTGGCCAATTTCTGTGTCTCTATATTGGCTGCATGTCAACTTGAAGGCGCGTAGTACGAAGTTATAATACCGCCTTAATACAGACGCGGTTGATAATTAATGTTTATAAAAGGCCCGTTCTGTACTGATTGAATACATACGTTTATTGCTGATAAATATAAATACTGACAAATCAGCACGGCTATCACAAGATTCTCGAACTATCCGTCACTCTCTTATTAGACAACTTAGAAAGAGACGTATAGTGCGAGAAAAATCGAGAGAGCTCGCGCGCCGTCTTGTGATAGCCGTGCAGTATCGTATCGTGACAAAATACTCCGCGTGTAATCTTGCAGAAACTCAAATAAACTTCATGGCTGAACGCGATGAGCCGATGACAGTGCTAAATATTCCATGCCATAAAAAAAAGGAAGTCGGTCAGACTTTTGACGTTTGACGTTATTTTGTTGAAATTTGTTGAACCATTTGTTGAAATTACGCCTCAATACGAATTTAGCGCATATAAGTTTCCATATCGGAACTGATTATTTTTTTATGCTTTAGAATTTAATATGCGTATTGTGAAGGTCTATCACAACACCGGATCGAAATTATTAGGTACTGTTGGATAGTTAAGGCAAGGCCGCCATTTTGCCGCCACTGACAGTTGACAGGTATGGCGGCTACGATTTCAAGCAGAAGAAATGAATAATTGAATGAGATTCAAATGTTTCCGAAAATGTATTAACCATCGCAGTCGGATAAAAACTATCCTAAGTCCTAGCTAGAATAGTAATGTACTTGTAAAAAAAGTTTAAAGTATTTCCGTTCACGGGAAGCCGAGATCATTCGGGACACAAAAATGGTTAGTTTGATACTGGCTGATTCTCTTTTTAATTTAGAGATTTATTATAAGTGAGAGATAAATGATGTGGTTCTAAATTTTTTATTTTTTTTTAGGATTACTAAATTGATAAAGAGACCTTGTTTGAATTTATGCTCCCCCAGCTTCGCACATTGTAATGTTACGGATTCCATTTTCATTTATCATTTAGTAATAAACATACTACAACTTTTGCTTGTTATGGTTTGTACGGAACCCTCGGTGCGCGAGTCCGACTCGCACTTGGCCGGTTTTTTTTTTAATACAGTTGCTCAACAAGTGGTACTTTTTGTGGCTGCGTAGCGTACGAGAAGCTCAATTTCTCGAACTAGTGCTTTTTACTTTTTAGTTCCAAACTATACTTTCGAAACGCAGTAATTTTATATTAGATTTTTTACCCGATGGCGCTGATTCCAATAGTATGTTGTCACTGTCAGTGTCATTTGTAAAGTATGGGTTCGTTCAAAAATAACTTCGAAGCAAGCATATTTTATCGCAATGATATATTAATTTATTGTTTTTCGCAATTGTATTAAAAAACGTCGTTTACAACACCTGTGAAATGTCTTTTACCACTCGTACCGAGTCTTGCCTCCTCCTCCTCCTCGGTACTAGTGGTAAAAAGACATTCTTTTCACACTAGTTGTAAAATGTACTATTTTAATGCGGGGGCTTCGCCCCCGAACCCCCCTTGTGGATGGCTTCGTCTCCCCATCCCCACTTCTCTCCTTGTAACTTTTATAAGAACACGTTGAATAAAAGTCTGACTATGTTATGCTTGTTCTTTGTAGTAAAAAGTTGGCTTGTGTAAGTAAAGGGAACTATTGCACTGACCAAACGTTATTCGGTTAGTAGTTGTTTGTCGAACTGAAAAAATTGCCAAATGATAGGTATGCCAAATTTTTTAATTCATTATAATAATCGACTTATCAATAATTCTACCAAATGAATCTGTTGTCATACAAAAATTTGCCATAAGTTAGTTGTCAAGGTGAATCATCGGCGAAAAATTGGTTGGCAAGTGAAATTCGGACATAACAAATTCGGAGAAAAGGCAGAACCCCCCCTATTTTACACCACTAGGGGATGATTTCCGGGATAAAAATAAAAACTATCATCTGTCCTTCCCCGGGACTCATACTATCTCTATTTCATCTTCATCGGTTCAGCGGTTTAAGCGTGAAGAGGTAACATCTGTACTAATATTATAAATGCGAAAGTGTGTCTGTCTGTCTGTCTGTTACCTCTTCACGCTTAAACCGCTGAACCGATATAGGTGAAATTTGGTATAGTGACAGTTTGAGTCCCGGGGAAGGACATACGATAGTTTTTATCCCCGAAACCATCTCCTAAGGGGGTGAAATGGGGGGGGGGTGAAAGTTTGTATGGAGCTGCGATATAAACGAGTTCCACGCGGACGGAGTCGCCGGCAGAAGCTAGTTTATAATATTAGTAAGGATTACTGTAGAGGCCAGGAAATATTGGATTGCCTGCCTGACGAGGGTGACGACTTGACGAGTTATTGTAGTCGAAATAAAATTACGAAACCAATAAAGTGGCAATTACCGCCCGACACGCGTGCGGAGTATTCCACTTATTGGCCTTGGGAGACGTAACATTTTAATATCACCACGGGCGGTAGTAAAGAAAACCTCAGATAGCATATTTATCGCCCTTATGTTCGTACCCGTAGCTCCATATAATTTTGCACCTCCTTAGGGGATCATTTCCGGGATAAAAACTATCCTATATCCTTCCTAGGGACTCGAACTATCTCTACTCTGTACCCATCTAAATCGGTTCAGCGGTTTAAGCGTGGTGAGGTAACAGACAGACAGAAAGGCACACTTTTTCATTTATTATCTTTAGTGTGGTTAAGTTTACTGTGCGTTTAATTCGATTCCGGTGAAGGTGAGCAAGCCTCATTCATGTAGGTATTTTACCAATAAGTTACGTAAAATAAACTGGTTATATTAACTGGTTAAATTTTCAATTACCAAGTTGTGAGGAAGCTTAAATACACATACAATGATCGGCTGAAGAAAATAATCAATAATAAATATTATTGATCTTTTATTAGTACGGTCTTAAAAAAGGTATTAAAAGTCCGTGACCGTACCGTACTCGTTTTTATAGTGTGGGTAAGTGAGCACCCGTCACGTAATGTTCACCGACGTCTGAGTGTCCGTTCAGTTATTTATTAATTTTAATCTTCAATCATTATTTATTTTTCATTTCTATACTTATTTACAAATTCACATTTTTCGGAATTACTCCTGCACTTAAGTACCTAGTAATGCTGTTGGCACTTGTTGGTTAACTGGCTGCTTGCTCAATTTGATTTCATTCTAGGTCAATGGGAACTACTTTATAAGTTTTTGAGAGAAAGCTTTGTAACTTTTGATTTACATATATGTATGTCAGAATATGCGGCATGACCGGTGGACCTTTTGAGTGTGTTGGTTAAGTATTTTGTCTCACTCCCTCATGTTACGTCTCAGAGTACCTACATATAGATTTCTAGGTCATTTCTAGTCTTTCAACAGAGGAGCTATGGTAGTAATGATACCACGGCCAAACGAGATGGTCGAGCTGGTCGTGTCCCTGGAAGATGGCAGCAAATAAAAAAAAGGGTCTCGGCTTAAAGCCTCTCACAGATTGGTGCGGCCTGGCCGCGGCGGTCAGAAACCGACAAGCCGACGGATACGCGTATTCGCTATTCACCTTATGCGTTATCATTATCATCATCATCATCATCATATCAGCCGAAAGACGTCCACTGCTGGACGTAGGCCTCCCCCAAAGAGTGCCACAATGACCGGTCCTGCGCCACCCGCATCCAGCGGACTCCCGCGTTATGCGTGCGAATAAAGCAAACATAGACGAATAAACCCTCCACACTACCAATACGTCGAATGCAGGCGCATAAGTCGAATAACGCATAGCGCATAGCGCAGTGTGGTACCGGCATAATATTCAAATCTTGATATAGCGTACCTATCTGTTACTACAACCGTCTTCAAAATGAATGAATTGTATGTTTTGCTGTCTCTACATCTTATTGCTGCGTCTTTAGGTCGTTGTGACAATTGCTCGTTGAATATTGGCCTTAAACTTAAGTGGGACAGAAGTCAATAATAAGGTAGTCCCTATTAAGGCGCCGTAGGTTCATGGGTCTTCTCTCCCTCTCACTGAGCATAAGCGTGAGCGAGATGAAAGTGCGTGCTAGGAAGCGCGGAATTCATGTTTTTTTTTTTTTGCCGTTTAAATAAATAAAAAAGTAACCACTGATTTCTCTCAAACATGATAATATATTGCTGATTTTTAGAAGCCATTTTAATATTTTTAGCTTTTGTGCATAATTTGTAAGGAATATTTTAATTGTATTTTAGACCCTTTTAGACCTATGTTCGTGATTTTTTTCTATCGAGCGAAGATTGCTTAATCATGTTTCTGAACACTGATCTCCCTGCAGAAAAGCCTCAAGATTACTATTCGTATTTATTTTTAACCATATTATCATAAACAGACGCATTATATTGTTTCAAAAACTCTGTTCGCTTAACTTCGCTGAACCTACGGCGCATTATAAATTGGAAAGTTTGAATGTTTGTTACTCAATCACGCTTAAACGGCTCAACCGACTTGGATGAAGTTATGCACGGAGATCGTTTATAGCCTGGATTAAAATATAGGATAGCTTATATCCCGGGTCCACTTAGAGGAAGTCAAGGGCGGAATCTAGTAGACGTAAGTTGATCTAGATCCTATTTTAAGTCCATACCTAATTAACTGGCTATTTTCTTCAGCAACTGATATCCAGCACAGAAACTATAACCAAGGGAAAATCGTATAAATACATGCGGCCTTGGCTGGGAGACGGGCTGCTAACATCAACAGGTAACTTTTAACACATACATCAATCAGTAGATTCATGGATACACGCCTTTATTCCCAAAAGGGATAGGCAGAGCATATCAAACTTATATAAATGATCGCAGTGATTGGTTGCTAGCCCATCGCCCACAACACAGTTCTACCCTGCTCCCTTACTCGACTTTTACGACACCCACGGGAGGAAAGGGAGTGGTGAAATTCTATCCCGACACCACACAGGGGACATGAATCAGTTTGTGACAAAAAAAAGACCGGGTTGCACTCCGGTAGTGCCAGCAGAAGTGAAAACTTGAATAATTTAAATTTTGCAAAAAAAAACCCTTCTTCCCCCCTCCTGTGTGCCAATATATCTAATAACAACCTTATTAGTAGCACGCTATAGTTCAATTTAACTCAGCAAAATTGATGAAGGAGACGGTGAAATAAAATACCAATTTGTTTTTGCCATAGCCAAATATTTTTCAAAGCTTTATCTTTTTAGGAATAACGCGAACGTCCAAATTCGAACTATTTGAATTTGCTCAATAGCAAAACGGTAAAGGACGCGTGGACAGAATTACAAATTTATTTGCAGAATATGCAATTGCAAAAAGTGTTTAACGGCTTTATACTCTTACGAATAGTGTTCAGTTTTGAATGTAGTCGAATCGGCTAACAGCAAAATATGAAAGTTTGATAAAACAAAATGGAATTTGCATTTACGGAAAATGTGTTACGAACTTATACTGTTAACAATAAAGTACAAATTAGAACTATGTGCCCCTAGTCAACCCGTGTAGCGTCGCCTTATAGGTATGCCATTTGGAGGTTTATTATAAAACTTTTGTAAGAATTAAGCCCTGCAATGTAATCTAGATAACTTTTACTTACAGATCAAAATTAATCAATTGAAAATTTTCAGGTCAAAAATGGAAAAGTCACCGCCGTTTCTTGACTCCAGCCTTCCATTACAATATACTGTACACCTTCCTGCCGATTTTCCTGAAAAACGGGAAGGTTTTGTGTGATACACTCAAGGATCGGGCCGATGGTTCCTCCATAGAACTGTTCCCCATAATGGCGATGGCCGCTTTGGATAATATTACCGGTTGGTGAAATGTATTTTTTTTATTTTTTATAATTAGGTACTGCATCAAGCAATTGGTCGCGTCAATCGAATTTGTACGAAAGTTGGCCGTTCCAAGTACATTTTAAGTTGGTCGACTATTAATTACTCGGTAACTATTTGGTAGCCTTCTTAGCCGTGATAGTTTTCCTTTTAAATTCATTTTTCACAGCCACGATTATTTTCACATTCCCATTTAGCCGGCGGAACAAAACAAAAAATTTGGGTTTTAAAACCTCGTTTTAAGACGATGCAACGATTTTGCGCCTAGCAATTTGTCTTAACCACCTAGACGCCCTCAGCTAGAAGATGGAAAGAGACGGCATATACATATACAGTGATAATTATGTACCTACCATGTACACTACTAACATTTTCCGTATGTTACAGAAACCATAATGGGAGTCTCTTTAGATGCGCAAAAGGAAAAAGATTCAAAATATGTTAAATCCATCGACGTGTAAGTTTTAATCAAAATATATATCATTAATTTAGGGCGGGTTGCATCGACTTACGATTACAGACCGATCAACGTTAAATATGGCGCTGACAGCTGTCAGTCCATAGAAACTTGTCAAACGTTCCATACATTCAGATTTTAACGAACACCGCTTACGATTACAGACGGTTTGGTGCAACTCACCCTTAATGCGAAATTCGTGGGTTCGGAATCGGTCATCCGTTATGTTCGAAATTCGCTCGGATAAACAAGTGCGGTAGAGACGGAGATATACAGACGAAGCTCGTTTTCGTTTCGCGGTAACTATTTATTCTGTGGTGTGTTAAACATAGTTCGTATTATTATATCAATCTTCATGCCACGGTTCAGGCATGCCGCTATAAAGCGGCGGTCGAATCCCGGCTCGTACCAATTACTTTTTCGGAAGGTACGGAATATTTACCGTTAGGTTAGCTTTTCGTTGAAGGTTAACACCGGTCTAATCACAAGATTCACAAGGTCTACTTTTCCTTCTGGGTTGGAAGGTCAGACGGCTGCAGTCGCTCTCGTAAAACTAGTGCCTATGCCAAACCTTGGGATTAAAGCGGACCACGAGCTCCTTTAGGGCACTACCGGGAATAACGCTTAGGAGGAAGATGACTATATCAATCTTCATCGCACTATAAGTACCTACCAGACACGCTCTGAGATCCTACCGCGATACGAAAACGGTTTTCGTTCGTGTATCTCCCTTCTCTGTTGCACTTGCTAGTTCGAGCGGCAGCTGGAAGTGTTAACAATATCAGTTTTATGACGTAGTATAACTCCTGCGGCGCTACCACGAAAATCGAAACTCGAAGTTTAGTAGTTAAGAGTAAAGTGCGATACAGATGGAAATACCCGAACTTCGACTTTCAAAGTTCGTGATTATAGCTCTGCGGACATGCGGCACTGACCCTCTGTTGCTTAGATTTGTCATACAGGTTGAGTTCCGCGACTGAATTCGGTTGCCGAATCGCTGAGGTGATTTCGCTCGCGTACAAAAGCTATGACCCTGCCACTGACTGATTCGTCCGCTTTTCGTAATCAGAGCGCCTACCACTAGTGCGCGTAGGTGTAAGGCGATGATTCTGGTGCGAAAGCATTGGACCGCGGCGTTTCGAGGTAGTTTTAGGTTCGCGGCGTCCAAGTGTTGGAATGATCTCCCTCCACCTATCCAAGGAGCGTCTAGCGGGTATACCTTTAGGCGCCAGCTTAAGGGCTATTTGTTGACGCTCCAAAGATCCCAACCCTAACCCATCCAGCACTTTATTTTATTTTTATTTTTTATAAACATCCCAACCGTTTCGCGTTTTTCAATTTGTGTCCCTCATCCCATTGGGCTTGTGTTACATATTTAACAAATTTAGTATATTAATTATTTATTTATTATGTGTAGGTATATATATATGTTTGTATAGGTAGTATGTTGTGTTGCGTTCCGTGGGTCACGTACGGCGCTGTCTGAAAATCAGCGCTGTAGGTGTCTGTCTGACACCTCGGCATAATGCTGAGACAGCGACCGATTCACCCCGCGAAGACACACACATTATGTGTCAATTATAATGTACATCTTACTTACACCTTACTACTCACCACTCAGAGGGCCTATCGCCAACGGTATTCGAAATTTTCTCTCTCTGTCACACTTACGTATGAACTCGCAAGTCTGACGGAGAGGTAAAATTTGGAATGCCTTTCGCGGTAGAGACCCTCATAGCGGCTACCGCGAAACGCACGTTTGCTAGTTCGAGCAGCTCAGATGCGGTCAGAATCAAACTGGCGGAGTTTGGGGTCTTACTTAATTCAGTTACACACGATCATAGCTGCGTCTCTATCAGTTGTCATGACAAATTGTATCGACTTGTTGTGTGCTTTACGTCGCACGTAAACATGATCATGCTAGCTAGTCTTTGATCGCATAGTGTTGTTTCTTGTTTTAAACACTTGACGTGCATGATTGATGATGTACTTAAGGCGTGTCCGCTGCGCCAAAAAACTAACAAAAGGAAAAGATTGAACAATGTATTATTTGTCATAACATTTCACTTTTCTTTTGACAGCTGTCATCCCAGTAGGTACAATTTGTCATCTATGACGTTTGTTTCTTACAAAAGTCAAAGCGTGACATAATGGTCCCCCTCCCCCGCGGGGAATGTTTTCCATCTGTGACGGAAAACAAAAAAATTATGGCCCTTATCTATTCGAAACACGTGTTTAAAAACATCTATAACACGGCGCAGCGGACGCGGCTACTGTACCGTATAAATGTAACTTCTGATTTATTACTCTGCCTCCCAGACAAAATTACATATCTTTCATATTTTTTTTATTTCAGGGTTAGCCAAATTATCGCTACTAGGATGCGAGACGTTTTCCTGGGCAACGATTTTTTATTTTCTTTGACGCCATTGAAAAGGAGGCAAGATAAGGCTATTGAATTTATGAATAAACATACAAAGGAAGTTATTGCAGCGAGGAGGAAAGAACTGAATAATATGAGTGCCAAGAAATTGCTCGAAAGTTCAGAATTAGGTTAGTGCACGCTTTTATCTTACTATTCCTTTACACATTCACTATAGTAGAATTATTCCTATTTGCGTCATTTGACAGCTGTCGTCCCAGTACAAATTATGTCAAATTTGACGTTTATTGTACTGGGATGACTGGCTGTCATGACGCAAATACGAAAGCACCACCTATACCAAGAATCGCTAACCACTACGTTCGTAGCCAATCCTGTGGTTTTCCTCAATCAATCAATCAATCAAATATTTATTTGCATAAAATACAGTATAAGTGGATGTCATAGTATTACGAATAGTGTCATGTATTAAGGCGGTGCAGTGTAGGCGTGCAAATATTCAAATCACTCTAAAATTAATCTTACGTAATTATTTACATTATACATAATTATATTATTGTTTACGTTTATATTACATGTAAAAAAGAAGAAATAGTCCATATAATCACAGTTAATTCAATTTTAGGTCTAAACTTAAACAATCTTATATGTCTCCAAAAATAATCTTATACTATAAAAACATTTATCCAGCAGCCAGCTATTCAACTTAGATTTGAACAGATTACCCTCTAACTTCTTTAATTCCTCGGGCAGACGGTTGAAGATGGCAGTACACATGTTGAGTGCGTTCCGCTTGTAAATATCTTTGTGAAATTGCGGTTTCAGGTACAAGTTCTTCCCTTTAAGTCTAGTCTCCCTTTGCAAGTTTTCCCCACGTTTGCTAAAGTACTATTGGAGTTTCTTTACAAATACGCATACTTCTCTGAGGTATAAACTAGGCAAAGGCAAAATATGCAGTTTCTTAAACAATGGGACACAGCTATCATCGAACCACGCATTGTAAATGACTCTGACGCACTTCTTCTGAATCCTAAAAACTCTATCTACGTCCACTGAATTACCCCACAGAATCAAACCATACAGTAACACCGAAGAAACATACCCGTGGTATGCTGTGAGCGCAGCCTCCAGCGAGACTGTATCTCGTAGTCGTTTTGAGACAAAAACGAAGCGATTTAGGCTCGCACAGACTTCGTCTACGTGAAGCTTCCAATTCATGTGCTTGTCCATGGCATAATGCCTAAAAACTTAAACGTGTCAACTTTGTCAACGTTTTCATTATCATAATTTAAATGTAATTTTATGTCAGCCAAATTATATGAAAGAAATTGCAGTTTTATTTATATTAATCTATCATTATCGTATATAGCGGAAAGCGACTACGGCGTAGCGTAGGCGCCCGCTAGTCGGCTTTCTGGCAGTGGAAGTGTTATATCATTCTCAGCTCTACAGAGTAGTCTGTAGCACCTTAAAGGTGGTTCGCTTTCAATAAAAAACGTTGTTTGACATTCACATGACTTATGTAACTATAACTTTCATAAATTGGCTTTCCATTTGCGTGAAATAATATATTTTTACATTAGCTACCTGTTGCCTTTTTTTATGCACTTTGAGACTGCATAATTCACAACATTATTTACTTTTCAGGTATGAAAAATAAACACGCCTTTCTAGACTTGCTGTTATTAGCCGAAGTAGATGGCAAAGTGATAAGTGACGAGAGTGTTCAAGATGAAGTAGTAACGTTTATGTTTGAAGTACGTATTAGACAATAAAATAGAAGACGTTACACGAGCGAAATTAGCAGGACTGCGGAGCAAGCTCACAGAAAATCTAGTAAGGTGTGACCTTGATTTGGCTGGCCGCCGTGCTTCCGACACATATACACACGGTATACACAGTCCTAACGATATCGGCCCGTGTAGCGCTCCTATAAAGTAATATCTAGTTTCTCCATGGCCGCAGCATTTGTTTCGAGAGAAGCAAAGGCTGTCGCAAAGCCACTACTGGTCAATCTCATGGCCGCGAATGAGTACCTACAGCACTCTAGCTTAGGTATCTGTATTAGCATATATACAATTATGAACCTGCACTTACAGCTTGCGGAATCCTTTATATATCTGACTCAGCTGTACCAGCTCCATATGAGCTGGGGGACCTTCGTCCCCGAGAATGTCCTCCACCTCCCCTTACAGACATCCCTTACCACACAACTGATGCTGTACCTACCAATTCACACGCCATTGTTCCAGTTATAATTACCCGGGTGCACCCTTGATTGATGACGATATGGCCTGAGGCTGACACTTCTGAACCTGAGACCCTGTTGTTACACTTGTTACTTATCCTCTCACACTAAAGAACTCCACGACTAAGAACTGTGTTATCGCATGTACGTGACATGTAGAAAAATCTTATTCATATACATGATATACCGTCACGCCTCCCAAATAGAATAAGACCTGTGGACGCACATAAATAGATCACATCATAAACACACGTGTAAATGGACCAAATCGTTGTAATATCATAGGATGCATTTAAAGTGATTATGGAAACCCTGGATTTGCTCCAACACTAATATTACAAATCTGCACTTAACTGTTCGTTCGCAATATAGCCGTTAGGGACTACCCGCTTACCCGTCAACATTGTTATAAAATGATTACAACGGTGTTGCTACATAAAATAAATCAGCTGTTTGAGACATGATTATTAACATCAATGTAAATACTATGTTGAATCATGACCATTCACGACAATGGCAGTATACCTCAAGCATGCTGAACGTAGAATAATCTGGACAGGCTATGGTAATAATAATACCACATGCGAGCGAGCTGGCATACGAATCTCGATAAGTGTGACGGAAAGAGAAATATCATTCATAGTCCTTGTCATAGTTCCACTTTTTTTGTTGGGCACAACTGATTTAGTATGAAATTGTGCCTAACAAACCATTACCCGTCCAAATTTAGTAGGTTGTTTATGGCAAGTCATTAGCCATTTTAGGACCGGTTCTTAATTTAGCTGCATAAGAGCTTCTCCGTCCCTCACTGTGATAACATGTACAGCCCGTCCATAGTATTCTAGGTTCAAGACCTCAAGAGATCAAAAAGCAGAACGGTTTGCCAGGGATCAATCGTTAGCTCGCGTGGATCATCGGTTTAATGGCCTTCACAAGCGTAGCAATTTATTGCAACAGCAGACTTAAACGCAGCTATATTTAGAATGAGAAACAAATACACTATACCCATACCTTGATCCTTAGTATAGTAAGAATGGGAGTAGGTATATTGCCGAATTGTATTGATGTGGTTAAATGCTACAAAGGTTAAGGTTTCCTTTTTAATGTGCAGGGCCACGACACAACGGCGTCAGGGACGGTGTATGGCTTGTTTTGCATCGCGAAATATCCAGAAGTGCAGCAAAAGATCTTGGAAGAACAAAGAGATGTATTAGGCCCTGATTTAGAAAGAGATCCGACGTTCAGGTATATATCCGTCCTTTTTCACGACGGCTCTTGTCGCAAAAACGGCAGATACCGATAAAAAAGGAGGAGGTTCTCAATTCGGTTGTATTTTTTTTACACTTTTTGTTAACTGTGCCTAAAAACTTTCTTCTCGTACTACCGACTATAAGTTACGGTGTCCCCTTTGGTTGCCGTCACGTGGGCCGTACGCTTGTTTGCCGCTATCATAACAAAGAAAAACTATAAGAGCTCAATTACTTACTTACTTAATACTATTTTAATTTAACAGCGAGCTTCAGCAGATGAAATACCTAGAGTACGTCATCAAGGAATGCCTCAGACTGTATCCATCTGTGCCCCTCATAGA
This sequence comes from Epinotia demarniana, assembly GCA_945867215.1. Classification (NCBI taxonomy): domain Eukaryota; kingdom Metazoa; phylum Arthropoda; class Insecta; order Lepidoptera; family Tortricidae; genus Epinotia; species Epinotia demarniana. The sequence continues at coordinate 5,877,100 of OX244262.1, forward strand.
AAGGATGGTAACCAAAGATACCGGTAAGCATTAAGGACATTACACACCTAGCGATTTTTCATTACACACCTACGAACCACTGGACTGGTTGAACGCCACTTCCAATGAAGCTGTTTCGCTGTGACGTCCGTTAATGTCGCCTATCTCTTTTAGGCCTGCTACACACTGGCGCGGCATGCGGTGGTGATCAATATAATAAAGACAGCAAATGACAAGTTCACTATCATCCGCCGCGGCCAGGCCGCGCCAGTGTGATGCGGGCTTTACTTACTACAAATGACGGTCAGCATGGTTAGCACAAGACGGCACGTGAGCTCTCTTACACTATCCGTCTTTTTCTAAGTTTTCTAATAAGAGAGAGACGGATAGTGCAAGAGAGCTCGCGCGCCGTCTTGTGCTAACCGTGCTGGGCTGTTATTCACTACGCGCTAATGCGGCTCACCCCGCCGGTCACTCGTCACGAACCTAGACCTCTACCTACGCTCAGTTACTACGCATTGCGGTGTCAAGGTTTGTTTGTGGGTGAGCGTTGAGGTGAGCTTAAAACAAGTTACAGAATAGGGGCCAGGGGGACTGCAGTGGTGAGGTTTCCAGTTTTAAGCCTGCACGGCTATCACAAGACGGCGCGCGAGTTCTCTCGATTTTCTCGCACTATACCTCTCTTTCTAATTTTTCTAATAAGCTAGAGACCGGTAGTGCGAGTAAAATCGAGAGCGCTCGCCCGCCGTCTTGTAATAGCCGTGCTGCTTCCACAATGCGCAATTTTTTTCGTTACACGACTCACTATCAGACTCTAGAGCACCTACTTTTTTACAGAAATGGGAGGCTTACGCTTCCCCAAAAACACAAACGTCGTGATCAACATTTACCGTATGCACAGGAACCCGGACGTATTCGAAGATCCTCTGGAATTCCGACCAGAACGATTTGAGGCCTCAAATAATACGAAGAACGCATTTAGTTTCATTGGTTTTAGCGCCGGTCCTAGAAACTGCATTGGTAAGTAATTATACATGTATCAAGAGCCTAGTAAATTATATACTTAGACTCAAAAGTAGAGAGGATTAGGTGAGTACTAATACAAATAGTTTCGTAAGGCTATTAGACCTCGACTTAACACAATAGTGACATCTATGAACTCAGTGAAAAAGTTCCTAATAGATGGCCACAACCACTTGCGGGCTCCACTCGCATCCCGAGACGCAGCTATCAACGGAGCAATTCATTGCACGGTGTATCATGACAAATTGAAAGGAATGTATGCAATGCCCTTAACAGTGGGATGGAGTGAGATAACAACATGCAATCAAGTTGTTGGTATAAAAACTAGCCTAGTTTAGCTCTAGCAGAAACTACCTTGGAAATAAATACGTTTTTGATAACAATTCGTTTTTGCAGGTCAAAAATTCGCCATGTTGGAAATGAAAGTGACATTGTCGGCAATTGTGAAGCGCTTCAAACTGTCGCCGTGTGGGGACGAGCCTGAGCCTTGCGGGGACCTCATACTGAGATCCAAGAATGGAGTACACGTGAAAATGGTGTCGAGAAATTAAAATCTTAATCAAAGTTATCAACTACATTTATCAAATAATAAGACGCCTCAGAAAAACACGACCAAATTGCTTAATATTTATTTATCGTATGGCAAATCAGTATTTAAAACCGTGAGATCTTGGAAAAGACAGTACGGTTGCCAGGTTGTTGCAATTGCTTAAGCACCTGCTTGACGGTTGCCCCTCCGACAGAGCGACTTTGGTCTGGATGGACCGCGCAGACAGTTCTTTCCAGTAACACTTCGTTTGACCTTCGGGTGCCTTTGGTCGTCGAGCGGCTAGTGACCGCTTGGAATGTATTGTGATCGCCGACCGTCCGTCTAGCTAGCCAACAAGTTAGTGACGAGCCACCCATGTCGCGAAGCCACTTCTGGCCACTCTCATGCCCGCGAATAAGTACCTATAGCACTCTAGCTTAGGTATCTCTATTAGCATATATGCAACTATAAACCTCTCTCTCCTCTTTCAGAATGTCCTCCATCCTCCCCTCATAGACATCCTTTACCACACAACTGATACTGTACCAATTGTAATAAAAAATATAATTACACGGGTACACCCTTGATTGATGATGATATTATAGCCTGAGGCTAGGATTATCGAACCTCAGATCCTGTTGTCACACTTGTTACTAATCCTCTACACTAATGGACTGCACAAAGTCTAAGAACTGTGTTATCGCATGTACGTGACCTGTAGAAAACCTTTATGCCTACTACTAATATACCGTCACGCCTACTAAAGAAAATAAGACCTGTGTCAGCACATAAATACACGTGTAAATTATACCAAATCGTTATTATAGCATAGGTTGCATCGAAAGTGGTTATGGAAAGAGCTCACCCTGATTTTCCCCCTACAAATCTGCACTTAACTGTTCGTTCGCAATATAGCCGTTAGGGACTACCCGCTTACCCGTCAACATTGTTATCAACATGATTTCTTGTAGATGTTGCTACATGAGAAAAATCGGCTCTTTGAGACATGACTATTAATATTAATACTATCGTGAATCATGACCGTTCACAACCACCCACGAAGGTCGCGCTGTCGGAGGCTTGTTGGTTTAATACCGATTTTTACTCGAGCACCCTCAGGGCCTGCCGCGAAACGAAAATGAACTTCGTTCGTGTATTTCCCTCTCTGTCGTACTTGCTAGTTCGAGCGACAAAGACGGAGATACAGCGGTAGCCCCTCAGATCCGTTACCGCGATATCACACTCACTTGTTAGAGCGACCGAGAGTGGGAGACACACGAACGGACGAAGTTCGAGTCTCACGGTGTAGTTTGCTCAGGAACCGGATCCGGGCGGGACCCTAAACCTTAGAGCATTAAACCAACCGGAGTGGCCTTTGACAGGCGTTCCCCTCTGCCAAAAGTATATGACCAGTGGTCATACACATTGTATGGACTGACGTTTATATGACGATTATGACGTAGCTATTTGCACGTTACGCATACCTACATTTGACGTTCCCCTCCCCCGCAAAAATCGGCAGACTTTTTATGTACAGAAAATGACTCATGGCCACTCCGGTTGGTTTAATGCTCTAAGCCCTAAACTAACAAACAATAAAATTATATTTGAAATAGCCGGCCTTAAGGCGGCGCCAAACAAGCGAAATCGGCGGACGACCAAGCAAAGTCACAGAAAATCTATTATGGAGTGACCTTGATTTGGCCGGCCACCGGGCTTCCGGCTACACAGGCCAAAATCTTTGGCCAAAATCATCAAAATCACGCATGCAGGCCGCCGATTTCGTTTGTGTAGCGCCTCCTAAACAACGACAAATACAATAATGAGACCAATAAACTCATAATTTATTCGATTGGTTTCTCTCAATAATGTACAGCCTGATAATCCACGTACAGTATGGACGCGGATTATTGGGCTGTACATTATTTGGCCGTGCATTAATGGCTCCCGACAGTAGTGACCTCTGTGGTAGTGACATGACATTGACACTGACACTGAGTGTCAGACACTGACGACGACAAATAAATAAATACGTTCCTAGGGCTCACTGAAGAAATTCTTAAGATCTAATCGAAAATATGAGCTCAGACGCTCTAAATGTCGCTCGCCGAAAGCTCAACGAGGTGCTCGGTGAAAAATCTACAAAATACTTTCATCACATGAAGCAGTGGTTCCGTATGAAGCTTACGAAGGAAGAATTTGACACTGAAGCTCGATCCCTACTGTCTTCCGACCAAGTACACTTCCACAACGAGTTCTTGTTGGCTTTGCTGAACAAAGTGGAAGGTTTGGCGGAAACTTGCGTGAACATCGCGCAAGAGAAAGCTAGCACACACAGGAACAGCCGCCGGCATAAGAGAAGCTCGCGAACTTCGGAGAAGTCGAATTTCGAACCAGATTTGCTGGAGTACTTGCCAGCCAACTCGCCGCCTGGAGCGGGCAGCGATGGCGCCCTGAAATACGCGGCACAGGTAATATCTGCTTTTTTTGTATGTTGAAGAAAGATCAGGTCAAGAGTAAGCTAAAACGACATCAAGCATCGTTGGTAAAGCGATATAGATGAAGCAAGAGAGGTTTGTAAAGATGGAAATCCATGATCTTTGTTTACGCCGCGAAACAGGTGCGATTATAAGTATGTGTGTGTGTGTATGGTATGTTGAATGTACTGGCAACTGTATTCTGTTGCTAATGGATAGAAATTATAGGATGTTTTGTATATGCCATGCAAATGGTTTTCAGACAATATTGCTTAGTTATAAGTCAATTTCATACTATTGTGGTTTAATTTAGGGTTACAACACCTAATTACTGTGCTCAGAATCATACCATTTGAGTTCCCTTTTGTTTCTTTTAGGATATGACATGCCTATCACTGATATTTATCTCTGAATATGTAAAGTTTGATGACTTTTTGGTAGTGTTGTGTACTGTCACTTTTGAAATGTCAAGCAAATAACTGCAACAAAACTAATTCAAACAAAATATTCAATATTTCAGGAAATCTTCCTCCCAGACCATGCGCTGGTTGTGGGCCGGTTCATGCTCGCAGCATGGGAGCTCGGGCTGGAGGGAGCTGATGACGAGGCAGCAGACTTAATTGTGGTGGCCGTACAGAACTTCCTCAAGAACATAATCTCAGCCGTAGTGACACAGCGGAAAGGGTACAAGCTTCGGAGCAAAAACTTCATGTACGATGTTGGCACGGACATGCCCAACGTGTGGTTAAGGTTAGTGTACATTGATCAATCAGTTCTTGTTCCTTAAAACGAGCATTATGTATTAGTACAACCACAAACATAGCTTCTTGATTGTACATAAACACATTATTTTCTCATTGGATATGTATTATAAGAAGAACTATGTGTGTTATTAAATGGTATTTTCTTTATCTGAAGATAAGGTAAATATATTAGTGGAAGCCCCACAAGCCCAATTTCAGAAGAAAATCGCAAATCGATGTACAGTTTAGCCGTTTGGCACACGCATACTAGACGTCAAAACAATTTTTTTGACCCGCAGTTCCTAAAAAAATTTCCCTTAGGGGGGGAGTGGCGAAACATTTTTCTTTTTGTATGGAAAAAAAATTTTTTTTTTCAGAAACCTATCGTGTGTAGTATCATATGAAAGGGCTTTTTGAGGCGAGTCTAAAAATATGCCACATCATTACATTTTAGCCATATTATTTAAATAAAAACAAAAATAATTTTCGAAACATACCATATTTGGGCTCCTCCAGACACGATATGGCTGATTTTTTTAAAACTCAATATACCACAAATGATACGTGATATCCTCATATCTAACCTCAAAAAAGCAATTTTGAAAATGATTGCATTAACTATTTTTTTTTAATTTTTCAATATTACCAAGTGCAACAATCAAATAAAAAAAATCAAAAAAAAAACTATGTGATATTATTTATAAATTGCTTTCTTGGGGTTAGATATAAAGATATAACGGATCAGTTGTTATACATTATATCCTGATATCTTTATACAACGTGTCCCAAAACTCAACGATAAGCCGGCACCAGAGGATGGAGCTGCTTATGATTAGTCGAGAAAAAATAAGGAAAAAACTATATCTCAAAAAAAAAAAAAATCTTTTGAAAATAATTGCCATAGTGGTATCAATACTATTTTTTTACACCATGATGATTGAAAGTGGACTGTAACAAAAAATCTTTCAAAATTGTATGGACAAAATGAATTTTCATTGTTTTTTGTGTAAAAACTACATGTATTATGGTATTTTTAAGAACTGTGTTAGATAGCAGGGCTACTTAAGTTTCCAAAAACAAAAAAAAAACAGTAATTTTTGAATATTTGTAGACATGGTCGTTAAAAATACCATTAGGGATGTCGATTTTCGATGAATTTCATTTTTTTTCTGTAATTTCTAAAATAATTGAGATATATTTTTTTCCTTATTTTTTCTCGACTAATCATAAGCAGCTCCATCCTCTGGTGCCGGCTTATCGTTGAGTTTTGGGACACGTTGTATATTACCTATATATTTTGTGACAAAAACTAACCAAACTATACCAACTGATGAAAAAGCGCAGTTAAAGGGTTAAAGAGGTATTCCCCGTTGGATATATGGATACTACGTATCATTTTATGATTAATAAGTAACGTATCTGCAGTACAGTTCCATAAGTCACGTAAAATAGGTATTCAGGTAGAACTGTTTCCCTTGGTGATATTGAAAAATTAAAAAAAAATACGTAATGCAATCCTTTTCAAAATTGCTTTTTTGAGGTTAGATATGAGGATATCACGTATCATTTGTGGTATATTGAATTTTAAAAAAATCTGCCGTATCGTGTCTGGAGGAGCCCAAACTTGGTATGTTTCGAAAATTATTTTTGTTTCAATTAAAAAAATATGGCTAAAATGTAATGATGTGCTATATTTTTAGAATCGCGTCGAAAAGCCCTTTCATATGATACTACACACGATAGGTTTCTGAATTATTATTTTTTCCCATACAAAAAGAAAAATGTTTCGGAACTCCCCCCCCCTAAGGGAATTTTTTTTTGGAACTGCGGGTCAAAAAAATTGTTTTGCCCTATAGTATGTGTGTGCCAAACGGCTAAACTGTACATCGATTTGCGGTTTTTTTAAGCGTAGGGCTACCACTATATCCATTCCGTAGAGTGTTGCATTTCTTTATCACATGATTGCAAGATGTGTTTGTTTCATGGTGCTTGGCTTACAAGCCAAGCAACAGCCTTAACTACAAAGATGTGTCATCATCATCATGTTAGCTAAAATACGTCCACTGCTGGATACAGGCCTCCCCCAAGGAGTGCCACAATTACCGGCTCTGCGCCACCCGCATCCACCGCACTCCCGCGACCTTTACCAGGTCATCAGTCCACCTAGTGGGGGGGCTACCCACGCTGCGCCTTTCGGTACTTACGTGGTCGCCACTCGAGAACCTTTCCGCCCCAACGGCTTCACTTGCAATGCCCCGTCCACTGCCACTTAAGTTTAGCAAAGATGTGTCCATGGAATAAATAACCTCTATTCTTCAAGTACGAGTTAAAAAGTCAAAATTTACAAGTGCGTTAAAAAAAAATAACCATTGTCAAGAAGACATGCTGAAACAAGCTCAATAGTTAGTATTTATGGCCAAATTAAGTTTATGACATTTATCCTAGCTACCAACTCAATCAATCAATCAATAAGCCCTTATTTGCTAAAATACTGTTTCCTATCGTAGCTCGTTTTCTTTGTTACAGTAGGCATGTTCAGAGAATATCTTAAGTAATAAGCGCCTGTCCGCATAGGCCTCCTCCATTTCCTTCCATTGATTTCTTTCTAACGCCACGCTAAGCTACCACCTACCTACTTAAAAATGAAATGCACCATCACTGTGTGTATAGGAACTCTCGCCAGCTGTGGGACCCGCTAGGCTCGGGGCGCGCGGAGTCGAGCTCGAGCTCGAGCTCGGGCTCGGGCGAGGCGCTGGCGCCGCGCTGCCCGCCCACCGCGGACGAGGTGCAGCACGCCGCCGCCGCGGAGATCGCCTGCAGGTATGTTCTACGTGAGGTGGGGCACAGACAAATGTCATCCCGCTCGAATTAAACTAACACATACTTACCTAAATGTTGTAATATTATGTAAAGAAAATATTTAAGATCTTTACAAAAATTGACATGTAAAAATACGTTTTATTAAGGAATAAATGAAATGAAATAATTTAGAGCAGCCCAACTGGGGAAGTACCTCCAGAAGACCACAGCCATAATAACACTACTACTTGCTCTGTAGTGGTGTTGTGTTCCTGGTGGTGAGCAAGGTCGCCAAAGCTCCATGCGTTGTGTTGAGGAGCGAGGTAATTTGTTCGTTCAGCTGTCAACACGGCGAATCCTCAAACATATCAAGGGTCGACTACGCCCATGACTCCTTTGGAGTTGCATGCATATATAGGCTGCGGTGTCCGCTTACCATCACATACGCTTGTTTGCCAACGAAGTTGTGTAAAAAAAAAAAAAAATGCATTCTCCGCCACAGCGTCCCGAACCCCTCACCGAACGACGAAAAGCTGACCATAGATGAGTTCTACAACACTCTACAGACGCACCGGAACACAATCGCCAGCCATTCGGTGTACGCCGTCAACATGGAGCGACTGGCCGTCATGCTGAGCCACCCCAGTTATTGACAGGGCACCTTAACGATAGTACAGACATGTGTGATGTAAGAAAATGATGCGCTGGCGCGACGCGGCTTGCGTCTGCTGAGAGGGCAGATATACTTGATACGAAAATCTAGCAGTAAATAAAACAAATCAATTATTTATTCTGCAAATAGGCCCGCTTTTACATGTTCAATACAAGGAGTCCTCAAATCAAGCGTCCATAGGCTACGGTGGCGGCTTACCATTAGACAGTACATTTGTATGTTTGCCACCGCCGTAGTATAAAAAAATACACCCAGTACAAAAATTGGCAATGTGAATCATCTATTTAAATAGCAAATAGAATAGAGTTTGTTTTGTTTTCAATTCGAACGAAACAAAAATGGTATCTACTCGACGTCTGCCCCCAAAGAGTGCCATAATGACCGGTCTTGGGCCACCCGCATCCAGCGGACTCCCACGACCATTACCAGGTCATCAATCCGCCTACACACGTTGCGCCTTCCGGTACGTGGTCGCCACTCGAGAACCTTTCCGCCCCAACGGCCATCGGTTCTACGTGCTATGTGCCCCGCCCACTGCCAATTAAGTTAAGCGATTCGAAGGGCTATATCGGCAACCTTTTAATAGGCCTTTAGGGGCCGATGTAAGTGTATTGTGACGTCAGGATGGCGAGTGGACCAAATTTCGTTTTCAAACGAGGTAGATACATAGACTTTTATTAATCTTCATTGAAATTCATGAGTTCCACCCGCCATCCTGACGCTCACCAAATCGCGTGATTTCTGCCCGTGTGGATAAAGCTGCAAACGCACAGAGAGCGGTGGCGGGGCGGCGGCGCGGCGCGGTGCGGAGGCGGTACCGGTTGTAATGTTCGAGCTAATACGGAAGGGTCCGCACAGAAAACCGCGCCGCGCCGCGCCGCTCTGTGCGGATCGTTTCATATTAGCTCGAACATTACAACCGGTACCGCCTCCGCACCGCGCCGCGCCGCTGCCCCGCCACCGCTCTTTGTGCGTTTGCAGGTTAAGTGTCGGAAGCACGAATAGTGCTACCTAACCTTACTGCACCGTTGGAACTCAGAATTATACCTACACTTTGCGCGCCGCTAGCGGGGATTCTGGCAGTTGGTTGGCACACGCGCTTACGGTCGGTCAATAATCGCTGCTTATTACGCGCGCAATAAAAGTTGTGACCAATTATTACCGTTACCGTGAGGGTAGGGTAAGGACAGGCGCGTTCAAGGCAGCTCCATTCTTAAATTTAGTAGGCATTCATTTAATAAATAAATTAATTAATGTGGCACGGCGGCCGACCAAACCAAGCCTTCAGCCCACCGTTTGTTCGTGTAGCGGCACCTTTTGGGCCGCTGAGGACAAAGCTGTGTGCGATGCCTCTAAGCTGAAAATGTTATTGGCTACTTCGATACAGATGTTAAGTGTTATATTAATAAAAAAATAAGTACTCGCTCACGTCTTTTATTACTCAACATTAAAAACACTAACATTTGTAAATATACTATTTAAACGACAAAATGCACTCGATATTAAATTAACACATTGATCTAGAAATTCTTTATATGGAAGTGTATGGACGTTAGCAACCGTGCTGTTTTTCTGATTTTGATATCCCGCAAATGCACCATTAGGATGGCATGTTGTTTGTTTTTAAAAGGGTAAGGCCGCGGAGCGTTTCAGTCGGCACACTTTTATGTAACGATTTGTGGAGGGCCTAGCGTGACAAAATCACCAAGTTTGAACAAAAACAAATAAGCTTGCTTTTCTACTCGCGATATATATTAAAACTAAACGCCACCATGAGGTTTTAGTCAGCAATAAATCGTTACATTAAAGTGTGGCAGCTTACTTATAAAAAATATTATATAAACTTATCAAATAAAAAATACAATGAAATCATTCGACCGATAGGGCGATGCTTTAAACAATGACCCCGCAATATTAAAATTGCTCTATAAAACGAAACGGCTATAGTACATATTTTAATGTTTAATTACTTGACTAGCTTCTGCCTGCGACTCCGTCCGCGTGGAATTCTTTTATATCGTAGCTCTATAGAAACCTTAACTTGCTCAGGGGATCTTTTTGCGGGATAAAAACTATCCAATGTCCTTCCCTCTCCATACCTCATCTAAATTGGATTGAAGAGGTAACATACAGACACACTTCCGCATTTATAATATTAGTAAGTCTGGATGAAAATATAAGAAGTGAAAATTGTGAAATGAAATATTATAAAAGAATAAGAAGAACATACGTACTTTTAACAGAATTGTTATTGCTGAAAATTAGACTAATGGAATTAGACGGAGACTTCCAATCATTCAATGACACTCACAATAAGAGAGCTTACCCTATATCGCATTGTGTAAAACATCGAAAGTTTTGCCTTTCTTCGCAGGACAGGACGCAGAGGAATGAGATGAAAGTGTGTCTTTCTCTCTTCAACTGATAGTTGCGTCCTGTATGATGGGCCATGATGCCGCGGCTATAAAGCTTGACAATGTTAGCTCTTATAATTACTATTAAATAGGATCCCTAACTAGTATATTTTGGTCATTCATATCCCCGTCTCACTCTATCTTATAGCCCCCCGCCGATTTAGCAGTTCGCCACGCAGGAACATCTGGACGCAGTAAATATACAAACGACAGCAGTAAAAGTTAAAAAGGTTCACACACGTCACTGCACTTTTCATACAAACTATTTTCGCAGTACCTACATTGCCTACTTACAAAACAATTTCATGTTATTATGGTTTCATTTAGTCAATGATGGATTACCGCTTAATATCAAGGTTTTTTTTAAATATTGACTAATACTTACTATCTATCTACAACAATGATACCATACCTATATATTAATTAAAATGTTTCGTTCAAGCGACATCAATTCATATATTTGACACCTAGCTTGGCACATCTTCTTTGGATATTAACCCTTAACACTTTCGCAACCGGTCTTAACATAGAACAATTCACCAGAAACCGACAGAATTTGGTAAGTGTCTAAGTTCATACTACTGCCCGCCTGGCGGGCTCAGCCGGCATCTGAGCATACGAGTGCCTACCAGGCGGGAGGCGGGTTCTTGGTCGCGAACGTGTTAAGGCTTGGCCAAACACAGGGCGCGACGCAGCGCCGCGGTTGCGCGGCGCGACCGCGGCGGCATTAAATACATGCTAACAGGTTAGCGACGTTAAACAGACTGCGTCCCGCCGGCATCGCGCCCCGCTTCTGTCGCGCCCCGCGCCGCGCTGCCCCGCGCGTCCACTCGGCGCGAGCGCAGTGCAGCGCGGCGCGGACGCGGCGGCACGCACAGCCGCGCTGGGTCACACCAAGGAATGAGCGACCCTCCGCGCGCGCATGCTGTATCCGGGCGCGATCCGCGCGCGCCCTGTTTGACCAGGCATCGCGCCGGCATCACGCGGCGCGGACGTCGCGCTGCGTGGCGCTCTGTGTCTGGCCAAGCCTTTAATGGGACGCGTATGATCTCTAAAAAAAATCTTCATCACGGCATGAGCGGCGAAGACCCTGGCTCCGAAGGTGACTGGACGACCACAGTCGGCACTCTACCGGCCTGCGGTGACCGACTAGCCGACGACCTCCTACTCTGTGGCATCTCTCCCATCTCGTGGCCTTCCCCAGGATTCCCTTCAGCCTCAGGATTCCTGATCCCCGCTCCGAGGAATCTTCGCTTCTTCCAGCCGAGGTAGGCGAGGACGATGAGGAAAGCGCCTATGCCGAGCGCGCCGAAGGTGACGCCGGTCGCTGACGCTGTCGACATGGTATACAGGCCTGGATAAAAGGAGGTCGTTAGATCGGGGCTCAAACAAGAGTTTTTACAAGCTTTTTAACTTGACCTCGTATATGTAAGTATACAGGGTGTACCAAAAATGGGGTGTGAACCGATTAAAGGCATAACAGGTATCGTACTCTGATAAGAAAACACTAAAATAAATTCCTTTTTGGCGCTTTTTTCACATTCGTATGGAGCAGGTCGCCCCAGTCGGCCAACGCTCCATACAAATGTAAAACAATCGCGTAAAGAAAATATATATATATATTTTTTTCCCCTTTTTTATCTGCGATCGGCTCATTAGCCATAATCAGATTTTGTGACATTTCTGTGTTTCAAGAGGTATTCCATCGAACACTCTCCCTCTTAATTTTAGGCGAGTTCACTATCTAGTTCTAGTGTCTCTGGTCTAACTGTAGTATCTGCCATCTTTTAAGCCTTGTCATGGTGTCATTGACATTAACCAGGTCCCTGGCGAGATCGTTTGTGTGCTTGTGGAGCCGTTCTTTGTATTTAACACAATATCTGTTAATTTCTTCTTTAATAGTTGGCATTCCTAAGTATTCATGTATCTCTGTATTTCTTGCGAACCATGGTGCGAGTGATATAGCCCTTAGGACATTATTCTGGAACCTTTGCAGTATCTCAAGGTTCGAGTTACTGGCGGATCCCCATAGTTCGATTCCATATGTCCATATCGGTTTTATGACGCACTTGTAGACTAATAATTTATTACTTAGTGTAAGAGGTGATTGTCGTCCGATCAGCCAGTACAGGCGCTTGTAGTGTAGATCTGCTTCTTTTCTCTTTGTTCTGATGTGTTTGGCCCATGTTAACCTTCTATCTATGTGAAGCCCAAGATATCTGACGCTCGTTTCTTGTAGAAGTTGTTCTCCTCTCAGGTTAATAGTAGGGTATTCTCCTCTTCGAAGCGTGTATGTTATTTGTGTTGATTTCCCAATATTTGGCTTTATTCTCCATTTTTCTAACCATTCGTCTATTTTATACAGATGCCTTTGTAGTTTTTCAGCTGCTATGGTTGGATTATCATGACTTGAGAGACAGGCAGTGTCGTCGGCATATGTGGCAGTAATTACATCGTCACTACAGGGTAGGTCTGCTGTGTATATGGAGTACAGAACCGGACCAAGGACAGAGCCCTGTGGTACGGAGGCTCTGATACTGTACAATTGGGATACCTCTTCTCCAAGTTTGACCTGAAATTTTCTGTCGAGCAAGTACGATTTTAAAACCATGTAGAATGAATTTGGTAGTAATTTTTTAAGCTTATGTAACAGACAATATGTCTTAGTTTTTAGGGTTCCGTACCTCAAAAGGAAAAAACGGAACCCTTATAGGATCACTTTGTTGTCCGTCTGTCTGTCTGTCAAGACCCTTTTTCTCAGGAACGAGTGGAGGTATCAAGCTGAAATTTATATAAAATACTCAAGACTATTGTCCATTGAAGCTGTGAAAAAATCAAACTTAAAAGCCAACGCAATCAAAAGATACAATCGTTTATGCTGCAAATTTTTGAGTTTTTCGACACTCGCAAAACCTACGGGGTACTTCCCGTGAACTCAGAAACTTGAAATTTGGCATGAAGCAACGCCATATATCACAGACGAAGGAAAAATTACGAAATGTAGACTTTTTAGTAAAATCATACAAAAAAATGCTTTTTAAAATTTTAAACTTAACACCTTTTTCCTCGTAAACGTGTGGAGGTATTGAATTGAAATTCATGTCAAATACTCAGCTATAGGACCTTTCAGATGTAGCAAAACCAAACTTTTATGTCAACGCAATCAAAAGAAATTGCAATTTAAGTCGCATATTTTGAAACTGAGTACTCACGACAAACTCAAAACCTAAAGGGTACTTCCCGTTAACTCAGAAACTTGAAACTTGGCACGAAGAAACTTCATATAGCACAGACAAAGGAAAAATTACGAAAAGAAGACATTTGTATTAAAATCATACAAATATCATTTTTTTTAATTTTAAACTTACTAACTTTTTCCTCGTAAATGCGTACAGGTATTAAATTGAATTTCATGTCAAATACTCAGGGCTATAGGACCTTTCAGATGTAGCAAAACCAAACTTTTATGTCAACGCAATCAAAAGAAATTGCAATTTAAGTCGCATATTTTGAAACTGAGTAGGTACTCGCAACAAACTCAAAACCTAAAGGGTACTTCCCGTTAACTCAGAAACTTGAAACTTGGCACGAAGAAACTTCATATAGCACAGACAAAGGAAAATTTACGAAAAGAAGACATTTGTATTAAAATCATACATAAATCATTTTTTGAAATTTTAAACTTACTTCCTTTTTCGTCGTAAATGCGTAGAGGTATTAAATTGAAATTCATGTCAAATACTCAGGGCTATAGGACCTTTCAGATGTAGCAAAACCAAACTTGTATGTCAACGCAATCAAAAGAAATAGAAATTTAAGTCGTAGGTATTGTTTGAAACGGAGTAGGTACCCGCAAGAAACTCAAAACCTAAAGGGTACTTCCCGTTTACACAGAAACTTGAAACTTGGCACGAAGAAACTCCATATAGCACAGACAAAGGAAAAATTACGAAAAGTACACTTTTTTAGTAAAATCATACAAAAAACATTTTTTGAAATTTTAAACTTACTACGTTTTTCCTCGTAAACACGTCTAAGTATTAAATTGAAATTCATATCAAATACTCATGTCTATAATACCTTTCAGCTGTAGCAAAACGAAAGTTTTACAAGTCCACGCAATCATAAGAAATAGCAATATAAGTCGCATAATTTAAAACTGAAAAAGGTGTATGTGAAGTCTCCAACCCGCACTGGGCCAGCGTAGGTATACGTAAGGGTATCAAAACCTAAAGTTTCTTTCCCGTGAACTCAGTTTTATATCAACGCAATAAAAAGAAACAGCAATATAAGTAAGTAATCCGCTTATTTTGGCGTTCGCAACTACTCGCAAGGAATAAATCAAGGCCTAAAGGATGAATATAAATATTAAATAAATACTAAATTGATAAAGTGACCCTGTTTAAATTTATGCTCCCTCAGCTTTCCACATTGTAATGTTACGGATTCCATTTTCATTTATCATTTAGTAATAAACATACAACAACTTTTGCTTGTTATAGGTTTGTAGTACGGAACCCTCGGTGCGCGAGTCTGACTCGTACTTGGCCGGTTTTTTTCTTATCAGAACACTATGCCTGTTATGCCCTTGATCGGTTCACATTCACACCCTATTTTTGGTACACCCTGTATAAGTATGAAAAGCTCTGGTTTCCTAGGATAGCGGTGGCGGTGTGATAGACTATCCGTCTCTTTCTAATTGGTCTAATTCACGTCTAATTAGAAAGAGGCGGATAGTCTATCTCGCCGTATCTCTACCGCTATCCTAGGAAACAACGAGCTTAACCTTTTCACCGCTAGATGGTAAAGCAACTTGCCGTGCCACCTCACGCCACAAGGGTAAAAAAATAATGGATAAAGAAATAATGCCAACATGAAATTGGGCTATTTCAAAGTAGGTTTTCATAAATAAAAAAAAATAAAAAAAAGGTCGGCAAATGCCGTCTTTGGCGTCGGTGTCACGATTTTACGTTGACGTCATTCGCCGTCTTTGGCGGTGAAAAGGTTAAATTGTCCATCAAAATTTGCAATCCATTTTGCAGTCACTTGTCGTTATCTGAATGAGCTGAAATTTTGGGTAAAGGTATAGTTTGGATGATAATTTAATATTATGTTACCATTGTGCTGATCTGATGATGGAGACAGAGTGTGGCCATGGGAATTCAGTACTTAACCGACGTAACCCCGTTGCGTTTGGGCTCGTTAGAATTGTCTCAATAAGTAGTTGATGACGGTATACAGAAAAGTATAGTCGGCAATAAAAGCATGTACCTAAAAAATGATTTTTCGACAAACTTATTTTTGTTAAGATCTGCTGCGTGACTAGAGAGAGATTAGTTGCGGGTAACCATCCTGAGCGGCCTACAGGTAGAAACTAATAGGCGTTGTAGCAGCCCCAAACACCCTGGCAGTTAGAGTCATGGCCCACGATGACACACGAAATATTTTGGTTCTTTAATTCTAAACGTTGACGACGAATGTGTCTTACGACACTTATGTATATTGACGTGACATTTACCATCAGCTTTCCGACCGAAAACATCGCGAGCGAACCTGATGCATACGTCTGCGAAGCCTTATAGGGAGTCCACATTATGTGATTTTACCCCAATTTGTCAGTACAACATGTCGAAGTCATAATTGGGTGTAGCGTACACGTAACAACTGCAACTACAATTTCATTCAGTGTGGCCAGTTAACAGTAAGAAAGCGAAAATTGCCGCATTCAAACGGTCCTGCGAAGCGGACTGCAAGATTGTTACTAACCGATGAGATAGGGCGAGACAGCACGTCTAACATGGGACGGCCGCGACATACCTACTCTCGATTTTCTTGCAGAATACCTCTTGTTCTAAGTGTTCTAATAAGACAGAGACGGATAGTGCGAGAAAAATCGAGAGAGCTCGCGCGCCGTCGCGTGATAGCCGTGCAGCATACAAAAATCGAGAGTATGTCATGGCCGTCTCATGATCGACGTGCTGTCTCGCCCTATCTCATCGGTTAGTAAAAATCTTGCAGTTCGCTTCGCAGGACCGTTTGAATGCGACAATTTTCACTTTCTTACTGTTTAACTGGCCACATTGAATGAAATTGTAGTTGCAAAAGAGCGGTTTAAAAAAAATGTCAAAATTACAGTGTAAAATATTAATACAATATTCTTTAGTATATATTTTTTAATTTTCGTTTAAATTTATTTGAATGAAATTTGGGAGAAAAAGAACGCTTGGCAGATCATGCCAATTCCATGGCCCAAATTGTGATTTTCATGCAATTAGTCAGGACAACTCATTTGACGGTTGGAGCAGCAGCGCCACATCCATCCAGACGATAGCAATTAGTCGGCTTCTGATGGATTGGGGCTGGCAAATCATGTAATGTATATGCCCCATTACCCGCACTATTACGGCGTGGAGGGGAATATAGCACATTCCCTCATCACCCCTTGGGCCCAAGGCCCGTGCCCAATGGAAAGTAAGTGTACACTGCTTCCTACCTTCGACGATAAGTTTGACGCTGTCAGTGTACTCCTTGCCGTCGCTGAGGCCGGCGCCACAGGTCCACGTCCCCACGTCCTCGTACTGAACCTTCCGGACCGTCACGGCGCAGTCCCCGCGGTCCAGACTCTTGTTTGCGGGGAAGAAGTAGCGCCCGAGGATTGGACTGAAAGGTTGAAGGGAATGTACAGCAAAAAAAATGTGAATGTGGGAGTTGGAACTTTGTGCCAGTAGGAGACGCCAAACGAGCGAAATCGGCGGACAAGTATTTGGCCAGCCACCTTGCTTCGGGCACGTATCTACGAAACGAATGGCGGCCAATACACGGTGAGTAAATACTGATGATCCTGTGCGCTGTCTCTATCTGATTGCATGTTATAGAAAGAGATAGATATCATCAGTATTTACTCACCGTGCATTGGCCGCCAATAGGGAGGCAGCCTATCTATGAGAGCGAATGATCTATACCTATAATATATACTTACTCGTATGCTGCTTTTGCACATAAACAAGTTAAGTAATTAACGTTTTCATTGATTTCATTGGCCTTCGTTGGTCTGGTGTTCGAAACATATTCTTTTTATTGTACTTAGAAATTAAATTCATTTTTACACAGATTTATTTATTTGGATATACAATTTAACAGCATTACAGCATATTATATAAGGCGCTAGTAAACTTAAACTATTTAACATACATATACACAATAAGAAGGAAGTTATAACAGATGAAAGCATATTATAGGTACAACAGCGAACTTAACCTCGGGATCTCTTCCAGTTGACTAGTTGAGAGCTGGAGAAGTGAATGCACCACAAATCAAGCATTCACTTCTCTAGCTCTCAACTACTTCTAAGGTACAAAATACTTCTATAAGTAGGTAATTTGAAGAACCTATTTTCTTTTTCTAGTCTCTGGTTAATAATTCTGATGCCATTTGACGGCACTCTGCACTGTAATGACCCAAGGATGATGTTAGCGTTATCGACTCAAGTAATTATAGCTTCTTGACCCTTTAGGCCTAAGAAAGATAATTAAACAAAATAGCATCAAGTTTTATAATTGAAGTCACGACTTGTGTTATCAGTATTTTTGCGCACTTTTAAGTGTTTTTACAATAGGCAACATATATAATAGGTAGGTACGCAAACACTAATAAGTAAACTTTTTTTTTACTTTGTTACTTGTTGTATAAACATAGGTACTTATAGTAATTTCCACTTTCACTGGTTTATCACATACATCATACTGATATTTTTGAAGCCAGCACGTCTATCATAGGACGGCTCACGAGATAGACGATCCGCCTTTTCCTAATTAGAACGCTTAGAAATAAGGAGACGCTACACGGGCCGATATCGGCCGGACTGCATGCCGACCCGGGATTCGGCCCGTGTGGATACCACGTGTCGGCCGGAAGCACGGCGGCCGGATCACTCCATACTAGATTATCTGTGACCTTGCTTGGCCATCCGCTAATTATGTAGGTGTCATCATCATCATCATCATATATATCAGCCGAAAGACGTCCACTGCTTGACATAGGCCTCCCACAAAGAGTGCCAAAGTGACCGATCCCGCGCCACCCGCATCCAGCGGACTCCCGCAACCTTTACCAGGTCATCAGTCCACCTTGTCGGGGGCCTACCCACGCCGCGCCTTCCGGTACCTACGTGGTCGCCACTCGAGAACCTTTCCGCCCCAACGGCAATCGGTTCTACGTGCTATGTGCCCCGCCCACTGCCACTTAAGTTTAGCGATCCGGAGGGCTATATCGGTTGCAGGTGTAGCGTCTCCTGATCCCAATACCCGCGATTAGCAGACCACACGGGCCGAATCACGCATCGGACTGCAGCGTGTCTTCTGTTCATAGACAATTAATGAATAAATGATGTCTATGAATTGTCAATGACCCTGTCGGAAGCTGCACGTCCGACTCAAAGGTCCAACTTGCATCCGACAAACCTACACAGATCTGGCTATTTGATCTCGAATGGTAGGAGGCTTGTCAGAAGCAGCCAGCACGGCTATAACGAGACGGCGCGCGAGCTCTCTCGATTTTTCTCGCACTATCCGTCTCTCACGGGCGCAGCGGTCCAAGGGGGCACCGTGCGAGACTCGCAACACTCCGCTAGTGCAGGAAGTCTATCGCGGGACGGTCGCGACATACACTCGATTTTTGTCGCACTATACCTCTTGTTCTTAGTGTTCTAATAAGAGAGAGACGGATAGTGCGAGTGCTCTCTTATTAGAACACAATTGTAGTGATTGCACACGGGCACTTCATAGATAGGCTAAATCACAGAATAGATAATAGTACAAGTACAGAAGGAACACTCCTTTGATCTTTACAAAAGGCGCTTTTTTCTCAGCCGAAACATTAAGATTTATGGCCCTCTGACGTCGTCGCCGACGACGTCGACGTTCAACGCTACAAGTACATGCCGTTTCCCCAACGTTGGGGCACCGGCATGTACTTGTAGCGATGAACGCAAATCGCGGAGCGTTCCGCGCCTGGCTAAATACGCCTCTGGGAGTAAAAGTATAAAAGTTATTAGTAACAAAATGACTTACGACGAATAATTTACCGCCGAATCGATGCTAAACGGTATATCGTTGGGCGGCTCAAAGCGGCAGTAACTTAGCGGCAAGTAGCCCTCAGTCGTCGCGCATTCTATCGTCACATATTTCCCGTGGACCGCAGTGATGTTGCTCCGGATGGCAGCCACCTTATCAACTACTCTGAGTTGGATCCTCTGCATGAGCTCCACCCCTGTGAGGGTCTTGCCGATGTGGCACCTCCATTCGCCTGCGTCCTGTTTTGTTACGTTGATGGGGATGGCGCAGTGACCGTCGTTTAACTCGTTACCTGAGAACCTGAAAAAGGCTACGCTATAACGAGAGGCTTTATTGTTATACGTCTCGCAGTAAGGTGGCCAAATGATATTGTCAACACATGTGTATACTATGTAAAAAATGCGAACTAGTACGCAATGAGCTGTGAAATAAAATAGAAATAGAGATTAGATTTCTTTGTGTTAGTTTACCTCAATTTCTATAATTTTGAACCTGTAATTGGCTAAATGGTTTTATTATTGTGTCTATAAATATGTTACGATGTTGGTTTCAGTGTATTAATAAATAAATATATTGTTGTAATTTCTTAGCGTTGCAAAAACCAACATTTCCATATCATCTCGCCCCTGAAAGCCCGCTAGAAGCAGAGTGACGACGACGTGTGCATTGCGCCTGATGGTAAGCGGACACCGCAGCCTATAGACGCATGTAACTCCAAAGGAGTAACATGGGCGTTGCCGACCCTTGATATGTTTGAGGATTCGCCGTGTTGACAGCTGAAGGAACAAGTTCTCTCGCTGTCAACACAACGCATCCTCGGGATCTCTGGCGACCTTGCTCACCTCTAGGAACACAACACTACTACAGAGCAAGTAGTACTTCCCCAGTTGGGCTGCATTTCGCTGTGCCCTATCTCAGAAACACCTCTCACCTCTGTTTTACATGAAGCCTGAGGCTCTAGTACTTATAAGTTTTACCGAAACAAAACGTTACGACCGCGTTCGCATTTAGCTGTCAAATCCCATACAAATTGAGGGTAAAACGCAAACGCGATCGTAAAGTTTTTTTTTAGTAAAACTTATACTAGAGCCTCTGAGAACTATAGAGTCTATACTATAAGGCCGCGGTTTTTACGCCAGCGGGCAGCGGGCGATGGACGACAGTTCATACTTACATCTGACTGATCGATTTTAATCTATGAACGCCCGCTAGCCGCTCCGCTGTCCGCTGGCGTCCAGACCACAGGCTAAATAAAGAATGCGAATCTACCTACCTGCCTATACTTAGTAAAATGACCGCTATAGGTATTAGGTTCCTAATACTTTATTTTGCAGAAGGCAATGACTTATAGAAGATGAATTCATTATTTTGGTCTTGCTTTACAAAAACCTAAAACAATGAAGTAGAAATCGACCTAGCAGCATTTCAAAAGATGTCAAAATATGCCGCCTAAGCCAGACGGCGTACATAATGTATCTACTTAGCTGTGTAGGTTACATATCATGTATGTACATAGGTTGGTAGCCTATAACTTAGTTAAGAAAGAATGAAAATTCGTTAAACAGGTTCATAATAACATGATTTTGCTATAATTTTCACTCGTCTTTGCCCTTTTGACCGTGGTCCCACAGCCTATTGACCCACTGTGGGTCCACGGTTATTTTTTTTCCCCCGTAGACCCACTGCTCTAGTTTTTATTCGCCTTTTACCCGTGGTCCCAACAGGGGGACATGTTGGTGGGACCACTGGTAAAAGACGTTTGATAATTTGTTCCCCGTAGACCCAATCACTAGATGTCAGAAAAAATGCCTACACAAAACCAGGCAAAGGCAGGTTGGTGTAGGTACGACGACGAGCGAAGCGAGGAGCAGTGTCATTTGTACCGCGACCCTACAGGCTACAGCGCGGGAGCCGAGCGAGCGAAGCGCCAGAACCGACTTTATTCGAAAAAGAATATCCGTAAAGTCGGTTTATCTCTTTCCTTTCTTTATATACAAACCTAGGTAGAGGTAAATATAGCAGCAGCGGTTTGCGGCAGTTTTGTTTCAATTACCCGTAGTCCTATTGAGGAGCAGTGGAACTACGGGGAATAAAAATAACCGTGGACCCACAGTGGGTCAATAGCTGTGGGACCACGGTTAAAAGGGATATCTTTCAGCAAGCCATATTGTTTTTTTTTTGCAAATCATTCCTACAACTCGAATATAAACTTTCGTGAGACATGTTGAAATAATACTAATCACACGGTTCAACTGACGTATTAATTGTCACTACGGGCGACATGTTTCGAACTCTTCGGGAGTTCTTCTTCAGGATGAGTGTTTTCGCGGCGGTGTCGCTTGAATCACTGCCCGCGCCCGTTCCGAACGCCGTGCGGCGCTGGGTTCATTACATCTAATACCTACTCATCTAGGCGATTCTACCGAGTTGAGTTTAGACTATGCTATAGTGACTCTGTGAGCTGTACTAGACATGGCGAGTCTGGCTTTTCTATAAAAAAAATATTTGAAAAAATCCAACTGATCAGACAAAAAAATTCATACCTAACTATAAATTTTACTTTTTATGTTTAATAAATTACTCTAAGTAATTAGCTTAAAACTAAGATTTTATAGATATCTAAAAAACGCCGATTTCATCACTGACTCACTCAGTCACGTTGATCTTCAAAACCTTCCTGAAGTCCTAGAAAGCTGAAATTGGGTATATCGGCTAGTATTAGTAGTATCAACAAATAAATCAAAAAATGCGACTTCTACCCCCCTTAAACTAGGGGATGGTATTTTGTATGAGACTTCCGCAAATTTTGATGCTACAGGTCTGTAAATTGATATAGGGACTCCTTGTTATTAATAATACGATACATTCAGGATTCAAAAACATCCTTTCAATTTGGGGATGGAAGTGTTTATGGGTTTTCCCATTCACTTTTCTTTAGAATTATCTTACAATAATTTACTTTAAAAACAAAGTTTTAACCGACTTCAATTTAGTACTCCGCCAAGCCACGAGCACATTTCCTATTTTTTACAATTTACCACATGAACTGATTTCCGATAGCAAATGCGTTGATTACTATAGAAAAAAACCGAATCGCTGTATGTGGGCCGATAATATTTGAGGACTTCCATCGATTCCCCAAGATCATCACCAATGGCACTTCATTAGTTCCTATTTCAACGGAATCTTATCAGAACCTGTGACGTACTTTTGCACTTTTAAGTACATAATTGAGGAATTCGATAAGTCATCTGTGGTCTTCATCATCAATTCCTCGCCACCAAATTTATGATTCCGGATGTAAATACACGAGTTATAAGAGAATATACCAAAATCACTACACGCGTGCCTTATAAAATTGAGGAGTCCCCTCAATTCCTCATGGATCCCATCATCTAACTGAATTTTGAATAAAATGGGACCCACCTGGAAGTATATACATACGAACAAAAAAAAAAATTTCCGAATCGGTTCATCAATGACGGAGTTCTGAGGTAACAAACATTGAAAAAAAAAAAAAAAAAAAAAAAAAATACAACCGAATTGAGAACCTCCTCCTTTTTTTTGAAGTCGGTTAAAAAGGAATGAGATCCCACTAAAAAGTCAAGATCTAGAATTGGTAGAGTTAAGCCATGTGGAGTAGGAAGCTTGGCGCTTACTGTCATCTGAATCTTTTTCACGCTGAAAGCTATGAGCTGAACGGAGTCTTGGTCATTCACTTTACATGAAATGTTTTTAGTGGGATTCTTGTTGAACGAGCGAGCGAAGCGAACGAAGTTCTCCGTTTCAGCTTGGGCCAACATTCTTTCGTATGTCCGGTTGTCCGGCTGTTCTCCTCTACTGGTCGCATGTCTGGACCGATTCTCGTGAAATTTTGTGAGCCGGTTCACTCAAACTCAAACTCAATAGTTATTTGTGTCACAAGGGTGCAAAATAGTATATTTACGGCGAGGGCGGTGTATTAAATCCTGAACGTAGCGAGGGATCCTACAAAGAATCCTGAGCTTAGCGAGGGATTCTAACGTAGGATCCTGAGCGTAGTGAGGGATACAAGTGTTTACGCCCGAGACGAAAATAATTTTGCTACCGAGTGACACATACTATTTTTCACACCGACTATGAGGAAATTTAAAAAAAGCTATTGTTAAAATATATCTAAATTATCTTAATTTTTATTACTAATTTTTAAATATATTACGAAATATTTATGAATTTTTATACAACATTGTTATAGTTAAAACTTGAAATATGTTCGTTTTGAATCGACTACGATGAAATTACAATCGATTATTTTATTAACATCTGTGTTCAATTGGCACATTGCGTACAAATGTTCCAATGCCAATGTATAAATTAAAAAAGTAGCTTGAACAGAAAAGTAGCGTTTTGGTCCCTCTCATCGTGGAGCAAAACTTACTTTTCCGAATGAAAGGTGTGAAAAATTATATTTATTCAAGTAGGCCCAGTAACAAGCACTTTCAAATCGTCAGGTAGAAACATGATCATAATATCTATGTAACTGAAACTTTTATATGTTTTTAGAAGTTCAGTATTGGCATCATATCCCGAGAATTTTATTGATCTGGTATAATCCAAACCTAAGTTATGAGGGTTTAAAAAACCGGCCAAGTGCGAGTCGGACTCGCGCACGGAGGGTTCCGTACCATTATCTATAAAAACGGCAAACAAAACACGTTTATTGTATGCAAGCAGCTCCTTAAATATTTATTTTATTCTGTTTTTAGTGTTTGTTGTTTATGGCGGCAACATAAATACATCATCTGTGAAAATTTCAAATGTCTAGCTATCGCCGTTCTTGATATACAGCCTGGTGACAGACAGACGGACAGCGAAGTCTTAGTAATAGGGTCCCGTTTTTATTACCCTTTGAGTACGGAATCCTAAAAACGACGAACCGCTTCGAAAAAAGGTAGGTACTAGTGCCCTTGCGCTTCGCTTAGCTCGTCTTGGCGGGAGCACTCCCGTTCCCCCAGAAAGTTAAGTTACTTACTGCTAGTTGCGAAATATAGTTTCTAAAGTCATTTGCTATGCAGGTACTATCTGACCTAATTACATAGACGACCTCTGTAACCTAGTTAGTAGTGACCCTGCCTACGAAGCTGGAGGTCTCGGGTTTGAATCCCGGTAAGGGCATTTATTTGTGTGATGAGCACGAATATTTTGTTACGGACTCATGGATGTTTTCTATGTTAGTATTGAAGTATTTATTAATCTGTATAGGTATGTATATCGTCGTCTAGTACCCATAGTACAAGCTTTGCTTATATAGTTTGGGACTAGATTGTCCCCAAATATTTATTAATATTTAAATAAGGAAGGACATGATAAAAATTGTAAAACCTAATTATACCCTTATTTATGCAAATAAATATATGATTGATTGATATATGATAATAGATTATAGCTATTTACTTACGAAAACCTCTTGCCGCTGGGGTGTTGAAATCCACAATACGCCATAGGAATATCTTGTTCACACTGAATACTTATAGGCTCATTTTCAAGGGCTAATATCGTCACTGCACCATTTATGTTAAACACTCTGAAAGCTAAAAACTAAACGTTAAACACCGAAAACACTAAATACAACAGTTATGTAATATCCACTTATGTATGCGGTTAAATACCGTGAATACTCATGAGGTTTCCAATTAAAACTAGAGTAAACATCAACGCTAGAGTTGCGTTGCTCATTTTAAGACTGTTTGAATGAGAGAACGCGCGATATCTACCCTCGCTTGAAGTAAATGATATGACAATCGCGGTGTTTTGGATATCGGTCTCAGTCTGACCAACCGACACCGCTTCCATAAGGCCTGCAACACACTGGCGTGGCCTGGCTGCGGCGGTCAATTGTAAAGTAGAACTTGTCATTATGCCGATTTCACACGGGGCAGAACAGTACTGCTACTGTTTGAACGCACAGAACAGTAGATAGAAGACAGTACTGTTCTGCCCCCGTGTGAAATTGGCATTAGCCGGCACTCCCGGTGCAACCCGTTCATTTTAGGGTTCCGTACCTCAAAAGGAAAAAACGGAACCCTTATAGGATCACTTTGTTGTCCGTCTGTCTGTCTGTCAAGACCATTTTTCTCAGGAACGCGTGGAGGTATCAAGTTGAAATTTATATCAAATACTCAGGTCTATTGTCCCTTGGAGCTGTGAAAAAATCAAACTTAAAAGCCAACGCAATCAAAAGATACAGTCGTTTATGCTGCAAATTTTAGAGTTTTTGGACACTCGCAAAACCTACGGGGTACTTCCCGTGAACTCAGAAACAAAAGTTGAATTGTAGACTGCCATAGACTACTATCGTAACAACTACCTTAATCCTCCTACGCCGTATTCGCAAGTGTAGCGATTCTAGGTGGTAATCGATGTTATATCGTAGAATTGTTGATATACTTAATAGTATAAACTAGAGGAGTGCAGGTACATTGAAGAATAGAAAATAAAAATTACAATTAAACTAGACTAAAACTAATTGATACCCGCTGCATCGCTATGCTGATCCTTTGAGTGAGGAACGAGTCAGCTGTTTGGTCCCCAGTGGTCTGGACTCCGCGGCCCGAGAGTCTCGACTGCATAGGCCGTAAACTTGTAAATTTATACGGAAGCATCATTATTTATACACTCAAGCCAAAGACCGTCACACTTGCACCCTTAATCTAAGACATAGAGATAAAATAGCCCTCTCAAAAACTAACTTACAGATGAGTAATAACAACCCCCATATGACAACAATATTACGCATTTATAACAGTCTTCCTAAAGAAATAGCTGATGAGGTGATACACGAAATTTGTTCAAAAGTTAAAATCGTATTTATTTCATAGAAAACTGTTTTTATTCTTTGAAAGACTTTTTCAATGTAAATAGATACCATAGATATGCTTAGCAAATGATATCCTAGATGTAAACGTGTAAGTATTTATTAGTTTAATTTCCTTATGTGTACCTACGTTTAAGACGAAGGATTTGCAATACCCTTACAGGGTGTCATGTTGTACTACTTATAGACTGTAAGATATTTAAGACCTGATGTAATGTCTACATGAGAGCACTTCAGCACTATTCTATTCTATTCTAAACACATGTTGGTCCGCCTCAGCCGATCGTGCTCCCAGGCAGTAACATGGTTTCTGTTGGACTTTAATGTCAATTACCTTTAAGTGAAGTACCTAATACAAAAGCATGTTCAAGGTAGAATTAGTAGTATCGAAGTGAGATGTAATGTAGATAAAAGTTTCTTTACTGTGCCCTTATTGGGTCCATTTTATTACTTGTACGTGCCTTCCGAAGCAGAGGTGGACTGATGACTTGGTAAAGGTCGCGGGTGCCCGCTGGATGCGGGTGGCGCAGGCCGGTCATCGTGGGGGGAGGCCTATGTCCAGCAGTTGACGTCTTTCGGCTTATCAGCTGATGATGATGAATACTATGTGTGCAATGACTACATGCAGCCTCTACTAAAATATGTCTAATCTCAATACAAAGTCGGTAACTATTGAAGTGCTAATATGCATGAAAATTTCACGGAGACATTATTTTAGTTAGACAATGGGGTTATCGTGGCTCTACTGAAAAATGTACAATTTCCGTTCGAGTATACAGAACTTGTACCCCTTTTCACTATTAGGTCTCCTTTCAGTATTACAATGGAAACGACCGTTTTAGACACGCTTTGGTCTAGACTAGAAACTGAAAACTGACAGCGTGATATTTAGTAGAAATCTGCAACCCAATTGCGAAACAAAATGGACTGCCGTTAGCGTCGGTTTCTAGTGTCGAAAGTGACACATTAAACTAAGTTTAATGTACTGAAATAGAAGATTAATTGCTTGTTGTTTTGGGCCGCTTTTACGCTCAGGCGTAATGCTGAGCGACACGCCGCGCGAGTTGTCAGGCGACTGTGGCGTTTCTCGCTGGTCCTAATCGCTTGACAACTCGCGCGCATGGGATAACATAATTATAAATCCATACTTTCATACTAATATTATGAATGCGAAAGTGTGTGTCTGTCTGTCTGTGTGTTATCTCATTACGCTTAAAGCGCTGAACCGATTGGGATGAAGTTCGTGATAAAAATGTTTTGAATCCCGGGAAGGGCATAATCCCGGATGGTTATCCCGGAAATCATCCCATAAGTACCTAGGGAAAAAGGTTGTGTAAGTTTGTATGGAGCTACGATATAATCGAGTCTGTTTGCTGTTGACTATATACTCGTACACCCATAGGTCAGTCTATTACAAGCAGTGGTTGCGGAGATTATCTACACTGAATTAAAAAAAAAAAAAAATACTACTAATCTTGATAATACTATTAGTTAAAAAAAAGACTGGGTTGCACTCCGGGAGTGCCGGCCGACGTTGTGCATTTTGATATGTTGGAATGGTGAGGGAACAATTTTGCACGAATTGCTTTATTTATCACTATTAAGCACCCCCCCCCCCCAAATAAAATAACTTGTGTCGTAATAACCTACCTTTGGGAATATGTTTGAAGTGTTTTGGCCAAGGGCTAGCGACCTCACTCCATTTTCACATTTTCCGCAGCTAAATCCAGTAACATTTTGCTATTTAGTAGTGTCACTAAATAAGAAGTAGGTAGGTGTACCTACGTTCTATATAATATGGTACAAGTATTGTTTCCAAGCCAGTATGTTTGCTCAGACACTGTCTCCAATCAACGTCATTAGTTCGTGTCAATAGTTCATCACATTATTGCATAAACAATTATATCACACTGATAACGCGGTGATATGTCGCTGCCGTATGCCAAACGATTTGTAGTAGTGGTACCCGTAAAAGCCCAATTTCAAAGAATTAAAAAAACCGGCCAAGTGCGAGGCGGACTCACGCAGCGAGGGTTCCGTACAAACCTATAACAAGCAAAAGTTGTAGTATGTTTATTACTAAATGATAAATGAAAATGGAATCCGTAACATTACAATGTGGAAAGCTGGGGGAGCATAAATTTAAACAGCGTCACTTTATCAATAAAGGTTTGTATCAATATTTAATGCTTATGTTCAATAGAGTTCCGGGTACAAATCCTGAAGATGCTAGAATTTTGCTCTGTGCATACACGGGAAAAAAATTCGTTTGGACTTCCAATATCACAGTGTGGCCAAACAATGCCAGAATTATTCAGCAAGCACTGCGAACACCTTAGCATGTAAACTGGCAAAAGTAAGATTAATTATTTTGGATGAATTAGGTTTCTATGCTAGGGAGTAGAACTTTGAACCCAGCAAGTATTTCACACACATATTCCATTTGCTGGTATGTCCATTATAAGTGTCGGCGACTTCAATCAGTTATTGCCGCCGGTATAAGTATTGTTAACAAATGTATAATAACTCTGGGGGTTTCTAATTACTGGGTATTATTTATTTCTTAAACAATCTAAGGACTTTAAAATAAGTTACAATAATGCTTATATTTAAACGCTGTTTTCTGTGCCGTCGTCGTTTGTAAGTCCCGTCGTTCACAATACTTATTTTATGGTTAAGTAATACTAGTGCATCTTCATTTGGAGTGCATTTTACTGAGGATCATATCAGGGTAGGCAGAGATCAACGAACGCCAAGTCATACGATCCTGATAAGTCGAAGACCAGTTAGGATATATGGTCTGTGTTATAAGTATAGGTACATCTTTCGCTTCGATCACACCCATTCATCTCATCAGTCCTCACATGAGGCTCTTCGGTTGCGGGTAGGTACTATAAATAATAGTTATTTGTTATGCAAGGCTGCAAAGTTGTTGTTTGGAGCGAAGGATTGTAAGATCGAACCATGAGAGAAGCGAATGGTTCAAAAGTACAATCCTGAGCATAGCGAGGCACGAGACGCCAAACAATTTTGCTGCCGAGCGAAACACACAACTTTTCACCTTACCACCGCGAGGAAAATTGTGAATGTAATGTAAGTAATTTGGACCTTATAGTCATTTAAAATAAAGGTTTGATTACATCTCGTCAAGATCTAGCGTTTTATAATTATTAAATGCAACATAAATGCATCTTTAAATAACCCCACGCTTACCTACACTAAAAAAGTCAAAGAATTCTTGGGTACTCACGGCTAAAACAAGGCTCAAATACGCTTATTTCACTTTCCCGCTAACTTAGCAGGCATTAAAATTTATATACGTATATCTTTTGCAGTAAAATCTATAAATAACCACCATTATTTTGGTTTTACTGTCTGTGGCCTTAGAACAAAACAAAATTAAAATTAGGTATACCAGTTTTTTCTTAAATTAACTTTTCAACCGGTGCGTTCCTAATTTGGAAGAAGCGAGATTTTTTGAAAAACAAAACTAAATATTAAAATTATTTATTCCTATTTTATCCTTATAAGTCAGTGTAAATATTTTTATTTCGTATGTACCTACTTAATTAAGAAAGAATAAGTATTATTAGTTTTATTTTATCAAAATAATAACAATTAATTATTGGCGTAAAACCATCAGTTTCTGAACGCAAATCTGTATAGAAAAAGTTTGATCTCGCGATTAACCGTCACGTTCCAAATTCAAATCTCTTTCCACGCTAGCGGATATATAATCGACTTTTGGGCGCAGATTTTGAACGATAAAGCAAGCCTTTCCGAGCCGGTGAGGTGAAAAGACACTTTGCATTCCATTCCGATTTCAAATTGTTTGGCACCCTCGTTGCGACACGTCTGTATTAAAGAGAACCAACATAACATTACAATACAATGCGTTAGGCGTGCCCGTTGCTTATGCTTGACGAGCCGGTGTCGCAATACTACCTACAATAATGAATTTGTCGATGATTCTCTGGGACTCAATGTGACTATTACTACTTATCTTCATTTACCCGCCGGCAGCCCGGCTGTTAGTAGAGCTTTAGTTTCATGATGCGGTTCTCTAATAAGTACCTTTCCTTTTATTTAAGCCAACTTTAATTGGACCTAACTCATTCTGAAGATTAATCGTGATCGAATACCAGAGATATTAAGCCTACAACCGTGCCGAGGCAAATTTTGCGAATCGCCAAGTTCAACTGTCTGATGCAGTGTTGGTCCTTGTGGTGAGTAAGGTCGCCAAAACAAAAGATACCTGGTGCTGGGAGCGAGGGACCTGCATGTGTCTCTTCTGACTATCAATAGTCGGCAATGCGCATTTGATCTGGAGTTGCGAAACTCATCTGAGTCTCCTTAAAATGGTGATATTTAACTCAGGGCTCATAATACTTCATGTCTTCAACCAAGATCCGAGAGGGATCAATCCGTCCTATCGTGTTGTCAATACTGTCGTCGTCACCCAAAGTCTTCCCATAGAATGTAGAGTAATATCTGTGCTTGCAGTAGACCAGAACGGCGAATATGAAGAGGAAGATGATGGAGCCACAAACGAAGGTTGTGGTGCTGATTACGGATTCTTCATCTGAAAATGAAGTAATATTCTCAATTAGGACAGATTTTCTGAATGGAGATCATATTCAAAGGCAATGGACAATAGCACACTTTATAAAATTAAAGGGTTGTTGGCATCATAGTTCAAAACATCCTACACCTGTCTTTAAAGGACAGTTAGACAGCAGCGACGTGAATTCTACTGCTTCCTTATTTTAGGACAGCTGCCACGTCACCATACGGTCACTGCCAGGAGGTCATTAAGGTGAACCGGGCTGACGACGGGTTTCACCTATTGTATAGGCACATTGCATTAACTGATTGTTCTGTGTAGGTACTAGGTGCTACCACTGCTACCACTGTATACTTATGTATAGGTAGTGAGAACGTAAGGGCCCTGAGTTGGAATGCGTGCCATGGTTTCGCGTGTCTTATGAAGAGGAAGAAGGGAGTTCTTCTGAAACCAGTCCGGACTGCAGACTTGCTGGCGAGGTTGTGGAAGTGTATTTACGGGTTTCCGCGGCCACGCCCTATTGCAGGGAGGCTAGGCGATAAGAATCTCTCATCAGCCCGAATGGCAGTCCCATATATACGAACGATTCGATTCAAGCCCGTCCCCGCACCCCACACAATTCCTCTTCTTGAAATAAAATGCCTTCCTTTACTAACCAGCATCGATGATATCATAAACGCCGTCCACTTTCAGAAGTATGGTGCCGGTGTATTCTCTGTTTTCCAGCTCGAGCCAGCTGGAACACGCCCAAGTGCCCTCGTCACTCGGCGACACCGACGATATGGTGAGGCTGCAATCTCCGCGGTGCACGCTCTGGTTCGCAGGGAAGAAGTACTTGTTGAGGACAATACTGGAAAGTTGAAAGATGATGCTAAAAAACCAACTCCTATGCGACGGTAGCACGGTATACTCTTGCTTGCCAGAATTTCATTTGCCCGAATTTTATCTGCCATAATATTCAACTGCCATAAAATTGTTTTCTATAATTTTGTATACTATACTCATTGTTTACCATATTAATTATATGCCAGAATCTTTGTTTTCCATAATATCAATATCAATAATCTCATTTTCCATAATCATTATAATCCATAACTATCCATGCCATAATGTCATTTGCCATCCATCTCAACATCCATAATATTCATATGTAATAATGTGGGTACGTATTGCAGTGTCTAAAATGAAAAAAAAAAACCTCGAACCTATCTGCGATCCGGGTCGGTTTTGCCACTAAGTAAAAATAAACTTTTCTCATAGTGTGTATGTCATAGGCAGTGGTGTATCATAGGCAGTAGGGAACAGGGGCTTAGTGGCAAAACCGACTCGGATCGCGGATAGGTTAGAAGACGGAAGCGGGAGCTTCGCTCCCGCTTTCGTCTTCGAGGTTATTTTTTTTATAAAATAGCGGAAAAAGTAACAAATTAACAAAGATGAATCCGAATGCGTTTAAATATTCTATTAATTAATATTATTGCAAACAATAATCTGGAAAACAATACGTATGGCATTCGTATCATTATGACATCCAATATTCGGGTAAACAAGAGTATGTCAATTAACTATTATGGTAAACGAAACATTCGGGCAAATGAAATTCGGGCAAGTGAAGTTCGGGCAAAGGATTATTATAGTATGTGAATGTCGGGCAAACAATAGACAACCCGGTAGCACTATATATACCGTGAGACACGAAGTGTTACGAGAGATATCATTAGCACAGAGAAAAGGGAGGAATTTTCAAAACCACTACTGCGGTTCCACTTAAACACAGTTTATAGCGTTCAAAATTATTTGCATGTGCCTGAAGCCTGGGCTGTTATTCGCTACGCGCTAATGCGGCTCACCCCACCGGTCACCCATCACGAAATTAGTTCTCCTACCTACGCTTAGTTACTACGACATCGCGGTGTCAAGATATATTTGTGGGTGAGCGTTGAGTTGATCTTAAAACAAGTTACAGAATAGGGGGGCTGGTACGAACTGTCGCGACCAGTTAATGGGGTAGTTTCCTCATGTTGAAATTGATAACGTAATGTTGCTATATAGATATTAAAGCAT
This sequence comes from Epinotia demarniana, assembly GCA_945867215.1. NCBI lineage: Eukaryota > Metazoa > Arthropoda > Insecta > Lepidoptera > Tortricidae > Epinotia > Epinotia demarniana. The sequence goes on from OX244262.1 coordinate 5,910,286, forward strand.
CAAATTATTGCAATAAATAATAAATTACAAAATAAAATCAAGACCATAAAATTATGTGGAACTTTAAAGGTTTGTAAAAAATGAATATTTTTATATCGTCCGAGAGTAAATTTAATCATAATTTAATACAGGGATCCTTACACTTTAAACTACTTCACGACCAAAACGGCAATTTACTAGATTTTCCACACAACGATTTCCTTTCTTCTGTCAATTTGTATAGGCCGTTTCTTTTTTGTTTTTTTACGTCCTTAATTGAAGTTAATCGCATATAAACATTTGGTCCACTCAGAAAAGTGGTTCGAATAGCGCCGGAAAAATAACTGTCAAGCAGCCAGGGGTTCTGGCGGGAAAATGAGTACAGCGACTAGGAACGTAGTGGCACAAGTGCACAACATTGCCGTACATCGCTTGTGATTGTGATTTTGCAGGGCATTTGTGGCAGTAGGTAGTAAAAAAGTCCTATAGTGGACATTGCAAGTATTTTCCATTCGTATGAAACGTGTGCCAAAAACAACTGTTCATTAGAATTGTTTCTTTTGACGAGTAAAGAAGAATCTATTATTTTTTATAAATGCTAATGTACCTTTGTATTGTTTACCTTCATATGCACACTTAAACCGTAGCTTGCATAGATTTTTATGAAAGATATGGAATTGAAATCATTTGAAGCCCGGGAAAGGGCATATAATTATTTTCCAAAAAGATGGAGGATAACGTTAGTATTGGAAGTTATTCGCGGGCGGAGTGGCGACGACGACTTATAATATAAGTAAGTATATAATGTAATATTAATAACTCACTGCTCCTCGGTTATTTGATCATCTACTTGAATCCTGAGCTGCCTTGGCGACGTAAAATGACACTCATTCAGCGGAACCATTCCCTCGGAACTGGCGCACGAGAGTGTCACTCTCTCTCTTTCCTTCACCGCAACCTCTCTGTCTAATGCAACAAATTTGTCAGCTATTCTCACTTCGACCGTCTTCTGGATTTCTTCTTGAGGAGAGGTTGGAGTCCAGAGGTGACAGGTCCAGAGACCTACTTCCGAAGTGGTGGCGTCCGTGGTAAACTTGCAAGATGGTGTTCCTGGTACAACGTTTACGGACCTGTAGGGAGAAGTTTTTTTTCTTTAAAACATTTTGAGTCAATTGAGTGTGGTGGGAGTTTGGTCAAGAGCGTGTTGATGTTAGAACGCGGAACGGTAAATGTAAACGTGAGGGCGAAACACGTTGAAAGCTAAAGTGCATTTGAATTAGTAGCTAATAAAATGTGAATAAAAAAGGAAAAATAGATCCAGTAGAGTCGTTTAACGAGGCTTCAATGCCACCTGAATACGGTTCCAATTCCTTTATTACATAAAATACAGCACTGAAGCTTCTTTCGGTATATAAAATTACAAAGCCTATTCAACGATACTATCCTTCGCTATTATGCTGTTTGCTACGCTCTACGGCATAGCACTGAGAGCTATGTTCCTCCATACGAGGGGTTTTTCTTTATATATAAAAATGCACATTGCACAACGTTAATATTCAAGTTTTCACTTTTGCCGGCACTCCCGGAGTGCAACCCGGTCTTTTTTTAACCGACTTCAAAAAAAAGGAGGAGGTTCTCAATTCGGTAGTATTTTTTTTTTTTTTTTTTCAATGTTTGTTACCTCAGAACTCCGTCATTGATGAACCGATTCGGAAAATTTTTTTTTTGTTTGTAAGTATATGCTTCCAGGTGGGTCCCATTTTTCTCTTCTTCTTTCTCTAACTCGTGTATTTACACCCGGATGGAATTCCTCAATTATGTACTTAAAAGTACAAAAGTACGTCACAGATCTTGATGGTGATGATCTTGGCGAATCGACGGAAGTCCTCAAATATTATCGGCCCACATACAGCGATTCGGTTTTTTTCTACAGTAATCAACGCATTTGCTATCGGAAATCTGTTCATGTGGTAAATTGTAAAAAAAAATTGGAAATGTTCTCGTGGCTTGGCGGAGTACTTAATTGAAGTCGGTTAAAACTTTGTTTTTAAAGTAAATTATTATAGGGTATATCCCGTACACCGGGGATGTATTTTTCTTTTTAAACAAATAATGTGGGGTATCGTTGAATAGCTCGTTCAAAAATAATATGGGTTTCTTGTAGCCATTTTACGCTCAGCCTACAGGTGCATACCGTTGGTGGCAACAACCCTGAAAAAACGGAATGTCCAAATCGCGTAATTTGGGAAGAACTCAATGTATGGGTCATAAAGGAGGCTCTTTCGCGGGTTAAAATATGAAAGTCTTACTTACAAGATTTTAGTTCCATTTGGATGTGTGAACCCACACCGGACGAGGGGCACTTCATCTTGGCAGACGATATCGATGGTCTCCCCCGCTCTTGCGAGTATGATGGCAGCTCCGTGGTGTTTTATTGTCCTGTAACCTGTAGCAATTTCAACCTTTTCACAAAAGTTAAATAGACCCAACACATATAATTAACTGAAAAAAACAGACCGGGTTGCACTCCGGGAGCGCTGGCAGAGAAGTGAAAACTCAATGACATTGTAACAGTTTTTCGATCAGCTCACATGTCCGTGTTACGAATTTTCAATCTGTTGAATCTTACGGTCACGTGACATCTTACGGTCACGTGACCTGTTGCGAGTTTAACATTTTTCCCCCATCACAAAAGTGTACAGCGCCGCTAACGAAATTTTCACTTCAAAAAGTTTTCAGTAATAACATCACAGCAAATTATATTCGTAAAGATCAGTTCCTTTTTACAAGATTTATTAAATTAGAAAGCCCGTGCCGTGCTTATCAGACACCTTCTTTACTTTAGAAGTATTTTAGGTACGATATTAACTTTAGATTGCACATAGAAGCGATGTCCGTTGGGGCGTAAAGGTTCTCGAGTGGCGTCTACGTGCCGTGATGAGTAGACAAGGGGGACTGATGACCTGGTAAAGGCCGCGGGAGTCCGCTGGCCGCGGGTGGCGTGGGACCGGTCCTTGTGGCACTCTTTGGGGAGGGCAGTGGACGCCTTAGGGCTGATATGATGATGATGGTGATTATGGGTACATAACTGTGACCCAAGAACTAGCTATCGGTAGCAAATACCGTGGTAATCGAAGCACCCAGTATTTCTGGCACCTAGATTAGACAAGACCTAATTTAGTTAATAGTAAATGTTAACTAAGTATAGGAATGTATCTTACCTCGTATCGTAGGAACAATAAACAGCAATATATAAGCACAATACTTTAGAGAAGTCATCTTGCTTTTTTGCACTCCGGGTTATCGTTGTAAATGTTAATAATATCTAGATGTAGTTCAGTTTGATTGCCAATTACAGAAATCAGGCTGATAGTTGTCGTCGCTCGACAGATAAATCGCGAATGAGGAGTCGGAACTGGCCTATTACTTGCAATAATACTTATTTCAGAATAAAGAATTGTCACAACACATTGCATCATTTTAAATATAATAACATCTTAAATATTATGATAATTGGAAGATGGTTTTATCGATTTGCGTCAGATGTCCAGAGATTACAACAAAAATAGCCGATGCGATACCTAAAGATAAATACAAGACATCGGGCACTTGTACACCGCGCTGAGTACGGCACGCTCCGTGTCCTCGCGGCGGCCGGCAAACAGCGACGCCCAACACACAGTGTTTTCTAGAAGCCCAAAAAGTAACACCCCCATTTTATTACAAATTCCCTGGGCGACCGAGCTCTGCTCGGTAAAATAGAAAAAATACGGAGAAAACGATTTTTCGCCTCCGTAAACCCCTACGATCCAAATTTCATTGAAATCGTTACAGCCATTTTGGTGAACGTGATTGCAAATTTATATGGTGGATCACACCATTGTCGACCAGTAGATCAGTGTTCTGCAATCAAAAATATTTTACCATAAAGGTGAAACAATAAAAAACACGGATGTGGATAATTAATTAACTGGCAAAATGTGTAACTGTGCGAACACTTAACTCAGTTACGGTGCCGGCCCGGGCACGGAACGGTGTAGTGTAAATCATCCTTAATGGTCAGTTTTCAGAGTGTCATGTACGAAAACATGTAAGTAGGTCTTATTTAAAATATTCAAATGAGTAATTTTTCTCACCAATTTCGATCTATATTTATTATGGTTAGAGCTCCCGTTGCACGAAACCTACCTCACAAGGTGGCAGATCAGAAATGCAATATAGTGATAGATACTAATTGGGAACACTGGATTTTAGTTGGTTGCCATAGCATATCCTGGAAGAACTATTTTTTTTTCGTCGTATCGCTATTTTGATCGAAAATTACATCATAAGGTGGCAGATCGAAACGTTTACTCATCGAAAGAGACACATTTGGAGATAACAACCCGCATTGGTTGCCAGCCCAAACCCTGGCAGGTTTCAAGATCAGCCACGTTTTATGAGCCTCAAAAATGGGGTCAATTACCTCATCAGATGGCAAGATGAAACTGATGCAGATCGATTGCCCTAGACGTGCCGTCCACGAATATACAGGGTTGCCTACCTTTAGCTTGGCAGTTTTTCTGGTCAGCCACCTCGAACAATACCTATATGTGAAAATCTTGGAGTAACGAGAAATTCGTGTATTTATGCTATCATTCAGGTTATAATTTAATAAAAATCAGGATATTAAATTAAAGTCAACGTACTTGCGTCTTATGGTGTTGAAATAATAGGGTAAATGTACCAGTTTTGGTCATTTCTCATTCACAGTATATATACACGTATTTCTCGTTATTTCAAGATTTTCACATATATTGTTCGAGGTGGCTGACCAGAAAAACTGCCAAGCTGAAGGCAGGCAACCCTGTATATTCGTGAACGGCACGTCTAGGGCAATCGATCTGCATCTGTTTCATCTTGCCACCTGATGCGAATTGCTATATCACGTTGAACGTAAAAGGCAACATCATTTATTTTTTATATTTCAAGATATATTAATGAGAAATGACCAAAACTGGTACATTTACCCTATTATTTTAACACCTTAAGACGCAAGTACGTTGACATGAATTTAATATCCTGATTTTTATTAACTTATACCCTGAATCATAGCATAAATACACGAATTTCTCGTTATTACAAGATTTTCACATATATTGTTCGAGGTGGCTGACCAGAAAAACTGTATATTCGTGAACGGCACATCTAGGGCAATCGATCTGCATCAGTTTCATCTTGCCACCTGATGAGAAATGCTATATCACGTTGAACGTAAAAGGCAACATCACTTCTTTCAACATTTCAAGATAAATGAGAAATGACCAAAACTGGTAAATTTACCCTATTATTTCAACACCATAAGACGCAAGTACGTTGACTTTAATTTAATATCCTGATTTTTATTAAATTATACCCTGAATCATAGCATAAATACACGAATTTCTCGTTATTCCAAGATTTTTTTCACATATATTGATCGAGGTGGCTGACCAGAAAAACTGCCAAGCTGAAGGCAGGCAACCCTGTATACTCGTGAACGGCGTTTCATCTTGCCACCTGATGAGGTAATTGACGCCATTTTTGGGGCTCATAAAACGTGGCTGATCTTGAAACCTGCCAGGGTTTGGGCTGGCAACCAATGCGGGTTGTTATCTCCGAATGTGTCTCTTTCGATGAGTAAACGTTTCGATCTGCCACCTTATGATGTCATTTTCGATCAAAATAGCGATACGAAGACGAAAAAAAATAATAGTTCTTCCAGGATATGCTATGGCAACCAACTAAAATCCCGTGTTCCTAAGTAGTATCTATCACTGTATTGCATTTCTGATCTGCCACCTTGTGAGGTAGGGTTTCGTGCAACGGGAGCTCTAACTATTAAACATGGCATATTTATCTGTCACAATTGGTCAGGGACGGGCCGGGGTTAAGTTAAATTTTATCCGACTTCAAAAAAACGGGGAGTTCCTATGTTCCACTGTATGTATTTTTATAATAATGTCTAATTCTAATAATGTCTAATTTCCCGGTGTATTGGCTTGTCTGTAATGACGTGTAAATATATTGTTAATAAATAAATAAATAAATAAATAATGTACTAGCGGCCCGCCCCGGCTTCGCACGGGTACTATATTATGCATATAAACTTTCCTCTTGACATTAAAAAAAAACCGCATCAAAATCCGTTGCATAGTTTTAAACAACTAAGCATAGGTACATAAGCACAGACAGCGGGAAGAGACTTTGTTTTATACTATGTACTCACCGATTTCTCTGGCGACGCAATGTACCTACTATACAGGGGCCGTAGACAAGGTTACAATCGACAAGCGCTAACGCCAATAGAAAGTAATAAAATGTATATGGGAATGACAGAGCGGCTACCACGAACTTCGAAAGTCGAAGTTCGTAATATATGCATCCCTGTCACTCGAGTAGGGAGTGCGATAGAGATGGAAATACCCGAAATTCGACTTTCGAAGTTCGTGGTAGCGCCGCAGATGCCGACGAAACACTTTTCGGTGACAACTGTCATTCCCATACATTTTATTAGTTTTCTATTGGCGTTAGCGCTTGTCGATTGTAACCTTGTCTAGGCCCCCAGGATTTTTTCTGAAAAAATCAAGGGAAATAAGTTTATGTGGTAACTTGGAAAATAAATGTGGAAATTTTCATGACCCTATGTGGCTTGGCGAAGTAATGAGTTGAAGTTTAAACTTTGTTTTTAATGTAAATTATTTAATGGCATGACGGTGGTGGGTATGTACCAAAATAAAATAAAAGTATACCTCCAAGTAGGTATATATGTATACTTGGAGGTATACTTTTATTTTATTTTATTTGCAATAATTACACAGCGTAGGTATGTACATACTTACACAAATCTCCGCCAAACTGCAGGGCAGTAGGTATGTTAGCGAATTTACTTTTTACACTTCCTTTATACTTATGATTAATACAAAAAAAATGTTTATTTACTTTTTTTTCTACACTAAACTATTTAACCCATTGCAATATGCATAAGTAAATCATATGGTCTGCCTTATGGTAAGCAGACACCGTAGCCTATATGGACGCTTGCGATTCCTAAAGAATCACTAGCGCGTTGCCGACCCTTTATTGATTTGAGGATTCTTTCTTGGTAGCTAGAGACGCGGGTCCCTCACTCGAGCTTCGGCGACCATGCTCACAACCAGAAACAACACCACATACCTAATACCTAACAAAGTAAATAGTGTTCGTCCGCGTTAGTTTTTGATAATGACAAAGATATATTAAAATAGGTAAGTGAATTTTATTCTTAGTTAAAATGGTCTAGACATATTACATTTCAAACAGTGGCAGACACTGATATGCAATTGATAAATAATTTTTGAAGATTTTTCAATTAGATCACGCGAATTGTTTGCAGGATATACTTATTCCGTCAGTTACCTGATGCTTTTAATCTTTGGCAAAAAACACTCTGCAAGATATAGAGCGACGCATGGATTTGGAGTTGGAAAATGGGGATCTTAGTTATTATGTGTGAGATTAAAAAAAAAGTACAAAAAAGTAACTCGGCACTGGATGTCGAGTGATGGAGACATGTTAATGAAGAGTATCTCTTTCAAAATGCTGTTTTTTTAATTTTAATAAGTAATTTTTGTGCAGTTTCAAGTCTCTAGCTAAAAAAATATTTTTTCCTCCATACAAACCTTGCACCCCTTTTTACCCCGGGGATTTTTTCTCTCTAGCTAAGAAAATAAAGTTTCTCTCATACATAAATAAATATAAATAAATCTCATCATAAATTTTCCTCCATACAAACCTTGCACCCCTATTTAACCTTCTTAGGGGTGGGTGGGGGCTAAAACGCTGACAGTTCCGTTTTTGTATTCTAATAAGTAATCTTTCTACAAAGTTTCAAGTTTCTAGCTCAAAAGGAAAAGTTTCCCTCATACAAACTTTGCACCTTTATTGAAGCCCCTTAGAGGTGGAATTTTCTAAAACGTTGACAGCTGTTCTTTGTATTCTAATAAGTAATCTTTCTACAAAGTTTCAAGTTTCTAGCTCAAAAAATAAAATTCCCTCCATACAAACTTTGCACCCCTATTTAACCCTCTTAGGGGTGGAATTTTCTAAAATGCTGACATCACTTTTTTCGTATCGTAGTACCTAAGTAATCTTTCTACAAAGTTTCAAGTCTCTAGCTCCAAAAAAATGTTTCCCCTATACAAACTTTGCACCCCTATTTAACCCCCTTAGGGGTGGAATTTTATAATACCCCGAATTTATTTTTTTGTTTTATAATATTATACTAATCTTTGTACAAAGTTTCAAGTCTTTGGTTTCAATCTTGGTCATCGGTTTGGGCTGGGCGTTGATTTAAGTAAGTGAGTCAGTCAGTCAGTTAGGTCATCATCCTCCTAGCGATATTTATTCCCTATTGTGCCCTAATGTGGGGCACATTGCCTATATGCCAAGATTTGGCATATAGGCAATTATTCACAGACGTCCTTCATAGTAAAAGCCACCATTTTAGATTATATTCTTTATTGACACGGTTTCTATGGGGACACGGGACTTGGTAATTGGCTGGGAAGGCCTTATACTTAAGAACTGAATCACACTGCCATTCTCATTTTCATTTCATCACCAATCTCTTTTACGCCTGCTACACACTGGCGCGGCGAGCGGTGGCGGTCAATACTATGATTGACAGCTAATGACAAGTATACTATTGACCACCGCGGCCAGAAGGGCTACCGCGAAACGAAAACGAACTTTGTTCGTGTATCTGTCTTTGTCGCTCGAACTAGCAAGTGCGACAGAGGCGGAGATACATCGTTTTCGTTAACATAGATCGTTTTCGTTTCGCGGTAGGCCGTCAGGCCCTGTCAGCCTGTAAGAGGCTTAATACGTTGCTGTCGTCATCAAAAGGTAATTAAGTAAATAAAAAAATTGTAGGTACATCTAACATTGTTTATTTGACAGGTCTGTGTGTGTTATGTGAGACTTGCAGGTTATTCATCTCGAAATTATTTATTTCTGATTGTGGTTTGATTCTCAAGAACATGTTACACATGCGGTGCCTGAGCCCATTGAATTTTGATTTTAGTAAGGACTTTTGGGAGGGGCTCGAGGCCCTTAGCCACCCATGAATCTACTAGTACTATCCCGGTTTAATTATAAGGCCGGCCACATACAGGCAAAAACCGCCGTCGTATTCCATGCGGTGGCGATCGATAGTAAATTTGACAGCTAATGACAAGATTAGACTGCCACAGACAGGTGGACAAATTCGGCAGCCCGGGTGAATTCGGCGGCGGAATTCAGGCTCACATGGCGGCGGAATTCAGCCAAGTTTTAAATTCTTGCACAAGTTGGATCAATTTTACGAATCTCTTGTCGGTATAATGTCTTAGTTTTACTAATTTAAATTCTCATTAAAGGGCACAATATTATAAAGGCGGTTGCCGCCGCCGGCTTTCTTGAGAACAGATTAAGCAGCGTTGGGAATGGGGCGCATGCTTTCACACTCCAGGCTGCATTGCTCTTCTGTCTCGAAGTTGTTCTTGTTGCCGCCACAACCGCCCCAGACGAACTTCTCGCATCTGAATAAAACACAAAATGTATTATTATACTAGCTGCCCGGCCCGGCTTCGCACGGTTAGTTTTTCGTTTTTCCGTAGGGATGAATCATTTTTTCATTTTTTCATTTTCCCGGTAAAAAGTTCATGTTCATCAGGGATAATGTCGGCAGGGATAATTGGTAGAAGATTTTTTCAAATCTTTCCAGTAGTTCGGAGCATATTCAATACAAACAAACAATCAAATCTTTCCTCTTTATAATATTAGTGTAGAAGTGTAGACTTAAGAAAATCCCTTAATATGATATAACAAAATTGCTATTGTTCATATTTCAGGAACCCCTCTCAGGTAAAGATCCCTTCCATTACTCTCACACTTGTGCTATAGAGCCAGCCGTAAAAAAAATCTACGCTCTTGGTTAAACCGTGAGGTTGATATTTGAACGAACTATTCAGTCTCTTAAGGCCGAAACGCACTGACAGCGGTGGCGGAGCGGCGCGGCGTAATGTTCGAAGTACCTAATACGAAAGTGTTCGCACAGAATACCGCGCCGCGCCGCGCCGCTCTGTGCGGATCGTTTCATATTAGCTCGAACATTACAATTTACAACCGGGACCACCTCCTCGCCGCACCGCGCCGCTCGGCCACCGCTGTCAGTGCGTTCCGGCCTTTAAATTGAATTTACACAGTTCGGTTAACTACCCCACCGCTCAGTGCGAACGGCGAATAAAAATAGTCCAAAAGACAGCCACGATTTCAAGCGGGTGCGGAAGTATGTGGGGGGGTTTACCATCAAAATGTCGACACTCACTTCGTCGAATTCCACTTCAAAGTCAACGGTTCATGTATTTTCATTTCGTCGACAATTCAGTTCGAGGAAAATGGACATTACAAGTAATTTTTAATCGTGTAATTTTTACTTGTCGGATGATTCATTAAATAGTTGAATTATGTCATGGAAAACGTTTTGTGTTATATTGTTTCCGGTATTTTTAATTAACATACAAATCATTACAAGAATTCATATTTAAAATTAAAATAGTTGGCATACACAGTTATCTATGGCAATTATTTTAACCTAACCTAACCGCCAGCGTGTCGACGTCACCCCGCTTCGCGGGGTGCCTATTTCCGCTCTGAGGGACACGAGTGAACCCTAACCTAACCTAGTTTATAATACAATTGTTACGGTTGTTTGTATTTTTTACTGAGGACCCTACCGAGCTCCCTTTTTCTGGCCGCCCTGACCTAGTTAAACCCCTTGTAATCAGTTGTTGTTTGTTTTTGTAATAACATTTAGAAAAAATGAAATTCGGTGTTTTGTTATTCTACCATTTAAAATTCATACAAAATGAATAATTTGCCAAATAATATTTCCTGAAAAGTTATTCTGTGAAAAATAAAAATTTGAATGACCTGGTCATGAAATAAAATTACACCAAACAATAATTCATGAACTAAATGTTACTTGAAACGATTTCGATGAAATAAAATTCGATGAAAAGTTTGTCGACAAAACAAGGGACACCCATGTGGGGGCGATAGGCCGCGCTCCGTCCGAAATTTTGGCAGAGCCCTAAAACCTGAGATTCAAAACGCGAGCTGACAAATCCGTCATCGCCCATAGACACACGAAGCGATCTGTCGCACCCATACAATCGGGTGTGCTTGATATGTTAGGGGGACTCCTCTCTGAGGGCCTTATGGGCCTCCCAGAGGGACCGCGAGCCGTCCACTAGCCGTTAGCGTATGCATAGACACGCGTATTCGGCGTATTTGTCCACGAGCATAGGCTGGTAATAGTACCAGCTACAAATACGTGGACAAAGCTCGAGTGTGAATGGGCTTAAGGTTTGTTTCCATAAAGGCCTTACTTTTGCTGAGCGGGGTTGTAGTACCAGCGGTCGTAGGCGGCTCGGCACATGCCTGTTTCCTTCGGTAGCTCGCAATTATCTGAAACACGAAATAAGTAAGTCAATTTAAGGTTTCGTAGCCAAAGTAGTAGTCATTATCCATTATTATTAGGTCATGTCCGTCCTCCTGTCCGTATTTCACATGTATTTCATCCAAAAACTGTAAGTTTTAGTTATATGAATGAAAGGAAGGACTAAAGGTTAGGGGCACCACCGGGAATAACGCTAGGAGGATGATGATGAATGAAAGGACTAAAGGTATATTTTGTTATGCCACTATTACGTAATTGTGTAGTCAAATCACTACAAATCATTTCAGGGACTCTGTATGTAAGTCAGACGACTATGCAATATTATGGCAGGTATCTTCCCTAAGGGTACCTAAGTACACCTCTGTGCGAAGTCGCGAAGCGATGACTGACGAAAAAATGCACCAATCAATAGCGAAGCGTGAGCGTTTGCCCTGCAATGCTATTGGTGTTTTTTTGTTCACAGAGCGCCTCGCAACCTCGCACAGTTCTGGTGGATGTTGACCTTAACGATCACAGCTCATTAGAGCGACCGGGCGCCCGACCCTCACTGCCTCGCCTCGTAAATGTACTAACTACGGAGTTTATGTAGTGAGCGCATGCCCGTACAAATCCATATAAAGAAAACTAATCGCTCGAGGCGAGGCGGTGCGGGTCGGGTGCCGGGTGGCTCTAATGAGCTGTGACCTTAAAGGTGTTAAGGCCTCCACACACCGAACGCGGGTCGGGCGCGGCGCGGGTCGTGCGCGGTGCGGGTCGGTAATCTCTCTCACTACCAACGCATTTAATATCTCTCTCTCTATCTCTTTCGCACAGTAGCGCGGGTCGTGCGCGGTGCGGGTCGGGGCCTGCGCAACTGTGTGATAGAGATAGTGAGAGAGATATTAAATGCGTTGGTAGCGAGAGAGATATACAGTATACCGACCCGCGCCGCGCGCGACCCGCGTTCGGTGTGTGGAGGCCTTAGAGACAGAAGGTGGCCGTAGCAATTCCTAAATCACACATGATTATCCCGTGGTGTTGGGGCTCGTTATGTATTCTTGTTGTCTGTTGCAGTTTCGCGTTGGTGCCTGCGACACAAAAAAAACTTGGAGCCAACTCACGTTGAGCCAATAGTGGCGTCCACTACATTGGGCGGGCGCCACAAGGTGCGGACGAGTCCTTTCATACATTTTGTATACCATCGGCGCCCGTCAGGCGTTTAGTGACCGCGTCCGAGCCACTACTTAAGGGCTCCACACACCGGTCTCGGTAGCGGGTCAGCGCGGGCCCGCGCAAGTTGTAAAACATTGAAACAACACTTCAAACACACAAATCGAACGCAGGCCCGCGGCGCTAAGTTACAGCGCGGCCACGGGTCGGGCGCGGCGCGGGTCGGGCGATTGATATCTCAATCACTACCAACGCATTTAATATCTCTTAGTGCAACGCCTGAGTGCACGCCCCGCTCAGAGCGAAGCGTGCAGCGTCCATATAAAACAAATGCAATTTATATGGACTCTCGACGCCCTCTCTGAGCGGGGCGTCCACTCAGGCCTTACACTTAATATCACAGTAGCGCGGGCCCGCTGCGGCAGCAACGCGGGCCCGCTGCGGCAGCAACGCGGGCCCGCGCTTACTGTGTGATAGAGACGCCGCTCGCGTAAGGTGTGAATACCGCTTCAACCGCGCCCGACCCGCGCCGCGCCGCGCACGACCCGTGTTCGATATGTGGAGGCCTGTAGCTGCAGGAGTGGCCCGATAGTGTGCGCGCATCTTAATAATGTAATGAAATAATATGAAACCAGTTCTTACATTGTATCTCAACAGTGAGGTAATCGCTGAAGACCGATTCGCCATTCACAACCGCAGAGCAAACGTAGTTCCCGCGATCTTCTTCTTGCGCATCCTTTATTTCCAGGGAATTACCCGCCTGTGCGGTGCCGAAGCCGAAATTACCTTCGTCCTGTAAATAAATGAAAATACTTCCTGTATTACAGAGGACCCAGGCGGAGCCACGGGATAATGTATTATGTATACAACGTGTCTTAGAGCCGAAGCCCACATAAAGTATGCAAAACATACTAATCATTCGTGAAAAAAAAAATAGTTTAGTTTTTAGTAATAAAAGGTAATTAAGTTTGAAAAATCCTTTATGGTGCGCGGTGCGAAGTTCATTCACCAGGTTAGAGTTCGTATGATTGACTTGACTATATGACTGTTCATCTGATCTTATCGATACATGATTGCTTAAAATTTTCTCTATAGAAAAAAAACCAAAGTTGGGTCTGTATTTTCCTTTTTTTACTCGGCCTACTCAAACGATAGGTACATTATTTTTCGGCACAATCAGGATAATACTATAGCATTTTGTCTCATCTAAAATCTCACTTTATGAAATTTTACTAAAACTTCACTAAGTTAGGTATGTATCGAAATGTGTCCAAAACAGCGATGCCCGAAGAGTGTTACATCACTTTCTAGTCTAGGGGGCGTGTACGATTCAAATCAAGGCATCCCCTTAATACCACTTCTATGAGATGAAGCGCATAGGTGGAATGCGGAGCGATATTCCGCTGACACTTGCACTAAAGTTTATCGATGCGTGTATGTATAAGAGCGTCGCGTTGGACGCTTTTATTTTTTGTTAGTGTGTGTAGCCATGTCTAGTGCAATCTCACCTTGGTCCACTTGATGGTCGGTAGAGGGGAACCCTCGGGTGTACAGTCAATAGTCATACGTCCTCCCCTCGGTATTCTCAAATGCCTCATATTCACTGTAACTCTAGGGTGTATCAGGGGTTGGCTAATAGGCTGAGTACCTGAAACAATAAGTATAGTTACTACTATGTTCACTGGACAGAGAGTGAACAGCCATCAAACTTAAATTTGTCCGTCTGGCACATGCGTACTTGCTAGGTACGAGTAGTACCTAAAGGATGAAATGTGATCGGGGACTCGATATAGTCACAGCTAACTACCATATAACTATGAATATATTGAATAAACAATCCCAGGTCAAGAAGTAGCTGGGTCATCAGCACGGCTACCACGAGACGGCGCGCGAGCTCTCTCGATTTTTCTCGTACTATCCGTCTCTCTCCTATTAGAACGCTTAGAACAAGAGGTATAGGGCGAGAAAAATCGAGAGTATGTCGCGGCCGTCCCATGATATACGCGCAGGGTGTAATGTTGAATGGCGGGACATGGGACGGGCCCCTAAATAAAAGCTACTTTAGCGTCAGAGGGCCTACCGCGAAACGAAAACGAACTTTGTTTGTGTATCTCCGTCTCTTTCGCACTTGCTAGTTCGAGCGATAGAGAGGGAGATACACGAACAACGTTTTCGTTACGCGCTAGGCCCTCAGGTGTAGGTACATGCAGTTGCCGGTAGGACTTTGGACGTTGTGCCCCCCGTGCACACTTGAGAAGGCCTACATTTTGACAGTTTGCAGCGCCTCTTCGCGGCCGGATGAAGAACTAGAAATTTAAAAAAAAGACTAGCTGTCAACCGCCAAGGCGCCAACGGTCACCATTGTTAACTCTGACTTTCTTTCGCTCGGATGTTGATACGCTCTTGGTATTCTCTTTTAATTATCACGCGACGGCCGCGACATATTCTCGATTTTTCTCGCACTATACCTTTTGTTCTAAGTGTTCTAATAAGAAAGAGACTGATATTGCGAGAAAAATCAAGAGAGCTCGCGCAACGTCGCAAATGTCGCAATGATAGCCGTGCAGATATCCATAAACATCATACATGTATACTTCTATATATATATATGTATATATATATCTCTCTCTATAGCTATGCGAGTAAACTGCGTTAGTTCATTTCCTTGACACTGGCGGCAGCACCTTCCATACATGCTTGTTAAAAGTCAGTGTTGCCACTCTTCTCCTTATATAGGTAATTACTTTACTCTTTGACTTTGGAGCAAACAATAGTCTTATCCTTCATAAGACCGTTATTGACAGAGAAGCAAAACGAATGGCGATTAGGGCAAGAGCTAGCCCATAATCAAAGGTTAATTTCGCATCCCAAACACATTTCAATACTGTTCGTTACGTATGGCACGTCGTACCTTCTGATAAGTTTGTGCAAAAAATATAGAATAATTTATCGCAATTTATCGCAAAAATCGTCATTATTATTATATCGCGCTATAGCTACAAGGTGTTGCTACACGTTGTTTCATTTTTAATTTGCTGACATTAGCCAGAGTCTTGAAGGCATACAAGTAAGGATATGATCAACATCTTACTTTCTATCTCAACAGCGAGGTAGTCAGTCCAGGCTGCAATTCCATCCACCATTCCATCGCACACGTAATTTCCTCCGTCTTGCTCTTGCGCATCAGTTATTACCAGCGCGTTGCCGCTCTGTCTCGTTCCAACGCCGAACGCGCCCTCGTACTTAAAAATATTAACAAAAGTTAAGTGCGTTTACAGCATTAGACCAATTGCCATTAGCTATGTATTGGACTTGCTACGTATTCTAATGGTCTCGGCAAAAAAACACAGAGACACACACAAACACAAAGGCAAATACATAAAAATACACAAAACCACACAAAAATGGCCACGCTCCAATCTCTTGATTCCGTCTGCAGCTGCTTCATGTAAAATGTATGGTATGAACCCGACACACACAGGGATTTGTCTGAATGAAGTAAGTACCTAGCCGCGGTTGCGTCGGAATCAGCCCCGAGGAATTCGGCGGCTAAATTCGGTTACGGAATTCAGCCTGTATGTATAGCGAGACTGGCGAGCCTTCGAAACGAGCAGTTGCCACAGTCGAGTTCATAAATGTATTGTACCTAAGTACGTTCCCAAACGTTCGAAAATATCGGAGCGATACAGCCCTGAACAAGTCGTTTCACACATTATTAATCACCTTGTCCATGATACGTTCAAACTTTCTTTCGTGATTGCGCGCAGATTAAGAATGGATCTGAAAATGGCCGTCCGCTCGCATGCTATCTCGCTCACACCCTATCGCTGTGATAGGGATAGCATGAGAGCGGACGGCCATTTTCGGATCCATTCTTTATCTGCGCGCGTTATAGTTGAAAATTGTCTCACCTTGCTCCATTTAATGGTCGGAAACGGGTTACCCTCAGGTATGCACTCAACATTCCTGTTTCCTCCCCTGGGTATTTTCACGTGTCGCACAGAAACCTGGACTCTAGAGTCCCCTGTTACTGGTGGCTGTTCGCCATCTAAACATACATAGAACATATAATTATACACTCCAACATAAAGAACAAAACAACATATGAATCTTGTATTGTAATTCAGTTTTGGATTTTACATGAACTATATTAAATGCCCGCGCGTCTTTATCCGAAACAAAACAAAAAAAAAGAACGCAAGCAAATCCCCATAAGATATAGCTTAAATCCATTCGGTAAGTCCATTATATGTACGCAAGTGTCATTTTTTTTAAATCGGTGTCTGGTGTCGGCGACAACAAATTCACGCACCTTTCCTCTTTAATATGTTGTATTAGAGTAAGACGATAGATTGGTAGGTTTTTGCTCTTTATAGAAAACGGATAAATGCATAGAAAAAATAAAAATTCTACCTTCTACGTCAACACGTGTGAAATCGGTTTACGGGATATAATGTTTCTGAAGGAAACGTATATACTTAATAAATAAAAATAAATAAGTTCCTACCTTCTATGTCAACACGCGCGTAATCCGTTGACATAGCAGTTCCGTCCACAATCCCTTCGCAGACGTAATGCCCTTGGTCTTCCTCGCGGGCATCAGAGATTATCAGCGTATTCCCGCTCGGTCTGACCCCATCGCGGAACTCGCCATCTGACTATACATGAAATCATAAACATTAAACGTCTCGTCTCAGCCACAACATTGCAAATGATATCAAAATATCGGAAAAACAAATAGTTAATTAAAATTCATGTCCATTATTGTAAGCAATTGTTGCGAACGTGTGGTGTTAGTTATTCATTGCAATTATTACTTTTTTCCACCGTATTGTGGGCAGTGGGCTTCCCTCTGGTGTGCACTCAATATACGCAGTTTCTCCGATTGGTACTGTCAGTTCTTTGTGACTAACAATAACATTACTACTGCGAAGATTAGCTGGTGATGATGGTTCATCTAAAATAGAACAATAACACAATCAGGGGTACAGGATATAGATACTTGAGGCGATTGTCATAAATAGCTTAGTTGTTAACTACGCATATTTTGTATCTTATTTACTGAAATTTAGATAAAACTTTAATAAATTAGGTATTTATCGAAATTTGTCCCTAATTCATTCCCGCATCATCATGCATCTCTTTATCTCGTGCGCGGAAGGCATAGCGTGTCTCTGTCTAGGGGGCGTGTTCGACTCGAATCAAGGCATCCCCTTAAGCAATATAATCTTATTTTACTTGCGTTTGACTATAAATAGGGATGATACTTTTTATTGCACAATTATTGTATGTACAGTTACCTACAGTTCTAATACTTAGGATAAATGAATGACGGTTTCTTTTTATCTAAACTTGAAAAATAAGTAATAGGTTCTTACCGCGTACGTCAACTCTCGTATAATTGGTCAACATCACAGTTCCGTCAACAATTCCTTGGCAGACGTAATGTCCGCGATCTTCCTCTCGGGCGTCAGAGATTATGAGCGTACCTCCGTACGCTTTGACCCCATAGCGGAACTCGCCATTTGACTTTATGAAATCATAAACCATAAATACTCCTATACTTACATCAAATTACAAAAAAGAAACAAAATCGCAAAATATAGGTATATCAGTAAGTAAGTTGCACGAAACTAGGTGCGTATGTAAAGTATACATGTAGCGATGGTTAAAAGTTGTTACCATTAATTACCTTTACCCACTGAACTTGCGGCAGCGGGTTTCCCACCGGTGTGCACTCAATAGTCGCACTTCCCCCCGTAGGTATTGTTAGCTCCCGCTCACTGACAATAAGTTGAGCGTGTCTTCGCAATCGTGATGGTTCTGAAAATTAATAAAACAAAATACTAATGAATACTTAAATATTGTTTCAAGAAAATGGCCGTTTTTATAAACGCGGTTTATTTATTTTTCAGTAAAGAATAAAATAAAATAAATAAGTAATAAAGAATGTGGTACAGTCGTATTCTTTTCTGTCGTTTTTTTGTTAAGGTGTTGTGATTTTACCCTTCCTTTGTAGCGTATTGTACCCACTCTTTAGAAAATTGATTTTGCCTATTGGTGCACGAAATCATGAAGAAAGTTAAAAAGTAATAGTGCAACAGACAAATTAATAAATAGATACGGAAGTTGGTAATGTACAAGTTTTTAAGGCGCCGTAGGTTCATGGTCTTCTCTCCCTCTCACTGAGCATAAGTGTGAGCGAGATGGAAGTGCGTGCTCGGAAGCGCGGAAATCATGTTTTTTAATTTTAATTTTTTGGCTGTTAATTTAAATAAAAAATTAAACACTGATTTCCCTCAAACATGATATTGCCGATTTTTAGAAGCCATTTTAATATTTCTAGCTTTTGTTCGTAATATGTAAAAAATATTTTAAGTGTATTTTAGACCCTTTTAGACTTAATCATGTTAATCAATCCTTAATCATGTTTCTAAACACTGATTTCCCTGCAGAAAAGCCTCAAGATTACTATTCGTATTTTTTTTTAACCATATTATTATAAACAGACGCATTATATTGTTTCAAAAACACTGTTCGCTTAACTTCGCTGAACCTACGGCGTCTTAAACAAAAACATAAAATAATCGCAATAAAATAGGCAGATATATACCATTGACTATAACTTGAGCAATTGCAGAAGATATTCCTGCTCCGTTCCGGACAGAGCACCTGTAGGACCCCGCATCTTCTACTTCGATCCCGCTGAAGTACAGCTGGGAACCTCGGTCCTCCACACGACTGTAAAACATAAACATATGTTATAAAAATAAGCGTGTATCCACATCAGTTCACAATTGAGGCTCTATTTGTATGTACCCAACACGATTTCGGATGTCGTGGGTAGATAATATATTTTACGTCACACCTGGCCATAATGAGAGTTTTATTGCACGCTGCGCGTACGGGAAAACTCGCATTGTGGCCAGGTGAAGACGTAAAATTTTGTACGCGACACGGGCGGTAATTCGTAAAGCCCCAGAGCGCATATTTATGGCCCTCACCTTCGGTTCGGGCCACAAACACCTGCGATCTGGGGCATTCACGAATTCACCGCCCTAGTTACGTAATGTACTATTTCTCAAACATGCAATGAAATGTCGTCCTTACGTGCGTCATAACCAGGCTTCGAACTCGAAGTATCACATTTCGAGAGAACTGTAAAGCAATTTCATACAACATTGAAGGCCTAGGCCGGGAAGTATTTTTTTTTAATTTTAAACTAAATATGGCGTCTGTGTTCATGAACAGGCTAAACAGCTAAATTATATTTGTTGAATTTTTTTCTAGTGTCTGAATGGTTATTGGACCAAAAATATCCGCGGTAATGCCTAATTAATACACACGAACTGATTTAATAATAGAAATCTGTATGACTCAATGTGTTTATGAATACATTTAAAATATTGTCTATTCGTAAGTCACCAGAGACCATAGACAATATTTAAAATCCTCTGCATTTATTTTATTTATTATAGAAATTAAGATTCTCATTATCAGCTGATTAGCCATGAATAACTTGTTGCCGCCAAAATCGAAGGACAAGTACATAAATATAGGTTAGGTTTTTGAGTGGTGATATTTCTTATTTCATTGCATGTTTGATAAAAGCACTAATACATGCCTAGCCGTGAAAACGGCTTGCCGGCTTCGTATCACTATCCCGCCTGCCTACGGTCGGCCGTCTATAGCTACTCACCCGGCAAGCCCTTTTTTCCCGGCGGCTGCAGTAATGTACTATTTCTCCAATTTGCTCGGAAATGTTCGCCTTACTGTAGCAAAAATAGTACGTGAAGTTCCTCGTTACTGACAAACTCAGATTTAAAAAGTTAAAAGTCATTCCTGTACAGTTTTAGCGGCCAGGAAAGTGTATGAAATTCCTTTACTGTATACTTTTTTACCTTTTAACTACATACTTTGACTAAGACAAATCACTACAAACAGCCAAGTGCTCGTATGTTTAAATACCTTGCAATTTGTCACAACAACTTGCGATAGTTATACTGGTTAGTAGTGTATGGCAGTCTCTTTCGAACGATTGCAAGTTGCTGTGACAAATCACGCCCTTTTGTAGCCTGCTTTAAGTTTTTTTTTTTAATTGTCATAGACAAAACGCGTACTTTTGAAAGTGATCGAAGTGACGTTTTTAAATATTTCTCAAATAGTTTTCAATGAAGAAATAAAAATATTTATCGAAATAAAACTCACAACGGACTGAAATGCATTTAGATTGCAATCCCGTTTAATCTTTGATAATTTTAATTGCATAAAACATTTAAAATTGTAACCGATTCTAATAATTTTAAAATTCGTATGTATGCCAATTGAAACTGGCACTATGAGTCGTGCCGTATACATACTTTTTAAAAATAAGTCGGGCGGGAACTTGTTAGGTTATTTACATACTCGCTATTTTAAGATTATTGTAAATATTATTATATTTCCTCACATTTTTGGAGAAAAGCACTATATCTGCCTTGGCGGGAACGGCAATTCGTGGATTCGTCTCTATTGTCGGATTCAGCTTCGCTTAATCAACTTATCCACGAATTGCTACTTCCCGGCCGCTGCAATAATGTACTATTACGTCACCCCTGGCCTTAATGCGAGTTTTACTGCACGCATGTAATGTACTATTACGTCACACCTGGCCATAATGCGAGTGGCTGGCCATAGAGAGAGAATTATGCGCTCTGGAGCTTTACGAATTACCGCCCGTGGTGAGTACACAATTTTACGTCTTCACCTGGCCACAAAGCGAGTTTTACTGCACGCTGCGCGTATGGGAAAACTCGCATTGTGGCCAGATGAAGACGTAAAATTTTGTAGGTACTCAACTCGGGCGGTAATTCGTAAAGCCCCAGATCGCACATATTTATGGCCCTCACCTTCGGATCGGGCCACAAACACCTGCGATCTGGGGCATTCACGAATTCACCGCCCTAGTTACGTAATGTACTATAACCGGTGTCGAAGATACACCCCGCTGTGTTGAAGCTATGTGAAAAAACTCTAAGTCTTACCTAGATAGCGACTTGCCGACCCGTTCCCAAGTGGCTTGCGCGCCCTCTACATCGACCGCGCATTCGACCGTCACCGCCTGGCCGCGGGTCACGGTCTGCACCGCCGGGTGGACGGACACGCGCGGCAGGGTCATAACCTCCACTCTGAACAACGCAGTTTGCAGCAAAAACCCACCGCGGCTGGCAGTCACCCTGCACATGTACTCGCCGGAGACCTCCTGCGTCGCCTGTTACCAAAATATACCTACATTCGAATTTAATATTTAATGGAAATCAATTCCCTCCGGGAGCGTAGGTTCCACGTTATCCACGTTAATCACCTGACGCCGATCACCCAGGGGAATTAGCGGCAATTATTTTATATTCAACCAGGAAAAAATGATAATGTTCCGTTATGACACTTCGCCGGACACTGCCGCGTCACGGTCGCTTCGCTCGCTCGGCTCGCGCGCTTTAGGGTCGCAGTTCACCTAACAACCTAACCGTCTTTTTCCCCTGGGGGATCAGGCTAGGGGATTATGGCTATGGCAAATGAAAGGTATATGTCCACGCAAAATAGGCACACTTGGATGTCGACTTGCGGAAAACGTCCAGTATATTTACCTGGGCGAAAAAGCAAACACGAATACAGAACACTGTAGCTATAATAACACCACTATATAAGGTGTAAGTAGGTCGACAGAGCTCCCGAGGATTCTGTTGAGCATGAGGGACCTGGCCCCGTATCATGATTGGCCTTGCCACGCGATAAGTGACAAGATAGAGCGTCATGCAGTCTCTTTCTATCGAATGGTGCCAGCCAGTGACGGATGCTAATATTGTCACTTATCGCGTGATAAGGCCGACCAAGATACGGGGCCTGCATTTAACTCTAGCTGTCGACTAAATTATTAACTTGGAAAATTTATGATAGGTCCCGGGACACTTGGACGGATTCAATAGCTGTGTTACATTTATAGTAGAATTAGTTATTATGTGCAGGAACATAACACCACGGTTATGTCACTCTTGACAACCTTGAAGTGTCCTAAACCTAGTCCCCTAACTGCCAAATTAAATAGTGTTCATGATTGACAAGGAGAGGGTCAGTATATTGAATATATTCGCCGATTGTTATTGGACACACCTACAAACGTCGACATGATTGTTGCTCTAGAACTTTAGTAAACTTACATTAAGGATGACTAGTTCATTTCCCGCCTTCTGTATATATTGTGGTAACGGACGCTGGTCGCGTCTGGTCCACGTGACTTGCTGCTCGTAGTCTCCAGTGTCGAAATCACAGCTATAACGTCAATAAAATTTCACTAGTTGTTTAATAATGTAGTTATTGTTAACGAATTGTCTAAAACGTATTTGTATTTGTACATATAAAAACCAGCAAAAGCTTCAACGTATGTGTTCATATCCATGTTCAAAGTTAGATACTAGTGTTTGATTGAGTTGAAATTTGTCATTTTTAGGGTTCCGTACCCAGAAGGGGACAACGGGACCCATTACTAAGACTCTGCTGCCCATCGTCTGTCTGTCTGTCCGTCTGTCACCAGGCTGTATCGTGAACCGTGATAGTTAGGCAGTAGAATTTCTTAGGGCCTTCGCTAGCTGACGCGGACGCCCGCCGCGTGCGCACGCCTAACTTAGCGCTGAATTCAAGAAACAAGTCCGCGAGCGTGTGCCCGCCGCGTGCGCACGGAGCGGACGCCCGCCACCCGCCGCGCGGATTAAAGTCCGTCGCACGCCCCCGCGCCAGCTAGCAGTGTTCATACAATTTCTTATAAGACGGGCGTCCGCTCCGGGTAATCCGCGTCAGTTAGCGTAGGCCCTTACAGGTGAAGTATTTCTGTTGCCGCTATAACAACAATATAATGAATGTATAATAATATTACTTATGATTTCCTTAGTTTTAAGCAAATATTGTACACCCGAAGTGGGTAACCGTTGGGGCCTAACACTTGAAATATTTAATAGGTACCATATAACAAAAAACACGGTTAAACAATATTTTTAATATTCTATTCTATTCTAACAAATACTAAAAAACGGGAGCTACCATACAGCAAATGTGTTTTTTTTGCCGTTTTTATAGATATTGTACCCTTCGTGCGCGACTCCGACTCGCACTTGGCCGGCCAAGTATTTTTTGATGAAAAGGATTTTTTCCTAGCAAATGTGTTGAAAAAATTATGAAACGGGTAAGCTTTGATAATTACATCCTCGGCTCTCTTATCACGCTAACCCGCGGCTCGCGTGAACAATACCATTATCAACCGCTAGACTATGTTAACATATAGATACTTAGGTTTACATATAGATAACAACTTTAATTGGAAAACGCATATCAACTCAGTTCGTTCCAAACTTCGGTCCGTGTTGAGTAAACTCTATCATTGAAGTAGGTTATTAAGTAAAGAAACTATGCTTGTTGTATATTATGCATTAGCGGATTCCGTTATTTCTTATGGGCTTGACGTATAATATGGTAGAACTTTCCAAACATATTTAGAAGAAATCAACAAGTTACAAACCAGATCCCTAAAGTATAATACTTAGTAAATAAAAATACCAAAAACAAATGTAGAGGCAATTATGATAAGTTATACAAAATTTGTAAAATTCTACCTATACAGGAAAGGGTTAATTATCTTATAGGTGTAGCAAATTATTTTAATGATGAGTTTAAGGTGCCGAAACAAAGTAAATACAATACGACAAATATTAGACTAGGGAAATATGTACAAAATTACGTCAACAATTATTACGGCAGACGAACAAATTAATAAGTTCATGGTCCCGACCATTTATAACGAATTTAACTGGTTAAGAGAAGATAAAAAATATAGTTTAAATGTAGTGAAAAGCAAGCTAAAACAGACCTTATTAGAAAAATTACCTTCATTTTAATGTATACTTAATTCCAATTTCAAGTATACGTTTAGTCAGAATTATATTTGTGTTTAAGCAGTAACTATGTAACTTAGGTGCATGGTATATGTAGCTGCAAAAAATGAGCTCGGTCTCGCCAACAAACTGTTCCGACAGTTTGGCGACTGAATTTGAATATTTTGAAATTGAATATGTGTTATGTACCTAACTTCTTGAAAATAAACTAATAAAAAAAACATAGCTCACTTGTATCACAATGTATTATTACACAGACACTAAATTACTTAATTTGAAGGACATCATATCGGACTCGGTGGTTCACCAATTTTTGGTCCAAATGTGTAAGTAAGTGCCGGTCAAAAAGAAATAATGCTATAACTGTATTAGATCTAGAACTTGTCTGCCTGAGCGTTTCTTGTTATGGCACCAAAGCTGTAGGGTCTTTGTCTTTGGTTTTATTTTAGTTTGAAAATTTATTTATTTATTTATTTAAACTTTATTGCACAATACAAAATAAAGTACAAATGGCGGACTTAATGCCACAAGGCATTCTCTACCAGTCAACCATTGGGCAAAACAGAAACAAGAAGGTGCAGGCATTAAAACTTAAATGAAAGCTTAAACCAAGATAAACTTCTATCAAATACATACTGAAATAAACATACACATATACAAAATAATATACACTAATATATAATATACACAATTACTACCTTTTGTACCTAGTGAAAAATACTATGGTGTGAACTATCTTACGCGCTTATCAGAAAGATACTTGCGTAACTTGCGCTTGAAAGTGAATTTGCTTTGTGCTTGGCGGATAGTTAGCGGAAGAGCGTTCCAGAGTCGAATTGCCTGAACGGTAAAAGAACCAGACATAAAACCGGACCGGTGAGGGAGAACAGACAACTTCAGGCTACGGGAAAATTCTATGTTTGTGGATGAATTTTATACTGTAACTTGATATTTGAACATATTTTGCTAAGATACGGTGGTTCCAAACCTATTTTGGACGTGAGGATCTTAACTGAGCTGAGAGTTTTTTTTAAATATCTTCTCCACATCCTGCTGCGGGGAGGGAGTCTTGGGCCCCAGCTGTCGTACGAAACCGGACTTGTTGAAGGCGTCCTCCGTGAGCTTTAAACGACTCTTCGCCTCTGCCAATATCGTCTCATACTTCACCCCGTTTTGAATTGTCTCCGGCTTTAATGTCAGAATCACCGCTGCGGTACGAGCGGGACGGGGCTTTGTTTTTGGTGGCGGATCCACCTTTGGTGCAGTGAGCGCTTTATTAGGCCCTTTGCCTTACGCCCCACCACTATATATAAACCTTCTGAGTCGGGGTTGCACTACCACTGGAGCTTCCTCCCTATTGCAACAGCAGTCAAAGACACACGTTTAGCCCGCTTCCGCCTCGGGGCAACTTTCCTCGACCCTTTTAACCCGGCATTACCCTTAGGAGCACCCATCGACGGGCCCGCAGTCATATGGACCGAACTGGCCGAAACACCTCCCGAAGCTATGCAAGCACTCGCTTCCGCCATATCCACAACAACGTCCTCCTCTAAGTTTTTGTTTTTTATTCACTGTATCCATTTGGTTCCCACGAAAATGCGGGCAATAACCGGTTCATCTAGGCAGTGCCTCCTGATCCTAGGTAACCCTACGTACACCGTGAGGTGGGGTGGTATCACGGGAAACTATCTTAACCTGACCTAATATTTTTTATTGAGGTTGGCTCTCCTTGGCCCAGCCGGTTAAGCCCACCCAGCAACGACACCGAGACCAGATGAGCCCGTCTTACCCCCGACTTTGGACCGAACATTTGGGCACTTAATACCCCCCTAAAGAAGGCCTCCTATCGAAATACCTACGTCACCATCAGAATATTGCACACATATGGAAGTCTATCAGCGTTGCCCACGAAGGTGTCAGGAGTATAATCCCCTATCCACTGCGCTGTTGGCAACCCAGAACACCATGGGGGTCATCCAGCTCAGGAACTGAACTCTTCTAGGCGGGTGATGGAACTCCCAACTACCCGCGGGTTCCCGTTATTGCGGATTCAAATGGCCTGCGAAGTGCCTGCTGGCCTCTTACGGCGCTGCAGGACTGAATTTGTATCGACCTCGCGCATCCACTCCGCTACCTCCTTCTGCGTCAGCACCAAGACGCGGAAGGGCCTTCTCACTGCATACCTATGACTGATCAAGGCCGGCAGAGAGATGTCTCTTCCAACAGCTGCGGACAGGGCAGCCCGGGGTTCCACCCACGCAGGGCACTCCTCACGCGTATGCTTGGCTGTCTCCACGGCTCCTCCGCTACAGTGGTGACATGCCGACGTGGGTTCCCTACCCACCACGTCACACAGGTACTTGCCAAAGCAACCATGCCCCGTCAAGAGCTGTGTGAGGTGGAACGTGGGTGCGCTGCACCTGCGTTCGACCCATTCTTTCATGACAACGAACAGCAACCAACTCGGCTTCGAGGTCCCAGGAGTATAAAAAAAGGAAAATAAAGACCCATCTTTGGTTTTTTAGGGAGGAAATTTTAGGGAATCATGTATCAATCAAATCAGATGAACAATCATATTATAGTCAAGAATCATATAGGTATCTGAAATAATCTGGTTTTGGCCGGGACTTTCATGTTTGGACCAAAAAACATGATGATGGACATTAAATAGTGGCTCATGATTACTGGCAATACCGGCGCAAACTGTAGTGCTAAATATGTGCGAGTATTTTATTTTAGTGTTTTAGTAAGTAGGTTTAATCTTAATTTTACTGTATTTTATATTTATGCTTCTATTATACATTTAATGCTTGTTGAATAAAGAATTCATATTAAGTATGTGCATGTTATATTTGTGTTTTATGTTTACATTTATTTATAAATACGTTTTCAAATCAAACACCGTAATCCTCTTTGTTTTGTAAGTGACGCATGAGTGATAGATACAATTTTAGAAAAAAAATATTATGCCCTCGGGCGTAATACAGGCTATTATAGTGTAGCTCTCTAGGCCTGTGTGTTATGAAGCCCTTTTGTGAGCAAGTGTGATGTTTGTATTGATTATAGGTTTCTTCTTATTAACGCTCTTCTCTAAGCCAAATGGCATTTTCTTTATATCCTAAACTTACCTTATTCTGAGATCTGCGCCATCTTGGATAATCACGTCTACCGGTTTGAAGAGCTGGTCAGATGTACCTGAATGTCAAAAAAACTAGGTACTTATTTACAATATTAATAAAACATTCTTGGCCACTCAAAAATACGTGTAGTTAAGTAATTTGAATTACTAATGTTTAATTCTATGTAAACCTGTTAAGCGTCCATAATCCATAACAAGCTTATGTACTAAAAAATTAAGTACCTACCCCCTCCAGAATGACAATTTCTAAGTTAAGTTTCTAATTTCATCAGTGCAACATTCGTAATTCTAATTACGCGACAAATCTTGTCAATTAATTTAATGTAAAAATGGAATTGCAATTTTAAAGGACAACTTTCTTAGCGCATTGTAAAATGCTCCATTTTCGCGATGGGCATTATATCTCGCGCCTTTATAATATGAGCCTAGGATTTATTTTAAAAAACTTTTTACATGGCTACAGAAATATCATATTCAAATGTGTCAAACGCTTTAAATTTGTGTAGTGTCCTAATCCTTATATTTGATTTACCAATAAAGAAAATCACTGTACCTGAATTAAAGAGCCACTTACAGCTAATATTCTTCACGTTTTATACTATCATTAATTTTATAATATCATAAAATATCAGTACTCTGTGATCATAAAAAAATCGATTATTATGTCTTAACCAAATTAAAAAGTTGGAAAGTGTTTTTGGTTGTTCTTCCTTAATTTTTGTACCAAGTAAAATTTAGTCATAGTGTTTTATTTCCTATAGGTGCCTTAACTTACCTTTTTTATTCCCTCCTATCTTTCTAAGTTGGGCCCCGAAGGGGCCCTTAACTAATTACCTATAGGCCTTAACTTTCCTCTGCTTGTTTAGCTGCATTGAGAGTATTGAAGAAAATTAATAATTGTTTAAGTATCATTATTATTTGTCTTTCACTTAACGACACTTAACTCGTGTCTTAACTGGAAGTGCCATGTTGACCATCTATGCAATAGACTGAGCAGTGCTGTCTTTGCCATAAGAAAACTAAAGCCGTTAGTGTCCAGAAATTCATTAAGGTATGTAAGGTATTATAGGTTGATGTCTTGGAATGGTATAGTAATATGGGGTGATTCTACAGAAGCTAAGCGAGTATTTTTACTTCGGTTGCTGGCCGGAGTAAAACAAAGGCATTCTTGCAAGAAGCTTTTTGAAATTCACCAGATTATGACCCATTACTCCCTTTACTTGTTCGAAGTTCTTATGTTTGTGAGGAATAAATCTTCAGATGTTCAGACGGGTTGAGGTCACGGGAAAACTAATTCGATCCACAGACAGACTTCGGACAGTTCATCGTCGCATGGCACTTTCGGAAAAAAATGCGCCCGTGATAGGACCGACGTATTATCTACCCGCCAAATTAAAAAACGAATCATCTGACGAAGCAATCAAACACCAACTAAGAATCTTTTTATAGGAAAATAGTTTTTACTGTGTTAATGACTTTATTGAAAAAAAAAAATTATTTTATAATAATATTGATTTGTATTTGTAATAATTGTATTTGAATGTAGTGTGAATTGTTATGCAAAAAAAAAGCGTTTGACGAACTTTTTTGGGATGCCTTATTTTAGTAAAACTTAACATGTATGACATTGATATTGACATTGATATGTAATACTTATTGAAATATTTATTCAAGTTTTTTATTTTTATTTGAAGATCATAATATCAAGTCGTGTAAATTGACCAAGAGTAATTTTATATTGTATTTTTATATTATGAAATAAAGCAATCTAATCTAATACAATTCTTTTACGATAAGTACTTAGATGAACGGTGGTGTAGAAAAACTATTAATCACATATATCCTTTTAAGTTTCTAATTTCATTCTTAATTGAACATGACGTCAGTGCAACATACGTAATTCTAATTACGTGTCAAATCTTGTAAATCAATGTAAAATTGGACTGCAAATTTTAAAGGACGACTTTCTTATAGCGCATTTTAAAATGCTCCATTTTCAAGATCTGCATTCTAACTCGCGCCAGTATAATATAAGCCTAAGATTTATTTAAAACTTTTTATTTGGCTACAGAAATATTATATTCAAATGTGTCAAATGCTTTTTTGCATAGTGTCCTAATCCTGATACTTGATTTGCCAAAAAAGAAAATCACTGTACATGAATAAAAGAGTCACTAACAGCTAATATTCTAAACATTTTATAATATCATTAAAAAAACTATTATTATGTCTCAACCAAATTAAAAAATTGGAAAGTGTTATTGATTGTTTTTCTTAAATTTTTGTACACAGTTAAATTTTGTCATAGTGTTTTATTTCCTATAATAGGTGCCTTAACTTCCTTCTGTTTGTTTAGCTGCATAAAGAGTATTGAAGAAAAGTAATAATTGTTCAAGTATCATTATTATTTTACCGCGTTTTACACGGTGTTGCAACGAGGTGTTTTATTTAAATAATTGTTGTTCTTTTTCTAGGCTTGTCTTTCACTGCCATACACGGTTTATATGGGGGATTCCTTCCCAGACATAATCGCCGCATAATAAATAAAAATAAATAAGTTCCTACCTTCTATGACAACACGCGCGTAATCCGTTGACATGACAGTTCCTTGCACAATCCCTTCGCACACGTAGTCTCCTTGGTCTTCCTCCCGGGCGTAATAGATTATCAGTGTATTCCCGCTCTTTGTGACTCCATCGCTGAACTCGCCATTTGACTATAAGTAAAATCATTGATACATCAATACATCAATAAGGAAAAAGACAGGTTTACGGGATGTTACTGAAACTATAAGATTACTAAAATGGAAATGGGCCGGACACGTATGCAGGATGGATAATAATAGATGGACAAAAAGAATAACAGAATGGAATCCAAGAGAAGAAACAAGACAGAGAGGACGACCAAGAAAGAGATGGGCAGATATATTCGTGGATAGAGCAGGACCAGACTGGATGACAAAAGCTAGAAACAGGAAAATATGGAGGAAAATGGGGGAGGCCTACGCCCTAGAGGCGACTACTACAAGGAAAGAAGAAGAACCAAATTAAGATAAATGAATAAATATATAATAAGTATAATTTAACAACAATACCATAGTATAATACTGTAGTATAATCTTTCCAGTCAAATAAATAACAAATAATTAAATATTAATGCAATGTTACGAAGTTAATACAATTAAAAATACGATAATGTTAAGAGATTAAGATTAATTAATTACTAATCAATAATTCTAACTCTAAATCTGATTACTACTCTTTTGATTAAAAGATTAAATTAGAAAGGATTAAATATAATGTAAATAAAAATAATCTTAAATAAATGTTAAATATGAAAATAATAAAATGTGTAACTATAAACTGCATGTAGGTAAGGTACCTAATATGTAAAGAATAATTTACTTTAAAAACAAAGTTTTAACCGACTTCAATTTAGTACTCCGCCAAGCAACGAGCACATTTCCTATTTTTTACAATTTACCACATGAACTGATTTCCGATAGCAACTGCGTTGATTACTATAGAAAAAAACCGAATCGCTGTATGTAGGCCGATAATATTTGAGGACTTCCATCGACTCCCCAAGATCATCACCAATGGCACTTCATTAGTTCCTATTTCAACGGAATCTTATCAGAACCTGTGACGTACTTTTGCACTTTTAAGTACATAATTGAGGAATTCGATAAGTCATCTGTGGTCTTCATCATCAATTCCTCGCCACCAAATTTATGATTCCGGATGTAAATACACGAGTTATAACAGAAAATACCAAAATCACTACACGCGTGCCTTATAAAATTGAGGAGTCTCCTCAATTCCTCATGGATCCCATCATCTAACTGAATTTTGAAAAAATGGGACCCACCTGGAAGTATATACGAACAAAAAAAATTTTTCCGATTCGGTTCATCAATGACGGAGTTCTGAGGTAACAAACATTAAAAAAATAAAATAAAAAAAATACAACCGAATTGAGAACCTCCTCCTTTTTTTGAACTCGGTTAAAAAGAAGTGGATATAACAAGACTTAAAAAAAAGGTACAATAATAGTAATGCATGATATCTAAATAATAATACTTACAAAAAAAAATGTATTACATAGATTTGTTAAATCGCCTTACTAAAACTACAATCGCATGTAATAACTAGAATATAAGAAAAATGTATTCGTAGTAGAAAATAAAAGCTTTTATTATTATTATTTTTTTTTTTCTTTTTTCCATATCTCAGGACCATGGGGTCCTGGACTTTTGGAAGGCATGCGTGGGGCCGAAGCCAACAGCGCAGAGGCCCTTTAAAACAAATATAATATAAAGCGAGGGATACACATGGCGGATACCATCTCCGAGCGCACAACATGATACACCCAGTGATGGTCCCCGCCAGGTGCAAAGACTATTGCAGTGCAACACTGTGCTGCGATGGAAATTAAGGTTATGGGTTATTGGGTTGAATGGTGGGTGGTCTGGAAAATGGGTTATGGGAGGAGACTAGCGGACACCTGCTGTGACAATTAGCCTCAAAATTGTGAAAAGGCAGGTGGTGACTTGCCTACTCGTTAAGTGGGCCCCACAAACAGTCGCACGCACAGTGCGACAATGGAGCAACACGTGAGCGGCTATGAGGTTGTCGAGAGGTGAGTCTGCGGTGCGCCAGATCCCGGTAATCCGTTCAAGGGCCGCCGGCGTTATGACATTCTACACTTCCAACCTGGAGCATAGGTTCCGTTCTTGCGACTCCACTCTGGCCGGCCGGTTAAGGCAAGCACAGAGGCGAGGGCCAGATCACTCGGGCCCTCTGGAGGTTAGGGGTCCGCGGTGTCGCCACTCACCGTCAGCTCGCCACAAGCTGCCCCCGTGGGCTTATTATTATTATTATTAAAATCATTGACATCGTTTAACGCAAAAATATAGTATAAACAACACGATCGTAAGCGTATAGGTAACCAATAGGTGGTAAGTAGGTTTACCAATGTAAGAAAAATAAAGACCGCCCCCCTCATGCAAGTTTTGCCCACAAACGCTTATTTGCCTCTGCTACCCAGAACATACATTTTTGTACATGATTAATCGCTAACATCGATATTAAAGATTAAAAAGGTACTTAAATGTTTTTTTATATGCATAATATTCGTAATCGGCTGCAGTAGTCAGGAACTGAGTCGCAGCGATTACGCCCACCATGAGGTGGCTTATGAATGCAGTCAATTATTACATGCGAATTTTGCATAGTATGTAGTGAACAGATGTCCAGGCAGAACAAATTGCACAAACGGATCGATTGAAATGCACAAATATTCTTTGAGAAATAGGAAGTCCCTATTAGTTAAATAATATCAACTTACCTTTTTCCACTCAACTGTTGGCAGTGGGTTTCCCTCAGGGATGCACACAATACTCCCACGTCCTCCTTTGGGTATGCTAACTGTCC
This sequence comes from Epinotia demarniana, assembly GCA_945867215.1. NCBI lineage: Eukaryota > Metazoa > Arthropoda > Insecta > Lepidoptera > Tortricidae > Epinotia > Epinotia demarniana. The sequence goes on from OX244262.1 coordinate 5,943,409, forward strand.
GCTGACTAACAGTCACTTTAGGGTTCCCTTGTGGTGGTGGAACTGCATCTAAGGTTAATCATGGTAGAAATAAATTTAGGTAAGCGATCTCTATTCGTAATACAATTCACTTAAGATAAGTAGGTACTTAGATGAGCGGTGATGATGAGGTGTTGCAACAAGGTGTTTTATTTAAATAATTGTTGCTCTTATTCTAGGCTTGTCTCTCACTGGCCATACTTTAGCTAATATTTGGGCTGTATTCGGCGATAATCTCTGTGAAGGAAACGTATAATAAATAAAAATAGATAAGTTCCTACCTCCTATGACAACAAGCGCGTAATCCGTTGACATAACAGTTCCTTGCACAATCCCTTCGCAAACGTAGTCTCCTTGGTCTTCTTCCCGGGCGGAAGAGATTATCAGTGTATTCCCGCTCTTTGTGACTCCATCGTCGAGCTCGCCATCTGACTATAAGTAAAATCATTGACATCGTTTAACGCAAAAATATAGTATACACAACACGATCGTAAGCGTATAGGAAAGTAGGTTTACCAATGTAGGAAAAATAAAGACCGCCCCCCCTCATGCAAGTTTTGCCCACAAACGCTTATTTGCCTCTGCTACCCAGAACACACATTTTTGTACACAGTTAATCGCAAGCATCGTTATTAAAGATTAACAAGGTACTTAAATGTTTTTTTTATATGCATAATATTCGTAATCGGCTGCAGTAGTCAGGAACTGAGTCGCAGCGATTACGCCCACCATGAGGTGGCTTATGAATGCAGACAATTATTACATGCTAATTTTGCATTGTATGTAGTGAACAGATGTCCAGGCAGAACAAATTGCACAAACGGATCGATTGAAATGCACAATTATTCTTTGAGAAATAGGAAGTCCCTATTAGTTAAATAATATCAACTTACCTTTTTCCACTCAACTGTTGGCAGTGGGTTTCCCTCAGGGATGCACACAATACTCCCACGTCCTCCTTTGGGTATGCTAACTGTCCGCTGACTAACAGTCACTTTAGGGTTCCCTTGTGGTGGTGGAACTGCATCTAAGGTTAAACATGTTAGAAATACATTTAGATAAACGATCTCTATTCGTAATACAATTCACTTAAGATAAGTAGGTACTTAGATGAGCGGTGATGATGAGGTGTTGCAACAAGTTGTTTTATTTAAATAATTGTTGCTCTTATTCCAGGCTTGTCTTTCACTGGCCATACTTTAGCTAATATTTGGGCTGTATCCGGCGATAATGTATGTGAAGGAAACGTATAATAAATAAAAATAAATAATTTCCTACCCTCTATGACAACACGCGCGTAATCCGTTGACATGACAGTTCCTTGCACAATCCCTTCGCACACGTAGTCTCCTTGGTCTTCCTCCCGGGCGTAAGAGATTATCAGTGTATTCCCGCTCTTTGTGACTCCATCGCTGAACTCGCCATCTGACTAAAAGTAAAATCATTAACATCGTTTAACGCAAAAATATAGTATACACAACACGATCGTATGTGTATTAGTAGGTTTACCAATGTAGGAAAAATAAAGACCGCCCCCCCTCATGTAAGTTTTGCCCATAAACGCTTATTTGCCTCTGCTACCCAGAACACCCATTTTTATACATGGTTAATCGCTAACATCGTTATTAAAGATTAACAAGGTACTTATATGTTTTTTTATATGCATAATATTCGTAATCGGCTGCAGTAGTCAGGAACTGAGACGCAGCGATTACGCCCACCATGAGGTGGCTTATTATAGACAACTATTACATGCTAATTTTGCATAGTATGTAGTGAACAGATGTCCAGGCAGAACAAATTGCACAAACGGATCGAATGAAATGCACATTTATTCTTTGAGAAATAGGAAGTCCCTATTAGTTAAATAATATCAACTTACCTTTTTCCACTCAACTGTTGGCAGTGGGTTTCCCTCAGGGATGCACACAATACTCCCACGTCCTCCTTTGGGTATGCTAACTGTCCGCTGACTAACAGTCACTTTAGGGTTCCCTTGTGGTGGTGGAACTGCATCTAAGGTTAAACATGTTAGAAATACATTTAGATAAACGATCTCTATTCGTAATACAATTCACTTAAGATAAGTAGGTACTTAGATGAGCGGTGATGATGAGGTGTTGCAACAAGGTGTTTTATTTAAATAATTGTTGCTCTTATTCCAGGCTTGTCTTTCACTGGCCATACTTTAGCTAATATTTGGGCTGTATCCGGCGATAATGTATGTGAAGGAAACGTATTATAAATAAAAATAGATAAGTTCCTACCTCCTATGACAACACGCGCGTAATCCGTTGACATAACAGTTCCTTGCACAATCCCTTCGCAAACGTAGTCTCCTTGGTCTTCTTCCCGGGCGGAAGAGATTATCAGTGTATTCCCGCTCTTTGTGACTCCATCGTCGAGCTCGCCATCTGACTATAAGTAAAATCATTAACATCGTTTAACGCAAAAATAATGGTATGCACAACACGATCGTAAGCGCATAGGTAAGTAGGTTTACCAATGTAGGAAAAATAAAGACCGCCCCCCCTCATGCAAGTTTTGCCCACAAACGCTTATTTGCCTCTGCTTCGCACACATTTTTGTACACGGTTAATCGCTGGCATCGTTATTAAAGATTAACAAGGTACTTAAATGTTTTTTTTTTTATGTGCTTAATATTCGTAATCAGCTGCAGTAGTCAGGAACTGAGTCACAGCGATTACGCCCACCATGAGGTGGCTTTTGAATGCAGACAATTATTACATGCTAATTTTGCATTGTATGTAGTGAACAGATGTCCAGGCAGAACAAATTGCACAAACGGATCGATTGAAATGCACAAATATTCTTTGAGAAATAGGAAGTCCCTATTAGTTAAATAATATCAACTTACCTTTTTCCACTCAACTGTTGGCAGTGGGTTTCCCTCAGGGATGCACACAATACTCCCACGTCCTCCTTTGGGTATGCTAACTGTCCGCTGACTAACAGTCACTTTAGGGTTCCCTTGTGGTGGTGGAACTGCATCTAAGGTTAAACATGTTAGAAATACATTTAGGTAAGCGATCTCTATTCGTAATACAATTCACTTAAGATAAGTAGGTACTTAGATGAGCGGTGATGATGAGGTGTTGCAACAAGGTGTTTTATTTAAATAATTGTTGCTCTAATTCCAGGCTTGTCTTTCACTGGCCATACTTTAGCTAATATTTGGGCTGTATCCGGCGATAATGTATGTGAAGGAAACGTATATTAAAAAAAAAAAAAAAAATTCCTACCCTCTATGACAACACGCGCGTAATCCGTTGACATGACAGTTCCTTGCACAATCCCTTCGCACACGTAATCTCCTTGATCTTCCTCCCGGGCGTAAGAGATTATCAGTGTATTCCCGCTCTTTGTGACTCCATCACTGAACTCGCCATCTGACTAAAAGTAAAATCATTAACATCGTTTAACGCAAAAATATAGTATACACAACACGATCGTTGGTGTATAGGTAAGTAGGTTTACCAATGTAGGAAAAATAAAGACCGCCCCCCCTCATGCAAGTTTTGCCCACAAATGCTTATTTGCCTCTGCTACCCAGAACACACATTCTTGTACACGGTTAATCCCTAGCATCGTTATTAAAGATTAACAAGGTACTTAAATGTTTTTTTTATGTGCATAATATTCGTAATCAGCTGCAGTAGTCAGGAACTGAGTCACAGCGATTATGCCCACCATGAGGTGGCTTTTGAATGCAGACAATTATTACATGCTAATTTTGCATTGTATGTAGTGAACAGATGTCCAGGCAGAACAAATTGCACAAACGGATCGATTGAAATGCACAATTATTCTTTGAGAAATAGGAAGTCCCTATTAGTTAAATAATATCAACTTACCTTTTTCCACTCAACTGTTGGCAGTGGGTTTCCCTCAGGGATGCACACAATACTCCCACGTCCTCCTTTGGGTATGCTAACTGTCCGCTGACTAACAGTCACTTTAGGGTTCCCTTGTGGTGGTGGAACTGCATCTAAGGTTAAACATGTTAGAAATACATTTAGGTAAGCGATCTCTATTCGTAATACCAATTCACTTAAGATAAGTAGGTACTTAGATGAGCGGTGATGATGAGGTGGTGCAACAAGGTGTTTAATTTAAATAATTGTTGCTCTTATTCCAGGCTTGTCTTTCACTGGCCATACTTTAGCTAATATTTGGGCTGTATCCGGCGATAATGTATGTGAAGCAAACGAATAATAAATAAAAATAAATAATTTCCTACCCTCTATGACAACACGCGCGTAATCCGTTGACATAACAGTTCCTTGCACAATCCCTTCGCACACGTAGTCTCCCTGGTCTTCCTCCCGGGCGTAAGAGATTATCAGTGTATTCCCGCTCTTTGTGACTCCATTGCCGAGCTCGCCATCTGACTATAAGTAAAATCATTGACATCGTTTAACGCAAAAATATAGTATACACAACACGATCGTTGGTGTATAGGTAAGTAGGTTTACCAATGTAGGAAAAATAAAGACCGCTCCCCCTCATGCAAGTTTTGCCCACAAACGCTTATTTGCCTCTGCTACCCAGAACACACATTTTTGTACACGGTTAATCGCTAGCATCGTTATTAAAGATTAACAAGGTACTAAAATGTTTTTTTTTATGTGCATAATATTCGTAATCAGCTGCAGTAGTCAGGAACTGAGTCACAGCGATTACGCCCACCATGAGGTGGCTTTTGATTGCAGACAATTATTACATGCTAATTTTGCATTGTATGTAGTGAACAGATGTCCAGGCAGAACAAATTGCACAAACGGATCGATTGAAATGCACAATTATTCTTTGAGAAATAGGAAGTCCCTATTAGTTAAATAATATCAACTTACCTTTTTCCACTCAACTGTTGGCAGTGGGTTTCCCTCAGGGATGCATACAATACTCCCACGTCCTCCTTTGGGTATGCTAACTGTCCGCTGACTAACAGTCACTTTAGGGTTCCCTTGTGGTGGTGGAACTGCATCTAAGGTTAAACATGTTAGAAATACATTTAGGTAAGCGATCTCTATTCGTAATACAATTCACTTAAGATAAGTAGGTACTTAGATGAGCGGTGATGATGAGGTGTTGCAACAAGGTGTTTTATTTAAATAATTGTTGCTCTTATTCCAGGCTTGTCTTTCACTGGCCATACTTTAGGTAATATTTGGGCTGTATCCGGCGATAATGTATGTGAAGGAAACGTATAATAAATAAAAATAAATAATTTCCTACCCTCTATGACAACACGCGCGTAATCCGTTGACATGACAGTTCCTTGCACAATCCCTTCGCACACGTAGTCTCCTTGGTCTTCCTCCCGGGCGTAAGAGATTATCAGTGTATTCCCGCTCTTTGTGACTCCATCGCTGAACTCGCCATCTGACTAAAAGTAAAATCATTAACATCGTTTAACGCAAAAATATAGTATACACAACACGATCGTATGTGTATTAGTAGGTTTACCAATGTAGGAAAAATAAAGACCGCCCCCCCTCATGCAACTTTTGCCCACAAACGCTTATTTGCCTCTGCTACCCAGAACACCCATTTTTATACATGGTTAATCGCTAACATCGTTATTAAAGATTAACAAGGTACTTATATGTTTTTTTATATGCATAATATTCGTAATCGGCTGCAGTAGTCAGGAACTGAGACGCAGCGATTACGCCCACCATGAGGTGGCTTATGAATGCAGACAACTATTACATGCTAATTTTGCATAGTATGTAGTGAACAGATGTCCAGGCAGAACAAATTGCACAAACGGATCGAATGAAATGCACAATTATTCTTTGAGAAATAGGAAGTCCCTATTAGTTAAATAATACCAACTTACCTTTTTCCACTCAACTGTTGGCAGTGGGTTTCCCTCAGGGATGCACACAATACTCCCACGTCCTCCTTTGGGTATGCTAACTGTCCGCTGACTAACAGTCACTTTAGGGTTCCCTTGTGGTGGTGGAACTGCATCTAAGGTTAAACATGTTAGAAATACATTCAAGTAAGCGATCTCTATTCGTAATACAATTCACTTAAGATAAGTAGGTACTTAGATGAGCGGTGATGATGAGGTGTTGCAACAAGGTGTTTTATTTAAATAATTGTTGCTCTTATTCCAGGCTTGTCTTTCAATGGCCATACTTTAGCTAATTTTTGGGCTTTATCCGGCGATAATGTATGTGAAGGAAACGTATAATAAATAAAAATAAATAATTTCGTACCCTCTATGACAACACGCGCGTAATCCGTTGACATAACAGTTCCTTGCACAATCCCTTCGCACACGTAGTCTCCCTGGTCTTCCTCCCGGGCGTAAGAGATTATCAGTGTATTCCCGCTCTTTGTGACTCCATTGCCGAGCTCGCCATCTGACTATAAGTAAAATCATTGACATCGTTTAACGCAAAAATATAGTATACACAACACGATCGTTGGTGTATAGGTAAGTAGGTTTACCAATGTAGGAAAAATAAAGACCGCCCCCCCTCATGCAAGTTTTGCCCACAAATGCTTATTTGCCTCTGCTACCCAGAACACACATTCTTGTACACGGTTAATCGCTAGCATCGTTATTAAAGATTAACAAGGTACTTAAATGTTTTTTTTATGTGCATAATATTCGTAATCAGCTGCAGTAGTCAGGAACTGAGTCACAGCGATTATGCCCACCATGAGGTGGCTTTTGAATGCAGACAATTATTACATGCTAATTTTGCATTGTATGTAGTGAACAGATGTCCAGGCAGAACAAATTGCACAAACGGATCGATTGAAATGCACAATTATTCTTTGAGAAATAGGAAGTCCCTATTAGTTAAATAATATCAACTTACCTTTTTCCACTCAACTGTTGGCAGTGGGTTTCCCTCAGGGATGCACACAATACTCCCACGTCCTCCTTTGGGTATGCTAACTGTCCGCTGACTAACAGTCACTTTAGGGTTCCCTTGTGGTGGTGGAACTGCATCTAAGGTTAAACATGTTAGAAATACATTTAGGTAAGCGATCTCTATTCGTAATACAATTCACTTAAGATAAGTAGGTACTTAGATGAGCGGTGATGATGAGGTGTTGCAACAAGGTGTTTTATTTAAATAATTGTTGCTCTTATTCCAGGCTTGTCTTTCACTGGCCATACTTTAGCTAATATTTGGGCTGTATCCGGCGATAATGTATGTGAAGCAAACGTATAATAAATAAAAATAAATAAGTTCCTACCCTCTATGACAACACGCGCGTAATCCGTTGACATGACAGTTCCTTGCACAATCCCTTCGCACACGTAGTCTCCTTGATCTTCCTCCCGGGCGTAAGAGATTATCAGTGTATTCCCGCTCTTTGTGACTCCATCGCTGAACTCGCCATCTGACTAAAGGTAAAATCATTAACATCGTTTAACGCAAAAATATAGTATACACAACACGATCGTATGTGTATTAGTAGGTTTACAAATGTAGGAAAAATAAAGACCGCCCCCCTTCATGCAACTTTTGCCCACAAACGCTTATTTGCCTCTGCTACCCAGAACACACATTTTTGTACATGGTTAATCGCTAACATGGTTATTAAAGATTAACAAGGTATTTAAATGTTTTTTTTATATGCATAATATTCGTAATCAGCTGCAGTAGTCAGGAACTGAGTCACAGCGATTACGCCCACCATGAGGTGGCTTTTGAATGCAGACAATTATTACATGCTAATTTTGCATAGTATGTAGTGAACAGATGTCCAGGCAGAACAAATTGCACAAACGGATCGATTGAAATGCACAAATATTCTTTGAGAAATAGGAAGTCCCCATTAGTTAAATAATACCAACTTACCTTTTTCCACTCAACTTACGTACAGGCAGAACCAATTGCACAAACGGATTGATTGAAATGCACAAATATTCTTTAAGAAATAGGAAGTCCCTATTAGCAGTGATCGGAATAGGCAGAGTATAAATACCTAAACTTAGTAGCACAGAGACAAAAAGTGGAGACTTCCTTACGACTGTATTTTTGCGTGACTAAAATCCCGGGAACCTTACTTAGTAACTAATATTTTATAAATGGGATAAAAACAATGTATTTCGGGTTCAATAGAATCAATAGGCACAAAATAAACCAACCAATTATATAAACGGATTCTTTATAGATATTACGTCGTAATATAAATGAAATATCATAGAAACACAGTAGAAACCCGTCTGTATTCGATAATGGATGGTATGAAACTGTATTGTCAACTTATTATTAATGCATAAAAGCAGCAACAAGTGATAACGACATCTGCGTTCTCTTCTACACGATAACAATAGGAACCACGAGATAATATAATAGATAAGACTACTATTTTGTCTATCTCTTTCACTTAAACACAAAATGTGAACGAGGATAAAAGAGACAATTTAATTTTAAAAATAAAATTAAATTGTTGTTTCTTCTGTAGTCCACAGAAATATAGAAGTAACAACAATCATCTCATCGGTGATTTTCAAGAAAGTGAAAAAAAGTAGTGTTGCTGTTACTACTGAATTATTGATACATCCAAGACTCAATTATAGGATTTACTTTTATATAACTTTAACTTTTAATCCGGGAAGTGTCGAAAAAAAATGTTATCGCAAGGAAGTCTCCACTTTATGACTTTGTTCTGCTAAGTTTAGGTATTTATACTCTGCCTATTCCGATCACTGCCTATTAGTTAAATAATACCAACATACCTTTTTCCACTCAACTGTTGGCAGTGGGTTTCCCTCAGGGATGCACACAATACTCCCACGTCCTCCCTTGGGTATGCTAACTGTCCGCTGACTAACAGTCACTTTAGGGTTCCCTGGTGGTGGTGGAACTGCATCTATAGTAAAACATGGTAGAAATACATTTAGGTAAGTCATCGCCATTGGTAATACAATTCACTTAAGTACTTTCTTAGATGAGCGGTGGTGTAGAAAAACTGTTAATAACATTTTTGCTTTATATCTAAGTTTCTAATTTCCTACTTACCTGAACGTGACGTCAGTGCGGTATTCTTAATTCTAGTTTCGTGTCAAACCTTGTTAATGTTTGTAAAATTGTTATACAAATTTTAATGAACAACTTACTTACAACTTATAGGTACATACGACCAATACACGTTACTATAGCGCAGTTATAATGCACCATTTTCAAGCTGGTGATTCTATAATAGAGCCGGGTCAGTAAACTAGTGGCAGTGGGCGGGGCACATAGCACGTAGAACCGATGGCCGTTGGGGCGGAAAGGTTCTCGAGTGGCGACCACGCACCGGAAAGCGCAGCGTGGGTAGGCCCCCGACAAGGTGGACTGATGACCTGGTAAAGGTTGCGGGAGTCCGCTGGATGCGGGTGGCGAGGAATCGGTCACTTTTGCACTCTTTGGGGGAGGCCTATGTCCAGCAGTGGACGTTTTTCGGCTGATATGATGATGATGATAATGATGAGTAAACTATGAGCCTAAGATTGCCTTTTAAACATTGTATATAGGAATATCATATTCAAATATTTTAAGCGCCTTAAAGGGTCTAGCAGGCTAAGCTAACGAGAGTGGCCCCCGACGAGGGATTTGGTGATTCTTTCTGGTGGTGTACTGGCAGGTCCTAAGAACACTCCATGCTTAATATCAGTCCCCGATCTTCTTTTGTTTTCGAGTAAATTAGGATAATATAAAAAATACTGGGTGCCATTTAAAGTGTCATATAGGTAAACTGTTCAAGATAGAGTAACCAAACAAAATCATGAATAAAAATAGAATTGGCTACCAAATGCATTTATTCAACCAACATCATGTCCTTAAACTTCCTTAAAAAAAAACTACTTTTATTTTTGTTTTAATTTTTTATGACACTTTTCGCGGAGGTACACTTACAAAAAAAATGTCGTAACAAGCCACCCAATGCCCACTACATACACATATAAAAATATCTTCAAATATCTTCGTGCGTCATGTCAAAAAAAAAACAATCGTCGAACAAGTAGATACTACCATATAATTAAAGTACCAGTGCAGTGTGTAGATAAGTCAGTATGTAGGTATACTGGTATACGGTGTCTTTTAATGAACCTTTTTACGTAAAAAATATTTATGAAAATAAAAGAATTTAATACTCTTTTCTAATCTTTTACTATTTCAAACAGTGGACCTGTGCATATGCGGCAGTATAAGTCGGCTAAATCAGTTTCAGTTGAATTGCATATGAAGCAGTATTTATGCGTAGAAATAACTCGAGGCATTCTAACATCAAATCGGTCCTCTGAATTACTCACAAAATCATCATCATCGGAAGCATCAGAGCTTGCAGACCAAAACTCAGCTTCGCCATATGCTGAGCTGCTAGAAGTAGTTGGGACTACTTTATGTTTATACACAAAAAGTCGATACTTACCACACAAGACATCATTGATATTAATTAATTTATTAGTGCATTTGCTATATAACTCAGCTTCATGCCCAGTTTTTATGTGTTTTATCTTCCCACCGATATTTTTTAATGCTTTTTCACAGGACTTACACTTCATGACTTCCATTTTCCTGTTTTTTAAATCTTCACCACAAAATGCAAAAAACAAAAGCAGAACACGTGTCATATATTATCAAGATTGACATGTCATCGTAGATGCATTCTAAATAGGTTCATTAAAAGAGATTGTATACCTAAATACTGACTTATCTACACACTGCACTGGTACTTTAATTATATGGTAGTATCTACTTGTTCGACGATTGTTTTTTTTTTGACATGACGCACGAAGATTTTTGAAGATATTTTTATATGTGTATGTAGTGGACATTGAGTAGCTTGTTACGATATTTTTTTTGTAGGTGTACCTCCGCGAAAAGTGTCATAAAAAATTAAAACAAAAATAAAAGCAGTTTTTTTTAAGGAAGTTTAAGGACATGATGTCGGTTGAATAAATGCATTTGGTAGCCAATTCTATTTTTATTCATGATGATTTTGTTTGGTTACTCTATCTTGAACAGTTTACCTAATATGACACTTTAAATGGCACCCTGTATTTTTTATATTATCCTAAATTACTCGAAAACAAAAGAAGATCGAGGACTGATATTAAGCATGGAGTGTTCTTGGGACCTGCCAGTACACCACCAGAAAGAATCACCAAATCCCTCGTCGGGGGCCACTCTCCTTAGCTTAGCCTGCTAGACCCTTTGTATGATGTCATAAATTCATAATCTTGAAACTTGATATGCCAATAAAGAAAATCACTGTTTCTGAATTAAAGAGTCACTTATAGTGAAAGCCCCACAAGCCCAATTTCATAAGAAAACCGCAAATCGATGTACAGTTTAGCCGTTTGGCACACGCATACTAGAGGTCAAAAAAATGTTTTTGACCCGCAGGTTCTAAAAAAATTTCCCTTAGGGGGGAATTTTTTTTTAAAAAAACTTAATGCAATCCTTTTCAAAATTGCTTTTTTGAGGTTAGATATGAGGATATCACGTATCATTTGTGGTATATTGAATTTTAATAAAATCAGCCATATCGTGTCTGGAGGAGCCCAAACTTGGTATGTTTCGAAAATTATTTTTGTTTCAATTAAAAAAATATGGCTAAAATGTAATGATGTGGTATATTTTTAGAATCGCCTCGAAAAGCCCTTTCATATGATACTACACACGACAGGTTTCTAAAAAAAATTTTTTTTTTCCTATACAAAAAGAAAAATGTTTCGGCACTCCCCCCCTAAAGGAAATTTTTTTAGGAACTGCGGGTCAAAAAATTGTTTTGCCCTATACTATGTGTGTGCCAAACGGCTAAACTGTACATCGATTTGCGGTTTTTTTAAGCGTAGGGCTACCACTATTACAGCTAATATGCACTCGCGTCCGGAGTAGCTACCTACCACAACCCTGCACGTGTCCCCTGGGTGGTACTAAAGTGAGACGAATCTTAAAAGGCCAAAATAGTGTATAGTATGCCATACGATTAATAAATAAACAGCTAATATTCTTCACATTTTATAATATCATAAAAAAGTTCAATGCCTCGTCCAAATTAAAATTTGGGATAGTGTTTTTGGTTGTTCTTCTTTAGTATCATCGTCCACCGTCCTAGCGTTATTTCCGGTTGTGCCCCGAAAGGAGCCCGGGATGTTATAAATGAATGTAGGCAATTAACATATAAGTACTTCCATGATAAGTAATGGGCGGCCGACGGATGCAAATTAATGATAAATGACTACAATTGGTTGAAAAAAGGGATCATACAAAATAGCTACCTATATAATTTTATAGTTGTACTAGTAAGCAATCATATTTTTTGCTATATTACATATTTTCAGTCCATTCCTTTTATGGTTCACCGTCCACTTATATAGCGAATATGACCTCTCTACATCTACAGATGTAAGAGGTGCGTATTCGTGAAGTGATACTTCCCTACGAGTATTATCAGGGCTGTTATTCACTACGCGCTAAAGCGGCTCACCCCGCCGGTCACCCGTCACGAAACTAGACCTCTACCTACGCTTGGTTACTACGCATCGCGATGTCAAGTTATATTTGTTGATGAGCGTTGAGGTGAGCTTAATAAAGTTACAGAATAGAGGGGCAGGAACATTATCACCATTACTCAAATTTCTTATGTATAATCATAGGTAATCTGGAAACTTAATAAAAGTTTTATCCATCTTATGATTTCGTCACTACATTGCATCCATCGTCCGCCCTTTAATGATAAGATAAGATTGATAAGATAAGCCATACACTGGCGGGAGATGTCGCAAGATCGGGACAAGTGGCGACAACGAGTGTCAGAGGCCAAGATTCGCTTCGGGCTTTGTCGGTGAGTTTTATATTCAGATAAGTAGATGACGACATAATTATACCTCCTTACCTACTTATCCGTATTAAGAGTCCGCATAACGGCCCAGCCACGACTTCGTGCGGCGGCGGTAGCGGCAGCGGTTTTTCTAATCCATTGCGTGTGATCCCAACTAACCACAGTGTGTTGCACGTCTCGACCGCGCAGTGAACAGATAAAACGCTTGCCGCGCCGCAATTCGCGCAATGTCGTGGCCGGGGCGTAACGCTCGGCCGAATTTCACCTTGTCGTGCAAACGTTTTGCAAACGTTGGATTGTACCGAAACTTTGCATATACAATGACATGAGGTATATCTAGGTCTGTAATTAGTTTATTAGGCTCCAGTTTATAAATCAAACAAAATACAGCAAAAACAAGTTTTGTATGATAAACATAAATTCTCTGTATTTGTTTTACTTTGGTATCTGAAGCTACATAAACTAATTACAGATATACCTTAACTAATTCTAAGTGCAAAGTTTCAGACAAACTAGCTAGTCGTTTTAAAATGAGAGCGTAACTACGTTTCTATGGAGAATCGAGCTTACTGCGGAGTTGCGGACTCTTAAAACATGACGTGGTGATGACGTGTAAACAGTGTACATTACGTGTAGCTGCTTACATAAATAAAACCTCAATAATTCGAAGAATAGGTTTACAAAATCTCGTCAAATGTCGTCTTATTTTTAATAGGTATACAGAGTCTAGAAATAAGAAAGTTCACAGATGAGTTTTAATGACGTCCAAATCCGATACTATAAATTTATTAAATCTAACTAAGCGAGATAAACGATATCTATGGTCGGGGGCCGTGGCGGCGTTTCACGATATGCCTAGGAATTTCCTGATATGGCGGATTTTACGACCGGCCGTCGACATATGTATAGAATAGTAGCTGTCGTTTTAAAACTAAAAGGAGGTTCATTACTTGTATATTTAGGGAAATATCCCAAACATCCCCAGGTATGTCAAGTCGCCAACCCCAGGGGCCAGAGGACTGTGCCCAGCAGTGGGACAAAAGCGATTATTAAGAGGAAAAAGTCAATGTTCTTACTTTCAATCTCAACGTAAACGTATTTTTGTGCGACCTCAGTGGCGCCCAAAACTCCGACGCACACATAGTATCCACGGTCAACATCTTGGGCCTCGCTTATGGTCAGAGTGTCGCCGCTGGTCGTAGTCCCAGCTCCAAACTCGCCTTCGTACTATATATGGAAAAAAAGTATCTCTAAAGCACTATAACCATAGATATATATATATATTCCTTCGTAAAGATAGGCCCAACGCGCACGAGAAATTCGTCTAATGCAGTGGCCCGACACTGGCAATTGCGGGACACTAGTTATGCCTTAGTCTTCAGCTGTCACAGACTCACAGTATGTCAAGCGAGTATTGTTCGGACAGTATCATTGACTATAACCTATACGGTTGCATGCACTATATATGTATGAACTATATATATGTAGGTATTTATATTTTATTTGTGTATTTTTATTTATTTGTCTATTGTTGTTATTTATTATGCATTTATATCCACTGTGTGTTCATATCTGTAGATGCACCGCACATAATTTGTCTTTGTTTTATTTTATACAACGACGGTGGCAAACAAGCGTACGGCCCGCCTGATGGTAAGCGGATACCGCAGCCTATAGACGCATGCAACTCCAACAGTCTTTGTATGTTATTTTTATTTATTAAACACATATACATATTATACAAGGAGTATGAAAAACTATTTACAATAACAATAATAGAAGAATCTAAATCTAAAGCTAATTTAAAAATTCAAACTATCTAAAAAGGGGCCCCGTGTCATCATATCGATCAGGGATGTAACGGAAGTGGTTTTAACGGAAACAGAAGCGGAAGCGGAGGTTTAAAATTTAGTTTAACGGATGCGAAAGCGGAAGCGGAACTTAAAACGGAAACGGAAACAGAAGCAGAAGCGGAGCTTAAGGGCAGGTCCGTTTAAAAAAATAAATCTAAATATTAATAATTTTTATTTTAGCATTAAAAATGTAAGACCTTTTAGGTTTAAAAAAATAAAAAAACATAAATTTTACCTAGTAGGTAATACAGTGATTAGGTTTTCATAGAATCAAGATTTTAGCTAAGCTTTGACATCCGCTATGACTTCCGCATCAAAAATAGCAGAAACGGATGCGATGCGGAAGTGTAAATTCAAGCGGAACTTCCTCATTTGCGGAAGCAGAAGCAGAACTCTGTTACAGCCCTAATATCGATGCTGGCAGCATTGCCCCGCTAAATAGCAATATTAATCCGCTGTGCGAGGAAGCTGCACGCTCTTTGGTCGCCTGTAGTGTCGACAAGCCTTTTTCTAAGCTCGTTGTACAGTTTTCGAGCACTTGGACCCAAGGGTCTCGACTCCGAATGCCATAAAATGGTATTGAGAGCCGAGACCCCTGTATTTTGTAGCCTTTTTTGTTTCAGCCGCCTCTGCTGCGCCGCCGACCCTGGAAGTAGTTCGTGGAAGATGGGACGGTGCCAGCGTGTCAACACATGTAGCGTCCCACACTAACACTCGCCCCATCTTCCACGGGACCAGGGTCATCCCGCCCGGCCTCTTACCATATAGTCTCGCGAGACGCCGTTTGGTTCAAGTATTGATGGTGTGTTGACAGTGGCAAGAGTACGGCGGATAATGTCGTTTAAGGCGGCATGTCTAGAGAGGCGGCCTGCGCTCATTTGGCATTTGTATGTTAGGCACGTAATTGGTAAGTCCAAAGTTTACCTTTCTCCACTGGACGCTCGGCAGCGGGTATCCCCTAGGAGTGCAGTTCACAGAACCACGCCCCCCCGCCGCTATGATCAGTTGCTCCGCGCTAACTTCTACCGAGGGTGGAGACGCCGGGTTTGCTGAAAATACACATTTACGATAACAATAGCGATTGTTCGATAAGTATTTATTCCGAACCTGGAGGTAGTTAATTACCCACGTAGGGGGATGATGCGCAAAAAATGTGACAGATGTTTCATTTATTTCATTCGGTAACAATTTACATTGCGTTTGATTGCCTTAATAATACAATATTACTAAAAGTACAACATAGTCAAACATAATCTGTAACACATTACGTAACTAGGGCGGTGAATTCGTGAATGCCCCAGATCGCAGGTGTTTGTGGCCCGCACCGAAGGTGAGGGCCATAAATATGCGCTCTGGGGCTTTACGAATTACCGCCCGTGTTACGTATAAAATTTTACATCTTCACCTGGCCACAATGCGCGTATTCCCGTACGCGCAGGGTGCAGTAAAATTTCGTCTCGCATTATGGCCAGGTGTGACGTAAAAATAATTACACCATACAATTACTAAATTACAATAAGTTATTTCACAAAAATAAATCACAGTCAATTCGAACTCAAACGCCGCCCTTTTAACCGACTTCAAAAAAAAGGAGGAGGTTCTCAATTCGGCTGTGTTTTTTTTTTCAATGTTTGTTACCTCAGAACTCCGTCATTAATGAGCCGATTCGAAAAAAATTTTTTTTGTTCGTATGTTTATACTTCCAGGAGAATCCCATTTTTTTCAAAATTCAGTTAGATGATGGGATCCATGAGGAATTGAGGGGACTCCTCAATTTTATTAGGCACGCGTGTAGTGATTTTGGTATTTTCTGTTATATAACTTGTGTATTTACATCCGGAATCATAAATTTGATGGCGAGGAATTGATGATGAAGACCACAGATGACTTATCGAATTCCTCAATTATGTACTTAAAAGTGCAAAAGTACGTCACAGGTTCTGATAAGATTCCGTTGAAATAGGAACTAATGAAGTGCCATTGGTGATGATCTTGGGGAATCGATGGAAGTCCTCAAATATTATCGGTCCACATACAGCGATTCGGTTTTTTTCTATAGTAATCAACGCATTTGCTATCGGAAATCAGTTCATGTGGTAAATTGTAAAAAAAAAATAGGAAATGTTCTCGTGGCTTGGCGGAGTAGGTACCTACTAAATTGAAGTCGATTAAAACTTTGTTTTTAAAGTAAATTATGTTAGGTATCTGTCAAAA
Source organism: Epinotia demarniana (assembly GCA_945867215.1). Lineage (NCBI taxonomy): Eukaryota > Metazoa > Arthropoda > Insecta > Lepidoptera > Tortricidae > Epinotia > Epinotia demarniana. The sequence continues at coordinate 5,960,331 of OX244262.1, forward strand.
GCTACTTAAACACGCTCCAAGGTCAAATTACTTTCCCCACTAGTGGATAAAATGCGTTTTTGCCCACTAGTTTTAAAGGATAAAAGATGGCTTTCCGAGGCAGTGAGGGGAAAAATATATCGTCGTCTAGAACCTATACCATAACCATAACACGAGCCTTATTAAGCTTAGTATGAGACTAAGTACCTAGTTAGATTTATGTAAGATCGTCCCCTAATATTTATTTATATATTTTTTTGTGATAAAAATTTTACTAATTACAACGATTGTAAAAACGACCACTGAGGGTTTCAAAAACGCTACGTGAGATACACTAGGTTAAAACTGTTATGCTTTGGGGGGGTAAGGGGCAACAAAGATGATATTGAAAATGTCTTAGCGGTTATTTAATTTGGAGGCAAAATCAGTTTCAATCAGTCAAAATGTTAGGGAGCCACTTTTTTTTTTTTTATGTGATAGGAGGCAAACGAGCAGGCGGTACAGTCGACATCATCAAAGATATCCATTAATATTATAAATGCGAATGTGTGTCTCTCTGTATGTTGCTTACCTCTTCACACACATCACACATCATCAGCCTATATACGTTCCACTGCTGGGCACAGGCCTCCTCTCATGTATGAGAGGGAACGGGCAGTAGAAAAAGCTACGGTAGCCCAGTGGTTCAGGCATGCGGCTGTCAAGCGGCGGTCGTGGGTTCGAATCCCGGCTCGTACCAATGAGTTTTTCGGAACTTATGTACGGAATATGATTTCATATTTACCGTTAGCTTTTCGGTGAAGGAAAAACATCGTGAGGAAACCTGCATACATCTGCGAAGAAATTCAAAGGTGTATGTGAAGTCCCCAATCCGCACTGGGCCAGCGTGGGGACTACTTCTTCACGCTTAAACCGTTTTAGATGAAATTCCGGGAAAGGACATAGGATGGAATGTATCCCGGAAATCTTCCCCAAGGCGTTAAATATGTGGCGGCCCCGACTTCAATGTTTATATTTACCAGGCCGACAAGGAACCCCGACCACGTTCTCGGGTCGAGGTTTACGTGTCATTATTATATCAAATAAGATAGCGATAGTAAGTACGATAACAAGCTAGTACTTACGTTAAAACCCGCGTGTATCCATTATACTACTACTGTATTATTATATATTACTACTGTAGAATTATGTTTAAGTCGAACTATTAACTAGTTTTGAAAATTAGATAAGTTATTATAATAAGTCTTCCTGCAGTCAAACTGTTAAAACAGTTTTGCAGGACTTTAAGTAGTTAGTGTTTTTGTAGAATTTTCAGTAACAAATAAATAAATAAAAAAAAAATTAAAAAAAATTAGAGCAGCCTCAGGCCGAGCAGCAGAGACTTGAGGACCTCAAGTTGAGGCAAGCAGTCTCTGTTTGAGGCTGCTCGCTCTGACCACGCCTAATCGAGATCCGCAACGTGCGAGCCAGTTTAAGAGTCCGCAGTAAGCTCGGCCGAATTTCACCTTCCCATACCAACGGAGTTTCGTTCTCACTTTAAAACTACGAGTTGGACTGTGATGAAACTTAGAATATACTTACATGACATGAGGTAAATGTCTGTAATTGGTTTATATGGTTCCAGTTTATAAGACAAAGGGAATACAGCTAAACAAGTTTTGTATGAAGAACTTAAATTCGCTGTATTTTTTGTACTATGGTATCTGAAGCTACATAAACTAATTACAAACCTGGATATACCTCATGTTATTGTTCATGCAAAGTTTCGTTACAATCCAACACGTAGTTTTAAAATGAGAGTGTAACTACGTTTATATGGAGAATAGAGCTTAGGTACTGCGGACTCTTAAAGCAATAACGCCATGCCTTCTGCTAGCGGTTGGATTATGTGTTATTACTAAATAATGACTTACCAAACAGTATACGTATGACCGAACAATTCCCTTCCTTCAATAATTACTTGCCCCCCTTACATACTACCCATTTTAACCTCCTTAAAGGATGAATTAAAAAAAAGCGCTTCCCTTACTTTTAAATTGTTATGTTCCGCGTCCAAACATCCACCTCCTTTTAGCCCCTTTTGGGGATAAGATAAGATAAGATAACGTTTATTATAGTAATAAATGGTAAGTACCTACAAGTTATGCTTACATTGTTTTTGTAATATTCTACAAGATAAACGAAAGTATGAGTCAAGTAAGCGTCTACTGATCCCCGTACTAGTGTGAACTGTATCACGGTGGATCAGGATTCACTGTCCTTAACTATTAGTATTAAAACATTTAGAGATGAATTTCTTATAACCCCTTAACGAACGCAGAATTAGTTTCTAACCTTCAAAGAAATAGACTAAAACCGAAACTACACTTAAGTACTTTAAAAATGTCTTGCTCTCTATACAAACTTTGAACCGCATTTTAACCCACTTAGGGGATGAATTAAAAAAGCGCTGAAATCTTATCTTTAAAAAACAGTCTAAGACCGAAGTTGCAAATATCTGCCGAATTAGAAATTTTAACCTCCCTTGGCGTGGAATTTCCAAAAATTCCTTCTTATCCCTTGCTTACGTTACCCCTTCAATTGGCAGCCGCCATATTTTCTATAATCCCTTAGGTGGCAGTCGCCGGGGAGCCGGCGATGTCAAAAAACCGTCTAGTGGCAAGCGCCGGCGAGCCGGCGATAGCATAGTTTCGTATTTATTCCGCAAAATGAGCTGCTAAATTTACACCTGTCTTGTTCTTTCTTGCAAGACGCGTTCGTGAATAGATAAGGATGGCGTATAATAACGGTCGCGACAACGCTTTCATAGACATTTCATTAGAAATTCCTCAGAGAATTTTTTGACCGCGCGTGTGTCAGTTTTTGTTGAAAACCTCGTAGTGTAAAAATATTCTAAGGCGAGAGACAATAAAACTATATAAACGTGTAAATAAATATATATACTTGTAATTATATTTCGAAGCTTCATTCTTCAGATATAACACACATGTAGTCCTTTAATCTACCAGGCAACATTTCGCAAGTTTAAAGTACGCAGTAAAAACCATAGCTCAAACAGTTTTATCCCCACCTTTACCCCTACCCTACTTAGGGACCTCGGCTTGCCACCATTTCTCATTCTTTATTCTTGCGAGGCAACGAACGCACGAACTAATTCTATTAAAAAATAATTCAAAATATTTAATCATGCCTAAACGCAGTGCACAGGAAAAAATAGAGTATTATTCTGCTAATATACGGAAATTGCAACAAAAAACTATAAACGAGTTATGACAGTGCGGTGCTATCTGATTCATCAGGTTCCGAAGATAAATCAGGTAAGTGCAATTAGTTTCAATAAATAGTTCTACATTGTGGTGCCTCTAATAAATGCATTTAATACCGCACGGGCCGTGAGCCCACGCCTTGTAATTCTAAACCTGGGGGGCGACCAAGAGTCGTCACGAAGGTATCTCATGCTTGGGGGTTGTCCGTGAGTCAACACGATAGCAATTTCTAACAATATTAATCGCTAAGAAATGCATTTCATACCGCGCGGGCCGTGAGCCCACGCCTGGTAATTCTAAACCTGGGGGGCGACCGAGAGTCGTCACGAAGGTATCTCATGCTTGGGGGTTGTCCGTGAGTCAACACGATAGCAATTTCTAACAATATTAATCGCTAAGAAATGCATTTCATACCGCGCGGGCCGTGAGCCCACGCCTGGTAATTCTAAACCTGGGGGGCGACCGAGAGTCGTCACGAAGGTATCTCATGCTTGGGGGTTGACCGTGAGTCAACACGATAGCAATTTCTAACAATATTAATCGCAAGCCCATGCCTTGTAACTAAACCTGGGGGGCGACCGAGAGTCGTGACGAAAGTATCTCATGCTTGAAGGTTGACCGTGAGTCAACACGATAGCAATTTCTAACAATATTAATCGCTAACAAATGCATTTAATACCGCGCGGGCCGTGAGCCCACGTCTTGTAACTAAACCTGGGAGGCGACCGAGAGTCGTCACGAAGGTATCTCGTGCTTGGCGGTTGACCGTGAGTCAACACGATAGCAATTTCTACAACCATTAATCGAGATTAGTATATCCCGTGTTCGCGATGCGGGGCACTAGATACATATATGCATTTGTGATGATTTTTAATAATTCGTTGTTATTTTTAATTATTCTGTAGGGTAGGTTTAACAATCTGTCGGCATAAACGATTTGAATGTAATGTTGATTTCGATTACTGTAAAGCTTGTTACACACCATTCGTTTCGACTGCACAGTTGCAGTCGTGTGGTTAGAGTTGAATGGTGTGTAGCCCGCTTAAAAATATCTGCCTGAAGAATGTTTGCTTACTTTAGTTAGGTAAGGATATTAAGTGGCAACATCGACTGCCTTCCAATCCAGTCTCCCCACTCTTCAGGGTAGGGAGACTGGATCAAAAACCTAGTGTCAGGACGGACGAGCTCATTCTAGAACTGGACGTAGAACGATAAGGTTGTTCTTGTGTTACCAAATGTTGTAATTAGTGCTTAACCAAGTCTTGGTGTAATAAAGTGATTATTGCAACTACGTAGTTTGTTGAATTTATCCTGGATTTATGAAAGGTCAGAAGTGGTAATGATCTGCGAGCCAAACAGGTATGATATTTTAGAAATGTTTTCTATGTACCTTTTGATTATCCCGTGAAATGTTATTGACCATTGCAATCGTGTTACAATTTCAATTCCGCAAATGTAAATGGATGGGTTCTTATCTAAAAAGTTAGTTTAGAGCGTTCAACGGGTAACGCATTTCCTTTGTCCTCAACTAAGTTTAAATTTCTAACCGTCGATCAGCAACGATAAAACGCTTGATTGCTAAAGAATTTACTCGCATACTTTTCTATTTGTGCACTTATTTAAGTGTACAAATACGGAAGGAACTCATTGAAACCGATGGTTAGTCAAAAAAAAATTTATATCAATTAATTAACGTAGTTATAAAAGTGGGTATATTTACCCGTGTACATATGTATCTTCATATTTGAAAAGATCACTGCAGCTGATGTTCGGCGTTCTAATGAATACCTGGAACTTTATGTTCATTTCATGTTATCAACCCATCCACTTACATAATCTTAAGTTTTATTATCGCGTACCATGTTACTGTCCACAATGGTTATAGATTTTCGGCCGTATTCATTTATAAACGTTATACAAGTCTATTTTAACCAAAATGGCGTTATATTCATTTGTCCTTATCGGTCACATTTACATTTGTGTCCTTAAAAAGGGACAAAGCACATTTTATTTAACAAAGGTATTTAAGGTTTGAGAATAAAGGGTTATGTTTACTCCGTTCAAGTTTGAATGATTTTGGTGAGAGTTCAAGTTTATACAGTGTGTATATTTTATATTACCTCAAATTGTAACCAGAGGTACGTGTTAGGGCTATGAACCGATATTGCAAGAAAAAAATCAAGTTAGTCTTAACTACCAAAGAGTAATTAATTTTTGAAATTTTATCGAACGGCAATGTATTGCGTACACTGTGACCTGACAGTGATGACACATGAAAGAATCGGGTGACATGTGACGATTTATTGTGACGTCACGTCAGTAAGACAAAGTAGTGATCCACTGCGTGCTGAATTATTTTATATAAAAAAAAAAAGTTCGCTTTTTTAAAATAATTTTACGATAAATATATTTATTAGTGCCTATACTAAGACCCCCTAAAGTTTGCGGTTATATCAAATATACACGCTGTAGACGAGGCACAATACTCGTGACCTCAAGTTTAAGTGATTTTGAGAGTTTAAGTCTGAACACGAATTTGATGAGTTGACTTGAGTTTAAGTCCGAGGATAAGATTGATGATAATGATTTGAGTTTAAGTTTGAATAAAATAAGACCAGTAAGTCAGTTCGAGTTGGAGTTCGAGTTGGAGTTCGAGTTGGAGTTCGAGTTGGAGTTCGAGTTGGAGTTCGAGTTGGAGTTCGAGTTGGAGTTCGAGTTGGAGTTCGAGTTGGAGTTCGAGTTGGAGTTCGAGTTGGAGTTCGAGTTGGAGTTCGAGTTGGAGTTCGAGTTGGAGTTCGAGTTGGAGTTCGAGTTGGAGTTCGAGTTGGAGTTCGAGTTGGAGTTCGAGTTGGAGTTCGAGTTGGAGTTCGAGTTGGAGTTCGAGTTGGAGTTCGAGTTGGAGTTCGAGTTGGAGTTCGAGTTGGAGTTCGAGTTGGAGTTCGGTTCGGAGTTCGAGTTGGAGTTCGGTTCGGAGTTCGGTTCGGAGTTCGAGTTGGAGTTCGAGTTGGAGTTCGAGTTGGAGTTCGAGTTGGAGTTCGAGTTGGAGTTCGAGTTGGAGTTCGAGTTGGAGTTCGAGTTGGAGTTCGAGTTGGAGTTCGAGTTGGAGTTCGAGTTGGAGTTCGAGTTGGAGTTCGAGTTGGAGTTCGAGTTGGAGTTCGAGTTGGAGTTCGAGTTGGAGTTCGACTCGATGTGAAGTTAGAGTTCAGTTGGAGTTGAAACTGAGCGGGTATCAACTGAGCGGGTATCTAGTCAGAGTTGTTGAGTTGAAGATAATTTATATGGTAGTGATATGAAAACATTCGAATGTTGCGAATGTATCTTCTGTCTGGCCATGTGTGCCTTCGCGAGACTATGTATGTTTCACAGTAACAGCCGGCCATGTGTGCCTTAGAGGGGCTATGTATGTCTCGCAGTAATAGTCGGCTATGTGTGCCTACGAGGGACTATGTACGTTCCAGAACAATCATAGGCCATGTGTGCCCACGGGAACTATGTGTGTTCCTCGACTAGGCTTAGGGACTATGTACGTTCCAGAACAATCATGGGCCATGTGTGCGTAGGGGGGAACTATGTGTGTTCCTCGAGTATGCTTAGACCATGTGAATCTCGGTGAGGTTACGAATTTGTGTTAATTCATTATTTTCGTCTTCGAGATAATGGAACATACTGGGAACAACACTGCACGACGGCAACGATGTCGCAAACGGAAGGAGCGCGATGGCAGCCAGACGAGGTTCGACTCGTCAAGGGACCGCAGGAGAAAACGCGGTCACAAAGCACCACGAGACACCAGTACACCGGCCTGGGTGATAGAAGACCTTCCGCAGAAGGAATCTGCGGCCGAGCTGCGGCCTGAGCAAGTGACATCGCAGCCTGAGCCAACGACATCGCAGCCTGAGCCGACGACATCGCATCCTGAGCCGACTACATCGCATCCTGAGCCGACGACATCGCATCCTGAGCCGACGACGTCGCAACCCGGGCAGATGACATCGCGGCCTGAGCCGATGACATCACATCCTGAGGCGACGTCGCAGCCCAAGCAGGTGACTCCACAGCCTGCACCAGAACACCGGACTGCCGGCTTCACGATAGAAGAGGTACTTAAACTTGTATCGTCACTTCAAGAGAACGAAAAAGGCACACCCAATCGGTTAACCAATAATCACATGAATAATGTCGTACCAGAATTTGACCCGTCTAGCAAGGGACAGAATGTAGAGAGTTGGCTTAGAAAGGTTAATGAATGTTCATGTATTTATGGCTGGGATCAGAAGCAGACCATACATTTTGCTCTTCAAAAGTTGACTGGTCTTGCAAAGAAGTGGTTCGAGGCTTTGCCGTCAGTCAGTTATAACTGGGAAGAGTGGCAGGCAAAGCTTCGAAAAGCATTTCCCAATGAGCAGAATTATGGTCGGCTTCTTGAGGAGATGCTTGCGCGCACGACACGTTATAATGAGAACTTGCGGGATTACTTCTATGATAAACTAACATTGTTAAATCGATGTGAAATCAAAGGTGAAAAAGCAGTAGACTGCGTTGTTCATGGTATCTTAGACAAATCAATTAGAAATGGCGCGCAAGCATTGAATTGTAGGGAGCCAGAGGATCTTTTAAACTTCCTCATTTCTCAGCGTCCTAATGACTTGACTTACAATAGGAAGCGTAATGAGAGTTTCCCAAGTTTTCCAGCCAAACAAATGAGACCCAATCGATTCACAAATTTTGCTCCAACTTATGAGGTAGGCCTAACGTGTTTTAATTGCCGCTCAAGGGGACATGCCTTTAATAAATGCCCGAATCCCATAATAAAATGTCAAAAATGTTCAAGGGTAGGTCACGATTCAGCGACGTGTAGTCTCGTTCCACTGACTCCCCGACAGACAACTGTTAACAAAAGCGAAGACCGAAAGACTTTGACGATTTCTACTGTTAACGACACTAATGACAAATTCTATAAGAGAGTTGTCGCTAACGATCATGATTTTCTGGCTTACGTAGACTTTGGCAGTGAATGCACCCTGATGCGTGAATCCGAAGCAAAGGAGTTAAACTTGTCGAAATGCCTCAACGAGCTTCCTGCAATTAAAGGTTTTGGGAATTCCTCTGTTATGCCAATCTATAGGAGTTTCATTACGTTAAGACTTGACGAGGTCGAAGCTTGTGTCGAAGTTTTAGTAGTTCATGACGAATTCTTGCGCACTCCCCTTTTAATTGGCCAAGATTTTACTGAGTTACCATGTGTTACCGTCTTGAAGGATTCCAACAAGCTCATGTTTTACAAAAGCCCCGCTGTCGACCAGTTTCCCCGACACGACGGTAGCATAAGACTTAGAAATGTAGGCTGTACTGAAGTGCAACAGACTGGACTGGTTGAAGTATGTACTGAGGACCCCGCGTACTGTGGTGATATTTACATGGAGGGACATAATTGCGCTGAACCGGGCCGAGAATATCATTTGCACCAGGGCGTTTACCGGATTGAGCAAGGTAAAGGCCAGGTAGTCGTGACTAATTTTCAATCAGATAAGTTGGTGATTTCGCATAATGCGTTTTTGGCCAGAGCGATGCCTTTTATAGAGAGATCAATTTGCAGTGTTAGTCGGATTTCCAAAAACTTGTCTACGATGGAACCATTAGATCGAACACAGATTAAGGTAGGCAAGGACGTCAGTGATAAGGACTTGGACAGACTCTACAACTTACTACAGTCTTACCGTGACTGTTTCGCCATGAATCTTGGCGAAATAGGACTGGCAAAAGACGTGGAAATGACCATTGATTTAAATGACGATAGGCCTATAGTTTACCGACCGTATCGCCTGTCTTTTTCTGAACGAGAACAAGTACGTGACATAGTCGAGGATCTATTGCAAAACGATGTAATACAGGAATCCGAGTCCGAATTTGCAAGCCCAATTCTATTGGTAAGGAAAAAGACAGGTGAACAGCGTCTTTGTGTTGACTTCAGGGCGCTAAACAATAAGACTAGAAAGGACTGCTTTCCCCTTCCCCTGATAGACGATCAGTTGAGTAATCTCAGTGGTAATTGTTTCTTTACCTCGTTAGATCTCGCATCGGGATATTATCAAATCCCGGTGGCACAGGAGAGTCGTCGTTATACAGGATTTGTAACACCGGACGGCCACTATGAGTTCAAGCGAATGCCGTTTGGTCTGGCCAATGCTCCAGCGGTCTTTCAAAGACTCATAAATAAAATGCTTGGTGCCAAACGGTTTGATTCGGCGCTGGCGTACTTGGACGACATTCTTGTGCCATCGGAAAGTCTAGAACAGGGGTTTCGCAGACTCGAGGAAATCCTCAAACTATTGCGCGAATACGGTTTGACCCTAAAACTATCGAAATGCAGATTCTTTGATAACGTTATAAAGTATTTGGGTTATGAAATTTCCGTGAAAGGGATACTTCCCGATGAAAGTAAGATTTTGGCTGTCAAAGAGTTTCCGGTCCCAAAAACTGTTCATGAAGTCCGTCAGTTTTTGGGCTTAACAGGGTATTTTAGGAAATTTGTCAAGGATTTCGGTGAGATAGCGCGACCTCTTACCAATTTGCTAAAAAAGGATGTTCCCTTTCGATGGTCTGACATAGAATTTAGGGCGTTCTCAATGTTAAGAGACAAACTTATAGAGCGTCCAATTTTGTCTCTATATAATCCCAAGTTAGATACCGAACTTCATACAGACGCCAGTGCTTTAGGTATAGGTGGCATACTATTACAGTGGCAAGAAAATCCGCGGAGTCTCAAACCAGTAGCCTATTTTAGTAGGCAAACTACGCCCGAGGAACGACACCTACATTCCTACGAGTTAGAGACCTTGGCGATTGTCTGTTCCTTGAAAAAGTTTAGGGTGTATCTGTTAGGGACCGACTTCAAGGTAGTCACTGACTGTCATGCTATTATAACCACGCTCACCAAACGTGATCTTGTGCCACGCATTGCCCGATGGTGGCTTCAGATAAGCGAGTTCACATTTCATATCGAATATAGACCCGGTGCACAAATGGCCCACGTCGACGCTTTAAGTCGCAATACTAGATTAACAGACATTATCGATGACTTGACTGTAACGGTATATAATATCGGTACGGATGATTGGCTCTTAACAATACAAATGACTGACCCAGACATTGTTAGAATAGTCAAGATCTTCAAGCCTGACAACAGCGAGGAATCAAGAGACATAAAGAAAAACTTTGTTGTGAAAGATCATAGGCTCTATAGAAAAGTAGACGACAAGTTATGTCTTGTGATACCTCGCAGTGCACGGTTTCAGATCTGTCGATCAAATCATGACGACATCGGGCACTTAGGTGAGACGAAAGCTATCGAGAAGATTCAGGCACAGTACTGGTTCCCTAAGTTACGTAAATTTGTTAAAAAGTACATCCGTTCCTGTATTCAATGCGCTTATAATAAGGACAGCGCTAAGAATCAGAAGGCTGGCCATTTGTATCCCATTCAAAAGGTGAGCGTTCCATTCCACACCGTTCACATCGACCACCTGGGTCCGTTCACGAAAAGTAAGAAAGGCAACTCTTACATTCTTACTGTGGTCGATGGCTTTACCAAATATGTATTTGTAAAATCGGTGAAGGACACAAAAACGAAAAGCACCCTTAAAGTTCTGGAAAGCATATTTTACGACTTTTGCTTACCGTCTCGTATCATATCTGATCGAGGAACCTCCTTTACTTCGGGCGATTTTAAGAAGTTTTGTGACCTTCACGGGATTAAACACGTATTAAACGCAGTCGCGTGTCCCAGAGCAAACGGTCAGGCTGAACGTTTCAACCAGACAATATTAAATGCCGTAAAAAAGCAAAATACTGGTAAAGATGAGCGTGACTGGGACACGTGCTTGGGAAAAATACAGTGGGGTATAAATAATACAATTAATGCTTCAACTGGAAAAACGGCATCGGAAGCTCTGTTTGGTTGTAGGTTTCCAGACGACTTAACCAATAAACTCGGCATTAATACTAGTAACACATCAGAGGACATAGAGTCCATTAGAAATGACATCAGTTCTTGCATAGAGGCCGCTCAGCGGAAGGATAAGCTGCGACATGATTGTCAGCGAGCTCCCGCTGCCGTTTACAGGGAGGGAGACTTAGTTAAGATTACTAGAACGAATTTTTATAATAAGGGCAGTAGTAGCAAACTTTTATCCAAATTTATTGGACCCTACAAAGTAATTAAAGTTCTCGGTAACGATAGGTATAAGATAAGTAATGTTCCTGGGTTTGACAAAAAAAGTAAATCGTTTGAAACCGTCGTTGCCGCGGACCGCATGAGACCCTGGATAAATACTTACCCCTTGCAGCCTACGAGTGAAAATATCTATAAAGAGTCGGAGGACTCATCTGATTATGACAGTGATGATAACTTTCCGTTGTCTGAACTTCAACGACAGCGTCAAACGATTGTCAAAAACTAGAATGCCCGAGTGTGATGATTTTTAATAATATTACCAATAAAATAACTTACTAGGGATTGTTCAGTCGTTAAAAGAGTATGTACGTAGACATTAGTGTATTATAACTACGTAATTAATAATAGAGCCACCTAACCTAACGTTCGTAGTCCTAATTTCAGAGTGTAGGTATACTCAATTTGTGAGCCTTCTGTACGAGTTCTGAGTAATGCACCAGGAGTTGCACTCTTACGGATGGCCGAGTGTGATGATTTTTAATAATTCGTTGTTATTTTTAATTATTCTGTAGGGTAGGTTTAACAATCTGTCGGCATAAACGATTTGAATGTAATGTTGATTTCGATTACTGTAAAGCTTGTTACACACCATTCGTTTCGACTGCACAGTTGCAGTCGTGTGGTTAGAGTTGAATGGTGTGTAGCCCGCTTAAAAATATCTGCCTGAAGAATGTTTGCTTACTTTAGTTAGGTAAGGATATTAAGTGGCAACATCGACTGCCTTCCAATCCAGTCTCCCCACTCTTCAGGGTAGGGAGACTGGATCAAAAACCTAGTGTCAGGACGGACGAGCTCATTCTAGAACTGGACGTAGAACGATAAGGTTGTTCTTGTGTTACCAAATGTTGTAATTAGTGCTTAACCAAGTCTTGGTGTAATAAAGTGATTATTGCAACTACGTAGTTTGTTGAATTTATCCTGGATTTATGAAACATTGAAATTCCTGACGAGTGGTTTTACAATGCATTTCATATCTACCCTCAATTAGAAAAACCAAAATATTATATTTTAATTTATAAACCACGAACAAGTGTATGAGGCAGTGGAAACTTCACTCCCACGTTCAAATGAAGAAAATGCACCTCCCGTGGAGGCCTGTGATGACAAAACGACCCCTGTAATAGATGCCGAGTTACTAACCGCTCTAGGGGACGCCACTGATGATGTCCCAAAATATGGGGAGAAAATTCATCCCAATTTAGCGCAAAGGTGGCTACCTATATTACACAAAGGTATTGATAAAAAGAGTAAAGATAAACTCTTATAAGAGTACCTGTAAATTGCAAATTATTCTGGGCGCCGTCCTTAAACGCCGTAATTTCGGCGGCAGTTACAGACATCCAAAGAGGCCGTGACAAGAAAATCGAATCATCTCAACAGCAATTGGGAGTCGGTATAGGTACTAACGATAAAAATCCTATCTAATTGAAGTCGGATTTTAGATAAAACTAGTCATTCCTGGACTAGACGAAGTATTCCTTAAGTCATACAATACGTTGAGAGAGATGATACTCTCTTTGGAAGCAAACTCTCAGAGAAAATTAAAGCTTCCAAATCTACTGAAAAGTAGGCCGACAGCGTCGACCATCATACGGCCGCGAGCAGCCTACAACAAGCCACTTGCGACGCCGCGGCAGTAACGCAGGTACATGCCGGTCGCCTTAAAGCTTTTTATAAGTGTTGGCTTAATGTAACGAATAATCGTACTTTATTTATTAGACTGTATACAGAATGGCTTTCCAATTCCTTTTTAGGACATGTTACGCAATCTGTCAAACCTGTAAATACTTTCACATGCCAAGAGCATGATGAAACGAGCTTAGCTGTACAGAACTTAATTAACCTAGGCATTCAGTGAAAGCATCACTGGATGCCAACAGACTAATGATCAGTTTCTATCAAAGATTTTCTGACTCCTAAATCGAATGGTGGCTATAGATTCATACTGAATCTGAAAGGGCTCAATAAATTTGTAACTAAGTCCCATTTTAAAATGGAAGACTAGAACTGCTTCTAAATTAATCCCTAAAAACGGGTTTATGGCTACCATTGACAAGATTCGAGCATAACAATGTTACTTACGAGTTTTGTTCCCGATTAGTCTATGGACTTTCCGTGGCGCCTAGAACCTTCACCAAAATTATGAAAGAAGTCGTAACTTACCTAAAAACAAGGCCTAATTTCTATTATATACCGGGGTGGCATTTTGTGTATTGGAAGGGACCTTAACGAATGTAAACATAATGGGAGGGAGACTCTCCGGTTTCTCGAGTGCCTACGATTTGTGGTAAACTATACCAAAAGCTCGATACAATCCCAAAATTACCAACGATGCTGTAAATTCTTAGGTTTTGTTTACAATTCAATTATCATGTCTATATCCCTTCTTATGCAGGGTATGCGCACTTTTTAAGAGTTCTTACCACTGCATGCCCGACAGCTAGATACAGCTGGTTGTACACGAAGTTGTTAGAAAGATATAAATTCCGAGCTATTCAGGAATACGATGTCTATGATCAAAAGTAAAACTTCCTCGCGAAATTTTACCTGACTTATTTTGGTGGACTAATAATATTATTTATAACGTCTTGTCATTTTGGAATCACGAAATTCGATGCAGAAATATCTATAGATCCGTCCCGATCAGGATGAGGTACAGTTTGTGACGGAGTGTGTGCAAACGGAGCATGGGAAGAGCAAGAATTAGCATTCCATATTAATTACTTAGAGCTTGCTCGCTCTTAGGATTAAAATGTTTTGCGCGAAATAAATCAAACTGTGCTCTGTTGTTCCGCATCGACAACACTACCGCGATAAGCTATATTAATCGAATGGGAGACATCCAGTTTCCCCACTTAAATAGCTTACCTAGACCTATTTGGCAGTGGTGTGAAGAACGAGACATATGGTTATTCGATTCGTACATTAACACTAAGAATAATGTAGAAGCAGACAGAGAATCCAGAAGGCTAAATCCTGATATTTAATGAAATTTAAGTATTGCAGCCTTTGAAAGAGTAAGTAAACACTTTGGTGTGCCCGAAATTGACCTCTTTGCTTCTCGTACCTCTGCCAAATGTGAAATATATATTTCGTGGAAGCCAGACTCGGACGCTCTTACCGTCGTCGCATTCACTATTAGCTGGTATTTATAATAAATATTTTTAAGCGTTTCCACCACTCGCACTCGTACTAAAGTGTTTACATAAGATTATAAATGACAACGCCACAGGAATAGTAGTATTTCCCTAATGGCCATCCCAACCGTGGTTTCCGCTTTTGTTGAGATTAGTAAAAGTATCTAATCTCATGTTAGCGTCAATTTCAAACAACACTTTACAACAGTACAACGTGTGTTAAATACAAGTTGTGCTGGAAATTTAGCATAGATAATATAGATATTCAATTTCTATAAGGGCTTCATTTCTGCTGTTATTTTATTTCTAACGCACGAATTTAATAAAGGATCGTCGTATGGCTCATTAAATAATCATAGGTCAGCACCCTCGCTCCTACGGGGGAGTAGTATCAGCTCAGATGACCAAAGTAAAGGATTACCGAAAGGTGTTTACAAATTAAAGCCCGTAACTCCTAAATATAGCCATACCTGGGATCCTCAAGTGGTATTAAATCATATAACAACATGGTACCCTAATAGAGAAATTTCATTGGAAAAACTAACAAAGAATCTGGCGATTTTGTTAGCAATATGTCCTGCCCACAGGGTACAAACACTGTCACTTATTAAGTGGAATAATATTAAGTCATGCCCAAATTGTATTAAAGTAATTTTTGATGATATAGTTAAGACTTCAGGTGTAGGTCGTCTACAACCGATTTTGTGCCTTCCATATTTTGAAGATACCTAATAGAAATATTTGCCCGGTGACTGTTATAATGATGTTTTAGGACTGAAAAAGCTCACAACATATTTTGTTGACTTTCAAAAGTCCCCATAAAAATGCATCTGCTCAATCCATTAGCCGGGGTGCATTACGCGAGTGCTTGGCGAAAGCGGTAAAGACATGGCGGCGTTCAGCGCTCACAGCACGCGCCACGCCGCCACGTCAGCTGCACACCGGTCAGGCATTTCTTTAGATGCTATCCGGAAGGCAGCAGGCTGGTCGAGAACATCGAAAACTTTGGCTCGTTTCTACCATCGTTAATTAATCGACGAAGGTCATTGTGCCAGATCAATCTGCCTTTTGTATAGGTAGAATTATGTGAAGTTACAATTGTACTCTTTGATTAATAATTGGGAGTATCTAAGATTGTTGTCAAAACATAATTATTGCATTTCATGATTATGATGTTTTACAATTACAAAGGGCAGCAAAACTTTCAACTCTAAACATCTACATGTGTGTTATATCTGAAGAATGAAGCTTCGAAATATAATAGAAGATCAAACGAGCTTCGCAAGCGAAGTTCGATCGATATTATATGAGTAAGCTTCATTCGAAGATATAACTTCCCGCCCGCCCCTATACCCCTAGGAAAGTTTTGTCTCTAAAAAGAATGAGAAATGGTGGCAAGCCGAGGTCCCTAAGTAGGGTAGGGGTAAAGGTGGGGATAAAACTGTTTGAGCTATGGTTTTTACTGCGTACTTTAAACTTGCGAAATGTTGCCTGGTAGATTAAAGGACTACATGTGTGTTATATCTTCGAATGAAGCTTACTCATATAATATCGATCGAACTTCGCTTGCGAAGCTCGTTTGATCTTCTAATAAACTTGTAGTTTCTACAATTAACTGTTTTATTCCATAGTTATAGTTAATTTATACAAGAAATTGGAAAAATTTGGATATCCAAAAATTGATCAAAGCTAGCCAAATTCACATACATGGAACGGCTCCGTTATTATATATAGGTTATAGGCTATTTTATGCTGAATCCAAAGATATAAGCTTATAATAAACCACTCATAATGGTTTTTGAATAATGGTAATTTTTCTAACGTGCACCGATTTCGCGATGACCACCCATATGGCCCCTGCCACTTGACGGTAGTTCGCCAAAAATGGCCGCGCCACTAGACAGATAATGGCAACCGCCGGCTAGCCGGCGACTGCCACTTGAAGGGATAAAATTATAAAAGATAGTTCTGAGACTCAAACTGTCTCTATGCCTTTAATATAAATCGGTTCAGCGGATTGAGCGTGAAGAGATACCTAACAGACGGACAGACACGCTTTGAGTAGGTAATAACATTTAATATAACATACTTTACGCCACACCTGGCCATAATCCGATTTTACTGCACGCTGCGCGTACGGGAAAACTCGCATTATGGCCAGGTGAAGACGTAAAATTTTGTACTCAACACGGGCGGTAATTCGTAAAGCCCCAGAGTGCATATTTATGGCCCTCACCTTCGGTTCGGGCCACAAACATCTGCGATCTGGGGCATTTACGAATTCACAGCCCTAGTTACGTAATTTACTATTATCACAGAATAATTAATAGTACAAGCTATTATGTCTAATGCATACTTCATATAATTTCTTCCAATGTTTGGTAGGCTCTAAGGCAGATCAGTGTAGGTACTATGACGAGCGAAGCGAGGAGGATGGTTAGGTTGAACCGCGACCCTACAGCGCGCGAGCCAAGCGAGCGAATAGCAAGCGTGCCGCGGCCGCGGTAGCGGTAGCGGCCTGCGAAGCGCCAGAACCGAACACTATTTACTATCTAATTAAAACATATTGTGTACAATTTGCAAAGCGTTTTTCTATGCGCCTTGTACAATCATGCTCGGTTAGGTACTTGCTTGAAAACTGACGACACAAATCCTTTGCCTTATTATATTTGGCGTAAAATACAACTAAGTAGGTATGTTTCCCTGATGAAACATTTGACCGCACGAAATTAAAAGTTTAAACGATCACTTTAAGGTTTGTCTTATAAATGATAATAATATGTCAAGAGTATTTTTGCCAAATAATAATTTGGCAAATTAAATTTTGCGAAAAATTGTCCCCGTTTCTTGGTGATCATACTGGCAAGTCTGTTTGTGAAATGAAACTTTGACAAATTTTTTTTTTGGCAAAACATAGGTAATTCATATAAATGTCTTCGTAGGTACCATCAAGCGGGTGGTATTGTTGGATTAAATACAGATAAACCCGCGTAAGACTTGACTTGACGAAACCTAACGACATCAAATTAGCGGTGAAAGTTACTATTTACTTTTAACGGACGAATAGTTTCTATTTACGACGACGAACTCAAAGTTAAAAAAGCTAGTAAGTAGAGTAGAAGTAGGTATTTGTCTTTTATCCAACTTTGACTAGGGCCCATTCGCTTTCATCCAGAACGCCTGTGCTCAGCAGTGGGTCGCATATAGGCTGATTATGGTGACGGTGATGTACATATGTATACCCTAGCACTAGTGGCTCGATGAGATGGAGAACTGGCCTGCCTGTCTTTATAAAATAAACAAAAAACGATAAACCAAATCGACATACATAAAAAAAAATTGAACCTGCTCACAAAAATTCACGAGAATCTGTTGATAAAGGACCCGTATT
Source organism: Epinotia demarniana (assembly GCA_945867215.1). NCBI lineage: Eukaryota > Metazoa > Arthropoda > Insecta > Lepidoptera > Tortricidae > Epinotia > Epinotia demarniana. The sequence continues at coordinate 5,978,337 of OX244262.1, forward strand.
CCGTATCATGGTCGGCCTTATCACGCGATAAGTGACAAGATAGAACGGTCATAGCAGTCCTCGGTCTCGTTCTATCGAACGGTTTTAGCCAGTTTCGGACGCTCTATCTTGTGATGATAAGTGATGACTTATCGCGTGATCAGGCCGACCATGATACGGGGTCTGCACGTCTATCATGGGACGGCCGTGACATACTCTCGATTTTTCTCGTTCTATACCTCTTGTTCTTAGTGTTCTAATAAGACAGAGACGGATAGTGCGAGAAAAATCGAGATAACTCGCGCGCCGTCGCGTGATAGCCGTGCTGGACAGGAGAACAGCCGGACAGACGCCGGGCACACGAAAGAATGTTTGCTCAAGCTGAAGCGGGGAACTTTGGTTCCCTCGCTCGTTCAAGTGTTACCGACCCATTTCGTTATCAGTTATCACTTAACAAGGACAATCTTTATGAATAACTTATGAAGTATGACATTACCTTGTATAACCGGAACGCTAATCAGGCACAAACAAATATAGTACTTTAACTCCATTCTATTTTATTGTACTAATTTGAACTGAACATAATTAAATGTCTTTACACATGTGCGGATACATGTAAAGTGGAGTTCTAAAATAAATTTATCGTATATTTGTATCAAAGGTTGGAGGTCATTGATCATAAAATAGTGCGACACATCCTATCTTAATTTTTTTACATGACTTTGATAACTGCTAGTGATGTCAGATCTCCTATAAAGGGCAGGGGCCTGGTGGGTAACAAGTACATGTATAGGTACCCAGTAATATACAAGTTGCATGACATTCTCAAAATATCAGAAAAGTTCTCAGAAAGCGGAAACTTTCACGAGAATTTAAAATCGAGTTTCCGTCAAGAAATTTCCGACACCCTTTCTAATATTAGTATCGAATCAATTTATTCAATAAGAATATTACCTAACTCCCCCCCCCCGTTTTCCCCGTGTGGTGTCGGGTTAGAATTTCACCACCCCCTTTCTTCCCGTGGGTGTCGTAAAAGTCGACTAAGGGACCAGGGTTGAAGTGTGTTGTGGGCGATGGGCTAGCAACCTATCACTGCAATATCACATTTGTCGATCTTTTATACCCACATTTATGCCAAAAGTGGCGCTGGAACATGATTCATGTGCTCTGCCTATCCCTTTCGGGAATGAAGGCGTGAATGTATATGTGTGTATGTGTGAATATTAACTGTGTCGGAAATTGTGAGACATAAATTTGGTGATGATGAAGATTCGACCACAGATATGGAATTCCTCAATTATGTACTTAAAAGTACAAAAGTACGTCGTAGATTCTGATAAGATTCCGTTGAAATAGCAACTAATGAAGTGCCAAAGGTGATCCTTGTGGAATCGACGGAAGTCCTCAAATATTATCGGCCCACATACAGTGCAACGGTTTTTTGAAGTGAAAACTTCTTTAGCGGCGCTATGCACTTTTCTGATGGGGAAAAAATGTTAAATCGCAACAGGTCACGTGACCGTATAATTCGACAGATTGAAAATTCGTAAGACGGACACGTCAGTGACCTGGGGACCGATTTTTGACTTTCGAGCGCTCGAAAATAAAATAAAAGTAAATACGTTTGTAGTGTCAAAATGGCCGGCACTTAGTTACTACCAATAGAATTGAATAAGAGTGGTCAATACGACTCGCTCTTATTTTTTTTATCGCTGTTTCAAAATACCATTTCATATTTTTTGACAGTTTTCGAGTGAAAGAGTCGAGCGCTCGAAAGTCAAAAATCGGTCCCCTGATCGAAAAACTGTTACAATCTAATTAAGTTTTCACTTCTGCCGGCACTCCCGGAGTGGAACCCGGTTTTTTTTTCTCTAATAAATAATAACCAACGCATTTGCTCTCAGAAATCAGTTCATGTGGTCAATTGGATAAGATATGTGGAAATGTTCTCGTGTCGTGGCTTGGCGGAGTACAATATTGAAGTCGGTTAAAAGTTTGTTTTTAAAGTAAACTATATATGGACAACTTTAGGGTAGTTGACCCTAAAAAGTTACTTATCATAATTTTCTCGGAAGCGTTCGTATTTGTCATGCTACTTCAGTCAACCTCAGTAGTTTTTGTACTGTGACCAGCTGAAATAGCAAGACACGTTCGTACGTTTCCGTGAAAATACGAAGGAAAAAAAATATGCACTACATCTGTACAGGTATTTATTTAATTTAATAGCTTCCATATTATCTAACGAGTGATATTAGTCATTATCAAATAACAGATGAGGGTATAAATTTCTTCAAGGGATCTTAGGCAATACTGGCAATAGTGTATTTATAATAGATAGAGCCTATAGGGCGACGTGCGGTCACCACGCATATATGCTTTAGCACTGATAACCCCCCGCTGCCCCGCGCCATATTGTCAGTTGCGACCAGGTACGCGATCTATACGTGCGTCAAATAACCAACAAATTAAAATTGATTTTGCGCTGAAAAAATGAGTTATTGCTGTGTGAAGTGGTGTGGGAAAAACTCCTGAACGTCTAATTTTACAACCGATGGAATAACATTTCACAGGTAAGTTAAATTTATCACATAAATGTAAATTTCATTCTGTCACGCGGAGTTCATTTTACACTGGTCTATAAGAAGTAGTGAAGTATGCATGTCCCTTTTCATCAAATGGAAATGGCAATATACTGTTCCTTTCTCACGAAAGCACGTGACACTCTAGTGATGGGCTAGTGAATGTTTTCGAATATTACCGATTCAGATTCATTTGAGGAAACACGATTGTTTAATATGAAAGGACGATGGGCAGATTTGTATGGGCCCCGTCCCCACCCACCAACAGAGCTGACGTTGATTTTAATATGATGGTAATGGTCCATAATACGTGTAATCACCGTTATTTTCTCAGATATCAATGGGGTTCTTCCAAAAAATGGATGGTGATGATATTTGGAACTAAAACATCCCATACAATTTGGTCAGTCACGCGAAGACAGTGGCGCCTATGTTATAACATCAGTTAACGAGCACTAAATGTATGGAAATCATTGAGTTTATTATTAGTAATTATTTATCTTATAAATAATTCTTAAATAATCGCATTAAACACCCTAATTATATTAAAATGTCCGTTAACTTGCTTTTACTAATGACATCTTACATCGGGTAGCGGAACCAAGTGCAAGTTTCTTCTAGCGGTGAATAGAGGACCTAAATACTTTGTGTCGGTGTCTATTTATATTCTATCAACAACATAGGTGGCGTTATTAAGCAGGCAGCCGTCAGGCTCCCGGATCAGGTTGTACGACAAGGATTTGCATGATAAATTGTATAAGGCCCGCACCAAACGTAATGATCGCTACCACGAAAATCGAATCCCGAAGTTCGTATATCTCTGTCGTTCGAGTACCATAAAACATAAGTGCGTTAGAGACGGAGATACCCGAACTTCGTAATTCGATTTTCGTGGTTACAGCTCAGGGTCTAAGATACGGTCTTGGGATCATAGAGTATTAGGCGTGGCGAATATTGTCATATTCGAGAACTATCGACGGTTTTGAGAACAAGTGCTCGAATATGACATTACAGGCTACGAGTGCCTGTTCCTATGTCAAACATGGTTTTGGATCGGGAACCTGATCCGGTACCTGTACCAGAACCTACGAGGTCCTTACAATTAGGAAGCCAAGAAATCCCGAAATCACGTTTGGTGTTGTCGTGCAATGTCCTCAAATGTCTTAAGAGCGGTTATATACACACACCCTTGATCCAGCCATCTAGCGACAGTCTCTTGAGGTGACGGTCGAGACTGATCTTCGCTATCAAACCGTTCGCCGAAACGACTATCGGGACGATGATAGTCGAATCAAGATCCCACATGCCGGTTACCTCGTGAGCCAGGTACTTGCTGGCTTTGTCCTTCTCGGCCTTCAAGAGGTTCTCGTCATGGGGGATGGTGATGTCGACGAGCACTGCCTGGCGTTTCGATCGATCTATCAGCACGATATCAGGCCTATTGACAAGAATAGTCCTGTCCGTGATGACAGATCGATCCCGCCACGCTCTATTGGGAACATTGGGCCATTTTCGAGAACTGGCGCAGGTGTGACTTATAGTAAGGCACTTCGGAGACCACAAGACCGTATACCAGAGCAAGTTGCTGGTGAATAATTCTGGCCACAAGGTTGTGTCTGTGCATGTACTCGCCGTTATTATTATTATTATTTTCATAATCACCTGTCTACTAACTATACTGCATCAAGTTTCCACTGCTAAAAGTCGTAGTGTATATACGCTCAAAGAACGGTTTAATTGAGGTTAGGTTCGTTTTCGTGTATAAAGCTTCTTTGGTCAGACCTCTGAAGTTTCCAAACGTGTGCGGCCTCACATATGCGTCGTACCTAGTCAATAGAAAATAATACATACAATATACAACTATCTTTTTAACGGTCAAACCTTTTTCACCATTTAGTCTCTAGCCCTATAACGAACACTATCAGGTGGTAAACACTGCATATAAAATCTCTGTACCTTGTTTGACACGCAAACATAGCAGCTACTGTTCCATATTACTGGCAAGCGTGTATATGGACAGGACAACCCTTTATATTTACCAAAGTATTGCAGAATTTGATTGCTTTATTTTACTCTTTCCTGTAAGAGACGTACACCATGTCTTCGATCGCAGGTACTTGACGTCCGAGCAGAAAGCAAGGGCGTTAAATGTTCGATCTGAGGCTTTATTAATTACCGCCCTTGGTGAATACAGTTTTACGTCGCCACCTAGCCAGAAAGTGGGATTTGCCGCACGTGTAGCGGTTGGTAATTCGGTCGGTAATAGCCAACTTTATGGCTAAATGTCACGTAAATAGTATTATTCGATTCTGCCCGCAGTTCAGTCCAGAACGCGCAAGGTTTTTGGCGGTTGGAGCCAGAGAGGCTGGTCACTGGATGCATGCCCATCCTTCACCAAATACCGGTACCTTTCTGGATCCGACCTCCCTTCGTCTGGCGACTGGTCTACAGCTTGGGGTCACAGTATCCACACTACACAGTATATGCCCTTGTGGCACGGACGTGGACCGACTGGGTCACCACGGCCTATGTTGTCAAAAAAGTGCAGGCCGCTTTTCAAGACATGACATAATCCGCCGGTCTCTTGCCACCATCAATGTGCCTGCTCTTCTTGAGCCGCCTGGCATTGTCAGAGATGATGGCAAAAGACCTAATGGAGTGTCTCTGGTTCCGTGGAGTTTGGGACGGATGCTTGTTTGGGACGCTACCTGTGTAGACACACTGGCACCGTCCCACCTCCAACGGACTACTTCTAAAGCAGGTGCCGAAAATCTGAAACGCATTTAATATAGAGGCCTCGGCGGAGACTACAACTTTGTACCTTTTGGCCTCAAGACCATGATCCATGGGGTCCCGCGAGTGCGCGAAAGTAATTGCGGAAATCGCGAAACGTCTGGTTGACGTAACTGGTGACCGAAGAGCTGGCGGCTTTCTCGCACAACGCATCAGCATTGCAATTCAGCGAGGAAATGCCGCCAGCATCCTCGGTACAATGTCTCGAGGGCCTTTTTTGGCTACACTATTTGACTATATCAGCTTTAATTTAATTTAGTGAATGTTATATATAATCTTGATCCCTATAACAGCTGTCATCTCAGTACCATTAAACGTTTTAATCCATTCAGTGCCGTGAACGCCCGTCGGCGTCTGTGCAATGCCGTGTACAATCCGTTCAATTCCAACAAGGGATTTCATGATAAATTCTCGATAGCGAAATGTCCTGTGGCAAAGGTAAACCTGATTTTAACCTTCAGAACGTCTGACTATATTGCCAGTTTAAGAAAACAGACATTTTGTTTCTGCTAAGAATCCATCTCGGATGTCGCGGACGTTGCGGCGCACGGTGTGTGCAGGGTGGGTTACTAGTACAACTGCGATTTCAGTACCGAAAACGCCGAAGGGCGTCCAATTTACATCTATCTGCATGCCGCGAACGCTCATGGGCGTCCAATTAAGCTTTATTCGGATGCTGCGGACGCCGATGGGCGTCCAATTTAGCTCTATTTTAATACCGCGGGCGCCGATTGGCGCCCTGCTGCCAGAAGTGTCGCAACGCAGCAAAGTCCACGTTTGGCACGCCGCCGCAATAAATGGTTAATGCTTTTATAACCTTAAGTTATAAATTGTATTGTATACGACCATAACGGTACTATGGTATTTGTAATTTGGTGAAGATACATTAATACTCGTAGTTGTACCGAAGATTTTTTGTACCGTATTTCCATTGATCGTTACCTATACGGCAATAGTACATTGTTGTAGATGCTAAAAAGTAGGGGTGAGGGGGCTGCGTTCGTGAGATGACCAACTATTGAAGCCTGAATTCTGACCATCTTACGCCACATTTCCGAGCAGTGGCGTGAAAAATAAGTATTCGTTGCGTTAGGTATCGAAATTCAGCTTTCTCGAAATTAGACCTCTAGCTACGCTTCGTTACTACGAATCGCGGAATCAAGATATATTTTCTTTCAGAGCCGGGGCGGGGCGGTGGTGGTAGTTTAACATTCATGCGCTTGTATTATGACTAAATTGAAGAATAGGTAACTTTGACATTTAACATTAATATATATGAGAGAGCTGAAAACAAGTTACAGAAAACTACTATACTTACTAGAACTAATGATAGACAAAATATACCACTACCTATTATTTTCGTTATTTATTACCTCTTGTGGGTATGTTATACTGGCAGTTTAAATACACCATTTTTATTCATACGCGACATATTAAAGAAGAAGAGAGGAGAAGTTTCATCTGTCCATGAATCATTAAACAAATTGATTCAATATACCTTGTTTCTATCGTTTAGTAATTGCGGCGCTGCTAAAATACAATTGTATGTATAATTCTGATTACCAACAGGACTAGTACCTATTCTTTAAATGACTTAACTAAACCAATGCATCAAATAAGTACAGTTAGCATCGTATAATAAGTAGCGGCCAAAGTAACCAAATATATCGTAACACATCCTTACTCTTACAGTAACTACCTAATAAAGACGTGTACCGAAATATTTGGCTACTTCAGCTGCTACTTACTATATGATGCTGACTGTACATGCTATGTACGGACTGTTGAGAGTTCGGTTAATAACTAATTCTTAATGTTTATCTCATATATTACTTCGTAAAGATAGGCCCAACGCCCATGAGTAATTCGTCCAACGCAGTGGCCCGCCACGGGCAATCGCGGGCCACCGTGCCTTAGTCATCAGCTGTCACAGTGTCACCGTATGTCAAGCGAATATTGTTTGGACAGGCCATAAGGCGTATCTTTACTTTCGATATCATTGGTTTATCTGTGATTCCTATAAATAAGATTATTCTGTAACCAAGTAAAAAAAAAATGCCGTGGTTCCAGTGACATAATGGGACAAAGGCATTTTTTTTTGCCTTTGTACCATCAATGGTACTATATGATAGTACCACGGCTAAGGAATGGTCATAGGGATTAAAATTCACCGCGATACGTGTATTAAGAGCATTATGTAAGAACAAATTTTTCCGACATGGTAAATACGACGCAATTTTACCTAAATTAAAAATTGGCACACTAATTTCGTATCTACTTAACTGCATCTTCTTTAATTTAATCATGTAAGATAACTACTCACTTGCCTGTAGCAACCACAGTTGCCAATTTCGCTCACCCCTAAACTGGATGGTGGCAACTGTGGTTGCAATGCGAAGTATGGGCTCCTTTGATAAAGAAAAATTTAAAGCAACCCCAGCAGCCTACCTTTTTAAAATCCGGAATCAAGTGAGAGGATAAAGAAGATGACAGCCTTGAAAACTTTAAGGCCAAACAAATAAAAAGAGTCTGAACATCAATATCTATAAGAAGTAAAGTAGACGGAACATAAATGATTTGTGAGCATGTAGGTAAAGAAAGCGCTGGATGCGGGTGGCGCAGGACCGGTCACTTTGGCACTCTTTGGGCGAGGCCTATGTCCAGCAATGGACGTCTTTCGGCTGATATGATGATGATAATGATGAGGTAAAGAAAGTGCCGATTGTGTAGTATGAAATTGCGTTATATTCAGCATACTCGGATAAAAGTATTATGTTCATACACACATTTACATATATTTCTACAACAAAATGTGCTATCTATCACACTACAAGGTTGAGTATCTACTGAGATGAAACAGTGGCATTAGTCAGATAGTCGGACTAAATAATCGGACTGAATACTGAAACTTTATTGGATACAGATTTTCATTATTAAAATCCTTAATATTTTTGGGGTCCTTATTAAATAGTTAAGTTAAACACAAATTAGTTAATGTCTTGGCTTTTATTTTGTGTAACCTTCATGCCTTTAGCCTGTTATCCTTACAGACACAGTAACTTTCATTATAATCTTTGAGCATAACTAGGCATGCTAAAATAGATGTTTAGTTTAAAAATCAGCCAGGTTATCAGCCATTATAAAGCCAACTGGGCCTATTAACTCCACAAATAATATCGGCATACCAGGCACACAGTGATATCGGTGCGCCTGTAATTGGTTAAGGGTAACCGTCAGTTACTTTCAAATCGTTCGGAGGTTGTTCTACTCCATCTTACTGGAAAGGATAACGAAAAGGGCATTGAACATAAGTGTGGTGGGCTGTTCTGAAAAGGGGTGACAACACCCTGCTGAAGAACTAGCGACCCATCTCAAATCTGAGCCATGACTATAATAAGCTGTTTTGGAGAGTCATTCCGAATGTTTTCATGCGATGCAGCTCCCGGACAAGCCAGTTTCCTAAGATACTTCAGTACTGTAGACCACGCTCCATACGCTCCATTAGGAAGGGTGTCTTACGTTGCGAAATATTTGGCTACTCTGGCTGGTACTATCTATATGACACTAACTGTACACGAATTGCACTATGTCAGTCCGACACCAAGACCGGAACTCGAAACTTATTGGACTAGAGAAAGCTAGGCATTTACATGAACTGCGAGTACATTACTAACCTTCGGTTTGCTGACGATATAGTAGTCTTAGCTGAGACCACGGGGGACTGGAGTACGAAGTTCGATGACCTCAGTAAAGCCTCCGAGAGATTTGGTCTACGGATGAACATGGATAATGCAAAAAAACCAAGTTCGAAATACCCCTTACGTTTGCTATTTAAAATATCAGCTCCTTGTCCAAAAACCTTTTTCTTTCTTGTGACTCAATAACGAGGCAAATTCACTGGCAAGAATCGCTACGCGCTTCGCACACTTCAATTATGTGAGAGTAGAGCACGTAGTCGGTTGGTAGTCATAAAAATCATACGACTAAGTAGGCAGATTATTTAGTAAACATTAACGTATTTATTTTTGAAGTAGTATAATAATTTAACTAGGTTACTATATAACAAAAAATCTTAAGTAATAGAATTGAGCGATGCTGATGTTTAATGATTGTACTTATATTTTACATGTTTTTAAATATATAATCCTCGGATCTTGTTGGAACGAATGTACCCTGTTGCATTTTAAGCCAGATTTATAGGTACTTAGATAGATGTCCGCAATAAGAGCAGGCCAAATTCTTCCATTATTTCCCTGAAACAGAGATTCGTGTATTAGTCATTGTCGTCATATTGACGGGTATCCAAACCTTATAAGTAAATAATATTCGTTTACCATACAATATATAATTATGTATGCTAGCTTCCGCCCGCGACTTTGTCTCCGTGGACCCGGATAAAAACTATCTACATATATTTTAATCCGCATCCAAATAGCCAAACCTACTTAAAAAATGCGAAAGTCACTTATAATAATTTAAGAACTCAACAACTGTACTCCTGAAGGATTCCATCCTAAACGCTAGTACTAAGTCATTAGTGTGAACTTAAGTTATAAGTATATTTTGATGAGAAGAGGCGTAGATTGTCACGCTGTTGTGCAAAGAAATTGTATTAAAACCCGTGAATCGTCAACGATGAGCAGGTCCACAGGTCATCAATGTTTGGTTTTCAAACGCAAAAGAGCACTGTAGTATAATTCCTTAGTCGATTCCTCGTGGATTGTGTCAACAAATCTTGACCAATTCATTCTATGTAATTACCACTATAAAGAAATATAATATATAATGATTTTGAAGAGAAGTAGGACGCAGCGGAAAGTTATTTCGCTTATATTTGCAGCAGCAGCCGCAGTCAAACTGGCGTAGTACCATCACCTTGCATAAGACCTCAGCCTAACAGGGGAAGTACCACCACCTTACATAAGACCGCAGCCTAACTGGCGTAGTACCACCACCTTACATAAGACCACAGCCTAACTGAGGAAGTACCTCAGTTACCTAAGTACCTAGTAAGTGCGCGCTCGGTCACTGAGCGGATCGCTCCAAACTAGTACAATCGCTCAAATGTACTAGTTCAGTTTTTTAAGTATTTTAGTTCACTAGTACACTAATTCTATTCACACAGTTTTCGTTCCTTGTCGCTCGCTCGGTCATTCATTCGGATTGCATCGTTTTCGTTTTGCTGATGTCAGTGTTACTGCTCGCTCTTCTCTATCTCTCTCTCTCTCTGGTTATAGCTCCGGGTGAACTAAACGTACTAAAGAGCAGAACCGTTGCGGAAAAGTTCGGTCTAGTACAATGTCAGGAATTAGGTCTTTTCAGTTCTTAGCCTACCTCCGCCTTACAAAAGACCGCGCAGCCATAATAACGCCACTGCTGGCTTTGTAGGTATGTGGTGTTGTTGTTCCTTGTACCTAATGAGGGAAGTCACCAGAGCTCCCGAGGATGTGTAATGTTGAGAGCGACGGACCCACGTTCGTCTCTACCTAGCTATCAACACAACGAATCCTAAAATCAATAAAGGTTCGGCTGCACGCTTGTGATTCTTCTGAAATCCCAAGCGTCCATAGGCAAAGTTGTCTGCTTACCATTAGGCAGACAGAATGTTTGTTTGCCACCTTCTTTGTAAAAGAAAAATCACTTTAACTACGCTACTGTAGCAAAGCGGTAAGTACCGCGAATTTTAACCTGGGAGGTCGTGGGTTCGAATCCCGGAGTACCACAAGATAAAAAGCAAACTTATGAAGGAAATATCATTTGATATTTAACAGAAGCTACAGCTTTGCCGTAAAGGAAAACACCGTGGTTATTTCACGAGTTGTGACGTACTTCTTGTCGTCAACTCGCATTGAAAGGCCGCACTAAAAACACTAGTGGTTGCCGGGAGTAAATAAACGAGTTATTATAACAGAAAATACCCAGTGCCTAATATTATGCAGAATTCCCCTTAATTCCTCATAGATACCATCATCAAACTGGAGGTTTGGTAACATCGGGAACAGTCTCGTCTCTGATTGAAATAAAAAAAAAATACGAATCGGTTTATAAATGACGGAGATCGACGGTTACAAAGATCTTAAATAAACCGGATAGACGACCTCCTCCTTCTTTTTGAAAGATGAGGGCTACTAGTAAACGGTACGGGTCCTTTTAAACCATGAATTGGCAATGCCCTATCGTCAAAGGCGGAAGCAATTTGCAACAAAGCTTCTCCTTCTTCGTTGCGATTCACAAAGCCATACTCCCCATGTACCCTCCTCTCGTATCTTAACCGACATTCATTCTCCTTCCCACATGTCCATTAAAATCTCCTCCCACATATGTTTCTTCAGTTCCTGAAGATCCATCATTCTCACGGTATCAAAAAAAATCCAAATCTTCTCTTTCACAATTAATCTGAGAGGAGCATACAAACTTACAAAAGCTTTACTTCTCCGGCATTCGTTTCATAGCCATCACTTTGTCACTCTTCTTATTCACGTTAGTCATTCCTGTTTCAAGTAATAATAATAATAATAAACTATTTATTTCAGTTATGGTCCAGTACATTAAGATACGCTAGCCATCACTCCCGCACTATTAAAACAAATATATTCTTCCCCTACCTCTCTAGCTCTCACTTTTCCACTACCTATAATCAGGGTACATTAAAAATACTAATTAAAAATAAGAGGACAATTTTTCACAAATCGAACTAGCCTAGCTATTGGAACCTTAATGAGGCTTATACCATAGTAAAGGTCAGTTTAATACATAGAAATACTTTAATAAGTTGGCCTGTCTAGGTATATTCTAAGTTGGTCGAGTGTTACTCTAGAGTTACCCTAGCCTATGCAGAATTACAGTTTACTACTAGTAACGGTTACTGAGCTACGCCGAAGACGGACAGACGGACAGACGGACGGATGGACGGACATGGCGAAACTATAATATAAAGGTTTTTTGTTGACTTCGGAACCCTAAAAACGTAGAAAACATCCTTGACTCGGAAACAATTATTCATGCTCATCACACAAATAATTGCCTGAACCGGGATATGATCCCAGGGACGTAGGTATTGTCTATACTAATATAATAAAATCAAAAGTGACACCAAGTGGTTCGTGTAATATTACACTCGGCGCTGGCTAGCCAGTTCCTTTGCTTGAACTTGGCTTGACACGCTGCCGCGTGTCTAGATCAAATTATAAACAAGGTGTGTGAAATTTCAGCTTAGTAAGTTTATACGTTTGTTTTACGTAATGGGTAATCTCCGAAACCACTTATGCGATCAAAAATGATTTTAGTAGATATATAAAATGACTTCGGGTGGTATTAGGGTGGCGGGTCTTACATGGGTAATAGACTTGCGCTTGCTCGCATCTTGTTGGAACGAAGTACCTACTTACCCTATTGCATGTTAAACCAGATCCATAATTATCGGCAAGTAGGCCAATTAGGGTTGACCAAATTCTTCAATTATTTCCCTGAAACGTGTATTTCCGTATCAAATCTGGACTAGTACCATTTTTAAGAAATAATATAATATTAATAAATCAGCCTATATACGTCCCACTGCTGGGCACAAGCCTCCTCTCATGAATGAGGGAACGGGCAGTAGTCCCCACGCTGACCCAGTGCGGGTTGGGGACTTCACATACACCTTAGAATTTCTTCGTGGATGTATGCAGGTTTCCTCACGATGTTTTTCCTTCACCGAAAAGCTAACGGTAAATATCAACTGATATTCCGTACATAAGTTCCGAAAAACTCATTGGTACGAGCCGGGATTCGAACCCAAGACCGCCGTTTGACAGCCGCATGCCTGTACCGCTAGGCTACCGTTGAAGAAATAAATAACGATTTTATTTAAGAGAAGTAGGGCACACAACGGAATGTCATCGCTCATATTTCGAGCAGCCCGACTGGGATAGGGGTAGTACTCCCACCTTACAGCAGACCGCAGCCATAATATCGCCTCTACTTGCTCTCTAAGTCTCTAGGTATGTGGTGTTGTGTTCCTGGTGATGAGTCCGGGGGCTAGAGCTCCTGAAGAAGGGTACTAATGAGGATGAGCAAGCGTATTAAAAAAAACCAAGCCTTAAACTTAAAGCTGTCAAAGTGCAGTGGTTGACATTGTTGTTGTCAGTCGGGCTTCCGAACCGTACCTATTACTAGACGGTTTGCTATTAAAGAGTTTATTATATTATCCACGTTCTGGTCCCATTATCAGATCGCCGTTTATACTGAATCAGACCAATAAGTTACCAAATTATTGTATTGTCGTCTGTCGTCTATTGGAAATACATACTTGTAAAGTTTCATACGAAATGGGTGAGTATAAAAATATCATTTCCAAATGCGTTTTCTTTACACACTTAATTAGTTAGTGGCGTAGTTCATATTTGGAGCAGCCTAACTGGGAATGTACCTCCACTACCTTACAGAAGACCGCAGCCATGATAACGTCATGGCCAGTACTTGCTCTGTAGGTATGTGTGGTGGGTGTTGTGTTCCTGGTGGTGAGTAAGGTCGCCTGAGCTCCTAAGGCTGTCTCGTGTTGAGAGTGAGGGACCCGCGTTCGTTTCTAGCTATCAACACAACGAATCCTCAAATCAATAAAGAGTCGGCAACGTACTTGTGATTTTTTTCTAGAATCGCAAGCATCCATAGACTACGGTGTCTGCTTACTATCAGAGACCCTAGTATAAATATTCATTTGTGAATCAATAAAAGGTGAATGCATTCCAACACCCGTACTGGGCCGTAATGGTATTCATTGCTTCTCATACATGACAGAATCTGATGTGCATTAACTGATTGTGTTAATTTGATAATGAATGTCTGCGACCTTGCAAAAGTATTTTTGATTTAATGAAAGAATATTAGGCCTCGGTCCTTCTTGCAATTCATTGATGACATATTTTCTTGATATCGGGTGATTCGTTTCGGACTTGCTCAGGTAGGTACACTCGTTTTGTGCAACTTGCTGCTTACATCCTAGTAAAAAAGTTTGAGTGGAATCGCCGTGTGCCACTAGTATAAAAACAATGAAAAAACACGCTTGTTTCTTAAAATTAATTTTAGTACTTACCTGTTTGTCTGTAGGTAGGTAACATCCGAATGATCCTGGTGAGTCCACATATCAATGAGTAACGTCGGTGTATTTCTAATTTGAGCCCGTGTTAACGCCTAGCATATGTGTGCGTGCCTCGCCTACGTCACACTCACACACGCATACGACAGATCTGCTGCAGCGACAAGCGCGATGATCCCGCTTTACCGACGGATCGCCCTTCCATCGTTCGACGCGACAAGTCGCGTGCACCTTATTTTAACGCTTTTTTATACATATATACCTGTATACTTTGGTTATTAAACCAGTTTTTTTGGAAATAGTGGCACATCATTTCACACCTGTTAGATTCCACGCATAGCGCAAGTACCGGCGTCTACATTTTGATCCTACGAGCCGTATATGAAGAGTTTGAATCAGCGACGAGAACAAAGAACAAAGGAATTACTTCGCTGACGTGTCTCAACGTGGTGCGGAAGGGCGAGTCAACCAATTTTAAGCCACGACAACTTATACAACTTCAATCTACGACTACGGTCTAACATCCGAAGATTTCTACTTATTGGAATACGAAGATTGGAAGCTGGAGGCAAAGAGAACCACACCTACTTACATCGGAGCTCATCTTAAGTCGGGTCCTGAGGGTAGCGTTACTGTGAGTTCGTTCCAATTTGTCTCATTGTCCCGTAAATCTTAAATTTCGGTCGCAATCCTTTATTTGCGATCTCAAATAAGTCACTTAATTACGTCACTAATCCCTTATTTAGTGATATTTATCTTAATAACGCTCACGGATCCTTTATTTCGTGTTGCTGTTCAACGTATTGCACGTTATTCACAAGTCCCTTATTTTGTGATCTATTCTTACTCCTTATTTCACTTAAAAACGCATACGGATCCTTTATTTCGTATTGTAGTTAAACGTATTGCACGTTATTCGCAAAATATCTTATTTGCGATCCATTTCATACTTATACACGTTAACGATTCATTATTCTGTTAACAAATCACTTATTACAATTGCATTTCGCAATCATACTTGCTTACATCCCGCTCATAAAGGGGTTCCCATTGTTATCACTTATGTCTTAGATAACGTAATTGCACAAGCGCAGTAAACTTATAACTTTCATTACATTCTTATCCCTATATACGTAAATTTCATTTCAGAGTGTTTCTAGATATTCCAGATTCCGACGTTGTGAGTGAGAACTGTAAAATAACTTGCTTAATTATTGTTATTTTCGCATGTTCTAGTGCATTCTATCGCTCGCCGCTTTGTTCGCGCTGGCTCGACCTGGCTCGCCGCGCGCCGCGCGACCGCTGCCTGCGCACCGCTTAGCTTATCACATTTTTACGCACACCCTCACTTCGCTGCTTTTATGCTGATTTAAGTAATCGTTCTAGTTCTTTATTTAATACGTATATGCACCGTAATTTTTAATTGTGATTACTTTTAGCAACTCGTTTCATCGCATTGGTCCGGAATAGGTATACCTACGTATCATATTTGTACTTCCTAATTTTAAACTTAAACTTGTTTTTAAACATTAAAAGTAACTTAAAGCATAAGTACATTTCTATAGTTTTTTCACAATGGTTGACCAAGCTTTAATTAGAAAGCGTGGATCATTTAAAGCTAAGCTTACGCAATTTGAAAATCATTTAACAACTGCTGAGAGTTGTGATCGCTTAAGTAGTTTACAACTTAATGAGTTAAATGTCCGCTTGTCAAAAATCGAAGAAATCTATGCCGATTTTGATGCCATTCAGTGTGATATAGAAAATACACTGGAAATTCCAGATGAGCAGTACCGGGAACGCGAGGCCTTCGAGAGCAAGTACTTCGGGCTGATCGCGCGCGCTCGCGAGCTGCTGGCCGCGGCGCCGGCGCCGGGCCGCGACCGCTCGGAGACAGGTTCTAGTGGTACCGTGCTTGGAGGTGGGACTAAACTTTCTTTACCCACTATTCAAATGCCAAGTTTCGCAGGTCATTATCATGACTGGCTGGAGTTTCGCGACACATTTAGTAGTCTCATACACACAGATAATTCGATCCCGAGAATAAATAAATTCCATTATTTGCGTGCCGCCGTAATTATTCAATCCTTAGATTTCTCGAGCGATAATTACGACGTAGCCTGGGAATTACTTTGCGATCGTTTTAACAATAAAAGGTCATTAGTAAACAATCACATTCTGGAAATATTTAACTTGGAAAACATATCAAAGGAATCATCTAGATCACTGCGTAACCTAATCGACACAGTTAATAGGAATCTTAGAGCTCTTAAAACACTTAACCTCCCCACTGAACATTGGGACATACTTATTATACAAATTGTTTCAAACAAACTTGACACAATCACGAGCCACAAGTGGGAGTCTTATCGCAACAAACTGAAAGAGTTACCCACGCTTAAAATGTTTAACGACTTTCTTAAGGATCGTGCTGACTTGTTAGAATTGACGGAGAATGCTCATAAAAAACGTAGGTCTAGTGATACTACGCACGTTCGACATAAATCGTTCTCAGCCAACACTTATGCGCCGCCGACTCACAAGTATGTGTGCCCATATTGCAAACGAGATCATGCACTTTACCTTTGTCAAAGGTTTAGGTCATTACACTTAGAAGCTAGACTCGACAAAGCTAAATCACTTAAACTGTGCTTAAACTGTTTGCGACATGGCCACAACGAAAGGGCGTGCAGGCTAAGCCCATGTCGTTCGTGTGGTTTACAACGTAATAGCTTGCTGCATGAACATAGAACTCCTACAGCTGCAACTTCGACATCCCCGTCAGGTGACGTCATGCTGCACTCGCTGCCGCAGCCTGACACTGAGGGACAAGCTCTTAATCCTTCTAAAGACATTTCTATGTCAGCCATCCACAATAATTGTGTCTTACTGTCAACTGCTTTAATTCAGGTAACAGACCAGAGTGGGCAGAAACATACAGTGCGTGCATTGCTCGACTCTGGCTCGACCTCGAGTTTTTTAACGCAAAACTTATGCGACAAACTTAACTTAAATACTTGTTCAGCTTCAACCATAGTCGAAGGCTTAAACGACCAATCATCGCGCCTAACAAAGCGTTGTAATGTCCGAATATCGTCCCGTCTTAGTGATTATAGCGAGAATGTTGCTTGCTACATCGTTCCGCGTATTACTCAAATGCTGCCAACATCTCGAGTAGACCGTACTACCTTAGATATACCGTCACACATTACATTGGCAGATCCTACATTCCATATTCCGGCTCCAGTTGAAATGTTACTCGGAGCTGACATATTTTGGACGATACTCGACTCTCAAAACATTTCATTGGGAAAAAACAAACCGATATTAAGTAAAACTAAACTGGGTTTCTTAATTTCCGGCCCGGTAAAAATGCAAAATTCATCGCATCTTAATACAGTCCATTGCAATCATCTTAACTTAAAAAACCATGACGAGGAATTAAATAATCAACTATCTCAATTCTTTGAATTAGAGTCAGTCTCATCGCGTAAACAAGTCTCCAAAGAGGAACAAGAATGTGAACAAAGTTTCATAGACAACACCACACGACTTCCAAATGGACGTTTCGAAGTGATGATTCCATTAAAAGATTCACCCGATAAACTGGGCGACTCTCGCGAACAAGCTTTGTCCAGATTCATTTCTTTGGAGCGTAGATTCATACGTGACCCTCATTTTAAGGAGCAATATTGTAAATTCATTAAAGAATACATTTCATTAAATCATATGTCATTAAATGAAAATCCTGAAAATGATGCTCACTCATTCATTTTTCCTCACCACGGCATTTTACGCGATTCTTTATCTATACTCGCTTAAGAGTCGTTTTTGATGGGTCTGCAGTCACGACATCTGGTGTCTCATTCAATCAAATTCAAATGGTGGGACCCACGGTCCAAGACGACCTTGTTAGCATTTTAATAAGAATGCGCCAGCACAAGTTTCTCGTGACAGCAGACGCTGAGAAAATGTATCGTATGGTCAATGTTAAGCCGTCGCAGCAAGCCCTTCAGCAAATCTTATGGCGATTTGAACCTTATGAGCAATTGCGACAGTACAAACTACATACTGTGACATACGGAACGGCGTGTGCTTCTTTCCTCGCGACAAGATGTCTCACGCAGCTCGGTATTGAGTGCCCCGACGATAATGTCTCGGAAGTCATCCTACATGACTTCTACGTTGACGATTTAATTACGGGTGCCGCCACTGAAGCGGAGCTCATAAGCACTTGCGACGGTGTAATAAATCAACTAAAGAGTGGTCAGTTTAACTTACGCAAATTTCGTTCAAACAGTCCTCGCATTATTAGCAAAATTGTCGGAGAAAATAGTAACGACGAATTACTAAACTTATGTAATAACGAATATTCTAAAACATTGGGACTACTCTGGTCCTCCAAAGAAGACAACTTATTATTTTCAGTCAATATTGACGAAAACAATCACGTAACCAAACGCACCATATTATCAATGATGTCTCAAATCTTCGACCCATTAATTAGGCTTGATGAATCCTTGCATACTTTTAGCAAAAATAATACTACAGAAACTTTGGTCCTCGCGAATTATGTGGGACGAATCTGTTCCTTCCGATATTGAAGTTTTATGGTCTAAATTCATGTCATCATTGCGCTACATAAACAACATACGCATCCCTAGATATATCTTAATCGATTGCCCGCTATCAATCGAACTCCATTCATATTGCGACGCATCTACACAAGCTTATGCCGCGTGCGTATACATAAGATGTGTCAATAATAATAATGTATCTGTTCATCTCGTGACAGCAAAGAGTAAAGTAGCACCCCTGAAACCGGTTATGACGGTTCCGAAATTGGAGCTTTGTGGAGCCCACCTTGCTGTACGACTGACAAATAAGGTCAAGTCGTCACTTAGATTACAAATAGATAATTGTACTTACTGGTGCGATTCCACTATTGTCTTAGGGTGGATACAGTCATCCAAAGCCCATTTACTTAAACCATTCGTGTTTAATAGAATTAGCGAAATATGTGAAATGTCGGAGTCAAGCAGATGGCGCTACGTCCCTACAAAGTGTAACCCTGCTGACATTGGGTCCCGTGGAGCAGAAGCTAAACACTTGGAAACTAGCACTTTATGGTGGTCAGGACCGCCATTTCTTCTCCAAGACAAACAATTTTGGCCTAAACAGCCCACACAATTACAAGAAACTGACCTGCCAGAATTCAAGGTCAATTGCAATTTAAACTCTGACTGTACCGATCATGCCTCTTATCATTCTGACTTCATAAAGGGTTTTTCTTGCTTTAGTAAATTACAACGAGTAATCGTGTATGTACATCGGTTTATTCACAACTGCCTTAATCCTCATAACAAACGTAACGGTTATATTAAACTTCATGAATTGAATTCATCGCTAAATTCATTGTGCAGATTTGCTCTAACTGAAGATTTTAACTTTGAATATGACTTATTAAAAAACAACAAACAATTGTCAGTTAACAATAAATTAATCAAATTAAATCCATTTTACAATACAAATGACAAATTGTTACGGGTAGGTGGTAGACTCAGTAACTCATTTTATGACTATGACACTAAACATCCCATTCTACTCGACTCACGGCACCATATTGCCACATTGATATCTAGACACTATCACATAATACTACTACATGCACCTCCTCAATTATTACTTACTACGTTACGTCACAAGTTCTGGTTCATTAGTGGTCGGAACCTCGCCAGAAAGATTGTTCGAAATTGCATTAAATGCTGTCGTTATTCAGGAAAAAGTATACAACCTATCATGGGCGATCTTCCCTCCTCTCGTTTACATGCGGACTATCCTTATGCTAACACGGCGTGCGATTACGCCGGACCAGTCATGATACTGAACCGAAAGGGCAGAGGTAGCACATTGATTAAATCATATCTGTGCATTTTCGTTTGTCTAGCCATAAAAGCGGTTCACATAGAACTTGTCACCGACTTAAGTAGTACAACTTTCTTAGCTGCATTAGATCGGTTCATTGCCCGCAGAGGAAAACCTCAAACTATTTTTTCAGACAATGGAACTTGTTTTACAGGTGCCTGTAACGAGTTGTCTAGATTCTTAAAAACAAATTCTGATTACATCAGCTCTAAAGCATCTGATCTATCAATAAACTTTAAATTTTCACCAGCATACAGCCCCCATTTTAATGGCTTAGCTGAGGGTTCCGTAAAATCTGTGAAGTACCACTTAAAGAGAGTTCTAGGCCTGGCTAACTTAACTTACGAAGAATTAAATACAGTTCTCACTCAGATCGAGGCTATTCTGAATTCTAGGCCTCTCACTCCGTTATCATCCGATCCGTCTGACCTTACCGCTCTTACCCCCTCACACTTCCTTATTGGACGAACGCTAACGGTGTTACCTTCTCCTCAGGACTCAGACCCTGCGGCGATACCTACTCTCTCACGATACATGAGAATGCAGCAATTAAAAGCCCATTTCTGGACTCGTCATTATAAAGAATACATTACAGAGCTCCAGAAGCGACAGAAATGGCGCAAGCAAGGAGAGCAACTGCATCTCGGAGAAATGGTGCTGGTTAAAGATGACCGGCTGCCTCCCAACCGCTGGCTGCTGGGGCGCGTGACGCGTCTGCATCCCGGCTCCGACGGCGTCTCCCGCGTCGCCGACGTGCTCACCACTTCGGGGACTCTTCGACGAGCCTACAACAGACTGTGCCCGCTGCCAGTCATAGACGACAACTCCGTTCCTGGGGCGGCAGCATGTTAACGCCTAGCATATGTGTGCGTGCCTCGCCTACGTCACACTCACACACGCATACGACAGATCTGCTGCAGCGACAAGCGCCGATGATCCCGCTTTACCGACGGAGCGCACTCGCCCTTCCATCGTTCGACGCGACAAGTCGCGTGCACCTTATTTTAACGCTTTTTTATACATATATAGTGATACTTTGGTTATTAAACCAGTTTTTTTGGAAATAGTGGCACATCATTTCACACCTGTTAGATTCCACGCATAGCGCAAGTACCGGCGTCTATAGCCCGTTTCTAAGGACTATTGCACCAGCTGGTAGGAATCCCTGCGTAAGTATGTAGGAAGTTATCGGTCACACTAAGATTATATTCGTGTTTGTTATGTTATGCACTATCATTCATCACGCACGCACATTAAACCACGCCACCGGTGCCCAGCGGCAAGGCACGCGAGTTTCAACCTTTGAGGTCGTGGGTTCGTAACCCGTCTCTTTTAGGTGTTCTTTGCATTGAAAGGCAGACACGTTCATACACTGTGGATCTTCAAGAATGAAGTGGTCGGCTACATGCGCTCCTGACTATACAAATACACCATAAGACTTGACACTTTTAGGTGGCCTTGGCATTGAAAGCCCTGCTGCCTAACACTTGCACACAACCACAACGCAACGATAAGGAGTGGAAATATTTTAAAGGGTCGCAACGCGCATTAAACACCCCTGGAGTAGAGAGCGTCCATAGGCTACGGTAACCCCTTACCATCAGCCACCCTCTTCGATTATTTGCCACTGAAGTGGTATAATAAACAGACATGTACACACAAACTACAGTATGTGGTGCTTCAAGATGTGTGTAATTTTGGGGAGAGGCGAAGCCCAACTGGCTCCAACCTTACAGTAGACGACAGCGATAACATCGTCACTACTTACGTACTCTGTACTGTAGGTAAGTGGTGTTATATTTCTGGCGGTGAGTAAGGTCGCTAAAGGAAGTGTTGTGTGTGTTGAGGGTGAAAACCCCGCTTCCGTCTAGCTACCAACACAACAAATCTTCATATCAATAAAGGATCAGCAACGCGCTTGCGATTCTTCCGCTCTCGCAAGCGTCCATAGGCTACGGTGACAGCTTACCATCAGGGGGGCCGGAAGCTTGTTAGCCACCGACGTGATAGTAAAAAGTCATCTGATCTTAATCTTTGAAATGATTATTGAAATAAAATATTTGTTTCTTCAACTACATAGATGTATTGTACTGTTGAAGCTATTGCTTGGGTAGATAGATACGTACCACTTTTCATCATACAGGAATCCTTAGTATCTCAGTAGCAGTATTTAGGTAAGCCTGAAATTAAAATTATAATTATTTTATGATTTTTATTAACATTGACTTTTAAATGTCAACATTGTTACTTTTTTCAGTTACATTGACACTTTTCAGTCAGTCCATAGACGAGTGATGTTTTTTAAAGCCAGATTTAAGTGTGTCGTACGACCATGTCTGGGAATGTGACGTGTGCGGTGCGGGCCTAAGGCCAGCGTTCCAATTACGAATGAGAGTGTCACTCTATGGCCATCTACTAGAGAGTAGAGGAACTAGTGTTTACGCACTTCAACAAACATAGCAGTAATTAACGTTAACTTAACAACTGAATTGTCAATTTAGCGACATCTGGTGTAGGATAGGGAAAGTACAGCGTAATTAACTTGTAATTAACGCAAATAAACATTATTTGCTGATTTCCTCCATGCAATAGAGCGAAAATATATTTTGCTAAAAATACATTTAATCGTAACCTATAAAATGCTATACACAGTGAGCGTGTTGAACTCTCATTAATACCATGGTGTAGTGTGTCTTTTTTTTAAAGACATATATTTCAGCTTTGTGGACATATCAGCATTAGAGTTGTACAACAAAAATGTGCCCTTGTACACGTCCTTTTAAATAAAATACCTTACAGCAGTTAACACATCCTATATACTGTAAAATAACTGTTTATATACTTAACATTCAACCTGATTTTCCAGGAAAACCCCATGCATTACGAGAATATGGTCATAGTAAAAATTACTCCCCCTACAAAGATCTATCGAGTGATGCATGTCTCGTTTCTGTTGGTGGGTGGGGACGTTTTGCCCATTGTCCTTTCACTAAATATTATGTGTATATCCATTGTCAAAATTATTTTGTTAGAAATCATAGATAATGTATACGATGTACTAAAGAGGTTTAAACTGCACCAAGAAGGCAGCGTGGCGGACTGCAACCATCTTACAAGCTATGAGGTAGAGGGAGACGTAGTAAATTACTATCTCGCGCTATTTTATAGCTTCCATAGACTTCTTCTCTGGAAGCTATAAAATAAAGCGAACTTCCTAATAAACGGAATATATAATTGTAGTACATACAGCACGTCTATCATGCGGCTGCGACATACTCCCGATTTTTCCCGCACCTCTTGTGCTAAGTGTTCTAATAAGAAAGAGACGGATAATGCGAGAAAATTCGAGAAAGCTCGCCGTCGCATGATATCCGTGCTGGAATTTCTTTGTTGGTTTAAGTAGTTTTATTTTATTCATTGGGTAATTAAGAGTATTGTAGAATAATGCGAGTATGTAGTGTCGAAGTTTAGCTATTGCTAAAAAAGTAGAATGAATTAGAATTTAATAATGAATATATATTGGTCGAGAGCAATTAAGTTAGGACTAGTGTTACGAGATGGACCTCATGCTGGACTTCGACGTGTGAGGGATCTTGGAGGTGGTTCGAGAGCAATTAGGTTAGGACTAGTGTTACGAGGTAGACCTCATGCTGGACTTCGACGACGTGCGAGGGATCTTGAAGGTGGTTAGTGATGGAGCCATGGCATTTGGGTTTTTTCGAATCGTCTTCGAGAGCAATTAGGTTAAGACTAGTGTTACGAGATGGACTTCATGCTGGACTTCGACGTGTGAGGGATCTTGGAGGTGGTTAGTAATGGAGCCATGGCATTTGGGTTTTTTCTAATAGTGATGAGGATTCACATCATCACATAATATCAACCAAATAATTTTATCACATTGAATAAATATATGTTCTTTTTTATGACATCATTTTTATTTGTCTTCCTTACCAAGCTATACCAATCTGAAAATATCATACATCAGCCTAGCTAGCACATTCGCACTCGTCCTTTCTTAGTAAGTATATAAATACGAACGGAACGAAGGCTTCTTGTCCTACATAAACACGATAATGCAATAAATGTTGTAAAATACCTAGAAATAATTATTTTATATGACTAAACTCGATATGATTAACATACTTTTTTATATTATTGGTGATCTAAATAATCGACGAACGAAACATGATAATAATATAAAAATGACAGCCGTTCAAAAATTTTAACCTTGGCAACAGGTACCTACGCCGTGTAAAATATTCTACTTACAATTATTTGCGGCACCGCTAAAAACCGTTAACGACCAACGCACCCCATCACGCTTCGGGCGCCATGACGTGACAAAGCGCGCTATTTTCGAAACAGCCAATCGCAGCGCCGTTACCGACCTCCCCGCAACCCGCACTTACCGCCAACTGTGGTGACCTTTGCATAGAACTAAATCGCTTATAGGCTCTATCTATAGGATGTTATCTGTGATTTATAATTAACGTTAAATAGGGTAGTGGCTTGTATAATTAACTGTAGCAATAAGCCGTTATCGGTATCCGGGTGGCATTAGTAAAACTTTGATAGCGGGTTCTAAAACATTATGCTTATGATAAGTAGTCCATTGCTTTTGTCGGCAACACATATAGCCGACAAATTATTATTTATTTGGGCCTCTTACATCTATACTCGTAAGCCATTTTTTGTACTATATCTGCGTTATCGAGTTATCGTAATCAGTCCGCTTATTAACACTAAATATTTTGTTAAATGTATCTGCACCATTTCGCCAAAAATAGTCGACTAGTTAAATCAAATATGTAATCAGTTCTTTCCTTTTTGTGCTCTGCACACTTCACGACATTGATATCTAAACTATAATTGCCTTTTTGTCCCCAAATTCACGTATGTACTCCGCTGCTGCCCCTTTTGGAAACATCAAAATTTGCGTTCACCAATAGACGATTTAGTCAAAATTAGTTTAGAAATGATTTTAAATATTCAACTCAATGAATCATCTTGGTTACAAGCATCCCTCCCAATTCGGTTTGGCGGCTTAGGAATACGCAAAATCTCGAGTGTTGCTTCGCCAGCTTTTTTGTCGTCCACCCATAGCACGTCACGTCTCATAGGTAATATCCTAAGGGCTTTGCCCACAGACTATGAGACTGCGGGCTTGGAGGATGCCAAGAATGCTTTTAAAATTGCTTGCCCGGGTAAAGATTTTCCAGACAACCCAAAATCTCAAAGGAGCTGGGACGATATTTATTGCGATTTAACGTTCAAATCGATTCTGAGCCGCAGTTCAGGTCCAGAACGCGCGAGGCTTTTGGCGGTTGGAGCCAGAGAGGCTGGTCACTGGCATGCCCATCCTTCACCAAATACCGGTACCTTTCTGGATCCGACCTCTCTTCGTCTGGCGACTGGTTTACGGCTTGGGGTCACAGTATGAACTCCACACATATGCCCTTGTGGCACAGACGTGGACCGACTGGGTCACCACGGACTATGTTGTCAAAAAAGTGACTCTTAATGACATAATCCGCCGGTCTCTTGCCACCATCAATGTGCCTGCTCTTCTTGAGCCGCCTGGCATTGTCAGAGATGATGGCAAAAGACCTGATGGAGTGTCTCTGGTTCCGTGGAGTTTGGGACGGATGCTTGTGTGGGACGCTACCTGTGTAGACACACTGGCACCATCCCACCTCCAACGGACTACTTCTAAAGCGGGTGCAGCGGCGGAAAATGCCGAAAATCTGAAACGCATTAAATATGGTGGCCTCGGCAGAGAGTACAACTTTGTACCTTTTGGCGTCGAGACCCTCGGTCCATGGGGTCCCAGTGCGCAAAAGTTATTTGCGGAAATCGCGAAACGTCGTTAACGTAACTAGTGACCGAAGAGCTGGCGGTTTTCTCGCGCAACGCATCAGCATTGCAATTCAGCGAGGAAATGCCGCCAGCATCCTCGGTACAATGCCTCGAGGGCCTTTTTTTAGATTGAACTTAGCTTTAATTTAATTTAGTTAATGTTATAGTTATCATCTTGTATATACTTTAGAAAATAAATGTTATTCGTAACTATAATGTACCTACAATAAAGTTTTTGTGTATTTTTTTATATTAAGTACCTATTCATATTAATTTCTGACTTTATAACGTACGTCACAACATCTCGGGCATGGAACTGAGAACTTCTGGGAAAAGAGGACACTTGGACCAGCCAGATGACCCGAAGCCGGAAAATGGGCCCAAGATTAATACTGCTTGTAAAGGGAGGCCCTTGTCTCTACTATATGGAATTAGGCGGAGAAGGAGGAGGAGACAAGGGAACAATCTGCCCACTATTCCCAACTTGAGAGGAAGGAGCCCGGTGCAGAGGCTCTAATACATGTTTTACTGAAACAAAACCTTACGACCGCTTTCGCGTTTAGCTGTCAAATCCCATACAAATTGAGGGTAAAACGGAAACGCGATCGTAAAGTTTTGTTTCGGTAAAACCTACATACCGGGTGTACAATCCAAATGGGTCAGTATGGAGAAGTCGGAAACTATGAGAGATAGCGAGATCTGTTCTTAGGAACCATGACGTCGATTTTAGATTTAATAATAATTACATTCAAACCTTTTTATTAACTCTCGTACATAACCGGTCAATATTTTTGCATTCAACAGAATGGCTACCATTTTGAACATTTACTGAAATAAAATAATTATCTTATTGGTGGGTTTTTCTTTCAATTATTTAAACAAGATTCCTTTAGTGTTGTGCTTCTTGCGACTTGCAGAATTTAACATTGATTTTAACCAGGTTCGATTCCCGGTTGAATGGGGTTGGGACGGGTCTAAAAAAGATCGCGATTCAATTGTCTTGGTAGTTCGTCGATGGTCTTGGTGTAAATGTTATCCCATCAAAAACATTCTGTAAAAAACTAGCGAAGTCTCGATGGAGCTGCTTGTTTATCTCTAAAAAGTAATTAAATCTAGACAAAGTCGTACCAAGTCTCATCATCAATCACACAACTTTATTACATTTAATACATTTGTTGGAAGATGCGATTACGGGGTATCGTTACACAAACAACTCTAGGCCACGATTACCACGCCTGCCCGTGAATAGACGAAATCTAGCGTTAATGGGAGCCTTGAACGGTCTGCTAGATCCGTATATACGGACTAGTGAAGACTTACTTGATACACACTCAATCATGTACTGCGGGGCCATCGCGGCGTGCCGTGTTGCTCGCGTCAAGTTTCCGGACGCTGAACGTGCACCTAGGACTGCTGGGGATGTCCCTGCATGGCAAGTACGGATTGAGCGGCGTATCAATACGTTCAGGACTCTCATTGCAAAGCTGATCTGCTTCAGGGGGGGCAACAACCGCCCCCGAGTCATGCGCTTTGTGAACCAGGCCTTCGCGGGAACTGGTACCAGGCCCCGCGACTACATAGCCTGTGTCACGGAGCGCATTGACTTTCTGAAGCAGAAAGTCTATGCATGGGCAGCCCGTATTCGCCGCTACAGAGAGCGCGTGGACCGATACCAGCAGAATCGCTTATTCCAGAGTGACCAAAGGAAGGTATACCGAAAGTGGGAGGAAACCGATCGTCGTGTGTCCGACGAACAGCAGCCTGATGCTACTGCCATGGTTGACTTCTGGCGTAGTATCTGGTCAGTGCCAGTCGAACACACCGAAGGCGAGTGGATGAGTGTTCTCGAACGTGAGTGTGAGGACATCGAACCCATGGGGACTGTTACTATCAGCCCCGAAGACGTTAGTTGTGCCATCCGTTTGGCCCCGAACTGGAAAAGTCCTGGGCCGGATGGATTGCACAACTTCTGGGTGAAATGGTTTCGATGCTCACACCTGCGTTTGGCAACACAGTTCCAGCAAGCCCTTGAGCTCGGTTCCCTACCATCTTTCTTTACAACTGGTATTACCTCCCTGCTCTACAAGTCCGGTAGTACCACGGAAGCGAAAAACTACAGACCCATCACGTGCTTGCCTACGCTGTACAAGCTCCTTACATCCATTTTGAGAGCAAAAATTAACGCACATACCGTTGCGAACAATGTTTTGGCCCCTGCTCAAAATGGATGTAGGGTTGGGTCTCGTGGTACTAAAGAGCTCCTCCTCATAGACATGACCATTTGCCAACGAGTCCGGCGGAACAAAGGGACCCTCTCGGCCGCCTGGATTGACTACAAGAAGGCCTATGATTCGGTGCCTCATTCATGGCTGAGGAGGATCTTAGAATTGTATAAAGTTGATGCAACTCTAAGATCCTTCTTAGGCGCTTGCATGGGGCAGTGGACCACAGTCCTTCGTCAACCGGGGGGAGGAGATGGCCCCTTTAGTCTGCAGGACTCTATAAGGATTGAACGTGGGATCTTCCAGGGTGACAGCCTGAGTCCTTTGTGGTTCTGCTTAGCGCTGAATCCGCTCAGCACCCTGCTGAAGGATTCAGGGCTAGGTTGCCGGCTTCGGAGAGGGGGTGAAGTCATTTCCCACCTGCTCTATATGGATGACCTTAAGCTGTTTGCACCGAATAGACATGACCTGTTGGAACTACTGAAGACAACAGAAGTCTTCAGTAGCGCCATCAAAATGGAATTTGGTGTCGATAAGTGTGCGGTCATGCATGTACAGCGGGGGAAAGTTGTAAATTCAACAAATTTGCAACTTTCTGAGACAATGTCCCTCAAATCTATCTCCGAAGTAGAAACCTATAAGTATCTTGGTATGTCACAGTCATTGGGTATTGAGAGTGAGGGCGTAAAGCGGGCGGTGAAGGAGCGCTTCTTTTGTCGCTTGACAAAAGTACTCAATAGTCTTTTGTCGGGCGGCAACAAGGTTCGCGCCTTCAACGCCTGGGTGATGCCCTTGCTTATTTACTCCTTTGGCGTACTAAGTTGGACTCAGACTGAGCTGGATGCCCTGGACCGAAGAGTCCGAGTACTGCTTACTGCGCATCGCATGCTACACCCACGCTCGTCTGTTATGAGACTGTACATCTCGCGGAAGTGTGGAGGTCGCGGCTTTTTAAATGCCAAAGACCTCCACAACCGCGAGGTGTGCAGTCTCAGGGATTATTTCCTAAACAACGAGTGTGGGATGCATCGCGACGTAGTAGCAGTAGACGGAAACTTCACCCCGCTCTCCTTTGCAAACGAGAACTGGCGCAGACTTAAAGTAATGAGCGCCGAGGACCGCAGGGCGGTATGGAGGAGCAAGGAGCTACACGGGCGGTTCTACAAGGCCCTCACAGGGCCCGATGTCGATCTGCTCGCGTCGGTGAACTGGCTACGTTTCGGGGATCTCTTCGGGGAAACCGAGGGTTTTGTCTGTGCAATTGCGGACGAAGTTATCATGACGAACAACTACCGGAGGTATATCCTGAAGGACGGTACGGTCGACATTTGTCGGGCATGCCGCCGTCCCGGGGAGTCACTCAGGCATATCATCTCCGGTTGTGGTCATCTTGCTAACGGCGAGTACTTGCACAGACATAACCTTGTAGCCAGAATTATTCACCAGCAACTTGCTCTGCTATACGGTCTTGTGGTCTCCGAAGTGCCTTACTATAAGTACACACCTGCGCCAGTTCTCGAAAATGGTCGTGCCACGCTCTATTGGGATCGATCTGTCATCACGGACAGAACTATTCTTGCCAATAGGCCTGATATCGTGCTGATAGATCGATCAAAACGCCAGGCAGTGCTCGTCGACATCACCATCCCCCATGACGAGAACCTCGTGAAGGCCGAAAAGGACAAAGCCAGCAAGTACCTAGACCTGGCTCACGAGGTAACCGCCATGTGGGATGTTGATTCGACGAACATCGTCCCGATAGTCGTTTCGGCGAACGGTTTGATAGCGAAGAGTCTCGACCGTCACCTCAAGAGACTCTCGCTAGATGGCTGGATCAAGGGTCAGATACAGAAGGCGGTACTCTTGGATACTGCGCGAATAGTCAGGAGGTTCCTGTCTCTGTCGCCCTGACCACCGGCAGCTTAGGCCCCGCCTCGCTGCCGGCGGTACCCTAGGTTAGGTTTTTATAATGGTTTTATGTTTTATATGTATACTTTTATATTTTACTTTTTATATCATTATTGTAAAAACCTAACTTAAGATAAATATTAAATGAAGAGATAATAATAATTATTATTATAATGGCATTTATGGATACCTAAAACTATGTAGTATTGTGTAAATGCCAAGTCACAAAATTTTATTTAGTTAGCAAATAAAGAATAACAAGAATGCCTGAGACTTGGTACGACTTTGTCTAGATTTCATTACTTTTTTGAGATAAACAAGCAGCTCCATCGAGACTTGGCTAGTTTTTTACAAAATGTTTTTGATGGGATTTCACTTTTTTTTCTAGAAACGTGGGCTTATTAAAGAATAATAAGAATGCCTAAGACATGGCACGACTTTGTCTCATAGTTTGGTTGGGCTCTTGTGTTTTTTAATCTGGGTCACCAGGTACTCCAGATCTTCGATTATCCTAGTTTTTATAGTTTTCCCTTTATGTGGCCATTAAACCCTAACTCTGTACCAAATTTCAACTCTCTGAGTTTATGGGAAGTACTAGTTCTATTTTTATGATCTTGAGTGAGTGAGTGTCACAAATCTTCGGAACTAAATGAACTACAGACTTGAAATTTTGGATTTTAAGTATGTGATTATAGCTTACTGGATGACGAAAATTTCTGCGTTCTGGTCTTATCCAGAGGTTCTCAAATAGGGGCCTGAAAATGCGGCGAAATGGTTCCAGTAAAGGATGGTACGGCAGTGATTGCTTCGCGCTCGATTAGGCGGGGGCACTGCCGTGCCCCCAGACTCGTTTGAAAATTTTGAAATTGAATTCTGTTGTTGGGTTAAAATAAGTAATTTAACAAATATTGGGACATTTACCTTGAGTTTATTGATAGTGTGTACGGAACCCTCGGCGCGCGAGTCAGACTCGCACTTGACCGGTTTTTAATTAATGGCATGGCATAGCGCTGTTCTCGCGTTCAGCCATAAAGTCTGTTTGAGTTTCTGCAAGATTACACGCAGAGTATTAGTCACGATACTGCGCGGCTATCACAAGACGGGGCGCGCGAGATCTCTCGATTTTTCTCGCACTAATCCGTCTCTTATTAGAAAACGTAGAAAGAGAGGTATGTATAGTGCGAGAAAAATTGAGATTTGAGATAGCTCGCGCGCCGTCTAATGATAGCTGTACTGTAGTTAGGTACCAGTGCCACGCAAGATTCGCGAGACTCGTATGTACCAATGAGTTTTTCTGAACTTAGTTCTGTACAGTCAAGTGAAAAAACATGTATCGATAACATCCTCTCATAAATAAGCATAACCTTAATCCGCTGACATAAGAGTTATGGGACATATTTATGAGTAAGTTGTATGCACCCATATTTTTACACTTGACTGTATGTACTTACGGAATACGAGTATATTGCCGTTAGCTCGTGAGGGAATCCTAATAAAGTCTAGTTTTTCCTCTGAAAAGGTCGGATTAGGATTAGGTGTAAAAGCGGACACGGGCTCTTTTAGGGAACAACCTGGAACAACGCTTGGAATATGATGATTCTAATAAAACATTTGATAGAAGACAATGTTTTTATGGACACACCTATAGTAAAAAAAGGTTCCAAATATAAATTAGGTAATCTAAAAGATCAGGTACAGTTTAAAATAAGGGATTATTATAAAATCATTTCTTAGACGTTGCACCTTTTGTTGGATCTGATTTAGGTTCAGGATTATCTCGCCTTTTGTCGCCTTTTTGCGACATATGTTGTATGTCTTCTATAGTAGATGGCAGTTCAGTATTTTTCGTCTCCGGCAGAGGCATCGCTACAACAGCACCCAAAAGAGCAGCCACGCCAAATATTACACCTGCTACGGGCTGAGGTAGGGTATTTATTTGCGGAGCAGACATCTGCCCTACCCTAGAGATAACAGATAAAAAACCTAGTGCACTATTTCGCGCTGAAGTAGGAAATAACTCTACACTGTAAAGAAAAACTATAGTATAAGACATGTAAAAGAAACTGTTAGAAATACCAGCTAATAGCACTCGGATCCAGGTGGGCTCGAAGTGAAGTGGGATACAAATTACAAAAAGAATCAGTGAGCCAGATGTAATGTTAGTTATGATGAGAAATGTTTTTCTTCTTAACTTATTTAACAAAATCATGCAAGCCAGCGTCCCTGGCACCAAAAATGATCCGCCCACAGCAGTGTTTATGTGGATGTTTCCGCTCATTTTTCCTATAAACTGGGAAACCCCATAGTAACCTACGCCACAAATAAAAAATAAGTAGCTCATGCAAGCCAGGTTTATGCACAATCTCTTGTATCTAAAGATTTGATGGAATTTCATTACTTCTGTATTTCCAGTTATGGGCTGGTACGATTCAAGTTCTGCCTTGAGTGATTCACAATTCGGACCCTTGTTGCTGAAACAAAAATATGGATGACTAGCTTCTGCCCGGGATAAAAACTATGTTATATTTTAATCCAGGCTATAAACTATCTGCGTGAAAAAAATCATCCAAATCGGTTGAGCCGTTTAAGCGTGATTGAGTAACAAACATCCAAACTTAAATAAAAACTTACCATAAAAAAAAGGGAGACCTTGGCGCTTGATTTTATATTGGGGTATATATTAAAATGGTTCTCGAGTTAAATGCGTGAATATAGGATAGGGGCTGGCAGTCACAATAAAGAAGAAGATATATTATATAAATCTACACTAATATTATAAAGAGGAAAGGTTTGATTGTTTGTTTTAGTGTTTGCATTGAATAGGCTACTAGAAACTACTGGACCGATTTGAAAAATTCTTTTGCCATTAGACGCCGACACCCTGATGAACATAGGCTACTTTTTACCGCGGGAAAATGCTTCATTCCTACACGAAAACGGGTAATCCGTGCGAAGCCGGGCCGGGCAGCTAGTTGTAAATTATGTAGGTTACTCACAATTTACAGATCTTCTCCATGACAACGACAGCTCTTTCCCGGTAGTTATTATCCAACAACCATTTCGGAGACTCCAACAGTAGGAACCAATAAGTAGCAGGGATGAACATTGGGACAGAAATGGCCAGTTGGAAGTGATCACAATCTCTGATCATATATGACACGCCAGCAATCGCAATGTGGCCTAGATTATTGGGGACATGCAAGAGAGCACAGATTGTCTCTCGATAATGGACCCCGCAGTATTCCACACAGAGGACGTAGCCATTCACTATAACGCCGGCTTCACCGAATCCTTCTAGAAATCTCATGACTATGAACAGAGCAATATTTGGCATCATGCTTACGAGGCAGCCGGCAATAGCGACAAGCAGGTAGCTAAGAGAGAAACTGAAGAGGCGGCCATATCTGCGAAAAAAATAATTTGTGAACCTATAGTATCTCTCTCAATTGTTTTATTCTCATTCTCAAACAAAAGGTTCCTCTTCGTCGATGTCAATAAGAATGATTTCTAATCCAAGAGAACTGACACAATTTGCTGTGGGTTATGGGTCTAATAATAATAAGTATATCTGTAATTTGCGTGATTTAACAGTAGTATAATCCAGTTAAGATCGGGCTGTCATATATCAAATTAAGTAACTGGTGGATGTGACAAGTATGTTAGTGAAAAGGTATCACTATTTAGGTATCTCTAGTAGGTAGTGAACCAAACCCACGATCCATTTAATAAAGGAATACTTAACCCAGCTAAGTAGACTTACGAGGGTGGTTTGATAAGTCAGTGACTTTGAGTAAAAAAACAAACTTTTTCTAATTTTTTTTATTTACTTTTCTACATAATCTCCTTTCAACTTAATGCATTTCATCCAACGGTGTTCCAGCTTTTGCAACCCCTCCAAAAAATATTTATTGTCGAACCCTGAAAAATAGGCCTCAGTTTCAGCTATGACTTCGTCATTCGATGAAAATCTTTTCCCACCGAGCCATTTCTTCATATTTGGGAATAAAAAATAATCACATGGTGCCAAATCTGGAGAATAGGGTGGATGCGGCAGTATTTCATAACGCAAAGCATGTAATTTGGCTGTTGCTACTGCGGACGAGTGTGCAGGGGCGTTATCGTGATGAAAAAGAATTTTCTTCTTTGCCAGATGTGGCCGTTTTTTCACAACTTCTGCGTTAAAGTTTTCTAACAAGGTAACATAATAAGGGCCATTTATTGTTCTACCTTTCTCCAAAAAATCGATATAAATAACCCCTTGGCTGTCCCAAAAGACGGTGGCCATTACCTTTCCCGCCGAATGAATGGTTTTTGCTTTCTTCGGGGCCCGTTCACCACTAGAAGTCCACTGTTTTGATTGACTTTTCATTTCTGGCGTATAGTGATGTATCCACGTCTCGTCCACCGTCACGAATCGACGTAAAAATTCGCTAGGATTACGCTTAAATTTCGCTAAGCATTCTTCGGAAGTTTTTACACGATGTCGCATTTGATCAGCTGTTAGCAAACGCGGCACCCATCTCGCGGCAAGCTTTTTCATATGTAAAATATGATGCAAGATATGAAAAACTCGCTCAGACGAAATGTGTACAGACTCAGCTATTTCCCGTATCTTGACTCGACGGTCATCTAAAACAATATCGTGGACTTTATTCACGATATCATCGGTGGTCACTTCAATCGGCCTTCCAGAGCGTTTTGCGTCATTAGTGGTGATACGTCCAGTACGAAATTCGGTAAACCATTTGTGTACCATTCCATGAGATGGAGCAGATTCCCCATAATGTTTTTTTAGCCGATCTTCAGTCTCTTTCATACTTTTACCACGTAAAAAGTAATGCTTAATCAACACACGAAATTCAATTTTCTCCATTTTCCAACAATTCTCCGATCGCACCCAACATATGACACAATAACTTTTTTCTTTTCCTGCCTTTAAAAAAAATATCGTACCAGCCAGCTACCAAAGAGTTAAGAATGAGAAAAAAAAAGTTATTATACCATAAGTTTTTTTTTTCTGCTCAAAGTCACTGACTTATCAAACCGCCCTCGTAGGTAATTAGGTGGTACGGCCTGACAAAATTATAGTTTATTTGGATCACATACACATTGGTGCCAGGGTGGCTACTTAGTACGCTAAGTTTTAGGTCGGACATAAAATATTCGTCCCCTTCTGGCAAATATGCGAGTGCAAGAGGGACAAATGCTTTACGTCGGACATAAAATAATGTGTGCTAGGGGAGCAGGAACCCGCTAGGTGAGCGCTCTGCTAGTTGGCGTATTGAATACTTTAAGGAGACGCTACACGGGTCAATATCAGCGATTCAGCAGGACTGTAGGCCACCACGTGATTCGGCTCGTCTTGATACGTGTCGGAGGCACGACGGCCAGCCAAATCAAGGTCACTCCATCCGTGAGCCTGTTTTGTTTGCCTGAGTTTATCAGAAGCTGACTAACTGCTATTGTCTGGAGGCATGTTGCGCTGATCCAACTGCCCCAGTCCACTAAAACAGTTGTTTATGGTTGATGGACTGCATGCTCGGATCGTGAGGCAGCTAAAGGAGACGCTCCACGGGCCGATATCGGTAGGACTGCATGTCGGCCGACGCGTGAATCGGCCCGTGTGGATATGTGTCGGAAGCACGGCGGCCGGCCAAATCAAGGTCACTCTATACTAGATTTTCTGTGACCTTGCTCGGCCGTCCGCCGATATCGGTCTGTGTAGCGTCTCCTAATGAGATAAACTCGGGTCGAAATCTCGAAATCAGGTGGCGGATTGCGTGCTACCGCTCGGACGTCTTTTCACGTCAGGCCTAGCCTAGTGTGGGAACTTAGCATTTTTTGTACTGAATCTTTCTGGTAATAAAATGTTACTTTACTTAACTTTTAAAGACAATTTCCTATTTGAAAACTGTGAGAAATAAAATAGACCTACCTGTCCGATAGATTTCCGAAGAAAAATGAACCCGTAAGGATACCAAAGACAGCTATGCTCTCCGAGAAGCTGATTAGCCATTTCTTGTCGCAATATATTCCGAATTTGGTCTGCACGGTTTTTGTAAACACACTGAGGTCCCAGACAGGATCAGGACAAGGACACGCATTGAGAATTTTATCGGCTCCACATGAGTAATTCATCGGCGGTGATAAAAATAATAAGTTCAGAATATGCCATATAGATGGAAATCTGCTGCAGAAGTAGAGCGAGAAAAAGTAATAATGGTAACGAGTGACGCGGACGAACCGTTCATCAATTGGATTCTTCGGCGGAGTAACTTTCGTCATTATTTTGTGCAAATAAAATAAACTATTATTTTGATAATTTGGGACCTTAAGTCTACATGAATGTTCACGCAATTATGAGGATCAACTCAGCACCAATTAGAAGCTTAATTGCATAATTGGCATGATGCATTACAAAGTGATTTTCTTTATGACACTTGGTGTCAGGGACAGCCCAGGGAAGCCCACAGCCCATGTCACTTAGGTACGTGTCACATACCAGCTAGCAGTTAACCATAGATATCTGAAAAATAAGTATTCAATAGGTACCTACTTTAAGCATTAGCCCTGCAACAAACAGGCGCGGCCTGCGGTGGCGGACAATAGTAAGGCCTGCAACACATTGGCGCGGCCTGCGGTGGCGGACAATAGTAAATTTGACAGCTAATGCTTTTAATGCTGCCAAAGTTTAGGTAGGTACTATGGTCCGCCGGGGCAAGGCTGCGCCAGTCCAGTGTGATGTGAGCTTTATGGTGTGTTGTGTACACACCAAGCCAACGAGCGCCAACAAGGCGCCAACGAACGATTTTCGGTGCTGGCTGTCGCACGCTCGGTGGTTCTCATTCAGGCGCGTACACACCAGGCCAACGAACGACAGCAAATGGGTTTCACTGACCTTCGTAGGCTGTGTCTGGACCACAGTCTGGACGGATTAACAAACGCCAACGATTGTTTGTTGGCCTGTGCCGGCGATCCGCAGCGAGGCGGCAAAATCATAGGATTTGAAGCAATCGGTCCAACGTGGTGTGGATTGGATGCCAAAGGCCAACAACAACAACTATTCAAAATCTTTAGAAGACATTATGATAAAGTTGTCAATTAAACGTTACTCTTTTTTTGCAATTATTTTGCTTCCACTGTAAACGTTTCTGCGTACAAAATATGTCGTTGACGTCGTTGTCCACCAACTCCGCCTTCATTTCTGGTTTTTTTCCTTTTGTTAACTCGTTAGGATAGGGGAGACCGGGGGCAATGGTACCACTTTAGAAATAATGACCTATAAATCAGAATCTAACGCTACCACGTAAAAATCGCTAAGGACACACACATTCTAGTCTCATTGGCTATCAGAATCTAGAAAAATATTTTCATTTAATGGCATCAGAATGGTGCAAATTGAGTTTTTGTTCATTAAGTCCTTGTGTTACAATTGACCCCTAGTACGGGTCAATTGTACCAGATAATCAGAGGTCAATAAAACCCAAAATAATGTTTTAATCAATCTGTAATTATTGTTAATTTCTTGAGACGAATCAGTCTGTTACGTACATCAGTCTTAATTATAGAGACTCGTATTTACACTAGACAAAGGTAGCATTTCAGTTGAACTAAAAGTAACAATATTTTCCTAGTTTTTGAAACATATTATCAGTGATCGGAATAGGTAGAGTATAAATACCTAAACTTAGTAGAACAAAGTCATGAAGTGGAGACTTCCTTGTGCTAACATTTTTTTCCGGGACTTCCCGGATTAAAAATTAAAGTTATATACTAGTAAATCCTGTAATTGAATCTTGGTTGTATCAATAATTCAGTAGTAACAGCAACACTATTTTTTTTTACTTTACATGAAAATCACTGATGAGAAAATTGTTGTTACTTCTATATTTCTGTGGACTACAGAAGAAAAAACAATTTTATTCTATTTTTAAAATTAATCTGTCTCCTTTATCCTCGTTCACATTTCGTGTTTAAGTGAAAGAGATAGACAAAATAGTAGTCTTATCTATTATATTTCTCGTGGGTCCTATTTTTTTCGTGTAAAAGGGAACCAGGTGTCGTTATCACTTGTTGCTGCTACCTGCTATCCTTTTCATGCATTAATAATAAGTTGACAATACAGTTTCATACCATCCTTTATCGAGTACAGATGGGTTTATACTGTGTTTCTATGTGATTTGTATTACGACGTAATATCTATAAAGAATCCGTTTATATTATTGGTTGTTTTATTTTGTGCCTATTGATTCTATTGAACCCGAAAAACATTGTTTTTTATCCTATTTATAAAATATTAGTTACTTTGTAAGTTCCCGGGATTTTAGTCACGCAAAAATATAGTCGTAAGGAAGTCTCCACTTTTTGTTTCTGTGCTACTAAGTTTAGGTATTTATACTCTGCCTATTCCGATCACTGCATATTATGTCCACTTATTATAAAAAAAATACTAAGGGGTGCTCATAGCACACATCTTTCAATCAATAAGAACATCTCAATATAACAAAATAACGAATTATTTAACAATTACTAATCCTATACAGTTACAATTGAGCCCTGGTACAATCAACCCCATACTTCACCACAAATAAATATTAAATAATACCACTAAAACGGATGGCATTGCGGGTATTATAATGTATATACATCCCGAAGTGTCGTATGAATCATAGGTATAACATAAAATACCTACCGGAGATGTAACTTGTTACAAAAATAATTAGTTTCAATTGTCTTATTTTAGCAGTCGTGTAAAAACTTTGGGTTAATTGTAGCACGGGGTCAATTGTAACGTTATAATTAAACCCCGAGTGTTGTGGTACATTTCTCCTTTTTTACTCGCACTCACTAACCTTCACAAATTTCGATTTCTATATCTAACTGACCC
Organism: Epinotia demarniana; assembly: GCA_945867215.1. Taxonomy (NCBI): domain Eukaryota; kingdom Metazoa; phylum Arthropoda; class Insecta; order Lepidoptera; family Tortricidae; genus Epinotia; species Epinotia demarniana. Next base: position 6,017,562 of record OX244262.1, read on the forward strand.
CCACACTGTGACATATTAAAAACTTTAATAACTAGAGAGTCACAATTCAGTACAAGTTGAACACTACGACTGTCTAATTATAAACACTAGTACAAAACGTAAATCGCAAATACTTACTTTGGTCATTCAAAAATGCAAATTGTCGTATAGCACATTATTTTCGCATGGCAGCGAGTGGCCGACTAGTGAGCAGGTAGAGACACGCTCAAGGCACACTGGTGTATCCACACACATGCATATTTCGATATGGTTGAAGAATTATAGGCGACGGTACTATTGACCCGTGGTACTATTGACCCCGGTCTACCCTACAGAAAACTAGCAATATAATCACTGTGTCGTCGTCCGTGATCAATATGCGGTTATCAAACCTGTTCGACTATTAACGTTGGCTACCGCACGTTCCTTCTGAGGCTCTAGTATATAAGTTTTACCGAAACAAAACTTTACGATCGCGTTTGCGTTTTACCCGCAATTTATATGGGATCTGTAAAAGGCATGTTGATATAAGCGACATCTATTGCTGACAGCAAATGTACATAACCAGTTCACCAACACCCCCTGGTGCTCATAGCAAATAAGGCGGATTTATTTTAATGTATGGCGTTGACATATCTTCTTATACTTTATTTAGGCCTCTCACAGATTGGCGCGGCCTGGCCGCGGCGGGCAATAGGAAACTTGTCCGCCGCTTTCAAATTTTCTATTGTCCGCCACCGCAGGCCGCGCCAGTGTGTTGCAGGCCTTATGCTTATGGCTAAACGCAAACGCGGCGCGGTCGTAACGTTTTGTTTCGGTAAAACTTATACTAGAGCCTGAGGGGCTACCGCGAAAAGAAAACGAACTTCGTTTATCTCCGTCTCTGTCGCGCTTGCATGTTCGAGCGACAGAGAGGGAGAACGTTTACGAAGTACGTTTTCACTTCGCGGTAGGCCTTCTGGACGCATCTTCAAGAACCAACGAACGTGCGTGCGGGAGCGTGTGCGATAGCCAACGCCGAATATCTTTTGTTGGCGTTCGTTGGTCTGGTGTGTACGCAGGTTTTGCCTCCGTCAATGAATTCAATGATACTGCCACGCAGCGGATTGCTGGCACACGCTAACGAACGATCATAGAACGGTCGTTGACGTTTGTTGAATCGTAAGGGCCAACGATGGCCGGCGAGACCCATTCGTTAGCGTTCGTTGGCTTGGTGTGTACACACCTTTAGGTATAGTAGGTAACCAAAAACAGTTGTCAGGTCAAGGTCAGGTCCTATATGTACAATTTTTATAAACTTTCTTAACCTTTTCACCGCCATTGACTTGCTACGAAGTCCGCACATTTCGTGCTCCACACGACAACGACTTCATATCTAGTCAGCACGTCTATCATGGGACGGCCGCGACATACTCTCGATTTTTCTCGCACCTCTACCTCTCTATATGTTCTAAATGTTCTAATAAGAGAGAAACGGATAGTGCGAGAAAAATCGAGAGCTGCGCGCCGCCGCGTGATAGCCGTGCAGTTTCTTCGGTCAAATAGCTACTGACGTGCTATAGCTATAGGTAATTAGTTAAGGGCCCCTTCAGGGCCCAACTTAGAAAGATAGGAGGAAAAAAAAAAAAAAAAGCTACTGACGTGCGTGAGGTTTAATTTCTCCTATAGGTTAATACACATAACAGGTTAATATGACGTCTGTGACAGTTCACGTGTGGGCAAAACTTTTTGCTTGCATCGTGGCGGGGAATAGGATAAACGCAAGTTAAACGTAAACGCATCCGCCGCCACAGATTAAAATGCTGGCACCCCCACGCCACACAAGTATTAAGTCAATTGTTTTTGGACTTCGTATGAAGTCGGTGGCACCGGCGACAAACTTGACTTCCAGGGAGTGGCGGTGAATGGGTTAAAAAGATTGTAATCCCACAGAAACAGCGCCGGTGGAGGCGGGCAGTTGAGTAAAGCCCGACCAGGAAAATAAAAAACCTGCGTAGAACCTTGTCATAATGACATATGAATTCGATCATAATATAGTGACGTAATTTTTTTTTTTTTTTTTTTCATACACATCTTAAGTTGGGCCCCGAAGGGGCCCTTAACTAATTGCCACTAACGGTTGCGGCACAAAGCACGCATAGTGACGTAAATACGTCGGCTTGTTGCGGCAAGGTTCTACGCAGGTTTTTTCGGGTTTAACCTACTAAACTTATAAGGAGACGCTACACGAGCGAAATCAGCAGGACTGCCAAGCAAGGTCACAGAAAATCTAGTATGGAGTATTTACATATTTTTTTAAATTTTGTTTTGGCCTCTAGTATGCGTGTGCCAAATGGCTAAACTGTACATATCGATTTGCTAAGCGTACGGCTTAGATAAAACAAAGTTCCTCGATAAAATCTAAATACCGACGTACCGTTAAGGACCATGCATAGGTACATGACTAGTAAAACAAACACATTAGATTAGATTAGATTAGATTCATTTATTGCTTATTGAAAATTTACATTATATTTACAAATTTTCTTTGTATTGACTTAATTTTTTTCGAGAAATTACGACAAAATTGATTATTTTATGTAAGAATCGTGTCTACACTCCTATTGTAAACATGACAGCAGACCCCCTAGCACACTAAGTTTTATATCGGACATAAAGAATTTGTCCCTCTTGCACTCGCATGTTTGCCAGAATGGGACGAATGCTTTATATCCGACATAAAACTTAGTGTGCTGTGCTAGGTGGTCAGCTTTGACACAATAGTAAACATGACAGCAATTGTTAAATTTACTATTTACCGCCACCGCAAGCCGTGCCAGTGTGGCAGGCTTAAGGCAGTCTGTCTCTAGTATACCTACTCACACTCCATCTATTCATATTCTTTTATTTCATGCATAATCAAATACATTAAATTACACAGATGTTGGTTGCAAAGTAAGAGGCACTGAAACCCTCGGAATCGGTAGGGCATTGCAAAGATCTTATAAACGAAATTAACATTTTATTTCAAATTTCGGTGCAATAACATCACAAAATATTAAATCGGCAAAATATAAATGCTTATTATTATTGTTGAATACATTTATTTATTTTGGAGGTCGTTGAGTGAAATATTGGTTCATTGTGATTATAAATAAAAATTACATTCAAGGTAATTGTAAATAAAATTTTATGTCAAAGATTTGCTACTTACTTCAAACGAATACAACTTATAACTTATTAAGTACCTACTAAATGTCATGCAATGTCAGTCTTTGTTGTATATTAGAAGATCAAACGAGCTTCGCAAGCGAAGTTCGATCGATATTATATGAGTAAGCTTCATTCGAAGATATAACACACATGTAGTCCTTTAATCTACCAGGCAACATTTCGCAAGTTTAAAGTACGCAGTAAAAACCATAGCTCAAACAGTTTTATCCCCACCTTTACCCCTACCCTACTTGGGGACCCCGGCTTGCCACCATTTCTCATTCTTTTTAGAGACAAAACTTTCCTAGGGGTATAGGGGCGGGCGGGAAGTTATTTATTTATTATTTATTTATTTATTGATAAATACATTTACGTGACATTACAGTAACAACCAATGCGTCACGAAACCAAAACAACAAATAATACTATATTTATTAGGCGACGAAACGGCGTGGCCCCGTTGCATCGTCGTCTCCGGTGTAGGATTCGGCAGATTGCCCCGGAACCGTCGAAACACTACACCCTTCGGCCAGAAGTCAGCACATGCGACGGTCTCCTGCAGCGGCCGCGGCACGCGCACCACAAACGAGCTGAAGTGCACATAGTGGCGTGAACGCAGCTGGAACACCCTCAGCGAGAAACCGATCTTCTGGCGAACGTACTCCGCCACATCATCAGCCGTGGCGGAGTAATGCAGGCGCGATACATATAGTGCCTTGCTCGGTGTGGCAACCCGAAGACCGGAACCAACCGGTTCTGCAGTACCACACTGACTCTTGCGCGGCTTGCGCTTCCTCGACACCGTTGTAAAACCCTCCTTATCCACATCGGTGCGCGGGGGCTTCTCCTTTGGAGGAACCCGAACTTCACGCGCTCTTGAGGGCGCGTCTCTCCGGTCGGCTGCGACAGATCGACCAGCTACGGCATCAGCATAGCGATGACGTGATTTAGAGGATAGGGCAGGGGGAGGCCCGGCGCGGAGGGGGCACGCGGGCCGTGCAACGGCATGCGCAGTGTCAGCAACATGCAAACTGACCGAGTCGACACTTGACGCCCGGTCATTACTCTTGAAATTTGACCCCGCTGGTGACCGAGTTTCCGGGGCACTATTACGCAAACTGATAATTTCTTTGCGTAACTCGGCAATGGTAGCGCGCGAATCGTCAAACTTTTTCAAAATTTCAGCCATGCCTGCTTTAAGAGCCACGATTTCCTTCAGCAGGCCACTCACGTCGACATGTTCTGGAATGCAGGACGGCAATCTGGAGACCTCCGTCGCCACGAACTCAGGCAAGTCGCTCTCACGCTCCCTCAGAACATCAACGATGTCCTTAAGGGTTTTTTCCCCGGTTTCGTCTCCTCTCCGGTGAGGTATAAATGTGCCGGCGATCCCGAGGGACTGGAACAGCACTTTCTTCGCTGCGCAGATTTCGGCGGCACTGAAGCTCGCCAAACAGACCTGCTCCGCGTCCATCTCATCTTCCTAATACCCCTATATCCCCTTCCTATATCTTCGAATGAAGCTTACTCATATAATATCGATCGAACTTCGCTTGCGAAGCTCGTTTGATCTTCTATTATATTTCGAAGCTTCATTCTTCAGATATAACACACATGTAGATGTTTAGAGTTGAAAGTTTTGCTGCCCTTTGTAATTGTAAAACATCATAATCATGAAATGCAATAATTATGTTTTGACAACAATCTTAGATACTCCCAATTATTAATCAAAGAGTACAATTGTAACTTCACATAATTCTACCTATACAAAAGGCAGATTGATCTGGCACAATGACCTTCGTCGATTAATTAACGATGGTAGAAACGAGCCAAAGTTTTCGATGTTCTCGACCAGCCTGCTGCCTTCCGGATAGCATCTAAAGAAATGCCTGACCGGTGTGCAGCTGACGTGGCGGCGTGGCGCGTGCTGTGAGCGCTGAACGCCGCCATGTCTTTACCGCTTTCGCCAAGCACTCGCGTAATGCACCCCGGCTAATGGATTGAGCAGATGCATTTTTATGGGGACTTTTGAAAGTCAACAAAATATGTTGTGAGCTTTTTCAGTCCTAAAACATCATTATAACAGTCACCGGGCAAATATTTCTATTAGGTATCTTCAAAATATGGAAGGCACAAAATCGGTTGTAGACGACCTACACCTGAAGTCTTAACTATATCATCAAAAATTACTTTAATACAATTTGGGCATGACTTAATATTATTCCACTTAATAAGTGACAGTGTTTGTACCCTGTGGGCAGGACATATTGCTAACAAAATCGCCAGATTCTTTGTTAGTTTTTCCAATGAAATTTCTCTATTAGGGTACCATGTTGTTATATGATTTAATACCACTTGAGGATCCCAGGTATGGCTATATTTAGGAGTTACGGGCTTTAATTTGTAAACACCTTTCGGTAATCCTTTACTTTGGTCATCTGAGCTGATACTACTCCCCCGTAGGAGCGAGGGTGCTGACCTATGATTATTTAATGAGCCATACGACGATCCTTTATTAAATTCGTGCGTTAGAAATAAAATAACAGCAGAAATGAAGCCCTTATAGAAATTGAATATCTATATTATCTATGCTAAATTTCCAGCACAACTTGTATTTAACACACGTTGTACTGTTGTAAAGTGTTGTTTGAAATTGACGCTAACATGAGATTAAACTAATCTCAACAAAAGCGGAAACCACGGTTGGGATGGCCATTAGGGAAATACTACTATTCCTGTGGCGTTGTCATTTATAATCTTATGTAAACACTTTAGTACGAGTGCGAGTGGTGGAAACGCTTAAAAATATTTATTATAAATACCAGCTAATAGTGAATGCGACGACGGTAAGAGCGTCCGAGTCTGGCTTCCACGAAATATATATTTCACATTTGGCAGAGGTACGAGAAGCAAAGAGGTCAATTTCGGGCACACCAAAGTGTTTACTTATTCTTTCAAAGGCTGCAATACTTAAATTTCATTAAATATCAGGATTTAGCCTTCTGGATTCTCTGTCTGCTTCTACATTATTCTTAGTGTTAATGAACGAATCGAATAACCATATGTCTCGTTCTTCACACCACTGCCAAATAGATCTAGGTAAGCTATTTAAGTGGGGAAACTGGATGTCTCCCATTCGATTAATATAGCTTATCGCGGTAGTGTTGTCGATGCGGAACAACAGAGCACAGTTTGATTTATTTCGCGCAAAACATTTTAATCCTAAGAGCGAGCAAGCTCTAAGTAATTAATATGGAATGCTAATTCTTGCTCTTCCCATGCTCCGTTTGCACACACTCCGTCACAAACTGTACCTCATCCTGATCGGGACGGATCTATAGATATTTCTGCATCGAATTTCGTGATTCCAAAATGACAAGACGTTACAAATAATATTATTAGTCCACCAAAATAAGTCAGGTAAAATTTCGCGAGGAAGTTTTACTTTTGATCATAGACATCGTATTCCTGAATAGCTCGGAATTTATATCTTTCTAACAACTTCGTGTACAACCAGCTGTATCTAGCTGTCGGGCATGCAGTGGTAAGAACTCTTAAAAAGTGCGCATACCCTGCATAAGAAGGGATATAGACATGATAATTGAATTGTAAACAAAACCTAAGAATTTACAGCATTGTTGGTAATTTTGGGATTGTATCGAGCTTTTGGTATAGTTTACCACAAATCGTAGGCACTCGAGAAACCGGAGAGTCTCCCTCCCATTATGTTTACATTCGTTAAGGTCCCTTCCAATACACAAAATGCCACCCCGGTATATAATAGAAGTTAGGCCTTGTTTTTAGGTAAGTTACGACTTCTTTCATAATTTTGGTGAAGGTTCTAGGCGCCACGGAAAGTCCATAGACTAATAGGGAACAAAACTCGTAAGTAACATTGTTATGCTCGAATCTTGTCAATGGTAGCCATAAACCCGTTTTTAGGGATTAATTTAGAAGCAGTTCTAGTCTTCCATTTTAAAATGGGACTTAGTTACAAATTTATTGAGCCCTTTCAGATTCAGTATGAATCTATAGCCACCATTCGATTTAGGAGTCAGAAAATCTTTGATAGAAACTGATCATTAGTCTGTTGGCATCCAGTGATGCTTTCACTGAATGCCTAGGTTAATTAAGTTCTGTACAGCTAAGCTCGTTTCATCATGCTCTTGGCATGTGAAAGTATTTACAGGTTTGACAGATTGCGTAACATGTCCTAAAAAGGAATTGGAAAGCCAATCTGTATACAGTCTAATAAATAAAGTACGATTATTCGTTACATTAAGCCAACACTTATAAAAAGCTTTAAGGCGACCGGCATGTACCTGCGTTACTGCCGCGGCGTCGCAAGTGGCTTGTTGTAGGCTGCTCGCGGCCGTATGATGGTCGACGCTGTCGGCCTACTTTTCAGTAGATTTGAAAGCTTTAATTTTCTCTGAGAGTTTGCTTCCAAAGAGAGTATCATCTCTCTCAACGTATTGTATGACTTAAGGAATACTTCGTCTAGTCCAGGAATGACTAGTTTTATCTAAAATCCGACTTCAATTAGATAGGATTTTTATCGTTAGTACCTATACCGACTCCCAATTGCTGTTGAGATGATTCGATTTTCTTGTCACGGCCTCTTTGGATGTCTGTAACTGCCGCCGAAATTACGGCGTTTAAGGACGGCGCCCATAATAATTTGCAATTTACAGGTACTCTTATAAGAGTTTATCTTTACTCTTTTTATCAATACCTTTGTGTAATATAGGTAGCCACCTTTGCGCTAAATTGGGATGAATTTTCTCCCCATATTTTGGGACATCATCAGTGGCGTCCCCTAGAGCGGTTAGTAACTCGGCATCTATTACAGGGGTCGTTTTGTCATCACAGGCCTCCACGGGAGGTGCATTTTCTTCATTTGAACGTGGGAGTGAAGTTTCCACTGCCTCATACACTTGTTCGTGGTTTATAAATTAAAATATAATATTTTGATTTTTCTAATTGAGGGTAGATATGAAATGCATTGTAAAACCACTCGTCAGGAATTTTAATGCATATATGTATCTAATGCCCCGCATCGCGAACACGGGATATACTAATCTCGATTAATGGTTGTAGAAATTGCTATCGTGTTGACTCACGGTCAACCGCCAAGCACGAGATACCTTCGTGACGACTCTCGGTCGCCTCCCAGGTTTAGTTACAAGACGTGGGCTCACGGCCCGCGCGGTATTAAATGCATTTATTAGCGATTAATATTGTTAGAAATTGCTATCGTGTTGACTCACGGCCAACCTTCAAGCATGAGATACTTTCGTCACGACTCTCGGTCGCCCCCCAGGTTTAGTTACAAGGCATGGGCTTGCGATTAATATTGTTAGAAATTGCTATCGTGTTGACTCACGGTCAACCCCCAAGCATGAGATACCTTCGTGACGACTCTCGGTCGCCCCCCAGGTTTAGAATTACCAGGCGTGGGCTCACGGCCCGCGCGGTATGAAATGCATTTCTTAGCGATTAATATTGTTAGAAATTGCTATCGTGTTGACTCACGGACAACCCCCAAGCATGAGATACCTTCGTGACGACTCTCGGTCGCCCCCCAGGTTTAGAATTACCAGGCGTGGGCTCACGGCCCGCGCGGTATGAAATGCATTTCTTAGCGATTAATATTGTTAGAAGTTGCTATCGTGTTGACTCACGGACAACCCCCAAGCATGAGATACCTTCGTGACGACTCTCGGTCGCCCCCCAGGTTTAGAATTACAAGGCGTGGGCTCACGGCCCGTGCGGTATTAAATGCATTTATTAGAGGCACCACAATGTAGAACTATTTATTGAAACTAATTGCACTTACCTGATTTATCTTCGGAACCTGATGAATCAGATAGCACCGCACTGTCATAACTCGTTTATATTTCTTTGTTGCAATTTCCGTATATTAGCAGAATAATACTCTATTTTTTCCTGTGCACTGCGTTTAGGCATGATTAAATATTTTGAATTATTTTTTAATAGAATTAGTTCGTGCGTTCGTTGCCTCGCAAGAATAAAGAATGAGAAATGGTGGCAAGCCGAGGTCCCCAAGTAGGGTAGGGGTAAAGGTGGGGAAACTGTTTGAGCTATGGTTTTTACTGCGTACTTTAAACTTGCGAAATGTTGCCTGGTAGATTAAAGGACTACATGTGTGTTATATCTGAAGAATGAAGCTTCGAAATATAATCATCTCAAACTGCCATCTATTGGCGGCCAGCGTACGGTAGTACTCTGACAGCGTGTCTGCAGTCTTGAATGTGCTTTTCTCCATTCCACCGCACAGCAATAGGTCCTGTATTGTATAACCGTCCGAATCCGATATGGTATCCATTCTGTAATGTAAAGTGCCGTTAGACATAAAAATGGCGGAACACGACAAAACTTAACAGATTTTCGTGCCCCCTTTAGGACGGCTTTGTGATTAGATGTATGCTCTTTTTAACCGACTTCAAAAAAAAGGAGGTTCTCAATTCGATTGTTTTTTTTTATTTTTTTTTATTTTTTTCAATGTTTGTTACCTCAGAACTCCGTCATTGATGAACCGATTCGGAAAATTTTTTTTTTGTTCGTATGTATATACTTCCAGGTGGGTCCCATTTTTTTCAAAATTCAGTTAGATGATGGGATCCATGAGGAATTGAGGGGACTCCTCAATTTTATAAGGCACGCGTGTAGTGATTTTGGTATTTTCTGTTATAACTCGTGTATTTACATCCGGAATCATAAATTTGGTGGCGAGGAATTGATGATGAAGACCACAGATGACTTATCGAATTCCTCAATTATATACTTAAAAGTGCAAAAGTACGTCACAGGTTCTGATAAGATTCCGTTGAAATAGGAACTAATGAAGTGCCATTGGTGATGATCTTGGGGAATCGATGGAAGTCCTCAAATATTATCGGCCCACATACAGCGATTCGGTTTTTTTCTATAGTAATCAACGCATTTGCTATCGGAAATCAGTTCATGTGGTAAATTGTAAAAAATAGGAAATGCAGTGCTCGTGGCTTGGCGGAGTACTAAATTGAAGTCGGTTAAAACTTTGTTTTTAAAGTAAATTATGTTCCATACCAACGTAACAGGAGTGTATTAGACTAAGATTTTTTTACGATGCCATTCGAACCAGTTTTGAGATTAACTGCAAATGTTTGATTGCACCTACAATTAAAGAACAGAAATACCCAAAAAAATTGACGATTGGCGGCATACACATTGACATAAAAAGTATGACGTCACAAACCGCTATTTGTACTAATCGTTGTATGGAAAATCAAGTAATGCTGTTTCGGTAGCAAAATACTACGTTTAGGTTCATAGTTGTCATACAATTTTGTTTCTATAAAAGCGTAAGGATTCTATTGGTAGCTTCAAATTATTTTACTCTTGGACGATAAAAAAATGCATATTTTTGCTAAACTTTCAAGCTCCATAACATTTTATAATAATAATAAGAAGTTCTCCATCCATTTTACTCACAATAGCCCCAACGCCTGTTGGAGCCGGTTAAAGGGCATCTACCGATGTACCCGTGAACGGGTTCTAGCAGGTTTACCTATTACATCGCATTAAACTTAGTCTCCAAAGGGCCTCCACGTTTTGGATCTATATCCCCAATACCCCACGCACGCCTTCCGAATGAGTGGGGTTCACCCCGAGAATTTCAATCGGAGATAATAATAATATCGTTAATTGCAGATTAAGTCCATACAGTTACTAATCCTTAACTTTATTTATTTGGTTTTTGTTACTACTTCCGAGTGATGGAAGAGCGGGATCTTCCGATACAAGCATATTATAATGCTTAATGGAAGGTTCCAACCTAAATAAACCCTCAAATAAACAATTTTGTATTATTTGTATTTGTATTGCTACATTATTTATTAAGGCGCCGTAGGTTCAGAATTTAGGCGAACAGAGTTTTTGAAACAATATAATGCGTCTGTTTATAATAATGTGGTTTCGAAAAAATACGAATCGTAATCTTGAGGCTTTTCTGCAGGGAAATCAGCGATTCGAAACATGATTAAGCAATTTTCGCTCGATACAAAAAAATCACGAACATTGGTCTAAAAGGGTCTAAAATACACTTAAAACATTCGTGCCAAATTATGTACAAAAGCTAAAAATATTACAATGGTTTCTAAAAATCGGCAATATCATGTTTGAGAGAAATCAGTGATTACATTTTTATTTATAATTGAACGGCCAGAAAATTAAAATTAGAAAACATGATATCCGCGCTTCCCAGCACGCACTTCCATCTCGCTCACGCTTATGCTCAATGAGAGGGAGAGAAGACCATGAACCTACGGCTCCTTAATAGAAAATACAAATAATCATCGTTAAAAACGGGACATACAAAACAAAACAAAGTCACTACACCCACATACAGTAAATTGGTTTGCCGGTCAGTAGAGATGAATCATGTGACAATGGTTCAGGTACTGCCAGCCAAACCTAGCATGCATTAAATGCCTGCAGGATGCCGTCGGAACTGGCTCGCTCCCTGCGCGCAAGGGATGTGCATCGCTTGCGCTTCATAGTATTCATGGTGTAGAAACAGTCTACCCTAGTTTCAGCAAACATTCCTGACGCGCTACAGTAGCGTGGCAAATCCATAAGCGCCCTAAAGGCATTGTTATATAGTGGGCATTTTCAATAATTCGTGCATAATTGGGTGCACGAATGATTGTTAAATAAAAATTAACTCGGTGTCAGTTTTGTAACGGCAATTAAGCATTCAGTTTGTATAAAAACTAACTTTTTCTGTTTAATTTATGAATGATAGGCCTATACAATGTAATTAAATGTGAAAAAAGTTCATTTTCTCATGATTTGTATGCTTAATTTTCGTTACAAAACTAGTTATTTTTTGTTTAACAACTCGCGCTAATTGGGTGCACGAATTATTGAAAATGCTCTTGTACAGGAAGGAAGGATGCTCAATGTACTTAAAGGTGTCTACTCTATTCAGCGTAGAACCGTATAAAGCTTGAAACAAATTATCGGACGCGGCTGACGGACGCGGCTGACGACCGCGACTGATAAGTCTGCACGTGTGCACAGTCGAACGGGCGCTGGATCGCGTCAGATTTCTGTCGGATGTCCGAACGCTCCAGGTTACGTCCACGGCTTACGTCCGATAGTTTGCACAATTCAGTGTATAATCATTATCTAATAAATACCTATAAGTCGCGGCTGTGAGCCACGTCCGGTAATTTGTTTCAAGCTTAAGGCGCCGTAGGTTCAGCGAAGTGAAGCGAACAGAGTTTTTGAAACAATATAATGCGTCTGTTTATAATAATATGGTTTCAAAAAAATACGAATAGTAATCTTGAGGCTTTTCTGCAGGGAGATCAGTGTTTAGAAACATGATTAAGCAATTTTCGCTCGATAGAAAAAAATCACGAACATAGGTCTAAAAGGGTCTAAAATACACTTAAAATATTTATTACAAATTATGCACAAAAGCTAAAAATCTTAAAATGGCTTCTAAAAATCGGCAATATCATGTTTGAGAGAACTCAAGTGTTTTACTTTTTTATTTATTTAAACGGCCAAAAAATTAAAATCAAAAAACATGATTTCCGCGCTTCCGAGCACGCACTTCCATCTCGCTCACGCGTATGCTCAATGAGAGGGAGAGAAGACCATGAACCTACGGCCAGTGCTACCTAACTGCACCGTGGGAACTAAGATATATACCTACACTTTGGAAACCGAGGTCGGTTCATTCAGCCAGTTGGTTGGCACACGCGCTCACGGCCGGACGCTGCTTATGCGCACAGTTAGGTATTGAAAATGACTTCGTTGCGAATAAATTCGGTTCACTGCAGCGTTGTGGGGTGTGACAACAGTAAAACAAATAGACATTTATCCTTTTTTCTCTGCCGACTGACGATGACAGATTAGTAACTTACCTACCTATTTACTTTATATAGTTACCTAAGTACTAATTAAGTACGGAACATTGAATCTTTAATACCTATTTCAAATACGTAATTAATTTGTAGACAAGTTTACTCCGCCACTGCCATGATGTCCAAATTATTTAGTTGTTTTCGTAGATTTAATGTTTATCCCTGTATAACAGCAATTGGTATAATAGTTTACTTAGTAAGATTCGCGCTGCAGCTTAAGAAAGGGCGTACACATCGTCGTTGCTATAGGGACTTATGACTTTTTGGAAGGGCTGGAATTCACTCGCGAGGATGAAACACGTAATCAGAATATTTTAACACAATACATTAAAACTAATTATGCCTAGTGTCTACTTTCATGTTTGTAATGCTACTTTTAAACTATTGTACGTTATTCATATAGGTACTTACGCTATAAATAACGAAGATAGAAGGTTAGGTACCTAACAAACTTTATTTCGTACTGTCGTCCGGATATATTTAAATTAAGTTACTTACCTACACAAAAGGTTTCCTTTTGTAATATGTGGTGGTACCTACATCAAACTGTCGTATGTCGTAACCATAGACAGGGTGAGCGATAGGTAACATGGCTTCAATTGTATTTAACATGCTGCGTTGATTTGCTTGTATGTATGTATGTAAGTGACTATGCAGTTCAGATACTGGCAGTATCTCGAGAAACCCCGGATATTTATATATACCTATTTCCTTTTTAGGGTTCCGTACCCAAAGGGTAAAAATGGGACAATTGCTTCACCATAGTGTACTTACACATTATAATAGAAATTTGTTTTGTAAAATAATTTAAAAAGTAAACCGTTTTTTATTTCACTCAACTATTAATTACAAAATCATTTCTAAGCGGTGTCAACCCTAGTGTCGATTGGCCGGCGCATGCGGGCAACGACCCGCGCGTTCAAGGTCGCTCCATTGTTAAATTTCGTAGGCACTTAAAGCTGTAGGTATTGGCATTTTTATTCAGACTTGAGTATCTGTTCGTAGAACTATTATATAATCTGTGCTACGGCGCCTTAAGCGATCTCCTGACTTGAAAGACCATGCCCTCGCTCTTTTACATTACAGACCAAGCCGTCTCGAGCGAATTCCTCACAAATCCGAATCAAATGCGTAAGGCCACACGGCGAGGCACTCAACAGCACAATCTCATCAGCGTAGATTATGTTATTGAGACATACGCCATATAATCCAGTAACTTATTTGTCGCCTGAAAGTATGGGGCAGTATGCGTCAAATCCGGTTGTTCTGATTTTTTGCACACTTGTTTATGATGTTGGCCTAATAAATAATCCAAGTTTGTGACCTCTAGCGCCGAACGCAACTTTGTCAAAAATCGAAATAACCGCGAAAAAATAGTTTTTATTCTCGGAAACTATTGGGTCCAAAGAGACAATTCTAGGATCATATTGTAGGAAATTTAGTCTTCTTTAAAAACGTTTGAAGAAAGTTTTTTCAAAAACTAGTCCTTTAGGGTTATAATCGCCAATGTTTGAAAAAAAAAACGATTTTTTAGCGGTTATTTCGATTTTTGACAAAGTTGCGTTCGGCGCACGAGGTCACAGACTTGGATTATTTATTAGGCCAACATCAAAAACAAGTGTGCAAAAAATCAGAACTACCGTATTTGACGCATACTACCGATGTATAAAGTTACTGGATTAATCAATGTGGCAGCCGACATGAGCGCTGCTGAGCTCCTCCATTAACGCATTCACGTAAAGGTTGAGAGCTTGGATGAAGAAATCCCCTGCATTGCATGCACATCACAACCAACAGAATTTGGGCCATGGAAATAATTTATGATCAGCCAAGTTTTCTGCCAGACAATTTTGAGTTTGATATTTTGAAATATTATAGAATCATTTGTAATTAGTCTTTCTACAAATTTTACACGTACTTATTTATTTAAATAGTTTGTATTTTAAAGGTTTTATTGTGCTATTATGACTGTTTTTTTCAAGGCTATTTGAGCCATGCTTTGATGTCTTTATATATTTTTTATCATCACGTTTGCATATAACGATATCTTAGGAAAAATAAGTAATAATTATGAGACAGTGCTTCATTATGGCAATATTAATTTTACTAAATGGTATCCCTAAATTGCCACAATTTGTCCGAAACTGGATGCGAAAAATCAGAAGTGATAATTGTATGGTTTGTAGAGCCCATAAAATCACATAATCTGTAGAATCCTTTACACAACCCGTCTTTACAGTTTATTTATCTCATTTACCTATTTAGTAGTTAGTCATGAACCCACTGTCAAAATACAAATAAATTACTTACAAGAGGTCAACGAGGTGGCTCCTTCGACCGTCTGTTATAGATTGATGCCACTCCTTAGCCACATTGTTTGCCACATTGTTTTGCCCTTTCAGTGGTAAGCAGACTATGCAGGCTGTTTTTACACACCGACTCCAATGTCGTAATATATGCCTCGATGATGAGCAGTGCGGTACTGGGCAGGTTTGACCAGCCTGTGAAATGAAAAGCTAAGGTTTACGACAATAATATGCTTACACTTTTGCATCTCATTCCAATAAGGCGAACAAAATGTACTTAAGAGTCCGCAGTAAGCTCGATTCTCCATACAAACGTAGTTACGCTCTCATTTTAAAACTACTAGTTGGATTGTAACGAAACTTTGCATGTTCAATGAAATGAGGTATATCTATGTCTGAAATTAGTTAACGTAGCTTCAGATACCATAATAAAAAAGATACAGCGAATTTAAGTTTTTCATACAAAACTAGTTTTTGCTGTATTTACTTTGTTTTATAAATTGGAACCATATAAACTAATTACAGACATAGATATACCTCATGTCATTGTATATGCAAAGTTTCGTCACAATCCAACACGTAGTTTTAAAATGAGAGCGTAACTACGTTTGTATGGGAAGGTGAAATTCGGCCGAGCTTACTGCGGCCTCTTAAAGTGGTTCACTTACTGTACAAAACTTTCTTTCACATTCTCAGGCTAACGGCGTGATATTTTAAGAAACTTATGTAACAAAAGTTCGTAAATTGGCTTTACATTTGCGCGATAAACTTGTATATAAACTAGAATAATTTAGTTGCGCGATAAACTAGTATAAACTAAAATAACTTACCTAGCTTTATTTCTGCTCTATTCTAGTTTATACAAATGGAAAGTCAATTTATGCAAGTTTGTTACTTTACAATACAAGATGTCTTTTAAAATATCACGCCGTTAGCCTGTGAATGTCAAATAATAACGTTTTATATGGAAAGCAAACCATTTTAACGTCCTAAGACCGGCATAATATTTTTTGTACAAATTTCAAAATTGACTTGCTCTTTTACTGAATCACAAAATTCCTAATTCAAAAGCACAAAAGCGTAAACTGGGTCTCAGAAGGTTAAATATCTTTGACATATAAAAATTACGACTTCAATTAAAAGTCTGATTTCCGGGGTTAAAAATATAATAAGAACCTTCCCCGGGATTTAAACTATCTCCATTCCTAATTTACTCTCAATTGATTCAGCAGTATAACCATGAAGAGGTAACTAACAGACAGAGTTACTTTCGCATTAATAATATGAGGTATATATGTATACACGGTGTTCCCGGGAATTTCCGTTAACTTCGGCATATGCATATTGCAGAATACATTCACCAAAAACCAATTAGCATAATAATTTCGAGAAAAAAAATTTTTTTTTCTTTTTTTTAAAAAGTAATTTAATGTAGCATTAACAGTTATTGTCTTATTGTGCAAGGGTTCAAGACCAGAAGGTCCAAGAAGACAAATTAAGTAAAAAAAAATGTACTTCCGACGCAGTTTTTGCCTAATATCGAATGAACTCACTTGGTAAACCTTCTTAACTTCTTGTAGTGTATAGGAACCTTACAACATTTAAAAAACTGTGATGACACCACAGTTAAGAGCCTTCACACTGGTGAAATCTGCAAATCTGAATAAATTAAAATATTCAATATCTTGATAAGAGTTAAGATACTACTGTGTTGGAGAAATTAACTTTATTTGATCTAACCTATGCCCCCTTGCAATTAACGGAAATTGACAAAAACAACTTGTATAATATAATCTTAGGTACTTAGATAATATAGTCATATTATAAAGTAGGTATCCAACCCAAGGCCTCTTTCACTTGTTTAAATAAATATATTGATGGATTTAAAAAAACAGTATTCATTGGGAATCGAACTAATTCTGTCAAAATATTGTATAATGTAATGTAGGGCTAAATAAAAAAGAAATTTAAGTAACCTGTATAACTAACGCTAGCAGAAAATATCTGTATATTATATGAAAAAAAGGGTCAAGTATGTTCAACATTTATCAACTAATTTGATTGTCCATGTTAATTTAATAAATAAAATAAAAACATAAAAAAGCCTTTTATTTCCAAATTTCCCATTAACATTAGAAGTTTCCCATATTGGTTAGTAAAGTTCCTTATAGTTAGTGGTTAGTGTTATGTTTATGTATGCTATTTATTTATTTAATTTGGACCCCTCTTAGAATGTAGGCCTCCTCCAACTCTCTCCACTTTTAATCAATTTACAACAATTTACCTGCTGTGAAATAATTTAACCACTAAGAACAGCCTTTCTTTCAGACTTCCGGCATTTAAATGATAGTGGAGACTCACTTGACAAATCTCCATATGGCTGATAACTTCCTTGAGGGTACTGCAGTGTGGCAGGAAGCAGATCCTAACCCCATCGTTGAGGAGAGCATCAAGCCTCTGGCACTTTAGAGTGTGAAGCAACAGCACTAACTGCTGTTGAATTAGCTTTGTACGCATTGCAGGGTCCAGGATATGTTGCGGTGCGCCTTCGGGCAGTGCAGCCTGTTTTCAGTTATAGTATACATTTATCATCCAGAAAATAAAACAAATCATTTACTCAATCTGAAACTACATAACATATATGTATGCTGGGTTTAATATTTTTATGGAATATCCAAAACATGTATCACAATGTCCTTCATCACATTATAAGTGGTAAATACTGAGAAGTGGATCCAGAACAGTATATTTATGATAGCAACCTAAATAAAAAAAATTACACATGACATGATGATATAACTAACTTAGCTCAAACTTCTAGATACAAAAGCCTTCTCACTAAAAAAACAAACACTCAAATTGGTTCGTCGGTTTAGGAGCTACGTCGCTATAGACGGATGACAGATACACATGAAACTTATTAGCTTAACACAGCACTCCCCTCCGTTTCGTCGAGGGTTAAAAACAGCATAACTGCAACATAACTGCTTAGACAGGCTGACACTTTATAGGCGACATAGTGTTTATATTCTCTAATTTTTGACTTATGGAGGAACATTTTAACTACCTAACAGGTGTCAGTCAGCTTTCGGTGAATCATGTTATTGTGCTATTTGTTAAATCAAACACTTTGTAACACTTACGTTAGGAACATCCATGGCAAAGAGTAAATGATAATACCTAGTAATGGTAATATTAGTTCACTTGAATATTTTTTACTTGTAGTGTACTACACTACAGTTTACTATAACTATAAGAGAAATGCGACGGACCACAAACTAATAAGTGCTTTTTTTTTTTTTTTTTTTCCTAAGTTGGGCCCCGAAGGGGCCCTTAACTAATTGCCAATGACACATACAAAAACAGAAAACTAATAACATATACAATTGTAAAAACCTAACGGCCCAACACCGAGAGACGGGTGGGGAACTAAACTAAACTCAAATACTAAAACATAAAAACATAGAAAAACACCCTATCCGCAAACACTCGCCACGTGCCGCCCGCTTGCGCCTTTTTTATGCGGGGAAAAAAGTGCAAACAGGCAAAAACATAAGTAAAATATATAACAGACAGAGGAACAAAATTATCAATTAAGTAGTATTATTTACAACGGAAATTGAAGGAGGACGGGTGAAGTGGCGGACGTTGCCGGAGCCAAAGAAGCGCCTTGTCAACGAGGGTCTGTAGAGAAGCGAAGGAGATAGCGGGGGAGGAGAAGGGGGAGCAGTCCCACCCGTACTGTTGATAGGCTGGTGGGCGAAGCTGCGCTCAAATTCACCCACCACACCGGAGTCCGCATTCAGGTCAATAAAGGAGACACCCGTGAGCCCGTCCGCGCGCGCCGCCCCGCGACGCCTCTGCTGCCGCTCTCGGGCGCGGAACTCAACGTCAGCGTCCCGCTCCATGTTTCGCTCCCTGGTGATGGGGTCGTCAGGGTACGCGAGGACGTGCCTAGGCCGGCGGCACCCGGCCCTGAGCGCCGGCCCGGGCACGTAGTCGATGGCCTTGCGGATTAGCGGATTGCTACTGAGCGCTGCCTTCTCGAAGTATCTGATGGAGATCTGTTTAAAGTTGTCAGCTACTGAGGGCATAAACAAATCCGCGTGCAGGCGGACATTGCGCACGTAGAATGGAGCGTTTTAAGACCTCCGCAAAAACTTGTTTTGCAGGGTCTGTAAACGCTTCAGGTGCGTTTCGGAGAAGTGCGCGAACGCAACACTGGCATAGCTAAAGACAGTTCTGATGCACGTCTTATAAATGTGCAGCTTGTTACGGACAGACATGCTGTTGCCGGGCCTTAGAAGGTGGAATAACCTGGCTAGGTAGAAGGACGCCCTGTCCCGTACGACCCGAAGGTGCTTGGCGAAAGTCAATCGCCTGTCCAGAATGACCCCGAGGTACCGCGTGTGGGTAACCCACGGTATGGCCTCTCCGAACAGGGACAGCTCCCCGTGACGCGCAGTCAGGGCATCATAGTCGCGCTTCCGGGAGAAGATTATGGCGGCACTCTTCTCCGGGTTAATTTCGGTCCTCCATTGGCGGCACCAGCTCCCAAGGGAGTCAATCACAAACTGGAGGAGACGGCGCATCCTGTCTACACGAGGCGAGAAGGTATAAATGGCCGTATCGTCGGCAAACAGCGCATAGTGCACGCGGTCCACCCGCGGCAGGTCATTGATGAACAGGGCGAACAGGGCGGGAGATAGCGCCCTGAGGCACGCCCGCCCGGATGGGATGACGCACCGACAGGGTGCCCTCCACACGGTACTGAAAAACCCTGTCCGCCAGGAAATCACCAATCAAGTGCACCAGTCTATCCGGCATCTGCATGTCGAACAGTTTGTGCACTAGTCCACAATGCCATACCTTGTCAAATGCTTTGGCAATGTCGAAGAACACAGCGCCAGTGTCAGCCGAGCACCTACGCGTGGCAGTGAACCGGCGCAAGACATGTTCCACCAACCGGTGCACCTGGTGGGTACAGGAGTGTTCAGGCCTGAATCCGAACTGTTCATCAATGTAAATGTTGTTCGCGGTGAGAAACTCCCACAAACGGGCCTGGATGACCCGCTCATAGAGCTTCCCGAGTGTGCACAGCAAACTGATGGGTCGATAGCTGCCCGGCGAGGTCCTGGGCTTGCCGGGTTCGGGGATGCCGATGACGTGAGCCACCTTCCAGGCTGACGGATAGTGCGAGTTGGCCAACGCCGCATTGAAAAGGTCGACCAGGAACCGGATCATGTCGTCCGGAAGGGCTTTCAGGGCCCGGTTCGGAACACCGTCCGAGCCGGGGGCCTTCTTGACCTGCAGTTTTCTGATCAGCCTCTGGACCTCCGCGAACGTTGTCGTCCTCAGTGGCTGACCAGTGGGCGGGACTCCAAGTCTGTCGGCGACTCCGTCCGCGATGCGGGCGACATGGTCCGGGTCGCAGGGCTCGGTGCTGGGCGAACACTGCAGCTCGAGGCTGCCCGCCAGGCACTCTGCCTTCTCCGCGTCCGTGAACGCCGTGGGAGCCCCAGGGGCGGTGGTAGTCAGAGGCGGCATCTGCACGACGCCGTCAGCCTTGAAGACGCGGACAAGACTCCAGAACGCGAGGTGGGATGGAGTAATATCTCCAAGGAGAGTGCTCCACTTCGCGTTCCTGAAAACTTTGATGGACTTTTTCAGACTTTTGGCCAACCGATTAAGGTGCGCCTTGTTGTCCGGCGAGGGAAACAGGTCATATGCACGGGTGGCCGCGCCGCGTTCTTTTGTCTTTTAATTTCGTTGATGTACGCAGGAAGCTCCCAGCGACCGGAGTCGAGTGGGACCTCCCTGGTGTTGGCCGAGATAATATCGCGCAAACCGCCCGTGACATAATCGACCGCGCGGTCAGTTCCCTCGCGGGAGACCAAGGAAGCAGGGGGAGGGAGGTTCCGAACCAAGGGGGAGTCCTCCCTTGCCAGCTCGTTGCTGACACCAAGCCAGTTGATGACCGACCTGGTGCCAGCGGGGTCCGACAAGGAAGGGCTCAGCCTAAGCACCACTGGCCTGTGGTCCGATGACATAACGTGCTCAACGACAATGCCACTCACATTGAGCGCGATTCGCTTGAGTATGAATATGTCAAGGATGTCTGGGTTGTGATCAGGATTAAAAGGGAAATGGGTGGGCTCAAAGGGAGCCAGAATACAGGTCATCGCTCCGCGCCCCCTCCACCAGCCTGAGAAGAGTTCTGCCATTCGGGTTATTCCCCCTGCAGTTCCATTGAGGATGCTTTGCGTTGAGGTCGCCGGCCAAAATGACCGACTCATCCAACGACAACACAGCCTCAAGGTCGGACCGAAGGACAGACTTATCGGGCGCCAGATAGGCGGAGACCAGGGTGACGGGGCGGTGACCTGACATGGCGAGCCGACACACCGAGACCTCCATGTTGGTGAGCTGTGGCGGGTCCAAAGGCGAGATGTGCAAGGCCTTCCTATAATAGATCAGAGTGCCCCCCCCCCCCGGGCACCCATGGCCCTGTCGTTGCGGACAAGCTCATAATTGGCAATCCTGGGGCTGCGGGCCCGCCCCTTGAGGAGCGTCTCCTGCACCAGCAGGACGTCCAGTTGGGAATCCTTCAGGAAAGCGGCGACCTCGTCCCTCTTATCGCGTAGGCCGTATACGTTAAATGTGCCCACGACCAACGAGCGAGGCTTAAGTCGGGCGGTGTGGGCCATTACGGGGTGCAGAGTGATTTTAAATTCCTGAAGAATACCTTGTGCGCGAGCAAGGTACTGAGCGTCTCCGCCTGGTTGCCTGCGGCGGCCCGCAGCTCCGCCGCCACTACGGACACCTCGTCCAGATCAATGAGCTCGGCGACCCTCATCACATACTTCAGGTCGGCGAGCGCGGCACCGTCCGACTGCACGGGCGCCCGGGTGAGGCCAGCGGCGGCCGGAGCAGGCCCCGGCCGTGACCGACCCCCCCCAGACGGCGGGGCAACCACACGGTCGTATGTCCGACCCCCACGGTCGTATGTCCGACCCCCACTGGGGCCTGAAACGGAAATAGGAGAGACGGGGCCGGGGGCCGCCGCATTAGCAGCCGCCGCCTTGCCTCTCCGACCCAAGGCGGGAAACTCGCGGTCGTTCAGGTCAGCAGGCAGGCGGTCTGTCTGGGATCTCGCCCGATGCGAGGGCTGAGGCCTGACGACTCGCTGCACCTTGGGGGCGCTAGGGCATCCCCTGTAGCTGGCCACATGGGCCCCACCGCAGTTGACACATTTTGGCGGTAGCTCCGTGTCCTTAGGACGCGGACAAGTCCGCGATTCGTGGGCCTCACCGCACCTGACACAATTCGGGTCCATGTGGCAGTTGCGGGAGCCGTGCCCGAACAGCTGGCAATTAAAACACTGCGGCACCTGTCCGTTACGATGCGGCTTCTCGAAAGTTACACCGGACAGACCGCAGACCACGGTCTCGCCGAAGAGCTCCTTGCACTTCGGGTCCCTGCGCAGAATGACGACCGCACAGGAGAAGGGGGTCTTGTCCCTGCCCCTGTGCATTCTGTGCACGCTGAGCACTGGGTACCCGCGTGCAAGGAGATCCTCCTTGACCGCCTCCGTTTCAATGTGGACATCGAGGCCCTTAATGACGATTCGAAGATTCTTATCTTCGTCAAAAGCGTACGAGTAGTACCCTTTGCCAATTAGCTTTTCCCAGGCGCGGTAGTCCTCCCGGCAGCTGGTGTGAATGACAAGGCCTCGCTGGGCCATCCGCGCCTTGGCGAAATTGAGGCGAATGCGAGTCGCCTCGGCGGATAGCCTCCCCAACCTACTCTTATCTTTGACGACAATGGAATCGATGCGGGGGACGCACCCGCTTTTCGACTGTAGTGGCCGGAGAGCCGGAGGAGGCGGAGGGGGAGGTTTGCACCTCCATCCCCTCCTCCTCCGCCACCACCGGCGGACTGACCTCATCCGAAGGCTCCATGACGGCGCCGGCGGCGCCAGTAGAGACGGCAACAGGGACGCCCAACAGTGTCGCCTCCGCATCACCATCGCCACTGGGCCTCGCCCTCTTGGAGGCCTCCGCAACCGAAGTCGTGGACTCGCAGTCCACATATGACCTCGCATAGCCGCCACTAGTGGGCGACAAAGGGGGCGAAATGTCAGCAGCAACATAGCTACGCTTCTGTTTGGACGACTTGCACGGCTTGTGCTTGCCTGCAGGCACCTGCAAGCCACCATCCTCTATCCTGTCCTTCGACATAACCAGGTGGAGGTCCTGGGAACTATTCCCAGCTTCATCCATCGCGAGGGGACTAAAACTGTTAGCCGACAGCAATAAACGCTCCAGCCCAGGCTCAGGCTCACAGGTCAGCAAGGCGGGCGGGTCACTAAAAACAGTTGGCCCCGACGGGGGGCAAACATTGGGAGTAATGGCGGGCGACTGCTCTCCCCCGGATAGAGCACCGGCCTGACTAAAGGACAGTAAAAACATGGCACGCGCATGCCCGTCATCCTCCACTATCGTATTTAAAAAATCGATATACTCCTTCTCCGGATCCTCTATCATAGTGAGAGGATACACGCAAATTTACCTTAACCTAAATACTCGCTAATCACAAAATACACACAATAATAGAGAACATATTCACACAAGCATATAAAAATCGTCACTGCCGAAGCGTCCTATCGCAATAGCCAAGGAAGAGTTAGCCACCATCACAGTTTTTTACCACAATTTACTCGGCTAGAGCCGCCTTTTCAAGGAAAAATCTGCGCGCACTCTGCGCCGGTAGGAAAATCAAACCACACCGTCTCTAAGCAACAAGCAAAAAGCAGCAAGCAGCAGAAGATTTTTTCAGCAGCAGAAGATTTTTTTAAGTAGCAGATACTCTAAGCGCAGCCATTTTCGCTCGCAGCCATTTTGGATCCCCCCTACTAATTTTCAGTTATAACATATACTTATCTAGGCTACTAATAAGTGCTAATAAGAGATGCTTTTGACACTTTCGTTTGACAGTTCCAGTTAGCGATGGGCGAGTCAACTCGTATAATCCGGATGATCCGAATCAGCGTCTAAACGAGTCAATCCGAATCAAGTTTCTGCGCGATCCGGATCAACTCGCCGCTGCTTCGGTCCCTCCGTTTGTCTCACTCGCACTCGCAATACAATTGAATCGGATCGTACAACTAAATGCGAATATTGCGAGTCACTCCAACTCGCTTACGAATACGAGTTACGAGCGGATACGGATAAGAAAGCCGCGAATCAAACGCCATGCGGCCGTGCCACGCCTTCCCCATCCGAATTATGCGGATACGAGTCAACTCGCATTCTGATCCGGATCGGGGGGCGAGTTGATTCGAATCATCCGAGTTGGAAAAATCTCAACTCGTAACATCGCTAGTTCCAGTCCAATACGACGTAAAGAGTGATGTGGCTAGAGCAGATCGATTGACATAGTATCCGATTAAGATTGATGGTGGCTAATAAAGGAATCGATTAATTACTGTGTAATCATTATTTTAAGGAAATCAAGTAGAGAGCCTATACACAGTCATTGAACTGCAAAAAAGTGACAGGCGATAATGTGGACACGCTGGACAAAAGCACCAATTTTTTTCAGGTACTTGTTAGGGCCATAGCTTCAAGTTTTTGATAGGAACCAACTCCTCCGCCGGCCATCTTTAATTTTATGGCGGTCATTTTAAATAATGTATATCATTAATATCTCGAGTTCTAAATAACGTAGAATCACAAACTTAGTGTCTATATACATAATTGGGGTCAAGGAATACAACTTGATATTTTTAGAGTCGAGTTCCCACAGGATATCAAACGGGACCCTGTTCCTAAGCTTCTGGTTAAAGACATTTATTTACTCAAAAGAAATTTAACATTTCACAAATAGAATAAATTAAATGTTAAGATAATTTTATGTCTATTCGTAAACGACTAAAAAGAAAACAGTGATAGAAATATCATTTGATTACTAAATCTAACAGACAATAAAAATCGTTTCCACAAATAATTAAATCTTAACCGCTTTGTAGGTACATGTGCAGTGTGCCATGATGCGGTATATGCCATATACCGGCTAGTATTAGTGTAAGAGAGTAGGTAGACGTAAATATCATACTTGCATTTGGTTTGCCGGCGGCCGATGGCCGGTCTGTTGTCGAGCACGAGATAAGACCGTGTTGAGGCCAGGGCCGTATTAGATAACCGGTATTTTGTTTAATATGTGAGATTTTAATTTATTTTTAAATATTAGAAGACTTGGAGCTGTTTTAATATTTTTCGGTAGGCCGTTATACATACGTGCCCCTTGGTATATGACATTTTTATTACCGAAGTTTTTTGTGCGTGGGAACGGCAGAGATAAATCATTGGCATTTCGAAGAGTTTTTACACCACTTTCTTTATTTGTTAGGAAGTTTATTTGACAGTGATTTTTTTTATGCAGAATGTTTCTTATTAGAATAATGGTGTTATAATAGAAAAGTTGATTAACGCTCATTAGTTTAGTTTTAGAGTAAACTACTGTTGAAGATGTTAAATAATTCAAGTGAAAAAGTTTTTTTACTAATTTATTTTGGATAGTTTGAATGTTTTTTATGTCTGTTTTAGAGGCACTGCCCCATATTTCGATTAGATAGTTCAAATGTGATTTTACTAATGAATTATATAGATTGTAACGTACATTAAGAGGAATATACTTGACAATGTTTCTTATACAAACCAGAACAGATGAGAGCTTTGCTTTTATTTGTTTTATGTGCGGTTTCCACGTTAGGCCTTCATCTAATACCAACCCCAGGTATTTTTCTTGAGCAGATTGAATAATAGGGATATTATTAACAGTTAGTGGATTGCAAGCAGGATATTTCTTGTTTTTAGGTTTGAATATTATGTAAGAGGTTTTAGATGCGTTTATTGTAAGTAAATTGGATTGGAACCAACTGTGCAAGATTTCAAGATCTTCCTGTGCTAGTTTGGCAATATCAATAATTGAGCTCCCATAATAGAAAATACATGTGTCATCAGCGTATAACGATATTTCACCATGTAAATTGAGAGTGCTTATGTCGTTAATGTAAATATTGAATAAGAGTGGTCCTAATATTGATCCCTGTGGGACGCCGCATTTTATGGATTGTGTTGTGCTCTGGTATTTGCCAATTTTGACTACTTGGTACCGATTGGAAAGGTATGACGTAAATATTTTAAGAGCATTACCTACTATTCCGATGTTACAAAGTTTATTGAGAAGTATTGAATGACTCTCTGTATCAAATGCCTTTTTTAGGTCAATAAATACGCCAAGGACCAGGTTTTTTTCATCAATGGAGGATCTGATTTTGGTTATTAAATCGATGGTTGCTGACAGTGTGTTTGATTTAGTGCGAAACCCATACTGACGTTCAGAAAGGTAGTCTATTTTATTTAGATAATGGTTAAGGCGGTGGTATAGCACCTTTTCAAAAACCTTTGAGATTACCGGCAGAACTGATATAGGTCGATAATTACCGGGATCAGTTTTCGGCCCAGATTTGTAAATTGGACTAACTTTCGCAATTTTCAGTTCGTCTGGGAAGCTGCCCATTTCTAGACATTCATTGATACATCTAGTAAGTGGTCCTATAATTAGATTTTTTATGCATTTTAGACATTTTGTACTGGTGCCATCGAGGCCTGTGCTGGAATTGCTATCTAAAGCGTCTACTATTTTTGTAATTTTCTCTTCAGAGCACGGAGTTAATTTTGACAACTCATCTGAGGTTGAAGCTGAGTGGTTGAAGGTATGTGTCAAATTATTCTTGTCTTGTGGAGGTATTTTGCGTGCTAGATCAAGGCCTATATTCACAAAAAAGGCATTGAAAATCTCACATACCGTTGCACCATCAGTAATAGTGACAAAGTTTCCGCTGTCCATCCGGCTGTCTGCGTATCAGCAATAGTAATAATTCAAATTTCCACAGAAATTGTTTTTCTATTGCTGCTTTAAAATACATTCATAAAAATAAAAATAAATTTAAAAATAAACAGTGCTCTCATACATGAAACGTAATTTTACTGCCGCCCATTACCATCGGTATATCGCGCAGTATAGAAGCGTAATATGTAACCACTAGCTGTTGCCCGCGACTTCGTCCGCGTAGAACTTGTATCTTAGAAAAATGATTGGTATTAAATTATTGTAGGTGGAACCTTAATTATCGCCGACCCAAACAAAGTTCTACCATCTTATGGGATTATTTCAGAGATAAAAACTATCCTATATCCTTCCAAGGGTGTCAAATTCAGCGTACGGAAAATTTCATCTTAATACGTTCAGGGATTAAGCGTAAAAGGTAACAGTGAAATGAGTTCATTAGTTTAAATTGCTAAATTTAAATTAAAAACTCCGTTTTTAGAAATATAAATATCTTAAGAATCATCAACAGACATTTCTGCTAAAATTGTATATTTTTTTATAATGTATTAAAGAAAGCTACATTACTGGATAGTTATGAAAACCTATCTAATGCTAAAAGACGTAGAACTTTCCATCTCCATCTGCTGTCCCCATTTAACGGTGTTGTTAGAGCATACATGATTTTCATTATCTAAAATAAACTTTATAAATTAACATAATAATCCGCAGTTTAAATGAAACATTACCTTCTTTTCGGTTATGGGAACTGGAAGCTGTTCGGTTCTGTCGTAAGGGTCGTGGTTCTAATTTATCCTTGCCTACTTCTCTGCTACCAGTCGGATTATTTATTTTGGCTTACCATATAATTAGTATAAAAGACCTATGAATTCCCTTACTTCAAAAAATACTTATTCCTCATACATACTTCCACCCTTTTTAACCTCCTTACAGGATGAATTTCAAGAAATGTTGTAATTAGTTACCTAGTCTTTTAGCGAAGTTCCAGATCCCTTAATTAAAAATTGTCTTGTTCCCTGTACAAACATCCAACTCCTTTTAGCTCATTTTGGGGATGAGTGTTTTCAACCCCCTTATGGAATCCATTTCAAGCAGTTTAAATTATGTAGCCCCCATAGGGGATGAATTTCAAAATAATCAGTTTTGTGGTCTTTTAAGATACAGGCTATAAGACCGAAGTTACAAATCTCTTACTATAATATTTTCTTGGTCTCCATCCCTTGAATGCCGTTTTAAACCCTTTAGGGGAGGATTTTTTCCAACACGCTGAAAGATCTTTTTTATTCTGATAATAAATGTTTATACAACGTTTTAAGTCTCCAGAGTTTTGCTAATCCAAACCTTGCACCCTGTTCGCGCACCTACTCGCGACATCTAGCGCCGCGCGTCAACACCACACCAACCGCCCCTCTCCGAGCAAGATCTCCGCTCTCACTCGACTCGATATACGGCACGATATACGATCGTCCGTTACGCATTAAATATTTTTATATTAACACTTCTATAAATAAAATACTT
Organism: Epinotia demarniana; assembly: GCA_945867215.1. Classification (NCBI taxonomy): domain Eukaryota; kingdom Metazoa; phylum Arthropoda; class Insecta; order Lepidoptera; family Tortricidae; genus Epinotia; species Epinotia demarniana. Next base: position 6,046,411 of record OX244262.1, read on the forward strand.
CATTGAATGGACCTTGGAAACCACCGAATCCTGCAAACACCCCCTTTTAACCCCTTTAGGGATAGAATATTCTTAAACGCTGGAAGTACTTTTTTATTTGATAAGTAATCTTTCTACAACGTTTCAAGTATCTTACTAAAAAAAAGCGTTTCCCATACAACCCTTGCCTTTTAACCCCCTTCGGGGTGGAATAGTCTAAAACCCAAAAACCCTTTTTTTGTAATCTAATAAGTAATATTTCTACAAAGTTTTAAGTCTCTAGCTCAAAAACTAAGTTTCCCCCATATTCACTCTAAACCCCAATGTCACTCCCTTAGGGGTGGAGTTTTCTAAGTCACTGAAACGACTTTTTCTATATTTGAATAAGTAATTTTTCTACAACATTTTTACTCTACCTAAAAAACAAAGTTTCCCCCATACAAACATGTCACCCTTTTTAAAACCCGTTAGGGGTGGATTTTTCCAAAACGCTTAAATTCTTTTTTTTGTATAAAAATAAGTAATCTGTCTACAAAGTTTAAAGTTTCTAGCTTTAAAGGAAAAGTTTCCATCATACAAACTTTGCACCCCTATTTAACCCCATTTAGGGTGCAATGTACTAAAACGCTGGAAGTTCTTTTTTTGTATCTTAATAAGTAATCTTTCTAGAAAGTTTCAAGTCTCTAGTTCAAAAAATAATTTTTCCCCCATACAAACTTCGCACCCCTATTTAACCCCCTTAGGGGTAGAATTTTCTAAAAAGCCGAAAGCACTTTTTTTGTTTTATAATAAGTAATCTGTCTACAAAGTTTCGAGTTTCTCTTTCAAAAGGGAAAGTTTCCCTCATACAAACTTTGCACCCTTATTTAACCTCCTTAGGGGTGGAATTTTCTTAAACGCAGTAATTACTTTTACTGTATTTTAATGAGTAATCTTTCTACAAAGTTTTAAGTCTCTAGTTCATAATATAAAGTTTCTCCCATACAAACTTTGCACCCCCATTTAACCCCCTTAGGGATGGAATTTCCAAAAATTCCATCTTATCGGTTGCCTACGTCATAAAAGGAAGTCCTGGTGTAAATTTCTAGTTTCTAGTCCCAATAGTTTCGGCTGTGCGTTGATGGTAGATCAGGTATCCTTCTTTTATATATATAGATTAATTTCCGCAGATTATGTATTACTATAGCTTCCATAATAACAAATAATATAAAACCGGCCAAAAGCGTGTCGGGCCACGCTCAGTGTAGGGTTCCGTAGTTTTCCGTCCGTCACAGTAAGTGATAAGATAAGATAAGATTTATTTGCAACCAAGTACTTAAAACTAAGATACATGGACCCTTGCAGGGTGTAGCAACAATCAGCGAACTTATACTATGTACATGATTTTTATGGAACTAATATCGATAGGTACCTACCTATTGATAAGTGTCCCCACTTAAGCGTTAAACAAGCAATACTTAGCGAACAATACAAGAAATACTTAACGAACAATTTTATTATTAGACAACGAATGACCAAAGACACCTAAGGCAATTCGAGCACGACAAATTTTCGACCTAATGTTTGGATTTGGGCGCACCTGCTCCGACCCTATTAAACACCGTCATGTACATGACGATATGAGCGCTCCGCGTACAGTGATATCTATCGGCAAATTAAGTAATGGTACCCTAATAAAAAAAAACCACTTTTTACTTTACCACTTTGTCAGCGTGATTGATATACATATCAGTACCAAATTTCAGCTTTCTAGTGCTAAGGTTACTAAGATTATCCGCGGACGGACGGACAGACATGGCGAAACTATAAGGGTTCCTAATCGACTACGGAACCCTAAAAATGTAATAATGTTCGTAATTGTTTTTTTAAAATAACTTAAACCAACTCTAAGAAAAATAAGTTTTACATTTATATGCAGGTTATATCGGTAAGATCCTTATCTAGTTGAATTCCCTGACCCCAAATACGTAGATTTAGACACCAACTTTGTGGTTCTAAGTGTCCTAGAACTCCAGATATTAATAATTAAGTAGTTAACTATAATAAGACAAAAAAAAATGGCCGATGGAGGAGTTGGTTCCTATCAAAAACTTAAAGCTATGGACCTAACCTAACAAGTGGCTGAAAAAAAATGGTGCTTTTGTCCAGCGTGTCCACATTTACGAGAATTTGTTCGGGCTTGGTTCGGGCACTCTGCTCCACTATGAGCCTCGCCACAACTGCGCCATTTTATACGCGGGAGACAAATCTGTAAGTACGCGAGTGCACAACGCTTTTAAATATATCGCGAAATCTAGGCCAATCCGTGTACGCCCACGGACCTTTGATACTCAGGACAGAGGGGCTACCCGCGAAGTGAAAACGAACTTCGTTCGAATATCTCCCTCTCTGTCGTGCGAACTAGCAACGTTTCGCGGTAGCCCCTCAGAGGGGCTACAAGACGAATACGAACTTGTGAGAGGCCTTCGACCTCTCACAGGCTGGCGCGGCCTGGCCGCGGCGGTCAGGCCTGCAACACACTGGCGCGGCCTGCGGTGGCGGACAATAGAAAATTTGACAGTGGCGGACAAGTTTACTATTGTCCGCCGCGGCCAGGCCGCGCCAGTCTGTGAGAGGCATGAACTTGTCATTAGCTGTCAAATTTACTATTGACCGCCACCGCAGTATTTGCTTTTCTTTTTGCATTATGACTTGCTGAAAAGTCGCTTCGCGTGCAACCGAACGTCCCCTGTCTTGTGTCTTGACAAATTGAGTAAGTTGTTTATGGCAAGTCATCATCAGACTTTTCAGCAAATTGTGCTAGACGACCTGGGATGACAGCTCTGTCATAATGCAAATAGAAAAGCAAATACCTACTGAATATGATAAACCTATGCCGTTGAAAACAGAAACTGTCAATTTTGTGGCCGCAGCGGACAATAGTAAACTTGTCATTAGCTGTCAAATTTACTATTGACCGCCACCGCAGGCCGCTCCAGTCTGTGTAAGTCCTGCCATGAGGTCATAGGCCTCTCACACACTGGCGCGGCCTGGCGGTGTTGGTCAATAGTAAATTTGACAGCTAATGAGAATGACAAGTTTACTATGGTCCGCCGCGGCCAGACCGCGCCAGTGTGAAGCCTGCATCACACTGACGCGGCCTGGCCGCGGGGACCATATATAGTAAAATTTACATTAGGTGTCAAATTTACTATTGACCGCCACCGCAGGCCGCTCCAGTCTGTGAGAGGCCTTAGGCCTGCAACACACTGGCGCGGCCTGCGGTGGCGGACAATAGAAAATTTGACAGCGGCGGACAAGTTTACTATTGTCCGCCGCGGACAGGCCGCGCCAGTCTGTGAGAGGCCTAAGCCTGCAGCACAATGGCGCAGCCTGTGGTGGCGATCAATCATGGACCTATAATGCTACATTTACACGCTTGCGGTGGCTTGGCAAGCGTCCGCAAGCTCCAAGCCTTCACAAACGCTTGGATGGCATTTACACGCTTGCGAGTGCGTTAGTGCATGTGGTCCGAATAGGCAAGCATGGCAGACGTCTATTATGGTATTCATCCTTTGGATCCCATGTGCATAATTCGCTTTGGTATGCCTCGAGAAAGGCCAAGGTCGGCCAACACTGAGGACAGGCTATAGGTGTCGCGAAGCCACTTCTGGTCGATCTCATGGCCGCGAATAAGTACAGATAGCGCTCTAGCTTAGGTATCTGTATTAGCATACATGCAACTATGAACCTACACTTATTACAGCTTGCGGAATCCTTTATATATCTGACAGATGAGCTCCCGCCTTCTGCGTACCGGCTCCATAAGAGCTGTGGGGACCTTCGTCCCCGAGAATGTCCTCCACCTCCCCTTACAGACATCCCTTAACCACACAACTGATGCTGTACCAATTCACACGCTATTGTTCCCGTTATATTTACTCAGGTGCACCCTTGACTGATGACGATACGGCCTGAGGCTGAGACTACCGAACCTGAGACCCTGTTGTTACACTAAAGAACTCCACGACTAAGAACTATGTTATCGCATGTACGTGACATGTACATGCGAGTACATGTAAACCTTATTCATATACATGATATACCGTCACACCTCGCAAATAGAATAAGACCTGTGGACGCACATAAATACATCACATCATAAACAGTCATCGTCGGAGCTGTGTAAGCACATTAACACACGTGTAAATGTACCAAATCGTTACAATAACATAGGATGCATTGAAAGTGATTATGGAAAGAGCTCACCCTGGTTTTCCTCCAAATCTAACACTACAAATCTGCACTTAACTGTTCGTACGCAATATAGCCGTTAGGTACTCTGACTATCCGCCTACCCGTCAACATTGTTATAAAATGATTACTTGTCGGTGTTGCTACATAAAATAATCGGCTGTTTGAGACATGACTATTAACATCAATGTAAATACTATCGTGAATCATGACCATTCACGACAATAGGTACGTGTTGCCACAGTGAGGGTCGGAAAGGCTCCTATGCAGCTAAATTAAGAACTGGACTGGGGACCGATTTTTGAATTTCGAGCGCTCGAAAATCAAACAAAAGTAAATACGTGTCAAAATGGCAGGCACGTACTTTCTACCAATAGAATTGAATACGAGTGGTCAGTCAATACCACTCGTTTTAAAATTTTCTATCGCTATTTCAAAATAGCATTTTGTAATTTTTGTCAGTTTTCGAGTGAAAGAGTCGAGCGCTCGAAAGTCAAAAATCGGTCCCCTGGTCTTAAAATGGCTGATGACTTGCCATAAACAACCTACTTCATTAAGACAGGTAATGGTTAGTGCCACAACTTCATACTAGTTGTGGCAAATAAAAAAAAGTGGGACTATGACAAGGACAATGAATGATATAAATTTCCCTTTCTGTCACACTTATCGAGATTTGTAGGTTCATGCGGTCAATTAGTACCTAAATTTGACATGGGACAGCTAATGACAAGTTTCCTATGGACCGCCGCGCCAGTCTGTGAGAGGCCTTATGTGGGTTAAGATCGTGAGCGTGAGATGTGTGAAAGAAAAAGGTTCTAATTTCTCTCAGAGAATTTGTATTTACGGCTGCTTTGACGTAAAACATGATCTATGGTAATGTTCAGTTTTGGTTCAGTTGTCAATAAAATGGGCTGATGGCGGCCGACGAAACCAAATTACCGAGTTCCCAGGGTAATCCAATCGAGGCTCGATTCAATGCCGGAGTCAGCAGATACCAGTACTTTTTCTATGCCATACTTTTTTTATCTAAACTTCCAGGAATGTGGCATATTTTAAACTTAATGCTTTTAAACCCTCCAGTTAACTACCACTGTGTAATCAATGGAACAAATACGACCGATGGCTGTCCATGTAGCAAACCCATTTGGGACAGGGGCGTATTCAGTGAAACCGTGCAATCAAAGTTTGGATTGATATGTGATAGGAAATACGAAATCAGTTTATCGGAGAGTTTGGCATATTTTGGCATGTTGATAGGTGCTTTGTCATTTGGAGTCTTGTCCGACAGGTACAGTGCCATTTACTTATTTTAGAACTTTTGAAGGCTCACCCACATACAGACGGAATTCCACCGCAGTTGCTACGTAATAAATGTGAGGCCTGAGTGGACGCCCCGCTCGGAGCGGGTTGTCGAGTGTCCATGTAAATTGCATTTGTTTCACATGGGCGCTGCAAAGTAGTGGCGACTACCCACAAGGCAGCCAAGACTCGCAGCTACAGCCCTTGAGGCTGCTGCATGCGAACCAGTCAAAAAAAAATGGGCGCTGCACGCTCCGCTATGAGCGGCGCCTCCACCCAGGCCTTACGCTAAGAAATCTATGCCCTGCCGCAGAATTCAGGTGTATAGGTGCCGCTATACGCTACATGTAAGTACGGAATTGGCGGAATAAATGGAGTCCGCCCTGCCCGTGTGGATAAGCGCCGGTAGCGCGGCGGAGGGCCAAAACAAAGTCACTCGTCACTCAGTTCAGTACCTACTGGATTTTCTGTGACCTTGCTTAGTCCGCCGATTCCGCTCGTTTGGCGTCGCCTTATGGGCAATCGACAGTGATTTTACCCCAATTTGTCAGGACAATATGTCGAACTCATTCCGTGTTGCCAGTTAACAGTAAGAAAGCGAAAATTGCCGCATTCAAACGGTCCTGCGAAGCGGCCTGCAAGATTGTTAATAACCGATGAGATAGGGCAAGACAGCACGTCTAACACACGGCCGCGACATACTCTCGATTTCTCTCGCACTATACCTCTTGTTCTAATGAGAGAGACGGATAGTGCGAGAAAAATCGAGAGAGCTCGCGCGCCGTCGCGTGATAGCCGTGCAGCATACAAAAATCGAGAGTATTTCACGGCCTCATGATAGACGTGCTGTCTCGCCCTATCTCATCGGTTAGTAATAATCTTGCAGTCCGCTTCGCAGGATCGTTTAAGGCGCCGTAGGTTCGTGATCTTCTCTCCCTCTCACTGAGCATAAGCGTGAGCGAGAAGCGTGCTCGGAAGCGCGCATAACATGTTTTTTAATTTTAATTTTTTGGACGTTTAAATAAATAAAAAAGTAAAAGCTGAGTTCTCTCAAACATGATATTGCCGATTTTTAGAAGCCATTTTTATATTTTTAGCTTTTGTGCATAATTTGTAACAAATATTTTAAGTGTATTTTGGACCCTTTTAGACCTATGTTCGTGATTTTTTTCTATCGGGCGAAAATTGCTTAAGGCGCCGTAGGTTCATGGTCTTCTCTCCCTCTCACTGAGCATAAGCGTGAGCGAGATGGAAGTGCATGCTCGGAAGCGCGGAAATCATGTTTTTTAATTTTATATTTTTTGCCGTTAAAATAAATAAAAAAGTAAACACTGATTTCTCTCAAACATCATATTGCCGATTTTTAGAAGCCATTTTAATATTTTTAGCTTTTGTGCATAATTTGTAAGAAATATTTTAAGTGTATTTTAGACCCTTTTAGACCTATGTTCGTGATTTTTTTCTATCGAGCGAAAATTGCCTAATCATGTTTCTAAACACTGATTTCCCTGCAGAAAAGCCTCAAGATTACTATTCGTATTTTTTTTTAATCATGTTATTATAAACAAACGCATTATATTTTTTCAAAATCTCTGTTCGCTTAACTTCGCTGAACCTACGGCGCCTTACTGATTTCCCTGCAGAAAAGCCTCAATATTACTATTCGTATTTTTTTGAAACCATATTATTATACACAGACGCATTATATTGTTTCAAAAACTCTGTTCGCTTAACTTCGCTGAACCTACGGCGCCTATCGCGGTTCTTGAGATACAGACTGGTGACAGACAGACGGACAGACAGCGAAGTTTTAGTAATAGGGTCCCGTTTTTACCCTTTGTGTACGGAACCCCAAAAAGTAGTATTGTATCTGTTGGATCGGGTAGTTGGGCGACAATGAGAACTACATGCAGTACACTTCTTAATAATTATATTATCGCAAAAACAGAATTACAATGACACGAATATCGATTTGCAAAGAACACACGCTTATGACAGTTGTGGTTGATCAACGACAAGATGGCGCGGGAATAGGGAGGCGACATATGAATAGTGATGTGCCATTACAACACTCCTCCTCACAACACTATTGCAGGAGTCCCAGCTTTTCCCTTAGAGTGGATAGTCTAGGTCCTGGGAGTCCCTTAGTCAAAATATCCGCTTCCATCTCTTCAGTGGGCATGTACATGACCTTCAGTACTCCTTCTTTGACGCAGTCTCTTATATAGTGTACCTTCAGGTCTATGTGTTTGGATTTTGGAGACACAATGGGATTCTGACTCAGTTTTAGGGCGGCTTGGTTATCATTCCAGATTGTTATCTGCCCCACGTTTACGCCTATGTCTCTGAATAATGACCTGAGGTGTACAGCTTCTTTGGCGGCCTCAGTGAGTGAAACATACTCAGCCTCCGCTGTAGACAGGGCTACGCTTCTCTGCTTCTTAGACGCCCAGCTGATGGCTGCTCCAGCGTACTTGAAACTGTATCCTGAACATGACTTTCGGTCCATTTTGCAGGCACCCCAATCAGCATCAGCCATGCCTTCTAACGGTTTCTGTGCCTTTTTGTATATTAATCCAATGTCCATTGTACCCTTTAAATAGCGTACGACTCGCTTTGCTGACTTGAAATGATCCTTCCCAAAACAGTCGTTGAATCTAGATAAGTAGTTCACGGCGTACGATATGTCGGGTCTGGTGGCTACTGATAGGTACATCAGCATTCCTATCAAGTTTCTATAAGGTAAGTTCTCCTCGTTTTCATTTTTATTAGGTTCTAGGTTTAGGTTGACTTCCATTGGTGTAGTAGTAGGATTGCACTCTTCCATCTTAAATTTCTTTAGTATTTCTTGAATAAAGTTCTTCTGTGTCAGTTTGATTTCCCCTTTTTTATATGTTATATCTATTCCTATGAGGCGTTTCGGCTTTCCCAGGTCTTTCATTTTAAATTTTTCATTTAATGTCTTTTTAATCTAGTTTTCTCGGGCAGGAATAGGCTATGAGTAGGTCATCCACATATATGGTGATAATTACCTTTTCTCCTCCTTTTGCCATTATGTATACGCACGGATCAGCCTTTGACGCTTCGAATCCAAGGTTCTTCAGCTCTGCATCTAATTTGGTGTACCATTGCCTTCCCGCTTGTTTTAGACCATAGAGAGCCTTTGTGAGGTGACATACCTTCTCTTCTTCTATGCTCTTAATATCCTCTAGCATTGTCTTTGCCTTGATGAATAAACTGGAATCATCTTCGTCACATGCCTCTACCATTATTTCTGCAACATACTCTTCTACATATTCCGGTAGTTTCATGAATATGCTCTCTTCTATTTCACCATTTAGGTATGCTGTAGTCACATCCATCTGGTTTAGTTCCAAGTTCTCTTCTATTGCCAGTCCTATTACAGATCTAATGCTGCTTAATTTTGTTACAGGTGCAAACGTCTCGTTGAAATCTATTCCGGGACGTTGTCCAAATCCTCTAGCTACTAGTCTGGCTTTCTTTGTCTCTTCATTTTCAGGATTCTGTTTCTTTTTTAGGACCATCTTGTTATCTATTACCTTCATATCTTTTTCCTTTTTTACAATTTTCCATGTTTCATTCATTACATGTGCTTTTATCTCGTTTTTGATAGCATCATGCCATTCTGAGTTTATTCCATAACTAGAGTCTGCTTGACATAAGTAAGTCAGTTCATTTACATCTGTTTCGTCTGATGGTTCATGATATTCATCGGAAGAGGATTCTTGGTTTAGCACATAATCTTTTTGCCAGGTAGGAGCCTTTATTTCTCTTCGGGTTCTTATATTTCCTCGGCTTCTAATGTTTACCTCCTCTTCACATGTACTTTCTTTAGTTTCAGGTTCATCATCATCAGAAGTTATTTCTTCTTCAGGATGTTCAGATTCTTCTTCTAGGGCTTCAGGAGCTGTTTTTTCAGGTTTGTGAGTGAATTCGACCTCTATTGCAGGTAAGTTTGCTTTCTTCCTTTTATGTTCTTCATTTTTGTTATTTTGTACGTTTTTAATAGTCTTCTTTTCCTTTTCAGGTTGCAGCTGTTCCTGTTTGTCAAAGAAATCTTCATTGTTTTCATCATGGTCGCTGTTGTTTATGTAAAACATCTTGTCAATGACTTTCACGTCTCTGCTTATGATTACATTTTCATTTTTAGGAATGTAGATGCGAAAACCTTTTGCATTCTGCGCATAACCGATGAAAACACCTTCAGTAGATTTTGGTGTGAATTTACCTTTCCTGTGTTTATCCAGCACAAATGCTTTACTCCCAAATACCTTAAGATGATTCCCAGATGGAATACGTCCAGTCCATTTTTCGTAGGGTGTACATCCTTTCAGAGCTTTTGCTGGGTTTCGATTGATGAGGTAATTCGCTGTGTACACCGCTTCAGCCCACAATTTTTGAGGTAAGTTTGCTTCATTCATTAAGCAGCGGGCTTTGTCAAGCAGCGACCTATTTTTGCGCTCGCTTTGACCATTCTGTTGCGTGTGTATGGCGCTGTGAATCTCCTCCTGATTCCATTATGCCTGAGGTATTCATCAAATTCTCTATTGGAGTATTCCGTTCCATTACCGGACTGTAGACTTTTTATTTCTTTGTTATGGAATTTCTCTACCTTGCTCTTGTATTCTTTAAACTTCTCAAATACTTCATTCTTGTGTGAGATGAAGTATATGCAACAGTACTTTGTACAGTCATCCAAGAATGTCACAAAATACTTTGCTCCGGCTAAGGTTTCAGTATTAATCGGCCCGCACACATCACTGTGGATTATTTCTAATGGTTGTGTAGACTGTGGTCCTTTCACAGAAGCGAATGGTAGCCTTGTCATTTTTCCCTTTATGCACACTTCACATGCAGGTAAAGACTCACCTTTAAGTTCTAGACCCTTTATCAGATTTTTATTTGCCGCTAACTTCAGGTCATTCTCATTCAAGTGACCGAGTCTGCGATGCCACATTTCAATATTGCTTGAACTTTGCTTGCTTGCCATATTTGCTTTTTCTCCTTTTGTATAGTACAAGCCATTTTCCTTTATAGCTGTTAAAGTTATTTCACCGTTGTTGTCTTTAATGTATGCTTTATCTTTAGTAAATAAGATACTGTTCCCTTTTTCAGTGATTTTTGCAACTGACAGCAAGTTGGTTGCTAAGGTAGGTACATACAGAGTATCATGGAGGTTATAATTATCATTATCTATGTTAAGACGCACTTTTCCTATTCCCTCTATTTTTGTTGTGTGGCTTTCCGATGCTAACCTCAAAGATCCAGTTTCCAAGTCCATATTTTCAAATATATCTTCTTGCGCACACATATGGGAAGTACAGCCGCTGTCCAGACACCAGGTATTTGCAGAGGTGATAGACAAACATGTAGGTGTTATGCTGAAATTCTTCTCTTCTCTTTTCTTAAAGGGTTGATTTTAATTTTTATTACTCCAACACTCTTCATATATATGTCCTTTCTTCTTACACTTGTTGCAATATCTTCCCTTCTTCTTGGCATAAAATGCACCTTCATTATGTTCTCTTTGTGTTTCTTTGCTTTTTCTGGCTTCACTTTCCTCCACTATTTTGATTTTTAGCTCTTCAGGTTTAGGAAGTTTGTCCCTCGACTCAACTGCTATGCGGAAGTTTTCATATGAAGCAGGTAAGCTATATAACATCATAATGCTTAGAAGGTCAGGGTGCAGGTCTATGTTCATGTCAGCTAGCTTGTCAACAATGTCCATGAAGTTGTTTAAGTGTTCACGAACATCGCCAGTATTTTGTTTCTTTAGTATGAGCTGCTTCAATAACGTTGCCTTTCTGGCTGGACCTGTGCTCTGGTATATGCTTTTTAATGTGTGCCATAGTTCGTAGGATGTTTTGCATCCCTTTATTTGTTTGAGTTCCGACGGCGAGATGAGTAGTAATAGTTCGGAACGTGCCAGCAAATCTTTTTGGTTAAATTCTTGTTTGGCTTTGTCGTTACTCTCAGGCGCAGTTATTTCACCACTTGCGTAGCCCCATAATCCATTTTTTATCAGCACTGCTTGAGCCTGGAGGCACCACGTATCGTAATTTTCTTTTGTTAGCGCCTCAATGCGATGGTACGCCGACGCTGCACTCATTGTCATTTCTTCTCATTAACCACGCTCTGCTACCAATTGTTGGATCGGGTAGTTGGGCGACAATGAGAACTACATGCAGTACACTTCTTAATAATTATATTATCGCAAAAACAGAATTACAATGACACGAATATCGATTTGCAAAGAACACACGCTTATGACAGTTGTGGTTGATCAACGACAAGATGGCGCGGGAATAGGGAGGCGACATATGAATAGTGATGTGCCATTACAACAGTATCCAATTAATTAATTATAAACAAGATTGTTTTCAATATTTCAAGAATATCTTCTGCACGTCTATTATGAGACGGCCGCAACAGTCTCGATTTTTCTCGTACTATATACCTCTTGTTCTAAGTGTTCTAATAAGAGAGAGACGGATAGTGCTAGACAAATCGAGAGAGTCGCGTGATAGCCGTGTTGAACACACGACAATTATAGGTATTAGGTAGCTTTATGGGTAGGTTCAGGCAGGGGTACTACATGGGATTCAAAGTAAATGTAATGCACGGAATATATGTATATCAAATAAGGGTATTTTTTTCACGATAACCAAACCAACATGACCATAAAACCTATCATGCTAGCCTAGCCGCCCTACAGTATTTTTATGTACCTATGTTGTTCCTACAGTATTTTTCAATACTCTATTTTATTTTCAGATTCGGCCGCTTGCTAATGTTCTCGATTAGCTATGTCACAATCGGATTCGCTGGTGTCCTAGTCAGCATATCGCCAAACATAGCCGCTTTCTGTGTGTTTAGGCTGTTCGAGGGGTTGGGTGCCGGTGGCACAATTGTCACTGGCTTTGTCCTCCTGATCGAATATTCGGGAACAAAACACCGAGAAGTGGCCACAGCTCTGTACCACCTTCCTATTAACATTGGTCACATGACTATAGCTCTTATCTCGTATTTATTCAGGAGCGCTTTCACTTTTCAGTTAGCTATTTCGATACCTGCGTTATTTTTTGCGTTTATGTGGCTATGTTTGACCGAGTCTCCGGTCTGGGCACTTGCTAATAATCAGAAGGAGAGGGCTATCAAAGGGATGGAGAGGATTGCTAAATTGTAAGTGTACAGTAGTATACATACGTGGCCCGTGGCGAAATAATCGGATGTCGGGGATCGGGTGTTGAGCCGTGAGCACATGGGGAGCCTCCTGTGCTCACGGCCTCTCTGGCCGTGGCGCCCCTCGGCCCCGTGGCATTTCGCCCGCTCTGCCATCCTATAGTTACGCCATCAGGCCACCCTGTCCCACTGTCAAATTGGCGCGAACAGCACGGCTATCATGGGACGGCCGCGACATACTCTCGATTTTTCTCGGACTATAGCTCTTGTTTTATTAAGGGTCGAACAGACTGCCAGCGCTTGACGAGCGAGTGATGCGCGCGGTACGGCCGGTCACACAGAGCACGCGTGCATCGGACTGCCCTCGCGCCATCAACCAGGCGGCATCGCGCTGGCCTCGCTCGCGCCATCAACCCGCCAGCACTACGTACGGACCGCGCGCTGCGCTGTCTGGCGTCACCGTCACACTGACGCGCCGCGCGCCACGCCCCCGTGGCGGTCGCGCGGCGCGACCGTAGCGGGCGCGCGGCCTGCGCGCGGAGGGTTGCTGGCGGGGCGCGACAGAAGCGGGGCGCGTTGCCAACAGGGCGCGGCCTGTTTGACCACGCTAGCGGTTTGTAGGGAAATATCGCGCGACCGTGTGCTGTGTGTTCGACCCTATAAAAAAAAAATAATAATAATATACCTAGCCTCTTTATTTCCTTAAAATAGTATGACTAAAACATTACATTTTACAACTTAATACAATAAATATCCACAGTTCTTCACATTTATTGAAAAATACAAAAATAACGAAAATATTCATTAAAAAACTTAGTATACAAAACATTTTTTTGCTTAAAAGAAAGTGCAGCTGGGAAAGTACAGTTGTCATTTTGAAATAAATAAATAATTTAATTAGAATTTATATCATAGTTGTAAAGTTGTATAAAATATAAGAGATTAAATAATCATTAGTTCACCCTATATAAGTGTTTTAATAAGAGAGAGACGGATAGTGCGAGAAAAATCAAGAGAGCTAGGATAGGTAGACGTGCAGGCTGTACAGTGTATCGCACGCATTAGGAGACACTACACGGACCGATCTTGGCCGGACTGCATGCAGGCCGACTCGTGATTCGGCCCGTGCGGATACGTGTCGGAAACACTGCGGCCAATGAAATCAAGGTCCATACTAGATTTTCTGTGACCTTGCCTTGCCATCCGCGAATATCGGCCGGACTGCAGAAAAATCTAGTATGGAGTGACCTTGATTTAGTTGGCCGCCGTGCTTCTGACTTCCGACACGTCCACACGGGCCGAATCACGTGTCGGCCTCTCTCGCACTATCCGTCTCTCTCATAATTAGAAAACAGAAAGAGACGGATAGTGCTAGATAGCTCGAGAGAGCTCGCGCGTCGCGTCTTGTGCAAATCGTGCAGGTGGTCGCTATAATATGTGAATGTGTATTTAACACTAATTAATTAATTTCATTTGCGGTTTGATAATAGGGTTAGGGCCTACTTGCCTGTGCAAGGTGCTTTGGGGTATATTCGATATATTTTCGGGTGACTTGAGAGGATGTTCGTATTTGGACTTGAAAGTCACAATCTAAGAATTATTCCTTACGAGCGATGCCATTTTTTGTGTAATTGGATATATTGATCAACGCTTGGTGAAAGTGAAAACACTGCTTGAAAATATTGCTGGATGTAGAAATTAAATGTTTTGAATATGCTTGTTTTAGGAGGATGTAATTTCGAAAACACTTGGAGTAATTTGGAAGTATTGTTAAAATGATTCTTATATATTATCAATCTAGGGTAGGTACGATTTACTTTTTAGGGTTCCGTAGTCAACAAGGAACCCTTATAGTTTCGCCATGTCCGTCCGTCTGTCTGTCTGTCTGTCCGTCTTCGGCTTAGCTCAGTAACCCTTACAACTAGAAAACTGCAATTCGGCGTGGGTAGGTATATAAAACAATCACGCCGACAAAACAGTAGAATAAAATCTTGAAAATATTTTTTTGTGACATAACTAGTTAACGAGTAGTAGACATACTTAACTAGTTAAATGGTAAGAAATGCACTTAATTTCGGGTACATATACATTGTCATTGAAATTTGAACCTTTTGCCGTGGTTACTTAGGTGGACTTACGGCACGGTGCTTCTTGCGCTCGCGGCTAGTTGTGATGTGCGGCTCAAGCTGCAACTCAGCTGAGTGGTCGCTAAGCGGCACATGAAATTAGATGGTCGCTAACCAGCGAAATGACCCTATACATTGGTGTGTTATAAAAATAATCATATTTACTATTATTGACGAGGGTAAGCTATAATAAAAACCCCAAAAGCCCCTTTTATGTTCGCATTCTGTGACAGACGGGCAACTACGGAACCCTACCCTGCGCGTGGCCCGACACGCACTTGGCCGCTTTTTCGTTCTAATTTGCCCCTTTAAAATATCTCATTGATTTAAGTTTTAGCAAAGATGTCTTAATATTTTTCATTTCATTTTCGAAATCACCCCATGTTGTGTAATTCAGGAACCTGACATGTTAAATCGTAGTCTGATTGCTTTAATCCCCTTTTTCCCAAACTTTATTGTCTCATAGACCACTTTCAAAAGTTAACTGGTTCTGGTAGACCCCCTACACCACATTTCTACCATATTCCCAAAACTCGGCAAAAAATGTGAAGATTACCTAAGTCTGGAGACGCTCGCGATCATTTGCAGCCTTGCAGTCGACAAGTTGTTTCCCATAAACTTATTGTTCCGAATTTCGATAGTCAGAAATTTATATCCATATAATTTATAGACATAAACATGAAGTCATAATCTTTGTTAAGTATAACATTTTGTAGTTCTAACATTAATGTTCTAATATTATGGGTCATTACATTAATGTAATGACCCATAATATTAAGTATTATAATCACAAAAGTCTGAAATTGATGTCCATAACGATCAAAGGTCTATCGATAATTATTCATAAATATTCTAAGGCATATATTATAAGGCATATCAACGTACCAATGATTGTTATTCATATCGTTTAATGCCTAAAGTGAATTACGTCTAAGATACCAAATCTATAACATCCAAAGTCATATAGATAATTACTCAGAAACATTTCTAGACATACATTTCAAAGGGGTACTAGGTACTACTGCGCGGTGGGTTTATGACTGTTTCGTAAAGAATACGTTTGAATAAGCATGTTTTATTAGAAACTATTTCTCTGAAATTAAAAATGGCCAAGATATTGCACTTCTAAGGCAGGTCGGTGTAGGTACGACGACGAGCGAAGCGAGGAGGAGTGTTAGTTGTACCGTGACCCTAAGCGCGCGAGCCGAGCGAGCGAAGCGAGCGTGCCGCGGTAGCGGCCGGCGAAGCGCCAGAAGCAATAATGACACAACATCCATTGAAATGTTGACAAGTACATATTTTTCCTAACTTTCGAGTCAAATATTACGGCCATTTTTGATTTTAGAGAAAAAAGTTTCAAAACAAAACATACTTATTTAAACGTATTCTGACCTCTAAAGAAAACGTGGGCGGCATAGATATCTTTCAATCGAATCACTCTTTTTTTTTGCCCAAGTACCCACATTAATCATAATGAATAGGTATGTGGGTATGTTATAAAGCAGTCTAGAAGAACGCGTTCAGTAACGTTCGGTAGTTAAAAAAATATGTATTTTATTATTTTTCTAGGAGTGTGTTTATGGGCTTTAACATTATGAAGAGTGACACCACCGTGAAATTGAATGATATGACTAACTAATCAGATGACTACCAATAATTATGGCTTGAAAAAAAAATACCTTACAACAATTATTACAAACTAGATTATTGCCTGTAACATTATTTAATTGCATATCACCGGGACATTGAACGTTATGCCTAACCAATTTTATGACTAACAATAATGATGACCTGCAAAATACGGAACTCCAATGTATATTGTTAAATTTTATGACTTTCGACAATATGACTAGAAAAAAATATGGTGGAAAACGTTATGGAGTGAAAAAATCGGATCTTAAATTTTATGGGAAACAATAGAGACCCGTTTTGAAGTCGAATGGTGTAATTTTAATAAAATGACAGTTTAATTTACCGACATTTTAATCGGGGAGCAGCGTAATAAAGCTGTCATGTATTTATCCAGTCATCAAGGCTAAAAAAAAAATATCTGGTTTCTGGTTCTTTACTATCGAAACCAGATACAATTTTGTGGACCCCCACTTACGAATTGTGCACCCCCATTTTTTTGTCACGCCAACGTAGACCCCCGTCGAGTCTCCTGTGGACACCTGGACCACTTTGGGAACCCCTGCTTTAATGCCAGGTTTACATTCAGCCAAAGTGGGCAGGACGGGCGTAATACCGCATTTTACGCCCGTCCTGCCCACTTCCCTCTGCTCACTTCGGCTGGATGTAAATCAGGCATAACGTTAGATTGTTTTTTTAACGCATTGTTGAGTAAGTCACAACGGTCTAAGTACATATTTTCGACTCAACAATGCATTAAAAATTATAATCTAACGTTAAAGCAATCAGACGATTATTTAATTTATCAGGTTCCTGAGTTAAATGACACGGGGTGATTTCAAAAGCCCTCAAGAGACACCAATGTAAACTTGGAAAGTTCGAAGCACATGTAATTCCACAGCTACTGACCGGAGCGAACAGTAGAGGTAGGTAGGACAAATAAACATGGCGTCTTGGCAAGTGCCGCCTGAGTTTAAATTGCTTTTAGTTTTAGTAGATATTTGTGATTTTCGACTTAACCCCATTTTCGAGATTACCCCAATGCGCCTTACCGTAAAAATGTTACAAAACTACCTTTTTATACTAATTTTATTTTAATAGATTCAGATATTAAAGATTGGCCTTGTCACAGAAGTGTATTGACAAAAATATTTGCATATTTCCAGAAACAAACGGCCAGATCCAACCATCAGAGCGGAAATTGAAGCGTTCCAAAATACCAGTACAAGTCACGTGCAGTACAAACTCTACCACATCTTTAAATATGGAAGGCTTACCAAGAACTTGGCTTGCATGTCATACTTATACTTCATTTGTGGCATGGGGTACTACGGCGTCTCACAGTACATATCGAAGATGAGTGGCGACATTCACGTAAACATCGTAGTGTCCGCTTTATTAGTGATGCCAGGCACTATAGCCAGCGTGTTTTTGCTAACCAGGATAGGGAGGAAACCGTTCCTATCCACAACATGTTTCGTTTCTGGTGTGTTTATGATCATTGCTGTGGTAATGCCTAGAAGTTTCCCTGGTTGGGTTAAAGTGATATTTGCATGCATTTCGAATTGTTTCTTCTTTATGGCGTTCATTGTCGTGTTCCTTTTCGGTGTAGAGTTGTTTCCGACCCAGATTCGGAACTCGGCTTTGGGGTTTCTTTCTCTTTTGTCCAGGGCGGGCATGATGGCAGCCCCGCCAATAAATTCCCTGTCTCAAATAGTCTCGGGCATTTTATTCGGAGTTATGGCGATAGTCGGTGGGGCACTAACGATTTGCCTGCCTGAGACGAAAAATAGAGAACTGCCCTCTACTCTAGAAGAAGCTAATGCTCAAAGCTAGATCGATATTAATCCATTCCCCGCCACTGACTTGAACTCAAGTGCATCACGGTTGCAACCCGCCTTGCCCCTTTAACATAAAGTCCAAAAACAATAGACTTAGGGCCGGCGCTCACTGATGGCGTGGCATGGTAGGGAACGGCAGGTTGTGCTGCGGTATCCCGCGGCGTTCCGTGTCATGCCGTGGCATCCTGTGGCATGCCAGTGCGTCTTCTCCCTCCCTAGCCCGATGCACGGACGTCTTCAATCTTTGTCTATATAAAAGTTATTTTGTTTTGTTTGGAAGGTTGTAAATTATATTTGTTTTGTAATAATATTTAATTTGTATTAAAAAAAACGGTTTTATCTACTATACCATCCCATACTATATGACATGGGTAGTGGTAAATCGCTAACTGGCCCCCTCAAAAATTAACCCGTTCGCCTATAACGTGGCCAGTAATTAACACCTCATATTAAAAATGGATTATATTATAGGTGAATAGAGTTCATTTTTAGTGTGTGGTGGCCAGTTATTGGCGATTTACCCTAATACCAGCAAGGCTATCATGCGATGGCGCGCGAGCTCTCTCGATTTTTCTCGCACTATCAGTCTCTTTCTTATTAGAACACTTAGAACAAGGGGTATGGTGAGGAAGTATTTTTCTCTCGTGTACCGCTTGAAAACCTTCCATTTTTCGTAATTTACGCCATATTTGGGATGGAGGGGAATGGCGGAAGATTGGGACAAGTGGGGACAGCTCGTGTCGGAGGCCACTGACTTAGCCTCAATGCCACACTGTACTACTGGGTCAAATCAATAGACTTAAAACAGTAAAAACATGCGTGGCGTTTTGGCCCCGCATTTTGTCTGCAGCGGCGAATGGGTTAAAAGTTTGGTTGCGTGCAAACATAAATGTTTTTTATATAAATATTGTTGTATACCTTTAGTTTTTTTAAATTATGTTGTACATTATATTTATTTTGGAATGATATTGAATTAATAAATCATTGATGGTTAAAAACAGTCTTATCTATAGTAGGTATTGCCGTATCAATCAGGATGGTATTTATTATCTTTGTCCAATGTGTATTTGCATCTCACATTTTGCTTAAAGAGTGTGTAAGACGCAATAAACTTAGGTAGATAATACCGACAGTATTTTTACTCATTTACGGTATCAGACATCACGGAGCGGGTGAACCTCGGTTCGTGTACTGCGGTGTGGAAGGCAAGGGGGAAACCACCACACTATGCTTCCTCAAAAAAGGAGTAATGGATTACTCCACCGACAAGAGCCAAGCTCTTAAATAAATGATGATGATGATGACGGTATCAGAGGTAAGAGATTTACCGCCTACGGGCGCAGCGGAAAATCTCACTTCACACCCCGAAGACGTAAAATTGTGTACGCACCACGGGCGGCAATTCGTAAAGCCCCAGGTTGCATATACCTCGCACAAATACCTGCGATCTGGGGCATTCACGTATTCACCGCCCTAGGTACGTAATATACACATCTCACATGCTTGACAAATAGGTATCATGTGTATGGGAACACAACAGCACCCACCCTATTCTGTAACTTGTTTTATGCTCACCTCAACGGTCACCCGCAAATATTATCTTGACACGTCAATGCGTATTAACTAAGCGTAGGTATTATATACTTGTAGAGGTCTAGTTTGGGGACGGGTGATCGGCGGGGTGAGCCGCATTAGCGCGTAGCAAATAACAGCCCAGCGCACTGCGCAAGGCACTATGCCGTGCGCTGATTCAGAAGTGCGAAGACGCATCTTCGTAAAAACGCATTTTTACATTTCAGAAAAATACAAAAAACTACTTTTAGTACATCTCTAGATGTGTATCTAGAGATCTACAGTCTACGAGATTTGGGATTGGTCTTTTTACAGCTTCAATATGACGTAAAGAGTGATGTGGCTAGAGTAAATCGATTGTCATAATATCCGATTACGATTGATGGTGGCTAATATAAGGAATCGATTGATTACTGTGTAATAATTATTTTTTGGTAATCAACTAGAGAGCCTATACACAGTCGTCTGCTAACGAAAGTGTTCTGTAAAGGCGTTACGAATGCAAAGACCTCGAGATTATTTAGAATATGTGTTTGGATCTACATGTAAAATTAATTTGATATATTCCTAAGTAAATTCATAAATAAGTGAAATCAAAAGAGCCTTTTTAACCCGTCCGAGGAAAAATTGCCATAATAATAATTGTTCAATAAAATCAAGTTGCAAAGTGGCATTGACATTTCTTTGGTTTTTTTGTCAATAATGCGTTAAAGAACGTCGAACGAACGTCTAATATCATGAGACGGCCGCGACATACTCTCGATTTACACAATACCACTTGTTCTAAGTGTTCTAATAAGCGAGAGACGGATAGTGCGAGAAAAATCGAGAGAGCTCGCGCGCCGTCACATGATAGACGTGTAGAAATCAATGCCATATTTTCGAACGGAACATTTTGCACATTCAAATATGTCGGTTTCGATCGATTCGTGGATCGATGTGATTTTATTTCGTAGCATCCGTGACAGTAATTAATTAATACATTGGTATTTTCCTATTCACAATTATTTGATTCATTCCGAGTTATTTCTAAATTGACAGACTCCAATCGATTGAAGCAGTGCAACACTAAATTTAAAAAAAAAAGTCGTAGGACGTAATTGTTCGCATACCGAGTTTTCAATGCTAATTTCTGCACAAATAAGCAGTAAAAAAATATTACAATAATTTTATAAGAGCTAAAAAGAGCGTGCATGGAGATTGAACTTTATTTCGTAACTCGTAAGCTATTGAAACTTTTTTTTACTATTTCGATGAGCAGTGCCAATTTACGTTATATGGGTGTCGCGAAGTGTCATAAGACCAGTCCTAAATCTCGTAAACTTGTAGTGCAGAAGGAACTAAAAAAAATATTATAGCCTGTCACTCCTACAATTATTAAGAGGAATTAACGGTTTAAGGGGATGCCTTGATTTGAGTCGTACACGCCCCCTAGACAGAGACACGCTGATGCCTTCCTTTGAAATGAGATGTTACTCTTCGGGAATCGCTGTTTTGGACAAATTTAGATAAATATACCTAACTTAGTGAAGGTTTATTAAAATTTTATTAAGCGAGATTTTAGATGAGATAAAACATTGTAGTATTGATTGAGTCGTAAAATAATGTATCGTTTGAGTAGGCCGAGTAAAAAAAGGAAAATACAGCCCAACATTGGATTTTTTTAGATCGAGAAAATTTTACGCTATCATGTATCGATAAGATCAGATGAACAATGATATAGTCAAGAATCACATATCTGAAAATCAGACCCTATTGTTTCTTAATTTAGTCAGTACGGCGCGGCGTTTCAAAGCACGCGATAATTTCCAATGCACCGCCTTAACTCGCATTGCTACAAGAGAGCAAACACAAACCTTGTTTGGAAGACTGAAGGTTACTTTGACAGCGAACGCCATACTGTATTCTCGTTCTTTGCTGCGGATATGACAACACATGACACCTTTCCGGCCTCGACTTCGAGCGGCGGCGGCAGCGGTCTTCTAATGCATTGCGTGTGATCCCA
The DNA here is from genome assembly GCA_945867215.1 of Epinotia demarniana. Classification (NCBI taxonomy): domain Eukaryota; kingdom Metazoa; phylum Arthropoda; class Insecta; order Lepidoptera; family Tortricidae; genus Epinotia; species Epinotia demarniana. Next base: position 6,068,298 of record OX244262.1, read on the forward strand.
ACTCACCACAGTGCGTTACGCGTCTCGACCGCGCAATGAACAGATAACGCTTTCCGCGCCGCAATTCGCGACCGGGCCAAAGTAGTCTCCGGGAAAAAATAAAAGTCTTGTATCAATATACAATATTATTTTCAAAAGAACATTCAAAAATTGGTCCTAAAGTTAAAACATCGTTAACAATGCCTCTGGAATGTTGTCACCATTCACAATTGGTTCTATAGCTGTATTTTGTCGAGTTGCAGAGAGCAGACACCCACTCTCCAAGCCAGTGGAGTAACTATTTACTTATATCGATCTTTCTATGTCTCGCAATATGAGAAGTTTGACGTGTGAGAATTTATATAAATAAAAATATATGGAATAATTAAGAATGTCATGATTCGTTAAATAATAATAAAAACACTTTGTAAATTCCAGATTTTTCCACAAACCCTAAATAATACATGAGATCCTTAACAATAACGATTCTAGACCTGACAATACTTAAGTCAACAATATCTATAATAATTGATACTATAATGTTACCTATCGACCATTGAGACCGTCATCACAGTATAATCTACTAAATAATTATCTTAGGTACAGGAATGATCTTACTTTAACTGTAATTACATTAATTTACATTTGCACTATGATATAAAGTAGGTGAGTGGCTTTGCGGCCAGGCGGAACGGCGTCCACAGCGCCACTGATCACTGACAGACATTCCCTATGACCAATCTACTCGTACATGTATCTTCACTTGCAATGCTGACGATAGAAAAACTTACCTTTCCCCGTACATCACAAGCAAGTTACGTAGCCAGAGGCTCTAGTATAAGTTTTACCGAAACAAAACTTTACGATCGCGTTTGCGTTTTACTCTCAATAATATGGTCACTCAATATGGTTACTCTCAATAAACATTCTAAGCAAGCAAGGTAGTAAAGTGGCCAGTTACTAACGATTTACCCACTTGTATGATTTGAATTAAAAATGTATAATATTTTCAAGAGTTTTATATGCATTTTTAGTATTAGCTTTTACTCAACTCGCAATGTACGTTTATGTTTGTTTGTTAAGGTCAAATCTTGAAAGTCAAATTTGACCATCAAGCTATCCTGATGATGGAGACTGAAGATGGCCATATCAATTCCTGAACTAAACACGAATTAGTGTGTTTGTGCAAATTGAAACCCTCTGAACGAGTGACTGTGTAAAAAATGTACAGTCGAATATAAACCGAAATTTGTATACCTCTTGCCTACAAGGCGATTGGATTTGACGAAAATAGACTTTAACGTCATAATAATAGGAACGCGCCCCTGAAATGCAATATCTTTACCAAAAATTACCTACATTACAGTAATTTATGATTGCGTAATTAGCATGGAATGCCCCCTTTCATTTTCTCGTCCCAGTAAACATTTTGAAATTTAAACAGTACAGCTACTGATTATCCGGGGTATCTATTTCAAACTTTAGATTGACTATAGGGAAAGGCTGTTACGGCAGAAGTAATTCAATTACTGATATAATGTCTTTTGTGCTTCATCTCGTATCTACAACATATCCCAAATAAATATAATACCTTTAAATTTATATTTACCTACTCCTAGCGCAGGAGGGAACCTATTATTTTACAAGAAAACTCGAATACCGCGGCATTGGCCTCGCGGATCGCAATATTACTACGAATCCTAGAAGTACGATAAAATATTTACAAAAGAAGTATTAACAATCGTAAAAACTATAAAATACTATGAAATCGATATCTTTCACAATAAATAGTCTAAAAACAATGCCGAAAGTTCATATAAAAGTCGAAACTGTCCGAACACACCGTATCCGTGATAAAGAATATTCTAAACATTCTTTTACCAGCTAAATTGTTTTAAAATTCCTGTGTGAAAACTTTGGTCATGGTGTCGTTTCATACCCGTGCTCCGGTCGACTGGTCAAGTCGGATACCCAAGATGCGTCGAACACTGGCTGGGGTGCTGTCACTCAAATCCCAAGCTGGCTTCAGTTAAGACTCCTCTACGCTCGGATTTCAAACCGCCGTCGTTTTCTGTCACCCCGGAATCTAAGCTTGCTGCAGTTAGAACCCCTTACGCTCGGAATTCAAACCACCTACGCTCCTTGGCACCTCGGAATCCAAGCTGGCTTCAGTTAAGACTCCTTTACGCTCGGATTTCAAACCGCCGTCGTTCTGTCACCCCGGAATCTAAGCTAACTGCAGTTAGAACCCCTTACGCTCAGAATTCAAACCACCTACGCTCCTTGGTACCTCGGAATCCAAGCTGGCTTCAGTTAAGACACGTCTACGCTCGGATTTCAAACCGCCGTCGTTCTGTCACCCCGGAATCCAAGCTTGCTTCAGTTAGAACCCTCACGCTCGGAATTCAACCGCCTACGTTCTGGCACTTTTGACACGGGTTCACGACTTGTTGCGACTCGGCCGGCCACTCTCAGTATCAAGCCCTCTGGAAGCTCTAGAGGATATCATTGAGGAAGGAGTTGTCCAGCGAGTTGAGTAGCTCCTGAGCGGTGAGGTTACTCGCGTCGCTGCTAGGCATGTTGTCTAGGAAGTCTAGATTGAAGTCTGTGGGCGCGTTCGTAAACGAGGGGTTGTGTAGCGAGGGGAACTGCAACGCGCCCGCGAGCATGTTCGATCCGTGTGTGTGCGAGTGTGTGTGCGCGTGCGTGTGCGCGTGCGCGTGCGGCTGAGTGTGCGAGCTCATGCCGCCCATGCCCTGCATCGACATGCTCTGGTTCTGACTCATGTGGATGTTCGGCATCTGGAATGAACACATTAACATTAATGTCATTTGTCTCTTTGTTTTAAGTTTCATCATCATCATCATATTAGCCGAAAGACGTCCACTGCTGGACATAGGCCTCCCCCAAAGAGTGTCAAAGTGACCGATCCTGCGACTCCCGCATCCAGCGGACTCCCGTGACCTTTACCAGGTCATCAGTCCACCTTGTGGGGGGGGGGGGGGCTACCCACGCTACGCCTCCCGGTACGCGGTCGCCACTCGAGAACCTTTCCGCCCCAACGGCCATCGGTTCTAGGTGCTATGTGCTCCGCCCACTGCCACTTAAGTTTAGCGATTGGGAGGGCTATATTGGTTACCTTGGTTCTGTTGCCAATAGCCTCATTTCTGATGCGATCACCGCAGAGAAATTCCCAACATAGCCCTTTGGGTGAATTTGAACCTTCTTATGAGCAAGTATAGTTTTAAGTTTTAATAAATAAATGTTTGTTCGTTATCATTATTCGCTTGACGACCGTCAGAACATCTGGATTTATTTCGAATTATAACAGGTCTCTCTCTAATTAGAGATTGCTAATGCAAATGGTGGATTTGGCTAATTATTTAGGCACTAGCTAGAATGTCCTGTCGTATATATAATGCTGACATGTATTTTTTTTTAATCAATTATGTCTGAGTATGAGTATGTACACGCCGCTGGACCATAGTGAGTAGGGAATGCAAACCGGTTATAACCGTAACCGAAATAATCGGTTATAACCGGTTATTTGGCCAATTTTCATAATCGGTTATTGAGAGTTTAAAATAACCGGTTTCGGTTATTATCGGTTATTTCTCGTATGACATTTTTGCCTATAACTTGCTACAACAAATACCAATTGACATATAAATCCTGAATTTGTTAATTGTAATAAACATATACGCAATGATTATTAAATAACTTCAAATATATTTCAAGTCAAAACTAAATATATGCGGGTCTACCGGTTAACAACAGACATAATAAATAGTGCCAATACTAGCTGCTAATCCCGAAAATACCACGATGGTCGTCACCCGGCAACCGACCCAGCGCCGCTTTCTCTTCCTTTGTTTATTACCGTCTTATTGTTTAAGAATCTTATGTCTCTTTCGCACTGATAAGGAAGGGTGGTTTAAGCTAATGGAGATCCATTAGCTTAAACCACCAGCTTAAGCCACCTGAGCGGCTAAGTTAGAACGTCAGTCACCAATCTGTTTATCGGGAAATAGCACACATGTTAACGCATTCGTAGTGAATTTTTTTAAAGTTATTATTATAGTATAGGTGTTGAACTGTTGGTGTTGGTTGAGTGACTATTGAACTATAATTTGCCGTTACAAATGTTCTAAGGTAAGAAAGTGTTTTATTTACTATTTTTAATCATTTATAATTTAATCTATCTGTGTACCTATTTAACAAAACTTATTATTTTACATCATGTCAGGATACTTATGATAATCATGTGTCTATGCTTAAATTCAACTTATAATGTAATGCTAACCAAACACAAAAAAACTATTTTACATTGTATTAATAGTATTTCTAATGTTTTTATTAGTTTTTAGCCCCTGGGCTCGAATAAATAAATATATGACCATAAGTTAGAGCAATCTAAAATGATATGTTTTTCTATTGTTGAATGTACAAAAATTTAAGTGCAGTTATTTATTTAAACTTATTTTGCTTGACAGAGCTTGAGGTTGTCCTCAAGTATGGAAAATTTACCAGTAAAAGTGAGGTTTGGAACCACTTCTTACGTTCTTCATCGGGCCAGAAAGCCAAGTGCATACACCGATATGTGATATGAAACATGTAGATTTTAACTGTTAATATTATATTATATTATATGGTTACTTTACTAATGTTGATTGTTAAATTTTAAATAATATTCATAAATCTTTTTAAAATTGATAAACCAAGTCTAAATTAAGCTTTTGTTTCATTTGCTATGCCCGATACCTAGTTTATACCGTTATTTAGTGATATTTACCCGTTTTATTCAGTAATGAAAAATAACCGGTTATAACCGAAACCGGTTATTTGTCGGTCATAACCGTAACCGAAACCGGTTATGGAATTTGACCGGTTATTGCATTCCCTAATAGTGAGTGACAAGAGTAGGCATTTAAATGATCATATGAGAATTTTTAGAGAATAATATAAGATAATGTGTATTTTGTAACTCGCCTGTCCCTGAACGTTCATCATCTGGTTCTGCTGCATTATGAGATGCGACATGGATGGCTGCTGGTTCGTTGTTCTGGAAATAAAAACGTTGTTATCAAAATCTCAACTATCTATGTTGACGAATTTAGTCGGGCTCAAGAAAGTAGAACTAACAAGAAGTCATTCGCGCAGGTTTACTTTTTAAACTTCAGTCTTCAAAACTATGTTTACGTATAGTTTTTTGTGTCATAGATAATTCTATCCCGAGTGTTCATAGCCATGTTGCATGATTATGTCGGGGGTTTTTCAACTGTTTTAAGGTGTATTTATTTAATATATACTTCATTACGATAATTTGATGGTTTACTATCCATTAAGCATCCCTACTGTATCAATTTGAAAAGGAGGCATCATGGCTATTCTCAGGAAATACAGATGACGGGAGCGAATCTATTCCTCAGCAGGGCAGTTATTCGCTACGCGCTAATGCGGCTCCTCGCCCCGCCGGTCACCCGTCACGAAACTAGACCTCAACCTACGCTTGGTTACAACGCATCGCGGTGTCAAGATATATTTGTGGGTGAGCGTTGAGGTGAGCTTAAAACAAGTTACAGAATACTGGTCGCATTAGGGGATTTAGGGGGGACGAGGCGAATCGCTTTGTGCGCATAAATGCCAAATTGACAACGTAAGGAGGGGGTTCTGCCTTTTCTCCGAATTTCACTTGCCAACCAACTTTTCGCCGATGATTCACCTTGACAACTAACTTATGGCAAATTTTTGTATGACAACAGATTCATTTGGTAGAATTATTGATAAGTCGATTATTATAATGAATTAAAAATTTTGGCATACCTATCATATGGCAAATTTTACAGTTGGACAAACAACTACTAACCGATTAACGTTTCGTCAGTGCAACAGTTCCCTTTTCTTACATAAGCCAACATAGTCAGACTTTTATTCAACGTGTTTTTATATAAGTTACAAGGAAAGAAGTGGGGATGGGGAGACGAAGCCATCGACAAGGGGGGTTCGGGAGCGAAGCCCCCGCATTAAAAATAACATACAAGCGTTACAGTGATGTTATTTGTAGGTTAGGTTAGGGTTAGCTTGTGTCCCTCAGAGCGGAAATAGGCACCCCGCGTAGCGGGGTGACGTCGACACGTTGGCGGTTAGATAAGGTTTAGGCAAGGTTATTGGCTGGTGTTTGTTTAAAAAAATAGCACATGTACACCTACATACATACATTCCACCAAGCAATAGTCCAAAAGTAATGATGTAAACACTTATCTCCAATGATGCGATAATTCAGATACCGTCATTGTCAAAAAAACAAGTGAGCGCTTGCGCTTACTCACTTTGTAAATACGTTACATAGTTACTAAATAAAACATCTGGTAAGTGTTATACCACGAAATGTATATAAGTCAAACTGACCCATTCTGCTACTCGAAAGGTGGCATTTTAAAAAGTGACTATGAAAAAAAGTCCAAGCATACAGTTGGTAACCGTGAGGTTAGGAAATAAATCTAAACCCTTTGATAAGTTGACACTTAATCATTCGGCGAAATGACATTATGCGAAAAATTGGTTGCGATGTGATATTCGTACATAAAATTTTCGGAGATGATTTAGAGAACCCGTAAGGAGGCATTCGCTCCCCACGTCTGACACGGCGACGGAACGGGGTTGGATTTAATTGTCCATAATGCTTATTCCAATTTCGTGGCCAAGCTTTTAGCCCGTACCTCTGCTGCTGCTGTTGCATGAGTTGCTGCTGGATCCGCGAGTGTTGCATGTGCATTTGTTGCTGCGACATGCCGACACCCATGCCGCCCATACTGAAACCACCGCCTGAAAACAAAACTTCTGTTATTTGACACCGTACATTTTTTTAATACAACGACGGTGGCAAACAAGCGTACGGTCCGCCTGATGGTAAGCGGACACCGCAGCCTGTAAACGCATGCAACCCTAAAGGAGTAACATGGGCGTTGCCGATTTGATATGTTTGAGGATTCGCCGTTTTGACTGCTGATGGAACAAATGCCCTCGCTCTCAACACAACGCATCTTCGGGAGCTCTGGCGACCTTGCTCACCTCCGGGAACACAGAGCAAGTAGTAGTATACAATATTTTTTCGCCACGTATAATGTATTAAAAATGAACGCGAGTGCTCATGACTAAGAACCGCGAATCTGTTCAAAACATGTAGAGCTTTTTTCGACTTTAAAGACGACGAGGTGGGACCCGTTTTCATTTTATGTATAGTTATAAAAAAGTAAAAAATGTTTTCTTTATTCATATTAAAGGGAAAATTTGCTGCTATCAAACGTCAAAAATGCTCTGTAAGTATTGACTTCCAGAGCATTTTTGACGTTTGATATCTAACTGAGCATTTTTGTATTTCCCTAAAAACTATTTAGTTATTAGGGAAATACAGAAGTGTGAAGTGAAAAATTTCTGTGGACAATCTGCTTCCATTTTGAAAGCATTCCGTTTGAATACTTAAAATTCATTAAAATAGAATAAAGTTCGAAGCTGGGAGGAGGTCAGAAACATACATTTCTCTTACGTAATAAATGAATAGCCCCTAGCTTCCAATGTCACCATACATTTTATCATCTCGGGAGAGCAAAAATATTTACTAAACTAACGTGTTGTGTCTAGGTATTTATGATTGCCTTAGCCGTGTAAATCACTTTGTAATTAAATTATTAATGCGGCAAAACAATATCCCTTCATAGCATTTTAGACCGTAAACCCATGAGTATTAGCTGTCTAATCGCGTATAGTAAAACGAACTTAGATCATTCTGATTAGTGCCTACAGAGCGGTCTTATCACTACCGTATTGTGGGGCGGAAGTAGGTATTGAATCGGTATCAAAGTAAATTTAGTAACAATTCCAGGAAATTGTTACTAAATTCACTTTTTATATCGTGAGTCAAGGGTTTTTTGAAAAAAGGGACTTAAGCTATTAATAATCATTACGCAAATCGAATTACCTTCATTATAAGCTAAATAAGGCTTGTCTTATGGCTACTAGACGAAGATATATTACACACTACCAGGACCAATTTTACTATGTAATATAAAAACGATGTCTATACGAAATTCCATGTTTATAAATTGCCATCAAATCTGGCGGCATACGTTTCCATTAACGAAACTAAGGCAATTTGATGCAATTGACCCAGTTTTAGTGTGCCACTTATCTACCTATTTTTTAGGGTTCCGTGCCCAAAGGGTAAAAACGGGACCCTATTACTAAGGCTCCGCTGTCCGTCCGTCCGTCACCAGGCTTTACGTCCTTATTTTTATGAATTGAAAAATCTTAAAATATCAAACACAAATGAAAGATGGATACTTGCCGAATATTTTCGTAATGTTGCTAATGAAAAAAAACACAAACAGAGATATATGAATAGACGGTATTTTTAACCTAGAATATTGTAGGTATTATTTTCAGCACCAATGCAGATTCCTCACCCTCAACACAGCGTACCCTCGGGAGCTCTGGCACCCTTACTCACCAGGAAAACAACACTAAATAACACAAATCGAGTACTGGTGTTATTATGTCTGAGGTCTTCTGTAAGGTGGAGCTACCTATGGGGCTGTCCATATATTACGTCATTTCCAAATAGGGGTCTTTATTAGACGGGGAGGGCCCATTTCAAGGATGATAGGGGGGGTCAAAAATCGACGACGTAATTTATGGACAAGCCCTATCCAGTTGAGCAGCTCAAAATACGAGCGACATGACATTCCGCTGTTCCTACGCGAGCTACGGTAGCCTAGTGGTTCAGGCATGCGGCTGTCAAGCGGCGGTCGTGGGTTCGAATCCCGGCTCGTACCAATGAGTTTTTCGGAACTTATGTACTTACGGAATATTTACCGTTAGCTTTTCGGTGAAGGAGAACATCGTGAAGAAACCGGTCTAATCCCAATAAGGTCTAGTTTTCCCTCTGGGTTGGAAGGTCAGTCGCTTTCGTAAAACTAGTGCCTATGCCAAATCTTGGGATTGGTGTCAAAGCGGACCCTGGGCTCCTTTAGGGGCACAACCGGGAATAACGCTAGGAGGATGATGGATGACTTCTGATCTATTTTGAACTAAAAAATGTTGGGTCAATGTCTTGTACAGCATATCCACTGTACATGGGCATTAAAAAAATATATAAATAACATTATTTCAGTGTCAGTTTCGTGACGAAAATTAAGCATACAAATTATGTGAAATTGAACGTGATTGATATTTAAATAACGTGTATATACCTATGCATAGCATTTATGAATTTAAAAAAAATATAATCATATACTTAATTGTCGTCACAAAACTGACACTACCTTAATTTTTATTTAACATCTCACGCTAATTGGGTACACGATTTTTTTAATGCCCATTTACTTGTACTGTGCGTAATTAAGTTTGTTCTTGTAAGATAGTTAAGTTCACTAAGCGAGAACATGTAATTGGCTCTGTAATTCTATTGTAGTGTATAATAATATTTCACGCTGTTGGTTCTTTATGCATGCATAGGTACGGTTCTAAAAAAAAACCTATGCCGCAGGCGCTCTCCGCTACTAAGCGGGGAACCCACAGGATCGTAGCGTATCTTGAAAAGGGGTTGAAAGTGTGTACACAAATATAAGTTACACCGGCAATCTTCGTCCACGCCGAAGAGCGCTGACAAGTACCGAATGAAATCGAACGTACCTATGACCATTTCAATAAAGACCTTGTTGCACTATACGTAAGGTACCAGGCAGCATAAGTGCAAGAAATAGTTTGGCTTGGCGACCGAATCCTACGCCATCTATGTGGCGCGATGGTGAATATCATTATAGATGTCAATGGAGACCTCAGATTTGCAAGATTTAACTAGATGGCGTTGTTAACAAAAAAATAAATAAAAAGGCACATGATCTATTTTGTTCTCGTCATAGTTTTTTGTATTTTCTTGGGTAACATTATTATTCAGTAATCTTGCCAATAGCATTTATGATAATGGCGGATTTATACGACGTAATTGGAATACATTTCCGATTTTTGTTTGTTCGCTGGCTTTGTTTATTTATTCTTTTGTATCCTTGTGTTTCTGCACAACGAGTAAATATTCCAAAGATAATTTCAAAAACACTTTTTCCCAACATCATGGTTGGGAGCGGATTTGAACCTGAAACCTTCGGCCTAGGTTGATAATGACCTGTATAGTTCACCACTGGGCCACCGGTTTAATTGACAGCATGGTTCAAATTCACTATCAGTTAATTTGAATGCTCAAATATTTATATTCATTACGACTAGGATTCGTATAATAACTAAAGAGGGTAGATATAGATGATATGAAACTACCATATTTTTTTATAACAAAGATTCACTGCGTGTTCGTTCGTCAGCCGTTTCTAATTCGATTCCCTATTTCACTTGCGTTTTTCATCTTTTCCTCGGTATTTATACATTTAATGATGAGTTCTCGATCTAATATTGATCTTGTTAAAAGGGCGCAAATAATAGCCTTATGTAACGAAGGCCACAATTTCTCAGAAATTGCTAGTGAAACCGGTGTAAACGTAAGTAGTTTTTTTTTATTGTTTTAATAGACGCCGTGGTAACTATTCGCTTATTATACCTATTTATTAACTGTCATTGTTGCAGCGAAAAACGGTTGCTTTATGGGTACGGCGATTCCAAGAGGAAGGATCTTTGCTACACCGGCAAAGAATGGGTAGACCTCGTCTCATTGATACCGCGCAGCGTGCAGCGATGGTGACCGAGTACGAAGAAAATGGGTTTATACCAACAAGTCACTACGCTGGTTTATTCCATACTAGTGTAGACACTGTTCGTCGTGTGCTTCATGACGAGGGTTTGCACTATCGCAGGCATGCCGTCAAGCCGTTGCTTACAGAAGCACATAAAGCAGCACGATTACAATTTGCCCTAAGGCATTTAAATGATGACTGGAGTAATGTTATATTTAGTGACGAAAAGTGTTTTAAATCGAGTCAACACGGACGTTTGAGTTTATGGCGTCGCAATAATACGCGGTATGATAGTGGTCACGTAGTGCCGAACATGGAATCTGGTCGTATAAGTGTCAATATGTGGGGCTGGATGAGTGCAGCCGGTCCGGGTGAACTAGTGAGGATGCCGAGTCGCGCAAACAGCGTGGATTACATGAATGTCCTGGAGGAAACTATGTTACCTACCGTCCGAAATGTGTATCCAGAAGAAGAATTACCTGTGATATCTTTTGTGCAAGATAATTGCCCTATACATCGTTCGCGTAATGTGCGGGAGTGGTTTGACCGTTATAAAGATAACTTGCAAGTAGTTTCTTGCCCTGCTAGATCGCCGGATCTGAACCCTATTGAAAATTTGTGGGGTGTTATTGTGCAACGCTGGGAAAATCACAATGAACGAAGCCCAGAAGCGTTAGAGGCACATTGTATAAAAATATGGGAAAGTATTCGTGGTTCTAGTTTATGTGAAAGACTCATTGAATCCATGCGTTCCCGCTTGCAAACTGTTATCGACCAAAGAGGAGGTTACACTAAATACTAGCTGAAGCAGTAAATTAAGATTTATTTATTAAGGTAATGAAAGGCCGGGTTAACAAAACAAATGTTTGCTAACAAAATAAACAAATTACCAAAGTAAGTAGACCTTAGCTGTTATTATTAAACTGCCGATTGTATTCTTTTTTGGACTATTAAAAAAGTGATGGTGAATTATTATTACTTAAACAACATAATTATTGAGAAATGTTATTATGATGTTGTAACGTAAGTAACCATGTCAGCCCGAATAACATTATTGTCATTATTGCAAATATCAATCACACGCCACGCCACACTATACAAGCGTTCGGCTGACTTGAATTATGAATGTTATGATTTTAATTTTTAACCCGGCCTTTAGTTAATAATTGTCAATAGTTTAATATGTATTGGGGTAAGGCTTCAATCTTTTTCCGATTTTCGGAAATGAAACTTAAGCCTTAAAGCTCAATAAAATGGTAGGAAATTGCTAACTATAAAACTGCGTTAACAATTAGATATCTACTGTAGTTAACTGAATAAAGATAATTAAAACATTTAAAAACGTTTTAATCCTTAAAAACTGAATAACATTTTTATTTAAAGACTATCATTCACTGTTATTTACAATTTCAAGAAATGTATTAAAAAAAAAGGAAAAAGCTACCTTTGCCATACCCTGGCTGGGAATCGATCTTTGGTTCGTCAAAGCGCAGAGTTAATTGAGTTAATGTGCTTAACCACTAGGCTACCGATACTTATCGATTGCATTGGAATAAAGCATACACATACTATAGTTGTCACACTCAAATACAGTTCCTGTGTATTAACATTTGCTAGACTTGTTAATAATTATACCCGTAAGAGAACACTTCTGATGATTACAAGTGTCACTTAATAGTGCATTTAGTTATATTATTCTATATCCAAAGGTGTATCAACAGCAACGCCATCTAGTTCACGCTTTGTGAACGACGTGCAACTATGCGAGAGCTGTATGTCAAATGATCCAAACGAAAGTAGACCGTAAGGTGTCCATGCATTTATGCAGCCGATAGTACAATATGTAATGACAGGCAAACTCGCTCTTTCCCGCTCATGGCGCCAGACATGGCGGGCACCGGAGCTGCCGGCGTCGCGCGCAAAATTTTGGCCAATGGGCGATGAAGATTTTACCCGCGCAAACGCACTGCCTTATGATTGGTTAAAGAGTTTAAAAAAAATGCTTTCTGCTCAGGTACATCGTTGTAACTTACATTTGTGGTACAGTCAAGTGTAAAAATATGGGTGCATACAACTTACTCATAAATATGTCCCATAACTCTTATGTCAGCGGATTAAGGTTTTGGTACTTATTTATGAGAGGATGTTATCGATACATATTTTTGCACTTGACTGTACTACTGTACAGAGAAGCACGCATAGACACAGAATAGATATTAGTACAAGTACAGAAGGGACACTCCTTTGATCTTTACAAAAGGCGCTTTTTCTCAGCCAAAACATTAAGATTTATGGCCCTCTGACGTCGTCGACGTTCATCGCTACAAGCAGATGCCGGTTCCCCAACGTTGGGGCACCGGCATGTACTTGTACCGATGAACGTAAATCGCGGATTGTCCCTTGCCTGGCATAGATAAGACAAGTGACTCGCCTTGGTGCGCGAGCTGCTGCCTCTGCTGCTGCAGCATGGCGTGCCGCCACTCGGGCGAGTACTGGCGCGGCGGGGGCTGGGGCGACGGCTGGGGCTGGGGGGGCTGCGGGGGCGCGGGCGGGTAGGCGCGCGGGGGCGCGGGGGCGCGGCGCGGGGGGGGCGCGGCCGCGAAGCGCGCCTTGTACTCGGGCGGCGGCGGCCGCATGTGCTGCGCGCGCAGCATCTGCTGCTGCTGCTGTTGCAGCATCTTCGCCTGCTGCTCGCGGGTTATGCCCGCTGCGACCACGCCTGCAATATCGAAAGACTCATTGACATACATTTAATTTTTGGCACAAGCTTTTATTGCCACCTGTACTTTTCTGTATACCATCATCAGTTACTCATTGAGGCGATTCTGACGAACCCAAACTCAAGGGGGTTACGTCGGTTAAGTACTGAATTCCCATGGCCACCTTCTGTCTCTACCAGCAGATCAGCCCGATGGTACCATACTATCGAATTGTCATCCAAACAATAATTATACCCAAAATTTCAGCTCAATCGGTCACCGGGAAGTGGGTCGAATTTAACTAGCAAAAATTGTCCCATACTAACGGGGCAAGTTAAATAAAAGCTTGTAATCAAATGTTGTAAAAAGAGCAGCATTATGCGACTAGATGGACGCCCGAAAACTACGCTTGAAGATCAGATGAGCTAGTTTTATAACCTCGAAAGCTACCAAATATGGACTTTGAAAGGTTATATGTCGCTATACTATTCAGGAATTTATACATAAAGCCATGAAGTATAAAAGACTTCCGCATATCTGGCCAATTATTGTTGCCAGTACGCTTTGAGGTGTCTTCTTTTTTATTTTATACGACGGTGGCAAACAAGCGTACGGCCCTGATGGTAAGCGGACACCACAGCCTATAGACGCATGTAACTCCAAAGGAGTAACATGGGCGTTGCCAACCCTTGATATGTTTGAGGATTCTCCGTGTTGACAGCCGAAGGAACAAGTTCCCTTGCTCTCAACACAACGCATCCTCGGGAGCTCTGGCGACCTTGCTCACCTCCAGGAACGCAACACTACTACAGAGCAAGTAGTAGTGTTATTATGGGCATTATGGCTGATGTGGTCTTATGTAACAAAGTAACTCCGTTTAGCTTCTAAACGGAGTTACTTTGTTACGTCAAGACTTCGCGAACGCTGAGAGTAAACAGAGTTGCTCGCCACGGAATCACCAACGATAGCCAACCAGCACGGCTATCACGAGACGGCGCGTGAGCTCTCCCGGATTTTCTTCAATATCCGTCTCTCTCTTATTAGAACATTTAGAGGTATAGTGTTAGATGCACTCATTAAACACGAGAACATCGTCAGGTTTTGTAAGTCGCAGCGGCACATACTATTTTTCACACCGACTATGAGGAAATTTAAAAAAAGCTATTGTAAAATATATCTAAATTATCTTAATTTTTATTACTACTTTTTAAATATCACGAAATATTTATAAATTTTTATACAGCATTGTTATAGTTAAATCTTGAAATATGTTCGTTTTGAATCGACTACGATGAAATTACAATCGATTATTTTATTAACAACTGTGTTCAATTGGCACATTGCGTACAAATGTTCCAATGCCAATGTATAAATTAAAAAAGTAGCTTGAACAGAAAAGTAGCGTTTTGGTCCCTCTCGTCGTGGAGCAAAACTTACTTTTCCGAATGAAAGGTGTGAAAAAAGAATGACAAGGTGGACGCCGCAACAGAAAAGACTGAAGGGCAGGCCTAAGAAACGTTGAATGGATTGTGTGGAAGATTTCAGGAAGATGGGGAAATTTACCAACTGGAAGAAGGTCGCCAGGCACCGTGACATCTGCAGGAAGACTGTGGAGGATGCCAAGACCCACAAAGGGTTGTAGCGCCAACGTGCGAGAAAAATCGAGAGTATGACGCGGCCGTCTCATGATAGACGTGCAGTCAGCCAACGAGCCAACGCAAATCCTTTCGATCGGCACGCTTGCTGTCCCACTCTACGGGTAGTGCGTACTCACCAAGGGGCGCCTGCGGCCCCTGCGAGGGCTGCGCGGCCTGCGGTGCGGGGTGCGCGGGGTGCGCGGGGTGCGCGGGGTGCGCGGGGTGCGCGGGGTGCGCGGGGTGCGCGGGGTGCGCGGGGTGCGCGGGGTGCGCGGGGTGCGCGGGGTGCGCGGGCCGCGGCCGCATCGCCTGCGAGAAGTTGATGCTCTGCGACTGCGACACAGAGTACGAGTCGCAACCGCCACCTGGAACCAACATAGATTAAAATGTAGCTTGGGGCCTTAATCCATACTAATATTATAAATGCGAAAGTGTCTGTCTGTCTGTCACCTCTCCACGCCTAAACCGCTGAACCGATTCCGGTGAAATTTGGTATAGAGATAGTTTAGAGTCCCGGGGAAGGACATACGATAGTTTTTATCCCCGAAATCATCCCTTGAGGGAGTGAAATGGGGGGGGTGAAAGTTGTATTGAGCTGCGATATAAACGAGTTCCACACGGACGGAGTCGCGGGCAGAAGCTAGTAGTTATATATGATACAAGTGTAAGTATTATCATAAAACATAAACAACACTGTACTAATGCATCATGCAGCTGAAATAATAGTACATTACGTAACTAGGGCGGTGAATTCGTGAATGCCCCAGATCGCAGGTGTTAAATATGCGGTCTGGGGCTTTACGAATTACCGCCCGTGTTGAGTACAAAATTTTACCTCTTCACCTGGCCACGATGCGAGTTTTCCCGTACGCGCAGCGTGCAGTAAAACTCGCATTATGGCCAGGTGTGAAGTAAAACAATTTAAGTACATAAAAGGTTAAATTTTAACCGTCACGAAATCTCATTCCCGCACGCGCGAGGGAATATTCGCCCGAATTCCACTCCTATCCCGCCCGCCCCGCCGTGCGGGCATAGAGGACTTACACTGTTTATGTTGACCCATATAAAAGCACACTTGACATTTTAAATAAGTTACATGACAATTTCAAATTATAAGACATATATTTTAAAATCACATACCTATATACTTTAAAGGAATACATGGAGCTTATATAATTTGTATCATGCAATTATTATACTTAACTTTATTAATATTTTTATAATGAATCTAAATCTATTGTCTTAGGGTAAGGCCTGAGTGCACGCCCCGCTCGCAGCGGAGCGTGCACTCTCAGCTCACAGCGGCGCAGGCACTCAGGCCGTACACTTAAAAGTAGACGATGTCGCTGCGGTGCCAATATAGGCCGAAAGGCACTGACAGCGGTCGCGGAGCGGCGCGGTGCGGCGCGGAGACGGTACCGGTTGTAATGTTCGAACCAATACTAAAGGGTCCGCACAGAATACCGCGCCACGCCGCGCCGCTCTGTGCGGATCGTTTCATATTAGCTCTAACATTACAACCCGTACCGCCTCCGCGCCGCACCGCGCCGCTTCGCCACCGCTGTCAGTGCGTTTCGGCCTTAAGTTGTAGGCACGTTTCAGTTTGTAGTACACGAAGAATACTAAACGGCTCGTTGAGGCAGCTCGTTGAACGACATTTTTATAGTTACACTAAAATCAAACATGACGTCACGCAAATCTTGAACTATGCGGCGAAGAATTGCTTTCATGTGCAGTTAGTTCACATGTGAAGGATTCATTTCACTCGTTCCAAGAATGGCGTGGCTTCCTACGAACGCACCTATAGTGCTAACTTAACGATACATGATAATACACAGACTAACTACAACGTAGAAAAGTTGAAAAACCCCCGACATTTTCATTTCACAGTTCAATATCTCAAAAAACGGCTGAACAGATTTTGATGAAACATGGCTAAGAACACTCGGGATAAAATTATCTATGACACAAAAAAAACGCATTCAAATCAGTCCAACCGTTTGAGAGCTACGATACCACAGACAGATACACAGACAGACACGTTAAACTTATAACACCCCTCTTTGTTCGTCGGGGGTTAAAAATAGTTTTAAATTGGGATCAAAGAGGGAAATTACAAAATGAATCGCCCCGAGTGGGACTGAGTATTAACTTCGAAATTTTTCAGACGCTTCTGCTCAGTAAAATTTGCTGAAAATAGTTCAAATTCCAAATACTTTGCTCACGTAGGTTATCCGTATAATCGTCAATTGACTTCCGTGTACCTAAAATATAACACTGTAACCAGGCGAAGCCATGAGGAAAAACCTAAGTAGATGGGAAAATGCCACAGACTTCCCCTGGGAATCCCATCTATGCCTACGTTTCGATATATTTCTGTATCTACAGCACGAGTAACCCTATAGTAATGTTAATATGCGTTACATAAAATTGTGTGTTTTACATGAAGATGGCGACCAACAAATAAACGACTCGGATGGTATCCGACGTAGCCTATGGACGCTTGCAGGCACATTTAAGTATTTATATCTATTAAGTATATCGTCGTCTATTATCCACAAAACAAACTCAATGTGGGGCTCGCTCGATTGTAAGATTGTCCCACGATTGTCCCCTAATATTTATTTATTTAATTAAGTTTTGATATTTTGTATCACAACTCGAGTCGAGTAATACAACTCCATCTATAGAAACTGTTGACACTGACAGTTTTAACAAAGTAGTCTTTAAAAATGTGCCATTTAATAAGAAAAGTGGTCTTATTGTGTTGGTGCCATGCCATTATTACGCCATGAATCATCGAATAAGCATTAGCGCAGGCCAAAGACGCCAGATTGTGGCCAGCTCCCTATTCTGTAACTTGTTTTAAGCTCACCTCAACGCTCACCCACAAATATAACTGGACACCGCGATGCGTAGTAACTAAGCGTAGATAGAGGTCTAGTTTCGTGAAGGGTGACCGGCGGGGTGAGCCGCATTAGCGCGTAGCGAATAAACAGCCCGGAGAGCCACACTGTGGCCGAGCGATAAGGCACGAAACCCATCCCGTACAAACGCCAACAGTTAACTGACCATCCTGTATTTATAAGCCCTATTACAATGCATATAAAGTGCACGGATGGTCAGTCATGCATGTGTTGTCGATAGTACGGATCGGTTTTTTTTTAAACTTGTGTACGAAAATATCAGTTGATATTTGACAGTGGCTTATCGGTGAAGGAAAACATCGTGAGGAAACCGGTCTAATACTAATAAGGTCTAGTTTTCGTTTATGGGACGGCCGCGACATACTCTCGATTTTTCTCGCACTATACCTCTTGTTCTGAGTGTTCTAATAAGAGAGAGAGAGAGAGAGAGAGAGAGAGAGAGAGAGAGAGACGGTTAGTGCGAGAAAAATCGAGAGAGCACGCGCGCCGTCTCGTGATTGGCGTGCTGGGTTGGACGGCCAGATGCAGATGGCAGGCGCTTCCGTACTAGCGCCTATGCAAAATATTGGGACTCGGTGCCAAAGCGGACCCTGGGCTCCTTTAGGGCAGAACCGGGAATAAACATTAGGAGAATGATGCATCGTTAATAATGGGCATAATGGCATTAGTGCCAACGACAACTGAGTTCCTTTTCTCTGAGAACGACACATACAGGGTGAGTTGCATTGCACCAAATCGTCTGTAATCGTAAGCGGTGCTCGTTACAATCTGAATGAATGGAAAGTTTGACAAGTTTCTACGGAATGACAGCTGCCATATTTAGAATAGAATATAAGTTTATTGCCACACAACATACCAGATACAGAAAGAAATATAAAAACACACTAAACATAAAAATTAAAACTAAATCAAGTATATCTGTGCGACAATAGGAGTGAACTTAGCATTTGCTGCGCAGACGGTTGGGTATTTAACGTTGATCGGTCTGGTAATCGTGCGTTGGTGCAACCCGCCCATAGTTTGTTGGGTTAATCAACTATTTCTTGTTTGTAATCCTGTCCCGTTAGCCAGGAGACAAAATTACACAGTCTCTTTGAAAAAATCTTACAATACGGACTTCTAAACTAACGTGCCTAGAAGATCATCCATACAAAAAACTGAACTTGACAAGAAACACCCCACATTCGGTGTTTGAAACCCCATAAATCGCAGTTTTAAAAAGTGGAGGACTACCCACGACAAATAGTGACAGAAAATAGTCGATCCACCCATTTGTACATCGCGCCGGTACACACTTGCGTGACAGAGCGGTGCAGACAGTCTCATCTGTCTCACTCATCCTTTGGATAAAGGATATACTTGTTTTACTCAATGGATGAAGGAGTCGGAAACTCGTTCGTTGCTCGTCTCTCGTCAGTATGGAACGGGCATCAGATTTCACGCCGTACATTGTCGTTACGAAAACGAGTAGGTACTACTGCAACAATTACGACCCCATTTGACAGACCTGGATGAACTTAGACTTGTCAAAATCGGTTAAATCTTTGAGGAATATTTATTATTTGTTGATCGAGTTGACACCTTTATTAAATAAATTATGAATTAGGTTAGTTTATTCGAAAATCCCATGCATAATCGAACGCTTTCAAACACTTAGATTCTCTCCAAGTAATACAATGCAATCAAAGAAAGAAGAAAGAAAGAAAGAAAGATACATTTATTCACAAACACACAGGACACACATATTAAACAATAGAATGAAAAAAAAAACAGATAAGACATGAAACCAGTGTGTCTCTGCGGCAGTGAACCGGACACTGGCTCAGCATTATGCTGAGGTGTCAGACACCTGCAGCGCTGATTTTCAGCCAGCACCGTCGGTGACTCACGGAAACGTCATACAAATGTAATAAATAACTACTAACATTTTTTGGGATAGGTGAAAGAGAAATAAACATAAATAAAAAGTGAGATAATACATGTATACACTACCTAGATGCAGCTCAATAATATTAGATAATAAATAAACAATTGGCATATTTATTGCTGTCACAGTGCTGGGGATTAGGATTTGGATTTCTGGAGCGTCAACAAATAGCCTTTAAGCATACGCCTAAAGGTGTATCTGCTAAGCGCCCCTTGGATAGGAGGAGGGATATCATTCCAGCACTTAGACGCCGCATACTTGAAACTACCTCTGAACGCAGCGGTTCGGTGCATAGGTATAATGGCCATTGCCTTAAACCTGCGCGCACTTTTGGACCATACCAGTTTATGAAAAAGGTAGGTGGGGGTTTCGTGTTTTACCACCCCGAACAGCAGAGTGGCCAGGTGTAGGCGTCGGCGTGCAGGCATGTTAAGCAAGTTAGCGGCGTTCAAGTATGGAGTGATGTGGGATCGGGGAGGGACTCTGAAACAAAAACGAGCACATGCGTTCTGCACTCGTTGTATGAGCCTCTTGGAACGACCAGTAATGCACCCGTCGTACACGACATCACAATAGTTTAACCTAGATAATATAAGTGATTCACATAGGTCAACACGCAAATCGACACTAAGGTAATCTCGTATATTATATAGAACTTTAAGGCGATAAAAGCAGTTACTCACAACATTAAGTATGTGGTTCTCAAAGCGCAAATTCCCGTCCATTAGAAGGCCGAGGTTGGTTGCTTCTACCACCCGTTCTATTGGTTCGCCCATGACGGCAACATTCCCGGAAGTTAGAGCTTCAAGGTTATTAAGGGTATTACGGATTTGATGTTTTGACCCAAAAACCACATATTTCGACTTGCTAGGATTAAGAACTAAACAGTTCTTGTCCGACCAAGAGGAAATACGGTCAAGGTCAGCATTTATGATGTCTATGGCAGCAGATGTGTCTGACGGCGAGCTAGAAAAGTAAAGTTGCACGTCGTCCGCGTACAGGTGATACTTACAGCTCTCTATAGAATAGAATAGAATAGAATAGAATCATATTTATTCATGGCAACAGCACATACATGTACATAAATCAAAAAAACAGAATGGTAGACAAATTGCCACGAAATGGTTCCATCTCAGCGTTGTGCTGGCCTGGTGGTTGTGGTGGTGGTGGTGCTATACTGTTAGTGATGTCAGCGCTGTACAGTATATAGAGCAGAGGCCCCGAGTATCGAACCCTGCGGTACTCCTCTTGTCACAGGACAAACAGAGGACCGCAGAGCACTACCATCCGCCCTACGCAACGCAACTGCCTGCGCACGGCCAGACAAATAGCTACTGAACCATTTTGTAGCAGTGACATCAAAACCGTAATAAGACATCTTGGATAATAGTAGGGGTACGCTAATGCAGTCGAAGGCCCTGGAGAAATCTAAAAGAACTAAAAAGGTACTTTTACCAGCATCGCGAGCCTGCAGGATGTTATCAACTACGTCGAGCAACGCAGTAGCTGTCGACCGACCCTTGCGAAAACCTGACTGCAGTTCCGGGAGTATGCTGTTTTTCTCCAGGTAATCGGACAGCTGATCGCAAACTACCCGTTCTACTATCTTCGATGCACAAGGGAGAATACTTATAGGCCGCAGGTGAGATATTTCAGTGGGATTCGATTTTTTTGGCAACGGGGTCACCTGAGCGATTTTCCAGTCAGCTGGGAAAGTCATTGTCAGAATGCTCATATTAATAATGTAAGTCAGTACGTCTGTAGTTCTCGGTAGTGTCAGTAGTAACATGTCAATATCAATTGAGTCGAGTCCTTTCGCTGTAGTTTTTATTGACATAATGAGTTTTGTGACGGCAGTAGCAGTGGTAGGAGAAAGCGTGAAAGTTTTGTCGTTATGTCTATTAAATTCAAAAAATGTCAGGTAGAAACATTGTTCGCGTTTCCTTGAGCACCTAATTAGTTAATGAATTCGCATTTCAAGGTCGCCGAAGGCAATTCTAAGAAAACAATTAACAAGTTTTAAAACTAGTTTGATTTTAGATGAATATGCGAGTGACATTAGTAAGCTCAACCATGATGCAAGGTATGTTTAGAAATCACAAGAATCATGCGTTATCAGCTGCTAAATAAATAAATATATCTCAGATAGTTAAGTGCAAAAATATCTATAATCCTCTCATAAATGTACCAAAACCTTAATCCGCTGACATAAGAGGTATGGGACATATTTATGAGTAAGTTGTTTGCATTTATATTTTTAGACTTGACTGTACACTCCGTCACCTTTATATCTATGTTTTAATGTTGGGCAAGCAACGATGCAATTATACTTAATACTACGGCGATACCTATGCGAATAAGGTTGACCGACGGTCAGTTAATGTGTTTTTGTGTATGTATGATTTTTTTATTATTAGTATCACTCTTAAACCGCTGATTCAATTTAGGTGCAATTATAATTATTGACAAAGTTCTGAAGAGAATACAGGAGTTTTTATCTGAGAAATCATCCTCTAGACAACCGCCGTAGCCTAGTTGAGAGATCCTGCCTACGAAGCCGGACGTCCCGGTCCCGGGTTCGAATCCCGGTAAGGGCATTTATTTGTGTGATGAGCACGAATGTTTGAGTCATAGATGTGTTCTATGTACCTACTTAAGTAATTATTTATCTATGTAAGTATGTTTATCGTCGTCTGGTAACCATAGTACTACAAGCTTTACTTAGTTTGGGACTAGGTCGATTTGTGTAAGATTGTCTCCAAATACTATTTATTTATTTATATTTAAGGGTGATTTAATAGAGGGAAGAACACGAGTGACTATAAAGAGTTACACGCGGACCAAACTTGTAGAGAATCAAATTTCCTACAATTTTTGTCCTCACAGTTTTACTGTAAAATCAAAAATGGCCGTGTTATTCAAGAAAACCGTTTTTCGAATATACGCAGGAGCCTGATTTAGTCTACTTTTTTAATTTACACTCCCAATGACCTCCCCGAGGGACCTACCAAAAAAAATCGAAGAACTAATTATTCACGGGTAGGGTCGGTTTTTTGGATATAATGACTGTACTACAGTGACTTCAAGTTAAGAGTGAATAGGCGACTTGAACCAGTGAGTTACACCTTTAGCCCTGTTGTAAATTCCCCAAGATGGTTGCCATGTTATCTCTGTGGATAAGACATCAGTCACTCTGGCACTCGCATTCCAGTCCCCCTATTCTGTAACTTGTTTTAAGCTCACCTCAACGCTCACCCACAAAGGCCACAAATATATCTTGACAGCGCGATGCGTCGTAACTAAGGATAGGTAGAGGTCTAGTGTCGTGACGGGTGACCGGCGGGGTGAGCCGCATTATTGCGTAGCGAATAACAACAGTGCCCAATGTCTTGTCCACAGCGATAAGAGAAACCATATAAGGCCCGCAGGTATGACTAGACTTAACCGCTGGCAAGTTACTCATAATCATAAACACGTCGGAATAATTGTGTGTTTTGTAGTTATTCATAAGTTAAAAAGCTACAGTAGCCGATAGTTGTTCAGGCTCCCGGCTCGTAACATTGAGTTTTTCGGAACATATGTACGGAATATCATTTAGGTAATATTTATTTTAATTTTATTTCGTTAGCTTTTTGGTGAAGGAAAATCAGCTTGAGGAAACCTGCACACAACTGCGAAGAAATTTAAAGTATATTGAGAAAATGGAAGTATTTGAAGTCCCTAACCCGCACTGGGCCAGCGTGGCGACTATTGCCAGTTCCCTCTCATCCATGACAGGATGCCTGTACCCCAGCAGTGGGACGTATAAAGGCTGATTTATTATTATTAATAAAAAGTTTATATTGGTGTATGTTAGTCTTTAAGGTATTTGTAATATGGGCCTTGTTGCCTGATTTGAATAAATAAATAATAAACGCGATTCAAATATAATTGTTTCCGCTGCCGGCGCGCTCTTATCCCGACTAAATTCAGTCGCAGTTCAGTATTATTGCAGCATTATCATAACACGAGGCTGATAAAAAACTTTATAGTCAACCGAATATGCTCGCAGCAGTTTGTTTTATTGTTTCACTAACTGATTCGCTTATTTTCCTTCACATTTCATAGTGTGGTTAGTGTTGAAGAGCGTGTAAAACATAATTAATTTATAGCCTATTGCGGCGCTTCGTTGTGGAATAAACGATCAACAAATATCGTTTGAATATAATTATATAATTTATTTTACCATAATAATTAATATACATACATAGAGATTGATCGAGCGCTAATCGTCGAACGTGAACGACGATTTACTATAGTAAAAAGAAGAAATAGAAATTATAACTTCTAACGTTTCAGTAGGCTAGCAATGTCAAGTTATAGACAGTTCAATCCAGAAAGATATTTAATACTAACAAACCTTTAAAACCTACTGAGAGAATATGTTTTTGAATTGCATCAAAGTAGTTCATTTAAAAAGCAACTCTACCACCAAGGTAGAAGATTCGACTTCTAATGACAGTTTTATAAAAAGTCGGCCACATTCAGGCCTTTAAATACCGCTATTTTATATAGCGCTATCGTTTATAACGTTAGTATTCCAAAAAAGCGTTATACTCAAAAGCAATATTTTACGCGCTGTATAGCGGTATCCGGGCCATTAGAACGTTATAAATCTAAACCAATAATATATACATATAACGATGCTTGCTTAAGCGATACAATAGCTTAATAACGTTATAAGGCTCATGGTGTGTCTTTTTCGCACTTGTGGTTTCGCCTATTCGACAGCGCGGCTCGTATTTTAAAACGATATTACTTATAACGTTATACGACCGTATTTAATAATGTTATAATATTAATTCTGTTATGATATTTTGGGGCAAACTGATTTTGTTATAATGAAAAATTTCAACACGTTATAATGAAAAATTTCAACAATAACGTTATAAAATAGCTTTTTTTCATAACGTTTTAAAGGTCTGGCCACATTAAATCTCAACCATCTGCCTAAGGATTCGGTCGCTTCCTCAATCATTAAACGAACTACCTATACTAATATTTGCCCCGCTCGCTAAAATGCTACCTGCCCAAGTCTATTAATTTAAATTTTATTGTTTTGTTCATTGCTAAAATGTGTAGTCTTAAGTTTCGATAGGTTTAAGTCTTATTAACACATATATGGATTCTATAGTAATCCGAAATAAATGATTTTTCATTGTTATTTGTTTATTTAAACTGACAATACGCCTGGACTTATAAAACCGTGCCTAAAGGCTGGCTCTCAATCTGGAGTTTATCGAACAGCCGATGCGATGCGTCAATCTGTCATCCCCCTCGGTGCGATGCGCCACTTGGTGCATTCTCGCAGATCGTCAACCTCTTGTACACAACTACGATATCACCCATCTCTTAACCCGTAGCCTTAAGGCCTGTATTAGACTGGCAAGGCTAGAAATCTTGCATACCGCACTGTCAGTGTGTTATGAAAAATAAACCGACGCTTCTTTGTTTCGTGTTTTTGTTTTGTCGCGGCGATTGATGAAGCATTGCAGAGCTTAAGACTATTTCTAGGTAGGTAATGAGATTCCATTGCCGTCCGGAATTGAGTCACCAGTTCAGCATTTCATTGAAATGAATATTACTTTTATTATTAACCCATAGTGAGAGCGAGATGCCTGAGCAGCGTGCCAATACCGATAACTTTCAAAAGCATTGTGTGTCATATTTATTCTAAGAGACGACCTAATATGCACAAGGCGAGAAATCAGTTCTCATTCCAGAGTGATGTATTTATTTAATCGTATGGCATTTATGGAAAACAGAAAGAGGATAAATACAATTATAAATCAATTTTAAGATCCGTCAGCCACTGGGGGTGGTGATAAAGAGTAATCGACTTTGGCTGCTGCACTGCACTTTTCACGAGTCTCGCAGTAATTAAACAGAAGCATTTATTCCAGAGTGGTATCTTATTTCTTCTTAAATTCCAAAGTCCTGGGAAAATCGCAGCGAAGGGTAAAGACGTAAAACAATAGAGGACCCCTTTGACATCTAATCCCAATATTTATAACATAGTTTTACGAAAGCGACTGCCATCTGACCTACCAACCCAGAGGGTTGCTCGTTATGCTTATATGCAGCAGTATCATCATCATCATCATCATATCAGCCGAAAGACGTCCACTGCTGGACATAGGCCTCCCCCAAAGAGTGCCAAAGTGACCGATCCCGCGCCACCCGCATCCAGCGGACTCCCGCAACCTTTACCAGGTCATCAGTCCACCTTGTCGGGGGCCTACCCACGCTGCGCCTTCCGGTACGTGGTCGCCACTCGAGAACCTTTCCGCCCCAACGGCCATCGGTTCTACGTGCTATGTGCCCCGCCCACTGCCACTTAAGTTTAGCGATCCGGAGGGCTATATCGGTTACCTTGGTTCTGCTGCGGATAGCCTCATTTCTGATGCGGTCACGCAGCGAAACTCCCAACATGGCCCTCTCCATTGCCCTTTGGGTGACTTTGAGCATTCTTATGAGGCCCATAGTAAGCGACCACGTTTCAGTGCCATATGTCATCACTGGCAACACACACTGGTCAAAGACTTTCGTCTTGAGACTCTGCGGAATATTGGACGAAAAGATTTGCCGTAGCTTCCCGAACGCTGCCCAGCCGAGTCGGATTCGACGATTGACCTCCTTCTCGAAGTTGGACCTACCTAACTGGATCGTCTGTCCTAGGTATACATAATCGTCTACAACTTCGAGCGTAAAGTGTCCGATTGTAATGGGAGTTGGTACTACATGGGCATTTGACATGATCTTCGTCTTATCCATGTTCATTCTTAGACCAACTCGCTCGGATGCTTTACTGAGGTCATCGAGCATCGTACTTAAGTCCTCCATGGTCTCAGCCAAGACTACTATATCGTCAGCAAACCGAAGGTGAGTGATGTACTCGCCGTTGATGTTGATGCCTAGCCTTCTCCAGTCCAGAGTCTTGAAAAGAGTCCTCCAGTGCAGCGGTGAACAGTTTTGGAGAAATAACATCTCCTTGCCTGACTCCCCGCTGCAGCGGAATAGGTTTCGAGTTCTGGTCCTGGAGTCGGACTGACATAGTGGCGTTCTCGTACAAACACTTCAGCACTTCGATATAGCGATAATCAACTTGGCACCGCTGGAGAGACTGTAGTACAGCCCAGGTTTCTATCGAATCGAAGGCTTTTTCGTAGTCCACGAACGCTAAGCAGAGAGGCAGGTTATACTCCTCGGTCTTCTGTATAACCTGACGAAGCGTGTGGATGTGGTCTACGGTACTAAAGCCTCTTCGGAAACCGGCTTGTTCGGGAGGCTGGAAGTCATCTAGCCTGCGTACGAGACGGTTTGTAATGACCCTCGAAAACAGCTTATAGACATGGCTCAGAAGTGAGATGGGTCTGTAGTTCTTCAGCAGAGTGTTGTCACCCTTTTTGAAGAACAGCACCACCACACCTCCGTTCCATGCCTTTGGAGTTCTCCCTTCCAGTAAGACGGAATCGAACAACTTCTGAAGGGCCGTAAGGACCGGTTTTCCACCCGCCTTCAGAAGTTCGGCTGTTATTCCGTCTTCACCGGGTGCTTTGTTGTTCTTGAGCTGTTTAAGAGCCATTACAATCTCGTACAGGCTGATGTCCGGGATGTCGTCGGCAGCAGTATATACTTCCGGAATCCGGGCCTGAATTCCGGGTTCCGTTCCGGTTATCGGGTGAGGGAGATGCAGAGACAGGGATCCCAGAATTCATTTCATTCTTTTATTACATGAACTAAGCTGTATCCGTGTATAGCAATGAACGCAGGCAAACCCGCGGGGTAAAATACAGTGTCCATCCGGAAAACCCATTGTATACACAGGTGGCAGATCAGGTGAGATTGCGGGTGGCGCCGGACCGGACAGGCACTCTTTGGGGGACGCCTATGTCCAGCAGTGGACGTCTTTCGGCTGATAAGATGATTAGATTGCGGAGGTTAACCCCTTATCTTATCTAGTTGAGAGCCCTTTCGGATACATTTCAACCTAGTGGGATTTTTTGAGCTTTTGCTGAAGCTCCGCTCCATCATTTATTCCATACATATAAACTTAACCCCAATCTCAGCCACAATGTCAGAGACCGTATAGATAGCTTACAGTCAAAATATCGTCTGTCCAACCGAATCAGTCGGGCACACGTCAATGTTTAGGTACACGTTTGTTATGACTTATGATGTTATGATTCTAAACATTATTGTTATGTATAGACATTCTTATGTTGTGTACGTATTCTCAAACAACTGCCCATCTCATTCTTCGGTGGCATTTCTCCAATACCTTTGAGTTTTCAATTTCATTGACTAGCGAATTCCGACGCTTTTAAAATATCTACTGGAATGCCATTTGCGGAGAGCAGATTCGAAGAATATGATGGGATAGATAAAGACAGGTTATGTAACAGATTTACGGTTTAAGATAATGAAAGGTTTTGATTTCAAAATGTAGCTACCCGTAATCATTGCTGGGTGTAAAATATTTCTTACAACTATTGCTATAAAATCATCATCATCACACGTCCCACTATACATATAACTAGTTCATATAACTTAGAACAATAGATCCCTACCATATGTAGCTCATTTTACGGAGCTAAAAATACAGGTTTTAACACTTTAATTCAGCTGACGACAGGCTATTTGACCAATAACGATTGACAGTGTTGCCGTTTTACTAAACTTTACAAGTTTAAATGGGAACACTGAGGACTGAGGCATTTGACCTAACGAATATACCTATGGCCATTTTACCAGTGTCCAAAGTTTAGATTTGTAACTTTGACCAGTCCAGTGTTGCCTACATTCGGAAAATTATAACTTGAATTAAAAAATTACATCCCTGGCAAGTTTTACGCTTGATTACCGAGGTAGTCTGGTAGTCCCATTTGAGGCCAACCAACGCTACCACAGAAAACATAAATAATAGTACTACGTACAGAAGGTCCACTGTTAACCAATCCTCTGTTTAGGTATGCTGAACGAGCCTAAACGTTGCCATCCCTATCTATACCATGCAACGCGCTGCATACCTAACATATCCCCTGAGGCCGGTAGGCCGGTATGTACCTCTAGCGGCGCGACCAAATCACGGAGTGAGCCGCCCATGACGCTCCAGGTGTTAAACCATGCGTAGCAGCATTTTCCGCTATGCATGAAATTGCTCGTAGAGGTCAAGTGTTGTATACCTTGGTGGTGCTGCGAGGGCTGTTGGTGCTGGAAGTTGGCGTACATGCCCTGCTGCGCTGCTACTGACACGGGCCCGCCGCCCGCGCCGCTCACCTGCATATGCTGCGCCGCGGACACCTGCAAACACAACACGCTGTTACAACATCCCTGGCCGTAAAGGAGCAATTGCCGCCCTATGCAAGTTTAAAAAATCTCAAAAAATAAACAAACCGTCTAAGAAGGTCCAGTAGCCAATAAAGTGGTACACCGCTTTTCGACTCTATTATTTGGCTCTCACTTTCTTGGTTGACTGTACAGGTTTTGTATTGTTTTCATAGGCCAGCTGAAAGTCAATCTTATATCAATGCGATAATCATAAAGACACAAAAGAGACAGGGAAATCTGTTTTCCTTAGACCCGCTACACACGGACTGCTTAGAGCAGCCAAGACCCGCCATAGACGGACTGCTTAGAGCAGTCGAGGCCTCATTTAATATGACGACTGCTCTCGTGCAGTCGGTCTCGACTGCTTTAAGCAGTCCATCTATGGCCCGCGTTAGTCTAACGTAAAATAAAGTATGTCTCAAAGTATGTCTTCGGCTTCCTTCAAGGGGGATAACCTAATCTCTTCTCAAAAACCCACGGTTATTAAGTTCAAAAATACGCTCAACAAGAAAGCATAACGATTTTAGTCTGGCAAAGCGACAAAATCGAGAGGGAAACAATTTGTGTTCTTAGTAACTTTTATTTGAATACCTACTATAAACGGGACCGAGTAACATTAAGCGAATTGTTAGAAAACGGTAAAAGAGCTGTTGCTTCGAAACGGGAGGCTACTTTAAAACGCATGTAGGTACTTATCTACTGTTAAGAGGTGGAATAGTTGAATTTCTTGCTTATTAAGCCGTAGAATTACTTTAAGTTTGTCTATGATGGTTGTCATTTGATATTTACAAGGATTAAGTTCGCCTCTGTACCGACTTAATCTACTTTGTCTGTGTTGTGCACAGTAACATAAAGATGTATACATTCTAGGCGGTCCTAGGACCTTATTGCTTAGATATAAGTTCGAAAGTGTATACTGTGTATAATGCTGACTGTACCATAAAGTATTTAGGTATTACAAGCATTCGATATAACTGTGAGCGTCTTATTTAGAGAGAGAATATCGAATGCTTGGGTTCAACAATTTGTAAGTAAACTCTTAATTTACCAGCGGCAGCGCCAGTAGCATGATCCCGCTTAACCAGGAACCAGTATAGAAACAAACTGAAAACTCCAAACTCCAAACTAGCTATCCTTAGAAATGGGCCTCATTTTGTATGTATCCGAATAGTAAACAAAATACCCGATGAAATCAAACTGGAACCAAATTATAAACAATTCCACAGAAAATTGAAAACGTTTCTCACTCATAAATGTTATTACTCAGTGGAGGAGTTCTTAAATGATGAAGCCCTGTCGCATCATAAAAGTAGGTAACTTAATAAAAAAATATAAGTAAATTGAATAAATTGAATTTGAGTAAACTATATAAATATAACCTATACTTAACTCTTGACATTAAAAATTATTAGAATTAGAATTAAGTACATAAAATTAAATTATTTAAACATTATATACATGTATTACTCTTCACATAATAAAGAAGCATGACCCGGAATATAGAATTAAGTTACTTATAAGACCATTTGTGTGCCCTAACAGGGTGTCATGGAAGCCTTTTGTATAATAATGTAAACATCTCATGTACATGACTTTACAAATAAACATTCTATTCTATTCTATGTCCTACTCCTACATAAAACATACGTCCCTTTCGCACTTATGTCGTGAGGGAAGAATGTTATACGTTCGACACATCGTCACGATTGTTATCTATACAATGTATAATACCCGCATATATAAGACGTAACACATGCTTCACTTAAATTTCTAAAAATAGCCGGTTTTCGACGGCCATCAAAGTCATCATTCTCCATCGTGTATTTATAAGATAATTTCTGTTATAAAACTGTATAAACCTACACACTTTATTTAAGCATAGGTATACGTAGTTTGATAGTATTTCTAACAAAGCGTTATCATATTTGACTTTATAAAATCCGTATCATCAGTTACGTATTCACTCATGCCATAAAAACCGGACGTCCATAAATTCCATAGGTACTCATATTCTTTCGCTTGAATGTAGTGCAGAATTGTAGATAATAAAAATAGGTAACATCGATAAATCGGCAATAATTTTCAGACCCGACAATCAATTATAAGTTATAATATAATCGATATTCCCACGGTTTTTGCATTATGCGGAAAGTGCGTCGGTGAAGTGAATTAAATTGAATGACATCCGATTTCCAAAATAGCAGGACGTGGGCAATATTGCCTGCCGTTTTTATCGCTATCATTCTGTTGTGTGTAGACCGATTTTGTCTTTTTTACAAGATTTCTAGAGGCAGCCAGAGTAGCCAAATACTTCGTAACACACCCTCATTCTTACAGTAATTTATTTATTTATTTAAATGCAAGTAATAAAGACGTGCACTGAAATATTTGGCTACCTTGTCTGCTGCTTACTATATGTATATGACGCTGACTGTACCTAGCTATGTTTTTCGGGAGTAATCTTGCAACTCAAACGAGTGAGCTGAAATTTTGGGTAAAGGTTGAGTTTGGATGACAATTCAATATTTTTATTTTTATTCAGTTAAATCAGGAAACAAGGCCCATATTACAAATACCTTAAAGACTAACATACATATTAATATAAACTTATCAATAACTACAAAACCGTGTTGCGGAATTTCGTGGTTTTCATTATGGTACCTACCATCGAGCTATCTGATGATGGAGAAAGAGGCCATGCAGGAAATTCAGGACTTAACCGACTTAAACCCGTTGAGTTTGGGCTCGTCATAATTGTATCAATGAGTAGTTGATGACTTCTGTCTCCATCATCGGATCAGCTCTATGGTACCATAATGTTGAATTGTCGTCCTAACTATATTTACACCCAACACTTCAGCTCAATCGGTCGAAGATATCTGCTTCAAAATTGAGTTGGAAGATTCCACCCGAACAAACAAAGTTACATACATTGCAAGTTAAATAAAAGCTAGTAAAAATAATCGTGGCTTGTGCGCATAAGAACACAGAAATAGAATGATGGAAGCGTAGATCACAGGTGTGACAGATTGCCCGGAGCGCGCGCAGCGACAAAACCTGTTCCCGCGCCGCCCCGCACCCGCGATTTTAGTCACCGCTCGACGCATTCATTGTACGTGAAAACAAGGTATGTCGTTCCCGACGCCGTATCTTACCTACGTCACACGATTGTGTTGCAAAGTTGGCGAACTAATGTTACCATTGATTAAAATTGATTTATTTTTATTTTTTTAATCTTGGGATTAGGTGCCAAAGCGGACCCCGGGGTCCTTTAGGTCAACCGGCAATAACGCTAGGAGGATGATGATGTTAGCTAGTTTAACTATTTATATGGGCTGAACCTGTATTTAGTAATATAGATTGAAAGCACGTAAGTGAAGTAATGCAATTTACTCGGGTAATTTACTTTCACAGTGGCAACACTGACCGTCCCCCATTTTTAAGATGCATCACGGTTAGCGCAAGACAGCACGCGAGCTCTCTCGCACTATCAGCCTCTCTTATTAGAAAACTTAGAAAGAGAGGGATAGTGCGAGAGCTCGCGCTGTCTTGTGCCGTGCTGATGACGTAGGCAAGATACGCCAACGCCACGAGCGGTCACAGGAATGAGATACCTTGTTTTCATCTACCATGAACGCATTGTGAAGCCAGACAAACTAACGGCACCTTATCACACATCGCTTCAAACGACCCACGGATCGCAATCGGCAGGTAAGGATCGCTCCCGTGTTAAAGGAACTTGGACCGGTCCGTCTAAATAACTAGTTTTGAGGCTCTTGAGATGTCGATTGGAGGTACGAATTTGCATGTTTGAAATTCGAGAACTAAGTGAAAGTAAGGATGATGTTTGCATTTATAGTTTGAATTTTATGGGAATTTAATTAGATATTGTATTTGTATCATAGCTGCCCCCGCGGCTCTGTTCGCTATTTGAAAGGACGCAGACGGGTAGCAGTGGACGTAATAATTTGGGTTCGGTAGATACAGACGTATACATTTTACGGCGTACTTAGATAACTACCTAGTACTTAGTATACAGAAAAATCCTCGTTGGCCTACCAGCTAAAGTACCTATAAAGAAAAAAAAACTGCTAAAAATATAGAAAAAGCCCACCAACAAATGTGTAGGTGGGCATTTTCAATAATTCGTGCACCCAATTACCGTGAATTGTTAAATAAACATTAACTTGGTGTCAGTTTTGTAACGGAAATCAAACATTCAGTTTGTATGAAAACTAACTTTTTCTGTTTAATTTATGAATGATATGCCTATACACGTTAATTAAATGTGAAAAAAGTTCATTTTCACATGATTTGTATGCTTAATTTTCGTTACAAAACTGACATGGAGTTAATTTTTGTTTAACAACTCACGCTAATTGGGTGCACGAATTATTGAAAATGCTCAGGTACATATATTATGATACGATATACATAACTGAGAAAAGAGTTCAACTAAAACCGATCCAAATTGGTGTGAGAAATGTCAACGCGCGTTAATGTAAAGTAACATACGCGAGCGAATCACATTAAAATCAAATTAAAATGCGAAATATTTGCCTAAAATTGGCCCTTGGAAATAAGGGTGTGTCCACCCGAGCTGGGCGAGGTAACGGACCGGTGTACAATGAAAAAACCCAAAAACCGGAAGAGATACGTGCGCGAGGGTAGCTATGCATGCATGGACGGCGCTTTAACCTAGTTGGTAGTGACTAGTGACCTTGCCTACGAAGCAAGAGGTACTGGGTTTGAATTCCGGTAAGGGCATTTATTTGTGAGATTGGAGATGGATGGTTCTTACTTATGTATTTATTTATTTATAGATATTCGATATAAGCTTTGCTTAGTCTGGGACTAGGTCGATTTGTGTAAGATTGTCCTCTATTTTTTTTATAGAGATAGTTGAAGTGGATGGAAATCTTGGGATTACGTGTCAAAGCGGACCCCTGACTCCTTTAGGGGCACAACCGGGACTAACGCTAGGAGGATGATGATATTGATGATAGTTGAAGTGAATGGATACAAGGCTTTCGTGATATGGTCGTGTTACATAACTTGCAAATGTCCCATGCATGTTGTCATGTCCGCATACATGCTGTTGCTACATTTTTCTTGGTACATCGTCCGATGTATTAAGCTCACCTCAACGCTCACCCACAACTTCATCTTGACACCGCGATGCGTAGTAACTAAGCGTAGGTAGAGGTCTAGTTTCGTGACGGGTGACCGGCGGGGTGAGCCGCATTAGCGCGTAGCGAATAACAGCCCAGATCTAATGGATACTCACCCTTAGGTTGGTGTGAGTAGGATGGGGTCCCGCAGGAAATCGACCGCCCCCGCCGCCACCCCGCCCGTGACATTTGAACGGAACGATGCAGATCTCATTACCAGCGAGCTCATTTACTGAGCCGTTTAAAGATGGATATTTTTGGTGTTATGGCCATGAAAATGCTCAGAAAACGTAGCCTGTCACGGTCGCAGCTTTTCATAGAAACTAAAGAACCAGATTAGGTAAAGTCTCGTCTAAATATGTATACGTTTAGGAGTTATGTCGGTGGAATAAAGTTGAAAATTGAATACAGTTTTATAGAGCCAATACCATTCAATCTTAGATCGAGCTCCACTCACTTTATTACTACCTCCAACGAAAAAGAGGGGTGTTAAAAGTTTAACAAGTGTACATTCACCATCATATAGTAAGATACAGCCAAAGTAGCAAAATATATCGTACAGTAATAAAGACTTGTTGCGATATATTTGATTACTACTAATACTAAATATATGATGCTGTCAATACGTCTGTTTATCTGTGTCTGACTCTATATATGGCATCGTAGCCAAAGGGATGAAGCCAAGAAGATTTGAATCCTGTTTTTTTTAATCGAAAGTCATGTCAGTCGACGTGGTTCTCAGAGTCGGGGGCTTGTTACACATTTTCAATTTACGTTGTGTCGTACGGAGGGGCGCATCTTAATGGGTTCAGCGATCTAAGAACTTGTACTATGATTAATGAAATACTACGAATACTTGTAAATCAAGAGGACGGATGCCTATGTGTTGGGCGGACACGGTAACATCTGTGACAAGAGCCCATCTAGAGCCACACTTCAGGCCAGCATCAAGCAGACCTTAAAAACGTTATGAAAAAAAAGCGATATCATAACGTTATATTTCTTTAACGTTGTAAATTTTCTTTATAACAAAATCAGTATGCCCCATAACGAAATAAATAACTTTGTAAAATACGGTCGAATAACGTTATAAAATCGTTTTAAAATACGAGCCGCGCTGTCGAATGGGCGAAACCACAAGTGCGAAAAAGACACACTATAAGCTCTATAACGTTATTAAGATATTTAAAAAAAAAACCGCTTATGTAAGTAGCGTTGTATATAATATTAGTTTAAAATTATAACGTTATAATGGATACTGCTATACAGCACCTAAAATATCGCTCTGGGTATAGTATCTCGTCTCGCTCCTGCGGTGGAAAACCAACCTAACACTTTTTTGGAATAATAACGTTACAAACGATAGCGTTATGCGAAAATAGCGGTATTTAAAGGCCTGGCATCAAGCCCAGGACCGATCAGCTTGGAGAGTGAAGAGCGCCCACAGCCGTCACGTCCCTCAGCCATGAGGATACGACAAGGAAGAAGAAGATTAATAAATCCACGGTTAAACTGCAATATTAAATGTCACTACGGGCGATATCTTTAATGATTCTTCTATACGATAAGTGTTTTCGCGCCAATGAGACTTCCATTACAGTATGGTTGCTTAACCTTACGACATCCATTGATTTCATGCACGCCTACGCGCGACTATTTCATCGAAAAGCCGGTGCCTACAGCCCTCCTATTATGTAACTTGTTTTAAGCTCACCTCAACACTCAATCACAAATATATCTTGACACTGCGATGCGTAGTAACTAAGCGTAGGCAGAGGTCTAGTTTCGTGACGGGTGACCGTCGGGGTGAGCCGTCTAACCGCTTGCGAATAACAGCCGAGGAGTACGCTTCAAGCTCACTTATTTGGTTTCAGTGCGTGGAGCAAAACGTGTAAGGAGTGGGCCGCTGCCTCGAAAACTTAGGGGGATGCCTTGATTCGAGTCGACCACGCCCCCTTGACAGAGACACGCTTACGCCTTCCGCGCACGAGAAAAACAGATGCAACACTCTTCCGGAATGGCTTTTGGACAAAATATCTAAAACCCTAACTTAGTGAAGTTTTTTTTATATTTCATTAAATGAGATTTGAGATGAGATAAAATACTACAGTATTAACTAGATTCTCTTAGGCTGAGTAAAAAAAGGAAAATAAAGACCCAAGTTTTTTTTCTACCGAGGATATTTTAGGCAATCATGTATCAATTAAATCAGATAAACAATCATTTACTTAGTCAAGAATCATATATCTGAAAATCAGACCTTATGGTACTTAATCTAGTCAGAACGGCGTTTCAAAGCACGCGGTAATTTGAAATCGCGATAAATTCACCCCCTTAAGGCCGCTCATAGAGCCAGATATGCGAAAATACCCCAAGAATTATGCTATTTTTCTACGAAACGATGATATTTCTAGATCTGTGAAAAATATATATCATTCTTGATTATATTATCTTCAATAGCACAGCTTTCGATATTCGATTCGTAACACTTCGCTCGATACAATTCTTTCCCAAAGTAACCTCCAATTTGAAAGTTTATTTCAACTTTACTTGTTTATTTACTACGTGACACTATGAAACAAAACAAGGAACAAAATCAGTCATAATCAAAATAATAATTTGACAGCTTCCGAATTTCAATAATTTCAGGCAATATTTTTATAATACACAAACATCGTAAAATT
This sequence comes from Epinotia demarniana, assembly GCA_945867215.1. Taxonomy (NCBI): domain Eukaryota; kingdom Metazoa; phylum Arthropoda; class Insecta; order Lepidoptera; family Tortricidae; genus Epinotia; species Epinotia demarniana. Next base: position 6,105,430 of record OX244262.1, read on the forward strand.
CAATCGTATAAAGATATCGACTTACGGCCTCCAATGTCTTTCTCCGTCACTCTTTCGAAATGTGACAGTGATCGCTGAGCGGTCGTGCCAGACGGACCTGTACTACTTTTTCCCAAAAAAATGTAATTTAAGATATTTATTAGATTCCAAAAAGCAATGGTTCTAACGTAAGTAAAAATTTATGTTTACTAAACAGTGAAAAGAGTATTTGGTTAGCTTCATAATTACTAAGCAATCTAAGCATAAACATTACAATCCTCAATACGCATATACTTGTGAATTTCACCCGCTTAAGGTAAGCATTGGCAGCGCAATGGTTTCAGTGATAGGAATAAAGGCGAAGTTCAGTTGTGCCGAGAGTTCGAATCTCAGCGAGTTTATACTTTTTGTATTTTTTATTCTTCGGACTACATCGAGTGAGTATAATTATTTGATTTATATGCTCTTTTACCCCTACCTACGTAAAACAATACAATTTATCTTTATTTAGGTACAGACTGCAAATGGAATCTCCGATTTTATCAACCGCTGACACTTAAAGTAGGTAACGAATAAGTTCAAATAGACTTTATTTATCTTTATAAATATAAAAATTCCTACCTATGTCGCGCGTAACTTCGTGCGTTGTGATAAATATATATACCTCCCTACCCATAGCGGCGGCGCGCCGTACGAAGCTTGGTTAGATACCTAAATGATTTTCCATCGGCGCGGATGCTTATTTCTTTATGTTTCGAACTTCGAATTGATCTTCTCAAATATTTGGGCATATTTTGTACTTATTTTCTTAAATTGCTACAAGTACACCTACTTAGTAAATGATTGCCGAAACGAAATAAAATGTCATCAATGATATCATACGAGATACCTACCTACATTATAAGGAATAATGGCCCCTCATCAGTCATTTCATATTGACCAAGATTATTGAAGAGGTAAATGTACACTGATAAAATGCAATAGGGTTGCCTGTGTAAGTCCCGGAAATAAAATCCCGGGACTTACCTTATATCCATACTATCGTCATTTTTTATAAACTGATAGGTAGTTTATATATTATTATACCATACACAAAAGTGAAGGATTTCCTTTTCTTGAGAGTGTTGACTAGTTTTCTATTTTAACAATAAAATAAAACTGATCCCAACTGAAAAGACAACCCAGTGTCAATAATCCCTTAGGTACTTGTAGTTCATTTTCGTCATTTTAAGGATATTACTACTACTTATAACAGTATTAAGGGATCACCTGGAGAAATTCGGCATTTCTCTTTATGAAGATATTGTCAGTTGGCTAGGCACCATGAAAATGAAAAAGATGGGTCATGGGTCTGTTGATTATTGAACATATGTGATGGGGCCTATGCCTACCCTATATAAAAAACTACTGAAGGGATTGAAAGACGGGGCCTGTGTCTCGGAATTCCAGTCCCAACAAAAAAAACTTGGAAAGTACAATATATTCTTCTTCGTGTCGAGGTTCCTCAAATAAGAGTGCCCAGCGTTGTGGACAGCTCTGCCAGTCGCGTCTCTCAGGTCGTGTTCCAAGCAGGAGTGTGGGCATGTGGGGCACGCCATCAGGTGCACCATGGTTTGCGCCGTTGATTGGCCACGATGCAGTCCTCATCTGGCCATGTCTTCCTTATAGCGGCCTACATGCGATCTGAGCCTATTTAGCGCCCTCCAGATGGGCCTTGGCTCCTTGTGGCCGGGTGGCAGTTGTTCCGAAGCTAGCACGTAGACGTCGGGCGGTGGGCATCGAGTCCGCCATAACAGGCAGCGAGCATCTGAGAGGTCGCTTTGCAGGGGGCTAGTGTTCCGCATGAAACTCCTGCGGCTCTTGAGACGGGCAGATGGCGGATTATAACCGCACAGTGGTCGCCTGTCAGTCTCCTGTTTCCCCTTTTCCACGGCACTTGCCTACTCTCTACGGATTTCAGGGGGGGGGGGGGGGGGATTTTTTATTATCAATTATGACGATCATAGTAATAATTCCTATAGATTTACCTCTTAGCGTTATTCCCGGTAATGCCCCTGTAGGAGCACGGGGTCCGCTTTGACACCTAATCCCAAGATTTGGCATAGGCACTAGTTTTTACGCAAGCGACTGCCATCTGACCTTCCAACCAGGAGGGAAAACTAGACCTTATTGGGATTAGACCGGTTTCCTGACGATGTTTTCCTTCACCGAAAAGCTAACGGTAAATATTCCGTACATACGTTCCGAAAAACTCATTGGTACGAGCCGGGATTCGAATGTAAATTATGATATAAATAAATATCATTGTCATATTTTCCAGAGAAAAGTGGTTTTTTAATGAAAAATCTTCAATATCGAAATCCCGGGATGGAAATCTCATATCGGATTTCAATCCCGGGATTGAGAATGCTCCGATATTGCATGCTCTAACTCTAACACATCCAGTGGCACTAGTGTGCACGTGGAAGCAGCCTTAAAGCGTCACACATACAATAGGAACATGTAAAAACTAACTATTTAGGCGACGACACAGCGTAGCTCCGTCAAGTCCGGTGTAAAATTAGGTAGGTTACCCCGGAACCGCCGAAACACGACACCCTTCGGCCAGAAGTCAGCACACGCGATGGTCTCATGCAGCGGCCGCGGCACGCGCACCACAAACGATGTGAAGTGCACGTAGTGGCGCAAATGCAGCTGGAAAACCCCCAGCGAGTAGCCAGTCTTCTGGTGAATATACTCCACCATGTCATCAGCCGTGGCGGAGTAATGCAGGCGCGAAGAGTACTAGGTGTGGCAACCCGCTGACCAGAACCAACTGGCTCTGCTGTAGGTACCCTCAGAACATAAAATACTAAATTTCCTATATCTGTGGCTGTACCACACTGAGTCTTTCGCGGCTTGCGCTTTCTTGACTTGAAAAATAAATAGTACTTATTATTTCATTCGCTGTAACAACATTTGATATTTTCTCATAGTATATAAAAAAATAAATATAAATTAAAATCACTCATCATCAAATCCCGGGATTTATTATTTGTTGTTAGGTTAAAACATGGGCAGGGCAAGCAAGGATAGGACATTTCTCAATCCCGGGATTGATTTCCGATATTGATTGCCAATACCGGGATATCGATATTAATGTGCATTTATGCTTAAAAGCTAATTAATACCTTTGACAAATTATGTTGAATTATTAACAGAATCTCCTTTATAACAAAACTAAATTAAATAATACGGGATATAAAGAACTCATATTTATCAAAACATACATATCAACATATCAAAACTCAATATTTACCTGATATTACACTTCGTTGGAAGGGCCACATTAAATGAGTAGAATGTAATTAACTGTGTTATTTGAACCGACAAATAGACAGACAACAAAGTGATCCTACGATCCTTAGGAACCGTAAAAAATACTAGATTTTATTGATGCCCACTGATGAACTTTTTATAAATATCGTCGATATACCTGCAGAGGTTACCTATAGTTTTTATATCATTATTAGGTGTACCTAATAATGATATCATTATTAGGTGTACCTAATAATGATATTATATAAAACTTGCCGATTTGATTAAATGAAAACTGTACCAACTTATAGAAGTTTCATTTTTGTTATTATTTACCATTTAAAAACTTTAATGTTCTTGAAATAAGAGTTGTTTTCAATAAAATAATATAATTATATAATTTTATACACTTGGTTTTATTTTATTATTCCAATTTAACTTTAACGCCATCTATAACAACCACTATGCTTTTTTTCGCTCTTTAGTACTACGTTTTACAAATCAGTGTCCTGTTAGTTCATTAAGTCGTCACTTCTTACGTGGCGCTGTTGTATCGTCACTGTATCGAGGGGCGGGACCGGGTGGCGTGTGGAGGGGCTCGATTTTAGATTTCATTTGGGTAGTGTAACAGCCTTAAGGGTGCCTTTCCAACAGAGATGCTATGCTATGTTGACATTGAGCTCCAGCTACAGCTACGTTTCAAATGTATGAAAACATAGTATAGCATGGCATAGCACATCTCTGGTGGAAAGTAATGGTCTATACCGAGATTCCGTTCCCGGTTTGAATCTCGAACGAACTTATTGAACATATTGGTGCCTACACCCAGTTACACTAATCGGGCGCCAAAATGAAGCGTTGTTTAATATATAATCCAGATTAGTTGATTAAAAAGCCATCGAAAAGCCAGTGCCTCAGGAGTACGCTTCACGGTCACTTATTTGCTTTCAGTGCATCAAAACTACTCTTTTTAACCCCCTCATCTTTTTATACTGGTGATTTTACGTACCTGAGGAGAGAAAATTCATTAGTTTATAGCAGCCATACTCAACCTTTCTTCAGCGAGGGCCGCAAAGACATTTATTAGGAGGCCCCAATGGGCCACAATGTAAATTTATGGTTTTCATACTACGATCGCATAGTGGACTCGGTGGGCCGCAGGTTGAGTAGGTATTTCTGGTCTGTAGTATCTATGTCGAGATTCGTTCCCTGGACGGCCGAATCGTAGACACCCGAATCCTAGACACCAGTTAAACTAATAATTGGGAGCAACGCACGGTAAGATGAGGTTATCTGAAGCTACTTTTATAAGAAAGTACACTAGTTGACCGCGCTCCGCTCTCGTATTAGAGTCGAGTTCATAAAAATATGTACATGTCCAAAAGTTCACAAACATACATATATGCACACTCGTTCCCATAACGTGGCGGCGCTTTAACAATATCGACGGGCAACCCGGAACAAAAAAAGTTTAGAGTACACAACTATTGACTTGCCTAAAAATACATTTTAGACAAGTCAGTGGCAATCGGCTTGTACGGGCGCTCCACAACTGCTATGTATTTACTTTAATCATGCACATATTTTCGAAAGCTGTAGAGTTCAGTCACATTATAAATATGTATACATTTTTTACTGATGTCTCGTCAGACATCAGTAAAAACGAATAACGAATACGAATCGAAAATTAACACATTATTTAGAGCGGACTGTACAAAGAAAGCTATATTCTTATAAGGAAATGACATGTTATACATTATAAATTGACGACTCCGAGAATATTTGGTTACAATTAGTAATATGTACGATTCTCACCGAACGGGCCGGGCCGTAGCGCGTTCTATTACATGAAAAGGAATTTGAACCGTATAAAGAGTAATTAAATTTCATATTTGAATGCATCGTGCATCCACTGCGAGGCGGCAGCTATCGACGCGGTTGGTGGGGATTGTAATCAAATATGAATTGCATGTGCTATACCTGTATAGCCGGTTCAAATTCCTTTGCATATAAAGAATGCGCTCCGGCCCGGCCCGTTCGGTGAGAATCGTACATTAAGGATCTTATTAGATACAGGTCGTCGACTGGTGTATGTAGTCCAGATGTTTTATGAATAAAAAAATATTATGACTTTGTAAAAATTGGGCACACCTGCATGCAGGTTGAATATGCATTGAACAAATTCATCTTTAAAACCTTACCCTTCTTAAATTCTTTAAAAAAAAATTGATTTAGATTTTGATTGATTGATAAATAGCCTATGCCCATCCACTCCACCAGGTCCACTCTAAATACCTGCTGTGCTGATGAAGGAATTTTTCTAACTCCCTCATTACAATATTAGTGTAGATTATTTTAAATTGTAAGTAAACTCATTGTGCCGAAGCCTCGATATTGGCTATTTGGCACGTGTCTCGAGCTACACCCACGCAACGCCGACGCACCCCGCCCCTTTAACATTATCCACCCTTCGACCTTTGCACTTTCAGGTGCTGTTTTATCGCAACTACTGATTAGCTTGGATAGTAGTGGCTCTGTGAGATGTAAAATACGAAAGGAAATTTTAAAAAGAAAGGTTTTTTATTGACTTGACAATAAATAAAAAACCGGACGGACAAGTGCGAGTTTGACTCGCCCACCGAAGGTTCCGTGATTTCCGTTTCCGGACAAATGTATAGTTTTCGTTTTTTTAGCTAATTACTTGCCAAATTTCATAGTTCTAGGTCAACAGAAAGTACCTACCCTATTAATTTAATTCCCTCGAGTTAGTTTTTGACGTTTTTTACGGCATAAACGGCCGAATCTTTTTATTTACGTTGATTTTTTCACAGATTCAAGGGACTGTACCAGTGGCGGTACTGCCATACAAGCCCAAAAGACGGGCTTGCCTTTCAAAACTCATTATCGATCAAAAATCAAAGGTAATGAGAGCACGAACTATTTCCAATAGCACTGTTTCGCGCTCTCATTACACTGACAAAATTCATTGGCAGCACTATCGCGGTGACGACGAGCCGAAATCGCTTGAGACAGGCACACGGCTAGTCATCTCACTCGCACGCGTTGGCTTGCAAGCGGGCTTCTATTGTAGCTATCTATGTCTCTTTCTTACCCATGAAGACTGCCTAATAATGAGACATAAGTGTTTATAGGTTCATATAGCAAATAGTACGAGATTTTAAGCCCTGCATGCGTATGAAGTTGTACACTAGTCTAGTAACATGCGAAATTCGCGCGTGCGCCGTGATGAGTGTGATGACGGCCGACTTGTAGTTTCAAGTTTCAATTTTAATTACTTTTGTTTGTTGTCAGTGCGGTCATTAAGTATTTTGTTTGCTGAGTTCCTGTTTAATCGGATTTACAATGGAGGAAGTAGTTCCTTGTGATTGTGATAATTTAAAGTGTGTGCAAGTTTTGCTTGGCGAGGGAACGGTAATTAAACTTTGCTCAGAAGAAACAACTAATTTGTTCGCCAGGTTTTGCCGCCTGATTTGTGTATTTCTCAAAGTAGTAAATCCGTAAATCGCATAAAAGACAGTTTAATAAATCAAGGTACAAAACTCATTGGATTGTAGATATGTCTGTAAAATTATATCTAGTATAGTAGCAGCTATAACGGAACCCTAAAAACTATATAACTAACGAACTTCACAAATGCGACCTGCAGAAGAGAACAGCTGGACCAACAGACATACGAACAAATAAACGTTTTATCTATCTATCTATCTATACGAAATAATTTTGGCCGAAGCTGAAGCTCGTTCGAATCGCTCCTTCGTACAATAAACTCGCAAAGGAAAAATCTAATTCGGTTGACATAGATAACTTTTATAACATTTGCTTGATTTGTATAATTTTATATATATATATTTATGAACTCCTATTAGTAGATTCAGATAGAGCAGCGCCGATGTCATTAGGAGTGTCGGTGGAACAAAAAGTGCGTACCAATTGCTTCCTGCATTGCACACGTGTCCCGCCATATGCGTCGAGTGGAACACACTATCCCGAGTATCCCGACTCGCTACATACCGAAATCAAAGCACTCCTACGGAAAGGTCAAAACGCAAGTTTTTGTAAGTAATGTTTGTTCCTGTGGGTAACGAGTCACGCTCATTTACGGGGTCGCTCCTAGTGTATCTTTAAATTAAATTGATGTAAACATTTTTTTTTAATATAAGATAAAATCCGCGAAGAGTTTAGCGTCAGTTCCTCGAGTAGCGACATCACTAAGTGGTCTGTGAGCGACATATGACTTAGATAGATTTTGGAACGATTAGAATTTTTGAATTCGGATAAGTTGTAATACCGCACTTCTGCAAAATTACGCCGTCACAAAGCTCTCGCAGATTTTACCTACTTATTATATTAGTAAAGATATACACTAATCATTTGGGAGATTAGCCTATGCGTTAAATACGTTAGTGAAAATAGCATCGAAATCTTTTTTTTCATCACACTTGCTCGTCAACGGCGTTTTTACTTGCGTGCGTACAGAGCAGTTATAGCCGTTTTAGCTCCCACGGGATGTTAAGTTTAGTTTTAAAATATAGAACCCACTCATACTTCACTTCGGACTGAGGATGTTTCCAATCAGCCAAGGAGTATTTCATATCTTCAAAAGTTTGTTACAACCAACATTTAATATGTATAAAATATATCTTTATATTAAATTCGACTGCAATTTAATGTTTAATATGTAGTTAAGTGTCTATGTAAAACGTTTTAAGTGTTTTTAAATCGTGGCTGTATACCGAAGGGTCTTTGCCATACGCGCCTCACAAAATTCAACAAAATGGACGACTGACATGTTGCAGTTTTTATTACGATTTGCATTAATTTCTTCTAAAATGTATTTGTTTCCTCGCAAATGTGATGAAAAACATTGTGTATAACACGGGGGCGTAAGAATATTGCAAACTCGAGTCATCAAAAGCCCTCCGCCTTCGGCGTCGGGCTTCTGATGGACTCTTGTTCGCAATATTCCACTTACGCCCCTCGTTAAACAATGTACTATTATTGCGCAAAGACAGAAAGTTAGATGCGACCGGGGTCTTTGCTGTACAGACAAACTTTCAAAAATATCTATACACAGTCTTTAATTTTGTTGACATAAGCCGCATGTATAGATATTTTTGAAATGATGTAAGCATCGATATTGGAAAACTCCACTGTGCAATATGTTTAGTGATCAAGATTTGTACAGTAAACAGATAAGTTGACGTTTTAAGAAAAGAAACAATTCATATATAAGTAAAATCAACAAGACACTCGGTTGAAAAAATCTAGAGGTTTTCTGTCAGTCGGATCGTCCCAACTTGAAAAAAAAAAAGAATGAATGTATGTATACGCCCTAGAACCCATTACAAACTAGCCAAACATGCTAAGTACAGAAACGAAATGTATGGGTTTTCATGTTTGTTCAGCTTATATTTAACCTTGTCTACTTTTTGACATTGTACTTGAAAAGCGGTTTAAAATACGACATACTAAATAGGACAATCATACAAGTGGAACTTGAACTTAGGTCGAAGGGGTTCCGGACGCCAACATGTGGGCACAATTACTATAAATATGTTAGAACTTGTTAGAACTTATGTCCGCGGATTAAGGTTCAAAGTTGTATAGATATATATTTAGTTGTAACCACATCTGCGCGATCGCATACAGATCTCACGCGACTGAAACAATTACACCTGCTGATGTTTTATTCTGCGCAATTCATTGTATGGTGCGAATATTGTGATAAATTGCAAGCAAAAAGATTACGAATTATCTCTTATTTTGGTGTGATTAAAGTCTAATGTTGATTGGATTGCACGTCCATTAAAGTAAATCAAACTTTACAGATGTTCTAATATAGTCAACAACGTGAAAAGTCGTTGTTTACGTACAGTCCAGGGCACCAATATGTATATGTCGCAGTACGATAGATAAAGCCGTTATATAGTTATAAACCTAGGGATATAATTAAATGTCGTAACATAGTCATACGAAAGCGATTCATTACTATCTTACTGGGAATATAACTATGATACGTCTTTAGTTTAGTGATATATGATATAGTTATATTACTGGATTAAGTTTAGTGAAATAATAATTGTAGGTAGGAGTGCGGCGGTGCGGCGGAGGTAATAGTTATATCCCTAGGGATATAGTTATATGCTTGCATATAAATAATAGTTGGCATACACATTTATCTATGGCAATTATTTTAACCTAACCTAAACCTTACTAAACCGCCAGCGTATCGACGTCACCCCGCTTCGCGGGGTGCCTATTTCCGCTCTGAGGGACACAAGTGAACCCTAACCTAACCTACTTATCATACAATTATTTCACTAAACTTAATCCAGTAATATAACTATATCACTAAACTAAAGACGTATCATAGTTATATTCCTAGTAAGATAGTAATGAATCGCTTTCGTATGACTATGTTACGACTAGAGATGGGTAGGGGTGGGTAAATACCGGGTAAATACCCGGTATTTACCCAATGCACCCGGTAAATACCCGTATCTACCCAAATTGGTGGGTATAAACTATTTCGAATGGATTTTTTCAAAAAGTGACATATTAGGGCTGAATTTTTTTAATGATATATTTAAAGCATTCTGAAAAACTTTTGTTATTGCAAAATATCTATTATGATGCATAGTTTATAAGAAAAAAAAAATGTTTGTTATTAAAAATAACACATGTATTATTTTCCGAAATAAGATCAAATTAAAACGGGAGCCACTACCAGAATAGTACCTATAAGCCTTAAAAAAATGTAAGAAAAATGTTGAAATAGTGTTGCCTTCTACTTATTGGACAAGAAATCATCATCTTGCTGGGTCTTTTTCCCATTTACTTGGGGTCGGCCTTCCCTGTTCTTTTTCTCCATTCTGCACGATTGAGTGCAAGGTCGTCGTCTATATTAAGATCTTTCAGGTCTCGCTGAACCGTCGTCAGCCAGGTGGCAGGTGGTCTTCCGCGTCCTAGCTTCGTCGTTGGAATATCGAGCGCTACCTTAACCATGTAGTCTACTGGGCGCCCCTGTACATGACCGTACCACGTCAGACGTTTTTCCGTCAGCTTTTCTGTTATTGGCGCTGCTTTAAAACTACCCCGGATATACACGTTTCTTATCTTGTCCATCATGGTGACACCCGCTGACCAGAGTAACATGCGCATCTCAGTGGTGTGGAGCTTGTTCAGGTGGGGTTTATTTGTAACTCAGTACTTGGATCCGTACAACATTGCTGGTCTTACTACTGTCTTATATACATGACCCTTCACCTTTAGAGGCATTTTTCTATCGCATAGGATGCCTGTGAGTTCTTGCCATTTCATCCAGTCTGTCTGAGTTCTATGGACTACATCGCTGTCAATCTTTCCGTCGTTGCTGAATACGGAGCTTAAACTTTGTAACAGTTGGCAGGCGATCATTACCTATATAGAATTTGTCATTTTCTGGGTTATTAGCCGTTTTGTTGAACAGAAAGGACATGTGTTCGGTCTTCTACCGGCTGATTTTTAGGCCGTCCTTCTAGCGCTTCCATTCAGCTATTCAAAGCGCGTTGAAGGTCAGTCTCAGTCTCTGCTATTAAGGCCACATTATCGGCATATAGAAGGTGCCAGGGTACAGTCCGTTGGCATTTTCGTGTGAGGTAATCCATCGTGACATTAAAGAGAAGTGGACTAAGTGTGGAACCCTGGTGTACACCGACCTTGAGCTTGAAGCTGTCACTCGCACCTGCTGAGCAAATCACCTGTGTAGAGATGTCTGTGTACATGACCATAATAAGATCTATATACGACTCTGGGATAAGCTGGGCGCGAAGAGCCTCCCATATAAGGTCGCGTGGTACATGGTCAAACGCCTTCTCAAGGTCGATGAATATCATATGCAGGTTTGTGTTGTTGACTTTGGCTTTCTCAATCAGGATTCTTATAGCCTGAGTAGCGTCAGAGGTGCCCTTTCCATTTACAAACCCTCACTGATTGGGTGTGAGCTTCACGATATCATTAAGTCTGCTGTTGATTATCCTCTCCCATATTTTAAAGGTATGATCCATGAGCTTTATTGCTCGGTAATTCCCACAGTCAACTACGTCGCCTTTTCCTTTGTAAAACGGTATTAAATGACTTTTTTTCCAAGCATCTGGTATTTTCTGTCCTGCCATAAGTCTGTTAAACAACTCGCTTAGCCAGCCGATGCCAGAGTGCCCTATTATGTTTCCAGATCTATTGGAATCTCGGCTGGGCCTTGGGCTTTGTTGTTTTTCATCTTTCTGATATCTTTGATGATTTCTTCCTTTGTAACTGCTATTATTGCTTGGTTTAACTTTCGGGGATTCGTAACATTAAGCAAATGGCGGTAGTACTCTGCCCATCTTTTTCTTATATCATTGTCTTCTGTTAATAGTTTATTGTTTTTATCTGTGATATTTTTGGCTGAAGTTTAGTGAAGTTCTTTGCTGTTATTATTTCGAGCTTTTGCGACTTGATGGATATTGATTTCTGTAGTAGAAGATTCTAATTCTTTGTAAAAGTTAGCATCGGCTTTGGCTCATGCGCTTGCCACTTCACGTTTTGCGTTGGATTTCTCTCTGTTGTAGTCTGCTTTATCCGCATCATTACCGGTTTCTTTGTGTTTTCTTAAATGCAAACTTCTTGGCCTGCACAACATCCTTGACAGATAGTCTCTTTAAAGAAAGAAAGAAAGAAAGAAATAAAGAAAGAAAGAGAGAAAGAAAGAAAGAAAAACATTTATTTATGACAAACACATATAACAACAGAGAAATACAAAAAATAGGACGAACACTGCTTGTCACAAAAACAGCAAACAGCGTGAAGGGGGCTCTCTTGCTCCTGGTTCTCCCTAAATGTGTTTCTGCGGATTTTCTACAGAATGTTTCTAAATCGTTCCACATATCGTTTTCGGTTTCTACCTTTGAAGTGTCTTTTGTGCCAAAGTACGTTTCTATGTTTTGAACGAATCTTGATCCCGCGGCGGTTTTCAGGGATTTTAACTTAATTTTAGATATCTGCTTGTTGCTGCACTTAACAGGTTTGGGCAATTCAACAACCAATAAGATCAGCCCTAACTGGCAGGTAGCGACGTCGCGATCGTGCCATCTGCGACGCGCGAATATTACACCGCGTCCGACCACGAGGTTGAGACGGCTATTGTGCGTTAAGTGCCACGTGTGGATATTTGATCCATGCTTTAAATATCGATTTTGTTTTGTTTGAGGCAAAAGCTCACGTTATTGAATCTTGTTTGGATTGGCGGTACAAAAATAAAATAATATACTTACCTACAACTTTCATTTTTCCATCCTAAAGTTATATATAAACTCACTAAGTAATTAATACACTTCTCTCTGAGCTCGGATGGTTGTAAATACAAACATTTAATTTAATTTTTATTTATTTTATTAACAGCATGCATAATGTCCATGAGAACAACATTTTCATTATAATATTTGACTTAAAAAACGCATCAAAAGAGTTTATACCCACCTTTTTGGGAAGAAACGGGTAAATACGGGTAGATTGGGTAAATACCGGGTAAATACCCGGTATTTACCCATGGGTTTTTACCCACTACCCATCTCTAGTTACGACATATAATTATATCCCTAGGGTTATAACTATATAACGGCTTTATCTATCGTACTGCGACATACACACCACAAACAAAAATATGTAGACAGACCTTATTGCAACAATAAGGTTGTAGTATACATATTTATGAAACTTTGAGTGAATACATACCTATAGGTGCCCTTGACTGTACAAAGACCGCGAAAAGAGAATTTTGCAATAAAAATGTGGTTACGAATTGGCTCGCACTATGGTGTTATTAAAGTCTAATTTTGTCAAAATTCATCTTCAACTACAGATGTTCGAATGTTGTCAACAGAACGTGAAAAGTCGTAAATGATAATGCGACAGCAGCGAAAAACATGCTTTAAAAATATTCATGGGCAACGCCCATGTTACTCTTTTGGAGTTGCATGCGTCTATAGGCTGCGGTCTCCGCTTACCATCAGGGCCGTACGCTTGTTTGCCACCGTCGTTGTATAAAAAAATCAGTTAGAGACTTAGGTAGGTGTAATCGCACGTCGGAGAGAACGACGCTATGGGCGGAGGCAAGGGGGAACCTTAGGAAGCGCGCGCAACGCCGGCCCGGTCGATACCACACCAGACTCCATGTTTTTTATGTCCTTTCACGTCACGAATTACCCAATAAAGAAGAGTTCCAATTACTTTAACCACCTAGGGACTGCGGTTCATATGGAAAATTACTCTCATTACACGGTTTTATGCTAAATTAACAACGGGTCAAATTACGAGGGGAAAAACGCGCGGTGATACTTTTCGGCGCGTCTTTTGAAACGTTTGCCGGTATTTTGTACAAGTGGCTTAATTCTCTCTCGCACGCGATATAATGAGCTCGTGGCGAGTGGAATGCTGTTCGGTTCGGTGATCGAACAAGCGAGCGCAGCGAACGAAGTTCTATTCTTCAGCTTGGGCCGAAAATCGTCAATCTGTCCGGTGTCTGTCCCACTGTCCGGTTGTTCTCTGCTGCTGCACGGCTATCACGCGAGACGGCGCGCGAGCTTTCTCGCTTTTTCTTGCACTATCCATCTCTCTCTTATTAGAATACTTAGAACAAGAGGTATAGTCCTAGAAAAATCAAGAGTATGTTGCGGCCGTCCCATGATAGACGTGCAGGTCGAATTTTTCAACCAATTCTCGTGAAATTAGGTGAGCAGGTATTATATAGTTTTTTTGTCGAGCCACTTTTTCGAAACTAGAACGCTTTTTAAAAAAAGCGGCCATGCGCGTGTCGGACCACGCACATTGAAGGGGCCTATTAAAAAGGTCGTATCGTTACTGAAATCTCAGGGCACTTAAGTCCTTTTCTTTAAGGAAGGCATTTTTTTTGAAATATCTCGAAAACCTTAGAACCGATCTTGTTCAAAACAATTTTCGCTGAAAGAATTTATTAAGCCCCATGTCCTTGAATTTTTCCATGTTTTTAAAATACACTGTTCAAAAATTAGAGGTGGGACACAATTTTAGTGACTTTCGGGGCGATTATCTCCGACTCTATTAACTTAATCAAAAAAAAAATGCTGAGAAACCTTATATTTGGGTCTATATCGGGTGGCATAAAATTGTTAGTCCTACCATTTTGTCGCATACCAACTTTATACCGAATAACGTATGGCATAAACATTGTTGTGCATATTTTTTATTTGCCGAAATTGTTGTTCCTAATATCGATTGTCCTAAATATTTATTGTCCGAATGTTTATTGTGTCGAAGTTTTTTTTTAGAATGATTGATGTGCATAACTTTGTTGTTAATAATATTTAATGTTCTAAAAATGTTGTGCATACATTTTGTTACGCATATATATCTATTAGAATTGCCTATTACTTGAATAATTTATGACCCGCCCTCATGTCGACGGAGCCCCGCTTCGCGGGGCCCCTATTTCTGCTCTGAGGGACAAAAGGCAACTAACGAACCTATCTAATTAATCTAAATGAAGGTTGTCTCTACTGAGAATTGCCTAATACGAATAACCTATGACCCGCCCTCATGTCGACGGAGGCCTGCTTCGCGGGGCCCCTATTTCTGCACAGAGGGGCAAAAGGCAACTAACGAACCTATCTTATTTATCTAGATGTAGGTCGTTTAAAATAGTATAAAATATAGGATAAAATAGTATAGGTAGTGTAATTTTAGCCACTTTAACATTAGGCAAAATAATTACTATGACAATGAAAATTAGGACTATTACTTTTTAGGTAATTCGATGTTCGAGTAATCAATAGCAGGATAAACATTCTTTAGAACTTTTAAATCTGTATGCGCAAAAATGAATAGGCTAAATAAATAGTATGCCACTGAGCATTATGCCAAACATTCTAGGCCAAAATTCTTTAGGACGATCAACATTATGCGATACGACAGGCACCCCTTATATTTGTGTTGAAAGGCTTATCGATTGATGTGTTACACGTGGGCTTGCAATGAAACATTTTTTTTTTGACTTTCAGTTTTGTGTATGGAGTGCACCCCTAAAAATTTTTTTAGTAATTTAATTACAAAACTATTTAGCGGCTCAAAATTTTATTCAAATAAGTACCTACACCTTATAGTTTTTGAGTAAAATGCCTGTGACATACAGACGGACAGACAGACATGACGAATGTATAAGGGTTCCGTTTTTGCCATTTGGCTACGGAACCCTAAAAAGACGGCCTCAGGCGACTTATACAGCTCACATATTACTGTACATATTATATTATCAAACTAAGCGAGTTAACATCAATCGCTATCACTGTTTACTCCGTCGGACATTGTCCTTCGGCTAATCTGCATTTCAAATTTAAACGAAAGCCATTGTGTTTGCCTGGAGGAACGATTGGTTTTAAAAGTATACAATGCACACACAAAAGCCCGTTGCCGCCGTACGCCGCGCAGTGGCCATCAAGTACATCAGAGCGAAATAGGTGCTCATAAATATCTGAACACGACTCTACTGACAGGCGTTAGTGTGAGTATCCACCCGGCCCCGTATCATGGTCGGCCTTATCACGTGATAAGTGACAAGATAGAGCGTCCGTCACTGGCTGACACTGGCTGGACTGTCGCTAGGCGCTTAGGCTCGGTCATGTATCTCTTCTTATTTGTGGATTTTCGCACACCGCTCCGCTACCTCGCAAATCTCTGGTGAATACACTTTAAATACCTACTTGCTTAGATATGTTTGATCCTCCTGAATACTACAGATATTTGATATTTGATGGCGACTCTGCAGCGTCAAGTTGTTTGGAACACTAGATGCGGTTATGTATAATAATACGCTGTGCGCTCACGGCATCTACAAGAGACCACGGCATTAACTAAGAGCAAATTAAGACATACCTGTAGATTATGGTGAGGCTGAGAGAGATGCAACTGCTGGTGCTGAGACATGTGCAAGTGGTCCAGCGAGGGCCTCGGCCGGTAGCCGGCGCCGGGCCCCGGACCAGCCGGTCCGGCGCCGTACCCCCGGTACCGCCAGTCGCCGCCGGCCGCTTGCTGATGCTGTTCAGCCATGTGCTTAAGTGTTTGCGCGGCGGGAGACATCTCCCCGCTACCGGCCCCGTACCGCGGCGCCGGCTCGCCCTCGGGCGGCTCCAAGCTCCCCAAGCCGTTAAACTTGCTCCCATCCAGATCGAAATCTTTCATGAACTCCGGATACTCTGATATTTCTGTGATGAGATCCTCGAAGGTGTCGTCGCCGTCGTCTTCGCCGATCAGCTCGGCGAGACCGGGGAAGGCCGAGGCGGCGTCCCGCTCCAACGCCGCCGCGCACTCATCGAGCCCAACAAACTCGTCCTCGGCAATCTCTGACTTGCACTCGGCTTTGCACTCGCGGTCGCAGTCCAGGGGCGTGGGCGCGCGCGGGGCGGGCTGCGGGGGTGGGGAGTTGGAGGTCTTCACGGCATTGGCAAGGGCCTTGACTGTGACGTTGGTGGAGATCTGCTGCGGCTGCGAGTCGGCGGCGGAGGTGGTGAACTCGAGCTGCTGGACTATCTCCACGGAGAACTTGGTGAGCGCCTCGCCGGCGCCGCCGACGCCGCCGCATTGAAGCTTCGCCGGCGGTTCGTAGTCGCCGCACCCGAATTTTTGTTGCTGTAACAAAACGGAACTGTTAATAAATATATAAGTTCAGTCAATCTCTTACAAGTAGTATTAAAGTAGGTTCTGGTTAAGTTAAATGCTTGTTGAATCATTTTCGTTCGCAAAAACAAGCAGCTACAACTCGCGACTTCTTACGCAAATATACTTTTTTTTCCTACCTGTCTTTCTACGTTAGGCCCCGAAGAGGCCCCCTTCTCTACAAATTGCCAATAACATAGCAACGCAAATATACTGTAGCGTTCGTAGCCTATATGCAGATAATGCTTCATTACCACTTTCACCAAAAATCTGTTCGGGAGTTTTTGTGTATTCTTTCAACAAACAGCCGAAAACAAATGTTTGGCGGACGTATTAAAACATGCTATACAAATGAATTACATAATTCGTTTCACATCTGTAACTGCCTACTCTGTTAAACATCAGCTGGGTCAATCATCTATTCCTTATTTTTATTATGTCCCGGTAACCCAAGAGACAGAAAAAATACTATACATTGGATTCTTATGAGGACTTATTCTAAGCAGATGCCCTCGAATAGGTTTACGAATATAACAAAAACACGTGTTTAGATAAAATCATACTTTTAAAGAGTGACCCAGGAGACTTATATTATAACCATGGCAACGACCACAGTAATAGTTCAAATATCGTAAAGTAGTAGATTTGATCCGTGCAACACATAAAAGCATGTTTAGTGTCGTCAATATCAACTTAACGCTTTCGAACTACGAATGTTCGGTTTCACAAGTCGGTGTCGCCGTCGTACGTTGATGCGTGATAATGATAACGTTTTCCATTAGAGAAAACAAAAGAATTTCGTTTCTACTGGCCTTTACCCGCGAGTTTACATATTTCTTCTGTTATGAATCTTACTCGTCTTATGAAGATGTAAAGTTTGTATGTAGGGGGCAATTATTTTTTGTGACATTGCAAACATAATGCAAGCAACCACACTTTCGTACGCCATTAGGCAAGACATAGCTGTACTACTTTTGACATATCCAATAATACGAATGTTCACGAAAACAAATTTAATGTAATTTCATTTTACTAAAGCGATAAGAACGGCTGGTTTTACCATTATTTATTGAATGTACTCTTGTAACATGTTTTTCTTATGATGAGGTTCAATAAGGAATATTATTATTATTTTCCAGCAGTGGGAGGTACATCAGCTGATTTATTATTAAAAACAAAGAGTACCTAGACTAATATGGTTATAAAATAATATTAACTTTAAAAACCTTCAATTTAGTACTCCGCCAAGCCACGAGAACATTTCCTATTTTTTTTACAATTTACCACATGAAGTGATTTCCGATAGCAAATGCGTTGATTACTATAGAAAAAAACCGAATCGTTGTATGTGGGCCGATAATATTTGAGGACTTCCATCGATTCCCCAAGATCATCACCAATGGCACTTCATTAGATCCTATTTCAACGGAATCTTATCAGAACCTGTGACGTACTTTTGCACTTTTAAGTACATAATTGAGGAATTCGATAAGTCATCTGTGGTCTTCATCATCAATTCCTCGCCACCAAATGTATGATTCCGGATGTAAATACACGAGTTATAATAGAAAATACCAAAATCACTACACGCGTGCCTAATGAGAGAAGAGGAGTTCCCTCAATTCCTTATGGATCTCATCATCTAACTGAATTTTGAAAAAAATGGGTCCTAGCTGGAAGTATATACAACAAAAAATTTTTTCCGAATCGGCTCGATCGAAAAATAAAAGCCGAGTTGAGAACCTCCTCCTTTTTTTTTGAAGTCGTTTAATAAGTCAAATGAATAACATACGAGTAGGTAAACTAGGTATGTAAATTAATGCAAAACTTTCTTATATGGGAAATAAGAAATAAATCGTGTTTCTTGGAGATCCGAGCAACGAGTGATGAGAGCTAGATCTGACCCAGATTGCTTAGTTTGTAGTGAATTGAAATGCGAATAGAATATTTGCTATACGTAATACGAGTTTACGGAGCCAATCTTACTATTCCAAATGTTCATTTCCTGTTAAGGAACACAAATCCTCTCAATAGCTCAAAGGTTAGCTGGAGGAGGTCCCTTATGAGAGAGAGATAAGTTGTAAAGTGCATTCATCCTTACTTGTCTTATTTGGTAAACAACATTCTAAGATAGATTTTTAGGATAGAATAGCAATTTTGTGAGTTAGATCATGCCGAGACGACTTTTCGGACATCACTTCACGATTTTTTGGTCTAGCAACGCTTTTTTTACGATAAAATAGCGGATATAGTCTAAAACGATACATTTTGAGGTTAGAATTTGTTTACCAAATAAGACAAGTTAGGATGAATGCACTTTACTTTGATCAACTGTGTGACATAGTACATTTTTTAACCTGTTATTGTGTACAACAAAGTGCTTGTTTACACACCACACGTACATACAAATACCTACTCGCATAAAGTTTCAAAGAGCTGTAGTTACAGAAGTATGATTACGAAGTAGGTACCCAGATGATTATGTTTTATTTATAACACAATGCAGTCAGGCGTTGGAGATAAAACCTGGCTGCGTCTCGTCTCATTTAGAAACGGGTGACGTCGGGTGTACAGCCGACCAGTTGTTATTGCAGCTCTGGATTCATCATATCAGCCGAAAGACGTCCACTGCTTGACATAGGCCTCCCCCAAAGAGTGCCAAAGTGACCGGTCCTGCGCCACCCGCATCCAGCTGACTCCAGCAACCTTTACCAGGTCATCAGTCCACCTTGTGGGGGGCCTTACCCACGCCGCGCCTTCCGGTACGTGGTCGCCACTCGAGAACCTTTCCGCCCCAACGGCCATCGATTCTACGTGCTATGGATTATGCACAAGCAATAGGTATATTACATTTTATTCTGTCAGAAAATTATGACGTTCATCAAATCATCAGTCATTCCCTCAATGATAAGGATCGTGACATCATGTCATGTCCTATTCTTTGACCAGACTTCTCCGAAGACTCCGATTTATGTATGGCCTTGTGTAGATGTAGTACCGTGTAGATGATATTCACGATATGCTCCTTATAACATGCGAAGTATCACGTTTCGGGTGCAGCGAGAGCTCGAATTATCGAGGTGCGTAATGGAATCGTACAAAATTGAAGGCGAAGCAACGAATATTCGATTCAGTAACCGTCGAGCCAACGATCTTCGACTGTGTATTCCGACAGTCCGTAGTAGAGACTAAACCCACTCATAGTACCAAACCGTATGTAATCGTTAGCGGTGTTCGTTAAATCTGAATACGTGGAAAGTTTAACAATTTTGTTTGGAATGACAGATGCCGGTGCCATTATTGACGTTGATTGGTTTGTAATCCTAACACCCCTATAATTGGTGTCCGTCCGGAAGCATCATTCATTGGTAATTTTAAAATTATGAAAGTCACTCTCCGCTAAACGAACGATACATAAGTTAGGTGAGGCTAAGTTAGTAAAATATCCATGTTTCGCAAATTAAAAATTCAGAAGAAACACACTTTCAGATAATTGTCCAAACGACATCGGAAATATATCGTGTACCCGTCATTAATTATTATACTCAGTCAAAAACAAATCCACACACATGAAACTCAGAGTCGTTGTCCTGAAATGTGCTTTCAACCTCTGCTACATTTGCCTAAGTAACCGCAAACAATGATACGTTATTCACAACCAGTCTCATTTCCACTTACTATTCGTACCTAGCATAACTTGACTCGTGTTCGTAATAACAATGCGTGATCGGTGGTTGGGGTTATGTTGGTCTGATTGAGAGGAGTAGGGGGCTTGCTTAGTGAATACCGTTGTACAGGACCTTGGTGGATTAATCACGTGCGCAAACATCACATGTGTATGAATATATGTACCTATATTGTAATTGTTATACATTAAGAGTCCACAGTAAGCTCGATTCTCCATACAAACGTAGTTACGCTCTCGTTTTAAAACTACTAGCTAGTTTGCTCTGAAACTTTGTACTTAGAATAAGTTAAGGTATATATCCAGGTCTGTAATTAGTTTATGTAGCTTCAGATACCATATTTAAAAAAAACAGCGAATTTAAGTTATTCATACAAAGCTGGGTTTTGCTGTATTTAATTTGTTTACAAACTGGAGCCGTAATTATAAACTTAATACAGACCTAGATACACCTCATGTGATTGTAAATATATGCAAAGTTTCGTCACAATCCAACACGGAGTTTTAAAATGACAACGAAACTCCCGTTTTTATGGGAAGGTGAAATTCGGCCGAGCTTACTGCGGACTCTTAACAGTAGTCACTTATTCACTTTTTATGAAACGTCAAAAACGATCTGTTACTGTGAAGTTTGTAGGGACCAATTGTCTTTTTTTAAATAGAAGATTTTCCAGTGATTGACCCCTTACCTGATGGTAAGCGACGACCGAGCCCAAGATGAAGCTTGCTGATTCAGTAATCTCCAATCCACTCTTGTTTTGAAGACACCTAGATCGTAGATCGTGTCCATGGACAAACGAACGTCGACTATATGGACGACAGCCCCTTTGTACACACAAATAAATGCCCTTACCGGGATTCGAACCCAGGACCTCCAACTTCGTAGGCAGGCACTACCAACTAGGCTAAATCGGAGCTAATCGCTACGCGCTAAAGCGGCTCACCCCGCCGGTCACCCTTCACGAAACTAGACCTCTACCTACGCTTAGTTACTACGCATCGCGGTGTCAGGAAATATTTATGGGTGAGCGTTGAGGTGAGCTTAAAACCAGTTACAGAATAGGGGGGCAGTACACATGCCACACTACGGTCAGTCTTATTACGTGTCTTTTTATCTTTTCCTTTCATATTTAGCAACAAAACAAAAGAAATTGGAAAATATAACATTAAATGCATTCGTAATGTTAACTTAAACCAACTATACATATAGAACTAAATTAATAACGAATAGCAGGCCCGGAATGTAGTCTATAAGGGCTATTCTATTATCTACATCTACATACAGAAAAAAAAATCCGCTCTCCCGCTTGATTAGAAGAAAAACATAAAATCAGTCGAAATGTTTTTTACGCACACGGTTCAATAAATAAATAAATAAATAAATAAACATTAGAGGACAGTCTAACACAAATCGAGCTAGCCCCATAGTAAGCTCAATAAGGCTCGTGTTACAGGTACTAGACGACGATATATTTAATAGATATAAATACGAAAATATCCAAGACTCAGAAACAAATATTCATGCTCATCACACAAATATTTGCCCTTACCGGGATTCGAACCCAGGACCTTCAGCTTCGTAGGCAGCGTCACTACCCACTAGGCTAACCGGTTGTCAAAACCGTTCAATATTACTGCATTGTTGGGTTTTGTCGCAAAAAATGCAAAAAATGACACTTTGGCGAGGTTAGCGTCTATCGTTTAATGTAGGTACCTCCTGTTGTTTACCTAATGTTTTCATACAAATCCGCCAAGTTGAAAAAGTAATTAAGCGGTGTCCCTTATATGAAACCATAGCCTGGAAGCTGAGAGACTGATTATATCTCATTCTTCATCATCACCATATCAGCCGAAAGACGTCCACTGCTGGACATAGGCCTCCCCCAAAGAGTGCCACAGTGACCGGTCCTGCGACTTTTACCTTCAGTCCACCTTGTGCAGACCGCCTGTCGGTACGTGGTCGCCACTCGAGAACCTTTCTGCCTGTACGGCCATCGGCTTTATGATGTTTATCTCATTCTTATGTTAGCATTATTATCTCTTTATTTAATCTCTTTCTTAGGCAAGGTTTTTTGCAATAATGGTATAAAAAGTAAAATATAAAACTATACATATAAAACATAAAACCATTATAAAAACCTAACCTAGGGTACCGCCGGCAGCGAGGCGGGGCCTAAGCTGCCGGTGGTCAGGGCGACAGAGACAGGAACCTCCTGACTATTCGCGCAGTGTCCAGGAGTACCGCCTACTGTATCTGACCCTTGATCCAGTCATCTAGCGAGAGTCTCTTTAGGTGACGAGACTCTTCGCTATTAAACCGTTCGCCGAAACGACTATCGGGACGATGTTCGTCGAATCAACAGCCCACATGGCGGTTAGCATTATTATTATTACCTCAATGAAAAGGACTCTCGGACGTTTTGTACAAAAATATTGATTACGATTAAGGTAAACGTTCGAGTGTTCGACGCGTTACTAGTATATGGCATGGGCACCCTATGTCTATGTGACATGGCTTGAATTCTAATGAAGAGAAATCCTCTTATTTCGAATTTAACCATTATTGCTTTGACATAGAGTGCCCAATGCCCATGCCATATAGTAGTACAGCGTCGAGCATTCGGACGTTTAACTTTTATTCAAACCGGAAGAAATATTTTATTTCTTTAAAATGCAAGTGACGTTGTTGAATGTTTCAAAATAACTCGATTGTGAATGATATCTTAATGAAACATTCGTTTGTTTTGAACCTGCATTCAAACAACATTGGAAGCGACAGTTTAATAAGTGCCGTCAACGATCAACTGAGAAAGTTGTGAGGAACTCTGCGTCAGATATAAACGGGTCATTGTCAGATTTAGGTTCGCGTCTTTTCGGTGGACATTGCCAAAGTTAAGGGCTTTAAAGCCTAATTTTTGGTTGAACTCTAATACGCATAAACGGCGTCGCCTCTTCTATAATTCTATACGATAAAAACATATTATATATAAACATAAGCCCTTAACTATTGACCACTGAAAAGACGATTTTTGTTTTACCGACTGACAATGACCCAAACAAGTGCGAATCGGACTCGCGCAGCAAGTATCGTACAGCGTATCTATAAAAAATGGCAAAAAAATCACGTTTCTTGGATGGGCACCCCGTATTTTTTTTATCTTCTGTTGTTTTTGTATTAGTTGTTAGTTGTTGTAGCGGCAACAGAAATACATCTGTGAAAATATCAACTGTCTAACTATCACGGTTCATGGGATAGGTACAGCCAGGTGACAGACGGACTATAATAGGATTCCGTTTTACCCCTTGTATCCTAGGAAAATTACGTTTTTTTTTCAAACATTAATTTATAACAGCGTTTTTTTTTATTTGTTTAATTTTCAAATGTTATTAAGTTGACTAAGATGCCTTATCCAACTATCCACCAAAATTTCCATCGGGAAGTAAATAGTCTTAAAAAAAAATGACACATCCATTATGTTTTTTATGTGATTTATTTATTATTCTTGAAGAGCTCCTGTAAATTAACCAAAACACGAATTAAAATATCTATTAATATTTTTCCTCTTTTTTCAGGAATTGGTTAAATATCAATTTTTTTGATGACTAATATTTTGGTGGATTTTGAGTCTACGTAATTACTAAAATGATAATATATCAGTTACACACAAAAAAGCTGCTGTTATGAATTATTTCCAAATTTCCATTTTTTTCCATACTAATGAAAATAAAGTGCTTGGGCTATTGGGTACGGCAGGATAGACAATATCACGAGTGTGAACGATACAATGTCGAATCTCCTGTCGCACATCGCGTATCTTAGTTACCAGACTGTCAAAACTCAATTGTTATGACAAGACTAAAGTATGTATATATAAGACTAGCGACCATACAACTTTGTCATAATATGTCCCATCATCGCTTTTATGTCAGCGGATTAAGGTTTCGGTACCTACAAATTTATGAAAGGATTAAATCGATACATGTTATATTTATGTCACATTATTTATGTTTATGTGTATTAGTCTTCTGATACTTTTCCCTCTCATTCTCAATTTAGCCAGCGGGCGTAGCATAGTTGCCATTTTATCGCTTATCGTTGTCGATGAGACATCCATTATGGGGTAAGACAAGGCTGTGTATTGGCACCCACCCTTTTCGGAATATTCTTCTCCGCACTGCTTCTTACTGCGTTTGAAAATTGCAGCGCCGGAATACACTTGCATACAAGAAAAGACGGAAAGTTGTATAACATCAAGTTACTAAGGTCGAAAATAAGCGTTTAGACCTAATTGTTAGAGACCTTCTGTATGCGGATGATGCTGCGCTGGTTGCGAACTCAGAGGACGAGCTTCAGGAGCTGATGGTGAGGTTTGGTCAAGCTTGCCGTATGTTTTCTATGAGCGTGAACACGAAGAAGACTGTCGTCATGGTGCAGGGCACAGATCAGCTTCCTAAAGTTATGCTCGACGGCGCCGCTCTTGATGTGGTGGATCACTTCTGCTACCTGGGCTCGACCACCACAACCTCGCTTTCAAACGACAAAGAAATAGATACTCGGATTGGCAAAGCATCAACTACTTTTGGCAAGCTTTTTGTGCGCGTTTGGAGAAACTGTAAGCTCACCCTAAAGTCCTCGTATACCAGACCTGCGTCCTGAGTATATTGTTGTACGCTTCGGAAACGTGGACCACATACGCGAAACAAGAACGCAAACTTAATGCTTTCCACATGCGCTGCCTGAGGACTATACTTGGAGTCACCTGGAAGGACAAAATTAGCAACGAGGTAGTTCTCTCAAAAACACGTTGCTCCAGTATAACTGCGCTATTAAAGCAAAGGAGACTTCGTTGGCTTGGTCACGTACATCGCATGGACCTCGAGAGACTACCTCGTCAAGTCATGCTGGGGCAGATGGCGGACGTAAAGAGACCTGTTGGGCGCCCAGTCTTGAGATTCAGGGACTCTTGGAAGCGTGATATGATCAGTTTTGGGATTAAGACAGAAGGCTGGGAAAAGCGCGCCAACATGAGACCTGAATGGCGGCACGATATTAAAGTCGGGACAACAAAACACGACGAAGATTGGCTCATAAACCTCAAGCAGAAAAAACTTCGCCGTGCTGTATCACCTACAGATTCACAATTCGTCTGCAATAGATGTGGCAAGAAATGCCGTGCGGCTATAGGACTATACAGCCACCAGCGTAGATGCGGCAACCCATAGGCTCCCAAGCGCTGCAACAATCATCTGTCATAGATGCTGTGGCCAATGATGATGACATGTAATGATTTGTCAGCCCCAATTTGTCAGAAATTGGCTAATTGCTATCGTCTGGAGGCATGTTGAGCTGCTGATCCAACTGTCAAACGAGTTGTACTGACAAATTGCATGCACATCACAATCAACACAATTTGGACCATGGAAATATTTATGATCAGCCAAGTTTTTTGTCAGATAATTTTGAAGTAAATCATTTAAAATATTATACGATAATTTGTAAGTAGCCTTTCCAAATTTAACACGCATTTATTAAAGAGTTTGGACTTTTAAAGGTGTTATAGTGTTATAAAAACGCGTTTTATAGTCGATTTGAGTCACGCTTTGATGTCTTTGTATTTTTTTAAATCAAGTTTGCATCTTACTGCGATTAGCGATATCTTAGGAAAAAATAATAATAAATATCACAATCATGAGACAGCGTCTCTTGGTATGGCAATATTATTTTAAATAAATGGTATCCCTAAATTGCCACAATTTGTCAGAAATTGGATGTGACAATTGTATGGTTTGTACAGCCCATCACTCTCGCACTCGCATACTTATCGGAGCGTGACGGGTCTTATCCACAGCGATACGTGATAAAATTGCACCCATGCTTCACCCGCAGGTTAATATACCTCCATCCCTCTCGGGCATTCGCTAGGACTCCATCTATGACATCCTGTATCTACGGTTGTATTTAGGGCCGGTCCGCGGTTGTGCAAACGCGCGCGCGTTTCGCAACCGATACGCCTCGCATTGTCTCGCGCCGCTCACCGCGACGACCTCCACGCCGTTTTCTGAATCTGCTCTCTGGGTTTTGACACCATTTTATATATAACCACAATATTTGCAATTAGACTATCGACTGATTTTGCTTTACAGAGCACAGCCTTAAGGGGGATGCCTTGATTCGAATCGACCACGCCCGCCCCGTTGACAGAGACACGCTTATGCTTTATGCCTGCCCAAGCACGAGAAAAAGTGATGCAACACTTTTCGGGAATGGGTTTCTTGGACAAATTTCAATATATATTTAACTTAGTGAAGTTTTATTTATATTTCATTAAGTGAGATTTTAGATGAGATAAAATACTATACTTAGTTATAAATATAACTTAATTGATTGTTTCGTAATGTATTATTTGAGTAGACTGAGTAAAAAAAAGGAAAACAAAGACCCAACTTTGGATTTTTGTTCTACCTAGGAAATTTTAAGCAATCATGTATCGATCAAATCAGATAAACAATCGTATAGCCTATCATCATATACATATTTGAAAATCAGACCTCAATGTTTTTTAATCTAGTCAGAACGGCGTTTTGAAAGGCCGTTCTGACTTGATATTTTCCAATGCACCCTCTTAACAAGAGGAAGGCACACGCATGATTGCTACCGTCAATGCGTGTTGCTGTACTCTGCATCGTACTGTTATGTCGT
Source organism: Epinotia demarniana (assembly GCA_945867215.1). Classification (NCBI taxonomy): domain Eukaryota; kingdom Metazoa; phylum Arthropoda; class Insecta; order Lepidoptera; family Tortricidae; genus Epinotia; species Epinotia demarniana. The sequence continues at coordinate 6,132,813 of OX244262.1, forward strand.
AATCCAAGTTTATAATGTGTCAATATGTCTAGTCAGTAGTCAGATATAAGCTGTTCACCGACAGGTGGAGACATACACTCAGAATCCCCTCCATCTCGTAACTGCGTGGTCGGCAAAGCTGGCGGCCAAGCTGGTGGGCACATATAGGACGTTACGCGCACTGTCATTATGTCATCCAACGTAACTGCATTCGTTTGCACGTGCATCAAACAAATAGGAGATCAAACGTAACTACTAACGAATTAATTATGTTTTACGCTATTCACCATAATACAGTACGATTTATACTTTAATGTATATAAAAAAAACTGTTTGGGTATCGATACTCAATCACGCATTCAATCCTTGAACGGATTTAAGGTAAAGTTTGGTACAGATGTAGGTACAGATAGCTCATAACCTGGATTAAACAATAGGATATCTCGGAAAGCAACCCCAAAACTCGTTTGTATCGGTAGTATGTTGCGTTCCGTGAGTTACGTACGGTGCTGTTTGAAAATCAGCGCTGACTGTCTGACACCTCGGCATAATGCTCAGACAGCGAGCGATACACTGTCGCGAAGACACACATAATATGTGTCAATTGTATTGTATGTCTCCTCCCTTTAAAGGCACACACAGTTATCAATAAATGTCTTTTTTCTTTCAAAAGGCGTGAATTTGGGGACAAAAGTTGATACGGGAGGTCACGCGAAGGAAGTGCGGCTATTTGTTACTGTTAAATCGACCTTTAAAATGATGTCTCGCTCGCTCTAATGTTATCTGGTTATGCCGTGCTCTTCGTCCATCTTCCTTAAGGTGCCGACACATTACAGGTAACAGTTCACAAATTTACAGGAGCGTTTTAGGCAGCATTCCAGCGAAACGACCAGTTTGGGTAAATATGTTGTCATTTTTAGGGTTCCGTACCAAAAATGGTAACAAAGGAACCCTTATGGTGCGACTCTGTCCGTCTGTCTGTCTGTCACAAAGTGAAATATCTCACGAACTACTCAAGCTATCAACTTGAAACTTGGAATGGTTATAAATGAGAGTTATCCGCGTGCATGGAAAATGAAAAATTTAAATTTACATTTAATTTTTCTATAAAAACTTACGAATATGAGGAGGGGGCAAAAAAAAAATTCATCTATAGGGTCATGTGGGGTATCATTCGAAAGGGCTTGAGTTGCACTTTTTGAAGAAGTTTTTCTTTTTTTTTCTACACTCGGAAAATTTTGATCTATGAAGGAAAATGTAAAAAAAATACCATTCCCCCCCCTTATCTCCAAAGTTATTCAAGCGAAAAATTTGAAATAATTACTTGTGATTAAGATAAACATATATATTACGGGAAAAGTTTTGTTTTTTCCGTATCTAGCATATTTTTTGTTTTATTTTCAAAAATCATTTCCTAGTTAGATTTGCAATTTAATCAACTTTCTAAGTTTTTTTTGTTTTGAAATTCCTATAAAACTATAAATAGAAGTACTCTCTATCAAATAAAACTATCGAGATCAGTTCACGTGATAAACAATAATCGCTGAAAGACCAACATACACACTAAGCCGATTGCCCTTGCACGTTAGTACCAAATGGGGCCGCCGATAGATGGCGCTGACCCCATTCGCGCTGTTAAGATTTTCTAGAATTAATGGGGTTGGGATTGGGACGCGTATATTTATTTTCAATAGCAGGTCAAACAAAGATCGCGATTCAATTGTCTTGGTGTAAAAGTTGCTCGTTGTTTGAAATTGAATTCTATTGTGTTGGGTTAAAATAAGTAATTTAACAAATATATTGGGACTTTTACTTTACCTTGAGTTAATTGTTAGTTTGCACGGAACCCTCGGTGCGCGAGTCAGACTCGCACTTGACCGGTTTTTTAGATGCCATTGCCATTCGTAAAAATGGTTGATTATGATTTTATGATAGATCTACTTAAAACAAACATATTGTGTTATGAAATGTAATACACTAATAAAAATACATCGGAGCCGAGATATTTGCAATATATATTTCACAGGTCATATTGAAACGTTAGAAACAAAACTTCAAACTTAAATATCTCTGCTCTGATATTGTTTAACTATGCGTATTAAGAGGTCCTCTAATCGATTATTAAAATACATCCTTTGCCGCTGCTTCGAGCTAAAAAGCATTTTTGTAATGGCACCGTAAATTACCCGCAGATGTATTGAATTTAAATCCTTTTAAATTTGACCTTTTAAACCAATAAAATTATATATTTCCAATTTTAATTTATTTTTAATTTTAGTTTATTCTGAAAATGTAGTTACTTATTTTGAATTATATTTTGGATCCTAATTTATTTTAAAATGTTATTTATTTGTTTTTTTTTCAGTTTCTTTGTGATGCTGCATGCTGATTTTTAGCTATTTGTGTGCTATAGGTGGCGAAACATAGAGATCAATCATTGTATCTAATAAGACCTTCATACCTATGTTTGACCAATAAATATTTTTGAACATGAATTTGAGCTTTTTGACGAGCCGAGCAATATTGTTTTTGTTCCGCCGCCGCTTCCCGCACACAGTTCCCGCACAGCATTTACTACAGCGCTCTCTAGAATGATCGCGATTCGTAGCGATGTTTGGCACTGTTAGTTATTCAGTTCGACAAATTTTAGAATGGCTGCTCGATGGTATTTTACATGTGATTGTTCAATGGTTTCTAGCGCTTCAAAAACCGGAGGCTAACAAGACCTAATTTTGCTGACATTGGTGTTATTTAAGCAGTTTTTTTAAGAAAAGCTATTTTATCTAGTATATAAAAAATATATTCACCATATAGCAAAGACCGTGGACGGACTAGATACATAATTGGACGAAATCGGCTCGATAGAAAATAATTGCAAAGATGATTTTAAGACCCATCGGTCTTAAATTAAACGGTTCCGTCTTTATTTTTTTGACGCAATTAAAAACACGAAGTCAACATATTTATACCTAAACCGCTAACGAGTCATATTTCACTAATAATCCACACTTCTTATATATTAAATATTTATTTATTATCCTCTTCTAAAACCGACACGCCCAGTAACACTCGCTCTCGTTTACTCCGATTCAAATAGACAGTGTGCGCGCTATTCCAAATCCTCAAGGGCATTTTGGTGTTGACAGCGTCTTAAGCATCACTCAGGCTTATGTAAGTAAATGACTCCGTCAACAACAATGCAATTAGTAGGGCGCAAGAAATCGGTACGGAGGTGATAAGGTGCGCGACGTGAATCACGTGGCAGGGAAAACACTCTGACCTTTACACGCCGGGTAGTCGCAATCAGTCAGATGCGTAGTCGCCATATACGAGTAGGGACACTTGACGTTTAGCGAGGAGTCCGCGCGGCTTCTGCACAACCCCCCTTTCTGTAACTTGTGTTAAGCTCACCTCAACGCTCACCCACAAATATATCTTGACACCGCGATGCGAAGTAACCAAGGGTGGGTAGAGGTCTAGTTTCGTGACGGGTGACCGGCGGGGTGAGCCTTTTTAGCGAGCAGCGAATAACAGCCCAGAACGCAGGCAAATCCGCGAGATGAAACACAGCATATGACCATAAAGAAAGTCTATTCTATAAACAGGTGAAATATTTATAGAAATCGAATAAGCGGTTCCGGACAAACAGACTTACAAACTTGCGCCATCGTTTATAAAGTTATTTTTCCAAAATAGCGTTATACTCAAAGCGTTATTTTACGCGGCGTAACGGTATCCATTATAACGTTATTATCCTAAACCAATATAACGTTTTTCTTTTGTGTTGTCTCACACATTTTTGAAGATCTCTCCACTCTGTACGCATGAAAGCAGGCGCATCCCGTGGGGACGCGCCAGGAAACAATATAATGATGCTTGCTTAAGGCGTCGTAGGTTCAGCGAAGTTAAGCGAACAGTGTTTTTGAAACAATACGAGGGCTGTTCCGAAAATAGTTAGTCAACAGCGTACTATTAATCGTATTCATATAATTTTACTGTAGCTCAAAGGCAAATTTCATTACAAACTTTTTCGTGTAAATGTCACTGGCCAGTGACATTCCGTTATTTTTTTATGAAATCAGAAAAAAAACATGTCTGCCACTTTTTGCTCGCAAAAATGGAGCTAACGCGGGAAGCATTTCGTGCTATGATATATTATGATTATAAACGAGGGCTAACTTATAAGGATTCTCGTGAAAATTTAACTAGTGTTTTTGGGGCATTATCCCCATCTCTTGCCACTGTCAGTTACTGGTTCCGTGAATTTAAGCTTGGGCGGAGCGACGTCAAAGATGAGCCTAGACCGGGGCGACCGCCAACGGCAGTCACTCCAGAAAATGTTATCAAGGTAGAGTGGCTAATCAAGGAATCTCGAAACATTACCCACCGAGAGATTCAGGATGAACTGAAGATTGGATCCCAGGCAGTTTCTACCATTTTGCATGACCACCTTCAAGTTCGGAAGGTTTCGTCTCGATGGATACCACATTTTCTCACGCAGGAGCAAAAAGATAGACGTGTCGATTGGTGCAAATTTATGCTAAAAAAATTCGATAAAGGCGATTCACAACAAGTGAGCTACATTGTGACATCCGACGAATCTTGGATATATAGCTACGACCCATTTACAAAACAGCAATCCACGCAATGGGTCTTTGAAGAAGATGATTTACCTACTAAAGAAGTTCGCGGCCGAAGCGTCAACAAAAAAATGGTTGCTGTTTTTTTTTCGACGTAGTGGACCGGTAGCCTTAATTCCACTTGAAGATCATAAAACAGTTACCAGCCAATGGTACAGTGAAGTTTGCTTGCCACAGGCCTTCCAGGAGCTGAACGTCAGCCGTCCAAGTACTGGAACCCGGGGCATAATTTTTCATCAAGATAATGCTCCGGCTCACACGGCTGCCAGAACCATGGATTTTTTTAGCAAATCAGGAGTGCAACTGCTACCACACCCTGCGTACAGCCCTGACCTGGCTCCGTGTGATTTTTTTCTGTTCCCCACGTTAAAAAAATCATTACGTGGGCGACGATTTTCGACGGCGGATGAAGCAGTAGACGAATTCAGGCGACTTTTTTTTGACCTTCCGCAAGAACAGTTTTTTTCCTGTTTTGAAAGTTGGTTCCGTCGAATGCATAAGTGCATAAATGTAGCAGGGGAATACTTTGAAAAATTGTAATTAAAGTTTTATTATATTCCTTATAGTTTTTGTTTAACTAAAAATTTTCAGAACAGCCCTCGTATAATGCGACTGGTTATAATAATATGGTTTTAAAAAAATACGAATAGTAATCTTGAGGCTTTTCTGCAGGGAAATCAGTGTTTAGAAACATGATTAAGCATTTTTCGCACGATAGAAAAAAATCACGAACATAGGTCTAAAAGGGTCTAAAATACACTTAAAATATTTGTTACAAATTACGAACAAAAGCTAAAAATACTAAAATGGCTTCTTAAAATCGGCAATATCATGTTTGAGGGAAATCAGTGTTTACTTTTTTATTTATTTAAACGGCCAAAAAATTAAAATTAAAAAAACATGATATCCGCGCTTCCGAGCGCGCACTTCCATCTCGCTCACGCTTATGCTCAGTGAGAGGGAGAGAAGACCATGAACCTACGGCGCCTTAAGCGATATAATAACTTAATAACGTTATACGACGTGTAGCGTCACTTTTTCGCACAAAGTTTCGCCAATTCGACTGCGCGGCTCGTATTTTAAAACGATATTATAACGTTTTCGACCGTATTTTACAATGGTATGATATTCATTATGTTATGATATTTATAACGTTATGGGGCATATTGATTTTGCTAAAACGAAAAATTTTAACACTAACGAAATATAACGTTTTCATAACGTTTTAAAGGTCTGAGCCCATATCCCAACCAACAAACTGATAGAAAAAACCAACTGAACTGAATCTAACGCGTAAAGGCAATCTTTTCGCTCCGATAACAAACTGGTTGTATTTAAGATGATAAGATACAAAATGGTTTCTAATGTAGGGCTTACGAAACTTGCTCGTCAGAAAGCCAAGGCCTTGGTCCTACCCGTCGAGTGCAATCGATACGTTAGGTCCCTATACCTATGCATAACATATATAAATTACTAGATGTATTTAATCGCCCATTACGCTGGCTAAATTGGTGAGAGTCCATTACCATTAAGCGACGTTATTATATGCCTTTGTTTTTGGGAGTTTCAGTAAATGGCAGCGGCCGGTAAAGCAATAGGTACATTCATTCTCTATATGGTGTTCGTTGTATCGTATTGCTGGCTAGTATTAGTCCCGCTGGCACTAACATACATGGTAAGGGACAAATGGTTGATGCCCGACATATACGCAACCTTGCATTGTAGAAATGATGTACGAAATATCATTTGATATTCATAAGCGGCTTTTTGGTGAAGGAAAACGTAGTGAGGAAACCGGTTTAATCCCAATAAAGGCGGAAACGCACTGACAGCGGTGGCGGAGCGGTCCGCACAGAATACAGCCGCGCCGCACCGCTCTGTGCGGATCCTTTCATTTTAGCTCGAACATTACAACCGGGCGATTCTCCGAGCGTTTGAACCGCTCGATTTTAACGTCATTGTCGTCTCAAGATTATTATTAAAACGTACCGCAGAACATTTAATCAAAAAAGATTCAGTACTGGTATAGGCTAACATCTTCATCAAAAGTAGACTCTGACACTCGTACCTTCTAATAGTATTTGCTGTCTCCGACAATGACGAAAAAAAACGCCTAAAAAACGCTGAACTGGGTTGGAACTGGCATAGGCCTAAGACATCTGAGCAGTCGCTTTCGTAAAACTAGCGCCTATACCAAATCTTGGGACGTGCCAAAGAGAACCCCGAGTTCCTTTAGGGCACAACCGGGAATATGGTAAACGCAATCATGCTAGTTAGGCTGGTGGTGAGTAACGTAAGCTATAGAGCTCCCTTAAGATGCGCTGTGAGCGAGGAAATCGCATTTGCCTATCACTGTCAACTAAACGAATCCTCTAATCAATGGTTGCCATGCCAACGCGTCCGACTCCTTTAGAATCGTAAGTGCAAGGCCTGAGTGGACGCCCCGCTCAGAGCGGGGCGTGCAGCGTCCATATAAAACAAATGCAATTTATATGGATATTCGACGCCCCGCTCTGAGCGGGGCGTCCACTCAGGCCTTACACTAATAGAAATAGAAATAGAAATAGCAGACGGCAGCAGCAGACGACGTGTCGCAGCGACGCTACGAAAGGTATTTCATAAAAATACATAGAAACGTAGTGTCGCTGCGATACGTTGTCGTCTGCTGCCGCTGTCTGCGGTCGGGTTCCAACGTGTACCTTTAACCAGTATGGTGGTGTTTATAATGAAGTTTTGTCCACGTCTATGTCCCATTTGCGACACTATTAAGTGGTTCCAGTGACTGGATATTTCGTCACTTCAAATCAAGTACATTTGGCAGTACATGCCAGAGAAAATGAGCCAACATCGGCAAGACATATTAACAGTTAATTAAGTGGCAATTGGGTAACAGCGCAGGGTGGATTTAGAAAGCCATTATGCCATACATATTAGATCTTTAGTAACACTTTACATACATAAAACCTGGTGCACAACTGCACAGACCAGACCGGAGTAGACTCGTTAATCAGACTTTTTTTTCTTTTATACCACGACGGTAGAAATAGGCATACGGCCTGCCTGATGGTAAACAAACACCGAAACCCGTAGACGCCAGCAACTCCAGAGGAGTCAAAAGCACGTTGCCGATCCTTTAATGTATTTAAGATTTCGGTAAATAATATTAAACAAAAAATAAGTACGGATTATAATTTCCGTTGGGAGTATGATAACTTCTTTGAAATTCTGTGAGTTAACGCAACTATCTAGGATCTTACAGAACTTGTACCTAAAAGCGCTGAAGTTGCCGTTACGTTATTTGTTATAAATTGATCGAATTGAGCTACAATGAACAATGAATAGAGATAACAAACTCCAATCACATTACTTTAACGTAAATATAATTACATTAGCACTACGTATTGGACGTTACATTGCTGGCCTCATGGGGTCAAGTCAATTGACGCATCCGGGCGGCCCGCGGCCTACGTCGCACGTGCTACGCCATTGTTAATTACCGAGGTAGCGGCACGTGACTGTACTAAAACAAAACAGTTTAGAAGAGCAAGAGCAAGCCCTCCAAGAACGCTCATAAGTCTTTTCAACTTTAGTACACAGTTGTTGACGAGGAAAGATTCTCGGAAAGCCAGATAATAACAGGTATATAAGGTTAAGCTTGCAATTATTTGAACTGCAAAACAAGAATGGCGACTGTGACGCGTTTTAGCGCCTTTGAGATGCTACACGAGCTGGTCTTAGTAAATACGTGGGGTTCAAATACAATGAATAGATGGAAAGCCTTGAAAATAATGCATCGTTTATCCCGTCTGACGCAAGAGTGTTTATGGGTAACAAAGTCACCTGACAAATCATACCGCCACCACACCACACACAATTAATTCGCATACCATTCAGCGACGTATTGGGAGTTGGATGGTCTCTTTAAAAGTACGGGTAGACATCGCACATAGGTATAAGAGAGGATCACATGTTCATGTTCTCACGTCACGCGAGGCCGCTGCTCTAGAAATGCAGGAGACTAATATATGTACGCGCAAGTTTGCTGCGTATATGTATAAACTATCTCCTGAACTCTCCACAGTCTCGTTTTAACACATTTAGTGCCGAGCCACATCGCATGTGTGCAGCATCTACACTGCGTTGTTAAGTATGAATCCTCACAAGACATGTCACACCGTGTTACGTGCACGTGCACGTCTACGCATCCGTAAACAGACTTACGGGGATTCATACTATACAACGCAGTGGTGCACGTCCTGCTCACGCATACGTGCCGCACACGTATCTTGGTGTTTCCAGGGACTTTAAGGCTAAGCAATGCTACGTGTAGCAGCATTTTTCGTCTTGTTGGGGAAAAATGCATGCCACTACAACCCAGTTCCCCTGATGAGCCATGATTCATCTGTAGGTTGGTGAGGTAGGGCACAGCGAATTGTCATCCCGCTCCAATGTGGAGCAGCCCAACTGCAGAAGTACCTATCCGCCATGCAGAAAACCACACCCTTAATAACACTACTTACTACTTGCTCTGCTCTGTAGTAGTGTTGTGTTCCTGGAGGTGAGCAAGGACGCCAGCAGAGCTCCCGAGGGTGCGTTGTTTTGAAAGCGAGGGAATTTGTTCCTTTAACTATCAACACGGCGAATCCTCACACATATCAAGGGCCGCGTTACTCCTTTGGAGTGGCATGCGCCTATAGGTCTTACCATCAGACGGGCTGTACGCTTGTTTGCCACCGTCGTTGTATAAAAAAAAGGTCATTGGTTTACAAGGAGACTAGGACTCCATCTTCGATAAGCCGATCTATCTATACATAGTCACAAGACTTACCACATGAACGCTGCTATGCAGATTCCCGCTGATAGCGGGCAGGTCGGGCTTGCGATCGCTCTTCTTGGCCTGCCGCTTGGCTTTGCCTTCGAGGAACCGCTTCTGAAGCGCGTTCGTCTCAAGATTCTGCTGCTCGCACGCGCCCGTGAACGATTGGTCGAAACGAGGGACGCAATCGTTCTGCCGGCGACGGTACGCGTCGATCCTTCGCCTGCGAAAAGAAATAGTTTAGAATAGTGATGGGACGCTACCGGTAACTTACCAAAAAGTGGAAACATTCCCAGTAATGTTACCAGTAACATTACCGCCAATTAGTAACATACGGAAATGTTGTAAAATAATTTGTGTAAATTTATTCTTATCGCTTTAAATTCTTTAATATTTGTCTTTGATACTATTTACAACTTAAAAATACATCGGGCTTTTTTGATTAAGTTAATTCCCAATGTTACCGGTAACATTCCCAAAGTTACCAAGTATTTTTCCAAAGTTTCTGGTAACATTACTTTCGTGAAAGTATCAACAGAATTTGTATTAAAACTGTTATGATGGTCAAAAATAAAAGATGATGTGTACTTAAATCAGTTTAATAACAGCAATAATTGGTATAATCATATCTATCTTAGTATTATTCCGTTAATATGGATTCACAACAAAATTTTAATACAAATAAAGTAAATTAAATCAGCCATGTCATAATGAACAATATTCTTACAAAAAATATCTTCCTACGGATAATCAGGTATATTATGCTTTATGGTTTACGTTTTACGTAATTACAAAAAAAATCAACATATGTAAAAATAAAACCTTAATAAAATATCTGAATAACTGTTCATCATTATCAGTCTTAGATTTATTCTTAGATACTAAGGGGGTTCGATCGCCGTACAAAACGTCGTTTGACATTCGCAGGCCAAAGGCGTGATATTTTAAGAAACTTATGTAACAATCTTTCATAAAGTGGCTTCCCATTTGCGCGAAATTCCCCCTTTCCTAGAATAAACTTGTATAAAATAGAATAATTTGAGAAATTAGTTTGTCACATGATACTTTCGAAAACGATTATTCTCAAATTATTCTGATTTATACAAGTTTATAGAAGATCAAACGAGCTTCGCAAGCGAAGTTCGATCGATATTATATGAGTAAGCTTCATTCGAAGATATAACACACATGTAGTCCTTTAATCTACCAGGCAACATTTCGCAAGTTTAAAGTACGCAGTAAAAACCATAGCTCAAACAGTTTTATCCCCACCTTTACCCCTACCCTACTTGGGGACCTCGGCTTGCCACCATTTCTCATTCTTTTTAGAGACAAAACTTTCCTAGGGGTATAGGGGCGGGCGGGAAGTTATATCTTCGAATGAAGCTTACTCATATAATATCGATCGAACTTCGCTTGCGAAGCTCGTTTGATCTTCTATTATATTTCGAAGCTTCATTCTTCAGATATAACACACATGTAGATGTTTAGAGTTGAAAGTTTTGCTGCCCTTTGTAATTGTAAAACATCATAATCATGAAATGCAATAATTATGTTTTGACAATAATCTTAGATACTCCCAATTATTAATCAAAGAGTACAATTGTAACTTCACATAATTCTACCTATACAAAAGGCAGATTGATCTGGCACAATGACCTTCGTCGATTAATTGACGATGGTAGAAACGAGCCAAAGTTTTCGATGTTCTCGACCAGCCTGCTGCCTTCCGGATAGCATCTAAAGAAATGCCTGACCGGTGTGCAGCTGACGTGGCGGCGTGGCGCGTGCTGTGAGCGCTGAACGCCGCCATGTCTTTACCGCTTTCGCCAAGCACTCGCGTAATGCACCCCGGCTAATGGATTGAGCAGATGCATTTTTATGGGGACTTTTGAAAGTCAACAAAATATGTTGTGAGCTTTTTCAGTCCTAAAACATCATTATAACAGTCACCGGGCAAATATTTCTATTAGGTATCTTCAAAATATGGAAGGCACAAAATCGGTTGTAGACGACCTACACCTGAAGTCTTAACTATATCATCAAAAATTACTTTAATACAATTTGGGCATGACTTAATATTATTCCACTTAATAAGTGACAGTGTTTGTACCCTGTGGGCAGGATATTGCTAACAAAATCGCCAGATTCTTTGTTAGTTTTTCCAATGAAATTTCTCTATTAGGGTACCATGTTGTTATATGATTTAATACCACTTGAGGATCCCAGGTATGGCTATATTTAGGAGTTACGGGCTTTAATTTGTAAACACCTTTCGGTAATCCTTTACTTTGGTCATCTGAGCTGATACTACTCCCCCGTAGGAGCGAGGGTGCTGACCTATGATTATTTAATGAGCCATACGACGATCCTTTATTAAATTCGTGCGTTAGAAATAAAATAACAGCAGAAATGAAGCCCTTATAAAAATTGAATATCTATATTATCTATGCTAAATTTCCAGCACAACTTGTATTTAACCCTTAACGCTTTCCTGTCACTTTTTTAGTACAGTTAGTAAATGCCGCGCAAAGTTTGAACGCGCATTCTGGCTAGAAAAGTAAATACGCCAAACGAAATGGCGAGAATATGACTATATATTTCTTGAATACGCCAATAGTGTGCAACGTTCAATTTGTGCGCGAGCGTCACTTGAAATCAATGATTTTCGAAATTTGCGTTGGCGTTTGTTTCTGGCCCCATAAAACAATAACGAATAAAAAAAATGTTTTTTTTTTGTTGAATTAACCTTCAGGGGAGTTAAACTTTCGTTTTTGATATAAATTTAATTAAATATTCAATTAATTCTAAGTCAAAAAGGATGATTTAAAGCTGGTCCTGTTTTTGTGACATTATCGATTGTATAGGTGGCTACGTACCATTGAGCATGTCATAATAAACGGACAGTGCCGACTTTTATGGATACATAGTTTGTTTCACATTGTGACAGAAAACGGACCTTGCCATTAAACGTAACGCGAGCACAGAAAGTGGACCAACTAAAAACGAGACTGACTTCATCCTGTCGACGAGGAGGGATACATTAAATGTTGTCTCTGTGATCATCAATACAGTTAAAACTGGGAGCGATCACCGTCTGGTAAGAGGCACATTTAATATATGTGTCAAGCAAGAACTCTCTCGATTGATGAAGTTGTTCCATACAGCACCAATCAAAATTCAAAACCGAGAGCTTTCATGTGGAACTCCAAAACTGTTTCCGTTTCCTAGACGGCGATTTAGACGAATTCAATTACGGGTTTGTGGAAGCTCGCCGTGCCTTTGGGTCTAAGTTCTTCAACGCCCAATGAACCAACACAACTAAAAGGTTCTCTAGCTGTTGAGCTAGAGAGCCCTCCACATCCACATGTTCTGTTCACACAGCAACACCTCACTCCCCTCCCCCATAAGCCTCCGAGTTGTTAGAAGCTCACAAAGGAAGGGAGCGAAACGTTGCCTAGGTCTTCATCCGATGTCACTTTACACCAGTAGCTCAATAAAGAGATCTGCAATTGCTTTACCCGCGATCTGCGCCAATTCAATACAAGCTATTGAAGAGGCTATCCCGTGTAACGAGGACGCTAAAGTGTTTCGGAGAGATTTGACTACTGGACTGAGCCAGCTCGCCAAGTTGGAAACTGAAGATGGTAGAATCGTTTCTTCTAAACCTGAGCTTTTGGTTGAGGTAGAGCACTTTTACGGACAGCTATACACATCAACTCGCGGACCCGAGGTTAGTCTCGTGGAGGACCCTCTAGCTCGACTAACCCAACTCTATTCCAACGACACCCCGGAAATCAGCCTGTATGAGCTTGTAAAGGTTGTTCAACAGCTCCAGAACAACAAGGCACCAGGTGAAGACGGAATAACAGCCGAACTGCTGATGGCGGGTGGAAACCCGGTCCCTACGGCTCTTCAGCATTTGTTCAATTCCGTCTTACTGGAAGGGAAAATGCCAAAAGCACGGAACAGAGGTGTGGTGGTGCTATTCCTCAAAAAAACCTTTTTGTAACCACACCACCCTGCTGACGAACTACCGACATATCTCACTTTTCGTCCAATATTCCGCAGTGTCTCAAGATGAGAGTATTTGACCAGTGTGTGTTGCTAGTGATGACTAATGGCACTGAAACGTGGTCGCTTACTATGGCCGTCATAAGAAGGCTCAAAGTCACCCAAAGGGCAATGGAGAGGGCTATGCTGTTAGTTTCTCTGCGTGATCGCATCAGAAATGAGGCTGTCCGCACCTTGGTCCTGACCAAGGTAACCGATATAGCCCTCCGGATCGCTAAACTTAAGTGGCAGTGGGCAGGGCACATTGCACGTAGAACCGATGGCCGTTGGGGTGGAAAGATACTTTGGTGGCAACCACGTACCGGAAGATGCAGTGTGGGTAGACCCTCGACAAGATGGACTGATGATCTGGTAAAGGTTGCGGGAGTCTTCTGGATGCGGGTGGCGCAGGACCGGTCACTTTGGCACTCTTCGTGGGAGGCATATGTCCAGCAGTGTAAGTCTTTCGGCTGTTATGATGATGATGCTCAGAATGATTTTATTCAGTGTATTCAAGCTTATTTTTGGTTGACGACATTTTTTTTATTTTATTTTCGTGACCTGCATGACAGTATTGTCCGTTTTTTAGGACAACATCAAAGGCAATCATTTTTTACGATTCGTGGCAATGTCCGTTTTAACGGACGTCCTGAAAAACTAACTTTCAGAATGGTTTTCATTTTTTTTTCTTAACTATAGTTCTTTTTATCCAATAACTATCACAAAAAACAATCCGAGTGATAGCTGGCTACATTCCTTCATGTCTTGCCATGTTAAGGGTTAACACACGTTGTACTGTTGTAAAGTGTTGTTTGAAATTGACGCTAACATGATATTAGATACTTTTACTAATCTCAACAAAAGCGGAAACCACGGTTGGGATGGCCATTAGGGAAATACTACTATTCCTGTGGCGTTGTCATTTATAATCTTATGTAAACACTTTAGTACGAGTGCGAGTGGTGGAAACGCTTAAAAATATTTATTATAAATACCAGCTAATAGTGAATGCGACGACGGTAAGAGCGTCCGAGTCTGGCTTCCACGAAATATATATTTCACATTTGGCAGAGGTACGAGAAGCAAAGAGGTCAATTTCGGGCACACCAAAGTGTTTACTTATTCTTTCAAAGGCTGCAATACTTAAATTTCATTAAATATCAGGATTTAGCCTTCTGGATTCTCTGTCTGCTTCTACATTATTCTTAGTGTTAATGAACGAATCGAATAACCATATGTCTCGTTCTTCACACCACTGCCAAATAGATCTAGGTAAGCTATTTAAGTGGGGAAACTGGATGTCTCCCATTCGATTAATATAGCTTATCGCGGTAGTGTTGTCGATGCGGAACAACAGAGCACAGTTTGATTTATTTCGCGCAAAACATTTTAATCCTAAGAGCGAGCAAGCTCTAAGTAATTAATATGGAATGCTAATTCTTGCTCTTCCCATGCTCCGTTTGCACACACTCCGTCACAAACTGTACCTCATCCTGATCGGGACGGATCTATAGATATTTCTGCATCGAATTTCGTGATTCCAAAATGACAAGACGTTACAAATAATATTATTAGTCCACCAAAATAAGTCAGGTAAAATTTCGCGAGGAAGTTTTACTTTTGATCATAGACATCGTATTCCTGAATAGCTCGGAATTTATATCTTTCTGACAACTTCGTGTACAACCAGCTGTATCTAGCTGTCGGGCATGCAGTGGTAAGAACTCTTAAAAAGTGCGCATACCCTGCATAAGAAGGGATATAGACATGATAATTGAATTGTAAACAAAACCTAAGAATTTACAGCATTGTTGGTAATTTTGGGATTGTATCGAGCTTTTGGTATAGTTTACCACAAATCGTAGGCACTCGAGAAACCGGAGAGTCTCCCTCCCATTATGTTTACATTCGTTAAGGTCCCTTCCAATACACAAAATGCCACCCCGGTATATAATAGAAGTTAGGCCTTGTTTTTAGGTAAGTTACGACTTCTTTCATAATTTTGGTGAAGGTTCTAGGCGCCACGGAAAGTCCATAGACTAATAGGGAACAAAACTCGTAAGTAACATTGTTATGCTCGAATCTTGTCAATGGTAGCCATAAACCCGTTTTTAGGGATTAATTTAGAAGCAGTTCTAGTCTTCCATTTTAAAATGGGACTTAGTTACAAATTTATTGAGCCCTTTCAGATTCAGTATGAATCTATAGCCACCATTCGATTTAGGAGTCAGAAAATCTTTGATAGAAACTGATCATTAGTCTGTTGGCATCCAGTGATGCTTTCACTGAATGCCTAGGTTAATTAAGTTCTGTACAGCTAAGCTCGTTTCATCATGCTCTTGGCATGTGAAAGTATCTACAGGTTTGACAGATTGCGTAACATGTCCTAAAAAGGAATTGGAAAGCCATTCTGTATACAGTCTAATAAATAAAGTACGATTATTCGTTACATTAAGCCAACACTTATAAAAAGCTTTAAGGCGACCGGCATGTACCTGCGTTACTGCCGCGGCGTCGCAAGTGGCTTGTTGTAGGCTGCTCGCGGCCGTATGATGGTCGACGCTGTCGGCCTACTTTTCAGTAGATTTGGAAGCTTTAATTTTCTCTGAGAGTTTGCTTCCAAAGAGAGTATCATCTCTCTCAACGTATTGTATGACTTAAGGAATACTTCGTCTAGTCCAGGAATGACTAGTTTTATCTAAAATCCGACTTCAATTAGATAGGATTTTTATCGTTAGTACCTATACCGACTCCCAATTGCTGTTGAGATGATTCGATTTTCTTGTCACGGCCTCTTTGGATGTCTGTAACTGCCGCCGAAATTACGGCGTTTAAGGACGGCGCCCATAATAATTTGCAATTTACAGGTACTCTTATAAGAGTTTATCTTTACTCTTTTTATCAATACCTTTGTGTAATATAGGTAGCCACCTTTGCGCTAAATTGGGATGAATTTCCTCCCCATATTTTGGGACATCATCAGTGGCGTCCCCTAGAGCGGTTAATAACTCGGCATCTATTACCGGGGTCGTTTTGTCATCACAGGCCTCCACAGGAGGTGCATTTTCTTCATTTGAACGTGGGAGTGAAGTTTCCACTGCCTCATACACTTGTTCGTGGTTTATAAATTAAAATATAATATTTTGATTTTTCTAATTGAGGGTAGATATGAAATGCATTGTAAAACCACTCGTCAGGAATTTTAATGCATATATGTATCTAATGCCCCGCATCGCGAACACGGGATATACTAATCTCGATTAATGGTTGTAGAAATTGCTATCGTGTTGACTCACGGTCAACCGCCAAGCACGAGATACCTTCGTGACGACTCTCGGTCGCCTCCCAGGTTTAGTTACAAGGCATGGGCTTGCGATTAATATTGTTAGAAATTGCTATCGTGTTGACTCACGGTCAACCTTCAAGCATGAGATAATTTCGTCACGACTCTCGGTCGCCCCCCAGGTTTAGTTACAAGGCATGGGCTTGCGATTAATATTGTTAGAAATTGCTATCGTGTTGACTCACGGTCAACCCCCAAGCATGAGATACCTTCGTGACGACTCTCGGTCGCCCCCCAGGTTTAGAATTACCAGGCGTGGGCTCACGGCCCGCGCGGTATGAAATGCATTTCTTAGCGATTAATATTGTTAGAAATTGCTATCGTGTTGACTCACGGACAACCCCCAAGCATGAGATACCTTCGTGACGACTTTCGGTCGCCCCCCAGGTTTAGAATTACCAGGCGTGGGCTCACGGCCCGCGCGGTATGAAATGCATTTCTTAGCGATTAATATTGTTAGAAATTGCTATCGTGTTGACTCACGGACAACCCCCAAGCATGAGATACCTTCGTGACGACTCTCGGTCGCCCCCCAGGTTTAGAATTACAAGGCGTGGGCTCACGGCCCGTGCGGTATTAAATGCATTTATTAGAGGCACCACAATGTAGAACTATTTATTGAAACTAATTGCACTTACCTGATTTATCTTCGGAACCTGATGAATCAGATAGCACCGCACTGTCATAACTCGTTTATAGTTCTTTGTTGCAATTTCCGTATATTAGCAGAATAATACTCTATTTTTTCCTGTGCACTGCGTTTAGGCATGATTAAATATTTTGAATTATTTTTTAATAGAATTAGTTCGTGCGTTCGTTGCCTCGCAAGAATAAAGAATGAGAAATGGTGGCAAGCCGAGGTCCCCAAGTAGGGTAGGGGTAAAGGTGGGGATAAAACTGTTTGAGCTATGGTTTTTACTGCGTACTTTAAACTTGCGAAATGTTGCCTGGTAGATTAAAGGACTACATGTGTGTTATATCTGAAGAATGAAGCTTCGAAATATAATTCTAACAAATGGGGAATTTCGCGCAAATGGGAACCCAATTTATGAAAGATTGTTACATACGTTTCTTAAAATATCACCCCGTTAGCCTGCCAATGTCAAAAGACGTTTTGTATGGCGATCGAACCACCTTAAGAGTTTACCGACCATCAGGTACTCGTTAGCAGCTTAGGTAATACATACATAATGTACCAATTTTGAAATAGGATTCTTATACGCCTAGTCAGATGCATTTAATTCGCAGTCTTCCAAATCCTCGATGTCTGAAAAATTATCTTCAGAATCGGTATCGGAAGAATCTGCAAGAGGAGTATCCACGTCAGGTCTCTGGTCTACGGGTTTTCGCGGTGGTGATAGGTGAGCTAACTTCCAGTTGTGGGATATATATGTAAGTTTTCCGGCCGTGTTAGTCTTCAATCGATTTCTTTTTTTAGAATGTATGTTGGAAAACGTAGAGAACGATCGCTCTACCGCTGCTGAGGTGGCAGGAATGGTTAAAATTTTGACAGCAATTTTACCCAAATCAGTATGGGCAAATAATGTTTGCCACCATGTCACCGGCTCTGTAGTTGCTGCCATCTTCCAAATAAACTCTTTTTCCCATAGGTTTTTGTGCGTTTTGTAGTCTGACAGTTGCATAAGTACATCAGTGGATTCATTTCCAAAGCTAAATATTATTTCACATCCATCTACATTTTCTTGGTCGGTTAGTTGCCCTCCTTGATTCTTGGGATTTAATATTGTAGCTGCAAAATGAATTGGTTTCAAAGCGTTTGTCTTCCTTCCTTCAAACTTCGTTTTCAAGTCCGGTAAGTTACCTTCAAACAGATTGGCTGTTCGCACGTTGTTTAACAATGCATCTAATTCCTTGAATGCCTTGTAGACTAAGTGCACTGCGAAATAGTCCCCTTCTAATATGAAAATCCACTGGACCACTGGGTTCAGAAATACTTCAAGGTTTTCAAGCTCCAACCACGTGTCTTCGTTTAGAATTTTATTTTTGTAAGGTCTTAAAGATGTCGTTGATTCATTTATAATCATATTTTGTAATACAATCTTTGACTTTATAAAACTTTGTACACATGCTAGATAACTTCCCCATCTTGTTTTGACTGGTAACTGTAGAGAAGTACTGATGCCTTTATCTTCCGCAGTTCTTCGAAACTGAGCTCCAAGAACGTGAGCTCGGGTTATTGTTTTAATAACTCTAACAGTAAATGCAAAAATTTGACGAATTCCCAAAATGTTCAATACATCTCCCACGAATAAATGGAGAGTGTGGGCCAGACATCCAGTCCAAACAGTTTGTTCGTATTTTTCATTTAAAAGTCTT
Organism: Epinotia demarniana; assembly: GCA_945867215.1. Lineage (NCBI taxonomy): Eukaryota > Metazoa > Arthropoda > Insecta > Lepidoptera > Tortricidae > Epinotia > Epinotia demarniana. Next base: position 6,151,981 of record OX244262.1, read on the forward strand.
CCAAATCTAACCATGTTTGCAGCATTGTCTGTTACGACCGCAACGAACTTTGTTGAGTGAAATTCTTCCATTATGCTTGTAACTTCATCGCATAAATATTCCGCTGTGTGTCTGTGTTCCTCTGTTTCAATGAATTTATAAAAATGAGGGTTCGGAGCGTAGAGTATCACATTTAAAATTGACTCTTTCCTTAGGTTAGACCATCCGTCAATAGCTAAGTGGATAACACTGGCTTGATTGATTTTCCTCACCATGTCACTTTGAACGTCAGTATATTCTTCATCTAACAGTGATGTAGCAAACATCTTTCTTGAACGCAGATCGTATGAAGGATTTATCATATGTAAGGCTTCTTTCCATAGCGGGTGTTCGAAGTGAGCAAAGGGCGTCCCAGTCACATACATTGCTCTTGCCACAGCTTTATGTATATTCATCTGCTCATCTTTATCCATTAAAGGTGACCTCACTGTTACAACATCTTCCGACGTGGAATCGTTGGAACTGGTGGAAGGACGTTCACTGCTTCTCGACACCAAAGTCTCACAAGTTGTCGATGTTTTTTTGTTATAATGTTTAAAACATTCCTTAACATCTTGGGGAGTACTTTTGCACCTCAGAATATGAATGGCGAATTTTGTAGCATTCTGAAAGTTGTACACAACATTACAGAAGTTACACATGTAACTTTTTTTATTATTTAACGTCTTTTCCGTAAAATGACTATACACTAGTCCTTTTGGTTTCATTTTGCACTGAAACTAGTTATCACAAATACTTAGTACATCCACTCCGAGTCGTGTTTTAGATAAAACTGACCCAAACCCAAGACCGCAGGTAGCATTCTCGCATTTAAGATAAGAAAAACTGATAATTAATAAGCGTGAAAGAGACAGATATACATATATCCACGCACAAACATTCGCGTAGCATTATGTAACTTATTTTAATAAGAAAATAATAGTTAGGTTTCCTTTTTCGTATAATAAGTCATCGGTTCCGTATCTTACCGCGTTTTGGGAATGTTACTGGTAACATTGGTAACTTACTGGTAATATTTCCATATGGAAACTTACCGGTAGCGGGAATATTACCGACGTCCCATCCCTAGTTTAGAATAATGCTACTGCTGGTGCAGCGTCGGAAGACCACTGATAAGATAGAAGCCTGCTGGTGCTGGGCCCATAACCTGATGGGTTTAGGGTGCAAAGGACGGTAAGTTGTTCAGTTATGTAATGTATTCGGGATCAGGAGAGGAGCGTACAGCGGGCTTGACTAGTACTGAGGCAAAAAGTGAAAAGACAATGCTGTTTACATAAACAGCTGCCATATTAGAGTTAAGCATGTATGGCGTTTACGGAGTATCCAACATGGATAACCTGGTAAAGTTCGCGGGAGTCCGCTGGATGCGGGTGGCGCAGGACTGGTCATTGTGGTACTCTTTGGCTCCCCCAAAGAGTACCACAATGACCAGCCTATGTCCAGCAGTGGAAGTCTTTCGGCTGATATGATGATGATACTAGTACTACTACAAAGTACTAGGCTGCCAGATCTCCCCAAAAGCACTTTGGGCTAAGAATCAAAGATATCCCGTAGCCGTAGTAGACATCAAAGATACGGCTGGAATGACAAAGCCCTTTTTTGGACAGCCACCGACTACTCACGGGCCACGGGAACACGACGGGTTTAAATAGTGCGGAATTTCTAAATTTCGATCAAGTGAAAAAAATCTAAATGATTGGCCACGAGCGGGGTTTGAGCCCGCGACCTCTGGAGTGCGTCCATTGCTCTTAACCAACTGAGCTACCGTGGTCTCTACTCGTGGCAACAAATCTTTATTTTGGTTTTGGAGTCGCTATGGCCACATTCCGTCTCTATAAAATCAGGTCAATGGTGTCATAATTTTGCATTGACGCCAAAAACTATAGATATACTCAATTGAATACCGGCAAGTGTCTATATCAATTGCACGGTTAACAAATTCAACAAATGCAAGTTGATATAAGCTTAAAAAAAAAAACATCTCTAACGAATTGGGTCCGCTTGCCTGTTTTATAATGCAGTGACGGCGACAGTAGGTACCTAAGAGTGACCCCATTAGGGATATCAACGTTTTCAATTGACCCAGATCTAGCTTGTGAGAAAGGTGGGGCATCAATTAGACCGGAGATCACGCGCTTCGATATTGTTTTTGAGGTGGTTCTTTTGCAACGTATTGTTTTCGCTTTAGGCAGGTACTTGCAGACACTTTTCTATACAGACTAGCTTAACTCCGTCCGCGTGGAACTCGTTTATATCGTAGATCAATACAAACATTCACCTCCCATTTGACACCCTTAAAGGGGTCTATATAACTATGTCCTTCCCCGTGGATTCAAACTATCTGCGTACCCAATTTTTAACACCCGACGACGCAAAAAGAGGGGTGTTATAACTTTAAAATGTCCGTCTGTGTATCTGTGTCTGTCTGAGGCAGCGTAGCTCCCTAACGGATGGACCGATTTGAATGCGGTTTTTATGTGTCATAGATAATTTTATCCCGAGTGTTCTTAGCCATGTTTCATGCAAATCTGTTCAGCCGTTTTTGAGATATTGGACATTGAAATGAAAATATGGGGTTTTTCAACTTTCCTAAGTTGTAGTTATATCTCAATCGGTTCAGGGGTGTCAGCGTGAAGAGGCAACAGAGAGACGGACAGACCTATTTTCGCATTAATAATATTAGTATGGTCACCCCAGGATGTTGGGTTACCAATTCGAAATTCTGCTATAAACACCCCTGCAATAATAGCATGTTGAAAAATAATTCTAGATACGCCAATGGACTTCATCGAGCTGGGGACTCCTGACAATAAAGTGGTGTTCACATATTTCTAATCACCTTTTTCCTAACTCAACTAATTTCTACCCGTTATACTTTGTCAATGAGAATCGAGTACATGTCCCTAGTACATAAATACTAGTACATAAATACCTATATAGCTTGCAGCCGATGCTCACTGAGCCGCGACAAGTCACCTTGAGCAAATGTTAATGCGAGCTCCGCCTGCTTCGTAAAATCATTACCAGCTAATTCATTTATTCGTGCATTACGCATGCATATATGACACTTATGCCTGTGGAATAAAGCACATAGTTGTATGTGTATTTGAGTTCGCATGTACGAAAGAGGTTTGAGTTTTCAAGTGAAGCCTCAGGTAAGCTATTGTAGCGAAACTCCAGTCGAAATGCTTATAAACTTGAAATTTTTGGGTTATTGTCCCAACTTTCGCTTTCAACGGCTACGCATAAAACGAACCGCACGGCGTTGTATTGTTGTATCACAAAGTGCTTATATAAAAAGCGGCCAAGTGCGTGTCGGGCCACGCGCAGGGTAGGGTTCCGTAGTTGCCCGTCTGTCACAGAATGCGGACTTAAAAGGGGCTTTTGGGGTTTTTATTATAGCTAACCCTCGTAAATAAGATTATTTTTATAACACACCAATGTCTAGGGTCGTTTCGCCGGTTACGCGACCACCTTCGGTTAGCGAGCACCTGAAGGACAAGGTTTTTTTTTTCTATTGAAGATAACGTGCCGTGAAAAAGCAACTACCGTCCACGGTAAAAGGTTCAAATTCCAATGACAATGTATATGCACCCGAAATTAAGTGCATTTCTTACCAGTTAACTAGTTATGTCTACTACTCGTTAACTAGTTATGTCTACATAACTGTGATAGTTTTCCTTTTAAATTCATTATATGTAGGTACTACGGCCACGAATTTTTTCAAGTCCCCAGTAGTAGCCATTTAGCCGGCAGGGGGGGAGACACATGACTCGAACAAAAATTAGGGCTTTAAATCCCATTATCTCGCAAACGCATAACTGAGTTGAAAAATAGTTTTAGGAAACCCATAATATTTTTGAACAAGCTATCCAACGATACCCCACACTATAGGTTTAATGAGAAAAAAAAATACATCACCAATTTACATGTAGGGGAGGTACCCTAAAAAATTTTTTTTCGTTTTGTCGGCGTGATTGGTTTTTGTACCCACGCCGAACTGCAGTTTTCTAGTTGTAAGGGTTACTGAGCTAAGCCAAAGACGGACAGACAGACAGACGGACGGACATGGCGAAACTATAAGGGTTCCTTGTTGACTACGGAACCCTAAAAAGGGTTATTATGTAATAACACGATAAAACATTAACACAGCCGGCTTTTTAAATGTTTTTAATTTGCGTTGTAGGAAAAAGCAATTTTTAACCGGTTCTGAATTCGCCGGAATCTTTTTATTTTTATGTAGGCGGATTTGGAAAATTCTTATTTTGTTAGAAAGGGTATCGTTCGCAGGAGGTCTTCATCAGGTCAGGATCTGATGATAGTATCCTGTAGAAACTGAGGGAACTCTTCAAATTGTATAGGCAAACTTGAAACGATTTGGGTACTGATATGAAGTCGGTTAAAACTTTGTAGTGTTTATATTAGAATTTATAAAGACCGACTTTCATCTTTGTAGTTACATACACGTGTGTTGTTAATTACACCTGGGTAATCCTATATCCTAACTTTATACTTTTTGAAATCCGTTAAAATTAATTCTAAGGGTTATATACCTAAAAAGGAACCGTTCCTTCGTTGTCCGTCGGTCTTTTAGGACCATTTTTGGTGAAAAAAGTTTCTTCTGTCCTTTGGCGTTGTGAAAAAACGAAGCAGTCATTCGTAGGCAGGGTCACTACCAACTAGGCTACAGCCCCCCTATTCTGTAGCTTGTTTTAAGCTCACCTCAACGCTCACCCACAAATATATCTTGACACCGCGATTCGTTGTAACTAAGCGTAGGTAGAGGTCTAGCTTCGTGACGGGTGACCGGCGGGGTGAGCCGCATTAGCGCGTAGCGAATAACAGCCCAGAGGTCGTCATTTGTAAGATACATACATACATACATTCACGCCTTTATTCCCAAAAGGGGTAGGCAGAGCACATGAAATGTTGCAGCGCCACTTTTAGCATAAATATGGGTATAAAATATCCTTTGTAAGATACACTTAGATATAACTTTAATTTGTCGCGCTTTGCACATATATTTTAATGATTACTTTACCTGATCTAACGCTAGATTTATTTACCTTTTGTTACCGAGTTTCCCACACAGGGTGCACCGCACCGGTCATGATCATGGTCGCATTATACCCGGGAAATCATTAAAACACCCATATGTACACGTACGAGGGGTGGCTGAAAAGTAATCTACCTAGCCTATAAATAATAATAAAAAAACACTGGCCGCTATGAATTCGTGTTTATTGAGTATTTATTCTCTTTTCAAAATTTCATACTTTTATTTGTCAGTCGCTCTTCATTTGTTTTCTGTACTCGAATCCTTGCAACATGTCGCTAGAGAAAATCAATTTGCTCAAAATTGAGCAAAGTCCATTGATTAAATTTCTCACTAAAGAAGGAAATACGCCTTCGCAGATAAGTTCTGGTCTATTTAAATCGGGCCGCGAAAGCCTAGAAGACGACCCTCGTAGTGGACGACCAATTTCTGCCATCACTGAAGAAAATGTGACCAAGGTGAAAAATATAATACTTGAAGACCGAAGAGTGAAACAATGGGTGATAGCCAGAGATGTGGGCATTAGTAAGGAACGGGTAAATTAAACAATTCATGGCTATTTGCACTAAGCTTAGTGCCCGTTGGGTCCCCAAATGCTGATCAGGACAGACGTGTCAAATGTTGTCAAGAGTTTTTATACATGAGTCGAGGGAAAGAGGAAGAAATTATTTCCAGGATTGTGACGTGGTGATGAGACTTGGATTACACAATGGGACCCAGAAAGTAAGGAGGAGTCACTACAATAGAAATTCAAGGACGAAAAGCCTCCTCGGAAGTGCAAGGTTCGTCCATCGGCTAGTAAACTTATGGCGACATTTTTTGGGATGCTGAAGGGATTTTACTAATAGACTATTTGAGGAGTTCTGATTTTACGCGACAACGCACGACGTGCATACGGCTCGCACTACAGTTAGCCATGACCAGAAATGGCTTCGACGCCATCGACCACCCCCCTTACAGCCCAGATTTAGCCACCTGTTCGGACTTCTAAAGAAAGATCTCAGGGGCGGAGATTTTTTCTACTGATAATGAGATGATAGCCGCGGTGAACGAATATTTTGACGACAAACTGAAAGATTTTTTTTATAGTTTAATGTCATTATTTGACATATGCAATAAATGCATTTCGGTAGAAGGAGACTATATAGAAAAATGAAAATAAACTACCCAGTTACGTTTTTTCTTGCTTAGTTTGGTAGATTACTTTTCAGCCACCCACCCCTCGTGAATAGTAGGTATGGCAAAATGGCAATATTCATTAAACGAAGTTCTCCCTTCCAGCATTAGGCCAAAATTATTTCGTGTGTCAGGATGTCCGGCTATTCTCCCCTACAAGGTCGCATTTCTCAGACGATTCTCGAGAAAATTTATGAGTAGGTTCAATAATTATACCTATAGAAATTTTTGTCAATTCATTTATTCCAAATAAAATAAAGAAATGTTGAAAAAATACGGGCTCGCCAGTTCTACGTTATATAATACCTATAATAGGTACTCCGATAAGCGTCAGTAGTGATGCGCTCGAGATCAACGGATGATTAGGTAATCGTTCCAGGTATCTAGATCTGCGAGCGAGTTACATAACATTTTAGAATGTGTGGCGCGCCTCGTGCGACGAACGAACGGCTACGATACTCGCATCGGCATATGTTTATGATAATGATTCAATTTGAATCTAATTTCACGTTGTTTTACCGGCTCGTGACAACATTCAAGGAATTGCATGTTTAGTTTATATTACTAGCTCGGCTTCGTTCGCGCTCACTTCCTTTTGTTGATGGAATTTTACTGGGATGAAAAGTATTATATGTATACGTTAGTGCCGGCTATACTCTATTTGTTTCTATCTAAAATTCATTTTAATCCGTTCCGCCGTTTTTGCGTAACAAACATCCCAACTTTCGCATTCATTGAACGAAGTTCTATGACGAACGAGTGAGCGAAGCGAGCGCAGTTCTTGCTTCAGCTTGGGCCGAAAATTGTTAGTCCGGCTGTTCTCCTCTACCTACAGGCCCCATGTCATGGTCGGCCTTATCACGCCATAAGTAACAAGATAGAGCGTCAGTCTCGTTCTATCGAATGGTGTCAGCCAGTGACGGACGCTCTATCTTGTCAATTATCGCGTGATAAGGCCGACCATGATACGGGGTCAGGGCGCATTTCTCAACCGATCCTCGTGTAATTTTGTGAGCAGGTTCGTAAATGTTTTTTTTTTAAGTGCAGGCGTGCGAATTCTGCTGTTCACTAGTAAAATTTGTAGGATATACCAGCTGCCCACGCGGTTCCGCAGGAAAAACCGCGGGATAAAATATCATCAACATAAGTATGCTATATTTCTTTGTAATACGCGGACGGTTTATTTTGAGGTTGGAAGTATAATTAAACTGATGTCCGTTGACGAGGTTCGCATACCTTGACCTTTATTGCAATGAGATAAGGCGCAACATTGTATATTACGAGCTGCCCGCGCCGCTTCAATAACGGGGATTGCAAAGAACGCGGGAAAACCCGCGGGATAAAATATAGCCTACAATATAACCATCCAGAAAGCCGATTCTACATGTCCATTCACATACACACAAAACCTGCTCACTAAAATAAGTAACCTAAGTAATATGTAAGTTTTTCGTGATGTATTCATTTAACTTATTAAACACAGTTTTAAATTAAGTCCTAACATTGTAGGCGCCTTGGTACTTTACTGTGAGCCTATAAATGTAATGTGCAAGAAATAAATAAATGAATGAATAAAACATACAAACTTACAATCTTAGGGACTATTCCTGTTTAAACTCATACTAGTTTTTGGGCGACCGAGCTCAGCTCGGGTGAAAAGAGAAGACTAATTTTCCCAGACATGAGACCTAGCTAGATCGACTTCTCCCCACCTTAAACTCCCATATTCCAATTTTCTTCTAAATCGTTAGAGCCGTTTCCGAGAACGTGATTGCAAATATATATGTATACAAACATTGCTAGCTCGTTTATTAGTAGAGAATGATTTATTATGTAATTGCGAGAGGGACGACATAGAAGCGATCATGCTATGCTGATTTCACCGTAATACGAAGCATAAACCGGTCCTTATTGCTTTATTTACTGACAACCTTGACCACGCATAAATAACAACTGTGCGTACATAAAAAATATAAACATTCGAAACGAAAACACGGCAGAGAACACACGTGTCGCTTTGGTTTTCAATGCTGGCTGTTTTTCCAGCAACCACACGGCTCGGCCACGACATCTAGTGGCAGCGGTTAGCGGAGCTATGGTCACATCTTACCTATGGTATGGACAGTGCGCCATACGTGGGAGCGGTGTGGCGAGAGGCTGCGCTCCGATATCTCGCTCACACATTGGGCACACCGATGCCGAGCTTTTATGCTAATCTGCGTATTCATCTAAGTTACAGAAATCAACATAGATTAGCTTGGTTTTAGCATAAAGCCTGTCACAACTTACAGACTTACAATATCATATATATTGAATATACCAAAACATATATTTATAGCAAGGCATCTTCCGATATATTTTGCGTACTCGTTGACAGAGTTCACACAGTCTATAGTATGCATTTTTATATATTAAAAACATATTATAGCTAAGTCTCAGGCGGGCGCGATAAGAGACAGCGAAGAGCTGTAAAGAGAACGCCGGTCGTTGGTCATGATCTAAATTATGATCTACTATACAGTGTACAACTGTACATTCCATATAATTTCAGCTAAGCATAATGCTGATGGAAATTCAGCCTTAGTCCTAGGTCACGCTAAAGCGCGCGCAACTAGACAGTATGGTGACCTACAATTCACCGCACATGTCGCACTGTCGCCGTGCCCTCTACCTAGAAGACCACGCCAGTGCGACATGCTCCATACACCACTGTAGATTACGTATCATATAATCCGGTGCACTTTGCGCCCGTCAGTGTGCCCGGGGCATATCGATAGTTGGATGCGTTTGCGCCACTTTCCCTGCACCCGAGTAGTTTACATATTTATGCAGGCGCCAGGGAAAGGCTAAAAGCGAAGCGAAGCAGTACGCTAGATCACTAACTATACTCGGAGAGTTAACTTTCACTGAGTACAGGAGCTTTGGAAGGATCTCGAGTAATCAAACGGATAACGGCGGATATATTCTAGGGCCGTAAGACCGTGTCAGATATTTATGCCCGCGTTTTTATAGCAAATATTGGTGCTGGTGACTGTACACGCTTTTATTTCCGACTGTACTTTTCTGTATACCGCCATCAACTACTCATTGAGACGATTCTAACGAGCCCAAACTCAACAGGGTTACATCGGTTAATTTTTGCTTTTTTATGGCCAACTTCTGTCTCTACCAGCAGATAAGCTCGATTGTACCATAATATTGAATTGTCATCCAAACTATACTTATACCCAAAATTTCAGCTTAATCGGTTGAAGTTAACTGGTTCAAAATTCAGTTACAATTTTGGTCCCTCACGTTAGTTACTTGACCTATTCGGTTCAGTCGAGTTGTGCAATATATGTACAGACAACCTTTCAAAAATGGGTATCTACACATGGGTCTTAGGCACTTGTCCCGCCAAGAGCGAGGAAGCGATTAGCTATCGGCGATTTTCTCGCCCAAGAAACGAACAAAAGATAATTGCTCCCGTGTAAATAAAAGAGAGAGACATATTTATAGTACATCGCTGGCTGTTCACACTGCTGGCTAGTACTCTCTCTTCACTAGTTGATCGCAGCGATAAAAGCTATCAACGATAAAACTCTCCCAGCGGTACTCGGTGATGAACGCTTGGCGATCAGAGCGATAATCCTACCGTACATCCGAGCCAGTGGTGCGAGTAATAGCCCGTCGTACGCGAACACTCGCTTATAGCCGAGCGACAAAACTATCGAAACTACACACTCGCTTCTCGCCGCTCGCTCACTCGTTTCTTGTTTCTAGTTCTACTCGTTTATCGCTCGTCGCCGGCGGTGGGACAAGTGCCTTAAGTCAGTAACAATAAAGTCTCTGTATAGATATTTTTGAAAGGTTTTCTGTGTATTCATTAAATATGTGTTGCTCAAAAAAAGAATTTATCATTTTTATTTTATCACACAAACGGCGGACTTAATGCAGAGAAGGACAGAATTCTCTATCAATCCATACTAATATTATAAATGCGAAAGTGTATGTGTGTGTTTGTTTGTCCGTCTTTCACGGCAAAACGGAGCGACGAATTGACGTGATTTTTTAAGTGGAGATATTTGAAGGGATAAAGAGTGACATAGGATAGTTTTTCTCCCCGAAATCATTCCCTAAGGGGGAGAAATGGGGGGGTAAAAGTTTGTATGGAGCTGCGATATAAACGAGTTCCACGCGGACGGAGTCGCGGGCAGAAGCTAGTGGGTTATAAAGAAACAGCGGGAGTTAGTGAAAATCTATACCAATCACACAATTCCACAACAATTCATAGAGAAAACGCAGTAATTGATATTTCGGGACTAACAAGATAGATAAACAAATGTAAGTCAATAAGGATTCGATGGCAGTATTCGATATCAAAAAGTTCAACGTATTATGCAGACCAAAATTACGCCTAATTATAGCATTAAGTTACTGTTGTACATACGTTGATGTGCTCTGCCCACCCCCTTTGGAAACACAGGCGTTAATACGTTTCTACGTATGGTATACATTAATACGATAAACTAGTAAGCTACGGAAATGTACACGTAATCATGGTTAGTGTTCGTAGTAAACTGACAGATAATACTTCTCCGATTTAGCACCTAGTTTCAAATCGACACTAATAAGTTTATGCTAGCGTAGCTTTTATACTAGATGTTGTGTCAATCACCAAACAAATAAACTAAACCATGAAAGGATAGTAAACCAATGCGCTGACAACCTTAGTTTGCGGTACTTTGTAAGGTTCCTTAGATAATCTGAAAAATCTGGTACGTGGTCATTTCATACCCACAATCATATGAGTGGGCGGGCCACATAGCACGTAGAACCGATGGCCGTTGGGGCGGAAAGGTTCTCGAGTGGCGACCACGTACCGGAAGATGCGGCGTGGGTAGACCCCCACAAGGCGGACTGATGACCTATTAAAGGTTGCGGAAGTCCGCTGGATGCGGGTGGCGCAGGACCGGTCACTTTGGCACTCTTTGGGGAAGGCCTATGTCCAGCAGTGGACGCCTTCGGCTGACATGATGATGATGAATCATTTGAGGGGGATAATCGCGACCGTAGGCCCAAGGCGCCGCGCGCCTGGCACGCGCGTCTCTTAATTGGTGCACTGACGCTGTCAACTCCAAAATGACCTTGAGGATTTGGGATAGCGCGCACACTTTCTATTTGTATCGGAGTAAACGAGAGCGAGTGTTACTGGGCGGCCCGGTTTTTGAAGAAAATATTGATATAAGTAAAAAAAAGTGTGGATTATAGCTGAAATATGACTCGTTAGCGGTTTAGATATGTTTTAATTGCAGACCCATACGTCAAAAAAATAAAGACATAGAACCGTTTAATGATGATTTTAAGAGCAATCTTTGCAATTATTTTTATGTGTGGAGTCCGTCCACGGTCTTTGAAATATGGTGAATATTAACATATAGTTTTTCTTAATGAACTGCTTATATAAAATCAATTTCAACAAAATTAGGTCTTGTCAGCCTCTTAAACTTGTCATTTGTGTTTTTATTTAGTTTTGGTAATTTCATATTAATTTGAGGGGGGGGGGTAATCACGACCATAGGCCCAAGGCGCCGCGCGCTTGGCACGCGCGTGTCTTGGTGCACTTGATCTTGTCATTTGTGTTTTTATTTAGTTCCTCAGGTCATTTGAAAACCCAGGCCATGTTTGGATTAAACCGGGTACATCAAGTTTCCTTCGTCGAAAAGGTTAGTTATCAGATGATACTTCGTGCATGCGATTATTTTTGGTTCAGTTTGCTGGTCACGATCCTTATTCTTGAGAGGGATAATCGCGACCATAAGGACCAAGACGCCACTCTCCACGCACGCGCGAGTCTCGGTGCACTAAAACTTCTCGTATTTCCTTTGATTTATCTGATAATTTAAAAAAAACAGATATGTGGTTTTTTCATATCCAGTAGACCCTCTGCAGGCGACTTTCAATCCAGTCATGGATTCGAACCCCGGCTCGTAAAGCCAGGATTTTCAAAAAACTTATCACGAAATAACATTGGACATTCAACAGTTAGCATTTCGGTGAAGGGAAACATCGTGAGGAAGCCGTTCTAATTCTAAGCCGGAACTGTTGGGACGGGAAGGTCAGATGGCAATCGCTTTCTTAAACTGCCTACGCCAAATCTTTAGAATAGGTGCTAAGTAGGATGAATTTAATTTGAGAAGAATGATCGCGACCATAGGCCCAAGGGGCTGCGCGCTTGGCACGCGCGGATATCGTCTTGTGAGTTTTTGTTTGGTTCATTGACCAGCCGGCCTACGCTTGTCGCTTGGCAAACAACGCATTTGATAACACCGGGACGCCCGTTACGATATGTCACTGCCACCATTTTTTTTATATAAAAAATCTTAGTAAGTATGATTTGTTGCATGATTAAAATTGAACTTTAAACTAGCACAGCCTACAATAACGCTAGTGTTTGCCATAAAAGTTTTATTTTTTTAAGTCGTAACATTTTCAGGACATATTATATAAACTTTGTATAGATATTACGCCTAACCTACAGAAGGTTAGGTTTATATTATATATATAAAAATCCTGAAAAGATAACAGTTTCCGAGACAAACTAATTAGAGCAAATAATGATTGTCGCAAACGTGATTGACTATGGCAAATAGTCAATGAATGGAAGTACCTACTGTAGTAGTCAATTGTTTGATCACTATGTAATATCTTAGATTTTTTTTACATTATTTCAAGTATTTTCCTGACATATTTATTGGTGAGATAAAATATTATTTTATTGTGTCCAGCAACCGCATAAAAAATGGCTCTAAAATATTCTGAACTCACAACAAGCTGGATTATAACCGGACGTTATCAAGATCCTTATCAATTCCAATGTACTGACGACAAGTGTGTAGCCGTAGCCCCAGTAGATAACAGCGGTTGCGTAATCGCTGTTTTACGTTCTACTATAACACGTTTTATCATAAAACGCCCGAATACATCGGGTTAGGTTTACGTGACGCAAACGGCTGATGCTCTCCATATTTTATGTTTTTAAACCACGTTGGCGGCGAACAAGCGTACTGCCCGCCTGCTGGTAAGCGGTTACCGCCTATGGACGCTAGAAAAGGTCAGAAAATTTATAAAAAAAACGCATTTCAAACAAAAAAAAAAATCTAAATCAGTCCAGGCGCTATCGAATTATCGGGGAACATACATTCCGACGATTTGAGAGCCTCCTCATTTTTTGAAGACTGTTAAAAGGTTAAAGGTACTAGTTTCTGGTCATAGATTTATTCGCATATACTATTATAAGCATTATAGTTTCAAACGCCGCAATGCAAATATCAAATGTAGAACCGTAGGCACGCAAATGCACCGGCTTTGGCCGTTTAAAGTACCGTTAGGTGCAACCGAGGCTCCACATAAATAATTTCGCTCGGTACTATGCTCACTCGGCTGATCTACTGCGTTATAAGCAAGAAAACAAGTGAAATCAACTGGTTTTTTTTATATAGATTCCATAGCTAATTTTATATAGATTCCAAAAAAAAAATAGTTAATACCAACTGAGTTTTAAATCGAACAAAGTTATATCCCATGTATGTCATACGTTATGAGTGTTATGACTGTTATATTAATAGTTATTATATTACAAGTTCATTATATCTGTTAACAAATATTACATGAGAATATATCAAATGACAATATCAAAAGTGCATTAAATCCTTTAATCGTTATATCCAGTCAAAATATATTAAAAGTTTTTATATCGATCGTTACGTACCTATTTGGAAGAGTGTAAATTTACCAGTGTCGGTTTTTTTTTCTTTTTAATAGCAATTTTAAGGTTATTTTTTTGGAATCTAATTAGGGTTTGAAGTTTATGTCACTCCTACGATTAAGAGGAATCCAACGACAACTGATTGCAAAATCAGTCAAACGGTTTAGGCTGCAAGGCGTGCTTAAGTATAAGACATACACATACATACGCTCGAAAAACATCACCCTCCTCTCCTTCGGCAGTCAGGTAACAAGGCTTGTCCTCCGTAAATCGTCGTTGTAACAATTTGTTGTTTTGTAACATGCGACTACGGAAAGCTAACCGAACTGGGTTTTTTTCCATACAAAGTAGTATATGTCACCTGGAGCCCTGGAGCATAATCACGAATCGATTGACACCTCATTTATCAAAATCGGTTCAGTATCTTAAACGCTATGCGTAAATACAAACATAAACTCTCAGGTCTGCTGTGGCAAAAATAAAATGGTCAACATCGTCGTTTTGGCATTTTAAAGACAATCTCATATCTTTGATTGTAATATTTGTAATACAATGACACTCTGAAACAAAGTCCACTTATGTATGACGCATCGAATGTTTTGAAAATGATTCAGGCATGATTCCAATACGACTAATTTAGTTGCACAGCGACCAAGATAGGTATCGGAATTCTGAATCTCTCAGATGCATATTAGAGCAACAGTACGCTTACCATGAGTTTGACAATGACGGCTTACGCTAACGAGTATCGAGTTTTCTATCTGTGCATCCCGCTCGTACTGTCAAAGTGCAATAGAGATGCACAGATAGAAAACTCGATACTCGTTAGCGTAAGCCGTCATTGTCAAACTCATGGTAAGCGTACAGAGAGATTTTGTTCAACGCGCTAACCGCTAACACCTCTTTTTTGAAACACTTCTGTCAAATATGTCACACGGCACGGTCAGCACAAGACGGCGCGCCAGCTCTCGCGGCGAGATGACTATCCGACTCTTTCATAGTGTTCTAATTAGAAAAAGACGAAAGTCAATCTCGCCGCGAGACAGATTGCGTACCGTCTTGTGCTAACCGTGCAGGTCACATTGCTTGCGTGACGAGAGACGTGTGTACTTCCCGCAAGTGGTGTGACATGTCTTATGAGGATTCATAGTTTACAAACGCAGCTGAACCACAAGTTACACATCTGAGCCAGGTCCGGTGGAACTTGTTGCTAAGTCGCGGCACGCGCGACTCAGCAGCGACGACTTCCTCGCACTTTGCAAATTAGAAAGAGCCGGGTAGATTACCTCGTCTCGCGTCGCGTCGCGGCATCAGTTGCCAGTTGCTAGCCCCGCCAGCCTTTATTATGAAGATCGGCAATTTATCCGGCTTCTGCATAGTTTGTGTTTGACGTTTAGATGTTTTATGTGTTAAACGGCTCAACCGATTTGGATGAAATTTTGCACGAAGATAGTTTATAGCATGGATTAAAATATAGGATAGTTTTTATTCCGGGTCCACGCAGACTAAGTAGCGGGCGGAAGCTAGTAAATAATATTAGTAGGATTTAGAAAGAGACGGCTATTTAGCTGGGTCTTAACACTTAGGGTGAGGTAAGACGAGCGTATAATTTGCGAAGTGTGAGTCGCGTAATTTCGGTCCACCCATAGATTGACATATCGGTTTGCCCATAGGTATATGAGCAGACAGAAATTACGCGACTCGCAGCTCACAAATTACCCCCATCTGGCTTCACCCTTAGGCTGATATTAGCACCATTACATAAACGTTGCAAACGGATAGCAACAAAGTTAAACAAGTTAATTATTTCATTTCAACGTAGGCCGGTTGCGCAATAGCCATATAACAATGAGTCCCATTCCAATAGGTATTATATAACGGCCGTTAGTGAGGGTTTACGGTGCCGGGGAAACGCGGACGAGCGGCCAACGTCGTGACAAGTGCTCGCTGCTCAGGTTTTTAACCGACTTTATAAACGACACTCAATTTGAGGTTTTCACACGAGTGCCTGAGAAGGTGGATTATGTTTTTCGAGCGTATGTATGTATATATGGGGTCAAGAAAATTCTGTTCCACCGGCTACAGTCCAAACGGCTTGATGGATTTTGACATAGGTCGTTGAAAAAGAAAGCGTTGGTTTTGTTGAAAAATCTTTTGTTTAAGAAGCTACGTTTGCCTTGCGGTTCAGGCATGCGGCTGTCAAACGGCGGCCGTGGGTTCGAATCCCGGCTCGTACCAATGAGTTTTTCGTTTTCGGAACGTTTTACGTACGGAATCTCGATTGATATATACCGTTAACTGTTCGGCGAAGGAAAAACATCGCGAGTAAACCTGCATACATCTGCAAAGAAATTCAAAGGTGTACCTAGTCCTATGTGAAGCCAACCCGCAGCCAACCCAAGCCGCAGTGGGACTACTGCCCGTTCCCTCTCATCTCTCAGCAGTAGGATGTATATAGGCTGATTTCTATTTATTTTGATTTCTCTTGTTTCTAGATCTACTAAACAGATTCAGAAACAAGTGTAGTGAAAGCTAGGTACTATAAGTAGGTATATTGAGATCGACTGGATATGCGGAGTACCTAACCCGCCCCGTTAGGACTTCTCGAGTTCACCTGATTATTATCGGTCCGTAATATAACGATCGGATATCGACGTAGAACAAGACTTGCAGGTAGACGTTACTATGGATTTTATGAAACCATAAAGTTCTCTGTTATTACAAGCTTTTATTTAGTTTCGTTTGTCTGTCTGTCTGTAATAAAATATTGCAAGTTAAATATTACTCACTTCCCGGTGACCGATGGAGCTGAAATTTTGGGTATAAGTATAGTTTGGATGACATAAAACACGCTTTTCCAACGATAGAACACAAAATTCGAACATTCAACGCATAGTTAGAATGAGATGTATTGCTGTAGTTCAGGGTTTGTAGTTCATGTGAGAAAAGGACAGAGACAAGACTTATAATTTTAGTAAGGATTGATTCATATTTATTTACTACGCAATACAAGACTTCATTATGAATTACATTCATGACAATTGAAAAGAACCCTATTGTGATTGTCAATTGAAAAAAATACAATCAGAATGATATTGATGTTTTTGTATAAGAAAATTGTGTTTACCTACTTTTATTATAATTGTTAACTGTACAATTCCGCTAAAGCATTAACCAATAAGCAAGACCAAAAATGCTAATCACCCAAGAAGGCAATAACTATAAAACTTAATGTGTAATATCACATTACTTCAATAATTTACCAGCACTTGATTGTGTGAATACAGCAATAAAATTGGAAACCATGCTACTTTACTTTTATTAGTAATTGAATGTAGGTCTCATTCAATACAAGGGTAATAATGGTTTGGTGTGGTTGTTATTAAAATTTCTAGCCCATTTAAATGCTGATAAGTTATTATGTTATTAGTAATTTATATAATTTTCCCCATAAAACATTATATTGTATACTGTAACACTCATGAAATGAAAAGGATGATGTAATTGTGTTTGTAATTAACCCGGATAATACAGTTATTTTTTAAATAGAAACAAAATTGTAATGCACATCCAATTTACATAAAAGAAGTGTAGGTAGACACTTTAATTATAGTTTCTTTAAACTAAATATTTTAAATGCAGTCTATCATTCCCAGGCAAAAGGTTTGACCAAACCTTTGTAGTTGAGACCAAAAGTTTTGCAGCACTATGCTCAATAGCAGATACAGCGGTTTATCTGCATTGTAAAAGAAAGCAGTTATGAGCAGCACAACCACTTCTTGCACCTAGTGTTAATCAACAAGATGCTACTGGAAAATGTATGCATATTAAACTATGAATGCAGTTTCATTGGCCCGCGAACAGCTCTTTTAAATGTACCATACATTTAAAAGGGTTATCAGTAATCACTTATCAATACATACCTCAATCGGTCTACAACGGCTTGTCGCTTTGGTGGAAGGATCATATCCTCCATGGGCTGTAGCATGTTGGGCGGGTGCTGCGGCGACGCGCCGGGCAGGCACCCGCCACCACCACCCACCAGGTGCTCCACGGTGACCAGTTCACCTCTCCATAACCCTCACTAGCTCTCCCCGTTAAGATCCACAGCCACACAGCAACACTATCGTAGAGTTACCACAGCTCGTCCTTAGCGATCGGAACCTCATGATGGTCAGTCCCAAAACGCGCCAACTTTAACGATTTACACAAATCCAGGGCACGAATTCACTTTTTAAACGATAATGCACTTAAAACGATGTAAGCGTACGGTCGTACGAATAGAGAAACATGTCAAAATGATAAAATGTTTTGAAACAATTTACGAAGTCACTGTATTCACTATAAATCACTTTTAAACCCGTCTATAATTATTGTAAGTAAATTAGTTTACTGCAGATTAGTCTGTATTTTATAATTCGCCCAGTAATATACTGAAAACATCTAATTTTCACAATATCTCAAGAATCCACGGTGTTTGCGTCTGCTCCAACGACCTTTTGCCAAACATCAACTGACTGAACTAATTGAACTGACTGACGCTTGGAGAAGCCATTTTTTAAATTACATTTAGTTCAGTTCATTCAAACCATTTGAGTTGCATATAAAAACGCTATCAATATGTTTGCAATTGGTGAAAGGTCATGTCTCCATTCTCCATTTGTGAGACTTATGGTTTCGTCGAAGGAAAAACATCGTGGGAAATCTGCATACATCTGCGAAGAAATTCAAAAGGTGTGTGTGAAGTTCCCAACCCACACAAGGTCAGCGAGGCGCGAGGGAACAACTGCCCCTTCCCTCTCATCCATGAGAGGAGGATGGTGCCTAGCATTAGCAGTGGGACGTAAATAAATGAACTGTTTTTTATCTAATTATTTTATGCTTTATTTAGATACTCCTTGTAGACTGTTTCTTTTTTTGATACGTTGTCAGTAAAATATTCCATTACTATACTTTTCCTATCGTTACGTAGATACGTAGTGATCACAATTCGTTAGGTAAAATATTAAACTTCATATCACTATATAATAATAATAATTCTTTCATTTTCCTACTCAGTCTGATTTTTGTGATTTTCGTACTATAATAATCTTTTATAGTCGTAACTTGAACATACCTCCACTATTTGACACTGACATACAAAAGTTCATTCTTTTCGTTCGTTCTCATCGTTCCATGTCATATGTCATTGTATCATTGTATGTCATTTTTAAAACAATTGCGGAATTGTGAAAAATTAGGTTAGTCTCGGGAATATCTTAATGAATATGTCGGCTTTGCGTGCCAGACTGGGACCCTCTACATTATGTGCGCGAAAACTTCTACTACAGTCGGCAAATAATTCAAAATCCTTCGCAGCGAGGGTCATATCTGCTAAAACACAAAATGGTATGCTAAACGATAAATCGAATTTCTAATATAAAAATATGTATTATTTCTTATAACTCTTATAAGACATCTTGAGCGAATGGATAATTGTAAGTATTTTTGACTCCTGGTCTAGTGTTTGTTACTTTATTTCAGATTCTTATTTTCTTCGGCCATATACGCAAAGACCATACAGCACAGCAACAGAGAGTAAAACTGATAAAATTGATAAAGAGATATTGAAAGGGAACTCAGAAAAGAAAGAATTTCAAGCAGAAACACGGATGCTTCTGGATATTGTTGCCAGATCACTTTATTCTGATAAAGAGGTATGTATAACACTAGTGTTAAGTTAGTTTTTATACACTACTACATTAAATTCTGTATATGTTCTGGCCGGGCCATAAGGCACCTGGTGTGGTGTGGCTCGCTGAAGCAAGTCTACACTAAGCGCACACGCTCGGGCGAGGCATGCTTGGCCAAGTCTTGCATCCTGTGTACACTCTGCTAATAAGAACAATTGAAAGTGATAACTAAATTATCTTTCATTGCTTCCCCTTACAGGTATTCATCAGAGAACTGATTTCAAACGCAAGTGATGCACTGGAGAAATTCAGATACCTGTCCGTCAGTGCAGTACCAGATGACAAGCAGCTGGAAAAGGTTGACCGAGCACTTGAAATCAAACTGATCACAGACAAGCAGAACAGGACCATAACTTTCCAGGTTACAACATGTTAAGTCTTCTTGGTATCCTACTGGTTGACGGATATGATGGCTGTGGGCACTCCATGCCATCACTCTCCATCCCATACAGTCTTGGGCTTGGTGCATGGTTAACAAGCAACATGTTAATTATTAGGGAATAATCTAATATAAATCAAACTCGTAAGCTCAAAACGCCTGTGTAATCACTGTCCACTGGGCTACAGTGGTCATCAAAATAATAATGTTGATGGGTGTGTAAATATGTTAATGTAGGAATAAGTTCGCCACTCGAGAACCTTTCCGCCCCAACGCCCGCGCCCAATAGGTAGGTCCCCCAATAAGTGGACTGATGACCTGGTAAAGGTCGCGGGAGTCCGCTGGATGCGGTTGGCGCAGGACCGGTCATTGTGGCGCTCTTTGGGGGAGGCCTATGTCCAGCAGTTGACGTCTTTCGGCTGATATGATGATGATGAGTAATAAGTTAAATAATAATGTAATTAGCCTAGGTTGTAGTGATTGTGGTTGTAGGCTGCCTACAAAGTTAGAGGCCCTAAGTTCAATCCCAGTAAGGGCAAACTGTATGTATGATGAGATTGATGAGTAAGATTGGTCCATTAATTGTTAACAGGGAGAGACTAGTATCCTCTCATTTCAATTTCAATTTCAAAGCCTTTTATTATCCAACATACAGTTTTTTTTTTATTTTTATTAAATCATCTCATAAAAGCTCTCAAATATTATACATGAACTTTCATCCAAAAGATATCCCTAATGCTGCTTAATGAGATCGCAAGTTAGATGCACCCAATTGTCCAATAGAGGACACTGTTGCACAAAAATGCGCTTGTCTTTCCAGGATTCCGGCATTGGTATGACCAAAGAA
Organism: Epinotia demarniana; assembly: GCA_945867215.1. Classification (NCBI taxonomy): domain Eukaryota; kingdom Metazoa; phylum Arthropoda; class Insecta; order Lepidoptera; family Tortricidae; genus Epinotia; species Epinotia demarniana. The sequence goes on from OX244262.1 coordinate 6,172,957, forward strand.
GAGCTCACGCAAAACCTGGGCACGATAGCACGCTCTGGCTCAAAGTCTTTTATTGAAGAAATAAAGAAACAGGGTGCCGAACAAGCTGGCTCTATTATTGGACAGTTTGGAGTGGGCTTCTACTCCGCATTTATGGTTGCGGACAAGATTGAGGTGTTCACTAGGAGCAGTATTGCGGGCTCACCGGGTTTCAAATGGAGTTCTGACGGGTCAGTTCACATTTCTTTTTAACTCGTGACGCAAGGAGAGGGGTGTTATAAGTTTCACATGTCTGTGTATCCGTGTATCTGTCTATGGTATCGTAGCTCCTAAACGGATGGACCGATTTGAATGCGGTTTTTTTGATAATTTTATCCCGAGTGTTCTTAGCCATGTTTCATGAAAATCTGTTCAGCGGAGATATTGGACTTTGAAATGAAACTGTCGGGGGTTTTTCAACTTTTCTAATTGTGTTCTTCATTTTACAAGTCTCAAATCAAACCCTTTCCATAAGAGTTTGATTTGAGGCCATGTACTGCATTATACAACTCATGCAGGTGGGAACAACAACGCAGCTTTTATCAATGTTTTTTGTTTTTATTATTGGCTAATAATAACCATGTATGAAACCCAATTAATAACCAATATGTTGTTTGGATTACGAACAAAGGCTAATTTATTGATTATTATTTTTCCTTATTTATTTTGCTCCTCCAGCCTTCTCCTGTCATGGTTGTCTCTGGCGACCCTGCTCCAAGTGACACCAGCAACAGGCCTAATAGTGTTCTCCCATCTTTTGAACTGCCAACCTCTCTTTCTCTTGCCTTTTAACTCATTTGTCCAAGTTACAATATTCTAAATATCCCCAACAAACATACATTTTTTTTTACGTTCAGCTGTCAATGTGTAGTTTTTATTTCTGTTCCTAATGTTTTATAATCAAATATTTGGATTCCGATGTTTGTATGTTTTTTACTTAAGACGCCGCAGTAAGCTCGGCCGAATTTCACCTTCCCATACAAACGTAGTTACGCTCTCATTTTAAAACTACGAAACTTTGCATATACAATGACATGAGGTATATCTATGTCTGTAATTAGTTTATATGGTTCCTATTTATAAAACAAAGTAAATACAGCAAAAACTAGTTTTGTATGAAAAACTTAAATTCGCTGTATCTTTTTTATTATGGTATCTGAAGCTACGTAAACTAATTTCAGACATAGATATACCTCATTTCATTGAACATGCAAAGTTTCGTTACAATCCAACACGTAGTTTTAAAATGAGAGCGTAACTACGTTTGTATGGAGAATCGATCTTACTGCGGACTCATAATCATGCAAAAACATCTGAACGGGTTTGGATGAAACTTGGCACTCGGATAGTTTATAACCAGGTAAACCAGTTAGGTACCAGAATCAAAAATTAAACACTATGAAAGGGGGTTAGGTAGAAGTTAGTACTCGTATTAAGATTATTTAATGTGACCGACTTTTTTACAAAAGCTTACATTGGAATTTGAATATTTTACCTTAGGCAGTAGAGTGGCTTTTTAAATGGACTACTTTGATCTAATTAGCTACGGTAGCCTAGTGGTTCAGGCATGCGGCTGTCAAGCGGCGGTTGTGGGTTCGAATCCCGCCTCGTACCAATGAGTGTCTCGAAAATTATGTACGGAATATTTACAGTTAGGTTTTCGGTGAAGGAAAACATCCTGAGGAAACCGGTCTTATCCAAATAAGGTCCAGTTTTCCCTCTGGGTTGGAAGGTCAGATGGCAGTCATCATCATCAGCCTATATACGTCCCACTGCTGGGCACAGGCCTCCTCTCACGTATGAGAGATGACAGATGGCAGTAGCTTTCGTAAAACTAGTGCCTATGCCAAATCTTGGGATTAGGTGTCAAAACGGACCCCGGGCTTCTTTAGAGGCATTACCGGGAATAACGCTAGGAGGATGATGACGACTTTGATCTAATTAGGTAAACTTAAGTAATCTCAACTGTACCCAATAGATTCATAAATTCCCATATTTTGTTTACTTGTTGTTTTAGTTCTGGCATGTATGAGATCCAAGAGGCTGACGGAGTTCCAATTGGCACGAAGATAGTTGTCTATCTAAAGACGGATTGCAGAGAGTTTGCAGATAATGACACAGTCAAGGGTGAGCACATTTTTACTTTTTGGAGGTGAATTCATTAAGGCGGTGCATTGGAAATTATTGCGTGCTTTGAAACGCCGTTCTGACTAGATTAAGAAACAATAAGGTCTGATTTTCAGATATATGATTCTTCTTGATATGATGATTGTTCATCTGATATTATCGATACATGATTGCTTAAAATTTACTTGATAGAAATTTTTTCCTTTTTTTACTCAGCTTACTCAAACGATACATTACTTTACGACACAATCAAGTTAATACTGTAGTATTTTATCTCATTTAAAATCTCACGTTATGATATTTTAATAAAATTTCCCTAACTTAGGTATTTATCGAAATTTGTCCAAAACAGCAATTCCCGAAGAGTGTTACATCTCTTTTTCTCGTGGGCGGCAATCAAGACAATCAAGACAAGGCATCAGCGTGTCTCTGTCTAGGGGGCGTGAACGACTCAAATCAAGGCATCCCCTTAATCAATGTTTAAGGGTTCTAATCTATTAACACTTTCGGGTGCCAGGCAGGAGTCGCTTCTAAATCTGGCACTGAATGTGTTAAGAGGGAAATATACCTTTGGAATACTACGTATTTGTTCATACAAAAAGAGAAAACGTTTTTCCACTTCTAAATATTTTCCAATCTCAATGTTTTTTTAGTACGTTATTGACACAATGAAAGACTAGGTTATAGGATTTCCTTTTTTCAAAATTAGCAATAAGTTAAAATTTATAGGCACGTAAAGTATTTTTTTAAAGCGATATCTATAAACCTAGATATTATTGTGCTGAAGCGATCGATATCAAAATTATAGTGATTTGTCAAGATTTAGCGGAAATCCATCCATACTTCCATACTAATATTATAAATGGGAAAGTGTGTGTGTTTGTTTGTTTGTCCGTCTTTCACGGCAAAACGGAGCGACGAATTGACGTGATTTTTTAAGTGGAGATAGTTGAAGGGATGGAGAGTGACATAGGGTAGTTTTTATCCCCGAAATCATCCTCTAAGGGGGTGAAATGGGAGGGTAAAATTTTGTATGGAGCTGCGATATAAACGAGTTCCACGCGGACGGAGTCGCGGGCAGAAGCCAGTTTCGTATAAAAAATTCTATTGTCAGTCGCAAGCTGTTAGCGATATGTCCCTCTCATTTTTCAATGGCTTGCTAGAATAAGATGAAACTTTTCATAAATAATGGGATCCGCCATGTATAGATCGCAAACTGGTTTCTTGTGCTAGAAATAATAATAGAGAGAAGAAGTTTAGCGCGAATAACTTCTTTTGATGCTATTTTTTTTCTAAATGAGAACGAAACTATGTTTGTGTCGAGAGCCGAGCTTCCTGGGAACTCTTAAGACTAGGCTATGTAATAATAAAGTTGTATTTTTCCAGGCATCATTAAGAAATACAGTAATTTCATTAGCAGCCCCATTCTGCTGAACAATGAACAAGTCAATTCCATCAAGGTTGGTATTTGGTAATTTTTAGGGTCCCGTTTTACCCTTTGGTAAAAATTACTACTATGACACCGCTGTCCGTCCGTCTGTCTGTCTGTCCGTCACCAGGGTGTATCGGTATCACATGAACTGTGATAGTTAGACAGTTGAAATTTTCACAGATGATGTATTTCTGTTGCCGCTATAACAACACATACAAAAAAATAGAATAAAATAAATGTTTAAGGGGGCTCCTGTACAATAAACGTGAACTTTTTGCCGTTTTTATAGATAGTACAGAACCCTTCGTGCGCGAGTCCGACTTTTATTTATTGTTTATTTTATTTAACGAAGGCGGGTTGCTCTTTTATGAGACTAAATATGTTAATTATCTCTGTGTGTTAAAGTTTAATACCTCACTTCTAACACGTATCGCACATAGACAATGTGTTTGCATGTCTGCCTACAGTCAAACCAATATTACCTTGAACACTATTAACAATCTGCTGTTGTAAGATATCTCTGACGACCTCTGTAGCCTAGTTGGTGGATACCCTGCCTACGAAGCCGGAGATCCCGAGTTCGAAACCCAGTAAGGGCATTTATTTTGACAATGAGCACGAATGTTTGTTCCGGAGTCATGGATGTTTTCTATTACTAACATACTGCTATTTATTTATCTATATATTTATGTATATCGTCGTCTAGCACCCATAGTATGTACTAGTACTCTTATTCATACTGATATAAACTGTCTTGGTGGGTGAAATACACAGAAACACTTCTTTAAACTTTGATAAATGATTTAATTCAATACTTTAATAAATATACTTAATTTAATTACAGAAGCACTCCCTCAATTCTTTGAACAAGTCGTCACAAAATCCAGCGGCAATCTGCCTTAAAAGTAGGTAGTCAAGGCTTTTATACCCTTAACAGATGGCAGCACTTACTATCAAACCTTATAGTACTAATTTTACATTTCAATTGAAAATAAATGCAGAGGTATAAATAAAAATCAATACATATTATGAATCTAATAAAAATCATACAGGAGTTTAAGTTATTTCGATATTTATAATTTAACATCGTTCCTCGTGGAACAAATTAGTCAAACCAGCCTCCTTTTATACATATTATCTGATGGCAACGGAAATGTGGTAGTTAACACTCCATAGCTTGCTATTAGTCTTATCATGCGACAAAAACTCCGATGCCTAATGATGAAACATCAAAAGTAATCAATGTGTATACTCCACAGCCTCTCTGGTTGATGGAACCTAAAGAAGTCACCCAGGAACAACACATCGAGTTCTATAGATTCATTGGCAACTCATACGACAACCCTCGCTTCACTCTCCATTACAAAACTGACGTGCCAGTCAGCATACGGTCTATTCTCTATGTGCCAGAGGGCAAGCCGGGGCTGTTTGAGCTGTCTCGAGACTCCGATGTTGGTGTAGCTTTGTATTCCAGGAAGATATTGATTAAGAGCAAAGCGGAGAACATATTGCCAAAGTGGATGAGATTTGTTAAAGGTATGTCAGGATAAATCGTCGAGTCTTGTTGTGCGGCGACCATCTGATGATGAATGAATTTATTTGTTTGTATAACTTAGGTACATGTAAAGGTCTTAAAACTAAAGTATTTAGCGAAGTAATATGTTTTGCCGGTTGGCGTACAAATATTGTTATGTTTGTTCATGTTATAGATAATGTATCGATACTGATAATTATTTGCTTTTCAGGTGTGGTTGACTCAGAAGACATTCCGCTAAATTTAAGTAGAGAATTACTCCAAAATAGTAGTCTGATTGTGTAAGTACCATTGAATTATAAAAATCCACACACAAATCAAACTGTAAATTTTATGATGATTAGTTGTATTTATGTAAAATACTTGAAATTTTAAGTGAATAATAGCAGTTCCTTATTTATTGCCGAAAGTGCCAAATATTCAGTATCTTTAGCCGACTATTCGTCGACTATAAATGTGGCTTTCCCGACTATAGTCTGGACGTTTAGGTATTTAAAAGAATGTAAACAAACAAAACCACGTGACTTGGTCATTCAACCAATAAGATGATACCATAGATACAAAAGGTTGCTATTCACAGCAATCTTATTGGCTGAATGACCAAGTCACGTGGTTTTGTTTGTTTACATTCTTTTAAATACCTAATCGTCTAGACTATAGTCGGTACATCCCTAATTATAATCTTTTATTTTTTCAGTAAACTCCGAACGGTCCTGACAAACAGGTTCCTTAAATTTATGTCAGACAGTGCTCAGAAAGACCCAGTGGGGTACGACGCGTTTTACAAGGACTATGCCATATTCCTGAAGGAAGGTATTGTCACTAGTCAGAGTGCAATGGAGAGGGTATGTACCAAATTTTAAGCTAAGTTTTATATAGCAGTCCACTTCTGTGGGCGTGGGTTCGAATCCCACTTCTGATGTCGAGGTGTGGGCGTATTCTGGGTTCGTGCATTGATAGAAAACGATAATGTTAACAAACTTTATTAAGGACTTCTCTACAGCATGATTTAATACAGTGAACTGACAATTTCGGTTCTCGTTTTCCGCACCTTTCTCTCTTTCTCCCTCCAGGAGAGCATCCACCTCCTGTCAGGCTTTTCCCTCGATGACAGCAAACACTAGCGTCCGTTGTTGTTTCTAATTCAAATGATACTCGTTATAGCCCTCTGTTGGCGCACGGCGGAACTAATGAGCATGTATTTCAGTGATGACATTTAGAGGGCGCTGATTGAAACTTGTCCTCTCCGACATCCATACTCAATATAAATGGGAAAGTTTATGTGTGTGTTTGTTTGTCCGTCTTTCACGGGAATAGGGAGCGACGAATTGACGTGACTTTTTAAGTGGAGATAGTTGAAGGGATGGAGAGTGACATAGGATAGTTCTTATCCCGATGTCATCCCCTAAGGGGGTGAAATGAGGGGGTAAAAGTTTGTATGGAGCTGCGATATAAACGAGTTCCACGCGGACGGAGTCGCGGGCAGTAGTTAGTACTTATTATTAAATTGCTTCTCCGATTTAAAAAAAATCTTTCACCTGCGTGTAGAATGGACTTTTTGGATGGTTATAGGATTTTATCCCGCGGGTTGGTCTGCGTTTTTTGCAAGACGCGGGCAAAGTCACGCGGGTATCTAGTACTTTATACAATTGTTACCTATTAGAGTAAGAATTCCATAGAAAAGGTATACGCGTGCCGCGGTAAGGGACGGAAAGACTTCAATGCCGCGAAATTAAAAAAATAAACTTCTTTTAAAAATGGCTGACTACCATAAAAACTTACTTAATTTGGGAAGATAATCCGTTGTCTTGCCCATAACCCATATTAAATAGACTGGGACAAAATAAAAAAGTGGAAAAATGACAAACACAACATTATACCACTCTCTGTCACACCTATTGAAAGTATACGACCACCTTGGTCGCTCTATCGCACTATTTCGATAACGAATGTATTGTCCTTGTATCCTTGTATTGGAATCAGTATACCCTTCTTTTGCCGACGTACGTCTCATCGAATGAATGTTTCGGCGAATTTTCATTTCATCGTTTTTTTTTCAGAAACAATAAAATTTTCAGTAACCACGCTGTACGGATAATTCTTTTGGGATAGTCAATTTATAATTTAAAAAATACCTACCGGTTTTTTTTTCAAAAATGGAGTTTATTAGTGATACCAAATGCCTACAAAAAATTTGGACACTGATAAAATGTCACCCTGTATAAAACAAACCTAACCTAACCTAATCTAATAGGTTCTACCTACACAATTGGCTTTTAGCATACATATATATATTACTTCGTAAAGATAGGACCAACGCCCACGAGTAATTCGTCCAATGCGGTGGCCCGCCACGGGCAATCGCGGGCCACTATGCCTTAGTCTTCAGCTGTCACAGTGTGTCACAGTATGTCAAGCGAATATTGTTCGGACAGGCGTTCTTTACTTTCGATATCATTGGCTTTTAGCTTTTGAAAAGTTGAAGGTTTCTGAGAAAAACAGTTAGATGCAATGAAAATTCGTCGACCAGTCAGCATCAGAAGTAGCTAAGCAAAATAACACGCTCAACATGACCTACATAGATCCTTATTCCCTTGACATCAGAGTTCGTGTGTAGATCATTTTGAGTACTAGAACTGCTTAGCAACTTCTGCTGCTGACTGAACAAAGCATTCGGTGAAACGTTTGCCTGTAAAATGAGGGGATTTCTTGGAATCATTACTCATAGAGTACATCTGAGTGGCGCGGGATCGGTCACTTTGGCACTCTTTGGGGGAGGCCTATGTCCAGCAGTGGACGTCTTTCGGCTGATATGATGATGATGATGACATCAGAGTGTCTGTCTAACTATACCTTATTGACACCACTGGCTTAACACGAGGCTTCATATTCGAGCAACAGAGAGGGACATAATTATACGACCGAACAAAATGCTTCGCAGTGGCCGCTCTAATTGTCTCATGAATGAAACTCGAAGCGCTCATAGCCTAGCGGCGCCTGCGAGTCGGAAACGATAAGGCAGGTTAAGCAAAGATGGCAGCGGTCAGTCTTTGGCTGGGTGACAGCCTGATGTTTGAGTGGTGTGTATAAATGAGCGCTTCCGTGCTTTGGAAGGCACGCTAAGCAGTTGATCCCGGATGATGTCTATGACAGTAGTTGTTAAGCCGAGTTAGCCTTCGGGCGGATTAAGAACTTCTAACAGTCGAGTTGCCCACTCACTTGACAAAGGGGGCAACTGTTACCCGCGTCCGCAGGAGCTACCTACCACAACCCTGCACGTGTCCCCTGGGTGGTACTAAAGAGTGACAAACTTTAAAGGCCAAAATAATGTATGCCATACGATTAAATAAATGAATTAAACTCGTCATTAATTCTTAACCTACCTGTCTTCATCATCATTAATTTAAGAGTTATCCTCTTGTCGGTTGAGTATTTTCCATTTCTCTCTTTCATACGCCAGCCCTTTGATTTGCTGATACGACACGACACCAGCTTTTTCTTTTATTTGGTCCATATAACTGCGTCGTGGTCTTCCCCTGCCTCTCCTTCCTTCTATCTTTGAAATGTGGTGTTGGAGACGTATGGAAGCTATAAGCTGGACTGAGAGAGTAACAAATGAGGACGTTTTGAGAACGGTAAAAGAGAAGAGATCGATCTTGAACACCATCAGCACTAGAAAGGGGAAAATGATTGGTCATTTGATACGGCACGACGGCATACGGTTCTTTAAAACCATAATGAAACCAACATGCACATATAATCCTAATTGAAGATGTTTTCGTCAAATCAGTGCATGTTTTATTTTTATGTTTGCAGGAAGAAGTAGCCAAATTGCTCCGATTTGAATCGTCAAAGATGGAGAAGGGTGTAAGAATGTCAATGACAGAGTATAACACGCGGCAGAACAACGAATCTAGAACTATCTACTACTTGGCTGCTCCTAGGTATATAAGACCATCATTTTTATGTATACATTATATAATGAGGAATTGTTTCGAGAGGTGACCACGTACGACGTAGATCACAAGGTGACCGAAAAGACTGATGACCTGGTAAAGGTCGCGGGACTCGCGGGAGTCCGCTGGATGCGGGCGGCGCAGGACCGGTCATTGTGGCACTCTATGGGGGAGGTCTATGTCCAGTGCTGGACGTCTTTCGGCTGATATGATGACATTATATAACTTGTAGAAGTGTCTAATCATACTCACCCCCACCCTGAAGGGAATTTCAAAAGGTGAATGTTTCCTATGTCCTGAGTGGAGCTAGCACGTCCACGACGCGAGACGGGAAGATTTCTTTTCTCCTCTTTCTAATTTGTACAATGCGAATGGAGTGGGCGGGGCACATTCCACGTAGAACCGATGGCCGTTGGGACAGAAAGGTTGACGTTGGGGTGGCGTGGGTAGGCCCCTCACAAGGTGGAATGATGTCCTCTTGCTCCGCTGGATGCGGGTAGCGCAGGACCAGTCACATTGGCACTCTTTCGGGGAGACCTATGTCCAGCAGTGGACGTCTTTCGGCTGATATGATGATGATGACAATGCGAATGAGAGACGAAACTAAGCAGCATGTTGTACTGTTTTTAGGTCAGTTCAGCGGTTAATAAGCGGTAAGCAACTTTGAGAGTTCGATACGGTAACAACCTGTCTTATTACAGTCGCGAGCTAGCCGAATCATCCCCATACTACGAGTCGCTGAAGCGACGCGACGTGGAGGTGCTGTTCTGCTACGACACGTACGACGAGCTCGTGCTGTTGGAGCTCAAGGAGTTCGGCGGGCGACAGCTCGTGTCCGTCGAGAACGACATGCAGAGGGAACCCGACACTGCGAAGGACGGCGTCATAGGTAACACTAGCACGAGTCGCCTAGCGACGTGGAAGTGTTCTGCTACGACACGTACGACGAGCTCGTGCTGTTGGAGCTCAAGGAGTTCGGCGGGCGACAGCTCGTGTCCGTCGAGAACGACATGCAGAGGGAACCCGACACTGCGAAGGACGGCGTCATAGGTAACACTAGCACGAGTCGCCTAGCGACGTGGAAGTGTTCTGCTACGACACGTACGACGAGCTCGTGCTGTTGGAGCTCAAGGAGTTCGGCGGGCGACAGCTCGTGTCCGTCGAGAACGACATGCAGAGGGAACCCGACACTGCGAAGGACGGCGTCATAGGTAACACTAGCACGAGTCGCCTAGCGACGTGGAAGTGTTCTGCTACGACACGTACGACGAGCTCGTGCTGTTGGAGCTCAAGGAGTTCGGCGGGCGACAGCTCGTGTCCGTCGAGAACGACATGCAGAGGGAACCCGACACTGCGAAGGACGGCGTCATAGGTAACACTAGCACGAGTCGCCTAGCGACGTGGAAGTGTTCTGCTACGACACGTACGACGAGCTCGTGCTGTTGGAGCTCAAGGAGTTCGGCGGGCGACAGCTCGTGTCCGTCGAGAACGACATGCAGAGGGAACCCGACACTGCGAAGGACGGCGTCATAGGTAACACTAGCACGAGTCGCCTAGCGACGTGGAAGTGTTCTGCTACGACACGTACGACGAGCTCGTGCTGTTGGAGCTCAAGGAGTTCGGCGGGCGACAGCTCGTGTCCGTCGAGAACGACATGCAGAGGGAACCCGACACTGCGAAGGACGGCGTCATAGGTAACACTAGCACGAGTCGCCTAGCGACGTGGAAGTGTTCTGCTACGACACGTACGACGAGCTCGTGCTGTTGGAGCTCAAGGAGTTCGGCGGGCGACAGCTCGTGTCCGTCGAGAACGACATGCAGAGGGAACCCGACACTGCGAAGGACGGCGTCATAGGTAACACTAGCACGAGTCGCCTAGCGACGTGGAAGTGTTCTGCTACGACACGGACGACGAGCTCGTGCTGTTGGAGTTCAAGGAGTTCGGCGGGCGACAGATGCTTTTTCAATGGACTACTTTGATAGAATTCGGCTAACTTAAATTATCTCAAGTGTGTTGTACTAGAATGGATATACTAGAGTTCTTAGACCCATCTGTATAGACAGGCCTGTATGTCTTGCCAATTCGGCTATACGCTGCTCCCGCACACCTCAGCTGACATTTGTAATTACCATGACAGTGGCAAACGAACAAACGGACTGCTTGAAACTTGACGCGTTGTCGGCCCTTAATTGATTTGAGGATCTGTTGTGTCAAGTTAACAGCTAGATACAAACATCTAAACATGTTTGTCTCTATTGTATACTGAATGTAAATACTCCACGCAATCCATCAATCCATACTAAAATTATAAATGCAAAAGTGTGTCTGTCTGTCTTTCCGTCTGTCTGTCTGTCTGCGTGTCTGCCTGTCTGTTATATCTTGACGCTTGGTATAGAGATAGTGAGTTAGTCTCGGAAAAGGACATAGCAAAGTTATAATTCCGGAAATCATCCTCTAAGGGGGTGAAATGAGGGGTGAAAGTTTGTATGGAGCTACGATATAAACGAGTTCCACGCAGTCACTAGTAGAAGCTAGATTTTAAAAATATTTCTCGTCCACAGGTTCACAAGGCCTCGAGCAACCCCAAATCGACGAGGTCATCAAATTCCTAAAGTCCAAACTGGACGGTAAAGTGTTCGACGTTAGAACCACGCAGCGACTGGACTCTCACCCGTGCGTGATCATAGTCCAGGAGATGGCGGCCGCGCGACACTTCATCAGGACGCAGGCGCAGAGCCTCAGCGAGGAGAACAGATACGCGCTGCTGAGGCCACAACTTGAGATCAATGCCAAGTATGTAATGCGGCGTTCTCACGAGGCGATTTTTAGTTGATCAACTTAAATCGATTCACGAATTTAATGACAATCGCTAATGAGAACATGTTTTCAATAAAAGTTGATCAACTTTTATTGAACAACAAAAAGTTGACTCCCTCGCAACTTTTTGGGGGGAGTCGGTTCAATTTGATGACGTCACCGTGCAAGCAACAACTTATCGCACGTGGGAACGTTCCGTTCAAGTTGAAAATGATTTTATCTGTGGTGGCAGTATTGTTTGCTGTCAAAAGTGAGTGCGTGCGGCCAAAATGACTACAAAATAAGTCTCAGATAGTCAGTTAAAATATTTATTATTTCGCGGATACATGTTCGCATGACATTGTTTGACGCCATTTTGAAGCAACACTGCTCGTACGGTCCGATTATCGGTGCGAGCGTGAGCACGCGATTTAGACCGATTTTTCTTGATCAACTAAAATCGCCTCGTGAGATCGCCGCTTTATTTTATTAGCCTAGTTAAGAGTCCGCAGTAAGCTTGATTCTCCATACAAACATAGTTACGCTCTCATTTTAAAACTACGTGTTGGATTGTAACGAAACTTTGCATGTACAATGACATGAGGTATATCTGTACCATAGTAAAAAAAATACAGTGACTGAGTTTTTCATACAAAACTTTTTTTTGCTGTATTTCGTTTGATTTATAAATTGGAACCATTTAAAATAAATACAGACACAAATATACCTCATGTCATTGTATATGCAAAGTTTCGTCACAATCCAACACGTAGTTTTAAAATGAGAGCGTAACTACGTTTGTATGGGACGGTGAAATTCGGCCGAGCTTACTGCGGACTCAAGGGTAATAGTTAAAAAGTTCCGTTGTGACACGAAAATTAGCCATACAATTCTATGGTATTTAACTACTACCAAATAACCAGGCTAACTAATGGCCAAGAATTAGGTCACCCATTTCTGTTACTCAGAAACCGTTAACTTTTTAGGTACAGCAAAAGGGTCATTCTGTAGAACCTATCAGGTTAGGTTAGGTTTGTTGTGTATCTCTGTCGCACTTGCATACTCGAGCGATGTATAGTCTATTTTTTTATTCCGTAGACTAAAATGACAACCACAAATTTCATGTCAAACGTAGAAATAATGTGACCAGCTATATGGGTGACATATACAAACGGTGCTGATCTTTGATATCGGTTTGTGAATAACCGATAAAATCTTGAATTAATTTTATCAAAATAAACAATAAATAAAATCTACTCACAAAATGATACGAAATAAACAATAAATAAAATTTACTCACTACTAATGTACTCAAACATTTAAAATGACATTGACGTATCGCCGACCGGACGCGACGCCATTTTGGTTTACGTATTTGGCATTCGTTATTTTACTCGTATAGTGATCGGATGTTTTCAGTGCGTGTTCTCTCGTTTTTAGCACGTCACGGATTATCCATTCATTGTGTTACAGACGCTTCATCAACAAATATAAGTACCTCCCAATCGTTTATTTTCGGTTAGTACCGGTTGTAGCACATCACTATTTATAAGACGTAAAAAACTAGCAATACATGAAATGTCATTTTAGTCTACGGAATAAAAAAATAGACTATAGAGGGAGACACTCACTTCCACAGCTTCATGTTTTCTTTATTTGCAGGCATCCCATTATCGAGAAATTGCACAAACTAGTTTCCACTGACAAGGTCTTGGCTGAAATGGTCGCGAACCAACTGTTCTCCAACGCCATGGTGACGGCTGGCCTCATCATGGACCCCAGGAATCTGATCACACACATCAACGAGCTGCTCGTTAAAGCTTTAGAGAAACATTAATTACTTAACTGTTGATAAAAATATATTATATTATTGTATGCCAGTCCTGTTTTATTCTTTCGGGGTGAATACACGTCATGATTTGTCAGCTCCAATTTATCAGAAGCTGACTAATTGCTATAGCCTGGAGGCATGTTGCGCTGCTGATCCGACTGACAAACGAGTTGTACTGAGAAATTGCATGCACATGTGGTCGGATTGTTACATTTGTACGCTACACCCAATTATGACTTCGACATGTTGTACTGACAAATTGGGGTAAAATCATGTAATCTGTATACCCCATTTCTCTCATTCCCCATAAGCCTTTGGATGCCACAAATTGCTAAGGCGCCAAGAACGACTAGGTGTTATTGTGTACAGTCAGCAGCAGTAGCTACGCAAAATGATCTAGACAGTCCTTATCCTCTTGCTGTAAGAATCGTGTGCAGGTCATTTGAGCACTTGACTCGCGTAGCTACTTTTCCTGCTGACTGTACGGGGTTTAAGTCACGTTCATACTTTCATGTAGACAAGAGATTTGTGACCGACTTTCTGTCATTAGAATTGGAATCTTCTACCTGGGAAGGTAGTTGCTTTTTTTTTTCGTCCATTAGGACAGGCTAAGGACCAGAGGCCATACTGCCACGTCTTCAGTAGAAAGGAAGGTAGTTGCTTCTTTAATGAACTACTTTGATTCAATGCGGCCAACTCAAATAACCGCAAGTATAGTTGTTCTTTGTTCTACAGAAAAAAGTTGGTGTGTATCACTTTTGTGCTTGAGGTATGGTATGGTGTCCAAAATAATACCCCCCCGGTGCCCCGTTTCATGGCTGGCTAAGAGTATAATAAGTTTTGTGGCTGGGTGAATTCGCTAAAGCAAGTGACCCTTTGCTAAGCCAACGATCCAACATATATTTATTAACCTGAATTTCTACCTTTTCACCGCCAAACACGTGAAATCACTTCATCGACGATTCGTGACACCGACGCCAAAGACGGCATTTGCCGACATTTTTTATATTTATTTTTATTTATGAAAACCTACTCTGAAATAGCCCAATTTCATGTTGGCATTATTTCTTTATCCATTATTTTTTTACCCTTGTGGCGTGAGGTGGCACGGCAAGTTGCTTTACCATCTATCGGTGAAAAGGTTAACTGGGTTAACTAAGCAATATTTAATCACTTCACTAATAAAATGTGGCCTTTTTCATTTTTGTTTTATCAGGGTTGCCAGGATAAAGTCTTAAAATAGAAATAAACGATTATGACATTGGACCTTGCAGAGGAGCTATGGATCACACAAGCACACAAATATATCAGAAGCACTTATATATGTATACTAGCTTCTGTCCGCGTGATCCAACTTGCACCCCCCATTTAAGGGAAGTGGGGAGGTTAGAAAGAGACAAAGTAGCCTCTGTCACAATCCATCCCTATCCCTTCAACTATCTCCACTTGAAAAAATCACGTCAATTCGTCGCTCCGTTTTACCGTGAAAGACGGACAAACAAACAAACACACACATACACTTTCCCGTTTATAATATTTTATTACGTTCAGGTAACATAATTACCAAAATGATATTGATTAATTTTTAAGGCTTTTATATTAAGTTTAGATGGTAATTGTTTAATGTTATTTTAAGTCTCATCCATTAGTTAATACTTGATGCTATATCCTGTTAAATAACTGTTAGACATTGAATTATTATCTTTATAATATTAGTATGGATATCAGAAAATACAGTTGAACAGGCAACACAAGTCATTTGACTTTGATTTGGTCATTTGACCAATCGTTATTGGTCAGGCGACTACTCGAGCGAGTATATATGTATTACCAATTTATACACTTATAAAACTGTACTTTGTGTTAAGTATGTTTGTTTTGTACCTTTGTAAAACGAGTACTAGTTTGCAAGTTCCACCCCATTGATCTTCCTCGGCAGTCCGCGCTGCTCGCCTGTGGGAATGCACCTTATTCTGTGAACAGCCTAAGTTATCTGTGGCTCGAAGTGTAAGAAGGAATTTTGACGCTTTTATTGGAACATGCTGAAGACTTTATTACTGGATTTGACTTCATGAATTGGATTGGAACAACTGAAGACTTATTTTTTGGATTTGACACATATGTTGATAATACTGATGACTTAATATCTAGATTTGTTCATATGAATTGGAAATAACTGAAGGCATATTTATTGGACTAGAGGCTTCTCATTTGAAACTACTGAAGACGTTATTACTGGATTCGATCAAATGTAATTATACTTACTGAAAACGAGGCAGTATGGCCCATAGTCTAAACCTGTCCGAATGGACGGATTATTAAAAAAAAAAAATTGCTAACTGTCAATGTCACAGTCACGTCCTCTGGTCACGTCAAATTACAATAAATGCACATGTGCGCCGCAGTGTTAATTTAATAATTAAGTAACTGAAAGCATCAATAAATATGCAGCACGACGATGTAAGCGATTATTTTTTCCTGAAATACTTAATACGTAGTTTGTGCTGTGAGAATATTAATCCAAATTATTTCAATGTTTAGGTGGTTTGGGCCATCATCAACAAGACGCATTGCTCACACAAAGTAACGTAAGTATGCTTTAAAATAATATTTCCTGTGATATACTAAGGTAGTACATGATAATATAAATATTCTTTACGATATTTCCAGAACACTAACGCAACATTTCTGCCGCAATGAATATAACCTCACAGGTTTATGTAGCAGAGCCTCCTGCCCGCTCGCCAACAGTAAATATGCGACAATTAGAGAAGAAAATGGTATTATTTACTTGTACATGAAGACTGCGGAAAGGTGACCTTAATATTTTTATTTAGATGGCTAAGTCAATAAAAACAAATGGTTTTTAAATCATGGTGATATTGCAGAGTTGGCTTAGAAAGCGCGCTCGCTAGTTTAGTCAAAGTCGTCAATAATTGCAAGAGGCCTATGTTGCAATCTTTTGAATTGT
Organism: Epinotia demarniana; assembly: GCA_945867215.1. Classification (NCBI taxonomy): domain Eukaryota; kingdom Metazoa; phylum Arthropoda; class Insecta; order Lepidoptera; family Tortricidae; genus Epinotia; species Epinotia demarniana. The sequence goes on from OX244262.1 coordinate 6,189,623, forward strand.
CCGTAAGGTACTTACTACTACTTATAGCTTTGTGAAATGGGCTGATGATATAAAGTATAGAAGTGGTAAAGTAGAAATTATAGAAACTGTCAGATTTTTATAAAATTTAGCATTATATGGGTGAAGATCAAAAAATCTGCTATATAGTTAAGGCCTTAATTTAATCTACACTTTAACTTTCTCGTTTTCGTAATGACAATTAGCCATATAAAATGTATGGGTTTAGAATTAAATTTTTGGCCTTAACTATGTAGCATATTTTTTGATCTTCCCCCATATGCTTGGATGGTAAAGTCAGATACAACTTGGCTTTCAAAAAAAAAACAAGTATACAAACTATGTTAAAGTGGTTGTCAAATGGAAAAGTATTATTGATTCCAGAGTGATGTTCCCAGCCAAGCAATGGGAGAAGGTAAAATTGTCCCGGAACTTCGAGAAGGCCATCCACCAGATAAACGAGAATCTGCTCTACTGGCCCGGCTTCATCAAGGCCAAGTGCAAACAGAGATTCGTGAAAATAACACAGTATCTCATTCGTATGAGGAAGCTCAAACTCAGAAGAGTGTAAGTTGCTTCATTTATTTAAACAAAAATGTGATTAATGTTAAATTTTTACGTCCACAATGTTTTAAAGTTAGATTTTTACACTTGCCGAGGCCAAGCACAAGCAAAAGGTGTATGTGGGGGAGTTTTGCTACGGAGCTAGTTGCCAATTGGGACTAGTGTCGTTTCATGAGATGATGTATTTGCAAGCCAAACGCTACAGCCTTATTGAGATCCATTTCTGCCATGCTGGCCAGTCAGAAGGCAATAACGCACTTGCAACGGTGTTAAAAGCACCCAAGCCTTTGCAAACGCTTGGAGTTTGTGGGTGCTTGCCTTACTTTTAATGTAGCATCACATGTAGAGGTCTGCCAAATCTTTGCTTATAATTGGGTGTTTCCCACGTTCTGTGTAATTTTTGTATGTTCTTCAGGGGCCAAATTATTTAGTTAAATTGTCAATTTTATATCTATGTCCATGTCACATTAAGTGCAGCAGGACAGGTGTGGCATTTTATGGTCAGTACAACTTGGTTCCAGTTTAAGTATTAGTATTTTAATCCTCTCATGCTACACCTCATCTTGCTGTATTTAACTATGGGGGGTGGCAGAATAACAGCACCTGTTGTTGGCATCTTCGGGCCCTGCGGGCTGAAGGCCTGTTGCAACAGGCATAAGCTGAGCCACCTGCCTTTTCAATAGTTTGCTTCTCGTTATATTGTGTTCCTGTGTTTATATATTGATGTATGCAAATTATGTGAATAAACGTCTTATTATTATTTATTATTATTTTTATCTTTTAATAGTTTCACTACACAGGACTTAATCGCGTATAATTAACCTACCTTTCAGAGGTCATGAAACGTTTTACATCTTCAACATCCTTGCTCATAACCAGACAAATGCGAAAACCATGCAACTGTATAGTTTATTATAATCAACACATCATCAACGTCCTTGCTCACAAGCAGACAAATGCGAAAACCGTGCATCTGTATAGTGTTTTATAATCAACATATCTTCTTTCAGTAAGGAAATAGTACCGATACAACGCAAGATAGAAAGAAGGGAACGGAGGCGAGAGGAGAAGGCACTGGTCGCCGCGAGAATAGACAATGCAATTGAAAAGCAGCTGCTGGAGAGGCTTAAGAAGGGCACGGTAAGCCATCTATCATCCTTCCTAACTACACGGTTGTACCCTAAAGGAACCGAAGGGTTCCCCCACATATTGCAAAGAGTGCAGGCAAACCAGCGGAAATAACATGTAGCGTATGTCGATCCAGAAAGTCCGGATACACCAGTAAAAGCTTTTTGAAATGTGGTTCCTGATATTACCCCTTACATACTTACAAAGGTTTTCCAAGGACTTTTCCTCTGTAATGTTGGTATAGATATTGGTGAAGATCAAGAGAATAGATGAAGCCATTCAGAAACAGCCACAGGAAATACAGGAGGGCACTATAAGTCATCTTCCCCCTAGCCCACAATTGTACCCTAAGGGAGCTGGGGCTTTGACATCTATTCCCATGACTGTGCCAAGCGAGTGCCATGTAACCTTTCAACACAATGCTAGTTTTAACCGTCCTCACAATGTTTTTTCAGTGAAAAGCTATAGTTATGAAAAATTCAAAATATTTATTAGTGTCTTACCTCCTATCCTAACCCCCCCATCATCATACTGTTAATTCCTTGAATAAACCCTCCCCGCCTAATAAAATGACTACCGTCTTCCAATGGTCAGACCCCCGCCCCCCCTATTTTGAAATGACGTAATATACGGACAGCCCCTTAAAGGTTGGAACCTCCTTTTAAGCATATACATAAATTGCTTGTGTCAGGAGACCTCCCTTTTCCATTATCTTAGATCGGGTGTGACATATAAACAGTTCTTAACTATAATTTAGAACAAATAACATTTTAAATAGGGATGCAAGTGATGCAACGATATGTATATTACGATACCGATACGAATGACGAATGGATCGTAATAGCGAATACGATAACGAATGCATTACGATTTTTTAATTTACATCTAATAGAACAAGACAATTAAGTAAAATCAACATTTTTAAAAATTTTAGACAGTTTACTACCTAAATGTCATAGTTAAAATCAATTTCTTTCAAATTCTTATTAAGGGGCTCCCATATGCCAATGACCTTCGATCGGAATCCCTTAGTTTTCTTAGGTTTTTTGTAGCTTATTATATTAACGACAACGGCTTTAAGCAATATAGTATCCCATATTTACTTCAAAGCTCATTATTTTCGAGATATTTGTCATCAAAGTTGATCAATTTTAGGCCTAAAAACCGGTTTTCTGGCCATAACTTTTGTGTTAATTGGTTTAAAATGAAAACCCTAGACCAGTTTTTAGAGACGTCACAGACGAACCCAAATATGTAGATTTTGTATATGTTAGATCCTTCACGTCAATAGAGATACGAAATAAGTGTTTTTTTAGACAATGTTTAAAACAATCATACACAATTATGTATTCATTTGTTTCAAAATCCGGTAGACCAAAACGGAGATAAAAGATTGAAGAACCGATAACCGTTTGACTTATACTTCTATCTGTAGTGCAAAAGTAGGAGAAACGATTCAAAACTTGTCAAAAATCGATGAAAACCTCGGGTAGCCCCTTAAGAAAACATACAATTTTTAAATTATCAGGTTTTAGTCTATTTCATATATCCGTATGAACTAAACCAGCTGTGGAAAACAATCTTTCTGAATCTACAGTAGGTAGCTGGTTTGATGGACAAGTACTTATGGCCAATTTTTTCTCCAATAATTTGAAATCGAACTAGTTTTAAGAATCGTTATTAATCGTAATACTTTTTTTACGATACCGATGATCGTCAAAAATAACGATAACCTGCTGTTTACGATTATCGGCATCGGTATAGTTGCATCTCTAATTTTAAATTCGTACATTTACAAAAATATAGTTTCTATTTTGGCTTGCGCATATATATATTATGCGTATAGCTATATAAATATCAAATGAGATAAAGTACAGTTTTTTTAAAACACATTTTATATTAGTCGACCCTTGCAGAAAATCCTAGGTTTTTTAAACTTTTTCTCATCCTACTAGCGCTATTTCCGAAAATGCCCCGAAAGGAGCCCGGGGTCCGCTTTGACACCTGGGATTTGGCATAGGCACTAGTTTTGCGAAAGCGACTGCCATGTGACCTTCCAACCCAGAGGGAAAACTAGACCTTATTGGGATTAGACCGGTTCCCTCACGATGTTTTCCTTCACCGGAAAGCTAACGGTAAATATTCCGTACATAAGTTCCGAAAAACTCATTGGTAGGAGCCGGGATTCGAGCCCACGACCGCCGCTTGACAGCCGCATGCCTGAACCAATAGGCTACCGTAGCAACTTTTTAAACTTTTTCTATATCATAAAGATCCCTCCCTCTAGTAATAATAATTTAGACGCGACTAGTTGCCAGCGCAGCTCCGCTCGCGGGATAAATAGATAAATATAGCTATGTTTATCCGAAAATCAATACTATACAATGGTGAAAGAACTTTAGAAATTCGATGAGTAGTTTTGGTGATTACCCCCTACATATAAATTTACAAAAAGTTACTATGTCACAGACTTTTTTTAATAATATCAGTATAGATGAATATTATTAATAATAACAACAATATATTCACTTGCAGTACAACGACATCTACAACTTCCCGCAAATGGCGTTCGACGCCGCGCTGAAAGCGGAGGAGGTGTCCAGCGAGAGCGAGAGGGAAGACGAGCGCGACGAGGAAGAGCGAGAGGTGGAGATGGAGCCCGAGTTGGAGCGCGAACTTGAGGCCGCTGAGGCCGACGAGTTCGTCGAGGGTGACAGCGACATGGATAGCGATGAAGTGAGTTGGAAATATCATCCTTCACACACACACAATTTGTCTGCTTCGCCCAATGGTTGACTGGTAGAGAATGCTTACGGCATTAAGTCCGCCTTTTGTATGATAAGTTGTTCTTTTGTGCAATAAAGATTAAATAAATAAATATTAGAATAGGCTTTCTCTAGTGAGGCGAGGCATATCGGAAAATGTAATGTTGGTGATAAAGTAGTCATTTGTTCTTAATGCCGACTGCAAGCCAAAGCATTGCCTAAGGGTTAAAAAGAGAATTAGCTAAAATGGAAACTACCAATGAATAAATTCTTAAAATATGATTCATTTCTTTTTTTTTTTCACTAATTCAGGAAAGCGAGTCGGGGCATAAAGAAGATGCTGACGTCGGCAGCGACTTTGTATCGGAGACATCTGATATTGAGGTAAGACCGGCTGGTAACATTGTGGGGAATAGGTCCGTTTCGATAACTTTGCACTTAACTTTTCTGGTAGTTACTCTGCGTGATCGAATCAGAAATGCCTATCCGCCGCAAAAACAAGGTAACCGAGAGGCCCTCCGAATCGCTAAACTAGAGGGGCAGTGGGCGGCGACATTGCACGTAGAACCGTTGGCCGTTGGGACGGAAAAGTTCTCGAGTGCCGACCACGTACTGGAAGACGCAGCGTGGGTAGACCCCCGACAAGGTGGACTGATTATCTGCTGACCGCTGGATGGTGGTTGCGCAGGGCTGGTCTCTCTGGCACTCTTTGGGGGAGGCCTTTGTCCAGCAGTGGATGTCTTTGGGCTGATATGATGATGATAACGTTGACCTTGATATTACAGTAGCTGCATGGAGCGCAGATGTAAAAAGCTCTTAAGACGCTAGTCGAGATACTGACTTAGTAAATATATTTGGGTGAATCAACTATCTCTTGTTGTTATTCTGTCCCGTTAGCTAGGAGACAAAATTACGCAGTTTCTTAGAAAAATTGTTACAATACGTACTTCTAATATGATAGAAGATGGACCATATAAAGATAACCCTCCTCTCCTTCGGCCGTGGGGTAGAAAGGGGTCGAAATTGACAAGAAATCCCCACATTTGGTGATTTAAAACCCAATTAATCGCAGTTTTTTTAAGTTCTTTCGTAGTAATAATAATTTTCGAGTCTACACCCGTATTAAAACCAGAGGCCAAATTCAGATTCCTGTTGTAAAATCATACTTTAAGCTTTTTTTCTTTTTTTCTTCAAACGGCAGGCTTCAGAATTGTGTACACTTCTCCTTATTGCCGGTATCTCAGCTCAATTTGACATTCCACATCAATTTAATCTAGATCGGTTTAGCCGTTCACCGCTCAACGCTCGACAGGTCGACTCTACATACTTTGTTTGATTCTCATTCTAATGATTGGAGTCCCCATTAGGCTGGGTTTAGTGTCATGCGGACCGTCAGTACGGATCGCTCCGCAGGCGCCAATATGTATGGCGGAGCTGTCGGCGCGGACGGTCGTCCGTAGGGACCCCCCGCATTAACTTAAAAACGCTCCCTTGAGCTTAATGGCATAGTAGAAGGAGTGCAAAGTACGTTAAATTCATACAAACGCACCGCGCGCGGCTTGTATGTGTGCGCCATTAGTATCTACGCGTCGCCGCATGCACACTCAAACAAAATCTCTACTGGCGCACTGAGAAACGGGTCGAGATTTTGTTTGAGTGTGCGTGCGCGACGCATAGATACTAATGGCGCACACATACAAGCCGCGCGCGGTGCGTTTGTAGAAGTTGACCTTATTTACACTCTTTCTACTATGTTAATGGTGCTTACACACTAGAAGTTATAAAATGCTACATAACATAGTGTAACAAAGATAACGCTACGTAACATTACGATGTTGAATAGAAATAGCTGATGTTATGTAACATTTTATAACCTCAGTGTGGCAGCACTATTATTCATATTGGTCCGTGTGGAACGATCCGTATTGACGGCCCGCATGACGCTAAAACCAGCCTTAACCCATTCAGCGCCAATGACGACACGTATGCGTCAGACCGCCGTAGTCGCTTTCCGCTACATAAGGAAAACCACGGAACGGCTACGAGCGTAGCGCGTAGCGATTCTTGGCCCTGAATGAGTTAAGACATTCAATGCCAAGAATCGCAATGCGCTACGCTATATAGCGCGTATATAGCGGAAAGCTACTACGGCGTAGGCGGGTTGCTGGCAGTTAGAGTGTTAAGGTTAAGCGTGAAAATTGGAAAGACACTCACATTTTATGTTAGGCTACGAGCTACGGTAGCCTATTGGTTCAGGCATGCGGCTGTCAAGCGGCGGTCGTGGGTTCGAATCCCGGCTCGTACCAATGAGCTTTCCGGAACTTATGTATGGAATATTTATCGTTAGCTTTTCGGTGAAGGAAAACATCGTGAGGAAACCGGTCTAATCCCAATAAGGTCTAGTTTTCCCTCTGGGTTGGAAGGTCAGATTGCAGTCGCTTTCGTAAAACTAGTGCCTATGACAAATCTTGGGATTAGGTCTCAAAGCGGACCCTGGGCTCCTTTAGGGGCACAACCGGGAATAACGCTAGGAGGATGACTCACATTTATGTTAGTCCCTGGGCGACCGAGCTCCGCTCGGGTGATAATACGGAGGAAACGAATTTTCCCAGACATTAGACCTAGCTAGATCGATGTTTCGCCTCCGTAAACCCCCATATTACACATTTCATTGAAATCGTTAGAGCCATTTACGAGAACGTGATTACAAATATATACTCGTTTAATAGTTCTTATCATATCAGCCGAAAGACGTCCACTGCTGGGCATAGGCCTCCCCCAAAGAGTGCCACATTGACCGGTCCTGCGCCACCCGCATCCAGCGGACTCCCGCAGCCTTTACCAGGTCATCAGTCCACCTTGTGGGGGGGGGGGCTACGCTTAATAGTATGACATATCTAATAATAAATATAGGTTTAGTATGGATACATAATTTATGACGTAAATCCTTTCAGGACGTGGTCGAGAAGTTAGTGTCGAAGAAGAAGCCTCGAGTGGAGATTGAATACGAAACTGAAGTGCCTAGTGTGTCTAAGAAGAAAATAAAACACTGATGCATTTGAATGTGTCTTTTATTCAACAATTCACCCCATGCCACCTAGTCCAGTGGGCACCTACAAATATAAAATAAAAAACCCTTTTTACACCTTTTTAGGGTTCCGTACCCAAAGGGTAAAACCGCTGTCCGTCTGTCTGCCCGTCTGTCACCAGGCTGTATCTCATGAACGGTGATAGACAGTTCAAATTTTCTCAGATGATGTATTTCTGTTGCCGCTATAACAACAAATACTAAAACACAATAAAAAAATATTCAAGGGGGCTCACAACAGACGTGATTTTTGCCGTTTTTATAGATAATGATACGGAACCCTTCGTGCGCGGGCCCGACTCGCACTTGGCCGGTTGTTTTTAACGGTTGCAGCCCCCAACTGAACCGTGTACCCCGAGTACCCTCTCAGTCGCCTTCAGATATCGGAACTGCCGAAGTGCTGTATAGTGCTGAATAGAGACTTGTTCAGATATTTATGAGCACTTCGGCCGCTCTGATATATTTGATGGCGACTGTACGACAGACAGGATACCGATACCGTAGCTGTATTCTAATTCCCGCCGAGCTTAGGGCTACTATTCACAACTGCTATTCAAAAATTCATTGCTACCCTCAAATGAAAGAAAAATAATAAATAAATAAATATAAGGGGACAATCTTACACAAATCGACCTAGTCCCATAGTAAGCTCAGTAAGGCTTGTGTTATGGGTACTAGACGACGATATATATAATAGATAAATAAATACTTAAATACATAGAAAACATCCATGACTCAGGAACAAATATTCGTGCTCATCACACAAATAAATGCCCTTACCGGGATTCGAACCCAGGACCTCTTGCTTCGCAGGCAGGGTCACTACCAACTAGGCTAAAGCGGTCGTCGAAACGCTGTCTCAGCATTAGCCATTATCCCGAGGTGTCAGCCGGACACCTTCAGCGCTGATGAAATGAGGGAACAAAGTTGTATTTTTTCCTGGTAGGTGTGAAAAGTAGTATGTGCCACTCGGTAACAAAATTATTACCGTCTTGAACGTAAACGATTGAATCCCTCGTTACGCTCAAGATTCTACTTAAAAATCTTCGATATACCGCCCTCGCCGTAAATATATCATTGTGATCATGATACATCTACTACATCGCACCTGCTAATCAGAAAAGTTGGATCAAAGTTGTATTTTTCTTCCCTGATCCTGCTGTTCAGAAACTAATAATTGTTGCCCTCATATAAGGATAAATTTTCCTCAATGAAGGTGTGAAAAGCTGTATACCCTTTGGTAGCAATATTATTTCCGTCTTGAGTGCCACTTGACTTGAATCCCTCGTTACGCTCAAGATTCTACTTTAGAATCTTGCGCTTCACTCAATATTCAAAATCCCGCCCTCGCCGTAAATTATGTTGCTCCCAGACACAATCTACAAATATTGCACGCCTTACAACCCGTTCACACAGGGTCGCCGTTTTACTGTTCCGTTTTATCGTATACGTTTTTTTCATTGATGGCGTATGGAGTTGTTTGAGCGACTTCACATATGACACAGTATTCAGTATACAGTAATTGTATGAAATTGTATCCGTTAAAACGGGTACCTTTAATACTGAGACTCTGTTTGACCGGGCTGTTAGGCGGATGTCACACTGCGGCGCATCTCCGGACGGACGTGCGGAGCTGCATACAAATTTCGCCGGACGGGTGCGGTGCAGTGTGTCGTATCATACGGAATTTATAAACAAACTGCACGGCTATCACGCGACGGCGTGCGAGCTCTCTCGATTCTTCTCGCACTATCCGTCTCTTTCTTATTAGAACACTTAGAACAAGAGGTATAGTGCGAGAAAAATCGAGAGTACATATGTCGCGGCCGTCCCATGATAGACGTGCTTAGGGTACCTATTTGCATACACCTCCGTCCGGAGATGCGGCGCAGTGTGACATGCGCCTTACACACAAGAAACAGTCTTTACAAAGATAAACAAAACAATAACATTAAGGCAGAAACCACCAAAGATAGATATTAGGTATGTAAGACAAAGGGGTGTAGACATTTAAAAAAAAATCAATAATGTCATATTTTCTCGAAAAAGGATGTATTCTAATCGAGAAATAAGCAACGCAGTGTCCAAAGTTTTAAGAAGGGGTATGTTCTGTCCCTTTTTCGCAAAACGCAACTTCATATGAATCGATGACGCTCGAAGTTAGTGCCCTCACTACTTATAGACGGCATCGTGCCGTGCGTATATTGTAGTCTTTGGTGCCGTTGCCCCATCGTGTTCGACGCCGCCATCGACGCGGCCTGCCGAGCGCGCGGCTCGCTCTGCGGCAGTCTGTGACGTCACAAACTGTTTGCGTTTTCTCTCTCTAGCAAGCAATATCAAAACGGTTGTAGCTTCGTAATTCTTTAAGATATCTGAATGGGATTTTCGTCACTAGGCATATTTTTTTGCCTTCTTTCTTTTGGAGTAACAATAATTTTCGAGTCTACAGTATAAGTATAGTACCATAGATTTTGTTTTTTTTTTTATGTCGCAAGTATGCTTACATAGTCTAGTGGTGGTTGGCAGTATGTAATTTTTCCTTTGTCAGTTTAATATTAGTAAGCAAATTTAAAAAGTTAGAGTAGCGGACAATAATGTTTTTAGTTAGGGTTTTCACACATTACTTCTTGGCGTAAGGCCAAGATCTAATTTTATTTACTTCTTGGCGTAAGGCCAAGAAGTAATGTAGGGAGCCTTAAACAAGAAACTTCTTGTCTTCATTTCGTGATATTAACACATAGGTACATTTCAGAGCATGTTTGAGAAATAGTACATTACTGCAGAGGCCGTGAAGTAAGGGATTGCTGGACAAGCTCGGGGTAGACGGCCGAGTCGTAGACGAGGCCGGATACAACGAGTTCAGCAATCCCTGTTTGCGGCCGAGGATTGTATAGTGCTTTTCTCAAACGATGTGAAGAAATATTAAAATAAAAAAAATCAACTAAATAATAGTTTTTTGAAATTACAATCGGAACGATAGTTCAGAAAACAATTGTGTAATTTGCCGCCTTTTTTTATTTTTCAATGCCATTTCAACAAGCCGTTCGAGCACCATGTTTAACCGCGCATAAGAATGGTATCATAAATTTTGTTTTTTTTTATGTCGCAAATATGCTAGTGGTGGTTGGCAGTATGTAATTTTTCCTTTGTCAGTGTACTACTAGTAAACAAATTTAAAAAGTTAGAGTAGCGGACAATAATGTTTTTAGTTAGGGTTTTCATACATTACTTCTTGGCGTAAGGCCAAGAAGTAATGTAGGGAGCCATAAACAAGAAACTTCTTGTCTTCATTTCGTCATATTAAAGCATACATTTCAGAGCATGGAGCCAGACTATGGAGCATATTTTTCAGCGATGCCCTCTACATTCGTACTCGGGACCCCCAGAAGACCTACTGCGCGTAACACCCGACGTAATATTGCGTGGCTCAACACACTGAATGTTGACATCTAATTTTAGTTTAATTTTGTGACATTGTAATTTGAAGAAAATGCCTTTATTTTATTGTACTAAACGCCATACAATTAAATAAAATAAGCATGTTTGAGAAAAGTTAATTTATTAACATCTTCGCACGTTATCGACTACGAGCGTAGCGCTACGCATCGCTACGTGTGCTACGCCGTAGCGCTTAGCAGCGTTTCTCCGTTCTGTATCGGAATTCGCACGTAGACATACTTAGAGGCATGCCTCGCATGTGAGTCATTCATTGGCTTTGAATAATTTGAATGAGATCGCGAACATTTAAAACCAATGCAAAAATACGCGTCTACTACTTCGTCGGACCAATGCAAATATTATGTATCGATTTAATCCTCTTATAAATATGTACCGAAACCCACTTTCACTGCCAGGAACCCGCCTAGCGGGCGCCCACGCCGTAGCCACTTTCCGCTATGTAGCGGAAATATAACAATAAGTTATTGTTTTAATAGTCGGTTTTCCCTCGCATATACGAGGAAAACCACGTTAAGGGGGTGCATTAGAAATTATCGCGTGCTTTGAAACGTCGTTCTTACTACTAGATTAAAAAACAATAAGGTCTGATTTTCAGATATATGATTGTTTATTTGATTCGATACATGATTGCCCACCATTTCCTCGATAGAAAAAAATCCAAAGTTGTGTCTATATTTTCCTTTTTTTACTGAGCTTACTCAAACAATACATTATTTTAGGACACAATCTAGTTAATACTATATATTATTTTATCTCATCTAAAATCTCACTTAATGAAATATGAATAAAACTTCAGTAAGTTAGGTATTTATCGGTCCAAAAAAGTCATTCTGAAGAGTGTTGCATCTCTTTTTCTCGTGCACGGAAGGCATTAGCATGTCTCTTATAAGGGGGCGTGGTCGAATCGAATCAAGACATCCCCTTAATCCGCTACCATAAGAGCGATGGTACATATTTATAAATAAGTTGTATGCAACCAAATTTTCACACTTGACCGAACAATAGGCCCGCAAATCTCCTTAAAATATTCGCTGCAGACAGTGTGTAATTAGGCCAGCTATTGAGCAGATTCCAATAAGTAGTCCCTAAGGGATACAGAAGCGACTGGAAGCAAAGATTCTAAGGGACATAACTTTCTTAATTAACTGATGAGTATAATTAAGCCCGAGCCCAACTCCAGCCTCGGAAGGCAATTCTATTCAATTGAAAATCGCTTCTCATTAAAATTTCAACTAAGTGCACAGTCGCGTTCGGGAATATGACATTGTATTATAAACTTAGCCGAGATCGATGAAACTCGACGCTTGGCCAGTTTTTAAAGCGAGTTTTACTAGTTAAATTACTTTAATAATCTGCCTATAATTATGCCCTATTAAGCCCCTATTAGGGACCGAAATGTTGGCAGGTACTTTTCATGGGTTACCTTTGTGATTCCAAAAAAACTTTGACAAATTATCACTTCCCATAACATTTTTCGTAGACTTTCATTTGCCAAATAATCGTTTGCCAAATTAACACTCGACAAATATTTCTTACGCCAACCTTATGTTTGGCATATTCAAGTTTAGGCAATATCTCGTTTACCAAATGGTACTTTGACCAAATTTCATTCAGTCAAATATGTTAGTTGGCATAATATGTTTTAACCAAAACAAAATAAGGCAAATGATTTGTATCGTCAATATTTAATTAACCATTTCTATTCCGTCGGTTAATCAGCAGAGGAACTCTTCAATGACAAATCATTTGCATCTTTATTTCAATGGTGTATAAGATACACAATAAAATAACAACTTTTTTTGTTATGTGGGTAGGGAAAATTAATTTGTGTAGAGGTCGCAATTCTAACCTAACCGCCAGCGTGTAGACGTCACCCCGCTTCGCGGGGTGCCTATTTCCGCTTTAAGGGACACGAGCTAACCCTAACCTAACCTACCAAATAATACAATTGTTACGATTGTTTGTTTTTTTTACTGCTAGGAGGCTTCGCCCCCCGAGCCCCCCTTTTTTGGCTGCCCTAATCTAATTTAACGCCTGTGCCTGCCGATCTACTTAACCGTGCATTATTTTATATAAGGGACCGTGCCGTTTTATTAATAGTATTTTGGTAAAATAATGTCATAACCCAAACAATTGTGATTTTTGTCTATTTATAGTTTGCCATAACATTAACTCGACGAAATGTTTATTGTCTAATGTTTTTTTGCCTTATTAAAGCATTTGCTAAATGACCGCATGCCATAATGTAATTTTTCGTAATAATATTTTGCTGAATGAAAATTTGACGTAATGAAAATATTCGTATTAAAATTGTGCCAAAGTTTGCATTGGCAAACAAAATAGTTGCTAAAATTTGTTTGGGAAATGAAATTTGACCAAAATAAATTTGGTAAAACAACAGGATCCCACTTTTCATATTGGCTCGTCCTTTGGGTATACATTATAGATTAGATAGAGTATTATAGATCCATGGGCTCGTCTTAATCGTATTAGGCACTTATACTACCTTTTAACTCATTCATTCTGTAAGTGTTTTTCATTAATTGTTTATTGTTCGCCATCTAATCCGGCACGTCTGGCATTTCTTTTTATTTGCCTAATTCGTCGTTCTTCTCTGTATTTTTTTTTAATGCATTTGCATACTTATTCGCCAAAAATTCTTAACTGTAACTTTTGTTTTACCTTTCATCCACAAACATTTGACGCCGCGATTGGTAGAGTAAACGTAGGTCTATCTACCTAACTAGACCTCTGTCTAGTTTCGTTAGTTTAGGAGCCGCATTAGCGCGCTCCGAATACCAGCCCTAGTCACATTCGTAATTATTCTCTTTCGTTTTTGGTCGCAGCCTATCTTTGTCTCATCATTCGTTTTCCGTCTCATTCGCTATCTGTGTGCAACTTTTCCATCCCATTTAAATTGTTATTATTAGGTAACTACTCACAGAATTTTAGGACAACATACCTCAGGGTTCTAACAATATCACACATTTCTAAAGCGATTCTAGAATTAGGCAGTTGTGATGAACTAAAATACATACATTACATAGAATCAGAATCAGAAATTTTATTTATGAAACATCGGTACAAATAAGCTGGTATATTATGTAACAAAATCGTTCTCTATGTTTTACCCACTAGTGTAGGTATACAAATATAGATAGCACGCAGATTATTATTGCAGTATGAAGTTAAACATTAAAAAAAATAGTGTAAAAATAAGAAACGAGCGCACCTGATAATTACGAAATACTTTTTAAACACTATTATTAGGCTATTACAATTATAGTCATTAACTCATTATATAACAAAAAATAATAGTAGATTATACACCAAGGGGATAAAGCACTGTTTTATGTCACGGGAGCGAATTGAATCCCGAACGTAACGAAGGACTCATAATTTAACTCCTGAGCGTAGCGAGGGAGTTATAAGTTAATTCCTGAGCGAAGCGAGGGAATTAAGACTGAGTCCTGAGTGCAGTGAGGGGTTCAACCGCCCAAGACTAAAACAGTCTTATCCCCGAGGTGTATACTCTACTTTTCACACCTTATGCGAGACAAAAAACAGGCTCAGTAGATAAATAATGTTTATTTAGCAAATTAAAAGTACATAGTAACATTAGACACGTTAGTCCAATTATGGAAAGATAAGGTAATGTTTTTATTTGGTACGTTTATTGAGGTTGAGTTGTCTAATTTGATAAACTCAGGAGTCAAAACACTTTCATCACTCGACATTTTCAATATTATTTTTGAAATTAAATCTTCTATAGGCACCTACAAGAACTCGATTTGTTCGTCACGCGTGAACAAAATTAAATGAAGGCGCGCGACGTTCCAAATTCGAAAGCACAAGCCGTGGTCCTAGATTCGAAATTCGAATTTCGAACACCGCGCTCCTCCGGACCGGGGTTCACACGGAGGCAAACTTCATTTATTTTGTCAAATCAAGTAGGCCATGGCCTAGGACAAATTGTGTTTAGCAAAATTAAACTTTATGCATATAGTAATAAGAATTATGAAAAGTGAAATCATATTATTAACCAGCGGGTTATAATGAAATTCAGTACAACATTATAACCCGGCTAATACCAAGGGATTTAATGTCTTGCTTTCGGTAGGGTTTACATGACCTATAATTCGGCATTGTCGAGCATGTGGTGTGAAAATAATTATATTGACTTATCATTAAGATAATCTTTTATAGAATAATAACATTTATTTAACAACAATTTTTTTTTCCCGAATAATTTAGAATGTAATTGGCTAATTTATTATAAATAACAGGGGCCATATTTATTTAATACACTCTTATTTAAAAGAGCTGTTTTCCCTGCTGGACAACGGAGTTTGTATATGTGTTGTGGCCGCGCAGGCCGCGGTCGCCCTCGAGACGCTGGTACAAATAATTTCATGTTATGTTTTACAAACAACGCTAACTCTAAAAGTTAATAATTTTAAAGATTTAAATGCAGAGACAGCTTTCATTAGACTTTAAGTTCAGCATACCTACCTACATGAATACCGAAGGAGATGAACATCAAACGGGGCGAGTCGCAAATGAGGCCGAAGAAGAAAAAGACGAATAATGAATGTGACCAAAATAATCTACTAATGATACTAAAAGCTAACTTTCTATTTAGTTCTGCTGGTTTTGTAAGTAGGTATTTTGTTCCATATCCGACAAAAGGGGCGACACTGATAATTAAACTTAGGTATATATTCATAAAATAATCTCATATAATGCTTATGTTTGTGCGTAATTCCGTAAGCGTACATATAAACAACTCACGATCCAGATTACTTATCTCGGATTAAAATAAATCAACGCATCCCAACAATCCGGCAGCAAATAATGTCAAGGCTGGTTGGATATTTTATTACGGAGCGCATACTAACCGTAAACAATACGTATGAGAGAACAAAACTCGCTCGTAACACAAGTAATGGGTACAATAACACAGATTCTTGTAGCGTGTGCTTCGTCGCAAAACAAATGCAAAGACGGCGCGCGAGCTGTGTCTAACGAGATAGACTACGTATCCGTCTCTTTCTTATACATTTAGAAAAAGACGGAGTCTATCTCGCGCGCTGTCTTGTGATAGCCGTGTTGTTCTAAATGACGCTAGCGAGCGACAAAATCTTGCCGTCATTTGTTGTAATATGACTTCGGGACTTTAAATGTGAAAATTAAGTAGGGTCATTCAGGGGGTTACGCGACCACCTTCGGTTAGCGACCACCTGAAGGAGAGGGTTTTTTCCATTGAAGATAACATCAATTCTACAGATTATTGAGACAATTAGTTGTACATGCATTTTATTGTTGTTTTAGAATAGAAATCTACTAAAAAACCGAGAAAATATCGTTTCAGTTCACCAACTCGGCTAAGTGGTCGCCAACCGGCACATGAAATTAGGTGGTCGCTAACCGCCGAAATGACCCTACGTCAATTAAAGCATATAGGGTGTCCCAAACGTCAGCGTCAAACCCTCACAAAGAGCTAGTAGCAAGACTCAGTAGGTTGGTCTGGCATCGAATGGGTTAACCACATCGTTGCATCGTGTGCGAGTAGCCTGGAGAAAATCTCATATTCATATTCATACGTATTTATTGCTATCATATTAGTATAGGTAAAGGTACAGTCGCCATCAGATATATCGGAGCGGCCAAAGTGCTCACAAATATCTGAACACGTCTCTAATGCCTCGACAATAGCGACGTGCTCAGATATTTGTGATCACTTTGGTCGATCCAATATATCTGATGGCGACTGTACAATCGGTGTTAATATAACAATTGTCACTGTCACATGAAGACTGTAAGGGTGCAATAGGGGTGTAGATTACTTATGTGCGGTTAAATATAGTGCTCGAACGGCTTGTTGAAATGGCTAAAAATATTTAAATTGTTTCTAAATATCGGAAATATCATGATAGAGAGAACTCAGTGATTACTTTTTATTTATTTAAACGCCCAAAAACTTTTATATAAAAACATGATACCGCGCTTCCGAGCACGCACTTCTATCTCGCTCAAGCTTATGCTCAGTGACAGGGAGAGAAGACCATGAATCTACGGCGCCTTAACCTGGTCGTCATCGTCTTCATGTCGGTAGGGAGGTACCTACAATTAATTTAAGTTAATGTAACAGCGCAAGAAAAGCGTAGAAAAAACATTAACGTCAACATTTTAATAAAACAGAAATGATTCGTTAAGCCAAGCGTACGCCAGCGTTTTAAAAATATTTATTTCTCTCATTACCTACTACTCCAAAACAAAGGGAACGCTGGAAAGGAGAATTCGAAAAATTCCTTATTGTAAAAACACCCACTTTGAGTTGTTTAAATTAATGAAGTTTCACCTTTTGTTCACACCTGCTAAATGAAGAAAGTTGTTTTAATAAGTAATGCTTTTATCTCCGAGGGAGCTCAATTTCTTAACTTAATATTTTAATAATATCTGCCTTTGTATTGCATCGAACTTTCTATATAATTGTACATTCTTTGAGCATTTGCTAATTGAAAGAAAACACGAATTTACGCATAAGTTTTGTAACCCTAGTAGTTTAAGTTTACGTACTTAGGTAGTTAAACTGAAGCTTTAGTTACTACGTACTTAAACACGTGTGCTTATTTCTTTGCAATTGTTTTAATTTAGCAATAGTAGGTACATTACGTAACTAGGGCGGTTAATTCGTGAATGCCCCAGATCGCATTCTGGGGCTTTACGAATTACCGCACGTGTTGAGTACAAAATTTTACGTCTTCACCTGGCCACAATGCGAGTTTTCCCGTACGCGCAGCGTGCAGTAGAACTCGCATTATGGCTACGTGTGACGTAAACAGTATTTACTACGTATGATGAAAAAAAGGTTGTCGTTTAGGTACCTACTAGCAGAGATTTTTAACTATGTTCTTTGGTATAGCATACCTATCTGAAAAATCTAAATAACTAAGTTGGTAACTGGTAACTGTAATGGCAATCATTGACCTCACAGTTACATTCTTGAATGTTTCAATTGTAACAACAGTCTTACTAAGTTTTTGTTCACTTTCAAAACTTAGGTAGTAGTTGTAGTTATAGATGTTATGATTTGAAAGTAAAGGTAGTATTGGTTTTGTTAAAGATCGAGATTACGGGGTGGGATCCATCAATTTGCACGGAGTGGTGAGAAAGCACAGCGCCCCTTTTAATAAATTATATAATGTACTGTACATTTAATTGAGGACGTGTTTCGTTTTCAGCCCGTTCTCTCTTTTTTAGTTTATATTTAACGGAAGGTAAAATACAAATACAATTCTATATGACATATAGGTATGTAGTACGAGTAGGTAACGTAGGTAGTCTACAAAATAAATCTTGTAGCTTGTAGGACAATCTAAAATAAATTGATTTCAAGCGGTTTAATGCACAAAGGCGACTCTCTCTTTCCGTACTACAAGCTCATTATTATAACATATTATTATTATAATTGAGGCTATAGTTTTTGGCAGGTTAATTTTGTATGTATGTATTACTTTATTGTACATAGTAATAATGATAAGCCTTTATAGTTGAGCGGCACCTGTGCCTTTGTAATTTTTTTAACCAGGGGTGTTATAATATACGTTTCAAGTGTCTGTGTATATGTGTGTCTGTGGTATAGTAACTCCCAAACTGATGGACCGATTTCAATGTGGTTTCTTTATTCGAAAGCTGATGTGATCCCATGTGTTCTTAGCCATATTTCATGAAAGTCTGTTCAGCCCTTTTTGAGATATTGGACTTTGAAATGAAAATGTCGGGGGTTTTTCGATTTTTCTAAGTTGTAGGTACCTAGTTATTATCTCTCTTTCTGTCACTCCGTCTGATATTCAGCAAGCTCCTCTCGGTCGCCCTTTGAAATACATTTAACTTCTGGCCACTATTTCACCAACTTGACAACTGTCGCCTGACAACGACAAGTCTCCGTACATTACTGGATCCACAAGTAACCTAGCGACCACCTTAACTTCTAGAACAAGCAATTTCTGGCAAATTGTCAGTGTCAGGTGACAATTGTCAATTTGGTGAAATAGGGGCCAGGATGATGTGATGTCTCTGGTACCTAAATGCCCACGTTTGGCATCCGTACAACAAGGTTTGGTAGAACTATTGAGTCCATTGCTTTCCTCTTTGAGTGGATTGGGAGCTTTGATTTAAATATGAAATTTAAGGATCAGTATAATGTTCCATGAGATTTTTATCCTTGACTCGACTTCAGTTGATGTTTGTTAACTGAGTGAATTCTCCCCAAATTTACATACCCTATTTTGCTGGATTCTGGTGTTCTGTCACCGTTTGTCATGGCAAAAGTTATTTGCCTGTTCATTTGCAAATCACTTTGTACTTCTGGTACACTTTCATTTCTATCTGCTACTTTGGAGTAGATTTATAACAGTAGAAGAATAACTTACTTGCTTAAGTACTTTAGGTACTTTCTTTAATACAACGACGGTGGCAAACAAGCGTACGGCCCACCTGATGATAAGCGGACACCGCAGCCTATAGACGTATGTAACTCCAAAGGAGTAACATGGGCGTTGCCGACCCTTGACATGTTTGAGGATTCGCCGTGTTGACAGATGTAGGAATAAATTCCCTCGCTCTCAACACAACGCCTCCTCGGGAGCTCTGGCGACCTTGCTCACCTCCGGAAATACAACACTACTACAGAGCAAGTAGTAGTGTTATTATGGGTGTGGTCTTCTACAAGGCGGAGGTACTTCCCCAGTTGGGCTGCTCCAAATTCGAGCGGGATGACATTTCACTATGCCCTACATCGAAAACTGTGCCTACATTGTAACGTTTCGCCGATCAACAGACGTCAGAGCAGCTCCCCTATTCTGTAACTTGTTTTAAGCTCTCCTCAATACTCACCCACAAATATATCTTGACACCGCGATGCGTAGTAACTGAATGTAGGTAGAGGTCTAGTTTCGTGACGGTTGACCGGCGGGGTGAGCCGCATTAGCGCGTAGCGAATAACAGCCCATCGGTAGTCGTGCGCGTCAGTTTTGATTATATAATATTTGGTTGTAACGATTTCTGAATACTGTTATAATTGTATCACGACCGGAATTCCGCAGATTTGACAAGAAAATGTCATTGGCAGTCCGTCGTATAATTAAGTTTGTTCCTCGACTTGCCCGACGCATAAATGTTTTCTGAATAAATATTTGATTGCCCATTCAATTATTAAGGGAGTTGTTCTTTGCTTTTTGAGCGTGACCAAATTATAAACGTGACTGTTTCTAGTAAAATTAATTAGTTCAACAAATAAATTTCGGGCGGCGTGGGCGTTAACATTAACGAATTCGTCTGAATTATTTTTACAAGATAGAGTACGAATGTATTTACAGCTCTGGAAAAGTACCTAAGCTGTTTACTTTTCTTGATTGGTTGAATGAGGGTTAAGTATATTCGCACACAGCCAGTTTTTTCCTCACAGCCTTCGTTGGTGTTTTACGCTTTTAAGTTTAGGTAATAACCTAGATGACAAACTGTAAACGGTAAACGTACATAATTATTATAAAATCAAACCAAATCTGCATAGCTGAGCTTTGAAGCAATGTCTAATTTGTGTGGAAACGTAACTTGGTTTAGGAAAAACAGTCTTAGTGCTGATAATTATGGTTACTGCCTACTGAGAGCATTGGATGGATCATAAGTAGTACATGCGTACAGAAGATTAGACTGGCTCAGAGGCAAGTAAGACCGGCTTGTCCTGACTGGTAATTATAAATCGAGTATTCATTCGTGGATCTCAAACACCATTACCTAGTGCATCCAATTTTGCAAATGCTTGGCCTGTCGACAGTCCTGCGTAAATAAGATAGAGAGAGCCAATACCTGAAGGGGTGTCGAAAGTAGTTGCTGATTAACTCCTCCAACATACTTTTATGAAGAGTTATCTCGAGCGACTAACATTAAAAACTCTTTTTAAACGACGCTCGTGTTCTATTTCTAGCGGAGCGTAAACAAAAACGCGTCTGGCCACAGAGGCCACTGGCTACTTCGGGCATTTTCCTCACGAAACTCGACGCGCCCTTCGTTATTTCGGACTTAATAACCATAGTTGAATTCTTCCATAAAGGCGGAATTTGAAGAGACTGGTATGGTACGGCGTTTCACAAAGGTGCCGAGTGAAAGAAACAAACATTGGAGCGGTGTTCAAGTGGCACAATGCTGTTCTGCGCGTTATCGCGCTAACGCAATTCCCCGGCCGGCCGACCCTCACTTTGCCACATTTTAATTTACTCTGGAATATGATGAGGGTGGAACACGTAGGTATCTTGAACGGGATTCTTGGGGCACAGACAATTTTATGTTAACAGAGGCCGGTTACGACGTAAATAAGGGAAATAGACAAGCATAAGCACAGCGAAGCTCGTGAAAAGATTGGCGTTTTATACTTTTTAAAGTTTCGCCGTCCGTTCGGTAGTTATAGCTGCAATGGTGTGCGGTTTCACGTGAGGTCTTGTGAAGAACAACTAAGCCGGATTCCTTCAAACAGGACAAGCACTTAATCTGAGGCTCGGCGTCAAAATTCTACGGACTAATCTTAGAATAACTTTTCCCAAAGAAATACTTTTCTCGAGAATTCCTCAAAAAATCTTAAAGCCAATTTCTTGAAATTGTCGTTATCTTCAATTTTTGTGATAGTTTCTTGATTTCCGAGAAATCTCTAATATTTTTGGAAACTTTCCGTAACTTGTACTGTCAGCATCATAATTATGCTCGGTACAAGTCTCTATTACTTTAAGAGTATAAGGGTGTGTTACGATATATTTGGCTACTCTGGCAGCCACTTGGAAGTCCAAATTCTGCTTAGTTAGTTATTTACCCCTGTGGCAGCCATCCTTTGTCCGCACACCGCAGCGCCCTTCTTAGCCTGCGGTCCTCGCCACTCCTATTTTACAAGCGACTGGACACATTTTTCTAGTTCGTTATACTTCTGATAGGAATTCCGATAACCGAATTTCATACAATACTCGTTAGGCAACCTTTCAATAGCAGTTACATATGTTAGAATTATTGACGCGGAAAATTTGAAGCTGAAATAAAATCCCCCTAACGATGTTGGTGTAAAAAATAATACCCGAAAGTATCATCGACAATTTTACACTAATATTGTAAAGAGGAAAGATTTGATTATTTGTTTTTTCAGGTAAATAGGCTCCGAAACTACTGTACCGATTTGAAAAATTATTTTACCATTAAAAGCCGACATTATCCCTGATGAACATAGGCTACTTTTTACCGCGGGAAAATGCTTCATTCCTACGGGAAAACGAGTAATAGGACAACGGGTAGGAAATGGGTACACTAACCGTGCGAAGCCGTGCCGGGCAACTAGTTTGAAATAAAGGTCCTAATTATAAACTAACCTATTATATACTAGGGCAAAGCCGAGTGTCATATCGCTCACACAAATATTTTAAGCCGCCACTGAGGAAAACCTACTTCATACAGAATACCGCATTCTTTATTACACTACAATACTGCCCTGTATGTATGTGGTGTGGATTTATAACCCTGGCGGCGAGTCAGGATCAGAACCCTAGAGGATGTGCTGTGTAGAGAGTTAGGGACTTGCATTTGTGTCTTGCATTTATTCGTTCGCGCTCATTCTAACACGAAGGAAACGAGCGTGAAAAATACGATACCTACATACTTATTCGAAAAAAATACCGTTATAGAATAGACCCCTTGGCTTCCACCGACCACTGTATTTAGATTTACGTGCACTACCACGAAACATCCCAGGACTACTGAGGGTGTCCGTGTATGAAAAACAACTACGCAAGATAGTAGGAATAATAACATGACACACCTTTAACAGACACCTCTACAATTTAATTTAGGTATCACCGACAGCCTTTTATGTACAGAACGTGCATGGAGGCAGAAGAAACGACCGAACATATTCTACTGGACTGCAAGCAGGTACAACTATATAGGAGAAAACACCTAGGTTCTCCAGACACATTACAGGAAGCAGTAAACCACACCAAGGCACTCACTAACTTCTTAGAGGAGCACAACTTGCTACTCATTCGCTTCGCACGCGACTGAGCGTCTCCTGTCTTACTCGCACCGTGCAAATTAGAAAAAGGAGGGTAGATTTTTATCAACTCGCGTCGCGGCGCGGCGTCAGTTGTGCTAGCCTTCCTGGGGAGGTTAGAGTAGCGCTGAGCGTTCCCCCTCTCTATTTCACGCAAAATAGGTACACTGGAGGTCGACTTGCGGTAAATGCCGAAGTACGTGTACCTAACTAAGTTACACGAAACATGCCAGCACAATCAATATCGAACCGATTCCAATTAATTATGCAAGTTGGCCTTTGGCTTGCGACAAACACGGTTGCCAAACTGTCCACTGGTTTGAACGTGATCCTATTATTATAACTACAGCTGTGATTGTAATCTTTGTGACACACAAACTCCCTGGTATTAAACCCTAACAAGTCGAAATACTTAATATTAGGCTCGAAGACCCAAATAGAAACGGTTGACAAACTAAATATCGATTTACATATTAACAACGATCCGGTCATGCGTGTGCGCGAGGCTCGTAATCTTGGAATTGTTATGGACGGCGCGGCGAGCTGCGCTTTGAACAACACCTGCTTGATACTGTGCGCAACTGTTTTTTTAGGCTTAAAGTACTATACAAAATTCGCGACTTTCTTAATGTCGAACTTAGGATACAGCTTTGTGATACACTTGTCCTATCAAAATTAAATTATGGTGACATTGTGTACGCGCCGCGTCTGTTGTCGCGAACGCAGAGACTGGTCCAGCGAGTGCAAAACGCTTGTGCGCGTTTCTGTTTCCATATCCCGCCGCGCACGCACGTTACGCCATTCCTGAATCAAAATCGTATTTTGAGAATGTCCATACGTCAAAAACTACACCTAGCCACATTGATGTTTGGCTTACTTAATAAACAGTTTCCCTCATACCTTTACAATAAGTTTATGTGGTTTCGTAACTCCAGGTCTTCGGGAGTCAGGTCAACGAGATTCCTTCAGCTTGTTTGTCCAAGGCCGCACACGGCAGCATTCCGAGGTAGCTTCCGCTACGCAGCAACTAAGTGCTGGAACATCATTCCTCCTCCTCTCCGCGCCTTAAAGTCCATTCATAGCTTTAAATTAAAACTCCGGATACATCTTTTTAATGTACAAATTGGTCGTTGAATATTTGAATACTTGTTACTTATAAAATGAATCTGTGGGTAGATAGGTACTTACTTTTACCGTTTACACAGGTACCTACAATCCGACTGTTGCAGTAGGCTGCTTACTTATCTTATTGCTACATAACACAGCTATTATTATTATTATTTATTATCTGTATAAGATTTTGTTCATTGTAATAGTAGTTTTACGCTTGGTTATTACCACTTTTTTATTTTCATGTTTTTTAGTACGAACAGAGTCAATTACATTTCAGTGTTGCATGCATATAAATCACTGTCGACAATGATTCTAATGTTACCCGCTAGTTTTTAAGTTCACTTTTGTAATTTTTAGACATACAGTGCCTAAAAATTATAAAATTGTTTGTTTAGTTTAGTCTTTTTATTTATTTTTGGGGCTCTCACTGAAAACCAGCGTCACGGCCCCCGTGACAACATGCTGAGTGAGGCTCCCGTTTAGCACTTAAGGTTACGTTTTTGAGTGTATTTCTTTTTTCCGTGTTTTGTGTGCTAAATAAATAAATTCTTATTCTTATTCTTATTCTTAATCGGCGGGTTCACTGAAACGAGCATTATACTAGCAACCCTAACTCGCATGCTGGCTTGCCCACATGTAGGTAACTGCGTATTTTACAGATGGGGTCCTTTTATAAGGGCTTGTATCTATCTTGGGCATTTCAAATCAAATGAAATCAAAATATTTTATTCCAGACTTATAGGTCCATATTTTGTTAGTTACATGTTTTGTTTGTACAGTTTTGTTAGTGTTTGTGGTTTTATTGCGCATTACCGCGTCGAAACCGTTCGTATGTGTCTCGGCGAACATTTCCAAGGCACTGCACCACTTTGGCAGTCTCAACAGCATTCTAAAGGCGTTGTTATATTGAATGCGTAGGGCGTTGTAAGCTCGTTTGGTGTACCGAACCCACATACCGCTAGAGTATAAGACTGACAAAAAGCTTTGAAAAGCGTTATCCTTACTTCCTCAGAACACCTAGCGAATCTGCGCACCAGCATGTTACTCCTTACCGACAACGCCCTACGCTCTCTCTCGATATCCCCATCATCATCAGACATGTCATCCATTACAATCTGGCCCAAGTACTAAAAGCGACCGACAACATTAAGCTTAATTCCACCAAGAGACGCTGGAGGTATAAAGTATGGTATAATTGAACCTGCTCTAAACACCATGACTTCACTCTTGGTGGCGTTATACTGGAGCCCATGCGATGCGGCATACTCCTAACGCTTAACCACTTACTGTCTAACAGACCCGATAGATAGACTCAGCAGCACCATGTCGTCTGCGTAGCTTATATTGTTAACACAGGTATATTCTTGATATAGCACCCGGCATGCATGCTGCTGAACCTGCCTATCAGGTCGTTCATATACAAGTTGAACTGCTTGGGAGATGTCAAGCCTCCCTGCCTTACTCCACATTCTAGTCTGTACTCGACCGACATAGCCCCTGCCCATCTCACCTGGCTGGTTGGTCTGATTTTGGTACCAATATTTTAATAGGTCCGTACAATCCCCCGGAACACCTGCTTCCCGCATCTTCTTCCAAAGGATATTGTAGTCGACTCGATCAAACGCCTTAGAGAGATCCAGGAAGCAGGCATAGATCGGAGTTTTTTTGTTAGTGTAGTGCCCGACAGTATGCTTCAGACTTCAGATACAAGATGGCACTGCTTTCTGCACCAGTTTAGTTAGTCCAATCATTTTGTTAACAGTAAGTCATCATCATCATGTAAGCCGAAAGTTTTCCACTGCTGGGCATATGCCTCCCCCAGAGAGTGCCAAAGTAATCGGTCCTGCGCCATCTGCATTCAGCGGACTCCCGTGACCACCAGGTTATTGGCCCACCTCCGAATCGCTTAACTTAAGTGGCAGTTGGTGGTGGGCGACGCTCGAGTGGCGTCCACGTACCGCACTAGAATGTAAAAAAACTGCAGTTAGGGGATAATCTCCTGAACCCGTCATTGTCATAAATTCACCTGTGTATAGAATTAACTATCTGAGTGGACTACAAAGACATTTCATCCCGCAGATTTGCATGCGCTCTTTGCAATAATTGTAGAACCGCGCGGGCAACCACGGGCCGTGGTTGCTATTTTATCACTTATTGTTATGGATAAGCCATACTTGTCAGAACGTGACGGATGTCTTATCGACGGCGATAAGTGATACGTCAACCATACTACGCCCGCTGTGTAATATACACCTATTATAACACTAGTTTTCCATCACGTCTTTCTTGACCACGGCTAACGTCCTAACCTTCAGTTGTAAATGCCAAAGTTAGGCGAAGCAAACAATCTTCAGTTCAAATTTGCCAACAACGTTTGCCGGTGTCAGTGATGGGCCAACTCGTCGGCGGGAATACGTGCACCGGAGTTGTACACAGGAGGGATGGTTACAGAATATATATTTGTGTTGGCCGAATTGCATCAAAGTAAAGTATACGAAAAGCAACTCTACCGTTCATGGTTGAAAATTCAAATTTCAATGACAGTTTCATAAAAAGTCCGGACGTTAAATAATTTCATCTCTACTATACGAGTACAATACAGTATCTATGATTTTACGTGATGATTTGTTTCGTATTAATCATACATTACATTAAAAATTACATTATAAGATTATTCAAAATTAAAAACAATGTCATCGGTTGTCACTTAAAATACTGTAAAATGAGGTTTGAGACGGAGGAGTCAATGATACGCACAGGCTCGCTATTAAGACTGGTGTTTATTTATCTACCCACACATAACACAATTATATACGTGACATCTCCCTTTTTTTTTTAAACAAAAAAGAAAAGTAATATAATCTATTTCATCGAAACGCCTAATTATTTTTAATATATATATATATATTTAGGCTAATTCATTCACAAGTTTGCCTTAAATACATGATTATAATTGTAAATATAATATTCTATTGAGTTCGTAGTTTTTTATATACCTACGTATCCATATATTTTACATTTATTATTCTTAAGCTATTTTACATTGATAGCCTTGTATATTTATTTTTATCACATTGAAAATTTCTATTTTAATATATTGATTTACAAGCAAAATCAATTAATCATTATGTTACATGACAATATTAAGTATAATACAATCTACTTCTTATGATCTAAGTACATCAATTTAATATTAATAATACGTTAACGATACTAAAACTCTTAATTCGAATGCATTTCATTACCTAATATATTCTTGAATGATTTACAAGCGGAATCAGTTTTTTTTTTTTTTTTTTTTTAATTAAATATAACTAATACCTTAAACAAAGTAATGAAATGGCGTTAATCATAACATAACATATGCTACTTTGCATGCAAAATCATGCGGTAGTTAAAATTCTCTTAATTTAATTGCACTCGTAGTGTGTCGGTGTAGCCCCAGCGATCAGGCGGCCTCACTGTCCTGCCATAACGAGTTACATATAAGTTATTATTGTGAGGAATTGGGTTATATACATTGCTAGATGAGCTTGCGTTTAACGCTTGGTCGTTCGGAATGACAACATCATCGTACTGAGTTTCGACATGATTTTTAATGTTATTGTTGCGACGCTCTGAATCCAACATTATGTGCCTACGGTTTCTAACTAATTCGCTGCCATTCGTTAAACTAACTAAATAAGACCTTATTCCGACATGATTTTTAACAATACCATTTTTCCATTCATCATTTAGAAGTACCTTTACTTTTTGATCTACTTTCAATGGGGGTAAATCGCGAGCGTGTCTGTCATAGTATCGTTTTTGAACGACTTGCCTGTTTTGCAACTTTTTAACAACATCTTGTTGAAATTTTGATTTTACTACGGCAGAGGAACATGGTATTACACTACGAAGCTTTCTATTATATAATAGTTCTGCTGGTGAGGGTATGTCGCTACTTATGGGTGTATTTAAAAATTCGAGAAGTGCGAGATTAAAGTCCGTGTTAGTATAAGTGGTTTTTTTTAGTACGTTTTTTATAGACTGTATACTTCTTTCCACGAGTCCGTTTGACTGGGCGTACCTCGGAGATGAGGTAATATGTTGAAACTCCCATTCACTAGAAAAACGTTCAAACAACTCTGAAAGGAACTCTGGTCCATTATCCGACATAAGTATGGCCGGTATGCCCTGCCTACTAAATATGGTTTTTAAGTTTCGAATAATGCACTCTGACATCAATGATTTAAGTTTGACGACTTCAATAAACTTACTATAGTAGTCAACCACTAATAAAAACGACTCACCATTGTAGTGGAAAACATCAGCTGCTACTTTAAACCAAGGCGAGTTTGGTACTTCGTGTGGGATCAACGTTTCTTTACAGTTAGATTTCCTATAAGATAAACATGCTTGACAATGCGAGACCATATCTGTTATCTGTGAGTTTATGTTAGGCCAGTAAACTGTTTCCCGTGCACGTAACTTGCACTTCTCAATGCCTAAATGACTTAAATGTATCTTCTTTAACATTGCAGATGTCATACAGGTAGGAATTACTATTCGAGTTCCTTTCCATACTAACCCATAAGATAAAGTCGTACATCCCAATAACTACGTATAGACAGATCAACGTCGTCTCTATTGCTAGGCCAGCCATTTTTAATTGTTTTCATTAGCAACTGGAGGTCCTTATCTTCGCGGGTACATTTCTGTATTGATAGGAAATGCGTGTCTGTTAGTGGGTTGCATGCGGACAGCGCACATACCTGCGCTTGCGCCTCCAGGTGATCGCGCGGCTCTGTGTCAAGGTCATTACCCTTGTTGTCACACGCCCGCGATAAGGAATCTGCAATATATAGGGTACTTTCCTGGTGTATAAACGAGCTTAAATGAATATGGCTGTAACCTCATTAGCATTCGTTGTAATCTAGGAGGTGCGCCCGCTATAGGCTTATTAATTATACTAATTAAGGGTTTATGATCAGTTTCGATCGTAATGTCGGTGCGCCCGTATATATAAGCATAAAATTTTTCGCACGCATATACACACGCATACAATTCATTTTCTATTTGGGCGTACGCCTGTTCAGTCTTGTTAAGTGACTTGGACGCATAGCAAACTGGTAAATTGTCTTGCAATAAACAAGCACCTAGACCATTTTTGCTTGCATCAACTGACAATTTTATCGGTTTATCTAGCGAATAATACTGAAGTACGGGCGGACTTACAAGACATTCTTTAAGCAAATCAAAACTTTGCTGATGTTTTTCGTGCCAATGCCATTCAACATCTTTCTTTAAGAGTTGCCGCAAGTAGTGAGTTTTATCCGACAAGTTAGGAACAAAGCTACCTACGTATGTAATTAAACCGAGAAATCTCTCCAGGTCCTTAACATTTTTTGGCT
Source organism: Epinotia demarniana (assembly GCA_945867215.1). Classification (NCBI taxonomy): domain Eukaryota; kingdom Metazoa; phylum Arthropoda; class Insecta; order Lepidoptera; family Tortricidae; genus Epinotia; species Epinotia demarniana. Next base: position 6,219,215 of record OX244262.1, read on the forward strand.
GTGGCATGTTGCGCACAGCTGCGACATGCGAGTCGTCGGGTGAAACCCCGTGTTCACTTATTTTATGACCTAGGTATTTGATTTCTTTTAAAGCTATTTTACACTTGTCCCTATTTAATTTTATATTTGCACCTATCCAAGACTTTGCGTAATCTTTCATCGTGCTCTTCTTTAGTCTTGCCATAGACGAGTAAATCGTCAATGAACTGACATACACCGTCTAAGTCATCGAAATGCTCCAAAAGTTTCTTGTGAAACACTTCACCGGCGGATGAAATACAATATGGGAGTCTTAGAAATTTATATCTGCCAAACACGGTGTTGAAGGTACACAAGTCTGTACAGTCGGAACTTAGTTTAACCTGCCAAAATCCTTGCTTAGCATCTAAGGTGCTAAACCATTTTGCACCCAAAAGTTTCGACGTAATTTCATCTAGGGTTGGCAAACGGAAGTGCTCTCGTCTGATAGCCCTATTTAATTCTTGCGGGTCTAGACAAATACGAAAATCACCATTAGGTTTCTTAGCAAGAGTCATACTATTCACCCAGTTAGTTGGTCCCTCTACTTTTGCAATTATATTTTGTTTTTCCATCTCGTTTAACTTGCTTTTAACACTTTCTCTTAGAGCGATGGGTAACTTTCTGGGTGGATGTATGACTGGACGCACATTTTCATTCACCTGTATCTGGTATTCACCTGGAAGACAACCAATCCCTTCAAAAATGTCTGCGTAACTGGCCAGTAGATCAGGCGTTTTATTTGCCTCCACTGACATGATGCGCTTAACTAAGGCAAGTTCCTCACACGCACTGCGTCCTAGTATGGGGGGAGAAAGAACGTCAGCAACAATAAACTTCAATATATACTCATTATTTTTGTATAATGTTTTCAAAAAACACTTACCAACTACCGAGATATTGTCACCCGAATAACCTCGTAATTTCATTGTGGTTTTAGTTAACTGTTGGACTGAAATATTTATTTTTTGCAAATGGCATAAGGGCAAAACGTTCACATCCGCCCCTGTATCAATTTTAAATTGAATAGAACTGTTATTTATACTAAGTATAGCAGACCACTCTGTACTAGAATTTGAATTACTATGACATTTTACCTGATCACTGGAGGCATCCTCAACAGCATATACCTGGCACATCTTTGCGTAATGATTATATCCATTGCAACTACTGCAACGAACACCGTAGGCAGGGCACTTATTAAATCCATGACCACCGCCACATCTCCGACACACTTGATACGACCGGGAATTTCGTGCCGGTTCGTTACTGAGTCTAGGCCTGTCGGGCTGCGGGGCTGCAGGGGGTGCGCGATGACCTCTTCCTCGGCCGCGTCCGCGCCGGCGGCGCCCGCGCGGCTCCCACGAGCCGGGGGCGGCGGCTGCGGGGGGCGCACTTCTCACCTCGTGAGCTCCGCAACGACAACTATTTACCCAATGTACCGATTCCTCTACATCTCCATGTCTAGCCTGCCCACAGTTCATGTTCAACTCGTGCACATGATGCGTCTCCGCTTCTTGCTTTATGGTGCCCGCTTGCACTTGCGACATTTCTACTAAACGGCAAATATCCAACGCCGACCTAAGAGTCAGATTTGGCTCCCTTAGTAATCGTTCACGAAGAGAACTATTCCTTATTCCACAGATCAACCGATCTCTTACTAAGTCGTTGCACAAATCTTTGAATCCACACCTTGAAGCCATCTTATTGAGCTCAAAAACATATTGTTCAGTTGATTCTTGTGACCTTTGATCCCGTGTAAAAAACTTATGTCGTTCTACTGTAACGTTAGTTTTAGGTAGAAAGAATGTATCAAATTCTATCAAAAGCGCTTTTAATGTTGCTGGTTTTGCTGGAAATTGTTCATAAATTTCTCTGCACTTGGATCCAATGACATGTAGCAAGATGTTAATTTGAACTTTTTCGGCTTTTTTACTTAGCTCACATGCTTCACAGTATATTTCGAAACCACTTTTCCAGTTCTGCCACGATTTGCTCAAATTTCCCGATGTCACACTTGATATATTGTTTTCAAATATAAATGGCGCGGGTGGTTGCAACACCGCCTCCATTGTTTAAAGGTTAGTCACCAAAATCACTGATTTAAAGTCCCTTATTGGTCTAACTTTTTACTTCACTAGGCACTAAGTATTCAATCTTTAGTTTAATAACTATTTGCAGTTAAATTAACCGGCTGCGCCATGTAAAATGAGGTTTGAGACGGAGGAGTCAATGATACGCACAGGCTCGCTATTAAGACTGGTGTTTATTTATCTACCCACACATAACACAATTATATACGTGACAAATACAGGATAATCAATTATTAAATGCACCGGAAAGTAACGAGATTTCTTTATAAGTATAATCGAAATGTGTTTATTTTCGGCTTTATGTAACACGACTGCTGAATAATTTCTTGATAGTTTTTTTTCAATTTGAGAGATGCAGTGTTGTATACTTTTTTAAATTTTAAACGAAGCAGAAACGTCTGTGAAGATTCTATTATTTAAATTAGAAATACAATATTTTTTATTTGAATCTCCTCGATGGAAAATACCGACAAAAGTTTTAACAAGGACGCTCAAAAGTTTACTGTCTATGAAAAAAACTTCGTTGAAATTTAAATTCTGAGAAACATACATTCCATAAATGTCAGTAAAACAGGCTACTTATAGCTATAAAACTGGCTGTGACAGACGGACAGTCTCCTAGTTGGACCAATTTTGGTACGGAACACTAAAAACCATAGACAAAGGCTGTAACTTATACTTACTAAAACCACTGCACCACCTTTAACCCAAACTATGCGAACTCGACTACAATTAGTAAGTTTATGCCTCGAATATACACAGTCTGCTGTAATTGTGCCTATCGCCATCTGAGCTAAGTCCATATGCTCCCCAAACTTCCTCCGACGATGTATGAAACTTGGCTGTTCCTAAACTACCAACTCCATGGAAGTGACGTTCCTCCGGACTAGCATTTCCTTCATACCGCTTAATCTAAAAGACTTATTTCGATATAAACGTTAAGCCAAGATATGGCCTTTTAACTTGGAGCGTTCTAGTAAAATGCTAGCTATTTTAAGGTAATTAACGAAAGTTTTGCTCAGGAATAAAATGGTAAATGCACTTTAGGTTTAAATTAGGGGTTCTGTTGAAAACTGTAATTAATTAGAAGATGGCTGCCAGGCGGCTGGGTTTTAAGTTTAACTAAATCACATAGACCGCTTAAGATCGCATTTCATAGTTTGAGTTACTGACCCATGTCAACTAAGTAATACCTATAGGTGTTAGTTATATAATTTTTCTTTGACCTAACTAGGGGTGGGTAATACTTTACTAAATTACCTATAAGACTGCCGAGAGATGGGTTTTACTCACTTATACATATCTGTGTCGCTGGACATAATATTATATATAATCTTGGCAAATAAATATCTTTAGTGAAAACTTGTAAATCATTCTTGTATGCGCAAGAAAGCACATCAAGAAGCTTTTCGAGGCTTTACATAGTTCTATATTAGGATGGATATCGTCGGGGAGGGTTAGACACACATTATAATGACCTTGAAATTTTGCGTGTTGATTCAAAAAAGTGAAACAACAAACACACACATATGCTTCATATTTGCTATAGCAAAACACAATTCGAACAAAATCAATTTATAATGTCAATTTTTCTTATGAAATAAAGAAAATCTAAAAATATCTAAATCATCAGGCAAGCTAGTACTTAAAACTTGTTGTCAAGTCGCGCGCGTCGCGGCTCCTATCTCACTCGCACTGTGAAAATTAGGAAGAGGAGAGTAGGTTCTCGTTTCACGGCGCGTCACGGCTTCAGTTGTGCCAGCCCCGCTGTGTCTCACATCACAAATCAATGATCAATAAGATAAAATGGTCGCGCTAACCCAAAAGGTAGTTTTCAAAACTAAAACGACCCAAACAGTACGTTGAATGTCGTATTATTTTGCCTTATCCTCGATTTTGTAATCAACGGAACCCTGAGCAACAGCAGTTATTAAAAAGCACGGCAATATTTCGTCGCAGTAAAACAATTTGCTAAAGACAGCATTCCATACTAAACACTACCGCAACAATAGATACCTAAGCTCCAACTACCATATCGTATGATTTGTTATTGGAAGTCACGCAATTGTATTCCTAAAATTCACCTTAATTCGTAAACGATAAAGTCTATTTTCCAATACACCAATGAAGTGAGATAAGAGATTACAAAAGCAAATAAACAATTGCTGTTTCTGAGTGCAGGTGCATACAATTTGCCATGGTATATAAGTTTTGCGACCAACTTTGGAACTTCACGACCATTAAATGTTCTAGGTAATTTGCTCTGCAAATTTGATATAATGTATCCGCTCGTTTCACTTCATAGTTCGTGGTTGAATGATGATAGATACAAAATGTTTTACGATGTAGCTATAAGTTAAGCAGCGCAGCGTTTAAGCTAACTTTGTTACTCATTGCAAGACAATAGACGTAAATATAATATCTCCCTGGGTCTGAGGGGGGATTTTTCTATACAAAAATCTACATTTAGATCTACCTAACGTACGTAGTATGAGTTACGTGATCGACCTGCTGACCTCTCTCACTCCAATACGATTCCGTCATCCAATATATCATTGATATAAGACTTCTGTTAATTGAAAAAGTATTAGTAATACGATGTTTTGTTTGTTTTTGTGTGTGTATTATTTACTAGTAGCTCAGTGAGCTGAAGAATGTTTTTTTTTCAAAACATTTTCTATCTTGGAAAGTTTGTATAAATGCAATTCAACAGTCTTCGGGAATGTTTTTTTTAATAAATGTTGACAAATGAATCTCTATGAATCATTAGATGAGATAAAATACCGTTACGGGTGTGTAATCATGGGTATAAAAATAAATAATATAATTTCATTCACTATAATAACATTTGATATATTTTCAAGGTATATAATCACTCATTGTATATAATAAATGTTTGTTATAATCTCAAAATATATATGTTTATTTTGTATAATTATTATATGGTAAAATGCTCATGTTACATACAAGTTATATGTCATAAGGTCATAACTATCAAGTAGAATAATATTTTATTATCAAAAGAAAATGAAGCAAACATAACGATTTGCAAATTGTACTATGTAAGTATATATTAGGAAGTAAAAAAATGTTCGGTTCTGGCGCTTCGCCGACCGCTGCCGCGGCACGCTCGCTTCGCTCGCTCGGCTCGCGTGCTGTAGGCTTGCAGTTCACCTAACACTCCTCCTCGCTTCGCTCGTCGTCGTACCTACACTGGCCTGCCTTAAGAGTCTACCAAAAATTATTATGCTAATTGTGCATTAGAAGAAATTAGCATTATATCATTTATTGACTTTAGGAAATATGCGTTATATTTAAAGTATGTTATATTAAATGTTATTATATCAAATGACCATTATATAAAATGATAATAATATCGTATGTAAATATATTGAGTGTTGTTAAGAATAATGTGATAAGAGTGTTATTGCGACTGATATTATTTCAAAAAAATGTATAGGCGTCGTTACGCACCCTACTTGCTTACTTGTACTTACGCATTTACTTGCTTATATAATTTAAATAGTATTCGTATTGTGCTGATTGTTTTATTATCATAAGGTATATTTTGTTCGTCGCTCATTTGTTGGCGTTCATTTTTATCCAACACTTCTATTACATTTATTTCTACACGATGCGATATTTTTCAACAGCGTCTTTCAAATTCGTGACTCATGCTGCCGATGTTCTACGGCAACAGCTACAAAACGTAGTCGCTAGCGATTGGTTTTCAATACTATATTTACTGTTGGACTCGTACCGTACCACCGATCTTTAGTTTTTTGAGTGACCGCTCTGTACTTTTCTCCAAACAAATCGTTTAGGTAGTCGCTAGCGAGTACGGTTACCGTAAAATCATGGTAGTTCCCCAAGATATCGTGAAGCGATGAACCGAATAGAATCCCAAACCAGACACGCATGAAACGTTTTCCCTGTAATTGCTTCAAATTTGCTATATTTTCAACATTGTAAAGTTGCTAACAGACATAAGCACACTCGTTTAGGTTAGTTTATAACTCTGCGCTCGTAAAACGGGTTCGATTTCGACCCTAAACAAAGTAATAAACCGATAATAAAATACTCTTTAAATTCTTATTCAGCTGTAAATCGTATTGCTGCATAGTTATTACTGTTCTGAAGGCAAGCAGGGGGTTAATTACTGGGGAAGATGAGGAAATTGTGTATCCTAAAGTTTGACGGTTGGTTAGCCTAGTGACGCTGCTTACCAAGCTAAAGGTCACGGGTTCGATTCCTGGTAGGCAAATATTTGTGTGATGAGCATTGAATATTCGTACTGAGTCTTAGATGTTTTCTTTATATTTGTGTGTATTATATATGAAAATATATCGCCTTATAGCACCCATAACACAAACCTTATTTAGCTTTACCATGAGGCTCATTCGATTTGTGTAAAATTGCCTCCTAATATTAATTAATTAATTAATTGTTTATTATAAAGCTAGTAAAATGGGTCAGATTGATACTAATTTGGGTACTACCGTAATCCAGGTAGGTATCGCGTACAAGTTGAACCGCAATGCGGTTGAAACAAATTGTCGGCCCACTTAGTTATATATCTGATTTTAACAGACTCGTTTAAAAAACAGGTATTTACTTTTACTTAATGGGATCGGTTCGGAATCAGAATTGGATTTCTTTCAAATAGTCAGTTTAAATGTTTCTCATCACTAGTGAAATAAAAGATATGCTCAGAAAACAGTTTTTTGCCGTTCAAATAATTTGACTACAAAATATAGACATACTGTGGGCCATTTTTTTCTGGATCCAGACATACTCAGCTGCGCACGCTCTCCTTTTAATGACACAACTTTGTAAACAAAACATACCTGCATTGTTAATCCTTATTAACTTCATCACTAAGGTAAAATCAATTCAAAGATAACATTGAACGTTTTAGGGCCATTCAACCACTGATATTACATAGATAATTCGGTCTCTGAGTTGGCACTCCGACTGACATTCCGCGCGCGCGCGTCTGTTGTGGTAGCTGGTTGTCCGTGAATATTAAGAAAATTAGTAACTACATATTAGCAATCTGTGAAGAAAATGCCTTATTGCAGAATTGATTTTGCGCGGACAACGGGGGAATTCATATCACTAATTCGTCCGTGTGACGTCACAGTAGGTAGAAAAAAGTGACACGATCGGTTTTCATACAGATTGAGGTGTTTAAATTATCTAATGTATATCTATATCTGAGCATCCGACGGTTCTGCCGGGAAATCGGTGATGGCATTGCGCAAATAGAACCGTTTCGTGACAACACAATCTGACGTCTTCTTGTTATTTATTTATCGTACGGCAAAACAGTTTATTTAGAACCGTGAGATCTTCGAAAAAACTAACGCCTTCTTGAATATGCCATTGTGGTGTTTTTGTCTCGAATAAACGGTTGTCATTATTATTGTAGCGTTCACTTATTTGCACGTTCTATAGGTATACCGGTGTTGCTATTTACACGTTCCTTGGCTCGACAGCACACCACCACTCCCGGCAACGGTCCGACAACTACTGCCCCCCACTCCGGTCATCGTGACGTGACGTATGCGCACGAGATAAGGATAGCAATACACTACAATTATTTATGTACAAACGACAACACTGTTTACTGACCATCCTGTGTTTATATAGAACCTTATTACAATGTACTTAAGGTGCACCGATGGTCAGTTAGCTGTGTTGTCGATAGTACTATATGTATTAATAAATAGTGATAGAAATGGGTCTTTTTTTATAAAATATGGCGCTCATATCCCCAAAATCATACCCACTGTTAAACCTCCTTAATATATAGTTCAGAAGAATGAATGGTTCAAAGTATACGAACTAATTTCTGCCAAAACTAAAGACTGTTTTAGTAATTTTCTTAGTTTTTTATCATGGGCTAAATTCGAACTAAGAGGTTTTTTTTCATTCGAATTCAATCCATATCACACTAGGATGTTTCCATTAAATATCCTTTATTTTAAGAAAGTTTGTGTATAAACGTAAAAGAATATGCATTAAAAAATTTAAATAATGAATGCATGGACTTTCGACCAACGGAGGGACTCAATTGATCCAGGTACCTTGGTAACTAAAAATGAAACTAGTACCTACCCTACAACGAAGTAACACAAGATCATCAATAAATGAGGTCCATTCTTCTTCCTCGTTCATTCTTAGCCCAAGAGGGCACTCATAATAAGGGTCACCCTTCTTGTGACATGAATAATAAGCTAGTGCATGATGAAATTAACTTCGAACGTATTTACTCATAATGTCCCAGCCCGAGGAAGATAATACGACGTTGTATCACTTTGGAGCCGAATTCAACGCATTTGTATGCCAGATAAATGACGGAAAAGCTCCCGTGATTCTCAATTATGTATATAGATTTTTATATCGCCTCTGATTTACGAAATGTGTTTTTCGGAACTTATGTACGGAATATTTACCGTTAGCTTTTCGGTGAAGGAAGACATCGTGAGGAAACGGGTCTAATACTAATAATAATAATAAGAAGTCTGGATCAAGGGTCAGATACAGAAGGCGGTACTCCTGGATAGGGGAGACCAGGGATGAACGTAACAATTTTCATTTTTCTCGTCATATCTTCGAGACCATTTATGAAATATCAAAATTCTAACTATCACACATGATAGATTGGACTATCGACAAACTTTTAACACTAGCTTAAACGCGACTGATACTACAGATTTTGAAAAAACTGTTCAAACAAAAAAAGTAGAATCTGTTACAACCATCCCTACCCCTAGGGTTGGTTGTAACAGTGCAAAGGGATGATTATAACATTGTAAATAAAAACAAAATTACTTTCATAATCAATATGTTTATTTATAATCAGCCTTTTAAGTTTTACATGAATATCACAATTATCAAAAAAAAATTAAACATTACACATAATTGAAGTTAATAGGTAATCTTCTTAAATAATCAACCTTATTTTTCTTTATCAGTCTGCAAAATTCTTGTTTCTTCATGAGTCTGCAAAATGGGTTTCTTAACTGCTTTGGATCTAATCTTTCTTTTTTCTTGTTCCTGAATTTCAAGCTTGTTGGGAGTATCAGTCATAATTGCTGTTTTTCTGCCTTTTCTTCCCTTTCCATTATTCTTCCTCGGTCCTGTTCCCCTATATTAGGCATTCTGAAATAATAAAAAATAATCTGTAGTACTTTTAAATGTAAAAAATACATTAAAAGACAGTTTAAGATATCACGATGATAATCGGGATGAAAGAAACAAGTTGTTACTTTCATCCCTACCTTAATTTTTTCCCGAATTGGACAAACACGAGCTTATTACCTAGAAAACCGTTAAAAAGATACAGTTTCGAACGAAAAAATAGGATGATAAACAGTTTTGCGACATTACTGGCATTTGACACTCAAGGTTACACTAACCATTAGTAAGAACAAACGCAATTGAAAAAAAAGGTCAAAACTTACTTTCGAGGTATTTTTGCGGCATCGACTCGCTACGCCCACAACCTGAAAGCACAGCGCCGCGAGCGCAACTAAGGTAAGAGGGGGGTTTAAAATCGGTTGGTCTGAGACGGTCCTGAACGCAATTTGCCTAGTTGGAGTTTTGCCCACATTGCAGTTTGACCACCGAGCATTATGCCTAAAACGCAAAATGCCTACATCACAATTTAGGTTAGGTTCGTTAGATTTCTTCAGATGCCCGAAGGGCAAACAGACCAGAAATAGGAGCCCCGTCAATATCGCTAACGTAACCTCAAAACGACGAAAATGTGATGTAGGCATTTTGCGTTTTAGGTATAATGCTCGGTGGTTAAACTGCAATGTGGGCAAAACTCCAACTAGGCAAATTGCGTTCAGGACCATCTCAGACCAACCCTTTAAAATGACGTATGTCGGTGATCCAGCCATCAGTGCAGCCAACATAATTCGTTCAGGAACTCATATGTTACGTTCATCCCGTGTTACTTTCATCCCTGGTCTCCCCTACTGCGCGAATAGTCCGGAGGTTCCTGTCTCTGTCTGTTTTACTTTTTATAGCATTATTGTAAAAACCTGACCTAAGAAAAAGATTAAATAAAGAGATAATAATAATAAAACATTTATTTCAGGCAACTAAGGCCCATAGTTACAAATACCTTACAGACTAACATACACACAATATAAAATTAAAGCACTAATCTCAATAAGGTCTAGTTTTACCTCTGGGTTGGAAGGTCACAGATGGCAGTCGCTTTCGTAAAACTAGTGCTTATCCCAAATCTTAAGAGTAGGTGCCAAAGCGGACCTCCAGTGCCTCCTTTAGGGCACAGCCGGGAATCGCTAGGAGGATGACGATGACAGTAAAACAACTAAAAACTACTAAATAAAACATAAAACTATAAAATATTAAGTTAAATTAAATTCGCTCCCTGACGAGACGCAGGAGCAATCGTGATACCTATTACTTGCCGTCTCGTCCCATCCAATATTAACTGATTACTGGCAGCTCGCTACGGATATTACCTGTGATTACGATTCATTAATCACAGTTCAGTAATCGTGATCGTAACTTCATTCATTAGACCTGCGAAGTAAGTGATTAATAGAATGATGTAGGTACATTAATTGCGCTACGATTGTTAAAAATATGTGCCCACATGGCACGTCGATCCGATGGCAGTTGGAAAAAGGTTCTCCAGTGGCGACCATGTACAGGTGCCGCGTGTGGACTGATTGTCTGTTAAAGGTTGCGGAAGTCTGTCACATTTAGGAAAAAAACAGGAAAGGAACTTTTAGGACGACGATAAGGCGATTTGTGCGCGGTAATGCGAGCATGCAGAGCGGTACGAATGCAGTACTGCATACGAAAGTATACAGACAGGAGAGGAAATCGCCACGTCAATCATGGGACGGCCGCGACATACAATCGATTTTTCTCGCACTATCCCTCTTGTTTTAAGTGTTCTAGAATAAGAGAGAGACGGATAGCGAGAAAAACTGAGCTGCCGTGCTGGGCGGCACCAAAAAGCTCTCGGTAAACTATAAACACGCATTAAAGTTTGTTCTTTTATATGTATAGTTGTTGAAAGTTATATGTAAAAGAACTATTTCCGTATTCAATATATCTCGATTTAAACTTTCACGATTCTCACACATTATTTATACTAAACGGGACTTAATCGCGTAAGCAGACTTTCAAGGAACATATTGCGGCTGTAAAAAATCGGCAGGTGAATAAGTCTGCGATAGCCGAGCATTTCTTGGAGTCAGGACCAAACCATAAACCATAATTGAGCTCCATAAACCGAAAGTCCTGTCTACGGAACGTCATTTCTATAGTAGAAAAATACGTGAAGCCGTTGAAATCAGGAAACATCGTAATTTCAATCGGGATGACGGTTTTAAGATTTCATCTTCGTGGAATCCTATCATAAGTAAATGCCAGCGTCAGAAAACATCGTCCGTTATATCACCGGACATTGTTAGTGTCGTGTGTCGGCCGGGTGACAACCCTAGTGTACAAGTGGTTCAAAAAGACCAAATGCGGGTAGTTCGGAAAACCCGCGCAGCAAGAAGATGTTGATACCCGCACAAGCCAGTTGTCCCGTGACCATGGATGTTGCAACACATCCGAAACGTCGGGAGACCTCAGTGAGGTAAATAAATAAGTTAATACGCGATTAAGTCCCGTTTAGTATAAATAATTCATATATCTCTATCGATTATCCATCGTCTCACAATACCTCAGCTTTCATGACACACGTCCATTCATCTATTTGCAACACGTCACAATCAGGTGCTAGCGACAGAAGCGTCTTAAACCTGGTGGGTGCTCGAAAAGTGGGAGACTTCCTACCAGAGACGGTGCGCGCCTGTGGGACAGTTAACCCTTCGGATGCTTTGATGCTGACATTGCTGAAGGATAATAAATTTTTCGCTTGTGACATAGAGTCAATTTTCAATAGCAATGATCCGTGCTAAGTGTGGTGCTAAGACGTAAGAAGGATTAAGAGATTAGGATACCGATCCCGACCCTCCAAAAGCGGGAAATTCCATGTCTAATTGTCTATCTATTCAATATAGGTACAGTTACCTGCAGAGAAAAGCTGCTCTCTGCATATAACTTTTATGCAGACGTGCATACCGAGCTCTTTCGCTGACTGTAGGTACATTTATAAGCGTAAAACGCGCGGAGTTTACTTTAACAAGGAGAATGTTGAAAATACCCAGGTAGCGAACATTGTTTTTGATAGATGCACTTAAAATGCAAACTACATGTTAGAATTTTGAGGTTTCAAAACTGCAGACTTGAATTTATGTTATAAAAAACTTATGCTCGGTTAGAAGAAGAATGGAAGAACATGCACCTAGTGTTAAAGCCGTCCTTTCAGTCCTCCTAAACTACGGCCCCTTGTGAACTGTAGTTTCAGATTCTGTCATGTGACAAAATAGTCAAGCTATACATATTATACCCGAAAAACTATAATTACTATACTTCCTGGTTATGTCATAAATATTCTCAATATTTTGCATTGCATTCTCATATAACAGGCTATGAAATATTCTCGTTATATCCCTTATTGCGTTATCTTTGTACTATGTGCGGTGAGACGATAGGTTCATAATATAATTTCATACAACAAGCCCTATAAGCCTTAATCTAATCCACGCTTTAACTTTTTCCCTTTGTGATACTCATATGAAATGTACAGGGTAATTGCAGTTACACAATCGGAAAAAATTGTTAAAGTGACCTTCTTTATTTTTATATCAAAATTAAAATACACATCATGGAAAATGCCAAAAAAAAAATTTAAAATCGCCGTAAACAAACCAAAAGCAACATTTTTTTTCTTATATTTCATTACACGTGCAAACCACTACAATATACCTTAGACCAATATACCGACATACTACGGCGCCTTATCCATGTCTGTAGGTATATAGTAATAATCTAAATGTATAATGCAGCCTAACTTACATGAGAACTAAGGTTTTATAAACAATCGTAAACAATAAACCTTACCCGCACACCAACGCGCAAAGAACTCGAACTAACATTCATAAGATATGAAAAAATACCTCCTCAAGACACGAGGACAATGTGTGGGCCGTGCGAAAAATATTTCGGTTGGAATATATTCCGAATACTTGTCAGGCAATGGCCACGTTCCAGCCTCTATAGCAGGCAAATATACAAATATCTCGAGGAAAAATGATTAACGTCCGTTATTGTTGAAACAAAGTGGTTGGCATAAAAAAGAAGTAAGTAAACTATGAAACATTGTTGGCCATACAAGGGTGGCGCCGTCTAATCAGATTAGGTTCTAAATTGCCACCGACTTGACATCTATCCAGTGATCGAATGAAATAATAGTTTACGATTACTCCGATTTAGATTTTCAAATAGGTATCTTTTTGTTCCATTCCTGAGCGACCAGCTACAGATAGATAGGTGTGTTAAAGGGTAAAAACTTCCTAGAGTGGCCAGTACTGGCCGTCACAAGCTGCTGACGAGTTCGTTCATACATTTTGAATAGCATCGGCGTAGACCCAGCGAGCTGCGAGTGTGGCTCGCGCTCGCTACTGGTGGCTGCGACTAGGGAGTGCAGAACTGGTACTGTTTCAAAGATACGGGATTTTCGGGACTGACCGAAATCAGAACCGGGATTTCCCGGTTCTTTCGGGACTTTCGGGCCAAACCTTCAATACTCATCGATACTTCAAGAATTAATAATAAAGCCACATACATCAATAGATATTACGAGATAAAACTTATGAGTTAGTTATATTTTAATAAAAAGAGCACATTGCGATCAATATACAGCTTTATTCATAGTTTTAATCATCACCATTCTCCATCGATACTCCACAGCTACTACTATCACTAGTGAAAACAATACCTGGCCTACGAGATGAAATAGGCATATTCTACTGTTACTGTATATAGTATCAAGCAAAACATAAATTTAGTTTTATAATGTAGTCATTATCAACCTTCAATTATTAACTCATCAAAATCAATTTAATGTAAATTACTAAGTACCTAGATATTATACAAAATGTGTTGCCCTTTATTTGCATATAATCAACGATTCAACATCTATAGATAATTGTTTAAATTGAAATAATAAGAGATACCATTTCTCACATTTTAACAGTCAGTCTTATGCCTTGATCACACGTACCGAGCAAACGGGCGAGATAGTACTCGGCCTAGTAAATAGAAAGGGAGCCGAGCTACTGTCTCGCCGATTTTCCGCCGGGTAGCACTGTCTCGCCACTCTACTCGGTACTTGTGATCAGGGCATTAACTTAATTAGTTTTTGGTATATAACCAACATTGCTCAGTTCAATAAATCTAATAAATGACGGCACGAGCAGTACGAAGTTATAAGATAGAAAAGAACGTTACGTTACGTAGTAGTACGTTATTCCTTTTAAAAGAAACGCTAAAATGTATTTCCCGAAAGTCCCGAAAGAACCGGGATTTTTATTTTATTGTCCCGGTTCTTTACTAAGTTAAAATAACCGGGAAATCCCGGGATTTTCGGTTCTGGGACGTCCCGGGTGCAAACCGTAGCTGCGACTAGGGGCCGCAATGTACGGCACAGTGTTCGTGTTTAGTAGCGGCCACTATAAGTGGCCTATACTTATAGTGGCTGTAATGTGCGGGCCGCTCTAAGCACTTTCGCAGCCAAGAACCCGCCTAGCGGCGCCTACGCCGTAGTCGCTTTCTGCTACATACGAGGCAAACCAAAGGATCGGCTACTAGCGTAGCGCGTAGCGATTCTTGGTAGCGACAGTGTTAAGGGCTGACTCAGAGGAATTTGTAACTTGTATTAGCACCTAAACCTTGTACTTATGTTTGAAAATTGTTTGAACACAATTTAAATATTTTAAACAAATATTTTTAAAGTACATTATGAATCCGTAGTACACAAACAGAGGCGGTAAAACCGTGATATTAAATATTCATTACAGCCACTCAATTAGTGATTCGTACCGCGTTCGCGAATTTCTAACTTGTACTGGGTATTAATTGGAAAAAGATGAATAATATAGGATATTTGAGCAGAATAATTAACAGTGTCTTGTTAATATTTGTGTAAGTTAACGCCAACTTGGAGAATAAAATTAGCACTTTCGCTTAATTCGCGATAATTTAACGTCAAGCTACTTACTTTTTTTAACAAATACAAATGGCTTGGTTTTAGCCTTGCAAGTGTAATTGAAGACATAAATAGTAATCAAAATTCAAAATGGCGGGCACCAGACGCCTTAAAGTAAACAATAAAAAATAAATAAGTCGATGAACTGTTGGATATCGTTAAATAGGTATTTCAAAATAATTATTAGGTTTCTTTAATATTTTTTAGTTAAAATAACAGTTTAGGATTTATAACGATTAAGAGTTGGCTAAATAACAATTTTTTGGAGAGCTTTATCTCGGTAAGTATGGCACCTACAGAGCTTGACTACGCTCTGGTTAAGCAAACGTACATAGATTTTTATTTAAAAACCGCATAGTTTAGGATTTATTTGACAATACCAAAAAAAGTACAAAAATTTCGTAGTCTTTCGAGTGCCGCAAACTTAGCACATGTCTATAGAAGCTGCAAACTTGGATATACGGTACTGGTAGAGGTTTTAATAACATAAAAAACCGGCCAAGTGCGAGTCGGACTCGCACACGAAGGGTTCCGTACCATTATCTATAAAACCAGTTAAAAAAAGTTTGTTGTATGGGAGCCCCCCTTAAATATTAATTTCATTTTGTTTTTATTATTTGTTGTTATAGCGGCAACAGAAATACATAATCTGTGAAAGTTTCTACTGTCTAGCTATCACTGTTCTTGAGTTACAGCCTGGTGACAGACAGACAGACGGACAGCGAAGTCTCAGTAAAAGGGTCCCGTTTTTACCCTTTGGGTGCGGAACCCTAAAAATACGCCTAGCCGATAGCTTGCGATTTTTGCGGTCAAATATGAGTGTCCTAAATAGCTATTAAGAAGGTGGCAGGGCTGTACGTGAGTCCCATTGGAAGCCTTGGAAAGCACATACAGTAATTAAGGGATATTAATATAGAATATTGGCACGCGGTATGCCGATATTGCGCCCTACCATCGATAGCGGCAGAATACTTCAGATACCTGTGACGTCATTACCCCTGCTTCATTCCCTTAGAACGTTTTCTCTGGAGAGTTCATACATGACTGAGACTGTGAATATTTGCTATAGTGGCTTTGTGAGTAGTGGAATAAAACTCGCGAGATAGTCTAATATTAAATTTTATTTTTATTTGGAAAACAATAATTGTCAAAAATATTTTATATAATTATTGAACCGGCTCACGAAAATGCACGAGAATTGGTTGAGAAATGCAACTTGTAGAGGGAAATAGCCTGACATCTAGACATCTGCTCCGCTATACCGTACCTTGTTTTAATCTCCCCTCACCGTTCACCCACAAATATATCTTGATGCCGCGATTCGTAGTAACTGAGCTTGGGTAGAGGTCTGATTTCGTTATGCATGATGTGAGGCGCATGTGTGTGTACAGAATAATAATAATAAATAATAATAATAATAAATATAAGGGGACAATCTTACACAAACCGACCTAGTCACATAGTAAGCTCAGTAAGGCTTGTGTTATGGGTACTAGACGACAATATATATAATAGATATAAATACTTAAATACATAGAAAATAACGCGAACAGAATATCAGCCGGATATACGAAAGAATATTGTTCCGAAATTAAAAGAGAACTTCGTTCGCCTCGGTCGCTCGTTCTGCAAGCATTGGTAGATGATAAGATGCTGAGGGTTGATCGAAACGTTTCAAACGCGCATTAGGCCAACTTAACTTTTATTTTAACTATGCATAAAGTGACATTGAGATCTACCTGACGCGCGTACGACCAGCTGAAGTACAATCGAGTAGAAATGTTGTTCAAATTGTGACGCTGACTGTACCATATAGCTGGTCCAATGATGGAGATAGAAGGTCGCCATATGAACTTGAGCACAAGATAATCCCGTTCTGTTGGCAATCAGATAAGAATCTACCTTCTCCGTCTAATTACTTTAAGCAAGCATATAAAAACGAAAATAAAACTTAGGTATACCGTAAACGTAGACTTAAAACTTGACGGTTTATTACGGCTTCAGCTCAGAAACTTTATTTCCCGGAAAATTCCGCTAAGGCGTCAAACGCAAAAACAGAAATTGCGCCCGTACTTCAAAGTGAACTAAGTCAACCAGGCTCCATTTTGTTTATCTTGATCAAATCGTACCTACGCCCAAATCAAATACTCGGAATGAATTCCGGGTAAGGCTCATCAATCGTTATCCTGCCTACACTAATTAATATAATGGAGAACAAACAACCGGGGGGTAGACACCCAATGTTTGTGCCGTTTTAGCCGATGTAATTAATAACCTTGCCCAGCGTTTGTGGAGCTACCTAGGGCATGGCCAAAGAGTAGCCGTATACTGTAGAACATACATCTGCACGGCTATCACAAGGAGTCTCTAAGTCTCTTTCTAAGTTTTCTAATAAGAGAGAGACGGATACTGCGAGAAAAATCGAGAGAGCTCGCGCACCGTCTTGTATCACAAGACTGTCAAGCCGTGCTGACAGCGTTGGGAACTGATTTAGATGCATCACACAGCCGCAGCATCCCACTCGAGAGTGTGGAGCCGCGTTGAATATTTTATTTATTTAAAATAATTACACAAGATTGCAGTTAAAAACAAAGTCACTGTGAGTTACAAATCCACACTAATATCATGAAATGCGAAAATGTGTCAGTTTGTCTGCCTGTCTGTCAGTTTGTCTGTGTAATTCACGCCTGAACCACTGAAGCGATTTAGATGAAATTCAGTATAGAAATAGTTTGAGGTCCAGGGAAGGACATAGGACAGTTTACATCCCGGAAATCATTCCCTAAAGGGGTGAACTTAGGGGTCGAAGTTTGTATGGAGCTAAGATATAAACGAGTTCGACGCGGACGGAGTCGCGGGCAGAAGCTAGTAAGATAGATATAGGTACTGCACCACCTCACACACCTTAAACATTTACGACATACGATTCCCCAACTACTTCAATTCATCAACCTGTCAATTCTAAACGTTACATTTTGTATGGGAAAATGACAGATGAATTGGCCTTACGTATGTTCTAAAAGTTAAGTGATCATCCCTCTGGTTGCCTATGTGTAGGTCTAGACATTTAAATGTTCTTTGCCCCTAAATCCGTAGTTAACATTTCTCTCGTTTTCTGTAAACATATCGTTTAACATTAATTTATTTCGAAATCGTTTTCAATGTTCAATGATACCGTTGGTGAAGACTATCTAGTGATTTTAAATTAATTCTGAATAGCCAAGTTCATTCCGTTTACAAAACTCTGTATTTCCACCAGTGGGATCAAAGTTTAAAGATGCGTAGTTTCTTAACAAATATTTTCAAGTGACAATTAAATGCGAGGTTATTTTGGAACTTGTGTCACCTATTTATAATTTTATTCAAACACACTAACCTAACAGGGTTTTGACCATTAGAAACCTTAAGGTGCTGATATTTGTTCTATGCTATATAAAATTACTTAGGTACACTGAGATTCATTTAAGAACTTAGTTATTAAACTAAATAATAAAGGTTTATAAATTTTTGCATTTCAGTTTTTTTCGGCGGTTTAATTTTTTTGGTAAAATGTTTTTATTTTTCAATTTTCTGTGGCTTACTTTAGTTAATTACTAACTAAATTACTAGTTACTTACACGCAATATTTGTGATTACTCTCTGCATATGTGGTCATACATTTCAACCAGTTAGTGAACAATCAATCATCCCATGTTTTCCTACCCGTAGGGTTGGAATTTTTATTTAAAATGTATGTGGGACCAACTTCAAGTTCAAATGTCAAACTAAGGTGCACGCGACTTGTCGCGTCGCACGGGGAAAGGTCGAGTGCGCTCCGTCGATCGTTAGAATAGTAGTGAAAATGTTCGTATTCGTAGCGATGTTTGGCTCTATGAAAAGAATATAATAGAAATGAATTTATTGCCAGCCAAAATAACACCAAATCACAATTTCGTTCTTAATTAGGAAACACAATATATAAAAAATCAACTTAATAAGTACCAACTTAAACTAAAAATAACATGTACGTAAAGAAGACTGGTGGTGCTGCTATAGTGACCGCAAGTGGGTTATGCGCGGTTCTATTCGCTGGACAGTTCGAAAAATACAAAAATGGAGAAAGCTTGATATTACATATGAATAATCAAGTCTATTAGCCGCACCTTAAGGAAATAGATAAATTAGATATTATGTCTTTAATTTCCGATATATTGCTATGTAGCAATATCTCTGCTAAATATATCAGACCTCCCGATAGGTAGATAAGCACTTATGTAAGAAAATAGTCATAAGTATGTACCTACTTAAACGATACAACAGGGAACAAGTATAATGGAATGGAACACTAAAACATATCTACGCCTGAAGACTAGGACAAGACTCGAACTTGTGCACTCTGTATTGCCGCGGTACGATATTTGATCGCGGTAACTTTCATGTTAAATTGACACGAAATAGAAATATTTAATACCTGCTTAAAATAATTTGTTTAGTTATGAGGAATTATGTAGTTATTACTATTTTCTTACATAAGGACTTAGAAGGTCAGATGTCTGTCGCTTTCTAAAAACTAGTGTCTTTTTATTTTATACAACAACGGTGGCAAACAAGCGTACGGCCCGCCTGATGGTAAGCGGACACCGCAGCCTATAGACGCATGCAACTCCAAAGGAGTAACATGGGCGTTGACGACCCTTGATATGTTTGAGGATTCGCCGTGTTGACAGTGAAGGGACAAATGCCCTCGCTCTCAACACAACGCATCCTCGAGAGCTCCAGGAAGACAACACTACTACAGAGCAAGTAGTAGTGTTATTATGGCTGTGGTCTTCTGCAAGGCGGAGGTACTTCCCCAGGTGGGCTACTCCAAGTTCGAGCGGGGTGACATTTCGCTGTGCCCTACTCACCATACTACACCTACACCAATGGTTTAGATGCGAATTGCCTAAGCTGACCTCGGATCCTTTAGGGTACGACGGGAAATACACTAGGAGAATGATTAATGAAAAATTTCTTCCATTAACTGTTTGGGGGCGTTCGTTCTGAACGCACAGGAAAACGCAATTTTCATATTTTTTTAATTTAATAATCAGTGTAGGTATACAAAACTGGCTGTGACGAACAGACTCAGAGTGTTCCGTTGGATCAATTTTGCTGCGGAATACTAAAAACAGTTACCAGGGTCTCATAAAACTGTCGGAACAGTCATGCCAGTGTAAGACTTAATATTCGGGATAGTATACATATTTTATCCGGTGGGTCTGCCTGGGTTCTTCGTTATACACTAGCGGAGCCGCTCGGGTATATTGTATCTAATTAGAATCTGTAGACGACTATTTAATTAGCCATATACTTATGGAAGCTCTGTTTGAAATGTATAAAAGATTACATTGAGAACATCGTTTGTTTCCTTTTCTTGGCGCAAGGGAAGGGACCATTGATTGATTATAAAATAGATACGAGCAAATTTACCTACGTAAAATATTTTCAAAATTACACTGAAAAGTATTTAAGGTAAACGTCATACTCCTCGACGTTGGGCTAGAGGACATGGGTAATTTATGACAATGCAATATGGGTTAATTTTAGAACTTAGAGGATTTTTCTTAATTCGAATTTAAGCCATTCACACAGAACAGAGGGCCTACCGTGTAACGAAAACGAACTTTGTTCGTGTACCTCCCTCTCTGTCGCTCAAACTAGCAAGTATGACAGAGAGGAACATACACGAACGAAGTTCGTTTTTGTTTCGCGGTAGCCCCTCAGAAACTACGAGTAGTTACCAGATATGGCGGATTCCATTACGTATACAAAGTTTTATGTTATTTTAGCGTGTCGTTTTAAAATGACAACTAATCTACTCTCCAAAAACCCTTCAATAGTTTCATGTTTGAATCTACGATGCCACAGGCAAAAACACACAAATACAGATATATATACACTTTAAACTGATGACATGCTGAAAAATTAAATACTTCAGCGGAATACAAAATAAACCGGTATTTTTGTATGAAAACAATACCAGTATTCAGTCCCCGTTGCCTTATCTATTCTCTGGGTAACCATATCCCTGGCATGGTCACCCGAGGCGATCTGCGCCAGTAATGCTAGTTAGAGTAATGAAAGCTTGAGTTGTGCTTGCCCTTTATTATCTCTTCGTAGCTTCTAATTATTTTGTAACGCAATATGCACTGTCTTTTCATTCGAAAGCTTTTTGAAATGTTCAAACGCCAATGTTTTTAGACTCTTGGAGTTAAGAAAGTTACTATTGTATAAATAGACTCGTCCTGTCCAAGGGTTTTCTTCTGATTTCTGCCCGATGTTCTCAATAAAGGACAATTAATTTTGTATGGGTTCAGTAAAGGTTTAGATTGAGAAATTATTTATGCCTTTAAAGTAATTAAGATTTGGAGTATAAGTTCAATGTAAAAGACACAAATGTACGCGATTGGTAAAAGTAATTTGTTTAAGTAACTAATCTTAACATATGGGGCGCTCTGCTCATAAGCCTTTTCCGTTACAAACATAATGGGAAAATCCATGTTATCGGCTACAAGCGTAAATACGAAATTGTTGGCAGTGAATGTGTTCAGCGCCGATCACGACGCACAACGCGTCAGAGCGCTAATAGAGCTCGCTGCAAATGGATATCATCCTGCTGCGGACTATGCTATGGCCTAGCGTGGCGGTGAGTAGGTTAACGTGTCCAGTCAATATGCTTGCTAGCTATGCCTGGACAAGGTTTAGCGCTGTTTAATCTCTCAAATAGTCCCAGAACCTTCACAAATTGACCGAGATACAACCACTATGTGTCAATTGAGCATGTTTCGTATTAATTTCAATGTTATTCACTTTTTTCCAATTCATGTTATTTAGGTTATCATAAATTGTTTGGCGTCACAGTAATGTTACACGCAACTGCAAACAATTTTTATTCAAAGATAAAACAATATATTTTAGCGTCTTGATGTGCACTTGACCTTAATGCCGTCTCAAAGACTACAATGATTCTTAACCTCCGTTCTGAATACTTGACTTCAACTCAGTCTGAGCACGCACACTACCAGCATAATTACAAACAAGCGACGCTCGTACTTACGCAGATAGCTGGGGGCTACTCATAAGTCATTAGTTAGGCGGCCCACGTTTTAACGAGGTCCTTAGGAAAGGAAAGTGGGCGCGGTAAATAACGCCACCTGAGCTCGCATCATGTACTGTTCCGAGGCAAAAAATATTAAGGCTCTATGAAATTCTTGTGTCCTTAAGTCCTCCTTTTAGTACGGTGTTTGGAAACGGTGCGTTTTTGATATAGCGGAGTTGTTACGATGTTTTCTTTAGGACAAAACTTAAGGAAGTGAGTGGTGGTTGGAAATTTTCTGTGTTGGAATACTAGGGCAGATAAAAGATTTCAACTAAGTAGCGGATATGGTGGTATCAGATAATTAATTAACAAAAGTTATAGTATCAGTGTATTAAAACTACTCTTTTAAAGTAGCCTCGCAGGTAGCCACGCTCTAGGCCCTTCATTTATTTATTTTTAACCGACTTCAAAAGAAAGGAGGAGGTTCTCAATTCGGCTGTATTTTTTTTGTAAAATTTTGTTACCTTAGAACTCCGTCATTGAAACGCCGATTCAAAAAATTTTTTTTGTATGTATATACTAAGAGGTAGGTCCCATTTTTTTCAAAATTCTGTTAAATGATGGGATCCATGAGGAATTGAGGGAACTCCTTAATTTTATTAGGCACGCGTGTAGTGATTTTGGTATTTTCTATTACTTATAACTCGTGCATTCCCATCCGGAATCATAAATTTGGTGGCGAGGAATTGATGATGAAGACCACAGATGACTTATAGAATTCCTCAATTACGTACTTACTTAAAAGTGCAAAAGTACGTCACAGGTTCTGATAAGATTCCGTTGAAATAGGAACGAATGAAGTGCCATTGGTGATGATCTTGGGGAATCGATGGAAGTCCTCAAATATTATCGGCCCACTTACAGCGATTCCGTTTTTTTTCTATAGTTATCAACGCATTTGCTATCGGAAATCAGTTCATGTGGTAAATTGTAAAAAAAAATAGAATAGAATAGAATAGAATAGAAAACGTTTATTCGTGACACATACAAAACGATAACAAAAGTGAACACAGAAACAAAAACAACAGACACACAAACAGAAACAAATAGGAAATGTTCTCGTGGCTTGGCGGAGTACTAAATAGAAGTCGGTTAAAACTTTGTTTTTAAAGTAAATTATTATTATTTCCTTTATCGTTTAGGGTCAGATAGCTCCGACAGTGAATATGTTAAAGTCGCGTCTGACCTGTCGATTTTGTTACGAGACGTATATGTATGACATTGACTTTCAGATTTGTGACGACCCGTAACTATCCGTTATGAGATAAATAAATAAAAGAAAATACCCCAATGCAATTTTTTTACACACAGTCAGGTTTCCTTAAGACAATAAAGAAACTTAAACATATATTGACTTGTACGAGGTGAGAACTGTGAGACCGCCCTAGCAGACCGGCGGACTGGTAAATGAAGATTAGACCTACAAATGTCCCTCCCGATTAAAGAACAAATGAGGGTCTTAAGTAGCCCTTACTTTCGACCCTAATATCACCCGGAGAGATAGGTCGTACAATCTGGAAATAATACCCGTATTCCATGCTCGGAAATAAAGAGGACTCTTGAGGTTTCCGTCTGTTAAAATTATGCCCACTTACTGAAAAGCTATAAATGCGTATTTGGAGTGTACGGGCTGAGAAGGTAAGAGTTCGTTGGTGGAAAGTTTGATAACCTTTTATTTTAAAAAACATAGGTAAGTAGCGAAAGAACCGTGTATCGGTTTGAAATATGTTGAACGTAAGCAGTAGTGGTTAAAGTTTTTAAAGCTGTTCTAAAAACAGGACATGGGTATTTTTAATTACGTAGATTACGTGCTAGGTTTTAAATGTAGTACAATTTACAAGCTATCGTTTAACGAAATATTCTCATCGGCCGGACCAAGCTGGAGCACATTCTACTGGATACCCTTATAACGAAATTTGAACGGTAAAATGTAATACCTATTAAGTATAGTACAGTAGAGGAGCAATTAAATACCGGGTGGAAAGGCACGACGATCCATTCCGCAAAGGGGGGTAAGTTTAAGTGATGGAGAATCGATTCGTAATGTTTAGATTTTGGTTACGAACAATTAGTAAAAATATTAAAATTAAGTAATTAATGTTCTTCTTAGCGACAACCCTAAAATTACTACGTACTAATAATTTTATATACGTATTGATAAAGGTCACTGACCCTTGCGTTATTGTTAAAATATTACTGAACCCAATGAGGGTTGTCACTTGCAGTATTTTGCATTAAAAGTTAACTGCCTATAACTTCTAAACGCTTACGAATATCAGCCTAGTTTCTTTAGAGGAAAAACAGTACTCAACCTAAACAATCCCCCTTTTGCGGAAAGGATCGTCGTGTCTTTCCACCTGTATACTTAAAGCAAACTACTAGCGTTTCAGAATCGTATAATAGTTACAAACTAAAAGCAATATAGCCTCCAAACTGAAAGCTTTTGACAGTAAAAGTCACTTAGGAATTCAGGGCCCAGCCAAAAGTATCTTATTTGAAAATCTGATTTAACAGTCTGCCGGGAAGGTTTGGGAGGTCGAAAAAAGTGTTCGATTATACCTACGTATTAAAACAATGCTGGATTTGTCTTTTTGACATGTATTCAGAGCAATGACGCGTAAATTAATGTCGGAGAGGCAACCGGATGGCTCGCGGTATTTGAGCTCCCGAAGTGTTGTGGAACCGCCCTGTGCAACCCGAATTGACCCAACTGTGACGGGTTCGGAAATAGGAGGGGGGTGGTAAAAAAATTGTCGCGAGGCAACCGACTGAAACGTGGTAGCCTGAAAGTGTGTACGCTGTTTATATAATGAATTTTTTATGCCATCCCTCCAAGTGCGACTGGAGCCGAGTAAGCGAGCGAAGAAAAAAGAAAAGACAGGCAACCCAGGCAACCGTTTGAAAATTGGCGTGCTTGTTCTTCATCACATACAGACACTGTCAAAAATATTCCATCCGTCCCGGCCGGCCGGTTATCGAGCCGTCAGAGTTGGAAGCCGGAATAAATGGTGTTGGACGAGAACTTAGGAAGAATGCACTTAAAATCTTTGAAATCGGATGGCATTTGTCTTTCGAGCCTTTTAAGATGTGATAAATGATATGCACAAATGCCATCCCTCTCCCATGAAATTTCATCCCGCCGTGGCCACCCGCGACAATTACAAACGCGAAATTCGTCAAATTGGAATACGCGCAATAATAGTAAATTGTGATATAAGTGAGGTATGTTGACAATTACATCAGAGGCAAAATTGTTCACGCGAACCGTAGGTGTAAATAAGAAAGCCGAGAATGTAATTAATTATCAAAGCTCACGCGTTTCAATACGACGTTTTTAAACACATTTTGCGAGGAAAAAAAACTATAGGCCTGCCAAGTTATTTTCTTTACTTAATGATGACAACAGGTTTTTACTCCAATATTGCACATCGCCAAGAATTTCCAGTGGCGTCCATTCTAATTATCACTTTTCTAGTCACCACGAGTCAACATTTTTGATAATAACCAAGCGCGCATTAACAATGTTTACAAATATTTGTGGAGTGAAATAACCTATAATGGCGCGCAACATTTTTATTTCGTGAAGTTTGCACAGTGCGCATGGATGTGGATGTGTTAGGCCAGACTTAGATATAGTCTCTAAACAGCCAATACAAAATCAAATAAATATTTTCATTTTAAAATGTTATCTTTTGCTAATTCATGTAAAATAATGTTATCAAAAGTGAATAGTTTTACTAAATTAAACGTTTCTATATCATATCCAAAAAGAAATAGTCAATTAATTAACAAAAAAGATTTAAGTAATTTGTTTAGTCGAGTAAGAATCCATTTGCCGAGAATTAAAAAAAAGCTGTACATTCTGACTGTGACTTAATCGGGATATAACCATAACACACAAGTATCGTAATTTTATAAAACACGCGTGTTTAATACCCAGGATTATGAGCCTAAAAGCGACATAATAAGAGGTAGGTACGTTACGAGCAAGTGTGTTGCAAAAGGTTTTACAATCAATTGCCAGTGGGCAATTTTCGCGTGGGAGGCAAGGTGCGGAGTCTCTAGTTGCTGTACTATTCACCGGTATTTACGACTTCCGGTGTCCGCTTACAGGCTGTATGCTTGTTTGTCACAGGCATGGTACAAAAACCGGCCAAGTGCGAGTCGAACTCGGGCACGAAGGGTTCCGTATCATTATCTATAAAAACGGCAAAAAAATACGTTTGCTGTATGGGAGCCCCCCTTCAATATTTATTTCATTTTGTTTTTAGTATTTGTTGTTACAGCGGCAACAGAAATATATAATTTGTGAAAATTTCAACTGTCTAGCTATCGCGGTTCTTAAGATACAGCCGACAGTCTTAGTAATAGGGTCCCGTTTTTACACATTGGGTACGTACGGGACCCTTAAAATATCCGCCGTGATTGAGGGTCGCGAACGCTCAACTCTCCATACAAACGTAGTAGTTGGGTTCTCATTAAACGACGTACCTACTTCAATAACATGAAACTTTGTATAAACAATGGATCCACCATCCCGTCGAAAACAAGGTTCAGTTGCTAAAATGACCGAGTGGAATTGACTTATTTTTTCTATTATAATTATTTGCAAAAAAAAATTGTTACCGACCCAGATGTAGCGGATCCCAATGTACATAAAAACTTTAATGTTATTTCAAAATAAGAGACAAACTAAGTAGCGTAGCGACAACAAGATATGAGTTTTATAGATGAACCGAGTTACGAAAGCTAATGTAATTTCAACGCCCATAAATAAATAAAATATGAACGGACAAATCGAACTAGCCATGCTTAACCAATAAGTGGTTTACTAGCCGGTAAACTCAATAAGGCTTATAGTTATTGCTAAGTATTAGAGGACAATATATTTAATAAATACCCACCTCACCACTCATGCTCACCTTAAGGAGCACTATCTGTCTTTGCCAAGATTCCTCATAGATACTATTTTTCTTATTATTCTTTTTTATTTTCCGTCTCTATGGTTATGCTCTATGTATATGTATTTATGTAGGAATTTATGTATGTTTATTGTATGCTTTATGTGTATATGTTTATTATTGATTTAATTGTGTATGTTGGAAGTTCGTTTACTTCCAATTTTGCCACCTTACCTATAATGTAAATTTTGTTGCTATTTCTACGCTACCTAAAGGTTGTCTGGAAGAGATCGCTCTTTAGCGATAAGGCCGCCTGTTGTCAACATATATTTTTTAATAAGTTATTATGTCTATTTGATTCATGTTTTGAGGTGTGCAATAAAGAGTATTTGTATTGTATTGTATTGGAAATATAAATACTTAACTAC
Organism: Epinotia demarniana; assembly: GCA_945867215.1. Classification (NCBI taxonomy): domain Eukaryota; kingdom Metazoa; phylum Arthropoda; class Insecta; order Lepidoptera; family Tortricidae; genus Epinotia; species Epinotia demarniana. The sequence goes on from OX244262.1 coordinate 6,246,931, forward strand.
ATAGTAAATATCCAAAACCACATGCAGGAAGGGGCAGTGCAGCAAGAAACAAATAATATTCATGCTAATCACACAAATGCTGGCCCTTACCGGGATTCGAACCCGGGATCTTCGGGTTCGTAGGCAGCGTCGCTACCCACTAAGCTAGCCGGTCGTCAAAATCGCCTTCGCACTTTGAAAAGGCCATAACACTTGCCTCTAAGTACCTTATTACTAAAAACTGGATAGAACAGTACAGTCTGAAAGTACCTACAATTCGATTATTTTCACGTTCGTTTAAAATTAGGTAAACTTTATTACTTTATTAGATTTTTGAATTAGATTTATAGATGAGTTTTACAAATATTTCTGTAAGTATTATCGAATAAGAAAGGTCAGACGAAGGTTTTATTATACAATAACCACTCATGTGTTTCGTGTTCATAGGACATTATAATCAGTTTTCTTATGTTTGTTAGTAACATATGTACTTATAGAGACACGATTTCCACCCATCTGATTCATCATTATCCTAGCATTGTTCCCGGTCGTGCCCTGAAGGACCCCGGGGTCCGCTTTGACCCATCTATTTAACACTTTCGCAACCAAGAACCCGCCTAGCGGGCGCCTACGCCGTAGTCGCTTTCCGCTACGTACGAGGAAAACCACAGGATCGGCTACGAGCGTAGCGCGTAGCGATTCTTGGTAGCGAAAGTGTTAATGGATGAAAGAATAGAAAACTTAGCATTAGTATAATTATTCTATGACTATGAGCTTCACACTTTGATTAGTGATCAGTATAAAATTGGTCCGTTAAACATTGATTTTTGAATTTTTAGGTATCCATAGTCTGGCCAGGATCTTTTTTGCAAAATATATATTAATGTACTAAATTCCATATTAAATACTTATCATCCATTTTACAGATGGGTGAAGGTCGGGAATTCGTGTTTAAGGCTAATATAATCTCACAATCTTCAATATGGATGTAATTCTATATTCTATGCAACAGAACTATTTCTCATCTGGCACACTCTTCTGAACTTGTTAGCAATTTCTAAGAATGTCAATGCTGCCGAGTCTACCTTGAACTAGTTCTATATACGCGTTATATAACTGGGTTCCCAGCTGGCCTTAGTTGCCGTTATGTTTGTTGTTCACGGCAAGTACAGCTTTCTTAGTGAAACGCAAAACATTGGGGCAAGTGTACACCAGCGATTGAAACCCTTCATGTTGATGCTGATTAGGTAAGGTAAGAGAACCACCAAAGGACGAAAAAAGGCTGAAGCCTCAATCAAAGGGTTCAATAATAAACTGTCTAAAGAGCTATTACAACTCAAAAGGCACAAAACCTGCGCAGTGACGAGAATCCTGACAGGTCACTGCAAACTAAACAAACACCTGTTTCAAATGGGTATGAAACAGGATGCAACTTGCAGGTTCTGCCAGGAGACAGAGGAAACAGCAATGCACGTTCTCTGCTCCTGCGGAACACTCATGCACAAAGGAAGTATTTACCTAGGGCGACATATGGTGCACCCAGAGGAGGTACGAGGCAACGGGCCTTAACGGGCTGCTGGTCGAAGCGGCATATAAAGGCCCACAAATCAACAATAATAAAATAAAGTAAGAGAACCCGAGGATGTGTTGTGTTATGAGTGATCCCGCGTTCGTGTCTAACTGTCAACATAATGTATTAGGTCGGCAGCGTGCTAGTGATTGTTCTGGTGTCGCAAGCGTCCATAGACGATGGTGTCTGCTTACCACACACGCCGTATACCTACTTGTTTACCACCGCCATATTGTAAAAAAAGTATGCGATTTCTAGGAAATATGGCATGTGCTTTCTTTATAAACATATTTAATAACCGAACCTGGTACATTAAGTCTTACTTCTCTCTGATAACGTAGATAAACGAAGAAACTTCGTAAATCATACCGGTTAAGATTCTACTTTGAAAAAAAAAAACGAAGCATTGAAAGTACAATTTGCATGTAATGGTAAGTCAGGTAGGTCTTAAAAATATCAAGTAGATTTTATTCAAAATTAAGACCATTAAAAATTACACATTTGAAATAAAAATAAAAATAAATAATTAAATATTAAGGGGACAATGTTACACAAGTCGACCCAGTCCCAAACTAAGCAAAGCTTGTACTATGGGTACTTAACGACGATATACATACTTATATAGTAGAAAACATTCATGACTCGGGAACAAATGTTCGTTCTCATCAGACAAATAAATGTCCTTACAGTGTACGAGATTTAGGACTTGTCTTTGGACAGGGGATCGATTTTTGAATCTCACCTAGTGACTAATTCTCACCGATGTGAGTGTTTTCCGAAAGTTCGTATTTTTGAAACTCACCGGTGACTTACATTTGTCATACCTATGATATCGATAAGACCTGTCGTCATGTATGGAGCGGAATGTTGGGCCGCAAAGATGACGGATGAAACGAGATTGCATGTTGCGGAGATGAGAATGTTGAGATGGATGTGTGGCGTGACGAGATTGGATCGTGTAAGGAATGAGTATATAAGAGGAAGCCTGAAAGTAGCACCGATAACTGAAAAGCTGAGAGCAAATCGTTTACGGTGGTATGGACATGTAATGCGGAGGGATGATAGTCATGTTACTAGAAGGGCATTAAGTATGAATGTGGAGGGATGTAAGAGAAGAGGTAGGCCAAGGAAAAGGTGGATGGACTGCGTGAGAGACGATATGAACAGGAAAGATGTGTGTGATGAGTTGACGGGCGACAGAGAGGTATGGAAGAAAAAAACATGCTGCGCCGACCCCAAGTAAATGGGATAAGGACAAGCGAATGATGATGACAGACTCCAAACGATTGAAGCAGTATATCACTAAATTTAAAAATAAAAAGTCGTAGGACGTAATGGTTTGCGTACCGAGTTTTCAATGCTAATTTCTATACAAAGAAGCCGTAAAAAAATATGACAATAATTTTAGAAGTGCTAAAAAGAGCGTGCATGGAGATTGAACTTTGTTTTGTAACTCGGAAGCGATTGAAACTTTTTTATTATTTCGATGAGCAGTGCCAATTTACGTTATATGGGTGTCGCGATGTGTCAAAAGACCAGTTCCAAATCTCGAACACTGTAGCAGGATTCGAACCCAAGACCTCTTGCTTCGTAGGCAGGGTCACTACCAACTAGGCTAAAGCGGTCGTCGTAAATGTAGGTAATCTGCCTAACACTTTTAAGGAATACAAGCGAGAGGTTACTCACTTATGTTCTGAAACTAAAGGGCCACTGACCCGATTTGATTCAGTAGTTGCCAAGTATGTCGGGAGCCAAAGTTTTACCCCTAGGCACCTTAATTAGCCACGCGAAGACTTCGCAGTTAAGTAGGCATGGTCTTTGTTCAAAAGGTCCTAAATATCTGTTATCGTTGCAGGAAATCGCTAGCGTGGAAGCAACCTAAGTTACTCGTCGACCGTGGGTGCCGAGTAATGGTCTAACTCGGCCCATAATTATGATATACTCTACGTAAGTTTAAGGTTGTCATCTTTCCGGGTCAGAATAAAAGGGGTTTTAAGGGAGGCCTCGGCACACTTATGACGTTAATGTTTATGAGTTTGTGCAAGTAACTCCAAAAAACTATTTGGTCATTATTGTTAAGCAAGAGTTTATACATTCACACAAAAGAAAATTGGTACCACTACATAGTATATAACAAAGTCGCTACCCGCAGTCTGTCCCTATGTATGCCTAGATCTTTAAAACTAAGCAACGGATTTTGATGCGGTTTTTTTAATAGATAGTGTGATTCAAGAGGAAGGCATATATAATACAGTACCCGTGCGAAGCCGGGGCTGGTTGCTAGTTAGGGTATAAATGCGTTTATTTGCAAAAAAGATACTATGGCGAGTTCAAACCTCATTTGAAAGTGGAAGAAAATGGAAGAAAATCGTGTACTTAAATACGATTTTAGTGTGTTTTAAGTTTTAGAGTTTTTTGATGTAGCCACTAAGTTTAAAAATATTAATATCATGACATTGCATTGTCAATATATCTATGAAAATATTGTGTATGTACATAAAAACATTGTCAATTTTAGGAGAAACTGTGACATACATGATATTAATACTAGAAATAAGCATAAGCTCGCGGTGCCCACCACTCGGCTCCAAAAAATAAAAAAATCATTCATGGGTAATTGTGTAAGGTTTTATAACAAACTTCCTGGAAACGTAACTGAGTTATCTATTAATAAATTCAAAAACTATGTGAAACGTAAACTTATTTCTAAAGCTTATTATAGCGCACAAGACTACATGAATGATAAAACTTCTTGGGACTAATTTTGACTGGATTTATAATTTATTTATTCCGTTTGGAAAAATTTGACATTGTGTTTTTAGTTAATTATTCTCGTTTTATTTATTTTTTGACATTAGATTGTCTTTCTAGAAACATTCTAGACTAGTATTTTTTTATATAAAATTTTAAATATTTCATTTAAATGTTACTTTTTATGTTTAATAAATTACTCGAAGTAATTACCTTAAGATTATGTTTCTACCTGACGATTTGAAAGTGCTTGTTACTGGGCCTACTTGAATAAATATAATTTTGAGTTTGAGTTTGAGTTTGAGGACATTTTTAACCAACTCCAAAAAAGAGGTGGTTCGCAATTCATCTGATTCTTTTAATTTTTAACCCCGGACACAAAAAGAAAGGTGTTATAAATTTAACGTGTCTGTCTGTGTATCTGTGTGTCTGTGTGTTGGTGTGATGGCCGTTTGTGATATATTGGACTTTGAAATGAAAATGTCGGGGATTTTTCAACTTTCTAAGTTGTAGTTATTTATGTATGATCGAAGACGATATAATAATAATATAATATAACTGATAACTCGAAGACGCATGAAACGATTTGGAATATTCTCTTTTTGTTTGAAAGGGTACCTATGCCTTCCAGGTGGTTCCATGATCACCAAGTCAGGATCTGATGATGGGTGCCTAGAAAAATCGGGGAAACTCTTCAAATAAGGTGAAGCACTGAATTGAAGGCGGTAAAAACTTTTTTTAGTAAATTATTTTCGCCTGTCCTATCATATGCAGCTCATTGCATATTCCCAGTACACTATTCACCTATTCTTATTCACAGCAAACGGTGAAAATTAGCGTTTTTCCAAACTATTTATTACAAAGCTCATAAATAGCGTTCGAGGAATCTTTAGAGCGAGCCAGAATATATGGAGCTATTCCCATTTCTTTTTTGTAAACCGTTTGAACGGCGCACGTAAAAAAGTCGGGCTTTTGTTCGATTCGCATCCCTTATTTATGTATGAATGAGCCATTAGTTCCAACGGTCGCCGCGGTCGCCCGGGGCGCGGCGGTAGCAGACATAGCGCTGAGGAGACACAGAAGAGATATATAATACTCATAGTTATTTATTTGTAAAAGAGAAATTATTAATTATAAATTATACAGCACAACATGTCCTGAATTTAAAATTATAGCAATGAGGCGATAAAAGTATGTTCATTTGACATTTTTGCCATATAAATGCGTCAAAGTTTACAGCCAAGCTTTTATTTAGTTTCACCCATTATTTGTCTGTCTGTAATCAAATCTTGCAAGTTAAATTTGGATCACTTCCCGGTTTACGATTTTTCGAAAAAAATAATAATAATATTATGACAGAGCTGATCTGATGATGGAGCTGGAAGATGGCCACAGGAACTCCGTAATTAAACGACGCAACCCCATCGAGTTTGGGCTCGTTAGAATAGTTTCAATGAGTAGTTGGAGATGTTATGCAGAAAAGTACAGTCGCCAATAAAAGCTTGAACAAAAAAAAAATTTTTTTTGACAGAAACTAAATTTAGTTGCACTACTGTTCCGACGAATACCTGCGTAGGTAAAGCCGCCATTGTTTGATCTCGCACTCTCCTTTCACGGTTCCCTAGGTTGGCTGCACAACACGGAACTACAAATGCGAGGGACTTGTTTTGCTTCAATACTTACCTACATAGGTACCTACAACACACGTCCTCGCTTAGCTAAATATTTAGAGAATCCACTTGGCCGGCAATACCTATTTACCCGGCCTCTTCAGTAATAATTCTATTATAGCAGACCACTATCTGTCTCTCGACTGATAGCTACTCAGCCGGCGAATCTACATCCTGATAACAATTTCTAATATCTTGTTAGTTCCAGGAACTAATTATTTATGTTTGCCACTTTAACTTTGTTTCAGACACCGGACTTGAAACCGTTCAGTGCTTAATTGCATATTTAGAATATTATATTACCAGGAATACTGAGGGTCATTCTACAACTTTCATTTCGCATTTAAATTGATATCAACGTATGCACTCGTTTTGACACTTTATTTCTTCGCAATATAATACACTAGCTTCTGCCCGCGTCTCCGTCCGCGTGGTTCTCGTTTATATCGCAGCTCCATACAAACTTTCACCCCCCATTTTACCCCTTTAGGGGATGATTTCGGGGATAAACACTATCCTATGTCACTCTCCATCCCTTCAAATATCTCCACTTAAAAAATCACGTCAATTCGTTGCTCTGTTTTGCCGTGAAAGACGGACAAACAAACAAACACATACACTTTCGCATTTATAATATTAGTATGGATGCGAAAGTGTGTCAGTCTCTTACCTTTTCACGCTTAAACCGCTGAATCGAGAAGAGATTAAATTTGGCATGGATATAGTTTTTTTTCTGGAAGTCGTCCCCTAATTGGGGGAAATCGGGGGCGGAAGTTTGTAGTGTTTTATGTTTGTATTTGTTTTGTTTCTTGTTTGCACGATATAAACGAGTTCCACGCGGACAAAGTCGAAGGCAAGAGCTAGTGTAATGCGAAACGTTGGTGCCAAATAGACCTACTGATACCAAGTTAGTTGAACTGGGAGTTTGCAAGTTTGAAACTGGCGCCGGAATTGCCAAGTGATTCGTACTTGACCAATTTTAGAGTTGATTTACTTTATAACATTTATTGGAATTGCTCGAGCGATTTATCGAAAAAAATATAACATTTACTGCGCTAATGAAATGGCGTAAAATATTAAACATTTAATTTTTCATAAAACGTATAGTAGGACAAGTAATAAAATAAAATTAAGTACTATAAGTATAAATCATTAATACATTACCACAAGTGATAAGTCCTAGTTCTTTCGAAGAACGATTCGTTACGTATTTATCTCAAAACTAGCTCAAACTAGTTCCAAAATAAACATTAATTTTAGGACATCAATTTTGTAATAAAATGGTGCAAGTTACGGTAGCGTGTACGCGTCTTGTACGCGTTGTCGTACTGTACCCGCAGAGTGCTGTATATATTAGCTGATCCATAGGCTGCACGTGTAGGAGTGGCAGTATGCTTTAAAAAGCGTAGCCTTACATTAATTCTTCCGCGGTGGTGTAGACAATGTTTTATGTAGATTGTACGTAAAGAAATGTTCGTCTATTTACCATCCCCATACAGCTATTTTTTTTGTTAACGGGTGTAAATCAACTTTTGTCCGTCAATAATTGCCATGGTCATAGGTCTCCTGTATCGCCTTTTTTATTACCATATGATGTAACATCTTCTATGCATATTATTAGAAGACCATAGTATAACATTTTGCTAAGATACTCTGCAATTTTATAACTGAATAACACCAGGAAATAGTTGATTGACCCAAATACACTGCTCACAACGTGATTACACTCTACAATACGATGAAGGATCCTTTTGCCTTGGTTCGTAACAGAGTTACTAAAGAAGAATATTTCTTTATTGTTATAATTCTTTTTGTCACTACGCTTATTTAGTTAGAAACCGAGTTAAAAACAATTAATAACGTTACACAAAATTTCAGGAGAATCGGTTGAGAAATGCGACTTATTTTCTCCTCTACAGGTCGTATTTGGGCCTATTCATTACTTTAAGGCTCTTAGTTACGGATAGAAATGAAACCGGAATGAAAGTGCTCGCTACTCGCCGGCGGTGGGACATGTACCTTAGATGTGACTTAACCCCTCATATAGACACGGATCCGTGCCAAGCATTTGAACATATAGTTTTCAATCTCGATGTCGTATTTTGTCTAGCCATTTTTGGCATCCGCATACGAGGGGTTGAGCATCACTTTAGTTAACCTTACTATGCATAGATATTCTTTCGATGTCATTGTTACTATGGCATTTTTTAACTCCCCATTTATCGACCGATTCTCGTGGAGAACACCCATCATACAAAATCTTTTTTGCCTAAGCTGAAACAAAGAACTTCGTTCATCATATCAGCCGAAAGACGTCCACTGCTGGACATAGGCCTCCCCCAAAGAGTGCCAAAGTGACCGATCCCGCGCTACCCGCATCCAGCGGACTCCCGCAACCTTCACCAGGTCATCAGTCCACCTTGTCGGGGGCCTACCCACGCTGCGCCTTCCGGTACGTGGAATCAAAGAACTTCGTTCACTCACGACTCAATAACATGTGATGATTATCGACACTATAAGGCTAAATACAACGATGTAAATTAGTAATAAAAAAGCGGCCAAGTGCGTGTCGGGCCACGCGCAGGGTAGGGTTCCGTAGTTGCCTGTCTGTCACAGAATGCGGACTTAAAAGGGGCTTTTGGGGTTTTTATTATAGCTTACCCTCGTAAATTTAAATTTTTATAACACACCAATGTATAGGGTCGTTTCGCCGGTTACGCGACCACCTTCGGTTAGCGACCACCTGAAGGACAAGGTTTTTTTTCTATTGAAGATAACGTGCCGTGAAAAAGTACCTCTACCGTCCACGGTAAAAGGTTCAAATTCCAATGACGATGTATATGCACCCGAAATTAAGTTCATTTGTTACCAGTTAACTAGTTAATTAGTTATGTCTACTACTCGTTAACTAGTTATGTATACTTACTTGTGATAGTTTTCCTTTTAAATTCATTATATGTATGCCACGAATTTTTTCACGTCCCCAGCCTAACCATTTAGCCGGCAGGGGGGGGGGGGACACACATGACTCGAACAAAAATTAGGGCTTTAAATCACATTATCTCGCAAACGCTTAACTGAGTTGAAAAATAGTTGTAGAAAACCCATAATATTTTTGAACAAGCTATCCAACGATACCCCACACTATAGGTTTAACAAGAAAAAAAAACATCATCTATTTACATGTAGGGGGGAAAAAAAACAGGATTTTTTTCTACCGTTTTGTCGGTTGTTGACCACGCACAACGAAGGGTTCCGTGCCTAATAAAAAGGTTGTATCGTTACTGAAATCTTACGGCACTTACGTCCTTTTCTTTAAGGAAGGCAGTTTTTTAGAAATATCTCGAAAACCTTTAAACCAATTTTTTAAATCTATGGTTCAAAAATTAGAGGGGGGGGGGGACACAATTTTAGTGACTTTCGGGGTCACTATCTCCGACTCTATTCACTTAATCAAAAAAAATTGCTGAGAAACCTTATATTTATTTTGAATGGCCTATCGATTGATGTGCCACACGTGGGCTTGCTATGAATTTTTTTTCTTTGACTTTCAGGTTTATGTATGGAGTGTATCCCTAAAACAATTATTTTTACCATATTAATTACAAAACTATGTAGCGACTAACAAAATACACCTGTCCTCCATTTTTTTTTCAAATACACCTTATAGTTTTCGAGTAAAATGCCTGTGACATACGGACGGACAGACAGACAGACATACATGACGGATCGATAAGGGTTCCGTTTTTGCTATTTGGCTACGGAACCCTAAAAATTGATGTTAGCAAGTAACAAAACGGGTTACGAACGCGAACTTTCGAGGATGCATAGATACCCCGCTTTTTCGATCCAACTTAAGCCACATCACCCACCCCCGCCGCATCGCACTGTACGGAGCGGGGTTCGCAACTTTTTATGCCAGCACCTCAGTTGGTATACAAAATCCGCACCTACGTCCAGGGAAATTTGTCCGAAGAGTTGTGTCCGCACGCCACAGTGGGACGTTTTTGAAAATGTTGGTAATTCATTACCTTTGTTCTAAGACTTCTAACCATACACAAATCGTAAGATAATCCAATATGTTTCTCGTATACATTTCTTTTATCGCAGACTCACTCGTGTTATCATAAATTATCTCAGTCGATTAATATCAGTATGTAGAAATTGCCCTAATTTCAAACAGAAATGCCATGTTTATCTTTATTATGGGTGCTTATCGGAATTAATCAGATTAAAAGTTAAGGGCAGTAAAAGTAATATCTTTTCGATTGCAATCTTGATTGCCATCTATTAAATTTAATCGATTACGGTTCTCCCCCACTTATAAAAAATATCAACGATCATAAATTAACAATTCTTTGATACATTCCCAACAGGGACCAACAACAGTTGAAAATGAAAATGGAGAATCTGAAGTTTGTAATGTAGACATTAATGTCACAATGACCGAAGTCTTCCAAAAAGAATCGCCTAGTGACGGCAATACGGCCACATCTCAAAATTAAAACACATTTGTAATGTGGCTCTATTGCACAGTGCAATGCGGTCACATCACGAAAGCAACATACATTTGAGATGAGACCGTATTGCACTCCCTAGGCGAATATGCGATAGAGAATTTACATGAAATTACCGAAATGCAATTTTTGGGAAATAATTCAACATCAGGGAACTTTTTTCGTACACGGCATGAAATTCAGTCTTTTTTACAATGTAAACTCTTTGTTATATTAACTTTCTAAAGTTTATACGAGATAATAATTAACATGTTAATTAAATTAAACCTAAGTTAAATTCGAGTTAGGTTCTCGATTGGCGACCACGTACCGCGGAAGGCGCAGCGTGGGTAGGGTAGGCCCCCGACAAGGTGGACTGATGCCCTGGTAAAGATCGGTCGCTTTGGCACTCTTTGGGGGAGGCCTATATCCAGCAGCGGACGTCTTTCGGCTGATATGATGATGAAGTTAAATTCGCATCAAGAAAAATCCGCTTAGTTCGAATTTAACCCTTATTGCTTTGACATGGAGTGCCCAAGAATACTAGTACAGCGTCGAGCACTCGGACGTTTGCCTTTTGAGTAATACAACCTGTATACTGTAAAAAGAATTTCGTGATTCGGATGTGTAGTCTGGGTACGCAGGTAATAGTTGTGAGTTTGTTTGTAGGGGACATAGGTACATACATATATTCACGCCTATATTCCCAAAAGGTAGAGCACACGAAACTTATGTTCCAGTTCCACTTTTAATATAAAGTGGGTATAAAAAACTTATAAAATGTGATACTGCAATGATTGATTGGTAGCCCATCGCCTACAACACACTTCATCCCTGTTCCATTAGTACGAGTCTTATGAGACCGACAGGAAGAAAGGGAGTGGTGCTATTGTTACCCGACGCCATACAATTACAAAATTTACCTCTTAATTATTATGTAGTATAGAGAGTATCTATAGTGTTAATAGTTTAATGTAATTTAAACTTCCAAGCTTCTCTACCATCAAAGGCCATTATTTTATTATTATATCGCAATTTTCCGCCATATAGTACCGAAGGATTACATTTAATGGCCCCCAAAGGTGTTAAAGTTCCATGGGCAAAGAGCTCTTGCGTAATAACGCTTATAAAATTTCATGGCTTTAAGAACACGGGACAACGGTAACATGAGCATTATAGGTACAGGTGAATCCAGGCTATAACAGGAGAATGTACATTTTTGTTGGCCGCGGAAGTGCTATAAAGGCAAAAAGGCTTTTCAATGAGACATACGAATAATTATAATGTTTCGTACGACATAAGCATTAGTATATTTTTTTCCATGTGAACACAAGTATGTTTCCTTCCGGTTTTTTAACCAGAAATCTCGATTCAGAATTCTTAAATCTGTAAACCCGTGAAGTGCGTTTCGGACCACGCGCCAACTATATAAACGTTGCGGTTGCGCCGTCCGAATTTGTACGAAAGTAGGCCTTTTCAAGAACGTTCATTAAGTTGCTCGACTATCACTTGTTAACTAGTTATGCCAACTTATCGGTGATAGTTTTCCTATTTAATTCATAAAATGTAATATACTATAATAATGACAATAACATGTAAGTAGTAACCCAGTTAGTAACCATTTACGCGGCAGAGGGCCGGACACATACATTTAATAAAAAATTGGCCTTTACAGCACGATATCACGCAAACACATCCCTGAATTGAAAAATGATTGTTGAAGACCCATCTTATTTTTGAACAAGCTATCCAACGATACCAAACACCATAAACAGCAAGTTTACAACCCTTTATGAGTAGGTAGGGGAAAATCATTTATTCAAATTATTATTGTTACCTGTCAAACGGTGCTATGCTTCCTTTGGTCATTTCAATGACTACTTACAAGGAAATGCTTAGTTTTACAGGTTTGATTAGAATATCCAAATGAATGGCTTAGGCGGTGAACTTACGTAACTTGCCAAAAGCATGTTAGGACATCGTCTATCAATTATTAAATAAGAAAAACATAGTAGATTTCGTGATAAGATACGATTGGCTTCCTTTGGATAAATAATCCTAACACTGTATTGAGTAAAATGTCAGTTTAAAAACATATTGTCAATATGTAGAGATTACATTAAGTAGTCATAAATTAGGTTTTTTTTGGTTCTCTCCGATTACTCAGAGGGATTAGGGTAATGGTTACCATATAAAACCATAACTTTGCGTCTTCCAACACTCTCGTGTGCCAAGATTTTCCATTACCAGTACAGAACTACCCTGAAGCAAATTATTCGGATCACTGGACAAGAAAACGTTAAGCGCATATGATTCTTGTTCAAGCATGCATTCGTATTAAATATTAGATCCTGTGAGAGTTGACCTGGAATTGTGTTATCGCGTTAGATTTGAATAGTGTGATGAAGTCACGTAAGTGTAATAGTAAATTATTACATTATAGTAATTATTTAAATAAATCTATTATGTTTACGAATAAATAAATATTTTGCGGGCAATCTTACACAAATCGACCTAATCCTAAACTAAGCAAAGCATGTACTATATGGGTACTAGACGACGATATACATATTTATAAATAATAGATAACTAAATACTCAATTACATATAAAACATCCATGCTACAAAATATTCGTGCTCATCACATAAACAAATGCCCTTACCGGGATTCGAACCCAGGACTTCTTGCTTCGTACGCGAGGGTCATTCTCACTACCGCCTAGGCTAAAGCGGTCGTCATCACTCAGTGAAACGTATACTCTGGAAGATCTTACATAGCGGCTTGATATAATGTATGGACTTTATAATCACATCACACACATCATCATCAGTCAACCGCGGTCGCTCGGTGCGGACGTGTTGGTCTTGCAGTCAAATCTGTATTAATTTATTCTGGAATTTAAATTGTGATTGGTGGAAACGTGTAAAACTGATTCCTTGTTCCTCCTGTGCATCTGTTATGCGTTGGCTCCTCCTTGTGGGCGGTCCTAGAAAGAGACGTCAACTTTTTGGAAGTTCTCCGGAATCGAACCCGAGGTGCGTGATTGCGAAGCCACTGTCGTCGCCGCTAAGCCAAGGTATTGTTCTGCGCCAGCGGCGAAATCAAGTACTGCAACGCACAGAGCGCGCTGACGTCACTGCAACCGCGAGCATCGGCTACGCCAGCGGCGCTACGGAGTGCTACGAAGTGCTACGGGAGTGACGTCATCTTCGAACGTTGCGGCATCGGCTACGCCGATCTCTGTGCTGCAGTGTGGCAATTTAAGCCCTATTTGAAGCGGAATAGACGGCAATGCAGCGAGACGATAGTGCGGAGATGATTTGCCACGGCTGCGCGCGGGATCTGGAGGTCGGCGAGGGATATATTCAGTGTATGGTGGCGTCATGCGGTAAGCTATACCACACACTATGCATTAATAGGACTCCTACTGTCGAGGAACGTGACGCTTGGATGTGCCCAGAGTGCAAAATCACATATAAAAAAACAGGAGCTAATTGTGGGACTCCAGTCGGTACGCCTCTAACGGCCAAGAACATTTGCGTCAGAGGTAAAAGCGGAACGCCCGATGCACCTGCACAAAACTCTCAAACGTCGTCAGCAGGTGAAGCAGGGTCCGTGTCCGTCAGGAATAAAAGCGGAACACCAGTACCACGGCCACAAAACACTCAAACGTCGTCAACGGGTGAAGCTGGGCCCGTGGTCGTTAGGAATAAAAGCGGAACGCCAGTAACACAGACACAAGGCACTCAAACATCATCGCCGGGTGTGGCTGGGTCTATGGCCGACAGGGACCAAAGCGGAACGCTAGTAACACAGACACAAAGCACTCAAACGTCGCCGACGAGTGAAGCTGGGTCCATGGCCGTCGAGATAAGCGCTATTCGTGACCAAATGAGCATGTTATCGGAGCAGCTAGCTGATGCCCTTGCTGCTGTCGCGCAATACCAGACTGCGCTCACGCTCTGCTCTTCTAAACTTGAAATGGTTAGCGAGCGGCTACAGCAACTTGAACGGAAGTCGGCAAACGACTGTCGTCACGAGAAACCGAGTGCAGCGCCTCCTTCCGCCGATGTATCAGAGCCGAAATCAAGACGAAAGCGCAAGGTGTGGAATAGAAAGAAATCTGCGTCAGTGCCGGAGGAAAATGTGAACGAGACTGCGGCGGCAGGGGCTGCGGCTCAGGTCGGAACCGAGGGTGCAGCTTCGTCCTTGCTCGAATCCAGTGGCGATAGTCTGGTACGCAGTGGTGACCTTCCTGCGGAAAAAGAAACGGACGCTGCATTCGTTAACTGTGACCCGGGTAAGGAAGGAGCTATTCCAAAGAAGCGTTTCTCTTCACTGCGGTGCACAGCTGGGCCTGAAGTTACGTCGCTTAAAGCGGTTGAATCCCTGAAGTATATACACCTTTGGAACATGGTGTCGGGCGCCGACGAAATACGTGCGTATTTGGCGACAATGTGGCCTGAAAGAACTTGCACAGTCGTTGAGCTCAAACCGAAGGGGTATTACAAGTCTTACAAAATTGGCGTCCCGGGCGAGCTGTATGACAAATGTGTATCCACGGAGATCTGGCCTGAGAACGCCCGAGTAAAGGCATGGTTTTTTCGAGGGCGGCGAAGCAACGGCACATATCCGGAAAAGCCCAAGTCCCAAGACAACAATAGGATCGATCTTGCACATTACATACCAAAATGTCAGGGGCCTGAACACGAGGCTTCACTACTTCAAGCAAAACCTGCTAGCTCTTGATTGTGACGTCGTCGCGGTAACGGAATCTTGGCTTACCGAGGCCGTTAGTGATGCTGAGTTGGCGTGCGGTGGATGGAGCGTGCTGCGCCGGGACCGCGCTACCGGCGCGCGCGGCGGTGGCGTGCTCCTCGCGGCGCGCCCTGGCATCGAGTTCCAACGACGTGCGGATTTAGAGACGCCGAACGGCGAGGACTTATGGGTCACATTCACGGTGGGTCAAGTAGTGATCTATGTGTGCGTCGTGTACATTCCTCCTAGGGCCTCGGAGGAGACTTATATGCGGTGGTTTCACAAAGTGGAGTCGGTGATTGACACTCTCACAGATGTGCTAGTGATCGGCGACTTGAATATAAACCCGGTGTATATGTCCCAGAGTATCCTTAGTTATTATTGTTATTTCTTAAATATTTGTGGTTTGAAAGAGATGAACGAAATAACGAATGTACGGGGAAGTACGCTAGATGTCGTGTTGGTGTCTGAGCGCATCACTGGTGCCTTGGTCTCAGAGATAACTAGCGAAGGACTGGTCCCGAGATCTGATATGTACCATCCTCCATTGGAGATTTCGGTTCCCATGGGTAATTGTGCGCGTCAACTAGCTGCGGAGCGTCTAGAACCCAGCAATGTGGACATGTGTCGGGACTGGAACTTTACTAAAGGTAATTATGAGTTTATGTACAAATTAGTCTCTGAAATAAGTTGGCAGGAAGTTCTCAGTGCTGGCAATGTCGACATCGCTGTTGACACATTCTATAGTATTCTGTATGGAATTTTTGACCTCTGTGTACCTAAACGGAAACGATCAACCGGCCCGAGTAGACGCTATCCTGTGTGGTTCACGGCTGACCTGATCTATGATATCAAACAAAAAAGTAATCTGCATCGGAAGTGGAAAGCTACACGGGATAAAGATGTCTACAAAAAGTTTGCAACATTGAGGTCAAAGGTTAAAGAGCGTTTAGCGTCTGCTTATAATAGCTACATTGAGGGAATCCAAAGGACAGTTAAAAACAATCCCCGCGCTTTCTGGCAGCACATAGGTAGTCTAAAGACAAATGGTGGTTTTGTTTCCCGAGTGAAGTTAAAAGACAAAGAATTCGTCGGTAGGGAAATGGCTGGCGCTTTTGCAAACTATTTCTCGGATGTTTTCCTACCCGACATTCCGCTTCTTGATCCGAGCTTGTTAGGTAGTTCTGATCGGAAACCTAGCGCCAACTTCATTGATGTAACCACAGTGACATTACAGGAAGTTGAAGCTGGGATTAAACGCCTAAAGGCCAATAGCTCAATTGGACCCGATAACTTGCCAGCGTATATAGTAAAGGGTTGTATGGAATTCATAAAGACCCCAATACAGTACATTTTGAACCTGGCGATCTCTTCTGGGACATATCCTCGATGTTGGAAGGTGTCTAGAGTGAAACCGATCCCGAAGGCTGGTGACACTTCCGCCGTCGAGAATTATAGACCCATAGCCGTTCTTCCTACCCTTGGTAAGCTGTTTGAGGCCATACTTCACCGGACTCTGTCCTCACAGGTTCGGCCCTTCTTGTGCGACGCGCAGCATGGCTTTCGTCCCAGTCGCTCGGTCAACACGAATCTGCTGATACTAACAGATAATATTGCTGTGCATCTTGATAGAGGTATTCAGGTCGATGTGCTCTATTTCGATTTCACGAAGGCTTTCGATCGCGTGGATAACGATGTGTTGCTTAGCAAACTGGACAAAATTGGTTTCTCTCCCAAATTGCTAACCTTTTTCGCCAGCTATCTGCGTGATCGACAGCAGTTCGTCCGACATGGTTGTTTTGTCTCGGCTCCATACCACACCCGGTCTGGTGTCAGCCAAGGCTCCATTCTAGGGCCCTTGTTATTCGGGATCATGATTAACGATCTTCAATCGGTTCTTAGGGCGGCTCAATGTCTCTTGTATGCCGATGATCTAAAGTTGGTATACGGGGTTGAGCAGGTAGCTGATTGTAAGACGCTACAAGGGGACATCGACTTGGTGTTTCGGTGGAGTATGGCGAACAAACTGCATTTTAACCCTTCCAAGTGTTATGTGTGTACATTTAGCCGCTCTCGTGCCGCCATATATGCTCAATATATGTTAGGGTCAGAGCCGATAAATCGTGTCTTCTCCGTCAAGGATTTGGGTGTAATGTTCGACTCGCGCCTCACCTTTCACGAGCATATTTCTTCTCTTGCCACCAGCTGCTTTCGGAGGCTAGGTTTTGTGGTCCGAAACCTCCGCCACTTTCACGACCCGGTGGCCATAAAAATGGTATATAATGCCTTAGTAAGGAGTAAGCTAGAGACTTCGTCGATCGTGTGGAACCCCTATGAATCAACGTATGCGTTACTTCTTGAGAAGGTTCATAAAGCGTTTTTAAGGTTCCTTTATAAAAAAACTTTCGGATATTACCCGTATCTTTACCCAACGAAGTACCTTCTCGGTTCCCTTGGGTACAACTCCTTGGAGGTCAGGCGAAATTGTCAGCTGATGATCTCGGCATGTCAGGCCTTGCGTGGCGAGTCGGACTGTCCCGAACTTGTAGAGCGTCTGGTGCAATTGTTTGTCCCGGATGTCCCGAGGATAGCCCTGAGACCTCGACAGCGCGACTTATTGGCTGTGCCGCCGTCGAGCACCGTGTCGCTCAGGAACTCGCCGTTGCCTCGCGCCCTCTCACTTCTCAATGCGCTCCTGACATCAACACCCGAGTGCGACTTGTTTGCGTGGCGATGGGCTGCAGTGTATAGTGAATGCTTGAGATTCTGCGAGGCGATGGATGCTAGATGCTCAACTGTTCCAAATTAAGCTGTTTGATATTTATTATTGTGAACCTTTTATTATTATCTAAATTTTGTGACGCATAGGTTTATAACTGTAATGTCATAAAACTGTTTTTATAAATAAATAAATAAATAAATAAATAAATCATCAGCCTATATACGTCCCACTGCTGGGTACAGGCCTCCTCTCATGTATGAGAGGGAATGGGCAGTAGTCCCCACGCTGGCCCAGTGCGGATTGGGGACTTCACATACACCTTTGAATTTCTTCGCAGATGTATGCAGGTTTCCTCACGATGTTTTTCCTTCACCGAAAAGCTAACGGTAAATATGAAATCATATTCCGTACATAAGTTCCGAAAAACTCATTGGTACGAGCCGGGATTCGAACCCACGACCGCCGTTAGACAGCCGCATGCCTGAACCACTGGGCTACCGTAGCTTCTTAATCGGACTTTATAATATCGCTTAGTAATCGATTTATTTAAGTAATAAACAACAATATACATACTAATAATACAAATACAATTTAAATTAGGCGCCGAATTAACGATTCTATTTTTAAATGAATTTTATCATAATATAGTTAGTGTTATAATTTTATTATAATTAGTGTCCAAGTGACACGGAAAATTCTCCCTTACCTGGAAACTGCATACACTAGGAACCTCTCCATTCAATGAACTGCAAAACTAGATCGTACATAACGTGATTTTTCATTCCAAGCTAGTGAGTGCATAATCTTATCTTTTCCGCATCCTGTAGGTAAATTGTATTATATGACCTCACAGTAGTATAACGAGACTTTTCTTTTCAATAATAATAATATTTTTTAGGTTATCTTTCAAAAATTTAATCGGCAAAGTAATTTCAGATAGTGATGGACCTCACAAAACGTCACAAGGATCGGTTGAGAAATGCGACCTGTAGAGCCGCCGGATATCCGGACATCCACCGCACCGGATTTTTGCCCAAGCCGGAAAGGAGAGCTTCGTTCGCTTCGCTCGCTCGTTCAATTAAAATCATAAACGAAACTATGAGTATGTAGGTCAAGCGGTTGCCTCTCGAGAAAAAAATACATAAATAGTTTTTATTTCCGCGTCAGTCAGTGTTCAAGTTGGCTCTGTTCGGGTTGCACAGGGCGGTTCCACAAACTCAAATACCGCGAGCCATCTGGTTGCAACTACGCGTCATTGCTCTGAATAATACTATAGTGACAACACACCTTTGCTTGAGATACATTATCATCCAGTTCGGGCAGTTTGTTTTAGTATAACCTTAGTTTGGCCTCAGGGACTGCATAACTGAAAAATACCGGTATTGTTCATAACCGATATGACGTCATATCGGTTTTGAAATAGCGGTTTCGGTAGCGAAATATAACGGTAACCTTTAGTAACCGATTTTTAAAGGTTACCGATATTTAATTTTGGCGTCGTTGCCAAACCGCCGGCGCTGCCGTTTTGTCTTTCTTTCCGCGACATCGTCGCATCATCAGTACATTACATTCAGTACATTGGCACAGGCAGAGCAACACAGCGTGAGGTGCGGGTGTGCGGGCGGAGACTCGGAGAGTGCGGAGCTATGTGGTAAGTATTTAATTATTATCACGACATTAATGAGTACAAACGTAAAGTTTAGATAATAATGGAAACTTAGCAAGTGGTTCTAGGTAAGTTGTTATTATTTAAATAATAATGTTTTGCATTCTATTGTAATATCTTATTGCGGCGGCTACGTACGACCCAGAAGAATCCCAATGTTTTGATGACTTGCCGGATGCACAAAATTTTGATGACTATGGTGCGGGTGTGCGGACTGTGCGGAGACTCGGAGAGTGCGGAGCTATGGGGTAAATATTTAATTATTATCACTACATTATGGCACTTGTCCCACCGCCGGCGAGTAGCGAGTACCTACTCTCATAGTAATTCTTACTCGCTTTTACTCGCGCTATATTTATATTTATATATTTTTTAAAAAGCCAGCCCCTTTGGCACAAAATAACTTAAATTGTTAATATTTGTTTTTTTTTTTGTTTTTTTTTAAACAGTAACGCAGTAAGTTAAAAAAAACAAATATTAATTTAGTATGGGGTGGCGCATCGTTACTGACGATTTCTCAACATAATTTTGAGACGTTGGTGCCGTTAAGAAGCCTAAGTCTTCTGGTAGATGTCGCTACATAAGCCTCCCTAAGGCGTTGTATGAAGGAACTGATTGAAGGATTTGGTGCCCGAACCAGATTGTTCCGATAGCGTAGTTGGTTAGTAGCGACGGGCCATGAATGCCTGTGGTCGCCGGGTCGAATCCGGCTCGGAGCATTAAATTTTTAAATTTTTCCTTTCATTTAAAAATCTAAACTTAAATTGTTGTTTCTTAAACGTTATTTCCTATAGTTCCTTATAACTAAAATGTCATCTACAATGCTTTCGTTCAAGTTGGAACGTAAACTATTTACGACATACCTATTTTAGAGAAGAGAAAAGCCGCTCCACGCTCACTTATGTTGCTGGTACTGCAAGTACTGTTTTTGCCAGCCGATAAAGCTGTGGTTCTTACAAACATTTCTTCTTCCAAAATAACAATATGTCCTCCTTTGCTGCGATACCCGGGTGGTTGTAAAATTTTTGCAAAATTCCCTAAATATCAGCCCGATTTTGGATGTAACGCGCCTGCTGTTGCGTTCTCCTTGAAATCTCGGTTTGAGCCAAGAGCCTTCCCATTTTACCTTCTATGCTTAAACTCACCGCTAAAGTGCTTGTGCTTGGAGAGTCAGTGCAATGACCATCACCTAATTCATTGGCTATGGTATTCGCCTCCATTGTCAACATTTGCAGCCAAGCACTATTTAAATGTTTGTTAGCCAATTTTTCCTCTGTAGAAGATAAAACCAGCTTAAATCGTGGGTCCAAATACAGTGCACTAACAAATACGGCATTAGTCATCAGCAGCTCAAGATGCAGATCTGGTGTGCTAAGGGTGTCTGAACATGCGATGTTTCCAGATAACATTTGGTCCACAGGTAATAAAAATCCCCCAGAGTTAATTGCTCCTCTTGCAACACCAAAGTACATATTTTAGCGGGTTGTAATTAATGTATTATATCATCAATTGCGACCCATGTAACTTGAGTCAAGTATAAAGGTTCCCCTGGTGTTTCAGAACAACATTCCTACCTCCCCGCACGCCTCTACTACCGCTCGCTCCCCGTCCCCCGTTCCTCACTGTCGACCGACGGACAACATTGATACATTTGATACCAAGCTCAATCAAAGTACGGAATAATAGTACATTACGCGCGCGCACCAGCGGAGCAGAACGGGAATCGAACCCGTAATCAATCAATTAATTTGCCATATGAAATTACGAAGTATAATAGTGATAATTTGTATATAATAATAATAGGTTGAACATAAACTATTTATATAAACACATAAAAATATACAAATACAAAAAGTTAATTAAAACTAGATTTAAAATTAAAACTAAAACTAACTTAAAAACGACCTAAAAATAAAAACTAAATAATTCCTAAATTTGGACCCTTTGGCAGGGTACCCATCACGCAGGCAGCATTCCCGCGCTGAATTGCGATTGCAAGTCTTTGCGCGAGAAAGCTGCCCGCGCGAGGGTCGCCTGTTGCCTCCTTCCCGCCCCTCCTGCCCGTCTGCCGCCGCGCCAGCACGTCTGCTAGTCGATGGAAGATAGGACGCAGCCAAGGTGTCAGCGCAAGTGGCGTCCCACACCAGCGCACGTCCCATCTTCCACGGAATCAACGACATCCCGTCGGGGCGCTTACCATCGCTCCGCACGATCTGGGGCTCCATAGCTGCGGGGGAACATTGGCACTGACGAGCGCCCTTCTAAGGATGTCGTTGAGAGCGGCATGGCGGGACAGGCGGCCGGCGCCTGAGGAACAGGCGAGTCCGTGGTAATAATAATTATAATAATGATGATTCAATTTTAAATTATCTTTATCACGTGACGTGATTATCGCTACCAAAATACCTAACGCAGTATGCAAGCACTGCGCAGTGATGCACACGCAATAAATGAAACGGCGCGGCACGGCGTGACCTGACCAGACGGCGGCCGCGGCGGCATCGGCAGGCGATGCCAGCTCGCTTATTTTATACCGGTAAAACCGTAACCGAAATCAGTCCCTGGTTATTTCTTTGAGTTCCACAGTAACAGACCTTTCTGAGGCTAAGATCAGGCACAGTATGTCATATTGCAAATCATCATCATCATCACCATATCAGCCGAGAGACGTTCATTGCTGGACATAGGGACAGGACAAAGAGTGCGACGATGACCGACCGACGCCCCACCCGTATCCAGCGGACTCCCGAGACCTTTACCGTCAATTTTGTGCCACCCACGCTGCGCCTTCCGGTACGTGGTCGCCACTCGAGAACCTTTCCGCCCCAATGGACATCGGTTCCACGTGCAATGTGCTCCGCCCCCGGTAAGTTTAGCGTTTGTTTTCGGAGGGCTAGCTCGGTTACCTTAGTTCTATTATATTGCATGTATCTACGATGTTAATTTAGATAATAATTTAGATATTCATTTAAAAAATACAAAAATAATTCAATTTAAGCCTGCTCAGAGAAAACCACTAGAACTAAATCTGCAAATTAATGAAAATAAAATACAAGAGGTGAATAACTTTAAACTACTCGGCATAACAATAGACACTGGACTGAACTGGAAGGAACACGCACAAAATGCAAAGACAAAAATAGCCAGATTCATGTACGCACTGAACATATTAAAGTCAAACACTGGAGGCCGCCTTGTCAGCATATTTCGCTTATATAGATTCGAGTCTTCGATATGGCGTGGTCCTGTGGGGAGCCAGCTCAGACGCCCACAAACTCTTCGTAATGCAAAAAAAGTGCATTCGAATTCTAGCGAATGTACGCATTCCAAACAGCTGACGCCCACACTTCATAAAAAATAAACTCCTGACACTACCCTCAATATAGTACTAGAAGTTGCGACGTTTGTTCGTAAATATCCAGAACTATTTTCAGGAAAACTTGACACTTTTAAAAGTAGGAAGCAATATAGAAACAAATTATTATTGCCTAAATGTAACTTAGCCATGTATAAAAAAGGTCCGCAGTATAAATGCATACTCATCTTCAACAAGATTCCTGATGTGATCAAAGCGCAATCTAGTGACGAAGTCTTTAAGACTCAACTTAAGAATCTATTAATAGAAAATTGTTATTACCGATATACGAATTCCTTGACGACAAAAATTTAGTATTATATAAACTGCAATAAAAATAGGACATATGATTTTAGGTAGTTTTAGATCTGACATAAAATTATTACAATAACTATTAACTAAAGATTTTCACATAGATATACTTAATTTTGTGACATAAATGTGAATAATCAAATAGGTTACTTAAGCCTAGAACTAATATTGTAATTTATTGTGTGTCCTTACAGGTTGTCATGAATTGACTTAACCAAAAATGTACCACCTTATTATGTATGCATGACATAACAATGAATAAATGAATATGAATATGTATTAATATGCAACCAGCCATCAGGTATTCAGTTTTTTTTTAAGCTGAATCACTGCATGTCCTTACATCGCAGACTAAACCTTAGCTAATTAGTTAGATTATTTTCTGATATCGGAGCCCGCTGATTGCATTTTAGCGGACATGACGCGACCCCCGCCCCGCTATTCTGTAACTTGTTTTAAGCTCACCTCAACGTTCACTTCAAATATATCTCGCGATGCGTAATAACTAAGCGTAGGTAGATGTCTAGTTTTGTGACGGGTGACGGGTGAGGTGAGAAGCATGAGCGCGTAAAGAATAACATGCCTATAATTGCGCCGAGCAGGGCTGGAATCACCGTACCGTCACTTCAACTCAAGCCAACCAGCATAAGTCTAACCTCTTTATTTTTTTATACTACTAAAGTGGCAAACAAGTATACGGCCTGCCTGACTGTAAGCAGACACCTTTGTCTATGGACGCTTGAGACTGCAGAAGAATTACAAGCGATTTGTGTTGACAGCAAGAGACGAATGCAGGTCCCTAGCTCTTAACACATCGTACAGAATATAAATAAATATTAATAAATAAAAATAAACAATTAAATATGAAGGGGACGATCTTACACAAATCGACCTAGTCCCAAACTAAGCAAAGCTTCTACTATGGGTACTAGACGACGATAAACATACTTATATATACTTATGTATAGCACACAAATAATGCCCTTAGCGGGATTCGAACCCGGGACCTCTTGCTTCGTAGGCAGGGTCACTACCAACTAGGCTAAAGCGGTCGTCAATAATAATGGAACTACGTACAGAAAGTTATCTGTTAACAAATGCCCTGTTTAGGTACGCCGTACGAGCCTTAACGTGGCCATCCCTTTCTATCGCATGAAACGCGCTGCGATAGAACGCGGGCGTGCTGTGGCAGCCCTAACATGCCGACCCGGGCCGGTAGGCCGCATCGTGGGCCGTAGCGGCGCTACGAAATCACGGAGTGAGTCACCCGTGGTTCTGGCGACTTACCACCAGAATCACAACACCTAATACCCACAAAGCAATAGGCATGATGACAGTAATTGAAAATCAATAAAATATGGTATTTTCTTAGTGAAATTTTAATCATAGAATTCGAAAAATGGTCATATTTATTTATTAAGTAAGAGATTATTATTTATTTTGATAAAATTATACCGAAAAATACGGACGCCTACCATGATGATAATTAACTGTTATATTCTCTTGAAAAATCTTATTCGTTGTACATAATAAATGATTCTAAACATTATAGAACAGTTTTTCAGAATGTGTCATCATGCCTAGCAAAAACTGCCTTATGAGGAGTTTGGGCTGTTCTATGGTGTGAGTAGACGATAGCTGACGATAGCAGTGTTTTAAATATGCGGTTTTTCGCTCATTTTATGCAGGCATAGCATTTTAAGGGGATACCTTGAACTCAGAAACCTAATTCAAGACCAAAAAAACTACGACAGATATGTCAATCGAATATGTCAGATGTAGCCAACCTTTTTGCATTGATCATCAATTCATAGTAAATATTCGTGGATATGGCCAACATTTTCAATATCAAAAAGGTTACATTCAACAATACGCATTATTAAAAAGTAATTATTTTTTCTACCTGATATCGTTCAAAATCAATTACAATATCCCAAAACAAAAATTACTTGTTAGACATTTCATAAATCTATTTAGATATAAAATGACAGATTGACAATTACTAATCTATGGGGTCATGGCTGGTGGGGTCTACAGATTATTTGATTTCACCACAGTTTGTCAGTACAACATGTCGAAGTCATAATTGGGTGTGTCGTATAGATGTAACAATCCAACCACATGTGCATCGAATAGCTAAACGCATGGCAAAATATTTAAATTACATCTAACGTTGTTCACGAACAATACAACTGTTTATAAATCGTACCAAATGTTATGAATACCTGAAGTATTACAAGTGGAATAACAGTGTTTCTACCAAAAATCTTCTATGGTTAAATATTTAAAAGGGCATCTTGTATTTTTGTAAATAAGTTGAATTAACTTGTTATTTAAATCGTAGGTTTAAAACTACCAATAAATATCTTGGCGCGGCCTTTTAAAAAGTGAAGATATACCACCGAAATAGTACATTACGTAACTAGGGCGGTGAATTCGTGAATGCCCCAGATCGCAGGTGTTTGTGACCCGAACCGTAGGTGAGGGCCATAAATATGCGCTCTGGGGCTTTACGAATTACCGCCCGTGTTAAGTACAAAATTTTACGTCTTCACCTGGCCACAATTCGAGATTTCCCGTACGCGCAGCGTGCAGTAAAACTCGCATTATGGCCAGGTGTGACTTAAACATATTTCATTTTAGTGGCAACCCAGGTTGGTCTTGAATTAGGTTTTCGAGTATAGTGGTGCTATTTGGCGGTTTCCTGTGCTGTCTTTGGGTCAAGTTGTATTTGGCGATGGCTTGTGAATCGTAGAGGTGAATCTTCATAATGACTGCGCGATCCGTTAATGGAAATACCATTTAATATTCATGGAATATTCTTAGGATGAACATTCCGGGCTCCATTTCAACACTCAGCGGCTTGACGTACGTGAAGCCACTTAGATGATGCTCGGAATGATGGTGTGTAAATTGTGAATTTCACTCATGAAACAATAGTCTCTCAGTGCCAAAGATTTCGTGCCGCTACGCTCGTAGCCGATAACTTGGGGAAATCCGTATGTAGAAGAACGCGCCTGCGAGCAGGGCGCCCACCTACCGGGATCCTAGCACTGAACGTGAATTTTATACTCTTGGGAGCCATGACGTTTTACAAAAAAGAGGTAGATAATTTATAAGCGCTCCAGAAATGGCACACTAAAACTGAGTCAATTGCACCAAATTGCTTCTATTTCGCGCCGTTAATGGAGACGTATAAACGTGTCTCAGTTGTCAGATTTGGTGGCCATTTTTAAACATGGAATTTCGTATAGACAACGTATCTACCTCTTTTCTATATTACTTCATGCCTGGGTTCATCTAAAGGGCTTTATTATTAGGGCTCAAAGTTGGTTTCGGATTTTGATTTTTTACTACAAATTATAATATATTTAGTAGTACCGATGACCGTTGGGGCGGAACGGTTCTCGAGTGGCAACCACGTACGGGCAGTCGCAGCGTGGGTATAGCCCCCGACAAGGTGGACTAATGACCTGGTAAAGGTCGCAGGAGTCTGGGGGACGTGGGTGGCGCAGGACCGGTCACATTGGTACTCTTTGGGGGTGGACCATAATCCAGCAGTGGGCGACTTGTGGCTGATATGATGATGATGATAAATAATGCAATTTTTTCGCTGCTCAAAAGTTGTCTGGAAAAGATCGCTCTTTAGCGATAAGACCCCTGTAGCTTGCCTTTACTTTGTAATTAAACTATCTATTTTATAAACTGTGAGTAAGAAATAATATTTTCTATTGTATTGTAGAACCCAAATATCTGTAAACAACCTACGTCCTTACGATCATAGAGCCGGTCAACATGTATAATATACATCAAGGAGTCTAACGGCAACCCGGTGTGACGAGTCCCGGAAATTACATTTTTAATCTCCTCTGTCTGCCACATATTACGTATAACACGTCCTGTCGCAGCCGCTTTATAACAGTGTTCAACTAGGTACCAATGGTTTATTAAATTTTGCGGCAAATAGACGATTTGTTGGAGTTTCGCGCCCGTCTTTTGTTTATTTGTTGACGACACATTTTCATCTATATGAAGTAAATGAGAGTCGGGTCATTTTATTGTACACAAATATAAAAACATACATTATTGACTTCATTTCCTAAAAGGGTAGGCAGAGCACACGAAACGTATGTACCAGTGCCACTTATAGCATAAATGTTGGTATAAAAAGATCGAAGAAAATGTATTGTATATGACAGATATTGTAAAAGGGTCCCTAAAATATACACTGCACTTCTGGTATAAAAAAATTTTATTCGTACTGAGAAGGTTCAGTTGTCTGAGGACATACGTGCAAGCACCCTCGACTACCATATGAAAACTATAACAACATCTCGTTAGCTAGTTTGCCACTGTAACAGCGACATCTAGGGGAAGTTTACTTAACTACTAGTTGATATACAATATTGACTTTTGGACGGTTTAATCACATGATAAATATCTAGAAAAATTTAGTGAACATTATTATAATTTTTAAGACTGAAAAATTATAATATAACTTCGTAAAATCGGTACTACTAGCGCCATCTGTCGGCGAGTAGCGTTAAACTATAAAATAAGCATAGGGCTTAAACATTCCGCCCACCAAGGACAAAATGAGACAGCTGTCCTTAACACCGCCCACCATGACACATATAAAGACTACGCTAAACTTAAAATTAACACGGAAATACAAATGATAGTTTGACATACAAACATTGGTATAGAAGTTAGTAACGGTATTGGTTATATGAACTTAAATGTAATGACGTATCAATGAGTTAGTTTACTGGCAGGAAACAAAGTTTATTTACAGCCCTCTTGATTATGGAATCTTTACATTTTAAACTGACGACTCGCGTGATGTTGTCTGCACCCGGATGTTTTTGTACTATAATACCATACAACCATCTCGATGGAGGGAGAGCGTCTTCCTTGACCAAAACTACATCTCCGACACAAGGCTCTGGGGTTTGATGAGCCCACTTATATCTGTGGTAGAATTGCGTCAGATACTCACTCGACCAACGGCGCCAAAAGTCTTGTACGAGTTTTTGAGTCATTTGCCATCTTCTTAAGCTGCTGACGGTAGCTGACTCGTAACTGGAGTCAGGAACTAAAACAAGAGGTTCCGATACCAGGAAATGCCCTGGTGTCAATGCCTCAGGGGCATCACTAGCCTCGCTGCCTTTAGATATTGGCCTTGAATTCAGGCAGGCTTCTATCTGAGCTAAAACTGTCGTCATTTCCTCGAATGTCAGAGTCGAGTTGCCTATAATTCTTTTAAGGTGGTGTTTCGTTGACTTTATACCGGCTTCCCAAAGTCCGCCAAAATTGGGGGCATGAGGAGGTATGAAATGCCAGGTTGTGTTGTTCGTTGCTAATTGTTCAGCTATTTCTGTTGCTATGCTAGATTTCTCTTCGGCGAAAAGCTGCTTCAACTCGCGGGCGGCTCCCACAAAGTTGGTGCCATTGTCACTCCATAAGTCAGAGCAATGCCCACGCCTAGCCACAAACCGCTTGAAGGCCGCTAAAAACCCCTGAGACGTCATGTCACCCTTATAGGAGTGGTGGCCTCTGCCCTTGGTAGTTCGGATGTTTATCGGGCCTGCATAATCCACTCCGCTGTGACGAAAAGGCCGATTTACCATCCCTCGTGCGGCAGGCAGTTGCCCCATTAAAGGATGACTGGAAGCGGCTGCATACCGAGTGCATGTCACGCACTTCCTTACATAGTACTTCACCAAATTTTTTACTCTCAGAATGAAGTATTTGGATCTCAGGTAATTTAGCATTAAATTAGGGCCGCCGTGCAATGTTCTCTCATGTGCGTCAGATATCAGCAGGTCCGTAAAATGTGACTTCTCTGGAATAATAATCGGGTGCTTCATTTCCTCACTCATCTGAGCATGTTGGAGGCGTCCACCCACTCTCAAGATTCCTGTGGTATCGACAAAAGGATTCAATGAGGTAAGGTTGCTACTTTTCATAATCTCTTTTCCTTTTTTCAGGTTATCGATCTCCGCTTCAAAACAGCTGCCTTGAACTAGGATAATGCATGCAATTAAGCTTTCTTGAATTTCCTTCGTGGTAAGCCATGCTTTTATTGCTTCTTTTTGCATGCATCTTCTAAACCTTTTGCAGTATGCTACAACTCGAATCAGCCGTCTGAGATTGGAGAATCTTCCAATGATGTTTATACCTTCATCTGATTCACAGGTATTTATGAGACATATCTTACTGGGTTTGCTTTCTAAATGTGTCTCATATTTTGTAATCTTCTTATATGTTATTTGTTTCTCTTTCAGCCACGTTGGACCTTCCTTCCAGAGATGTTCGTCGTGTATGCAGTTTGTACCCCTGGAAGCACAATCAGCTGGGTTTTCTTTTGATTGCACATGTGACCATTGATGTGGCTCCAGTGATGTAAGAATTTCTGCCACTCTGTTTGCCACGAATGTTTTCCATCGATTGGGTCTGCAGTTAAGCCATGACAGTACGATAGTGGAATCAGTCCACGCATGGACTTTTGACTTATCTATTTTTAGTACTTGCGAGACCTCCATTAAAAGTTTAGTAAGTAGCACCGCGCCGCATAATTCTAAGCGTGGAATCGACACTTGTTTTATCGGTGCTACCTTCGTTTTTGCCGTAACTAATGAGACATGAACGGTGCCGTCTTCGCTTATAGTCCTCAAATATAAAGCTTCACATTTTGAGTTGGCTAGCTTAGATCACACATTGATAAATTGACATTAACATTGGCGTAATCCTGTAAATGGACTTTTGTAACATATGCATGAAACCAGACCATCGATTCTACCCACGGTATGCCCCGCCCACCACCTTCACCTAACCTACATCACCTTCACCTAACCTACATCACCTTCACCTTATAGCATTCTAATAATGTGATAAAATTTAAACACTTTTCTATAATCGACTGTACAAAACGCGCAAAAAAGAAAGACACCCCCTTGACTGCCTGTGATATTTTGTGTCTACTTGTTTAAACTTTATTGCACAGTTACAAGTTAAAAGTACAAAAGGCGAACTCAATGCCATAAGGCTTTCTCTACCAGTCAGCCTTTAACCCAAAGCCCAAACAAGAAATAATCATATCTGATGCGGGATATGGAAACAACCCAGAAATAAATAAAACGGACCAATTATTGGTGTGTTTTATTTAGTTAGTTACGTCATACGTCACCGTACATTTACTCAAATAGGAATAACTACAGATTAATTTATTTTAGGCTAAATATAAACAACAAACTAAACCTATTCTCACATACTAAGTATATTAATTTTGAAATGAAGCCACACGTTTTGCTCACTATAATTGTCGGTGCCTTCAGACCAAGTAATTACGAAAGTTTTCATTCAGTTGCGTACAACTTTGCGTGGGAGACTTTGTAAATACAGTTTGGACGTTATTTTACACAAGTGTTTCAACTGTAAAATACACAGGAGTATGAGCAGAGAGGTAACTTTCCGAACACACGTTAAGATTACTCAACTGTCATTTTTCCATAATAGACCAAGAAATAAAGCGTAACCTAGACATAATTCGATAACTGTAATTTTCTTTTTCTATGTTATAAAGTATGGTTAGTTACAGTTAAAATAAAACGAATTAAACATTTTAAGGCTGCGCGTCATTATAAAAAAAACGAAATACTAGATTTTAAACATATTTTGATTTTATAAGTACATCATAATAAATAACTTTGTAAAGGTACCTGTATTATGATATGACGCTTGCATTCCAGTTAAAGAACACTAAATTAAACTAATTCATCAATTGGGACTATCATTAATAAAGAAAGTTCAGTAAGTGACACATTTTCTGGCAAATCTTACCAGAAATAATAGATAACTGTAATTCAACAACTTATTCTGAATAGAATATAATGTATGTTGATAAATTATCAAAAATTAAACTGATTCTCTTTGCGTATATGCAAAATCTCAAATATTGGTCATTTTTGGAAAACCAAAATACATAACTACTTCAAAAGTGTTTAGTTTATGCCATTAATCTATTATTAGTACTATAAGAAACAACTTAAGCAAAAAAAACCACGTTAAACTAATAAATTGATATTTTTTCTTACTTACGTTTCAATATGAACGTTATTTCTTGCACCATAAGGTCGTCATTTCTTTGTGCCTCAACTCCCGACCGTGCTGTCGCGAGTCGTGGCTCGCGAGCGATTCTAGTACCTATTCATCTCGGCAACCTATCAATTTCAAAATAATTTTCCTAGAAAGTTTTTATAAATTTCTACATTCGAGATTTTTTTCATATTTTTAAAACTTATGGTTCAAAAGTTAGAGGGGGGGGGACACATTTTTTTAAAATTCTGGAGCGATTATATTAGCGTGTATTTTCAATTTGTTAAGCGTGCCATTAACATGTTTAATTTTGATGAAAACATGATTATAGTACACAAAAAGCTATCATTAAACATAAATTTCACGGTTACGATTTTTAACTACTGAGAAATATAGTATTATTGAAACCGTTAATTTAAATGTTTAATTTTAGACTTAAATATCTAAAAAGACGCAATATAGCCTAAACAGATACAAAAATCATGGTTATTATTTTGGCTTATCTAGATATTGAGGTCAGATGAAAACTATGAAAAATAACGTAGATGCAAATTTTGTTTCAGTTTAATTTTGCTATTAAGTTATCGCATTCGAATGCACCACAAAATTATACTAACAAGGTATTTGGTTACCTATTTTCCTTTTAGGACAAAGTTAGGAAGTGCACGATATTCATGTTTTTTTTTTTAAATACAGTTACGACCGCGGATTTTTTACATAATATATCTAATTTATATTTGGTACTTAATAATAATATCCAATAAAATAATAAAAACAACGAGTTATCGAATTATGTCTAGGTTACGCTTTATTTCTTGGTCTATAAAAATACCGGCCAATTGCATACTGTCGGACCCGCGCAGTGTAGGGTTCCTTAGTTGCCTGTCTGTCTTTGACTATAAGGGTTCCTTATTGACTAGGGAACCCTAAAAGAGTGATATTTAGATCTGCCTGACGTACGGACGTACGTTAGGCAGATCTACAATTGGGAGCAGCATTAATTAAATATAGGTAGGTACTTTAAATTAGGCTTAATTCCTTTAATTTCAGAAAACAAGGGACATTTTTGTTAGTGTGTGATGACTGATGACCCATTTAAATATTTTTCTTGTTTCAAAGAATGAGTCAGAATTTAAACGTAATTCGTCCACTCGCGATCTTTGTTTCTATTCTCAAAGGCAAATAGCAATCTCTTCGCAAATGTATCGGTTTCGATTTGCCGCTCCGGGCAAAGCCGATGGGAGACGCTGCATTGTCTGGATCTATTATTTTTTAATTTAAAAGTCTTAGTGAATATATTGCCTTGACATGCTAAGGGCGGGTTGCATCAACTTACGATTACAGACCGATCAACGTTAAATATGGCGCCAGCAGATGTCATTCCATAGTAACTTGTCAAACTTTCGATTCAGATGTTAACGAGCACCGCTTACGATTACGGACGGTTTGGTGCAACGCACCCTAAATCTGTGCTATAGCATACTGCATATGCTCAAAAATATGTAAATTCCATATCTTAGGGATTTCACATGTTAAGGTACGACTCTTAAATGTATATAAGCCTATTTTTGTTTCAGTTGGTGGTGATTTAGCCAAAGACTTCCGGCATGCGGCAAATGCGCCCGGCCCAGTCCCACTTAAGTGAGGGTGAGCGAGCTACGTCAGCTATATTTGCGTTTTGGAACGCAGTATTGTATTTGTAATGCGAGTATTATTAGGTAGGGTTAATATTTCTGTGTGGAACTTATTTGCCACGTGGTTTTGTGTTTGGAATTATAACTTTAAATACAACGTCTTGGTGAAAATCTAATCACATAATATTACAGGTACTTAGATCTGTCTAGCAGTGGACGTCTTTCGGCTGATATGATGATAATGGTATTTATTTATCGTATGGCAAATCATTATTTAGAACGGTGAGATCTTGGAAAAGACAGTTCGGTTGCCAGGTTGTTGCAATTTTAGCACCACCCAGGGGTCACGTGTAGGGAAGCGATGGGTAATTCCTACGGACGTGGTGCAACTTCGACCCCCATCTACCATGATGGTACGTAGATAAGTATAGGGTAAGTACTAAACATATTCAAGATTTTTGAAGGCAGTCTCCAACGCCGATGGCGAGTATCTTACCTATCGGTGTTTTATCGGATACGCTTTGAAGAGTGTGCGCAGGAAGTGCACAACTTAATTCCACCTTCCCCGTTCCATCATCTAACGACCAGGCGTGGAGAGCGAATGCATCCTTATGTTGTTAACTTACCATTTAATCATGCAAAGCGATTTGCCTCCTCTTTCTTAGTGCAAACTGCTAAAAGCCGAAAGCGCACTGATAGCGGTGCCAGAGCGGCGCGGTGCGGCGCGGAGGCGGTACCGCTTGTAATGTTCGAACTAATACGAAAGGGCCCGCACAGAATACCGCGCCGTGCGGATCCTTTCATACAACCGGTACCGCCTGCGCGCCGCTCCGCCGTTAGCTCAGCGTTAACGAATGGAATTCGCTCCCATCATCTGTATTTCCTGAGAACTACACTATCGAGGTGCCTTCAAAACGAGAGTGGATGGGCTATTACTGAACCAGTGAGCTTCATCTTAGGCTCGTTCGTCGCTTACCATCAGGTGAGACTTGGCTCAATCACTGTTCAGTCTTTTATAAAAAAATAAACAAGATAAGTAATTTACTCTTACAAGTAGACAAACTGATTAATACAGGTGACTCCGTCATATCTGTTGATCACAGGTAAAGTACCGATTAATTGATCAAAACAGTAATTAACTTGTTAAAAGATAATTAAACTATGATATCTGTCAATATTGTGCATATATAAGCTAGGTTGCAAGGATTTGTGTTATTCGGTAGTCAGTAAAGTGTCATTCAAAATCATGGGGCGAGTTAACTTAGTGTTTGTTGCGCTTGCGACGGCTGCGTGCTTCAGTGTGTATTTTGTTTATATAACTACTAGGTTAGCTGGAAGAGATCCCTTATAGGGATAAGTTCGCCTTTGTACTTTATCTATTGTGTAACATGTATATTCCTTAACCTGTTATTGTTTACAATAAAGTGCTTACATACATACATACATAACTAGCTTCTACGCGACCACGATTTCTAAACACTCGTCTACACAAGTGCTTATAAAATTTGAGGGTCGCTCTTAATTTCTCTGGGATCCCATCATCAGATTCTAACTTGGTGACTCCAGGAGTTCTTCCAAATAAATAAAGAAATAATAATTATAAATCAGCCTATATTACCTTCCACTGCTGGGCACAGGCCTCCTCTCACGGGTGAGAGGGAACGGGCAGTAGTCCCCACGCTGGCCTGGTACGGTAAGTCCCCACTTCA
Organism: Epinotia demarniana; assembly: GCA_945867215.1. Classification (NCBI taxonomy): domain Eukaryota; kingdom Metazoa; phylum Arthropoda; class Insecta; order Lepidoptera; family Tortricidae; genus Epinotia; species Epinotia demarniana. The sequence goes on from OX244262.1 coordinate 6,281,651, forward strand.
CCTTCACCTTTCAAATAAATAAACAAGCCAAGTGCGTGTTGGAACCCTTTCCGTAGTTGCCTGTTTGATATTCTGCTTTTCCAAGTACACATTAATTCGGTCGACTATTACTCGGTAACTGCATATATGCCTACTTATCCGTGATAGCTTTCCTTTTAAAGTACGAGTAATTATATGTACTACTGCCACCAATTTTTTCACATCCCCAGTAGTAGCCATTTAGCTGGCGGGGAGGGTGAGACACTGACTCGAACTTTAAATTAATAATATTAACATAGTATTAGGTAACTGTCCTAAAGAAAAGTCAAACTTGCAGATTAGTAATGAAATATATTTTTTCTGATTTTTCAGTCTGAAAACTGAATCAAAAACCAATATTTTGCATTAGGTACTATTTTCCAGCATGCCAGAGCGCTTATCTGGTTGAGACGGCATCGAATTCCACAACCCAGCGTATTGGCAACGTAGTTAGATACTTCCAAACATCGTGGTAAGTGCGTATACTTGAGGGGTAATTGGGTAACTTTTAGAACGAGCGTTGGGATAACACAACTGTCTTTTTTCATGCAATAAGTGACATGTAGACCTTCCTAACGTACCGCACCGTATCGTACGACCAGCTGCTTAGTTAGTTTTAATTAGAAAAAAAAAACGGTCTATGCAATGTATAATTTGACGACCGCCTTAGCCTAGTTGGTAGTGACCCTGCCTACGAAGCAAGAGGTCCTGGGTTCGAATCCCGGTAAGGGCAAAAATTTGTGTGATGAGCATGAATATTTGTTTCTGAGTCATGGATGTTTTCTATGTATTTAAGTATTTACGTCTATTATGTATATCGTCGTCTAGTACCCATAACACAAGCCTTACTGAGCTTACTATGGGACTAGGTCGATTTGTGTAAGATTGTCCCCTTATATTTATATTTATTTATTTTTTATTTTATAATCCATACGTATTTTATTAAATATTTAGTCACGATATTTAAACATAATAAAGACGTAATTCATTACGATACATTGTTCTGAATTAATGAAAACTCCACAAATACGTTAATAAGAGTAGTTGAATGGAAAAATATTATAAATGAACATGAAAAGTTCAGTATGCGCATTCGCGGGACGCGGTGCAGATTCAGATCTGTAAAACATTGTTTCGGCTTCAACGACGGGGCAGCTCTACCCAACACCGCCACCTAACCCCACTCTACACACAACTGGCCGTTCTATTTTTAAAAACTTGTTGTAAATATTAAAAAAAAATCTATGTACATATATTATGTACTTAATTGTAATGTGAAATTGTTAATAAAGGGCAGAATAATGAAAAGTTTCAGCAAAGAAACTTAAGATAGGTAGTACTTAATGTTTTCACGTCACACCCGGCCATAATGCGAGTTTTATTGCACGCTGCGCGTACGGGAAACTCGTATTGTGGCCAGGTGAAGAAGTAAAATTTTGTACGCAACACGGGCGGTAATTCCTTAAGCCCCAGAGAGCATATTTATGCACCTGCGAACACCTGCGATCGGGGCCATATTCACGAATTCACCGCCCTAGTTACGTAATTATAAATGCATACGCGGGGCATATGATAAGGCGAGATAGACAGCAGTCTATCCCGCTCAATCTTCATAGCTTATGGCATGTATGCAGTCAACCACGCTTGAATGTTTGGACGGAGCTATAGTCGGTCAGAGCCGTTTATTTTTTTAATTATTGGAGAAATCAACCCAATCGCTGTAAGTGGCCCGATAATATTTGAGGAATTCCGTCGATTCCACAAAGATCACCTTCAAGGCACTTCATTAGTTGCTATTTTAATGGAATCTTATCAGAACCTGTGACGTACTTTTCTGCTTTTAGGTACATAATTGAGGCATTCCATAAGTCATTTGTGGTCTTCATCATCAATTCCACTTCACCAAATTTACGATTTGTTGGTGTATTCACATGAGTCTGCAATATCACATTTTATCGATATTTTATACCCACATTTATGCTAAAAGTGGCGCTGGAACATACGTTTCATGTGCTCTGCCTACCCCTTTTGGGAATAAAGGCGTGATTGTATGTATGTATGTATGTTCACATGAGTTATAATAGAAAATACCAAAATCACTACACGCGTGCCTATTATAATTGAAGAGTTCCTTCAATTCCTCATGGATCCCATAATCCAACTGAATAGCTGAAAACTAAAAATGGAATCCACCTGGGAGCATATAAAAGCGTTTTTTTGGCATTAGAAAGAAGGCTATAGCAAGAAGCACGAGATCTTTTATAAGGATCTCAAACAGCCACTAAAAACACTTACGTTATTGTTGTCTACCCTAAAATGATAGAAGTGTTTTCATTAGTTATATCTAAATAATACTTACAACAATATATTTATTTTTAATGTCTTTATTTTTTGACTCTGTTATTTTGAATTTCGTTATTCAGTTCTGGAAAGGTTGCACAATAAAAAACATAAAGAAGAAGAGGTTTGAAACGTTGGGTCGTTTTTTTTCGCTGTCAACATTGTCATAATTGTCAATCGTATCTTACGTTATTTTTCTGGTTTTCTTGGTAATCTACAAATTGTTGAAGATTACGAGATTATTATACGAGTATCTATTTGTTAATTAATATTAAGATTTTATTTTTCGCTGTGTGTGGTGGCGGGCGGAATGCGATGGACCAACCAGAGGCAGGTCGAGATCGACTCGTTCTCACCTGACCGTTTTGCCTTCATCACAAGCAAATATATAGAAACAGAGTCCATTAACAATACAGTGGTGAACATTTACAAGTTGGTGTATGTTTGCATGCAAGGATGAATTTCCATGTAACATCTACTTAATATTTGTCCCAAGCAGAAAAGGTTGACGACGACTGCTTCTTTGTTTACCGTATTTCTAATCCTAAAAAACGGACTATAACAAATGCAAAGGATAATGCAGAGGATCCTCTGTAACACGGTAACAATATTAGCGTAGGCGGTACGTCAACTACCTAGCGTCACTTTAATACCAAACATGCGCTCCTTTTAAAACTAGTTAAATCTCGAGCAGCCGCTATGGGACTCTGAGTGTCGCTGGGCATAGCTAGCGGTAAATAGAAACTTGTCGGGCTATCGACAAAGCGCTCGATAAACCATTATTACTCACTATTCCAAATAAACTAACCACGTCATTATATGAAATCATTTCACCTTCTAGAATTTGTTTGCGATTAATAAGGATACGATTATCTCATTAATCAGACATCAAGTACCTACCATGTTATGACTAATTTGAGATTTCGATTGATGTTCACCGCAAACCCATTATTTTCTGTAGGACACTCAAATTTTATCAATGATGTCTTTGAAACTAATGCTGATTAGCAATTATCTATTTTCTTGTGTATAAAAGCATTCGAATAGTAACAAAATGCTATTAGTACAGTTCGATAGTCTATAGAAGTTCAAAATGTTGAGTGACAAGTTTTTATTTGTCCTGTTCGCTGTGATGCGTAAGTTCGACTTAATTTATAAATTGACATACACATAAGACGTATATTATAGTGAGACTGCCCATTTATTTTTCTCACGGCGAAACGTCCCAAATGGTTTTTAGAGCAGAGGTGTGATCACGTAACTTTTCGAAAGCCCGTTATGACAACTCAACTGTCCATACAAAAAGTGACATTTAGATCTACCTGGCGCACGTACAATGAGTTACATGATCTGCTTGCTGATCAAATTTGTTGGTAACTGAAGGAGGATGGAAGTCCCTGACTCGTTTCACTTGGGTTTTCAAAATCCTTATCTCGTATTTTGAAAGCCATACCTATCATTAAGTATCCTTTTCTAGTGAAAGGCTGTCAAAGTGAGACAGAAACTCCCGGTCAAAGAGTAGCATCACGTTTCCTGGGAACCCTCAACAGATACTACATTTCCTCTTGGTAAGCTTCTTAAAAAAAAAACTTTGCTCCTGTGGACCACTCATGTACAAAAGGAGTAGGTATCTACCTAACTAGGGCGGCACACTGTGCACCTAAAGATGTACAACATATCACCACCCAAAGAATCAGGAATTTCCTGGAGACAACGGGCATTAACGGTGAACTCTAAAGTTCCACCATATGATGATAGATCACATGCTGGTCGAAGCGGCATGGATGCATATTTTGACACAATTTATTCATAGTTTCTTTCTTTATCATATTGGTTTACTTCTTATGAGCTGTATGTAAAAACATTGAAGCATTTTTTGATGGATAGTGCTTTTTTCAGTCTGGAAAATTTTTGTAATTATAGAAAATTATTTAGTATAGGCATATTTTAATTATTATGTTGCATCTCTGTTATTTATATCCTAATTTTTAATTTGGAGTTGATATTGATGTTTTGTTCATTATTATTCTTGTTCTTCTTGTTTCACTTGTGCTATTTTTATCGCATATAAAATGAGTTCGACTTGATTTTAACCTTTTGGATTTATAGGGTGTACGGTTTGATTTTATCTACAGTCAAGTGCAAAAATATGTATCGATTTAATCCTCTCATAAATATGTACCAAAACCATAATTCACTGATATACTCGTAAGAGCTATGGGACATATTTATGAGCAAGTTGTATGCACCCATATTTTTACACTTGACTGTACTTAGGCATTTCATTACCAGGGACCTCATGGTCAATGGAACCGAATACCTAAATGTGGTAAATACGGAAGAAGCAGTCAATCAGTTGGACTTCATGGACGGGTTCCAGTCTGTCGCTATAGTGATCCATGGACGAGAGAGTTCCGCCTTCAGCCAGTTTGCACAGACCCTGCGGTCGTGTAAGAAACAATACATTTTAATATAGTATTAAGAATTTAACGCTGCTAACGAAATTATTTTTTTTTTTAAATTACATTGAAAAATTTAATTCTCCCAGCCGGCGTCGAAGCGGCGAGCAAAGGCATTCATGTTCCGACGCTTGTAACAGACTGAGCTATCGGAACAATCTGTCTCGGCCACCAAATCATTCAATAAGTTCCTTCTAATAACGCCTTCTTAACGGCACCAACGTCTCAAATTATATTGAGAAATCGTCAGTAACGATGCGCCACCCCATACTAAATTAATTTTCTACTAAGCAGTAACGCTACTAACGAAATTATAAATTTAAATTAAAAGAAAAATTGTATTATTTTAATGTTGTCGCCGGTTCGAATCCGGCTCGGAGCATATTTCTTATTTTATTTTCTTTTAATTTCAATTTATAGCAATACATGTGTTCTAAAACTAGGTCAATCAGTGAGTCTAGACGTCTTTCCTATAGACAATGCTGTTCTATTTTTTCGGTTCTTGATACTCAGAATCGTTAATTACTGATTTACAAGCAGACTAAGCATCTACGATTCTTAGTAAAAAGAGCACGAAAAATGGAAATCTTAAAAAAAATGCAACCTACACTTTTTTGTAAATAGCTCGACTGTGGGCGAGAGTGGCGAGACTGCTTACGTTTGGTTTACAAGCGTGCGTAGCGTAACGCATGTCACTGCAAAATTGTAGACTGGTACATATATATGCTTTTTACCAGAATAATTTAATATAATCCTTTATTCCACCCTAGCCTATATAGTATTTCGTAAATAAATTGTTGACTGGTAGACAGCGGCATGAACACAGTTCTATACGCGCAATAAATAAATAACATTCGTTTTACATGGTGTAATTTTAATTGTAATTACGCATTGTATGGTATTTTCAGCATTGATGATGAGCGACCAAAACCCCGTAGTGATTTTGGTGGATTGGGCAATAATTGCTGCTATGGATTATACGACGGCATTCAACGCTGCGCCATATGTCGCTGACGACATCATCAGTCTGATTATCAAGCTGCAGGCTTCGAGCAAAATCAACATGAGCTTGGTCCATATCGTTGGATTTGATATTGGAGCGCATGTTGCTGGCATCGTTAGTAGAGACCCACGTACGCGAGTACAGAGAGTAACTGGTAAAGAAGTACTTTAACTTTATTTGATCGTCATCATATCAGCTGAAAGACTCCCACTATGTGGCTGGATGTAGACCTCCTCCAAAGAGTGCAACAATGACCGGTTCTACGCCACCCGAATTCAGTAGACTCCCGCGACCTTTACCAGTCAGTCTGATATGGTAGGAGGTCTACCCACGCTGCGCCTTCTGGTACGTGGTAGCCACACGAGAAGCTACGATTGGCACTCGTTTATCTTTTTTAACCGACTTCAAAAAAAGGAGGAGGTTCTCAATTCGGTTGTTTTTAGGGTTCCGTACCTCAAAAGGAAAAAACGGAACCCTTATAGGATCACTATGTTGTCCGTCTGTCTGTCTGTCTGTCTGTCTGTCAAGACCCTTTTTCTCAGGAACGAGTGGAGGTATCAAGCTGAAATTTATATAAAATACCCAAGACTATTGTCCCTTGAAGCTGTGAAAAAATCAAACTTAAAAGCCAACGCAATCAAAAGATACAGTCGTTTATGCTGCAAATTTTTGAGTTTTTCGACTCTCGCAAAACCTACGGGGTACTTCCTGTGAACTCAGAAACTTGAAATTTGGCATGAAGCAACGTCATATATCGCAGACAAAGGAAAAATTACGAAATGTAGACATTTTTAGTAAAATCATACAAAAAAATGCTTTTTTAAATTTTAAACTTAACACCTTTTTCCTCGTAAACGTGTGGAGGTATTGAATTGAAATTCATGTCAAATACTCAGAGCTATAGGACCTTTCAGATGTAGCAAAACCAAACTTTTATGTCAACGCAATCAAAAGAAATTGCAATTTAAGTCGCATATTTTGAAACTGAGTACTCACAACAAACTCAAAACCTAAAGGGTACTTTCCCTTAACTCAGAAACTTGAAACTTGGCACGACAAAACTTCATATAGCACAGACAAAGGAAAAATTACGAAAAGAAGAAATTTGTATTAAAATCATACAAATATCATTTTGTGAAATTTTAAACTTACTACCTTTTTCCTCGTAAATGCGTAGAGGTATTAAATTGAAATTCATGTCAAATACTCAGGGCTATAGGACCTTTCAGATGTAGCAAAACTAAACTTTTATGTCAACGCAATCAAAAGAAATTGCAATTTAAGTCGCATATTTTGAAACTTAGTAAGTACTCACAACAAACTCAAAACCTAAAGGGTACTTCCCGTTAACTCAGAAACTTGAAACTTGGCACGAAGAAACTTCATATAGCACAGACAAAGGAAAAATTACGAAAAGAAGACATTTGTATTAAAATCATACAAAAATCATTTTTTGAAATTTTAAACTTACTACCTTTTTCCTCGTAAATGCGTAGAGGTATTAAATTGAAATTCATGTCAAATACTCAGGGCTATAGGACCTTTCAGATGTAGCAAAACCAAACTTGTATGTCAACGCAATCAAAAGAAATAGAAATTTAAGTCGTATAGTTTGAAAGGGAGTACCCGCAAGAAACTCAAAACCTAAAGGGTACTTCCCGTTTACACAGAAACTTGAAACTTGGCACGAAGAAACTCCATATAGCACAGACAAAGGAAAAATTACAAAAAGTAGACGTTTTTAGTAAAATCATACAAAAAACATTTTTTGAAATTTTAAACTTACTACGTTTTTCCTCGTAAACACGTATAGAGGTATTAAATTGAAATTCATATCAAATACTCATGTCTATAATACCTTTCAGCTGTAGCAAAACGAAAGTTCTACAATTCCACGCAATCATAAGAAATAGCAATATAAGTCGCATAATTTAAAACTGAAAAAGGTGTATGTGAAGTCTCTAACCCGCACTGGGCCAGCGTAGGTATACGTAAGGGTATCAAAACCTAAAGGTACTTTCCCGTGAACTCAGTTTTATATCAACGCAATAAAAAGAAACAGCAATATAAGTAATCCGCTTATTTTGGCGTTCGCAACTACTCGCAAGGAATAAATCAAGGCCTAAAGGATGATTACTAAATTGATAAAATGACCCTGTTTAAATTTATACTCCCTCAGCGTTCCACATTGTAATATTACGGATTCCATTTTCATTTATCATTTAGTAATAAACATACAACAACTTTTGCTTGTTATAGGTTTGTAGTACGGAACCCTCGGTGCGCGAGTCTGACTCGTACTTGGCCGGTTTTTTTTATGTTTGTTAACCCAGATCTCCGTCATTGTCATATTTTTTTTGTTTGTAAGTAAATGTTTCCAGGTTATCCTCTATTTCCTCATGGATCCCATCATCCAAATGTTTTTTTTAAAAGGGGTCCCATTTAAAAAAAACATGTGGATGATGGTATCCATCAGGAAATGAAGGAACTCCTCATTATATTAGGCACGCGTGTAGTGATTTTGGTATTTTCTATTATAACTCGTGTGTTTACACCCGGAAATCATAAATTTGGTGGAGTGGAATTGACGACGATGACCACAGATGACTTATGGAATTCCTCAATTATGTACTTAAAATTACAAAAGTACGTGACAAATTTTGATAACATCCCGTTGAAATAGCAATTAATGAAGTGCCAAAGGTGATCCTTGTGGAATCGACGGAAGTCCTCAAATATTATCGAGCCACATACAGCGATTGGGTTTGTTTCTCTAATAATAAACGCATTTGCTCTCGGAAATCAGTTCATGTGGTAAATTGGAAAAGAAATGTAATGTTCTCGTGGCTACTAAATTGAAGTCGCTTAAAAATTTGTTTTTAAAGTAAATTATATAAAGATTGGGACTCTAACAATGGAATCTATAACACTCGAACAATGGAATTTAACAGAACATATAGGGCTCGTAGAGCGGTCTAAAATGTTTTTATTTTTTTATTTATTTATGACAGACCACAAACCGTACACTGTGTTCAGCTAAATAGTCAAGCATGTTTCAGAACTTTCAAAAGAAGCCAACTGATTATTGTTTGTTCACATAGGCCTGTCTCCGGCCGGCCAGAACTGGGACTCATTCTCCCGCCGCCTCAGAGCCACCGACGCTAACTACGTCGAGGTCATTCACACCGATTACACGGGCACCAGGGCTCTTGGCATAAGCGAAACCATTGGCACCATGGATATTTATGCTAACACTGGCACCAACCAGCCTGGGTGCTCCAACAACCAGTGCAACCACAACCGCGCGTGGCAATTGTTCGCGGCGAGTCTGGACATGGGCGGGCATCTGGTTGGTCTCAAATGTGAGACTCTCACGGAGATGACCAGGAACCTGTGTACCGGCGCTCCTGCTATGCCCTTGGGCACAAATGACCTTTTTAAACTTGGGTAAGTCTAAAATATATTATTTAACACAAGCCTTATTGAGTTTACGACGGGGCTAGTTCGATTTTTGTAAGACTGTACACTAATATTTATTTATTTATTATTTATGTTTTGCGTTAACTTTAATAGTGCTTCTACAATGTATATTTTTTGTTTGTTCGGGTGAAATTTGGCAAGTCTTTGATCACCTACATTCTGCTACCATAAAGCGGGTCTGTTGATAGTGTGGTGATGGAGACGGAAGGCTTTAGAATCCTCTCAATCAGTTAATGATAGTGCAAAAAAGCACGGTCTGCAAAACAAGAGAAGAAAGTAAGAGCGTAGCCCAAGGGGAAGTAGATGACTCCACCTTACAGAAGACCACATCCATAGTTACACCACTACTTGATTTGTGGGTATTTGGTTGTGTTCCTGAAGGCAAAGTTAGGCCCAAGGATGCGCTGTATTGAGAGTGTGGTACCTGTCATTGTGTCTAGTTATCAATACAATGAAACCTCAAATCTTGTAATTCTTCTGGTGTCTGCTTGCCGCCAGGCATACGCTTGTTTCCCATCGTCGTGATATTAAAGAAACGGGCCACGCGCAGGGTAGGGTTCCGTAGTTGCCTGTCTGTCTTAGTAACATCGACGTGGGGTGCGGTTGCATAGGCCGAATTTGTACGAAAATTGGCCTTTCCGCGTACACATTAAGTTGGTCGACCGTACTCGGTAACTACTTATGCCGACTTATCCGTGATAGTTTTCCTTTGTAATTAATTATTCTCGTATGTATCACTGCTTCGAATTTTTACCTGGCAGGAGGACGATGACGACGACACATGACTCGAACAAAAAGCTCAATATATCGCAAACGAATCACTGAGTTGAAAAATGGTTTAACCCGTAATAAAATCATAGTTTTGAACAAGCTATCTAACGATACCCCACACCTTGGGTTTAACGAGAGAAAAAATACATCCCCACTTTAGGGTACCCTAAAATAGTACATTTTACAACTAGTGCGAAAAGAATGTCTTTTTACCACTAGTACCGAGGTATCTTGCTACGAGCTGAAAGCGAGTGGCAAGACTCGGTACGAGTGGTAAAAGACATTTCACACGTGTTGTAAACGACGTTTTTTAATACAATTGCGAAAAATAATAAATTAATATATCATTGCGATAAAATATGCTTGCCTACAAACCGCTAGCGCGGTCCAACAGGTCGCGCCCCGCCAGCAACCCGCCGCGCACAGGCCGCGCACCCGCGACGATCGCGCCGCGGTCGCAACTAAAAAGTAAAAAGCACTAGTTCGAGAAATTGAGCTTCTCGTACGCTACGCAGCCACAAAAAGTACCACATTTTGAGCAACTGTATTAAAAATTTATTTTTCAAGATTTTATTCTAGTGTTTCTTGGGCGCGATTGATTTATACACCCACCCGAATTACAGTTTTCTAGTTGTAACGGTTACTGAGCTAAGCCTGAAGACGGACTGACGGACAGACAGAAGGACATGGCGAAACTATAAGGGTCCTTGTTGACTAGGGAACCCTAAAAAGATCTATTGAAAACGTTATTCTTGAAAGAAACTTATTAAACGTTAATTGCGTCTTGCGTCTTATTCGGTCACCGGAGCTTGTCTTCTAATGAGATATGTCGCCAGCGCCGGCGGAGATTAGAAATTACTTGGCTGATTAAACTTTTTTCTTCGGAAGCAGCTTGTACGGTCAGGTTCTTTAATTTAGGACCCATGTAAAAATATTCCACGGATTTGTACACAGTATGACAGAACTGTCAACTTTGAACCTTAAGCAGGTCCCAAAAAAAGGCCCGCATCACACCGGCACGGCCTGGCCGCGGTAGTAAACTTCTCATTAGCTGGCAAATTTACTATTGACCGCCACATTACCTTATAAATCATTTACATTCTTTTTCAGAACTGGAATTTACCGGGTCAACACGGGCAGAGCTTACCCGTACAACTTGTGATAAGTTTCAGGATTTATTAGCATTGTTACAAATTGTGCCAATAAATGTTAAGTAGCTATTTTAGGTACGCTTTTATTTAAACCCCAAGTATAAAGTGGAGATGTGATAAAGCTGAAAATACGACTTAATATAGAAAACAGCGCTTAATGTTTTTTGCTCGCGTCGTGAACAAATAAATTAAGAGGACCGCCAATAGACCTCTCTGTCTGTGATCGTGAAGTGGCCGTCAATAAAATTTACTAACCATGTAAACAAACCGCCACTTTGAAAGACAATTTCAATATGGCGGTTTGTTTACATAGTTAGCAAATAACACTTTAAGTGGTGTTCGTTAAAATTCAAATGTATGAATCTTTGGCAAGTTTCTGGTTTACCCTTGTTTGACCAACAAACGTTTCATCGACTGAATGCTACACCGAATTTATTTATTTTTTAAAAACTGTTAAATTTGAGAATAGTTATAAAACAAACCTAACCTAATCTAATAGGTTCTGCCCAATTACTTTTTAGCTATACCTAAAATAAACGGTTTGTGAGAGCAAAAAACGATGAAATGAAAATTCGGCGTAACTATGCTTTCGGTAAAATAAGGGACTCCGATAAAAATACATTGGCCTTCCTCTGGATTTATTTGTCTACGGCCCGCATACAATATTCAAGGATCTTGACGATATCATTAGCATTCTTGGAGTGATAAATTGTTTTATTAAAACAAGATTTAAGGTCTCTGTTGTAACATAAATCATACAAGTTAGAATAGTGTTTTAAGTAAAGTATTCATATAAATTCAACGGGCTGAAGTTAGTTCAAAATGTTCAAATCAAAGTTAGTTCAACACTTTTCTTCAAGATTGAGAAATAGTTATGCCCTATTCAAATCAAACATTAAGACCTGATTAACACTGGTGCGGCCTGCTTTGGCGGTCAACAGTAAACTTGACAATAGCTGTCAAAATTACTATTGACCGTTGCAGGCCGCTCTAGGCTGTGAGAAGCTTAACTGAAAAAACATCGTGACATGTAAGTACACAATATGGTATTGAGAGGTATTTTGACACCATTTCATAGCAAAGAGCTGGTATTCAAGAAGATTCATGTATTCATACGCAAATTGTAGGCCTCCACACATCCAACGCGGGTCTTGCGTGGCGTGGAGCGGGCGCGGCGCGGGTCGGGCGCGGCGCGGGTCGGGCCCGGCGCTGGTCGGGCGCGGTTGAAGCGGTATATTCACACCGCAGGCGAGCGGCGTCTATCACACAGTAGCGCGGGCCCGCTACTGCTGGTAGGGCTGCGGTGTTAATATATGGAGACATTAAATGCGTTGGTAGTGAGAGAGATATCAATCGCCCGACCAGCGCCGGCGCCGCGGCCGACCTGCGGCCGCACCGCCCGAGTTGTAACTTAGCGCCGCGAGCCCGCGTTCGATGTGTGTTTGAAGTGTAGTTTCAATGTTTTACAAATTGCGCGGGCCCGCGCCCGACCCGCAACCGCGACCGGTGTGTGGAGGCCTTGACATAAGACGTTCACTGTATCAATAAAAAATGCTCTGAAGATGTCAAATGTCCGAATGCGTTTCCAGTTCGAAGCTGTGAATCCGTGGAAGCACAGACTCCTGAAAAGCAGGTGCCCGACGCATCATTGGGGCACTCGGCCAAGGAACGTGTTGGTATGGTTAGTGATGGTAGGTACTTCAGTATTATGGTCACATTTGTCACGTTATTAATCTATACTACTATTATAAAGAGGAAAGATTTGTATTTTTGTGCGTGTATGTATGTTTGTAATGAATAAACTCAAAAACTACTGGGCCGATTTCAATAATTCTTTCAGATGTTGGAAAGCTGCATTCACCCTGAGTGACATAGGCTACTTTTAACCGCGGGAAATACCTGATTCCTACGGGAAAACGGGTAATCCGTGTGAAGCCGGGCCGGGCAGCTAGTTAGTAGATAAAGATGCGGAGTTTCTGACGATTACTGTCTAATAATAGCGCCTAGGTACTTTGATCTATTGTGTAACATGTATATTCTTTAACCTGTGATTGTGTGCAACAAAGTGTTTACATACATACATAATACCCATACTTTTTGTATCTAGTTCAGGTGTCATTCCACAACAGTTACACACTTCAATAAAATATCTCTCATTGCCATTGTCTGCTTATGTAATAATGCAGAAAGCTGTTATACTCAATACTTGCAAGTATAGCAAGAAAATTCCTTCAAAATGAACTACAACTCCCTATAATCCAGTAACTTTGTCGCCTGAAAGTATCCGGTAGTTCTGATTTTTTGCAGACTTGTTCAGAGGCGGCTCGTGACTAAATTGTATGGGTGTTCACTTGAAATAAAACAATGAAAATATATGACGTTAGCAGATTCCAGGATTCCGAAGACTCATCCGTGCACCCTTAAAGCAATTTGAAATGCACCACATAATACTACACAATCTGTTAACCTTCGTAAAATATGCCTGTTTTTGTCAACGCGGTCATTGAACTCGCGTATAGACTTTCGGTACTTACGTGGAATCTAGTGCCCTGCGAATACCCCGTAAAATAGTTTGTTACTCTCATCACAACCACACAACTACGGTGTTTTCACATATTGTTCGGATTTAAACACACGCGTAAATGTTTTGGTTCTCGTCGTTCATGTTTGCCTAAGGTCAAGGTCCCTTGTCCCTTAGCCTTCAATTAAAGCCGGATTTGTAACGTTTTTGCACACTTTTTAATGAACACCACATTATAATTATCCATTTTAACACTCACAAGTAGTAACTGATAAGTACAGGCTATTTCAACACGTATTAAATGATAAATAATTGGAAAATACCCGAATTTGCATTCGCGCGCATGCATTTAAGTTGACCAGTGTTTGTTTATATAGGAGTCGCAACGTCGCGCGCAATCACTTTCGCTGTCGCGCGGCAAAATTAACCGGCAACGTGGCGTGAGCGGCGCTCCGAATTTGGCTTATTTTTCATAGAAAATCTTCTGTTTCACGCGCAGGACTGTGGCGAACTATCTCTTTCACTCTTATTGGATTTCGTATTAAGAAATGTACTGAGTCTTTTTTCTTAAGAGCGCAATCGTGAGCGCTCCGCTTGGCGCGTTACCGATGAAATGATACGGTAGGATGATGGGTATAGCGCCTACCTATGATCTTGTAATGTGTAAAGGTAATTATTTTATTGGTACAGTCGTATTTTAAGTGGATTTTAAATAGTAATATTAATAATGAGATTAATGAGTATAATTTAGTTATAATTATTTATGGTAGTTCACTGCACCAGCGCTCCTTAGGGCGAGCCGCCTCTGGACTTGTTTATAATGTTGGCCAAATGAATAATCCAAATTTGTGACCTCGAGCGCCGAACGCCACTTTGTCAAAAATCGAAATAACCGCGAAAAAAATTTTTTCTTTCAAATTCTGGCGATTATAACCCTAAAGGACTAGTTTTTGAAAAAACTTTTTTAAAACCGTTTTTAAAGAAGACTGAATTTGCTACAATATGATACTAGAGTTGTCTCTGTGGACCCAATACTTTCCGAGATTAAGTCTTTCAAAGTTTGTATTTTTTTTCGAACTTCGCAATTTTTTGCAATATCTTAGACGTCACTCGAACAACTCTAGCGGGATGAAGTTCCAATTACCGATGTATAAAGTTACTAGATTACTAACAAACCTTCACCATTTACCCGTGGATGAAATGCACTTGGCTTCGGCCCGTGTATTTTACATGTTATATTATAAGTACCAGTATTTCCTGGAATACTGAGAAATTGAAAGAAACCCAATAATAATTATTATTATTTTCTTTAATTCGGAATAAATCCATAACTTGTACGGGCCCTCCTCCATACAAAAAAACCAATGCTCTTGTGACTAAAGGTGCATTATTTCGATTAAAAATAACCCTAAAATTAGGTATTATTAGACACTTTTAATTTCTCCGCTACATAAAGGTGGTCGAGAAGAGATCCTCAAAACCTCCATTTTAATTATTTTTTATGTCTTGTATTTGTTCATGTTTTGAAGTGAGCAATAAAGAGTATTTGTATTGTTAGTGAAAGGTCAGTGAAAAGTTTATTCTAAAAATGAAGCTCCATTTCCTAGCTGTTAATCTAGACTTGTTTTCTAATTGTGTAGAAGATCCCGTTTTCTTTCCCCGCGTCGAGTTTCGCAAGATAAACACAATGTCGCGAGCTTGAAGCTACATCTCAAGGGAATTGATACCGCCGCCATCTTGTTGAGTCAAGTACACGGATACACGCTTTACTTGTTCAAACTTGGAGCGGGTTAGGTGAATAAAGACGTCTACGTTATAAGGAGACGCCACACGGGCCGATATCGGCCGGAAAGCATCCAGGCCGGCACGTGATTCGGCCCGTGTGGATACGTGTCGGAAGCTCGACGGGCAGCCAAATCAAGATTTTCTGTGACCGTGCTTGGCCGTCCGCCGATATTGGCTCGTGTAGCGTCTCCTATAGGGAAATTCTATTGCTTAGTTAGAGCACAGAGCTCACAATTAGGGACAGCTAAATTAAGAACTGGTCTTAATTTGGGCGGGTAATGGTTTATTTGCCGCAACCTCATACTAACTCAGTGTGGCAAAAAACCGGCCAAGTGCGAGTCGGACTCGCGCACAAAGGGTTCCGTACCATTATCTATAAAAACGGCATAAAATCACGTTTGTTGTATGTGAGCCCCCTTAAATATATATTTTATTCTGTTTTTAGTATTTGTAGTTACAGCGGCAACAAAAATACATCATCTTTGAAAATTGCAACTGTCTAACTATCACGGTTCATGAGACACAGCCTGGTGAAAGACGGACAGCGGAGTCTTAGTATAAGGATCCCGTTTTATGTACCCTTTGGGTAAGGAACCCTAAAAAAGTGGTAATATGACAAGGACAACGAATGGTATATCATTTCTATCAAACTTTTTGAGATTTGTATACCATCTCGCTCAGTCGTGGTATTATTATTACCATAGCTCGTCCTGAATATTATAGGTCGATGTTCTATGGCTTTGTAGTGATGTGCTAAGTCTAAGTCACTACTTAGGCTAATAAATATTGAGAGACATTTCTCTACCTTGCAAAGGGCTGTCCCCTAGATTTCCAAGTAGGTATCCTGACTCGACTTTACATGGTTATGTAGGTATCCGTAAAGTTATTGAATACCAAAAACCGGCGTATCTTTATGATGAATTGAAGTGGGTAAAAGATAACCGTATGAGGCCAGTCAGAAGCACTAGGAATACTGAACTAATACTTCCTGCACATAAAACCAGACAATTTAGGGGTTGCTTTAAATTTGCCGCTGCAAAGATCTGGAATGATCTGCCTCCACCAATACGAGAGCCTATGCCTTTGGGCAAGTTCCAAAATTTGGTGAAAAGGCACTTACTTGAACTTCAGAGGCAAACTTGACACAACCATCGATACACTAATATCTTGACACTAATATCGATACCTAGACGGCTCATCTCGAAAACTACAATACTCGTATTGCAAATGGAATATGTGAAGTCCCGGTACAAATATGGAGAAAGCGAATGTTCCTAGACATGACATGGTCTCGTATCTGGGAAAATCTAGCTAGATCAATTTTCAGGCCCGTAAACCTCGATATTCCAAATGTCATTGAAATCTTTAGAGCCGTTTTCGAGAACGTGATTACAATAATATATACAAACTACCTTCTGCCCGCGACTGCGTCCGTTTGGAACTCGTTTATATCGTAGTACTTTTACCCCTCATTTCACCCCTTTTGGGTTTCCTTCGCAGAGACTCTAACTGTCTGTATACCAAATTTCTAAATCGTTTAAGCGGTTTCAGGGTGGAGAGGTAACAGACAGACAGACAGACAGACAGCCATACACACTTTCGCATTTATGATATTAGTATGGATTGGTACGGATATTACTTGTTTAATAGTACAGGATGTAATACAGTTCTATTCTATTCTATTATATGATATGCAATATCATATTTTAGAAGCTCAAGGTAGTGAATTTACTGTCTCTACATAAACAACATGATGTACAAGCTTTATTTACTAAAAACTTATTGCCAAGTTATTATACAAGCTCATCAGCGTTCTCTTTTGTAATTTACTATAGTGCTGAATGAAACCTGCGGTTATCGTGTAAAAGATGTACCTACTGGCCACTAAACCGCGTGATAGGTTTCGTAACGTTTTCTGTCAGTTGGTGACTCTTATGTAAATCTTAAGAAATTTAATATAGTTTTGTTGTTATTTATTGTGGGATAATAAATTCCTTGTTAAGTTGACAGTGTGTTTATTATGTTCTACTGGTCTCACAATATCATAAAATATCAAAAATAAACAATGGTCTTCTTCTTCACGCGCAGGAGTTTGAGGTTTTGTAGAATTTGTGTCACATCTCGCTGCACTTCAGATCGTCTATTATTCAACTGAAATGAAAAATGAAGGTCAGATAGGTAAAAAACAAAAAAACTGTACTGTACTGTGTGTACTGACTGTTTGGTTGGAGATCGTAATGTTTAAGCATCGCTAGTAACCTATAGTGCATTCATCCTTACTTGTCTTATTTGGTAAACAACATTCTAACCTCAAAATGCATCTGTTTAGGATAGAATAGCAATTTTGTGAGTATTAGATCATGCCGAGACGACTTTTCGGACATCATTTCAACGATTTTCTTGTCTAGCAACGCTCTTTTTACGATAAAATAGCTGCTATAGTCTAAAAATATACATTTTGAGATTAGAATGTTGTTTACCAAATAAGACAAGTAAGGATGAATGCACTATAGGTCACCATACTATTCCCCAACCGAGGGTTTACCTAAAGCATTTCCACATCGGGGAAAATTAAAAAAAGGTCACCATACAAAATCGAAAATGTAACGAATTCTGTTGTAACACGAAATAATTCTACACAAATTATAATCTGTTGTAATATGCACATGTAAGGCCTGTAAAAAAAAGTTAATGTCGTTTGAAATTGCGAAAAGTCAGTTAACTGGAGAGCTGGCGGCTTTTCCGCGCATCGCATCAGCAAGGAAATGCCGCCAGCACCGGCGGTACAACGTCGCGAGAGCCTTATTAACCCCCGACGCAAAAAGAGGGGTGTTATAATTTGAATGCGGTTTTTTTGTGTCATATATAATTTTATCCCGAGTGTTCTAAGCCATGTTTCATGAAAATCCGTTCAGCCGTTTTTGAAATATAGGACTTTGAAATGAAAATGTCGGGGGTTTTTCAGCTTTTCTAAGTTTTAGCTATTTAGATTTGATTATGATTCTATATTATATATTTAAAGTTATGTAAGTATGTGAAGTTTCCATCTACATATCTAGGCTATTAAAAATAATTTGCAGAGCTGACATTTTCAGCAATAGTAGCAATTTTTATTAGTCTGTACACCATGCACCCCGCCGCAATTTTTAATTATTTCCTCGACTGAATAAAGCACCGAAATAAAAATAAACACATAAAGATAAATGATCATATCTAAAATTAACCCCGGTTATTTTGATCACACCTTACCTTGATACTCTACAAGATTCTCCGGTTTCCTTTCATTATCACTATCGTCTTCTATTAGGTCATATTTAAGTTCTTTTGAGAATATGCCGCATTTACACGTATCGGCAATACACACGCCATAGAGGTACCCTTTCCGCTGGCACAGATAGTTGCATGACGAATCATTGCATGTAGCACTTTCGAGAATATCATTCTTATCTGAAAAATGAAAGATTGAATTTAAAAAATACGATTGTGTAAGATTTTACCAGGTTGTAGCTATTATGCCGGGAAACGTGAGCTCCGTCTAGCGTTCAGTGGTGCTGTATCTTTTGTACACCAATACGAGTACCTACTAATATTATAAAGAGGAAAATTCTGTGAGACTGGCAGCTTTGTTAGTTTATAAGTTGGTATGTAATGGGTAAACTCCGGAACCGATTATCCGTTTTCAAAAAATATTTCATGGCGTGTAGAATGGACTTTCTGGTTGGTTATAGGCTATATTTTATCCCGCGGATTTGCCTGCATTCTTTGGGCAGTTAGTGAGTATAGAAAGAAAGAAGCATTCCAAAGAAATATCTACGTTTATCATGTTCGACGTAAAGCACTACTACATTCAAAGTGGCGAGAGGTGTAACTGTCAGAATTCATCGATAAAATTACACAACATGTGGCGACCACGTACCGGAAGGCTCAGCGTGGGTAGCCCCGACAAGGTGGACTGATGACCTGGTAAAGGTTGCGGGAGTCCGCTAGATGCGGGTAGCGCAGGATCGGTCACTTTGGCACTCTTTGGGGGAGGCCTATGTCCAGCAGTGGACGTCTTTCGGCTGATATGATGAAGATGATGATGATAAACATGACTTTGTGTATTTGGCCAGTCAGTTTAAAATGCATAAATAAATACCTACCTCTATTGTTTTCTACGTCGTAACAAATGCATTTCTTTCCGATGACACATATCCCATGCTTGAATCCTAATTTATGGCATGCGTCACGACAGCTAGCCTTAGTGCAGCCTCCGATCGCTTCAAATGTTGTCATCGAATCATCTGTAAAAAGTGAAGAACAAGATATTCCAATCAATGGTGGGCAAAACAAGGGTAGGCAACGCTTGTTTGATAGGTACCCCTGAAGTTGCAAGCGTCCATAAGCTATGGTGACCGCTTACTATCAGCCGGGTGGTATATACATATATATATGTCGAATTGTGATGGCGGCGCCACCAGCTGGCAACGATGTTTATAATTTAAAAGTGGGTAATCTTATGTAAACAATCGGTTGTTGTTTGATCGCTGTCAACTGGTAGTGACTCCATTTGACAGTTAACGTAATTCATTCGATTTTATTTGCTGGTAACACCCTGCTGGTAAATTGTGATTTAAATGGCAATGTTATGTTTAGAGTTAAGTTGGCCAACCTGTAGACTAATGTCCGGTGGATCTTTATTCTGATTGGCTGTCGATTGTTCTTTTATGTTGCTACACTGGAAACGCAAGCGTTGGGCTAATATCTTGACGCTGATTGGTTAAACAACTTTGTCCCTCGCTTGGACATGGCTCTTGGCGGGAATCGGTATCTAGCTGGCGGGAATAAACCGCCATTGCGGGACATTCTGTATTGAGCGCTTGTACGAATTAGACGTTCTCGCCAAGAGACTTGTCGGTTTCCGATCTAGTGCATACCTAGGTACCCTAGTACAATGTTAAGGTCTATGGCAAATAAATAGCTTACCGTTAATAGTTGTGTGAATCCGATTCGATATTTAGTTTAGTGTTACTATTAACTATCTTTTAACTATGTGAATGCGAATAAAGCATAAGTGGTATATTTCGTCTGATGTTTATTTGCAAACGTGATAGGAAGTCCGTCGCCATGCCCGATATCCCAGAAGAAGCCCAATTACCCGCTCCGTTCAACATTTCTCCAACATCAGAAGCGGGATGTAATCAGTGCCCACAGGATGTGAGTAAGAACGTGCACATGTGTGAAATGCTCATGGAGCAGCAAAAAAAATGGCTTTATTGGAGGCAATCACACCATTACCTGAGTGACGTGGATCGATTTCTGGTACGACCGAAAGAAAATGAATTGCGTACAGGCCACAGCAAGGACGATGACTTCGCTTATGTCGAGATGGTCTGGGCGGTCTACTGAACAACTACGTTGCCCAATTTAAACGACGTGCTCATAAATCCGGTGAGGTCAAACCATTTTTATTGTTTTTGCTATGTTGATACAAGATTTGACGTATTTTCCGTTAACAATAGTGTTTTTCCTACGTTCTCCTTAAAAGTTGTCGTGTTTACAAAATTGTGGTACATAAGTGTAGGTAGTCATTTCATTTTGATAGCTTTGTGAAAATCTAACTACCTACTTTCGTATTAACTTTTAGAACAGTGTTAAAATTTCATTAATTTCATTGTTTTGCTTAACAACTTTGTGGCAATTGGTTAAAGTACCTTGATACCGTATCGGGGTTGAAAATATTTGCTACGCGTTTGAAATAATGTTTCAGTGTGACATGGCGTACATCTATAAGCAGTACTACTGACTGCAAACGTCTCGTCCAGTAGCGTGGATCATTGAAGTTTCGAGACCGTGCAGCATCGGCGGTTCTCGCACGTCGGACTATCAGAGACACGTGCTGTGCTGAAGCTAGCTAGGACACTACTGACAACGACTGTATTGAAGCAACAGAAATAAAAGGACGGTAATCGTTCCATTTGATTTCATGCAAAATTAGAGCCAACAAACGATAATTAGTGTTTCAATCATTATTGATGAGATTTGTATTGCTTTTTTTTATGTTGTAGACCACGGCATTGGTGTGATTTTCTGAATAATACATTAACTTTAATTTCAAATTGAATTCAAGACAAATTAGTTTACTCGAAGAATAGCTTGATGTAAACGTCGTCATGGTCTGTAGGTATGATAAAACTGATACCACACAAATTGCCATTTACAGAATGAAATGCGGTACTTCGTCGCAGTGGAGATTTCGTGCTTTTCGTGGTGAACTCGGCGAGCAGGCGAGCGGCATTGGCAGTGACGAAATAACAGAAGACCCTCTATCCTTACCGTGTGCGTCGTGGCCACGCACCATGGCCTACAGTTAATCCGGTGAGCAGTTCACATTTCATTGGAGTTTTTATACAGTTCTCACGTGCTTTATTTTTTTTTGTCGAAATTATATGGGTTTGGAGTAATCATTTAATGATAGACTGAACTTGATCACATTGTAACTGGCATTCTAAATTGAAACTGTAGAGTTACTTACTACTTTAATCTTTTCACCTCTTAAGGTTTATTTGAGACACCTGCTGCTACTGTCATAAACATGCAGAATAGCAAACCCAAGGGCAATGAGAGAGCAGGCTTTCCGAAATATGGTAGAAAGTGCGGATTATAATCAAAGGAGGTTCGATAGTAATAAAGCTAAGATTCAAAGTTTCTAAGTAGGTGATTATGTTTTGATCAAGAACGAGGAAAGCAACCAATTAAAATTGGACCCAAATTTTCTAACCTTTTTATGAAGTTATTGAAGTATTAGATGGAGATAGGCATTATCTAAAATGACTTAACAGCTAAAAGAACATACAAATACCCCCATGACAGAATCTGACATTGATGGTGCCAGTGTACCCCATTTGATTGGCGCTAACATAATAATGTGTTGATGATGTACAAACACTAACCCTCTTATTCATAAAACTTAAAATGCCTCTGCTAAATAAAATGTCCTTTGTCCCTTATGACAAACGAATTAGGCATTTAAGCTTGTAGAACGTTTATGAGTAGGTACTGCTGTAAGTAATTCATATTATATATTTATAACTAGCTTCTGCCCGCGACTCTGTCCGCGTCGAACTCGTTTATAGCGCAGCTCCATACGAACTTTTACCCCCCCTATTTCACCCCCTTAGGGCATGATTTCGGGGATTAAAACCTTCAACTATCTCCACTTAAAAAATCACGTCAATTCGTCGCTCCATTTTGCCGTGAAAGACGAACAAATAAACAAACACACACATACAATTTCCCATTTATAATATTAGTATTGATTAGAATTCGTATAATTTAGGGATGTAAAAGTTCGTGGCATTTGCAGAATAAATATTTGATGTATAGTTTTGACTTGATTTATGGCGAATTTGTGAGGAATTCATCAAAATTGGAAATAGGTAGTTACTGATACATATAATTCTTGGTTACACTGAATGATAATGTATACTCTACGTGAATGTGTACGTGCTCTGCGTGACCACAAGAGAAATTAATGGATTAGGGATAAGACAGGTTTGAACGACGTGATATCCATAGTTGCCAAACAGAGGTGGAGATGGGCGGGGCATGTTGAACGTCTGGACAAGAGTGGGTGGACACCACGGCTTCTAGAATTGAGATCAAGTATTAACACCAGATCCCGTGGCCGTCCTCCCAAGAGTTTGGTGGACGATAACAGGCGACACGCAGGATGAGACTGGACGCTAAAGGCAAGATGGAGATACATGGAAGGATATGGAAGAGAGGCCTATGTTCAAGAATGGACAACAATCGGCGGAAGATAACGATGATGATGTAGATCTTTGATTGAATTTATGGCATGGGAGAGTTCCTCAAAATTGGAAGTAGGTAGTTTCTGATACATACATATAGTGCTTGTTTACAGTTAATGAGAATGTACCTATGCAGTGTGCAGCTTAAGCCTAAGCTTAGGTGTTTACTATGGATCTTTTCAGTATGTTAAAAAATACCTTTTAGTGCGAGTAATATGTCGCATTTACAATTGTCGCCGACACAAACGCCATCAGCGAAGCCAAGTCGGCGACATTGTTGCTCGCACGCACGCAAATTGCATAGACTTACGTCGTCAGAAAGCTTATCTGAAACAATAATACGTTATTTAAGATGGCATAATATCGAATATTCACGGACACTTCACGCTCGAAGTTGTAGACGATTATGTATACCTAGGATCTGTCCTAGGTATACATAATCGTCTACAACTTCTCGTCTTCTCGTCTACCTAACTGGATCGTCTGCGATCCAGTTTGGTAGGTCCAACTTCGAGAAAGAGGTCAATCGTCGAATCCGACTCGGCTGGGCAGCGTTCGGGAAGCTACGGCAAATCTTTTCGTCCAATATTCCGCAGTGTCTCAAGACGAAAGTCTTTGACCAGTGTGTGTTGCCAGTGATGACATATGGCACTGAAACGTGGTCGCTTACTATGGGCCTCATAAGAAGGCTCAAAATCACCCAAAGGGCAATGGAGAGGGCCATGTTGGGAGTTTCTCTGCGTGTCCGCATCAGAAGTGAGGCTATCCGCAGCAGAACCAAGGTAACCGATATAGCCCTCCGTATCGCTAAACTTAAGTGGCAGTGGGCGGGGCACATAGCACGAAGAACCGATGGCCGTTGGGGCGGAAAGGTTCTCGAGTGGCGACCACGTACCGGAAGGCGCAGCGTGGGTAGGCCCCCGACAAGGTGGACTGATGACCTGGTAAAGGTTGCTCTTGTTAAATTATTAGTTGCCATGTAGTGGCAATTACGGCACTCTACGTGGGACAAGTAAGATTTTGACTCGCCTGGACTGGTAACGAAGATTTTTTTTGCATTTTTATTGCCCTTGCCTCCGGCTCAGGCGTCAATTATCTGCGATCTTAGACATTATTTAGATGACTCTGGCTCTGACGTCATAAGTGGATTTGTTTGGGGCTAATCTTTGTACCTATTTACTTACCTGTGAGTGGTGAAAAGTTGTCGCACTTGCATCTGTCGCCGACACACACGCCCCCCGTGAAGCCGAGTCGCCGTCAGAGTTGGTCGCAAGCTCTGTTATTACAACTACCATCCACACTGAATTCTTTATCTGGATTTTAATATTATTAGAGTAGCGGCCGCCCGCGACTTCGTCCGCGTAGATTTTTGATGATGACAAAAGATATAAAATAAGTGAATTTTATTCTTAGTTATAATGGTCTAAGTAGACATATTACATTTCAAACAGTGGCAGACACTGATATGCGATTGTTAAAGAATTTTTAAAGGTTTTCCAATCAGATTACGGGAATTGTTTGCAGAATGCTTAATACTTATTCCGTCAGTTACCTGATGATTTAATCTAATTTAATCTTTGGCAAAAATAACTCTTCAAGATATAGAGCGACGCATGGATTTGAAGCTAGAAAATGGGGATCTTAGTTATTATGAGTGAGATTTAAAAAAAAGTTAAATATCGTACGGCTGTTAAGACAATCTTAAACTCAGCACTAGAAATCGAGAAATGGATACAGGAAAATGAAGAGTACATCTCTTTAAAAAATCCAGTGTTCCCCGTACAAAATCTTCAATCTTTTTTTAACCCCCATTGGGATTGAATTTTCTTAAACGATTTAATTATTTTTTTTTGTATTTTAATAAGTTCACTTCTTACAAAGTTTCGAGTCTCTAGTCCAAAAAATAATAATCCCCCATACAAACATTGCATCCCCATTTAACCCCCGGGCGGAATTTTCTGAAACGCTGAAATAACTTTTTTGTATCTTTATAAGTAATCTTTCTACAAAGTTTTAAGCCTCTAGTTTACAAAATAATGTTTCCTCCATAAAAATATAGCACCATCATTTAACGCCCTTAGGGATAGAATTTTCTAAAATGCAGAAATTACTTTTTTTGTATTTTAATAAGTAATGTTTGTACTAAGTTTCAACTCAAAAAATAAAGTTTTCTCCATACAAACTTTGCACCCATATTTAACCCTGTTAAGGGTGGAATTTTCTTAAACGCAGAAATTCCTTTTTTTTTATTCTCATTAGTAATCTTTCTACAAAGTTTCAAGTCTCTAGCTCAAAAAAAAAGATTACCCCATACAAACTTTGCACCCCTATTTGACCCCCTTAGGGGAGGTTTTTCCAAAAATCCCTTCTTGACCCTAGCCCACTTTATAAAAATAACCTAAAGTTACAAAACTCTAGTTTAAAAAATAATGTTTCCCCCATACAAATATTGCACCCCTATTTAACCCCATTAGGGGTGGAATTTTCTTAAATGCAGAAATCACTTTTTTTGTTTTCTAATGAGTAATTTTTCTACAAAGTTTCAAGTTCGTAGTTCAAAAATTAATGTTTCCCCCATACAAACATTGCACCCCTATTTAACCTCCTTAGGGGTAGAATTTTCTAAAACGCTGAAATGACCTACATAGTTCGGTATTTATTATCCTGGTAAACAGCTACGTACGATGCCGACGACAAACATTAAAACTAGTATATATTTCTCGGATATACAGAAGTAAAGTTCAAGTACACTATTTTGTCCTCGACTGATAGCAGAAGAAAAATGCCGTCTGACAATACAAAAAAGGTGGCTTACTTAGCTTTAACAAGGAGGTCGCCACATGTTAATGTTTGTGGATAATCTAAATATCTATATTGCTAACGGGTAACTGTTAACGTTCTAGAAGCCAGATACTGCATTGATAAAATACCAAAATACTATTTTTAGACCCTATTTCTTACCTGTGAGTGGTGAGAAGTTGTCGCACTTGCATCTGTCGCCGACACACACGCCCCCCGTGAAGCCGAGTCGCCGACAGAGTTGGTCGCATGCTCTGTTATTACAACTACCATCCACGCTGAACTCTTTAACTGTAATTATTATTATTACAATAGGTATGTGGATTATGATTTTTTCCGAAGCCTATAAAGTGTCCCACTGCTGGGCAAGGGCCTCCTCTCGACTTCCACTCGTCCCGGATTTGAGAAATCTCTGGCCAATCGCTACAAAATGGGTCCAGGTCGTCCCGCCATCTCCGTCTCGGCCTGCCTGTTGCCGCTGTCCATCGTGTGGCACCCACTCCGTGGCTATTTTCGCCCACCTCTGCGGATGCATTCCAGCCCATTCCCATTTCAGCTTGGCGGTCTTAACCCCAACGTCGGCAATGCGGGTTTTTGAGCGCAGCGTAGAGTTTCGCACACGGTCGATCCGTTTCACTCCCAGTATGCCACGCTCCATAGCCCGTTGGCAAACCCCCAATCTGGTCTTTTGTGCCTCGGTGAGTGACATGTTTGGGCACCGTAGGTTAGGACGGGCAGGATACACATATCAACGAGTCTTCGCTTCAGGGTCAAGGGAAGATCTCCCTTCAGAAGCTCTTTTATAGACCAATAGCTTCTCCAGGCGTTCTGGATTCGTTTTTCAATTTTTTTATTCTGCCTTTGGCTCAAGGAAGCTAATTGGCCTAAGTATGTGTACTCGTCGACGTAATGTATTGGCTGCCCGTCTACCTCAACACTACGCTTCGTGCCATTGGTCATTATCTGGGTCTTGGATCTATTCATTGAGAGACCAGATTGAAGGCTTGCCGAGCTTAGGTCTTGTAACATTGCTTGGAGCTCGTGGGCTGTTGATGAGAAAATTACAATGTCATCGGCAAAACGAAGATTTGTTAATCTTTTCTCGCCGATGACAAAATGCCTTTGTTTTTCTAGCGGACCGCCAAGCTTTGAAATATTTGTTCGAGGATGCTTGTGAAATGTTTAGGAGATAGCAGGTCACCCTGTTTTACACCTCTTTCGATTTTGAACGGCTGACCAGGAGATTGTAATTTTATGTCTGCTGTGCTATTGTCGTAGATGGAATTGAGTAGATCTATGTACGTGGATTCGATATTCGGTGACGGAGTGCTGTAAATATGGAAATATGGGTGATACTATCGAAAGCTTTTGAGTAGTCTACGAAGGCTAGATAGATGGGCTTATTGTACTCGTGGTATTTTTCTATAATTTGGTTAAGAGTATGTAGGTGGTCGGTGGTCGAGAAGCAGGGACGAAATCCGTCTTGTCCGGGGGGTTGATGTTTATCTAGTTGTCCAGCAATACGACACTCTATTACTTTCATGAACGCCTTGTATAAATGCGAGACTAGACTTATAGGCCGATAGTTGTTGATATCGCTTTTGTTTTCCTTTTTGTGAAGCAGTATTATGTTTGCGTGGGTCATTTGTTTGGGGAGTTTTCCGGTTTGTATTATACTATTAAATAAGTTGGTTATGTGGGGTAGTAAAACGCGCTTTCCGAGAGTTAAACATTCTGTGCTGAGTCTATCTCCTCCAGGGCTTTTTCCAAAGTTCATGGTCCGAAGAACTTGGTTTACTTCATAGCCTGTAATTGGTGGGATGGATTCAGCACAGACATATTGCTTGGTGGTGGTGGGTTTTTGCGGATCTGAATACAGATTTTTATAAAACTTTGTACAAATATCCAATATTTTATCACGGCTGTGTTGTTTGTTACCGTGTTCGTCGGTAAGACTATTTATCCACGGCTTCGTCCCCCTGTGGATACCTTGTCGTGCAGCTTTTAATGAAATATTAAGCGGTTTTAACTGCAGATGTATTAATGTTACGGATGTCTCTTCTAATGCTGCGTTTAACGATTCTGTCAAGACTATTGAAACTATGCGAGGCTATTGGTAAAGACTGTCTCTGCTCTTTTAATTGTATTGTGTGGTGTGATAGCTTTTTGTGCCTTTTGTTGTTGGTCTTAATTTTATTATTGGCGACTTTTATACTTTTCAGGATCTTTTGGTATTGGTCTTCCACGTCGTCCATATCAATCTCTAAATTTTCAAATTGGTTCTGTAGTTCTAAGTTGAAGATATCGTATTTGTTTGTTAATGTAAGTCTATCAGGGTTCTTGGTACGAGATGAAAATGTTTTGTGACGCAATATCTTGAAATTAAAGGAAAGTTTTGTACGTACAGGCCGGTGATCGGAACTAAACTTGATGAAACCTGTTTATGGTACTAGCGTCGTTGACTATGTCTTATTTGGATGCAAGAGCAAAATCGATTTCATTTCTGTATCTACCGTCCGGTGATATCCAAGTCCAACGTCTTTGATCTTTTTTCGGGAAAAAAACTATTGCAAATCTTCATTCCTTGTTCGAAAGCAAATTGAAGTAGATGGGTGTCACGTATGTTTTGGTTTCCTAAACCATGTGGTCCAAGAGCTTGCTCATCGCCCACTTCATTGCTGGTGCCCAGTTTAGCATTAAAGTCGCCAATAACCATATTCCAAGTGCCCCGCTGTTTGTCACAGGCTTTAATTAACGAATTGTAAAAGTCCTCAACGTCTTCGTTATCGAGTGTTGAGGTAGGAGCATATGCTTGGACTATTGTTAATATGTGGACTTTATTCAATCTGAATCTTAATACTGCAATTCTATCGGAATAGCCTCTGAACTCTAATATGTTGTTCTTCCACTTTTTGTTCACCAAAAATCCCACTCCGTTCTGACCGTTAGTGGTTCCGTAGTGGTAGAAAATGAAATCGTCTCTCTCTGTTGTCTCTTCGCCCAATCTTCTTACTTCCGAGAGCCCTATTCGTCCCACCTGATATCTTTGAGCGTATTCTCCAGTTCTAGAAGACGTTCATCTCTCAATAAAGTGCGTACATTACATGTGATGATATTAAAATTATCGAAATCCTTGTTGCGTGCCGGGTTCGTTAGACGATGGGATGCCTTTAACGTACGGAGATTCTTAGCACCCCTGGCCCCCAGAGTTGCTTGGCTACCGTCATCCCCAAGTCTTTGGGGACCGCCGGACGACCTTTGGGGCCATAACGGGGAATTTGACATTTCATGAGGGGGATGTGGACCTTAAGCCCACCACGCTGGTCCAGTGCGGGTTGGTGGGTCGTCAGAGCCTCGTTTGTTATTTAGCAGGGTGTACCACGTGCAGGTGAGGTTGGCTTGGGGCCCGAGAGATGTTGTATGTTATGATTGCGTAATGTTAATGTTTTTACGTCACACCTGGCCATAATGCGAGTTTTACTGCACGCTGCGCGTAAGGGAAAACTCGCATTGTGGCAATGTGGGCTTTACCGCCCTAGTTGATTAATACTCTAATGTCACAAGTGGATTCATGTTTGTGGATAATATACTTATCTTGATGATCTATGAAGTGGTAACCGAAAACAATTTAGATAAAGATATTGCAAAGATAAAATACCAAATATTTTAAAGACCTCATTTCTTCTTACCAATGAGTGGTGAAAAGTTGTCGCACTTGCATCTGTCGCCGACACACACGCCCCCCGTGAAGCCGAGTCGCCGACAGAGTTGGTCGCATGCTCTGTTAAATTTACAACTACCATCCACGCTGAATTCTTTAACTGTAATTATTATTATTACAATAGGTATGAAGATATGATTGCATAATGTTAATGTTTTTATGTAACACCTGACTTTAAGGGGCAATTACCACACGCTACGTGGCACACGTAAGATTTCATCAGTTGGATGGTAATAAAGAAAGTCTTAAGTCTCATTCTTACTGCCTTTGCCTTTGCCTTCGGATCGTGCGCCAAACACCTACCTACGTTCTTAAACATAATTGGCTTTACCGCCCTAGGTGATTAATACTCTAAGGTACAGTGGGTTCATGTTTGTGGCTAATCTACGTATCTTGATTACTAACTGGTAACTGAAAACGATTTAGATACCAGAGATTGCATTGATAAAATAGAGCTACGGTAGCCTAGTGGTTCAGGCATGCGGCTGTCAAGCGGCGGTCGTGGGTTCGACCCCCAGCTCGTACCAATGAGTTTTTCGGAACATGTACGGAATATTTACCATTAGCTTTTCGGTGAAGGATAACATCGTGAGGAAACCGGTCTAATCCCAATAAAGTCTAGTTTTCCCTCTGGGTTGGAAGGTCAGATGGCAGTCGCTTTTGTAAAACGACTGCCTATGCCAAATCTTGGGATTAGGTGTCAAAGCAGACCCCGGGCTCCTTTAGGGGCACTACCGGGAATATCGCTAGGAGGATGATGATATTGCATTGATAAAATACCAAAAAAATATATTTCCAGTTCTTATTTCTTACCAGTGAGTGGTGAAAAGTTGTCACACTTGCATCTGTCGCCGACACACACGCCCCCCGTGAAGCCGAGTCGCCGACAGAGTTGGTCGCATGCTCCGTTGTTGCAACTGTCTTCTGTTGAGCGTATGATTCCACTGTCTGTAAAAAGGGGGTATGCTTTTATAATATTATGTCCGATTTAACGTGAATGTCTGCGAGGCTAGTACAACTAACGCCTCGGCGCGTCGCGAGGGGAGAAAATCTGGTTGCCTCTTTCGAATTTAACTACACCATTGTACTATAGTTACTAAGCGACGACATGGATATTAAAAACTCTTAATCCCTACTTTATATACATAACATCCATGGCTCAGGAACATTCGTGCTATCACACAAACGTGTAGGTTCTTTTAAATGCCAAGTTTGCAATGGAAAACAAAAAAACCACACTGTCACCCGTATGTGGATATTAAATTAAAGTCAACGTTTTTGCGTCTTATGGTGTTGAAATAATGGGGTAAATGTACCAGTTTTGGTCATTTATCATTAATATATCTTGAAATATTGAAAGAAGTGATGTGCCAAACTTGCGGATGCACTTATATCTTAAACTTATAACAGTTGCTACAGCAATACCATCGATCTCTTTCCACTCCGGAAACCTTAAACAAAGTATACACATTTTAGTTACCATTCTTTAAATGCTTTATAATATAACACTCCACTTTGAGAATGACCAGACCATTCACCACACCAAGAAATGGTACACAAATACGTTGCCAATATGCTAGGTATTATTTATAAATTACTTGCAATGCATTGCATCTTCCGTTAATTATCTTATCGATAGTAAACGAACACATATTATGGACAACTAGTGTGATAGACAAGGAAGGAGCGAATATTCCGTGCAGCGTGCTCGGCTCGGCTCGTGATTCAGCGCGCCACGCGCCGTCTATATAGCCACGCTCGGCATGGCTCTGCATGGCTCGGCAAAGTTCGTACTATCCATCAATTGTTGGTTTTTCGACACGGATCAAAGGCGCGCGCGCCATCTTCGGCTCGGCTTGTGTTAATACGCGCCGTCTAAACAGCACGTCTATCATGAGACGGCCGCTACATACCTACTCTCGATTTTTCTCGCACTATCCGTCTCTCTCTTATTAGAACACTTAGAACAAGAGGTATAGTGCGAGAAAAATCGAGAGTATGTCGCGGCCGTCTCATGATAGACGATGATACAGAGCGCGCGACGGAGAAAGTCACCCATTTTGTGTATTTTTCCGCTGTTGCGACCCACGTGCTGCCGCGCCGTGTATACGAGCGGTTCCAGCAGGCTTGCGTTCGGATTTAGCCAAGCCGCATCTACACGGACGGCTCGGATCGTGCTACCCGCGCCGTTTAAACGCACTTTGACAGAAAGAGACTTTCTTAGTATGGATGACACTGGATCAGATGAATCAGATATTAGTTGTGATTCTTCTTCTGATGAAAAATAACTGTGTACGTTTTAAAGTGTCCCTTTAATAAATATATATATATAAGTTTGTATTGTTTTATATTTGTACACTTTGTATGTGTGCCTTAAAAAATATGCAAGTGATTATGCAATTATATGCATCTTCTTCTAAATGTATATACTTAAATATCAATAAATCATACTTGTGTATGTTATGTTGTACTGTTCTGGTGTAAAGAGATAACTTTTAATACTAACCTTGAATTAATATAGCTGCCTGTCGTTTCCCATATTTGAAATAAAATTGATTCGTTATTTCATATTATTTATACAAAATAAATATTGTTATGCAGCACAAAAATGCTATATCACGTTGACCGTAAAAGGCAACATCACTTCTTTCTATATTTCAAGATATATTAATGTAAATGACCAAAACTTTAATTTAATTTCCTGATTTTTATTGAATTATACCCTGAATCATAGCATAAATACACGAATTTCTCGTTATTCCAAGATTTTCACATATGTATATTGTTCGAGGTGGCTGACCAGAAAAACTGCCCAGCTGAAGGCAGGCAACCCTGTATATTCGTGAACGGCACGTCTAGGGCAATCGATCTGCATCAGTTCCATCTTGCCACCTGATGAGGTAATTGACCCCATTTTTGGGGCTCATAAAACGTGGCTGATCTAGAAACCTGCCAGGGTTTGGGCTGGCAACCAATGCGGGTTGTAATCTCCAAATGTGTCTCTTTCGATGAGTAAACGTTTCGATCTGCCACCTCATGATGTAATTTTCGATCAAAAAAGCGATACGACGACGAAAAAAAAGAATAGTTCTTCCAGGATATGCTATGGCAACCAACTAAAATCCAGTGTTCCTAAGTAGTATCTATCACTATATTGCATTTCTGTTCTGCCACCTTGTGAGGTAGGGTTTCGTGCAACGGGAGCTCTAACCATTAGTTTGTGACCTGACTTGGCACAAATTATGTTAATTAAAGAGGTACTTCATTTTAATTTGTGCATTGAAGAGCATTATTATGTAATTGTATGCTTATTGGTCAAGGTCGTAATAAATAAATAAATAAATAAAAACCATATAATATTAGTTATTAATTAATTAAGTACATGACGCTTAGGCTATGTTAGTAGGGTATAATTAAGTGTAAATATAAAGTATCTGCTGCCCTCAGGGACACCGGGTACGTGCGCATGCGTTCGTACGCAGTGTCTCAGAATGGTCATTCCACCCTCTCCCTTATGACCCTCAGGATGGTGTTGTGGCTGCGTACCGTACGTATGAGTGATGCAACACTGTGACAAATCACCGCGAAATTCCTCCAATCATTTCAAGTTGTAGTGAGTATGATAAACCGGTTTCGTGTTGCAGCTTATCAATTCCCAGGAAGTTAGGCGTATGAAATCAGTTTGCATTGCGAGCGTTAGCTCTGACAAAGAATACTCTGAGCACATGAAATACCTATATTGTAAGCAACAATAATCCATGTACTCATATATCTATCTGTATTTAGGCACGGGCTGTAAAAGATAGGGCTATCGTGGACGCTGATTATTCTGCTGTACCTACATTATTGAGTTCGAACACATTATACTGACATAAGTTAAATGTCAGTATTGAATTAGTTAAATTTTTAAAACAAATGATAGGTTTTTTCAATGTTTTTGATACGTAGTTCATGAATTGTAGGTATAAGTATGTCGCAGTGGAATACTATAATCAGCCGTTTTACATAACAGCGAGGTGTTTTACAAAACAGCGCTGTTTTGTAATACTACTTAATATAAAAGAGCGTACACACTTTCAGGCAACGCTGTTTCAATCGGCTGCCTCGCGAAAATAATGCATACATACATACTTACATTCACGCCTTTATTCCCAAAAGGGGTAGGCAGAGCACATGAAACGTATGTTCCAACACCCCTTTTAGCATAAATGTGGGTATAAAAGATCGACTAAATGTGATATTGCAGTGATAGGTTGCTAGGCCATCGCCCACAACACACTTGAACCCTGGTCCCTAAGTCGACTTTTACGACACCCACGGGAAGAAAGGGGGTGGTGAAATTCTAACCCGACACCACACGGGGAAAAAATATTTTTTATATTTTATTTCTATTTCCCCTCCAGTTCAAGTTAGCTTCATCAAGTTCAGGTTCAACAAGGCGGTTCCACAACACTTCGGGAGCTCAAATACAGCGAGACATCCGGTGGCCTACTTGCCTCTTAGGCACTGCAACTATGTGCCATTGCTCTGAATAAGATTACGATTTACGTTCAGTTTGTAACACGAATAAAAAAAACTTTTCTCACGATATACTGCTGCGGAATATACCTACCATTTCTTGAGTGTCTAAAAACTAGTGAATTGTTTCGATTAAATACTGCATCTTACTAAATATAGTGTTTTGCCAAACCAAACTGGTATTAGAAGTACCTATTTAGAGTTTTCCTATATGAGTATCATGACAAAACACTATAGGTAGGTATAAATATTTTATTAATAAATAGGTGTTAGTATCCTGTTACAGTGTAATATATTTGTCTATATTGGTAAAATACTTCATGACAAAACACATTTTCGTTCTAATTGATTATAAAAGAAGCAAAGAATGACCTAAATAAGTACAAAATTATCTTTATTTTGCCCAAAAATTGGAATAGGGTTAAATTTAGGTTTCGTGGCCAAATTACACAAAAGAAGATTGTTGTAATTTTTGTAAATTAACTACCTATTTTAAAAATACAGTGTTTTGTCCTAGCATAACGGTGAGGATATTGGGACGATCGTTTTTTTTTTGAAATATGGCGGTTTAAAAATATTTTGCTGGACGCAAGCGAGTGGATCAATTAACTATTTCCTGATGTTATTCTGCCATGTTACGTGAGCCAGTAGAATATACGCGCGAGTTACTTAGACAAAAAATACAACATGGACTTAGAACACGGCCCATAAAAAAGGAATGAAAAAATGACAGGAACCCCAAGGATCTTCAAATCTATTTGAACACATTAAATTGCAAATTTTAAAAGTTACCTAGGAGACGTAACCATGGCATCATCATATCAGCCGAAAGACTTCCAACGCTGGAAAGTCTCCCCCAAAGAGTGCCACAATGACCGGTCCCGCGCCACCCGCATCCAGCGGACCCCCGCAACCTTATCATGGCATGGTGTCAGCGAAAAGTTCATTCAAGTAAGTACCTGTATCTGAAACTTGGGTGCACTGGCACCGGCCAGCTATGCATTGTCCTCTTGCAAAACCATTGAACCGACAAATTTCTTCACATTCGAGTTCGACACATTGCTCCGCTGATTCAACGTTGGTTTCGAGCTTGTTGTGTGCTGAAAGGATACCTGGTAATTTAGCATCTTATCGTTCAGGTAAAAAACTTATTTGCACTAAAACTTCTTGTTTGTAGTGGTGACGTATTCGAATAGACATTACATATTTAATTTGTATAACACCAACATAACAAATGCCTATTCGAACACGTCACCCCTACATTCAGGAGGGACTGTAGGTACTTAAGTTTATTTATTTCCTATGTTTAACACTGACCAAATAAAAGTGGAAAGTTCTAATCTTTAGCTTTCGGATGCTTTGATAACCCTGATGATTTCACACTGACAGTGCTGAAGGGTTACACATTTTACGTTTCTATCTATCTATTACATATAATAAAGCTGAAGACGGTCGAAAGTCTGTAGATGGAAGATATTCGAAAAAAGTTTGCTGGGGATACTTAGAATCGATAACAGAACACGATCCAAAAGTTTTTAGTATTTTTGTCTGTTTATTTGTACGCGCATCACGTGAAAACGGCTGAACAGATTTTGATGCAAACTTTACTAATCTGTCGAGAAAATTCCCGTCCAACATATAGGCTATAAAAATTATTAAGATACCTAATGGTGCAAAGGGGTTAAAAAATGGGGTTGAACTTTGTATGGGAACTGAAATATAGATACAACGTGAACAAACCCGGGTTTAAAATAGTGTTAGGGGGTAAACACTAGGTACATATTAAACAAAACTGGTTGATACCTCCGCCGATAGTAACTGCTATACATAACAGACTTAATTATATTGGAACTTCAGTCACTGACGACGTCGCTGTTTATATTGAAAAACCAGCAACCTTGATCTCTGCCTTCCTATATTTGCTATGAAATCAGAGGTCATCTAAAGTTGTTTGAAGGTTGAGTTGAATACTTTATCTCAAATTATCATAGTTCACCAACGTCAAGGGATGTGGGTATAAAATTTGGACAAAACGGCATTCCGCGGAGAATTGAGTATCTATGGTATCAATATTTTTAAGGCAGAACACTCCCATGACTTTCTGAAATATGCGTATCATAAGGAGCGCCCTCTAAAGCGATATTTTGGGCCTTTCATTCCTACAAAAACCTCAGCCTTCGCTTCGCTTCTTCTTCGCTTGCCTCCCCGTTTACTTTCGGGATTTTGGTCCTCAAGTTTTGCTTGCATGACACCGGAAGATAATGAGTGTCCTTAGGGGTCATCGCTCGAGCGCTTTCTGAAGGAATGCTTCGAGACTTTCATTTTAACGTAAAGCACGGCCTTTGGCCTCCGTTGCCTCGCCACTCACCTACGGGACTCAATTCCCCCTTCTCCTCGCTACTCAACTACAGGATAGTAAGTGTCCGTGAGGGCTCGCTTGCCTCGCCGCTCGTCTTCGGTACTTTAGCCACATGTTTCGCTTGCAAAGACACCTAGGGATTGTAAGTAACCGTGGGGGCTTGCCTTCGGGTTTTCGGCCCTCGAGCTCGCCTAGGTAGCGGTCTCTAAAAGCATGTTATAGGCCTTTAATTCCTACGAAAAGCTCAGCCTTCGGCTTCGCTTGGCTCCCCTGTTATCTTCGGGAATTTGGGCCTCAGATTTTGCTTGCAAGACACCTGAAGATGAGTGGCGTAGGGGTCGCATTGAGAGCGCTCTCTAAAGGGATGCTGTGGGCCTTCTATTCGCTCGGCCTTTGGCCTCGCTGCCACCTGGGGAAACTATAATATACGTAGCCTTCAGCCCCCAAGTGCTTTCTTAAGGCTTCGTTTACCTCCAGAACTTCGGTCCTCAGGTTTCGCTTGCAAGTTACTCGGAGATAACGAGTATCTGTGGGGGATCGGGCCTTAGCTCCTCGAACTCGCATTGAGACCGCTCTCTGAAGGATTGCTTTAGGCCTTTAAATCCAATGAAAAGCTCGGCCTTCGACTTCTCTTGCCTGGGCGCTCACCTTCGGGACTTGGTCTCCAGTTTCGCGGGACAGTGTCCGTGGGGGCTCACCCACGGGCCTTCAGCCCCCGAGCTCGCATAGCGCCCGATCTCTAAAAGCATGCTTAGGGCCTTTCATTCCTACGAAAAGCTCACCCTTCGGCTCCGCTTACCTCCCCGTATACTTTCAGGAATCCGGCCCTCATCAGGTTTCGCTTGCAAGTTACTCGGAGATAACGAGTATCCGTGGGAGGTCGGCCTCGGGCCTTAGGCGCTCGGGCTCGCATTGAGACCGCTCTCTGAAGGATTGCTTTAGGCCTTTAATTCCAATGAAAAGCTCGGCCTTCGTCTTCGCTTGCCTCGCCACTCACCTTCGGAACTTTGGCCTCCTTACTGAAAATTCAGGCTTCTAGTTTTATCCACAACGAAGTTATAGGGGGGTCGAAAATGGCCTGAACTGCTTCGAGAAATGGATGGTACGGCCGTGCCGCTGTTTCGCTCGACTTGGCGGGAGATACACAAATGCTGGTTATTAGTACCTATCGTATTTACTCTTACCTTCAAAATCAGGAATTCTAAATTTCGGTGTTATAGCTTTATACCGAAACAAAAATAAACAATAATGAATTAATATAAATACAATACTTACCATCATCAAACACGTTTATTATGACCGAAGCGTTTGCAACAGACAACAATGACAACCACACAGCGAACTTCACTCCCATTTTGACAGTGATCCACTAAGCGGGAGAATATTTTGCTTTGCCGTTTTATATCGGCAGACTTGATAATAGGGACTTCACCGGGCTGCGGAATGTGAGTCATTGGGGCGGAGTGTACCTATATTTGAGTTACTATTGTTTATTGTATGAAATAAGTAGCTCTGCGGTTTTGCAAAGGAGAAACCGGGAATTCACTATGTTGGTGTTGTGTGACCAGTAGTTGGAGTTATAGGTAAAAAAACTGAAGTAAGACGCTTGCATAGCAGTGAAGTCTTCGAATAGACATTCCATATTGGACATATTTGGAACGCACAGTTTGCAAACTCTTTTATTTAGTTAACCACAGGGTTTTATTCTGTCCTAAAGCATAAATAATTGAAAATGTCCATTATTTAGATTACACTAATTTTAGTTAAGTCACAATAAAGTCAATCATAATGGCCTTACCTAATCAGGTAAAACGCATGTATTCGTAATAAAATCCTTGAGATTGTACATTTTGTATGCTTTAGGGCTGAACATAAATAATTGACAAAGTCAAGAAATGTAATGTATGCGTTTTACCTTTTTACTGACGTTCCCCTTTATCAATCTTAAATCTAGGATCTAGATACCTTTATCTCTGTAGAGACTCTCTGTAGTAGCCAAAATATTTAATGGTGCGTCAATATGCCAGATAGCTTTTTGAAGTGAAAACTTCTTTAGCGGTTTTTTTTATACTGATAATTGAAGCAATTCGTGCAAAATTATTCCCTAACCATTCCAAAGTATCAAAAATGCACAACGTTAATATTCAAGTTTTCACTTTTGCCGGCACTCCCGGAGTGCAACCCGGTCTTTTTTTTTCTTTCGTCAGTAGGTGTTTATTATTTTTTATCGGAAGACCGTCCGCTTTAACATACAATATAGGCTTAAAGCTAGGATGCAATTGTCGAGCCACTGACAAGTCTCCCTGACTAATACCGACAGAATCTTACGGATATGCTGAGACTATAAATGAATGACACACATTTGGAATGACACAACAAAGATAGCCGATAACATAGACAGGTTTAAAGATAAAGACCAACCCAAGCCCAGCTTTCAGGTTTCCGTATCGCCAAAGGGTGCCAATGGAACCCTAACAACGCTGTCTGCATCTGTTTGTTTAGAATTACATTCTCATAAACAAAGAGTTCAAAATTAAAACGCAATAAAAATAAAAATCTACCAACCATACTACCGTTTTTTATATGTGGACATTTTAAAATAAGTCAATCAGCTGCGTAAAACAACGGAATCCATTTTAGATAACAAAGATAAAAAAGGTTTGAAGTAGGGTTCGCCGTTTATTATGTTACCGCGTCGTTAGCGAAGGGTTGATGAAATAAGCGTTATTTGACCATAACATATGAGTCACGTGTTTAAAACAGTTTAATACGGCATTAACCGTGGCAATTTTATTAATCTATATTAATTAATACATCTATACTTCAAATCTAATGGTTTACAGAGGAAAAGTCTGTTAGGTTGTAGCTTCGTCAGTTTGCATGTAGCCTGCAGCATCATGCAGCCCACCAACGCTCATCCCTTAACGATGTCTCAACCTTCTCTTTTCCAATATTGGCTAAAGGGCACACAGCCGGTTAATGGTGGCCGACTGGTTGCGGCTGGTCGGTCTTCCATTCCCATCCCAGAGAATGTCATCATCATCATCATAAACTTAAGACAGCGCAACCTTCTATTGGCCAGTGTCTCGAACCAGGTTCCATCGCACAAAGCTCTACCGTCCACAACGCGTTTGCGCCATTGAAATCTGTCGTCGGCAAGCTTTTCCCAGGCCTTCCAGTCAATGTTAAAAGTAGCCATGACTCGCTTAGCGCAGTCCTTAAAACGCAACATCGGTCTCCCAACGCTTCTCTTGGCGTTTGCTACTGCACCAAGCAAAACACGACGAGGTATTCTAGATGGTTCCATCCGGTACACATGCCCCAGCCACCGCAAGCGTCTCTGTTTGAGAAGAGCTGTCAGACTAGGCAGCTGTGCTATGTCAAGAAGCCTCTGATTCGTCACTTTGTCCTTCCAAGTAATGCCTAAGATGTTACGTAGACAACGCATGTGAAAAGTGTTAAGTCGTCGCTCTTGCTTTGCATACGTCGTCCAGGTTTCGGCACCGTACAAGAGTATGCTCAGAACGCATGCTTGGTAAACTATCGCTTTGGTTCTGATGGTTAGATGTCTATTGCACCATACTCTTGTACGCAGCCTCCCAAACATTGTCGCCGCCTTGCCGATACGAATACCGATCTCTGCGTCAAGTGAGAGATTGTTCGACACGGTCGACCCGAGGTAGCAAAACTTATCGACGACTTCTAGAGCTGTACCATCCACCAGTATAATTGGTGTTTCCGCACTACCCTGCACTAAAACCTTGGCATTTATGGTCATAGAGAACAAAGAACAAGCCCGGGAAAACTTGTCCATGATATTCTGGAGCTCGAGAGCAGAGTTCGCCACAAACGCTGCGTCATCAGCAAACAAGACACTGTCAACAAAGAAATCCTCTCGATGTTTTCTTGATTTGAGGAGCGCGATATTAAATAACTTCCCGTCAACCCTTGTATGCAGATGCACTCCCTGTTGGCTGTCACCAAAAGCCATTTTGAGAAGAAGTGAAAAGAAAATGCCAAACAGGGTAGGAGCCAAAACGCAGCCCTGGCGAACACCTCTTCGCATCACGAACTTCTGAGATGTTTTACCGTCATATACAACTACACCGTTCATGTCTTCGTGAAATGATTTGACGAGACTTAAAAGTTTTGGTGGGCATCCAATGCACTCAAGCG
This sequence comes from Epinotia demarniana, assembly GCA_945867215.1. Taxonomy (NCBI): domain Eukaryota; kingdom Metazoa; phylum Arthropoda; class Insecta; order Lepidoptera; family Tortricidae; genus Epinotia; species Epinotia demarniana. The sequence continues at coordinate 6,322,545 of OX244262.1, forward strand.
CCGTATATAGTCCCTCTCTGCTGACAGTGTCAAAAGCCTTGTTAAGATCTACAAAGGCTACAAACAGAGGTATGTTCTGCTCTCTGCACTTTTCCTGCAGCTGACGAAGTGAGAAAACCATATCCACCGTGGAACGCTGGGGGCGAAAACCACATTGTGACTCAGAATATACGCGATTAGCAAGTTTTTGGAGTTTTTCAAGCAGCACACGTCCAAATAACTTGCCTACTATGCTCAAAAGGGAAATGCCGCGGTAGTTGTTACAATCGCCGCGGTATCCTTTTCCTTTATATAAGGTAATGATATTGGCGTCACGCATATCCTGAGGAACGTGTCCCGCTTCCCAGCATTTACACAGTAGATTGTGCAGAAAGGGTGTCACGCACTCAATTTTGACCACTTCAGCCTGAGTACCATCGTTGCCGGGACTCTTGTCGCTCTTAAGCTGCTTGACTGCCTTCACGAATTCCTCTATAGTGGGCAAGGCGTCTAGTTCCTTCCAAGTAGCTAGTTTGGGCATACCTTGGGCAGCCTCTAGGTGGATATTGACTGGACAGGAATAGAGACCTGTATAATGTTCAACCCAACGTTCCAGTTGACGGAGGGTGTCGGTAATTACAGAGCCATTCGCTTCCTTAATTGGTGCAGTCTTTTTCGGCGAAGGGCCTAGTGCCTGTTTAATGCCCGAATAAACACCGCTAAAGTTCCCAGTATCGGCGCACAACTGTATGCTACGACAAACACCGGCCCAATGAGCGTTGGCGTAATGTCGCACGTTACGTTGTAGAACTGCATTCGCAGATTGCAGCTTTTCACGTGTATCAACAACACTGGGATACATCCGATTTAAAAGAGCAGCTTCACGTTTTGAATCTAGCAAAGGCTTGGAGGTGTTCTAAATTCTCGACAAACCAGTCCTGACACTTTGCTTTTTGGTATCCAAAAGCTTTCCCCGCTGTATTCGTAAGAAGTTCGTTGACACGACTCCATTCCTCAGCTACTGAGGCGTTAATGTCCCAGGAAGTAGTTTCGTTTTTCACCATATCTGCAAATTGCTGGACCAGTTCATCATTCCTAGTTTTTAGAGTGTCAATCTTTCTCTTACCAGGTTGTCGGGATGAATGAATCTTTTTGTGGATGATGGCTACACGTGCTACTACTAGGGAGTGGTCGGTATTACATTCAGCACTGTGGAATGTACGCGTGTGGAGAGTTTCGCGGAGGTGTTTTTTCCTGGAAATAATCAAGTCAAGTTGATGCCAATGACCAAAACGTGGATGTTTCCAGGATACCTTATGTGCCTGCTTTCCTTTAAAGTAGGTATTGGTCACACAAAGAAGATGTTCGGAGCAGAACTGTAACAAGCGTTCGCCATTTTCGTTAATCTTGCCCACACCATGTAGACCAATACACTCGGACCATGCAGCGGTATCCTGACCAACTCGGGTGTTAAAATCGCCCAGTATATAAAGGTGGTCGGAAGATTTTACCCCGCGTACTGTATCGGCTAGTTGTTCGTAAAACTGATCCTTGACTTCTGCAGGCGATGGTAATGTTGGTGCATAGGCAGATATTAATGATACATACCCACAGCTGGTGTGTACGCGCAGCAGCATAATGCGTTCCGAAATACCTTGAGGACTCTCTATAGTGGATAGTAAGTCGTTTCGAACCGCAAACCCAACACCATGCTCGCGCGTAGCGGATATGGCTTTGCCTTTCCAGAAAAAAGTAAATGAAGCCTCTCGCAATGAGCCTTCTTCTGGGAGCCTGGTCTCCTGAAGGACGCAAACTGCAATATTGAGCCTGGCCGATTCTACATCTATCACAGCAGTTTTACGCAGTTCTTGTGCGCAATCTGAGCTTCCACTGGCGTCCGGGAAACCTGTCCTCATTGTACGGACATTCCATGTTGCAAGGCGCATGGATTGGCGGTGCAGATCTGTTTTTTTAATGATGTGTTTTTTTGTATTGGCAGGTGTGGTAGGTAACGGCGCCAATTATCTAGCTTTAGACTAGTGCTTCCTACACCCCAAAGAAGCAAACCAGCACCGAGACGGACCAGTACCTAATTGACTGGGGGCTGCCCAGCTTAAAGCGGGCGGTAACTGGTCAGTGGGCCTACGATGGACCCTCCCACTGTCGAAAGTGACCCCTGGCGCCTGAGTTTACGTCTATTTACCCACACTTATAACCGGTAGACTGTCACTTCCCGTGTTTTTCTCCATACAATTAAAATGCATGGGTGAAGTGTCCTCTCCACGAGCAATGCGTCGCCTGGGACACAATAAAGGAAACTGCAGGGTTGCCCATGACCTGCAGCACCCTCTCGGCCTCGCTGGCTGGATCCACAGGAACGACAAGTCGATACGTGTGGCGCCAGTTCGGCTGCAGGGGCCTGCGGCTTATTCGGGACTTGCCCTACTGGTACCTGACGGAGACCCCACTCCGGGCTGAAGGACAGAAAGGGAAAGTAGGTGATAGGATAGGATAAAAGGATTTGGGACGGACAGGATAAGGGAATAGGCTACTATTGCTCAGGGAAAGGGAGGAATTGCAATAGCAGCTCGGGATGCCAGGTTCGCGTACCCGTATACCATTCAGCAAACACTGGCCAAATGTTTGTGAAAAGTACCATAGGGAATATTAATGTGGTGATTTCCCCATCGGAGTGTAATGGCCGGATATATACGCCCACTTCTATTTGGCCAAAAGTCCTGCCGGAACCTACTTCCTCGGCCTTCTGCCAATACTGATGCAGCTGCTTCTCAGTACCAGGGGAATGCTTATTTGATGGCGACGTTTATTCGCCATGCCACAAGGTCGTCATAAGGCTTATGTAGCTTTTATTGAGAAGTCCGTCCCACCGTCCAACCCACTACGCCCTGTTAACCCTGTCGCTGCTTGATCGATTGCTTATTCGTTATATGTATATAGATTCGATTTAAGGCCTTAACTATGTAAGTACATTTTTATTGATTTTCACCCATATTCGCAGCTAACCACCATATATGATGGCCGTTCACTATTCGTCACCTGTGACCCCGTTGGTAGCCTGTATCCTGGATGGGCATGGTGCCTTTGTTGATGTTCATGATCAGCAGCATCAGTACGGCTATCACTGGAAAACTCATTGGTACGAGCCGGGATTCGAACCCACGACCGCCGCTTGACAGCCGCACACTGAACCACTGGACTACCGTAGCTTACCCTCTCTCCTCCTCCTCTCTTTCTAATTAGAAGAAACGCAGCAGCTCGCGGTCGGTCCTGTGATAGCCGTGCAGGGAGGTTTTTTTTTTTTTTTGTAAGGGTCGATTTGTGTAAGGGGACAATCTTACACAAATCGACCTAGTCCCATAGTAAGCTCAGTAAGGCTTGTGTTATGGGTACTAGACGACGATATATATAATAGATATAAATACTTAAATACATAGAAAATATCCATGACTCAGAAACAAATATTCATGCTCATCACATAAATGTTTGCCCTTACCGGGATTCGAACCCAGGACCTCTTGCTTCGTAGGCAGGGTCACTACCAACTAGGCTAAAGCGGTCGTCAAAACGCCGCGGTTATCGCTGGAAAAAACTTATCCGATTTCAATTTAACTTATGTATAGATTGGTATTTTTTGATGGCCATAAGTTATGATCCCGGGAGTCTGCCTGCATTCCTTGCAATACGCGTCACACAAATATATTGGCAATTAATAAATTGCATCTGGAGCCAACTGGCTCTCGACTATAACTTGCAATATTAAATTTTCAATTCACTAATTGGAGAGTTGAAAACTTTGTTTATTATAGGTTATTGCGTCAATTTGGAAACTTTGGACAGCTTTGATGCTTCAATTCAATTATGTTTCAGTGTTTTGTTATAACTATAATGTCCAGGAGTATACCTTGACACATTTAAAAAGAGCTCCGGGTGCCATATAAAATGTATGTCCGCCAGAGCTCATTTTTCGTGGGTTGACTTGTACGTGACGCTACGAATAGGTAGGGGGAAGTCCCTTAACGCCGGACGGCGCCTAGAGATGACTCGTACTACAAAAAATACAAAAATTGTTTATACCCGTAAGTAACAGTATATTGGATGGAGCCGCCCGGTAAGCAAACAATGCCTGTATTGGGAGGCCCCGCTCTTCCATGGATAATAAAAGGTACTAACAATGTAATCAACTAGGTTTTATCTATATATTAGTACTGTCTAGATACTCTAGATAACCAATACGCGAGCGATTCAAGGAAAAGTAAAAGGGGCCCCCGTAGTACGAGTCGTCACTAGGTGCCGTCCGGCGTTAAGGGACTTCCCCCTACTCGTAATAAAACTGACATCATCGCGTCGGTGTTTCTTCGTCATCTACAAACATATCTGACAGACGTCCATTTCACCAATGTCAAGTTTGCTTATAAAGCGCCTTTGTTCGGTTGTTTAGTCAGTCGTCATTAATGCAATGCAACTATTGGCCTTGCTTCTAAAACGATAGCAGTCTTCACGAAATGACATCGGTGTGTTCAAACCTACCGGGTGTTGGCTAAACAAGGGTTATACAAATTTATATACATCTGGTTATATGAAGTCTTCATTAGCTGCACACTCATTCGTTTTATTACTTCTTGATAAACAAATAATCTTCTTCTTCTCTTATCTGTTCTTCTTCAGGCATACGCCTCTCCAATTTTCTTCAATTCAGTCCGGTTTTCTGTCGTTTTCGTGTCGTCTGCGTCCGACCATCTTGCCGGGGCCGGCTATTCCGACCTGCCTCTTGGAGTGAAGCCTCTATTACAGGGCTGTTATTCGCTACGCGCTAAACCTGCTCACCCCGCCGGTCACCCATCACGAAACTATACCTCTACCTACGCTTGGTTACTACGCATCTCGGTGTCAAGATATATTTGTGGGTGAGCGTTGAGGTGAGCTTGAAACAAGTTACAGAATAGGGGGGCAGGACGCGTCGTTACGGCGAGATATATGTGTCCGGCCCAGGCCCATTTGAAAGTAACGCCACGTAACGACAAATGCTACATTTAATGAGATTTGCATCAACCGAATTGAGAACCTCCTCCTTTTATGAAGTCGGTTAAAAGTAAGGATTCATCCAGACCATGATACGCCATAAATGAATGGATGTTATTGGTATACCCCCTTATTCATAAGACTTGACAAACCTCTGTTAACTAAAATGTGTTTTGGCCTTGGCATAAATTCAAATGTCAAAGTGGCAAATAAAGATAAACGAATTTTATTGGGATTTTAGTGCATTCACTGACTAAATTAAAAGTCAAATAAAGAACCAGAAGAAGGAGAATCAAGAAAAAGAAGAAAATGACAACATTACATGAAGTAAACCCTAACATATTCTCAAAGCAATATTACTGGTGAAGCTGATTTTCGTTTGTTTACACTTCCTATTGAAAAATTTAGAATTAAAAAAACCAATTGTTTATTCAACCATGGCAAAGCGGAAGGCATTACCTATGTCGGCACAAATTTCAAACAAAACATGAGTCCTAATAACGCTGTTTTTCTGTTTTCCTCACTCGCACGGAAATAGAAGAAGATAGGAGGTTTTAAAAAAATCTCGCAAGGTTAGTCTTTGAATCGGTGTCGGATACCTGCGATTGCTTTACAAGAGTGGTAGTGCTTACGGCTTTCATATTAAGGTTTCATTTAGCTCAATCGGGTTTTACTTGTCGGGGTTCCTCTTTATTTCCGCATTGCTCTCTGTTTGAAGACAGTTTCAAATTTCCCTTGAGGGTTGAGCCTCCTTTTATCCCACGCGAAGAGTTAAAAATACATGCTTGTTTAAAATAACTTACTTACTGATTCTTTTTATATGATCTGAATATAGAACACCGTCCTACATACTTCCTTCCGGTTTAAAAAGAAGATAACTTTATAAGATTTTGCCGGCGCTGTTATAAATAGAAAGATGACGCATGAAGACGGGCATGTCGTTCTACCAACCAGTGTGTCTATGACCTCCGGGCTTTCAATTCAAGATTAGATTCTGCTTGTCAAACTGATTTACTATTGTTCTACAACTTTGTATATTTACCCGACTGCCAAAGGAGATGAGGGTTCTGTTTTTCGAGCGTATGTATGTTATTAATTTAGTCGTATGGCATACATTATTTTGGCCTTTTTAAGTTTTAAACGTTGTAACAACTATTTTCGTCGTTTCAATAATCCTGCGTGATTATTATTATAGATTAATAAGTACATCTTGCGCCGGTAGTGCACAACCCTCGCACATCAAGCTAGGTATATACGTCACGTATGTCACATGAGTTCGGAGGTTGGACACCGCCTTGGCGAAAACAAGTGCGCTTATGTTCCTTTTGGACTCCAGCCTCCCAAGCGTTCGGTCGCATCCAGTGATACTTAAAATTCGTAAGCTCCGAGAAGCTTCTTTCACGATGGCGAAGTCGGCCACGTTTAATAAAATAAAATAACGCTTTTAGGCGCGGCGCACATGCCGATTTAACTTCAATTACTTTCATTTTAAATAGAAATGGCAGTATAACAGCTCAATAATAAGTGAAGAAAATCCCTATAATGTGAGTATTAACATTATTCGCCTTTGTTAACACTCAGCAGTCTGGTAGAGCCTAATCTCAGAACCACGTTTATCCCGGTCGTAATTTTGTTATTAGGGGTCCTTAGTCTACGTCACATGTTACATCCAGCGTACATACATAATTCCTGATCATCGGTGGTGAAATTCAAGTCGCCCTCGTCCAGAGCATACGTGGCATGGGTTGAGGTGCAGCTTCACATCTTGAAACCCGGGAGTACATCTGCTTCTTTGCTGCAGCTGAATAATCGGTGGTATAGTGTTTTGTGTAAAGATTTTGGACAAGGTTAGTGTACCTAAAACTTATGTGCCTATCAATTTCAGTGATCTATTTCAGTGAGGTGTACTTGACATTACCTTTAATAAATAAAGTTTTTTTATTATATTGCCTAATGTGTCTTTCTTTGAATGATAACCAGTAGCAAGGCGCCCTGAGGCTTTTTAATCAAATTAGAGTCTTATGCCTACCGATTTGGGCGGCTGGTGGTAACCCCATAAAAAAAAGATGTTACAACGTTGTCCGGTAAAAGAAGTAAAAATCAGTCCGATAGTAGTCTCGTTGTAATTAAACATTAAAATCAATAAATATTGTTTCAATTATTTAGAAAATAGTGGCCGTATTCATAAACATGAACAAACCTATTTTAGCTAAAATGCCGTGTAATATCTTTTGCCTATAATATCTGTCACTTTGACATTTATATCCGTTAGAAAGGAACAAAACACGTTTTATTTATCAGAGGTATTTTAAGTTTTAGGAATATGGAGGTAAATATCCATAAGACTTTAGTTACTAGGGATTTAGTTTAGCGATGGCGACCTATTCCCAGACAATATTGCCCCGAACAGTCAGACCAGAAGCGGCTTGCTTTCCAAAGGTACTTGGCAGGTACTCGAGACGAGAGACTCTTGCCAACTTAGACCGAATATCGAATAAACCCAATTATTGCTGGGTAGTTGCTGAAAGTCCTACTGCCTTGAATATTCGGATACATCTCATAAGTTTCATGATAACTTTATGTGTAATACATGATGTATTTATGTTTATTTATTTATTTAATCTTTATTGCACAAAATAATATATTAGGGTATAAAAGGCGGACTGCTATAAAGGTTGCTGTAAAGCAACCTTAAGGCAAAGCGGATAAAATGTGGTATTGTGGTGGTTGTTATACGTTATGTTGTATTTACATGCATTCATATGTACGTATGTAAATAGTTTATTGTACACAAGATATTGGTAAAAATACAGACGAAATAGATTGAGTAGGTACAAAGACGAACTAATAATATATAATATGTATGACAATACAATAATTTCGTAGTATAAAGCCGATGTAAAGATAGGACCAGAATTGGATAATAGTTTATCGATGACTTAAAATTATTGAAAAAAAAACACAACTGCAAACCAGAGAAAACTTTTAAAAAGATTCGTAAATCTGTTATATCCGTTTTGTTGTAAATACTTGAATACTTTAGGTTGTACTGTAGGTACTGTAGGTTGCGTCTGTGAGTATTGAAGTATAGTAATAAAGTTTTAGAAAAATACCAAAATATATTACTAAAATTAATAAATTTATAATGAAGACCGCCAATACATTAAATGCGATAGATAATTATCATATATTATATTTTCTTGAACGAATATAATATATACGGGAATTTCCTACGGAAATAAAAATGCAAGATTGAAGACAGTATGATTTTTTGTCTGTTGGTAAAATTAATTATTATTACAACCTAACTTTCTTTCGTGTTTTACCTGCGTGGCAAGAACATCAAAATATTTTTAAATAGTACTGGAACTGTTTGTTTGGAAACCAAAGTGAGTGAGCCAATTAAAAATTGTAAAAACTAGTGATTCTGTGAGCCGTTGAAATCACGACCCTGTCTTTATAAAAAAAAATTGTCGAAATAGTGACATGCCAAAAATTTACTATACAATTGACAAACCGGCTTACAAAATTTTACACGAATCAGTTGAGAAATGTGAACAGCGGGACACACCAGACGCCGTCCGGACAGACAAACGATTTTCGGCTCTAGCTGAAGCATAGAACTTCGTTCGCTTAACTCCCTCGTTCGAAAATTCCTTTGATCTGCAATCTTTCGTTTCCAGCAAATATAAAATTAAAGGACGTCTCAAGCACCTACTACCTAAATTGGCATCAGGCGACATCAAAGGGATGGTAAAAATACTAGAGCACTGATATTGTTCGCGAAGGTGAATACAAAATAAAGCCGGTCAAGTGCGAGTCTGACTAGGGCACCGAGTGTTTCGTACCATTATCTATAAAAACGGCAAAAAATCACGTTTGTTGTGGGCCCCGTTAAATATTTATTTTATTCTATTTTTTTGTACTAGTTGTATAACAACTACAACAGAATCATTTGTGAGATTTGTGTTGTTTGGGAGATCATTTGTGAAATTTTAACTGTCTATTCACTGTTCATGAGATACAGCCTGGTGATAGACGGACAGACAGACAGACAGACGGACAGCGGAGTCGTAGTAACAGGGTTCCATTTTACCCTTTGGGTACGGAACCGTAAAAACTGACCCTTAGGCTTTTAACGACTCAAATACCTGACTTGACCTGTAATAGAGCTTAGGTCAGACACTATAACCAATTTTATATGACATTTTTATTCCAAGTGTTAAGATTTCTCGGGTACAATTCTTGATACAACGTCGTCGACAACTATGTGACACGGCGAGATTATCTTATCCTATTCTATAAAACGAGCAATATTTGTATATAGGTATTTGCAATCACGTTCTCGGAAACGACTCTAATGATTTCGATGAAATTTGGAATAAAGGGGTTCACGGGGGCTAGAATTCTTTTCATTCTATGAAATCGATCCAGCTAGATCACATGTCTGGGAAAATTAGTTTTCTCCGTGTTTCCTCTATTTTCGCCCGAGCAGAGCTCACTTGCCCAGGGACAGGGAATTGCCATTAACTAGGCATCTATTGTAACTAGCGTTAGACGACAGCGCTACGCTAGTCCTGGCAAAAAGCCGAAGATGCTGAACTTGGATGGGAGGAGGTTGCAGCGGGCGGAAAACCAGTCATTGTTTACCAAGTTGAGACTATTTATTTTGGCCGACTTTCTATAACACTGTTATTAGAGTTGGAATCTTCTGGCTTGGACGGTACGAGTAGAGTTAAATAATCTTAAGTATAATATAAATAATAATAAAATGATTTACTTAGGGTAAAACAGTACAATGAGTGGATATAATCTAATTAAGCTATTAACAACAAAACTTACATCTAACAAGATTATTAATATACAATATTAATACAATACATTGCCTAAACTAGGTTACAGTTGTAATCTGTGTTTTAGGCTTAAGTGGCATTTGTTTTATAAATATATATATATACATTGCCTATCTATACATTTGTTACCTCGCATAAAGAAAACAAAAATACATTTAATAAAAAGAAAGCTTGCGATTGCTATTTGCTATTTCACTATAGTTAGCAATTTTTTTTGTCTCGTCGTAGGTCAGGGTTAGCAACCATGACCTACGACGACCATGTATATTAGTTTCGCATACTTTGCTATTTTGATCGTACACGAAGCAGTGTTTATTTATTTTATTATAAAGAAAAGGGCCTAGGAAAGAGAAGAAACTGTTAGTAAGAGCGTGTTTAGTGCGAAATTGCTTAAAAAATTATATCCATCCGTCTTTTTATGTGCATATTAATTATTAGGGTTGTAGCAAGCCAACTTGTGCTGTTTTAGAATTACGCTCCTGATGAATAGTTGTCGAACAGTTAGTACTTTACAATTTTGTGGTCGTAAAATTAAACGGACGGAAGGTTGCCGCTTACAAAATGGCTCTTTGAGCACGCACGTTCAAGTGTCAATAGAATGGTTTTCGCAGCCCCACCCCATGACGTTATACAGTATGTTAGTATAAATTGACACAAAGCCGATGTATCATTTCTTTGTTAGCAACATTTCTTAGCTTTTTAAAGACAAAAATAAGTTTACGTACTAGCAGCAAGAACGCCTATGTGGCTTCGAAAATTCAGGTTCGAAATGTTCGAATCAATCATTATGCCAAGATATTTTATGGTGTCAACCTTTGATAGAGCAGGATATGTATTAAAATACCTGTTGATTAGCAAGAAAGCAATGGTGCGTTCGGATTGTCTCATTGTGTGATGGTTGCACAGATCTTCTCATAGAAAAACCCACGTATTTAGTTTTTTCAGCATTTAGGGTAAGTAGATTGCGCTTTAGCCAATAAGTAGCTTTACAGAAACCTTTTTGAGCATTGTCGTATACATCCGCCCAACTACTACCTGAGAACAATAGTATACGGGGGTACGGAAGGCAATTGGGAAAACCTCGTACTAATACCTCCAATAGGGGTGTAGACACTTAATAAAATAATCAATAATGTCATATTTTCTCGAAAAAGGATTGAAAACGTAGTCAAATGGAGAAAAAAACCAACGCAACGAAGTCATAAGTGTCCAAAGTTTTAAGAAGGGGTATGTTCCGTCTCTTTTTTATTTATTTATTTTAAAACTTTATTGCACAATACAAAATAGAGTACAAATGGCGGACTTAATGCCACAAGGCATTCTCTACCAGTCAACCATTGGGCAATACAGAAACAAGAAGGTGCAGGCATTAAAACTTAAATGAAAACTTAATCCAAGATAAACTTCTATCAAATACAAACTGAAATAAACATACACATATACAAAATGTGTGTGAATATATAATAAATACAATTACTACCTTTTGTACCTAGTAAAAAATACTATGGTGAGAACTATCTTACGCGCTTATCAGAAAGATACTTGCGTAACTTGCGCTTGAAAGTCAATTTGCTTTGTGCTTGGCGGATAGTTAGCGGAAGAGCGTTCCAGAGTCGAATTGCCTGAACGGTAAAAGAACCAGACATAAAACCGGACCGGTGAGGGAGAACAGACAACTTCAGGCTACGGGAACTGCGGAGTACGCCTCCGGGTCGGGCAGTAACAAAAGTAAATTTGGCCCTGAGATATTCCGGCGCAGCAGGGTCAAATAGAAGGGAATACAGTGTGCATAGGACTCGTAATGACCTGCGTTCACGAATGGGGAGCCAGTTTAGTCTACGGCGAAAAGCGGATATATGGTCATACTTGCGAAGTACAAAAATAAATCGGATGCAGTTATTCAAAAGACGATCCAGATTACTTAGCAGAGCCTGAGTGATATTGGAGTAACACACGTCAGCATAGTCGATGGTTGGTAAGACAAGAGCTTGTTCAAGGAGGGTCTTGGTGCTAACTGGGAGGAAATTCTTAAATCGGTAAAGGGCTCTTAATGTGTTGGTCACTCTGCGACAGACATCAGACACCTGCGGTTCCCACGTCAGACCACAGTCAAAAATCAGCCCCAGGTTTCTCACTTGTGACGAAAGCGGGATTGGGACGTCTTCAAAGAAAATTGTGGTTGCCTGTGTCAGGTCAACCGAAGAAAGTAAACGGGGGCTCCCGAGCACAATAGCCTGGCATTTGGTTGGGTCGATTTTCGCAAAACGCAACTTCATATGAAACGATGACGTTGGAAGATTGTGACGTCGCTAGAAGACGGCAATGTGCCGTGCCCAACGTGTTCGGCGCCGCCGTCGACGCGGCCCCCCGGCGGCATCCTGTAATGTGACGTCAGACATTGTTTGCGATTTCTCTCTCTAACAAGCGATATAAAAACGGTTGTAGCTTCGTAATTCTTTGAGATATCCGAATGGGATTTTCGTCACCAGGCATATTTTTTTGCCTTCCTTCATTTGGAGTAATAATAATTTTCAAGTCTACGCCCGTATTAAAGGAGTTTCATGACGGCTAAATGAGGAACTTACGTCTACTGCAATGAGCGTCAAAATGTTTAGTTTTGATAAAAGACACTCATTCTACCTCTGCTAGTAAAAATCTGATACATCTTGTGATTTGAGTTGGCTGAATCGCATCAAAGTAGTCCATTCAATAAGCATCTCTACCGCCCCAGACAGAAGATTACAATTTCAATAACAGTTTTATAAATAGTCTGCCATATTAAATAATCACAACCATACACACATTGGATGTGGATGCGGGTGGCGAAGGACGGGTCATTGTGGCACTCTTTGGGGGAGGCCTATGTCCAGCAGTGGCCGTCTTTCGGCTGATATGGTGATGATGATGATACACGCATTTATGCTTTTGTTCCCAGAAGGATGGAGGACGTAGAGGAGAAGCAATTATTTAATTTTCAAGTCCACTTGTTGTAAATTGTGGGTTTTAAGGTTAAGTTCTAGTCAGACAGAAAGAAAGATTCGATGTTTAAAAAATTACGAGAATTCAGTACCTTGATGAATCGAGTAAACTGTGTTTTAATGACACTAGTTAAATTCCAATGCGATTAAAAATTGAGACATAAACCACTTTAGTACAAACTGCTGAGTCAATTTCAAAAGGACTTATCTACCGGATGATCAGTTTTTTTTTATGAGCCTTATTTAAAAAATGTCAAGGTTTAAATTAGATCCAACTCAATAGCACTTACCAATGTTTTGTTATCGTTACAGTACAATTCGATTCACTAATGTATGCGCCAACATTCGTACCAAACCACGTGAACTAACAATACGCATTATTGACTCTAAAAGGGCATATTTTAACTATAATTCAATCATTTTTGCGTCTTTTCTCTAATAAATGTAATTGTGTCCTTCTTGCTCCTTGTATATTTGCCTACGTTTATGTGAGAAGAGTTATCCACTATTACTTTACCAAACTAGCTCGTGGACATATTTAGCTATGCAATTTACTCGTATCATAAATTGGTGTTTTACTGTGCTATTGGTGTTCCTCTGTTTTCAAGGTACTGTTATGTTTATCTCTTTGTATATTTGCCTACCTTTATGTGAGAAGAGTTACCCACTCTTACTTTAGCGAACAAGTACGTGGACATATTTAGCTATGCAATTTGCGCGTATTATAAATTGGTGTTTTACTGTGTTATTGGTGTTCTTCTGTTTTCAAGGTACTGTTATATTGATTCATTTTTAACAAGTGTGTGTTGGTGGCCCGTAAAGGTAGCAGACAGCAGTGACAAGATAGGAGCGTCGTCTCGTTCTATCGAACGGTGTCAGCCAGTGACGGACGCTCTATCTTGTCACTTATCGTGTGATAAGGCCGACCATGATACGGTGTCAGTTCCCTGGATGTGTTAGGTGCAGGACCGGTCATGGTGGCACTTAAATTTGAACCCTTCCGCCCTTTGTGCAGCTGTCGACGTCTTTCGGTTGATATGATGATGATGTATATAAGTCTGTCTTAATAAAAAAAATATATATATCGTTGATATATCACATTTGGAGTCAGCTTGACGTTAGATTTGATAAAATCGGAATTAGAATGTGATTGGAAGTGACAGTTTTTCCATATAAATACGCCAAAGTTTAACGTCTATTCTTACGTGTGTCAACAAACGTGACGTCAAATATGATGATAAGACAATGTCTTGTGATTGGGAATTACGATAAAACATAGGTATACATAAAGTGTGATTCATAGACAATCTAGACATCGATATGTCAGATATTTTAGAGAGATTTGTTAGATCATTTTCACAAAAGCATATTTTTATAAAAGCAAATTTTCATACCGAGTTTTTTCATAATCGTAATTTTTTTTATTCGCGAATTTTAATGAAGCAATTATTCATATCTCATTTTTTCATAACAATATTTTTTTTATTCGCGAAATTTAATGTAGCGATTTTTCATAAAGCAATATTTCATGGTCGCGTTTATTTTAATCGCATAAATTACTAGTAGCTTTTTTTATTATCTGCAAATATATTCAGCAGCATATTTTCTCAGTCTTGTTTTTTGACGTTGATTATTTTCCTAGAAGTCAACAAGTAAAAGAAGTGGTACCTGAATTCAATCCAAAAACAATTAAGACAGATTATGAGATATCTGTAATAAATGCAGTCAAGAAGACTTATGAGGGAGCGAAAGTTAGCGGCTGCTATTTTCATTTAAGCCAGGCGATATGGAAACCCGCTGAAAAATATCAAATTACCCATACTCGCAAAGGCAGCAACTATGTTGCTCAATGCGTCGCCCTAGCTAATTTGCCGGATACTAAAACATGAAGGGTGGATTAGTGTTAGGAGCCAGGCACCGACTGTTGAAAATATACAACATTTTAATGATTACTTGTCTAAACAATGGTTCACTATCGAAAACATGAAGATGATAACGTGCTACGGACACCGGCATCGTACTAATAACGTAGTGGAGGGATGGCATAGTAAACTCAACAAAAAAAAAACCGGCCAAGTACGAGTCAGACTCGCGCACCGAGGGTTCCGTACTACAAATCTATAACAAGCAAAAGTTGTTGTATGTTTATTACTAAATGATAAATGAAAATGGAATCCGTAACATTACAATGTGGAAAGTTGAGGGAGCATAAATTTTAACAGGGTCACTTTATTAATTTAGTAATCATCCATTAGGCCTTGATTTATTCCTTGCGAGTAGTTGCGAACGCCAAAATAAGCGGATTACTTATATTGCTGTTTCTTTTTATTGCGTTGATATAAAACTGAGTTCATGGGAAATTACCTTTAGGTTTTGATACCCTTACGTATAACTACGCTGGCCCAGTGCGGGTTGGAGACTTCACATACACCTGCTATTTATTATGATTGCGTGGACTTGTAAAACTTTCGTTTTGCTACAGCTGCAAGGTATTATAGACATGAGTATTTGATATGAATTTCAATTTAATACCTCTAGACGTGTTTACGAGGAAAAACGTAGTAAGATTAAAATTTCAAAAAATGATTTTTGTATGATTTTACTAAAAACGTCTACTTTTCGTAATTTTTCCTTTGTCTGTGCTATATGGAGTTTCTTCGTGCCAAGTTTCAAGTTTCTGTGTAAACGGGAAGTACCCTTTAGGTTTTGAGTTTCTTGCGGGTACTCCGTTTCAAACTATACGACTTAAATTTCTATTTCTTTTGATTGCGTTGACATACAAGTTTGGTTTTGCTACATCTGAAAGGTCCTATAGCCCTGAGTATTTGACATGAATTTCATTTCAATACACGTTTATGAGGAAAAAGGTGTTAAGTTTAAAATTTAAAAAAACATTTTTTTGTATGATTTTACTAAAAATGTCTACATTTCGTAATTTTTACTTTGTCTGTGACATATGACGTTGCTTCAAGCCAAATTTCAAGTTTCTGAGTTCACGGGAAGTACCCCGTAGGTTTTGCGAGTGTCGAAAAACTCAAAAATTTGCAGCATAAACGATTGTATCTTTTGATTGCGTTGGCTTTTAAGTTTGATTTTTTCACAGCTTCAAGGGACAATAGTCTTGAGTATTTTATATAAATTTCAGCTTGATACCTCCACTCGTTCCTGAGAAAAAGGGTCTTGACAGACGGACAGACAGACAGACAGACAGACGGACAACAAAGTGATCCTATAAGGGTTCCGTTTTTTCCTTTTGAGGTAACAAAAATCCTAAATTATTTCATTTAATTTCAACAATAAAAGACGAAGTGAATGCCATGGACTTCAATGTTTTTCAAACAAACATGAATATAGAAATTTATCGTAAAAGGTGCCGAAAATACATAACAATGGATTTGAAATTACAATCCATAGTAAACGATTACTTAGAAGGCATCACTAACATTGAACAATGCATAAAAAAATAAGTTTCCTAAAATATAATATTAAGTAAGAAACAACAAAGTTAAGAGACATTTGAGAATAACGAAATAAGCAAAAACAGTTTTATAGAAGTATTATAGTGTTTCAGTTAAGGAAGTGGAATTTTATGTTATATGTATTTGGCTTATATAATAATAGTCTGAATAAAAGACCAAGAAGTTTATCTGTTGTTATTTCTTTATTTTTGAACCTTACCTCCAAAAATAATGATTTAGGTTCGCCTTTTTGATTGGATCCCTATGAGAAATGAGATACGGAATCTAGCTGCCTGTTAGCCCGCATTGCCTTCTGGGAAATTCGAAATCGTTTTGTATTTTTACTAAACAGAAATATCTCATTTACAGATTCTAATTAAGATTTAATGCAAGTTTAAAAAATAATCTCAATTTTTTGATGGTACGAAAGTTTTCTAGGAAAATATTCAACGTCAAAAAACAAGACTGAGAAAATATGCTGCTGAATATATTTGCAGATAATAGAAAAAGCTACTGGTAATTTAAGCGATTAAAATAAACGCGACCATGAAATATTGCTTTATGAAAAATCGCTACATTAAATTTCGCGAATAAAAAAAAATATTGTTATGAAAAAATTAGATATGAATAATTGCTTCATTGAAATTCGCGAATAAAAAAAATTACGATTATGAAAAAACTCGATATGAAAATTTGCTTTTATAAAAATATGCTTTAGTGAAAATGATCTAACAAATCTTTTAGTATTTATTTTCTAAAGTATATACAAGATGATAACTATAACATTAACTAAATTAAATTAAATCTAAAAAAAGTCCCTCGAGGCATTGTACCGAGGATGCTGGCGATTAGTTACTTCGATTATTGAAGAAAATCTTATTATAAATTATAGTTTTCAGTGGTCACCTGCTTGTTTTCAATACTTTGTGAGTTTCTTTAGGTAAACAACAACATTTTAAGTGGTGATTATTGTGTAATTCCAGAGAAAAGTGTAATAATATCTTCGGGAAGTGTTTGTTTACACGATCAGCACGGCTATCACGAGACGGCGCGCGAGCTAATTCGATTTTTCGCGCACTATACCCCTCTTTCTGAGTTTTCTAATAAGAGAGAGACGGATAGTGCGAGAAAAATCGAGAGAGCTCGTGCGCCTTCCTGTGATAGCGCGGATGTTTAGCGACAAAAAAATGGCCAAACCTTACTTTTTTCATACAAGTATGAAACTTGGCACAGTTGTTCCTTGTGTCAAAATAAACCGATTCAGATCGCTATAGCCCCTTAAGATCTGGCACTGGGGAGGGGGGCCTAAAATGCCGCTCCGCTGGGCTTCATTTAAAAAAATCTAATTGTCCATGGTTAGCTTATAGGTCTTTAGTATCAATATCGGATGAATCAAAAAAGTAGAATTTTCATTTTGAGCCGTTGTAAATAATGCCAGCTATTACAACAATATTGATATAATTCCATTTTAATAAAGATTTGAAAAAATAAAACATTGAACTACCTTTGTTAACAATATATAGTGAGATTATTTTTAATGTAGGCGCGGTAGAATTAATGTTGGTAAAAATAATGTATTTTGTCAAGCAATTAAAAAAAAAACAAAAAAAACTAATTATACAATTCCATTTTTTTCTTTTGATCCGTCGCAAATGACCTGCCAGATATAGAAAAAAAATCCAATTTAAGAAAATTTGCTAATCCGCCTCGCGCCGAGTCTCAATTTTTACTGCTAACAACCGAAGAAGTTCACATTCTGGAGACTGAATGTCTGTGCTATATTCATTCTTGTGATCATAAAAATTAAGAAAATTTTAAAATCATTTTTAATACAATTTTAATTTGCACAATTAAGTAGTGGCGTTCCCTTAGAGATCGGACCTTAGAATTACTGAAGACCCGGGCAGCCTGCAGACTTTTAGTCGGCGGATAGTTCGGTTCTCTTTTTCTTTCTTTTAATGAAAAAGAGAGAGAACCGAACTATTGGCCGACTAAAAGTCTGCAGTCTGCGGGGGGTCTAAGCTAAGATCAAACTAAGTGCAAACCACTCTCACCAACGATAGGAGACAGTTGTTACCCAGCCTCTATAACTTCTTTTAACGTAACCTTACCCATCACCCACTAATATATCAAATTAACAAGAAATATCAGTAAAAAAATGCTAGAGGTGCCAGCGTGTGGTAATAATTATTATGGGAAGAGAAGTAGGAAGTACTTGGTCCCCAAAATATATAATGATATACCGTATGATATAAGAGAATGTAACACATTTAGAATGTTTAAGGTTAGAGTGAAGGAGTTTTTCTTAGAAAAAACAAAATCTAAACTGGAAATGTAGTCTCAAGTAAAGTGATCACGTGAGCCTACCATTAGAAAACAAAATTATAAAATTAAAATACTCTACTCAATAGCTAAGCCTACCCATCTGTTGTTTGTAAGGGAGTCCCTCTGCCAACAAACTGTCATGCAGTTTGGCAGAAGAAGATTTTTGTGAAACAAGGGTTTTTTAAGTGAATAAAATTTTCTTATTCTTATTATTCTTGAGGCCGCTATTCGTAGTAACTACTCGTAATCAGAGATAGGCTAATTTCTTTAGGCGTGACTGGTGAAGTGAGGCAAATTAACGCGTTCAGAATAACAGCCGCGCAATAATAAGTAGGTAGTGATGATAAAGATGATGCGAATGATGACGCTGTTGTTGTTGATGGCGATGATAGGAATGATAATGATAGCGATGATGTTGACAATAATGCGTATCGTAATGATGATGTGAAATGATGACCTAGCTTACAAAATGTTGTTTGTTTCAGGCGCAGCTACAATTCAGAAGAAACCTCATTGCCGTTTTGACTGTGAAAACCTGTGTTCGACAAGGGGCAAGAGTGGTGGTGTGTGTATGCGTAACACGTGTAAATGTTACTCTTTTATCGACAGCTGAAAGTCAACATGGCTTAGAGTAATTTTACATTAAGTAACTGTTGAAATGATATTCTAAAAGTAACATCTAATGTCGTGAAATGGTTTGTTTAGCATAGATCATGGCCCCTTACACGTTTACACGTTGAAACTAGTAGCATTATTATGGTAGGCATTAGTTTTACCGAAATGTTACGCAAGTACGCAAGGTACGAAATTATTTTAGTCATTAGTCATAACATAAACGCATGCATAATGGATTTAGACACTTGCAATTATTGATGAAACTAATTTCATGCCGCTAATTTTGTAATTTAAATTGGACTTTACTGTTATTAAAAAAGTGCCACAAACCAGCTGATAAAATATTAACTATGTGAATAATAATATGGTGAATAAATGTGTACTTACTTAATATGATGTTTGTTAAAGTTATGTTCAAAAACAACTTTTGTAGGCCAAAAGACTGGCGACTACGGATATGCTCAAAAAATTTGCATGCCCGAAGCGTAAGATAAAATTACACTTATATTGCAATACTCAAATCAAAATATAAGCTATTCTAAATACTATTTCATATATCAGCTCAGTGAATTTGTGGTCAGAAGTTTCATATTACGTGTGCTAAAACTAAGTTTTAGCTTAATTCAGTGCAGCGATGCAACGTACAACGAATGGCCACCGTACCGTGAATATTTGTTTCCGGACGCCGTGTTTTGGCGCAGGTGTTGGGCTAGCTTGGGAAAATTAATATTGTTAGGTACGTGGCATTGGTAGAAAATATACGAAATTATCTATTAATAGGATATTAGGAATGAAGTGTCCCTGCCTACGAAGCAAGAGGTTCGTGTAAGTATGTTTACTTATCGTCGTCTAGTACCCATAGTACAAGATTTGTTTGCGACTAGGTCAATTTGTGTAAGACTGTACCCTAATATTTATATTATATTTATAATGTCTACAGGAAAAATGTGACCCTAAGTCTGTATTTGACCAGAGTACCGTAGTTTATGGCAAAATAAAACCGAAGGATTGTTATGCCCTTAGTATTACCAATCTTTGTTTGTGAAGACTAAAAAAAAACGAGACGAAGATAATGATGATGATTTAGACGACCGGTTAGCCTAAAAGTGGGTAGTGACGCTGCCTACGAAGCTGAAGGTCCTGGGTTCGAATCCCGGTAAGGGCAAATATTTGTGTGATGAGCATGAATATTTGTTACTGAGTCATGGATATTTTCTATGTATTTAAGTATTTCTATCTATTATATATATCGTCGTCTAGTACCCATAACACAAGCCTTATCGAGCTTACTATGGGACTAGCTCGATTTGTGTGAGATTGTCCCCTTTTATTTATTATTATTATAATGAGACTGCTGGGCACAGGCCTCCTCTCATACATGAGAGGAGGCCTGTGCCCAGCAGTGGGACGTATATAGGCTGATGATGATGATGATGATGATGATTATAATGAAACAGTATAAAATGCATGGGATTACCTTATGTGACATACTTCGCAGAATGTGCAAAATGACGTCATTATCGGTACTTCCTTTTCAATGTGTTTTTTTATTATAGAAAGAAATAGAAATAGTTTATTAAATTAATTGTATTGCTTACTTTGTACTTAATTACTCTGGTATAAACAGAAGTAAGCTTTACAAATTTGATTAAAGGCACAGCAGTCATGAAAATAGCACATTGCATTAGTAGTATTGTTTGCATTGCGCTTGCTTGTCTCGCTTTTGGTACTTAAGTAATTTTTGACCACCATTATACCATAGTCTAATGACTCTGATTATAAGTTAGACAGATAATAACACGCTCGCATAAAAAATCAATTCAAATAACGGCCTCAGTAACTGACCGACGAACCAGTTCCTTTTGCCTGGGAACCACACAATAATGTCAGCATTGCATAAAGATTTTTTAGACATTTAAAAAAATATGTCCATATTATGCTTTACTTACATTCAGATGGACATAATACGTCTTTGAATGAAACCAGCAGTAAATTGTACCAAATTTGCCATCGACTCGGGAATAATCAATCCCGAAAAATATTTATTCCAATCATTCCTGAAAGACGAACAAAATGTCTATAGAGAATTGTTTGGCGAATACATCTCTCTGAATGGGTCTGAGCCGATTAATTACGAGGAGTGGCTCGTAATGAACAACTTTGGAATACTGCCCGATACACGGCAGTCTTTGTTCGCTAGGAAAATAATGCAGCGGAGTACGGCCGACAATAAAGGCGCGGAAGGGGGACATTTTGATCACGGGTCGGGGTATCTGTGGACTGCTTGGTCCTGCTGCAATCATGACGACGGACACCTGGGTCCTTGAAATGCCAGGTGGCAAAGGATGGAGGAATGGAATAAATGACAAAAATAGGCAGATCACGAAGGACAAGCGGTTCGACGAACACGCTTCAGATTTAACGACTGTCTATCGCTGCCCTGACCAAGGAGCCGCACAATCGCGGCCGCACAGACACTTACTAACAACCCTACTGGCGGAGCAAGGAAGACTAGACATATGACTTACCTCATCACCCATCATATTCGAGTTGTAAACCCGAGCTATTGCTTGGTCCCGCAGGCTTACGGAGTTGGAAGGAGACGTGTTCTTAAACAATTGTCCGGTGTAGGATTTGTTGCGCCAACGACAATACCAACGTTTGTCAATAACGGTTATAAGTTAGTCAATAAAGGAAGATATTCAGATTCAGATATTTATTGCTAAAAAGCAATATTTTACATGTCAGAAAATTGAATTGCAAGGCAAGAGCGGTAGAGGAAGGCCTAGGATAACATATTTTAGCCAAATAACCGATGAAGCTGATGTCAAGTCATACGAGGAAGCCAAGAGACTGGCAAAGGATAGAGAAAAGTGGCGGTTACTCCACCGACAAGAGCACGGCTCTTAAGTAATGATGATGATGATGATGAAAATTGAATTAAAAGAGGACTTATGGACAGTAAAAGGAAGTCAATGAGTCTGTTAACGTTTTTTAAACCAACTTAAAACTTTACTGGAAATTATAACTTCGTTTATTAAAGAATACCGGACTTGTGCCCAGCTCTGTTGACAATTTGCTCTTGCCCGCCACTTTGTACGTGTATGTTCGTAAATACGATACATGTGCCTTTACTTAAAAAAAAAGATTTTCATAAAGAAATTGGGTATTTGGAAAAAAATATCACCAACATGGTTTTACCTGCGACCTATGCGTCATTTGGTGGTTATAATATTATAACTATTATGATCATGGCCCGACAAATAAGGAAAACGATATTTAATTCTGGATAGATACGCATATGTTTGAAACATATTAATTCAAAAACACATTACACTGAGCTTTTATAACAAATTAAATACAAATAAAGATACTGTCCAAATAATGATAGAAACTGGGATATGGATTTGAACAATTTGAAAAATGCTGATGTAGAATGGGAATGTACAGCCTTAGAAATGATGAGAAGTTTTACCTGTGAGGTTCTGTTGGATGATTTCATTACCTACGCCCCTTATTGTGAGTTAATTTTTTTACGCAGTGACTGCAATCTCGGCTGGAAGTGTGCTGTTTGTTGTTGTATTCTGGAGCATCATTCCAAGCTGGCGTGTGTTCAGTTATTACGTTTTTCTGAACTTACCTACTCCTATCCACCACCGTGTTAATCGTGGAAATATTTTATACAGTGGGACAACGAAGTATTCGCTAATATAATATCGACGGTGGAAATTTCAAATGTCGTTTAAAGGACATTTTGTCGTAAGTACACTAAATATACCACTGGAATCAGTATATTTTTTTCTATCCGTCTGTAGTATCGGTCTCTCGATACGACTCCTAATAAAAAAGTTATGAGATGGTTAAGTTTGTCGTAACTGCTTCGTATTTAAAATACTGTGTTGTATCGGTCAAATATACTTTCTTGTCGTCTCGTGGTCTTAAGCGCAAGGTCGTATGTCTCAATAATTTTGAAATTCCTATGTTGTAAGGCACTAAAATGAAATGACATTCCCATTGATCTCAATCTTAAAATACAAAAGAATTCACTTGTGATACTCGTGTAGAAAGTTCCTTTTAGTTATGAAGGTCATACAGATTTCAAATAAACGTCATTCCTGTGAGCAATGCAAAGCAAAATACAAATCATTAATATATATTAAAATCTGTATGACGCACATAATTATAATGTTATTTAGATGTGTGTACTTTTTACTTGTTACCAATAATGTACATGTAACAAAGAAATACACCTGTTTCTGACTTGATGCAGAACACTAGCCCCCTTATTCATAAAACTTAAAATGCCTCTGCTAAATAAAATGTGCTTTGTCCCTTTCTTACGAACACAAATGTCAAAGTAACTGATAGGGACAAACTAATTTTAACGCCATTTTAGTTAAAACAGGCTTGTAGGAATGAATACGGCCGTGTGTTTAGTTAAGCATTTGATTATCTTGATTGTGATTTTGAATAGCTTATAATAGCACTGCAGCTGCTGCTTGAAACCCACTCTCGAGACAACTGTTCGAGGCGCTCTAAGATTCAATAAGGTCAATAAATACATCCTGTGGAATTTCTTATGGAAAATCTCGAACGCCTCGTGAATACTACTTTTGTAGTGCTGTTATATAAATTTAAGATGTAGCTTATAGCACGAATTTGTTTCATTACGTTTCGTTATGTTTAATTGTTTACACACATTTATTTGGAAAAATAAAAACATTAATCAGACTTATAACATTTTTATACTTTCCCGCATCCGAAAATCTTAGAAATCAATAAATTTAGTAGTAAAATCTTTATTTTCATACAGTTAACTACGTACTTACTTCACTTACCACGAAACTTTAGTGACTTTACAACAAGAAATTCGTAGTAGACGTTAGTATTAACGCAGTAACGACATAAAATTATAATTTAATTGAAAGGCGTAAGAGATTTTGTCACATAAATATTGTTTTTTCAGACGCGTAACACACATTTTCTTCATATTTTTTTGTCGTAAGTGACACTATTTTCTAAACTACTGCATTTATTGCTATGCGACTAATAGGTTAGCGTAGATGACGTTATTTGAAAAGTATACATCTAAGATTCATCTTTATAGGATGAGTAGTTTCAAAGTTATATATTTTTTTTTAATGGAGTTTTGTTTTTTGGCCCCCTCAAAAGTAGGCATGTGTCCCTTACGACATTTGAAATTTCCACCGTCGATATACTACATCTTCATAGTGTTCACTCATTGGTTGATAGTGGTTAGTGGCATGTTCTATTTTGCTTTTGCAAAAGTGTACACCAATATTGAAGGTGTTAAATGTGTTTTCCTTAAATCAACTGTCTTCGGTTGGCTGATGCCGGTTGTATGGGTAACTATTGGATACTTTTGTAAAGTGGAGAATTATATTATAAATGTGTGTGAAGTGCTGGTCTTTATCAACTTTTTAATATACATGAGAGTATTATTTGCGCTGTGTAAGCCTACAAAGGAAGGCCAATTTAAATGCCGGGATCTACGTTACAAAATAAGTATAGCAACATTGGGTTTTGTCTGTACTGGAATAATAATGTACGCTCCAATCATGATAAAGTTGGTGAAAGTTACAGATTTTTCCACGACAGATATAATAGTATTTTGTAGTTACTTTTTTACTGTAATGACAATTAATATTTTCTTTTTATTACTCAAAGTACACAGAGTAAAATGGACTGAGTATCACCACCGTAGAGAAGGCACACGGTATGATTTTTAAATGTTATCAAATTGAATAATATACGAAATCACAATAACTTTAATGTATTCAATTAATAAAGAGTGTACCAAAAAAGCGGTGTGTAATGAAAATGAATGTACCGATCAGGGGCAATTTTCTCTTAGTTTTTATCTTATCCGAACACGATACCTGTTATGCTCGTAGTCGGCTCACACCCCATTTTGTATTTTACAAGCTGTTATTTAGTTCCACTTGTCCCGTTGTTTGTCTGTCTGTAATAAAATCTTGCAAGTTAAATTTGACCCACTTCCCGGTGACCGATTGAGCTGAAATATTGGGTGTAAGTATAGCTTGGATGATAATTCAATATTATGGTACTATTGAGCTGATCTGATGATGGAGACAGAAGGCCATGGGAATTCAGTACTTAACCGACGCAACCCAGTTGAGTTTGGGCTCGTTAGAATCGTCTCAATGAGGAATTTATGATGGTATACAGAAAAGTACAGTCGCCAATAAAAGCTTGTACCAAAATGTTTTTTTTTGCTAGAAACGTGTTTCAACCTATCGAGTGATCTCCATGAGGCTACTAGGTGCCTCTTCTGCCCAATATGTGTAAAGGTTTTTAAAATGAGATAGCGTTGGTTGACACATTACAATCATTATCCTCCTAGCGCTATTCCCGGTTATGCACTAAGTAGGAGCCTGAGGTCCGCTTTGACGCGTAATCCCCAGATTTGGATAGGCACTAGTTTTACGAAAGCAAATGCCATCTGACCTTCCAACTCAGAGGGCAAGACCTTATTGGGATTGGACCGGTTTCCTCACGATGTTTTCCTTCACCGAAAAGCTAACGCTAAATATTCCGTAGGTAAATAAGTTCCGAAAAACTCGTTTCTACGAGCCGGGATTCGAACCCACGACCGCCGCTTGACAGCCGCATGCTTGAAACACTAGGCCACCGTAGCATATGTTGACACATTACAATATTAATAAGACAGTAGTGGAGTATGTACTATCAAAACACCATTTACCTTTGTATAGTTTCTAAAATATACGCCAAAAAAGCCTGAAACAAATTGGCAAAGCCTGCAGTGGCGGTGAATAGCAAATTGACATTTATTGACAAATTTACTACTGACATTTATTGACAAGTTTACTATTGACCACCATTGTATGCCGCGCTGATCGGATAATCAGGGGGCCTAGACAAGGTTACAATCGCTAACGCTTCGTAGCGAACGAAACGCATCTGTCACTGTCACACTAATATGGAAGAGTGATAGAGAGACACAAAGCGATTCTATGGCGAAGCGCAAGCGAACGTCACTTTGTCTAGGCCCCCAGTAACTTTTCATGAAACGCCGTGGATGCTCTGTGACGTCACGATATTCTATTGTCAAACAGCGTCCATTATTTGAACATAATGTATTTAAAAATCTTTAAAGTAGGAATAACAAGTTAAAGTGTGATGTTTACCGAGTATATGCGTAAACTTTGCTTATTGGTAATGTAAGAATAACTTATTTTTAGTTGTCAACTACCTACTGTATTGTAGACACAATGTTATCTCAAACTGTTGTTTATTCTGTTGTATTAACCGCGCTCTGGATAAACCAGCGGTTAATACCGTTAGTGTATTAGATCATTACAAATAGGGTAAATTTTCCGCTATATCATTTATTAGTGAACGAACACGTTACAGTTATCATATTGTATTTTATATTTACAAGGATTTGTATTTAAAAATCGAAGACTACCTGGACATAGAATTAAAGGGTGTTAATATTTCTTCAAATTCTATGGGTCCTGTGGATTCAATGAGCATTACCGTACTAAGTATTATAGTGCTCTTACCGTCCCGTAGCCGCAAGTGAAGTTTTTGGGGTTATATTCTGGATCCTGATACCCAGTTGGCGAGAATTCAGACATTACGCTTTCCTCAACTTGCTTCTAGCTAACACGGCATTCATCTCAGTGGAGTTTGTCCCTTTGAAGAGCGAAATATTATTACATGTGACTTTCTACATGTTTATGGTGGTCACACATTCGTTGTAGTAGTTGGTGCCACTTTCTACTTGCACGTTGCGTGGGTGACGTACAACATCGAAGAGATCAGGGGGCCTAGACAAGGTTACAATCGACAAGCGTTAACTCCAATGGGTGAAATTCAACAAGTCTAAAATTTTGCTAATTTTGGTGGGTTTTTTTATTTTCATGAAATAGTTACCAAAAATATGCGTTTAGTGCGTCATTAGTCATAGTTAAGTTAGTGTCAAAACAGCCTTTCATTTCAATGAGTAGTTTCTGAGATAATGTCAATTAATTTATTTCATGGCCACCATAATTGCATGTTGGCACCAAAATTGGATAATTAATCCACCTGAATTGGATGTTTACAACAAAATTAGGTTTTTCATACATTACTGTATTTTTACCAGTAAATCCAGTAATATAGTCAAAATAAAAGTGAGCCGAACTCACCTTACTTACTAAGTATGACATTTTCTAGACAGTGTGGTAAACTTAGTTCCTGATCTATCTACAGATATGGGTTATGGGTTCCATGCCGCAGATGGAACTGCTGGACGGGGCCTTTGTACTATGCCTGGGTTAGGTTAATTTATTTTATAATTCATTTTTTCTTCGTTTATTTTATTTATTATATAAATATATATATATATATGTATATTAAATGACGCCAGCAACCTGTGATATAGCCTACCGCCATCCAGAAAGTCCATTCCATAAGCAGAAGAAAGATTTATTTCAATTTAAATAAGTGGTTCTGGAGATTACCCTTTGCGTACAAACTTACAAAGCTACAATCTCACAGGCTCTTCCTATTTATACAATATTAGTATAGATATTCATCATCATCCATCATCCTCCTAGCGTTATTCCCGGTAATGCCCCTAAAGGAGCCCGGGGTCCGCTTTGACACCTAATCTCCGAAACTACTCAACCGATTTTAATGCGGTTTTTATAATTGTATAATATGAACTCTTATAATAATTGTGGTATATATTTTAATTATATATTCAAATTCTAAGACACATCACTAACACTACACTTTTATGCCAAATCTACACAGCTCTGGCTCAGTCCATAATGACGTACTGTATCCCAGTATGGGGGGGCACATCTAAAATCAAATACTTGGAAGTTGAAAGAGGGCAGAGGTGCCTACTGAAAACCATGTTTTTTAAACCTTATAGGTATCTTACTACAGAACTTTACAAGAATTGTAAGTTACTAAGTATGCGAAAACTTTATATAACATCCTCAATCCTTAAGTTACATAAAGAATTACCATACACACCTACGACGGATACGCGCAGAAGAGCCAAGAAAGTGGCACCTGTACCCTCAACCAAATCCGCTTATGCTCGTAGACAGTACTGTGTTCAATCGCCACACATGTATAATACTATAAATAAGATCTTACAATTGTATGCCCTAAATCAGTATGAATGTAAAAAAGCTCTGTTAAATTGGATTACTGATCTTACTTATGATGAAACTGAACTACTTTTAACATGGAACAAGTGATAGACTGATGTATAATGCTGAATACGAATGTATTTTGTACATCTGACTCATTTTAAGTAATCATGAACTCGTCACATATACAAACAAACTCGTATACATAACCATACATAAACACACACACACACACACACACGCACACGCACACGCACACGCACACGCACACGCACACGCACACGCACACGCACACGCACACGCACACGCACACGCACACGCACACGCACACGCACACGCACACGCACACGCACACGCACACGCACACGCACACGCACACGCACACGCACACGCCACGCCACGCCACGCCACGCCACGCCACGCCACGCCACGCCACGCCACGCCACGCCACGCCACGCACACGCACACGCACACGCACACGCACACGCACACGCACACGCACACGCACACGCACACGCACACGCACACGCACACGCACACGCACACGCACACGCTCACACTCACACTCACACTCACACACACACACACACACACACACACACACACACACACACACACACACACACACACACACACACACACACACACACACACACACACACACACACACACACACACACACACACACACACACACACACACACACACACACACACACACACACACACACACACACACACACACACACACACACACACACACACACACACACACACACACACACACACACACACACA
Source organism: Epinotia demarniana (assembly GCA_945867215.1). Classification (NCBI taxonomy): domain Eukaryota; kingdom Metazoa; phylum Arthropoda; class Insecta; order Lepidoptera; family Tortricidae; genus Epinotia; species Epinotia demarniana. The sequence continues at coordinate 6,351,745 of OX244262.1, forward strand.
CACACACACACACACACACACACACACACACACACACACACACACACACACACACACACACACACACACACACACACACACACACACACACACACACACACACACACACACACACACACACACACACACACACACACACACACACACACACACACACACACACACACACACACACACACACACACACACACACACACACACACACACACACACACACACACACACACACACACACACACACACACACACACACACACACACACACACACACACACACACACACACACACACACACACACACACACACACACACACACACACACACACACACACACACACACACACACACACACACACACGCACACGCACACGCACACGCACACGCACACGCACACGCACACGCACACGCACACGCACACGCACACGCACACGCACACGCACACGCACACGCACACGCACACGCACACGCACACGCACACGCACACGCACACGCACACGCACACGCACACGCACACGCACACGCACACGCACACGCACACGCACACGCACACGCACACGCACACGCACACGCACACACACACACACACACACACACACACACACACACACACACAATATAGTTTTACCTACTTATAATATATAAGAATTAAGCCACCATGTGGTACCAAATTGTATAAGATAGTATACATAGATAATTTAATTAATTACTCACCTGCCACCACAAAGAAACTGTTATAGTTTAAATGTACTATTGTTGGAAGAGCGGGGTCTCCTGATACAGGTTCTATAAATACCTACTAGGAGGTCTCAACCTCTACATTTGTAAAAACTACAGTTAAGCACCTAATAAAAGACTATTTTATTTATTTATTTTTTATTTATTTTATATATATTATTATTTTCTATTTTATTTCAGGAGGAGCAGGTAGCTAGTCTTAAAAAATATATAATCAATTTGTATAATGTACCGGTTTATACTTAATGTAAAGATCATCTTATTTGATATATTTTTTATATAATATACACATATGTTTTTCGTAAGAGCTAGTTATACACTAATAACCGATTCGCCCTGTGGTAGTCACAATTGCGGTACATAAACTTGATATATTTACATAAATTATATATTTAACCAATCTATATTATTAAAACTACATGTGAATGAACAGTGTATCAAAATTGGATTAGTAGTTTTCGAGTTTTGTGCAAATACCTAGACAGATACACCCAGAGGCTTTGCTGTCTAGTATAAAATTATATACACTGAAATATGTTATGGATAACATTGATATAATAGTGTTCACTCTAAAAAGTAATTAAAATAATCATATTTTTTCAATGTACTTCAATTAAAATGCATTTCATGTTGCATATCCGAGAAGTCGTATAAATAGCAATTGATAGACCTTATACCATTAGGATAAGGTTCACTTTGGTACGTCTTCTACAATTTTGGTGTGACTAAGCAATTTTGGTGTTTTTAAAAAAACCACCAAACACCAAAACTGAAACACCGGAATTAGGATTTGGACTAAAAAAAAACATAACTAATCAACCCTTTTCCACATGATCAAGTTAACCTAATATGACGAAAGGGAAACCAAAGCCGCGCCTAAAATAAAATACACATAAAATTAAGTTGTGCTTGATAAAAAAAAAAATCGTGACACCAAAATTGATGTTAACTGTCGCCAGAGTGGAACTGAACCAATAAGCGACGCTCGCGCCGTTTGTGTCATTGCATTTTGTTCGACCATAAAAACATTTTTATTTTTTCCACAGTTTTGTTTATCATCATCGGTAAGAGATTTAGTTTACATACGAATGTAACTAAATTAAATCGTAGGATACCTTGACTAATATAGAACCCGAATAAATGCCACTTTAATTAAATAAATGGATAGTTTTTTGTATTATGGCGTTTTAGTACAAGAAACAAGTGCAGGACCTGTTTCTTGTACTAAAGAAAAGGTTTTTTTATGGTCAAGGTTTATAGTAATTTCCATTATGGCTCAAGATGATGGAATATATTAGCTTTCACATAAAAAATATAAAATACAAATATGAGAAATCCTCAGTGCAATTATCAACTCCGCCGCGCAAAAATCGCCCTGGAATTTTCACCCCAATAGAAAACTAATAAAATGTATGGGAATGACAGATGCCGACGAAACACTTTTCGTTAAAATCTGTCATTCCCATACATTGTATTAGTTTTCTATTGGCGTTAGCGCTTGTCGATTGTAACCTTGTCTAGGCCCCCAGGTATAAATACCTGATAGCAACTGTGTTCGATTGGCTGTTGCCGGTTTCATGGGTAATTATTGAATACTTCTACAAAGTGAATAATTATTTTATTTGTTTGTACTGTGCTGGTTTTTCTCAACACTTTAATGTACATGAGAGTGTTATTTGTGCTTTGGACGTATGCTGCCCGTTTTAAACTCTAAAACCTAATTAGATTCCAACATACGTCAAAAAAGTGTTGCCATTAAAATGACATATTAGTGGATCGGTAAATTTTCACTTCTGTAAATGTTATAGGTAGCTGTTTATTTTATTTATAATATTAAAGGCAACATTTAATATTCCTTCTTAAATAAACAATCTTATTTAAATACTCGTCGCAAAAAAAGATATTTAGTTAAATTGTTTTATAGGAGAAAAGTTTAAATTACAATGGCAATAACTCAGGGTTTAATAACATTTGGTACCAATTATTATTCTCATTATGTGCGATTACATTTTTAAGAAAAAAAAATCAATCATATTTTTACGTACGTCTTCAAAACTTGACAACTGATCATGTGTGGTAGCCTTTATGGTGGACATGGTGGTTCTGTGGCGGCCATAACATCTATTGTCACTTCATTCGACATCTGACGTTTGGATAGCTCGAATGTTTTCTGTATTCTGTGTTCGCCCCGTGGTGATTTCCATTGTTAAGTTTTTGTTTTCCGTTAAGTTTTTGTTGTTTCATTTCGTTATTGTTTCAAGTTTGTGTTTTGCTCGTGGGTTTTGCTTTATCGCAAGTAAAATGGAGCCTGTACCAGGTTCCTCTCACAGCAAAGAGAATGATCCTATATCTCCACCAAAAAAGCGTCCTAAAAGTCATATGAGTGTCTCGGAGAAATTCATGGTCGTGAACTGTTACAAACATACCCACAGTACATGGCCCACGGGAAAACATTGGTCACGTGTGGACTGTGCAATGAAAGTGGCTCAAATATTGGGAATATCTGATAGAACTGTCAGGCAGATTATGAAAGACCACAAAACGGATGAAAACTTTAGTCCTCCCAATAAACCTGGCCCCAAATTAACCATTATTGAAAAACTTGATGAGTTTACCTTCGCTGCAATTAGACGTGTAGTTCATCAATTTTTTCATCGGAATGAGCCACCAACCATTCAGAAGGTGAGTAATTTATATATATATATATATATATATATATATATATATATATATATATATATATAACTGATATTACTTGATTTCAGTATTTTCTTGAATAAACCATGCTAATATAACATTTCTTTGTCTGCAGGTTTTAAAAGTTGTGAATGATGATGCTGACTTGCCAAATTTGTCAGCAAATACAATGCGACAGGTACTCAAGCATCTGAATTTCAAGTATGCCAGCCGGAAACGCCAAAGCTGCCTCATTGACCGAGCAGATATCATTTTATGGAGAAAGCGTTACTTGGTCAAAATAAAACAATATCGCAGAGAAGGACGAACATTATATTATTAAGATGAAACCTGGCTTAATGAAGGTAATTTTTTTGGATACTAGCCATTGATTTGTACTTACTATATTGAACTGAATGCCCAATCAGAAAAAATGGCATGTGACATGTTTATAAGAATTTAATTAAACCTATCATAAATTAATCATCTTAAAATCAATTTTATATGATATGAATGTGGTGTTAATTTTGAAAAATGATTAGTGATTATGATTATAAACTTACCAACCTGTCATTACAGGTCACATGAAGAACAAGGTCTGGCAAGATCCCCAGGTTTTGTCATCTCGGCAAGCTTTTTTAGAGGGGCTTACAACTGGACTAAAAGGTCCCTCAGGAAAAGGAAGACGATTAATTATTAGTCATATTGGCAGCGAGGAAGGTTTTGTGGAGGGAGGGCTATTATTGTTTGAGTCAAAAAAAAAATAGTGACGACTATCACAACGAAATGAATGCGAAACATTTTGAAGAGTGGCTGGCTAGTATTTTGCCAAGGTTGAAACCGAACTCTGTGCTTGTTATAGACAATGCACCATACCACTCTAGAAAATTAGAAAGAGGACCCATTAAAAGATGGAACAAGGGCCAAATAATTGAGTGGTTGCAAGGAAGAGGCATTGAATGCGATGCTAGTATGTTAAGGACAGAGTTGTGGGAATTGGTAGAAAAAGCAAAACCAAAATATGATAAACTGGCAGTTGATGAACTAGCAGCCACTCACAATATTACAGTTTTAAGACTCCCTCCCTACCACTGCGAATTAAACCCAATCGAGTTGGTGTGGGCTCAAATAAAAGGGCATGTGGCCTCAAATAATAAAACTTATAAAATGGCTGAAGTAAAGTCGTTATTTGAAGAAGGTCTGCAGAAGGTGACAGCGGAACGTTGGAAGTCTTGCATAGACCATGTTATAAAAATTGAAGACAAAATGTTCAACTTAGACAACTTAATTGACGATGTGGTTGAACCTTTTATTATAAATACTGAGGAGGATGATCTAAGTTGTTCAGAAATTGAAGAATAAATATTGTTATTAAAATGGTTGTCTTTTTATTTATTAATAATACAGATCCCGCCGTCGTTTGGCCGTCCGTTGTGGCCTAGTGGTTCGGACGTTGGATTTGCAATCCAGAGGTCTCTGGTTGAAATCCTGGCTCATACCAATGATTTTTTTGGGCTTTATGTACGAAGTATCATTTGATATTCTCAACTAGCTTTTCGGTGAAGGAAAACATCATGAAGAAACCTGCATAGGTACATCTGAGAAAAAAATTAAAGGTGTATGTAAAGCTGAAGTCCCTAACCCGCATTAATATTATTTATTATTGCAGGTCCCCAGTCAGTTTTAAAAAAAATCTTACTAATATTATAAATGTGTAAGCTTGTATGTATAATACTCAATCACACAAAAACTTTTTAACTGGTTAGGTTAACTAATGCACCGGCTAAAGCTAGCATTTATCTTCGTCAACCTTACCAAACCAAGACCTGTTAGGCGATGAATGCACAGACAACATTGATTAAAATCAGGATGACCTTTATCATATTGTGGAAATAACTTTATTGTTTTATTTTAACATAATTATTGTACCAAAAGGTTGGTTTTCCCTGAAACGTCACAATGATGATGACATGTGTAACTGTGACATTCCGCCATCTTTGGTAGTTTTTTTGACGTATATTGGAATCTAATTAGGTTTTTTAGTTTAATTGGTGGCATGTACGTCACAAAATAATTATTGCAACAGTTGGTTTTGTTTGTACTGGAATAACAATTTATGTTCCAATCATGATGAAATTTAACGCCATTTATGATATTCCCAAGAACGATATAGTATATTGCTTTTGTTACTATTTTACTATAATGTCTAGTAATATCTTCTTTTAATTATTAAAAGTGAACAGGGATAAATGGGAAGAGTATCGTAGACGAGCTAGAAGGTAGACAGTAGACACAATGTTGTTTAAAAATATTTTCAAATAAATAAATTAAAATTATATTTTTTTATTTTATTCGTTGAAATTATTATAAATGCAATAGTAATCATGTTTTATTATCACTATTTTTTTTAAATATGATAGTGTTGACACATTATAATAGAGACATATAAGAAAATAGTGTCGTAGTAACATTACGACTAAACTTATTAATAATTTACTTTTGTGTAGTTTCAAAAATAAACTCGTGCTAGCTATTAAACCTCAGGCCTGCAACACAGTGGCGCGGCCTGCGGTGGCGGACAATAGTAAACTTGTCATTAGCTGTCGAATTTACCGTCACCGCTCGCCGCGCCAGTGTATTGCAGGCCTTGTACAAGCGCGGCCTGGCAGCGGCGGTCAATAGTAAACTTAGCTGTCGAATTTAGTATTGCCCGCCACGGCGCCACCGCAGACTGCGGCAATCTGTGAGGGGCGTCAGCCTTAACTTAATTTTTATTAAACGTCATGAACGAACAATAAATGTTAGTATGAAGTTTGTAGTAAAATAGGAACAATGTCACTATATTTTCTATAGTCTAACAGCGTCCATAATTTTAACTTTACGTAGGTATTTAAAAATGTTTACAATACATATATGGTGCTACTTTCCCGCACTAGTGCGGAAAAGAGCACTTTCCGTCCATATGTCAAAACTTTAAAGAGCCATATTTTATGTACAGTGAAACGTTGTACGATACACGTGCGAATAGGTAATTCGGAACTTGTGTCGGTTTAAAACACTCCCTTCGGTCGTGTTTTAATTTATCACCACTCGTTGCGAATTTCCTATTTTCGGCACGTGTATCGTAAATAACATAAAAAAAATCAAGATCATAAAAAATCATAAAAATGGAAGAAAATTACCTGCACAAAGACTTAAAGGGTTTAAATATATCTGCAAACTCTGCGGGCCATCATACGGATTTAATGAGCATTATTGTAGTGCCCCTAATACTCGGTTTTACTTTCGCGGTCGTGCTCATAATGTCAGCCGCGACGGTACTTTTTGGGGTCATATTCTGGACCCTGATTCCCAATTGGCGAGCATTCAGACATTTCGCTTTCCTGAACTTGCTTCTTGCTAATACGGCATTCATCACATTGCAGTTTATCCCTCGGAAGAGCCCCGTATTACTTCATGGGATGTGCTACATATTCATGGTGTTCACGCATTGGTTGATAGTGGTTAGTGGCATGTTCTATTTTCAGTTTGCCCAAGTGTACACAAACGTTGAAATCAGTTATAAATACCTGATATTAAGTGTGTTCGGTTGGCTGCTGCCTGGACTTTGGATAACTATTGCATATTTTACTAGCATTATTGTAATAGGCTATGTGTGTGTTGTGTTGGTGTTGGTTAATTTTGCCCTGTATGTTCGAGTGTTATTTGCATTATTTAAGCCTACCGGTGGTCCTCCTTGTTTGGGTATTTGCCCAAAAATCGTGATAGCTTCATTTGCCTTTGTATTCACTGGGGTCATTATGTGCGGTCCTTTCTTAATCAGGATCTACGATATTAGTCATATGCAATGGGAAGAGCTCTTAGGGATTGCTTTTTGTTACATTTTCACTGTAATAACGGTTAATATATTTTTTTTTAACGTTAAAAGTGCACAGAGAGGAATGGAGAATCTATCAAAACAAAGAAAATAATAATTTCATATAAAATACTGCTTCATGCTTTTCAGAAAAGAGCAATTTTTGGCCTAAAATACCAATATACCATAGAAGGTCTGAAGAACAAGTATATGTACCTACCACTCAGTAGCAAAATTATTTTCTCTTAATCACCAGTAACGCTCTAGATTCTACTTTAGAATCCCTCGCTACGCTCTCCTGAGGGTAGGTTCTAATATCTCCCATATTTAAAACATAATGGGTACCAGTAAACTGTTGTATTCTTAAGGAAATAGTATAAAAATATATTAAGTAAAATATATTAAGGGTGAGTTGCACCAAACCGTCTGTAATTGTAAGCGCTGTTCGTTAAAATCGGAATGTATGTATACGCCATATTTAACGTTGATCGGTCTGTAATCGTAAGCCGGTGCAACTCGCCCTAATACACATTGTATAGATTGTAATCGGTATTCAAGCTATAAACAATTGTTTGCTTATGAAATGTATAATGGAGTAGCTCATTAAGTATGCTTTTAATTGTATCCGTTTTCCAAGCTATTAGAAATACACAACTTTTTGAACATGAAAATAAAGTTCTAATTTCCTCTGTTGAGCTGCCTTCCAATCGTAAATGAAGTCATTTTCAGGAGCATAATAAAATTGATTTATAACCGAGACTTTCAAAACCGCATCGAGAATCTTGCATTGCGGGTTGGCAATTGGTAAAATCAATACTATAAATAACACTTTTAAAAACATACAATAAACTTATTATTTATAACTATATCTAAAACTAAACTACTTATAAATCACTATAATAATTCATTATATATTCATAGAGGTTAATGAGGTATGTACAGATTTATCTACTTACTGAAAAATGTTTTGCCATTTTAATTTCTCGGATAAGTTTGTATTTATCTTGATGTTAATTGTATTACATACAACTAAATATTAACCCTTATTTATAAAACTTAAGAAGCCTCTGCTCAATAAAATGTCCTTTGTACCTTTCTGACTAACACAGGTGTCAAAGTAACAGACAGAGAAGGACAAACGTTTTTTAGTTAAAATAGGCTAGTAGAACGTTAATGAATACGGCTGTAACAAACGACATAATTAACACTAACTCCACAAAAATTAACCATCTAGAAGTTCAGCCAGCGGAATGGACCCAAGATGCTGGTGGAATTTCCGCTTTGGACCGTAAGAGCGATCCGTTGTGAAAGGTACGCGCCAGCTCTGGGGTCCCCTGTGGCGTTGACCGGCGGCAACGACAGAGCTTTCATAAAGGACTTCATGTTATACTCCAAGCGCCGCAAATTCGCTGTTTTCCACGTTAATCCCCTAGCCTGATCCCCCAGGGGAAAAAACGGTTAGGTTGTTAGGTGAACTGCGACCCTACAGCGCGCGAGCCGAGCGAGCGTAGCGAGCGTGACGCGGCAGCTTCCGGCGAAGCGCCATAACCGAACATTATCAGTTTTACCTAGTTGGATATAAAAGAATTGCCGCTAATTCCCCTGAGTGATCGGGTCAGGTGAATATCGTGGATATCATGGCAAATTCGTAGGTCTGAACTAGAGAAGAGTACCTACCTACTTGCGGCGCTTAAGTATTTGGGCATGATCAGCATTAGCGCCGGCCTCAGATCAGGTTGCCTGTATGTGGGACAGATCGAGTTTCAACGGCACCAACGTGTCTGTAATAGTTACCTTCTGTAGGCTAATTGGGACCAATTAAGATGGTAAAACATTATTCACTACATCTGCAATGATATCGTGAGCCACATACTGAGTTAGAAGTTAAAATAATTTCATTCTAGTTGTAGATTCAAACACAGACAATGAAGACGTGGGTTATACTTGCTGGCCTGATCATTTCTATCGTTCTTGGGATTCCTGTAACAGAAATCAACGTTGGTAAGCATTAATATCGTAAGTTAAAGAAATAATCCGTCGTTTATACGAGTTACCGTGTCATAAAAGATATATAATGTGTCAGAAAGTCACAATCCCTCAAAAGTATAATATCATATTTGTTTTTCTGATCATAACTTCCTAAACTGTAGAGATTTTAACTTCGAAAACTGTGCTAATAATAAAGTCAAGGATAGAACAGGAGATTTCACTTCTTACACACCAAAGAACAAAATCTTAGTATTTTATATATTTGCTGTATCAGTTTGCCTGCAATGATAATGCCTTTACAGTCAGTCTTCGTTACATCATCATCCTTCTAGCGTTATTTCCGTTGGTGCCCCAAAATTACCCGTGTCCACTTTGGTACTTAATCTCCAAGATTTGGCGTAGGTATTAGTTTTACAAAAACGACTGCTATCTGACCTTCCAACCCAGAAGGCAAATTAGACCTTATTGGTTTCCTCACGATGTATTCCTTCACCAAAAAACTAGGTAGCGTTAATTCACTGCCAAGAATCGCAACGCTCGTAGCTGATCAAAGTGACAACGGCGTAGGCACCTGCTAGGCGGGTTCCTGGCAGTGAAAGTGTTAAACATTAAAAAATATTTCGAACATAAGTTTTTATTTAAACCATGACTACCACCTCCAGACTGTAATTCGCGGGCTTTGCCGTTCAGCCACAGTGTCTATTCGGAACATACTTAATTATTAGCATGTATGCAATTTTTAATCGTAGGGATTTCCAAACTCGATCAATGGGTCCTGGGCTATCCAATATAAGTTTGGACAATATTTGACACTCCTTCTAATTTTCCAGCGTCCCGCCGGTTGCTCGGAGATCTTAGCAGGCTGGTACCATCCGTGAGGGCTTGCTCCAGTTGGTTCCCTGGTAACAGCATGTACTGTACGACGACAAACCCAAATTCTTAATACGACATTATGTGTCTCTCGAGCCAAAGGTTCCACTTTAGCGGTGTCGATAACTAACTAAGTAACCAACTAGGCTGACACGATAACCCAGAGTGACTCTTGGCCTAACAAAAGAGCACGCCACTTTGCTCGATCCTGTGCAATGTCTTGCCAGCTAGCGTTGGCTCACTTGGCTCCGAGATCGCGGAGATCCGCTTCCACCATATTTATCAGTCACACAGCATTTATGCTGGATGGTGTCAGTAACGCGCTATTCCCGTAAGAAGGGTATCCTGCTGTTTCGGCAAAATATTTTTTGACAAATTTCACTTCCCACAAAACTTATGGCAGTAGTTTTATTTCCCAAACGAACAAATAGCACATTTTTGTATCGCATTTTGTTCATTTGGTCAAAATATCATCTGGCATAATTTTGCTTTGTCAAGTGTTATTAAGACAAAAGTTTATTAAGCAAACTGTTTTTGTTCGGTTAGGTTAGGGTTCACTTGTGTCCCTCAGACCAGAAATAGACACCCCCCGCAGCGGGGTGGCGTCGATTTGCTGGAGACTCTCAATGAAAAGGGCGAAACCGACTCGGGCCTTGATGCATGCATGCTGCTTATTTGCATTATAATATATTGTTACCTAAGTACCTATAGTACAAAAAAACATATAAAGTTTTTATTTACTACAAATTATTTACTTTTGTTTTTTACAAACTACCTGCTTAGCAAAATATGTAATCTCACTCAAATAGATTTCGTATGCACTACACAATTAGGATCTAAATCGTATGCCATGCAATAATTTGGAAAACGAATGTTATGCCAAATAATATGTTTGACCAAATGAAACTTGACTATGTAAAACTTTACCAAACAATAATTTGCGAAGTAATATTTTGCCATAGGAGATACTGCCAAGTGATAAAATGCGAAACAATAATTTGACTAGTGATTTTTTGCCAAATGATCATTTGGGAAACATTTTTTGGGAAGTGACACTTTGGGAAATGATTTTTGCCCATACAATAGAGAACCCGTAAGAAGCAGTTATAATTCGTCCTTATGGACATCGTTAAAGAGGGACATATTGCTTGAGGACGACACATGTAATGATCAGACATCGGAATTTGTAACGTTTTCAGTGCAGCGTGGTTGTGTGAACGGATTGTGTATATATAATCAATTGTTAATTAGGGTTAATATTGACGCTAATTAAGCATTACGATTGAAATTGTTGTAACGATTCCGTGGACAACTGTACGCTGCATCGAAAACGCTACAAAATATGAGATGACTGGAATGATACTATACGGAAGAGAAACTTCCGAAGATTTGGACGTTTGCTAGTTCTTACCCACTTAGCCACAAACACGCATTCAATAAAATGTACTTATAAAACGTATCGTATGTATACTTTGATCACAATTTCGATTGTAGTGTTTCAATGAATTCCTAAAATACGTGTTCTAAAAATAACTGCAATCCAGATAATGTAGCATGATTTTTTTTCTTATTTTCCTATTATGAGCAAAATGATCATAATAAGATAGAGCAGGACACTAATAAAAAAATTGCATAACTTAACTGTCATTATTATAACCCATACAAAATGTGACATTTAGATCTACCTGACTGCTGTAAGTAGTATGTAGGCATATGGTAAATAGCCCTGTAATAATTCGTTTAAGGCGCCGTAGGTTCAGCGAAGTTAAGCGAAGAATGTTTTTGAAACAATATAATGCGTCTGTTTATAATAATATGGTTTAAAAAAAATACGAATAGTAATCTTGAGGCTTTTCTGCAGGGAAATCAGTGTATAGAAACATGATTAAGCATTTTTCGCTCGATAGAAAAAAATCACGAACATAGGTCTAAAAGGGTCTAAAATACACTTAAAATATTTTTTACAAATTACGAACAAAAGCTAAAAATATTAAAATGGCTTCTTAAAATCGGCAATATCATGTTTGAGGGAAATCAGTGTTTACTTTTTTATTTATTTAAACGGCCAAAAAATTAAAATAAAAAAACATGATTTCCGCGCTTCCGAGCACGCACTTCCATCTCGCTCACGCTTATGCTCAGTGAGAGGGAGAGAAGACCATGAACCTACGGCGCCTTAAGCATATTTTGAAAATAAACAAACTTGTTATCTGTCGTATGTTTATCACAAAAACCGAGATCCCGAGAATATGGACATATTGGTGGCAACAGGCAGGTGGGGGTTGATGTTGGTGGCACAATTAAATAGAAGGCCGAAGCCCCAAATGGTGGCTTAACCAGGGGTCGGGCATCTAAAAATTTAAAGACTGGGCAGCCCTAGCCAGTCGTATGATACGTCGGCAGTCACGATCCTCTACAAGTTGAATAATATTTTATTTACGACAGTTGTACCTTATATCTTTTATTGAAAAGAAAACGTTAACAAAAGGCTTTTTCCTTTAATCACATTACAGTTGATTGACAAAACAAACTTCAGGTTCCTTTTTATCACGGTAACCAATTTGATGTTTCTTGTTCATTTTGAAGAACAAATCCAAAAAAGTCATTCTTTCGTTAAAAGGTCGGGTGCCCATAGCCAGGTCGGTGTCTATATGCATAAAGTTCCACTGTTCTCTTGTGACAGGATCCCATGTCACTGGCAGAAGCTTCGTAGTTTCAGGTGTTGGGTTTCTGAAATATAGAATATGATCATCATCATTACTATTATGTAAGCCATACCTACCTAACCGAGTCATCCCAGAAACTAAAATACCTACTGCCATAGTGTAGGTGGCGTTACTAAACAATGATACCAGCATAGACTAGCAATGCCGTCTACATATTATATTTTAGCCAGTATTTGTCTCAGGGGTGTGCCATCTGGGTTCACTTCAGGAAAACATGCGTCCCCAAAAAATCTCGACACTGATATTACGGCGCCCGCTTCGTAACTTTTCACCCGTTAATTTTTTAGGTGAAAATGACAGTTCAAATGCCCTAACGCTCTTTGGAAAAGTAACGCAATCAGTAAAATATTAATCAGTAACATCTTTTTCCCATTAATTTGAAACCTCCTGGCTATACAATGAAATAAATAAATATCAAAACTGATTAGTATTCGGAAGACAGTAAATAATTTCCCTAATTATTTCAATTAATTCATCATCCTCCCTCCTAGCGTTATTCCCGGTTAGACCCTAAAAGAGCCCGGGGTCCGCTTTGACAGCTAATCCCAAGGTTTCGCATAGGTTTTACGAAAACGACTGCCATCTGACCTTTCAACCCAAAGGGGAAACAAGACCTTATTGGGATTAGACTGGTTTCCTCACGATGTTTCCCTTCACCGTAAAGCTAACGGTAAATATTCCGTACATAAATTTCGAAAAACTCATTGGTACGTACCGGGATTCGAACCCACGACTGCTGCTTGACAGGCGCATGCCTGAACCACTAGGCTGTCGTAGCTTATTATTTCACTTAACACTTTTGCTGCCAGGAACCCGCCTAGCGGGTGCCTACGCCTTAGTCGCTTTCCGTATGTAGGTAGATACGAGGAAAACCACGGGATCGGCTAGTGAGTAGCGATTCTTGGCAGCAAAAGTGTTAACTACACTTACAAATACCTAATTACTAATTAGTAAACATAACTAAACGTACCCATACTTCACAAAATTTGTCCACAGAGTAGTCATTACGTCGATCATGTGTCGGTCTTTTTCAGACATATAGGGTTTCAAGAACGACACATCATACAAATAGCCGATTTCATCGCCGTGGGCTGCCCCTCCAATAGTTATGTTGTTTTTGTATTTGACATAATTCCTTTCCCCATCATAAGAAAACATGTATGAATATATTGTTTTAGCTCCGCTTTCAAAATATTTTCTTAGACTTCTAAGAACAGGATAAATGCCTTGCAAATCTGATGCCAAATTAACAATCTGCTGCCTTGCTTTTGTGTCAACTTTTCCATCTCCAAAGTAAAAATGTCTCAATAATGTTCTCATTTCCTCATAGATACAGTTATCAAATTTAAAAAATGCGTGTATATATTTTTGGAATACATCATTGTTTTGTAAATAGGTATCGTCAACTTTACCATATGTTCTTAGCTCTTCTTCTTCATTAAAACCTGTTAAAATAGTGATATTTTTCACTTTCGATGCAAGCAAGTTTACTGGGTAATCTGTCACAATTGGTTCGACGTCATCAAACGTTTTTTCAACGCACACTTTAAACGTCAAATTGGTTTTCTCTGAAGCAGCAATCACATCTTTGGTATCAGCTGTCGCAAGGAATGACAAGGCTTTATTTACGTCATCTGTATCATAACCCAAGTATCTGGCCATTTTCAATGGTCCTTCTGGACCGGGATTGACAAACAGAAATGGTGTCAAAACTGTTCCACTCTCCAAAATAGCTTGTTGAAACAAAGACTCCTCAGTCGAGTGGATGTGCAAATCGACAGACATTGAACCAGCACTTTGACCAGACAGGGTTATTTTGTTGGCATCGCCTCCAAACGCGTCTATATTATCTTTGATCCACCTTAAAGCTAATCTTTGGTCTTTTATTCCCTGGTTACCGGGGAATTTAGGGTTATCAAGGCACATGAATCCATAAGGGCCCAAACGATGATTTATCGTTACTAAAATAATATCATGTTTGACTAAAAACTTAGGACCAAAAATGTATCTGCCTGCAAATCCGAATTGGAGTGCTCCACCAAAAATAAAAATTAATACAGGAAGGCGATTGCTCAAAGAGGCATCTAAGGGTACGTAGATGTTGAGGGTAAGGCAGTCAAGGGTCCCAACTAAGGTCTTATTAAATTCTTCTCTTTGGGGACACACTGCTGTGTCATCAAAAGCTTCAAAAGTATCTTCAAATTTTGGAAAAGGATATGCCGCCTGAAATAACATTATACAGTTTTATTTGAATTGATCCTTCTAAAGCCTACGTTTTTCTAGAAGTTGTCATGTTTTCTGCCAAATACAGGGTGTAACATAAATAGGATGTGAACCAATTAAGGCCATAATAGGTATCGTGTTTGGAGCAGGTCGCCCCAGTCGGCAAACGCTCCATACAAATATAAAAAAAAATGCCTTAAAAATATTTTCTCTTAGTTTTTTCTTATGAAAACACCCCTATTATGCCCTTGATCGGTTCACACCCCATTTATGTTACACCCTGTAATTGTAGGTTTCTTACCCCAAATGGATTTCCTTTATCAACTTTGCCGTAAGGTATACCTAAGAACATGTTGTAGTCTCCATCAGATGATTTAACTCCTTGTATTCGGCCTACTTTACTGGTCACAAGAAGGCCTTTCGCTGAACTACCTGTATACACAATAGATTATTTGAAATAAATAAGGTAATTAAAATAATTAAGGAAGGAAAGCAAATACGCTACCGTACAAAATGCACCGCTACGCTTGAGATTATTTAAGTTAAAACCAGGCCATTCAAAAAGCAACTCTACTGTCAAATTCCAATAACAGTTTTATAAAAAAATGGTCACATTACATAATAACAGCTATAAGTACTATTAGCAAGACGAATAGAAATATATTGCCAAAGATCATAATTACTATTTCAGTCACGGTCTGGAAAAACCTCTAAGCTCGTTCATTCGTTTTTAACTTGAAACCCTTGGTTATCCACATGTAGAATTTTTTCAACAAATGTGACTTCAAAATACTTATCTGAAAACCAACTTATCTTACTTACTCGTACCAAGAGTTGAGGCCTCAGTACACCATATTGCACAAAACTGGACGACAACGAAGATAAAGAAGAAACCAGGTTTTCTTATCATTTTGTTGCTATGCTTCGGCTTTTACGTATTTCTGAAACGAACAGAACAAACTGTAAGACTTTGCTTCCATGACTTTAATTTTTCTTAATGAGTCATCCGTCCTGGCTTGGAAACGAGGACGGGTATGATCGACTCCCGGGAACGCTCTCGCACACTTCCGTGGAATGAGCCATGATACATGGGTCAAGTTGCCTCGTGGAAAATAAGTTCTATATTCAGATGTACCCTTTAAACGATTGCAAGGATATACTCCTTCATGTCATTTAAGTATCAATGCCGTAAAGTAATGCTCATTGTGCTTCCACCTAATAAAATGATGTGTCAATAAATGTTTGTCCAGCATTATGTTCTCTAGCTCCTTGACCTCGTGGAACTCGTTTATATCGTAGCTTCATCAAAACTTTCACCCCCCCCTTTCAGCCCGTTTGGGGATGATTTCCGGGATAAAAACTTCTGTCCTTCTCCGGGACTCAAAAAGAGTTTCCCCCGTACAAACTTTTCACCCCTTTAAACCGCTTCGGGGTGGTGTTTCCAAAACCCTACAATTACTTTCTTGTATTGTTATAAGGAATCCATACACAAAATTTCAAGTCTTTCACTTACAGTTTTACTCCATCCCCATACAAACTTTCAACCCCCTTTTTACAACCTTGAGGGTTGAATTTTCAATAATCCCGTCTTAATTCGTTATATAAACTACCTATAGTGAACAAATCAGCTTTTTGGGTTGAACAGTTTGAGCTGGGCGTTGATTTAAGTGAGTGATTCAGTCAGTCAGGACTTTTACGTTTATATACGAGTATATACTTAGAGGATTTATTGTTACTATTATCAATTTAGTAGCAGAGTACCTATACTTTTACTACTAGAATAGTAGAATAAAAGACAAGGTGATTATTACCTTATAGATAGAGCTCTATGACGAGAGCGTGTATCAGTAGATCTGCTTTGTTTTATCAAATTAGAAATATGTTACGCATCTTGAGAGAATCATATTTAAGATTATCTTGGCTGTCACATGATAGAGGCGTGTGCTTCAGGTGAGGTGACAGGTGAGGTGATAACTAGGTGATAGGAAGGACGCCGTTGACGATATTGACAATCATTCAAAATAATTTTAGGAAATAGGAACGATCGATGCGTATGAAGTAAGGACTATGAATTACATAAACGTAGGGTCATCAGGTAACGCATTTATCTACCAATAAGGTACGTACGGGTACATAAATATAAAATTGTATATGGTTTTGACAGTTATACCGTCCCAACGCGCGTTCGAAACGTCCGTGATTACCCCTCTGAACAACATGATTTTGTTAACCGACGAAAAAAACGGAGGAGGTTCTCAAGTCATCGCGTATATATTTTTTTATGTATGACCACGCATAACTTTTTACAGAGTAGTCTGATTTTGATATTTTCTTTTATTACAAAGGGTATTAGTACCTCGAAGTTGGTCCCACATAAATTTTTAATAAATATTTCAACCCTAAGGGTAGGAAAACAGGGGATGATCGATTGTTCACTTACTGATTGGAATGTAGACATATGCTGTATATGCTGCATATGATGTAGTACATATGCAGAGATTATTCGAAAATATTGTCTACTATTAATTAAGTTAGTAATTAACTAAAATAAGCCACAGAAAATTAAAAAAAAACTGAAAAGTAAAAAATAATACACCTTTTTTATTTAGTTTAATAACAAAGTTCTTAAATTAATCTAAGTGTACCTAAGTAATTTTGAGTTGGCGCCGACTCGCCGACAGATATTAAACTAAATAAGAAAGGTTTGTTATTTCTTGGTTTTCAGTTTTTTTTGGGCGGTTTAATATTTTTGTTAAAAAGTTTTTTTGTATCACAAATTGATATGAAAACAAGAGATGGTAACGGTAACAGCCTTGCAGAAGGAAACCCTCAGCTTTCTATGCCATTCCATTATGGTCTTCTCATCTCGACGCAATCAAAACGTGATACATAAGCCCAATAAATACGGAACATAACATGAATATTTTATTGCATGTTCTTGGCAAGAGATAGTATTTTTCAGTCAGTAATCTACATCAAATATCAAAATGTATATAGGTACTTTACCTTACGTTAACAGTGTCGTTTATCTTAGGTTGAACTACTTATATTTACATAGTTGGTACGTGAACCATGAATACGAGTTTAATTAATGTAACATCTTTTTTATTCGTAGAAGCGTCTGTTCACTACCAGATAAACAATTTAATGATAGCATAAAGTACCTATACCGACCCGTGCTCGACACAGTGCACAGTCTGTTATCCATTATACATGAAAGTAACTATGTATGTCTGTCAGTTACCTCTCAAGCTTAAACCACTGAACTGATTTATGAAAGTTGGTAGGTATGGTGAAACGTAGACTATCGAGGTGTTGCGTTGATTTGTTTTATAATGAGTTGTGGGATGGGCACTTGGGCAGCCTCAGTAAAAACATTTTTTTCTTGAAAACTTTATATTGCGACCATGGAGTTTGGCACATAAGAAGTAAAGGCCACCGTGCCCCATATAGTAATAGAAACAAGTTTCTGTCAAAAAAATCTTTTTTGGTACAAGCTTTTATTGCTGACTGTACTTTTCTGTATAGCATCATCAACCACTCATTGAGACGATTCTAACGAGCCCAAAGTTAACGGGGTGACGTCGGTTAAGTACTGAATTCCCATGACCACCTTCTGTCTCCATCATCAGATCAGCTCAATGGTACCATAATGTTGAATTGTCATCCAAACTATACTTATACCCAACATTTCAGCTCAATCGGTCACCGAAAAGTGGGTCAAATTTAACTTGCAAGATTTGATTACAGACAGACAGACAGACAACGGGACAGGTGAAACTAAATAAAAGCTTGTAAAATAGCAAAACTAAGTTAAATACTAATGGTAACATTTGTATAAAATAGGTAGTAGCCACTTAACCATTGTTGGGGTCACCAACATGTAGAAATAGCTTGAGACCCTCACAGGGACATGCTCCCTTAAATGGGTGAAATGAGGAGTTGCAGGGAAGTAAATAATATTAAAAATGCGAAAGTTACTCTGCCTGTCTGCCTTACCCTGTCACGTTTAAACCGCTAAACCGATTTAGATGTGGTATGGAAATGGGGAGATCATCCCTTAAAGGGGTGAAAAGTTGAGTGGGATTTTCTATGTGAGTGCGATAATTGATCCATCTAAGAGCAAATATCCGGTATTAAAAGTATGGTTTAGACGTACCTAGTATTCATCCCTTGAAGCGATTAATAAGTATATGCAGACGAAATCGCGGGTAAAATGTAGTTGTTCATTTTGTCCGTCACAATCGCATAGGAAATAGAGCGTCGAATATTATGTTACAGTAACGAACAGATTATTTAGTAGAGTTGTTTTTGCCGATGTAGGACCGGGCATGGCACGGTGTGTGAGTCATTCTTAGTCAGTATGTTATTTAACCAGCAGAGGCTCACTTTCGGAACGAGTTTTTGTTGAATTTAAATGATAAGAATCGAATTTATTCAACAGTTGGTCCAAATGGTCCACACACTCTTTTTCTTCTTATGCGACCCCTCATGAACGAGGATCATGACCGCATGCAGTATGAACAAACTGCATCGAAGGCAATATACTATATAGGCTGCCTTCCATGCAATTTGGGTTGGCCACCCTCCAACCACGCAGTCCGACCGCTATATTGGGTCCGTCCTATTAAAGCAACAGTCTGGTTCAAAAAAAAAAAACAATTTAGGTTCTGTTCAAGTGAACTGAATGGGAAAGACTGCATTACGCAGCTCTCTTAATTTTATCAGTACAGATAGTGCGCGTTTGTCTTCCACAGAACCTTGAATTATTTGTCTATTTAGATTGTGCCTAGATGAACACATTATATGTCGTTGATGCCGAGTTCCTCTAAGATGGATTTATAAGTTCTTAAGGCTGTCCACGGAATACTCAATAGTCTCCTCCAGCACCGCATCTCAAGGCGCTGATTTTGGTGTGTTCAGGCTTGAAACAGTGCTCGACCGACAGTCAGCGCTGACCGCCGGTCGACGTAGCTATATCTATGCAAGTCTATGAACGCGCACACAGCTACGCTGACGGTACGCGCGTGATTTGGTACGCGCGTACGGTCGGTCGAGCCGTCGGTCCGGCTCGTCGGTTGCGCGTGCGTCGGTCGACCGCACGCGCCCACGTACACTCGTACAAAAAAATCTCGTCGAATGAAAAAATGAATATCGATACAGAGCGCCTTATCACAGAAGTGCGGCTTCGTCCGGCACTATGGGATTTATCGTATGACCTTTATAAAGACCGTGATGCAAAAAAAAGTGCTTGGAAAGAAGTTTGTAAAGAATTAATTCCGGATTTCGACGAGAAGTCAGACAGTGAGAAAAAGGATATAGAGGTCGTCGTTTGCGCAAAAAATAGCGTGCACGAATTACAGCATTTGCAACAAAAGGATTCATTTTTCTTGTGAACTGTACACATGCGTCGCAGTTCGCCGTCAGCGTAGCACTGAACGCATTTTCACAACCGACGGTCAGCGCTGACGGTCAGGAACGAGCGTCAGCGCTGACCGTCGGTCGAGCACTGTTTCCAGCCTCACGACTCTCACCAAACGGGCCGGGTCGGAGCGCATTCTATTACATGCAAAGGATTTTGAACCGTATAAACAGTATTTACATTTCATATTTGAATGCATCGTGCATCCGCTGCGAGGCGGCAGCTACCGACGCGGCAGGTGGGGATTGTAATCAAATATGAATTGCATCTGCTGTATAGACGGTTCAAATTCCTTTGCATGTAATAGAATGCACTCCACCCCGGCCTGTTCGGTAAGAATCGCACATAACGCACCAAGTTTCCGCGCCATACAGACAGATGGAGAACACAATAAGGGTAGATACCAAATAAAATAACCAATAATGTTGAATTGGCCGAAAAAAGGATTAAAATATTGCCAAATGGAGAAAAAGTAGAGAAGGGGATTAAAAATCACTAAGTGTGTCCAAAGTTCTAAGTGTTCTTCTGTGCCTTTTCCGCATATGCAGCACTTACTTATGTTGGACAAGTGTAAACGCGTTGGGATGGAGGGTGGACAACACGGCTACAAAGGCTGTTATTCGCTACGCGCTAATGCGGCTCACCCCGCCGGTCACCCGTCACGAAACTAGACGTCTGCCTACGCTTAGCTACTACGCATCGTCTCTTTCTAAGCGTTCTAATTAGAAGGAGAAGGATACTTTGTCTCGCCGCGACGCGGCTCGTCGGCCCTAATGTAATAGCCGTTCTGAAGGTTTCGTCGGAACGATAAAAATCGAACCAAGCTTTATACTGCGCAACCATGAAACAAACCACCCAGCGTCTTTTACCTAGGGCCTCGGTCATCAGAATAAACTAGGAGAAATTTTGGTGATTTCGCAACTTCGGCTCATAGGTCTAAATATATTATTCACCTATTCCATACATATATCCACCAGACTTCAAAATATTCTTAAGCCTGAGCCGAAACGTATCATTGTTCATCTGCTTGTTAATATTAAATCAATAGTGACTGAAGATATAAAAATTAAGAAAAACTTAGTACCCGACATTGCACTTGTACCTACTAGCCATATACCTATATACTAGCGGCCGCCCGCGACTTCGTCCGCGTAGCTTTTTGATGATGACAAAGATAGAAAATAGGTAAGTGAATTTTATTCTTAGTTAAAATGGTCTAGACATATTACATTTCAAACAGTGGCAGACACTGACATGCAATTGTTAAAGAATTTTTAAAGATTTTCCAATCAGAATACGTAAATTGTTTGCAAAATGCTTAATACTTATTCCGTCAGTTACCTGATGCTATAATGTGATTTTAATCTTTGGCAAAAATGACTGCAAGATATAGAGCGACGCATGGATTTGGAGCTAGGAAATGGGGATCTTAGTTATTATGAGTGTGATTTAAAAAAAAGGTAACTATCGCCAGGCTGTTAAAACAATGTTAAACTCAGCACTGGAAATCGACAAATGGAGACAGGTTAATGAAGAGTATCCTCTTTAAAAAATCCAGTGTTCCCCGTACAAAACCTTCAACCTTTTTTAACCCCCATTGGGATAGAATTTTCTTTGTATTTTAATAAGTTAACTTTGTACAAAGTTGCAAGTCTCTAGTTCAAAAAATAATGTTTCCCCCATACAAACAATGCACCCCCATTTAACCCCCTTAGGTGTAGTATATTCTAAAACGCTGAAATTACTTTTTGTACCTTCATAAGTAATCTTTCTACAAAGTTTCAAAGTTTCAAGCTCAAAAGGAAAAGTTTCCCTACATTCATTCATACTACTACTACTACTTCATACAAATTTTTCACCCCTATTTAACCCCCTTTGAGGTAGAATTTTCAAAAACGCTGTTTTTTTTCGAATTTCGAATATTCGAATAAGTAATCTTTCTACAAAGTTTCAAGTTTCTATCTCAAAAAATAAAGTTCCCTCTTTGCACCCCTATTTAACCCTCTTAAGGGTAGAATTTTCTTAAATGCAGAAATCACTTTTTTGTATTCTAATAAGTAATCTTTCTACAGAGTTTCAAGTCTCTAGTTCAAAAAATAATGTTTCCCCCATACAAACTTTGCACCCCTATTTGACCTCCTTAGGGGAGGTATTTCCAAAAATCCCTTCTTATCCCTAGCCCACGTTATAAAAGTAACCTACTGTGCAAAAATCAACTCTCTAACATTAGTAGTTTCGGCTGTGCGTTGATGAGTGAGTCAGTCAGGATATAGGCATTTATATGTATAGATATGGCATGGGCATTTTATGTCAAAGTGACATGGCTTAAATTTGAATGAAGAAAAATCCTTTTAGTTTGAATTAAACCGATATTGCTTAGACAAAGTACCCATGGTGTATATACTAGTGCATTTTCGAGTACTAGGACATACCTTATCTAAGATTTAAATTGTTACTGTGACGTACCTACTGCATACACCTTTCCACGTAAGTCTATTTTATCGTTCTCTATCCATTCAAACTTAAATATGGTATCATATCCCAGCGCGCAAAACCCAAGCAGAGACTCAAGTTATGCATTTACATAAAACACTAAAAATGCTGCGTCTCAAGGAAAAACACAGAAATATAAGCTTCGTATGTTACCACAATCCTTTAGGTATATTCTCGTGAGTGGCTTCCAATCCTAATACAATTTTACTGTACCTATCGCGCACTCGCTTCCATCGGTGAGCTCAAGTGCCAGAACGAGCGCGTGGATAAAATCAATGTAGAAGGGGATGTGAAGGAGCTGGACAGATAGAGGTTCTAGATAATACAGTGAAAGGGGTCCTTACAAGAGTAAAAAGGACAGTCGCTATCGCGGTTGCGGACAGCAGTAACAACCTCGTGATAAATTGAGTTGCCACTAGTTTCACAGCTCACGACACTCTCGCACCGCGAGCAGAAGGATAATTTTCTTTGTATGTGCTTCCGTTTGAGAAACTTTACTACATTATTGTTTGTTCTCGTAAATTTTAGATAAAAATAAATAAATAAATATTAGGGGACAATCTTACAAACCCCAGAGTAAGATCAATAAGGTTTGTGTTATTAATTTATATAAAAACTTAAATACATAGAAAATATCCAAGACTCAGAAACGAAATTCATGCTCATCACACGAATATTTGCTTATCCCACAGAATAGAAAGATAATAGTACAAGTACAGAAGGGACACTCCATTGATCTTTACAAAAGGCGCTTTTTTTCTCAGCCAAAACATTAAGATTTATGGACGTTCATCGCTACAGGTACAGCAGGCAGCATAAGTGCATGGTCAATGCAGAAATAGTTTGGCTTGGCGACCGAATCCTACGCCATCTATATGGCGCGATGGTGAATATCATTATAGATGTCAATGGAGACCTCAGAGGATTTGCAAGATTTAACTAGATGGCGTTGTTAACAAAAAAATAAATAAAAAGGCACATGATCTATTTTGTTCTCGTCATAGTTTTTTGTATTTTCTTGGGTAACATTATTATTCAGTAATCTTGCCAATAGCATTTATGATAATGGCGGATTTATACGACGTAATTGGAATACATTTCCGATTTTTGTTTGTTCGCTGGCTTTGTTTATTTATTCTTTTGTATCCTTGTGTTTCTGCACAACGAGTAAATATTCCAAAGATAATTCCAAAAACACTTTTTCCCAACATCATGGTTGGGAGCGGATTTGAACCTGAAACCTTCGGCCTAGGTTGATAATGACCTGTATAGTTCACCACTGGGCCACCGGGTTAATTGACAGCATGGTTCAAATTCACTATCAGTTAATTTGAATGCTCAAATATTTATATTCATTACGACTAGGATTCGTATAGTAACTAAAGAGGGTAGATATAGATGATATGAAACTACCATATTTTTTATAACAAAGATTCACTGCGTGTTCGTTCGTCAGCCGTTTCTAATTCGATTCCCTATTTCACTTGCGTTTTTCATCTTTTCCTCCGTATTTATACATTTAATGATGAGTTCTCGATCTAATATTGATCTTGTTAAAAGGGCGCAAATAATAGCCTTATGTAACGAAGGCCACAATTTCTCAGAAATTGCTAGTGAAACCGGTGTAAACGTAAGTAGTTTTTTTTTATTGTTTTAATAGACGCCGTGGTAACTATTCGCTTATTATACCTATTTATTAACTGTCATTGTTGCAGCGAAAAACGGTTGCTTTATGGGTACGGCGATTCCAAGAGGAAGGATCTTTGCTACACCGGCAAAGAATGGGTAGACCTCGTCTCATTGATACCGCGCAGCGTGCAGCGATGGTGACCGAGTACGAAGAAAATGGGTTTATACCAACAAGTCACTACGCTGGTTTATTCCATACTAGTGTAGACACTGTTCGTCGTGTGCTTCATGACGAGGGTTTGCACTATCGCAGGCATGCCGTCAAGCCGTTGCTTACAGAAGCACATAAAGCAGCACGATTACAATTTGCCCTAAGGCATTTAAATGATGACTGGAGTAATGTTATATTTAGTGACGAAAAGTGTTTTAAATCGAGTCAACACGGACGTTTGAGTTTATGGCGTCGCAATAATACGCGGTATGATAGTGGTCACGTAGTGCTGAACATGGAATCTGGTCGTATAAGTGTCAATATGTGGGGCTGGATGAGTGCAGCCGGTCCGGGTGAACTAGTGAGGATGCCGAGTCGCGCAAACAGCGTGGATTACATGAATGTCCTGGAGGAAACTATGTTACCTACCGTCCGAAATGTGTATCCAGAAGAAGAATTACCTGTGATATCTTTTGTGCAAGATAATTGCCCTATACATCGTTCGCGTAATGTGCGGGAGTGGTTTGACCGTTATAAAGATAACTTGCAAGTAGTTTCTTGGCCTGCTAGATCGCCGGATCTGAACCCTATTGAAAATTTGTGGGGTGTTATTGTGCAACGCTGGGAAAATCACAATGAACGAAGCCCAGAAGCGTTAGAGGCACATTGTATAAAAATATGGGAAAGTATTCGTGGTTCTAGTTTATGTGAAAGACTCATTGAATCCATGCGTTCCCGCTTGCAAACTGTTATCGACCAAAGAGGAGGTTACACTAAATACTAGCTGAAGCCGTAAATTAAGATTTATTTATTAAGGTAATGAAAGGCCGGGTTAACAAAACAAATGTTTGCTAACAAAATAAACAAATTACCAAAGTAAGTAGACCTTAGCTGTTATTATTAAACTGCCGATTGTATTCTTTTTTGGACTATTAAAAAAGTGATGGTGAATTATTATTACTTAAACAACATAATTATTGAGAAATGTTATTATGATGTTGTAACGTAAGTAACCATGTCAGCCCGAATAACATTATTTTCATTATTGCAAATATCAATCACACGCCACGCCACACTATACAAGCGTTCGGCTGACTTGAATTATGAATGTTATGATTTTAATTTTTAACCCGGCCTTTAGTTAATAATTGTCAATAGTTTAATATGTATTGGGGTAAGGCTTCAATCTTTTTCCGATTTTCGGAAATGAAACTTAAGCCTTAAAGCTCAATAAAATGGTAGGAAATTGCTAACTATAAAACTGCGTTAACAATTAGATATCTAATGTAGTTAACTGAATAAAGATAATTAAAACATTTAAAAACGTTTTAATCCTTAAAAACTGAATAACATTTTTATTTAAAGACTATCATTCACTGTTATTTACAATTTCAAGAAATGTATTAATAAAAAAAGGAAAAAGCTACCTTTGCCATACCCTGGCTGGGAATCGATCTTTGGTTCGTCAAAGCGCAGAGTTAATTGAGTTAATGTGCTCAACCACTAGGCTACCGATACTTATCGATTGCATTGGAATAAAGCATACACATACTATAGTTGTCACACTCAAATACAGTTCCTGTGTATTAGCATTTGCTAGACTTGTTAATAATTATACCCGTAAGAGAACACTTCTGATGATTACAAGTGTCACTTAATAGTGCATTTAGTTATATTATTCTATATCCAAAGGTGTATCAACAGCAACGCCATCTAGTTCACGCTTTGTGAACGACGTGCAACTATGCGAGAGCTGTAAGTATGTCAAATGATCCACACGAAAGTAGACCGTAAGGTGTCCATGCATTTATGCAGCCGATAGTACATGAACGTTGGGCCACCGGCAAGTAGGTACTTGTAGCGATGAACGTAAATCGCGGAGTGTCCCGCGCCTGCCCATACCGAGATTCAACCCAGGACCTCATGCTTCGTGGGCAGGGTCACTACCCACTATAAAGAAAATGCCCTTACATCCAATATTTGACAGCTGTCATCCCAGTACAATTTATGTCATCATATGACACTATTGACATTTATGGTACCGGGATGGCTGTCAAATATCGGCTGTTAAAAAATCGAAAAATAGCGGTCGTCGGAGTTTGAATGATCCTTGGAACATGGCGGATCGTGCTCCAGACATTTTTTTTCATTTTCTGCATCCTGCTGTTTAATGTATAGTTTTGATAGCGTATTATGCAATAAATGGCAAACATGACGGCTACAGTTTATGAAGAATTTTCCTGGAAATGCGAATAACCAATTCTTCGGCATCATTCAGCGGTTCGTGGTCGCGGCCGCCATTATACTTTGTACTGCTCCAGCTATCACTCAGTGCATCGTGAAGGCCTTACACCGTACATCATGCATGTGAAATGTTTTTTTTATTTCTTATTTCTGTACACTGTTTTTGGCAAAGGCCCTAGAGGCTGCCATTTCTCTAATAAATAATAAATAATAGCGGTCGTCAAGATGTCAAACGTGTAGATTTTTATTGGAATATCAAAGGATAACATATCTACTTTTTCAGATTTTTACCAGTTCATTTAAGAGCCGTTTCGTAAATGTTAATCTGACGTAACCACTCCTTTTAAAATAAATTTTATACGCTTACGCTCAGTGCAGATTCGCAAGTCTAGACTGAACTTCACCGTTCCGGCGCCATTCCTACCATAAAGTATCTTCGGTATTCTCACTGCCACTTAGAAAAATTACATTTGCCGATTTTGATATAGTAATATAATATCTCTGATAAAAAAACATTTGCCTTTACATCTGCCAACAAATCATACAGTACGTTTAGGTAAGGTACTCGTATGTATTATTGCAAAAACTGCGATTTACTTACACATTACATAAAGCGAAACATACTTATATGACATACAGAGTTTATCAAAAATGGGGTGTGGATCGATCAAGGGCATAACAGGTATCGTGTTCTGATAAGTATTAACTATATTTTTACTAGTTTTTTTGGCGGCCATCCAAATTTGAATGTAATTAAGTGTCACCGAAATTTACGCATCATTTTAAATATCTATTCCAATAAATATTGAAAACCCTGTAAAGTGAAGTAGGTAACTTTTACTTACTCGTGTCATGACGAAACTAGAAACGTTCTAGAATGTGAAGCCGCGAATATTCTAAAGATCCCATTGAGGTAATTTCAAGAAAACCTTCACTTGGCACCTGCAGACGAAATTGTGACGTATTGAGCTGTGTACAAATTATAATTTCCCTTGCCCGTGTATAAATCGCGTTAATATCCAAACATAATATTTGGGGAGCCGTGCACAGAGACAAAGAGCGATTGTGACGTATGGCCTCGAGTTCAGATCCTCATAACCGGACTGGTGTTCAGTTCACCTTAGTAAGGCCAGTGTAAGAGAGACATCCGATTGCGCATAGCTATTTATGAATATCGGGATCAGGTTATAATAGAAAAGACTGGTGAGGTAAGTTGAGGCGGATTAAATTCCATAGCCGGTATGCCAGATGTAACGATATGGTTTCCGGCGAATATACTAGTGGACTTAAATTACAAACCTAAATTACATCTTTAGGCCGAACAGAAAATAAACATCACTGGTGCGGGATATGAGAAAAACCCAGAAATAAAATACCTAAGCGGAAAAATCAAGTAATTTATTGCATTCACGTTGTTACATAAAGGTGGTAAGTGTTACAATATGGACGTATCAAACGTGAGCCTTGCAAGGGCATCGGAAATGTAGTATTAAAAATAAATACTAACTCAAAAACTAACAAAGCGTCAATAGGTATAACAAATCTATTTGCACCGAATTGTACTTAATGCTTGTTTGTGTAAGGTAGTGGTGATATCGTCAGTTTGTATAGGTATTATTATGAAGACAGGACCCGGTGAGACTCATCATAAGAGTTCGTAGACCGTCCGGGGAATCCGGCACAAAACACAGATAATCTGCGTATATTATCTCCGTCACAGTGGCATGAGAGATCTTCTGTGAGCTTTCAGTCGTGCAATGTTGAAAATACTGGCATCAGTGCAGAAACGAATACGGATGCCATCAGCTAAAGAGAGTGGAGTCTCTGACTACGCCTACGCCAAAGTAAAGGGCCAAAAGGGTTGGTGCAAGAACGCATCCTTGTCTGACTCCAAAAAATAATATTATTAAAGAAACAAGTGCATTGTTTCAAAAGAAGGAGGTAAAACAATTATCCGCCCGCTAAGCAAGCTCTCTCCAAAATGAGAAATTAGGTCAGAAGTGACGAGGATTGATTGAGATTTATGACAGCGGAGCTCGTAATTAGCCACCTGGAGGGGTATAATGAGAGGTGGAGGCCGCCATCTTTTATTTTCAAATGACAATCTTTTTTATTACGGGGGACATTATGAAAGAAACTATACAGCGAGTAAATTTAATACACGCGAATATTTTGATAACTATTATTGTCGGTCCTAAACAAAAAAAATATTAAAATTGTTACGCCACGTCATTTATTTACGACACCGTGGCGAAATCCATAAAAGTCAAAACGTTTGTTATGCACAAAGTCTGGACGTGATGCACACATTGCTGCACAATCATGGCTGCAAAATAGTACATTACGTAACTAGGGCGGTGAATTCGTGAATGTCCCAGACCGCAGATGTTTGTGGCCCGAACCGAAGGTGAGGGTCATAAATATGCGCTCTGGGGCTTTACGAATTACCGCCCGTGTTGAGTACAAAATTTTACGTCTTCACCTGGATGGACACAATGCGAGTTTTCCCGTACGCGCAACGTGCAGTAAAACTCGCATTATGGCCAGGTGTGACGTAAAAATATTAACTGTTTATTAATTAAGCTAACACAATGCTTTCTCATATTTTGTTGATAAGAATTAAGTATGTATACACTGACCAATTTTATATTATCCCTACGTAGAACCTTGTCATAAGTCATAATGACATATGAATTCGATAATATAATGACGTAAATACGTCGGCTTGTCAAGGCAAGGTTCTACGTAGGGCTAATATAAAATTGGTCTGGGTATAGGTAAATTTCTAATATCATAAAGAGGTAGTTTTGTACGGTAGCTGTACGTTTGTATTTTGTATGTAATAGAGATACTCTCTGGAACGACTCATCCAGTTTACGATTTTATTTACCTACGTGTTGAACGTAGGTAAATACACATACTACATTTAAACTACGATATTGTATACAAAATTATTATTCATTATGTTTCAATATTCTGTAATTCTTCGTACAATACAAACAATGATCGAATGATATACATTCTCTTCTCATTGAACGAGCAAGAAGTTCTCATCTCAGCTTGGATAAAAAATACGTCGTGTGTCTGCTCGGCTGTTCTCTTCTATAATTATGTCTTACTTCTCAACAGATTCTCGTGACATATTGTGAGTATATTCAGTAATTATAGTATTTTTTTTTATCGATTCAGTTTTTCGAAATTCCAGAATAACATGTTTTTAAACACTCGTGAGTTCTACATCTTACAGATATTTCAGTCATATCGAACATTAAAATCACAAGCTAATAAGCACTAGTTGTGATTTTTTGTTAGGATCAGTTTATAGTGGGTGTGCTATTGCTATCTGTTGTATGGGAACCTTGCACTTTTTGACTATGCGCTGAAACTTGGCACAGTTGATCCTTAGGTGGTCTTGAGTGGATTCAGACCGGGAGCCATCGAGAGCCACCCCGCATTTAGGGGGGGGGGGGGGGGGGGGGCGGGGGGGGGGGGGGAGTTCGACTCCGCCGCGCTTTATTTAAAGCCATTTTTTTCTGAAACTATACACACCAAGGCAAGTGTTATATCATTTTCGGATAAATAAAGGATGAGGAATCTATTTTACGAACCAAAATAATACATTTTGAAACAAAAAAAATAAAATAAAGGAGAAAAACATATACAGCGTACATTATTTTTATTCAATATTACTAAAAATTTTTTTAACTACATAAGATACATAAAAACAAAAAATACGGCCATTAAGCCACATTAATTCGGTTTTCGAAAATATATTATTTTGTATATAAATATGTTAACAGACCAGAAATAAAAAAAATATGCGTGAGTCAGGGCGACCTCAATGCATGTGTCGTCCGTGAAGGAAATGAAGGTACAGTTTTAAAATACGATAGTTGTCAATTATATGTGATTACTTTGGGTGTTTCGGTATTTAACATGAAATATTTTAAATGAAACTACGCCCTGTCAATTAATTAAATATCATATATACAAATACAAATACAAATTATTTATTCTGCAAATAGGCCACAAGGGCACTTTTACATGTCAAAAAGGTAATTTACAATAAAAATAATAATCTTTCAATAAAAGAATAATAATCTAACACGATAATAATTTAAAATTTGCACATTAAGGACTGATATAACAACACACTAAATGTCACAAAGTTACTGAAAACAAATAAAACAAAAATATGACCATTACATTCGATTAGAATAAGGTCAATTCAATTCAATTCATTTATTTGCAAGAACATACACAGGTGTCAAACAGTTATACAGACATGTCAGTAGGGATTACATGCAGGTATGCTCTGCCACAATTTGGCATGCAAATCTTAATCTAACTTGAAATAAAATTAATACTACTGTTATTGATTCATTTATACAATCTATTAAAATATTCATGCAAATTATAAAATGGTCGAGTAATCAAGTAAGACTTTAATTTTATTGAGAACTCATTTATATTACTACATTCTCGAATGTCCTCATTTAAGAAATTATAATTTTTTATACCATTATATTCTAAACCATTCTTAAAATTCATTAACGTCGATATTGGTAATAAAATGTCAATATTATATCTACATAATCTCTGTGGTCTCTTATTTATATTGTTCTTAAAGCTGGACCTATTTTTATATATGAAAGTGCATACTAAATATATGTATAGTGATATCACGGTTAGTATCTCATGTTTTATAAATAGTGGGCGACAGTGTTCTAATGGCTTAGCCTTTTCGATATACCTAAGAGCTTTCTTTTGCAATATGAGAACACTTTTAACATGGACACTATTACCCCAAACCTCCAGGCCATATCTTATCAAACTTTCAAAATATGCAAAGTAAACTGTTTTCAGCACTGAAGAGTTCAACATTCTGGATAAACTTTTTAGGGTGTAACAGGCACTGGCCAATCTTTTGCTAAGGAGGCTTATATGGCTTGCCCACCGTAACTGTGTATCTAATTCTACACCTAGAAACCTGACTCTATCAGCTTTATTTATGGGCAGAGGCAAGTCGTATGACATACTATTAGTATGTCTTAGAAAAGGGAAATACAGTGTTTTATCCACATTCAATTTGAGACCATTTGATTTAAACCAATGCGTGAGTTCCTCCCAAGTCTTGCCAACTTGTTCCTCAAATACTAAATCATTTTGATTTTCCACTATAATACTTGTATCATCTGCATAGAGGTAAACAGTTCCATGGGTTATGTTATACTGTAAATCATTAGTAAAGATTATAAACAACAAAGGCCCAAGGACAGAACCTTGGGGGACTCTGCAGTTAATTTCCTTTTTGTCAGAATTAACAGATTCAATACACCCAGACTTATCTATGTCAGTTATTTGAACATACTGGGTTCTGCCGGTTAGATAAGATGTAAGAAGTTCAAGTATAGATCCCCTTATTCCATAATACTGCAGTTTATCTATTAGTATTTTATGATTTACACAATCAAACGCCTTACTCTCGGTCTACGGTCTACTACTCGGTCTGTGCATTAACAGAAAGTTAATGATATTAATTCAGTATTCCAGAGATGTATAAGGTCTCTGAGCGTCCAAATACAATTAATAATTATTCAATGTTCGTAGAGATGTATACGGTCTCTAAGCGTCAAAACAATAAAAAAGGAATATTAAAGTAATATTTTCAGTGATGTACATGGTCAATAACAATAAAACGTGTCAAGATCGGAATGATGTCTCTCGTCAATACGATAATAATAAAATAACACTAGTATTTAAGAAGTAACTATGAACTAGAAGGTACTATGCCCTTGCAAGCATGAACAGTCCGGACTCCACAAACAGCACCCGATCACGAGTATGACGCATATCTCAGCCATCGCCTCACACGCTCCACTGCAAAGACACTGCAAGGAATCCAACGACACCTCATATATCAAAAACCATCAAGCCGTTTGGACTGTAGCCCGTGAAATAGAATTTTCATGTCCACAATCCACATATATACATACATTCATGTATACATACATACATGTATACCTACATTCATACATGTATTCACACACACGCTCGAAAAACATATCCGTACTTCGAATCGACCAATCAGCACGGCTATCACAAGACGGCGCGCGAGCTCTCGATTTTTCTCGTGGGATCTTTTGTGCATTTGCCTTCTCATTTCCACAAAGCGGATGATGCAGCTCAGCGGAAGCACCTTGAATTCCTTTGGTTGCGGATAGCCTTTACCAAAGTAATTCATTATTTGTCTGGCAAGGGCATGACATTCACACAATAAGTGTTCCATAGTCTCACCCTCCTTGCCACACATTCTACAATCTAAACTATCCGATAGTCCCATCTTGGCCAAAAGATTCTTCCCCTCGTTCCTTCGCCGAAGTGACCTGTTAACACCCCATATATGATTCTGAGGTGCTTCCTACTGGATCTCCAGAGTTTCTTAGTCTTGCCGGAGTCCAGTCCTTCTATGAAGAGCTTAGAGTGCATGCCTTAAGCATGCTTCACTCCTCCGCTCGTGTTGGTGTTTGATTTTGGCGTAGGCTTTAGAGGTCGAAATTACAGTTCCCTGGGAGAGCACAAATGGTTCTGGACCTACAAAGACCCCCTTTTGCAAGCTCATCCGCTCTTTCGTTGCCGATGAAGCCCTCGTGCCCTGGTGTCCAAACTAGTTG
This sequence comes from Epinotia demarniana, assembly GCA_945867215.1. Taxonomy (NCBI): domain Eukaryota; kingdom Metazoa; phylum Arthropoda; class Insecta; order Lepidoptera; family Tortricidae; genus Epinotia; species Epinotia demarniana. The sequence continues at coordinate 6,385,494 of OX244262.1, forward strand.
CACAAGACCAAGAGTCAGTGCCGAACCATTTTCATAGCTAGAATCATTTCCATGGTACACTCGATTTGTCGGTGTCGAAGGTAGATACGACAAGTAAACCACCCTAAAACATGCGAAACTAGGAACTTCGCATTTGACAATTAAAGGATTATTTATTTAAACCGACCATCATTCTCCTAGCGTTATTCCCGGTTGTGCCCCTAAAGGAGCCCAGGGTCCGCTTTGACACCTAATCCCAAGATTTGGCATAGGCACAAGTTTTACGAAAGCGACTGCCATCTGACCTTCCAACCCAGAGGGAAAACTAGACCTTATTGTGCTTGCCAAGCTTGTTCAGTGTCTGGACGCCATTATAGACTAGTCTAGAATTCACTTTCGGCGCCGTAAGCGCTTTAAGGGCCGCTTGACTGTCACTGAGTATATAGATAGTCTGCCCTCTTGTTTGCCTCCTGTGCACAGGCAATTATGGCGTATATCTCCGCTTGGAACACGGTTGCCAAACTACCCATGCTTACACTAATGTATAGTCATTCGAATAAATGCCTGCTCCCGTACCGGATCCCATTTTTGATCCGTCCGTGTACCATATGCTGTCTACGATACCAGACCTCGGTGGTTCTAGGCCTTCGGCCCATTCAGCCCTGGATCATTGAAAAAGGCTAGGTATCAACATCTACGGCGAGTACACCACTCACCTGCGCTTTACTGACGATATAGTAGTCTTGGCTGAGACCATGGAGGAATTAAATACGATGCTCGATGACCTTAGTGAAGCTTCCGAGCGAGTTGGTCTGAGAATGAACATGGATAAGGCGAAGATCATGTTAAAAGCATATGTAGTACCAACCCCAGCAGGCTCTCTGTGCGTGTGTCCCAGACTCCTCTCTAACTTTAAAAAGAGTCAAATGGCGAATCCAACTCGGCTGGGCAGCGTTCTGGAAGCTACGGCACATATTTTCATCCAATATTCAGCAGTGTTTCAAGACGAGTCTTGGACCAGTGTGTGTGTGTTTGACCAGTGATGAAATATGGCACTGGAACGTGGTCGCTTACTATGGGTCTCACAAGAAGGCTCAAAGTCACCCAAATGTCAAGGAAGAGGGTTATGCTGGGAGTTTATCTACGTGATCGCATCAGAAATGGGGCTACCGCAGCGGGAGCAAGGTAACCGCTCAAGATAGCCCTTCGAATCGCTAAACTTAAGTGGCAGTGAGCGGGGAACATTGGACGTAGAGCGCCGATAGTCAGCAAAGCTTATGCATCACACGACCAAGAGTCAGTGCCGAACCATTTTCATAGCTAGAATCATTTCCATGGTACACTTGATTTGTCGGTGTCGAAGGTAGATACGACAGGTAAACCACCCTAAAACATGCGAAACTAGGAACTTCGCATTTGACAATTAAAGGATTATTTATTTAAACCGACCATCATTCTCCTAGCGTTATTCCCGGTTGTGCCCCTAAAGGAGCCCAGGGTCCGCTTTGACACCTAATCCCAAGATTTGGCATAGGCACAAGTTTTACGAAAGCGACTGCCATCTGACCTTCCAACCCAGAGGGAAAACTAGACCTTATTGGGATTAGACAGGTTTCTTCATGATGTTTTCCTTCACCGAAAAGCTAACGGTAAATATTCCGTACATAAGTTCCGAAAAACTCATTGGTACGAGCCGGGATTCGAACCCACGACCGCCGCTTGACAGCCGCATGCCTGAACCACTAGGCTACCGTAGCTGTACCGTAGCTGTATTTATTTAAACCGACCGTTGAATAATAAAACACATGAGGGTCGCTACACTCGCTAAGTACTGAGTGTGTAAATAGCTGACTCGCGCCGATGGTGCTGCGTCGGCGTAGATTTTGGTCGGCGGCGGCGGCGCGGAGCTCATATCTTGTGTAATTATGTATGCATGTATGTTTGGACATGAAAATTCTATTTCACGGGCTACAGTCCAAACGGCTTGATGGTTTTTGATATATGAGGATTCCTCGCAGTGTCTTTGCAGTGGAGCGTGTGATATATATATATATGATATATAATTAATTGACAGAGCGTAGTTTCATTTCAAATATTTCATGTTAAATACCGAAACACCCAAAGTAATCACATATAATTGACAACTATCGTATTTTAAAACTGTACCTTCATTTCCTTCACGGACGACACATGCATTGAGGTCGCCCTGACTCACGCATATTTTTTTTATTTCTGGTCTGTTAACATATTTATATATACAAAATAATATATTTTCGAAAACCGAATTAATGTGGCTTAATGGCCGTATTTTTTGTTTTTATGTATCTTATGTAGTTAAAAAATTTTTTAGTAATATTGAATAAAAATAATGTACGCTGTATATGTTTTTCTCCTTTAATTTATTTTTTTTGTTTCAAAATGTATTATTTTGGGTTCGTAAAATAGATTCCTCATCCTTTATTTATCCGAAAATGATATAACACTTGCCTTGGTGTGTATAGTTTCAGAAAAAAATGGCTTTAAATAAAGCGCGGCGGAGCCGAACTTCCCCCCCCTCCCCCCTAAATGCGGGGTGGCTCTCGATGGCTCCCGGTCTGAATCCACTCAAGACCACCTAAGGATCAAGTGTGCCAAGTTTCAGCGCGTAGTCAAAAAGTGCAAGGTATCTTGCAATAGCACACCCACTATTACCAGTACCGTGCTTCGAGAGACCTGTGCTAGATTTGCAGCACTCGATAAACCACGACATTTTCGCACTTTTTAGGGTTCCGTACCCAAAGGGTAAAAACGGTACCCTATTACTAAGACTTCGCTGTCCGTCTGTCCGTCACCAGGCTGTATCTTAAGCCTCAGCGGACCACTTTACAGGCGGTAATAGGGGCAAACCTCTCGCTGTCGAGTGTCGTCAACGCCTTGCTCGACACCGAGGAGGCATGAAGAGCAATAGCCTGCTTCTGTGACGACGTAATGTCACAGAAAGAGGCTGCGGAGCGGGCTCGCGAAAACGATCCTCTCGCGGATCCGCTTCGCCGACGACGGCCTGGAGGCAGAGCCAGGCGCTATACGCATCTGTTGCCTCCGCCGTAGTGGAACTATGCAGGGAGTCGGGGCAAGCCCTGCTAACAAAGGTTTCACAGGACTGGAGGCGCTCGCCTAGCTGACGCCTCGAAATGTCTGCGGCCTGCTACTGTGGGCCGCCCGCCGGGACGTACGCAGTTGAATGCCAAGAGCGATCCTGCGACGGCCCCATATACAAGGCGGAGCCGGATGTCGTTGGTGATTTTAGACGGTAGTCCAGCTTCGGTTAGTCCGTCATACCCGTCCTACCACCCCTAGGACGGGATGCATAAACGCATTTCCCCAACGTAAAAAAAAAGGCTGTAGCTCAAGCACCGCGACAGTTAGACAGTTGAAATTTTCACAGATGATGTATTTCTGTTGCCGCTATAACAACAACTACTAGAAACATAACAAAATACATATTTAAGGGGGGCTCCCATACAACAAACGTGTTTTTTTTGCCGTTTTGTCGGTCACTAGGCTTTATCTCAAGAACGGCGATAGCTAGACAGATGAAATTCTCACAGATGGCGTATTTCTGTTGACGCCATAACAACAAATACTAAAAACAAAATAAAATAAATATTTAAGGGGGGCTCCCATACAACAAACGTGTTTTTTTTGCCGTTTTTATAGATAATGGTAGGGAACCTTCCGTGCGCGAGTCCGACTCGCACTTGGCCGGTTTTTTTAGTATTGCCAACATAAACTAGCCGTTAGCTTGCGATTTTAGCGATTTTTCGACATGACTGGCCTTTAGTATTGTTATAAATCAAAATAAGAGGTCGAACATTGCATTTGTCCCAATCGGCTGAAAGTGTAAGTCCTCTCGAAGCTGTGAGTGCCTCGGGAACTCCGGCGATAAATTTAAACAGCACTTTATGCAGCTGAGACGTTTACTGCAACATTCATATTGGCGCTGACTTTTGCTACAATACGAGCATTGCGAACTTTTCAGCCATACTGTCCTTTATTTTTAAAATGGTCTGGAGAGGCCATTATTTGCGTTCTTTTATATTTATCGCACTTAAATTCGTATGTGCTGTAACGGAAACTGAAATATATCGGTCCATCCGTTTGGGAGCTACGATATCAAACACAGGTATACCGATAAACAGACACGTTAAACTTAATAACACCCTTCTCTTTGCGTCGGGGATTAAAAATTTACAGTCTTTCGAATCATTCAAATTTTAACGAACATCGCTTAAGATTGCAGACGGTTTGGTGCCACCCACGCTTAGGGCGAGCTGCGCCAACTTACGCTTACAGACTACCGTCATTCCATAGAAACATGTCAAACTTTCCATTAATTCTGATTTCAACGAACACCGCTTACGATTACAAACAGTTTGCCATATTAAGGGGGAGTTGCACCAACTTACTATTAGGTAAAGACCGATCAACGTTAGGTAAATATGGCGCTGGCTGCTGTCATTCCATAGAAATTTGTCAAACTTTCCATTAATTCTGATTTCAACGAACACCGCTTACGATGACAGACAGTTTGCCATATTAAGGGGGAGTTGCACCAACTTACGATTAGGTACAGACCGATCAACGTTAGGTAAATATGGCGCTGGCAGCTGTCATTCCATAGAAACTTGTCAAACTTTCCATTTATTCTGATTTCAACGAACACCGCTTACGATTACAGATAGTTTGCCATATTAAGGGGGAGTTGCACCAACTTACGATTAGGTACAGACCGATCAACGTTAGGTAAATATGGCGCTGGCAGCTGTCATTCCATAGAAACTTGTCAAACTTTCCATTAATTCTGATTTCAACGAACACCGCTTACGATTACAGACAGTTTGCCATATTAAGGGGGAGTTGCACTAACTTACGATAAGGTACCTACAGACCGATCAACGTTAGGTAAATATGGCGCTGGCAGCTGTCATTCTATAGAAACTTGGCAAACTTTCCATACATTCTGATTATAACGAACACCGCTTACGATTACAGACATCTTTCCATATTTATATATATATATATATATATATATATCAATATATATATATATATTTTGCATATATGTATATAAGTTACGGTTTACGGGCGACTTTATTTCATTAACTTTGCCCCTACATCAGGTTCTTACGAGGCGACCAGCAAATTTCATTGCAACGGTCTGTTTGTGTTCCAGCCACGTTTAGTTAGTTCTTTATGAATCTAGTAATAGTAGCCGACGGCAAAGAATATATGTAAAGATTTCTTCTTATTACAATGGAATAAGGTGGAAAAGTGTAAACATGTTGTAAACGTCGACGTCAACTGTACAAAGTAAAAAATATCGTAGTAAAACAGTAGCAGGGTTGCTATACGCATTATTGTGTGATAAGATAAGCATGAATATTTGTTTCTGAGTCTTGGTTCTTTCTATATTTTTGAGGATTTATATATCTTATCTAATGGAACTGCACGTTGAACCAAGAGCCGTTGGGGCGGGAAGGTTCTCTAGTGGTGACCACGTACCAGAAGACGCAGCGTGGGTAGACGACATAAGTAAACTGAGGACGTGGTTGTGGCAGTTCGCTGGATGCGGGTGGCGCAGGACTGGTTATTGTGTCACTCTTTGGGGGAGGCCTATGTCCAGCAGTGGACGTCTTTCGGCTGATATGATGATGATGAAGAGACATAACTAATACAAGAAAATTAAAACATACCTACCTCTATCTAGCGTATTTTTTTATTTATGAAAAATCATTTCTTAACTAAGTTTGCTATTTAATTAATTTTGTATGTAATTTTATGTCTTCAAATTCCTATGACATATTTGTTAAAGTCCTTTTCTCTCAAATAAAAAAATATTGAACCGAAACTAAATACGGGACATACACGTGATACCTGCGGACTCCCGCGACCTTTACCAGGTTAGCAGTTCGTCTTGTGGCCTGATGGGCCAGGGCCTACCCACGCTGCGCCTTCCGGTACGGAATCATATCTTTTAATCATAAGTAATAAAGTAATCATTTCAAAATTGTCGCTTGGTAAACTTTGGAGATAAAGGGGAGGAATGGTATTTTTCAACATTTTCCTTCATAAATCCAAATACCAGTGTAGAAGAAAATAAAAAAAGGTTTAAGATAGTGCAACGTAAGCCCAAATGATAACCCACTTGATCTATTAACTAGACTTTGATTTTTAACCCCCCTCATATTCATATTATTTAGACAAAAGTAAAATGTTTATTAAAAAAAATCATTTTCTTTACACGAGTGTGAGCCTTCTTTACGATTATGCCAAACTTCAAATTGATATTGATAGCATAAGAAGTTCTTGAGATATTTAACGTTGTGACAGACAGACGGACGAAGTCGCACCTATAACTTTTTAACCTTTTTGGTACGGAACCCTAAAAACATACATACATTTTATTGAGGAGATTTCTCCAATTCCAAAATCAGAAAGATTCGGTTTCTTTGGTATTGTCTACTTATGTTTATGATCATGAAAACAAGGACGATACTACCGTGCAAAATAGAATAAAGTATGGAATTAATTAAAAATCGTAGCGGGTCAGCGGAAACTCGAGAGCCATCAGTATTGATAAATGCGGCTTGTTAGCTCCAGCTGGCGGCCATTTTGTTTATCGGCGCTCTAACAAGATGGTGACGGCGTAATGTAACGTCCGCTTATACTGTCTCGTTTATCCGAAAGGACCTAGTGTTCGGTTAGAGTTACTTACGTTATTACGTTCTGGGGCTGTATTCTCAGTTCCCTTCCAAACTAGACGGTTCATTGGACCACGAGGCTGATTATCAGGTTCGATGCTCGAGAGTTTCGGACTGCCCGCAGACCAACTGGAGCTTTTTAAACGCCGTTGTCAAAAGTTTTAAGGCATTTTTATATCTATTTGAATTTTTAATACCAAACGCACAGTAATTAATAAATGGCTCTATTCTTCAAAAAGAAAAGAAAGACTGAAGTGGCAAAAAGAAACCTAATTATTGTACAGCCACCATCAGAAATATAGGAACGGCCAAGGTGCTCACAAACATCTGATCTATTGTCGAGGCATTAAATACAAGATCAGATATTTGTTAGCGCTAGCGACTGTACCTGTTCACATAATTTCACGATAATTCGTCGAGGAGTACGGCGTGTAGAAAAAAGCCGGATAGACGCCGAAAGATTTGTTTCCCAAGCAGACATGGAGATCTTCGCTTCGCTCATCATACATATCAGCTGCAGAAAGTCGTCCACTGCTGGACATAAGCCTCCCCCAAAGAGTGCTAATGTGACCGGTGCAATGCACCACCAGTGGACTCCCGCTTGCTCGCTTTTTCAATAATACTTACCGACGTACAAGGAGCCCCGCTATCTGAAAAACTGATGTTTGGTAGCTAGAAATTTCGTCGTGTCATTCCGCTCTCACGTGCTGTTTTGTCTCGAAGACCGCCGTTACGGTTTCTGTAACACTGAAGATAGTAGTAACGCCAGCTGCACGACTTTGTACGAATGACATGTCAGCCGCGTTCGAGTGAACCTGCACCTCGGAGGTGTGCGGGCGATAATGTTAGGTACCGTTCGATTTATGTTAGTCGAAGTTGCAACAGCACAGTTGCGCAAGAGTGTCAATGGATCTATCGTATGCAATATTGAATGAGTGAACGAAGCGAATGAGGATCTCCGTTTCAGCTTGGGACAAAATTCTTTCGTATCTCCGGATGTGTATGTGCCCTTTTATGTCAATGTATTTATATTTAGGTTCATGGAAAACATCCAACCTGTATAAGACTATAATGCAATCTACTCTATCTACTCTAATCCAATCTCAAGTTGTCAGGCTATGAATATTATATATTCATTATAATAAATAAATTAATAATAATAAAATGTATAAGAATAATACATTAAATAAATAAAAAATATTAATATAAAATAGTATAAATTAAAGGAATAATGATATTTTAAAACTCATAACAAAAAAATGGAATTACTTACTTTACGAATCCCAAATCAGGTCATAAAACTGCAAAAAACCTATTACAGACGGAGATAATTCTCAGTCCAAAGCCCGCCCGGCGAAACTTAATTTTTCATGTCATTAAACAACGAGTCGTATTACCCACGCTGTTACATTCGGAGGCTTGTGACGTCATTCCCCTTGGTCCTCCATCCTCCCGTCGCTAAGTACCTTCATCACAAATTCAAACCCTGTTAGTGATTATCACATCGCACCTGTTGCCTACTTTGGATTATTTTAAGAAATTCTGTGCCACCCAAGTTGCCAATTTCATGATTGAACACCGAGGCTCCAGAAAATTGTGTTTCGACACTCCACGCTTAAATACTTTTAGAAAAGAGGCTACCAGGAAAGCCTTGCCTAAATTGTTTATTTAGATGTAACGGTTTTATGAAGTAACTAGGGAACTAATTTAGAAATTGTTTAAAATATATCCTTTTACTTTTCAATACGCAAATACCTATTGAAATTAATTTTGAATGCTAAAGATGAAATAAGAATATGGGAAATATAAGACAATAAAACTTGAACTATCCAATTATTTATCCCGTATTATTTATTGATTATCATTAATCTTGGTATTAATACTACAATACAAATATTCTCTCTCAAACAGAACATCTAAAAATGTCTACATATATATATAAGTACTTTTACTTTTGTACTTTTGGGGATCGAAGTTGCACATGTCCGTAGGAATTACCCATCGCTTCCCTACACGTGACCCCTGGGTGGCGCTAAAAGTGCAACAACCTGGCAACCGTGCTGTCTTTTCCAAGATCTCATGGTTCTAAATACTGATTTGCCATGCAATAAATATATAAGTACTTTTATCATAAAATATTATACAATGCGTACCCATATCTGAAAGATTTTCAAATTTACTTAGTGCCCGTATCGTCGCGTAATTTTATCATGAAATGAAAATAACTCCTGCAATATAAAGAATCTCTCGAGTGTACGGGTACAAATAAAATTACATCTCTCATTACAGGTCTCATAAAAATATAGCGTGGGGTATAGGCAATGAGTCCGGTTGCGTATATTCTTTACGCGCTCATACGTCTTACCTCACCCGTCACCCCTAACGAAACGAGACCTCGACCTATGCTTAACTACGACTAATCGCGGCGACGAGATATATTTGAGGGTGAGCGTTAAGGTGGACTTAAAACAAGTTACGGAATAACGGGGCGTATATTCTCTCCGTGGAATATGGTTATTTTTTCATAACTGAGGGACATACATTATTACCAATTACGCTTGGTTCGTATATTTTCGTGCTTTTACATCTTCGTAATTGACGAAACTTGAAGGTTTGTTTGTTTCATTTCCTTTAATGTTGCTCCCGAAATAAATGAATGGTGTTTTATTTTAATATCAGTATAACGTCTTTTATAAGATGGCGTAAGGCTTCTTCCGTTCCTGGCGGTCCAGAGACGGCGTGTTAATAAAACTGGCCCATGTAACATATTGCACGTACGTCAGGTGTTAAATCTCACTCTTTGTATGAAAATGGGGTTACCTTTGTTTTACCAAAAAAAAATGACAAATTATCACTTCCCAAAACATTTTTCGTAGAATTTCATTTGCCAAATAATCGTTTGCCAAATTAATACTCGACAAATAATTCTTACGCAAACCTTATGTTTCGCTCATGTTTAGGCAATATCTCGTTTACCAACTGGTACTTACTTTGACCAAATTTCATTCTGTCAAATATGTTAGTTGGCATAATATGTTTTAACCAACACAAAATAAGGCAAATGATTTGTATCATCAATATTTAATTGACCATTTCTATTCCGTCGGTTAATCAGCAGAGGGACTCTTCAATGATGAATCATTTGCATCTTTATTTCAACAGTGTATAAGATACACAATAAAATAACAACCTTTTTTGTTATGTGGGTAGGAAAAATTAATTCGTGGGGAGGTCAAATTCTAACCTAACTGCCAGCGTGTTGACGTCACCCCGCTTCGCGGGGTGCCTATTTCCGCTCTAAGGGACACAAGCTAACCCTAAGCTAACGTATCAAATAATACAATTGTTACGATTGTTTGTTTTTTTACTCCTAGGAGGCTTCGCCCCCCCGAGCCCCCCTTTTTTGGCTGCCCTAACCTAATTTAACGCCTTTGCCTACCGACCTTCTTAACGTGCCGTTTTATTCATAGTATTTTGGTAAAATGTCATAACCCAAACAATTGTGATTTTTGTCTATTTATAGTTTGCCATAACATTAACTTTACGAAATGTTTATTGTCTAATGTTTTTTTGCCTTATTAAAGCATTTTCTAAAAGACCACATGCCATAATGTAATTTTTCGTAATAATATTTTGCTAAATGAAAATTTGACGTAATGAAAATATTCGTATTTTCATTAAACAAAATATTTGCCAAAATTTGTTTGGGAAATCAAATTTGACCAAAATAAATTTGGTAAAACAACAGGATCCCATGAAAATGACAGTTGAGTTGTGTCCTTACGTGCGTTCAATGATCAACCCTCGTGCGCGCATAATAATTACTACTACTGCGCAAATGTAATACTGACATTATACCGAGAAGCAAATAAATCTGAGCTTTATAAGGGTCTCGGCAAAGTACACAAGACATACTGATTCCGCCCTCGCAATGCGAAAGTGGCCTTAGTACTTGATATTTTAACTTTCTGAGTTTTCATCAACTTATATTATGAAAATAAACGAAGCATTTTTTTGGTCTCTAAAAAGTATTCTTAATAAAATGATAAAATGATAAAATTTCAGGAAAAAATGTTCAGTCAACAATAATTCGTCAATCCATATCCGTACTATACTATACTATACACTATACTATATACTATACTAACTATAACATTATAAATAGGAGAGTGTGTGTGTTTGTTTGATTGTCCGTCTTTCACAGCAAAACGGAGCGACCGATTGACGTGATTTTTTAAGTGGAGATAGTTGAAGGGATGGAGAGTAACATAGGATAGTTTTATCCCCGTAATCATCCCCTAAGGGGGTTAAAAGTTTGTATGGAGCTGCGATATAAACGAGTTCCACGCGGACAGAGTCGCGGGCAGAAGCTAGTTGACAATAAAGCTTTAATTACCACAGGAAAATTTGGTCAATAGCTTTTAAACATGTATTTAATTGTTATTTTTAATTTATTTATCGTATGGCAAGTCGTTGTATTTAGAACCGTTAGATCTTCGAAAAGACTTTTATTCACAGAGATTTATTGATTTTTTAGACGACCGCTTTAGCCTAGTTGGTAGTGGCCCTGCTACCCTGCTTGCTGCTACAAAGCAAGAGGTCCTGGGTTCGAATCCCGGTAAGGGCAAACATTTATGTGATGAGCATGAATATTTGTTTCTGAGTCATGGATATTTTCTATGTATTTAAGTATTTATATCTATTATATATGTCGTCGTCTAGTACCCGTAACACAAGCCTTACTGAGCTTACTATGTGACTAGGTCGATTTGTGTAAGATGGTCCCCTTATATTTATTTATTTATTTATTTATATTATGAAGGCGTCTTTTACGCGGAATATCAGTTTAACTGTAATTCAGGCTTTATATTTAGTCTATGGGGATCTATATACCATATGAAATATTTTTGACAGATGGGAACCTAAATCGCTGCACGCTGTATAATTATGATGATGTGCAGCGGATAGATAGTGGGTCGGCCGGTTACCGGATAACAAATATCCGGCCGGATTTTCGCTATCCAACAACAACCATGCGCTAATTTCAGTTTTTTAAAATAATTTTGCCATTAGTGCCATTAAATTTTTATTTAAACTTTTCATACGAAGACTGAACTAACCGTTAATAATTGATTGCTTTGTAGTTTGCTATTTTTTCACCCTTTACTTATTTCCTGTTGTTGTTTCTTCTGTGTTAAAATACTATCCGGTATCCGGCCGGATAACTCGGCACTATTCCGTATTCGGCCGGATAGTAAAATTGTAGGATATCCGGATAGGCCGGATACCGTATCCAGTGACCGGCGTTGCATCTCTAAAGTATACTAAAACCTCCTTTTTGACTACCTACCGACTGCTTAGTGTACCGCTTGACTATTTTTTACTGTATTCTTTTGCAATCAGCAGTTTTTTAGTTAAAATATTCCCGTCACTTAAATTTATTTTATATTTATTTACTCCTTTATATGGATAATGTTTAGGTGTACATTAGTAGGTACGGTTCAAAAGTATATATAAACTATATATAGTTTTTGGAGCAGTTGTGTGGTAGAGAAAAACCTCTTTTAATTAGCGTTATTTCATACACAACTGCTGTCGCCGTAATGCGGTTAGGTACTTTACCTATTGCTATAACAAGACCTCGGAGAAATGTGGAAATTAAACGTATAAACCACAATACTAGCGCGTGCTAGCGCCGGCTACACTCTGATTTTATTGCATTTTGAACTTTATCGCTTTGTGATAACAGCAATGTTGGCTTGTTGTGTTCTGCGTAAAACATGATAATAACGCTAGTTGAACGCCGTAAAAGGCGCTGTATGTTCTTATTGGAGTTTGAATTAGTATATAAGTTTGTTTTTCTAATTTGTTTTCCGAATACGGTTTTTTCAATTGGATTATTTACTCACTATTTATTTATCGTATGGCTGATTATATACCTCTACTTCAAAGATGTACAGTTTTCAAGTACGCTACCGCGTCTCCAGTTATAGTTTTAGAATCCTCCACTTGCCGGTTATTAAAGGGCAGTCAAATACCGTGTGGTGTAGGGGTGTAATACAGGAGCTCCACCCTGGCGGCAGACTGGTGAATCGCACGGGTCGTGGTTACTCAAAGTACATATAGTTAAACTCTTCGATGTGCTCTGCAACTGTATGTGTGCGTACGCTTATAGCTGCGAGTTACGCTGAACTTTTGACTTGTGTGACAGTGACGCAGCAGCCATTACAAGCTGAGTACACACTGGGCCAATAAAGGGCTACCTAACAAATAGCTACCATATAAATGATTCGCCTACATCGGCCGTTCAATTGGTAAGTGTGTATCCAGCAACAGAGGGCACGCGCTCACACATAAATCCACGCGCGAAGACGCGTTGAACTATCTGTACCTGCGGTTAGATCAAGTTGGTTTAGATTAATGAGTAGACCCTTTTATCGGAATGTATGATTTCTTATATTTATCTCAGACTTACTTTAAGCTTTAAGGGGGCGGGGACGGGGACGCCGCACGCAGCGGGCGAAAACGACCACTCCCGAGCATTCTCGAACACACCATTCAGACGCTGCGTGCGACGTAACATATATCTTGCGACGTAACGTACATATATCTCATTCCGATCTGAACGGCATTCAGCGCCAAATTAATCTGCTCATTGGCGAAGTAATTGAAAAGTTGGCCCAATTAAATTATATCACCAGCTAAGCTATGCACAAATGGTCTTACCTCGCATCAGGGCTCACCACATAATTTGACGCCGTTATTCCTAATAACTACGCGTAATCGGAGGTCTGACTTAATCTGGTTTGTTTGAGGCGACGTGCGAGGCATTGTGATTACCAGGTAGAATGACCTGATTGCGTGGCGTTTATTATAAATTAATTAAGGCATGCTCAGCATAAAACCACGAATGTAGGTGCCGTAATTAATTGAGATAATTGGATGAGGAATGGAGTAAGAGGACAAAGCTAAGAATTAAAAACATTATCATAAGCCATTAAAATTAGCCTGAGAGAGGTAACCAATGAAGAAGTGATGACTAGAGTAAGACAAACCAGGCAGTTAATGAGAAACTTAGAAATTAGAAGAGGCAAGATGATCAGGCACCTCATACGACATGACAAGTTCATACTGAATATAATTGAAGGAAAGATAGAGGGAAAGGAAGGAAGAGGAATACCTAAAATAAACTTTATAGAGCAGCTCAAAAAAAGGGTTGATGTTAGGTCGTATCGAGATCTCAAAGAGCTTGTCAAGGATGAGATTAAATGGAGGGCCTACTTTGAGCTACACCGACAAAAGTTTAGCTCTTAACCCTTAAGGGTGTGCTTAATAGCACATAGCATATTTTTTTTGGAAATGAAAATTTGAGTTCGATTTATGAGTAAGTTGGATCTGTCAGTCAGAGAGTCTGGATCCCCTGCACCTAAAGTGGGGATGTAATTTTTTTTCTCTTTAAACCTAGTGTGTATCATGCTTGGATAGCTTGTTCTAAAATATGATGGGTTTCTTAAAACGATTTCTTCGTGATTCGTTTGCGAGATATTGGTTTTCAAAACCCTAATTTTGCCCCTGCCGGCGGGGGATGTAAAAAAATTCGTTGCAGTAGTAATTATAATGAATTTAAAAGGAAAACTATCGCGGCTAAGAAGGATAACTAGTTGCCGAAAACTAAACGTGCACTTGAAATGGCCAACTATTAAACAAATACTAAAAATACTATCACGGCTAAGTAGCCATAACTAGTTACCAAGTCATAATCGACCAACTTAAAATGTACTTAGAAAGGTCAACTATCGTACAAATTCGACCAACGCAACGCAAATGGTTGCGTTGCGCAGTCGGCGCGCTTGTCTTGGTGTCACTAAGAAAGACGGGCAACTGCACGTGGCCCGACACGCACTTGGCCGATTTATTTAAACATTGTCTTCAAAAGGGACGCGCGGTATTTATGGAATTCTAAAAAAGGTCTAGGTTTTCAGGAAAAGTGATCTTCGTGCAGTTGGCGCATTTTAAAAGTCGCAATAGAATAAGTTTCATGTGCTCTGTCTATCCCTTTTAGAAATAAGAGCGTGAATCTATGATTGAATAAAAAGACATACATTATTAGCGTCAGGGCTAAACACGTGCTTTTTTCCCGAGAACAACATAATTTTAGGTTATAAAATGCATTGGAAGGACAGTAGGTAACTCACAAAATGGAAGTTTTATCTAAAAATGAAATCGTGAAAAAGAGCATTTTACACACGGTGACTTTTGCAGCGCTACTAACGCGACACAGGGTTCTAATTAGAAAGAGACTGATAGTTTATGTCGCCGCGACAGAGCTGGCGGGCCGTCCTATGATAGTGGTGGTGGGTACCTATAGTGGCACGCGACAGTCGCGCTTTCGTGGAATGCACTCTTGTATCGCAGCAAAGAGTTGCCGTGTGTAGGTACTCAAACGTCTCAAAGGTATTCAATAAAAAAAGAACCTAAAACTTTTATCATTTATTTACTTTAATACACACAAGAATACGACAGTCGCATCAATTGTAGCATTTGCACAGCAGGCCGAGGCAACAGCACACCCCGTAATTGTACCCGTACGCCTCGCAGAGGGCGAGGCAGTCGCTGTCGGCGCACCACCCAATATCCTGTACGGCCATCTGGACGTAAATTGTCTTTGGTTTGGCTGGAATGGCTGCTTGGGCCCTTCCCTTGGAGACTTGCGGTTCGTCTGGGGGCAAAAAGTGGCATTAATATTTTGTAGCACTCGAATGAATTTGGCAAGGTTGCCTGTCGCAATAACTTGCTATCGCAAGCAACCTTGTATGAAAACTAAACTGGTTATTCTCAAAAATGTTCGGCATAGTTGACTTTATTGGTTAAAAATCAGGACGTGAAGAGCATAGTTTATGGTTAGTCAAACATTAAAAAATTCAATACCTTATCGGCTCGATTGTGCTTGACTACAATGTTACATAAACATTTCATTGTTATTTGTCGAGGTACAAACTCGAACAAAAATTAGGGCTTTAAAGCCCAATATCTCGCAAATGAATCACTGACATAAAAAATAATTTTAGGAACCCCACAATATTTCTGAACAAGCATTACATTACATCCCAGCTTTAGGGATAAGGGAGGTACTCAAAAATTTTTTTTTTAATTTTTTATTGTACTGTTTTGTCGGGGTGATTGATTTATTTACCCATGCCGAATTACAGTTTTCTAGAAGTAAAGGTTACTGAGCTAAGCCGAAGCCTTAGTAATAGGGTCCCGTTTTTACCCTTTGGTTACGGAACCCTAAAAAGGCTTTTATTTGTTTAGTCGAGTAAGACTCCATTTGCAGAGAATTAAAAAAAGCTGTACATTCTGTACAACCCGGTTAGTTTAACCTTGTTCAACCATCCATCTTGCTGCAAGGTGCCAACGTGACTTAATCGGGATATAACTATAACACACGAGTGTCCTGACGTTAAAAAACACGCGTGTTAAACTCAGGATTATGAGCCTAAATGCGACATAATAAGAGGTGCATTACGAACAAATGTGTTGGAAAAAAAATTACAACACTTTTACCTTTTTTAAACCTATGTTTGACTTTTAGAAATTTCTAGCTCCCCTCTCTTATCATGTCATCCCGCTCTAACGCATACCACGAGCTCTTTTGTCTAGTAAAGAGTGCCTGCACGGTCGACTCAAGCCGACTCTCCTTATAATTTTACTCTTTCACCATCATGGAATACTATGCAGCAGCATGGAATGTTGCGCTTGACTTCACAATCATAGTTTGATTCTCAGCATTTATTTATTTTATTTACTTATTCAAATAATAAAACATTAAATTTAACAGCGTTCCAGCAGATATGCCAAGGCGCAAACATAGAACTAACAGACAATAAAATATGAACAGTTAAAACTAGCTTCCCAAACCCTAATAGCTGGATACAATATATTTTAAAACGGCATATTGGAATAACATGATACTTTTTATACATAATGGGTTCCCATATCAAAGTGGGAAACCAGATTCTCTGCTATAAATTATAATATAATAAAAATGATGCAATAAGAGACTTTGCAGTCGCTACTTTTAAACCATTTTAGTTTCTAGCGAAAGAGACTAGTGTCCGAGAGAACCTAGTTAAGGCGAATCTCAAAGTTTTGAACTACGTTTGTATGGACAGTCGAGCGTCTTTCCAACGAGGGTTTAAAAAGCGTCGCGATAACCCAACGTTGGAGTTCCGTGGGCTCAATTCTATTTAACGTCCTACGGCCAACGTCTAAAATCCAAAAGTGCTCGATAAAAAAGCGCCGTGCTTTAAAACCGCTTTCGTGTGAATACATGCATGCTTAACAATTAGTGTATTTCAGGAGAAAAAAATAACCAGTATTAAAACACTTATTTAGGAAATCAAAAAACTGACCGGTCATTTCATTTCTGTCTGTAGCAGCACAAAGGCTGTTGGGCGACATGAGATACTTCGCCTGGGTGACAGCCACCACGGCCAAAATAACCAGAACCAAAAATTTCATTTTGTTTAACAAAACACAATCGAATCGACTGGCTGATTCAGGAATGACTCGGGAACTGGTACAGGACGCAGAGTGTGCTCGCTTATATTATATACATTCGCGTAGAAGACCGCCCGCGCTTAGGATTGGTTGCACTAAACCGTCTGCAATCGTAAGCGGTGTTCGTTAAGGGGATGCCTTGATTTGAGTCAAACACACCCCCTAATAGACAAAGACACGCTAATGGCTTCCGCGCACGAGAAAAAGAGATGTAACACGTTTCGGGAATGGTTTTTAGGGGTCCGTAGTCGACTAGAAACCCTTATAGTTTCGCTTTGTCTGTCCGTCCGTCCGCGGATAATCTCAGTAACCGTTAGCACTAGAAAGCTGGAATTTGGCACCAATATGTATATCAATCACGCCGACAAAGTGGTAAAATAAATAGTGTTTTTTTTTTATTAGGGTACCTCCCCTATACATAAAGTGGGAAGCGATTTTTTTTTAATTTCAACCCTAACGTGTGATATATTGTTGCTGAAATGAAACATCGCTAAGTGTTCAGTAGGTAAGCATGGATTTATTTTCGTCCACTCATTCTGAGACTTGAATCCGTCTTATTGGTTTGTAACTGGATTGCTGAAGGTTTTTTCATTTTTATTAAACCGAAACAATATTACATAGTAGGTATAACAGTTTGTTGGCGCGCAGCACTCAATAACTTCCTCTTCTACTATGTAAAAATAGTTATGTAAGCATTAATTGTAACCAAGTACAATATCTATCTATTAAAAAACGCCGAGACGCTCAATAACAATAACGTGCGAGGTAAGATTTTAAATGTAGTTGAGAATTTTACAGAAAAATAATAAGAACTATTAGTTCTTAAGGTTAGAGTTGAACATCGTCTGAATGCATATTGAAGTCTTATCGTACACAGGAGTTATGAAAGCAACAGCAGCTATACTATCAGTTTGTCTGTCTGTCTGTCTCTCTTTCTCCCTTGAGCAAAGGCTGCTTTGTGTTGACAAAACAAAACATAAAGAGGTAAGAGAGAGAGGATGAGAGAGAGAGGTACTTCGCCTAAGCTATACAGAATGTGGCCGGTAACGCGAAAACAACATGACACGGTGGATTATAACACGAATCAGAAATTATTTTCAAGTGGTTGAAATAAAAAGAAAACTAAAAAGATCAAGAGAGAGAAGAAAGAGGTTTGTTACTCACCTGGAATGATATCGATCTCATTTTACATTTTGAAGATCAAAAAATATTCTAAAAGTTGCATAATCACCTGAAAATGATGTAGAACCAAGACATGAACTGAAAATGCGCCCGCGTCGTCGTCTTAACGTGATATTGTGCTACTTGTAAGTTTTATATACTGATATGTACGTATGTTAATCAGTAAAGTGTGTGTAAATATGGGCCTCGTTGCGTGAGATAAATAAATAAATAAAAATAAAAGACGCAATGGGTAACTTTTATTTATTAATCACGACGGTCACCCACCATCATGGGGCCAATCTTATACAACTCAGTCCCAACTGACATACAAAACTCGCAGCAATACTCAATTGACGAGTTTTGTTCACTCGGAAGGATCTAGCACCGTAATGAGCAACGATGTGTATTTTCATTTAATGAACGTCATTCTGGGCGGTAAATCTCATGTTTTATCGCCCGAGGGCGCAGCCACAAATCACATTTAACACCCAGAAGAAAACTTAAAATTGTGTACGCACCACGGGAGGTAATGCATAAAGCCCCAGATCGCATATTCTAAGTAATAATTTATCGATCGGGCCACAAGCACCTGCGATCTGCCCAATCCATCCATACTAATCCATACTAATATTATAAATGGGAAAGTGTATGTGTGTGTTTGTTTGATTGTTTGTCCGTCTTTCACGTCTTTCACGAATTGACGTGATTTTTTGAAGTGGAGATAGTTGAAGGGATGGAGTGACAAAATAGTTTTTATCCCGGAAATCATCAAATAAGGGGGTGAAATGGGGGGGTAAAAGTTTGTATGGAGCTGCGATATAAACGAGTTCCACGCGGACAGAGTCGCGGTCAGAAGCTAGTCATGTTATATTATGAGTGATGATTATATAACAGTTATCTAATATGACATGTAAAATTGATTTTTTTACCAATATATCTCTCTATTCTGTAATCAATATTGCTAAATTATTGCGATGAATTGTTATGTTATTTAAATTTAGGTATTTATAAAGGGGTGGCAATGCACATGTGATACCTATGGAATTGCTACCGACACGCACTTGGTCGATTTTATTTAGCACAACGTGACGTCACACAGAACTTAAAAGGGCTATATAATCGTCATCATTTGATTAATTGACAAACAAAACTACATGTCCAATATGTTTCGATAATATAACTGACGGGATAAATACATTTTTACCTAGGGAAGTACCCAGTCATGTTATATTATGAGTGATGATTATATAACAGTAATCTAATATGACTTGAAAATTTATTTTTTTTACCAATAAAGATCTGAATTCTGTAATTGATACGTACATACAGATAAAGAAATTCGAGATTTTACCCAAATTGCTTCTCTGATAGCCAAAACCAGAGCCACATACTCAGCTTCAGTAGACGAAGTCGCCACTGTTGTTAATTATTCGAACAGCTTAAATAACCGTTGGTACTTCTAAAGCCCACTTTGTCCCTTATCCAGTCACTATCAACGAAACCGCTTAACACATGCTTATGGTTACTCCTTGAGAATGTCAACTTAATTTCCCTTCAAGTAACGTAACACCCTCCTCAATAAATCCACAGTGCATTATTATTGTTTTTATACTCGTCGACCTTAATGTTTGAATTAAGACTTTGTACACCAAACTTAAATCACATACTTTTTACTATGGAGCTCCCAACTCAACATTTCATAACTGTTGAGACAACTAAAATGAAATTGACCAATCACGTGGCGCCTTTACTGAACTATAATGTATTTGACCAATAGGACGCCGTCATGAGAAAGTCAAAAGGTAAATAGACATCAACGCACAAAAATGAAAAAGCCGTTGGTTGCACTTCGTTTTCAATAGATACCAAGTTTGTTTAATTTGTTCAGTTGACTCGTAGAAAAAGTATTGTTCACAATAGTGTCATAATCAAGCTTTTTAATCTCGTACCTTACTTAGGCCACTCAGCAAGCTTCGTGGCCTAAACACGGTACTCGACTAAAAAGCTCTCTATTATAACACGATTGTGAAAAATACTATTTCGCAAGCTGGGGGCTAGTCGCGTAACGCGTCGAACGCGCGTTAGGACAATGCAACTGTATTATTTTCATATTAGAATTGACATTTCGATCTACCTAGCCTACGTACAATGCCTTACGTGATCGACATACAGTTTAACTTAAATTATTACTTAGATAAAGTTCGGACGAGTGCAAACCATTGATCACGCTAATATCAGTCTGAAACTTGAAATACTGGCAACAGCTCACTTAACTTTTCGAACGCACGTTAGGACCAGCTAGTCGATTACGTAACGCACGTACCTACTTATGGTAACATGACAGTTGAATTCACCTAACGCTTGTTCGAAAAGTTACGAGTAGTCTCAGGTGCAAATTAGAAGAAATTATTTATTTTGTCTTTCCTCTGCCTTTTAGAAATAACAATAGATAGACTTAAACCGGCATTCTTATCAAACAACGACGCACAAAACAGTCCGGATCGCAATGTTGTGGCTTCACCAAACATTTTGCAAGAACCAGTATCAAGTTGATACTATCAAAGTATCAACACAAGGTACCCGTACCACACGCAGAGATAGAACTATAAACAGGCCACTTCGCTACTTAATTGATGTGTAAGCACATTCCATAACATAGCAACTATGCCACACAGAATTGTCCACAGTATTGTTCCTGTTAGCAATAAGTACATGATTTTTCCAAAGCGCGGCGCAGCTATGCTGAGACGCTGGTTGGTCACGGTTAACGTATGAAAACATTTCTTTATTTATTTTGCAGAGTGGACTCAGTTTAGTCGCTACCATTAGTCTTTTACTATATAATGATATGTAATACTTACATATATGTCCGTAGATTAGATTAGTACTACAAACTTAATCATAATAACCATCTCTAACATTATTCAGCATCGTGGCCCACAGTGTATTTAACAGTAAACTGTATTCATCTGATATGAAGAAATTGTACTGAGTATATGTTCACTGTGACATGCTGATGTTGTTAAAGTAGGTCATAAAGGTGTCTTGTAAGCAAGACTAAATGTTTTCTTGGGAGTTTTATCGGTGAGAGGTATTTCATAACTCCAGTTCCAGTTAAGTTACTCGGAAGTCGGTATCTATTTTACACATAATTTTTATTTTTAAAAATTTACATTTTTCTAGTCTAATAAAGTAAAATGGGCTACTCGCAAAGCAAAGAAGATAACTACAACTAAGAAAAGTTGAAAAACCCCCAACATTTTTATATCCAATATCTCAAAAACGGATGAATAGATTTTGATGAAACATGGCTCAGAACACTCGAGATAAAATTATCTATCACAAAAAAAACCGCATTCAAATCGGTCCATCCGTTAGGGAGCTACGCTACCACAGACAGATACACAGATACATAGACAGACACGTTAAACTTATAGCACCCCTCTTTTTGCGACGGGGGTTAAAAAAAACAATTACTCTCACAGTGGCGATTGCCACAGTGCAAAATTTGTCAAATCAAGTTGACAGCAAACTCTATCTTGTTGGCATTGGGTTGATAGTCTGCGGAGTAGTTCTGCTGCTAATAAGGAGCGAGTGTAAAAAAATGTGCGAGGACATGGCTGGCCGTTAGCAAATTGCCACCGCCAGCGGAGACTAAGGCACTGTTACACATGCTCTTTAGAAGCACGAAAGCATGCTAGTTTCGAGCAAATAGCATGTGTAAAATGTAAAGTTGCTATTAAGTACTATGATAAATAATAAATAATAATAAATAAATATAAGGGGACAATCTTACACAAATCGAGCTAGTCCCATAGTAAGCTCAATAAGGCTCGTGTTATGGGTACTAGACGACGATATATATAATAGATATAAATACTTAAATACGTAGAAAACATCCATGACTCAGAAACAAATATTCATGCTCATCACACAAACATTTGCCCTTACCGGGATTCGAACCCAGGACCTTCAGCTTCGTAGGCAGCGTCACTACCCACTAGGCTAACCGGTCGTCAAAATGATATTTGCATATATAATAATTAAGCATGCTCAAACAAGCATGCTTCTTAACAGCAAGTGTACCAGTAGCTTTAGAGTAGCGCCCAGAGCACAAGCACCTGTATTTTAGCAGGGTTCCTTAAGAAACATAATGAAACCCTTTACAATTTATTTTTATACCTTTTATTATTATTATTTTAACTGAGTGTTACATGTGTCTTTACATACGTTAACAATGTTTAACCTTACTGTGTGATTGATGTATCTTAAATAATGTTTTATATTATTTTAACCAACATGTATACATTTTTCGCGCATTTTTTTAAAAAAGGGGGGAGGGGTTATGTAGTGACGAAATAATCTGTACGGAAAATTGCATCTAAATCCGTTCTGGAATTAAGCGTAAAAGGTAACAGTGCGATGAGTTCGTTAGTTTAAATTGGTAAATGTAAATTAAATACTCTGTTTTTAGGAATATAAATATCCTAAAAATGATCAACAGACTTTCTGCAAAATATATATATATTTTCATAATGTATTGATGCATTTTTTTATGCAGCTTGCATACCTGGAAATTTTTGGCTAAATTCATTTGGTAATTTTACTCACGTTAGTCCGGGCTAGCTATACAGTTTAGAAAGCAAAATTATCTCATGCTAAAAGACGTAGAACTTGCCATCTTCATCGCCAGTCTCAATTTAACGGAGTAAGAGAGTGAATTATTTTGATTATGCGCAATAAACTTTTTAAATTAACACGTGTAATCAAACATTACGTTATTTTCGGTTCCAGGAGGTAACCTACATCTCTGTAGCTGTTCGGTTTTGTAGGGGTCGTTCTGATTTTGTTTTGTTTCTGGTCGGGTTCTGACTTAACCTAACCTACTTTTCTGTTAGCAATTGGAATGTATTTCGACTAATAAGGTTTACAGCAGCCACCAGCATGTTGCTAGCTTTGCAGCCAGCGCTGGTCTTCTGCTGTTTACCATATTTAACTCACTTTAGCCCCTTTGGGGGATGAACCCCCTTATGGAATCAATTTCAAACAGTTTAAAATTAAAGATAAAAATCACTTATTTTTTTTTTCCATACAAACTTTGAACTGCGATGAATTTCAAAATAGACTAATATACTCGTTTTCTTGATGTAACAATTAGGGGCTGAATGAAAAAAGGAACGCTGATATATACCTGTTTCGTAGTCTTTTAATAAACAATCTTAAAAAACCAAAGTTAAAAAACACTTACTTCAAAATTTACTTTTCTCTCCACACAAACTTTGTACCCCCTTTAATCCCCTATAGGGCATGAATTGCAAAAAACTCTGAAATCAGTTTTGTAGTCTTTTAACATACAGGCTAAGACCGAATTTACAAATCTCTCACTATAATATTTTCTTGCTCTCCATATATACCTGAGAAAATGGCAAAAGTGCTGTATTTTGTTCTAATAAGTAATCTTTTACAACGTTCCAAGTCTCACCCCTTATTAAACCATACAAACTTTGAACACTATTTAACCCCTATAGCTATGCTCACCATATAAACCTTGAACCCCGATTTACCACCTTAGGGGTGGATTTTATTGAAAATGCTGAAAGTACGTTTTTGTATTCTAATACGTAATCTTACAACAACGTTTCAAGTCTCTAGCTCACGCCTCACAATAAACCTACACCCCTTTGTTTTGAATTTGAGGATCATAGAGTCACATATTAACATACCAGAAATAAATTAATTTGCTTTACCTAGGAAGATAACTAACCATCGCGTATAACCACGAAAATAGTCCAACAAATCCACCTGCACATGGCAGTTAAAAATAAAGCGATTAAAACAAAGTGGCTCCATTGTGTTAATAGCAAAAGTTTCCTTTTTATTAGACGTTAAGAAGTTGGAGAAAAGTCAGGAAACATCAAAAGTTGTAGCGAAACTTACGAGGTTAGTACAATGAAAAATTGTGAGTAAAAAGTAGACTGCTGATGCATTTATTTGAGCAGCGTTAGGTTGGCATACTCAGCGTAAAATATGTATTGTATAGTTTGTTTAAGTTTACCTATAGATAAAGAAAAATACTTAAAACCAACCATTACCTTCCTTCTATTGTTGTTTTCATCAAGTAAAGTTGCAAAACAATTAATTATGCAGTACACGTGCCATACTTCGGTCGGTTTTATGTCGTATCTTTGTTATCTTTTCCTTCCTTAGTTAGCCACATAGAATTTCTAAAATCCCACGGTAAGATTTGCTCAAAACACTTTTTTCTCAAACATGCAATGAAATATTGACGTTGTATTCTTCATAAGTAACGGGCTTCGAAGTGTCACGTTTTAGGCGCAGCTAGACGAGACTGTACCTACCCCTTTTGGGAATTAAGGCGTGAATGTATGTATCTATTTATATTTTATTATTTAAAAATCCTTTTTATTAAGAGATGACCAATTAATATTTAATTCACATGGAATTGTGTTTGTTGTTCGGCCTTCATGATTTCAATTAAAGCCTCATTATGATGAAGTTATCTGAAATCTTCCTAAGTATTCCAAACGGCCCATCACAAATCGTTATTCAGAGACATATTTTAAGGAATTTAAGACACATAAGAACAAAGTCTTCGTACAAGTACATTCTTGAAGTCGGACAGACGGCAGCACGACAAAGCGATTGATCACGTCTCGAGGCGTCCCCCCTTCCTCAACGACTCTTGAAACTCTTTGGAATCAGCCTGTCAATTAGAGCGCAGTGTTAGTCGTCTAAAAAGGACGTAACAGAAACTTACTCCAAAGGAGTTTGTACCTTGTAAAAGTATGGGCGGAACGATCTTATATTGCTCGGGGAGAAATAGTTAAAAGTAAATAAAGAAATTGAACGCAGCAGAAGTATTTTTGTTAAGGTGCTTAAAATTGCTTCAAGTGGCAAAATAAATTGCAAACCTTTGCAAGTAAATTTTTAAGTCTTCAAGTAGGTACATCTTTTGTGAAATTCTATGTTGATCGCAAATATACGGTAGCCACTTGACATAATGATGATTAGCCTATACGCTGCGTCGCACTGCTGGGCACAGGCCTCCTCTCATGAATGAGAGATTGGGTTGAAGTCCCCACGCTGGCCAAGTGCAGATTGGGGACTTCTCATCTTACAGTACACATTTAGACCTCCAATTGGGAGGCCGCCCCGCTACACGCTCCGCTTGAGCGTTCAGCGGGGCGGAGCGTGCAGCATCTCATATGTAAAACACATAGGTAACATAATTAAGCTTAGATTGCTTAACTATTTATTTCTGTGCGCTATACAGTCAGTGTTTTTGTATTCTTAAATTGATTTTTTGGTGTTGTACATTCATAATCAATGTAAGTCTCAGTGAGAACTGTTTAGTACTTAGATGCATGTTCTGATTAGGTATATAAATATTACTGTAGTTTTTTCTTCGGTACATCTATGTCTGTTTTTTTTTTTCAAATAAATAAAATAACACGAAAACGCCACCCCACCGCACGCTCGCAGCGTACTTAGGCAATACACAAAAAGAGCAAGAGGTAGGTGTTAATCAGCTCAGTCTAGCAACTTTGCAAAAATAGTTTCTGTTACCGAGGAACTTTCATAATGGCAAGACCCAATGATACCGAAAGTAAAGATACGCCTGACCCGCGATTGCCAGTGGCGGGCCACCGCATTGGACGAATTACTCGTGGGCGTTGGGCCTATCATTACGAAGTAATATATATATCTATGACAAGACCATTGTATCTTTACACAATTGAAACTTCTAATCTGATCACAAAAGACGTGCCTACAAACAAAACACAATTTCAAACTAAGTTCTATTGAGTACGCTAGTATTTAATTTAAGAGGAGCATCTACGCCAGGTAACCATTTCTGTAACGCTAAGGCTACATGTAATAAGCTGGTACTGAATCTGAAAAAATGTTTCTTTTTATCTGAGGAGTAATTGCGTAACTTTTAGAACGAGCGTAAGGAGAACTATTATTTTCCCATACAAAACATGAAATTATGAGTTGTCCTAAGGTGCGTTCGAAAAGTTACGTAATCAACCCGCGGCACTTTATTTTTGTTTATATATTTAGGACTGCCCACCTATTTCCGATTTAGCCTACCCTGTCTTGCGCCCACTTCATTCTTAATTTAACTGACCTCAGCCACTCAGTCTTTAAATAGAAAAAATTGTCTGGGTTGCTGTCAAAGACTATCCAGTGGTTGACCATAGTCTCACCTGATGGTAAGCGACGACAAAGCCTAAGATGAAGATCACTAATTCAGTAATAGCCTATTCACTCTCGTTTTGAAGGCACCTAGATCGCAGTTCATGAAATACAGATGAAGGGAGCAAATTCCATTCCTTAGCAATTCGCATTAAGAAAGACGAGGCTAATCGCTTAGTGTGAATACTGTGAATAAGTGGTAAGGGGTCTCTTCCCTCTTTTGAACCTATGAGTAGTAGAGTATTAGAGTAAAAAGTGCTTTGATCACTTTGATATCGGATTGAACAAGTTTGCACGAGACAATCGTCAAGGCGTTAAGACTATGTTTACATATTTTTGTCTGTGAAACTGATGATTACTGATGGTGTTCCTTGGTCTGAACACTCTGAACCCCGTTAAGAACACATATTTGTGTGATGATCATGTAGTGAATCAGAATCAAACATTTATTCGTGCCACAACACACGGTATTACAAGACAAAGACAAAAGAAGAAGTGAATCTGCGCCGTGTCACGAAATGGGCTCAACTCACCATGAGACTGTCTTTACAGCCAGCGCTGGTCTTCCGTGGGGTCCATAGTGCAAGCTCAATTGCTCATCACACAAATCGTCGTTCATTCGTTGTTACGGAAAAATACTTCACACTTCACCTTATTCTTCACTTCACCTCATTGACACTTTTCCAACTGCGGCCGCTGCGATTTTGATGACGTCATTACTGGGGAGACTGACTCTATTGAGATTGTCTCCCGGCAGTTTGCGGGTCGACGACACATGTCTAAACATACAAAAAGATGGCGCTGGTATCCGAAAGTGAACTATTTGTTCGACGGAATCCCGTTAAAACAAATACTAATGAATATTTGTTTCAGAGTCTTCGGAGTTTTTTATAAATATTATCCTATATCCTATTATCCTCTAGTAACTACCAATACAAGCCTTGTTGAGCTTATCTTATCTTATCTTAACTTATCTAGATGGGGGCCCTTTCGGATGCACTTCGACCCAGTGGGATCTTTTGTGCATTTGCCCTCTCCTTATGTCTACTCCCAACTTCGCTCCATCATTTCCACATAGCGGATGATGCAGCTCAGCGGAAGTACCTTGAATTCCTTTGGTTGCGGATAACCGTTACCGAAGTAATTCATTCTTTGTCTGGCAAGGGCATGATATTCACACAATAAGTGTTCTATAGTCTCATCCTCCTCGCCACACATTCTACAGTCTAAACTGTCCGATAGTCCCATCTTGGCCAAGAGATCCTTGACCCCGAAGTGACCTGTGAACACCCCAGATATGATTCTGAGCTGCTTCCTACTGGATTTCCAGAGTTTGTTAGTCCAGCCCGAGTCCACTCCTTCTATGAAGAGCTTAGAGTGCTTTAAGCCCGCCTCATTCCTCCACTCGTGTTGGTGTTTGGTTTTGGCGTGGGCTTTAAAGGCCGAAGTTATGGTTTCCTGCGAGAGTCCCACACATGGTTCTGGACCTACAAAGTGATTTGTAGACCCCCCTCTTGCAAGCTCATCCGCTCTTTCGTTGCCGATGAAGCCCTCGTGCCCTGGTATCCAAACTAGTTGCACCTTATTATGCTTTCCAAGCTTGTTCAGTGCCTGGACGCCGTTATAGACTAGTCTAGATTCCACTTTCGGCGCCGTAAGTGCTTTAAGGGCCGCTTGACTGTCACTGAGTATATAGATGGTCTGCCCTCTGGTTTGCCTGTCTATATTCTCCTGTGCACAGGCAATTATAGCGTATGTCTCCGCCTGGAAGACGGTTGCCAAACTACCCATGCTTACACTACTACTGTAGTCATTCGCATAAATGCCTGCTCCCGTACCGGATCCCATTTTTGATCCGTGCGTGTACCATATACTGTCTTCGATACCAGACCTAGGTGGTTCTAGACCTTCGGCCCATTCAGCCCTGGATGGAACTTTTGTTGTGTAGTTCCTATGGAATACAAACTTGGGTAGCATTTTGTCGCTTCCCATGCTTGTTATTCTGTCTAAGAAACCATCAGTCTCCATGTTTGTGTGTTTAGTCTTTGGTTTGCTGTCGCTCCACAGTCCAAGAGTTCTTAATCTGTAGAGCGATTTCCGCGCCTCTGACTTAATCACCAAGTGAAGTGGCGGTAGGTCCAGTAGGACTTCTAGCGCCGCTGTAGGCGTGGTACTTGTTGAGCTTAGTATGGGGATAGTTATATATGTCAATTGTCCCCTAATACTTATTTATGACTAGTAACCCACGGTTCTGTCTGCATGGACTCCGGTATCAACTTTTATACCCGACTCCGTCCGTTAGGGAAATGATTTACAAGATAAAAGGTATCCTACAGTTTATTTTAGGTTATAAAATATCTGTATATTAATATATATATATTCATATAAATGGGTCATTGTCAGATTTAGGTGCGCGTCTTTTCGGTGGACATTACCAAAGTTAAGGGCTTTAAAGCCTAATTTTTGGTTGAACTCTGAATCCGCATAAACGGCGTCGCCTCTTCTATAATTCTATGCGATAAAAACCTATTATGTATAAACATAAGCCCTTAACTATTGCCCACTGAAAAGACGATTTTTGTTTTACTGACTGACAATGACCCAAATCCGTTTGCCGTTTGTGCCTGATTGAGTAATCAACATCCAAACACAGTTATAATATTATTATAATATTATCTAATAATTATGTATTTGTTTTTAGCACCCTAAAGATACAGTTTATATGGTGGCGCTTGAACACAAGTATAAAAAGCAAAAAAAGAAACTGTAACCCGAGTACGGAAAACAAACTGAAAAAATAATGTTTTTTAACACAAAAGGTGTCTTATATGATGATACCTCATTTATCAAAATCGATTCAGTATCTTAAACACAAGTGTAACAAACATAGATGTACTGGCTAAAATCCATCAAATAAAGGACATCCGACTCGAACCCTACTATGTGTATGTACGTATGTTTAAGAATGCATTCTATTTTAGGATTATCTTGTGAACTTGGCTCCCATTTAGATGTCAAATCTTGTGTTGGCAAAGTACAAAAAAATAAATTAAAAAAATATATTTATTTTTAACAAAGGTTTTTTACGTGTAGTGTTCGTTTCCCCCTTTTAAGTTAAACACTTGTATTAGGAGGAAACGCTCTTTCATACAGGTGGTAACTGTATGTTCAAAATAAAACTAAACTTAGTTTGTTTTCAGCTTACTACTAAATAACAGGTTTTATCTATCTATCTTATTATACTTAGATTGGAGAGGTGTTCAGTTGTTTTTACAAATACAAATACAAATCATATATTCGCAGTAATATGGTTACAGAGGTCTTAAATTACATTATAGGATCTACATATTACACCTTTCCTGGCGTGCGAATATTAATAAATGCTTAATATCTAAAATTCATGATTATATTAAATATAATATATCATGCTACTATCCTAACTAACGTCTACGAGTATGTTACACAATTTCTTCTTTATTAGTAAAGAATTCATTCACTGAGTGAGCCATTTATGGAGTTCAGTTTTAAATATTTTTAAGGGCAAGTTACGCAGATTTGTAGGCAGTTTATTAAAAACTTTGATGGCCATAACATAAGCATTTCTTCTGCAGTAATACAGACTAGTTTTTGGTAACACTAATTTACCTTCGTTATCTGTTCGTTGCGTCCTATTATCTCTAATTTTAGTAAATAGTTCTGGATTTGCTTTCACAAATATTGCTAATTGTTTGATATACAGACATGGCAGAGTAAGCAGTCTTAATGTTAAAAAACAGTGGATTGCATGAATCTGTTATAAATGCACCACAAATAGCTCTAACCCCTTTTATTTTGTAGAATAAACAGCTTATTTTCATGTAGCATGTGTTGAATTTCCCCACAATAGCAAACCGTATTGAAGAACGGAGGAAATGTAACCGTGATATGCGGTGACACTCTTTTCATCAGATGCCACTTGTCTTAAGTGCCGTAGTGCAAATACGAAACTACTAACCTTTTTGCAAACGCTGTCTATGTGTAATTTCCAGTCACAGTGACTATCAAGTATTATTCCAAGAAAGTTGGTATGAGTGGCTTCTGATATCGGTTCGTCTTTATAATGAATATTAAATTCAATGGAAGAGGCTCGATGAGTATGAAAACTCATAAACTTAGTTTTGGAGAGATTTGCCTTTAGATTATTTTTCTCCAGCCAGTCAATTACTATATTTATGGTTAAGTTAACATCGCTTTGCAGTTAATCTCGGTTTTAAGGTTACACATGAGTTAAGAGAACTTAAATTTAAATTAACTTAATCAAAATGAGTGAAATGATTGAAAGAAACGTGCAAATATGATTCAATTTAATTGAAAAGAGTTGAAGTTGACAACCACGCATATTGTTAATTTTGAACTTGGCTCACATTTTCACATCTATGTTTTTGGTGGGATTAAGTATACGCGATCAAGTCGAGTACATAGACAAAGAAATATACACAAATTGTACTTATACGTTGTCTCGGCTATTGTGTCTAGTTTTTTTCATACTAGGATAGGCATGCGGTCGTCCTTATGATAGGCAGATACCATAGCTTATGGACGCTTGAGATTCCAGAATAATCAAAAGCGCGTTGCCCATCCTTTATAGATTTTGAGGATTCGTTGTGAAGGCAGCTAGAGACAAACGCTCGTTCCTAACTAACAATAGAACACCTTGTGAGCACTATTTTTATGAATCTTTAGATAATATATGATTACGAGAACATACGTATACTTTCCTAGTATTATCTCGAGTAGCTGGGCGACCGAGCTCTGGTCGGGTGAAAAGAAGACGAAAACGATTTTCCCTAAATATGAGACCTAGCTAATAGATCGATTTGTAGCCATTTAAACCACTAAATTGCTTCATGAAAATATTTAGATCCATTTTCAAGGACGTGATTACAAATATATATCCATTTATACAGGGTGACATTTTAATCAGTGTCTAAATTCAAGTAAAAGATTCTTCAGCAATAATTATAAAATACTTGTTTTTTTATTTCATATCATACAGTACAATTTTTTTTAGTAATTACTGCTTAAAGGTATCCCAATGAGTTTTTCGGAACTTATGTACGGAATATGATTTCATATTTACCGTTAGCTTTTCGGTGAAGGAAAAACATCGTGAGGAAACCTGCATACATCTGCGAAGAAATTCGAAGGTGTATGTGAAGTTCCCAATCCGCACTGGGCCAGCGTGGGGACTACTGCCCGTTCCCTCTCATACATGAGAGGAGGCCTGTGCCCAGCAGTGGGACGTATATAGGCTGATGATGTGATGTGATGTGAAAGGTATCCCAAAAAACCCTACCGCGCGGGCACCTTAGCTGGTAGTAAGGTTTGCGCACGGCACGCCTCACCTCCCCCGGCCCCGCCCCGCTCCGCGCGGTACTAAATGCCCAGTAACCACGCTGTACGGATAATTCTTTTGGGATAGACAATTTATAATTTAAAAATACCTACCAGTTTTTTTCAAAAAAGGAGTCTATTAGTGATACCAAATGCCTACAAAAAAATTGGACACTGATTAAAATGTCATCCTGTATATTAACAAATATTGCTCCTTTAATAGTATATGATAGGATGTAACTTAGAATGTTATATAAGTAGTTTATACCTACATTACTAAAGACAATAGAACCCAAAAAGTCTAGAAAATAGACTCGATCTTATCTTGAACGATGATCGTTCACCCATTGTTAAAAGCATCTGCACTGAATTATCAATGTACTGAATGCCTATTTCCAGAGACTGCATTGAACGACCGAGAATATTTAAACGAATGAAGTGCGCTCTCTTGTCGTGACTGGGTGAAATTGAGTGCTACCTAGTAATTTGTAGATGCATTATATTTATATTATTTGCCTTGAGAGTCCGCAGGAAGCTCGGCCGAATTTCACCTACCCATACAAACGGAGTTTCGTTCTCATTTTAAAAAGTCGTGTTGGATGGGGACGAAACTTTGCATAAATGAACATGAGGTATATATCTATGTCTTTCTATATTTATTTCATATGGTTGCAGTTCTAAAACAAACGAAATACAGCAAAAACAAGTCTTGTATGGAAACTTAAATTCGCTGTATTTTGAAGTGAAAACTTCTTTAGCGGCGCTGTGCACTTTTGTGATGGGGAAAAAATGTTAAACTCACAACAGGTCACGTGACCGTAAGATTCGACAGATAGAAAATTCGTAAGACGGACACGTCGTGACCTGATCGAAAAACATTCCTAAAGAGCTTCATAAAGCTTTGAAAAATATTTGGCAATGGCAAAAACAAATTGGTACTTATTTTATTTCATCGTCTCTTTCATCAATTTTGCTGAGTTGAGTTGAACCATAGCGTACTACTAATAAGGTTGTTATTAGATATATTGGCACGCAGGGGGAGGGAGGGAAGAGGAAGGGATTTTTTTTGCAAAATAGAATTATTCAGGTTTTCACTTCTGCCGGCACTCCCGGAGTGCAACCCGGTCTTTTTGTTTTCTAAAACCGTAACCTTAATAGGACGATTAAAAAAAACTTTGTACGAGCTGTACGCGCGTTAAGCCTGCATCACACTGGCGCGTCTCGTTAGGTCTAAATGTCACTTTTTATATAGGAAAACGACAGTTGGATCTGCCTAATGCGCGTTCAAAACGTAACGTGGTTCTAACGTCACCTCTGTTCTAATAACACTGAAAAGTTAATAGCTCCTGAGAAAGACTACTAAGGTCAAATTATGAGTATAGCAAACGTATTTTTACACTACTCAACGTTTGCTATATTTTTTATTATATTTTACAGTTGCTTGTCGGTGAAGGAAAACATCGTGAGGAAATCGGTCTTTCGTTAAATGAGTGCCAACTCCATATCTTGGGATGAGGTGCAATCTCCGACCTTTAGGGTTAAATCGGGAAAAACGTCGTCCTTATAAATCTAGTTCACCTTCAGGTTCAATGACAAAGAATGCTTTGTTTATATTATGTAATATATACCCTTATTTTAGACATCTACGGCCCATAGTATCAAATACCTTAAAGACTAACATACAATACAGTACATTAATAAAACTTAAAAAACTTAATATGCAAGCGACGAAACAGCGTCGCTCCGATGCGTCGTCAAGTCCGGTGTAGAATTCGGCAGGTTGCCTGGCAACCGCCGTAATACGACACCCTTTATGGCATTAAGTTCGCCCTTTGAAGTAGAAGTTCTTCTATTGTCCAGTAATGTACGTTTCCCACCGAACGGGTCGGGCCGGCGCGCGTTCTGTTGCATGCAAGGGAATTGGAACCGTCTATCCCAATTAGCACAAAACTGCATTATAGGATGTAACAAAAGTCCACACCGGTAACTTTAGCATTTATAAAGACTTATTAGAGTACACTCCTACTACAATAGCTGAAAATTACGCTTCTGCCTGTATAGTAATGCTATTATGCGTCACGGAGACAACACTGTAATGTTGCAAGCATTATTATAAGTATACAGTTCAGTATTATACAGCTCTTAGCAATCAATAGTACTGTCAGCAGCAAATAAGCATTTTTGTGGACTTAAACTAAGCTATATTCTGAGTTGAAGGCCAAAAGTGAACCCTTATCACGCTAGCATTTTAAGAAAGAACATGTGAACTACTATAATGCAATAAGTTATTCTGTGACTTCAATTAACAATGATATAATGCGTCTTGCTGCATATAGTTGAACTTTAGTACTGGTAATCAGCTTGTTACACGCAATCTTATAATAGCACTTATAAAGACCACATGCTCACTATGAGTGAATATATATGATGCTATATTACAGCAAACTGCTATAAATTAGGTCACGTGTTACCCATGATCCCGGTTGAAGCTTAATACTTGTACTAGCGTCGGCAATTAATCTGCTAATAGAGTTTAATAAGATCTAGAAGCCTCATTATTTCAGCGCCTCTTAGGGACTATCAGCAGTTATAATCGACGTCAGCATTGCGATATTAATGTGTCATGTGGAAAAATAAACAGCGAACTGGCGGCATAGGTTGAAAAATTACTTTAGGTTCACTGATTAAAATTACGTACATGTTACCCGCTATTAAGCCTAAAATGAATCTGTGGCTGACTTGTTTCACACAAAAACTACTCGTGTCAGTTACTGGTTAATGTATCACAAGTGGATTCTTAAACAGCCCATAGCATTTAATTGTGATTAATACAGTGCACATTGAACTTCGGCCATTTTGTTGGGGTCTAATTTAACCGTAATATAATATTTACAATTTATATTTGTTTAGTCAATGAAACTAGCAACTGGATTTGAATAGAAAATCTAATGATTTTAAAAGTAAACAGCTTATTGACAAATTACAACTACAAAATAAAAATATTCATATTTTTTATCATATCATCAACCTATTTAGTACTATATTTTTTATTAAACATTAATATTTTGAGAGCGCGTGAAAATCTTCGTCTATATTCATAG
The DNA here is from genome assembly GCA_945867215.1 of Epinotia demarniana. Taxonomy (NCBI): domain Eukaryota; kingdom Metazoa; phylum Arthropoda; class Insecta; order Lepidoptera; family Tortricidae; genus Epinotia; species Epinotia demarniana. The sequence goes on from OX244262.1 coordinate 6,420,631, forward strand.
AGTATTTGACAATAAACTTCTTTTCCCATTCGAATTGTACACACATGAAGAAAAAATCAGGTAGTTCTACTTAAATATTTTTGACTTATTCCATAACACAAACACTGTCACGAAATGAGGTTCTCGCCAACGTTTACGATGAAAGAAAATAATGTATTGTAGGAGTAAAAATATTCACAAGGTTGCCACTTGTGATTCTTCAACACTATAGAAGCGTTAAAAAGATCCTACCCGGTAGTTTGTGCTGAAAAATGGGTAACACAGCCTCTGTTAATCGGCCATTGTGCTGTATAATGGGTAACACATACTCTAATAATCAGTCAATGTTCAGCTCTTGGGGTGACTGTTACCTTTAATAATGATCAAATAATGCTGATATAATGCCATGAGTTACAGTTACTCAGCTAACAGCTGTTTAATTTGTGCCCAAACCAGAGTTATATCAGCATTTGAGGCGCCTCTAACGCTCTTATTCAGCAGGCTTGTAAAGCTTACGATTCTATTGTGGACAGTTATTCAGATAATATACAGCGCTTCTGAGTTACTTGGGTATACAGCGGATACAATTTATATTTGATTACAATCCCCACCGAGCGCGTCGGTAGCTGCCGCCTCGCAGTGGATGCATGATTCATTCAAATATGAAATGTAATTAATTCCTTTGCATGTGGTGGAGTGCGCGCCGGCCCGACCCGTTCGGTGGGAATCGTACATAACTGACAGGCGCGGGGTGCGCGGAAGTGGGGCGTTGCGAATGCGATACTGTATCCCACAAGTATTAATAATAGCGATATCAGTAAGCTCATGTTAAATACTAATTACCAAAAAAACACCATTACCGACATCTATGAACTTGTTAGTTTGTTTATTTTTGTTGTCATCAAGTAGGGTTATATATATATATATATATTTATATATAGATTTAATTGTTACATTCAAGTTGTACACCCCAGTTCATATTTAGCAACCATAGAAAGAAGGTGTAAAATCCCAAGTTAAGTGTATTTGCGTCATTTTAACTGGAACAAAGTTAATATCTAAAACTTTGTAATACTTTCAAACACAAAGAACTCAAAATCTTTTAATGATATTTTTTCAATATTTTTATTGATTAAAAAATATATTCCATACGACGATGACATCCATGTCAACTATTAAAATCATTTGAAATTGCCTTCTCCAGGAAACTATTGACTAATCCAGCAAAACTAATTACGTAAACACAAAAACTTCCCATTTGCATCCAGTCGATCGAACTCGCAAGAGCAATTTAATTTGACGCAGCAAGAAGTCGAGAGAGCCTATTTGCCTTAACCAGACTGAATTGAAATCAGTTTGGTATTTTATTGCACGCACACTTACTGAAAATTTTGAAAGTGAGCAGGCACTCCAATATTACATACATATAGAGATATAATCACGCCTATTTCCCGGAGGGGTACGCAGTGATCACGGATTTTGACTTGCTTCATTCACTTTCATTACATTCTGCATACATGCTCGTCGGGTTAGCGTACTCTTGACCTGACATTTCTTCAGGATTTCTCCGATTTGGTCGGAAAAAGTTGCAACTGCACCATCTATTTCCCTCATACACACTCTTCGTTAATCTTCTTTCATCCATCCTGCCCTAACCATCATACCATGTCCTTATCAATTAAAGATATTAAGCTGATTCAAATTCGGTACGGTTGGAAATCGATTTGTTAGGTGCATTTTCGATTCTCTCACACAAAGGGACAAGAACAAAGAAGAAACACGAGTTGAAGTTTAACACAAGTTTAAGTTTGGTCCTTGTGATAGTTGATAACGCAGTTAGTGGCCGTTACAAAGTCCTTTTAGCTGCGGAGGTTTTTTCGCTCAATTCACATACAAATTAAAAATTTCCAGTGAGATAATAGGGATGATGAATAGAATTTTTAAATGATGTAATTCGAACCAGTTTTTGGAGAGGAACAAATGTTTGTATCGGAGCAACTACAATTAAAGAACATAAATACCCAAAAATTTGAGACAGAGATTGACCTCACTAGCGGCAGCGCAAAACGCTTCATACTGATAGACTCACAAGTATGACGTCACATTTGTACATTTGTACTCATCGTTGTATGGAAAATCAGGCAAATTGTTGTTTTGGTCGCGAAATACTGCGTTTAAGTACATAGTTGTATTACAATTTTGTTTCTATAAAAGCGTAAGGATTCTATTGGTATCTTTAAATTTACCCTTGGACAAAAAAAATGCATACCTATTTTTTCTAAAATTTCAAGGTTCATATCTTTTATAATTTTGATTATTACGATAATTTGATGGTTTACTATCTATTTAGCATCACTGCGTTATCAATTTGAACATGAGGCATCATGCCTATTGTTTTGACACTCCAGAGGGGTGATCATGTAAATTTTCGAACGCACATTAGGACAACTACGAACATACATTACATATAATCATGCCTCTTTCCCAGAGGGGTAGGCAGAGATCACGGATATCCTGCTACGATCCTGGCAAACCACTTTCGCTTCACTCAATTTCATAACATTTCTCATACATGCTCGTCGGTTTAGGGTACTTTTGACCTGACCTTTTAGATTTCTCCAATTTGATCGGAGAAAGTTCGCCTATGTCTTCCCCTTCCAATTTGCCCTTCCACTCTTTTTATATACTTACACTTCCTTCGTTAATCTTCTTTCATCCATCCTCTCTACATGTCCAAACCACCTTAACATACCCTTCGCAATGTTTGTGACTATATCCTCATCTATTCTACACTTATCTCTCAAAACACTGTTTCTGACTCTATCACTCAATTTCACTCGACACATACTTCTCTCAATAACTACGTTTCCATAGAAAAAAGTTACACCTCTCTCCACTGATAGGTATCACTTGTATGGCACTGGCTTAGCACATCTCTGTTTGGTTCCGCAGAGCATAGATGAAGAACAGTACGTCAGTTCGTACGATTGACAGACGCAATAAATACTAGTGTCTCTCTGAGCTGTAGGTACAACAAGCCCGTCTTTTTAATAACAATAGTAAAATATGTATTTCGGATCATTTAGGTACAGTCAAGGGTTTTAATTGTTAAGCCATTTAGAGCTCACTTTATACTGGACACTTCAAAGCTGCTATTAAAAACTAAAATTAGTTGACACCTAAATGGCCCAACAATTAAAGACCCTGATCGTACATCCATATGAGTGTGTTATTAAAAAATATATATTTCTTGAAAAACTTTATCGATTATAAAAAGAATATCTATTGAATTATTAAACCTGTTAAAAAAATGTGATGTGAGTTGGTTGAGAAATGCAACCTGGAGAGGAGAACAGCGAGACAGACACCGGACACCGGACAGACAAACGGTTTTCGGCCCAAGCTGACGCATAGAACTATGTTCGCTTCGCTCGCTCGTTCGATTATTCACAAATAAAGCTTTAAAAAATAGATTGGTAAGAGTAGGTCATATTCAGAATCTCTTTCATGTAAATTAATGTTGAATACCTACAACTTAGAAAAGTTGAAATTTCCCCGACATTTTCATTTTGAAGTCCAATATCATGAAAACGGCTAAACAGATTTTGATAAACATAGCTAAGAACACAGGATAAAATTATCTACGACACAAAACAACCGCATTCAAATCGGTCAATCCGTTTGGGAGCTACGATACCACAGACAGATACAAAGATACACAGATACACAAACAGACACGTTAAACCTATAACACCCCTCTTTTTTCGTCGGGGGTTAAATAGTTACGTATCGTTGTATTTGTTAATAAATCATACAGCCTTTTTTTATCAATCAGAGTTGATATGTTTATAGTTTTACAACCTACTGTATCTTATCTTCCAACTGTGTTTCGTGCGGTTTCCGCAATTAATGGACTAGGGTAGGGACTGGTTGCTGTAATGAAAACCTTCATAAAGCAGGTAAACTGCTATTAATTACTGCTCAAACTAATTTACTTTACTTAATTGTGTTTATCTTCTTCCTTTTGCGTGACATTAATAGAAGATGAGATTATCAGGATTACATTAGTATTATTTTTTGGAAGAAATCCCTGATAGGGATAAGTTTGTTTAAAAATCTGAAGCGTCATGTGTCAGTGTACGAAACCATCATTATTCCGAAAGAAAAAGTGTTGATATGAAAGTAGTCATGGCAGCCGATTTTAGACGTTAATATCTCAATAACCGTTTTACCTGTATATATGAAATTTCAGATTCTAATTAATCTAAGGGGTTTTTTAATACATATACCAAATTTTATGTTCATATTATACCGGGTGGAACGGCACGACGATCCTTTCCGCAAAGGGGGGTTAGTTTAAGTGATGGAAAATCGATTCGTAATGTTTAGTTTTTTTTTACGAACAATTAGTAAAAATATTAAAATTAATTAATGTTCTTCTTTGTGACAACCCTATTATTACTACGTACTAATAATTGTATATACGTATTGATGAAGGTCACTGACCCTTGTGTTATTGTTAAAATGTTACTGAACCTAATGAGGGTTGTCACTTGCAGTATTTTGCATTAAAAGTTAACTGCTTATAACTTCAAAACGCTTACGAATATGAGCCTAGTTTCTTTAGAGGAAATATAGTACTAAATCTAAACAATTCCCCTTTTGCGGAAAGGATCGTCGTGCCTTTCCACCCGGTATGAGATACCGATGGATATAAGAACCTGAGATGCCAGACGGCGCGGCGAAATAGTTCACGAGATGAGAATCGAACTTTTATTTTTACAGCGCAAATTAATATTACAAATTATCCTTCGGAATTAACTTCAAAAATCCAAAGCATTTATCTGAACATCTGTCACGACTTTTCTTTCGCAAAAATAAAATAAAAAACGTTAAAAGTTTCGATGAGAAAACATGACCTAACAAAGACTAGAGAAATTTTATTAAAAAAACTTGGCGTGTCTAAGTTCACAGCAGGTGTTAAGTCCTTTTATAAGACTCGTATAAAAAGTAGCGTTCTTGACCTGTTAGCTTCTTTCAAAGTCGAACTTATTGAATTTGTTTTACAGTTTTCTGAGCAACGGTTTAGTCGCTAGGCTTTTCATTGCTTTGCAGTCACGTTTATTAATGACAATATTATAGTTCCCTGCAAGCCGTGATGTTGTATGTGAGACTGAGGCACAATGCCCTTAAAAATAAATTATCCAAGCAAAAGATTTTTCCCAAATCGGTTTAGCCGTTTAAGCGTGATTGAGTAATCCATACTTTCGCATTTATAATATTGGTAGGATTCAATATTCGTTACATAGGTTTGTAACGTATTGAGTTACATATGGGAGTAAATTTTGGCTTGTAATACCAGCCAAATAGGAAGCAGACAAAATAGGAATACGAGGCTGCAATCTCTTTTCATCCGGTCGGCGGCTGGCATCACCGACAGGTTCAGCGTCGCGGTGGGCTTAGACCAGGGCTCGGCTTTAAGCCCTTACCTCTTCCTGCTTATAATGGACGCTCTGTCGTCGGGCATCCAGGAGGAGGCGCCCTGGTGTATGCTCTTCGCTGATGATATTGTCCTCGTTGGTGAAGATGGACTCGGGGTTGAGAGCAGACTAGAGCAGTGGCGGCAAAAATTGGAGAATGTGGGCTTGAAAATCAGCAGATCAAAAACTGAACACATGTTTTGCGATTTCGGCGGTCTCTCCAATTTTACGCCCATAGAGCTCAATGGCGTAACGCTGCCGGCCTGCTCCGATTTTCGATACCTCGGGTCACTTATACAATGTAATGGCGATATTGACCGTGACGTTAGAAACCGAATCAGCGCAGGATGGATGAAATGGCGACAGGTTACGGGAACAATCTGCGACAACCGAATGCCCCTTCGACTGAAGGGCAAAATATACAAGACCATTATAAGACCTGTCGTCATGTATGGAGCGGAATGTTGGGCCGCAAAGATGACGGATGAAACGAGATTGCATGTTGCGGAGATGAGAATGTTGAGATGGATGTGTGGCGTGACGAGATTGGATCGTGTAAGGAATGAGTATATAAGAGGAAGCCTGAAAGTAGCACCGATAACTGAAAAGTTGAGAGCAAATCGTTTACGGTGGTATGGACATGTTATGCGGAGGGATGATAGTCATGTTACTAGAAGGGCATTAAGTATGAATGTGGAGGGATGTAAGAGAAGAGGTAGGCCAAGGAAAAGGTGGATGGACTGCGTGAGAGACGATATGAACAGGAAAGATGTGTGTGATGAGTTGACGGGCGACAGAGAGGTATGGAAGAAAAAAACATGCTGCGCCGACCCCAAGTAAATGGGATAAGGACAAGCGAATGATGACGAGGCTGCAATCTCTTTTCATGTTTGTAGTTTTATTTATTTATTTAAACTTTATTGCACGAAATAAAAAAAACGAAAGGCGGGCTTAATGCCTCAAGGCATTCTCTACCCATCTGCCATAGGGCTAACAGAGACTTTCAAAGCACATTTTTTTAAATAGCTGTACGCGATTATGTTGTTTCACAAATTAATAATATACTGTAACAAAAGTTGGTCACTTTGCAGGCCTTAAATTTGAATGTTTGAGAAATATATATTTCTGGCCGGTGGTGGTGGCCGGAAAAAAGCGGCCATGTGCGTGTCGGGCCACGCACAGGGTAGGGTTCCGTAGTTGCCCGTCTGTCACAGAATGCGGACTTAAATGGGGCTTTTGGGGTTTTTATTATAGCTTACCCTCTTAAATAATCGTAAATATGATTATTTTTATAACACACCAACGTATAGGGTCGTTTCGCCGGTTAGGCGACCACCTTCGGTTAGCGACCACCTGAAGGACAAGGTTTTTTCTATTGAAGATAACGTGCCGTGAAAAAGCAACTCTACAGTCTACGGTAGAAGGTTCAAATTCCAATGACACCCGAAATTAAGTTCCTTACCAGTTAACTAGTTATGTCTACTACTCGTTAACTAGTTATGTCAACTTAACTGTGATAGTTTTTCTTTTAAATTCATTATATATTATGTACTACTGCCACGATTTTTTTCACGTCCCCAGTAGTAGTCATTTAGCCGGCAGGAGGGGGGGACACATGACTCGAACAAAAATTAGGGATTTAAATCCCATTATCTCGCAAACGCTTAACTGAGTTGAAAAATAGTTTTGAAAAACCCATAATATTTTTGAACAAGCTATCCAACGATACCCCACACTATAGGTTTAACTAGAAAAAAAAATACATCACCAATTTTATTTACATGTAGGGGAGGTACCAAATTTTTTTTTCAGGATTTTATTGTACTGTTTTGTCGGCGTGATTGGTTTATATACCCACGCCGAATTGCAGTTTTCTAGTTGTAAGGGTTACTGAGCTAAGCCGAAGACGGACATACAGACAGACGGACGCACATGGCGAAACTATACGGGCTCCTTGTTGACTACGGAACCCTAAAAACTGCTATTAGCGTAAGATCGAAGCGGGCTGCTTTGAACATAGTCATTTAATAAAAATACGCTGTTTCTCCGCTTTTCCTTATAATGGCTACTGTCATGATTTTTTCGTTCGCTAGAAAGCTGTTTGGAATAATGATGTAACACTAAGTGCTCATCACAGCCCTATTGTTGCCCGAGTACGCCAGAGCCGAAAGGAAGGCATATGGATTATTTATTTATTAAGCTAACTACAAAGTTACATTTAAAACAAAAGCCCTGCAAAACTGTTTTATACAGTTTGTCTGCAGGAATAGTTTTAAAATAAGTGTAATTTTAATTTTACATTAAAGTATTTATATATTTTTTTAATTTTCTTTTCAGAACACACATACGAGATCCCATACACATACGAAACGGCGAGTAAATAAACCAATACAACTATACGCGTCTGAGTTCCGAGGAGTAAAATTTCACTCCGTTCTTTGCCATACGAGGACAAAGCCTCGTGGGTAGCTTGTTAGGTATAACATGGTGTGTAAATTGATTATCCATTTCAGTCGGCAAAACCTTTCAAGCGTCGCATAATCACCTTTGATTAAATTATAATAGGCAAAACAAACAAGAACAATTAACTATTGGCTTTGATTTTCATACTAGTTACGTTTACCTGGAAATATTTGCTAGTTATGTCCTTATTCCAAGGGCAGTGTACGTTAAATTATTAATTCTTGAACAGGAATATATAATCTATGAATAAGGTAAACATCCGAGTGCTCGACGCTGTCCCTATTTTAGTATATGGCATGGGCACTCTATGTCAAAGCAATATGGTTTAAACTCGAACTGAGAGCATTTATCTTTATTCGAATTTATACCATGTCACTTTCACTTTCACGTAGTGCTCACTAGTGTACAGCGTCGAGCACTCGAACGTTTACCATATCATGTTTAAGCGTACGCAAAGCGAATACTATATATAGGGAAACTGGGTAATTAAATGGTAAAATGTAATCCAGTAATTGGTTGTTTCCATGCAGTACAATACACGTACAGTCGGCTTTATAATGACATGTTTACGCTTTTGCACATGAGAAAATACGTAATACACACTTCTTCAGTCAACAATGTCTTGTTATTCTGCCTCTAACTCTCCTCGACTCTTCAACGAGAAGGCAACGCGACAGAGTTTCTTAGAGCGGGGAACTTTGCACGTAGAAGCGATGTCCGTTGGGGCGGAAGGGTTTTCAAGTATAGAATACCACCCACCATCCCACGTTGGCCTCAAGGGAAACGAAGTAGCTGATCGACTTGCTAGAGAAGCAGTCACCGATGGAATAATAGCCTCATACTTACTTTACCATACTGACTGTCTATACCTGGTACGACGTAAATGCAAGCAATTATGGAAAGAACATTTTGATGAGCGGTCTTTAAATAAAGGAATATGGTACAGAACTATCCAACCTACTCTCTGTCAAGTGCCATGGTTTAGGGCGTCGGGCATGGGTAGGAAAGATATAGTATTAGCTCTCAGACTACGATCGGGACACATCCCACTGAACAGCTTTGCTTTTTTGATGGGTAAGACGGCTTCACCGAACTGCGCGGAGTGTGGAACGAGAGAGGATGTGTTTCACATCCTGGTGGAATGTGTCCGGAACGAAAATGAGAGGAATACGTTTGAATGTAGGTATAAGGTAAACCTGTTTGAAATTGAAAATGTAATAGTGTCTTAGCACATCCACTGTCAAAAGTAGCTAAAGAATTGTACAAAATTGTAAATGTAGGTATTAAGCGAAGATGCTAGTTTTTTTAAGTGATTTGTAACAATAGGGGTGACATTATCATAACGGATAAAACCCCTTTACCAATTAATAAAGATTTAAAAAAAAAAGTATAGAATAGAATAAAACAACATTCAGGTAACAACACATCATAAATAGAAAAAAAACACATTAACAAATGCATCGATGAAGTAGATCGAGATGTGGACCTGAAATGATCTCCACTCAGCAATGCAGTTGGCACGGCTAACGTGATCAACGGCGCTGGTTTTCTGTGGAACCAGCGGGGTACTGTGTGAGACAGCGGTAGTATGACTTGTGTCAGATGAGTCAAGTGAAGTGGCGACCAAGTACCAGCAGCAGCAGAGTGTGTAGACCCCCACAAGGTGGACTGATGACCTGGTAAAGGTCGCGGGAGTCCGCTGGATGCGGTCGGTGCAGGACCGATCACTGTGGCACTACTGGCACTCTTTGCGGGAGACCTCTGTCCAGCAGTGGGCGTCTTTTGGCTGAAATGATGATGATTAACGTAAACTTCTGACATTCTTAGAATATAGCCCAATGGGGCTAACAATTATGTCAAAGATCTACATTTGATGGATAATTAAAGCGGCCCTAAAATTCAGAGTATAAAGTGGCCCAAGAGATGTAACCATGGCAACAGAAACCAGTTGATTTTCTCAATTAGTTCGCCAGTTAATAATATTCGCTTGGTTCAATATACATACATCAAAGTTCGCAAAAAGTCGTCCTTAAGAATTCCTATCGTAAGTCACCCATGTGAAATATGTGTATAACAAAATTGTCGTTACACAATGGAAACAACCATGAGTCCTGTGCCAGCAGTGGACCGTATATTTATAACTGATAAATAATGTTTAAATTTTATTAGTGGAAATAAATTCAAGCGTAGATTCAATTTAACTGTACATAATTTTGCGATTCATCTTTTTATCTATGCCGAACTTTATTCTGAATTAGTAGACTAGCTTGTTTAAGATTATACTAGTAACTACATAATAAACTATTATACATGAGCCCTCATAACTAAAGGACAGTGACCTTAACATTAAGTCCCAAGACGTGAATCGAATTGTGGCCTGGTTTGATAGATTAACCTCTGGTGTATGTGTGGCATTATTATTATTATCTCTTTATTCGATTTTCTAATTAAATTTTTAAAATAATTGTATAAAAAGTAAAATATAAAACTATACATACAATCATAAATTTTTAAATGAATGGAAAAATTGAAAAATTTAATGCTCCGAGCCGGATTCTAACCGTTCCGTTCCCGTTTTCCTTTCATTTAAAAATTTATAATTTTCTTTAGCGGCGTTACTGCTTAAAAACAAATATTAATATACATACAATCATTATAAAAACCTAACCTAGGGTACCGCCGGCAGCAAGGCGGGGCCTAAGCTGCCGGTGGTCATGGAACCTCCGGGCTATCCGAGTTGTGTCCAGGAGAACAGCCTTCTTTAAGTTCTTTATCTGACCCTTGATCCAGCCATCTAGCGAGAGTCTCTTTGGGTGATACGTCCGAGTGCTACGATGGTCGGGAGTCTGCGCTATTAAACCGGTCGTCGAAACGACTATCGGGACGATGATCGTCGAATCGACATCCCACATGGCGGTTACCTCTTGAGCAAGGTCTAGGTACAGTTGTCCTTCTCGGCCTTCAAGAGGTTGTCGTCATGGGGGATGGTGATGTCGACGAGCACTGCCTGCCGTTATTATTATCATTATTACACCTCTTGTTCTAAGTGTTCTAATAAGAGAGAGACGGTAGTGCGAGAAAAATCGAGAGAGCTCGCTTGCCGACGGGTGATAGCCGTGCTGGAAGCTTACAGGTCAGAATTAATGGTAGTTCACCCCGCTGTTATGTTCACAAACACCAAAAATGTCATATGATAAAAGTTACAGATTTGTATTTGGGAAATTAATTGAATGAGCGAGCGAGGCGACCGAAGTTCTTGGTTGAAACCTTGGCTGCTGAAGCTTGGGCCAAAATTCATACATATGTTTATTCCGATGTCTATCTGATGAGGCTAGAGGAGAACCTGTACAGGTCGTATTTCCGGACATAGTTTCTCCTCTCAATAAAGACCCAGCGTTTTTGATGATATATTTCATTTTTTTAAATGCCCTAAACTTTACAAAACTCCAAAAAACGGTGAAGCATCGGTTGCGCAGAAAAGAGGTTTTATTTAGGAAAAAATGCAAAGCAACTAAGAATGTGTGCATTTTATACACTGCCAAGATGAGGAAAAGGAGCGAAAGTAGTGGAAAAGTAATCGGTTTTCCATTGATATGTCTATCTCGAACCAAACTAGCCAGTTACTGACCGCGCCCGGCTTACCTCCTATAAATTATGACCCGTATTGCCCAAAAATATGCTGATTTTGCCCTCACGCACAAATGCCTGGATTCCGTGGCGAATATTTTAATGTCAGCCTCATTTCCTGAGAATCGAGGTGGCACTTATTTTGCCGGAGTTTTTATACGATTCTCTTTGTACGCGATTAGGTACCCTTGAGGCGATTCTGAGAATAAAGAATTATGTTAAGGCCTCCACCCACCGGACGAGTGTGCTGCGCGTGTGCTGCGCGTGTGCTGCGCGTGTGCTGCGCGTGTGCTGCGCGTGTGCTGCGCGTGTGCTGCGCGTGTGCTGCGCGTGTGCTGCGCGTGTGCTGCACGTGTGCTGCGCGTGTGCTGCGCGTGTGCTGCGCGTGTGCTGCGCTGCAGCTGCTCGGGTGCTGCGCGTGTGCCGCGTTCGATGTGTGTTTGAAGTGTAGTTTCAATGCTTTACAACTTGCGCGTGTGCTGCGCTGCAGCTGCGCGGGTGCTGCGCGTGTGCCGCGTGGGTGCTGCGCTGCAGCTGCGCGGGTGCTGCGCGTGTGCCGCGTTCGATGTGTGTTTGAAGTGTAGTTTCAATGCTTTACAACTTGCGCGTGTGCCGCGCAGCACACGCGCCGCGCAGCACACGCGCAGCACACGCGTCCGGTGGGTGGAGGCCTTAATTATTTCTATCTACATTATTTTTCATCCCGCTAGCCGCCGTGTTCTTCGTTAATGGGTAGTTCTACCGTTTCGTGCAAATCGGCGGAGTTTGGGAGAATTTTTTAATTATATTTTTTTGCAATGAAAATGGTAAGAAATATGAAAAAGAAACACTATAATATAATTTATTCTGAATTATACGCAACATTTACCGAGATATGGCCAATTTTTTTTTTAATGGAATGGTAATGAAGTACTGAATATGGTAATGATATTAGATATAATGGGAGTGAAATTGCGATGTTGGTAATGAAGGATTAAGTAGAAAACCGATATTCATTATATTATATATGTATATATCATGATATATAATATAATATATTATATTTTATATAATATAGATATTCGATATTCAATATAAAACTGACAAAGTCTTCTAATTGCACAGAGGCATTCTCAGATGCAGGTAGTATATCAATGAACTGGGTACCCATGGGTACAGATCCTCCATTTTTTTAAATCATCTTAATCGAATCAGTACTTTTTATTTATTTATTTATCGTATGACACAAAATTTCTCTACTTAAATGTTTATGATATTTGTTTGGAACACCCGTCAATCCTGACTATTTCTTTCCCATACTTAGTTACCACCTGGAAATAGCTCTCTCTGCTACGTATGTCTACTTATGTCATACGAATCGTCTATCCGATAACAACATCTTTAGATAACGAATAGGTATAGTTTACTAGCCATTCATAACACCGGATTTGACATCATAACGTTAACACGTTATCAGGCTGCAAACAAGATACCCTGTATCCAAATAAAATGTAACATTGCACGCCTTAGGTCATGTGCGTTCCCGAGGAACGCACATTTGAATAGCCTACCTAAAGATAATACCTGAATAGTGACTCTGGGTTGACCACCCTTATCAGGTCGTGCTTAGGCTTGCATAGCCTGCTGTGTAAGTCGGCACAAACCTAACCAGACCGCAATTTAGTTTTCACACAGATTGACCCACATTGTTTTTAACGTAGATTTATTTAACCTTGTTTTTGTAGTAGCTTCACGTCAATCTCTTTAGTAATTCTGTTTCAAAGGCACTGCGCCTACCCCTAGTTAAGTTGACATGTCTGAAAGACATTTCGTCATATCGAAAACCGTTCGTTCATACTCATATTTGTACTAGTATTCGTAAAACTTACTTATGTAATCAGGTTCACACGTAAATAAATAACTAACAATTAACTGTAGCTAAAAGATTTTATTAAATTGTAATTCTGCATCACTATACATAACTATTAACATAGTAAAACCTAGTCTGTAAGCCCGCTGTTAGTCTCAGTATCAATATTAAAATCTTAATTGTTCATACTTTCTCCTAAATTGGACATTCACATGGTAATTTCTCGAAATAGAATTGAATTATATACATATAACTTATATCTTGTCATTCCTCACGTAATTCTGTATTATAAAAATGCAACACAGCATTTTGAGATAATTAGATATAATTAGTGTTAAGACGTAAGCACTAAATCGATAATGAAAATGATGTAATGCATTACCTATTTTGGAAAATAAAAGTTGATCACTTCATGGTAAGCGAATTGGCTATATATATAAAAAATGGCTCCCGATATTAATTCCATTCATCACCTGCAACTCGAGCCGAAAACATCTAGCCATCTCCCTCACCATCAAGCCCTGAGAACCAGAGATTATTGTTTTCTCTTTCCGTCCTGCGGATTCCACTCCTAGAGAAAGTGCGACCGAATAGAAGAGGTCTCACTTTCTCCCTCACTCTCCAACTGCCTCGGTACGCCGTGGCTAGCGAAGGCGTGTCGCCGTGCCTGTGGTTTGGGTCGTCTATGCCGCGTGGTGGCGGACCCAAAGTTATCGAAGCCAGAACCCGTTCAACGCACGACCGCGCTGAATAATGGTCCTTCGGAGGCCGGATCACTGAAGCAGAAAGCAGCTCAAGCAAGAATATTTCGTGCGAATTCATCGAGTTTCTCAATCGCCGTGCACCGTACTGAGAAGATTGACTTTTTAAGAAGTATCGTAATCCGATTGTCGTCGTGCTTCTTCAATCCACGGGCACCGCAGCAAGATTGACTTTCCGGAAACGTCGTGAAGCAGCCGCAACGAGTGTTCATACGTAGTGCGTCCTTTTATGAAGCTGTTAGGGAAGAAACAACAATATCAAGGCTGAAAAAATTAAGAAAAATTCAAGAAAGAAAACAGTGTCGTCAAACTATATCCTCAAGCAAGTCCAAGCTCGAAAAAGAAAATCCTCGTTATAACCTCACACGAAACAAGAAAAAAGAATAAAGAAAAAACAGTGCCTATCACAATAAATCACTGTCACCGTCATCGAAGTTTCCAGCGATAAGAAAATTCAAGCCTCAAGTAAGAAGAGCCCTCAACAGGGATAAGGAAGCAAGAATTCTCAAAAAAGAAAAGCCTTCCAAAGGCCAAAGAAGCCTCAAGAAAGAAGAGCCCTCAACAGGGATAAGGAAGCAAGAATTCTCAAAAAAGAAAAGCCTTCCAAAGGCCAAAGAAACCTCAAGAAAGAAAAATCCCGAACGGGACTTAGTGCTGCGAAAACTTCGAAGTCGAAGAAACAAGCCGTCGTGTGAGTAATTTTAAATCCTGTTAAGTGCCGAATTTTGTCGATCTTCGATGCATACTGGCAGGTGGCGTGGCTCTGGCCTAACGGTGTCAACTAGAGCGTAAACACGTCTTAGTGCGGTATATCGAGTCGGTATCGCAGCGCACTTTTCAGAGCGTTTATAAGTACTCGGCCGTGGCTGGTATGTTGCTATGTGTTGTTAAGCCACAGGTTGGCAAGCTGAAGGGCGTGACTATCCCCCACGTCATAGAGCATTAACAGCGCATAGTATTCCTCTGCCAGACGGTACCTTTACCCATCCAATTTCCCTACATTCCTATTCTCAATCGGCATCACTACGGTAGTACGCCGAGCGAGCAGCTAGGGCCGTTAGTGTTAGGTAGGTAGGATGTCAGGAAAGGGGGTAGGGCCAGTCACGAGGTCGGGCAAGCAAAAGAAGATGGACTCAGAAGAGGAGCAGAGCACCAGCGGCGAGGGATCCGGAGGTACCGGCGACACGTCGTCGTACGGCACCACTACATCGCAAGAAACGAATACCTGGAGCCATGGAACCAACACCGCGGAGCAGACGACCAACACGGCATCGTTGAACACACCGGCGTGTTCAAGCGATACGGACCATAGTTTTCCGTTAGATAACGAGTTAGGCAACACGGGTGCAGACGCGCGCGGGATTCCCGTTTCATTAGTCAACGGTCAAAAGATAGGCGCGATCGAAGCAGTTAACGCGAGTTTAGGAGGCACGGCGCCCTCACGCGTGCAAGCCGTAGGCGCGAACGGATTAGGTGCGTATCCAGTAGGCGTTCCTAGGCATAATACGTTCGCGGCCGAACAAGTAGATGCGAATTTAGGGGGTCCGGCCGCCCCACGCAGCCAAGCCGCCGACGCGAATTTAGGAGGTTCGGACGCCTCACGCGACAAAGATACCGATGCGAATTTAGGGGGCCCGGCCGCCCCACGCAGCCAAGCCGCCGACGCGAATTTAGGAGGTACGAGCACCTCACGCGACAAAGCCGTAGGCGCAAACAACGCGGGCGCCGCATTTGAGGAATTTTTTCCGCGTAGTGTTTCCAGAGTCGGTCCAGTTGAGGAAGGGCACGATCGAATTTCATCCGGGTTAGGTATTAATATGGAGGAGCACTCTAGGGCCGAAGATGAGAGGTTAGTTAGGTTGCGCGCGGAGGCAGATTTCCGTGCGTCACAGTTGGATCAGGCTAGGGCCGCAGCGTCGTACGCCGCCGCTAGGTACGAGTTAGTGCTAGCGGAGAGCCATCGTTCGGCTAGGCATACGCCGTCACCCACTTTTAATAGTCAACCCAATGCGCCTAACGCCTTACCCGAAAGGGAAAAGCCCGCTCGTAATATCTCACCGCGGAGAGAGCCCCATACGACCGATAGGAATCGCGAATCGAACACTTCGACGAGCGAAATAAGCGCTCTGCGCGACGCTATAGTACAAGCTATCAGTATGAATAGGACTGACAGTCACTCTTCGCCCCAACCGACGCAAACGTCAAATAAGTACATAGGAGACTTACCTTTCTTTGACGGCAATCCCTCGGATTGGATATCTTTTAAAAAAGTATACTTAGACACCGAGAACGCTTTCTCGGACATAGCAAATATGGGTCGCCTTCGTAAGGCCGTGAAAGGCCAAGCACGCGACTCGATAAGAGCTATCTTACACACGTGTAGCAACCCGTACGAAGTAATAGATGCGTTAGATAGATCCTACGGGAAGCCAGACGTAATAATATTAGCGGAAATTCAAAACGTAAAAAAAATGCCGCGTATGAGCGAAGACGGCCGCAATATTACGGAATTTAGCAACCGCGTGTGTAACGTAGTCTCGTCCATAACTGCGCTGAACAAACCGCAGTACTTATACGCACCCGAATTGGTCAGTCGTATAGTAGAAAAATTAAATAACATCGTCAAATTCGAATGGTATAGGTATAAATCTGGTCACGAAAACGTACCAGAACTACTCGCTCTGTCCCGGTTTTTAAAAGAATTAAGCGTTAATTTCAACTCTATGTTCGCGTACGAGCAGGCAAAACAGAAATCGCACGGGCGATCTCGCCAGGTTAATAATGTTAACACTAAACGCAATTTTAGGACAAGAGAAAGCTCTACGTCGTCCCAGGACGCAGGGGATCAAAGCGACTTCTACGACGATAACTCCGTATCAAGCCGCGACCTCCGCGCATCCGAGTCACGTAGACATAGGAACGTAAGTTACGAAACCGAAAGCGAGTCTGAATCGGAACGACACTACATCGCGACAGCGAATAGGCGCGCGACTCGCGATAAGCGCACCAAGGGCGGTAGTGATAGGAAACCTAAACCACAACCGGAAAAGAGTAGTAATTTTGTTAGAAAAAACGATGACAATCGGCAAAATAAATGCATAATATGCTCCGGCAGTCATTCGATAGTTAATTGCGCCGATTTTCTTAAACAAAACATCACCGACCGATGGGAAACGGTGAAACGATTTAAGTTATGTTTCAAATGTCTAGGCGATACGCATCGATCTAATTCGAGTAGGTGTCGCTACAAAGCCTGCGGCAAGGGTGGCTGTGAAGCAGCTCACCACAACGCACTACACGGCAGAAGTAACTTAAATCCGAAAGAGAACACTATCGCGGTTAGGGAACACGTTAGCTCAGTAAATTACACCAACCAATCACAAGCGTATTTAAAGATAATTCCGGTAGAATTAAGCGGTCCTAAAGGTTCGGTATCTACGTACGCATTGATGGACGAAGGCGCGACGCTTTCATTGATTCAAAAAGACGTGGCTAACGAAGTAACAAACCCCGGTAAGCGAGAAACCCTCTCTTTCGAAGGAGTAGGAGGGCACGAGGTCGTCGACCACGACTCCTCTCGTGTCAAACTTAGCATTCGCGGTACGTCCAGCAGTGAATTTCACGATCTCACGGCGCACACGGTCGATAGATTAAATTTAGCATCACAAAGCGTAGAAAGGACCGTCGTGAGCAAGTGCGATCACTTAAGACACTTACAAGACGAATTGTGCTACGAATCGGCACAACCCACCGTACTAATAGGACAGGACTCGTGGCATCTGATAGTATCCAGGCAAGTATGCGAGGGCGGTAAGCAACAACCCTGCGCGTCTCTGACTCAATTAGGATGGGTTTTACACGGTATAAACGAAAGACCTCGCAGATTAAACGGCTCAGTTAACCACATTAAACCTATATACGACAGTCAAGACCCAGCTCTAGCTTTCATACGCGAACACTTCAGTATAGAATCATTAGGCATCGAACCGCGTAAACGAGCGAATGACCCCGAGGACAGAGCTATGCAGATACTAGAAAAGACGTGCAAACGATTACCCGGACAAAACAGATTTGAGGCAGGATTGTTATGGAAAACTGACGGCGAGACGTTACCTGAAAATAGAAATCACGCGTTAAAACGGCTATACTCGTTGGAAAAAAGATTAGATAGCGATTCTGCACTCAAGAGCGAATACAATAGACAAATGAACGACTTCTTGGACCAGGGCTTCGCAGAAAAGGTAGAAACGAACCCCGACTCGTCGCGAGTATTTTACTTACCGCACTTTCCGGTATTCCACAAAAAAAAGGGTAAAATGAGACTAGTTCACGATGCGGCGTGTCGTACGAGCGGCAAAGCGTTAAACGACGCTATTCTGTCGGGCCCCGACCTGATCCAATCGTTGTTCGGAGTTCTTATAAGGTTCCGCGAAGGCAAAATAGGAGTAATATCAGACATCAAACAAATGTTCCTACAAATAAAAATGATTGAGAAGGACCGCGATAGTCTACGATTTTTATGGCGCGGGGATAGTAGAGACTCACCTCCCCAAACGTACAGAATGACTTCGTTGATATTCGGTAGTGCAGCAAGTCCGGCAACAGCCATATATGTTAAGAATAAAAACGCAAACGATTATCGCGATACTTACCCCGAAATAGCTAAACTCGCGGAAAGGAACTTCTACGTAGACGACTTTTTGGGCGCTTTTAACACAATAGAGCAAGCACAAAAAACGATTAGCGACATGGACAAAGTGTTTAAAAAAGCTTCGTTTATACTATGCGGATGGGCGTCCAACGAACCCACAGCTTTGAATAACTTAAAAGACGTATCCACGGAGCCTACTACTACCTTAGGTAAATCGGACCAAGAACGAACTCTAGGACTCTTATGGAATCATCGCACGGACAACTTAGGTTTTAACCTGAACCTGCAAAACACACCCTCAGACGTAGTAAAAGGGTTAAAGATACCAACCAAACGACAGGTCACCAGCGCTGTATTTAGTGTTTTCGATCCAACCGGTCTAGCCACGCCCGTAACAATCCTAGGTAAAATGCTCATACAGGACTTATGGAGGGCATCCTGCGACTGGGACGAGGCGATACCCGACAACCTGAACAAGGCATGGCGCGAGTGGATAGACAGTTTAGACTTGTTACAAAACCTAGCCGTACCTAGATACATACCTAGATCCGAGGGACCGATGCAGTTACATGTATTTACCGACGCAAGCGAGAAGGCGTATGCCGCGGCCGTGTATTTAGTAACGATCGATTCCAAGGGCAATAGATCATCACATTTAGTCAGCAGCAAAGCTAGAGTAACACCTCTAAAGTGTATCTCTATTCCCCGCCTAGAACTTCAAGCCACGATACTCGGTTGTAGATTAGCAGACTCGGTAAAACGCGAAACCGACTATAAGATCAGTCAAACTCACTACTGGACCGACTCTCGAACAGTGCTCGCCTGGATTCACGCGGACCCTAGAACGTTTAAACCATTCGTAGCTCATAGGTTAGCCGAACTAGAGACCTACACTAGACCGTCAGACTGGCATTGGGTACCTACGAGCGATAACGTAGCTGATCTCGCGACGCGCGGAATAAAAACCGATTTCGACATAAACCATCGATGGTTTTCGGGACCCCAGTTTATCTTGGAGACCCCAGACAAATGGCCCAAGCCGAAAGAGACTATACAGCCCATAATCAACACAGGCGAAGAACGAAATCTGGTTAACACGGTTACCGCTAGCGAATGCACAAAGGAGACATACTCACACCTACCCGATCCGAAGCGTTTTTCTAGATACATCCGACTTCAACGTAGTTTAGGTCGTATACTGTTAGCCGTCGAATTATTTACGCGGAAACGAACAGAGAACACGGCAAATAAAGATTTAAAATCACGACATCTACTTATAGCCGAACACCTGCTATTGCGACGATGTCAAGAGGAAAGCTTCGCCGAAGAATTTACCCGACTACGTAACAACGACAATGTCTCGAAATCATCTAAGCTACACCGACTAGCAGTAAAGATAACCACAGACGGATTACTCACACTCGACGGAAGGTACAAGATCAACAATGCTACCAACCAGAGACAACCGATAATATTAGACATAAAAAACCATATAACACAATTGATCGTACATCACTATCACGAACAATTTAATCACGGCAACCACCACACCGTGATTAACGAGTTACAACAAAAATATCATATTATCGGTCTGAGAAGCCATCTACGCAACGTCCACGCGCGATGTCAATGGTGCAAAGTGAAGAAAACAAAGCCGGTAAAACATCAACAAGGCGACTTACCACCAGAACGTCTTATGCACCATCAACCCGCATTTACAGCCACAGCTACGGATTTTTTCGGACCTATAAAGGTTACCATTGGACGCCGCGTCGAGAAACGATGGGGAGCTTTGTACACCTGTCTAACTACCCGAGCAGTACACATAGAAATAGCTAACTCGCTCTCGGCCAGCTCCATGATACAAACCCTCCGACGCATGATGGCAAGGAGAGGTACCCCTACCATCCTTTTCAGCGACAACGGTACCAATTATATCGGGGCCGAACGTGAGATAAAGGAAGCTCTAGACAGCGCTGAATTAAGCAATTTTCTCACGAACAAACGTATAATTTGGAAAAAGATTCCCCCAGGGGCACCGTCCATGGGAGGCGCATGGGAAGTCATGGTGAAATGTATCAAGAACGCTCTATACTCCACCTTGAAAGATAAAATACCATCTGAAGACACGCTCCACACACTCTTATTGGAAGCCGAACATATAGTAAACTCGCGACCGTTGACACCCATTAACGCTAACCTAACGGAAGAACAACTTACGCCTAATCACTTCCTTATTCAACGATCTAACGGAATGATACCTTTCGGGTCCTTCAGCGACAATAAAACGTTAAAAAACACCTGGCAGGAA
This sequence comes from Epinotia demarniana, assembly GCA_945867215.1. Classification (NCBI taxonomy): domain Eukaryota; kingdom Metazoa; phylum Arthropoda; class Insecta; order Lepidoptera; family Tortricidae; genus Epinotia; species Epinotia demarniana. Next base: position 6,441,752 of record OX244262.1, read on the forward strand.
GTGCAGCAGCTCGCCGAAAGATTTTGGAGAAAATGGCTAATAGAATATAAACCCGTTTTACTACCGCGCAAACGGACCGCAGATCGACCGAATTTGAAGCCCGGCGACGTCGTCTTAATAGTAGACAGTACCCTGCCGAGAGGAACCTGGCCCCGCGGGCTCATAGAGAAAGTTTATCCCGGACCCGACGGCAAGGTACGCGTCACAGAAGTGAGAACAATTGCTGGACTCATACGTCGCCCGACCTCTAGACTCATCTTGATAGACTGATTAGACTTATCTCGATAGATTGACTAGTTTGGTTAGCATATGTTAGTACTTGCGTACGTGGGGGGGACTGTTTGGAACACCCGTCAATCCTGACTATTTCTTTCCCATACTTAGTTACCACCTGGAAATAGCTCTCTCTGCTACGTATGTCTACTTATGTCATACGAATCGTCTATCCGATAACAACATCTTTAGATAACGAATAGGTATAGTTTACTAGCCATTCATAACACCGGATTTGACATCATAACGTTAACACGTTATCAGGCTGCAAACAAGATACCCTGTATCCAAATAAAATGTAACATTGCACGCCTTAGGTCATGTGCGTTCCCGAGGAACGCACATTTGAATAGCCTACCTAAAGATAATACCTGAATAGTGACTCTGGGTTGACCACCCTTATCAGGTCGTGCTTAGGCTTGCATAGCCTGCTGTGTAAGTCGGCACAAACCTAACCAGACCGCAATTTAGTTTTCACACAGATTGACCCACATTGTTTTTAACGTAGATTTATTTAACCTTGTTTTTGTAGTAGCTTCACGTCAATCTCTTTAGTAATTCTGTTTCAAAGGCACTGCGCCTACCCCTAGTTAAGTTGACATGTCTGAAAGACATTTCGTCATATCGAAAACCGTTCGTTCATACTCATATTTGTACTAGTATTCGTAAAACTTACTTATGTAATCAGGTTCACACGTAAATAAATAACTAACAATTAACTGTAGCTAAAAGATTTTATTAAATTGTAATTCTGCATCACTATACATAACTATTAACATAGTAAAACCTAGTCTGTAAGCCCGCTGTTAGTCTCAGTATCAATATTAAAATCTTAATTGTTCATACTTTCTCCTAAATTGGACATTCACATGGTAATTTCTCGAAATAGAATTGAATTATATACATATAACTTATATCTTGTCATTCCTCACGTAATTCTGTATTATAAAAATGCAACACAGCATTTTGAGATAATTAGATATAATTAGTGTTAAGACGTAAGCACTAAATCGATAATGAAAATGATGTAATGCATTACCTATTTTGGAAAATAAAAGTTGATCACTTCATGGTAAGCGAATTGGCTATATATATAAAAAATGGCTCCCGATATTAATTCCATTCATCACCTGCAACTCGAGCCGAAAACATCTAGCCATCTCCCTCACCATCAAGCCCTGAGAACCAGAGATTATTGTTTTCTCTTTCCGTCCTGCGGATTCCACTCCTAGAGAAAGTGCGACCGAATAGAAGAGGTCTCACTTTCTCCCTCACTCTCCAACTGCCTCGGTACGCCGTGGCTAGCGAAGGCGTGTCGCCGTGCCTGTGGTTTGGGTCGTCTATGCCGCGTGGTGGCGGACCCAAAGTTATCGAAGCCAGAACCCGTTCAACGCACGACCGCGCTGAATAATATTAGATTTAAGGTAAGCAACTGCATCCGTCGAGAGAGAGACTTGAAATCAGCCGAGTTCCCGCTAAATTTGGTGATGGGACACTCAAAGATGGTATGATGTACCGTCTGATCTGGGCAGCCACACTGCCATTCCGCTGACTCGCACCATACCCATCTGCACCAAAGAGATGCGCGATTTCCGACCCCTGTCCTGATCCGGTTTAGTAGACACCAGATTCCTCAAAACCCACAGGCCGGGCCCCAGCATCAAGCTCAAACAGGTCCCCAGAAACTGACCTGGCTTCCCACTGTTGAGTTACATGTTTGCGTGGAGTTTTGCGATTTCTCGGTTTAGGCACCTTTCCCCTCGGAGGTTTGGCGGTAGGATGTAGCTGAGCGTCGGTAGCCAACATGTAGGAGTTGGTTTGAGGCACCCGGTAATAAGGCGCATCCTGTGGTTTAACTGGACGTCGACCTCGGAGGTATGAGCACTGTTCAGCCATACCGTTGAGCAGTATTCAGCAGCAGTGTAGACCAAAGAGAGCGCGGTAGTTCGGAGTGTAGCTGCGTTGGCACCCCAGGTGGTTCCAGTGAACTATGGATGATGCTGTTCCTGGTTTTCAGTTCTGAAAATATGTTGCAGAGGTGTTCCTTAAAGTTGAGGCTCCTATCCAAGGTGACGCCTAGGTATTTAGGGAAGAAGTTGTGGCGGAGAACCTTGTCCCTGAATTTAACCCTTAGCTCCTTATTGGCCAGTTTGTTGCACAGGTGAAAGCAGGATACCTCGGCCTTAGAAGCGCTAGGACACAGACGCCAGCGGGAGAAGAAGTCATCCAGTACTTCCAGATCTGTCTCCAGAGTAGCTTCTGCGATTTTCATGCTGACCTCTTGTGTCACGAGAACCAGTTCATCAGCGTAGGCAAATTTTCGCGAGGTGGTATTAGGCAGGTCAAACAAGAGCGGAGCTAGTACGGATCCCTAGGGGAGACCGTTGTTGAGTAATCTAACGGAACTGCTTGTTCCACCCAAGTGAAGCTGGAATAGCCTGTTGCTGAGTGCGTTTTCCAGAAGCCTGTAGATCTTTATACAGGGCACTATCTTCAAGAGCTTGTAGAGGAGGTCCTGTCGCCAGACAGTACTCAAAAAAAGTAACGGTTGAACATAGGGTTTCACAATTTAATACTAAAATGCATTACCATCGTTGTATAATATTCATTATCATTCTTCTTATAGTGAATGGTAAATTATGGTAATGAAGAAGTGCAATCGCAGGTATATTCATTTAGGAAGCTTTCGAACTTAATTATCTACATTTAAGTCTCCACAGTACAATAAAACACTAAACCATTAATATCAAAATAATATATAATAAATGGTAATGAAAAAAAACGGTACCAAATCCAAAATTCCGCCACGAATTATTTTTTCACAGGAATTTGGCACGCACCCGTCTTTTTCACTGTTCACAGGTCGACTGAGGCGGGGATATAATATAACTCTTCGCATTTCTATAGTTCGATTTTGTGATTGCAAATTTAAGTTATGGTAATGAAGTTTTTTTTGGTACAAAGAAAATTTTGGTACATTGGAAGTAAATAATAATGAAATATTACTCAAAACCTTCATAGTTTTATTCCTTAATAAGTACTTTAACCATTAATGTGGACAAATTGAAAGTGATGCTTGTAATAATTTAGTAATTCGCCCTCAAATATATAAATTTATGTTAGAAACGATGATGGTAATGAATTTTTGGCACGTAAATATTTTTTTATGTACATTTATATTGTAATAATATAAAGAATTTTTGGTGCAAAGTATACCTAAGTACCTAAAAGAACATATAAAAATATTTGAAGTTTATTTAGCAGTACATGGTCTTTTTTCTATGAACATGTGATTTGCACGAAATGGTAGAACTACCCTAATATTAAATTATATTTTGTTTTCAGAGCCGCGGGGTTCAGCGTTTCTATCCGGGAATATCAAATGTTGCGGAATATTTTTCTTAAAACTAGATTAATTCGAAATGAGATAATGATACAAGGAATTTGTTTTTTATATAATTAATGGTAAAGTCATGTCGTAGACACATTTAGGAGTAGCACTCGAGAAGAACTATACTTTTTTAAACTGTTTAATTGGAATAGTATTGGTAGCGGTGTTTGTATATTTTTAACCGGCATTGTACATGTATGGTCAACGCATCTATAGATGTCTTGGCGGGGCGCTGCCAAACCTCCAGATATACTTTTTCGGAAGGTCGGTAACTCGCATATCAACACATTAAATACTAAGAATCGCTACGCTCCTAGACCGAGGTTTTCCCGCTAAGTAGCGAAAAGCGCCTACATCTTAGGCGCCCGCTAGGCGAGTTTCTAGCAGGGAAAGTATGAATGAACACACTCACTGCCAAGTATCACTACGCGCTACGTTCGTAGCCGGTCCCGTGGTTTTCCTCGCATGTAGCGGAAAGCGCTAACGGCGTAGGCGGCTAGGCAGATTTCTGGAAGTGAATGTGGCGTTCATAGCCTACGGTGACTGCTCACCATCGGGCCGTATGGTTGTTTACCACCGACGCAGTATAAAAAACAACACAATAGACTTTGTATAAACAAAATAGTGTTCAGAAAACTGCAGACCTTCAGAACTCCCGTTATTAGCTCGTATAATGGTGAACAAAGGATAATGTTGTACAAATCCAATTTAACTTCAGGCCCGGCATCGGCCTGAGATCAATATCTCCCTCCTTAAGATCAACTTGGGGAAATGATACTGTGGTGAGTTAACTTTGCAACATATTGCCCCCCTGGTACAACAAAGCCTCATCTTGCAATAGACTTCATGACAACTTAAGCCTTTATTCCTTTTAAGGGACGATAAATGGATCACCAGTTGGTTGGTTTCTAAGATGCTGTAACCCTGGTACACTATTAATTAGTTTGGGATAGGAAGTTGCTGTTTTCAATCCGTCATATTAAGGGGCTGAAGTGGAATTTATCGCATGCTTTGAAACGCCGTTCTGACTAGATTAAGAAACATTAAAGTTTGATTTTCAGATATATGATTCTTGACTATATGATTGTTTATCTGATTTAATCGATACCTGCTTGCCAAAAGTTTCCTCGATGGAAAAAAAAACAAGGGTCTGTATATTTTTTTTTTTACTCAGCCTACTCAAATAATGCATTTTTTACGACACAATCAGGTTAATACTAATAGTATTTTATCTCATCTAAAATCTAACTTAACGAAGTACTCGTATGGATATAACTTCACTATCTATTTATCGAAATTTGTCCAAATAAGCCAATTCCAAAAAGTGTCTCTTTTTCTCGTGCGCGGAAGGCATAAGCGGGTCTCTGTCAACGGGGCGTGTTCGACTCGAACCGAGGCATTCCCTTAATGGAAAAATTTGATATTAAGAGGTAGATCGCAATAAATTGTTTCAGAATCAGATTTTAATTTATAACGACCATATAGTTTCCTGACAGGTTTGTTTAATTACACTTATTTCACTTTAAAATACTGGCTTTTATTTACTTGAGATGGTTCGATTTCCATACAAAGCGTTATTTGACATTCGCATTCGATTTTTTAAGAAACTTATCTAAATGGCATAAATTGGCTTTCCATTTGCGCGAAATTATCTCTTTCCTTGAACTTGTATAAACTAGAATAATTTGAGAAAAACGGCTTTCTCAAAGTATGACGTCACAAACGAATATCTCAAATTATTGTTAGCCTACGAATGTCAAAAAATGCTTTGTATAGAAATCGAACCACCTTGAATGTAAGCGGTAGCCCCTATTTGGGGATTTCTATTCTTATACGTTTTGTTTTGTAAATATGTCGGAGGTTTTGATTCAGAGACCCTAATCGTAAAATGAGTGATTATAATTATATGCCACAGTGAAAATAGTACAGTATTTTTTAAATTTATAGCCTATTGGGACTATTCCATAACAACCGTATACATTCTTACCATATCTGACTATTTTATACCGTCTTTTGTATCTTATCAATTTCTTGTCTAGATAAAACACTAAGGTTACGATATTGTGATGTTTGTTGTATAACTTACTAATCTCGCGTAATAGTAGGTAATGAACCTTGTTTCATACTCGCAGATCCCAATGCTAAATCATAAAATTGTAACACTTCGAATTCCTACAGTATCAGCTTCACTTGAATCATTCCACCCAAATAGAATTCCTATTTAATCACCACGTAATAAAGTGGAATATTGCATAACAAGAACTGTTTGATTTATTTATTACAGAAACAGCCCCGGGACTTCCCTACTTAAGCTGATAACAACTTTCTAATTCGACTTTTTCAAATGATGCTTCACTGCTGCTCGGGTCAGAAATAACTATACTATACGCTTTGTTCTGCCAGCAACGTATAGGGATATTGATAAAGTTTAGAACTATCTTTACCTTTACCTAGTTGTGGTACCGTTGGCGAACCTAAACGAATACATCGAGTATAAATGCATTAGTTATTTATTTATCGTATGGCAAATTATATACAATACACTGATAATTACGAGTAGGTACTTATTACTATACAACTTAAATTTTCAATTTTTCAAATAGTGTACAGCGTCGCTCGTGAGGTCTTTGAAGTCCGAGGGCAGTCCGTGGTACTTGGTTAGAGGGCATTCTAACAAATTAGTGGGATCATCAGAAACGTAGAAAGATGGTCATTATGAATACGTGTTTGATATTCGTTGTGATACTACTGGTGATAGGTGCTGCTTTTGCTGATAGAAGCGTTACCATCGCTTGTATTGTAAAACTATTTTTATTGATGATTTCTCAAAATGCATCATGCTATTGCTTTTATCCATACTTAAATTAAAAATGCGAAAGTGTGTCTGCCTGTCTGGATATGTCTGTCTGGTTGTTACCTCTTGATGTTTAAGCCGCTGAACCGATTTAGACTTTTGTTATACAGGATTTACCAAAAATGGGGTGTGCACCGATCAAGGGTTTAGCCATCGTGTTCTGATAAGAATAATCAAAAAAAACATTTTTTTTAACGGGATTATTTTTTTACGTTTGTATGGAGCTCGTCGCCCTAGTCAGCCAACGTTCCATACAAATGTAAAATAAAGTATTTTTTTAAATTGCTTTTTTCTTATTAGAACACGACTGTTACAACACACCTGTTAAGCACTTGATCGGTTCACAACCTATTTTTGGTACACCCTGTAGTTCTAGTTTGAGTCTTAGGGAAGGACATAGGATAGTTTTTATTCTGGAAATCATTCCCTAAGGGGGTGAAATGGGGTGAAAGTTTGCATGGAGCTATGATATAAACGAGTTGTATGATACAGACGGAGACGCAGGCAGAAACTAGTATAAAATGAGCGTTTTTCCCCGGTTGTTTTCTAAAGAAACCCGGAGTCCGCTTTGACCTACATTTAAATTAGGTGCACGTATATATATATATATACAAAAATATTTGAGCCTTACTGTAACCATAAATTGGTGTAACAAAAACAACATATTATTTTCCTGGAATGTTTCTGCCCGTCAAACACAATCGATTATTAATTTTATGTCTAGCAGAGTGATGGTGATGGTATTCACTGTTATGATTGCTGCCATGACACTAATTATTTATCAATCATGTTTTTATATTAGAAGCCTATAGTATCCTGTCGAGGAAAAAGTGTTTATACTTATATTTAATAAGCCACATATAAAAATACAAATTAAAAAAAAACAGAACATGTCCATATAATAGTTGTAAGTGGAAATCATAAGAAAATAGTACATTACTGCAGAGGCCGTGAAGTAAGGGATTGCTGGACGAGCTTGTGGTAGACGGCCGAGTCGTAGACGAGGCCGGATACAACGAGTCCAGCAATCCCTGTTCCGGCCGAGGATTGTATAGTGCTTTTCTCAAACGATGTGAGGAAATATTAAAATTAAAATAAATATAAGGTAATCAATTAAATAATAGTTCGTTGAAATTACAATCGGAACGAAAGTTCAGAAAACAATTGTGTAATTTGCCGCCTTTTTTATTTTTTAAACATGCCATTATTTGAACAAGCCGTTCGAGCACCTTGTTTAACCGCCCATAAGTATAGTACCATAGATTTTAACGGTCATTCTCCAGATTGGTGTTCTCAGTCTTATTAACGCGTCGCTTTTTTTCCACTTGCTTTTTGATAAAATTTATATCAAATGTAGTGATAAATCAACCATTCAAACTTAAATGTTCATGTGGCACTTAATTATTATTAGCGGATAATTAACTATAAAGGTTATTAAAATTTGTGTGCCGCGTTAATTAGAAAGTCGACGCGTTAATGAGAATTTTAGCCGCGTTACTGAGAAAGTCGACGCGTTAATGAGAATTTCTGGCTTTCTAGGGTGAATATTTGAGCGTCTTAAACGCCTCCTTCCTATCGCCGCATTATTGGTCATTTCATAAAAGCAACTATTATATATCAAAAACCTTTTTAAACTGAATATTTTCTAGATATTCTCATTAACGCGTTCACTTTTTACGCGTGAATGAGACGTGTGAATGAGGATATAGTGGTAAAAAAAATATAACTCATTGTAGGTAGATGTAATAAACTGGAAGATCTAGTAGCTGGTAAATACTGAGTTTCTTAATGTATATAATAATTCACAGAGCTTTAGACATATTGGTTGATTTTTAAAACTTGAACGTGTTAATGAGAATTCTCGAATACCAAAATGCGTGAATGAGATACTTACGTTCGTTGTCTGTGGTCCGCACAACACTCACCCGTCTCTCCACCACGGGGGTCTGGGCACGACTGACGGCTTACGCGAAATGTGTTAGCGACGTAGGTATCTTACTTCAATGGACTCGTATGAACAAGAATTAACGCGCCGCGCGCATGAGGACGGGTCTCGGGACACAGTTCTAGATTTTCATATCTTAATTACATATTATTAAATATGTGTAATACTTTTTTTATAAAGAGGATATCTAATCTATTATTTAATAAAAATACTTTCGTTCAACTTTCCTATGGTATATCATCAGGGGAATTAAGTATGTAAGTGATTTCGGAAGTGGGACACCACGTGTTAATGAGGAGAAGGGGGTATTGGTATTTTTTTTGTCCAAGAAGGTTATTGAATATATACTTGAAAATTCATGTACACTTCAATACAAGTACCTTCTACGATCCAAAAATATAAAATCTGCTAAATTCAATACATTTATATTTTTTAAGTGCTAGGATATACAAAAATGCCTGTCTGGAGAATGACCGTTTTGTTTTTTTTTTGTGTGGCAAGTATGCTTACAGAGTCTAGTGGTGGTTGGCAGTATGTAATTTTTCCTTGGTCAGTTTAATATTAGTAAGCAAATTTAAAAAGTTAGGGTAGCGGACAATAATGTTTTTAGTTAGGGTTTTTCATACATTACTTCTTGGCGTAAGGCCAAGAAGTAATGTAGGGAGCCATAAACAAGAAACTTCTTGTCTTCATTTCGTGATATTAACGCATACATTTAAGAGCATGTTTGAGAAAACTTAATTCTAGTGTTAGTAGTTACATGAAATATAAACATTACAACATTATTAGAATAAACAATGAATATCGTTCCAGTGCGGCTATGGGCTTCAAATCTATCAACGATGTTACTCAGAAGAGTGTTTGGGCTACCCCGAATTCTACACATCAAGGACGATACCCTTTTGCGCATAATAGCGCAAATATACACCAAAAACAGTATATACGCCAATATACACCAATAGCAGTATATTTGCGCTGGTATACTTTGCGATAGTAGATTGCTCTGTAGTAGTGCTGTGTTCCTTGAGGTGAGCAAGGTCGCCAGAGCTCCCGAGGATGCGTTGTGTTGAGAGCGAGGGAATTTGTTCCTTCAGCTGTCAACACGGCGAATCCTAAAACATATCAAGGGCCGGCAACGCCCATGTTACTCCTTTGGAGTTGCATGCGTTTATAGGCTGCGGTGTCCGCTGTGTCGTTGTATAAAATAAGAATTTAAATAAAATTTACGTGATACATTAAGAAATAAAAATGAAGTAATTTTCTTTTTATGTCGGATATTTAGTAGGATTTTGTGTCTATGTGCAGAGTTTTAAGCGCGAAGAGGTAACATACAGATATACAGACACATTTTCGTATTAACAATATAAGTATGTATGTAAAGTATATAGTTCGTATGAATGAAAACTTGGAGTACCGCAGGGATCAATTCTGGGACCTTTTCTCTTTCTCATTTATATAAATGATTTGCCTGATTTAGTGAAGAACAAATGTGAGATAGTACTTTTTGCTGATGATACTTCGCTAATTTTTAAAGTTAATGACTATAGCCATGTTAATGAAACTTTAAAGGAAGCACTTGAATGGTTCACAGCAAATAATCTTTTACTGAATGCGAATAAAACTAAATGTGTAAAGTTCTCGCTACCTAATGTGAAACAAGTTGCCACACTTATAGAATTAAATGGAGATAAACTTGAACTGGTTGATCACACGCTATTTCTAGGCCTCACGTTGGACCACCAGTTACAATGGACGCCTCACATATCTGTCTTAGCGAAGAAGCTCAGTTCTGCCGCATACGCAGTTAGACGAATAAGACAATACACAGACGTGGAAACGGCCCGTCTGGTGTACTTTAGTTACTTTCATAGTATTATGTCTTACGGCATAATAATCTGGGGGAAAGCAGCGGACATAGATACTATCTTCGTTCTGCAAAAGAGAGCCATTCGATCTATCTATAACCTAGGCTCTCGAGATTCGCTGAGAGAACGGTTCAAAAATATAGGTATCCTTACAGTAGCATCACAATACATACTAGACGTGATAATGTACACACATAAACATATTAATAATTTTAAGAAGCAGTCTGAAGTCCATAATTTTAATACAAGAAATAAGCACAAACTACTCATGCCCAAATTTCGACTGCAGAAAGTAAAAAAAACGTTTATGGGTAACTGTATAAGTTTTTATAATAAAGTACCCTTAGACGTTTGGAAATTGTCTTATTGTTCATTCAAACGATACATTAAGAATGCTCTTCTGAAGAAAGGGTATTATAAGATCAACGACTACTTGGAAGATAATGAAGCGTGGCCTACCATTCAGGTTCGATAGTCGTCGCTTTTATGCTGTTGGTTTAATTTTATTAATATTTTGACATTTTCATTGAATTATTTTTCTTGAAAAAAAATTAATTTTAATTCTGACATTATAGAAATTATACATCTCTGTACCTAATTATTTTTTATTTTAATTTATTGTGACATTAGAGACTCTATACATCTCTGTACCTAATTATTTTCTTTTTAATTTTAATTTTACTTTGACATATCTGTATCTGTACCTAATATTTTTTTGTGTGACAATAGTGACTCTTTACATCTCTGTATTAGTTATATTTAATTGACATAAGTTGTATTAATCTGTCATTGGAGACTATACATCTCCCGGTGCGTATGTGCCCATGTTTGTAAGGCTGTTGCTCATTAAGAATTGTTATGTTATAATCATGCTTATTGTTGACTTGTGAAAGAGCCCATGTGGCCTACTTACAGAATAAACGTTTGATTTGATTTGATTTGATTTGAATTAATGGCATTAAATTTGAGACGCCGTTTATGCGGATTATAAGATAAGCCAAATACGTGGCTTTAAAGCCCTTAACTTTGGCAATGTTCACAAGAAAGACATGAACCTAAATCTCTGTATGACCTATTTCTTGCGTTATCGAGATATCAATGTAAGTATTATCTGTTTTAATACATACAAAGATTATACATAGATTCACGCCCTTATTCCCATAAGGGGTAGGCAGTGTCTTCAATATTACGAGTATACGAGTATGTCTGTATGTAATATATTCTTTCTGTTATCTTATAAAATACCATTTACTTTAAAATTACCTGTTAATATTTTACTTTACCAGAATATTCCTTTAATCTTAATATAGAGATTAGTGTTCACTTTTGCAAAGATGAAATACAGGTTGGATTGGTCGCATTTTTTAATATTTTCAGTCAGTATTTAGCAAGTCCGCTGGATACGACGCTTGGTGCCTAATCGTTCAATGAGGCACTCTTTAGGTGAGGCCTATATCCAGTCTTGGAGGTCTTTTGGTTGATATGATGATGGATATTTAGCAATGAACATATATTTTCTTATTTTTAGCTACTCATACGGGTGTAGACTCAAACTTTATTAATTTCTGGTTATTTAATTATGCTTAATTTTTTCTTCATTTGACAATATTTTTAATCCTTTTTCGGGAAAATTCTACATGGTTATTTTATGTTGTTTGTACACCCCTGTTATGTAGGTTATTGACTGTGGTAACAATCACACCGTAGATTTTACTAACCGCTTCAATCTCACTGTCTCAAACGAGCATCCGCCCATAAAGCTTTAGTTAGATCATAAAAAAGTCGTAGCGGTGCGACGCGTATCGTTTGAAGTGGCCGGCCGAAATGCTTCCTCTTGTAAATATTTAATTTAGCTTCAGTCGATGTATCCGTCTTCATTTGCATGAAATGAAGTTGTTAACTATGTAAATGCATGAAACAAAACAATCGTAACGGTTACTGCGGTCAATAGGACAAAACAGCAAGATCACGTTTAGTATTAACGAAATCAATGTATAGCTCATAAACATATAGATTGTCTAAATAAATAAAGAACTCCCACTTAAATACCCCACATTACATAGACTAAAGTACATAAGCAAAATGTAAATCTATAATAGGTGAAAGTAGCGAAATTGATGAATAAATATGAATACAAATTGTATGAATAAATAAATAAAGGTCATAATTATCACACACAATTAATATAATAGGTATATACCTAAGCCATATAGGCCAAAACATGTTTTAAAATCCTTATTTTTAGATTATGTCAGGTAGGCTTTACCATTGTAAGCGGCATTGTAAATTGGTATATCAAAGTACCTTGACCATGTAGAAAACACTCGCCAAGCTCCGCCCGCCGGGTGCTGATTGGCTGTTAATATTTGATAGAAAATCACGATTAAGAATTGTATAACGTAATTTTAGCTTATCATACGAATTTATCATCGCAACCATTTTGTAACTCTTTATAGTACAATCAAGATTTATATGTCATTAGGTAGGTCATACAAAGTCCTTACTGTTAAAGAGACTTAATATCGATATGATAACTGTTTTATATTGTAAACGCCAAGAAAACTGAGCAAAAAAGGGTTTGAAAGTAAATGTTTCAATTTTCCACATGTTGTAATTATCGTCGGATTCACTTTATAAGTCATATTATTGTTTAGAGACATCTGTTAGAGTCACGAGTTCACATGTAAATAAGAAATGAGTCTAATAAGATTAAACTTGGTCAAAATATTTTAAGCTAACAAAAAATTATAATTTAAATAGGCGTGGCATTACGTCATAGCCAATCAATTGTGTAACATTTTGATCAATAAAAAACCCGGCAGCTCCCAATTGTGCTCGACGCCGTTGTGACGTTATGATGACCTAATTTTGATATATAAACGAGCCAGATCTGTTGTCATTTGAAATCGTCTTCAGTCGATCCTCTCGGAGAGTCAGCAGCTAAGTAATCAGCTAGAAAGGAATGTAATTAGGAAAGTATGTAGGGCAGTGTTAGGAAGTATATAATCAGTTGTAAAAGTGTTCGTTAAAATTGAAATACATAATTTACTATCTCCTCCAACTATTCTTTTTATTCACACACAAGGTAAAGGTTTTAAGGTAACTACGGGTACAGTAGGCTCTGAGCTTACAAGTCAGAAGCAATTACCCAGGAGCTGTCGTGGGCTGCAGCAGGCATCGAGTGGGCCGTCAGGATTTGTTCCGGGTCGTGCCTGCGGGCAGCATTGTTAGGTGAGGGTAGAGTAGTGTAGAGTGGCATGCGTCGCTCCTCTAGACGCATAGCAGATCACTCGTTCAACGCCGTGGATCCGCTACGCGCGGTGCCGCTCGGCACGTGCGGCGTGTCGAACGGACTTGACATTGGGAACGAGGGTCGTGCACAGTTACCTACATGCACACGTATTTTTTGAAGCGGCCGGCCGCCTGCCGAAATTCTTCATGTTAGTCTTTAATTTAGTTTCACTTGATGTATTATTTGATTTTTTTGTCAGAAATGAAGTAGTTAATCAGTAAATAACCAGAAACGGTTGCTTATTGTACAACTGTCGGCAAAACGAAGTGAATCATAATATTGCTTAAGTTTTAGATTTCGAACTACAGGTATAGATACCAACCTATAAACAAATAATTATAATCTAGCTCTAACTAAATTATCATAATTTAAGCCAGATTATATTTATTTGTTTACAGGTAGGTATGGTTGGTTACCTGTAGTTACGAGATCACGTCTCCAATACGATTTCAGAGGGTAGTGCCACCCACCCACACACCCATACAAAAAAACTTTTACATCTACCTAACGTCCAGACGAAACATTACGCAATCGACCAACATCGTAATTAAATAATACTTATCTCTGTCATACTTGTTTTAATAGACAGGGACACTTGTGTCATAAGTATATAGCGGTTGGTACACCTACTCCCCCAGGCTTTCTTAAGCCTGCATCACACTGGCGCGGCCTGGCCACGGCGGAAAATAGTAAACTTGTCATTAGCTGTCAAATATATCCCATCAAAAACATTCTGTAAAAAACTAGCCAAGTCTCGATGGAGCTGCTTGTTTATCTCTAAAAAGTAATGAAATCTAGACAGTCGTGCCAAGTCTAAGGTTCCTTACTGCGATTTATATATTATTTATAGTTAATGTTGTGTGACGTGGCCGTTGACTTGTAGGTACCCACTAACGTATAACGAATGGCCAAAGGTTAATAACAATTAACAATGTATTAGTCATAATGTATTTATACGTTAGTGGGTACAAGTCAACGGCCAAGTCACACAACATTAACTATAAATAATAAAGAAATCGCAGTAAGGAACCTTAGACTTGGCTAGTTTTTTACAGAATGTTTTTGATGGGATTTCACTTATTTTTGTAGCAACGTGGGCAATAAAAAAAGTTGAATATTTTTTGTAAAGGCGCTATAGATATATCTCTAATAGTTTGGTTGGGCTCTTGTGTTTTCTAATCAGGGTCACCAGGTACTCCAGATCTTCGATTATCCTAGTTTTTATAGTTTTTCCTTTATGTGGTAATTACAAAGGGTAGAATACAAAGGGTCGAAGTGAATGGACAGCGATCACCGGGGTCATTGGTCTCGATGGGTGTACCGCAGGGATCAATATTGGGACCTTTCCTGTTCCTTATCTACATAAATGACTTGCCATATCTCGTAAAGACCCACCATGATATAGTATTATTTGCTGATGACACCTCACTTATTTTCAAACTTATAAGACAGCAAAAAGCTTGCAATGACGTAAACAATGCTATTTCTAAAGTAGTAAATTGGTTTAATATTAATAATTTATTGTTAAATGAGAAGAAGACTAAATGTATTAAATTTGTCACGAATCACGTTGAACACGAGCAAGGGAGTGTCTTTGTGAAAGATGAGGAATTGGAACTAGTTGATAGCACAGTTTTTCTTGCTTTAACGTTAGATTCTAAGCTTCAATGGGGTCCCCATATTGCTAATCTCTCGAATAGACTGAGTTCTGCAGCATTTGCAGTGAGTAAGATCCGTCAATTAACAGACGTGAAAACAGCTCGATTAGTATATTTTAGCTACTTCCATAGCATTATGTAATATGGTATTTTATTGTGGGGCAATGCCTCGGACATTCATTCGATTTTTGTTCTGCAGAAACGGGCTATACGGGCGATATATAGATTGAAACAGAGAGACTCACTTAGGGATAAGTTTAAAAATATTAATATCATGACATTGCATTGTCAATATATCTATGAAAATATTGTGTATGTACATAAAAACATTGTCAATTTTAGGAGAAACTGTGACATACATAATATTAATACTAGAAATAAGCATAAGCTCGCGGTGCCCACCACTCGGCTCCAAAAAATAAAAAAATCATTCATGGGTAATTGTGTAAGGTTTTATAACAAACTTCCTGGAAACGTAACTGAGTTATCTATTAATAAATTCAAAAACTATGTGAAACGTAAACTTATTTCGAAAGCTTATTATAGCGCACTAG
Organism: Epinotia demarniana; assembly: GCA_945867215.1. Lineage (NCBI taxonomy): Eukaryota > Metazoa > Arthropoda > Insecta > Lepidoptera > Tortricidae > Epinotia > Epinotia demarniana. Next base: position 6,457,584 of record OX244262.1, read on the forward strand.
ACTACATGAATGATAAAACTTCTTGGGACTAATTTTGACTGGATTTATAATTTATTTATTCCGTTTGGAAAAATTTGACATTGTGTTTTTAATTAATTATTCTCGTTTTATTTATTTTTTGACATTAGATTGTCTTTCTAGAAACATTCTAGACTAGTATTTTTTTATATAAAATTTTAAATATTTCATATAAATGTTACTTTTTATGTTTAATAAATTACCTACTCGAAGTAATTAGCTTAAGATTATGTTTCTACCTGACGATTTGAAAGTGCTTGTTACTGGGCCTACTTGAATAAATATAATTTTGAGTTTGAGTTTGAGTTTGAAACCTTAACTCTGTACCAAATTTTAGCTCTCTGAGTTTATGGGAGGTACTAGTTCTATTTTTATGATCATGAGTGAGTGAGTGTCATAAATGCGAAACCATGCTTTCACTCAACTTCGGAACTAAATGACCTACAGACTTGAACTTTTGGATTTTAAGTATGTGATTATAGCTTACTGGAGGTCGTTAATTTCTGCGTTCTGGTCTTATCCAGAGGTTCTCAAATAGGGGCATGAAAATGCGGCGAAATGATTCCAGTAAAGGATGTTACGGCAGTGTTTGCTTCGCGCTCGACTTGGCGGGGGCCCTGCCGTGCCCCCAGACTTTTGACCGCCACCGCAGGCCGCTTGTTTGGAACACCAAAGCGTTCAGGTTATATCACACCGTTCTCAAGAAGGTAACTTTTCGTAGTTTTCGTGTCGATATGTCATAAAGTCGAGTTATTGGAACACTGCGCAAAATGAAAAATGAAAATGAAAAATAGTTTATTCTTTGACTTATAAAATACTTAACAAATACAGGTTGGTGTCTCTTTTTGTGTGTGTGTGTGTGTGTGTGTGTGTGTGTGTGTGTGTGTGTGTGTGTGTGTGTGTGTGTGTGTGTGTGTGTGTGTGTGTGTGTGTGTGTGTGTGTGTGTGTGTGTGTGTGTGTGTGTGTGTGTGTGTGTGTGTGTGTGTGTGTGTGTGTGTGTGTGTGTGTGTGTGTGTGTGTGTGTGTGTGTGTGTGTGTGTGTGTGTGTGTGTGTGTGTGTGTGTGTGTGTGTGTGTGTGTGTGTGTGTGTGTGTGTGTGTGTGTGTGTGTGTGTGTGTGTGTGTCTGTGTGTGTGTCTGTGTGTGTGTAGATATATAAAGTGAGATTTATGTATCATTTTCTGATAATAAGCTTTCTACAGCGGAGTAGTTTTTGTCTTTTAGCCATGTCGTAATTTTATTTTTACACTCTTTCAAGGATGTAGGGTAAATGTCAGTAAGGGGATTTATTAGGTTATATAGGTGAGTGGACTGGAACTCGTATTGTCTCCTAGCGTAAGCAGAGTTAGCTGTCGCGGGGGGGATTGTCTTTGGCAGTCTCCTTCTCGTCACTGTGGTGTTAGGTTTATAAGAAGTGCTTTTGTGTCTTCTCAAGATAGCATGTAGCACATACAACTTTCTGACAGACATCAGCTCGCAAATTTCGTATAACTGCTTTGTAGGGAATCTAAAGGGTTTGGAGTACATCACCTTCAGCAGTGCTCTTTGTGCTCTCTCTAACTCAATAAATTTCGATTTGGTGGCACCACCCCATATAGGGATGCAGTGTACAAGTACAGACTGGGCCAGGGAAACGTAAATTTGATTTAGTAGTTTCTTCGAGGCTATATGTTTAAGATTTTTAAAGATGTACATCATTTTACGTATTCTGGTTAAGATAAGTTCAGTATGCGTATGCCACGAGAGTCGCTGGTCAAGCATGATGCCAAGGTATTTTGCTTGCTCTGCCCTGTTGATTACTGTGCAGTTGCAGTTTGTGCTGTCCGTATCACTACAGGTATGTATCCTAAGTCTAAAAGTAGCGTCGGGTTGGGTGCTTAGGTATTTGGTGAAACAAATGTAATTTGATTTGCTAGTATTTAAGGTGAGGAGGTTCGCTTGAAGCCAGCAGGCAATCCGTCTCAGTCCACACTCGGCAGTCTTTCTAACGTCTTCCCAGTTGTTTCCCCAGAACACTACAGCTGTATCATCTGCATATGCAAAGACTGAGCCTCTATCAATGGGTAAGAAGCTGAGCTGATTGATATATATGAGGAAGAGAGTCGGTCCTAAAACGCTTCCCTGAGGGACACCGTAGGCTACGTCACATTCATCACTAGTGAAATTCCCTATTTTAACCCGTTGCTTACGTCCATTCAAGTAGCTAGTTAGTAGAGAGAGAGGGACTCCTCTGATACCTATCCTCTCCAGGGTGTTTACAAGTGTGGGAACAGAAACAGTATCAAAGGCTTTCCTGGGGTCAAGGAAAACGGTAATACACTTCTTCTTGTTGTCCACCTTATCAACTATCAGAGAGGAAAGTGCTGTCACAGCGTCTTCAGTGGACAGCCCCTGCCTAAAGCCATATTGTGATGGTGATAAGATTTTAAATTTGTTTAGATAACTAGTTATTCTAATGTTTATTAGCTTTTCAAGAATTTTAGATATTGCAGGGAGGACTGATATTGGTCTATAATCAGAAGTGCAGTTTCTGTTCCCACCCTTATAAACAGGAGTGACCATAGCTACCTTAAGGAGGTCTGGAAATTCACCGTGTTCAAAGCATAGATTTGCAAGGTGGGTCAAAATAGGGACCACCGCAGCACTTGCCATCTTTAGGAACTTGGTAGGGATATTGTCCCATCCAGGTGCACTTGAGGACTTCAGATTTGACAGGGTTAGGTATACTTCATTGGGATTGGTATCGGAGAGAACAAATGAGGACAGGTGAGAGCTGATAAAGGCGTTGATGTTATTAAAGTTAGTTCTTGGTGAAATATTTTGCGCTAGGGCTTTCCCAATATCCGCAAAATAGTTATTAACTGAGTTAACCGAGTCTGAGGGCAAAGTGCAAATTTTTAAGAGTTCGCAGCTATCGTTTTTTTGTACTTTTCTGTGTGTGATGTCATTGATCGCCCGCCATAGAGTTTTGGAATTCTGTTTGGCCTTATTTAATATTTCCTTGTCATATTGTCGCTTTAGTTTTTTAATGAGCCCGTTACAGAAGTTCCTATATCTTTTGTATGTAATTTTGAGTAAACTATTTTCAGGATTTGCCCGGAGCTGCTTTTGCATGCGATTTCTATTCCTAATGCAACGGAGAATGCCCAGAGTGATCCAGGGCTTTATTATTCGGTTCCTTCTGGGTACTAATACGGTTATGGTGTTAGCTATAAGGCAGCTTCTAATTTTACTTATTAGGAGGTTAGTCAGGACATTAGGATCATTTGTTTTGAATAAATTTGTTAAATTTTCTTTTAATAAGCTGCTAATAGCTTTTTCAAAGTTAACACTGGTTTTATATTTTTGTAGTGTCTTTAACGAGCTAACACAACGCAGTTTTGTCAGAATCATAGAGTGATCTGTGATTGTCTCATTTAATACCAAGATATTGCTTTTATATTAATTTTGTTAATCTTAAGCATAACATGATCCAAGCACGTTTTACCCCTTGTGGGTTCGTGGCCCAGTTCATTGGGCTTCTTAATCAGATTAATATTAATATCACCAGTTATTAAGATGTTCCTATATGAGTGTATAGTTTCCAAGTGGGAGTTTAGGGTGGCAATGAAGTCGTCAGTAATGTTTATAGATGGTGACTGATAAATTCCTAGAATCTTTTTGTCAAGGATAGTTATCTCAAGGCACGATGCATGAGAGAGCCGTAATTCTCTTACAGATACCTTATGTGTCTTTTTTACATAGGCGACCACCCCATCGTTTTGATTAAGGTGGTGTGTAGTGCTGAAGCTCTCATATTCGTCCAACAATGGGATTGGTTTGTCTTGGCTCAGTCGACATTCACTTAATATGATTATATCTATGTTAAAATTGAAGTGTGTTAACGTAACAAGTAGATTGTCAAAGTTACAGTGTATGCTTCTTATGTTTTGCGAGATTATAGTAAGGTCTTGCTGGTTAAAATCAATATATTTATAAATATCTTCAGAGCTGCATTCCACCGATTTGGCCACAAGGAAGTCATCTATTTGATTAAGGGTGTTAAGTGTACTATCCATATTTATATATATAATCTGATCTGGTTGACTGCAGGGGTGTGTTTGTTTTTTCTATTAATTGCTTAGAGTGTAGGCCTAAGATCCCATGTCGGTTAAGCTTAGGTGTTAGTGTACCAAGTCTATGGGCATTGGTGTGAGAGAGTTTATATTGGTAATTTGTGCAAAAGGTGTATTTTAGGTATTTTATGTTGCGGTTAAACATTTTAACAAGTGTGTTATTGTACGTGTTGAGAGTGCATTGCAATTGTGGATTGTGTGTTTGTTGCGTTAGAAAGCGAGTATGAACGGTTTTATTTGAGTGATTGGTGTTTTTGTGTGTGAGATTTCGTGTAATTGTAAGTATATTTGTGTAGATTGGACAGAAAGGCTCGTCGTGATGTAGATTGTGTGTTTGTTGCGTTAGAAAGCGAGTATGGGTGGGTTAATTAGTGTTCTTATGTATGAGTTTTTGTGTAATTGTGAGTATAACTGTGTGTTTTAAACAGCAGGGGACGTATTGAGAGTTACTATTTAATCCTAGGTACGTATTAATATTGGGCAAGATCGTATCGAAAGTGTGAGCGCTACTATACAATGTTAATAATCTGCGTAATAGTCAATCTTCGTTATATAGTCTTTGTACCTGTGCTTCACTAGTTATCGGGATTATGCGCGACGCCGCGTTTTTCCTTATGTAGACACGTCCGAAGGTAGTCCAGCAGTATGGATAGCCCTTAGATTTGGTGAAGTCCCGTGCCAGGTAGCGGAGTCGGGTGACTTTAGGTGTAAGCTGCTCCGAAACATACACCGGGGTGCTCTCCAGCGTTTTGTGACCGAGGTGTTTTGCACACAGTTTGTCAACTGGCTTCTGTAAATTGTGCTGTTTGCACTTTTGTAGTATCTCCGATTTAATTATTGAGGACGTCATCACAACAACAATAGGTGAGTTACGCCTGTCCTCCTGCTTGCCCCTTACTCTGTAGATGTCGGATATGACCGACGGTGAGATTTTGCATCCGACGTTTTCCGTTAGTTGTGTAACCATGGTCTCCCTGCGTCTCCCTTTCGAGTTTCGGAACATTTTTAATTTCTAAGTTGTTTTTCCTGGATTCTCTTTGCAGGTCTTCAATTTTGTCTTCTAAAACATTGATGTACTCTCGGTCTGTCTTTTTTTCCGCTTCCAGCTTCTCAACCTTATTTTTAAGTTCCTCGGTTTGTGCCGCCAGAAACGCGATGGAGCTTTCGATATTATTGTTCGATTCTTTAATTTGCAGTAGCGTCAGAGTAATAATTTTTAGTTCTTTTTCATGTGACAACATGAGCCCTCTAATCATCTGCTTCATCTCATCTTTAAAATGTTGAAATTAATATTTTACTCTCATGCAGCCAAATCAAACGGATATAATTAATCTAACAAACCATTACGTACGTACGTGCTTCGGCAGTTAGTTACATTATCTAAGGAGTCTAGCTGGGTCTACGTATTGGTATCTATAAAGGTTACATTTGTTGCGCGGACTCGCTCTGTCAATAGAGGATCGGAGTAAGTTTAAGCGATTATACAAATGTAAACCTAATGTCAAACGTAACCGTTAAAAGTCCGATAGTTCCCACCCTACCGCTAAAGCGATTTCAACAAATGAGATGTCTGTGAATTTGCCTTGCTCGCTTAATTGTGTGATCTAGATCGAGTGCAAAGTTTGCCTTAGACTTGTCCTAGGTTATATACAATGCAGTTTAGTTCACTCCACATTTTTAAGAGAGAAAGGCCACGGTGGAATGCCAACTCGCTCATTTTTGTACCCGCTGTGGAGAATCACCTTACAGAAGATCGCGACCCACTAATTGTTCTCCATGAGCTCCCTACCACAAACCCACAAAGTTTGACTTGATGACCTGGTAAAAAAAGGTCGTGGGAGTCCGATGGATGCGGGTGGCGCAGGACCAGTCATTGTGATACTCTTTGGGGCCTTTGTCCAGCAGTGGACGTCTCTCGGCTGATATGATGACGATGATGACTGTAAGTTTTTTTTTAATGAATTGTGCATAACGTAAAACCATATAGGTAATTTTTCCGGATCGAATCGGATCGATGAAAGTACCATACATTTTCAATTTAGGAGTCGTTTCTGTTACCTATAATTGGCAATATAATCGCGTGATTTTCGCTAACTGTTTTCCTTGTACTCGTTAATAATGTTCATTTGGAATAATACATACATTCGCGTTTTAGAGATAGGAACATCTACATCTCAAACTGTTTACAGTCAAAAGTTGGGAACATGTCAAAATTCTTCGCGGTACTAATAGCTATAATGATAGTCACTTCAGCTGTTTCGGCCTCAAATGTATATAGAAGCAAAGGTAAATACATTTATTATACATAATAAGACTAAGAAGAAGTTTACCAATTTTTAATAAATCTTACTCCACATTTGGTCACCATCCAACTGTGTAGGTACCTCGATGGGCCGATTTAAATTTAATTTTTTATTTCACTCAGAATAAGTTGGCTAGGTTTAAAGATATCGTGTATTTTAAATACACAATTTTGACCTAAACATTCTACTTAGTTACGAAAATGTCATACGTTTTGACAGTTTAGCAAATTGTGCGAATATAGTAAGAAATCATGAGCTCTTCGAGCCTATCGACTTTTATCTAATTATAACGAAGAATTGAACTCAACAAGAAAATAAAAATGGGCGCGATAGTTTATAATCTAACACGTAAGATGCGATGCTGAGGTGAGAGCTAATGACAAGTTTACTGTGGACCGCCGCGGCCAGGCCGCGACAGTCTGTGAAAGACTTAAGTGTGGAGTTCAATACACGATACGCGAGCTACACCGTACCTACCGACGAATCCATCGTCACCCATCATCTTGCCGCTGCACTCGTCCGCTAGCCGTTTCGCCCATAGACAGACAAAGGATCTCGCGCACTCCTGTAATAGGGCTCACCGTTTCATCCGAGAGCTGTTCCGCCCACAGATACTCATGCGATCTCTCGCACTCATACTGGTTCGCGGTTTAATCCACGAGCTGGTCCGCTCATAGACACACAACCTATTTCTCGCATTCTTATAATAGGGCTCGCCGTTTCACCCGCGAGCTGGTCCGCCCATAGACAGACAAGCGAACTCTCGCACTCATACAATATGGTTCGCGGTTTAATCCACGAGCTGGTCCGGATATAGACACATTCATACAATAGGGCTCGCAGTTTCATCCGCGAACTGTTCCGCCCATAGACACACAAGCGATCTCTCGCGCTCCTACTATAGGGCTTGCCGTTACATCCACGAGCTGGTCCACCCACTGACACACAAGGGATCTCTCGCACTCCTACAATGAGGCTCGCCGTGTCATCCGCGAGCTGGTTCACCCATTGACACAGAAGCGATCTCTCGCACTCCTACAATAGGGCTCGCCATTTCATCCGCGAGCTGGTCCACCGATAGACTCCCAAGCGATCTCTCGCACTCCTACAATAGGGCTCGCAGTTTCATCCGCGAGCTGGTCCGCCCATAGACACACGACCGATCTCTCGCACTCCTACCATAGGGCTCGCCATTGCATCCGCGAGCTGTTCCGCCCATTGACACACAATCGATCTCTCGCACTCCTACAATAGGGCTCGTCGACTTGTCCTCGGTCTCATAGCGCAGGGGTCGGCCACCTTTTAGTAACCAAGAGCCATATTAACAGGCAATTTCACAATTCTGAATGTCCTTTACATACAAAATAGTTAGAGAGACTCGCGGGCCACCGGTTGCCGACTCCTGACGTAGCGCACAAACAGGATTTGTTGACCGACTTTTCGCCATCGACAAATCCGTGGAAAAATCCACAGGAATGTTGGGCTTTACTTTGTTTCAGCGTCATCAGGACATCGCATAGAAAAACGTCAAGTTGCGTATTGTGATCCCTACTTCTGCAACTTGGACTGCAAATTAAACGGAGATGGCTTCAACAAAATGGGCATTTGCACACGCGATGGCTGCATATGTATATAACCCGTGTTTGAATTACATAACGTTTGTAATACAAGTTTAAAAAGGAATTTGTTTGCTTACCTTTAAAACATTTATTCTATTAACAGCGGAATATCGTCTCGCTCTCATTTGGAGCAGAATTTATAGACGCCTTTACAGAAGATTAAACAATAAAACCTACTTGCTTCGTGGGTATTTGGTAGTGTGTTCCTGTTGGTGACTAAGGACGCCAGGGCACCCGAGGTTACTCTATTGAGGGGGACCTGCAGGTCGATCACCTTACGCATTGATCGCACGTTATGTAGATCTAAATATCAAATTTTATATCGAAAAATGACGGTTGGATTGTCCTAACGAGCGTTCGGAAAGTTACATGACTACCCCCTGTATTTGTCTCCAGGTGTCAGCACAACGAATCCTCCAATCAATTTTGGTCGGCAGCGCGCTTGTGATTATTTTGGTGCAAGCGTCTATAGGCAGGTGTGCCTGTTGTCAGGCAGGCCATATGAAGGTGGCCGTCGTAGAATTAAAAAAATGCATATTTCAGAATGAATTTACCATTCGAAGTATATGAAACTCTTACATTTTTGTTAGAAGTTAGTCAGGGTAGCACAACTTAAAAAAGCCAGCTTAATTTTGTTAAGTATATTAGCATTAAAACATCATTCTCCAAGCGTTATTCCCGGTTGTGCCTCTAAAGGACCCCAAGGTCCACTTTGACACCTAATCCCAAGATTTGGCATAGGCACTAGTTTTACGAAAGCGACTGCCATCTGACCTTCCAACCCAGAGGCCAGAAAACTAGACCTTATTGGGATTAGACGTAACATCAAAAGCCGTCGGGGCGGAAAGGTTCTCGAGTGACGACCACGTACCGGCACACGCAGCGTGGGTTGACCACAAACCCACAAAGTTGGACTTGATGACCTGGTAAAGGTCGCGGGAGTCCGATGAATGCGGGTGGCGCAGGACCGGTCATTGTGGCACTCTTTGGGGGAGGCCTATGTCCAGCAGTGGACGTCTTTCGGCTGATATGATGATGATGATATATCATTATATTACAATCATTGAAATAAAAACATAAGTACGTAGACTTAAATATGTGCACACCACATCGAAGTTATAAGGATATTTTATCGAAAGTTTTCCAAATCAAATACAGTCATCATATCCGCTTAGCGTTACTCCCGGTTTTGCCCCTAAAGGAGGAGGAGGAGGGTCCGCTTTAACACCTAATCCCAATACTTAGCATAGGCACTTGTTTTACGAAAGCGACTGCCATCTGACCTTCCAACCCAGAGGGACAACTAGACTTTACCGGGATTAGACCGGTTTCCTCACGAAACAGTTAGTTTTTCTGTGATTGGAACCACAATAAAAGCATTGCTACGATTACTGGCATGTTTAACCACAAAATTAAATGCACTTGAGAGAACACACGCCGTACTTTTCTAACTATTGGCAATAATCACTAGCGTAAACTGATCTCCAGAAGTTTTTTAATCCCTAAAACGCGATCATCATTACTAAGTATCACATTTATAGGCCAGATCAAACCCAAACGAACGTTCGACACGCATATGGATAAAAACGAGCTCGTTTCACAGATAACAAACGGTATCGCAAAGAAATATTACGCCAATATCACAGGAAGCATTATCCCGGACGAAAAGCAGGGGGCAGACGAAACGAATCGCGTAAAATGTAGCCCGTGTGTTTATAACTGTAGGCTGCAAAGGACTCCGAACCGTGTCTTCATGAATCGAGAGTAGGGTTCCACTTGTGTTTCACGTCGATTCGTCGGTAGTTAACGCGTATCACGCATTCGGATTGCCATCTCCACCCAGGTGGAAGCGCCGTGATCGATTGCCTTTTTGTCGCGTAGCCCCGCCGCGCCGATATTACGGGAAACATTTCTTTGGTTGTCACCGCGCCCTATGCCTTTCGACGCCGGAATTACCCTTGACAAATTACGCCTCAGGCGGTGGCAGTGACGTGTCTAAAAATTTAAATCATTGACTGTTCTGATGTAGCGCCTTTCTTTTGTTTCTTTGGAAGGGTTCACTGTATGAGTATAGACTCATACAGTGAACGAACGATTTGTTTTTATAGAACTTTATGCCACTACGCGCTGGAATTAGGTTAGTGACCTAGTGTGTCAGTTAGCGAACAATTAGGCTTTATGCTTAGTGGCATCTTTTTTGGTCAGTTGAATAGCTGTTAATATTTAGTCGGATATTTCATAAATATATTTATTCTTAACTTAATGATACTCAGTCCTATTACGTGTACCTACAGCTAACAAAACTTGCACCCTTGAATATTAGATTACATCCGTGCATGCAGTGTAGAAGGCGTCTAAGCGGGTTATTAGGGACTTAACGTTCCTTTGCATAGATGGTCAAAGTACTTAACGAACGATCTTAGGGAAATGAGTCGCCCTCGCAATATAAGGGTTAGCCCAGTAGTAATGAGGCGAGTCCTTATCCTAGGGTAGGGGGGAGAATTTGAATAGGCTATTTACAGGAACAGAAAATTGTTTACTTTTAAGAGATATAAGGATATACACCTCTTTTGTTACACCCTGTATATTAATTAAGCATCATTTAAAAAGGCTATATTGTTAAAATTAAGCCGAGAATGGAGAATAAACAATACCCCGTTACTGGTGAACGTTCTAAGATTAAAAATTATAGATTCACATTTTGTGTGTCGAATTAATATTTTCAATAAAGTTTATTTAATAATCAGGCCTGCCTTAACACAGATGTTACATTCGCTTTGCCAATATACCCGGTATCCCCACTTCAACTTAAAAATCAGAATAATTACACAAAACGAAGCCGATACCCTAGGGATGTCCTACCGTCAATTACGACTTACGACGAATGGAATTGCGGCCCAGATAAACGGCAAACAGTTGACGTGCACCGCCCCGCCTCACGTGCAAGGCGTTTAACTTGGCAAAGATATGAAAGTCTGATGAGGTCGGGGCGCCGAGGGCTGCCACTGCCGAGGCTACACTGAAAACAAAAAGATAATAACATAAAATTAAATGATATTAAAAGGTTTAGAAATAGGCAGTTTGATAGCTCTTCTTGCCCGACTACGGTAGAACCGTAAGGAAGGATATGTGTTTAGCAGTCTGTGTTTGTATTTACGTGTGTTCCACGGTAGCGTTTAAGATACTGAACCGGTTTTGATAAATGAGGTGTCAGTCGATTTGAAATTATGCTCCTAGTGACATCTATCTATCTATCTTCAATGAAAGAAAGAAAGAAAGAAAGAAAACATTTATTCGTGGACTGACAAAACAAAGGGTATAAAAAACAAAACATAGTAACTTAAAAGTAGCAGGGTCCACGAAAAGGCCCCGACTCAGCATGGTGCTAACCTAGAAGGCCAGCGCTGGTCTTCCGTCGGAACCTTTACATGAGTTACCTCCTGGAAGGCAACACAAAACAAATACAATACCTACGCTAAACATATTTTAAACGGAATATATTCGTGGTTATAGCTGAGAGTGGCACGGCAGATTGCAGCGTGTGAACGCGTCGGAAACTGTGTCAGTGTCACTGTCACTGTCAACTTGACAGACCGAACGCAACTTTTCTTTCGGATAGTGAATATAAATATATATACGTAAATACAGAAACAGAAAACAAGTTAAAAATACATTTGTGGTACAGGAAGAAAACTAAAAACGAATACAGTATGGTGCAATATTGAATATTGAACGTCACAAGCTCAACTGTACAGACATAAAACGACTGCTTTCTGTACAGGTTCATGACTCGGGTGACGAACGGTAATGCCAAGATATCCACACAATCAAAACATGATAGATTACACAATTTTTATGCCAACCAGATGTTGTGCGGATTTATTTATATGTAGATGGGACATATCCTAACAGTAAGTACCTGACTGCAATCCTAAATCTTAATCTATAATCATCTTAGGCATGGCAAAGCGGTAAACTAAATTATAAAATAGACAGCTAAAAATAGATACATAGACAAAAGACAGAGCACTTAAAGGCAACTAGTTTCAAAACATAGGGTTTCCTGACTAAATTGATGCTCTAGCAAGTACTTTTTCAGCTTGATTCTAAAACTGTGTATGCTTCCTAGGTCCCTGGCTAAAGGCGGCGGAAGAGAGTTCCAGCATCTAGTAGCTGCAAAGCGGAAACTCCCCCGGAATGAGGCTGTGGCATGTTGAGGAGTAATAAGAGGCTTTTTACACTGACGGTTTCCCCGTGACCTATTGATGATGAGCTTCTCAAAAAGATATACTGGAGCTTGGTGCTTTAAAACCCCAAATAAGAGACAAGCAAGATGCAGTTTTTGCCGGTGTTGCATTTTTAAAATATTATGTTTGGCTCACCGAGCCAAAGTGGGTCTTGGCCTCCGACACAAGTTGTCGCCATTTGACCCGATCCTGCGCCATCTCCTTCCAGTGGCTTTAAGGTCGCGCAGGTGTACTTCGACGACGTCGTTCCAGCGATACCTGGGACGTCCGACGGATCGTCGCCCTACTGGACGTCCCAAATATGCCCGTTTGGCACCCCGATCTTCCTCCATCCTTTCAATATGACCCAGCCAGCGGAGACGGTGAGCTTTTGTTTCTCCAATAATATTGGGCGTAGCCACAAGATGCTCAATTTCGAGGTTCTTCCGGACTCTGAAGCTTCCGTCATCTCTCCTCACCGGACTGAAAAGACTGTCCTAGTGACATAGGCTACCTTTTTCAGTTACTTTTCCGTAGTTAGGTTACAGTTTCTTAAACCGGAAACTAGCTGGCACCTGCTTAGAGATGACAAGTTTTGATAGATCGCTTGAATCAACATGTCTATTATATACACTACTAGCTTTTGCCCGCGGCTTCGCCCGCGTAGTAAAAGTAATTTTCCAATAATTGTTGAATTGCTACGCCGCCTACTAACCTACTACCTACTGCTAACTTCCCCTACTAATAACCCTTCGTCATAACCCATTATGGTAAATTAATTTTTATTTACTATTATATTTATGCCCGTGTGGTGGCAGGTTAGAATTTCACCACCCTCCTTCTTCCCGTGTGTGTCGTAAAAGTCGATTAAGAGAGCAGGGTTGAAGTGTGTTGTGGGTGATGGGCTAACAACCTAAGCAATATCACTTTTTGTCGATCTTTTATACCCACATTTATGCTAAAAGTGGCTCTGGAACATAAAGTTCATGTGCTCTGCCTGCCCCTTTTGGGAATAAAGGCGTCAATGTATGCATGTATGTACGTATTTCTGTTATTAAATTTACAATCATGATTAAGGAGAATCTGTCCTCTGGAATAAAAGCTACTTTATGTTCATGAACATTAATGTTGAAATACCAAAATATCTCCACGAATGTTAAGTCAAATTTGTGGCCTGGACATTGCTATAGGCTTGTTTCCTAAGATTTTTTTTGTATGCTTTTCGAACCAGTATTTAAAATAAATACCCAAAAATTTGTTTTAATTTAACGGCGGCCAAAATGCTTAACATATTAAAAGTAAGCAGATCTTCGTGCAGCACCTTGAATATGTACTTATTACGGATGCAGGCACTTTCCCAATGTCTCCTACCCTCCCGTCCCGCCGCGCCGCCCGCACTCGCCTAGGTATTGCTGACGATCGAGATGGCACCGAATACAAACTTTAAAACCTATAACCCTATATAATGCGGGTCTCGTTCCATACCTCAAAAGCAAAAATAGAACCCTTATTTATAGGATCACGTGTGGCTGTCTGTCAGTCCGTCTGTTACAACCGATTTGCTACGAAAAAAACTGGACCGATTGAATTGCAATTTGGCACAAATATTTTCATGAATTTTCATGTCCACAACATTACATTTCAAAATCAATGTGATTTTCGTTATTAACGTCCCAAAAAACCGTTATAACAACGCCCATATTGATATTTAGACGCCACGTTGGAATGTAAAATCGTTGTTGTTTTCCTAATCAGCGACCCGATAAACCATAGAAACAATAGATGCCGATGTTGATTTTCAGATTTTGTCACCACATGTCTCCTTTTAGGGGTTGAATTCTCAAAAAACCGGAAACACTTGTTTACTCATTTATCGTTAGGAATTATCCTGTAAATTCTCGAATAAAATTATCTAACTAATCTTTTTTCTCCATACAAACTTTGGACCTCCTTTTTAACCCCTTTAGGTGTAATTGATTTCAAAAACGCTGAAAGCACTTTATTTGTAAATTAATAAGTAATCTGTCCACAAAGTTTTAAGTACGTAGTAGCTAAAAATAAGTTTCCCTTATACAAAATTTGGACCCTCATTTAACCCTCTTAGCGGTGGAATTTTATAGAACGCTGAAATTACTTTTTTTGTATCCTAATAAGTTATCTTCCTACAAAGTCTCAAGTCTCTAGTTCAATAAATAATGTTTCCCCTCCACAAACATTGCATCCCTATTTAACCCCCTTAGGGGTAGCATTTTCTAAAACGCTGAAAGACTTTTTTTGTATCTTTATAAGTAATACCCCTACAAAGTATGTATGTATGTATGTAAGCACTTTATTGTACACAATAACAGGTTAAGGAATATACATGTCACACAATAGATCAAAAAAAGTCAAGTCAAGTTTCAAGTCTTTAGTACAAAAAATCATATTTCTCCCATACAAACTTTGCACCCCTTTTTAACCCCCTTTGGGATAGGATTTCCAAAAGTCCCGTCTTATCCCTTGCCTACGTCATAAAAGGAAGTTCTGGTGTAAATTTCTTGTTTGTAGTCCCAGTTGTTTTGAATACAAACTTTGCACCCTTATTTAATCTCCTTAGGGGTAGAATTTTAAAAACGCTAAGGATATTTATATTTGTATCCTAATAACTAATCTTCGTACAAAGTTTCAAGTCTCTAGTTCAATAAATAATGTTTACCTCATACAAACATTGCACCCCTATTTGACCCCCTTAGGGGTAGAATTTTCTAAAACGCTGAAAGAACTTTTTTTGTATCTTTATAAGTAATATCCCTACAAAGTTTCAAGTCTCTAATACAAAAAATAATGTTTCTCCCATACAAACTTTGCACCCCTATTTAACACCCATAGGGACAGAATTTCCAAAAATCTTGTCTTATCCCTTGCCTATGTCATAAAAGGAAAATCTGGTGTAAATTTCAAGTTTCTAGATACAGTAGTTTTTAATTCAAATTTTGCACCCCTATTTAACCCCCTTAGGGGTAGAATTTTATAAAACGCCGAAAGTACCTTTTTGGTATCAATAAGTAATCCTCCTACAAAGTTTTAAGTCTCCAGTTCAATAAATAATGTTCCCCCATACAAACTTTGCACCCCTATTTAACACCCTTAGGGATAGAATTTCCAAAAATCCCGTCTTATCCCTTGCCTACGTCATAAAAGGAAGGTCTGGTGTAAATTTCAAGTTTGTAGTCCCAGTAGTTTTGAATACAAACTTTGCACCCCTATTTAACCCCCTTAGGGGTGGAATTTTGTAAAACGCTGAAAGAACTTTTTTTGTATCTTAATAAGTAATATCCCTACAAAGTTTCAAGTCTCTAGTACAAAAAATAATGTTTCACCCATACAAACTTTGCACCCCTATTTAACACCCTTAGGGATAGAATTTCCAAAAATCCCGTCTTATCCCTTGCCTACGTCGTAAAAGGAAGGTCTGGTGTAAATTTCAAGTTTGTAGTCTCAGTAGTTTTGAATACAAACTTTGCACCCCTATTTAACCCCCTTAGGGGTGGAATTTTGTAAAACGCTGATAGAACTTTTTTTGTAGTTTTGAATACAAACTTTGCACCCCTATTTAACCCCCTTAGGGGTGGAATTTTGTAAAACGCTGAAAGTGCTTTTTTTGTATTCTAATAAGTAATCTTCCTGCAAAGTTTCAAGTCTCTAGTTCAATAAATAATGTATCCTCCATACAAACTTTGGACCCCCATTTCACCCCTTTAGAGGGTGAATTTTGAAAAATCCTTTCTTAGTGCTCCCCTACACCTTATAAGGAACCTACGTGCCAAATTTGGAATCTCTAGACCCAGCGGTTTGGGCTGTGCGTTGATATGTCAGTCAGTCAGTCAGTCAGTCAGTCAGTCAGTCAGTCAGTCAGTCAGTCAGTCAGTCAGCTTCTTCTTTTATATATTTAGATTTCTTACATATAGTAAAAAACCGGCCAAGTGCGAGTCGGACTCGCGCACGAAGATTTCCGTATAATTATTTAATCATGTCTGTTGTATGGGAGCTCCCTATGGGTATTTTAGTGTTTGTTGTTATTGAATTTAATAATTTATTTCAGACGTATGCCCATATGGGTCAGTGAACTTAACCTATTGTTAGTACATTCAGATAAAATGTCACAATTTCATAAAACATACAATAAAATATGAAATTATATTAAATTAAAATTATCGAATCCCAACCTCCCATTAGGGCTGGGATCTCGCATGAATTCGGATGCATAGCATAGCAAGTGGACAGTCTGGTCGGTTTGACAAGGCGTTAAGGACGCCATTCGTACTGCCTCATATGTTATAGTGGCGTTATAGCGGCAACAGAAATACATCATCTGTGAAAATTTCAACTGTCCAACTATCACGGTTCATGAGATTCAGCCTGGTGACAGAAGGACAGACAGCGGAGCCTTAGTAATAGGGTCCCGTTTTTACGCTTTGTGTAAGGAACCCTAAAAAGTCTCTTAGAGTGGTTAGACGGTGCAACTTTTCACAGCGATACCAACGCGCGTTTCACGATCGCGCAACTGTCGACACTGGCATTAGAACACCTGTCAAAATCACGGGTCAATGTAAACTCCGGAGCTATTCCACCGATTTAATAAAAAAAAATTGACGTTTCGGACGTAGAATGTTTTTTATCCTGCGGGTTTGCGTGCCTATTTTGCAATAAGCGGGCGGCATCTTGTAATGATATATAATTAACCATTTATTTCTGATGTATTATTATTTTAATCGAATTTTTGTTCGAAACAGTGACGCTGCTAATGAATTTATATGTTCCTGATAAAGGAAACATAATTGATTATATATCATTACAAGATGCCGCCACTGCCATAACAAATTATATATATTGTCTCATAATAGTTGATGAAGACTGTAAGTAAACCAGAACTGTTTTTGATATAATACAATAATTGTACCTATATATCTCCACTTGGTGAACATTTTATATGCAATAAGCCTAACGTTCAAAGGGCACTCAAATCTGGTAAGACATAAAAGTCATGAGGTCGCTCTGTCGAGGGTTGTCACTACCGGAAGATGGATTTTTATTAATGATGGCTTTTTATCGAGAGATCAGTTGAGTTGCGAAAATGTTGTATAACCATGAGCACAAAATCACGTGTTTCCCGTCAAACTGAATTATAATACTAATATCCAGTTGTAGTATACTTCACAATCTACTCGCAAACAGCACATCACTTTTAGGTTGTAAAATGTATTGAAATTGTAGATTTAGGGAATGAAAGAGATTGCTCTTTAGAGATAACACCGCCAGTTGTTAGGTATCCTAAAACGGTGTAAGTACATTTAACATGCAATGGGCTTTACGTTCAAGGCGCCCTCAAATCTGCTGAGACATAAAATTGTGATGAGGTCGCCGCGTCGAGGGTTGTCACTACCGGAAATTGGTGTAATATCCGGAAATGCAAATTTTTTATAGATCACTTGCCGAGCTAAATTTTGTCTAAAATGGGTCAATAATATTGGTGATATTTTGTTAAGTCAATCTTATTTGCAAACTATTTTATTCTCTTTCGAGATGTTGCTAAAATATACTTCGATTTACAAGTGCAAGGGTTACGAAGGGTATTCTTTACAACGAATGCATCCCTAGCTAGTTGTCGCTGTTGCATTAATTGACCAATGGAGATAGACAGATAACATAGACAGATAGATAGAGAAGACAAAACTAATCTTTGTTTAGGTGGCAGCACTGAGAGGCACAGTAAACACATATATAAGCCTATCTCAGTCTCTGAACTTGAGTCACCTTTTTATACCTACTCTCAATAACAATCAGCTCCATGCAGACACACGGCACGTGGACTGATGTTCCACCGACTACCCCGACTTACGCTTAAGTTTATCATAGCGACGCGTGTCTTTGTGAGTGTGTCACATTGGACGTGTTTGCGGATTTGTTTTACTGCTTCAAGCCATATTTCTACTGTGTCTGAGACGTCAGGCCAGCACCGTAAAACTCTTATTACCAAATGCATTAATTCCAACCATAACATTAACGATTGTTCAAAACCAAGACTGGAAGTTATGAATTCACCAGGCGTCCAACTTTTATTGCATTTTTGTAAATTTATTTATTTACACTTTATTGCACAAAATACCATGACTAAATGCAATATGTCATTCTCAAACCAGTCTTTACCAGTGAGCTAAAAAGAATCATTTGTTTGGTGCAGAACAAGCTAGTAAGAAAGAGAACATGGTAAATCACTTCATAAAATACTAATCTACCTAATATCATATCTACATAATATTTAGTCTATTTTTTAATTGCTGAGCATGAAATCCTTACAGGATCCAGTGTCGTATCTAGGTTTCTAGCACTTAAGAGTCCGCAGTAAGCTCGGCTGTATTCCACCTTCCCATACAAACGGAGTTTAGTTCCTATTTTAAAACAACGTTTTGGATTGTGACGAAACTTTGCATATACAATGACATGAGGTATATCTCTGTAATTAGTTTATATGGTTCTAGTTTATAAAACAAACGAAATACAGCAAAAACAAATTTTGTATATGAAAATTTTAATTGGCTGTATTTTTCTACTATGGTATTTGAAGCAACGTAAACTAATTATGGACCTGGATATACCTCATGTCATTGTACACGCAAAGTTTCGTTACAATCCAAAACGTAGTTTTAAAATGAGTGCGTAACTACGTTTGTATGGAGAATCGAGCTTACTGCGGACTCTCACTATTCGTGCACTACAATAGTCGGCACCCTCTGTACTCGCCTACTTCCTAATTTCTAAATCACTAAACTTCTTTTTGTTTAAACAATTCAGTAATCCGAACATTTCCATATTCCGGCATCCACTAGTAGTTCTGAAGAAGTGAGACTACTGTATATGTACAAGTTAAACATAGTAGCTTATACCAAATTTATTATTTTAGTCATAAAACAAACGATTCTTATTCATAAAAAAACTGTGTACATTCTAGCAAAACAAAAAGGTCCCACTCACTGGTATTCTGTTATAAACCAGAAGAATATATAGAAATAATTTGTAAAAAAAATATTATGAAGCTTTTTATTATGTTTGCGTATGCAGTGACAACCCTGCCCTTCGTTTCTAATAGACATCGTTGGCTAAATCGTCCCCGCCCGCTTTAATTACGCGCCCAGATTCCGTCCGCCTCCTGTTTTTAAAGTTTTCGGTTTTATACGGGTGCCACAGCAAATAAACATTCACTGCCAAGAATCGCTACGCGCTACGCTCGTAGCCGATCCCGTGGTCTTCTTCGTATGTAGCGGAAAGTGACTACGCCGTAGGTGCCCGCTAGGCGGGTTCCTGGCAGTGAAAGTGTTAACTACGATGAGGAATCTCGTGTCAAAGACCTTGTGGTCTCGTGGGTGGTAATCAGTAGCGGGTCGACGTAAAAGCCCACTAATATTATAAATGCGAAAGTTTGGATTATTGGATGTTTGGTTGCTTAGATGTTTGTTACTCAATCATGCTTAAACGGCTGATCAGATTTGGATATAATTTTGCACGAAGATAGTTTATAGCCTGGATCAAAATATAGGATAGTTTATTTCAGGTCCACGCAGACGAAGTCGCGGGCGGATGGTAGTAATTATGTATAAAATTATTGAGTCTGCTCACAAATTGTTACGAGTATTGGTTGAGAAATGCGATCTGTTCAGGAGAACAGCCGGGCAGCCGGACAACCGAATAGTCGTACATACGAAAGAAATTTGTACCAAGCTGAAACGGGAACTTCGTCGCTTCGCTCGCTTGTTCAATTAGGAAGATGAATTATCTGGGAAGAAGTGCAATTATCTCGAGCTAAGATTTTATCTCTTGGTTCGAGGGAATCATCTTTATTCAAGATGTATATCATGTTTCATTCAAGATATCGGTGGTCTTCCTAATTTATTTCTTAATTCAATATTGTTTTGCTGAATTCCTAAGCTACGACGCGGAACGCTTGCTGAGCCATCAATGGGTAGGTAAAGATTGAGTGAAGTACTTATACATGTTCAAATTTGCTCACACAAACGTGTCACTTAAGTTAAAAGCTTTTTGTAAATTTATGTAGACGAATGTGGTAGATGAGTCAGACTTCATACTCCAGCCTACGTGTACAGATGGCTAGACGGTGAAAAACACCACTTAGGTCGGTGCGTGCCAAATCATCTTTGGCCTTAATAACATTATGTTTTTGTTGAAATACTGACAGACGAGGTGGGAATAATATACCCAAAGCTCCATTGCGATAAGACCATTGTCTTCTGTGGTATTAATTATACACCTGATTTCCTCATGTATTGTAAATAATATTCAGAGGTGATATCAAACACATCGTCACACAATTAAACTTCTTCAACACTTCGTCGTTACTTAATATACACAGTCATTTAAGGAAATAATGATTGAGTTCACGGCTTATAATATCGATACCCTAATTTCCATTACATTAACGGTAGTAATTGCCATTAAAGTGGTTTTCTATGAAGCTTACATTTTCTGGATACATTACGTGAACTTTGTATAGTAAGTTAGGTTAAGTTTGTTTTATAAAACGCTGGGAAGCTGACTGTTTCTGAGAGAAACTAATTAAGGCAAATGATAATTATGGCTACATAGTTATCATTTACCTTAATTTGCCATGATAATAAGTTTACATTTACGACCAATGAAATTATGTATCTTATTAGTAACCCAGTTCCCGGTTATATTGATTATTACTTAAACCATTCATATTTTTTATGAAATTATTAGTAAGTTATCGATAGGTTAACTTTACTATTACATCTCCACTTAATAGGGCAAGTTTTCTCGTAATCAATATGTTTATCTGCAACAAAACAAACAAATGCTCTGCTGCTCCAGTCCTTAATAATATTATTTTCCGACTACGCACAATGGAAGCAATAAATTGTAATCGAAAACGAAACAATTAAGCCTGGGATAGAGTTACAAGTAATCAATTATCTGATGTAAAGCAGGCTATTCATCACCGTGGGTCGATCGGTCTTGGGACATTGTATCGAAATATTGAGATAGCTCTTGGCAAATATGTACTGGAATTTGGGGCAAGATATTGTGGTTATAGACCGGGGAACGTTTTTGTAAGATCATAAACATTTTCAGTTCGTAATCGCCCACTGCTGAGCATAGGCCTCTCTTCACATACAGGTGGTGTTTTGCCCTTTTGAAGTAAAAAAAGCGGCCAAGTGTGTGTCGGGCCACGCGCAGGGTAGTGTTCCGTAGTGCCCGTTTGCCACAGAATGCGGACTTAAAAAGGGCTTTTGGGGTTTTTATTATAGCTTACCCTCGTAAATAATTGTAAATATGATTATTTTTATAACACACCAATGTATAGGGTCGTTTCGCCGGTTACGCGACCACATTCGGTTAGCGACCACTTGAAGGACAAGGTTTTTTCTATTGAAGATAACGTGCCGTGAAAAAGCAACTCCACCGTCCACGGTAAAAGGTTCAAATTCCAATGACAATGTACATGCACCCGAAATTAAGTGCATTTCTTACCAGTTAACTAGTTATGTCTACTACTCGTTAACCAGTTATGTCTACTTAACTGTGATAGTTTTCCTTTTAAATTAATTATATGTACTTCTGCCACGAACGTCCCCAGTAGTAGCCATTTAGCCGGCAGGGGGGGGCGCATGACTCGAACAAAAATAAGGGCTTTAAATCCCATTATCTCGCAAACGCATTACTGAGGTGAAAAATAGTTTTAGAAAACCCATAATATTTTTAAACAAGCTATCCAACGATACTCCACACTATAGGTTTAACGAGAAAAAAAACACATCACCAATTTACATGTAGTACCTCCCCTGAAATTTTTTTTTTAATGATTTTATTCTTTTATCAGCAGTTTTCTAGTTGTAAGGGTTACTGAGCTAAGCCGAAGATGAACAGACAGACAGACGGATGGACATGGCGAAACTATAAGGGTTCCTTGTTGACTACGCACGGAACCCTAAAAACGTTATTACGGTCAGCATGAAATAAGAATATCAAATACACAGGCTTTATTGCCACTGACATTAGTATATATATTAGAGTACAATACGGAAATCCCTTATTTCTGATACTTGATTAAATATCTGTTTGAAATGGTAACTATATTGACCAATACATTTAGTTAACCAGTCTAGACTTGTGACTTCAGTACTTACTACTTACCTATAGATGGCACATGATGCATTTATTAATCTTTACTAATAATTTATTAAGAGAAAAAGTCTGTGAGATTGTAGCATTGTAAGTTTATAAGTTTGAATGTAATGTGTAACATCCAGAACCACTCACCCAATTTCTAAACAAATTTCATCTGTGTGTAAAATAGACTTCCCTGAGGGACAAAGGCTATGTTTGCTGTGGGTTTGCCTTTATTCTTTCCAATACCCGAGCTAAGCAGCGTGGGCAGCTAATACATTTATAAGTAGATTACAATTTGGTGCCGTGACCAGGATGTGTGACATATTCTTGAGATTATTCGAGTTGGCCGAATTTCATCAAAGCAGTCCATTCAAAAAGCAACTCTACTGTCCAAGTTGGAAGATTCAAATTCCAATGTCAGTTTAATAAAAAGTCGGCCACATTATATAACCTAATCCATATTTCATAATATTTTAGCCTTTTGTTCCACGAACATAGTATTCTTTTATATTGAGTTTCAACGTTCTGTCAATGAATTTAATGCTTTTATTTATTTAAACTTTACTGCACAAAACAAAAATGATGTACAAATGGCGGACTTAATGCCAAATGGCATTCTCTACCAGTCAACCATAAGCCCAAACAGAGACACTTAAAATTGGTGCAGAGTAAATGATCAATATTTAGAGCTTAGTACAGACTTATAAAAGCATAATCCTACATATATAAAATTACCTACATATTATTACTTATATACAAAGATATGATACACTAATATATATGAGACGATGGACGCTATGCAAATTCTTCTTCCAGCAGATGCCTACGAAGCATTCGTTTGAAAACTAATTTGCTTTGGGCTTGTCTTAAAGGGAGAGGGAGCACATTCCAGAGGCGGATTGCCTGAACGGCGAAAGAACTTGAAATGAAACCAGTATGGTGAGAAGGTATTGTAAGTTTGAGTAAGCGGGAGGAACGCAGTTCACACCCGGGGCGCGGAGTTTCGAAGACGAATTTCTGTTTTAGATAACCTGGAGCAGAAGGCTCGAACAGGACAGAAAATAAGGTACAGTGGGTACGCAAAGATCTGCGATGACGAATTGAAAGCCAGTTGAGCTGACGGCGGAAAAAGGATACATGGTCGTATTTACCAAGACCGAAGATGAAACGTATGCCATTGTTCAGGAGGCGATCCAACTTATTTAGAGACTCCTGTGAGATATTAGTAAGGCACACATCTGCGTAATCAATAATTTGTAACACCAAAGCTTGCACAAGTAGTTTTTTGGTACTTACTGGAAGAAAACTCTTATACCTATAGAGAGTACGCTACGTAACAGAGACCTTCCGACATATTTCCAGAAATTGGGCGTTCCAGGAAAGCGTTGAGTCTATAACTAGGCCAAGATCCTCTTAACCTGGCTGGAAAATGGGATAACAGTGCCATCAAAAAGAATCGGTGCGACTGAAGCTGAGCCTAACTTAATAAGTTGCCCTTGACCTCCCAAGATTATAGCCTGGCACTTCGTTGGATTAACACTTATCCCAAAACTGCTAGACCATTCCGCGATGTGATCCAGGTCTCTGTTTATAAGAGAAATGGCACAATCAATGTCTTGTACTGCAGCATGGGCATACAGTTGCAAATCGTCTGCATACAGATGGTAAGTGCTATGAATCCTGGTGGTAATAAGATTGATGAATACCGAGAAAAGAAGAGGAGACAAGATCCCACCTTGTGGTACCCCAGAGCTTAACTGGCACCAGTCTGAAAGCGAGCGACGGGCATGTACAGCCTGAGTACGAAGAGAAAGGTAGGATGAGAACCAGTCAATCGCCTTTGAGGAGACCTTCAGATGTGTAAGGGTGGCAAGAAGCTATTTTATTGCTATCAATGACATAATTAATGGAAATGAGTTAGGTGCTTGAAAGTTTAATCGTTTTTGATCAGTTACAGGCTATTATTTGGTAATCCTTTTTCACGCTGTTGCAGAAATCATCTTAAATATTTAAGGTGCAATTCCAATATTTATTTATTATATACTAGTCTCGGTTGTATATAACGTTTTGTGCGTCTGTTTGCAAAATAGATCTAGCTCACTATTAATGCACTGACCGGAAAAGGATTACCCAAAATATGTTATAAACCAGAGATGTGGTGGATGTCATTTTTTTGACACCCTCGGATGCGGATATTTCGAGGCTCACATCCGAGGTTGCGGATTTTGGGCTCGAACACTTAAAACATTAAGAAAACGACGACCTGATGAGTCTATCTATAGTCTCAACTTGTTTGGTGACATGATGACTGCATCAAGCAGATACTGACAATATGTGTCAATTGTATTGTATGTCTAACTACTCGCTTTGTCTCCGTGTGTCTTTTGTGTAGTGAATAAATGTTCTCTTTCTTTCTTTCTTTTTGAGATGTTGAAATTTATACGGATCTTCCTCGGTTGCGGATGCAAATGTCTGCAACATCCCTTTTGCAAACCCACTATCCCAGTAACAGTTCATGCGGTTCAGATAATCGACTAACTTTGACTAACCTTGCCACATGTCCCTACTATTCATATCAATACCTTTGATCCCTCAATTCTAATCAGTTATCGTAGGCATCCGTATGCGCAAACAGGGGCCAGTCTTATGCTGGTTTGCTTGAGGTGAAATGTCAATAAGATAAGGTAAGATAATTAATTTCATGATATGAAATTACAGTGATAATTTGTATTATGATCGTCAAAAACAAAAAACACAATAATTTTAACACATGTCAACAAAGTAAAATACACAATAACAAGCAATTAGAAAAACAAATATGTCACCCGTTAGGTGATCATCATCATCATCATATCAGCCGAAAGACGTCCACTGCAGGACATAGGCCTCCCCCAAAGAGTGCCACAATCGTCATTCAATTTGAAATAATATTCATAATAAAATACATACAATTAATGTTAAATACAATCGTAATAATTATTAAGAGTACGCAGTAAGTCCGATTCTCCATACACACGTAGTTACGCTCTCATTTTAAAACTACGTGTTGGATTGTAATGAAACTTTTGCATGTACAAGGACATAAGGTATATCCAGGTCTGTAATTAGTTTATGTAGCTTCAGATACTATAGTAATAGTACATTACGTAACTAGGGCGGTAAATTCGTGAATGCCCCAGACCGCAGGTGTTTGTGGTCCGAACCGAAGGTGAGGGCCATAAGTATGCGCTCTGGGGCTTTACGAATTACCGCCCGTGTTGCGTACAAAATTTTACGTCTTCACCTGGCGAGTTTTCCCGTACGCGCAGCATGCAATAAAACTAGCATTATGGCCAGGTATGACGTAATTTTTTTTACAGCGAATGTAAATAAAGATAAAGATAAAGATATGTTTATTTGCACAAATGTAGTGATGAACATAGGTGGACAATAATTTTGGATGCGTACATTTCACTTGAAGAAGCATGCAAATTTCCAAATTGAAGCTAAGTTAAATTATACAATAATATCATAATCGGATACACATTATGATTTCATTTCTTCTTAAGATTTACAATATTACTATTACAAAGAATTTTTTATTCATTTACAAATGTCAATTTCTACCTAAGATTTACATTATTACTAAGTATTACATAAAATTATTTATTATTTTACGGATGTCAAATATTCATTAATTTTATAATAACATTTATCTAAGCAAAATTTATGTAGTTTGTATTTAAATTCAGGCATGTCCGAGTTCCTTATTTCTGCGGGTAAATGATTATATATTTTTACAGACATACATAAAACGCTATTCCCAAGGAAAGCTGTCTTTGATTGAAAAGGATAGCATAGGTCGGTGCCGTTTCGTAATTGATAAACTGTGGTAGATGACTTATTTTTAAATAAGCCTATATTGTATTTGACAAATAGACCTATCTCATATATATATAATGATGGTAACGTCATGACTTTCAACTCATGGAAAAGAGGTCGACAGGGTTCTGTTTGATGCACACCACATATAGCCCGTATACATTTCTTCTGGAGCACAAATACTTTTTGCATATTACTGCAGTTACCCCAAAGTATAAAGCCATAACGCAAATTAGACATTACGTGACCATTGAATGCTAATAGGGCAGTTTTTTGTGAAGACATTTGAGACAGCCTTCGCAAGGCAAATATAAACCTGTTCAATTTATCTATAAGCATTTCAGTATGGTCTTTCCAATTTGTGTGACAATCTAAAATAATACCCAAGAAGCGAATTGATGACGCACATTCGATTGTATGACCATCATAGTTTATATTAATATTTCTTGGTCTCCCCTGTGGTGCATAAAATTCCATAAATTTTGTCTTAAGGAGGTTGACTTTCAAATTATTATTTAGCAGCCAAAGGTTTACATCCTCAAAGACTTGATTTATGGCATTTTCATAATTTACGGTGTCTTTCTCCTGTACTACTATCGAGCAGTCATCGGCAAAAAGCGTCATCTTGTGGTTAGTCAGAGATGGCAAATCGTTGATATAAACGAGAAAAAGTAATGGCCCAAGGACACTGCCTTGAGGGACTCCAGTTGTAGCATTAATATAATCAGATCTATATTTTATTAGCGTTTTTGTGGCATCGTCATATCTCGGTATTTCTGTACATTGCACACGCTGGTTTAAATAGGTTCTTATCCATTCATAACAGTTCCCTCTGATACCATAGTGGTATAGTTTTGTTAACAAGATGGCATGATCTACTCTGTCAAAAGCCTTTGACATGTCCATAAAAATGCCGGTGACAGGTATTCTATTATTTCTACAATTCAAAACATCTTTCATAAGATCCAGTACAGCTAATGTTGTAGATTTATTTTTACGAAAACCAAATTGATCTTTGGATAAAATATTATATTTTTTTAAAAAAACGGACATTCTCTTATGAAGAATCTTTTCAAAAACTTTTGATAACACTGGAATGAGCGCTATGGGCCTATAATTTAATGGATCGGTAATGTCCCCTTTTTTAATAAAGGTTTAATAATTGTGAGCTTAAGTTTGTCAGGAAAAACGCCTGCAGCCATAGACAAGTTTATCAAGTGACTTAGTACAAAAGCAAACACTGAAGAGTTTTCTTTTATAATTGACGTGGGTAGTTCGTCATAACCAACTGCTATAGAGTTTTTTAACGTCATGATTACTCTTGCAACCTCAGCCGGGCATGTCGGGTGTAAGTATATCGTTGAGTCTAAGGTATGCAATTTATATTGGTATTTACTTTTGTTACTATGTATGTTGTCTGTTATAGTAGTGAATTGATAATTTAGTCTATTTGCCATTTCATTTGCATCAGTAATTTTTTGGCTGTCGAAAATCATATTGTCAGTGAAATGGCTCGGTTGACGCTTCCCTATGTGACTGTTTATAATTGACCCCGTTGCTTTCGTCACATTATCTGCCTTATATATATGATTGTGGTTCTGTATCCTATGTGACTTCTTTATGCATTTTTTTAGCACAGCTGAGTATTTCTTATAGTTTGCTTTGTGAATATATTTAGATGAATGAATGCATTTAAAGTATAGCTTTCGTTTTGTCTTTAAAGCTTTTTTTAATCCTATTGTAATCCACTTTGGTTTACAAATTGCATTAATTCTCACTTTTTTAATAGGAAAGCACAGGTTAAAAAATAGATTAACTATGTCGTGGAAATCATTGAAGGCACTGTTAGTATTACTGCACGACATTATATCGGAAAATGATAAGCATTGTATAGCATGCTGGAACTTTTTACGATGTTCCATATTGAAGTCTCTTTTGCATTCGTACCAGTATGTCACGGAATGTAGGCACTTGACTGGGACTGATATTGTTTGTGCTTTGTGGTCTGAGAGGCACAAGTTGTGTACATTGCACTTAACTGCAGCTTTAATGTTAGTAGCAATATTGTCGATGCATGTGTTGGAGGTACTTGTGACGCGTGTTGGTTCATTAATTTGTAGTTTGAAATTATAACTTTGCAGTATTCGCTCGAATTCTGTATTTATAGTATTGGTATTCAAACGATCTATATTGTAGTCACCGCATATAATTATACGTCTAGAATGTTTTTGCGATTTTGTAAGAGTATGTAATAACTTGTGAAGTTTTTCAGAAGACGAATCTAAATCTGCGCCTGGTATTCGATAGATACATATAATTGTAATATTATATGACGGTAACACCACAACAGCAAAGGGTTGGATTCTATATCGTCCCGAAGTAGAATACACGTCCCGCCTCTACTTATCTTTTTACGACAATAACAAGCTGCCATATTGAAACCATTAAGTATCAAATTGCACTCATTTTTTAGTTGTATAAATTGTTCAGATAGACATAACGCACTTATGCGATTATTATTATTAGCTAAGGTTTGCAATGACAGCTCAATAACATCCAGTTTTCCGAGCGCGCCTGCAATGTTTTGATGCATAATATTAAATGAAGAGTTTGCATCGAAAGGAATGCTGTGCGGGTTGCTTCATATCAAATGTAGACATTTCACTTATTACATTGCAGCATGATGATGATGAGTTTGAATCACTTATTATATGTATGAGATCTAGGACATTCTTAAATATTATGTTAAGTCCTCTGTTATTAATCGTACCTGCGCTTCGCAAAAACATATAGTTTGTGTACGATAGATTTTTGTTTGAATCTAGAATGTAAGCATATTCGTATTGTGTATTGTCTAGGTACAGTTGATAATTAAAATATTCTACTCTTTTGTTATATAAAGCTGACTTATGACAAAGTTTAAAAGTAGGAAGGCATATTATAACATTGGTATGCTGTACTTTTTGGAGTTGTTCTCTTATAAACACAATTTGCTGAACACAATTAGATGTTACAGTATAATCTTTTTCGCCAATATATGTAGATAATACAGAAGTCATCTAAGGTAAAATTCTGTAGTTTTCCTTGTAACTCACTGAATAATTGTTCGACCCCACCGCCTGTCATGCGATAGTGAAGACAGCCATTGAGATATCGGTTGGAGATTTTTTGTAAACTTGTATTGTTAGTACTTATGACACATAATTTCGGCGGTTCGGATGCGTTTTTTCGTGCCTCGCGAGTAGCTATTTCCGGCGTCGTCGGTGTGTCTCTTTGTTTCTCCTTAGTAGACTCGCTGGCGAGGTCGTGGCTAGTGTTAAATGTGAGAGAAGAACTTGGAGATTTGGAAGTCTGAGAACACGGCTGGAGACACTCTGTCGTCGGCTGTATGTTTGTCACCGTGGAGTGTAATTGTGAATATGAGGTTTTACAGTTTAGTAATTCTTGCTCAAGTCCATTAATTAATTGACTAAGATTTTTAATTTCTTGTTTGCATATCGTTTTTTCCATTGCCAATATTTTGATTGAGCTTTCCGCATGTAATTTAGATTTAAGGCTGTCGATCGGGCTCGCTATCGGCGACCGGCCCTTACGAAGCATGGGTTTAGGACGTTGCGGAGAGTTACATATGTTTTTTAATGTGTATAATTCTTGAGAGATTTTTTCATTTTGGCGCATGAGTTAATTTTTTTCGACGATTACATTTTGTAACTCATTTTCGGTGCTGCGGTGGTGCGGTGTAAGTTTTTCATACAAGATTTGTGTTACACACGGGTGCAGTTATTTCACGTATCGTGTGTTGCAACACTCGCTACGCTCAGGATTCTAGACTAGAACTACAAGCTAGTGAATGGATTATAATGGCTGAACCACGAGCGAAGCAAGTGGTTTGAAAAAATAATCCTGAGCGGAGCGTATGGTTCAAAAATAGCTCAATATAACGCTTGCTCGTGTTTCAATTCCACACACGCTGTTACAACTATTTGACACTTGCTATTCAGAAAAGAGTCATTGTTGCCCTCAAATGAGGGACCAAAGTTGTACTTTTCTTAGGAAAGTTTTATTGCTGCCTCAAATTAGGAATTTCAATTTGCGTCATTAAAGGTGTGTGTTCAGTATACAACCAAACCGATGGACCTCAATGCTTACGAGAGTAGGTATTGACCGACAATAACCATAGACACAATCCGTCAAGTGTCAGTGTCGAGAAAAGTCTTGAAGAAATATTAATTACGCAAAACAGCTACGGATAAAAATAAGTATTAAATATATTAAACAACCAACTATACAAGTGCACTGGGAGCAGAAGAGGGGCGCCCCTTCCACGTTGTGGTGACGACAGCGACGGGTAAGTCGGTCTCTCCTTTCTTTGTGGGTATTTGGGTTCATCGGGGTTTTTAGAATAACGCAGTATACAGTCCACTACTTTTCTCGTGGGTTTACGCCACATTTTCTGGTCCTTCGAACCGGATTAGATTCAGAATTAACCTTCTGGATTAGAACCTAATCCTAAATAGTCAAAATTTCTAAATTGTTCCCCATATCGCGAATCGCATTCGCTATTAATTACCCATACGCACATTGCGAATCGTATTATTCGCTATTTTCGATAGTACTTATTTTT
The DNA here is from genome assembly GCA_945867215.1 of Epinotia demarniana. Classification (NCBI taxonomy): domain Eukaryota; kingdom Metazoa; phylum Arthropoda; class Insecta; order Lepidoptera; family Tortricidae; genus Epinotia; species Epinotia demarniana. Next base: position 6,488,532 of record OX244262.1, read on the forward strand.
ATCCATCTTATTCCATCTGACAGAACTGTCCGTGACAGAACAATGGAAGGCGAGGCACAACTATTGTTGCAAATAAATGCGTTGACACTCAAAAAAGAATATTTGTTTAATAAGCTGCAGAAGGCTTACGATTTATCCAAAACAGTTAAGTTGGATAGTTTAGACTCGGTACAAAACTTCATGGTGCAGTTTTCAGAACTCGATGACGCTCGCAGCGACTTTGAGCATATTGTAATGGAAATTGCCATGCTTGAGATGCAAACAGACCCTAAGTTCAAACCTTCGTCAGGCCCATTAGATAGTTTCGATGATCTGTATTACGCTTGCAAGAAGGTAGCTTTGAACTGCAATCGTATAGGCCAGGAGCCAACCGACAAAATGATTGTTCAAAAAAGTGATGATTGTCTAGCTAGGCCGGTCTTACCAAAGCTAACTTTATTCGAATTTGATGGTCAAATGGAGAATTGGACCACATTTCATGATACGTTTGTGTCATTGGTCCATAGTCGCAAATTCGAAAACATAGATAAATTCCATTATCTGCTGTCCTGTGTCAAGGGTCCAGCACTGAATATGGTCAGGAGTCTGCCGATCACTGCCTATAATTATAATGTATTGTGGCAAAGTTTGCTCGATAAGTATCAAGACGTCAGGGCGTTGACCGGCAGGTATCTGGACAAAATGCTGAATTTCTCACCTTTGACGAAGGACAACGTCGCAAATCTAATGTCTTTCGTGGAGACATTTGACCATTCGTTAAAAGCGATTCAGGCCTTAGAAATTAAACATTTAGATGACTACCTGATTTGTCATTTAGCATTGCGTGGGCTAGACATTCATACTCGAAAATTGTTTGAAGAAAGTCGCGATCAAAACAAATTGCCGACCTTTAAAGAATTAATTATTTTCGTGAACAAACAAATCAAAGTGTTGGAACATACATTTCCGACTACCGGCTCCCGGACTAATTTCAATGGTCAACAAATCAAAGTGAAGTCACCTGTCAACTTCACAAATATGCAACCGAGTCATAAACCAGCCAGTTACAAATATTCGAACGCGACCTCGCCCTCGCAAAAGGTTGGATTAGCTGTTTCGCGTGATAATAATTCGAACCAAAACAAACTAACTTGCGTGCATTGCAATTCAAATCATCTGATTTATCGTTGCGAACAGTTTCGTAAACTGTTAGTTCAAGACAGGATTGACCGTGTCAATGTCTTGAAATTATGCACCAATTGTTTGAAAAGTGGGCATGACGATTCAAATTGCAAGAGCATCATGACGTGTGGAATTTGCGCTCGTAATCACCACTACTTGCTACATCGGGATGCGAGTGTGGCGCAGCAGGTGCCGGCCGTGCCGGCCCCGCAGCCACCCCGCGCTGCCCTGCACACAGCTTGGCCGTCGCCGTCGCACTCCGTGAGTGTGACGCCTGCATCTGCCGTAACCGAGAATCTTCATTCCGTGAATAAAAACGTGAATTTTTACGGTGTAGTGTTGGGGACTGCTCGTTTATAACTTTGAACTGTGCTCAACGTTTGGGCCTACGCCGCAACAAGTGTCCATTTACTGTGTCTGGACTAGGCGGTGACATTGTCAAGAACTTTGGCATGGTGACCTGCGACATGAATCCGTGTAAATCGGACGTTCCGAGTTTCCAGGTGGATATGGTTGTCGTTGAGAAGGTTTCATCCGAGATGCCAAACGTTTCATTTCCACAGGAAGTTGTGGATGAATATAAGAACTTCGAATTGGCTGACCCGTGGTTCTTCGAGAAGTCGTCGATTGACATTTTGCTGGGCAACGATGTCGTGTCAGAGCTTATAAAAGACAAGCCGATTAATGTCAAATCAAATATTCCGAAAGTGATTCCAACAGGTTTTGGTTACGTCGTGAGTGGAAGATTGTACAATGATGGCAAACAACAGTCACAAAACTTTCACTTGTCAGTTTCTCAAGAGAAGACTTTGGATAGAACGCTGCGTGACTTCTGGGAAGTAGAGGAATTGCCGTGCAAACCTGTGCTTAGTGCAGCGGATCAACTAGCTGAAGATATATACGCACTTCATCACTCTCGTGATGAGGGGGGGAGATATATAGTGCCGTTACCTTTCGCGCCTGATGCGCCACTACTTGGAGATTTCCGCGCTGCAGCTGAACGACGATTGCTATCAACAGAGCGGAAACTCGCACGCTCTCCAGTGCTGCAACAAGCCTACAACGATTTCATGTTGGAATATGAAAAGCTTGACCACTTGGAATTGTACACTGGTAGCGAACCAAGTAGGTATCTGATCCCGCCGAGCTCCAACGTCTCTCTTAACGATACGCAGCTGACAGGACCAAACCTATACCGTGATATAGGTGCCATTATAACAAATTTTCGATTATTTGAATACTGTTTCGCAAGTGATATTTGTAAAATGTATCGTGCTATCCTGGTACGTGAATCTGATAGAAAATATCAACATATATTATACCGATCGACCGCTGACGAACCCATAAAGGTGTATGAGCTGAAAACCATTACGTACGGGGTGAGTTCAAGTCCGTTCTTGGCTATCCGCACCTTGCTGCAATTAGCCAGTGATGAAGGTGAACGTTTCCCTTCTGCAGCTAATGTCGTTAGACAAGGTATCTACATGGATGATATTCTTTGGTCATGCGCCACGTTCTCTGAAGCGTGTGCGTTACTAGATGAATTAATTAATATGCTGCAGTGCGGAGGGCTAGTTTTAAAGAAATGGTCGAGTAACTGTGAACAGCTTTTCGAACGTGTTCCAGAAGAACATCGCGAGAAAACAATTGACTTTCAAAAGGACAGGGATGATGTTTCAATAAAGCTTTTAGGTTTGAAATGGTCCCCAGTATTCGATGCGTTTAGCTTTTCCTTAAATAAGCAAGATACCGTCAATACAAAAAGATCCGTCTTAAGGACGCTGGCATCTATTTATGATCCCGTTGGATACATTGCTCCTTGCACCTTCGTTGCAAAGTGCATTTTACAGGATCTTTGGAAGCTGGGCCTTGGTTGGGACGATCCACTGCCCGTAGAAGAATGCCAGCAGTGGGTAGAATTTATAGACCAGTTACCCAGGCTATCTGAGTTGCAGATTGAACGACATATTTTGCTTCCAGATGTCACTGAATGCGAACTGGTAGGATTCAGTGACGCATCTTCTCGTGGCTACGTTGCATGCATTTATGTTATTTCACGACGTCACTTGGAAGTCAAGTGCAGACTGTTAATTGCTAAGTCGAAAGTGGCACCTGTCAAAGTTGAGACAATACCTAGAATGGAGCTTATGGCTGCCACACTTCTTAGCAAACTTATGAAGTATGCATGTGAATGCTTATCGCGGATCAATGTGGCCAGAATCACAGCACTAACCGATTCGTCTATTGTATTGGCGTGGATACAAACTGATGCTTACAAATTAAAAACGTTTGTGTGTAACCGTGTTACACAGATACTAGAGTCAATACCTCCTCACGCATGGCGTCATGTCAACAGCGAGAATAACATGGCAGATGTTGCCTCGCGTGGTGTTACTCCATCACAATTCATGGCTTGCAGATCGCAATGGTTCGAGGGACCTGCCTGGATGTATGAGTATCATGAAAATTGGCCTGTATCTATATACATTAACAGAAAAGGTACTGAAATCCCGGAGATAAAGTCTAACTCCAATACATTCAATTTGTTATCTCAACAGACGGGGGAAGAAGATAAATTGGAATTTGTTGAACGTCTTGGCAACCAATTTTCGTCTTTTTCAAGAATGCAAAGAAGCATCGCATGGATATTGCGTTTTCTGCGGCGGTTTCGCGGTGATGCTTCTGTCTGCAGCCAAGAGGTCTTGACTACGAACGATTTGAATCAAGCTCATGATTGCTTAATTAAAGTAGTACAGGGCTCCTACTTCAAGAACGAAAGTGGGGCTTTGAATAAAGGCAAGACGTATATTCCTTCGTTAAGGAAACTTGCCCCCTTTATTGATGCTCGTGGCTTCCTGAGGGTGGGGGGTCGTATTCCTCACTCTGATCTGCCATACAATGCGAAGCATCCCTTGTTGTTGCCGAAGAAATGTAGGTTTGTGAAACTTTTGGTTGGATATTTCCACAAGAAATATTTACATGCTGGACCGCAAACCCTACAAAATATAATTAACCAGAGATACTGGATATTGTCGGCTCGTAGCCTCATTCGGTCAACTTTGTTGAAGTGTAAGACGTGCTTCAAATGTAAACCAACCCTGCTTCAGCCAAAAATGGGTCACCTTCCGTCGACACGGCTGCTGCCTGACAAGGTATTTGAACATGTGGGTGTTGACCTAGCCGGACCTTTGTACATAAAAGAAAGCTTACGGCGTAATGCAAAGATAGAGAAGGCTTATCTCGCAGTTTTTGTATGCTTCTCCACTAAAGCCGTGCATCTGGAAGCACTTTCTTCATTATCTGCAGATTGCTTCTTGGCTACCCTGGATAGATTTGTGTCACGACGTGGCCTGTCGTCACACTTCTATTCCGATTGCGGATCCAACTTCGTAGCAACGAGCAAGCACCTTGGCGAAGTGCAGAAATTTATGTCTGATAAAGGCAATCAGGAATATATATTTAATGGTTGTGCTCAACGCTTGATAAACTGGAACTTTAACCCTCCTAGTGCTCCACACATGGGTGGTTTGTGGGAAAGTTGCGTGCGCATAGCTAAATATCATCTTGTGCGTGCTGTCGGTGATAAAGCTTTGACCTTCGAAGAGCTTACGACAGTTTTCTGCAAAATAGAAGCCATAATGAACTCCCGTCCATTGTGTGCTCTACCGGCTAGTGATAATCCTAACGAGTTTAATGTATTAACGCCAGGACATTTCTTAATAGGTAAGAGTCTGACAGCTGTACCTGAGTATGATTTGCAAACGGTGCCTGTAAATCATATGTCACGATGGCAATATTTACAAAATTGCTCCCAATTGTTTTGGAAAAAATGGAGCCAAGATTATTTGAATACTTTACAGCAAAGGTCAAAATGGTTTGCCTCGCCGCCCAACCTTAATGTAGGAGACTTAGTTTTGGTCAAAGATGATCGCGTTTCTCCTTGCAGTTGGCCACTTGCAATTGTCCATCAGACACATCCCGGTTTAGATGGCATTGTACGTAAAGTTACCTTGAAAACGAAAGGAAATAACATAGTGTCGAGGCCTGTGAATAAACTCTGTCCTTTACCCTACACTAACTGACTCCCCTTTCCCTTTACTTCTTTTTTAGCCACAAGGGCCTTATTTTCTTTTCTTTTGTAGCGCTATCATATGCGCAGAAGCTCATTCCTCACTAATTTTGTTTTACTTCTATGCCTTTATGTTATGGGAAAGCTACATAGTGCTTTCGGTGGGGGGTGTTCAGTATACAACCAAACCGATGGACCTCAATGCTTACGAGAGTAGGTATTGACCGACAATAACCATAGACACAATCCGTCAAGTGTCAGTGTCGAGAAAAGTCTTGAAGAAATATTAATTACGCAAAACAGCTACGGATAAAAATAAGTATTAAATATATTAAACAACCAACTATACAAGTGCACTGGGAGCAGAAGAGGGGCGCCCCTACCACGTTGTGGTGACGACAGCGACGGGTAAGTCGGTCTCTCCTTTCTTTGTGGGTATTTGGGTTCATCGGGGTTTTTAGAATAACGCAGTATACAGTCCACTACTTTTCTCGTGGGTTTACGCCACAGTGTGTAAAGCAGTAAGTGCCAGTCGGCGGTCAAATTATTTCCTTGTCGGGCGTAAAAGTTGAAACCCTCGTTACGCTCAAGATTCTACTCTAGAAAACTTCGATACACTCGGGATTCTATTGTGGGATCTTTCGTTTCGCTCTGGATTCAATATTCCGCCCTCACCGTATATGATTTTGCTACCTTGAGACAGAATTTACTATGGAAGAGCGATATTTTTTATCATTGCAATGCCAAACTAGTCTTTGCTGAAGTCGAATGATAAAAACACGTGTAGATTTTGTGCATGTCTTTGAAGCGTTGAAACTGTTGTTGCTCGGTATAAGAAGGCCCAAGAGTCACACTTACGTCACGTTTCACGCTTAACTAGCACAAATGTTAGTAGAGTTACAATTGACTCGGTCACTTCTGAAGTGAAAACTTCTTTAGCGGCGCTGTGCACTTTTTGGGATGGGGAAAATTGTTAAACTCGAGACAGATGTCACGTGACCGTAAGATTCGTAAGGTGAGATATTCGGGCCGGGGGGGGGGGGCGCTGTGCTACTGTTGAGCTTTTAAGGTGTGTCTGAGTTTTCACTTCTGCCGGCACTCCCGGAGTGTAACCCCCCGGTCTTTTTTTTGTTTACTTTTCCCCGGTTGGCATTTACAGATACCGCAGTCGATTGTAGGAAGTGCGAAGTTGGCAACTCAGCAAGAAGCATATATGGAAGGGTAAAATAAAGCTCCACTTTGATCCTTAAAATAAACCCCAGTTTTTCATTCGTCCAACACCCGGACAAAAGCCGCGAAGAATTATCTGCAGATCTATCTCGAGACATTCGCTTATTGTTTCCTCGACAAAAGGGCGGGATGTCGGCGGCAATTGATCACGTAGCGCACGTAAGTGGTGGTTCCATGGATCAAGGAATAAGTCGTGTATTCTTGGACTTCAAAGTAGCCAAAACTCAAATGTCAAGTGACGACAAGAGAATCAGTTTCGAGTAAGGCGACTTCTGGAGTAGGAGGGAGAGAGAAGGGTATATTGCGCAGATTTCCTAACTTCTATTTATTTATTATCGGAGTACTAGTGCTCCGATAAGTGAGGAAATTTGAATCAGCTCTAAAGATAAAAAGACAAAAAAACGAATAAAAGCAACGATTTGAACTACAAATCAAAAATACTGGACGAGATAAAAAATGCAATGTGATAAAAATTATACTAGGGTTTCATTTTCCCTTTTGAGGTACTATCGATCCTAAATATACATTTACAATATACATACATGTAGTTAAAATTCCGATACCAAACTAATAAAAATGCTTGGTCATTTCACCCTCTACATTTACTCACTGAAACCTGAAATCCTACAATTGCATTACAAATGCAAATACGCAAAACATTTCACCTTAACCGACTCGAAAACCTTTTCAATGGAGTGGAGTTAAATTCATGTAAAAATGAAAAGTTCGCCGCTACAAAATATTCAAACGAAGTGGGACATACCTTTTAAAGTGTGCTTTTGAATTTCATTCGGTACCAACGCGATTTCATCATTCAAAGGCCGACATTTTACATTTTTACATTCATTTACCAACCTCGTATCTGGTTCTAATGACATTTTGTTCATCGACAATGAATGATGATCGCCCCGTAGCGATAATATAGGTTCAGGCAACACAGGTGGGGTCACGCACACAACAATATGTCATGTAATGACTTCGGGTTTTTTAATTAAATAGTGACATTTTTAACCGACTTAAAAAAAGGAGAAGGTTCTCATTTCTGTTGTCTATATTTTTTTTAATATGTTTTTTTAATGTTTGTTACCTCAGACCTCCGTCATTTGTGAGCCGATTCGTACATTTTTATAGTTTGTAAGTATACGCTTCCAGATTGGTCCCATTATTTTCAAAGATCTAGTTGGATGATTGGGATCCAAAAGGAATTGAGGGAACTCCTCGAATAGATTATAACTCGTGTATTTACCCCACAAATGTGGTGAAGTGGAACTGATGATGAAGACCACAGACTAAGTCTCTTGCAACTCCCCAAAGAAATTGCTTAAAACTATAAAAGTATGGCACAGATTCTGTTATGATTCCGTTAAAATAGCAACTAATGCAAACATTACACATTTTATAGCTTCGAGGAATTTTTGAGTGTCAAAGCGTAGCTTGTAGTTTGAGATTTATTTTATTACTAGCTTCTGCCCGCGACTTCGTCCGCGTATAAATTTTGGTTTACATGGTATTCTTATGTTTAACCATACTACATACTTATAACGAAATAAAGAAACGAAAATAAAGATTTCATTTCCATAGATTGTGCATATAACAGTTCAAATTCTCTTTGAATTTAAATAAACACCCTCACAAACTTGGTCGTCAATAATATTATTTAGATGCCCAAAGTATCCTATGCGAGCCCCAGGTCCGAAGATCCTAGGGCAAGCCCGACGGATACTCACTATCCTAAGGTGTCTTGCAAGCGAGACCTGAGGCCAAATTGCTTAGTGGTGAGGCAAGAGAGGCCGAAGGCCGAGCTTTTCATTGGAATTAAAAGCCTAAAGCAATCCTTCAGAGAGCGGTCTCAATGCGAGCTCGAGGGCCTAAGGCCCGATCCCCTACGTATACTCGTTATCTCCGAGTACCTTGTAAGCGAAACCAGAGGACCAAAGTTCTGGATGTAAACGGGGAGGCAAGCGGAGCCGAAGGTTGAGTTTTTCGTAGGAATGACAGGCCCTAAGCATGCTTTTAGAGAACGGTCGCTATGTGAGCTCGGGGGCTGAAGGCCCGTGGGTGAGCCCCCACGGACACTTACTATCCCTAGGTGTCTTGCTGTCAATCGAGCCCAAAGGCCGTCGCTTTACGTTGAAGTGAAAGACTCAAAGCATTCCTTCACAAAGTGCTTTAAATGCACCCCCATGGATGGACACTAATTAACTCCCGGTGTCTTTCAAGTTAAACCTGATGGCGAGCCCCCACGTACACTTAGTATTCCCCCTAGGTGTCTTCCAAGCGAAATTCAAGACCAAAGTTCCGAAGGTGTTGGAATGTAAGGCCCAAATCAACCCTTCTGAGAACGGTCTCAATGCGAGCAATGACCCCTAAGGACACTCATTATCTTCCGGTGTTTTGCAAATATCCCGAAGGTAAACGGGGAGGCCAGAGAAGAAGAACCGAAGCGAAGGCTGAGGTTTTCGTATGAATGAAAGGCCCATAATATCCCGCTCCTTATGGGCTTCCAATAATATTTCAGAAAGTCACGGGAGTTTTCTACATTAAATAAAATGATATCATATTACATATACTCAATACAGATACTCAATTCTCCGCGAAATGCCGTTTTGGCAAATTGTCCCTTGACGTTGGTGAACTATGATAATTCGAGATAAGTATTAAACTCAACCTTCAAACAACTTTAGATGACCTCTGATTTCATAGCAAATATGCGAAGGCAGAGATCAAGATTGCTGGTTTATCAATATCATAAACAGCGACGTCGTCAGAGACTGAAGTTCCATTATATAATTAGGTCTCTTACGTATAACAGTTACTAACGGTGGAGGTATCAATCAACCAATTTTGGTTAATATGTAGTGTTTAGCCGACTACCACTATTTTACATCCCGGTTTTTTCACGATTTGTTTGTATTTTGCTAAAAATTTGAATGGAGTTCTTTTTACTTTCTAGTCAATTATATGCTTGTCAATTTTCAAGTCTTTAGCTCATAGATTTAAGAAGTTCCCATACAAAGTTCAACCCCATTGTTAACCCCTTTGCATAATTATCTTAATATTTTTTATAGCCTATATGTTGGCCGAGAATTTGCTCCACAGATGAGTAAAGTTTGCATCAAAACCCGTTCAGCCGTTTTCACGTGATGCGCGTACAAACAAACAGACAAAAATTCTAAAAACTTTTGGATCATGTTCTGTTATCGATTCTAAGTATCCCCCGCAAACACACACACACAAACACACACACACACACACACACACACACACACACACACACACACACACACACACACACACACACACACACACACACACACACACACACACACACACACACACACACACACACTGCTCGCCTACGGCTTGACCGCTTTAGTTTTTAATGATCTTTGTATTTAATTATCTTAGTTTTTAATTATCACCGTTTTTCTCTATTAGAACATGTATTGTAATTCTGTGCATGTTAAGCTACACTCTGTGGAGGAGCGGTGTCTCTTGACACAGGTATCTCGATACTTAAAAAGAGACACCAACCTGTATTTTGTTAAGCATTTTATAAGTCAAAGAATAAACTATTTTTCATTTCAAGACTATTTTTCATTTTCATTCAACTTTCTTTCGAATATCTTCCATGTACAGACTTTCGACCGTCTTCAGCTTTATTATTGATAACTTTTCTTATTGGCTTTCTTATTGACCTTAATGTTGGTATTGAATTGACTTTATTTTATTTATATAATTATTTTTATCCCTTCAGCTGTGGCGAAAAAACATGGCCGCTTACCCACGTCTGTGGCACCCTCTGAGGGGCGCTCCACTAACAAGGTTTGTGGAGTGAAGTGATTTGGTAAAATTAAATTTTCTTTAGTTTTTTACATAATCACAGCCAGGATTTTGGATGAAACTCAATATTAAAGAATTATTATTATAAGATTCAAAGATTCAAAGATTCAAAGATTTATTTTGCTCGGAATGCAGTTACATAGTTTTTAAAATTACAATAATATATCATAGTCCAGTGCATTCAGCCTGCGTGCAGGCGTACAAAACATTTTTTGAGGAGCGTTATATTCCATAATAATAATCATAAAAAATTGCATTAACAAGTCAAAATTATAATAATAACAAATGCAAACAAGAATAATAATTTCAAATAATAATGAAATAAATAATGTCAGTCAGGTACAACAATGGAGAAGCGAAGAGAAAATTAAAATAATATATAAAAACATCATATCAATCAACATGTCAAACATAATCCAAAAATAATTTTACACTATAAAAGCATTTGTCGAGAAGCCAGTTTGTCAATTTGTTCTTAAAGCTATTTTGTCGTAACAATTTTAGGTCCTCAGGTAGTTTATTATAAATTACTATGCACATGTTATAAACATTCTTATTATAAATCATTTTGTAAGCACGCGGTTTGTATATGAGATTCATAATGTTTCGACGGGTCTGTCTCTGCATTATTTCTCCTCGTTTTTTAAAAAAGGTTTGATGGGTATTTATGAAAACACATATATCTCTTATGTATAGGCAGGGTAAGGGAAGAATGTGCAATTTTTTAAATAACGGTACACAAGAATCGTCCTGCCAAGCATTACAAAGAACACGAACACATTTTTTTTGAATCTTAAAGACTCGCTCTACGTCGACAGAGTTACCCCACAGAATCAGGCCATAACGAAGAACTGAGGACACATACCCATGATAAGCCGTCAGTGCGGTTTCCACAGAGACTGTGTCTCTCAGTCTTCGGAGGGCAAAGACAAATCGATTCAACTTGTTACATGTTTGTTCAACGTGACCTTTCCAGTGCAGGTGGCAGTCTAAGGTGAATCCAAGAAACTTGACAGAGGCCAACGTGTTCATTGTTATACTCTACTTTGATTGGCATACTATTTGAATTATAAGAATTGATTTGCATAAGTTTAGTTTTATTAATATTAATTTTTAAATCATTTATAGTCATCCAATTGGTAATGTCATTTAAAGAATTAATAATGTCCTGATTAAAAGTTAACTTGTCATTACATTTCACCATAATGGTGGTATCATCTGCGAACATGATGACTTTATTAGGAGTTGCGTTTGGCAGGTCATTAATGTAGATGATAAAGAGTAGCGGGCCCAAAATGATACCCTGTGGAACACCGGTATTATTGAATTTATAGTCTGATCTAAATACTTTCTTGAAAATAGCATTATTTGCTTGAGTAAATCTACTTATCTCTGTACATTGCATCCTGTCTGACAAGTAGCTTTTGATCCAGTCGAGCGCTCTACCTCTGATGCCGTAACGTTCAAGCTTACTAAGAAGTCTGGAGTGATTAACAAAATCGAACGCTTTTGTCATATCTAAGAAAAGCGACGCAACCGGAACATCATTATTTATGTTCTCCGTGAAGTATTTTACGAAATCAAAACAAGCATGAGTTGTAGATTTCTTTTCACGGAAACCGAACTGCTCCGGGCAGAGTATGTCAAATCTCCTTAAGAAGTTACTCAGCCGACCATAGAACGCCTTCTCGAAATTTTTTGAAATTATAGGAATTAATGCGATGGGTCTGTAATTACCTGGGTCCTGTCTGTCACCTTTTTTAAAAAGCGGCTTAACTATGGAGAGTTTCAATTCTTTTGGAAAAACACCTTCGACAAAAGACAAGTTTATAACATGCGCAAGCGGTAGGGCAATGTATAAGGCACTTAGTTTTAATATTCTTGTATTAAATTATCTAACTGCAGCGATATATCATCGTTACATTAAAGTCGTATTAAGGCTATCTCCTCGTCACCACCTCACCGAAGTTTACGACGTATTTTGGTTATTTTAAATATAATCAATTAGTTTTTTGGGGTGTTAAATGGGCTTAATTTGAAGAAATTTGTGTTATACTTATTCGAAAAACATAAAATGGCAGGCTCGTAAGTATTTTTTTTACACTAGACCATTTGAAATATTCTACCAAAATAATGCCTACACTCAGAAGTTGCTCGTGTAGGCTTCGATTTACATGCTTATATCTGAAGTGTTTTATACTGTATGTAATCAAATTCATGCCTGAACAATAAATATGGGTCATTAACTAGGTGTAACCGTAGCTTTTCTTATTGTAAGTGCAGCAGGTTTTATCTGAGAGTAAAATGAAAAAAGTATGTCTACTTTCATACAAAATAACCTCTTCCAAACGAGTGCAATTATCACAGCAACTATATTTTTTGAACCAAACAAATAAGGTTCCTTAAAATTCCCATTAAGTATACTTTTAGTTTAAACCATAATTTAACCATCAGTTAAACAAAAATCACATCAAAACATGATTTGAAAACGGTATAAATCAAGGTCATGATTAGTATAGAGTGCGGATCGTAGTGACGTCACGAGGTATCATGTGGGCATCCCTCGGAGGGAAATTCCCGGTCGGTTAGGTCCCCCTCTGAGGGGTTTGTTGTGATCGTTACCAACTTCAATCGATTTATTTACTTTCGGGCCATGGATAATCCATTTAAGTTCATTTTAAACAAATGTATGATAACTAACGGTAATTTTAATAGCTAATAGCAATATTAAATTATTAGAAAAGCGCTAAAAAACGTGTTGCCAAATTTTGACCATGAGTAGGTATGTCATGTTAGTCACGGTTTTATTACAGTTAACCCGCTGAAATAACACTTGTTTCTATGTAATTCTAAAGATTAATTACATGTTTACAAAAACTGTCCTTCTTGCACTAAAATTCAGCACTAAACCCACTAATTATCACTCGCGAACACCGACCGTGTCAAACGTGCCACTGACTATTTTAGACTAACGACTAAATTGATTTTTTCCTCCATTGGCCATTGAAGTTTTCGCTTGCTAGCTGTCTCACTGAATTGGCTATACGTTTTAATAGATTAAAGCGAGATCGATACACGAATGCCGGTTTTATTTCTAAGAAATTAAGCAAAGCCATTGCGCCCCTCCGAGGGGCGCTCCACCGACCTGCATGAAAAAATATGAAGCCCACAGAGGGATTAACACAGCTGAAGGGTTATCACTATAATTCGCAATATTGATATTATGTGTTATGTATAATATAAATATGAATATGAAAATGAAGTGCCAAAGGTCGCAGAATCACCTTTCTTAATGAATCGACAGAATTCATCAAATATTATCGGCCCACATACAGCGATCTAGTTTTTTCTGTAATAATCAATGTTCTTGTGGTAAAGTGGAAAGGAAATGTAAAAATGTTCATGTGGCTTGGCGGAGTACTGAATTGAAGTTGGTTAAAACTTTGCTTTTAAAGTAAATTATTTCGTACCGATAGCAAGTTCAGCAAAAAACTGTAAGCAAGATTTACTTAAAGTTTCTTCAAGTATAAGGTTATAGATATAGGTCATTGAATATTTCAATCGTAAAAACCAAAGTGAAGTTTTAAGTTCATATTTTCATGTATATTTATTAATCGTTAACTTGAATCACCAATTTGTTAATTTAAAACAATAATTTTAGCAATTTAGTACTCGACTTAGAGCTGTGTCTGTAATCATTCACCTCAACTCTACTGCCGTTACCTACCTGCTGCCAACCTCTGTCTCTCTCTGTATTTCTGTGTTTTCTTTTGTACCAGTTTTATCTGTGTTAGTATCAATAAAAAGTATTCGTATTGTATTGTAATTATTTTTATCAATTCTAATTTGTGTTTAGTTCATGTGATGCATTTTTATTGATGTTAAGTAAAAAAAAAAACAAAGCAAAGGTGAATAGGCTAATACTAAACCAGAGAGCTTTAATCTTATCCCCGACATATTCATTTCAAAGTCCAATATCTCAAAAACGGCTAGACAGATTTTGATGAAACATGGCTAGGAACACTTGGAGTAAAATTAACTATGACACAAAAATAACCGCATTCAAATCGGTTTATCTGTTTGGCAACTGCGATACCACAGACAGATACACAGATACCCCTCTTTTTTCGTCGGGGGTTAATAAGATAGCTGGGCATGAATGGGAATCCGAAACACGTCTGCCCGACCTCTAGTGTATTAACACTTGAGCCAAAATTTCATTTCACAGTCTTAACTTTGCTAAATTTGTCGTGGTGACGAATTATGCCTGTGCTTTATTCACATTACCCTCAGGCACCCGAGACTTGCAATTTTGTGCAGCTGTGCGCACAGTATTAAACTGTCCAGACGTGATGGCAGGAAATTTTGCTATGACGTCACCATATTGTCGGCAATTCCCTGAGACATTTTAGATAATTCTGTACAGTGACCTCCTTACGTACCTAATAGCTATTCTAATGTCTGATTGATAAAGTTCTCAATGGTATGCATATGTTAATGTTAATCCAGCCTGGCGCAGTTGGCTTTTAGGAATAAAATCGATAGCTTATATTTGAATTGACACTAACTGAAGACAAAGATTTATGCGTTAAATTATAAACAGTTTTGACAGCTCACAATTTTTCGACAGGTTATTAATTATTTTGTAAACCGACACAACATATATTATGAGCAATCTAACGGTTGTCATTTACATACTTTCACCCTGTCCAAAATTAAGTTCTACTTTTTACCTATTAGGGTTCCGTAGGTTCTCTGACTTTGTAACATCCATTAAATCATATATCTATATATCTATATATCATATCGCTATATCTATCGCTATATTTACCTGTTAACCCTCCTCCGTATCACTTTGTGCCGTTTACTCTTAATGAAATAATCATCGCATGCAAACGGATAAAAAGAAAGCAGTCGAAAGATATCAACGACATGTCAACGCATACAATAGATAGCTTGCCTCCGACTGTTGTTTCTCTGCTCCTTTTGCTACTTAACAATTGCATGCACGCAGGCATTTATCCTGATATTTTGAAAGAAATTAAAGTTCAGCCTATTTATAAAGGGAAAGGTGAAATGCACTTGCCGAAACATTATAGGCCTATATCACTTATACCTATAATATCTAAGATCTTTGAACGCTTGATTAGTGATAGAATAATGAAACATATCGTATCAAATAACCTCCTAAATCGCCAGCAGTATGCGTACCAACCGGGCCGGTCGACCACGGACGCGGCGCGCGAGGTGGTGGCGCGCGTGACCGCGCATCTGGAGGGCGCCTTCGAGATGATTGATCATTCGCTCCTCCTCGCCAAGCTCTCATGCTACGGCTTTACAGGCAGTTTCCACAAAGCCATTGCGTCGTTCCTGGGAAATCGAAAACAGCGCACCTATGTCCTCAATACGGGGTCGGATCTGGAACCGATTGGTGACTGCGCCGTGCCCCAGGGATCTGTTATGGAAAAAAACCTGTTTCTGATTTTAGTAAATGATATTACGACTGCCTGTAACGAGCCGGAGTATGTGATCTTCGCCGATGATACGTGCATCATAGTCAGTGCTGATGATGTGGCAACCTTGAAATCTAAGCTACACCTTGTCACGTTGCATATGTCTGAGTGGTTCTCTGCAAATGGCATGCTACTAAATGTAGAAAAGACGAACATTATACATTTTAGTCTAAAAATAAAACATAGCCCACTAAACATAACCACCAACAACACCATTGTACCTCAGGTAGAAGCAACTAGGTACCTAGGTTTCGTAATTGACTCAGGGTTGACATGGTCATCACACATTGACTATGTATGCGACAAGTTGTCCGCCGCGTGCTATGCACTGTCTCGACTCGCACCTACTTTGTCTCCCAGTAACTTGAGGAAAGCTTACTTCGGTTACTTTCACTCAATTCTAATTCAAGGGGTAGATCTGTGGGCAATGTCTGCCAACCGTGACAGAGTCTTCAGAATTCAAAAGCGAGCCTTGCGAATCATCGACCGTAAACCAGTAGACCATCCCGCGAGAGACATATTTAGACACCATAACATCCTAACGTTACCAAGTGTATACATATTAACTGCTTGTTCACACATACGATACAACCTACATAACTATAAAACCTACGGTCAACCCACCCAAAGGCCTACGCGCAGGCGGCACCTGCTGGAGCCCCCGCGCCGGCGCTTGGCTAAGGCTCGCGCGGCACTCAGCGTTGCCGGGATCCATATATATAACTGTGTGCCCGAACACATTAAAACAGCTGAGAGTGATGCCTTATTTACAAAGAAACTAAAGGCATTGCTTACTGACCTTGCGTGCTACAATGTAAATGAGTTTCTCCAAAAAGATCATTGACCCTAACACAGGCCAAATCTTTTTTTAATATGATTATATTCTGACTTGTAAATGAGATGTACATTTATCAATAAATAATCTGAAATCTGAAAATCTGAAATCAACACGCGCGCGCCAACTATAGTGCGTTTTTAGCATTAGAAAGAAGGATATAGCACGAAGCACGAGGTATTTTATATAAGACACTTTATGCCACTCAACTGTCAAAGTATCTCAAACAGCCATTAAAAAAGACTTAGGTACGTTAATGATGTCTGCCCTAAAATGATATAGGTGTTTTCATTATTTATATCTAAATAATACTTACAATTTTTACATATTTATTTTTAAAGTATTTATTTTTTTAACTCTGTTATTTTGAATTTCGTTATTCAGTTCTGGGAAGGTTGCATAATAAAGAACCTAAAGAAGAAGAGGTTTGAAACGATCGGATCGTTTCTTTCGCTGTCAACATTGTCAAAATTGTCAATCGTATCTCACGTTCTTTTTCTTGTTTTCTTGGTAATGAACAAATTGTTGAAGATTACGAGATTATTATACGAGTATCTATTTGTTAATTAATATTATGATTTTTTTTTCGCTGTGTGTTGTGCCGTGCGGACTGCGATGGACCAACGAGAGGCAGGTCCAATAAGTGGCTTGCAAAAACACCGACTACTCGTAGTTCTCCCCTGAACGTTTTGCCTTCACCACAAGCAAAGAGACAGAAACAGAGTCCATTAACAACAAATGAGAAATATTTGGTGGTGAACATTTACAAGTTGGTGTGTGAACTTTGCAGCAAGGATGAATTTTGGGGTAACATCTAATATTTGTCCAGCAGCAAGGGCAAAGCAGAAAAGGTTGACGACGACTGCTTCTTTATTTACCGTATTTCTAATCCTAAAAAAAAAACAAACTGTAAACGTTGAGGTTGCGTCGCCCAAAGTAGGAGTTAAATAATATACCAAGTAGGAACCATTTAACATGGCCGGGGCCTTGACTCTAATAAAAAATAGGGTTTTAAAGACCAAGTCACGCAAACGCGTCCCTGGATTGAAAAATTGCTTTTAAAAACCCATCATATTTTTGAACAAGCTATATAACGAAACTCCACACTATATGGGTTAACCGAAAAAAAAGTACATCCCCACTTAATGTGTAGAGAAAATACCTTAAAAAAACTTTGTATCATTTTGTCGAAGTGATTATTTTTGGAATACCGATTACAAAATGTGTAGTAGTTATCGTCACTGAGCTAATCCGCAGACGGACGTGCAGGCGGGCTTGGCGTAACTATAAGGATTCCTCGTTGACTACAGAACCCTAAAAAAAGGTTAGCAATTGTCTCCTTCTTTTTTCCCTGAAACGCACCTGCGCACGAATCAAACCGCTACTTTGTTCAGCATGGACCCGTGAATATACGTTAGATGTGGTTACATCCTTAGTTTCAGTTCGAGTTACGATTCAGTGCCGACTGGTTCGAGTTTTATGGCGGGGTTTCTTTGAATAATGCAACAGCTGGCGCGTGAAGCCGGCTACAGAGCTAGGCGGTGGCTCAAAAACAAGCGAAAAACGGAAATATGCCGTTCCTTATACAAATCCGGGATGTTCACGGGGATGGCATAACATCATCATCTGGTGATTAAGGTCGCCAAAGCTCCCGAGAATGTTGTGTTGAGAGTGCGGGATCCGTGTTCGTCTGTAGCTACATAGCTACAAGAGAATGCAGAACCGGTAGTGTTTCTACTATCAACACAACGAATCCGCAAATAAATAACTGAATTATTAAATAAGTGATTTCTCTGAAGTCACAAACGTCCATAGGTGACGGTGTCTGTTTACCATCAAGCAAATCGATATGCTCCTTTGCCGCCGTCGTAGTATAAATAAAACTTGCCGTTCCATACACAAATACGAGAAGTAGGTATATGCCCGGGAACGGCACGTCATCATATCCACGCATGCACACACGTCCACACGCACGTCCATAAAGGACGAAATTTCTTACTGCTAGGCACAAGCCTCCTATGGATGAAAGGGAATTACATAAAATGAAATAAATGAATTTTCATTCTACAAGTAGGCCGCAATGTCACTTTATCAAGTCAAAATTCTACTACCAGCGTTTCTGAAAAAGAAGACTACTGTTAAGAAGAAAAGCCGAAACAAACTCAACAGTGTTTTTTTGCCAAAAAAAGCTTATTACCGTAAAATGGGGTGAGTAGAGATCGCGAAGAGAGTTGGGTTATGGATGAGAAGAGAAGGGAAGATAGGGGGGTGAGATGGGATTTTAAGGCTACTACTGTATAATAATATTCATAGAAAAAAATCTCGATCCAACAATCTTCCAAAATCACCTATGTATGAAAACCTATCTCGCCCCAACTACGAGGGACTACGGGGTGAGGTGGGATTTCGTGTTTATCGTTAAATTTATGAAATGGAACTACCCAAAATCATAAAACAACTAAAATACAAACGTCCGGAACACTTATTATATACAATATTCAGTTTGCATATGTAAAAATAAAATGTTATCGAGGTTTGAATGTCAGTTTTGTCCGTACTCACCCCGTTTTACGGTACAATGATAGTTCTTAACCTACTTAAAATAAGTCAATCTGAATATGAATACGAAGAAAAAAATCATCAATCATAATGCGTTGTTCTACAAGAAAACATGGCCGAATAAGCTACATGAGTGCTATTATTTAGGCCCTAAACCACGGCCATGCATTTCTGTCCGTTAGATAGTCCTCAACCCTGTTATAAGTAATGGGTAGGTAGTCCCCTGGCCTAGTGCGAGTCCTGGAGTCGGCGGCATGTCTCTTCACAAATAAGTTTTGTAAATGTAAGTACACAGGAACACTTACCCTATGCATTCCTGTAATGTAGTCATATGTAACATGTCCGTATTAGCAAACACACGAGTAAATAAACCTCTGAAGTTTTATTTATAGTGGGAACAATACATTTAAAGAACCCTACAGAATTGAAAGAGGAGGCCGTAAAAAGAGCAATATTTCGGCCATCACGAAATTTTACATTATGGACTTGAACCACCAAGGCGTATTTTGAAATTGAAAACATTCATGATTCATTCCAAGGTATCTAAAGTATCGTAAATTAGTCTGCATTAATACTCCCTTCTATTTGTCGTCGTTTTCACTCTTTAAAGAGTGGTCGTCTTCATCATTTCAGGTGTTGGTAGCAAGCTTCACAACACGCCGTCATTCCACTCTGACAGTGTTCCTTTTGTTTGCATGTAGTGATGCGTCTACTGAAAATTTAATATGGTCTGTCAATCAGGGACCCGCCCGGTATCCCCTTCGAGGGTTTTCGAAAGGGTTTTTCGTAAAGCTTTGCTTACCAAAGCCGATGCTCTTCAAAACCCATTCATTTGGCTATTAAAGCGCTCCAATACGGTATCCCCTTCAAAGGGTTTTTGAAAGGGTTTGCTTACCAAAGCCGATGCTCCTCAATACCCATTCATTTGGCTATTAAAACACAATGAAAGGGTATCCAACACGAGGAAGCGCTTCAACCCTTTAAAATGCGCTTAAAAAAGCCTTTCGAAAGGGTTTTTCTATTAGTAACGGTAGCGCCCCGTAAGGGAAACCCCTTCATACGGCTAAGTTAAATGAATGAGTTTTCAATCAATAAAGCACAGCAAGTGATTTGTGCTATTAAACCAACGACTAACCCGTTCAAAGGCTTTTTTCTGGGATGGGGTGGGCGGGTCCCTGCTGTCAATCTTATCGGTTACCTGCCTCGCGATTCGATGCCTTCGACTTTTTCCTGGATCACAAATCGCTCGATAGCTACGTCTCCTCAACGACATATGTGCCCGAAAAACTATAGATGATAGATATTAGCTGTTGGAATTAGAAAAAGGATACGTAGTATAGTTTTAAACTTATTCTATTTAGACCACACCCGAACTGTCAGCATACAATTCAATGCAAAATATCAAAGTATTTAAATTTGTAAAAGAATTGAATACGTATTCAGAAAAGTCAGTCGAAACAATTAGTCCACTTTGGGTTGCACAGTTATTTGAAAAATGTTTGACTTTAAAATTCACTGCGTTACATTTTATGTTATTTTCCTATCTTCCTCTGTTTTAATACCCGTCGCAGCCTCGCAAGAAAGAATTCTTAAGATGCTGCTTTGAAAGAATCTTTCTTGCGCGAGGTGAATACCTCGGCATTTTATCTTACTTCCCGACGCGCTAATTATATACTGCAGAAATATTTGAGTTCAGCAATTAATGTTTTTAACCGTCTATGGGTTAGGATAGAAACGGAATCAATGTCTACAGCAAAAACTTAACCAACCTCTCTTCCCAAAGATGTCGTAGTTATGGCTGAGATCCTGGAAGAAATTTGCAAGGTACTTAATAACTCAGTAACATATTGGTACCGATAGTGGGATCGGCGCAAGTCTAGTCGTTGTGGTCTAGTCTTGAATACATATGAGATCATGAGCTAATCGCCTTATTATATGTTTATTTGTCAACCATTGTCACGGTTTTCAATCTGAATGGTCTAGCGAAGGGTATGGACCACCATCTCAAGAGACTCGCTAGATCAAGATGGCTGGGTCAAGACGCAGATGCAGAAGGCGTTATTACAGGACTCTGCTTGGATAGACAGCAGGCTCCTATCTCTTTCGCCCTGAGGGGTGATCATGTAACTTTTCGTCCGCACGTTAGGACAACTCAAATTTTATTTTCCCACACAAAAAGTGACATATAGACCTACGTGACGTAAGTGCAATGTGTTACGGGACCGACTTTATGTTTTGTATTTATAGTAGGTACCTATCAGTATATTTTAAATGATTATAAACGTGTTAAAACTACATTAATATTATAATTGCAATAGTGTCTATTTAAAGTACTCAGCTGCTCTGTATTAAAAAAAATGTAATTAGCGGCCGAGTGGGGCCACAAAGGTCTAATGCGCTTACAACTGTCGTGTATTTATTCGACTCAGTGTGGGGCCATGACAAACAGAGGAAACGTCACAGAATAAAGATGAAAAGTCTGTGAGATAGTTTTATAAGTTTATATGTAAATGGGTAATCTCCGGAATCATTTCCCGATTTAAAAAACTCAATGCTTCAGCTTTCACGGTTTTTCTATCGAGAAGATAAGATATCTGCATCAGTATTATTTTTGTTTTGTGGTTTATGCCTCGGTTCCTCCATATCTTCTCGAGAAGTTTCACCACAGTGCTGGCCATATGAGTTCTTCTGACTACCTTTTGGTATCAGTTACTGTCCCTATACTTATTTGAGAGACCTCAGTATACTTTATGTATCACAAGATCCTGCAACTCGTTGGTTCTCAACATGGTAAAAAATACTGAATGAATACTATGGTTCTTTTAATAAGACAATACACCAACCAATATCATTCGCATGTCATCTAAATGTGTCAGTAGCACGTTTTGAAATTAAGCTCCAGTCAGCGTTGGTTGTAAGAGACTACGATTTACTGTATACCCTGTAGAGTTAACAAATAAGGTTCAGTGTTCCAAGATATTTCAAATGAAACGGATAAAAAAAGACGGATAGGACGGTTTAGGATTAAGATGGATGAAAAAAAAGGAAGGTGTTATGTTCTACCTTCTTTCTTTAAGAGGGAAAAATAGCTTTGTAGCAGCTAGCAGCTCGCGACTGACAAAAAATTGCTTTTTTGATGAAATTTCGGTTTCAGGAGAACACGTTTTCCACCTAAATCTTAACAAAATATTTTCATTTTGATGTCGATCACTTGAGCTATTTCTAGGCTTCTAGTTTCTTGTAGGTTTATAGGTTTCACTTTAAAAATAAAATAAAAAAGTGAGTTGCCTGTAAGTTTGAATTTATTGCAAATTTCGATAAAAGGAAAAATATTTTCTTTTTTTGTATGGACGAGTATTACGAGGTTATTAGTGTTGTATGTAGAGTTATATCGTGAGCACCTTGTGCACTTAAAAGGGAACTTTTAAGTGCACAAGGTGCCCACGATATAAGATAGGTAGGTTCTTTCTATCTTTTTCGCATTAGTGGTCCGCATAAGAAAGTTATGTGCGTCTTATGTAGGTACGTTGTATTTCTGTGGGTCGATTGCGTAACGTTTCGTTCGCACGTCGGGTAGATCTATATGTAATAGAGAAAATACCGTATATTATCCGTTTAAGTGTGTCGTACCAAAATTATGTTAATCTTGATTGTAGCTTTGGAGGTTTATAAGTTTGTATGTACAGGGTAATATCCGGAAGCACTGGACCAATTTCAATTATTTTTTTCTGTTGTGTACTTATACTTAGTTATAAAGTGTGTTGCCGACCCTAGGTAGACACTAATGGAGGACGCATAGCTGTTATTCGCTACACGCTAATGCGGCTCACCCCGCCGGTCACCCGCCACGAAACTAGACCTCATCCTACGCTTAGTAGCTACACATCGCGGTGTCAAGATATATTTGTGGGTGAGCGTCGAGGTGAGCTTAAAACAAGTTACAGAATGGGGGGGGGGGCAGGTCTCTCATCTACCACCGGGAACTCAACACCACATACTTATAGAGTAAGTAGTGATATTATTATGGCTGCGATCGCATATGAGGTTGTACGAGTACAGTACTCGTATTACAACCTTATTTGCCCAGTTGGGCTGCTCCAAATATAAGTGAGATGACATTTCGCTGGACCCTGCAACTCTAAAATCTGTTTTTTTTATCTGTTCCTGTATTTAATGTGTATATGCTCTACTCTACAATTGTAGAAGATTGTGACTCAAGTGAGCAAAGTGTCAATTTTGCGTCGGAGCGGAAGATTCTATGAGGACCGAAATGACTTTTTCTGATTATCAGGTTTGAAATATTGATTCTAATACGTTATTTACGATTGGTCCAATCTCTTTCAAGGAAATATGCCCAAAAACAGCGAGAAGAGAGAAATGCTTAGTAAAATTATGTGAAAAATGCAAAGTCATGAATTAACGAACATTTGATTATTTAATGGTTTCAGCAATGCAAAGACTGCGTGGGTTGGTCTGAGATGCGAATAATTTATGGACTGAGGGTGAACTAAAATTAGGGACTTCAGCTTTATATGTTTAGTTCCCTTTTCATGAAAAGTTCTGTTACGGGTACTTTACAGAATTCCGAAGAGCCATTGATGTTTTAGGATATATTACATATACTAACCTAACCTATTTAATTGAATGTATTGTAAACATTCCATTTAAAAATTATCTGCTTCCAAATTCATTTAGCGGAAAATGGCGTTCGGTATTTTGAAATTTAGGAATAATGATGGTTTCGGACGAATTACTATACGGGTATTTTGGTCTTCCCCTTTTTACAATACATTATCCGAAACGCAGACATGTCGAGCAAACGGGCCACCCCCAAAGTACTAGCCTAGAGAGGGACCATGAAAATGAGATGGGAATACGACATAAAGCTATGCACCTAGAGCAAGGTTGCACAAGAGCGGAGTGAGTGGAGAAGGCTTGGGCCTTGGCCGAAAGGCAGACAAACACAAAAAAGTGCTAGTGGAATGGTAGCAGCTGCTAAATTTAAACAATGTTAACGTCTGTAAATAAGCTGTTGTCCGCGTTAATCGCCTTGCCTGATCCCCCAGGGAAAAAAACGGTTAGGTTGTTAGGTGAACTGCGAACCTACAGCGCGCGAGACGAGCGAGCGAATCGAGCGTGACGCGGTAGCGTCCGGCAAAGCACCATAACCGAACAATTATTTATTAATTATTTTATATTCTATTTAATAATAAATTGCCGCTAATTCCCCTGGGTGATCGGGGTCATTAAAGTGGATAACGTGGTAAATAAACAGTTTTAATTTTATTTTTAGTGTGTTTCCGTAGCGGGTGGTAGGAGGATGCTGTGCTTTCAGGCCATTTTTTCTAAAAACGTATTTTCCCTTGTTATCTGCTTCGCGCTTTAGTTTTTTAATCTTTTTCATGGCACGTCCCATACTCATCAATCTCATCATCCACCGAATAGCGTTATTCCCGGTTGTGCCTCAAAAGAGCCCGGGCTCCGCTTTGACACCTTATCCCAGGAATTTGCATAGGCACTAGTTTAACAAAAGGGAATGCCATCCGACCTTCCAACCCAGAGGGTCGAATCCGACCCCACGACCCTTTAATATTATGGATACTATTTTTGCGAGCCCCCGTCTCCGCTGTTGTTAAATAAGAGAGGTAGGGCACAACACAACCATCTCACTCATATTTGGGGCAGCGGAACTGGGTTTATAACTATAATTATTACAGAATAAAAAGTAAAGAAAACATACCCATATTTATCCATAAGGTACAAGATTAAAGCTTCGATCCCCATCAAGACGACCTGCGGGTTGTAATACACTGATTAAGCCAAATAGATCTTATACGTTCACAATCGGATTCAAAATATATCCGCGCGTCTGGTGGCCGCGTTACGGGATAGAGTTAATTACAACAACTTCAGAGAGAATCACAAATGCAATTAGTTTGGTGCGTGTGCCCGCGTCGGGGAACGTATGACCCGGCCCGTTCCCATTGTCTCTCGACACGGCAATGTGTCGTTCTCATCTCACGGAAAGGGACCTTTTCAATTGAACGATCAGCGAAGCTTTCTGCTGTCCGGCTATTTTCCTCTGCAGATCGCATTTCTCGATTATCGTTAAATTTTGTGAGCAGGTTCAATATATAATATATTAATTATTTTTGTCTGCAGAGTGTACCAAAAACGGGATGTCTACCAATCAAGGGTATACCAGTTTCTGATAAGAAAAAATTAAAAGATTTTCTTTTTGATGCGATTTTTTTCAACATTTGTATGGAGCAGGTCACCCCAGTCGGCCAACGCACGCTCGATAAAAATGAAAAATAAATACCGCGTAAAAATAAATCTCTAGCTTTTTTCTTATCAGAACACGATGCCTGTTATGCCCTTGATCGCTTCACACCCCATTTTTGGTACAGACTATATAATAACTATTTTTGTTTAAAAATTTGTTTATAAAAATGTTTAAATACTTCATATAAATTTTACTTTTTATGTTTACTAAATTACTCTAAGTAATTAGCTTAAGATTATGTTTCTACCTGACGATTTGAAAGTGCTTGTTACTGGGCCACTTGAATAAATATTAGTTTGAGTTTGAGTTTGAGTCTATGTACATATGTCATGTCTCGGTCTTTTCACTCGAAAAACACAACCCTCCTTCTGGGGAAGTTGGGTAAAAATAGGTATGAATAGGATTACCCATCGATTAACAGATCTACCCGCTTGACCACGATCGCCCGTTTCTTTCTAATTAGAACGCTTGGAAAGAGACGAATAGTCTATTTCGCCGCGACGAAGGTCCCGGGCCGTCCATTGATAGCCATGCTGATTCGTTCAATGGTAAGTGCTGTTTGTTTCGTAAGCTAGCATACAAAGGTACCTATGAAATATATACCTACTGAAAAGTACAATGGAAACAAGTATTTCTACGTAGCCATGTAATTGGTATAGATAATGGTATAAAAATACACTTTGCCGTAGTGCAATCATAAAGTTAAAAGCATTTGAACGGTCCAGAAGAACATTTCCTTGAAGCAACCCAGTTATTTATTGTTTTTCTTTTTACGTTGTGACCATTTGTGTCTGTAGATGACGATATACTTTATTCTAACACACTTTATTCTAAATATTGTGAAAATGTTGCTAATAGGCGTGAAATAACAATTGATTAACATATAAGTATATACTTTTAGTGTACACGTAGTTAGCATACACGTCAGTATCGATGTATAAAGTTGATTGTGACTCTGCCTACGAAGCTGGGTTCGTATCCCGGTAAGGGCAAGTATTTGTCTGAAAGCATGAATATTTTGTTTCTGAGTCTGGGATGTTTTCTAATACCCATAACACAAACCTTATTGAACTTACCATGGGACTAGGTAGATTTGTATTATTTATAGTCCGTAATCTTCACTTCTAAAATAATACTGAATTCTCATCAAAGTTAGTTTCATGTCCTTAGTGATGCCAACTGAATTAATTACGTCAATTTAAAAACCTATACGGAATTACGTATCACAAAAAGGGCCGGTATTCTCCCAAGATATCAGCACAATGATACACAATTAATGGTGAAAAAAACCCCAAAAATATTTACAAGACCACAAATAACTGCCATTAAGGACGACAAAGGATGTATTAATCAGAACAATTTTTCTTGGACGAGGGAAAAAAGAAGCTCATTCTTCGTAATGCCGTGCCTAATCCTTCTCAATCAAGATAGGGTTGCCTCGTTGACGGAAATGGCGGACTTCCGTTGCGTATTCATTAGGGAATCGCTGCGACGAATGTCTGGGAATATGTTGGTGGGATTAGCCGTTGTGTACACGGAAAGTTGATGTTTCGCGCACGCTGTAGAGGTTTTGTTCAAAATATGGTGAATTTACCGGATTCTTGTCTATCAAGCTACAACCTTGCTATTACCACCCTACGTTCCTTTGATTAATGCTAACGCATGTGAAGGAAGGTACATTTAAGTAAGTCTTTTCGGGAAGGTCACCTTCTAATCAAACTACTCAAGAGTATTTTATAAATTTCGGTATTTAAAAATATTTTTTCTATGCAATTTCTAGATTTTCTCTGATGTAATAATCAACATAGCTCACTCGTATCACAACATACTATTTTATTATCAGGAGATAAACATTACAGAAAATACTCGAAAAGATTGATACCTTTAATTTATGTTTGCTATTTTAAGATTTTTAAACTGATAAAAACGAACAATAAGCACGTTGTCTGATTGTGTCGCCCGTGACAAGCAAGTAATCCTTGCAAATTCTTACTAACGGAGCATTTTTGACGTTTGATAAAAAGAAGCTGATTTGAATTTTGTCAAATACCGTATTGTCCTAAGGGGTAGTTGCGTAGCTTTTCGAACGAGCGTTAGCACAACTCAACTGTTGAACATTTTAGACACTTCATTACATAATTGTTTAGGCATGAACCTATGATTACTCTCTTCTTTTTACTATTTTTTTTATTATGATTAGAAATCAATAGATCGTACGTACGTAGTGTGTCTAACTATTTCACTAAATTCGTAATAAGTATCCGTAGATCAAATAATAGTATTCCCTAATAAGGCGGGGAAATTGATTGTCAATTTTTTCCCAAGCTCCCCGGGTTTGTGAGTAATAAATGTTTCCGGCACGGTAAGGAAAACATCGTGGGAAAATGCAGGTTTTGCGCCCGCTATACGTATTCCTTATACTATCACGCTTCAGAGTGGGCCTAAAAAGATACATTTTTGCCGAAAACATCAGCCTGCGTTAGTGTAAGAAGTCTAATGAAGCCTGCAGTGTGTTGCGTAATGATTTAAAAGAGCATTCGGGCTTCGAGCATTACGATTGTCATTTTTACCACTCACGAAAAAGTAGTAAATATGTATGAATATTTAATTTTGAATACAATTGGGCTAGTCTTGTTTACAACTATTACTAAATCGATAGCATAAGTAGTTCTTGAGATAATATATGTGACAGACAGACTGAGTCGTACCAGAAGGGTTTCTTAAGCTAATCCCAAGATTTGGTATAGGCACTAGTTTTGGTATAATACTAAAGAAGGTAAAGTACATTTGTGGCTGGCGTCTTGCGGTAAGTAACATTATATCAAAATTTGTGTAGGGAGAAACCCTTATGGCACAAAACCCTACAGAAAATTACAGCTCGTGCAACATAGAAGACCTCACACAAATCGACCTAGTCGCTAACTAAGCAAAGCTTGTACTATGACTACTAGACGAGGATATAGTGAATATAAATAGATAGATCCATTGTCAGAAATATAGAGAACATCCAACATTATTGAAAAATAATTATGTTCAACTCGCTTATAATTTACTTACTGGGATTCAAACCCAAGCTATATAATGGCCTAACACATTCGTACATTCACGCGATTACCTACCCTGCATTTCATCATGTAAGATAGACTCTTTTCTCCAATGTGTTTTAACTGTTTCATTTGATTGATCAACGTTTTACTCTATTTTAGCGTGGGTTTATTTATTAAAGCAATGTTTACCAGCGGAATAGAGTTTTGATGGATTGTGATGTACTACAGTTTGAACATGCATGAATGTTTGTACATGCATCGCTAATGCAATTTCAGGTTCTGTCTAGTCTAGGGTACAAGGGAACACGTTTTGCAAAGGTAAATTACTCGTATGTTTTGAAACCATTCCAAATTGCATTGTTTTATGAAGCCGTACAATACACAGTACGTATATAACACAAATATTCTGTATTGTTTCGTGTTTTGCTGACGAGAGTCTATTAGAAGGCTGACGCTGAAAACGGAGGACCGTGACGACTCGAGATTGTAAAGTTACTGTACATGTCGCATACAATGTTTTGCATCACAATTTAGACGAAACAAAATAAATAGAACAAAAAAAAAGTTCATTTTTTTCGGCATCTTATGAGCTATATTATGATGGAACACACCTAATTAAAAACAGGAGACCGACAAAATGTATCCCCTCCTGCCGGCTCTGCCGTAATCAAGCAAAAATTGAAGCGGCAGGTAGCTAGTAGATATAATAGGTATTTGAGCTGCGCATCTGCTTCAACCACATATGGTGCACTGACCAAATACACAAACTCCTAAAGTAACAATATACGTATTGCATATATATGGATATTTTGTATCCATATCAATTCATTTAAACGGGCAGGTGGCGTCGGTGGCCATCTGCGATCGTGAGTCGCATTCAAACGCCAATGTAGAACTGGTTTAATATTCCTGTCTGAACCTACTGCAGCCGAGATTTGCTGCAGGTTACTAAGAAAACAGCGAGACTACGTTACTAAACGCCGGACTGAAACAGTTGACTTAATTGATTGATTGAATCAGGCGTTATTCTGCGGAAATCCGTGATAATCAGAAGAAAATAGTTTCAGGAAAGTTTAAAAAGCGTTTGACTAATTGAACGTGTTGATGTGTCATGGTGATCTGATAGCTGAGGAAAAAGACAAATACCCCGCCACACCTGCTTATTACTTGAACGAGCGAGCGAAGGGAGCGAATGTCTCTGTTTTCTGCTTAGGCAAAAAAAAAATGTATCCGGCATCTGTCCAGCTGATCCGTTCTCCTCTACAGGTCGCATTTCTCAACCAATTCTCGTGAAATTTTGTTCAATAATTGTATAGGTTTTTTGGCAATTTAGCTCACAGAGCCACTAGTAATTGAATTAATTATGTGAAATGTGAAATGGATCCATTTTTATTTAGTTTTAGATTAATGGCAAACCACATGGGACACAAGCGATTAAATTATACATAGGTAAAGTTAATCACTACTGGTAAAACGCTTCTTCATTTTACAAGTTCAGGTCTTTTGTTACCTAAAAAAAACTTTGGTTCAAAAATTGTCCCGAGCGGAGCAGTTAAAAATACACCATCTTCGTATATGCATTCTCTACCGGTGCGACGAGAAATATAGGCGGCAATCCGTCTGTGGCCATAGCAAAGCTACAGTCCCTGTCTTGGGCAGATATTGAGATTTAAATTTTATAGACGCACTGGCTATAGATTTAAAACAGTACAATGTACCTAGATTTAATGTAAAACATTGTGGACGTTGTATTATAGTTATTGTAGGAAGTTCACGGCTGGATCCAGTACAGTTTCCGAATAACAAGAATAATCAATACCAAAGTAAAACTGCATAAATATCCTCTTGCGGCGTAGTCCCCATAATAATGCAAGGACAATTCGTAGGGAGATTGGTTGACTTTGGGAAGTAAACTATTTACAATAACGTAAGGTGGAGAGTAGTGTGTGACGTTTTTTGTTTTACTTTACATGGCCGGTCATATATGAAGGGTCCACGGAAAAAACAAGTCTAGTATTTTTTTTCGAAAAATGAGATTTTAATCTAAAAATGTAGAGCTCTCAACGAACTATTACCCACACCTTCTGCTGTAATTGTAAACATTAATATGAAACTACTTTTTTTGCTCTTGAAAAGCATCTAATCACGAAGATAGTATGGTTAATTAAATCATTCTAAATTTAAAAACCGCAATAGATATCTCGAAAAATTGTCAAAGTGACTCTTAGACGTGTTCTTTCCGTGGACCCTTAATATAGTGCCAGCCACTATATAGTGGAGTAAGAAAAACTAAAGGAAATTATATTACAATTAAATGATTCTGAGTAAAAACATTCCTAAATACGAGGTATATAGTAGTTTAAAAAAATACGAGTTCAAGCCTCGATCGCGACTAGATAAACAAAAAAATCATCTATTTTACATTGCGTATTAAAGTGTTCAATGCCCATTCATTTTATTATTGTTCCTGCCGAACGACTAAAATTATCTGCTGACGCAGATGAGTTCATAAGTTATCTTATTCAAAAAGATAATTCACTTGTTACCTACTATCTTCCTATAGTCACCATCTGTTCATTGGCACAAATAAATTATCACAATGGCAATAAGGCTCATTGACTCCACATAATGCGTTGCGTAAATTGATACAAACGATTGTTTAGGACAATAAATTAAGAAAGAAAATTACCTAACCATCCCACGTTCCCATGTTACTTCTTCACAAACACCAAAAAGCAATCTTCTGGAGTTAGAACAAGGTTGAAATTCAAGTAACCGGTCTAGTAGTAATACGAGTTTGGTTTATTTCAGACATTCGATGGAAGTTGTTCGACGATGTACAGCCAGCCACAAGCGATAAATATTTATTGTATTGTACTGTGTCGTGCCAAAGACAACTTGGCCAGCAAGCTGTTGCTAATGTTTACCTTTTTCTTTCTTGCGCGGAAAGTTACGCATGTAAGTGATTGCCGAATCCAATATCTTAATGTTAAGTGATGAGACGTTAGGCACCTCGCCTTTGTTTCTTGTGATTGATTCGTACTTCCGCAATTTCGTGATTGGATATGGGAGATGGCATTACCCGTACCTTGTGAGGTGAAATATAACCGAGTGTCGTAAACAAATTAGTTATACCCAAATGGCTTCCGTCGTTAGTGTGAGGGAGAGTTAGAGACTGTAATATTGGTATAATTTACCTAGCGTTTTTACCCACGAAGGAACGGAGAAGGTATATGCGTGAGAGGCTGTTTGTCAGTTTGTGTACACCAATGTTCCCATTTATTTCCAAAACGGCTTGACCGATTTAGATGCGGTTTTCAGAAATAGATGCGTGGTTCATCAGGGGTGGTTTTTAGATAGGTGTTTTGATGTTTAGTCACCAGGGGGCGCTGAAGTGAACGTTTTAAATGAATTTTCTCAATTGTCTTAAAAATAGCTTGACCGATTTCTGTGCAATTTTCGGAAATGAATTTGTGCTTTAATTATGATGTTTGCTCACCAGGGGGCGCTGTAGTGAATATTTTACACGAATGATCCCAATTATCTCGAATACGGCTTTAACGATTTATGCCATGTTTGGGTTCTTTTGACAGTGTTTGCCGAGTAGCTTCTGAACATATCGTAGGACAACATCGTGGGGAAATTTGAGAAGGAACATAACAATTCTACTGTGTTTGGATTCTACTGATAGTGGTTTCCAAGTAGCTTCTGTAGGTACTTGACTTGGTACTGCTGAGGGTCTGAAAATGGAGCAGAACAGCATCGTAGTGAATTTTCAGAAGTCGTATATTTATGTTACTGTGTTTGGGTTCTATAGATGGTGCTTGCCAAGTAGCTTCGGTACATAAACTGTTGAGGGTCTGATGATGGAGAAGAATACTGTAGGAAACTTGGAAAACACACATAGTTTTTATTTTACCATTTTAACTTTAGAGGAACGCAATTTGCGACCATGGAATTAGGTGTTTACTGTGGTAACGGCATGAGACAATTAATGGGATCAGGACAACCTTGTGGCGTTTCAAGGAACACGAGTCCTTTCCAACAGAAGCTGATATTGTTCCATGGTCAGTTTTCCAACTATTTACTCGTAGATTGTTGAGTAAATCAACAAAGTCAGAGTCGTTATGCTGTCGCATGTTCCGTTTACGTTCGCAAAATCCTAAGTATCTCAGGAAACAGAAACTCCCTTTTTTATTTTTACTCAACCAAAAAGAGAGTCATTGTTTTTTAGCTCTTGATGCCTCAAGTGAATGCAGCGCAACATTTAATACGATACCATGAAAATGTCATCTACAATTAACCAGCGATTTGTTTTCCATTTGCGTCTCATGTCTTCTAAGCGCTGACCTGATAACTGGCGATGAGTGGTCGCTGATCCTTTTTCGATACCCAGTGACAATGCGTTATGAAGTGTTCGTCCATTCATGAGGCGAGCTGCTACTCCGGTAAGGGCAGTGACTTGAACAAAACACGGCTGAAGTAAAGCAGATACTGTTGGCTTATAACACCTTTTAATAGGCTCAACAATTGCTCGCAAAGTAAACGTTGTACCAGACCCTGCGCTTCCTGTTATAAATAATTTCATGATATTATCACTTAGCTCGTCATTTCGAATTTCGCCATTAATTTTTGTTAAAATAGTGTTTATTAAACACGTTTCACTAAGTCGTCTAATTCCATGTCACCCGTATTCAAGAAGTATGATTCAGTTTTCTCTATTATATCTAGTCGCTCTGGGGTAAAAAAGGAAGGAGCATTTTGAATCCAGCAAAGCATGTGTAAATGTGGATTGCCTCGATTTTGTAATTCAATTCAGTACCAAAAATCTTGTAATATCCAGCCAAGAATTTCGTCATCAGACTTCAGGTGCCTAATGAGTGCATTATTTACGCGCAACATGAAATGTCGGGACAAAGTAACCGCATGATTTTCGACAAGACGCTTCTTATCTTGGAATGTCATTTTTTGGATCTTCAGAACAGCTGTGATTGGTCTGAAGATGGAGCAGAACAACATCGTAGAAAACCTTGCGAAAGCAAATTGCTTAGTTATTATCTATATAGTATTAGATGAACAACTTATGTATAATCTATTACAGACTGCTGTTTAAAAAGAATAAAATAAAAGGAAAATTAAAAATTTTGAAAAACCCACGTCGGATTTAACTGTAAAAAAAGTAAATTTTTTTTTGAAAATCCCCTGAACATAAAATAATTATAAGCACAATAAGGTAAATATAAACAAAGGTTTTAAAAAACGGTTTATTGGTTTCCAGGTGACATTACAAAACCACTAAAATCCGTCGGGGGGCTGCCGTTCCTATGTATGTTCCCGATTAGAAAGAGTTAGGCTTGAATTACACTGGCGCGGTCTGCAGTGGCGGTCAATAGTAAATTTGGCAATAGCTGTGAAAATTTACCATTGACCGCCACCGCAGGCCGCTCCATTCTGTGAGAGGCTTAAAGCCGGGTCCTTTGCGCGAATGTTATCGTGTTTTCCTAACATCAAACATGTTATCCGTCAGTCTTACGGCAAATAAAATATTGTTAGAAAAACATGACTTTATATATTGATATTTATGTATGTTCGTCTGTAAGGTTGTAAATATGGACCACGTTGCCCGCCATAAATGAATAAATAAACAGCATATGAATTAGGGTGCTCCAAAAAACCGAAAATTTTAAGTTTCAATAAGGCACGTACCTTATTATATTGTTCTAGTACGTGGAAAAATTACGTATGTTTTTTATTTTAGTTTTCGGATAAGATTTAGGGGTCGCGATAATTTTTTAAAACTTTTTAAGGTTTGCGTTTCTCCACACTAAGTTTTTTTTACATTTCGCTACTTCAATGAGCTACATTTGATGATTGGAAAATATAAAAAATGTATACATAAAAATAAATCACAAAATTTCAGTCATTAATTCATAAATGAGTTTTATTGTGCTGATATGCTAAAACGGACTCTAGCGATGATTTGGCGACTTTAAATTTGATCTAAAATAAGCGTCGAACATTTAGTGCACGTAATTCGTATTTTCTGGATTGTTTATTTTTTGTTATCAAACGTAGCTCATTAAAGTAGAAAAAAAATTAAAATATTTCTATAATATCATAATCTTAATGGCTTATTGGAAATCATTAGCATAAGACATCAAAAAAAATATATTGACACAGTGTAGTTACTCACACCTGGATAAAAATTCTGGTACTTATATAAAAGGTAATGTGCAAAAACCAACGCTTAAACCACGAACCATTTTGTCTGGACACAGCCGCTGGCACGCTGCCACGTCATCGGCAAACCGCTGTTACGAGGAGCTAGTTACGTTTGTGCATTTTTAATGCAAAATAGTGGAAATTAATTTTATCGTAATCATGGACTAATATAATCAACAGGTCTAACACAGTTTTAAAAACTGGCATAACTATAATTAAACAAAAGCCGGCTGTAGATCAGGGTGGGCTAGGACAACTTTCTGCCAAGTTGCCTCGCCCACGTCACCGCGACTCCTGTCTCTCTCGCACTGAGTGAATTAGGAAGAGGAGGGTACATTTTCTCGTTTCGCGTCACGTGGCGTCAGTTCTAACCCCGCATGTCACCATTATATTGATGGTTTATATCCTATCCTACTAATGTTATAATTGCGAAAGTTTGGATGTTGAGATGTTTGGATATTTGGACGTTTACATGTTTGGATTTTTGTTACTCAATCACACTTAAACCGCTCAAGCGTTTTGGATGAACTTTTGCACGAAGATAGTTTGTAATCTAGGTAAATATAGGATAATTTTATTGCGGGTGGAAGCTAGTAGTCTGTAAAAACTTTGGCAGTCGTTTGGATTTAGTCGATGGAAATCAGGCGAATCATCCCCGCTAGTATACATAAGTATGCGTGAGTTAAATACAACCATGTTTCAAAGAACTTCAGGTACTAAGTTGTTTCCAATATTCATTTATTCGTCTGAAAGTGACACAGACGCTTACTTGATGGATGTATTACTAAAGGCTATGGATACAACTGATATCGTTTCATGTTTGCTGAAAAAGAGCCTATATTTATTAGAAATGAAGATTACGCTCCTAGAAGGAAACTCATTGTGTAGGGTTCAAAGGGATTAATGGACGATTTGTAAAAGCGTTTTAGTGATAAATAAGACAAAGTGTACGTGGACGAGTGTAAAAAAAATATTGCTTGGTATATATAAGACTGCGCGGCTCTTTCCGTGTATTGCACAAAATCACAAGACGTATGCGGAACCGCGGGATAAAACATGGCCTACAAGCTTCTGCGCGCGTGGAACTCGATTATATTATAGCTCCATGCAAATTTTCACCCCCTTTTTCACCCGCGTAGTAGATGATTTCCGGGATAAGACCATCCTATATTCTTCCCCCGGGACTCAAACTATCTCTATACCAAATTATCATCTATATCAGTTCCGCGTTGTAAGCGTAGAGAGGTCACAGACAGACAGACACACATACGCAATTGCTATACTATTATGGATTATAGTATGGATGGGATGTCCATCCTCGAAGATTCATTAATTTCATCATACATACCTGATTTCGGAGGATTATGTAGTTCACACGAAGCTACACACTCACAAACTTGATTAGTAAAGATTATTTTAATTGTTCATTCCTTCAGTGATTTATAAAACAAGGAATTCAATTTTGTGTCCTTAGATATAACTTCCACAATGTAAAGACATTTGAGTACCTACAAACGCAGTTGCAGCAACCTACCATTTAAGATGTCCTTAGTCCCATAGTTTATTACATGCATCTTGAACGACACCATTGATGATCTAGAATCGATCTCAAAAATAAGGGAAGCAAGTGGAACTCGTAAACGTTTCGGCTTTGAGTGGCTAACGACTGCTATTAACGTCACCCGGGGCACGTCGACCTGAAAGTTTTAGAGAAATTCAGCATGTGTTCCTACTGAATAAAGTCTTCCCCTCTTTTTACGCGACGCAAAAGTAACTTGGCGGGCCAGTAAATTGCTTAGCGACTCCAACTGCTCATATAATCTGATTTGAACGAAGTAACTGCTTTGATTATATTACTAGCTCACTTTAAGGTCTATCCGGAGACACTGATTTGGTCAATTTCTGCTTGCGCGTGGGCGGATTTTAATTTAAAACTGCGTGTAGCTAGGTGTTTCGAGGACTTAAATAATTGTATTTGAAAAGTGTAGTGCAAAGGTAACTGATCTTGATATTCTGGCTCTTTTCGAGGACATAAATAACTGTATTTGAAAAGTGTAGTGCAAAGTTAACTGATCTTGATATTCTGGCTCTTTTCGAGGACTTAAATAACTGTA
The DNA here is from genome assembly GCA_945867215.1 of Epinotia demarniana. NCBI lineage: Eukaryota > Metazoa > Arthropoda > Insecta > Lepidoptera > Tortricidae > Epinotia > Epinotia demarniana. The sequence continues at coordinate 6,525,411 of OX244262.1, forward strand.
TTTGAAAAGTGTAGTGCAAAGTTAACTGATCTTGACAGTCTGGCACTTAAACGGGCATCAAATCTATCTTGGCTTTTCCGTTAAATACTCGTATGTCTTGCACTTTGACATTAGTCTCTGTGAGAAAGGAATAAAAAGAATTTTAGTTTGCCGATGTTTGTGAATTTATGAATGACAGCCTTGATAATTTGCCTCGCCTGACCATTTCTGCTTCCATTACCTTACATTGCCCAGATGTATTGTGTCGAATAGTTACCGGACTACATATTACACACACCAAAGACACTACGTACGATCCACGTAAATCAATTACCGAATTGATTTACGTAGTACGAGTATTTGGTTGGAATACTGCAACCGCACTAAGCTGTTACCTTCCCGTGTAACGCTGTCGGATAATATTCAATTGTTTTGTCTAAAAGTTATACTCAAGCGTCTGTTGTTTCAATTCAGTGTTCTAGCTAAACTAACGAAGCATACATGCTCACTATTAACGCACACTTATCCTAAGCAAACTAAACAATTTCGAAATCAAATGATTTAAGTTCCCATGTCAGCGTATGAGTTAAATAGGAATACATGAATATCCATCCTAAATAAACAGTGGAACAATATGAAGCTTTACGTACTAGGAGTTGAAAGTAGTCCGGCAATGAAGATATACTGCTACATTGCTACACCCAACACTCCCTTATAAGAATATATTGCTGCGAAGTTCGTTTGGACTTAAGGCACTATTGGAGCACTCAACGCTGGTCTAGATTCACCAACTTTGTCACAGCGAGTGATAAGTTGCGTCTCGTTCCTACATATTAGTTTATGCATGAGAGGGAGATAGATAGTTGTCAGCAATATAGTCGCCAGATGACATCGATGCTCTCGGGATCTAACAAAGTTCTAAAGAAATGACAACGGGGGAAGTTGTGGAGAACGTATAATGAAAGTGAAAAGGTGTGTCAGTTCGGAGTAATTTTGAAGTTTGCTTAAATTGGTTCGAGTTAACTTGGTAACGTGCTTAATATAGTCGACTCGGAGGTTTATTTAATCGTATATATTTGGCGTTTAAAGATTGACACTCTTTAGTACCACCCAGGGGACACGTGCACGGTTGTGGTAGGTAGCTCCCGCGGACGTGAGTAACAGTTGTCCCCCTTTGTCAAAGTGAGACTCGATTGTTAGAAGTTCTTCAGCCGCCTAAAGGCCTCTAACTCGGCTTAACGACTACTGTCATAGACAGCAGCCGGGATCAATTGCTTAGCATGCACGTGCCTTCCAAAGCACGGAAACGCTCATTTATATAACCACTCAAACATCAGGCGGTCACCCATCCAAAGACTGACCGCTGCCATCTTTGCTTAACCTGCGGTATCGTTTCCGACTCGCAGGCGCCGCTAGGCTATGAGCGCTTCGCTTCACTCGGAGGTAGCTCTTCGCTCACGAGTCCCCCAACACGGTCCACTTAAGTAGGCTCTCCATACAAACGTAGTTTGGTTGTTATTTCAAAACGGTATGCTGGAATAACATGAAACTTTGTATACATAATGGGACCCGCTATATCGGAGAATAGTTTTTGTTTGTACTTGTGGGTACTGCCAGAACCATAGTACTTGGCTGTTAGATAAAGAATAATAATATTAAATAAAGAGAATAATAATATTAGGGGACAATCTTACACAAATCGACCTAGTCCCAAACTAAGCAAAACTTGTACTATGGGTACTAGACGACGATAATCATACATAAAGAGACATTCTTAAATACATAGAAAACATCCATGACTCAGGAACAAAATTTTCGTGCTCTTCACACAAATAAATACCCTTACTTTTTTTTTACTTTTTTACGCGGGCTGGGTTTCCGCAACTCGGCGTCATATTAGCGCCTATTTTGCGTATAAATACCCTTACCGGGATTCGAACCCGGGAGTCTCTTGCTCTTGCGGGATTTGTAGAACAAATTATCCGCGGCGAACAATATTTACTTGTATTCAGCAACTGCAGTTGTTACGTGAGTAAAAATATTAGTTTACTTTCATCCGATTAGGAATGTTATAGCATGTGTTTTCAAAAGACAGAGAATGACAAATACCATAGTTTATATTTGGTTAATAATTTAAAAAAATCCTCAATATTTTTTAGGGTTCCTTCCTTTCCTTTAAATGAAGAAAAAGAAACCCATCTTTATTGAAAAAAAAAACGTTAACTCTAGATGATGAAGTTTCACCTTAAACCGCATTTTTGAGCTTGCTAATAAATCATGTGAACAACTAAGGTACAAATTGTTGGAAATCTCTTTCTAAACAACATAAGCAGATACACCCAAAAATCATTATCAGAAATAGGTGTGCCATGGTTTATTTAAACCCTCAGACCCACATCCTAAACAAACGTCGACGCCACAAAGCCGGTAAGAAACACTTAAAAACCGAGTAGGTACTCTTATCGTGTAAGTAGAAAGCATTCGAAATTTAATAAAACGGAGTGAAATGAAGCGTGTAATGGAGTTCCTTTCAGATATTAGCCTCGACAAAAGGGCCGTGCGAGACCAGCGGAAATTGGCCTAGCTCGAACGTGTTGCCCGTGGCTTCTGTCTGCAGGCTTTACAACCAGGCTGCAAAATGCATTTTAGTACCTATATATACGTAATTATAAAGACCGCCTAAAAAGACGCGAATACACTCCCGATCTTTTACCGCGCGCGCTATTAAGTTGTGGAATGAGTTGCCGTTGTCGCTGAGACAGTCGCGGTCTGTTGCGTCACTTAAGGTTACTTTGAAGAAGTTGTGGCTTTCCAATTACTTGTGAATTGGTTGAATATAGTATTTATTTATTTATTGTACATTTGCGATATACATATTACATGTGATAATTTGTTTTATATTTTATACATACATACATACATACATACATACATTCACGCCTTTATCCCTAAAAGGGGTAGGCAGAGCACATGAAACTTATGTTCCAGCGCCACTTTTAGCATAAATGTGGGTATAAAAGATCGACAAAATGTGATATTGCAGTGACAGGTTGCTAGCCCATCGCCCACAACACACTTCAACCCTGGTCCCTTAGTCGACTTTTACGACACCCACGGGAAGAAAGGGGGTGGTGAAATTCTAACCCGACACCACACGGGCACATCATATTCCACACTACACCACATTATATTTTATATTGTATATTTATATATGTATTCGGTATGTTTTTATTTTCTGTGTGTTTTGTACACGGTATAAGTTTGCCAATCTTGATCTACCTACCTTCCTTTCAATTCCTCAAACGTTAGCTGCAAGAGATCCCTTATAGTTCGCTTTTGTACTTTGATCTATTGTGTGACATGTATATTCTTTAACCTGTTATTGTGTACAATAAAGTGCTAACATACATACATATAATTATTAGTATACACCGAATCGCGTAACTTACATGAGTGACAATAGGCGCGGCACATTGCACGTAGAACCGATGGCCGGCCGTTCCAACGGAAAGGTTCTCGAGTGCGATTATTTTTTAGTTGTAGATCGAATGAATAGTTCCTAGTTCATACACTTTCCGTGCAATGATCGTGTAACGTCTGAGATCATTACGCATCATAACCTGATGGAAGAATTAAATTAAGAAGGACTATGTAGCCTAGTTAGTAGTGACGCTGCTACGAAGCTGGAGGTTCCAGGTTCGAATCCCGGTAGGGAATTTATTTGTGTGATGAGTACGAATATTTGTTCCTGAGTCTCAGACATCCATATGTTTTCTATGTGTTTAAGTATTAATTTATCTATATAAATATCTTTATCGTCGTCTAGTAACCATAGTACAAGCTTGGCTTAGTTTGGGACTAGGTCGATTTGTGTAAGATTGTTCCTAAATATGTATTTATTACAATTTATTTAAGACTGCCACTGTTTTGACAAAGTAGCATTTCCCCTTTATCTGGTTTACAAAGGTCTTAATGGTACTATATTGAACTATATACACTTAAACCTCAACTTATGATTTCAATGGAAAAGCGTTAAACATAAACTATAATGTGTATTACAGTGATAAAATAAACTAAAACCACTCCAAAGATCTGTCGTTACAAAATTGTAAATCTTGATATTTCAAGGATACTCATACTCTTTTATTAATACGAGTAATATTAAATGAGATGCCTATAGCTGTAAACAATTTTATTTTGGGCATTGGCTAAAACAAATTCTACATTTCCACTAAAGTGTTCTATGCCGATTTCATCATTCAACTAGCTCAGTAAGAAACCAATCTAAGATCAGGAATACCTATAAATTATCGTGATCATCAAAGCAAAATTATACGCTATAAATACCAATTTAATTTAACGTTCATAGGGACTTAGACGGCTTCATATCAACTGCGTAAATAGTACGAAACGCTACGAACTTCCTGAGCTACGACCCTTACATTTCAACATTTAAACTCTCTCAATGCATGCGTCATACACCTGAGCTAATTTATAAGTATACATTACCTACACGTCCTTATACAGGTTCAAAATCGTTATCACATTTGTTGACCGCATTTCAGCGTCATAAGTTGCTATTGCTAGTCACGAAATTTAGTTAAAGCACGTTAAAGCTTATCAAAAATTCAAGATTTAAAAGTTCGTTTGGTTTTTGTTTGTTTTAGGTTTTAAGTAAGTGTCAGGGAGGATAACGAAATATTCGCCATTGATCAATTTCACCTACCGTCATAGTCGTTCTCTGAAAAGGTGCTTCCAATTAAATCCTTTTATACAATTATTGTTTAGGAGAACGAGATATTTTTATACAATGGGTTAGTTATATGAAAACACTGTAACGGGACATTATTTGTTTTAATGTTGCAAACCGTTCATCTGACGCGAATTCATATTAGTGGAGAAATGTATCTATCAATGAATGAATGACAACCTTTTCTAATGACTTCATTCAAAACGAAGATCAATAGTGACATAATACGAAGATGGCGAAATTGTCTCTTAGTCGATTAAATAGTTTAAGTAAGAACCTGTTCAAAAAATCTTCCTCACCAAATAACGCACATTTTTGCAGCAATGAAGCATGCAAAATGCTCATTCTACCAGAAACATTTTTACAAGCCCAAACTTATTTTAATGATCTAAATTCATATTTTACCTATACTTCTGCAGTACTTGAACAACAAAGCCTGCACGAAAACTAACCGTGGACGGGACCATTAAAACTTGGAGCCCGCCTTTAACCAAAATGGCGTATTATGATTCGTGAAATACGTCATTTATGACATTCTTGGCGGACTAGGGAGCTCTTAGTACAGCGCTTTAAATGCATTCCTATTTTTCTCTATTAAACATTTTCAAACATCGTTTAAAGTTTTGTCTGCGACTGTTGCTAGGTATTTCTCATATGTTACGGCAGATATTATTTGTGTAGTATTTTGATGTGGAGTTTGTGGTCTGTCGACTGATCGTGTTGAGGACCTTGGTCACCATTCGGTTACGTCTTGTACTCGCTAAGATTGGTTCATTGTTATAGTAGGTTTATATAAGTAAAGAAGCATGAGCATCTATAAGTAAAAAAAAGTCAAATAAATGTACATCATATTGAGTGACGCGTGTAAAGTAATCTTTTAAAAAGCCTGAGAAAAGTTTATTTTGCACTGTAACGTAATGCTGTTGGAAAGGTCAGCTCTAAAGATATGTTGACGCTTTTGCTGCTTCTTCGTGATACGGCGGAAAATTATACATTTGGTTGTCGTCGATTGTAGTACAATAAGTGGGCAACAGTCATTAAATATCAGGAACTGGCTTTGAAATGTAAGTCAGACAGCTCCAAAGGGGACTCGCATATTTCAAAGCTAGTCGTTTATTTAAAATATACTTAACTGTTTTATTGAATGTTGAATGGACACAGAAAATACGTGTGGGAAACAGCAGCGTGAAATTTCCATAGAATGTTTTAGGACTGCATTACGAATAACGAAATAAAGTATGAAATAATTAGAACAATATGATCGCCTAATAATAAACACAATAAAAATGTTTTGTAATTCAGTAGGTAAAGTTGTCCATATCGATTGGTTTGGAAAGTTCAAGCGGACCCTGGTATGTACAGACATCGAAATAAAACTATAGTTAACCTTAACTTTTTTATTTAACAAACGGTACAAATTTGTCACGATGATTTTCTTAAACTTATATACTTAGTGGCAAAGCAGTTCTCAGTGCACTAACGTACTTTGAAAACAAACAAATAAAAATTAAAAACCGCCAAATGAGGAAGTGGCCTTATGCGTAACTTGTTCAGAAATATATACCAAATACCACAGATATAATCAATAAGTAACAAAAAATAGTACTATAAAACTAGTTTCTTTAATTTAATCACATCATCATAATTGTTTATATGAACAATAAATGAGTCATAATAAATAAATGAAACTCATGGACCATAAAAAAACAAGAAGAAGCAATTGCCGTTTCTATTGATGTCTTGGAGGCATTTGGCAGGGTTTGGGACTATGGTATTATTAGCAAGATTCCATCGTTAGGGTTCCCCGCATGCCTATGCGCCTAGATTTTTAAATTTTTGCCAGAACGTTCAATAAAAGTAGTTATCGGTGGATGTTTCTTCTTTATAATTGCTATTAATGCCAGTGTACCTCAAGGGTCTATTCTGTCCGCTATACTTTTCTTGTAGCGTAATAATCTGCGCCATAGGAACTTTGGATACGCAGATGAAAGTACCGTTGCGAACAAATATTAATCTACGGCGTGGCTAACAGAAACCATGTCACATAGGGAGACCTTAATTGAGCCTTTAAATTAGTTTTTAGGTTAGTATCAGGGGAAAAACCAATCTTGTACAGATCAACACCAAACGTGTATGTTCACCATGTGGAGTGCATTCAACCTCACTCCTACTTGCCAGGATATACCCTCGCCGTTATCAGAGGACCTAGTGGATATCACTAACAATCTATATTTTGGTCGCTCCATTGAGTCAAAAGCAAATATATCCGTTAAAAAACTTGGTTAGGTCCGGCAGAACTTCTCACCGAAGCAGTTGCTTTTACAGTACCAAGCTTAGGTGAGATCGTGTATGGAGTACTTTTGTCATCTTTGAGATGATAGAGCCAAATATCAGATGAACGCTTTGGAGTCGGTGGAACGGAGAGAGAGAGCGACGTTGTGCGGGTCGGATCCAACTCCATATTTTGGAACATCGGTGGAAGGGTGTCTATCCGTTAATTTTGTCATCGTTATCCGTGTATTTTGGAGAGTGTGCCGTGGGGCTTCAAGACCCGACATAACATGACATCCTCTAACTTATTTAATGTCTTGTAACTCTTATACTTTAGTTTTCACCCTCTTGTATTCTCATGAGGGTTGTAAATTATTACTATAACACTCGTTTAGTAGTATTAGTATTAGTATAACAATCTTTCAGGTTAGCTTGACAGGCTCATACGAGACTTGACGCAAGACCTAAAACCACCAGTCCCACTGATGGGTACAGTTTTCTTTCATGGATGAGAGTCGGAGAGAATGGTCCTTAGTCCCCACGCTGGCTTAAAGCGCGTTCTATTCCATAAATTAGACGTACAAGATATTTATTTATTTAAACTTTATTGCACGAATAAGAAGTACAAATGGCGGACTTCATGGTCCGCCATTTGTACTTCTTATTCGTGCAAGACTTTCTCTACCAGTCAACCACAGGGCTAAACAGAAAAGCTTATAGGTGCAGGCAGCTGACCAAGAAAAACACAAATGAAAAGGATAATGAAATATTATGTGCAGATTTTCCCAATTACATTACTTAAGTACCCCAGACATATTAATAAGTTCCGCCATTGGAAAAATGGAAACATACATTTGGTAACAGTCTAATGTAGTTCAATATTTTAAATGCACCAATATTAGTTGTTTCACTTGTTTATTTCAATTAACTGCATTTTTACAACAACTATTCTAGGTTATAGCAACAATTTACAGCCATAAAAAGACTTTTCTCACAGACTGGCCTGTCAGGATATCCTGGCGTATCGTATACTTACGCTTAATTAAATTTTAAGTAACATTATGGCCTATTGTGATTTCTTGTCTTCGCTTTCATCGTCACTGTATTGTTTCGCCGTCTCTCCCGGCTTAAGAAGGTGTCCAACAATGTCATATTTTCCTGGAAATAATAAAGATTTCTTTTAACATTATTTTAGAAACAGGTCAATAACGATTGGTCAGTCTGATATTCCACGCTTCAAATAATGACGATTACATCAACGGTATACTCGTAGATATTTTTTCCTGTTTGAAATGAAGTAAAAGACGTGATTATTATGATAATTTGTACAATAAAGATGTTATCTAATTTTATGAACCGTCAAAAACGCTTTGTTTGTAGCTGTGAGGTTTGTAAAGAAATCTTAGGAACAAGTGAAGTTACGACGTTCAATGGTCAAAAATGTAACGTACATCTGTTGAATACAGCTAAAGTTAGGTTAGGCTACCTCAGTGTACTGGATTAATGTTTGCATTACAAATTCAATAATCCAACAAAAACAAGTTGATGCATATTATAAGGTTTTCCGACTATTTCTGTAAGTTTTGGTTTTTGTAATGTAATAATATTTTGTGTTTACTGCTGTCAACTATTGTATGCATGTGAACGCATGTACGAATTTGTTTCCAAGGTTTTGGTCTCAAATTGATTGTGTGATAAGAAGGAAAAATGATTCAGGGTTCTGAGAGAGCCAGAGACTTTGACGAAGTCCAAGTGGATTATCATTGCATTTCTGGTTATTTGACAGTTATTCCTGACCCCTACCAAATAAACAAAAATAATCTTTGTTACAGGTAAAATCGTACAATTCGTGCATATGTCAAAATTCCTATTTACGTGCACTTTTTTAAAATGCATTGTTTCAGAAGTTGGGCCAAGCAATTTGTATAAACCTACCAGTGAACTGTTCTTCCCACTCTTTAGCAGCGGAGACCTCGTCTGGGGTGAGATCGCTCACATCGTCATATTCTTTATCTGATCCGGCCACAATGCCAGTCGCCAGGCCGCGAGTCGCGTCAGTGCCTGCGAATGCCGCGTACGGTCCACCTGGAATTAAAAAAATATTTCCTTAACCCTAAATACGAAACAAAACAAGTCGCAGGCAAAAATTGGTACAAGCTTTTAATGCCGTTCACTTTTTTCGCTTTGTCAACGGGTTTATCTTGTGTGGTTTAGGAGTTGCTATGGCTCCCTTCTGTCACCATCTTCAAATCAGCAAGAATATTGCGTTGCCACCGAACTTCTATACGAAAAAAACATATGTGAAGGATCCACGAAAAAAACATGTCTAGTCAATATTTTCTAAAAATTTGATTTTAATCTCAAAATGTAGAGCTTTCGAACTATTACCTACATCTGATATAATTGTAAACATTAATATAAAACCACTTTTTACATTTGAAAAGCATCTAATCGCGAAGATACAATATAAAATCGCAATATCTCAAAATGTTGTCAAAGTGACTAGACATGTTCTTTCCGTAGACCCTTCATGTGGAATGTGAGCTCCTTACAATTTTCCTCCCAAATACGTGCCCAAAACCCGGTATGCGCATGCGCATTTTCGAACTTAACGGCTGTCTGGCATCGTTTTGACACCCCGCATAATATTCCTTCTATGGTTCTTTCGTTCGCTGGGCAAGTATAACCAAAGTTAAGGCTGCTTTCACGTGCACACTAGCGCCATTGGTAAATAATTGTGGTTATTTAAATTTAATGATAGATATTAAAAAGAAGAGGCTGCTATGCACTGTATTTTGTTTAAGTACCTTTTGAATGCATCAAACTAGTTTTTATGTTGCTGGATTCGTCAATCTATGCGTCCGAAGTTAAAACGGCCGTTTTTCTTTTGAGTTCAGAGATCAACGATTCGAGCAACATAAAAACTAATTTGATGTATTCACAAGGTACTTAAATACAAAATACAGTGCATAGCGGCCTCCAATTTTTAATAAATATCGTTAAAATTAAATAATCACAATTATTTACCAGTGGCGCTAGTGTGCACGTGAAAGCAGTTAATCGGAGTTTTTTAATATCTAAGTATAGACTTATTTGACAACCGGTTAGCCTAGTGGGTAGTGACGCTGCCTACGAAGCTGAAGGTCAGTTTGAATCCTGTTAAGGACAAATATTTGTGTGATGAGATGGATTTGGATGTTTTCTATGTATTTATATCAATTGAATATATCGTCGTCTACTAACCAATAACACAAGTGTTATTGAGCTTACTACGGGAGTAAATGGATTTGTGTAAGATTGACCCCTAATATTTATTTATATACCAACTCATTATGAACGTTTATGTTAGGTAATCGACGCTTCGAAAATGTTGATACAATGAGGTTTCTTCCGATTCCTTCCGTGTCAGTCGGGTCTGAATTCAACTAAACAAGGCGGCGATTCATTTCATTTCATTTATTTCATTGCTTTATGTACAAAAGATGTTATAAATAAATATGTTTTAACACAAACCACTTTGAAGCACACACACTATTATAAATAATTAAATTAAATTACATCAGTTGCATGCAATTTACAGTTTTTTTTAAAGAAATAGGTCATAAATATGTTTTCAAAATTTTACAGCACACTATAACAATAACATGGGAAGTCGTATGGAAGAGAGATGGTGGACACTTGGTTAAGAACTTTGAATATAAATAAACTTACAGCGCTACCTATTATTAAAAATTTAAATATTTGTACACTGCTTTTTCTAAAAGAAACGATTTATAAGCCTCTGAGAAATAAATGTTATTATTCGGCTGGTTTTTATATAGCTGGGGAGCTTATTGTGAAATTATATTGACATTGGCAGAGGCCAACGTCCCTACAGATAATACTTATCGCTCTTATTTATCTCTGACCTTCTCATTTTGATATGTATACATACACTCGCGATATCCCTATGGCCAGCCTAGGACATCTTATTTTGAATGTCGATTCGGGCCTTTCCTCTCCTCCTCTTCCCCTCTGTTGAGACTTTGAACGGGTAACATGACAACTTTTAGAGGTCAAGGCACTGAACTAACAAATGACGTCATTGGTCAAATCGATTGTTCAAATAACATCAGGTAATTAGGGTAAACATCAGAGAGCGCACGCTGTAATAGTATACGGCATGGGCACTCTATGTCAAAGTGACATGGCTTTAATTCGAAAGAAGAAAAACCCTCTTAGTTGGAATTTGACCCATATTGTTTTGTCATAGATTACCCATGCATATACTATTACTGGTAGTATAGTGGTTTTAAACGTTAAAACGCCAAAATAACATGTTAATTGGAATTTTATCAAGATTATTTTATTAGCGTGCGTTTGTCTTACAGTAACAAAATTAACGAATGGACATGCAATGTCAATCGTGGCTGCATGCCGAAGGCTCCTAGCTGTCAAAATTATATAAAATAGCGTACTGGCATATTATGTACTTTTTATTAAGATCATCGTACGACACGATTGGTAAGAACACATTGCGAACAAGACAAGAGTCCATTGGAATTAATTGATGCCCCGACTTGCTTTTACAGCCTTGTTGCACAATGTATCATTAAATGTCCTACATATTGCGTCTGTAAACAACGATAAAAACACCGTTCAATGCTTTCAAAAGGTTATAATTCTCCTTATATTCTGCCCCTCATGTGGCGCTCGCGACGTCTTCGGAATTATAATGAGATAACACGTAATTACCGGGCGACCTTCGTCACTGGCGCGCCGCGGCTCTACAAAACTAGGGAGTCACTACTTACTTACGTATTCTACATAATAACTTGGACCCGGTGTTCCTTGTAACTATACGGAACCAGAGGTCAAGTTTCACAGGTCGGATGCGAGCAGGTAAATGCTGTGAATGACAGCCCATATGGCCAACTATTAAGTCGCCACGAGGGAGTTTGAGTCTTACAACAGTTACAACGTGTTGTCAAAGTGAGCGTGTAGCTTTAAGAATATATTTACCTTCACGATTTGTATGAATCTGAATTGAATGTAAGTACATCATTGTTGCGAAATAAGTAAATTGTTAAATTACCTACGCGTCTTTAACATATTACAATCATACGTGTCTCTTTGAGCAAGACAAACAGATGAGATTGGTTTCAAAACTATACATGTAGATAAGAGTATTTGGTTGTGAATTATTTGCCGACAAATGTCTCATCATTATAATACATAATTAATGACGACAGTGACATTAATAACAAGCTGTGGAACTGCGAGCTTGCCTTTTTTCAATATTTTTCTTTAGTAATTTTGATAATCTGATTTGACAAAAATTCTAAATACAAATATTGAACCGGTCCGCTTCAAATCTAACTATAGGTACATCATTAGCCGCACAAATGTTCAAACATTCTCAAGAATCATTCGCATTGTGCAGAGCGATGTTGTCAAACATCCTCGTAAACGTATTAACAGACACTGGCCGGAGTTATACAGACTTAATATCTCGGGCACTATTTTTAGTCGTAATCTTTCGAACCTTTATAGAGAACCAAACAGGTTTTTATTACGAAATATGTCATTTTACGTCACACCTGGCTAGCCTGGCCTGAATTATCGCTTGCTAATCGCGTGTGGAAAAACTTGCTTCCTGGACAGTCGTGAAATGGTGAACTTACAACAGGCGGTAAGAAAGAAGGCCTAAGTGTCGCCTCGACGCGCTCCATACAAACCTGGTTTGGTTCCCATTCTAAAACGATATGCTAGAATAACATGAAACTTTGTATCCACAGTGGGGTCGGGTCTACCATATATACGTCGGAAACTAGTTTAAGTTGCTAAAAAATTAAATAGAAATCAAAGAGAGCGAGTAGAGTTTTCGTTAATTTATTCGAACATATTGTAATGAAAATAATGTGTCGTATTAAGTTACCTGTTTTTCAAGACAATTAAATCGATTAATAATGCAAAACTCAGGAGTCTCTTGCTTCATTAATAACTTATAGTCACATAAGCTTCTCAAAGAAACGACATATTTTATTCGATAAATATTTCCTCTTCGTAGAGTAGTAGTACTGACAAGGGGTTAACCATTATTTTATCCTTATCTATGTGTAGCACCTGCATGTCTATCATGGGACGGCCGCGACATACTCTCGATTTTTTTCGCACTATACCTCTTGTTCTAAGTTTTCTAATAAGAGAGAGACGGATAGTGCGAGAAAAATGAAGAGAGCTCGCGCGCCGCCGCGTCATAGCCGTGCTGCAATTGCTGTCCCAGAAAGCGAACTGAGTGTGAGTGGAGGTCAAAGACGGGTTTTCAGAATGCATTACGTCACCAGCTAGCCGAGAGGACTTTTTTTCGGACAATCTGCTTACACAAATCAACCTATTCTCAAACTAAGCAAAGCTTGTACTATGGGTACTAGACGACGATAAACATACTTAAGTAAGTATATGGATAAATAAATACTTAAATACAGAGAAAACATCCATGAATCATGATCATGAACAAATTCGTTCCATCACAAAAATAAATGCCCTTACCGGGATTCGAACCCGGGACCTCTAACTTCGTAGGCAGGGTCACTACCAACTAGGCTATAGAGGTCGTCATATTTGACAGCAGGTTTTAAGATCCACCGATCAAATTAATGATGAATCATCATGATGATTAACACATGACCAAACATGGTTATGTTTGGTGGATTTTGACACAGTCACAGTGCTGCTAGTTCGCGAAATAATGTCACGGCCTCAGTCATGGTCATGACGGATCAAATAGGAAGAAAAAGGATAGATAGAGCCGACTCTATCTATCCTATACCCGAGTATAAAGCGGATTATTTTTACAAATCGGATTCACTTGTCTTTGTACCTATAGTACCTACGCAAAGCAATTGGCTTTCAGTGTGAAGTGGTAATCAAAGCGATTGTATTTTATGGTTGAGTTTAACCGCAGAATGGTACTAACAATAAATTAACGTAGTACCTAAACATAAATACATTCTCAACCAAAAGTGGCTTTTATGTAAAACGAAGTCCACTTAAAAAAATACTGTTTGACAATGTTTATCATTTTGTATTTTAAAACAATAGAGTCGCTATTCGAATAAAGTATAGTGAGTGGCACGTGGCTATTGTGGGTCTATTGGTCTTAAGATAAGATGATCATCATATCATCAGAAAGACGTCGATTGGTGAATTAAGATAATATCCGGTCTAGACAAAGAATCCGTAATATTAATATTTTCACCATAAGACATAATTTTCATAATTCCCTTTACGTAAAATTAGCCCTCGAAATTCCATCGAAATTGTTAGAGCCCCTTAGCTTCTTTAGAAGCCAGTTAGACAAATAATATACATGTTATAGTAAACAAATATTGTTCAAGTTAAAGGCTATATAAAAACGCGTTTGCATTCAGTCTAAAGAAATGAAAATAATTTACGACGTATATAACCATGACAGATAAGGTTATCTGTAAATCATGAATCTCAGCAAACACATGTTATAAAATTAGACTCTAACATGTAAGACACAAAATTCTATTTTGTCTGGTTTCCAGTCCCCTTTGTAATCGCAACTTGGGCACTTAACAATATCTAAGTATATATGAAGGTTGTGTTTTGTTTATCGAGTATTTTATCAAATGCTATGGTCGGGTGGAGATTATGATACCCACTGAATACGAAGTGTATACTTTGAAATTACTATTTACATTAAAAAGCCTCTACTCTAGAAATGTATACACAGTGGATTAGAATGAAAACGATCCCTTTTGGACTCTATTTTAATGTCGTTAAGGTTCATAATAACAATGCCTTTTACATTGACAATAGAATGACAAGCGAAAACTGAACCGGTTTATGAATATTAAAATTTAGATTACAACTGCAAAACAAGTTAAGTGCTTTCTATTCGCACGACACTGCGAAAAACAATACTTAATATCCACATAACCTTATGTTACGTTATTTAATGTGGTCGATATTAAAAACAATACTTAATATCCACATAACCTTATGTTACGTTATTTAATGTGGTCGATATTTTATAAAACTGTTAATTGGAATCTTCTGCCTTCGACGTTAGAGTTGCTTTTTGAACGGACTACTTTGAATCAAGTCGGCCAAACTCGAATAACGAACAACGTAATGTAAGACGGAGTTAATAAGCTAGTAAAAACACTTACCGGGCCCATAAAATGACTTCCCCCTTGTGACGTCAAATATCACACCGTTCACGGCGAGCAAAACTCTGCCGTCGGGCTGCGTCCCGTTATATTTCTTCAACTCCTGCACCGTAAGATCTTTCCTCAACTTCGGTAGCCTTTGCACTGGAGTTACAACAGGCTCGGGCTCAAATTTAGCCCTCACTATCTTGTAAATAAGGTACGCAATAACCAGGATCAACGTGAAATTGACGGGGCTCGTCAATTCATCCCACAAAGTCGACTCCGGCTCGGTTTGTGACATGTTTACGTCTTGTCGACTCAAGCACGATGTTGAAACTGACTTATCAAGTGGTTTGGAGGTCGGGTCGTGTATTGATGCTAAGGCCAGTGGCGCGCGCGCAGTCTACGTGCGTTCTGCCGGTTATTCGGAATCGGCGAGGAAGTATCGAGTTTTGTTGTGTTGCGAATCGATATTAAGCGCCGTGAAAATGCGAATCGTGTTCTTGACGCAAGATAACGTTAGGTAACAAGTTCACGCGATAACAGTATTATTATTATTGCCGGTGGCGTTGAGTTGATAAACATTGTTTTTAACTGTAGGTACCTTACTGTACTGTACTGTACCTACCTACTTTGTTTATGATACCGGTAAAAAGCATTGTACCGTCTATTTCAAGCTAACATAAGGCCTCCACCCACCTGACGCGTGTGCTGCGCGTGTCGGGCGCGTTTGAAGCGGTATATTCGCACCGGAAGCGGGCGGCGTGTAGCAACGCGTGTGCCGCGCGGGTGCTGCGCTGCAGCTGCGCGTGTGCTACGCGTGTGCCGCGCGTCATATCTCTCTCACTACCAACACATTTAATATGCATCTTACTATCTCTATCATACTCAGCAGCGTCGCGTTTCGAAGGCGGGCCCGCGCGGGCCCGCCTTCGAAACGCGTTCGATGTGTGTTTGGCGTGTAGTTTCAATGCTTTACAACTTGCGCGTGTGCCGCGCAGCACACGCGCTGCCCACGACACGCGTCCGGTGGGTGGAGGCATTATTTAGTACAAATAATCAGGTTGTGCAGCACATAATCTGTGTTCTGCTATGTGTAAGGTCAGTCAGGGCAAGTGCGCCAACGGGGTAAATGCGCCTATCACACAGGACCGGTCATTATGGCACTCTTTGGGGGAGGCCTATATCTGACACTGGACGTCTTCTGGTTGACTAAAGTCTATCTAAAATTGTTTTTGTTTATAGAATAAATGTAAGTACCTATATTCAAATTCAATTGACATAGAATGTTTATTTTTTCGAGTCGTAAAATTTTATGATTTATCAATAAATTAGTAAAAGTATGAGTAATGACACGAATAACATATAATAAAAACTATATTTTGCTATAGATAAGATTACAACGCTTTTTTATCGTACCAGATACCCCAGTTACACTTCACTGGAATGATTCAGACACATGGATTGTTTCTACGTTCGAATGAGCAGGTATTTAGGTAGGTACTTTTATTACCTACCAGAGTTAAATATCAACTTTTTCTTTCAATTACGACGAGGGTCATACCAAAATACTTATCATGTATTTTTCAACCATACAAGGTACTTTTGACGTTGCTTAGGTGTTATAAATACCGAAAGGAAGTTTTTACTTTTCAAATGAGTCAATACCTACTTATTACCCATTCCTTCTTATCCGTGAGGAGCTTAGCACCAGAACGTATTCGGCTAATGTTGATGAGGGTTAATATCTTTAATTGTTAACTAATTAACAGTTAACAGGTAAAGACACCATGTCTCTTTCGTGTTCTTCTACTTGGTCATTTACTATGAATTTACGCTTATACGTATGTAAACTTTAAGTTCTAACTCACAAACTTATACTTAGTCTGTTTTTTAGGATTAGAAATACGGTAAACAAAGAAGCAGTCGTCGTCAATCTTTTCTGCTTGGGACAAATATTAGATGTTACCCGGAAATTCATCCTTGCTGCAATGTTCACACACCAACTTGTAAATTTTCACCACCTTATGTTTCTCATTTGTTGTAAATTGACTCTGTTTCTGTCTCTTTGCTTGTGGTGAAGGCATAACGTTCACGGAAGAACGAGTCGGTCTTTTTTGCAAGCCACTTGGATTGGTAAGAGATAGAGCGATACAGGATAGTGCGTGCGTCACTGGCTGACACCTTTCGATAGAACGAGACGACGCTCCTATCTTGTCACTTATCGCGTGATAAGGCCGACCATGATCCGTGGTCAGAAGTTGGTATTGGCCTCCAAATGCTGCATGCCACGTTATTTTAAGTATGCATATATTCACTTCAAAAGGAGGTTCTCAATTCGTCGGTATCTTTATGTTCCCCTCCCAAGGTCATCACGATCTGATGATGGGATCCTAGAGCAATCGAGGAAACTCTCTTTTATTATTCTTAAGCTATTAAAAACCGGCGTGGGTAAGCCCCCCACAAGGTAGACTGATGACCTGGTAAAGGTTGCGGGAGTCCGCTGGATGCGGGTGGTGCAGGACCGGTCACTTTGCTACTCCTTGGGGGAGGCCTATGTCCAGCAGTGGACATCTTTCGGATATGATGATGATGATGATAATGGTTATATTTAAGGCAGCCAAACTTTGCTTTGTAATTTATTGTCATTTTAGAACCGAAACAGTATTTTAACTGATTCAACACGCATCTTCCGTTCTCTCCCAACTGGAAAAAATTGTTCAATCGAGGATATGTGAGTCCATCACATTAAACCCCGGGTGTACCTACAGATTATTCGAATTTCAGCTGGCAGTCAATTGTTTCGCAGGGGTGATTAAAGTGCCCAATTAAAATTGATCCCTGCCCATTTTAATTAACGCGCCAATTTTCGTATATTTTACACGCTGGCTTTAAGTGCAGGTACAATTTAAGTCACTTAAATTTCAGACAGCTGCATGACAGGTTTATCACGGACGCTTAAACAGGCGGCATCATATGTTATTAGCAGCTAAAGTAGCCAAATATATCGTAACACGATCGTCTTTGTTACTGAAGGAGCAAGCATGTGTGAATATTATGTTACTATATATTTGACTGCTACGAACTATATGAGTATGATACTGACTAAGCAACTAGCTGTCCGCTTGGCCATACCCGCGTATATATTTATACAATAGTACAGGAGTCCGGGGTCGGTTTTGGCACCTAACCCCAAGATATGGCGCAGGCACTATAGTTTCACTCAAACTCACCCCAAGGGCAATAGAGAGAGCTATGTGGGGAGTTTCTCTGCGTGATCGCATCAGAAATGAAGCTATCCGGAGCAGAACCAAGGTAACCGATATAGCCCCCCGAATCGCTAAACTTAAGAGGCAGTGGGCGGGGCACATTGCACGTAGAACCGATGGTCGCTGGGGCGGAAAAGTTCTCGAGTGACGACCACGTACCGGAAGGTGCGGCGTGGGTAAGCACAAGGACCGATGACCTGGTAAAGGTCGAGGGAGTCCGCGGGTGGCGCAGGACCGGTAACATTGGCTTGGCTCTACTAGTGGGAGGGGGTGCAGTAGTGTACGTCTTTCGACTGATTTGATGATCAGGATTATATTATAGACTCATTATTTCCCCTTGCACCAAAATAAACCTAAAGGTTATTTTTAGGCTGATTATTGAAATGTCCCAGACGTTCGAGCAGTCCATATTAAAATTCTTATGTTGTTCAATACTTGGTCCCGATTACCATAACCGCTTGCTTGCTGACGTTCTAGGTTACATTTAAATAACATGAATATCAATTTGTGATATAACAAGCTGTCTTTTCAATGGATATCTGGAAGACTTCCTATTCAAACGAATACGTAACTAAACTAAAGGATTCAGTTAAGTCAGATTTAGAGCCCGATTACACGGAGAAAGTCGATTCTTTGCGGGATAAGTTTATTAAACGAGCGATCGAAGCGAACTAAGTTCTGCATTCCAGCTTGGGCAAAATAGATGTAAATAAATTGTCATTGTATTACGGTATCGCAAACATCAGTTGGCTAATATCCTGTCATTCGGATCAAAGTACCATGTTTTAGAACGGCATCTGTCATTCACGGCCAAAGTTAGCGGCCAGCAATAGCCCGACCAAATTAATGCATTGATGGACAGTAGACGCCTATAGGCGTAATTCCATTGTTATTTTTGAAAGACAGATTCCCATAAATATCTAATTACTGAAAACAAATGAATCGCCATTTGCTACCACGCTGCAGAGTAACAAATTAAGTATATACTTACATTATACGGACCGCGGACAGAGTGGGTCGCCTCGGGTGGCATTAAATAAAATCTAGGGTTAATTGTACGTAACTTATAAGTAATCTATCTTGGTGACCAAATTACATTGTGTGCAAGACTCAGGGGATTTCATTCATACTCGGCACGTCCCAACCTCGAAACCTCACGACGGTCGCCGGCGCAGGTGTCAGTGCGAGTATTCCATCTGTGATGCAATCCTAAGACAGGGGTCTGGTGCAGTAAATAGGTAAATCATAGTAGGAAAGCCCGAAGCGGCACTGTTTTCATCCTATACTTAGTGCTGGTATGAGATAAGTTATAGATATCACATAAGTTAATTTACTCTGGGCTACCCGAGGCGGAAGACCTGTTTCACGTTCATTTCTGATAACCCATGAGGGCACTTCATCCTTCATCGTTGGTATCCCACGAGGGGAACCACCTTTGGTGTACGCCAGGTAAACATTGATAAGAGAGAGCTCGTAGCGTTTTCAAATAAAATAAAATAGTTAAACCTTACCTAATTTATAGTGTTTTAAACAAAAGTGCACAAGCGAGACCTCCGGTCGAAGACACGCGGTATTTAACCACCGGACAGCATAACTAAGCACACAAGAACCGCGGTAAGAATGACTGCTAAACTGTTTTACATTCAAAAACAACAATAACTAATAAATTTTGTATAAACATAACGGAACCACCACATGTCGTACCCAGCTGATTGGGCGAACTCTGACAATACTGGATTTGACAGCTGTTGACACCGCTGCAAGGCTGCCAACATCAACGATCGCGGCGGCTGTGGGTTGCCCGCGTAAAGTTGCGTTCAGAAATCATACAAGCTAGCACTAAGCATTGACTGTCTACAGAGGGCAGCACTTGTGTGTCCTATTTTATTTCTGTTGCATCCTCATCAAATCATCCTCCTCATCATCCAAAGGAAAGAAAGATGGAATCAACGCTTTCATCTTCATCTAAACCCGGAAGCCGTAAGGGTGCGGCCATTTGTGCTATATGTAAACGGTCAGCGGACCCAAAGAAATGTGTATTATGCACAGGATGTAATGTAATACTTCATTTTGACTGTGAGGGTTATTCGGAGAAGCTTTTTAGAATTTTGGAACCCCAAAAAAGGCAGAATTGGAAATGCAAGTCTTGTAATAGGAAAAATAAATCAGCGAGTAAGTCAAAGATACTGTATTCACCATCACAGAATGTTACGTTAAGGAAAAATATAAATAAAAACAAAACAACGGTTACAGAACCGGTCGTCGTAACAACAAATGTTTTACCTACCAACACAAATGCACACATCCACTCAGAAGCCGTCTCTCCTGAGGGCTGTTTACAGCCTCATTTGATCTCTTCACTGGACTCGCACAAACTTGTGGAGCTGGAGATACCTGTAGTCTTCAGTTCTTCCAATACTTCATTGAACGTATCACCGGTTAATCTGAGCCCACGGGTGCTTTCGGATCAAGAACTATCACAGGAATGTTCACAATCAGATGC
The DNA here is from genome assembly GCA_945867215.1 of Epinotia demarniana. Taxonomy (NCBI): domain Eukaryota; kingdom Metazoa; phylum Arthropoda; class Insecta; order Lepidoptera; family Tortricidae; genus Epinotia; species Epinotia demarniana. The sequence goes on from OX244262.1 coordinate 6,546,345, forward strand.
AGACCTATCTTCAGATGCCAATATAGTCACCGAACTCGACATATCTGTCAATAGTTCGTTGGTCCAAAAAAAACTCTCAAAGAGCTTAGACTACACATTGAATGATATGCTCACAGGCCTGGAAATGAGAGGCGAAATAAATCAGCTCTCATCGGAGCTAGCCTCCACCCAATACCAACTTGAGGAGGTGACAATCGAAAACAATTGTCTGAAAAGGACCATTGATAAGCTACAAAAGGAAATAACTACATTAAAACAACTATGCCAATCCTCAAACGTTAGCTTACTTTCTCGACGGGACAAGAAAAAGAGGCATTCCATACACAATGATATGCGTCTTAATTTTGCTACATTAAACCATTCACCAACCCCACCACCGACAGGGGGCTCAAAGAGGTGCCTAGATCCGAAATGTGCAGCAGCTCTACAAAATCTAGAAAAAATGCTAAAGACCTCGGAAGAAGATTTGGAATTATACAAGGAACAAATTGCGCATCTTAACACACAACTAGAGTTGCTGTCGCGATCCCTGGGCACATCCGCCGTCAACCTCCAAAATCAAACCCCCCAGGAGATTCTTGACTGCCAAGAGCAAGATTGCATCGGTAATACGTCTCCTTGCGACGACTTGCCCTCCACTCATCCTGCCCTGGGCTCCAGGGCTGACAAACCCAAAAATCAGTTATGTATTCTAAGTAACCAGGGTAGCAGCGGCATTATGAAAGCCATAGAATGTAATTTTGATAGAGATGCCAAATACTGTCATTATCCTAAGCCAAACGGCGGCATCACAAATACACTTTCCAATTTGGAAGGAAAATTGGAGGGCTTTACCGTCAATGACTACTGTGTAATTTTAATTAGTGAACATGATATTGACGCGGCTGAAGATAGTATGGATTTGGTGAATTTGATTAGTGTTATTCGTGAATCGCTACTAAATGTTACACATACGAACAAAATAATCTGCCTTCCGACGTATGTATGCGGAGCACTTATTTATAACTATAAAGTGGAAATGTTCGGTAGTTTACTGGCAATGGATTTGCAAAATAATGAGTATGCTTATTTATTTGACACAAACCGGGACCTTACTTTGGACATGTTTTCATATTATTCGGGAAAAATAACAAAATTAGGCATGAGGTCTGTTTTTTCTAGCCTCAGAGAGTTTATGAGACACGTGCGCACTTTCTCAAATGTTGTTAATAACGCTCCTTCAGAAACCCAGTTTTTTCGTGAATCCAAATAATCCAATGAATAAAGCCAAGGCTACTATTTTTCACCAAAACATTAGCGGCCTCCTCAGCAAGAAAGAAATGCTTGAATTATGCATACAAGAATTTTTAGATAAAAGAATTGTTCTAGACATTATTTGCTTATCAGCAGCAAATGAAGAAAGGAATTTGTTTATAAAGGGTTATTCACTACGTGCCTCGTTTTCAAGAAAACATCAGAAACGAGGCGGCGTGTGTATATTATGTAGAAATATAATTGAATGTAGGAAAATTGACTTTTTGGAGGACTGGGCGATTGAATTCAGTTTTGAGTGCTGTGGTATAGAAATTCCCCAATATATGTGTATAGTTATCTGTCTTTACAGAATACCTAAATCAAATATTAATATATTTTTTAATCTATTAGAAAAAATGCTTCATAAATTGTATAAGAGACATCAATATACAATAATTATAGCCGGGGATTTCAATATTAACACGCTAAAGGATTCAAACGCCACACGGGAACTTGTTCGAATATTGCAAAACTATAACTTCCAGCTTCATATAAAAGACCCCACTAGAATTACGTCATGTATAGATCATATAGCAAGCAATATGACAAATGTGAAAGCTAATGTCCACGAACTCGGTTTATCTGACCACAATACGGGCCAAACACTGAGTTTTCAGTATGAGAGCAATTCAACTCCCATAGAAAAATGGTACATTCATAGACGAAACTTGTGCGATGAAAACATTAGAAAATTCTGCGAGTGTATGAAAAGCTTATCATGGAGTGAAGTATACAGCCTTCCCAACTTAAATCTTGCTTTTGACGCATTTCATGATACGTTTACTTTATTCTACAACTTATGTTTCCCTGTTATTCGAGTAAAAAAAAGTAATGTAGAAAAGAAGTCTAGTTGGATAACCAAGGGTATCCAAAAAGCAATAGTTACGAAGAGACGTATACGCTTTCAATATTACAAAACTAAAAAAGAACAGTGCAAAACATTATACCATAGATACTCAAAAATATTGAAAACCTGTGTCAAAAATGCACAGAAATCTGCTAATAACCTGTATTTACAAAGAGCAAAAAATAAATGTAAAGCGTCGTGGGACTTAATTCAGAATAAAACTACTCATACCTCAATTACAAATAGAACTGAACAAATAAACCTAAATGGACAATTAATTAAATGTAAACAAGAAATAGCAGAAACATTTAATGATTACTTTATTAACGTAACAAAAAATGAATATGATCACAAAGAATATAATCTGAATAACGTTACAAATCCGTCTACCATTTTTCTATATCCTTGCGACGTTACTGAAGTTACAAACATTGTAAAAATGCTAAGACCAACGAAGTCTGTAGGCTACGACGGAATATCGACAATGGTTCTCAAAAGGTGTATTGGAGAAGTTGCAACGGTACTAACACACTTGATTGATTTTTCGTTCTCGACAGGTATATTTCCAGACCGCTTAAAAAAAACCATTGTCAAGCCATTATATAAAAAGAACAGTAAAGAGGATCTTAGTAATCGGCCGATAGCCTTATTACCTGTTTTGTCCAAGATTTTCGAAAGAGCGATGCATGTTAGAATTACTAAATTCTGTGACAAGCATGGAATAATAGTTAAAAATCAAAATGGCTTTCAAATAGGCAAATCTACTTCACTGGCTGCGTTCAATTTAATCAAAGCCATAACTGATCAAGTTGATAAAAGGAAACCCGTTACTGCAGTATTTTTCGATATGAGCAAGGCTTTCGACTTTGTCTCTCATGAACGCCTTCTTGAAAAGTGTGAAATGTATGGCATTCGTGGTTTGGCCTTGAGTTGGATAAAATGTTACTTATGCAAGCGCACACAATCTGTTGAAGTTGAAAATATTAATGAAAGAAATATAGCGTATTACTCAAAATCGTGCTATAAGGAAGTTAAAACCGGGGTACCACAGGGTAGTGTGTTGGGGCCATTATTATTTTTGCTTTATATCAACGATTTGCCTTTGATCACCAGACATGAATGTATATTGTTTGCCGATGACATATCTTTAATTATTCCCTATGATGTAAATAATATTGAATTATACAATAAGGACATAAATAACACAATTAATGGCATGATAATGTGGATGAAAATAAACAATTTACAGCCGAATTTAGAAAAAACAAAATATGTACAATTCTATAATCGTAACGGTAGTGTTGACATTAATTTAAAATACAACGACGAACAAATAGCAGAAACAGACAATATATTATTCTTAGGTATATTGTTAGACAAAAACTGTAGTTGGAAACCACAAATTGACAGAATTTGTAGCAAAATTAACCGTTTTGTTTATGTTCTCAGAAGACTGGCTACATTGGTAAATAAGAGTACAGCATTAACTGCGTATCACGGTTATGTAGCCTCAGTCTTAAGGTATGGTCTGTTACTTTGGGGTAACTCATGTGACATAAATAGAGTGTTTGTCAGTCAAAAAAAATGCGTCCGAGCTATCTGCAGATTACCACCACGAACCTTATGCAGACCTCTATTCAAAGATCTGGGAATACTGACCCTACCTTCGCTCTATATTTTTGAGGCTTGCAAATTTACTAGATTACATCCTGACCTATTTATTAAATTACGCAGTGTTTGTAAATTTAATGTCAGAGATACTGAAAAACTTGTATTGCCAGCAACTTATAAAACCAAGCTTTGCAGCAAAAACAGTTATGCCATGGCAATCAAATTGTATAATAAGCTACCAATTGACATAAGACGGCTTGCCCTAAAACCATTCACATCTGCATTACACAAATGGCTAATTGACAAATGTTTTTACACGACACAAGAATTTTTAATGTATAATAACGGAATAAATTGATAGAAATCAAAATTATAAGACATTGTAATTAAATACTTACGTAATATTATTAGTTATAAGTTTGTAAAGTTTGCATGTCCAAATGTTGGCGAGATGTGCTGATCCTAATAAATTTGTTCCACCTTATTGTTAACCATGTCTCAAGTAAATAAATAAATTTCTATTTTCTATTTCTTTAATTCTTCGTTCTTCGTGACCCATGAGGGCATCCTTAAATAAAATAAATATTAAAAAAACTCGTACAATTCATGTCTGATAAATAATAATATTTTTTATCAGGCAGGCATTACTGATGATGTCTGTATTCATGTAATTTTATGTATATAACTGTTATGATTAAAAAAAAAAATTACAAATGTGCTTGTCTAGTTTGTTCTTGAATTGGGTGAAATCGAGAGCCGAGACCAAAATCGTCTGGCAGTTCGTTACAAGTTTGGGGGTGGTACTACTGCCCAAGAAGTATCTATGAGGGTTTTTGTGTGACCTGCAAGCGACCAGCTTTAGGTAACGACCTCTGAGTCAGGTGTTATTGTTCTTTTCAAAAACATCATCGAAATCTTTGAGATTGAGTGGACAAGTAGGTTCGCTTTTATTACCTACATATTTACAAATCAATTTCACTTTAATTATTCACTTAGAGTGACGAAGAACCCAACCTTTGTGGCGATACGATAGATATAATAAATACTCTCTTCTTAAATTTCATTCCTTACATTAATCAAAATTAAAGTACATTGCTATTTACTCAAAATTAAAAGAAAACAACAACTCCAATTTAATTAATGCAGTCAGATGCAACGAAACATCGAGATTTAATATCGGAAATGCGGGAATTTCTTCAGTAATGGAGCGAATGGAGAGCTCTTCTGCTGCATTTACCTATAAAATACACTAGGAAAACAGAAAGGTAGATATGGCAATTAGGGTTACGTCAACTTCGTTGAAGCTACGGTAGCCTAGTGGTTCAGGCATGCGGCTGTCAAGCGGCGTTCGTAGGTTCGGATTCCGGCTCGTACCAATGAGTTTTCGGTGAAGGACAGCAATGTGAGGAAACCCGTCTAATCCTAATACGGTCTAGTTCTCACTCTGGGTTGGAAGGTCAGATGGCTGTCACTTTCATAAGACTAGTGCCTATGCCAAATACTGGGATTAAGTGCCAAGCGGACCCCGGGCTCCGCAGAATAAGGAGGATGAACTTAACTCTTTAACTACGTATAAACATAAACCATGGTAAAAAAAACAAGGTAGGTATGTACGTCACACAAATGTTGCCTTTGTGCAGTTGGCTCACAAATGCTAGTTACCATTAACTGACATCTTCCATTCAAACAAGGAGTTTTGTTACTGCATGATTAGTATTAAAAAAAAATTACCTACCTAGTTTGATTATTTATTCTGGCTTAAAAGACAGATATTATGGTGAAAATTGTATTTAACTGTAATGTCCTTTTTTCCAGTTGTTAGACTTAAACACCAAAAAGAAAGGTTGAGATTCCGAACAAAGTGGGACATATTTAGTTAATAGTTAATGTTCAGGAATAAAATAGAAAAATGGAAGTGGCCCTTTAATATTGTGTTTTGAGCAGTATAGTATGAAAATTATATTTAACTGTAATGCCCTTTTTTCCAGTTGTTAGATTTAAACACCAAAAAGAAAGAGGTAGGATTCCGAACAATGTGGGACATCTTTAGTTAATAGTTTATGTTCAGGAATAAAATAGAAAAATGGAAGTTTCCCTTATTGTGTTTTGAGTAGTATGTAACTCAATGATTAACTGATGCTTCTTACTTTAAGGGTTCCGTACCGAGTGGTAAGAAAGTAACCTCACGTTGTGACGTGTCTCCGTCTCTGATAACGCTAAACAGAAAGGCACGTACGGAACCCCACACTGCGCGTGGTCGGTTTTTTCAATCATCAAAAAGCACGTGCGTGAAGCTTTATGTTTTTTACTCGTTTACACTGAGGCCGCAATGAAAGTTTTAATTCTGAATCCCGAAAGTTTTAATCAAAAAGTACCTCATCCAATACTTAAAAATCCGATGGCAGACACTTATCGATTCACGTGCTTCTGGCCGGACGCAAATAAGCCGTGTTATTTTATCTTTTCCATTTAAATACAACAGTCGGTGTGCAGAATAGTTTTATCAAAATTTATTTTTCCGAAATACCTGTAACAACATCCGCGGTAAATGGTGTTGATTTTCATCAATTTCATCACCACACCAACTCATGTATGTACGAAAACGAATATCCTCTATGAAACCTACAAAGGTACCTCATATATTCAAAATGTATATTTTGCTTCATTTGTTCACAATGTTGTTTTCGTAGTAAATTGGCTGTCATTTTGCTTTCTCAACCCAAGCTTCCAATTTACCAAACAGATTTTCTATGTACAGAGTAAATTTGCTATTCTTGGTTTATTTTAGCTTTTGCGATAAAATGCAAAGTTGTTCGACGGTTGCGATTTATAAATACTTCAAGTACTTATAATAAAGCAGATACATACGGACATTTTAAATTATTTTCAAAGTAGCTTCTGCCTGTGACTCTGTCCGCGTGGATCTCGTTTATATCGTAGCTCCATACAAACTTTCACCCCCCATTCCACGATGATTTCCGGGATAAAAATCCTATCAATCCTATGTCGCGGGACTAAATCTATCTCTATACCAAATTTCATCTAAATCGGTTCAGCAGTGTAAGCGTGAAGAGGTAGCAGGCAGACACACAGAGAGACACACTTTCGCATTTTATAATATTATGAGGAAAATGTAAAACCAGTTTCATAGTTTTCTGTCGTGCAGTGTCGTGACGCAACAAAGCGATATCGGTTCCATACATTTATTTAGTACGGTTAGACACACTCATCTGATGCACTGACGTGACGGCTTCTTTTGTGTCAGCTGTCAGAGCGTATCACGTCAGACAAGAATTAATCCGGCTTAAATATGTACTAATTAAGATTCTGATAAAATTTGTGTCGGTTTTGGGAAATGGAACTTAGTAATCACTAATCACATTACCAGCCAGATTTACAAATTACTTGATATGCAAAAATAATAATGATAATGATGATGAATCACAAGAAAACACTATTTACTATTACAATTGTCTTTATCTACGCACATATTATTAGTGCTTTACAATGCGTTCAGAAACCGTAGGAAATGACCAGCATTATTATCATGGATCAGTCGCATAAACGGCTATTATTGACAACGGGGACATCTCCATGATATCGCTTTTAGGGGCGCGCGAGTGGTGTAGGACGATAATGTGGCGCGGGCGACGTGCGGGAGTCGAAACGAAACGCGGCGCCCGCACCCGCCCACGCCCCTTTACCGTCTTACCGCCGCACCCGCACGCCGCAGGCGATGTTGAGTGTAGGGCCTGAGCGGACGCCTTGCTCTCAGAGCGGGGCGTGCAGCGTCCATATAAAACAAATGCAATTAATATGAACGCTCTGAGCCCCACGCTGAGCGGGGCGTCCATTCAGTCCTTACACTTAAGCGGTCTACTTATAACAGTCGTATAATCCTGGCCTGACGTGGCGTTCATATCAATTGGACACATCTAGTGGTTATTTAACCACTGTCAAATCCCCCAAAGAGCTCTACCCATTACTACCTTTATAAATCGTGCATATTAAAACATCATATCGTTCTTGAAATGTTGGCTACTAACCTACCACGTTCTGAAACTGAATTCGGAATGTACCATCATCCTTGCCTTCGTACCGGTTGTGCCTTAAAGAAATCCGGGGTCCGCTTTTGGCACCTAATCACATGATTTTGGCTTAAGCACTTTTATGAAAGCGACTGCCAAATATCAAATAATATGAATAGTATGATTCCAAATATGCCAACACTTTCAAAATAAACTTCAGAGATCAGACATAAAGCCATATCATAGATATGTGGGGACAATCTGGCAGTTAAGACAAGTGGAACCGCGGCCCATAAATTGCAGTGTAAGCATGAATTTTGTATTTGCGCTTTATCATCATTAAACTATCATCATTAATAAGAAATTGACAACCATGACCTCAGACCAAGAAAAAAAGACAGACGGAGCGTTACGAACAGTCAAGTGAAGCTAAACCACATACAAACAAAACCAAGCTACATCAAGTTTAGCACACGCTCACGCACACATATAAAAAAAAAATTCACAAAACTCTTCAGCACGTAAAACTTCTAATCACACGGTTCAATTCACGTATTCAATGTCACTCCGGGCGACATGTTTCGAACTCTTCGGGAGTTCTTCTTCAGGATGAGTGTTCTCGCGGCGGTGTCGCTCGTAACACTGCCCGCGCTCGCTCCTCACGTCGAGCGGCGCGTGTCGCACGCGCCGACAGGGCAGGGGGAGGGGGAGCGTCGAGCGCTGGAGCAGTTATGTGAGATTGCGGCAGGAGGTCATCTCCTCCGAGAGACGATACGCACACTGAACTCACTGTGTCCACGGGATTGTCACTACACGCTGCGATACAGGCGCGTCTCATTTCATTCGCTTCGACATGGCGAGATTGCTGGTACGGGAGAAAGGTTATGTGCCACGCAAGATTCGTGAGGCGATTGAGATTGGGCGCCGCCCAAATTTTAATCGTGATGGGGGCTGGATGTTACCGCCAGCTTGGAAAACTATCATTCCTAAATTGAAGTGGACAGCGTGTAGTGACAATCCCGTGGACACAGTGAGTTCAGTGTGCGTATCGTCTCTCGGAGGAGATGACCTCCTGCCGCAATCTCACATAACTGCTCCAGCGCTCGACGCTCCCCCTCCCCCTGCCCTGTCGGCGCGTGCGACACGCGCCGCTCGACGTGAGGAGCGAGCGCGGGCAGTGTTACGAGCGACACCGCCGCGAGAACACTCATCCTGAAGAAGAACTCCCGAAGAGTTCGAAACATGTCGCCCGGAGTGACATTGAATACGTGAGTTGAACCGTGTGATTAGAAGTTTTATTTTAACATGTCTCACGAAAGTTTAAATTCTTCAGCACGTGTCGCAATGCTGTCAAGATAATTTATTTTGAGTTTTGTGCGATTTAATTTGTTAAGCGTGTGTTAAAGTTATGGGGCTTGGTTGAAAACCGGTTTCACTAGACTGTTCGTAACGCTCCGTCTGTATATTTTCTTGGTCTGAGTTCATTACCTAATTAATTATTATTGTTGTTACTGTTGACATTATTCATTTAACTTGTAACTATGGTGTTTCCACTATTTTATTGTTTAAAAAATTAACGAAAATATTTTTTTCTATCTATCTAGCTCATTCACGGTTTTTTGTCGAATTCAATAACAAACAGCACGGCTAGACCATCCGTCTCTTTCTTAATATAACGATTACAAAGAGACTGATAGTCGTAGTCCATAGCTCGCGCAGAGTCTTGTGGTAGCCGTGCAGCCAAGCATAGAGCTACACATCGCACGAACATTTTCACGGTCATTATAGCGACTCTAGTAAATGACTGTGCAGTAACATAATAGGTGTGTAAACACTAAAGAAAAAATCAATTATGCTATAATATCTCGAAAAAGGATAAAAATGTAGTCAAATGGAGAAGAAAGCAACGCAAGAGGGTAAATACTCACAAAGTTATAAGTTATAAGTATCCAAAGTTTGAGAGGAGGAATATTCTATCCATTTACCTCAAAACGCACCTTCATATGAAACGATTATCATTTACCATGACATTCGCAGATTGTGACGTCACTAACTGCGAGCGTTTTCTTGCGTCTAAATTTTGAGTCTACCCGTATTGCGAAAAGCTTGAAGCATACTACATTTCGCTAGAATACGAGTACACGCTCCGATGCTCGCTAGAATGATTACTAAAACGCTGCTGTTTATTTTGTGAGATGCTCATTACGAGTCTATCAGCCTTCCTACTTTACCATAGGTAGCTCGATCGTATCGATTAGACACATTAACTGGTTAGTTATCAATAGCACAACCACATTATGATAAGGATATCATTATCACTGTTAAATCTCCAAACATGTTCCAAAAACACTAGTTACAACCTATATTTAATTTTGTTTTCGTCAACTTACGGGTGGTGATAAAAAAACAATTAATAAGTGAAGCAGCTAGAAAAAACTACTATAGTGTCTGCAAAACTGTGCATTACTGATAAGTTTAGTAAGTGTAATTTCATAATATTGCGATATTGGCATAACGTTGAGCACGATTTTTCAAACGTTCCCGATTCGGTACTCCATGCATTGGCGTTCATAATATTGCGAATACCAACAAAGTGAAGAACGTTTGCACTTATTAGAGTCTTTATGAGTGAGATTGGCATAAGTTTTAATGTTGTCTAGCCTGTAGGAACGGTTATTTATGTTTTGCTCGTAGTTTGCTTACATTTCTTGTTCTCGTTGGTACAATTTTGGTTTTAACATTACAGTAAAAAAAAAAAAATGGTGTAAATTCTGGTTAAATGCATGGAATTCCTCATCGGATAGATCATTCAAATAAAATATTGTTTGCATATTTTTTTATTTATTTTTTCCAGCAAGTAAACTGCTATTGTAACTACATGTAATTTTCTTTCGCTATAAAAAAAGTCATGTATTGTAGGGTTAAGCGGGTTCTACTGTAGTTACCTATGTCAATGCCACATAAATCAAACCTGCATTGCTATAAGCGCACGCTCACATAAATAAAAACACACGTAAGGGATTATCCTAATATCTAGAACGCGACTAAGACGCGCAAGTTCGCGCGATTTTCAATTAAAACACCTATTCGAGTCCAATATGTTGTGATGATCGCGTAGTCGCGTTGTATTACGACGATCCCTAAGGATGAGAGTTGCACTGTAGTTAAGTTTCACCAAGTTACATAAACCAAGGGTATGTACGGTTTTAAGGTTTGCACAGCTTTGGTACTAATGACACAACTTCGCGTATAAGCCAGGTATCTGTTTTGCAAGACTGTTTTCTTGCCACGGGCACACACAGCTCAGCGAAGTTAGGCTAAGTTCCGAATCCGTAATGTTTTGATGCACTCTGTCTGCCTTCCCGATTAAATGCGGTACTGTATCCATTGTACGCAATATTACGATGCGTCATTTGGACAGCGTATAAGAAAATATAGAATGCGAGCTATATACAAACTACCAAACACGTGCGTGGTTTGCGCATGTTAGAACTAAACGTTTTGACACCCCCCCCCTCCCAACCCCATTAATTCTAGAAAAATCTTAACAGCGCGAATGGGGTCAGCGCCATCTATCGGCCCCATTTGGTACTAACGTGCAAGGGCAATCGGTTTAGTATGTATGTTGGTCTTTTAGCGATTATTGTTTATCACGTGAACTGATCTCGATTATTATTGTTTTATTTGATAGAGAGTACTTCTATTTATAGTTTTATAGGAATTTCCAAACAAAAAAAAACTTATAAAGTTGATTAAATTGCAAATCTAACTAGGAAATGATTTTTGAAAATAAAACAAAAAATATGCTAGATACAGAAAAAAAAAACTTTTCCCGTAATATATATGTTTATCCTAATAACAAGTAATTATTTCAATTTTTTTTTACATTTTCCTTCATAGATCAAAATTTTCCGAGTGTAGAAAAAAAAAAAAAAAACTGCTTCAAAAAGTGCAACTCAAGCCCTTTCGAATGATACCCCAGTTGACCCTATAGTTGAATTTTTTTTTATTGCCCCCTCATATTCGTAAGTTTTTATTTAAAAAAAATGTATATTTAATTTTTTCATTTTCCATGCACGCGGATAACTCTCATTTATAACCATTCCAAGTTTCAAGTTGATAGCTTGAGTAGTTCGTGAGATATTTCACTTTGTGACAGACAGACAGACGGACGGAGTCGCACCATAAGGGTTCCTTTGTTACCATTTTTGGTACGGAACCCTAAAAACTTGATAAGAAATGAGCAATGGTGCTGATGCTGTCACAGTGCAGGGAATAAGGATTTTGATTTCTGGAGCGTCAACAAATAGCGTACGCTTAAAGGTGTATCTGATAAATTGATAATGGCAATGACACACATTCTGTTTGATTTTTTTAGCACGCTACTAAAAGACTTCTTGTTCGCTACATTTGGGACATAACGCACTCACTCGTAATTAAAAACGTGCAACCGATGACAATATCGATTTCTGTACAACAGTTATTTAACTTGAGTAAAATGTGTAGGAAAATCCTATATAAGTTCGTATCGTTACCAAGGGAGTAAAATAAGAATAAAACATGCCCCAGTAGGCGTTAATTATAATCAATAAGGGCACAGGTGCACTGTCCTTTGAAACACGGCAGTCTTCTTTTACAAAAGGCTTAATTTTACTTCGAAACATACGTCGCTTATGACATTTTAATTTTATACATAAATGGTCGTCGGATCCAAGTCGTGAGGTGGGATTATAATTTATGATTAATAAATTGCCGTTTTCTTTGCTAGCACAACTGACGCCGCGACGCCGACGGGACGCGAGACAAAAAGATATCCCCTCCTCTTTCTAATTTGAGCAGTGACACTCAGAAAGGAGGACTTGACAGCAAGTTTTCTTAGCATCTGAGGGTGTTGCCCTTAGGGGGTAGCACCAACATATTTGTTACACGCAATATTACGTCCGATCACCGATCACCGTTAAAAATATGGCACCCGCAGCTTTTTAATCCATAGAAACTTGTCAAACTTTCCATACCATTCAAATTTTGAAGAGGTGGGTGCTGCTCGGAACCGCTTTCCTCTAAAAACGGTTTCTCGCGTGTAATCGGATATAAGTACCTACGCCTAAGATTGTTTGAGTTCGCCGAATTGCATCAAAGTATTTTATTCAATTCCAAATCCAATAACAGTTTTATAAAAAGTCATTAAATAATCTCAACCAAATCTATGATATCTTTCGCAGTGAATGTGTTTAGTTTTTAATCGAACAAAGGCATAAAGAAAACCAAGCTATAATAATATATTTAAACATATTTACTTAAAAATTTTGATTACTTGCGCGAAAACTATTGTGGTACCAATATCCCTACTGTTTAAGCGCTCTTTTGCTGAATGTCATGTCCCTTCGATTTGGAAATCAGCCTACATTACACCCGTCCATAAGAAAGGCCCAAAAACTGAAGTAACTAATTAGAGGCATTTCAAAACTTTGCATACTTGCTAAAGTACTTGAAAAAGTAGTTCATGCTCAATTATATGCGGCAATTAAGAATTATTTTAGTCCTTTCCAGCATGGTTTCCTGCGTTGTAAGTCTACCGTTTCGAATTTGATACTCCTTAACGATTATGTAACTAAAGCCATGTCCGAAGGTAGCCAAGTGGATGTAGTGTACACTGATTACAGTAAGGCATTCGATAGAATTGACCATAAATTACTTATTCTAAAATTAAATAACATGGGTATTCACGGTGATCTATTGCGATGGTTCGCATCTTATATTGATAACAGGTCGCAAGCTGTTGTCATTAACAACTATATGTCTGGTTGGGTAACCGTTCCCAGCGGCGTCCCCCAAGGATCGTTGCTGGGGCCGTTGCTCTTCAATGTATTTGTTAATGACATCAGTGATTGTTTCCACTCTTCCAAATTGTTATGTTTTGCTGACGACATGAAGATTTTTATTAAAGTGAATTCATAAGATGACTCTGCCCTTCTACATGATGACCTTACGCGTCTTGCTGCATATTGCCAGAACAATAAATTAGACCTTAATATATCTAAATGCTATACTCTAACCTTCACAAGACAACGTAGTATAATACCGACCACCTACAAGCTTAATGATGATGTGCTCTTATCTGTGTCGTACATGAGGGACCTGGGTGTAACCCATGATTCTAAGCTTTTATTCGAAACTCATGTTGATAATATAGTAGCTAGTGCTACTAAGGCATTAGGATTTATTATGCGCAGTTCCTTACATTTTACCCAAATTAAAACTATTAAAGTTCTTTATTGTACATATGTCCGAAGCAAACTTGAATATGCATCTCAAATCTGGAACCCCTCTTACAATATCTATATTAATAGATTAGAACGTATACAGAAAAAATTTATAAAATACCTCTGCTTTAAGCTGAAAACCCCTTACAACTCATCTAATTACGAAAATATTTGTAAAAAACATCACCTCATTCCACTAGATAAACGTCGTCAGATTGCAGATATTACTTATTTACTTAGTATCTTAAATGGTAACATTGATTGTCCGGAATTACTAGCTAAGCTCTCCTTCAATACTCCATCTAGGTCCAAAAGATACTTCCCTCCCCTCTCAATTCCATTTACATCACGTAACTATAGAAAAAATAGCTTTTTATTACGAGCTGGTAAAAGCCTAAATGAACTAACGAAGAAGCGGGATATTGACGTTTTCAATAGCAACATCACAACTATAAGACGGATTTTAACAGACGAGTTCTTCAAGTGAGTGAGTCGCATGTGACAGCATGTTACTGTAACGGTTTATGTACATATCACTTAATAATTAATAAGCTCTGTTCCTTACATAGGTATTCATTTGTATGCTTGTGGGTAACACGTTGTAAAATTTAGTGCTAACCACCAATTGTTTGTTAACCTGTTGCTACTGGTGGGAACCTCTAATTGGCTCTTTGTTACTTAATTGATATAACTTGCTTATATTATTACTTTGAATTGTTAGCTGTTGGCTCTCCGAAAATAAATAAATAAATAAATAAATGAACACCTAAACCTACGTGAGCCATTTTTTGCCTTTCACATTTGTGGGTAGAGGTAACCTATCGCAATCACTAAAATTTATTGACCGAATATCGTTTGTCCGAAAACTTTTCGTATTATTATGAGTTCTCCGAATATACATTTCATTACTTTTTTCATTTACTATTTGATGTTATCCAAATGTTTCAGTTGTCCGAAAAACTTTTACGGCTACAGTCAATTGGGCTTTGGCTTGTTACAACTTTTGTTTCACAGCCAATTTTTTACTTATCCATCATTACTTTCCGCATTTCATACGTTTAGCCAAATGTTCATTTTGAGGGAAATTCAAAAGTAGTTTCAGGTCGGTGTAGGTACGACGACGAACGAAGTGAGGAGAAGTGTCAGGTGAACTGCGACCCTTACAGCGAGCGAGCCAAGCGAGCGTAGCGAGCGTGCCGCGGCAGCGGCCACCGAACTGCCAGAACCGAATACTTTTTTACTAACGCCGCCATTTCATGATATGCCTAAAAGTTGGCCAGGCTTATCACGATGTGCCTGATAAACAATACGGCAGATCGATGAGAACAACGCATTCGTCTATAATCCTAGCTTTATACCAGGCACATCGAAAAGTAGTTTCTTTCTTGGCCACTGGTGGCGCTGTGTATGCGATGGCGGCCGTGTTTGTTGGGAGCCAATAATCAGGGCGGACAAAAATGGCATGTCATAAGCGAACTCTGTCTTAGGTCGGTTAGGTTAGGGTTCACTTGTGCCCCTCAGACCAGAAATAGACACCCCGCGCAGCGGGGTGGCGTCGACTCGCTGGAGATTATCAGTCCGCACTCCTTATTTTTTTCATTTACGTGTGCGCTCGGAATGATGCCTCGGAATTTCGTGATCTGGCGAATTTTACAATCGCCCGCCGACGACATATACATTATTAACCATAAATACAGCTTTAGGAGGATAACCTTAGTTTAATTTTAAACTTTTTGCTAATGTTTTTAATATCGAACATTTTCATAAACAAACATATGAATTAGTATCATACGTGTGCTCCGTATAAACAATAATATTATGTCAAATATAAAAAAGCCGAATTGATAAAATACGAACAGATTATCAACCGAATCGTTACGTCGGTATAACGATATTGCGGGTATACCAATAATTGGGAATCATGGATTTGTCAAACAATTACAAAAGCTAAACCATAAAATGACCAGCCGTAAACGGCGCGAACTAAAGTGTCGGACAAACGAAAAAAAAGGCAAACGAAGTTTGTCGAATAGTAAATGCCGAAATGAAAATAGGACAAAAAATTTTAGTGATTCAGATAGGTAACCGTGGGTAGATTAGCGTATCGCGCACACAATATTTATAACAATGATAAAATATTCTCGTTCGATATAGCTGCCAGACATAATTTAAAACCTCTTGAAATAAGAGGGAAACGTTAAGAACATATGTCATTCCTATACAAAGTATTGTCACCGCGGTTTATAAAAAAAATCTTGACAATCCTTCACTCCAAGTGGCTCTATACCTAACCCTGAGGTTCACGTTATTTTTCCTAATCGGCTTTTTCTCATTTATTCTAATGTAGATCTTTCAGGGATCGGTAATACTACGATTATTTATTTTCTTGGTAATATCCTATTTCTATAGCATTACAGTGACAATGGAAAACTATTACAATTAAGTACTTTTTGATTTTGGAAGATTGTTGGATCGATTTTTTTATTATGAATATTATTACAGCTCCATTTTATATACATTACTAGATTCCGCCCGCGACTTCGTCTGCGTGGACAAGGGGTAAAAACTATCCCATATTTTAATCCAGGCTATAAAATATCTTCGTGCAAAATTTCATCCAAATCGGTTGAGCCGTTGAAGCGTGATTGAGTAACAAACATCCAAAGATCTAAACATCTAAACACCCAAACTTTCGCAGTTATAATATTATTAATTAATTAATATAGTAGGATTTAGGTTGCAGTAGCCTTAAAATCCCATCTCATCGCCCTATCATCCCTTCTCTCCCCATTCATAACCCAACTCTCCTCGCGATCCCTACTCACCCCATTTTACGGTATGTTTTATTATTTTAAAGCGGAAAAGGACAATATTGTAGTCCACTCTGCTAAACTCGAGGACCATAAAATTAAAAAGTTTTATGGTCCCGGCACAAATTCACATTGTAACCTCAATTTTAAATTTATACACCGACTTTTACACCCAGTGTTGGATAAGGTGGATCAGAAACATCAAATACCAATTTGATATCGTTGTGTTCGCGCACTCGCTTTAGCTCTTGGCAATGTTAACTGTTAAAATGAGCACGTAAAACAAATGAATTCAGATCGCAATGCAAAACGTGAGTCTGTGATCGACCGCCAGGGCAGTGCCAAAGTGTTCGAAGCGAAATATCGATCCGTTTGTATTTAATATATTACATTAGTAGCTTGTACCCGCGTTAATCGTCTTAAGGTATTTGTAACACACCTATGCAAAATGTAATAGCATATTAGACTAGCAAATTAGCAACTATTATCGCACGCCCATATAAACTTCCACTCTCCTTTCGACTCTTTCGATCTCGACACGACATCTATGAAATCGACAATAGTTAGTCAGACAGAGTTACTTTCCCATTTCTATTAAAAGTATGAATTCAGTGTTCATTAGGCCTAACCTTCCAGTAATAAAACATATTGCATCAGAATTGACAACATTTCGAAATAAGTAACAATGCATAAATCGAAAACCATTTGGGTTAATAGTTACCTACTTAAACTGAATAGTGTGGTTTTCCAATAGAATAACTTTTAGGACGCAATTACTCTCAGTATTAAATATTAATAATATACCTACAATATCTAAATAACAGAAAGCTTGAGGGGGCCATTCCGATTGCTAATTAAAATTATACTCCTTTATTATTCCCGTTGCGCGTTGTCATTTCATTCACTTTTTCTCAATCTTGGAGCAGCTCCTAACACTCCTAACATAATTTACAGAGAAGACTCGTTACTCGTAAATTCTTTAAAGGCGTTCAATCGAGAATTAAAAACGCAACGCAGGTTCATTCGTTTAATCCTTAATACATTTCCAATTTTTAGACTTATTCTTTTGATAACGTTGTAACGAATTATAATTAACCTTTTATTATGTTTTTGGTAGAGTAAACTGATTGGGTTATAATATTCATGTTTCAAGTTTCAACGTGAATTAAGTAATACTTAGGTAGTTCCGTTCAGTCTAGTGCAAAAATATGTATCGATTTAATCCTGTCATAAAATATGTATCGAAACCTTATTCCGTTGACATTAGAGCGATGAGACATCTGTCTCATGGCTGGCTGTACCATACTTATGGTGACTTAGTAAAGTGCCATTCTTATGTTACGACCGAAACTGAAATAGTAAATCCTGTCAAAAAACATGTTCGAAAGAATTCACTCTTACAATTTCGTATAGAGAGATTACACGTAGATATACTTATTTTGAGAAATATCTTAGAAATAGTAGTAGATTAAATGCAGTCGTAAGTTGGCCTACTACTTTAAGCCATGTTAATCAGACTGAAACATTATATACAAGATTCAAGACAAGATTTTTTAAAGAGAACAGTTAACGACTCGTCTCGGCCTGTAAACGTACCTAATACTGACAGTACTTACCTATACCGACAGGTAAGGAAATCGGCACGTCTATCATGGGGCGGCCGGGAAATACCCTCGATTTTTCTCGCACTATACCTCTTGTTCTAAGTGTTCTCATAAAAGAGAGGGATAGTGCGAGAAAAATCGAGAGAACTCACGCGCCGTTGCGTGATATGCTGGGTGACATTAGTCAGCTCTCGGCAAGGTACAAAATACCTCAAATCTACCGATTCCGCCCCGCGAAAGGCATAATAGTAGCCGAAGTGTCAACGACACTGGAACTCACCGAATAATTTAGAACAATGTATTTTATGTAATGTATGACCCACACTGTTAGAAAGGCGGGTGCAGCCGCTGAAAATGCGGCTAAATGTCAGCACGATAAATACGCCAATCTTGAATCAGTGTACGAGTATGTTTTAGTCCCGGTTGCTGTCGAGACGGCAGGGCCGACGTACCGAGGCCAACAAGTTCGCCAAAGATAGACAGCGTAGAGCGGCGCTTGAAAGAAATGAGCTGCAATGCAACCCTGGTTCTGCACGGCTATCACAAGACGGAGCGCGAGTTCTCTCGATTTTTCTCTCACTAGCCGTCTCTCTCTTATTAGAAAACTTAGAAAGAGAGGTAGGAGAAAATTCGAGAGAGCTCGCGCGCCGTCTTGTGGTAGCCGTGCTAGTTCTTACCTGGTCCAACGAATATCACTGGCCATTCAACGTGGTAATGTTGCGAATTTTTTAGTATCGGAGTCGGATGTGACCTGGGTGGTTATGTTAAATATAGTTGACCTTATGGTGGGTTTATAATTTGTAGATGATTGACGAAGCATGCGGCAGACGTTTGCTGTTTGGATGTACTGACAAAACCTGCATTGTGGAAACGGTTTGTTTCTCTTTTGTCACATTGATAATTTTTATTAGGTATAAATAAATAATCAATATATATTATAACTACCTGTGGCACATCAAATAGAAATTACAATTAAACTAAAACTACTTAATATATGTCTCCCAGATAACCCCTGCGGTAGGCTACCTGCGTTCCCCCTCTGGATCGCTATGCTGGTCCGTTGAGTGAGGAACCAGCCAGCTCTGTGGTCCCCAGGAGTCTGGACAAGCTTTTGGCACAGCGTCCTGACCAGTTGGTGAGCATCTGGACTCCACGACGGCCCGAGAGTCTCGACTGTATTCGAGATTGATATTTCGAAATTCTCATAGCAAACATTCCGCTCCTAACATTGCATTCACACATAAAACTACTCTTATAGATTTTTCCCTAACATTTCCTTATTTCATTCCCATGACGTGTAATCACACGGACGGTGCAATGGAACCGCGCGCTCTTCTAGAAATCGTCGGAGAAGTAATCGCGCAAGTTTCAGAACTGTTTGCATTCTAGATAGGGCGAGGTGTTATGGCCGCCACTCGTCATGCAACGCTGTAATGACGACTTCAGACTATCCGGACTAATACCACTACTGAAAGAGATGGTCGTATGCAAATCCTAGTAAGTGTGACAGGACTGACAGGGAGATATACCATTTGTTGCCTTCACCATGGTTCCTTTATATTTTACTAGCTTCTGTCCGCGACTCCGTCCGCGTAGACCTCATTTATATCGCAGCTCCATACAAACTCTTACCCCCCCCCCCCTTTAACCTCATTGAGGGATGATTTCGGGGATAAAAACTATCCTAGATGTCACTCTCCATCCCTTCAACTATCTCCACTTAAAAAAACACGTCAATTCGTCGCTCCGTTTTGCCGTGAAAGACGGACAAACAAACAAACAAACAAACACACACATACATTTTTCCATACTTATAATATTAGTATGGATATGGACTAGACGTGCCCGCGGCTCCACCCGCGTGAATGAATGATATTAATGTATTTGTCACAATTGTATCATGATCAGACCAAATGCGTCTACTTCAGGCCTGCAACACACTGGCGCGGCCTGCGGTGGCGGACAATTATTAAATTTGACAGCTAATGACAAGTTTAATATCTTCCGCCGCAGCCAGGCCGCGCGCGCCAGTGTGATGCAGGCTTAAAACGTAAGGTATTAAGCGAGACTAATCCGAACGTTAGCCGAAACATTTCCGAACATTGGCCGACGGTTCAAATTGTCAATGTTATCGAGATTTCATTACGTGATTGTAGAAAAAATACGCATCAAAACCAATCAGAGCCTTTATGTTCTTATTCCAAGGTAATATGCAGAAAATGTATTCAAAAATGCATTTCTCGTGATACTTGTGTTGTTTTTGAGATCGAGTTTTTTGTAAGGCGCTATCTCTCTAGGCGCTATAGCGCTATCGGCGCTATATTAATCCAGGCTTTAAACTATCTTTGTGCAAAATTTCATCTAAATCCAACAAACATCCAAACATTGGCATTTATACAATTTATCTCTACTTATATAAGTAGAGATAAATACTATTCTATATTTTAATCCAGGCTATAATCTATCTTTGTGTGAATTTCATCTAAATCGGCTGAGTCGTTTTGCGTGATTGAGTAACAAACATCTAAACATCCAAACATGTATAAATTCAAACTTGCTCATTTATAATATTAGGAGGATTGATAGGATATACCAAACAAACGATTTATCATCACCATCACCATATCAGCCGGTCACTGCCGGACAGCCTCCCCCAAAGAGTGTCACGATGACCGATCCTGCGCCACCCGTGGTCTTTACCAGGTCATCAGTCCTTGTCTACCCACGCTGCACCTTCCAGTAACAAAGCATTACCCGCCAAAATTAAGTAGGTCAGCCATTTTAAATCAAATTTAGCAGCATAGCCTCTCTGTTCCTTATGGTGGCACGCGTATAGCGTCTCTATAGGAATACTTACTCTATGATGTAATAGAGAATATGATTATACTGAACTTCCTTGGATTACGTTTCTAATTGGCTATAATGGCTAATCTATGTAATCTATGTGGTATACCTTCGGTTGGACTCCGCGCTATGTGATTCATACTGTCTACATGTTTTGTTTTTAATTTTATTACAACCTAAGTATTAACTTCATAAGTAATTCCTAGTTAAGGTGTCTCGGTGAAGGTTGCGGGAGTCCGCTGGATGCTCCGCTTGATTGAAACGCTCTTTGGGGGAGGCCTATGTCCAGCAGTGGACGTTCTTTGCTTAGATGATGATGATTAAGTAATTTCATAGTATTTGTATAATACAATAATCATCATCATCATCATCATATCAGCCGGAAGACGTCTACTGCTGGACATAGGCCTCCCCCAAAGAGTGCCAAAGTGACCGATCCCGCGCCACCTGCATCCAGCGGACTCCCGCAACCTTCACCGAGACACTTTACCTTGGAATTACTTATGAAGTTAATACTTAGGTTGTAATAAAATTAAATAATTCAAGTCAATTTTTGCCGTCGATTTTAAGCTTCACTTTGCGTTGTAGTAAAAAAAACAAGGCGAAAATATAAAAGGGAAGATAAGGTTAGGTAGATTTACAAAAAGTCTGTAATAACTGATAAACAATAACAATACATCGACTTGTATCATCATTATGAATCATGATTTTTCCCGTGAAGAAAAATAATAATAGTAACCTACATTTTTGGACAACAAAGTTGTTTATTTGCGAGTGCTGATTTAGAGTACCGAGCAATAAAGATTTTTAATTTGAATCACTATCGTGTAGCCAGTTAATAGGTTTGTTTTAATAATAATCCTGAAATCCTTACAGATTCTGAGTAAAGCTACTTAAGGCAAATGATGATTACGGCAAAAGTTACATTTCTGGCAAATAAAATTACGGATATCCTTTGTATTTTCATAAAAATACCTAAATTGCGGTTTTGTTTATTATTCCTTTAAAACAAAATGTTAAAACAGCAGTTGCAATTTCAGTCTTCGCAGTTTGCGGTGTAGCAATAAAAATGTTTTCTACCCACATGAAAGTGGATTGCAAGCTAAAGTTTGGTGAAATAGATTCCGTTACATTTGACGCTGTAATTTGTTGGAACGAAAGTACGTAGCTTACTAGAAGCATTTGCATACTAAAACGGTGTTGTGTCTGGCTGAGGTATTTTATCGGATTTGACCGCCCAGCTCTTGCATTGATATTTGATCTCAGGTGAACAATACAATATAATACAAATTCTCTTTATTGCACACATCAAAACATGAAACAAATACAACATATAAAATAATCAAAACACAGGTTAACAACAGACGATATTATCGGTAAAGAGTGATGTCTTCCAGACAACCTTTGGGTAGCGTAGAAATCGCAACAAATAATAACAAGTATGTAGGTGGCAAAATTACATGTTAACTAACTTACAACATACACAATTACATCAATAAACATGCACACATAAAGCACACAAATAAACATACATTAATTCCGACATAAATACTTATACATAAAGTGTTCCCATAGAGACGGAAAATTAATTAATAAAGAAAAATTATGAAGAATCATGGCAGGGATAGATAGAAAAATGTGCTTTGAAAGAATCAACAGACTTAGTAGGCCTTAAGTCAACAGGCCGGCATTCCATAGTAACGTAAACGAGCAATAAAGTATGTTATTTTGAAAAGGATGAAGACGGGGCTTTTTGCATTTTTTTTTGGAATTCAGCAGCAGAGCGGATTAAGCGCTTATTCTAAAATAATCACTGCCAATTGCGATAAAAAAAAAGTTTGATTGAACGAGCGAGCGAAACGCACGAAGTTCTTCATTTCAGGATGGAATAAAATAATTTCGCATGTCCGGCGTCTGTCTAGCAGTCTTCCTGTAAAGGTCGCATTTCTCAACAGATTCTCGTGAAATTTTGTAAGCAGGTTCATTAATTATATAGATTTTTATATACATATATATATATGTCGGAGAAATGGTGGTGTTGGGGTGGTGGTACATGATACAAAATACAAAATATTTTATTGATTTAAAAAAGTGGTTTACAGACAGGGCAAGGTTGAGGCCTCTCGTTAGGTATATATGTATCTGTGTTGAGAAGTCTCGCTCTTCCAGACATAGTACATTGTAATGATCCACAATTAAGAACAGTTTAGTTTAAAGAATATTATGCTAACTTAATCTACGTTTATTTCATACATTTCCTTTGCAGGAGACAAGATAATTCTGTATGTGTGAGTGTGTGCGTGTGTATGTGTGTGTGTGTGTGTTCGTGCGTGTGAGTGTATGTGTGTGTGTGAGTGCTATATTATTATCTCTATGTGCCTAAAAACAACAGTCCTTCAGTTTCAATATAATCGAGTTTACTTATCCATTCATACAGTTCTTCCTTACATCTATCGTGTCGTAAACTATAGAAGTGACTTTTAGCATTTAACTTGTTGTATAAGTGGGCAGACTGTACATAATATTGTCTCTTAGCAAAGACCGATTTGTTAGGGGGTACAGGAGCGACTTTTGCTGTCCTTCTTCGTGTTTCAGTTAGTGTTTTGTAGGGTAGTGTTTTATGGAGTTTAAGAATTGTAGATGTAATGTACAGTTTGCGCATACTAAGCAACTTACACTCGTTATAGAGATCAGAGGTAGAGTATCTGTAAGGTTTAAGCAACATCGTTTTGAGTAAGCACCTCTGTCCCCTCTCCACTTCCAAGAATTTCATTTTAGATGCTCCACCCCAGACGGGAATGCAGTACGTCATGACTGATTGTGCTAGAGATATGTATATTTGGTTTAGTAAAGTTGTTGAAGCTACGTGTCTAAGAATTTTAAATATCCAAATTAATTTACGAATCCTGTTATTTAAATAATCAATATGTGGGTGCCAGCAGAGTCTTTCATCAATAATTATACCTAGGTACTTGGTAGAACTAACCTTATTTAACTAAGTGCAGGTACAGAGTGTGTCATCCAATTTACAAACATGTATTTTTAGATTGAGTCTAGGAGGTGGTTGGGTACTAATTATTTTAGAGAAGCAAATGTAGTTAGTCTTGTCAGTATTTAAGGTTAGTAGGTTTGATGTTAACCAGTTGTTGACCTTATGCAGACCCTTTTCAGCAGCGGCATGAACCGAATCCCAACTTTCCGCCGTAAAAATTACAGCAGTATCATCCGCATACGATATAACATGGCCATCTTGAATATGGATATTGGTAAGTTCGTTAATGTAGACGAGGAATAGTGTAGGACCCAGCACACTGCCCTGTGGTACTCCAAATAAAACCACAGAGTCTTCACTGACGTAGTCACCGATCTTAACTTTTTGGTAACGTCCCGAGAGGTAGTCACTTAGCAAGTCCAGTGGTTTGCCCCTGATGCCAATACGTTCCAACTTTTTCACAAGAATGGAAACAGACACCGTGTCAAAAGCTTTTTTTAAATCAAGGAACGTTGCTAGGCATTTTTTTCCATTGTCTACTTCTTTAGGAATAAATGACGTTAAATTTAATATCGCATCTTCCATTGATTTGCCTTTTCTGAAACCGAATTGTGAGTTAGAAAGCAAGTTAAATTTGTTAAGATATTGTACTAGTCGATTGTTGATTAATTTTTCTAGAATTTTGGAAATACTTGTTAATACCGAAATAGGTCTGTAATTATTTGGATCGGATTTGTTCCCACTCTTGTGAACCGGCGTTACTAGAGATCTTTTTAGCACGGTGGGGAAAACACCTCGTGCAAAGCAGAGGTTCGCCAAGTGACTGACTACGGGTGCTACATCATTCTTACAATACTTGAATAATTTTGAAGGTATTCCGTCATGGCCGGGAGAGCTATCAGATTTCAGTGATTCTATAATATTAGCTATTTCTTGGGGATCTGTATCCAGCAAGACAAATGATGAGCAGGGGATAGCTTCAGCTTGCGTGCTACAGCCGCCTATTATATTCTTATTTTTTGAGACTATATCCATAGCTAATTTGTTCCCAATGTCAGTGAAAAAAGTATTGGTATGGTTAATGGATTCGTAGGGAGTCGATTTATATGTAAGTAGTTCAGTGTTTATTGATTTTGTAGTTCTGTAGTTTGTTATATTTTTGATAGAGGTCCATAATGCCTTGGAGTTATTTTTGTTTTTTTCCAGCTGCTCATAATCATATTTGCGTTTAAGTTTCTTAATAAGTTTACTTGTGAAGTTGCGATATCTCCTGTAAGTGGTTCTCAGTGTCTCGTTTTCAGGGTTAGATCTTAGTTTTAGCTGCATTTTGTTCCTGTTTCTTATGCACCGCAGAATACCCGCAGTAATCCACGGTTTCAAAATGCGATTGATTGATTTGATTGATTGATACAGTTCAGGAATGGGCGTTGCTGTCGGGCATCGTTGGGAGATCGAGTATTGAGACTAAGACTTTGAATCAAATCAATACTTTATTTAATTATTGGGTATACTCGTATTAGATTGCACTTCACTTCAATGATACTGAATTGTAGCGTGGACAGTTCCGAGGTGGTTCCAATACGTCCGGTCACTCGCGTGTTCAGCCAGAGAATGTCCGGAGCTCGGCCCGCTCGGCTACATCCTAACGCAAGGAGTGGGGCTAGATGGTTCCATGTGACGTCAGCCACAAACCAACCAATCGTAGCCATTCCCACGCTGCGCTACAATTTAGCGTCCGTACTAATGACCATCCTGTCTCCGACATATATTTAATTAAACTTGACAGATAATGTTAAGTTTAGTATAGACCGCAACTGCAGGCCGCTTCAGTCTGTGAAAGGCTTAACTCAAATGTGACGTAACTAAGTTTTTAGATAGGACCTTACATTTTAATCAAAGCTAAGGGGGAAGTTTTGAGATTAGGTTCCCGTTTATCAAATCCAATCCCAAATGGAGTTCAACTTTTCTACGGCGCGGCGGCTTACTTTACTACATTCTCCAAAGAGATTCGGAACTTTTATAAATGTTTTCTTATCTATCCAATAGTTTGTCAACTTGATATATTGTGAATTTCAATTACGTTGCGCTCACGAAGTTTTTCTATGGTCTTTATTTATTTATTTATTAAGGATTACCAACAGATAATACACCTTACATACTCTTAAATCTATATAATAATGATGACTTCATGACTGATGCTTATCTAATTATAGGTAACCACAACTTATATAAGTGTCTTCTCTTTTCCTGAGTATCCTGAAATACTCAGGAAAAGAGTCTTTAAATGCCCTTTACCGGCTGTAAAAACTGCTTTTGCCAAACGTTTTAAACTATATGTCCTTCCTCATATTTATAATAACATTGTTAAAGTCTGTGACATAAAACTTCGTCGCTTGGCCGTAGCTAAAACGCGTATACGGGAGCTCTTGGCGTCCTGGACGTACAATCAGGCCGAAGAAGCGTTGAAGTAAATGCTCCCTTGCATCCTTCCCTGCTCCACACACACTCACACTACCTACACACACTCCTCTTACACTCATACACTCATCCAAACATGAATACTTAATCACTAAACTAAAAACTAAATAACTAAATATTTAAATCTTAATTGTTAAGTCTCTTTAGTGTTAATAGTGTTTAATGTTACTTTTCCGTGAATGTTGTATAACGCCGCATGATATCTTGTAACTCTCGTAAGCGATCTGACTCCCACGATACAGGCTGTGCCTGGTGTGGAAGTCACCGATCATGTAAATTGTTAAGTTATTTTTTGGTAAATAAACTATTCTTATTCTTGTACCTGTGAACAAAAGTGAACATTCATCATCATTTTCAGCCCGTAATCGCCCACTACTGAGCATAGGCCTCTCTACGTGTACGCCACCCGTTCCTATCCTGAGCTAATCTTATCCAGAAGCGACCCGCTATCTTCCTAATATCGTCCACCCATCGGGCTGGTGGACGGCCGACGCTCCTTTTACCTATAACTGGGCTAAAGTGAGAATGTTTATGTAAGTAGGTATTTTTTTCCGTTCCATTGAGTTCTCGTTAGCACAGTCCACTGAGATAGCTCCAAAACAGGATCGCCAGTTGGTAAAAAGTGGCGTTTTGGTATTTACGCCCTTTGCGGTGCAGGTATCGATACTTGGATCTAATTCCTGAACGAATTCTCCCGCTTTCATTGCTCTTATTGTAGGTATCAGTTTTGTATCATGTGTCACCTTGCCATTTGTTCACAAAAAATAAATTTTTGTAAGCACAATTTAGAGGTTGCATAAGAAACATCTGTTCACTAAAACTTCTCCTTAAGTTCCTTTCTCCCAAACACAAATGTCAAAGGGACAAAAAAGACAAAAGAATTTCAGCGCCATTTCAGCTTAAATAGGTTTGATGTTTGATAGACGTTCATGAAAACTGACATTACTCGAAGTCTTTATTATTACCGTGAAAATATACAGAATAAAGTGTATTTAATTTCCACAACGCCGTTTCTTTGAATATTTGCTTTTAACCTCACGCTAAACTCGCTCTTTTTACGCGTGTTTGTTACAAAAACATCTTCACGCATACAAACGAATCTTGAATCAGAGGAATTTCAAGCCAATAACGGCTCACTGTATGGAAATAACTGGAAAGCTTCATAGTGAACGTGACAACATTTCTATTGAGACGCGACGCTGCGGCATTCGCTTGGGGACTACATCAGATTGGGATAACAGCCCTTTCGATCCATGTAAAACGCTCGGCGAATGACCGTTAAATAGACAGGCAGGCCAGTTATACGTTACGAGAAATGCGACTGGTCTTTTGACAGTTCCAATATGACGTAAAGAAGGATGTGGCTAGAGCAAATCGATTGTCATAATATCCTATTAACAAGTCGAAATTTTATTCACATTCGACTGATAATTTTGAGTTGTCATTTTTCCGTTTGTGCTGAATAACTTACAGTAAATGTTTAAAATATGGAGCATATATTATCGTCATGGATTTAATGATGTATAGATATAAATAAATTACACAGTTGATAAACCTGACAAAACGGCATATATATTCGTCTATTAATTGTCTCCAGCAGAAACTGCAGATAGACACGTGTTTTAAAACAGAGCAGCCAATAGCAAAGTGATTGCATTGTTCATTCTGTACAAGTCAAAGCTCTCTGCTTGCATCCCAGAGAGCGTTTGAGGCAAATGCAATAAGAAAATGTTATGAAATAACCATTCAGTTACATCCAGGGCACACATAAACAGAAGCTTCCTACATGAAAGTACTTTTATTCGTAGCACAAACACATTGGAAAGGGGATTTCTTATTTGACTTCCAAGACTAAGTATATTAATATATCTACACGCACTGAGATTTTATGCACGCAAGTGTTTTTGATAAAATATAAAATTGAGGTGAGTTTGTTAGAGTAAAAGTACAGTTTTACCATGATGAAACTTGGGTTTTGATGGTTGATATTATGGTAATATTTGGTATTTAATATATCTCATGAGTAGTATCACTAAGTAATACGTGAAGTCCCATGGGTAAAGGCGGTCTTTTGGCGGTTTTTAGTATAGGAGATTATTGCGAGAATTAACAGTGAGAATATATGACTGGTACCTATTCTGTATGTAAGACATCATTTTAATTTAGTTTTAAGATTATCTCTATGCTTTATTTTCCAAATTTATGTAATAAGCGATAATTTTATGCTCTGAGGTGATAGCCGTTGTATCAAATAAATATATTATGCAACTATTGTAACTTCTGCACAGTTATCATCGATCATTGTCTATCATATGGTCAAACTGGGTATTTTTTTACAGTTGTGTTTTTGTGTTCGCTGCACAACCTCAATACCTCGTGGCAACAAGTCCACCCTTTGTTCTTGTTTCATGTGTCCAATTAAGTTAAATAAATAAAACACTTTGAAATAGCAAATATTACGTTGAAGATATTTAAGTTTTATCAAGCTCGTAAGTCCTGTTTTTAACCCCCGACGCAAAAAGAGAGGTTTTATAAGTTTAACGTGTCTGTCTGTGTATCTGTGTGTCTGTGTATCTGTCTGTGGTAGCGTAGCTCCCTAACGTATGGACCGATTTGAATGCGGTTTTTTTGTGTCATGAATATTTTTTTGTACGTAAGAAAATTACTCACGGGTTCTTGTTAAGAATGTCATCTAAAACATGTATGCACAGCATGATTAAAAGGTAACAACGAGCGGAAACGATTTATACTAAAACTACACTAAAATTCTACATAATAATATGAAACATTCAAACTAGATGATAAGTATGGTTACATTTTTACGTTTATTTACATATGAGCAGAAACTTTACTTAAAAACAAAAGAAAACCAAATAATAAAATAACACTGGTCGTACCAATTTAATTTAAGTTAAGAGATTTAGAGGTGTAATGAACTGATGACTGAGTTGTACTGTCTCATACTATGTTCCAAGTGAACTAAGCTATTGTACCTGAGTTGACTATAAAGTGTATTAAATTAACCGCGGCACGTAAATAACTGTATTGCCCAGTCCGTACACCGTTACTGGATCATACTGTTAATAGAGCAACATGATATCCTTAAGCATGGCAACCCTGTTCCAGCGTACAATAGGTCCTCTTTTGATACGCCGAGATATCTTTATCCTACATAAACGTTTGAAGGGTATTGTTCTTATTTAACAAAGTTAAAAGGAACAGAGATAGCGTCGCTGTGTCGTGAAAGTTGTAGAGATACGAGTCTGATCAGATATTGACTCACGTCTTCAGTCTCTACCTGGACGGAATATGTGTTTGGTTGGTCACAATTGGTGATGTATTTGCTGCCATCTAGTAATGCAGTACAATACCCAATAGAGTTAGGAAAGATAACTTTGGGGGGATGCAGTGCCCAAAGGTGAGATATTTGAAAGGAAATTTCTTGTACTAGATATTTTTTGTTCTGATTTATGTGTATCTTGACTACGTAGTTTTTAGATTGTCGGAAGCCAAAATTTGATAGTCAGAATTATTTTCTACAGACAAAAAAAACAAAGTTTGATCAATATCATTTTTACTTAGCAACAAATAAGCATATAAACGGCATTCTGAATTAGTTCATATTTCAGTATATTTACCCCATTGCCAAATTTAATTTTAACTGTTCATTATTTATAGTCCTATCTCAATTTTAACAAACCATCTAATACCTATACATATATATGTACACTACATAA
This sequence comes from Epinotia demarniana, assembly GCA_945867215.1. Classification (NCBI taxonomy): domain Eukaryota; kingdom Metazoa; phylum Arthropoda; class Insecta; order Lepidoptera; family Tortricidae; genus Epinotia; species Epinotia demarniana. The sequence continues at coordinate 6,576,852 of OX244262.1, forward strand.
TTTTATTAACATAATAAATTAAGATTACAAAATATTTATATAGATTTTCACAATTGTTAATTTGCTGGTTAGTTGTAAGACACGGAGTCCTAGCTCAGGACCCTGTGTATAACATGGTCCTGAGCTAGGACTCCGACAACAACTCGTATCTGTATATAACATGTTTAGTCAATAAAATTTATTTCATTTATTTTCATTTCATCTACAAAATTAAAGATATTATTTTAAGTATCGATATTATACATAATTTTATTTTGTTAAAAAATATTGCATCCTGATTGCACCTGACGGGACTTCCACCATCAAAATGCTGCGTGCATCCTCGGTACAATGCTTTGATGGCCTTTTTTAGATAACTTAGTGACTTTAAACTTTAACGCTTATCCGACCAAAAAACTGCCTTGATAGCCTATCACGGCTACGAGGCTTCGTTACTCAGATTTGGTCTAATTATTTGGGGAAATGCTTCAGATATACAGAGGGTATTTATTAGCCAGAAAAAAATTATGCGAGCCATATGTGGTGTAGGACCCTTACACTCTTGCAGACCTCTGTTCAAAAAACTTAATTTGCTAACTTTAACAAGTATGTACATTTTAGAAATAAGTGTCTGTGTAAAATCTAATTATAGTTTATTCACGAGGCTTGAGGCAAATCCCAGGTTACGGGCTAGAGATCCTATGAGATTAATAGGACCAAAAAGTAAAACTGCTTTGTTTAGAAACAACTGCTACCTAATGTCAATCAAAATATTCAATCATCTACCACTGCATATTAAAGAAACCCCAAACGTCGTGAGATTTGGAAGGGTATAATATTCGTGGCTAGTGGAAAATATATTTTAAGATTACCTTGATTTTGTTACAAGTATATAAAATAAAATGTATCTTAAAAATTACTTATTTATAATATAAGTAACTTGCATAAACTGGAATTTCATGTATGTAGTTGTAAAAATGTATGGAATGTATCTTAATCATTGTACCTATAAGTTATAGGCTATAAAAAGTAACTTTTGCATGCAAAAATATGGCTAAATGTGTGCTCATTGAATTAATTTGTTTTATAATTATAAGATCTATTGTCAACCACATTTATTGCAAATAAAGACCTACGACTACTTCTACTACTACTTAAAGAAAATACATATCCCTCTTAAGGCAGTCATCAAGCTTCCGCCGCGTCCTAATTTCGTCGGACGTAGGTGCGGTGCAGTGTGTAGCACCGTGCGGAATAAATATGCAAACTCCGCACGCCGCAGCGGGGTGCCCCGGGCAGTGTCATGACCACCTAGTTGGTGATAAGTTAACTCGAAAACATTTCCGATGAGTGTCCTCTTCCTCAAGTGCATGAGCATAAACGTGTGTCTAACACGAGGGCGTGGTTTACGAGAATCGAGGAACGTTCCTATCTAACATAAACTCGAACTGTTCACAGATTAAATTACATTCAATACTCGTCCTAACGTACAATCAAAGGCCATGGTCGACCTAGTTTCTGAGATATCGGTAAAAGCCACTCTTCCTATTGAAAATAGGTAACCTAGGCGCTCTGTACCCGACTAACTCTTGACACGGAAAATGGGAAGTCAAACTTTGAATCTGTTCTGGATTGAAATGGATTTCATGGAACTTTAATTTTAAAAGCCTTCTTCGCGTAATGTATGGAGCGTTTGAGTGCCGTCGGCCCAAACAAGTGTAGGTAAAGGAGGTTATTTGAAATCGGAAATGCTATCTGTCGATAGTTGGGAACTAAGTTTCTTAACGCAGGGTGTGTACTTACATCTCCACTGGAATCACTAGCTTTTTTTATTTTACAACATGACTTTTAGTAACAGGATTTTGGGTGAATGGAATGGAACCAAAGATGTGCTAAGCTGTATTTTCACATGATTGACAGCTAGGTATTCCGGAACAACCTTATGTGCCCGTGTGAACCTATGAATGTGGTCAAAATATCACGTGAATCTTTTTTTTATGTTATAGGAGGAAAACCAGCAGACGGAGCATCTGATGGTAAGCGATTATCGCCGCTTATGGACATCTGCAACACTAAAGGTGTTGTGAGTGCGTTGCCGGCCTTAAAGATGGGAGTACGCTCCCAGGTTTGAAGGAAATCTATTGGGATTGAGAGAGGTAGGGCACAGCGTAATGTCATCACGCTTGAATCTGGAGCAGCCCGACAGGGGGAGTGCCTCCGCCTTGCAGAAGACCACAGCCATAAATAGCACTGCTGCCTATTCCGTAGGTATTGTAGTGTTGTGTTCCTGATGGTGAGTAAGGTTCCCAGAGCTCCATCCTTAAAGGCCGGCAACGCACTCACAACACCTCTGGTGTTGCAGGTGTCCATGGGCGGCGGTAATCGCTTACCATCAGGTGATCCGTCTGCTCGTTTGACTCCTATAACATAAAAAAAACTGTTTGTCGCACTCATGAACGCTCAGTGAATACCTAAGTTAATAATTCCAGACAAACCAGCATGTATAATATCATAAATTAATAACAATCAATAGACTAGAGAGATAATAACACACTGTCATCAATAGAGTAGATTGATACACTAGATCCGTAGAAGGTTAAGAACTCCCCATCGGCACACAAACCTCCCAAGGTTTTGCCTAGATGGGAATTGTAAGTATGACATGTATTTCTTTGTTTTCTATCTTAATCAATCAATTTATAATTTACTTTAAAAACAAAGTTTTAACCGACTTCAATTTAGTACTCCGCCAAGCCGCGAGAACATTTCCTATATTTTTATTACAATTTACCACATGAACTGATTTCCGATAGCAAATGCGTTGATTACTATAGAAAAAAACCGAATCGCTGTATGTGGGCCGATAATATTTGAGGACTTCCATCGATTCCCCAAGATCATCACCAATGGCACTTCATTAGTTCCTATTTCAACGGAATCTTATCAGACAGAACCTGTGACGTACTTTTGCACTTTTAAGTAAATAATTGAGGAATTCGATAAGTCTTCAGTGGTCTTCATCATCAATTCCTCGCCACCAAATTTATGATTCCGGATGTAAATACACGAGTTTTAACAGAAAATACCAAAATCACTACACGCGTGCCTAATAAAATTGAGGAGTCCCTTCAATTCCTCATGGATCCCATCATCTAACTGAATTTTGAAAAAAATGGGACCCACCTGGAAGTATATACATACGAACAAAAGAAAAAAAAATCGAATCGGCTCATCAATGACGGAGTTCTGAGGTAACAAACATTGAAAATAATAATAATAATATTGTTTTAAAAAAACAGCCGAATTGAGAACCTCCTCCTTTTTTTGAAGTCGGTTAAAAATCGCTCCTGTATGTCATCACATCACTGACATAAGTTTGAATTTGACCTAACATGTTGAATAATGGATTGTATGATAAGGGTCTATAATTTACTTTAAAAACAAAGTTTTAACCGACTTCAATTTAGTACTCCGCTAAGCCACGAGCACCTTTCCTAATATTTTTTACAATTTACCACATGAACTGATTTCCGATAGCAAATGCGTTGATTACTATAGAAAAAAACCGAATCGCTGTATGTGGGCCGATAATATTTGAGGACTTCCATCGATTCCCCAAAATCATCACCAATGGCACTTCATTAGTTCCTGTTTCAACGGAATCTTATCAGAACCTGTGACGTACTTTTGCACTTTAAAGTACATAATTGAGGAATTTGATAAGTCATCTGTGGTCTTCATCATCAATTCCTCGCCACCAAATTTATGATTCCGGATGTAAATACACGAGTTATAACAGAAAATACCAAAATCACTACACGCGTGCCTTATAAAATTGAGGAGTCCCCTCAATTCCTCATGGATCCCATCATCTAACTGAATTTTGAAAAAAATGGGACCCACCTGGAAGTATATACATACGAACAAAAAAAAAATTTTCGGAATCGGTTCATCAATGACGGAGTTCTGAGGTAACAAACATTGAAAAAAATAAAATAAAAAATACAACCGAATTGAGAACCTCCTCCTTTTTTTGAAGTCGGTTAAAAATACACATGTAATCAGTGCGACAGGGCGAATTACGAACATAAAAGGCAAAGCAAGAAGTCCTACTGCCAGTAAGTTTTTTTTTCTGTAACAGCCAATATATGCAGTTTTTAAACATGTTCCTTTTGTTTCTACTGAAGAAGTTCACTGTCGTTACTAAAATTAAGTTTATTATTTGACCGCGAATTTCAATTAGCGAGGAAGCTGCTCAACTGAACTTTCCTTGGCTAGAGAATGTTTATGAACTATTAGCGAAGGCGAGTGCAGTCTGTATTTACAGTTCAATATAATATTATATTGCATATTCTTAAGTATGGTTATGAATATTAATTTATTTTCTAAAGAATAATATTATACAAGATGATAATAAACATTAACTAAATTAAATCTAAAACATGCCCTCGAGGCATTGTACCGAGGATGTTGGCGGCAGTATAGTTCCATATTCTTCAGTTCAATATCTGTTTGTTCATCTTTTGGTATCTCACAAGTGGTTTGGCATTTTTTAGAAACGGGTTAAAGACAATACCTATAAAATTATTTAATAGATACAGAGTAAGTTATAGTCTTCATCTTCATAAACCTTATCTCAATATATTAATTCATGAGAGGAGGCCTGTGCCCACTGCCCAGCAGTGGGATGTAAATATGATGTTAAGAGTCCGCAGTAAGCTCGGCCGAATTTCACCTTCCCATACAAATGGGGTTTCGTTCTCATTTTAAAACTACGTGTTGGATTGTAACGAAACTTTGCACATACAATGACATGAGGTATATCTATGTCTGTAATTTGTTTCTATGGTTCCTGTTTATAAAACAAACGAAATACAGCAAAAACAAGTTTTGTATGAAAAACTAAAATTCGCTTAATTTTTTTCCATGATATCTGATAAACTAATTACAGACCTGGATATACCTCATGCCATCGTACATGCAAAGTTACGGTACAATCCAACACCTAGTTTTAAAATGAGAGCGTATATACGTTTGTATGTAGAATCGAGCTTACTGCGGAAGGGGGCGCTTTGTTTCACCTATTTTTTAAGTCCTATTATTGGAAGTCCAAAAATGTTCTTCATAAAAGTTTATACCATAATTATCGTTAGTCCTTATAATTCTTATTCCTCACGATCGTAAGTCATATCAACTCGAAGTCATAATGACAATAATCATACATTTCTCATATCCTAATATTTATTTTCATATTTTTTTACAAACATCATGACACTCACTTGTCCGTTTTATTAAAATTCATAATGACACTAGTCATACATTTTTTAATCCTAAAATTATTTTTCATAATATTTTTTATCATATATGTTACTTGGCGTTATTGAAGTAAATAAACATGTTGGTTTTTGTAGCAAGGCACAAGGCGAGGCCACAAGGATCTAGCTCAGTGGTTCTTAAACTTCTATTAGGTATAGACCACTTTTAGAATGTCAAAAATACCGCAGACCCCTGTTGAAGAATATGTTGATAAAAATCTCATGTTTCATGTGTCTATACCAGGGGGTGTTCTGTGGTTAAGAGTAAACGAACTGGCCATGGACCCCACTTTAAAAAACCCTGCTCTAGCTAGACGCTAAGCAAGCCGCCTGTCTGTGCGGACGTAGCCTAAGGCAGGTCCGTGTAGGTACGACGACGAGCGAAGCGAGGAGTGTTAGTTGTACCGCGATCCTACGCGCGCGAGCCGAGCGAGCGAAGCGAGCGTGCCGCGGCAGCGGCCGACGAAGCGCTAGAACCGATTTTTTTTATTTACTTAGTGAAAGCGTTTATTCACTAGGAAAAATAAAATTAGGAGTGGAAGTATGTTCTTAGTTAGTATATTAGGACTAACAAAATTATGACGCATGTCCGTTATGAAGAAAACTATTATGATTAACAAAATTATGACTTCAAGCAAGTTCAAGAAAAAATTTAGGACAACCGATCATTATAACTTTTGATGATAGTTACAGAAATTTAGGAACAAAAAAGTTAGGACCAAAAAAAATTAAGACTAGCGATGATTATGACTACAATACATAAGTATAAAAAAAATAGGATAACAAATTTTATGGCAGCCAATATGGACCCACTGCGGACTCTTAAGCTAATTCTTTCTAATCAGAAAATTTCCAGGTATATTCATACAACATTAAGTAGGTATCTCCCTCAGGTCGCAATATTTTTCGTATTCCTAAATTGTATTAAGAAAATCGAAGACTTAGTCGGTAATTAGAATACAAAAATATCAAATAACTAGCTTCTGCCCGCAACTCGTTTATATCGTAGCTCCATACAAGCTACATCTAAACTTGTCTACCAAATAAATTAGTACCTAATAATAAATCTAGTTCAAGGTAGAACTAGTAGTATTCAGGTAGTACCTACAACCTAGATGTAACCTAGTCATAAGCTTCTTTGCTGTGCCCTTACAGGGTCCATTTTATTACTTGTAATATTATGTGTGCAATAAATATTTTGAATTTGAATTTTCATTTTGACATGATGGCACGATCTATGAGGATGATGAAAGTATGGATAAGCGAGCCAAAATTTAATACCGGCATTTTTTGCTATTATTACCGTGTATCCGTATACACGGTAATAATAGCAAATCCTAGATTCTGATACCATAGTTCATCGCGCGAGTAACGGGCTACTGGAAATAATTAGTATGTACCAAGTAATATGGAATGCAAAAAGTGTCGGATCTATCCCGTTTCCCGGATCTCTAGAAATATGAGGAACATAATAGAAACATCAAAAGAGGCGACTGTTAGTATAGGTAAGTAACTAGGTACTACAGATTTTTGATGGACGATCAAACTATAATACTCCACGATATTATACTTATGTTATCGGTGAAAAGGTTTTCTTTGTTCTTTCAAACAGTGCTGTTTTCCCCAATGGTAAATAGATTTAAACGGCCATTCTCAGAGAGCTAAATTTTGCACGTCCGGGCCAAAATTAGTATCTAAACCAAGTAATAATAAATTGGTATTTTTTTGTAGGATAGTTTACGTCTATACCCAGGTATAGACGGCCCAGGCGTTGCACCTTAAATTGAAGCCTTGTCATTAGTTGTTTAATAGATATATTTTTTAAAAGCCCTGTTCTTAAATTACCACAACGCGTCCACGCGCTTTCTTAGTTTACGAAATTGTCTTAAACTTTAAAAGTATACATATTTATGTCTATTTTTATAGCATTTTAAATAAAGGAATGGTTTGCCTACGACATATAAAAAATACAACAAAATACATTACATTTTCTTTAACAAAATAATTAATGAAAGTCTTGTCCAGCCTAAAGTAATAATTGCCAGCACCGCTTACAATCGCGGGCGCACAGCCTTAGTCAAAGCTATCTGGCACATCACTATAGCACAGGCCGCGAGCCATCACTTGTGCTAAGGTGCTCGATGAGTGCGGACGTATTTGTGTCAGTGATATCGCGGGATTGCACATAAGTATTTAATTGCCTCGACTTTGGTTTTCGAAATTTCTAATTCACGTCGTCATGTTTAATAATTCATCTGTTTTCGTCAGTGGGTTACAGCTTATTATAAAGAAAGCAGAATTGTGTGCTTCGCTGGTTCTGATCTATATATGTAAGCTATCTTTTCGATTAACAGCAGTTTTTCTACGAAAATATCTTTCTCTCCAAGAGCCACGACGCTAATTGCCAGGATTTTTCTAATTGCCATCGTTGCAAGGGCTTGTTGCTAAGTATTGATTTAGTGTTAAAATATATTATCATTAGTTATATAATATTAAATATAACCGATATTATAAAATATAAACAAATATAAAATACAATTTTCCTTAAATTTTATCAGAGCTATAAGTAAAACTCCACGATATATGGTCATGCCACGTTCTATTGCATTGCAATCAATCTGTCATCACGGACAGGACTATTGTAGCCAACAGGCCAGATATCGTGCTGATAGATCGATCGAAACGCCAGACAGTGCTTGTCGATGTCAGCGTCCTCTACAACGAGAACCTAGTGACAGCTGAGAAGGACAAATTCAGGCAAGCACCTAGACCTGGATCATGAAATACCTAACCACAAGGTGGAATGTTGATTCACAGATCATTTTACGGATAGTTGTTTCTGCAAACGGTCTAATTGCGAAGAGTCCCGTTCAGTAAACTCTCCCGCGGATTGCCTAGCTCAAGGGTTAGAGACAGAAGGCTATACTACCGGACACAAATATTAAGTATTAACTAAAGAAAAATAATAATTTTATAATAATAATAATAATAATGATAATGCAATACGAGGTCGGTACGGATAAAGAAAAAGTAAAACAATAAATAATTGGAGCAATAAATGTCACAAAATTTTGTCGTAAATTCTTGCATAATATTCTTTGATTGAGTAGAATGGTCGGATCAGAAAATATTCCTTTACTTTTTTGTCAAAAGATCTTAAATCTAGAATATTTTTTAGGTCGTCAGGAAGTAAATTGTACACTCTAATGGCAGTATTATTTAAACTTTTGTCAAAATTAATATACTTCACATCGTTTAAATGTAGTCTATTTCGTTGTCTAAGATTATGATTCGTAGTCTTACCCTGCTGGACATACAGGTTTCTATTGTTAAAAACATAAATACATAAACGGTACAAATAGAGAAATTACAGTAAAAATTTTATTGTCAACAAATATACTACGGTGAGAGTCAGGAACATTAGCACATTTTTCTATTAATCTCAGAGCTTTTTTTTGTTTGAGGAGCACTTTGTTAATGTTAGTTACATTTCCCCAAACCTCGATGCAATATGTTATTATATGCTTTCAAAATATTACATATTTTGCAGCAGCAAGAATGTAATAACGTTCACCGTTAAAGTCTCTAAGTACATGACGAGACAGAACTGCCAATACATTTATTTTGTCTAAATCGTGTATTTTTCCCAGTATAGCGGTCATTTGAGATCTTTTATATGTTGTTTTCATAATAACATTTCTTTTTTATAATCGCCGGAACGGAGCGAATTTCAACATTCTAATTGCCAGGACCCTAGAGAAATTAAGATCATCATAACTCAAATATCGCGTACGCTATTACGGTGCAAAAGTATTTAAATAGGTAATAGTCGTGTAAGGCTTCCATTTTCAGTCATATTGTTTGGAAATAGTGGAGGAAAAAAAGGGTGGTGGCAATTAGGCTGAGAACGCCCGCAGTGAGAATGGCCGTAAAGATACATGAAAGGGATAGGATAAAGACCGTGTTATGCTCTTGTGCAATAATAGTACTTTATCACGCCACTGCTCGGAAATGTGGCAAAAGATGGTCAGAAAACAGGCTTCAAACCCCAGCGGGTTAGTTGGACATTCCACGAACAGGCCAACTATGAGTTCAAATTCTCCAACAATGTTTTTGTTGGACAGTTTGACCAGCGATTCGCTCAGTCACAGCTCCCCCCGCCTCTGCCCCCGCCCCGCACGCGTGCGGCCGCGCTATAATGTTTTATATTATGATCTCTAATTAAGGTACTTAATTTCGACTCATAATTATTTGCAATTTCCTTGCAGTAGACGTGAAAAGCATTATGTAATGTCTCGGCCAAAAGTGCAATAGTTGGACTCGTCTCCTTTGAGGTCCTCACCTAACGGCTTGGACCTCGAACCCACTCGTCCATCTATTGCCTACTTTCTAGCCTTTATAACAATGTACTATTGTGATACATGTAAGGTATGTTGATAATTACATCAGAGGCGGAATTGTTCACGCAGGTGAGCGTGATAAGAGAGCCAATAATGTAATTACCAAAGCTCACGCGTTTCATACGACGTTTTTCAACACATTTTGCGAGGAAAAAATCCTTTTCATAAGATGAATATTTTATAGGCCGGCCATAGTTATTTGGCACTAATGCGGAATAGAGCATTTCCGTGCATATGTCGAAACTGTAAAGAGCCATATGTACTGTAAAACGTTGTACGATACACGTGCGAATAGGTAATTCGCAACTCGTGTCGATTTAAAACACTCCCTTCGGTCGTGTTTTCATTTATCACCACTCGTTGCGAATTTCCTATTTTCGGCACTTGTATCGTAAATAACTATTCTTTTCAACACACCTGCTCGTAAAGTAGGTCTTATTACAGCGTATTTACACTGATAATGCAGAATATTGCCCATGCCGTACCTTTTACATTACATTATCGCACTAGTGCCTTTTCATTACATATCTTTTTAAATATTAGCAAGAAGTATTAATGTTTCGAAAACAGCTAAGTAGTTATTTGCGTAAATATAAAATTCAATTCAAAATGTGATAAATAATTAAAGAATTTCATGAAACTGCTTGTTAGCTTGTTGGTATTTATATTTTGACGGTGTATTTTTACCTATAAATACCCAATTTCAAAATTTATAAATATGTGGCTGATTAGCTACTTTGCCGGTACCCTTATCTCAGACTTGCGCGCGCATGCAGCGCTGAGCGCGCGAAAATAGTACATTACGTAACAAGGGCGGTGAATTCGTGAATGCCCCAGATCGCAGGTGTTTGTGGCCCGAACCGAAGGTGAGGGTCATAAATATGCGCTCTGGGGCTTTACGAATTACCGCCCGTGTTGCGTACAAAATTTTACGTCTTCACCTGGCCACAATGCGAGTTTTCCCGTACGCGCAGCGTGCAGTAAAACTCGCATTATGGCCATGTGTGACGTAAAATAAAATTACGGCCGCCATCTTTTAAATGGGTTTATTGCTTGTTAAGTTTATTCACAGTATGGCATTTCGTTAGTGTTGTTTTGTAAAATGTCGAATTTAGATAACGAAGAATTACTTATCGAGTGTACGCCGCCAGATATCATAGTTGAAGCGCAAAATGCGAGTGATAGTCTTTTGCCCTCAAAATCAAAAGATAAACATGCAAGCCTACGCAAATTTCATTCAATGGAAAAATAGCAAAAATGCAAGCTCTTTCTCAGAGAACGTGTTCATGGCTTACTTTAGTGAACTGGCGAAGAGGTATAAACCTAGTTCGCTTTGGTGTATATATTCTATGTTGAAGAGTACCGTGCAGAATAAAAATGCAATTGACATCAAAGCGTACACCAATCTAACTGCATTCTTGAAAAGACGTTCAGACGGCTTTTACAGTCGAAAATCCAAGGTTTTAACACCTAATGAAGTGGAGAAGTTCATTAAAGAAGCACCGGATAATCAATATCTAGCGACAAAGGTCAGTTCCACTATTTAGTTTTGTATTCATTATTATAATATTTGTAGGCGGTATTGTGAGTGTTGATATAATAGGAACTAAGTACGATTATTATAACTTAATTATGATTTTATTTATTTTCAGGTCGCATTAATATTCGAAATTACTGGTGCCTGTAGGCGTCAGGAATTGAACAACATTACGACAAAAGATATAGAGAATCACGGAGAGATGCTACTTGTCAAAATTCCGAACACTAAAAATAAAATTCCTCGGTCATTTACTATTCACGGACCATTTTATGAAATAGTGAAAAAATATGAAACTTTACGTTCAACCAAAGGAAAAACTGACCGGTTCTTCCAAAATTTTCAAAACGGCAAATGCACGAGTCAGCCTATCGGAGTGAACAAATTTGGATCGATGCCTAGAGAAATTGCCAAGTTTTTAGGCTTACCACAGGCTGACGCTTACACCGGACACAGTTTTAGGCGGACTTCAGCTACATTGCTGGCTAATTCAGGAGCCGATATATTGACTTTAAAACGCCATGGGGGATGGCGATCTAATAATGTCGCCGAGTCATATATTGAGGACTCCATCCAAAATAAAGCCGACATAAGTGCCAAAATAACACAAGCAATCCATTTGGAGCCACAATCCAAGAAGTTCTGCCCTGAACCGCGTCCTTCCACCTCATATGCCAATGATGATTTGGGATTTCATACGTTTGCTAATGATGAAACGCAATATTCTTCTACCTCCTTTCAGAATGTTGCATTATTACCGACATTTACAGTTACCCAAGAACAAAGCAATGAAATAATTAATAATACAATTAAACATACAGTACAAATGCCTCATAAGGCGGTAGCATATCATTTCAATAATTGTACTTTTAATAACTGTTTCAATAATTAAAGTTTTTAAATAAATGTGAACTTTTATTTACTTTTCCTCGCAAGTGTGTTGAAAAACGGCGTATGAAACACGTGAGCATTGGTCATTACATTTCTCGTCTTCATTAAGCCTTCGCCTTCGGCTCAGGCTTAAAAACCGACTCGAGTGTAATGACCAACATACCACACTTGTATCATAATGTACTATTACTTAATGATGATAACAGGTTTTTACCCACATATTGCATCCTTTAGGGGCATTACCGGGAATAACGCTAGGAGGATGATGATTGCACGTCGCCAATAATTTCCAGCGGCGTCCATTCTATTGATCACTTTTCTAGTCACCAGGAACCAACATTTTTGATAATAACCAAACACGCATTAACAATGTTTACAAATATTTGTGAAATAACCTATAATGGCGCGCAAGCTTATTCGTTAAGTGTGCGCAGTGGTCGCGCATATCTTAGGCCAGACTAAGATGAAATCTCTAAACAGCCTATACAAAATAAAATAAATATTTTCGTCTTATAATGTTATCTTCATTAATTCATGTAAAAAAGTGAATAGTTTACTAATTTAAATGTTTCATTATAGGTAATATCCAAAAAGAAACAGTCAAAAATTAACAAAATGGATTTAATTTGTTTAGTCGAGTAAGAATCCATTTGCCGAAAATAAGTCTGTACATTCTGAACAACCCGGTTAATTTAAGAATGTACCCTGTTCATGCATACATCTTCCTGCAACCGTGTGCCAACGTGACTTAATCGGGATATAGGTAACCATAACACACATGTGTCGTAATGTTATAAAACACACGTGTTTAATATCCAGTATTATGAGCCTAAAAGCGGCACAATAAGAGGTACGTTACGAGTGTTGAAAAGAGTATTAGTTACCTTCATAGCGACAAAACAGTAGTAATACAGAAAACAGACAATATAGTCAGGTCAATAATATATTGTGAGACATCAAACGATAGGTCTTTAAAAACAAAAATAAGTGTTTTTTATTTATTAATTGAATATATTTACATAATCGTTTCGAAGGTAACCGAAATTTGCCCCCTGTCTAAATTTCAAACCCTGTAAGTACCTAATTGAAAAATATGAAAAAAATTCACTCTTTAGTACAACCCAGGGGACACGGTTGTGGTAGGTAGCTCCTGCGGACGCCAGTAACAGTTGTCCCCCCTTTGTCAAGTGAGTGGGCAACTCGACTGTTAGAAGTTCTTAAGCTACCCAAAGGCCTCTAACTCGGCTTAACGACTACTGTCATAGACAGCAGCCGGGATCAACTGCTTAGCGTGCCTTCCAAAGCACGGAAGCGCTCAATTATATTAACCACTCAAATATCAGGCAGTCACCCATCCAAAGTCTGACCGCTCCCATCTTTTCTTAACCTGCCTTATTGTTTCCGACTCGCAGGCGCCGCTAGGGGTGCCTGTCGTATCGCATAATGTTGATCGTCCTAAAAAATTTTGCTCGAGAATGTTTGGCATAATGTTGAGTGGCATACTACTTATTTAGCCTATTCGTTTTTGCGCATACACATTTAAAAGTTCTAAAGAATGTTTATCCTAATATTGATTACTCGAAAATCGAATTTCATTGTTATAGTAATTATTTTGCCTAATGTTAAATTAGCTACTGTGAAGCTAAATTTTATACTATTTTAAACGACCTACATCTAGATAAATAAGAAAGGTTCGTTAGTTGCCTTCTGCCCCTCAGTGCATAAATAGGGGCCCCGCGAAGCAGGCCTCCGTCGACATGAGGGCGGGTCATAGGTTATTCGTATTAGGCAATTCTCAGCAGAGACAACCTTCATTTAGATCAATTAGATAGGTTCGTTAGTTACGTTTGTCCCTCAGAGCAGAAATAGGGGCCCCGCGAAGCGGGGCTCCGTCGACATGAGGGCGGGTTGTAAGTAATTTAAGTATTAGGCAATTCTAATAGATATAAATATGCGTAACAAAATGTATGCACAACATTTTTAGAACATCAAATATTAGTAACATCAAAGTTATGCATATCAATCATTCTAAAAAAAATTTTCGACACAATAAACATTCGGACAATAAATATTTAGGACAATCGATATAAGGAACAACAATTTCGGCAAATAAAAAATATGCACAACAATGTTTATGCCATACGTTATTCGGCATAAAGTTGGTATGCGACAAAAAAGTAGGACCAACAATTTTATGCCACCCGATATAGACCCCGCCGCTAGGCTATGAGCGCTTCAGTTTTATTCTTCGCTTTATGTAGTAAAGAATACATTTACTGCAAAAAACTTAAAACCCGCCTAGCGGGCGCTCTGTTTGTAGGCGCTTTCCTCTAGCCGTAAAAACAAGGCATCCGCGAATACGACACGACACATGCGTTTAACACATTGACGTGATATGTCTAACCAACACAAAACCAGGTCACGCTTCAAACTAATCCCGTGATCCATCAAAACTTTCCACAATATGCGGCGTTTTGTCGCATAATCTTAACGAAATAAAATATTTCAAATCTTTTATACCCACCTAAGGCATCCGAGGCCATAAAGCACAAACTTTTGCATTGTCACTTTAATATCCGGGGACAAAGAATACTCTGGCCAGTCAAACAATAAAGATCATTATGCACGTGGGTTTAAAACTCACATACGCCTTTCCGGAGCGAAACAATCTACTGAAAAAGGTTTTAAAATCGTAATTACGAGATGAAAGCTGTTTTTAATACTTTAACGTGCTCGGTGCAAACATGCGAAGTGACGTTAAGCGTAAAAATTACCTCATTAATGGGGGCATAATGCGGTGAGGGGGATCTGGTACCGAAGCGTGCCCCCTATATCGGGGAATCCGGAGCATCTATCCTTTACCAATTGGTATAGAGTAAAGGAGACGTAATGTAATAACAGCCTGTGCGTCAGATATCGGTATGATTGCTTGTATCCTACATTTAACGGTTCATTTAGATGATGGTTTATTGGTTTTATGGTGTGAAATAATTTGATCCCATTTCGTTTTATCTTTATTTCCTCTGGGACTTTCATAATGACATGCTGATGCTGCTCCATTTATGTGTTGCCATTCGTATTTTAATTTTACAAAGTGGGTAAAAGTGAAAGGATTATAAAAGAAACTAATAAAAACAGATTCAGATTGGGATACAACATATAAAATTACTTATACTATAAATGACTTGTCAATTTACAAGAATCCCTATCATGATCGTCGTAACATTCAATAAAAATAAGATTATAACAATATGAACTATGTCCTCCCTTAATTTGAATTTATAATGTCATAATTATCAAAGTTCACATAAAGGGATCGTCGTTACATAATAATATGGTACTTAACAACAAATTGATGTCAAAAAAAATACTTTTATTAATACACTGGATTTTCCAATAAAAGATTCTAAATCGACGCTTGAATGCTGTTTCCGATGTTTCCATTCGTACTTCGGCGGGTTGACGTTCATAATAAGTTGGACCTATGAAGCGCGGGTTTTTTCCTGCATACTTATGCCAAATTTAAATAAAAAAAACTGTACATTGCTGCCAAAATCTACTTCATTTTACAATGCCACTGACCTGCTTGGCAGTCCAGACTATATTAACATTAAATTTTATAATATTTTACAAAGTAACTTCCTTTGAACGAACCGTCTATACAGTTGAAACATTGTTTATATCTTAACACGTTTAACGCCGTCTCAAAGCTTAAGGGCTAATCTCCAGCGAATGGAACAAGTAAATATTTTAATTAACTTGCGAGTAAGCTGGGCTTTCCAAGTATATACCGGATTTTCATAATACTGTAAAAATGTTTTAGGGGTTAATAAACAAGAAAAAGCTATATTCAGCATTTTGCACCTAGGGGGAGTTACAGAAAGTTTTAGAAATATTTTAGAAAGGGGTGGCCAGATTTAGGCTCGTTGGGCATACCTAAACAGAGGATTTGTTAACGTTATTCCCGGTTATGCCCTTGAGGAGCTCCGCTTTGACACCTAATCCCAATATTCGGCATAGGCATTCGTTTAATGAAAGCGAATGCCATCTCACCTTCCAGCCGAGCAGAGGAAAAACTAGACCGGCTTCCTCACGATGTTTTAATTTGAACCTTTCTTTATTCTATGGCCAAGCCATCATCATCATCATATCAACCGAAAGACGTCCACTGCTAGACATAGGCCTCCCCCAAAGAGTGCCAAAGTGACCGATCCCGCGCCACCCGCATCCAGCGCCAAGCCTAAATATATGGCTATATTAACATATGACTATCTGATAGTACGCGTTTCGAGCCAGTAAACTAAACATAAGTTTAGTTTATCAAAGTCATAGTGTACGTTGTAATATTAACATAATATTTTCTGCTAATAAATAATTAAAAACAGGCGCGATTGTAAAACTGTGGATGGCGTTCAAGTCACAATATAGACTACCTACTCACAAATTAACGTATAATTTATTATGTAGTTACTATGTTGGGCCGGCAAGTTACACACGTCGCTGCCAGTCGATTAGACTCAGCTGTCTCCACCGCGACATGTGAGCCCCATCAAACTTGCCCCGTCTCACAACACTTCTTCAACAACAAACTTTAACAAACCATTACCAACTAAGCACTCCACCACATAAAGTTCAAAGTTAAACGACAAGAGCTCTGACGGCACTTCTTCAAAGCAATTTCACTTCCCAAATGCAAAATGAACCATCATCCTTGAGCGTTACAGTCCAATTCCTTTTGGGAGGGACTGCGTGCGGTTTTGGCTATTCCAATGACGTATAGGAGGCTGATTGTACGGTCGGCATCAAAGATATGTTAACACTTGTACGCCTTATACCTTTGTGATAAGGCGGATAGTGTATACATATTTTTAGCGTACATAGATAGCTCATGTTTGTCGCCATTTAACGGCTCATAAAATATTTATCGTGGAAAGTTTCACTTTGATTTTAAACGGTTTCAAATTGAGGTCGATTATAAATAAAATATGCTGGTACAAATTGCACAGCTAATATAATACGTACTAGCTTCTGCCCGCAACTCCGTGCGCGGGGAACTCGTTCATATTGTAGCTCCAACCCTTACCCCACTTAACCCCCCCCCCCATTTCACCCCCTCAGATGATGATTTCTCGGATAAAAGCTATCATAATTTGTCCTTCCCCGCCATTGAAACTGACAGGTCGCAGATCAGCGTCAGGCGTCATTCTTTTTTATTTTTTATCTACATCTAATAACATTCTAATCGTCTACAACAATGTTTAAAAAACCTACAATAAGCTACTACATAATGAGTCTTATTATAACATCTACTTTAAGTAAGCAAAATAAATTGTGAGAAATCCTCATGCCCGCGTTAATATCACTCGTCAAGGCTTCCGAAGGAGCAAGAAGAGCTAAAAGCATTTCAAGACGGCAAGGCATTCGCATTAATCGTTCGCATCGTCATAACTCTGTGGAACTTTTTCAGAGCTGTACTGAATGCCAGACCTGGGGCAGTAGACAAGGTTACAATCGACAAGCGCTAACGCCAATAGAAAACTAATAAAATGTTTGGGAATGACAGATGCCGACGAAACACTTTTCGTTAGGTAACATCTGTCATTCCCATACATTTTATTAGTTTTCTATTGAGCACTTGTCGATTGTAACCTTGTCTAGGCCGCCTGAACAACTTTTATATGTAGGAATGTATTTATGTGACGATTATTCATTATCCTACTAGCGTTATTCCCGGTTCTGTCTTAACGGAGCCCGGGGTCCGCTTTTGAGACGTAATATACATAGTTGCCACGTCGTCAGGTGTTATATTTCTTCTTCTTCTACCTAGCGTTATCCCGGCCTTTGCCAGGGTCCGCTTTCCTACTCACTTTCCTCCATTTTGCACGGTCCTGGGCGTCTTTTTTTGTGAGCCCGTTTTCGCTTATGTCGGCCATCACATCATCCAGACAGCGTGAAGCGAAAGAGAAAAGTGGTCCTTACTGGCACAGTCGGTAGGATAATCCCGCTGTTATTTTCTTTATAACATCACTGACCTGATAAAGGGCATCTCGATCTTCTGATCTAGACAGACCAGCAGCAGTGGCAGCGTGAACACCAGGGTCTTTCCGGAGCCGGTGAACGCGATGCCGATTGCCGATAAAGATTAGGCGTAGTTTAGTTTGGTTTAGTTTTACGACAGTGACAACCGTCTGACCTTCCAATACAGAAGGAAAACTATAGTAGGTATGTCTAGATTTGTATTAATCATACATTGTCAATTAGATAAAACAATTATTTTAAATAAATAACTAAAATTCTGGATTAGAATGTCGTAAGATTAAAATTAAAAATATTAATAATAATTACAACAGGACGAAAGTTAGCTCGAACGAGTCGAAGGTTCGCTGGAAGAGATCCCTTATAGGGAAAAGGTCGACTTTGTACTTTGATCTATTGTGTGACATGTATTTTCTTTAACCTGTTATTATGTATAATAAAGTGCTTACATACCTATATACATTCAGTTTTTATGCCCCCTCAGTTACTTAGAGTTTTGCTTTATTTTGGATTCACCAACTCGTGGAAGTGGCCGTAAACGGGTAGGTACATTATAATTAAACGAGCGAGCGAAGCGAACGAAGTTCTTCGTTTCAGCTTGGGCTAAAACTCTTTCGTATGTCCGTCCGGTTGTTCAGATGTCCGGCTGTTCTACTCTACAGGTCGCATTTCTCAACCGATTCTTGTGAAATTTTGTGAGCGGGTTCAGTAATAATACCCATTTTTTTTTAAAGAAAAGACAAGCTTGCGTGTTGTACAACTCACAGAGCCACTAGTGGCGAACTCGCTGCGCACTCGCTTCGCTTTCAACTCGCTCACAAATCGCAAGTGTGATAAGGTTCTTAGATGGTCGTTAAGTGGCACTATGGCCTTAAAAACATATTTAAAAAAACGTCGCTACATCCGTAAACCTACAGTCCATTCCCACTTATCCATAAGAGGTTGCCCGTGTCACATGGGGACGTATACCTAAGGCAATTTGTCCCACCGCCGCGCCGGCGAGTAGCGAGTACTCTCATAGTAATTCTTACTCGCTTTTACTACGAGAAGAATTACTATGAGAGTACTCGCTACTCGCCGGCGGTGGGACAAGTGCCGAAAGGGTGATCATATTTAAGAAATAATATCTAGCTACAATTTAAATAGTACTTTAAGTAACACAGCGGTTCAAAATTCAGTTATATCGTGTCTATAAACCTAAGGGGAAATGCGTAACTTTTCAAACGAGCGTTTGGACAACTCAACTGTCAAAAAAATGTGAATTAGATGAGACGTTAGGTATAACGTACGTATGAAACATTAGGTCATTGACCAGCTGACCAACCTACTTGCATTTTTATAAAATTAGTCACTGTTTTATTTTTTACAAATAGTTTGACTGTGTTACTGCTGTTGTAAGATTTTTTTATTGCAATGTGTGCGCTGCCCGCCGTGGTTTCACCATGGTTCCAACGGAAGACCAGCGCTGGTAATCGCCAGCACCATGCTGAGTTGAGACCATTTCGTGACGTATTTTATTTGTATTTTTATTCAATGTGTATCGTTTTGTAAGGTGCAAACATTAATTATTGTAAAACGTAACGTAATTGTGTGCGAAAGAGACAGTATTAGAGCGTGACCTGAGAAGGAAAGGGATAAAGGAATGAAAGGGATAGAAGATAGGTTTCAGCGAGAGTAACAGAGACAACAAATTCATTATGGCCGATCCGTTGTTTCCTTTACTTACATGGCGCTGCGGCAAAACAGAAAAAATATTTATAATCGGGTCTAATCATTTCCAAAAGTGGTAGAATTAAGTATTTTTCGAGTATACGTTTAATATTCGAGAAAAGCAAACTGAAATACGTTATATTTCAGTAAAATCATATTAATTGTATATTTAATCATATTCGAAATAGGTACATACGTACAATGGAAAGCACGCGTCTGGAGGATCTCGGAGTTTTTACAGTGACTCAACTCAAAAACGAGTTAAAATCTAGGTACATGCCTATAACAGGTAATAAAGAAGAACTAATTCAAAGGTTGCACCAGGACAACCAGTCCAAGGAGGAAAATGGAATTTTGGAGGAATACAAAACTGAAAGGACGAAGAGGTTATCCCAAGAGTTTGAAATTAAAAACTTACAAATGCAATTTGAACAGTTAAAACAAGATCAGGTAACTAAACCCACAGCAGGTACGTCAACTTCCGACAATACTTTATTGCAAATATTAAATACACAGTCCATGATTTTACAGCAAATCACTAGCCCATCACAACCTAAACTACAGGTATTTTCATCATCAGACACCAGCCAAGCTATCCCTTTGTTTGGTGGTAATAGAACAGAAAATGCTAGTGAATGGGTGAAACAAGTGGAGAGAATAGCAAACTTGGCTAACTGGTCCGACAATCTCACTCTGGTAAATGCTGCAATGAGGCTTAGGGGACCTGCTAATGACTGGAATAAGGCGATGGGTAGAAATATGGACAACTGGCAGGAATGGAAGGATAAATTGTGTCAAAGATTTTCATACCGGATGTCATTTGCAGAATTCATAACAGTACAGGGAAAGAGAACACTGCGAAGCACAGAGACCATCACGGAATACATTTATAATAAAAATGCATTTTTTTGTTAAATCACCTTGTGTCATTCCAGAAGCAGACAAAGTTTAATTAATCCTGGAGGGCATATGGGACAGTCGTTGGTCGATTCCACTAGCGTCCCATTGTTGTACAAATGTGGAAGAATTACTGTCACATGCGGCTGTATTGGACAATATTAGGAAAGTACTGCCAAGAGAGAAGTTCTATAGAGGAGAAACTGTAAGTAACAATAACACCACCAATGAACAGCAAAAATACAATAAGTTTATTCCAAAATTTAACCCTCAAGTAGACCGCAAAGAAGATCAATTCTGTTTTAGGTGTAGAACTAAAGGCCATGTGTCATACAATTGCAAAATGCCAGTCAATGCCCCAGAAAGGAAAGAAGTTTCAAATTATAAATCACAGCCGTCCACTAGTACGACTCAAAATACATTTAAACAAATAAGCTGTATTCAAGATAAAGCTCCCAATGTAACTCTGATTCCAATAACTCTCAATGGATGTTTTAATTTAAATGCCTTACCAGATTCAGGCTCAGTCATCACAATTGTCGATAAGGATGCACTGCCACAAACTACAGAAGTGTACCCATGGACAAAAGGAGACTTCAAGGTTGCCGGAAATATACTAACACCCATCGGATGGATATCTGCTCGTATTGAGGTTGGTAAAATAGATTATGTCATGCCCCAAATTGCTATATGTGAAGGTTTGCCTGTACCCATGATCATCGGAAAAGACTGGCAGTTGGCTGTGTATGCACGCATTATCAACGAACCAGATGGCAAAATATGCATAATAACGCCAACTCACACTGAATTTTTTCCAGCTTTTGCAAGGGAAGAAGCTTCCATCGCATGTTGTGTGCCAATTAACAAAACATCACATCAAATTTTGCCAAATGACAAACAAAAAGTCATAGAGTTAGTAACAGAATATAATGATATTTTCAAAAAAGATGAAAATGACATAGGAAAGTTTCCAGATTTTGAATTAGAAATACAATTGACAAATGACAAACCTGTTAGCTGTAAGCCTTACAGATTACCAGAACCAGAACGCCGTTTCCTGAAAGAAACAGTAGAAAAATGGCTTCAACAAAAGGTATGCAGATTGTCAAATTCACCATATGCTGCACCAATGTTTGTGGTGGCACAACCATTTCATGAAACCACACCATACAGGCCGGTGGTCGATAATTCAAAAACCATTAACCCAGTTACTATTTTAGACGCACAACCTATAGAAAGAATGGATGATATAATCACAACTATTTCACAGTTTGTGTATAAATTCAAATTGGACATATATCATGCTTACCACAATATATGTATCAGGGAACAAGACATATTTAAAACAGCAGTTGTGACCCAAGACTATCATATAGAATTCTTAAGAGTAATGTTTGGTCTTGTCGGAGGGCCTTCAATCATGTCAAAGGTGATAAAATCAACTTACGGATTCTTGTACCAGGAGGGAGTGAGAGCTTACTTTGATGACATCACTGGAGGTTCAAATACCATAGAAGAATTCATTACAATACTAAGAAAAGTATTTCAAGTAACCAGAGAGAATAACTTGAAGCTCAACAAAGACAAATGTATTTTCATCGATACTGAAATACCAATATTTGGCAAAATTGTAGGCCACATGCAAGAAAAAAATGATCCAAAACGAACAGCTGCAATTGAACAGTACAAGACATTATCATCTATCAAAGAAATACAGTCATTTCTAGGATTTACTGTAACATTTCGAAGATTTATACAAAACTATGCTTCCATAGCCCGACCATTACAGTGTCTATTAAAAAAAGATAAAACTCAGATTGTTCATGAAAAACAGATCAGTAAAAATAAAAAGGTTATACTCACAGAGGGACAACAAAACGCATTTTTGACATTAAAAAAATTAATAATGACAGCTCCAATATTGTCAAACTTTCAACAAGATGCTGAAACAATCTTGGAAACAGACAGCAGTTACGAAGGAATTGGCGCATGCTTGATTCAAATTCAAAATGGAGACAATAAAGTCATCGAATATGCAAGTAGAAGTCTAACGGATGCAGAAAAAAGGTACCACATTAACGAGTTGGAAGTAACTGCAGTACACTGGGCAGTCGTGACTAAATTTCGAATATACCTATTGGGCATAAAGTTCACATTAAACACTGACAGCTACTCAACCGCATACATTATAAACAAAGCCAAACTCAATAGAAAGTTTGCGAGATATGTTGTAGATTTGGCTCCATTCGAATTTATACCTGTCCACAGACCTGGCAAGCAAAATGTAATTGCAGACCATCTGTCTCGATACCCCTTGAGTGAAGTATGTCTAACAGTTGTGAGCAGCAATACTGAAAAACTAAAGATAGCACAGCAAAAAGATGAATTTATTCAACAAATTAAAGCAAAATTGGGCAAAGACATAACAACACAGCATTTAAAACAGATTAATGACTCATTTAAATTATCTGAGGGCATTTTACTACATGTGATCAATAACGAATTGAATAAAGAAAAAATAGTAGTTCCACAGGCACTTAGATCATCAATTTTAAAAATGGCACATGATGACAACGGTCACCTAGATGTTAGCATTACTATCAACAAAATTGAGAGCAAATATTGGTGGAAATCCCTACGACAAGATGTCAAGGCATATACTGCGGCATGTTTGACATGTGCAAAGACAAACAGACGCACTAAGTTGGCATATGGAGAAATGGGAAGACGTCCGATACCCAATACACCCATGCAAATTATATCATCAGACCACATAGTAGCTTTGCCTCCAACAACTGCGGGGAACACTTATATATTTGTGCATATAGATCATGCAACAAGATATGTTTTCGCAAAACCAACATGTACATTGACAGCACAAAGTGTGATGAATACCATTGAAGATGACATCATATATGTTTATGGACCACCACTGACATATATATCTGACAGTGCACCCTGTTTTACAAGCCAGTTAACACAAAAGTTTTTTTTTTAATATGGAATTCAACATGTACCAACAACGCCTTATACAGCACAAAGTAACGGATTAGTCGAACGAGCAAATGCTGTAATAGTCTCGACTTTGACTAAGTTCGCATTACATAATAAAGCAGATTGGGATAAACTTCTACCTAAAGCAATATTGGCAATTAATATCTCGAAGCAGAAGACCACAGGATACTCACCATTCTATTTAATGCATGGCTACCAGCCGAGGATTCCGCCAAACGAAATCCATATAGGAACTATAATAGAAGACACTGACAGATGCCATCAATTGGACCTTTTAAACCAAGCCAGAAAATCAGCATTAGAAAACATTGAAAATATACATCTATATAACAAAAAGAAATATGACTTGAGAAGACTTAACCATAACTTTGAAGAAGGCAGTTATGTGGTATATGAGTGGTACAAACCAACTGACACCAAGCTCACGCCAAGATTCAAAGGACCATTTAAAACATTAAAAAAGATTGGCTCTGTATGCTATGAAATTCAAGATATGAACAAACCAACAGTCAAGAAAATAGTCCACACTCAATTTTTAAAGCCACTAAAAAATCCACATAATCTTGATTCACTTTCAGATATTTCAGCTAGCGATGACAACCCTGAAAATGACACCCCTAACGATGACAACCCTTTAGATGACAACCCTACAGATGACAACCTTGGACATGAAAACTACCATGACAAGGAACAACAGAACGTCACTTCAAAGCACACCAGTGATGACCACACCAGTAACGTCGGCAACACACGTCCATTTGTAACGTCCAGAGGCCGGCATACAACCGTACCTCAAAAATACTAGGTACAAAATTTGTGTATATATTTATTTTTTAATATAAGTATAGTCATGTTTATTTGCTAAACTTTAAATGTAATATGGAAACATAATTTCACAGAAACTTTATCTGCTGAACACTAAAAGCCAGATCACAATGTATAAAATATTAATAAACATAAAAAAAATAAACATCAGATAGACTTATTAAGAAAGACCAATTAGTAAAAAGAAAATAGTAAATAAAATCAGAACATTTTTCATATGTAAAAAGTCATAAAAAGTATACATTTTCCATGTAATGCCATAATTAGAATATAAGTAAAGATTTTATTTTTTTGAAACACATACTATTGTTCAGTCTAGTATTAGTAATGATATACCTACAGTATACACCTTAGAAATCATATACCAGTAAATAGATGTAAACAACAATAATCCCTCATAAAGGAAGATGTGGAAATAACCACATATGTAACAAAATATATACATTCAAATAAATAGATATATAGGTAAAAATTGTATTAGCTTATAATAATTGTAATTATAACAAATGCTTCCTTATAGTGCCATAAACAGTTATAAATTTAAAAAAAAATGCTTTATGAAACCAAGCTTATGATAAAATATTTTAACACTATAAAGTAGCAGTTGTTTTATAGGTATAGTGAAGGAAAACAATAGATGTATTTTAATTTTTTAATAACAGCCTATAGTTACATAACATGTATAGTTTTCTCACCATTGTTTTGAAATAAAATAGTTTAAATTTTCAGTATCATGCACAAGCTTGCTTTTAACAATATAGGATGTTTAATGTAAGATTTTTTCCAAAGTTTGTTTAAGCTCTTAAGTAAATAACGTGATGAACATGTAAGGTGTGAAATATACATATACAAAGCATCTCTTTGTATATATATATTTCAGAGGGCATGTAAGGTGCAAACATTAATTATTGTAAAACGTAACGTAATTGTGTGCGAAAGAGACAGTATGAGAGCGTGACCTGAGAAGGAAAGGGATAAAGGAATGAAAGGGATAGAAGATAGGTTTCAGCGAGAGTAACAGAGACAATAAATTAATTATGGCCGATCCGTTGTTTCCTTTACTTACAGTTTTGTGTGCGTCACGAACAAATGTTTTTCATTATTTCTTGTTATTCTAAAATGTACAAACTTTCCACTCGGCACCGTACAATTTGGAAGTTACTTACTTACTCAGTAAATACTCGAATCATAAGACTTGGTCCAGCCGCCTGCATGTTCACGATACCTAAATTCCTGTACTAGTTTTCAGCTCGTTTTTCAAAAGGATTACAACCCTCTGGAGGCCCGGCGATAAGCGCTATGCAAACTTGAAACAAAATTATCGCTACAAAATGTTTTATGTTACTCAAAGAGATGGCTTGGCGATACGTAGACCGGAATTTTAGATTTAATTTTAACGTAGCCCCGGGCTGAAAATAATTACGTCATGCAATTATAATGATGTTGCTTTGGATGAGTCAAATAATAGCACTTAATGATGCTCTACATATAGAAGTAGCAGCATAACAGGTAGTATGATTGTCTATTGATCTTGTTTGGTGGCCTAAAATCGATAAGACATGTGGCTTGGTTCAGCAGGAAGTTCTAGCTGCGGTCCTGAAATAGTCCCAAAATAATGGCATCATTTTAAACATAGATAAAACAAAACATCTCGTCATACAATCACCATATTTATCCACAGCAGAATTAGGATTAGGTAGGTATACATTAGTGGCTGAGTTTCCCGGAGCCCGGGGCTATTTATATAATGTAAACCTTATATAGGATAGTTTTTACCTCGACATCATCCCTCAAAGAGATGAAATCGGGGGTAAAATTATGGTCCAAAAACCTGAGTGATACAAATGCCAGGCATGCCATTCTAGGCTTTAAGATTCAATCAATAAGGAGTGTAATGTCGTGAATACAATGTACATGTCACTTAAACGTTTAACCGAGTGGCTACATTGAATACTAAAATACCCTTCTTTACTTTTAAATAAAACTAAAATTATATGACATCTTCTTAATGTGCCCTCGCATGTTTTGTTAATTGTTTCTCGCCTAAGTGTTTTTTAATCTTAGAGACATAAAAAAATGATACATTTTAAAAATCAACATCTACTAACTAATACTCCGTACCTATAATTGAGGTGAAACCAAATTGATTTGTTTCTCACATATGATATGTTCAAATTTTGAATGAAATCAAAAAGAACCATCCATACTAATATTATAAATGTGAAAGTGTATGCGTTTGTTTGTTTGTCCGTCTTTCACGGCTAAACAGAGCAACGAATTGAAGTAATTTTTTAAGTGGAGATAGTTGAAGGTATGGAGAGTGAAGATGAGAACTTTCCGCAATGTTCAAGTTATAAAGCAAAAAATTGGTATATAGACTATGTGACTAACAAAAAAATCGTGCATATTTTTTTTCAAATCTGCCCCCAAGTATTTAAAAGAGGGGGTGAAATTTTATATGCGACTTTTCGCAGTTTTCAAGGTAGGAAGCTAAACATTGGTACACAGTCTCTCTGTTAACCAACGAAAAATACCCGCCTTATTTTATCATGGAAATCTTCCCCAGCCCCTAAAATAGGGGATGAAAATTTGTGTGAGACTCGAAAAATTGGTACAGGTTCTATGATACAAACGAATAATAAGGTAATTCAATTAAAACAATCTGTAATTTTAGTAAAAATAGCACACGGGGTGCTATGGTACGTCAGTGCAAACTCTTAGTGTGGGCCGAAAGTACTATGGCGCACAAAAAAGCGGTAGAAGCACTAATCGAACGCTCCAGGATTTGCGCAACAGTACCGATGTTCTGGAAGGGATGGTGGTTTCATTGGCTGGTGATTTCCGCCAAACGTTACCAGTCATTCAGAAGGGGACACCTGCAGACGAAATTAAAGCATGTCTCAAGTCGTCCACTCTATGGGCCACCGTAAGAAAGTTCAGTTTGACTTCAAATATGAGAGTGCAACTATATGATGACACAGATGCTGGCAACTGTGCTGAAACACTATTGAAAATAGGAGACGGTCGGTTAGAAACTGATGCCGAGGGCTGTGTGACACTGACGGGAGATTTTTGTCAATTAGTACACAGTGATTCAGAATTAGGTGCAAGTGTTTACCCAGATTTACAAAACAATATACACGAAAATCAATATTTTTGTGAAAGAGCAATTTTAGCACCAAAACATGATGTTGTCAACAAAATAAATTCAGACATATTGAGTAAAGTACCGGAGATACAACAGAGTATTTATCGGTAGACACAGTTATGACTACAGAACGGAGCACAACATATCCCGTAGAGTTTCTTAATTCGCTTGAGCTGTCAGGTGTACCCTCACACAGGCTTCAATTAATACTAGGCGTCCCAGTCATGCTTATGCGAAATTTGGATGCCCCGAGATTATGTAATGAGACGAGACTTTGTGTCACACTACTTGGCCGCAATATCATTAGCGCCACGCCACTATCTTAACCGGCGTAGGAAAGGGTGAAAATGTAATGATTCCACGAATCCCAATTATTCCCACAGAAATCCCGTTCCAGTTTAAAAGGCTGCAATTTCCTTTCCAGCTTACTTTAGCTATGACCATTAACAAAGCGCAAGGGCCAACATTAAAGGTGGCTGGGATGAACTTAGAATGTTCGCGTGTGTCCAATGCTCAAAATCTTTACATTCTATCCCCAAATGGAAAGACATATAATATCCTCTACAACTTAGCGTATTAAAATTACTCTGTTCCGAGTTCTCTTCTGTGTTCTAAATCAGGAAAGGGGAACCGTGTTACCCCGAATTTAACGCGAGCGAAGCCGCGGGCAAAAGCTAGTATTTTTAATAATTGTTAATGCAAACCAATTGAAAAGGTAGACTGTGTAACATATCTTGGTGTCAAGGTTCACGTCCCACTGCTGGGCACAGGCCTCCTCTCATGTATGAGAGGGAACGGGTAGTAGTCCCCACGCTGGCCCAGTGCGGATTGGGGACTTCACATACACCTTTGAATTTCTTCGCAGATGTACCTATGCAGGTTTCCTCGCGATGTTTTTCCTTCACCGAAAAGCTAAAGGTAAATATGAAATCATATTCCGTACATAAGTTCGACGAAAAACTCATTGGTACGAGCCGGGATTCGAACCCACGACCGCCGTTTCACAGCCGCATGCCTGAACCGTAGCTTTTACGTGTCAAGGATGATGCTTCATTTTCCTGGCTCCAACATAATAGTTATATTTCCAGTAGGTAAATTAAAATTCCTTTTAGGAAAATTTTACCACACTGATGAAGCGTATCTTTGCATCACATTAGCCGCCGCTACGCTACTACTCTCTGTACTAAAATAATAATTTTTAAACTAATCATTTCACAAATAAAATACGTGTTTTAAAAGACGGAACGTGGGTCCTATGGTTATGATTTTTTAAACGTTACAGTTTGCTATAAAAAAATACAATGTAATCCTGTTTTCATAAAAAAAAATAAGAAAACTCGGAAGTTATTTTATATTAATCTTTGATTTAAATTTTTGTCAGCACCTCGTACAAGATATATTATGGTGAATTGAATTTTTATCCTTCATGTCCCACAAAACGACACTTCACACTGTAAAATTTCAAAAAGACTCGAGAAAACTCATTCATTTCAGGTTTAGAAAGAGAAAATGTAGATTGAACTTTGTTAGCCCTTAGTTTAAGAAATTATTATGTACGTTCAAGGTTTTGAATAAGTACTAATTGTTTCGTCGTAATGTTGAATAAAAAGGGAGCATTTTGCAAAATACGCTCGTCTGTAGGAGTAAGGACTCTTAACGAAACAAGTCGTCGCAACATATTGTGTTCAATTAATGTCAATGTTACTTCAAATGCCATCGCACGCGACACGCGCAGGCTGTGACAGGCTTTGGACTTAGGGCGCGCAAAGATTGTTGTGTCTACGGACCTAGTGATTTTGGTGAGCCGACAATAGGTCGGATATACTTGTCACACTTCAACATGGTCTGACTAATGATGAATCTGAGGCAACATTCCTGACAGTCCACGTTCCGCGCCTTAATGGGACTAAGGTGTTGCGGTCGCCCGCCGCTTGTTAGATAAAGGCTAACGAGCCACGAATCCCCATTAAATGAATTGCCATGCCGAAGTCAAGTTCGTCAGTTAACTTCGGGTCGAGTCGTTGGAACCGCTTTTGTATAGATTGGACGAAATCTTCCGTGCTTAGCTGAACGAGTGTTGGAAATGTTCTGTGAGTTGTCGGGGTTTTTGTTGGAATCTTATGCCACTCCGTATTTAGCGGTGTGGGAACAGTGCGGATTCTATAAGCTGGCAGCTGTATATGACAACTGTTTGTCAAGTAAGTAGGTACGGGCGTAGCTTGGTTGCTTTATCACTTATCGCTGTGTAAAGACATCCGTCACGTTCTGACAAGTGTGCGCGTGCGAGAATGACGGATGTCACATCACAACGATAACCGATAAAATGGCAACTACACTAATTCTCGAAAAAACAGCCAAATGTCAAACAAACACCAATTTCCGTATTCTAAAATACTCTAAAAAATACACTCGAGATATGTCTACTACTGTCGATAGAGATGTAACGAATGGTCGGCAGTGATCAAAAGGGTAGTAAGTAGTTTCACTCATTTTCTTTAATATTGAACAAAAATATTGAGAGCTTACAAATACTGACATTAGTCTTTGGACTCTTTGGCTTAAAACAGGGTAGTCAGAACAGTTTTCTTGTTTGTCTTAAATTAATCAAGACAATTTATTAGTTGATTCTGTATTTATTTGAAGACCACTTACTGTGACGTATTCTAGCAAATAAATAAATAATTCATTCATTCATTCATACAGCCTTAAAGTATAAAAAGAAAAGAATCGTTATTTGTGGTGACTGGAACATAGATACCCTGAAAGAAAACTTGGTAACAAAGGATTTAGTTAGTATATTGAGAAGCCACAACATTGCGATGCATATAAAAACACCAACTAGAATAAACACTTGCATTGACCATATTGCAAGTAATATGCGTGGTGTAAAATCTGAATGCCACAAACTCTGTCTATCGGATCATGATATGGCTCAATCCGTTTTATTAAATATTAATAAATTAAAAACCTGTTCAACCTGGTTTGAGTTTAAGAGAGACTATTGTCGTGATAATGTACGTAAGTTTTATAATAGCATAAAGGCTCTTTCTTTTTGTGATGTTTTAAATTCGAATGATGCGCAGGAAAGCTTCAACATTTTTTATGACCTACTGAAACTGTTTTATGACTTGTTTCCCTATCATTAAAGTCAAAGTTAATAATGGACATATAAAGGTTAGGTGGATATCAAAAGGAATTCGCAAATCATGTCAGGTCAAACGTCAAATGCTTTTTGATAGTAGAAATTGTAAAGATAACCTGAACTTTAGTAAAAATGCTTTTAAAAGATACACTAAGCTACTTAGAAAGTGTATACATAAATCTCAACAAATTAATAACAATAAATATATATCCTTGAGTAAGAACAAATGTAAGGCGACTTGGAATATAATAGCTTCTTTGACAGGGAATACCGAACACTTAACTGATATACAATATTTGAAAAGTAATGACAATATATACAGTGATCCTGATGATATTTGTACTACGCTAAATAATTATTTTATTGAATTAAATAATACTAATAGAAACACTAGTAACGGTAAGCCAAAGCATAATATTATAAATAACCCATTCACAATGTTTTTGATGCCAATAGATAACAATGAGGTGTATAAACTTATTATGTCACTGAGCAACAGTAAAACTTCTGGCATTGATGACATATCAACAGAATTAATAAAGGTAACTGCATTGTTTTTAACAACCCTCTAGCTCATGTAATAAATCTGTCATTTAGTCAAGGGTATTTTCCGCAACAACTAAAGGTATCTATTGTGAAACCAATATTCAAAAAAGGCGATCGATACAACCCTAGTAACTACAGACCAATTATTATTGTCCCAATCCTATCGAAGGTAATTGAGAAAGCATTCTGTGTTAGATTAGATAACTTCTTAATAAAGCATAATATATTGCATCCGGACCAATATGGGTTTCAAAAAGGTCTTAACACTGAACTGGCCTGTTTTGAATCAATTAAATATTTGACTGAATCCATTAACAAAAAAATACCGGTTATGTCGGTATTCCTTGATATGACCAAGGCGTTTGATCTGGTTGACCACATGAAGCTTCTCGGAAAGTTAGATGCATGTGGAATCAGAGGACAGGCGAACGATTGGTTGAAATCTTATTTAGGTAATAGACAACAATGCACAGAAATATCAAAATTTATAGAAGTGGAAAGCCAAATCCACAAAATTATATACAGATCGCCACTTCGTGCTATTATTTCAGGAGTACCTCAAGGGAGTAATCTAGGCCTATTATTATTCCTTATATTTATTAATGATCTTCCGAACGCTATGAAGCCGAAAGCCATACTATTTGCAGATGACACAACTATCATAATTAAGGGGAAAGATCAGTGTACATATGAGTCTGACATAAACGAAGCCTTAGCTGACATGAATAATTGGATTATCAATAACAATCTTCTATTAAATCTGTATAAAACACAGTACATGCAATTTCACTCATATAGAACAAATAGACCAAAATTAAATATCAATATTAACAACACTGAATTACAGGAAACCAAAAACACTAAATTTTTGGGTATAAATATAGATTCATTTTTAAATTGGAAGGATCACATTAGCTCGATATGTTCAAGGCTGGACCGTTTTATATTCGCTTTAAGGAAACTTAGGCAGTGTGCTTCCTACGAAGCAGCTCTCACGGCCTACCATGGTCATGTGTCATCTATACTTAGTTATGGTCTTATCATTTGGGGCAACTCGGTTGATGTTGAAAGGGCATTCAAGCTCCAAAAGAAATGTGTACGTGTAATAGCAAACGCTAGGATAAGGAGTAGCTGTAAACCAATATTTAAACAACTCAACATTCTACCATTGCCTTGCATGTACATATTTAAGATTTGTAGCTTTGTCAAAAGATTTCCAAGATACTTTATCAAAAGATCTGAAATGTGTTCTGGAAATCCAAGATCGCAATATAGAGATCTCTTGTTTAAACCACGCTGTGAAACTGACATCTACAAAAGAAATGCCTACAATATGTGTATCAGTATTTACAATAGATTACCAGCACACATTAGAACACTAGAGGGCAGAGAATTCAGCCGAGCCCTAAGAAAATGGCTCCTAGAACACTGTTTTTATAATACAAATGAATTCCTTAATTACAAAGTATGACTAAATATATAAAATTCACTGATAATACTATTATGGCTACGGCTACCTATATGTTACATTATAGTGTTCGAGTAATTATTTAGATACTTAGAGAAACAATTGTAAGGTAAAATGTAAATATTAGATTCTTCTATGTACCAAGATGTGATATATGGTAATATTCAATGTTCATCTCTGACATAACATAACTATTTGCATGCTGTTAAGAAATAGCTGAAGAAGGCTGGATAATTTGTTAACCTAAGACCTGTAACTTACCCTTTTTCTGCAAATAAATCTTTATCTTATCTTATCTTATCTACACTCTTGTTCTTGATATTTAATTCAGTTGAAATACTAAAAAAACACATTCTATTTTAAAATCGATTGTAAACAATCATAATCCAGATCGTCGTTCGACATTAATATCTATTATGCCCCAGAATAACAAATTTTGTCGTCGTCGACATTTTGTTGAGGCTTCAATAGACATTTACTTATATACTGGGTGCCTCTGGAGTTTGGGGCTTTAAATACGAATATCGATTATGATCCTAAAACGGAACTGCTTTTGTTAAACAAGTTTTCAAAAATAATTATGACCTTATTACATATTTTATTTATAGAAATTAAATTATTTTTTTAGTTTTTGTACATCATTCAGTAGTTTATCAAACTTGCCACTGTCATGTATGTCAAATAAGGAGTCCGTGTTTGCAATATTGATGCTACAGTTAACCCTGAATAGTTTAATGCTAATGGTATAATCTTAAATAGATACTAGCAAAACTACTATATTGATAACACTTAATTGGAAAAAAGTCGTATATTTCCCGAGGATAATTTACGGTACTTGAATCGCTCTGAAAAAGGTTGCATATTGCTTTGTGTTAAACATAAAATGTATATTTATATGGTATTTGAAAAAAGTCAAATCAGCTTCTTTTTATGAAACGTCAAAAACGCTACGTTAGTATGTAATGGATTTTACTAGGATTACTTGTTTGTGACGTCACAATCAAACAACGTCCTTATTGTTAGTTTTTATGAATTTAAAATCTTGATATACAAATACAAATGAAATATTGATACTTTCCTAGTAGTATTTTCGTAATATTTATCTGCTGCTAGTGAAAAAACAATTATTTTGCACTCTTATCAAATACCCTATTTGTATATGCCCAAAACAAAAGACGTGAACATGCGTTTCATTGGCGCGTCTATTCGGAACATTAGTAACTAATCTTACTCACTCTTTAAGCAAATTGTGAGACGCAAATACACATTGGACAAATGTCTTGTACTAGTGGAATACCACCCTTATATAATTGAACGAGGGAGCAAACCGAGCGAAGTTCTCCGAGCTTAATGGAATAATATATAAGTAAGTATGTATAAATGTTTGTTCATCTAATACTTGCTCTAGGCGAATTAATGTGACAAAAATATTTTTTATGTTCGAACATGAGTCATCTCGGTCAAAGTCAAGGTCAAGGTAATAGTTTGTGTGCACAAAAGTCTCACATTACATATAAATATTTTGAAATGAATGTACACTAATCGACCTAGTCCCAAACTAAGCAAAGCTTGTACTATGGGTACTAGACGACGGTATATATATATACATACTTATATAGATAAATAAATACTTGTATACATAGAAAACATCCATGACTCAGGAATAAATATTCGTGCTCATCACACACATACATTTATTTGTGTGCAGGGTAGGCAGGGTCACTACCAACTAGGCTACGAGGTTGTTATAGGGTGTGTTCATTTGCAATGTAATTCTTTCAGTAGGATAATAGTCAAGATTATTTTAATTGTAATGCACATTACACGATGTTGGACTGGACCCTTTTTAGTGCCCTAGAGTGATATTCGTATTTTCAGTAATTTGAGGACTTGAAACAAGTATATCTTTGTTTTAAACTCAGTCGTATCTTGTATCACCTTTCGCTGTAAGTAACTGAAAAATTACTGAAGAGGGCATCAAATATTTACGAGTACTAGTCCTTCGTGAAACTCCGCCCGATCACAAATCGACGATCGTCGAAATAGCTCCAACTCAACTTTATTACGTTAGAATACTTCATTGAATTCTGCGCAGAATAAATCAAGTATAAAAATTCCGTACACGTCTCAACATAATGTGGCCAACTGGCTAGTAACAAAAACAACGCCAACGGTCGGACAGTATCGAAGCGCGTCCGATAATAATTTCATGAAACCAAAAGACAACGTAATCGGCTGTCAAGCCAAGAAATGGATCACAATGTTGCCGTTACATGACAGGAACAGCGTAATATCGACTAGCGCTCACAAACTCCTAAGTCTCCCTTAAGATTCAATATAAAGTCCACCTTCTATCTTTCTTATTACGGTTTAACTTTCTTAAGCCTAGCGTTTAAAATATCAGCTTTGGAGGGTTACGGGCTGATATTGCGTGTAGGTGAATTGATATGTATTAAGTTTCAACAGCTCTATGCTAATGTGTGTCGATGGAATTAATATAGGGTATCACGAGCTTCAGTATGTTGATGCTGGCTGTCTTGGGTTTTTAATATCTTGATATTGCACTGCGATATGAGATTCGTCGTTTTAGAGGCGTTGGATATTTGCGTAGGTCTAGACACTTATTGAGATTTGTATACTATCACCTCGTTCGGTCGTGGTGTTATTATAACCATAGCTAGTCCGTAGTAATCTATAACTCTACGCTTTAACCGTACGAGTTGTTAAATATGGGTGACATCTCATAAATTCACATTAATTTATTTCGTATCAATCATACGTTGTAAACGTGCAAATTAACTTACGATTATAGAGCGATTAACGTTAATTATGGCTTTTTAACAACCACCGCTTACGATCACAGACGGTATGTCGCAATCCCCTAACCCTCCTTATCATATAAAGAGAAAAAGTCAGTGAGGTTGTGGTTGAAAGTGTCTCTGAAACTACTCATCTGATTACAAAGATTTTTTCATCCCTGTATAAGATTCTTCAGGACATAAGCTGTATTTTTGGCACAATTTTGCCTGGGTTCTCTGTAAAGCCGCGTTTGCATAGGCAGTTTCGGGACGGGCGGCTGCCTGCTAGCGTAAGTGGAGACGCTGAGCTGCCTCAAGCATGAGGCAAATTCGATGCCGCGGGCCGTGCCATGTTTTGTCGGTTCTTTGGCGTGCTCAAAGGAGCCCGTGTCCGAGCCGTGCGCTAAGTGGAGACGGGCGTGTTGCCTCAGGTTGCAATGGACAACTGTCCTGCAGTTAAATTAATTTATTAAAACTATACGAGTCTCCACCAGACCTCGTATCATGGTCGGCCTTATCACACGATAAGTGACAAGATAGAGCGTCTGTAACTGGCTGCCACCGTTGGACAGAACAAGACGACGCTCCTATCTTGTCACTTATCACGTGATACGGGGTCAAAGGTGCCATCGCGTTTTAGCTTTACATTGGCCCGAAGTTGTGGATCAAGTCGAGACGCCACGCCTCATCTTGATCCGCAACGTGTCTCGACTCTCGAGCCTGGCCTCAGAGTGAGCAGCCTCAGTTTGCCTCAAGTCGAGGCTTATGGGCTTGAGACTGCTCAGATACGCGCCTTAATACGTGCAGTGGTGTTACAGTGAATTACCAATATCAATCAACAAATTATTATGTATTTGACTGAATCGAAACTACTTACATCAAAGTTATTTTCTTATTCTCTCCCTTCCTACATATTATTTGTAAGTACCTATATTTATTTTTCATTGGGTTCAAAAACGTCTAAGGATTATCCCATGTATTGCTTTTGACTTGCAAAGCTCGATCTTACACGAAACATCGCTGAAACCATACATTTATTCCACAATTATACCTCTTGTTTAAGGATATATTTTGTGAAACGAGTTTTTTGATTTGTATTTTCCTCTGTTACATGATATATGCCATGTGGAAGACAGACAGCTACAACAAACATGACATGACATGTCTCGCTCAGCAATAGGATTATGTACCCAATCTATTTAGCGCGAGCTTCGATACCGTCCCTGATGCCAACTTTTGTAATAAACACAATTTCCCTAAATATGCTTTTGATTAAAATATGCGTCTTCCAAAATTGACGTAATAAATACTCGAGCTTTCGGTATACTGAATGGGAAAAGTTGAAATTTGTTTTGAGTTCAGGCTTAAGTTTTACATATATTATCGTAAGGGGATAACCTTGTTTTAGATTGTCCTTGGAGTAACCTCAAGGCCTTAATTTAACAAAACTTGCAATACTAATTAATGATCTGGAGGTTGTCAGTTGCTGTGTGAGTTTAAATGTGTGTGTGAACCTGATGTAGCGTTATTTAACTAAAAACTAAGTGGGGAACCTTCTTGCATATGGTTGTCGACTGTTCAATCAGGCATTTATAGTTCCTAAGTTTCTAAAAATATCGCGCCGTCTGCCTGCAAATCAAGACCTTTTGTATGGAAATAGCACTTTATTGCACAAAAAACATTTGTACAAAGGCGAACTTCATCCTTGAAGGGAGGTCTTCCAGACCTTTCATTTGCCATTTGTTGTGATTGTGTAAATTTAAATATATAATAAAGGGACCTCTCCTAAATCTGCCTAATCTACCTATAATGCCAACTCGTATAGTACCGAATCTATGATGGAATCGCTTGACAGGTGGCGGCAACAACACTTAACATAATCTGTTTATATGTACTCCCCGCACCTCCACCAAAATGTAGGACACCTAGGGTGGCTATGCGGTACCCACTTTATTAAGTGGGTACCGCATAGCCACCCTAGGTGCTATGCGGTGCTAATAAAACGGTCGATCAATTCTGCTACAATATTTATTAGGCTAAAACTGACTGGCATGAAGACCGCGATTTCAGTAATAAATCCAAGTCACCTGTTCCGCAAGAAACTTAATTGTAATAATCTTAACGAGCCAGTTTAAGTTGGTACTAGACTGTAAGGCTGGGCTCACACAGTCTGAATTCGTGCACTGAATCATAATCTGAAACACTCATGAGCAATTGAATTGGTACACCTTGTGCCGAATTGCTGCCAGAGGTTATGTGATTATAATTCACTGCATGAAGTCAGACTGTGTGAGCCCAGCCTTAAGCTATACCACCTTCACCAGCTTAAGCACCTTGCTCTCACAAAGCTTGTGTTCAAAAATGTTTCAGTTCGAACCACCATAAAAAAGTGTAGCGAGACGTAGAACGGGGGTAATTTTCATTGACGAACACATTAGGTTTTTAACTTGTTTTATTTATTAGTCGAGCTGAGGTACAGTAACGGGTAGTAATATACCAGTGGTGGCGCATGAATATGTTTGTTGGGCAACCCGGAACAAAAAAGTAATGAATGAGTTTAGAGTATATAACTAAAGGCTTGCCTAAAAAAATGTTTGACAAGCCAGTGAGAATCCACCCCATTACCTGTAATATACAAATATACATCCATACATATTGTAGTGTATGCGAGAAAGAGTAGCATATATCTGTCGTCTCCTGCGCACGCGGCACGAGCGTTAGACGCGTGAACGCCGGCAGTCACGAAGCAGACGCGCAACGTGGAAGTCGTAGTGGATGAAGTGCGTGACCGGTGTGGCGAGGAGCCGATATAATCAATAGTGATATTATACCGTAATAAACGGACACTACATTTTGGCGACGGGTTAAACCGGTAAGTGAGCAATGATTTATCAAATTAACTCGAGAATAAAAGGCTCCCCTAGTTCTAAAGTAGTATTTTTTCGTGTGCTCAAAAAAAAAAGGGGATAAAGCATCGTTAATAGTGTGTTCAAAACGAATCTATTATAGGTATCTTATAGGAATCTGTTTTGATGAAACTAGCATATCGATAATAACTAAATCATTTGAACGTACGTTTACAAATTTCATACTGTACCTACTATGAGACAGTTCACATGGATAACGATCGAATTAGTATAACTTGCAACAAAAATACTATAGCAATTTACGCCGAGAATGCTAGCCAGCGTAGGTAACTACCTACGGGTGGAACGTTTCCACGAACTCGCACCGGAGTAGGTATGTAGGCACGCCGCCGCCGCGAGCCAGCGACAGGGTCGCGTCGCGGAACTCGCGGACATGTTAGGCAAGCTTATTTTCATATTATTTATCTACGTACATAGTCAATTCAAACGTCGCAATAGAGGAGAATAAATCATAATGGGATCTAACCTCTAATGTTAGTTTATTGTAGTAAGTACTTAAGTAGGTACGTTTCAATAACATGACAAAATAAGAATTAAGCTGTGTATAATTTGCAGATTTATATTGATTGTATAATATCGGACCTAAAACTACCAATACTACTATAATATTGTGATACGTGTTGGTACAGTAAAGCTTCGTGTTTAGTAAAACCACGGGGTTAAATATCGTGATCTAAAGTACCTAAAAAGATTAGGTTATATAGTCGTGGCGCTTATGGTGTTGTAAAATTAACGCATCATGTGGATCAACTAAGGAAGAATACTTACAAGTTACTACAAAATTTTCGGTTAGTCTTCAGTTCATGTAGCTAGGCATACTACTCGTATGACTACTACCTAATAGTCCGATAAGGTAAAGGATTCTTAGTCCGATCGAGGAGATATTTTTTTTAATACTTGTTAAAAATGTTTACCTGTTTTTATAATTATGACGAAAAGTCCAGTCAATGAAGAATAGTCCAGTCAATGAAGAATAGTGCAGTCAATGAAGAATAGTCCAGTCAGCTACTATACATTTTGGAAAAATAATTATAACAATAGTTAGACTAAATAGGGATAAAGCGCATAAATAAATAAATAAATAAAGAAAACAAGTTAAATCAGCAATTTGTATATCGTAAATTAATATCTAGTAAAGATGAAATAAAATATGTATATGTAACAGATTTAATGATCATGGAGCGTGATGGCTATTATGATTGAGTAGGTTTACAGATAACGACTGTAATACCTGGGGAAGTATGATGGAAGCTAAAATAAAAAGTAAAAAAAAGTATTTTGGAAGTTAAAGACGAAACGATGATGACTGAGTGGGGGTTAAACGGATGACGCCTGTTTAGTCTCCTGCTACAGTCAATATTTTCATTGCTTGTCAACAGGGAGCAACAATGACGACGCTATCGCTCGAAAAGTTTGACTGTGAGGGAGATATCAGTTCCGTGTCTATGAGATGGGAAAGATGGAAGAGAAGCTTACACATTTATCTGGAAGCTGCAGGGGTTAAAACGGCTGCAAAGAAACGCGCAAGTTTGCTGCACTGGGGGGGAACCGAGCTCCAGGAAATATTTTTTAATATACCAGGAGCAGACGTCACGTCTGAGGATTCTGGAGATCAGGATGTGTTCCAGATTGCAATTCAAAAACTGGACAATTATTTTGTACCAAAGCAAAATAAAAGATTCGAACGACATACCTTCAGACAAATGAAACAAGAGGAAAACGAGAAATTTGAAAAGTTTTTAGTACGACTTCGACAGCATGCCACCAAATGCCAGTTTGATAACGTAGAAGACCATTTAATTGATCAAATAACAGAAAAATGTGCATCAGAAGAACTACGGAAAAAAATACTGAAGGCGGGAGACAGCATGACAATTGATAATATTATTTCAGAAGCAAATGCTTTAGAAGCCATACAAAGACAACTAGAGGAGTTTAAGGGCAAAAAAAGAAGAACAACACTCGGAGTGAACAAAATAGAAGATAAAAAAGAACAAACAAAAGCAAAAGAGTGTTTTAGATGTGGAAGCTGGGGACACTTCTCTAGCAACGAAAATTGTCCCGCAAGAGGAAAAAAATGTCTTAAATGTGGAAAAATAGGTCACTTTAAATTACAGTGCAAGAGTCAAACTCTGAAGAGGAAATACGAAGACACAAAGACAGATAATGGGGATAGACAAAAAAGATTTTCAAAAAAATTCAAGAAACCCTCCAACACTCATGAAGTAAGAAATATAGAGGAAGAGGAGGAAGAAGACACCAGTCAAGTGGATTACTTATTTAACATAAACGGAGACGATATGGTTGTTTGCTTAGTCGGCGGAGCAAAAATAGACATGATGATAGACTCGGGATGTAAACATAATCTAATCACAGACAAGACATGGGAAAAAATGAAAAGCATGATAGTAAAGGTAACTGACGAAGAAAAAGAACCAAATAAAACGTTTTTCG
Source organism: Epinotia demarniana (assembly GCA_945867215.1). Taxonomy (NCBI): domain Eukaryota; kingdom Metazoa; phylum Arthropoda; class Insecta; order Lepidoptera; family Tortricidae; genus Epinotia; species Epinotia demarniana. The sequence goes on from OX244262.1 coordinate 6,617,940, forward strand.
CTTATGGCTCTGAAACACCTTTGCGCCTTTTGGGATCTTTCCGCTCTAATATTCAACTGGCCGGAAGAAAAGAAGATGCAATTTTCTACGTAGTGGACAAAGGCACACGAAATTTACTGGGGAGGAAAACAGCGATCGCTCTGAGAGTTTTAAAAATTGGAGTGGATGTAAACCAGATTGATGTCAAACCCTTCCCTAAGTTCAAAGACATTTTAGTACAAATACCTGTTGATGATAAGATCAAGCCCATAGCACAGCCTTACAGAAGAATCCCAATTCCACTAGAAGCAAAAGTGGAACAAAAAATTGCAGAACTACTAGATAAAGACATCATTGAAAAAGTCCAAGGCCCGTCAGACTGGATATCTCCAATAGTCCCTATAATAAAAGAAGGTGGTGACATAAGGCTCTGTGTTGACATGAGACGAGCCAATAGGGCTATCAAACGAGAGAACCATCCATTGCCAACTATGGGTCAGCTATTGCCAAAAATCAGGAAAGCGAAAGTTTTTAGTAAATTAGATATAAAAGACGCATTCCATCAACTTGAGCTCCATCCTGATTCGCGAGATATCACAACTTTTATATCCGGTAAAGGACTGTATCGTTATAAGAGATTAATGTTCGGGGTTACATGCGCTCCTGAAATATTCCAAAAGACCCTCGAAAGCATTTTAATCGGATGCGAGGGAGTCATCAATTTCATTGATGACATCCTAGTTTTTGGTGAAGATAAAAAGGAACATGACTACAGACTAGAAAAGGTGTTAGAAGTCCTCAAGGAGCATGACGTTGTCCTAAAAGAAGACAAATGCATCTACAACGTTAATAAAGTTCAATTTTTAGGACACGAACTTTCCCAGGAAGGAATTAGACCACTAGATAAATACATATCAACTATCAAGGATTTTAGAGCGCCCCGTACAGTCTCAGAATTACAAAGTTTTATGGGACTCGTGAATTATGTGGGAAAGTGGATACCTAACCTAGCTACTATCACGGAACCTCTAAAAGAATTGTTGAGATGCAAGACAGGCCGGAACGCTGATATAAGAGAGCTGTGGAAAGAAAACCAAGAAACAGCATTTAAAAGGTTAAAGACTGCATTGAGCGAAATACCGAATTTGGGCTATTACAACGTCAAGGAGAAGACATTAGTATTTGCCGACGCTAGTCCCGTAGGGCTAGGTGCAGTTTTAATTCAAATTAGTAGAACAGGACCACGCATAATAGCGTATGGGAACAAAACTTTGACCGATTGCGAGCGACGGTATTGCCAAACCGAAAAAGAGGCTTTGGCTCTAGTGTGGGCGGTCGAGCACTGCCACATGTTTTTGTATGGTAAGCAATTCCAACTCATAACCGATCACAAGCCCTTAGAAGTGATATTCGGACCAAAGGCCAAGCCATGTGCTCGCATCGAAAGATGGGTATTGAGACTACAATCATATGACTACCAGATTATTTATCGCCCTGGAAAGAATAACATCGCTGATTCCCTTTCCAGACTCTGTAAGGACCTTGACGGACCCAACAACATTAATGAAGATAAAGATTATGTTTTAAATGTTGTACAACAAATTAAACCAGTAGCAGTATCGCTGGAAGAGATCGAAACCCACTCTAGACAGGACCCAGATATACAAAAAGTAAGAAAAGGTATATACGATTCTAAATGGGACGAAGATGTCAAGAACTACAAAATTTTTGAAAATGAACTGTGTTTCTGTGGTGATATTCTCTTGAGGGGTACCAAAATAGTTGTACCGAAACTACTACGACAGAAAATTTTAGATGCTGCTCATGAAGGACATCCTGGAGTTGTTGCCATGAAATCTCGACTTCGAACCAAAGTCTGGTGGCCTAGATATGATAATGATGTCGAGAAACTGGTTAAGTCCTGCAAAGGCTGTACCCTAGTATCTGCGCCGAATCCCCCTAACACAATCAAAAGGAGAGAATTGCCAACACAACCGTGGGTTGATATCGCCATAGACCTTCTAGGTCCGTTGCCATCTGGGGATTATCTTCTAGTTGTAATAGACTATTACTCGAGGTACAAAGAGATTAGGGCCTGCCGCGATATATCTAGCAAAACCATTATTGCAATATTGAAGGAAATGTTCAGTCGATTAGGGTGTCCAATTACAATAACAGCAGATAACGGCAAACAGTTCGTTAGCCAGGAGTTTAAAGATTTCTGCCGTAATAACGACATACATGTGTTCAACACCATCCCTTATTGGCCGCAACAAAATGGGGAGGTGGAACGACAGAATCGCGACATTGTCAAGCGCCTAAAGATAAGTCAAATTGAAAAACAGAATTGGAAAGAATCTCTTCTTGACTACCTCACTATGTACAATAGTACACCGCATATAACAACGGGGAAAACACCATCGGAACTGTTTTACCAGCGTAAATTTAGAGACAAGATTCCAATGATAGACACACTCGAGTATATTCATAGAGACCAAGATGTAAGAGATAGGGACAAGCTACAGAAAGAAAAAGGTAAAGAATACGCAGATCAGAAAAGAAAGGCTCAAGAAGGAGTTTTACATGCAGGGGACGAGGTGTACATGAAAAATATGCACAAGACGAACAAACTCTCCGCAAACTTTGAGCCAACACCTCACACTGTGAGATCATGTAAAGGAGGGGATGTAGAGATTGAAAATAATGAAACTGGTCAGCGACTGCGAAGAAACGTGATGCACTTAAAAAAAATAGAGGGGGAGTGGCAGGTCATGGACGAGTAGCCATATATGGGTTATAAAAAGCGAAGGAAGTTAAAAAAAAAGGAAGAAAAGAAGTCATTTTTGTATTTTGGAAGCTAAGAAGTAAATAAAAGGTAAAAAAGGAGGATGATGGTAATGATGATAATTGCGATGTTGTAAATGATGATTATTTGCAACTATGTGAAATAAAGTTGATTGTAATAATTTGTGTTTTATTTCATTCTTAAAATAAAGTTTACAATCTAAACAGTAAGGAAGGGATGTAGTGTATGCGAGAAAGAGTAGCATATATCTGTCGTCTCCTGCGCACGCGGCACGAGCGTTAGACGCGTGAACGCCGGCAGTCACGAAGCAGACGCGCAACGTGGAAGTCGTAGTGGATGAAGTGCGTGACCGGTGTGGCGAGGAGCCGATATAATCAATAGTGATATTATACCGTAATAAACGGACACTACACATATCTTTACAGAACTCTTGGCGATGTCATAAAGGCGTGTACAGATTTTTGTGTCCTTTTTTCTAAACAGAGATAAATGGAACATACTCCACCGAGGAGCGAAACACTTAATTTTATAAATAAAAAAATATTAGGGGACAATCTTACACAAATCGATCTATTCCCACACTAAGCAAAGCTTGTTCTATGGGTACGAGATGACGATAAACATACTTATGTAGATACATAGATACTTACATACATAGAAAACATCCATGACTTAGGAACAAATATTCGTGCTCATCACACAAATTAATGCCCCTACGGGGATTCGAACGAACAAGGCTGCATCTTGCTTCGTAGGGGGGGACCAACTAGGCTAAAGCAGTCGTCAATTTTGTGACGAGACAGTTTGATTTAAAATGATAATACTTAGTGCTTTATAGCCCGTACGGTAGAGGTTCCATACCACCTCTACAACTCTAAAGCTTTAATTATTCGCGATTTTATTTGTTAGCAGCTATACAAAGCGAGAAAAATAAGTATACGTTTATGAAAATGAGCATTACACAACATAATCTTTCTTTTAAAGTCATGTGTAGACTTGCGGGAAAGTCGTTTTGTTTTAATGTTTGAGAGTTTCGGTCCTAAAAAAACGGAGCTCTGTCTCGTATAAATGTTCGTTTTAAAATATGTCATGATCGGAAAGAACATATGCTCACATGTTGGTGTTAACCATCATCGTATTTAATTGAGGTATTAGAATAAATCCCGTGTGTTTATACTACGACGGTCGCAAACAAGCATATGCTCTGCTTTCTGGTAAGCAGACAGCGTAGCCTTTAAATGCTTTCAATGCCAGAACAATCACTAACGCATTGCTGACCAGTCACTAATTTAAGGATTCATTGTTTTAATACCAAGTTCGAGCCAAGGGCCCCTCACTCTCAACACAGAGCATCATTGGGAGCTCTGACTATCTTACTCACCTGCAAGAACACAATAACACATACGTAAAGAGCAAGTAATGTCGTTATTATGTCTGCTGTCTTCTGGTGCTCAAAACGAGAATGTCATCCATTCCGCTGTCCCCTACCTCCCTCTTAAAGGCCTCGTCGTCACAAGACATTACAAAAACCTCTGTTTCTGATACTTTTAAAAGGTGTCTCAAGACATCGCGTTGCATTTGACGTTCACCTAAGAAGACTTTTTTTTATACCACGTTAGTAGCAAGTAAGTCTACGGCCCATATGGTGGTAGGCGGTCACCGTGACCTATATAATAATAATATAAAATAAATCAGCCTATATATTTTATGTCCCACTGCTGGGCACAGGCCTCCTCTCATGGATGTGGTAATAAGAGTTGAGACAGGTTGTGAATCACATATAATGCCGGCTGTACACATTGGTCCAACGTTGGCGCGTGAGCAGGATCCAGCTATGTAAACGAATGAGATCGCATTATAGCCCTCTCCGTCTAACGCATAGCGGCATCCTGCTAACCGCCAACATTGGCCCAATGTGTACAGCCGGCTTAAGATTCTTGCGAGGTGCTTGTCTGCACCCAGCTGAAAACGAAAATGTTAATTAACAATTTTGTCATTACATGGCTTAATGTCGCTTAATATTAATATTAATTCTGAAGCTATGACAAATTAGGGAAACGGCGAAAATAGCATCAGTTATAATAACGATAATTGGGTTGTACCGAATTATGAAATAAATTAACCTAAAGCTGTTGTGTTTATAATATCTGATGTTTTTATGTTCGGAGGTCATTTCTGATCTACGATTCGAATTCCAGTTTGGTTTCAATGTGTTTTGTGATGCAAAAAAATAAAATAAATTCTTTACCTATCCGAGAATTTCTTAATAAAATCCCTTTCGGAATTTATCTCACACAAATCGAACTAAGCCTTACAGTAAGCTCAATAAGGCTTGTGTTATCGGTACTAGCTAGACGACAATATTATATTTACTAGATATACAAGGTGTTCAGGATAACGATGAAGGAATTTAAGGAGGTGATAGACTGGCCTATTAGAAAGAGTTTGAGCCTTACATGTCTTAGTGCAATTAGTAGGTAGTTTTTTTTCAAGTCGAGTTTTTCAAAATGTATAAATTCGTACCAGTTATACACGAAAAATTAAATTTAAAATTGGTTAATTAATAATAATAATATTAAAAAAAAACCGCTGTCATGACAGACGTGTCAATTTTTATCCATATTTTATAAATTCGTTTTTAATGTTTTCCGTGCCTTTGTAAACATTTTACACCTGTGCAAATGCACATAATAGTTTCCCACAATGTGCAATATATTTCAAGTACGGCACCACTTTTGCTATGGAGCAGAATCACTATTGAGAGAAACCTTAGGGAAACTGACAAGCAGCTGTCAAAGGCATATCGAAGAAAATTATAAGCGATACGAATAAAAATATGATAACAGACACGCTCAAGAGCGGTACAACGCGCACGCCCACCACCTCCGTCCGCGCCGTCCAGCTCCTCGCCATCGCCATCGTCGTCGGGCGATGAGTTCGCAACAGCGGCCGACACCAGCGAGTTGAGCGAAGAGCGCGGGCCGCCGTCTCCGCCGCCGCGACCACCTGCGCGACGAGGACGACCACCGCTGCCGGCACGCTTGGGGCCTGCGGGGCATCCTGCTCCGCCCACGGCTCCCGCTGCCGGTGGTATAGTGCGCCGCATGCAGGGGACGCAATCCATCAACGAAAACTGCATGCGCGCATACTATGGGGCGACAGAGGGAGGAACCAATCTGTCCGCGTGCCGTGTCCGGATGCTGCCCCTGTTTCAGGCGCTTGAACCGACCATCACCGAATCTGCACAACGCCTATCGGATCAGGTGCGCGTCATCCAGCGGCACAAGCGGTTGGATGACGCCACACTTGATCGGCTACGACTGGAAGCACTCTCTGCTCGTGCGGCCTCTTCCTCGGCGCGGGATCCGCCCGCCTTGTTGCCGGTCCCGATGCCTGCACCCGACCTGGCACCGGGGGCACCGCGGCTTGATCCCAGTGCCAAAGAGGAGGACTGTGCGAATCAGAGCGTGAGTACCCAGACCAATGAGCAACTGAGGAGGGCTCTGGAAGATGCGATTACGGGATATCGTTCCACAAACAACTCTAGGCCACGATTACCACGCCTGCCCGTAAATAGACGTAATCTAGCGGTAATGGGAGCCCTGAACGGTCTGCTAGACCCGTATATACGGACTAGTGAAGACTTACTTGATACACACTCAATCATGTACAGCGGGGCCATCGCGGCGTGCCGTGTTGCTCGCGTCAAGTTTCCGGACGCTGACCGTGCACCTAGGACCGCTGGGGGTGTCCCTGCATGGCAAGTACGGATTGAGCGGCATATCAATACGTTCAGGACTCTCATTGCAAAGCTGATCTGCTTCAGGGGGGGCAACAACCGTTCCCGAGTCATGCGCTTCGTGAACCAAGCCTTCGCGGGAACTGGTACCAGGCCCCGCGACTACATGGCCTGTGTCACGGAGCGCATTGACTTTCTGAAGCAGAAAGTCTATGCATGGGCAGCCCGTATTCGCCGCTACAGAGAGCGTGTGGACCGATACCAGCAGAATCGTCTTTTCCAGAGTGACCAAAGGAAGGTATACCGAAAGTGGGAAGAAACCGATCTTCGTGTGTCCGACGAACAGCAGCCGGATGCTACTGCCATGGTTGACTTCTGGCGTAGTATCTGGTCAGTGCCAGTCGAACACACCGAAGGCGAGTGGATAAGTGTTGTTGAACGTGAGTGTGAGGATATCGAACCCATGGGGACTGTTACAATCAGCCCCGAAGACGTTAGTTGTGCCATCCGTTTGGCGCCGAACTGGAAAAGTCCTGGGCCGGATGGATTGCACAACTTCTGGGTGAAATGGTTTAGATGCTCACACCTGCGTTTGGCAACACAGTTCCAGCAAGCCCTCGAGCTCGGTTCCCTGCCATCTTTTTTTACAACTGGTATCACCTCCCTGCTCTACAAGTCCGGTAGTACCACGGAAGCGAAAAACTACCGTGCCGTGACCCATCACGTGCTTGCCTACGCTGTACAAGCTTCTTACATCCATTTTGAGAGCAAAAATTAACGCACACACCGTTGCGAACAATGTTTTGGCCGCTGCTCAAAATGGATGTAGGGTTGGGTCTCGTGGTACTAAAGAGCTCCTCCCCATAGACATGACCATTTGCCAACGAGTCCGGTGGAACAAAGGGGCCCTCTCGGCCGCCTGGATTGACTACAAGAAGGCATATGATTCGGTGCCTCATTCATGGCTGAGGAGGATCTTGGAGTTGTATAAAGTTGATGCAACTCTAAGATCCTTCTTAGGCGCTTGCATGGAGCAGTGGTCCACGGTCCTTCGTCAACCGGGGGGAGGAGATGGCCCCTTTAGTCCGCAGGACTCCATAAGGATTGAACGTGGGATCTTCCAGGGTGACAGCCTGAGTCCTTTGTGGTTCTGCTTAGCGCTGAATCCGCTCAGTACCCTGCTGAAGAATTCAGGGCTAGGTTGCCGGCTCCGGAGGGGGGGTGAGGTCATTTCCCATCTGCTCTATATGGATGACCTTAAGCTATTTGCACCGAATAGACATGACCTGTTGGAACTACTGCAGACAACAGAAGTTTTCAGTAGCGCCATCAAAATGGAATGTGGTGTCGATAAGTGTGCGGTCATGCATGTACAGCGGGGGAAAGTGGTAAATTCAACAAATTTGTAACTTTTTGAGACAATGTCCCTCAAATCTATCTCCGAAGCAGAAACCTACAAGTATATTGGTATGTCACAGTCATTGGGTATTGAGGGTGAGGGCGTAAAGCGGGCGGTGAAGGAGCGCTTCTTTTGTCGCCTGACAAAAGTACTCAATAGTCTTTTGTCAGGCGGCAACAAGGTGCGCGCCTTCAACGCCTGGGTGATGCCCTTGCTTACTTACTCCTTTGGCGTACTAAGGTGGACTCAGACTGAGCTGGATTCCCTGGACCGAAGAGTTCGAGTACTGCTTACTGCGCAGCGCATGCTACACCCACGCTCGTCTGTTATGAGACTGTACATCTCGCGGAAATGTGGAGGTCGCGGCTTTTTAAATGCCAAAGACCTCCACAACCGCAAGGTGTGCAGTCTCAGGGATTATTTCCTAAACAACGAGTGTGGGATGCATCGCGACGTAGTAGCAGTGGACGGAAACTTCACCCCGCTCTCCTTGGCAAACGAGAACTGGCGCAGACTTAAAGTAATGAGCGCCGAGGACCGCAAGGCGGTATGGAGGAGCAAGGAGCTACACGGGCGGTTCTACAAGGCCCTGACAAAAGTACTCAATAGTCTTTTGTCAGGCGGCAACAAGGTGCGCGCCTTCAACGCCTGGGTGATGCCCTTGCTTACTTACTCCTTTGGCGTACTAAGGTGGACTCAGACTGAGCTGGATTCCCTGGACCGAAGAGTTCGAGTACTGCTTACTGCGCAGCGCATGCTACACCCACGCTCGTCTGTTATGAGACTGTACATCTCGCGGAAGTGTGGAGGTCGCGGCTTTTTAAATGCCAAAGACCTCCACAACCGCAAGGTGTGCAGTCTCAGGGATTATTTCCTAAACAACGAGTGTGGGATGCATCGCGACGTAGTAGCAGTGGACGGAAACTTCACCCCGCTCTCCTTGGCAAACGAGAACTGGCGCAGACTTAAAGTAATGAGCGCCGAGGACCGCAAGGCGGTATGGAGGAGCAAGGAGCTACACGGGCGGTTCTACAAGGCCCTCACAGGGCCCGATGTCGATCTGGTCGCGTCGGTAAACTGGCTACGTTTCGGGGATCTCTTCGGAGAAACCGAAGGTTTTGTCTGTGCAATTGCGGACGAAGTTATCATGACGAACAACTACCGGAGGTATATCCTGAAGGACGGTACGGTCGACATTTGTCGGGCATGCCGCCGTCCCGGGGAGTCACTCAGGCATATTATATCCGGTTGTGGTCATCTTGCAAACGGCGAGTACTTGCACAGACATAACCTTGTAGCCAGAATTATTCACAAGCAACTTGCTCTGCTATACGGTCTTGTGGTCTCCGAAGTGCCTTACTATAAGTACACACCTGCGCCAGTTCTCGAAAATAGTCGTGCCACGCTCTATTGGGATCGATCTGTCATCACAGACAGGACTATTCTTGCCAATAGGCCTAATATCGTGCTGATAGATCGATTGAAACGCCAATCCCCCATGACGAGAACCTCGCGAAGGCCGAGAAGGACAAAGCCAGCAAGTACCTAGACCTGGCTCACGAGGTAACCGCCATGTGGGATGTTGATTCGACGATCATCGTCCCGATAGTCGTTTCGGCGAACGGTTTAATAGCGAAGAGTCTCGACCATCACCTAAAGAGACTCTCGCTAGATGGCTGGATCAAGGGTCAGATACAGAAGGCCGTACTCCTGGATACTGCGCGAATAGTCAGGAGGTTCCTGTTTCTGACGACCTGACCACCGGCAGCTTAGGCCCCGCCTCGCTGCCGGCGGTACCCTAGGTTAGGTTTTTATAATGGTTTTATGTTTTGTATATATAGTTTTATATTTTCCTTTTTTTATCAGTATTGTAAAAACCTAGCCTAAGAACAAGAATAAATAAAGAGAATAATAATGGTAATAATAAATAATTAATTGGTTAATCAATCAAAAAAATACGACCCTACCAACCGTTACGGTAACCTATCACAAGTTCGAAATATGTTTGACCGATGATTCATTTGGCAAATTTTCATTTGACCGAATGCATTTTTTTCAGGAATCATGTACAATTACAAGCTTTTGAAAATAGTAACGCATAGAACTCATTAGGTTAGGTTACGTTTGTTTTAAGAAAATACTGAAAACTTTAAGGTCTCTGAAAAAAAATATCGTTTTTGTAGGGCACCGTGACTGAAAATATTTGAAAAACTAGATTTAAAGAAAAATCTATCACAGCTACTAAGACATCATCATCATCATCATCATCATCATATCAGCCGAAAGACGTCCACTGCTGGACATAGGCCTCGGTATACTCTTGCTTGCCAGAATTTCATTTGCCCGAATTTTATTTGCCATAATATACAACTGCCATAATGTTGTTTTCTATAATTTTGTATGTGATACTCATTGTTTACCATAATAATTATATGCCAGAATCTTTGTTTTCCATAATATCAATATTAATAATCTCATTTTCCATAATCATTGTAATCCATAACTATCACATGCCATAATATCATTTGCCATCCATCTCAACATCCATAATATTCTTATGTGATAAAGTGGGTACGTATTGCAGTGTCTAATATTTTTTAAAAATACCTCGAACCTATCCGCGATCCAAGTCGGTTTTGCCACTAAGTAAAAATGAACTTTTCTCTGAGATTACCTAATGCCAAGATAGTGTTGTATCGTAGGCAGTAGGGAACAGGGGCTTAGTGGCAAAACCGACTCGGATCGCGGATAGGTTAGAAGACGGAAGCGGGAGCTTTGCTCCCGCTTTCGTCTTCGAGGTTATTTTTTTTATAAAAAAGCGGAAAAACCAGCAAATTAACAAAGATGAATCCGAATGCATGTTTAGTATGGCGTTTAAATATTCTATTAAATAATATTATTGCAAACAATAATCTGGAATGCAATACGTATGGCATTCGTATCATTATGACATCCAATATTCGGGTAAACAAGAGTATGTCAATTAACTATTATGGTAAACGAAACATTCGGGCAAATGAAATTCGAGCAAGCGAAGTTCGGGCAAATGATTATTATAGTATATGAATGTCGGGCAAACCATAGACAACCATAGGCCTCCCCCAAAGAGTGCCAAAGTGACCGATCCCGCGCCACCCGCATCCAGCGGACTCCCGCAACCTTTACCAGGTCATCAGTCCACCTTGTCGGGGGCCTACCCACGCTGCGCCTTCCGGTACGTGGTCGCCACTCGAGAACCTTTCCGCCCCAACGGCTATCGGTTCTACGTGCTATGTGCCCCGCCCACTGCCACTTAAGTTTAGCGATCCGGAGGGCTATATCGGTTACCTTAGTTCTGCTGCGGATAGCCTCATTTCTGATGCGGTCACGCAGCGAAACTCCCAACATGGCCCTCTCCCTTGCCCTTTGGGTGACTTTGAGCCTTCTTGTGAGGCCCATAGTAAGCGACCACGTTTCAGTGCCATATGTCATCACTGGCAACACACACTGGTCAAAGACTTTCGTCTTGAGACACTGCGGAATATTGGACGAAAAGATTTGCCGTAGCTTCCCGAACGCTGCCCAGCCGAGTCGGATTCGACGATTGACCTCTTTCTCGAAGTTGGACCTACCTAACTGGATCGTCTGTCCTAGGTATACATAATCGTCTACAACTTCGAGCGTAAAGTGTCCGATTGTAATGGGAGTTGGTACTACATGGGTATTTGACATGATCTTCGTCTTATCCATTTTCATTCTTAGACCAACTCGCTCGGATGGTTTACTGAGGTCATCGAGCATCGTACTTAAGTCCTCCATGGTCTCAGCCAAGATTACTATATCGTCAGCAAACCGAAGGTGAGTGATGTACTCGCCGTTGATGTTGATGCCTAGCCTTCTCCAGTCCAGAGTCTTGAAAACGTCCTCCAGTGCAGCGGTGAACAGTTTTGGAGAAATAACATCTCCTTGCCTGACTCCCCGCTGCAGCGGAATAGGTTTCGAGTTCTGGTCCTGGAGTCGGACTGACATAGTGGCGCTCTCGTACAAACACTTCAGCACTTCGATATAGCGATAGTCAACTTGGCACCGCTGGAGAGACTGTAGTACAGCCCAGGTTTCTATCGAATCGAAGGCTTTTTCGTAGTCCACGAACGCTAAGCAGAGAGGCAGGTTATACTCCTCGGTCTTCTGTATAACCTGACGAAGCGTGTGGATGTGGTCTACGGTACTAAAGCCTCTTCGGAAACCGGCTTGTTCGGGAGGCTGGAAGTCATCTAGCCTGCGTACGAGACGGTTTGTAATGACCCTCGAAAACAGCTTATAGACATGGCTCAGAAGTGTGATAGGTCTGTAGTTCTTCAGCAGAGTGTTGTCACCCTTTTTGAAGAACAGCACCACCACACCTCTGTTCCATGCCTTTGGAGTTCTCCCTTCCAGTAAGACGGAATCGAACAACTTCTGAAGGGCCGTAAGGACCGGTTTTCCACCCGCCTTCAGAAGTTCGGCTGTTATTCCGTCTTCACCGGTTGCTCTGTTGTTCTTGAGCTGTTTAAGAGCCATTACAATCTCGTACAGGCTGATGTCCGGGATGTCGTCGGTATAGTGTCGGGTTAGTCTAGCTCTAGGGTCTTCCGCCTGACTAACTTCGGGTCTGCGCGTTGATGTGTATAGCTGTCCGTAAAAGCGCTCTATCTCACCCAGAATCTCAGGTTTAGAGGAAACGATTCTACCATCATCAGTTTTTAACTTCGCGAGCTGGCTCTGCCCTATAGACAGATCTCTCGAGAATACTTTGGAGCTCTTATTACGCTGTATGGCCTCTTCAATACGATTTGTATTGAATTGGCGCAGATCGCGGGTAAGGGACTTGGAGATCTGTTTATTGAGCTGCCGGTATAAGGTCGCGTCGGCTGAAGACTGTAGAATCATTTCACTCCTTTCCTTCATGAGATTCTGAGTGGAGCTAGATAGCCTTTTAGTTCCGTTAGTGCCTTGGGCCTTGAAGAACTTAGACCCAGTGACACGGACAGCTTCCACAAACCCGTCATTCAATTCGTCCACATCGCCGCCTAGGCAATCAAAACAGTTTTGGAGTTCCAGCTGGAAGCTCTCGGGGTTTTGAATTTGGATTGATGCTGGACGGAGCGTAGACTTCATCAATCGAGAGCGCTCTTGCTTTACTAAGACATGTAAGGTTCAAACTCATAATAGTACAGTCTATGACCTCCTTAAGTTCCTACATCGTTATTCCGAATACCCTACGTCAAAACCATCCAAATAACGGTACCTACTTAAGCCATACGCATGCATTAATGTTAAACTGCCAGAGCGGGGGTTCATTTTGTTTTAAACTCAATTATTCTGGTAATTACAACATTCACGAGGGCCAGGATAACCCTGGCGCTCGGTGAATGTATCTACATGAGTGCATTTTATTTGAAAGCTATGAAAACACACAGGTTACGGTTTACTGTACGGGATCTAAGTACGAATAGGTAAAGATAAAGACGGCTCACTCCTTAAGTCCGTCGCGCCACTACAAGAACGGGATGTCGTTAGATAGCTAGTTTTAGCTAACATGATTATGGTCTTATTATTTTTTATTGGGTTATCAACGGGCAAGACGACTGACATAATATGTATGATATTATCTTTGTCGTACATTTTCTGGTAAAGTGTGAATGCAGTCTGGCATATAAATAAAGTTCATATTAACTTAAAGATAGGGTTCTACACTTCTCTTGGAAAAATAGGCGTAAGTTTATATGGTCTACGGCGGGCAAACGTTTTGTAACAGATTTTTGTGTTGATCGTAGTATTTTGACAAAGGAAAGCTTGACTTTAACAATAAATTTAATGTACTGATATACTCGGAAAATCTCAAGCCCTAAATTATAATCATACTGTGACTCAAGTCTATATCGTACGTTTTTTTTTCTTTAAATAAGTCCCTATATATGTATACAGGGTGGAAAGATAAGTCGGGCCCTGGAGATAAACTACCTTAAATCCTTAAGCTGGCTCACTTTACTTAAAGAAGACATTCCTTTATTTTTATAAGAAATAAAACTGGGATCCTCTTGTTTTACCAAATTTATTTTGGTCAAATTTCATTTCCCAAACCAATTTTAGCAACTATTTTGTTTGCCAATGCAAACTTTGGCACAATTTTAACACGAATATTTTCATTACGTCAAATTTTCATTCAGCAAAATATCTTTACGAAAAATTGCATTATGGCATGTGGTCTTTTAGCAAATGCTTTAATAAGGCAAAAAAACATTAGACAATCAACATTTCGTCAAGTTATTATTATGGCAAACTATAAATAGACAAACATCACAATTGTTTGGGTTATGACATTTTACCAAAATACTATTAATAAAACGGCACGGTCTCTTTAATAAAAAAAATGCACGGTTAAGTAGGTCGGTAGGCAAAGGCGTTAAATTAGGTTAGGGCAGCGAAAAAAGGGGGGCTCGGGGGGCGAAGCCTCCTAGCAGTAAAAAACAAACAATCGTAACAATGGTATTATTTGGTAGGTTAGGTTAGGGTTAGCTTGTGTCCCTTAGAGCGGAAATAGGCACCCCGCGAAGCGGGGTGACGTCGACACGCTGGCGGTTAGGTTAGAATTGCGATTTCTACACAAATTAATTTTCCCTACTTTGTTATGTAACAAAAAAAGTTGTTATTTTATTGTATATCTTATACACAATTGAAATAAATTTATTAACCGACGGAATAAAAATGGTCATTTAAATATTGACGATACAAATCATTTGCCTTATTTTGTTTTGGTTAAAACATATTATGCCAACTAACATATTTGACTGAATGAAATTTAGTCAAAGTACCAGTTGGTAAACGAGATATTGCCTAAACATGAATATGCCAAACATAAGGTTTGCGTAAGAATTATTTGTCAAGTGTTAATTTGGCAAACGATTATTTGGCAAATGAAATTCTACGAAAAATGTTTTGGGAAGTGATAATTTGTCAATTTTTTTTGGTAAAACAAAGGTAACCCAATAAAACTGCATTCAAAGATTTTCTAAAACTCGCTTGCCTCGCCCGGGACTCGAACCAACTAAAAAAAAAAAAACTCGCTATTTTATTACACTAATCGATTGGATTATTATTTAGGATATAATTTCTCTGAGAAACATTTGGTCTTTTATATATATACCTACCTGTATATATATAATTGAAAATTAAAAATAATATGTCTGAATTTTATATTTTTATACTGTGACTTCATTACCTACTTAGCCTGTGTTAAGTATGTGGTAATATGAAAGAAGACACTCTAGAGAATATTTTCTTGTAACTAGGATTAACAAATGCGATCTCATGTTTCTTTCCAGCTACAGAATTTGTCGTCCCAGCAAAGGTCCGACTGAGATTATTTGTCTTTGTTTACCTTCCCTATGTAAACGGCTGGGGGGATGTTACTCCAGCCTTCTAGCGAATAAATACAAATACTTACTTTTATATTCTCTGCTTCCTCAGCTTCCTGCAATAAAAAGGCTTTGGTGGTTTACTATAAGGAGCCAGGAAAGTACGATTGGAAGGATATATTCATCATCACTATTAGCACTACATTAACTGCTCGCTATTAAAACCATACATACATACATACATATACATATAATGAAGCCTCTTTCCCAGAGGGGTAGGCAGAGATCACGGATATCCTGCTACGATCCTGGCAAACCACTTTCGCTTCACTCACTTTCATAATATTTCTCATACATGCTCGTCGGTTTAGGGTAGTTACTTTTGACCTGGCCTTTTGTTAAGATTTATCCAATTTGATCGGAGAAAGTTCGCCTAGGTCTTCCCCTTCCAATTTGGCCTCCACTCTTTTTTATCGTAATATTTGAATTTCGTTGCTCCTCTTAACGAATGGTTCAAAATTGTAAAGCAATGACACACGATGAATCCTCCTGGCAGATTGGTACTACAATTTACAGAACATGTTAACTTGTAATTACAATAACGTGTTCAATAATATAGTTTTGCCTACAAATATGTAAATAGTCACCTGTAGAGTGTAAAGGGCCCTAGGCCCGGGGACGGCATGTATTAATAGCGGCGTGACCAAATCAAGAAGTGAGCTGCCCCTGTTGTAAGCTATATTCCTTAGCCCATTGACTGCCAACTACGTAATATTACGTAGTCTACCTATCAGGTACTATGTGTGGTTGAATTTGGCGGATCAGACAACAATCACTCACAAAAAGTCTTTCGCCAATTTTCAGATTATTTAAACGTGGGGAAGCTATCATACAGTTCCATAACTTAGTGTAACTCTAATACGACACTGAAATGATATATCTACCTTTGTTCGTTTATCATGATTTAGAAAGGAACATTCCACGAAAAAACAATTTGGTAAAGCAAAAGACACAGCGTAGATTGAAAGTTATGTCCCAGACAATGTTTAAAAGACATTGACCAATGTCCTGAGACCAGGGGTTGTGTTTTACCCTTAGGTGTAAAAGTTTCATTTTCCGTCTCTGAAAATGTCCAGGTTATTTATTGAATGACTGCAACTGATTTTCGAGGTTCCTGATATTGTTGTTCTTGGACTATTCCAAGCTCTACTCAAAGCTCTATAGCTTTGTGTATATTTTTTGCTGGGTTTTTGGGAACTGCTAAGGAATATAATTGAAGGTATGTCGGAAATATTTGAAAATGGATGGCCACTCGAAGAATTCAGTGAAAGCAAATCATATCATCCTAATACCTACATCAGATGATGCGGCGTTGGTAGACCCCACAAGGTGGACTGATGGCCTGGTAAAGATCGCGGGAGTCCGCTGGATGACGGTGGCGCAGGACAGGTCAAGGTGGCACTTTTTGGGGGAGCCCTATGTCAGACAATGGAGTCTTTCGGCTGATAAGGTGATGATGACATCAGACGATTGGTATGGACAGGTCATAGGACCGACTACAGAGATAAATTTCTTAGAGTACCAACGAGAAATACTTGCCTTAAGAGACGCCAGGAGGCTAGACTCTCCATGCAAACATAAAGTAGTTAGCTTCTCATTTTAAATTGAAATGCATGAATCTTTGTATACCTACACAACGGGTTCAACCATATAGGAGTCAGAAATTAAAAAATAAAACATATAATAGATAAAAACCCTGCCAAGTGCGTGTCGGGCCACGCGCAGTGTAGGGTTCCGTTGATGCCAGTCTGTCTTTGTTACATAGACCCAAGCATGCCAAGTAAAAGGTGAGGTTGCGTCGGCCGAATTTGTACGAAAGTTGACCTTTCCAAGGACACATTAAGTTGGTCGACTAATACTCGGGATCTAGTTAAAGTTAAGTCTCCTTAGCCGTGATAGGTTTCCGTTTAAATTAATTATATATTACGAGTATGTACTACTGCCACGAGTATTTTCACATTCCTAGGCCCCGTCTCATGGCCGGCCTTATCACGCGATAAGTGACAAGATAGAGCGTTCTTCACTGCCTAACACCGTTCGATAGAACGACTATGATACGGGGGCGGTGGTAGTAATTTAGCACAGAGGCGACACAGCCGGACACTTCTCGAATTAATCAGTATTTTTTTACCCTTTTGTCGGCGTGAATGATTTATATACCTATCCCGAATTACAGCTTTCTAGTAGAAGGGTTACTGAGCTAAGACGCAGACGGACAGGTGGACATGGCGAAACTGTTAAGGGTTCCTTGTTGTCTACGGAACCCTAAAAACCGATTGGAGATCTATGTGACGAGTATGAAAATCGTTCTACTCTCTCTATTCTATAGTTTCATGCCGTATGAAAATGAGAACCAAACTTTTTGTATGGAAGGTCGACTTGAGTGCTGGGAACTCTTAAAAAGCTAGGGGCTGTTAGAGAATGCCGTATGATATGACATAGTTTGTTACTTATATCGTGCAATATAAAAAAAAACTAGACTATAACCAACCCGGTAAGCCTTTAAAACCCAATTAACAACAACTTCCAAAATTAGGGCAAAATTTAAACGGAAAGTAAAATATGCAAGATAAATAAAATTGAAAATGTTCGGTCATCACAAGGGTAAACTTGAAAGGGATAATGTCACACCTGGGACTGAATTTCCGTAACTAATTAGGCTGGCTTAATTCTAAGCACATTTAATGAGGGCCTGAGTTGCGTAACTAACGCAACTCTGTTCTGGTTTACGCTTGACTGGACAACCTGCAACAAGAGGACGTGAGAATAATATTACTCATAGTTATCTTTTAGGTTTACCCTTATTTTACCGACAAACGTTTCATCAAATGAATGTTTCGCCAAATTTTTAATACAGCGATATTTTTGCATACAGTTAAGGCGTTGCATTGGAAATTATTGCGTGCTTTGAAATGCCGTTATGACTAGATTAAAAAACCATAAGATCTGATTTTCAGATAAATGATTCTTGACTATATGATTGTTCATCTGATTTTATCGATAAAAGATTGCTTAAAATTTCCTCGATAGAGAAAAATTCCAAAGTTGGGTCTGAATTTTCCTTTTTTTACTCAGCCTACTCAAACGATACATTATTTTACGACACAATCAAGTTAATACAGTAGTTTTTTTGTCTCATCTAAAATCTCACTTTATGAAATTTTAATAAAACTTCTCTAAGTTAGGTATTTATTGAAATTTGTCCTTAACAGCGATTTCCGAAGAGTGTTACATCTCTTTTTCTCGTGGGCGGAAGGCATCAGAGTGTCTTTGTCTAGGGGGCGTGTAAGATTCAAATCAAGGCATCTCCTTAAGGCGCCGTAGGTTCAGCGAAGTTAAGCGAACAGAGTTTTTGAAACAATATAATGCGTCTGTTTAAAATAATATTGTTTCAAAAAATACGAATAATAATCTTGAGGCTTTTCTGCAGGGAAATCAGTGTTTAGAAACATGATTAAGCAATTTTCGCTCGATAGAAAAAAATCACGATCATAGGTCTAAAAGGGTCTAAAACACATTTAAAATATTTGTTATAAATTATGCACAAAAGCTAAAAATATTAAAATGGCTCCTAAAAATCGGCAATATCATGTTTGAGAGAACTCAGTGTTTACTTTTTTATTTTTAATTTTTTTCAAAAGGTACATAAAACAGACAGTAATCCAAATAAACAGAAATACATACGAGTAGACACTTATGACTAGATTACAGTCCAAAAGTATATGTACACATCATGGTTATGAGTTATAATTTAGAAAAGAACATGTATACATGTATTTTTGAGAAAGAATAGTTGTTTACATAGGAATTTATTAATTTTGAATAAATTTTAACTAAGTACAATGAAAGGAAAATGATAATAAAAGGTAAAAACAAAGACTTGTGCATTTAACAGTTATTGAAAATAATAATAATAATAATAATTAAAAGTGTAGGGTTGCCAGGTGAGTAAAAGCCCAATTATCGGATGTTTATTTATTGTATAGGTAACTTACAACTTGGTAAACAACTGGGTAACATACAAATAGCATAACCCTATTGGAGGATCGTGGGGTGGACTGCGTGGCTATCGCACCCTGGTATCCGTCCTAGCTTACTTAACACCTGATGACTGCGGGGCTATCAATCAGGGTAAGTACTACGACTTCGAGTGGACTGCGTGGCTATCGCACTCGTTGCCGTCTAGCGAGAGAATGATTGTCCGGTGCGCGCGATGGCCTTATATACGCCGCGGCTGTGCATGTGTGCGTCGATGCGTATGTCTTCGCTGTTAGCGTGTATGATGCGCGCGGTGCAACCATTGGTATTCTGGTGCGTTACTATGATCGTGTTATATCCTCCCCCTCTGGTGCTCGTGTCGTCCCGATAGAGTACCAGCTTACAGTACTGGAGCAGGTACCTTCCTAGGTCTTCCTCTGCGTCTTATAGGAATTACTGGAGCCGGGATAACATCGTCCCTTGGTACATATTTAGTAATTGCAGATGTGTGGTACTTCCCAATTGCTTGATGGGGGTTACTGGGGTGTGCAACTTCGTAAATAGTTGATCCATGCTTTCTTATGATTCTGTATGGTCCATCTCGTCTAGGTGCAAATTTGGCTGTGAAGTGTTTTGCTTGATTACTTAATGGATGTGTCGTGATCAGAACCATATCGCCTTCCTTGTAGCCAGGGTCAGGTCTCCTAGTTTGATTTATTCTGGCTCGATTATATTCTTGCGAGTTTTCGATGTTTTCTCGAGCCAGTTTTAAGTCAATTGCGAGTTTTCTAAGTGTCGGTGTTATTTCTGGGACAAAGTTTTCTGTTTGCACAATTGAACTTATATCGTGTGTGAGGTCGTACGGAGTTCGTAGCTCTCGTCCGAAAGTTAGGTATGCTGCGGAAAACCCAGTGCTTTGACACTTGCTTGTGTTCATTGCGAACCTTATTCATGGTAAGGCCGCGGGCCACGTGTCGTGTTTATCTTTGACTATGATTGCAATTTGGGTCTTCATATCCCTATTCTTCCTCTCTACAATATTTGGTTCAGGATGGTATGCAGGCGTAAAGATGTGCTGAATTTGCAGGCAGTATGTTAGTTTTTGCATTACTGCTGAGATGAATTGAGGTCCATTGTCGCTAGTTATTTTTCTTGGTAAACCATAACGTAACAAGATCTCATTAAGCAACGTGATGGCGCATGTTTCTGCTGTTGCTTCTTGTAGGGCAAATAGCTCGACCCATTTTGAAGCACAATCTTCTATGATAAGTATCCATCGTTCGCCCGATGTGGCCTTAGGTAGTGGCCCGAACAAATCCATAGGTATTATGTGCTGAATTTGCAGGCAGTATGTTAGTTTTTGCATTACTGCTGAGATGAATTGAGGTCCATTGTCGCTAGTTATTTTTCTTGGTAAACCATAACGTAACAAGATCTCATCAAGCAACGTGATGGCGCATGTTTTTGCTGTTGCTTCTTGTAGGGCAAATAGCTCGACCCATTTTGAAGCACAATCTTCTATGATAAGTATCCATCGTTCGCCCGATGTGGCCTTAGGTAGTGGCCTGAACAAATCTATAGATATTACTTCAAATCTTTGATTATTACTGGTTGATTGGTACAATCCTGCTGGTTTTTGATTAGATGGTTTGTATTTTTGACATTCGGTGCATGTGCTTACATACTTGATAACGTCTTTCCTTAGACCCTTCCAAAAGTATTTTCTTGAAATCCTTTGTACCGTTCTATCAACTCCCATATGTCCAGCCGTTGGTACGTCATGATGAGCTTTTAGTATATTCTGGTTTTCTTGTTGAGGAATTACCAGTCTGGCTTCATCATCGTCCTGATCCAATGTCATTCGATATAGTACTCCTCTGTGCAGAAGATAGCCTTTTTTGGTCCATTCCGCATAATCTTCTAGGTTGTCTTCATATTCTAATGCTCTGATAATGGTTTTTAGATCATCATCTTTCAGCTGTTCTTCTCGTAAAGTTTTTTCGCCGTGTCTTGGTAATTGTAACTCAATGTGACATATTGTGCATTCTTCACTGTGTTCAGTACAAGGTGGTCGGGATAGCGTATCCGCGACTACATTAGTTCGTCCCGGTACGTAATCGATTTGAAATTCGTATTGTTGCAATTGAAGAGCCCATCTGGCTAGGCGATCAGTGGGAGTTTTCAGGCTCATTAACCATTTGAGGGGTTGATGATCCGTTATTGTTATGAACCTAGTTCCTTCAATGTACCCTCTGAAGCGTGATATTGCCCATACAATTGCCAATGCTTCTTTTTCTGTTACGGTATAATTAAATTCAGCCTTGGTCAGGAGACGGCTGGCATACTCCACTGGATGTTCTTTATCTCCCTCCCCCTGCACCAGAGCTGCGCCAATAGCGTATTGGCTTGCGTCTTTTTTAATTTTGAACGCGTCGTTACATTCTGCTTGTTTTAATACCGGTGCCGTTGTTAGCGCTGTTTTCAGAGTTTTGAATGCTTCTTGCTGTTTGTTTTCCCACTCCCATATTGAAGTCTTTTTTGTCAAATTAGTCAGCGGTCGGGCAATTTCGGCAAAGTTTTGTATGAATCGTCTATACCATGACGCTGTTTGTAGAAAAGATATCAACTGTTTTAAGTTCTTTGGTGGTGGGAGGTCTTTAATAGCTGATATTTTGTCAGGATCAGTTTTTATTCCTTCAGGTACTATAAGATGTCCAAGGTATTTAATGCTTGAGCAACAGAAATGGCATTTCTTTCTGTTCGCTCTTAGATTGAACTCTTTTAGTTTTTCAAATACTTCTCTCAAGTCTTGTACATGTTGTTCTATGGTAGGGGATCTTATGATCAGATCATCAAGGTAGGCCAAGACACATTTAGCTTTAAGTGATCTGATGAATTTATCCATGAGTCTTTGGAAGGTCGCTGGCGCGTTTCGGAGACCAAAAGACATTCTTTTGAAGCGGTATACTCCAAATGGCGATATAAAAGCAGTCTTGTCTTGATCGTCAGGATGAACCATAATTTTCCAGTAGCCTGATTGCAAATCGATTGACGACATAAAGGGCATAGCTTTAGCTTGGTGTAACAAATCGTCGATTCGGGGCAATGGATATCTGTCAGGTTTTGTGACATTATTTAATTGTCTGTAGTCAACACAAACTCTGATATCATTATCTTTTTTTGGTACCATTATGACAGGTGCTGACCATGGAGAATCGCATTCTTCAATGATATCTTGATTTATCATGTCATCCAATTTTTCCCTTAATTGCTCCTGTCTTTTGGGTGACAATCGATAGGGTTTGACAGCTATGGGGGAATGATTCCCAGTATCAATTCTGTGTGTAGTGTGAGATGTTGCCACCCCGTTTTTATTGAATATTTCTTTATACTCGGTGAGTAACTGATTAATTTTATTTTTATTACCATCAATAAGGGTTTCTCCTTCGTTAGGACGTAAATAAAAATCAATAGAATACAATTGAATTGGATTTATTGGGATATATTCAATACGAGGATCCTTATCAGTCAAATCCGTTTCCGTTCGTGGTTCTCTTGGACGTACCGGGCGAGGCGGAGTGTCTAATTTTTGTAACTCCCAGCGCGGTTTTTTCTCCGGAGATGGTGTGACGGGCAGCGGAGAAATTTGATGTAGTTCGCGTGCCCATTTCAAAAAATCGGATACTTCCCCTGTTTCACCCTCAGTAAAAGTAAGAGCTTTCTTACGTTTTAGAGACGGCGGGATGTCGTCTGAGGACAGCTGAAGGAAGTTGAAAGTTTTCTCAGGGTTGTCCAAAAAAAACCAGCCCCTTTGAGGTAGGTTAAGTATTATGCCAGCTGCTTCAAAGAAGTCGATTCCCAATAGGGTGCGGTTGTTGTTAGCTTGTGGTATAGCTGTTATCGTCAGCGGCATAATTCGGTCTCCAATTTTTATTGTTACCGTTGTTTTTCTTAGGGTTAGCTCCCTGAGCGTTCCTTCTGCTAAGCAAACTTTGGCCGTACTGTCTTCAAAAGATGTTCCATTTTCCAATAATAGGTTGTACAAGGTGCTCCCCGCAACGCTGGTCCGGGCGGCTGAGTCGATGTACGCATAGCCGACATCGTTATTTATTTGAATTTCTATGGTTGGGATTTTAGTTCCATATTTCACTGGAGCTGCGAATGAATAAAATTGTACTGGCTTTGGTGGAGTCTCCTTAGACTTGCAATTGATGCAGTTACTACGGACGACGCCTGGAGCTCCGCAAGATAAGCCCAAAATCATCTGCTACGGATAGCAGATGATTTTGGGCTTATCTTGCGATGTGGATGGTTGTTCAATCAACGCAGCTTGGCGTTTGCGGCAGTCTTCGTACCAATGTCCCTTTCGGCCACAAAAGGTGCAGTGTTTGACCTTGAGTATTTCTGTGGGTAGCGGGGGTGCCTCCTCACTTGATGCTTTGCTGAGTTGCTCCAAGTAGCGGCCCCTTTCTAGTAGTTCTGCGAACGTTTTTATTTCTGTCCGAGGAACTTCCTTCTTCATTGTTATGTTGAGTAACCCATACACCAAGTCCAAGTGGTCCTCTTCCTTGAAGCGCTTATGCGGTATCTGAGCCAGGAGTGCACGTTTCTCGCGGATGAATTCATCAATCGGTGTTTGTTTTTGTGATGTAGCAAACACTTACATGAATATTTCGTGCGCTAGTTTTTTTGGTGCGAATGCCATCCTTATTAACTGGAGTACGGTTTTCCAATCTTTAGCTTCGTTCTTTACACCTTGCCACCAGGAAGAAGCGTTACCTTTTAGTAGTAGCGGTAAAGCTTCGATCGCGTCAGCGTCAGATATATTTTCTATCTTCTTAAATATTGAGATCGTAGCGATGAACTTTCAAC
The DNA here is from genome assembly GCA_945867215.1 of Epinotia demarniana. NCBI lineage: Eukaryota > Metazoa > Arthropoda > Insecta > Lepidoptera > Tortricidae > Epinotia > Epinotia demarniana. The sequence continues at coordinate 6,642,149 of OX244262.1, forward strand.
CGTGTCGTGATTTCGTTCACCCGAGAATCTCGCCGTACAGGAACTAAAGCTTTTAGCAGTTGCGGCAGATGTTGAGATAGACAACGTTCTTATTAGCTCGACGAATTGTTCTTGAGTGAGTGTTACTGCCATCTCAGGGTAGCCTTTTAATTTTGTTGAAAATTGAGGGTAGATGTTCTTCGTTATGAAGGCAATTTTAACAATTTCTGTTTTTCACTTCACGGTAGGCATATATTTACGTTGAGCGCCAGATGTAATTATCGGATGTTTATTTATTGTATAGGTAACTTACAACTTGGTAAACAACTGGGTAACATACAAATAGCATAACCCTATTGGAGGATCGTGGGGTGGACTGCGTGGCTATCGCACCCTGGTATCCGTCCTAGCTTACTTAACACCTGATGACTGCGGGGCTATCAATCAGGGTAAGTACTACGACTTCGAGTGGACTGCGTGGCTATCGCACTCGTTGCCGTCTAGCGAGAGAATGATTGTCCGGTGCGCGCGATGGCCTTATATACGCCGCGGCTGTGCATGTGTGCGTCGATGCGTATGTCTTCGCTGTTAGCGTGTATGATGCGCGCGGTGCAACCATTGGTATTCTGGTGCGTTACTATGATCGTGTTATAAAAGTAATTATTTGTGGCAGAATAAACAGATTTTTTAATTTGAGCAATTTTTGACACATAAATGTCAAGATCCTTACAGACACGTACCAAATCATTGAATTCCCGACACATGCGAACTATTGGGTTATAATATGAAGTATTATTTCGATATACAGCCAGAGTAAAAGTATTTGGAGAACAAATCCTGTAATTTATGTTAATATTCGGAAGCGACAATAGATAAGGGGAATCAATATGAGAATGGATAATTTTATATAAATAGAGAAGATCAGATCGCTTACGTCTTACTTCTAATGATGTGACATTAAACTTTGTCATACGCTGACTATAGCCTGAGACAGACCGTCCATAATGACAACAAAAGCATAAGGTCCTAAGAAATTTTCTCTCGATCTCGAAATCTCGATTTTATTACAGTGTACAGCATAAAAAGGCGACCAAATTACAGATCCATATTCCAAAACACTGCGTACCAAACTGTAATATAATAACATTAGACTTTGTGGGTTTCTAAAGTTTTTAGTGATACGTATCAGAAATCCCAGAAGCCGGCAACTTTTACTAACTATATGTTCATAGTGTGCACGAATTAAGTAAGTTGGCCATAAAAAAGAACGCCCAAGTCCTTAACTACGGATTTCCTATACAATACATGCGACGATAATTTATAAGGGTAATTTATAAAGTTGCATTTACGACTAATTGATATTACAAAACATTTTCCAACATTAAGAATCATTCGGTTATCAAGGCACCACTTATGAATTATATCTATATCTATCTCTATTTAAACGGCCAAAAAATTAAAATTAAAAAACATGTTTTGCGCGCTTCCGAGCACGCACTTCCATCTCGCTCACGCTTATGCTCAGTGAGAGGGAGAGAAGACCATGAACCTACGGCGCCTTATGAGGGAAGTATAGCTAGCAGCCTGCGACTGATCATAGGTACTTTTTATTTGAAATTTTAATTTCAGTAGAAAGCGTTTTCCACTAACTAAATCGGTCGACGACCGGTTAGCCTAGTGGGTAGTGACGCTGCCTACGAAGCTGAAGGTCCTGGGTTCGAATCCCGGTAAGGACAAATATAAGAATAAGAATAAGATTTGTTTGTGATGAGCATGAATATGTGTTTCTGAGTCTTGGATGTTTTCTATGTATTTAAGTATTTATATCTATTAAATATGTCGTCGTCTAGTACCCGTAACACAAGCCTTATTGAGCTTACTATGGGGCTAGTGCGATTTGTGTAAGTTTGTCCCCTAATATTTATGTATAAAAAAAAAAAACTTTATAAATCACTTTCATTTTCATGTCGATCGCTTTGGCATAATAATATGTAGGTATATATGTACCGCTTTAAAAAAGATTAATGGAGCTCTGGCGACTTTACTCACCCCCTGTACTATAACTTATTCCGTGCCCCCAGGAACAAAGCAACTGTTACAGAAAATATTTACTGAATTGTAATACGTTTAAACATAGGGCGCGTTTCGTAAACCCTTCCAAACGGTTTAAATTAATCCTGTAGTATGTTACCATGTCATTCACGCCTTTTTCAATCTATTTCTATTGCGATCCGCGCTCTCGTAGTTCATGTAAACTTTCTATTTCGCGTATAAAGGTGAAACGGGTCGGGGCATTCATCTTTTCACTCCGCTATCTACGTCTAAGCCCTGGCTTACTTTGGGGAGACCTGAGCAAAAATACCCACTTGGCTTGGCTTGTGCAAGTGTCTATCTTTCCTTAATGCGTCGGCGAAGGTTAATACTGAGAGCAAGGAGTCATGGTAAAATTCAAACCTACTAAATATAATAAAAGTAAGTAAGGATGTTACGATGATAATTGCCACGCAACAGCCAAAAAAAATAGATAAAAATATTGTTTGCAAAGATAACAACGTGGGATCATTTTATACCGCAAAGGATCTCCAAGAGGTGAAAATAAGCGAAGGAGTTCACACGGACAAAGTCGCGGGGAAAAACGAGTTCAATAATTGTTGTCATATTTTCCAAAAGACTTTAACATGGAAGTCCTTAAAGGTCGAGTGATTGATTCTTGGTCAAGTCCTGCAAACTACGTGTGTAGTATCGGTAATTATAATAGGTCTAAAAAAAAGAAGGCAAAGAAATATGGCTTGTGACAAAATCCCATACAGATAGACCGTATCTATCTCTAAGAATTAAGAAGCTATAGCCTTTTTGATATAGCTTGTAATGTTGATAATCATTTCACGTGAAGGTGCGTTTTACGGAAAAGGGACAGACCATCATAATCATCATCATCATCATCATCATATCAGCCGAAAGACGTCCACTGCTGGACATAGACCTCCCCCAAAGAGTGCCAAAGTGACCGATCCCGCGCCACCCGCATCCAGCGGACTCCCGCAACCTTTACCAGGTCATCAGTCCACCTTGTGGGGGGCCTACCCACGCTGCGCCTTCCGGTACGTGGTCGCCACTCGAGAACCTTTCCGCCCCAACGGCCATCGGTTCTACGTGCTATGTGCCCCGCCCACTGCCACTTAAGTTTAGCGATACGGAGGGCTATATCGGTTACCTTGGTTCTGCTGCGGATAGCCTCATTTCTGATGCGGTCACGCAGAGAAACTCCCAACATGGCCCTCTCCTTTGGGTGACTTTGAGCCTTCTTATGAGGCCCATAGTAAGCGACCACGTTTCAGTGCCATATGTCATCACTGGCAACACACACTGGTCAAAGACTTTCGTCTTGAGACACTGCGGAATAATGGACGAAAAGATTTGCCGTAGCTTCCCGAACGCTGCCCAGACAGACCATACCCCCTTTTAAAACTTTGGACACTTATAACTTTGTCAGTGAACCTATTGCGTTACTTTTTTCTCCAGTCAACTACATTTTTAATCCTTTTTCGAGAAAGTACAACATTATTGATTATTATGTTTAGTGTGTACAGCACCCCTATTGCAGGATACTGTTGACCTTGATATTTGATCTCCTCCGGGCAAGTGGGGAAGTATTACTGTCAACCTAACAGTAGACCGCGGCCGTAATCCATACTAATATTATAAATAAGGAAGTGTATGTGTGTGTTTGTTTGTTTGTCCATCTTTCACGGCAAAACGGAGCGACGAATTGACGTGATTTTTTAAGTGGAGATAGTTGAAGGGATGGAGAGTGACATAGGATAGTTTTTATCACCGAAATCACCCCCTAAGGGGGTGAAATGGGGGGTAAAAGTTTGTATGGAGCTGCGATATAACCGAGTTCCACGCGGACGGAGTCGCGGGCAGAAGCAAGTAATAATTTGAATAATAAACCATTTATTTCAGGCATCTTAGGCCTAAGCAACAAACACTTTAAAGCCTAACATACAACACATTATTGACACCGGCGTAAAAACCCTCCTATCCACATCGGTGCGAGGGGCCTTTTTTTTGGAGGACCCCGATCTTCACGCACTCTGTCAGGTGCACCTCTCGGGTTGGCTGCGACAGGCTGACCGGCAACGACGTCAGCATAGCGATGACGTAGTGACTTCGAGGAGTCGGCGGGGGGATAATAACACCTCAACATGATTAGGTATTTGGTGTTGTGTTCCTATATTGGTGAGTTGACCTTACTCAGGGCTTCCGAAGGTGCGCTATGTTGAGAGAAGGATGTTGCAGTCGTTCCCATCATTCGCAACCGCGGAAGTTCCGCACAAGTTTCAACATAGGCATCTAGTGCAGTTTACGACAAGAAAGGAGCCTACGCGGCGCTTACCGCGTGCGTTTTATATATTTTCGTCAATAATAAAAAAAATCTTTTTAACCGACTTCAAAAAAAGGAGGTTCTCAATTCGGCTGTATTTTTTTTTCTTTCAGTGTTTGTTACCTCAGAAATCCGTCATTGATGAGCCGATTTGAAAAAAAATTTTTTGTTCGTTTGTATATACTTCCAGATGGGTCCCATTTTTTTCAAAATTCAGTTAGATGATGGGAATTGAGGGGACTCCTCAATTTAATTAGGCACGCGTGTAGTGATTTTGGTATTTTCTGTTATAACTCGTGTATTTACATCCGGAATCATAAATTTGGTGGCGAGGAATTGATGTTGACTTATCGAATTCCTCAATTAAGTACTTAAAAGTGCAAAAGTACGTCACAGGTTCTGATAAGATTCCGTTGAAATAGGAACTAATGAAGTGCCATTGGTGATGATCTTGGGGTATCGATGGAAGTCCTCAAATATTATTGGCCCACATACAGCGATTCAGTGTTTTCTATAGTAATCAACGCATTTGCTAAATCAGTTTATATGATAAATTGTAAAAAAAAAAATAGGAAATGTTCTCGTGGCTTGGCGGAGTACTAAATTGAAGTCGGTTAAAACTTTGTTTTTAAAGTAAATTATCGTTTGTGTGTTTGATGAGTGCGTGATATAATAATAATAATAATATATTCTTTATTGCACCACAACATAAGAAAAAAACATGTTACAACAGTACATAATGTTAGATAAAGGTAACAACAGGCGGTCTTATCGCTTTAGAGCGATCTCTTCCAGACAACCTTTATAATAAAATCCATGTTTTTTATTTACGTTTTTTAGTGTTTGACCCTAAATCCGCAACGGCATTCGCTTCCGCGGATGTGTGCCTTAAAATATCCGCATCCGCCGAAGTCGAAAAAAACGCATTCCGGGTTGAGAGTGTGGATTTGTTTCTTGCCGTCCACACAACGAATCCTCAAAGGAACGGCGGCACGTCTGGGTTTCTTTTTGCTATCGCAAGCGTCCACAGGCGACGGCGTCTGCTTACCATTAGGTGGGCAGTATGCTTGTTTTCCACCGTTGTACCTACAAAATCAAAACCTGAGCGAAGCATTATCAAGGTCAGGACTTTCATTGAACTCAACATTATTTCACAATATATATTTTACCAAGCAAAGTTTTACATTACAACTAATAATACGCTTTATTTAACAATACATAAAAATAAATGGCAAGGTATTTCAAATCATAAAAAAAGCTTTAAGTAATTGGCGAAACGAACTGTAACAAGCTCAGTATACTTTGACGAATAAGTAAAAATTCACTGAATATTATTTTTATACAATCAAAGTGACGTTGATGTTATTAGGATTTAAAATTTCTTCAGCATAACCAAAGAACTAATATTTGATATGATGATAATGATGTCGATGCTGATGGTTCTAATAACGGTGTTGTTTTAGTCAATATCAATCAACATTGATAGGTATTTACCTTAATTATCAATATTGATCCCCTCCCCGTGTGGTGTCGGGTTAGAATAGCACTACCCCCTCCTCTCTTCCTGTGGGTGTCGTAAGAGTCGTACTAAGGGAACAGGGTTGAAGTACCTAAGTTATGGGCGTTGGGCTAGCAACCGATCACAGCGATATCACATTTTGTTGTTCTTTTCTACCCATATTTATGCTAAACGTGGCATTGGAACATAACGTTTCATGTGCTCTGCCTATCCCTTTTAGGAATGAAGGTGTGAACCTATGTATGCATGTTTTTGCTCTAATTAAGCATTACGTTTATTTCGTTAATTTACCAGTACGCTGCACCGAAAATGCCATACAATTAACGATGACTGATCATGACACGGCTGCCACGCTCGAAAATGTTAAGTCCAGTTCGGATATATCCATCTCTATTATAGAGATATCCGAACTAGGAAAGTTAATTTTCACCTCACCGGCTCGAAAAGGCTTGCTTTATCGCTCAAAATCTGCGCCCAAAAGTCCATTTTATCCGCTAGCGTGGAAAGAGTTTTTGAATTTGGAACGTGACGGTCAATCTCGAGATCCAACTTTTTTCTATACAGAATGAGAGGTGCGTTCAGAAAGTGATGGTGTTATGCTAGTTATTATTTTGATAAAATAAAATTAATAATACTTATTCTTTCTTAATTAAGTAGGTACATACGAAATATTGATGTTTAGACTGATTTATAAGAATAAAATACGAATAAATAATTTTAAAATGTAGTTCTGTTTAAAAAAAATTCGCTTCTTCCAAATTTGGAACGCACCGTTTGAATAGTTACTTTAAGAAAAAACTCAAACTACATTTAATTTTGTTTTCTTCTAAAGCCCAGACAGTAAAACCAAAATAATGGTGGTTATTTATAGATTTTAGTGCAGAACATATACAGCTATTAGCTAAAAGCATAAGCGAATTTGAGCCTTAGTTTACCCGTGAGTACCCAACATAACTTTGACTTTTTAGTGTAGGTAAGCGTGGGGTTTATTTAATGATGCAAAAATATATATGTTACATTGAATAATTATAAAATGCTAGATCTTGATGAGATGTAAACAAACCTTTATTGAAAATAAGTATAAGGCCCAAATTACTTCCATTAGGTACCTACATTTACCTACAATTTTCCTCGCGGTGGTGAGGTGAAAAGTTGTGTGTTTCGCACGGCAGCAAAATTGTTTGGCGTCTCGTGCCTTGAAACCCTCGCTATGCTCAGGATTGTACTTTTGAACCATTCGCTTCGCTCATGGTTCAATTTTACAATCCTTCGCTAGCTCGGCTTTCAATACAAGCACTTGCGGCAAACAACAACTTTGCAGCCTTGCATAACAAATAACTATTTCATGGTTCAAGCTTAGGCGTAAGACATAAGGTTCCAACATCACTCAAAACAACTTCGATCGAGGTTTTAGGCATTACAGTACTCGTATGGGGTTCTTCAAAAAAGGCGTGTATAAATTATTTAAGGGTCGGCAACGCGCTTGTAAATTAACACCCCTGGTGTTGCAAGTGTCCATAGCCTACGGTAACAACTTACCATCAGGTGGGCAGATTTGCCACCGACGTGGTTTAAAACATAATAATTTTAAGCTAAACAAGTGATTTCAAGAGATTTTTCAAAAAACCCAACTGCTTTTTAAAAATTGCCACATTTAGCCTATATCACTCCCACGATTAAGAGGAATCCAACGACACGTCAAATGTCGAAATCCGTCAAACGGTTTAGGCTGCAGGGCGTGCCAAAGAATATGCCACATACATACAAACATACATACATGCGCTCGAAAAACATAACCCTCCTCTCCTTCGGGCAGTCGGGTATAAAGGAAGGATTTACATTGCAACAAATTGCATCGTTACGCTCATTAAAGTTTGTAAGACCTTGGAACTAAACGCCTACGTCGGTGTAACTGTAAGTGTGTAAGCCATAACTTTGAACCTTTAGACATTTGGATATCGCATCCCGTCGTAAGTGAATCTCGTTCGATCGCCATCTGGCAACATACTGTTGGGTTAAACTCTGGAGCGATAAAGAAGTATTTTTCGCAAGACGTGTGCCATAAGTAAGTGGGAGTTTGTAAGTTGTTCAACTTTTTAGTGAGTTTGTACCGAGTTCCTTTTAAACGCTGAGCATGACTTTGTCGTATCGCGGTTAATATTTTAAGCAGCGAGTTGAAAAATCCATTTAGCGACCTCCTTACAAACTACCCAAACACGTGCCTAAAACACGGTAAGCGCATGTTTGAACTAAATGGCTGCCTGGCATCATTTTGACACCCCGCCCTCCGCATAAGAGCAATGACACCCATTCTGAGGGACCATTTTGCGGCCCTACTAAGACTTCTATGGTTTTTTCGCTCGCTGATTTTAAAGGCCTGCACCCACCCGACGCGTGTCGTGCGCGGCGCGTGTGCTACGCGGCACATTTCTTCCCAAAACGCCCAACGTTACCAACGCGTGTGCCGCGCGTCTGCCGCAGACGCGCGGCACACGCGTTGGTAACGCGTCGCAGCCGCGTACCCCCGCGTTGCTATACGCCGCCCGCTTGCAGTGTGAATATACCGATTCAACCGCGCCCGTCGCGCGCCGCGCACGTCACGCGCCGCGCACGTCACGCGCCGCGCACGACACGCGTCCGGTGGGTGGAGGCCTTAAGTTTACAAGAAGCTTGCTGAATGTTGGGCATTTTGGGAAGAAATAAGAATACAGGCTCCAATAATGGCTGATGATGATTTATACATTGCCGCAAAGCGCGGCGGGTTGCATCAGTAATATTTTCGGTAATTTTAATATTATAAGTGCGAGAGTGTGTATGTCTGTTGGTCTTCCTGTCTGTTACCTATTCACGCTTAAACCGCTGAACTGATTTAGATTAAATTTGGAATAGAGGTAGGTTGAGTCCCGATTAAGGATATAAACGAGTTCCACGCGGACGGAGTCGGGGGCCGAAGCTAGTCAAACATAATAAAAACAAAAATAACTTAACACAGATACACATACCCTCTTAGTCCTCGAAGTTTAAAAACAGTTTATTTGCTTAGTTTGTTTAGTTGTATAAAAATACAAATAGTTTATTTCTTAAAAATAAATAATTATAATGTATAGGTGGTAGCTTTTTAATAGCTTACCTCCCTTGGGTATTAACTCTGCGTCATCAGATACAAAGACGGGATATGTGTGACGTTTACATAAGTCGCAACGTCATCCATTACACAATATACTTAAATATCATACCAACTAGAACCTAGAAGTTATTCTGGCGACGCTTTTTCCTCTTTCATTCTGCTACCATATTATTCACTCTCAGTAAGATTCGAATTCATTTGACTGCAATAAAATTCATTTAATATTTTTTGTATGCAAACAACAGATCGAGGGTACACTTCTGCGAATTTTATTTGTGTTAAGATAACACGAATCACTTAAAAATAGCTGCCAAATCTCATTACCCTAAACCGATATTTAATAATGTTCGCCACTCTCATTCGTGTTCGAAACTGGAACGCGCATCGAGTGAAGAGAATTTATGATGTCTGTGCCTGTGCTGGTCCCGATAAATCAGCCAAACGCCCGTACATACTGATTTCGGGTGATTGAGCACAGCACTAGTCGATATTCTGAGTGGCCAGTTACATCGTTTGATGGGAAACAGGCGCAAAATCCAATTTGCAACGACGGGTATTCGTTTATTTTGATAGCGTATAATCCCTGTGTGTTTCATAGTTTGCACAGCAGTTGCTTGGTCGATATGCACACAACTCAGCATGCACTGAATTATGGGATGGTGTCTTAATATTTAATTTCCTTGAGACAATTAACGCTCACTAGGCGGAAAATCCCACTTTCTGGCCAGGGGAAGATGTAAAATATGGTCCTCACCAGGGGCGGCAGTATACAAAGCACCAGAACGCTAATTAATCGTCAAATAACTGTGGATGGAGACATTCTTTGTTTTCCGGCTACGGGTAAGAAATATATTATTTATAGCCCTTTTCCTTGGCACAATTGCAGGAAAACGTATCTAAATAATAACTAGGTTACCTTCAAGTAGTTTTGTTTATTGGCAGCATTCAAAAGAATAATAACATTATTTTCCTTTAAATAATAAGAGAGTTTGTGGATGTCCCACGGTGTGTACATATTACTCGGGTAGTCAAACAACAATCCTGATAGGTAAATACACGGGAGAAATAATAGAATAGAATATTTGCAGTAAGAATAATATACAACGTGTCCCAAAACTCAACGATAAGCCGGCACCAGAAGATGGAGCTGGTTATGATTAGTCGAGAAAAAATAAGGAAAAAATATATCTCAATTATTTTAGAAATTACAGAAAAAAAATGAAATTCATCGAAAATCGACTTCCCTAATGGTATTTTGATTTTTTTTTGTTTTTGGAAACTTAAGTAGCCCTGCTATCTAACACAGTTCTTAAAAATACCATAATACATGTAGTTTTTACATAAAAAATAATCAAAAAAATCAATAATAAAAAAAAAAAATTGAGATATATTTTTTCCTTATTTTTTCTCGACTAATCATAAGCAGCTCCATCCTCTGGTGCCGGCTTATCGTTGAGTTTTGGGACACGTTGTATATATAAATATATATTATATTTATATTTTGTATGTATAAAGTTCGATTCACTGCTGTTGTAATAAAAACGTGGTGAAAACAATTATTAAAATGTAAAATGGTTTTCCTTAAGTGCTACAACAGCACAACGGAATGTAAAAAAAAAGAAATTACCTTTTATGGTCTAATAATGCAGAAAGCTTTTCAATTATCTCAAACAACATGCAAAAGCTTTTATTTTCAGTACACATGTATAACATTGTAAGCGTTTAATTGTATTTTGAATTACTTACTTACTTCTATCTGGCACTGCAAAAAATCTAGCGCAATTAAAAAAAGCAAGTTGCTCTAAATAAGCTTTACATCCAAATAGAGGATGACCCAAGAGTCACGATGGATTTGAATCTATACTTATAGGTACTAATTTTATAAATGCGAAAATGTGTCTACTTATCTGTCATATGTTACTTCTTAACGCTTAAACCGCTGAACCGATTTAAATGAAATTTGGTATAGAAATAGTTTGAGTCTCGGGAATGGACATAAAATAGTTTTTATCCTGGAACTCATCCCCTAAGAGGGTGAATTGGGGGATGAAAGTTTGTATACAGCTATGATATAAACGAGTTCCAGGCGCATAGAGTCGCGGGCAGAAGCCAGTTATAAATAAAACACAGATGTGGTAGACATATTATTTGTTTTGTTGTTGAATCATAAAATTCACAGTTATATAAGCTGAAGCAGGCAGGAGTGCGTAAGCCAAATTACTCCCACGGTTTTTTTGGGACGTAAGCACTCCATACTTAGTCGAAATTTTCAATGACCATTATGCACACAAGTTTCTGTTTAATGACTTTAATGAGCATTGTATGGCTTCCTTCCATGTGCTACATAAGCATAAACCTACGGTAGCCTAATGGTTCAGGCATGCGGTTATCAAGCGGCGGTCATAGGTTCGAATCCCAGATCGTACCAATGAGCTTTTCGGTATTTATATACGGATTTTTTACAGATGCCGATGAAGTAGGGAACCGGTCTAATCCCTATAAAGTCTAGTTTTCCCCTAATCCCTATAAAGTCAGGTGGCTATACCTAATCTTGGGATTAGGTGCCGTGGATCTCGGGCCCTTTGGGGCATAACTGGGAATAACGCTAGGAGGATGATGTATGGTTTCCTTCCATGTGCGAGTTGTGAACTTGTTGCCATGAAATAACCCTGGTGTTATTTATTAACCCCACCCAAAAATTCAGTGTGGTTAAGCACAACTGGTATTCACGGACAACGTTCAACATTTTGTATGGATTTTTTGTTAAAAAAGAGCGTACGTCCTAGACCGAGACGACCGCTTTAGCCTAGTTCGTAGTGTCCCTGCCTACGAAGCAAGAGGCCCTAGGTTCGAATCCCGGTAAGGGCAAACATTTATGTGATGAGCATGAATATTTGTTTGTGAGTCATGGATATTTTCTACGTATATAAGTATTTATATCTGTTATATATATCGTCGTCTAGTACCCATAACACAAGCCCATAATACTGAGCTTACTATGGGACTAGGTCGATTTGTATAAGTTATTATAAGTACGTCCTAGAAAAGTCGTGGATGCCATTTGCTGTGTGGATGAATATGTCCGAATCGCTGGTCCCAATATCAATTTTTTGCATGTGTTAGCAATTCATTATTATGACTGAAACATTATTATTCCAAAATCCAAACGAAACAGGCATCTATTGATGGTGTCTCCATAAACAAAATATGAAGGGCTGCCATTGACACTTGTCAATTTACTGAAACTTTCACTTTAATGAAAAAATAGTTACAAAATAGTTTTGAGTCCGATGTTTAGTTAATAATTGCATTAAGGCCATGGTTAAGCTACTTCACCCCACTTAAAAAAAACACTTCCGGTTATGCACAGTATGCTCTCACAGTCTTTATACCTGATATAATGTAATTCTAATCTGACTTATTGACATGCATTATTATATTGTAACTAAAACCAGATAAGTTTGATATTTTTACTTAAGTACTTAACTTACATTGTTTATTAGAGAAAAAAAAAGAAACTATAGGTCAATATAGTATTAAGTTATCATGTAATAATATCTTTGTAAGTATGACTGTTTGTTTCAGAATAAAATAGAAATAAAATACTCTTGACGTAAATATTGGTTATACTGACATTTTTTTATACTAATTTAATTTTAACTACTTTGTGTTTAGTCTAATTTATGGCATGAATGTGTTTTTGTCATTTTTACTGTTCGTGTGTTTTGGTTTCGCACTGTGAACTTGCACATGTTTTTATAAATAAATGAATAAATACATTTATTTTATATGCGTGCTTAATTATTTTGCATGAAAATCTAAATGAAGCATTTAGTTAACAAAACTTATGTTAATATGGTATTTAGGACCGATACTAATTCGCCCGTATAATATTTACATACTGTATTTGTCTTTCGGGACACAACCGAGAATAACGCTGGTAGTTAAGGTGGTTCGATCGCCATACAAAACATCTTTTGACATTCGCAGGCTAACGGCGTGAGTTTTTAAGAAACTTATGAAACAATCTTTCATAAATTGGCTTCCCATTTAAAATAAACTTGTAAAAACCAGAATAATTTGAGAATAATCGTTTTCGCAAAGTATCACGTGACAAACTAATTTCTCAAATTATTCTAGTTTATACAAGTTTATTCTAGGAAAGGGGGATTTCGCGCAAATGCGAAGCCAATTTATCAAAGATTGTTACATAAGTTCCTATATCACGCCGTTAGCCTGCGAATGTTAAAAGACGTTTTGTATGGCGATCGAACCACCTTAAAGCAATGGCGCGTAATTTCAGTATTAGAGCTCCCGAAGTATTGTGGAATCGCCTTGTGCAACCCAAACTGTGCCAATTTGGACTTAAGCGGAAGTTAAAGGGGGGGGGGATAAATAATTTGTCGCCAGGTATTCGATTGACACACCGTTTCATTATATAAACAGCGTACACACTTTCAGGCGACCGCCGTTTCAATCGGCTACCTCACAGCAAAAATATTCTATTTCATTTTTTTTTCCGGGTCCGCTGTCCAAGTTGGCTCAGTTTGGGTTGACCAGGGCGGTTACACAACACTTCGGGAGCTCAAATACCGCGAGCCATCCGGTTGCCTCTTGGACACTGCAACAACGCGTCATTGCTCTGAATATAGGTAAGAGGATGATGAATATTTGCCTTTAAAAAATCGTTGGCAACCAGCTTGCAATTCCTCCAAAATCATTGTATCTTTTAACCATCAAAATAGAATAACAAAATACAGAAATATTCGGCAATACTGCGCAGAGTAGCGTCAAGATTAAACCCGCTTTGAGCATATCCGTCTTCCTGTGATAGGATGAAAAAACGAACGATCGTGGATGACGATTTACGATGCACCCAATTTTGATTGCAGTGAGAGTAGCCGAGAAAAACACATTTAAGAGTTCCGTAGCCACGGGGTAAAAACGGCCCCTATTACTAAGGCTCCGCTGTCCGTCCGTCCGTCTGTCACCTCTATCTCATGAACCGTGATAGTTAGACAATTTATTTTTTACAGATGTTGTATTTCTGTTGCCACTATAAGAAGAGATACTAAGATGTTTTTTTTAATTTCTTTATTTTTTTTCGTTTCTATTTATTTATTCATATCTTCTAGGTGAATATCAAGCGGTTTTGTTCGCACACGGTCGTTTTATTAATAGAACAGATTGCTTTCTCCAATACAATTACGATCGCAGACCCATCTACCGCGAACGTTGCTTTATTCTAAACTTGGCCATCCATCGTGACCCGGGCGCGGTATGAAATATGCATGAGTCGAATCAAAATCAGAGGCGCCGAGCACATGCTGGTTCCCCGGGCAGGTGATCTGCTTCCTGTTTGAACGTGGCTTGTTATTCCTATATTTTACCCGAGTTTGTCAACATGGCTTACAAATCGTATTCGTTTTGGACGCAATTCATATTGGGAGAAGCTGTAATTCCTGCGACGATCGATGAGTTTTCATAGGAATTATGATAAAATTGTTATTAATTTTTTTCGTGGATTTCATGGGATCGCATTAAGGCGGGTGTGACACTGCGCCGCATCTCCTGACGGAGGCGCGGAGCTGCATACAAATTTCACCGGACGGAGGTGCGGTGCAGTGTGTCATATCATACGGCATTTAGAGAGGCGAAACACGTGTCGAGGTTTTTGTCGTTATTGGTGGTGGTTTGCTGTAATTTTATGCATGTTTTTACGCAAATAGTTGCATCTTATCTTCACTAATAGACCAGCACGTTTTTTTTGCGGAATAGCAAAGAAATATTGTTCCTGTAATATATCATGGACTTCCGCAAAGTAACGCCTGATTCATTAAATTAACAAGGATAGTTTCGCCGTGTCCGTCTGTCCGTCTGCGGCTTAGCTCAGTTAACCTTACTACTAAAAAGCTTTAATTCGGCATGAGTATCTAAATCAATCATGCCAACCAAACGGAAGAACAATAATTTGAAAAATAAACTAACGCTTCTTTCCCTACACCTAAGTATAGGGATATAATTTTTTACTCTTGTTAAACCCATTGCGTGGGGTATCTTTACAAACCTACATCTTTTTCAAGTTAATGATTCATTTGGGTGATATTGGGCTTTAAAGGCAAAATTTTTGTGGAGAAAATCGTGGCATTTGTATACATATACATATAATTATAATTAATTTTTAAAGAAAACTATCACGGCTAAAAAGACATTATAGTTACCGAGTAATAGTCGATCTATTTGTACGTGTCTTAAAAAGGCGAACGTAACTTTCGTACAAATTCGGCCGACGCAACCGCACCTTGGCGCGTTTCGATGTAACAAAAACACACAGGAAATTACGGAACCTTACTATGCACGTGGCCCAACACGCACTTGGCCGGTTTTTTCATTTCATGTTGTTACTAACATGTTGTGCATGTTATACACATGTAAATTAAGCAAAGTTTTGATGGATCTATGGTGAATATGTATACATACTAATTTACATTATATTACCTTGCATAGCAAACAAATATACAGGAACAGCAAAGTTTTGAGTAGACGCAGTTCTAAAGGTATTTATAAACTAAACCAGGTGCCCCCGTACAGTCAGCGTCATATAGTGAGTAGCAGCCAGAGTAGCCAAATATTTTATAACTCACCCTTATTCTTTCAGTAATACACAGTAGTAAAAGACGTACCGAAATATTTGGCTCCCTTGGCTGCTATGTACTATATGATGCTGACTGTACAAACAACCCACTCATTCATTCTTTACAGAGGTGAAATTCGTCGACGGCAAAAGTCGAATTAAACATTTCGATCATAGTGGAAATTTTAAAAATTATTCGCCACGAGCGGGATTTGAACCCACAACCTCTGGAATCCGTCCATCGCTCTTCCAATTGAGCTACCGTGGGTCTGCTAATGGCGACGAATCTTTCAATCCCTTCCACTATTGTATTAACACCTTAGGGAGGCTCGTAGCGACATCTACCGGGAAGTTATTACAACTTCTGAAACGGCACCAACGTCTCAAGTTATATTGAGAATCGTTAGTAATAATGCGCTACCCCATTGTCGGTTGTCGGTTTCAAATCCCGCTCGTGGCGAATAATTTTTAAATTTTCCACTATGATCTAAATTTGGAATTTCGTTAGCGGACGTTTCTGCTTCATAAACATTTAATGTTAAAAGTCGAATTAGCTTCCGTTTATGAAACGTCAGAAAGCTCTAGAATTTCTAGGGATTAATAGCTTGTGACGTCACACTCAAAGAACGCCCTTACTGTTAAATTGAATTATAAATAATCTTAAAATAGCATATTTAAATGGAAGATAAAGACTTTCCAAGTATTTTCGTAATGTTTGCCTGTTGCTTATTTAATCACAATTAATTTTCACTGTTGTCAAATACCCTATTCCGATGATTAATCCTATAAACTTTATATTATATTTATATATATATATATATTATATATATAAGTATGCATCAGTAAGTTACTTTATAGTATAAAGTAACTTACTGATGCATACTCATTATACACACTGATAGCTAACTTTACTTCGCTAGTCTCTACTCCGACAGGCTGTTCTCTACAGGTCGTATTTCTCAACCAATTGTCTTGAAATTTGAAAGCAGGTTTTATACTAATAAATATTTGATTGACGATTCAGTTAATCAATCAGAAAAATATGAAAAGGCAGTCTCCACAATTCTACACATCACAGAGCCACTAGTTCTTTATCATTAGCTTAGATTCGAAAATCTTATAAAAGACAAGTCACGAAAGCAGCACTTATCCATATTTAGAATTCTCCTATTACGAGTATGTGATTCACGTACACCGTTGTGGATTAGTCACGCTCCTGTGTCAAGTGCACAAATACACGTCTGAAAAAACCAGTCGAGCGCAATTTGGGCTCGCGAACCGGAGGTTCCGTACCGGCTTTTTGTTATAGTAAAGCTTTTGAGACGTCTTCAACGTCGCGGACTACATACACATATGCAATGTTTTCCAACGCAATATGTGTTTAATTCGAACTAACAGGTTTTGTCTTCATTCGAATTTAAGCCAGTCACTTCGAACAAAGTGTCCATGTCATACACTAGTGCAAAGTTGAGGACTAGGACCTTTACCTTACTTATGTTCTTCATGAAGTTTTAATTAGAATTAGAAAGTTTCGCCTTTGTACTTCGATCTATTGTGTGACGTGTATGTTATTGAACCTATTATTGTGTATAATATTTAATATAAACATACATACTTAGATCATAATCGCAGGGGAAACTTCGGAGACAGGATGAAGAGGGTAGGTGTTTTTGTTAACATTTCCCTTAATACTTAAAATTATATAAGCAATTTGAATATAAAACTAAAACTTATTTCCGAAAGAGCAACTCGTTTCCTAGCTATGTCGTACCCTAATTGGCCCAGTACAGTACGTAGACTTTCTAAGTTGCCTCTCATGTCATTATCATTAAAAAATATATACGTTGTCGATACACCTGCGTTAGCCATTTAGGGTTGTTCATGAGACATTTAACTTAGTCGCATGTAAATACAGAGTCGGCATAAGATGCAATTATATTGACTATGATTTTAATTTTTTTTTACCGACAAAAAAAACGGAGGAGGTTCTCAAGTCAATGCGTATATTTTACGTATGACCATGCATAACTTTTTATTACCTTTACGATACAGAACCCAAAAAAAAACCAGCCTGTATTTCAGAGAGCATAACGAGCTAGTGAAACAATTGCGCCGCGCGGCACGTCAATAAGCTGTTTGATGTTCCAACAAGCGGATGCCGGAGTATTCCTACAAAGGAATTTATCGTAATTCGTAATGAGGCCTTTAAAATCGTATGTTGTTGAAATATTCGGTAAAAAAGCGGGGAGGATTTTGCATTGGAGTTTGTAGATCGTCCCAGTTTTACAAAAAAGTATACTAATAACCCTGATGAGTGAATTATTATGTATATTTAGCTTTATATTCGTATTAATGAATTTGGCATTTGTTAGTTATATGGATATTATTATTTTTGTTTTGTTAGTCCGTCACTTGCACCCACCGTTTGAAAGTGTCTGTTTGGCCAAATGGTTGATTGGTAGAGAATGCCTTGAGACATTAAGACTGCTTTTGTAGGTACTTGTTTTTGTATTGTGCAATCAACGAAAATTTGCACGGCACCTTTACAAAAGGCAGTACGGATATTATCCGTTTTTGTATCCGTCTCTTTTTGTAGCCGGTATGGTCGGGCTGGAGACTCTCCATTTCAGACGTAAACTGCACCTCGCAGTCCACTACTGTCTTTTACTTAGGGGGCAAATTGACAATCCAGTGGCATTGGAAGGCATTAGTCTATTCGTCCCAGAGCAGTACGGACGCGCCGGGCGCCGACGTCGCCCGCTGTTCGCCGCGCGCGCGGCGGTGGCGTCGCGCACGCGTCGCGCGAGTAACGCGCCCGGCGTTCGTGCGCCGGCGCTGCTCAATGAGCTGGTGCTGAGGCAGGATGCCGACGTGTTTGCAGATAATTGGCAGAGCCTGCTAACTAAAATAAATTATATGTGTAATAGATTTAGTTAGTGCTACTTTTTATTTGTTTGTGTAATGTATAGTACAATTGACATATATATATAGATCGTTTTAAGTCCTAACATTGTAGGCGCTTTTGTTCTACTGTAAGCCTATTGTGTAAATTATTAAATAAATAAATAAAATTTAAATATGTAAATAAATATATAAATAAACTAGCGGCCGCCAGCGACTTCGTCCGCGTAGATTTTTGATGATGACAAATAAAAATATTTTAGAGAATTTATCCTTAGTTAGTTTTCTTTCAATAATAATCAATTGTATGGGAGTCCTGACCGCAGACCCCAGAACGCGTCCAGTGTGGCAAATCCCTTAAGAAATAATTAAATTCGTTTGCTACACTAACGCCACCTGCTGACGAATAGCGAAACGTATAATCAACTCTTATTTTGCTTGCTTAAGGGGACATCCCTTTTATCATCCCGGGAATTTAACCCTGTTAGGGGTAGAATTTTCTAAGTAGGAGTTGTATTTTCTTAATCGCTGTTATTTTTTTAATTTTAATACGTAATATTTCTACAAAGTTTCAAGTCTTTAGCAAAAAAATAAAGTTTCCTCCATACAAACCTTGCACCCCTTTTAACCCCCTTAGAAGTTTTAAAAAAAAAGTAATATTTCTACAAAGTTTTAAGTCTCTAGCTAAGAAAATAAAGTTTCTCTCATACAAACTTTGCACCCCTATTTAACCATCTTAGGGGTGGAATTTTCTTAAACGCTGAAATTACTTTTTTGTATTTTAATAGATTAACTTTCTACAAAGTTACAAGTTTCTAGCTCAAAAGGAAAAGTTTCCCTCAAACTAACTTTGCACCCATATTTAACCCCGTTAGATATGGAATTTTTTAAAACGCTGACAACTGGTTTTGTATTCTAATGAGTAATCTTTCTACACAGTTTCAAGTCTCTAGTTAAAAAAAAAAATGTTCCCCCCATACAAACATTGCACCCCATTTAACCCCTTTAGGGGTGGAATTTCCTAAACCGCAGAAATATTTTTTTTTGTATCTTAATAAGTAATCTTCCAACAAAGTTTCAAGTGTCTACCTAAAAAAATAACGTTTCTCCTATACTAACTTTGCACCCCTATTTAACCCCCTTAGGGGAGGTATTTCCAAAAATCCCTTCTTATCCCTAGCCAACCTTATAAAAGTAACCTA
Organism: Epinotia demarniana; assembly: GCA_945867215.1. Taxonomy (NCBI): domain Eukaryota; kingdom Metazoa; phylum Arthropoda; class Insecta; order Lepidoptera; family Tortricidae; genus Epinotia; species Epinotia demarniana. Next base: position 6,661,898 of record OX244262.1, read on the forward strand.
CTGTGCAAAAATCAACTCTCTAACATCAGTAGTTTCGGCTGTGCGTTGATGGTAGATCAGGACTTCTTCTTTTATATATATAGATAAATCGATTTGTGTAAGATTGTCCCCTAATATATATATTATTTATTTATATTATGATTACGGCACGCGTCTGAATATACGACACTGTACCAACACTTTAAACCCTTTATCTTAATTCATTGGTAACAGACGTAAAAACGGAGTGTCAATTAAATTATTGTAATTATCTTACCTTACTATTACCATTACGTAACCTGGCTAAAACTTGAACGCGTATTGCAAAGGGAAAAGGCAAGCACGCGAAACAAATTCCAACAGAATATTTCAAGACACAGAAACACTGTATATTGAACAAACAAATGCCAACTAGTTCAACCATCAAACATTCGATTGAAATTCGTTGGAATTCGAAATTCGAATTTCAAAGACAACCGCAAGCCATTTGATTAAGGGTAAATTAATAGTTGCGGTGGCAGGTGCCACGTTTCCCACCGGAGGTCCAGAGTTGGGCAGAGAAGTGCAGACAAAGTACATTCAATTTCGGCCCACCAGTTTGTCTTGGCGTAGCGGTTGGACCTTCCCGTATCAAGCAGAATGGCAGGTGAAAACCACTTCATAATTTTACATAATATAGGTACTGGTGGCTCTGTGAGTTGTAGAACACGCGAGCTCTATTTTTATTGTTTTAGGAAAGTGCATTGACAAAAAAATAACGAACCAGCACGTCTATCATGCGACGGCCGCGACATACTCTCGATTTCTCTCGCACTATATCTCTTGTTCTAAGTGATCTAATAAGAAAGAGACGGGTAGTGCGAGAAAAATCGAGAGAGCTCGCGCGCCGTCGCGTGATAGCCATGCTGCTCGACATTTTTTACGAGAATCCGTTGAGAAATGAAACCGGTAGAGGAAATCAGCCGGACAGTGGGACATCGGACACCAAACGAACGATTTTCAGCCCAAGCTGCAGCATTCCGTTCGCTGCGCTTGCTCGTTCGATAATGTTATTTATTTATTCGTATGGCAAGTCAAAATACACATACAAAATCATAAATTAATCTCCAGAGCGTTAATCCACTTAAGGGCTTCGTCATTCAAATTGAACAGGTCTTCTGGAGGCCCTCCGGTATACCGAGTTGACGGGTACTCTTGAAAGATGTGATGAATGCTCTGCTCCGAGGCACCACACTCACAGGCAGGGGAGTCCTGCCAGCCACAGCGGAAACGGTATAGGTTGCAGCGACCATGCCCAGTGCGCAATCTATTTAGGTTGCACCAGGTTCGTCTCGGATGATGTAATGAAACACGAATTATCATAATAAGCCTACGCTCTTATATTTGTACCAGCCTAACCGAGGACCCTTACAGACAACCGCAACCATATTTACACCACTACTTGCTGTGTATATGTATCATTCTTGAATTATCGTTTCCATTGTCTATGAATTTGATGTAATAATCTGGATGCCTTCACCAAAATAAATATCCACCTATCCTTAAACTCAGTCTATAGGTGTGACGTAATTTATGGATGACCCCTTACAGACAACCGGAACCATATTTACACCACTACTTGTTGTGTACGTGTATCATTCTTGAAGTATCGTTTCCATTGTCTATGAAAACGCAAAACACAACACAGACAAGCCATAGATCCCATCCACTTAAGAAATACCGCTATAGAACAAGTTAACAGTTTTAAATACTTAGGTAGCATAATAACCTGTGACTCCAGATGTACTGCCGACATAAAAGGAAGAATAGCAATGGCGAAAAAAGCGTTAAATGGCAAAAAACATCTCTTTAGAGCCAAGATTTCCAGAAGCGTAAGGAAACGTTTTATAAAGTCATATAATATATCTGGAGCATAGCGCTGTATTGCTGCGAGACATGGACACTTACCCAGCGAGACCGAGAAAGATTAAGTGCCTTTGAGATGTGGTGTTGTCGAAGGATGGAAGGAATTAGTTGGACGGAAAGAAGAACGAATGAAGAGGTTTTGGATTTAGTCGGAGAGAAGAGATCCTTGCTAAGGACGATTGAAAATAGAAGAGGAAATATGTTGGGGCACCTGTTACGACATGACATTTACATAAAAACTATAATCGAAGGGAAAATAGAGGGAAGAAGAGGCAGAGGAAGGCCGCGACGTGCTTTTATGGACCAGGTCAAGGAGAAGGTCAATGTAGTGTCGTATCAGGAGCTCAAAGCAGTGGCAGAGAATAGAGCTGAATGGCGGTTACTCCACCGACAAGAGCAGAGCTCTTAAGTTGAAGAAGAGAGATTGTCTATGAATTTAGTGTAATAATCTGGATGCCTTCACCAAAATAAATATCCACCTATCCTTAAACTCATACCGACTTACGATTACAGTTCTGAGACATTCGGTACGAGTTGATCGGCATCAACGTTAAAGGCGCCGGCAGCTGTCATTCAGAACTGTCACACTTTCCATACATTCTGACTTTAACGAACGCCACTTAGATTACAGACGGTTTGGTGCACCCTTAAACTCTTGATAAAATAAATCCTAAAATCTAACAGATGATATTGATAATCTAACAAATGGATCACAGAGTGTTCGGTTAGGGCTTTTTGTTATCTTCCATTAAGGTGAATGGGAGACTTACAATAATTACAGAGAGAAGGAAGGAAATTACAACAAAGAATTACAATAATTCAAGTGTGACAACTTTTAAAATGTAATTCACTTCATTCTTTACGCACTTAAGTAATAATTATTAATTTTAATTAAATCTTATTTTTTCGTCGCCGTAATATTTAACGTATAATGGAAAAAAGTAGAAATAAACGACCCTTCTTGGTACTTTCGTAAGCTCATGAAATTGCTGTGCGGGAGAAAAATTGTTTCTTAATTTCCCAAGAGGTGTTTCAAAAAAAATTAGTTGGACGCAATGTGAGATTGATACTTCTTGGAAAATGAAAGAAATGATCAGATTTCAGAAGAGATCTCAAGATATAAGTCGAAGTTAACGTATTAAATTCAGAAATCGCTGTGGAAAAGACATACGTCACTCGCATAGACATGTCAGGACGTGACTGATGTTATCCACACCAGCTATAAGTACCTAAGTGATAATGTGAAACTTAAGTTTGTAGCTTTGAAGCTGTGAAGTTTTTGAAGCTACGTTAGCCTGGTGGTTCAGGCATGCGGCTGTCAAGCGGCGGTCGGTGGTTCGAATCCCGGCTCGTACCATTGAGTTTTTCGGAACGTATGTACGGACTAGCTTCTGCCCGCGACTGCGTCCACGTGGAACTCGTTTATATCGTAGCTTCATACAAACTTTCAGCCCTCATTACACCCCCTCAGGGGATGATATCTGGGATAAAAAACTACCCTATGTACCCTTCCCCGGCACTCAAACTATCTATGTACCAACGTTTATCAAAATCGGTGCAGACAGACAGACACATTTAAATTTATTATTTTATTATATCCAACCCCCCCTTAGGGGTGTATTTTTTCCAAACGCATAAAGGTTTTTTGTAATCTGTATTTACAAAGAATTATTTTTTCACTTCTCATGCTCAAAAAGTGCGTCATATTAGATTTAGCAAGCGGGGCTAAAGTAGTACATTTAGCCCCTAGGGAAAATATGTATACATATTTATGATTCATAAAACATTTTAATTTGACCAATCACAACAGTTCAATATTACATCCACCAATCACAAACATTTAAGAAAACATTAAGATTTGCTATCTACTAACCAGAATACAGTTAGACATTAAAATCGACTAATCAGGAAACAGAATTCAATTCAATCAAACATTAGGTGTTTTTTATTCCCTAATTCACAATAATTAAAAAAATAAACGCCTCTGACCGACTATAGCTCCATCCAAACGTTCAAGCGTGGTTGACTTCATACATGACATAAACTATGAAAACTGAGCGGGATAGACTGCTGTCTATCTAGTTTATTAAAAATAATAGCGTCAAATTGAAAAATCTTTTCGCCTTGGTATAATTGTTGATTGTGGATGGATAATCTTTGTTTTTCCTATTTTCTCGCAGGCGAAGTGAAAAGTAGAGTGTATATACATATAACTCTGGTCTAAAAACCAAATTACCCCTCGAACTGTTTCCCCTGACTTCGTTCGGGAAAATATCCATCTCGTGGTAATATGGCTTACTTTAGACCATTGTCATACGTTTCCCCAATTCAAACAATGCACCACCATTTAACCCGCTTTAGGGTGGGTTCTTCCAAACTCCTAAAATAACTTTTCTTTTTTTGTAATTAAAAAGAAAAGTTATTTTAAAGGTTTTCGTTCCAATAAACAATTTTTTATTTAATAAGGAGAAGAAATTGTATTCCCTCCCCATACAAACTTTCAACCATATTTTTACACCCTTGAGGGTGGAATTTAAAAACAAACTAACTAGGTATTGTGAAAAAAAAATCAGCTTCCTAGGTTCAACGGTTTGGGCTGGGCGTTGATTTAAGTCAGTCAGTCAAGACTTTTTAGTTTATATAATACATAAATTATTTATCGCAAATCTATTCGAATATGGAATGTAACGTCTGTATTACAGCGGGTCTAGCCTATCTTGCACCCGCGACTCAAATCGCGACTCGAAACAAGTCTCTCGATCCTGTCAAATTTGTCGCTTTCCATAGCCCAACTTGCCACCACGACAGAGTCAGTCACGGCGAGAACTCAAAGTCGCGGCGCGACTTACCGGTGTTGCCTTTTGAATTCAAAGTATAAAAAGCAAGATAATTTCGTATGGCAACACTGAATCGGTATAAGGGTTGCGCTATTCCATTCATTCTTTTAGGGTTAAAAATGTTAAAATGTTGTCTATGCTTCAGTTTTGCTGTCACAACAACGTCAACGTTCTAGGATCTTTCAAATTGTATTATCATTAAACTAAGACAAAATATGTAAGTATAGTGCTTATAATTTAATATTTGCATTGATTTTACAGGCTTGTTTCACTATTTTCATTCTTCCAACAAATTATGTCTCACATCGACGATGTAACATTTCGGTTATACCTACATATTATGACGAGAAGTCAAATCTTTCTTCCCACTTTGTTGTTTCAGATATATTATAACTATGTGGATTTAAATTATTTTTCAGACGATGGCCAGCCTTGTCCAAAAAGACGATGCGAAAGTAGTGCTTGTCCCTTACCATGGCAACAGAACACAAAAAGATAATGGTTAAAAATACTACTTCAATATTGGTTGGAAATGCTGGAATTGGAGTTTTGGAGTTCACACTGACCAAGTGACGCCGTCGCTGACCATTTTAAAACGTAGGTATCCAACTGCTTGCTAGATACCACACACTACTATAAAGGTACTTACTCGTACTTCGGTAAAAAAACATCCTGGCAGAGCACAACTATGCCTATTGTAAATCATTGAATACAACAACAAAAAACTGCAGATATTTCATATTGTTCCTGGTTACGATGAACTATTAATGTTACTGATTACAACATTAATAACTTATTCTGTTTTTTCAGTCTCATACTCATGACAGTCATGACTGAAGCCACAAGCGGGTACTTTCTAGTGATCATATAATACCTGCTAATAGCTTATTTTGTTTCAGGATATTGTGACGATGCACCACACCTCAAGGACTCATCTTCGAATTTAAAATATGATTTGTATTAAGTACCTATAGTAAATTAAAATAATGTGTCATTTCAATAATCTTTTATTTAACATATTATTTATTTATGACATGTGAGAAAAAAATTCTGTATGTATGTTCTTGTATGTTAATTATATGCTATCCCATCTTGAAACTTGTACATCACGTACGAATTCTTCGTGTTCTTTCTTCCTGCATTTCTGTCATTTCGACCTTAAAACAAAGTAATAAGAAATATGTTTTAATAAAAAATTAATTGTTGGCAAGGAGAAAATGGTGTTAAATCTTAGTAGTTAATGTTAACGAGGCACTTGCAGTCACATAACATACGCGCGTTGGGTGCAACTATGATAATTTAGTAAGTCTAATGCTCAAAATGGACAGATTACCCGCAACGTGTACTAGGTTTCAGTAACGAGCGTCATTCTTATAGATTGTTCAGTCCACGAAGTAAAGCCTCCCTCCTAGGCTATGGGCAAAACATAAACAATGAGGAGTGGGAAGAAGATTGAATGTGCCTATGAATCAAGCAATAACTTAAGTGAAATGATACTGCTACATTTGGTGATGTGAAATGGAAATTATTAATCCATAGATGCTAGCCGCTTGATCGCACGTCGTAAAAAATCTTCTTCAATAAAGTGCTGATATTGGAGTCACTAACAGACAGGTCAATTCCGCTGCCAGCATCATCTGAAAATATGTATCGAATAGAAGTACTTAACGCATATATAACACACCAAAGAAGTTGCGCAGGGTCAGATAAGAATTGGGTTTTAATTTTGTTAAAAACGCACTCACTGAGAATTATTTATCAATTTTGATAGGTAAGTAAGTATTTAGAACACAGAGCTGTAGAAAATTGGGTACTTATTTATGAAACAACCTTTTAAGCTGAGATCGAAAAAAAATTGAAGCATAGGAAGAATGATTTACAAATTGTACAATAATACAATGGCATTCGTTATGTATAAAAGGCTCGAGGGTACCTACTTCTAAAAATATACATTAATATTTAATGCTTACTTGCTATTTCCTTGTGATATTTGCATAAAATCATCAAAAACGCGGAGTGGCGGGCAAGTCGCGGGCTAATTGCTTGAAGACTCCATCTCGCCGTTTGACGTGAAGGCGAGAGATGATTTTGTCGCGAAATAGGCAGTTGGGCTACGAATTTCAGTTCAAAGTCGCGAGCCGATGTCAGCGTCTCGTAATGACATTTGACTGCGAGTCTGTGTCTTTTCTCGAGGAAGTTATGCTACCGATGAGCGACAAAGCTCCAAGTCGCGCCGATTTGTCTACTCGCGGTCAAGATGGGCTAGGCCCGCAGGTTTTAATTCCTTTGACAACTTGTAAAATGCGCTCAGCACGGCGATCACAAGAGTGCGCACTAGCGCTCTCGATTTTTCTCGCAATATCTGTTTCTCTCTTATTAGACAACTTAGAACGGGAGGTATAGAGCGAGAATGCCGTCTTGTGATAACCGTGCTGGCCCGAGTTTTCGGCGACAACCTCACACTCTTCATTAACTAACTTGAATGTAGAGGTTAACAGCAGGCGTTCTGATCGCTAAAGAGCGATCTCTTCAACACAGAAGCTACACCTGGGCTAGCCCTGTTTACAAATATTTTGTTTAAATCTATAGTATAAGTAGTTCCTAGATATTTAAAGATGTTGCAGATGGAGAGAGTCGCGTCATAAGGGTAAAAATTCACTAATCTAACTAATTAGCTCTGTTTTCTTAAAAAAAATACACTAATCTGTTAAGCACACGAGATGACATACATAAAGCACACATCTCTTGTAACAGCTTATTACAGATGTTTGGTGGTAACGTGTATTCTTTTGTGTCAATACAGTTATATTTTTTTAGGTTGTAGGGTTGTTGAAATCTCGCGCTATGGTCGAAGCTCATTTATCGGTTTCAGTATTGCCTGTGATTTTACGCATTTATTAAATTAATTAGGCTCTTCGTCTAAATAATGCAAGAAACATTTACATAACGGTTAAATAAAACCGAAACACGGTAATTTGGAAAAGAATGCAGAGACACAGACTACCAGAAAGAAAAAACATACAAGGATAGAATTTTGCAAAAGCCAGGGTACTCGATATATTTTCTGCATAATCTTATTCGTATTAAATAGGTAGTTTAGCAAATATGAAATATCCCTTAAATCGAATAATCTGCCTAACTTAGTTATTGGGGCCGGCCCGACCTGAATAGATATTAGAATTTAGAACAAAAAGGCTTTTATCGCGAATAGGAAAAACGCTTGAGTAACTTTAACCAGTATTTTATTCGGAGAGAGATGATTACAGACAGCAGTGTTTTTGATAGGTAACTAAGCAACAACATACGTCACACTCCCAAGAGGGAAAAACCGGGAGGCTACTTTATCAGTCCAATACAAAATCAAATAGGTGCTGAGGCAGCTTCCTGGTTCGCTTTGACCGTGCGTTATTAGTGTCAGGAGTATCAGTATGCTCAGTCAGTTCAGTTTCACATTGTCTATGAGTCGAGTCAAGTTCACATCCATTATGAAGTTCTAAGGGGAAAATACGTTGGACAGGTCTTACTTTAGATCCAGCTGAAGTTCGTACCCGCACCACTCTAGCGACGCCATCAGCACCAGGGCACACATCTTCGACGATCGCCAATGGCCACGTGACACGCTTGCCTTCAGTTTCTAACAAGGCAATGTCCCCAACCTGAAGTGGTTCCTGTTTAGCTTGCTCACGTTTTTGTACCAGCAAGCTAATGTATTCGTCTCTAAAACGTTTCCGTAGATCTTCACGTAAACCTTGACAGTAACGATACCTGATGTTTATTGCTTGTTTATCGACTTCATCAAAGTCACTCGTTTGGTGGGACAACAGTGGTTGGATAAACATTGAGGGAGTTAGGGGTTGTAGATCCTTTTGACCACCTACGTAAGTGAGGGGCCTGCTGTTTATGACAGCCTCGCAGTCACATAGCACCGTCTGTAGCTCTGTAAGGGATACGGAGGCTTTTCCTAACACTCGGCGCAGGATTTGTTTCATGAATCCAATCATACGCTCGTAGAACCCTCCCCACCAAGGAGCAGCCGGAGGCAAAAAGTTCCATTTTATTCTCGTTATTGAGGAAAAACGTTCTATTTCGTCCCAGTCAAGGGAACTAAACGCATTGTCCAGGCCTCGGAAATTGGTAGCATTATCACTAAAAAATCGCTCTACTCTTCCTCGCCGTGCCACAAAACGCCTCAGCGCCATCAAGAATTCGCCTGTTGATAGCGACTCCACTACTTCTAAGTGCACAGCACGGTATGTAGCGCAAGTAAACAGGACGATCCAGGCCTTGGCTCCTGAGCGTAATGTCAGAGGACCACCTAGGTCGACGCCCGAGAACTGGAACGCCTTGCTAGCTTCCATCCGTTCCACTGGTAAAACTCCAGTGGGCGCCTGACATCGTTTTGTCTTAAACCGTTTGCATTTAATGCACCGATGTATGGTATTACGGACTAACTTCCTGGCTCCGATAATCCAATAGTTTTGGCGTAAACTGTTGAGTAAGGTCTGTGCTCCAGCATGCTTCAGCTCGATGTGCCTTCTCTCCACAAGACGCTTGACTATAGTGTTTTCTCCAGGAAGAATTACGGGAAACTTGAAATCGTAATTTTCGCGTCCAAGTGACAACTTCGTGTTTAGACGTAAAATGTCGTTATCATCTTTGAAGGTTTGAATATTATTTTTAGTTAGTAAAGAGTCTTTATACTTTTGTTGAATTAACCTTATCAATATATTCTCCGCGTATTCAAATTCCTCGTAGGTCAGTTCCTTTGATACTGATTTATTCTTAAATCTTAGCATCCAGCAAATCATTCTGACCAACTTGGTATAACTTGAGAAGTAGGTTAATCTGTTTAAGAAAGATTCTTCCTCGACAAGCATAGCAAGAGTATTAGTCTTCTTTCGTTCTTCATTAGCGTATGACGCGTTTAATGTGAAGTCTGTAGCTGGCCAATGTTCTTCGTCTAGCCGTAACCACGCTGGACCCTCCCACCATCTACTTTCCAAGAGTCCCTTAGGGTCCACACCCCTGGAAGGCAGGTCTGCAGGGTTTAGATGACCTGGAACGTGTTTCCATGCAGAGGTAGAACTCAGATTTCTTATCTCTCTGACACGGTTGGATACAAACACGCTCCATGGTCCATTGCACTTGATCCATGTGAGTACTACGCTTGAGTCTGACCAATAATATACGACACAGTTCGGTATAGCTAACGATTCAATAGCGGTTACAGATAACCGGCTAGCAAGCGTAGCAGCAATCAGCTCTTGTCTCGGAATCGTAATTTTATCAACTGGCGTAACTCTCGACTTAGCTAGAACAAGGCTTAAGTTAACCTTTTCACCTACCTTTGATCGCAAAAATATGCAGGCAGAATAAGCGTCCTTACTTGCGTCAGAAAACACGTGTAAGGAGGTTTCACACTCCTTTATGGACATACTTGTAAGCCGTCTGGGGATAATGCAATCGGTGATGCAGTAAGCTTGTTCCAACCATTTTCTAAAATCTTTAGCCAAATTATCGGGTAATTCTTCGTCCCAAGAGAGTTTTAGACGCCACGCCTTTTGCATAATCATTTTGGGGACTATTGTCGTGGGACAGGTTACTCCAATCGGATCGAAAACTCTTTGTGCTACTGATAATAATGTTCGTTTTGTCAGTTTTATATCAACATTGTTGAAACTAACGTTGCATTGTAAGGTGTCATTTTTGACATTCCATATTACCCCTAATATTGAGGTATTTTCCACACTATTGTCAACAATGACGGGACTCGTGATCCAACCTCTAAGGTCAAACCTACCGCTAAGCATTACCTCCTTGGATTCGCTCATGAACTTCTCCAACTCTTCCTCAGAGTCCAAACTAGTGACGCAATTGTCTACGTAAAACGATTTCTTCAATTTCATCGCAGTCTCTCTGAATCGTTCCGCACAAGTATCTAGGTGGTGATTGATGGTAGCTACGAGGTGGAATGGGCTGGATTTTACTCCGAAAACGACGCGTCTATGGCGATATGTGATCATCCTTCTACCTTCTTCATCCATCTTGGACCACCACAGGAACCGAAGATAATCTCGATCTTCTGGGACGAGTGAAATTTGAAGAAATGCCTTCGCTATGTCAGCTGTCACTCCGATTTTGTTTTTCCTGAAATCGATCAACAGATTAGGAATTTGTTCGAGAAGGTTCATACCTTTTTCTAAGCACGAATTTAAGGATATTCCATTCCCATCTCTGGCTGAACCATCAAAAACTGGGCGGATCCGCGTTGTCAAATTTGACTCTTTTATGACCGGGTGATGCGCAAGATAGTGACCTTGAATGGACTGGTCAGGCGCTTCTTCGATTATGTTTAACTCTAACCATTCACGAAATGCATTGTCATAATCATTGAGCTTACCAAGTTGTTTAAGACGAGTCATGGTGCTATCCATCCTCTTCTTGGCTAGACCATAGTTTGTTTGTGGACGCGGAACATCACGCCATGGCAAACTCACCTCGTAACGACCTTCCTCATTAACCTTGATATTATCTCTAAAGGATTTAAGAATCTCCTCGTCGCGGGCAGACTTGGTTGCCTGTACTGCGGGATCCCTGATACCTATCGCCTCCAAAGTCCATAAATCTGTAATATCAATCTTTGTTAGGCAGTGAAGTGTCGTTGTCGAGTTTGTCACAGTACTGTAAACCCCTGTTATAGAACCTTGTACGGTCCATCCCAATTTAGTGTTTATTGCGGTCAAGTTATTCTCTAGCTGTATCACGTCACCAGTCAACAGTAAGCCAGAGAAGTCAGCTCCAATCAATAAACTTACCTCGTTGGGGGAGTCAGTCATCGAGTCATTTAGAGTGATATTGTTTTGACGCAGTTGCTCAATTATTACAGTTGACTTAATTTTAGGTAAAAAACCACAAATATTTGTTTGTTCTACAACAGATAAATTCGTACAAAAGTTGTTTTGGATGTTCTTGACGCAGATGTCAAACACTTGACATTCTTCTTCTTTCGTCTCGAACCCGCCGAACAAACAATGTGTCATTACCTCTTTCCTAGAAGGTTTTAGGCCAAGTTTCTGTATACTGTCTTTTTTTAAATAAGACCTTTGAGCGCCACTGTCAACCAGTGCTCTGATAAAGACCTCTTTCTTGCCGTGTACGACTTTAACTACTAGTGTTTGGAGTAAAGTAGTGGTTGACGTCTTTAGTTGACACGACAAGTTGCTCGATGTTTCCTCTTGTTTATTGCAGCTGTCAGCCGCTATGTCTGCGCACATTATAGTGAAATGCCGTTTCTTACAGAACAGACATTTGGGAAAACTCTTGCATTTTTTTGCAATATGATTGCTTTTCAAGCAAATTGAGCACACTTTCTTAGCTTTAATGAAATCTGCGCGCTCTTGTATTGTCATTTTAGCTGCTTTATAACATTCTACAGCTGAGTGGCCGTCCTTGCCGCACCATACGCACGATGATATCGTTTGTTTGGGGAAACCTTCCTTGCTTCGTTTAGTTTCTGCCACAAAACACGCGGTGGGTGACCTTGGCTCTTCACTCTTTGTTTCAACCAACTCGTACCTTGCAAGACGAATTCTTTCTTCAGATTCTACCTCTTGTCTCAGGAACTGCATCAGGCTTGTTAGGTCTCTGGCGTCTGGACGACTGCGATGCCATGCACGAAGTATGTTCTCAGGTAGTGCTGACTCGATCATGGGGAACAGCATCGATGCATACTTGTCTTTTGTCACGCCGAGAGTATCCAGTGCCTGCAGGTGTGTTTGAAGGCTGTCGTAGAGATTCGATAAGTCTGTTGGCTCTTCTTTGCGCTGCATTAAAGACAATAAGCCTCTGACATACGTCTCTATGAGAACGTCATCTCTTGCGAAGCGTGCCTTTAGGGCTTCGACCGCTTTCCCGTAGTTTTCTGCACACGGTGGGTAGCTTTCGACCAGCTGTCGCGCGCTGCTATTAAGGGTCATAGACTGAAGTAGATATTGGAATTTGTCACTGGAGTCCATGGCTGGATCCTTGTGTATCTTCTTAAATTGTCCCCAGAACAACAGCCAAGACTTGACATTACCGTCAAATTTGATCAGCTCCAACTTAGGCAAGGAAGGAAGTCGCTGCTTGCCAGATTTAGGTTTATTGCTGGATTCTGCAGAGTGTAGTGAGGATGCACTATCGATGCGCGGTAGCTTGTTTGAAAACATTGACCTGACCTTGTGCCAGTGAATTTTGTAATTCATTGCCTTTTCTTGGTCTGCTTGGTATAAAGCTTCGTCAAAATCTTCAGCCGCGCACCACAAATCCCGCACTGCTGCTTCAGCCTCGAACAGACTCGAAGCCGCCTCCGACAAAAGGTCGAACAATTGACCCACGTCTTCATCATTTGTTTCGACGGCTCGTACTGTTTTATCTGCGAGGCTTGTAAATTCCCTCCTATACTGCGTACGTTTACGCTTCCAGATTTCCATATTTTTTAATCACGGTCGCCACAATATCGCGAATAGGAAAAACGCTTGAGTAACTTTAACCAGTATTTTATTCGGAGAGAGATGATTACAGACAGCAGTGTTTTTGATAGGTAACTAAGCAATACGTAACTTAATATTTCATAGAGTTAACCCTAACAACGTTGGGAAGCTAATAATATTGGACATAAAGGTAAAATAATCGTAAGAGACGACCTTCTGATTATTAGTGTTTTAATATTGATGAAGTGATCGTTTGAGGCCTCACAATACCGTGGGTCATAAATGTTCTACCTAAAAACTAGCCACTTTTTACTAAAGGTTTAACACTTACTGACGGTGCTGGTGTTTCGCGTCATTACGGGCAGTTGCCAGTCAAGTAGTTAACCCTTTTCTTGGCAAATAACAAAAAAATGTGAGTACGAGCCTTGTTTGCGCCTTGTAGAGCCAAAAAATGATCTGTTACAAAAATACAAAAAGAACATCAAAAATTGTGTATCTTATAAGATACAAAGTCAAGAAAAGGGTAGTCAAGGGTCAAGTTAATGTCACCAGCTGGTTCCTCGTGTATGTTTGAAAAAGTCCGCCGTATACCACGTAGAACACCACTCCCTTGCGTATCCGCCTTCGACACCAATATCACACTCACGCCTAGCGTTGGTTCCTAAACAGATTCCACTTATTTCTTCGTTTTCAAAGTTTCTTCGTTATCTTTAACTTCGTTCCCAAAGTAGCTGTCCAAAAGCGGCTTCACGCCCGGCCAAATTTTTGCAATGTCTACTCTCACTTCTACATCGACATGTCCCACACTCACATCATAACACTCACACACTCCACACCAAATCATTTACACACACTTACAGGCAATGAAATATAGTTTTTAATGAACACTTGTTTTTACATTTATTTGTAACTGTCATGTAATTGCGCAGCTTTTAATTTTATTGTAAATCGTTAGCATAATATTTTATAGTAAAAAAAAAAGCATGTACACTTGTTCTTAAGCCGCTATGTTTATTTTACGGTAACCATAAATGTCTCTTGATTCCCACGATACAGGCTTAGCCTAGTGTGGAGTCGCCGATAAAAACTGTTAAACGTATACAAATTAATTTTTGGTAAATAAACATTTTTACTTTTTTACTTTACTTTACTTTTATACAATTCTCTAACAGCCAAGTGGCTAACAAAGTTAGGTTATCTCCCGTCCCGACCGGTTGCCAAATCATTCCGTCTAACTGACAGCTGTCACTTTTTACTTATGAATAATCCGCCGGTGTTGCCATATGAATAATACTAGCGCCTTTCACACGGGCCCGAACGTGCATTCCATGTCAGAGGAGTGATCGCGTAACTGTTCGAACACACGTCAGGACAACTCAACTGTCATGTTCCCATACAATGTGACATTTAGATTTACCTGACGTATAATAGTAGATCAACCTACTATGAGTATTGTCGATTAAAAGTAAGCACCATAATTATAATGTACATTGTTGCACTCATGCAAGTATACAATTCTCAAATAAATGGCAACAAACCAACATGAGCCTTGGCAGGCAACGCAATTAAACAAAATATATAATTTTAGTACTTATCCTAAAATAATATAGCATAAGTAAAACAAGCTCGTTCGTTTTTTAAGTGTAAAAGGACTAAAGGTGACGGATGCTGGGTAGAACTATGTGTTATGTGTCTTACGACTATCTCTACTTACACATGACACAGTCATAATAACATTACACGTTATGTTATTAGTTTTATTTCCTATATTTATCCAAGTTTCTTTATGGAAAAATAAAACATTATTGAAAGTACACGTGAGTCTATATATATTTTATATTATATATATATATATATATATATATATATATATATATATATATATATATATATATATATATATATATATATATCGTCAAATTTTGGTCAACGGGGTCTGTAGGAATAGTGACACCAGCATCGCTAGGGTCACTATTCCCTCCGCCAGGATCATTCATCACAAATAATGAAACCAAATACTGAGCACGATTTTTATTTCAGCACACACAAATCAAATTACTTAAATACGAAAATAAATGGTACTCACAAGACTTCCAATGAATCACGAACCACTGGTACGTACGTGTCTTGCCTCTAGGAAGGCTTGATCAAAAGTGCCGTACTCCGTCACCTCCGGACCCAAAGAACACAATACAAAATGGAGGTGGACGGTAGTACTGCGTAATCGATTCTTTACTTTAATTATAATAACTTTTAAACATTACATTGAGACTAACGACGATAGTAAAACAAATCGATAAATTAAATAATTAGTGTTTAGTTTAACCTTAGATTACATTTTAAGCTTGATCTGAACTTTAGTTGAAACATTTGGACGTTATTAAAATGCCGCCAAACGCTTCAACTGGTGATGGCTGGTTACAAATCAGTTCATAATTTTATCTCACAGCAAGGTTTAACGTTAGATTTATTATTCTTGCCTGTTCAAAATTCAAAATGACAATTACAAATAAGTTTGGTCATCAAATTGACATCTAATTGGAAGCAAGTAATTATTACATTAATGAAATCAAAATAAACAAGGCAAAATTAAACTTATCTACTAGGTAATATGGTCCTGCGTCGACACGGCCATTATGCGGGACGGTGCGTGCTCTGCACCAGTCGCGTTTCTGGAATTGAGAAATATTTTTTCTCTGAGCTAGGTATCCGTTCATAGGTACGCTAGCTGACAACTTGGTCACAGTTTAAATTGTTCACACTATCGTTTTTGAACAATAGGAAGGGTTTCAGATGAAAATGTATTAGAGTTCACCGGTGTCACTCCAGTGACCAAGTTTTCAACCATATTACGTACAGTCGCAGTATACTTATATTAAAATCATGAACCATGTTACATTTAGGTTAGTACCTAAATAGCCATTGCTATGCGTAGGTAAAACACATGGAATTCATCATATAAAACAATGATATAGCTGTACAGGAATGTGAGCAATGATTGTGTTTTTACGCGAATGCTCCGCACATACTAGCTTGGTAATATTTAAATGTCTATGCAAATGCTACGCGCATACTTGCATGATTATGATACTCGTAGACAAGGTTGATGCTGTGGCACTGAGCGGTCTTGTACGCCGTGGTCCACAGGGGCTCTAAAAGGATATGGAAAGGCCGATGCTGGGGCCTAGGCCTTATGGTTATGACCGCGGTCCCCAGGGGTTAAAATAAAAATACTGTGCTGATAGTAGCTCACAGGAAATTGTTGCTGTGGTGCTAAGCGGTCTTGTACGCCGTGGTCCACAGGGGCTCTAAAGGACATGGACAGGGCGATGCTGGGGCCTAGGCCTTAGTTTTATGACCGTGGTCCCCAGAGGCTCTGTAAACAACAAAGTAAGGAAGCAAGGTGTGGATTTCTACAGTCTTATGATGAATGAATAATAATTTATCACTGATAGAAATGCCATGTCGCTCAGTCGGTCGGAGCAGCTTATCAGTAATAAATGGGAACTGACCTTTCGTTTAAGCATCCAATATCAGAGTAGCTTGAGACGTGGACGGCATCGCCTCAACAGTCTGAGATGTAACCTGCTGTTGGGTGTCATCGTTGTTATTCAACTGGGCCACAATATTGTGTTGTTGCGTGTCGTCATTGACGTCAGAGTCCGTCGACATGGTTTCCTGATTACCCGGTTGTGGTGCTCGGCGTAATTGATCATGCGCCACTTTGCGGGGGCGCCCTCTGCCAGTAACTCGTTTCACCATGTAGCGGTCGTTGTCCAATACTCTATAGATCTCGTATGGCTCGCTATATTTCAGGTCTGAGGATGTTTGGTTTCTGGGATTGTTCTTAATAAGAACGTAATCACCTCTTTGGAATGGACGCATTTTTGCTTTCGTCTAATCGAAACGCCGTTTGTCATACTCGGCAGCAGCTGCCATTTTCTGTTGCACGTGCTGTTCTAGCATATCAAAGTCGATGGATTCAGCTTCAATGTTTACTAACCTTAAGAGTTCTGGTGGTACACTGTGCTGGCGACGAGTAAGAAAGGAAAGTGGTGCAACTCCTGTCACTCTGTGTGGAGTACAGTTGAATGAAAGTTGGAGAGCTTCTAATGCTGTATGCCAGTTTTCGGTGTCGTAGTTTTTGATCATTGTCAAGGCATTTTTCAGGGTACTCATCACTCGTTCGACTTGCCCATTTGCTCGGCTTACTCCTGGTGCTATTGAGTGCAGATTGATTCCAAAACGGTCACAATAGGCTTTGAATTCACCAAGAAATTCACGTCCGTCATCGACTATGACCTGCACAGGAGTCCCAAATAAATGCACGACTCGTTTCAGCGCTGCGAGGGTGCTACTTGGGCTCTTGTCATTCGAGTAACTAAGCAGTGTGTACTTAGTGAAGGCGTCTATCGCAACGATAACGTACTCTGCCTGACCTTCAGCGTTCGTCGTACCGAGCTTGCCCGTAACATCCATGTGAATAACCTGAAATGCTGCCGTGGGTTTTTGTATTGGGTGTAGCTGTGCTTGGATTGCACCCGAAGGCCCCTTCGAGGTCCTGCATACCACGCAATTGTCAACGAACTTTCTGACAATAGTATTCATGTTGGCAAACCAGTAAGTCTCTCTCAGCTTTTGTAGGGTTTTCTCCCATCCAGGATGTTGCAGTGAGCTGTGAAAAGAGTTTATCAAACTCCACTGGAACGCCTTTGGTACTACTGTTGGTTTGTACATACCGAGTATAGAATCCGTGAGCACTTTCTTGAGTACACCTTCCTCTAAGACGTATCCTGCGGCAGGGTTGTCAGTGGATATGCTGTCTATCAGCGGACGAAGGATATCGTCACGTCGTTGCTCTATCTGTATCCACTCTGTGTCTCTGGTCATGATGTTGACTGCTAACTCAGTCTTCGGGTTCCGGCTGAAGAAGTCTGCGTGCTGTAATCGCTCACCTTTTCTATACTCGATTTCGAAGTCGTAATTTTGCAGAAAAGCCCACCACCGATGGATGCGTGGAAGTAAATCTTTCTTGTATTTGGATGCTTTCAAAGCATTACAGTCCGTTATTACCTTGAATTTCCGGCCGTATAGGTAGTAGCGGAAAAGTTTTATGGCCCTCACCACCGCCAAGGTTTCGAGCTCGTACGAGTGGTAGCGGCTCTCAGCGTCCGTGGTGCGCTGGCTCATGTACGCGACTGGATGCTGGCGATTGTTGATCGTCTGGACCAGCACCGCTCCGTAGCCGAGGCTGCTGGCGTCCGTGAAAAGCTCGATCGGGGCGTCTTCCTGAAATAGCGCAAGGGTAGGCGCAGTAGACAAATATTGCACAATTTGATTTCGGGCCTCCTCGTGTCTCTCGTTCCATTCCCATTTTGCGTCTTTCTTTGTTAACTCATAGAGTGGTACCATGATACGCGAGAAATTGGGAATGAAGCGTCTGAAGTACTAAATAAAGTAGTCCGTGGGTTTCAAATCGCTGTATGCAACAACTAGCGAATGACGAATGTGTTAATTATCCACGGGCGGCTAAAATTATACGTTATAGTAGTTTTGTAGACGATTTGAACGGCGGGGGTGATACTATTGAGGAAGCTTTAAGTGTTCGAGACGAACTTATTTCTTTAATGGGCACGGCGAGTTATGATCTTCGCAAATGGGCGGCTAACGACTCCCGATTGCTGCAGGACTTACCCCAGGATCATTGTGAGATGCCTAATTGTTTTGACAAGGATGACCACTATGGATGTCTTAAAGTATTAGGGGTACAGTGGGATCCAAAAACGGACTGTTTTACGTATAAAGTTAACATTCCTGACGAAACTCAACAAGTTACTCGGCGTTCTATATTATCTTCTACGACTAAATTATTCGATCCGCTCGGTTGGATTAGTCCTGTTATATTTCGAGCTAAGCTGCTACTGCAAGAGTTGCTCAGTAGTGGAACTGACAACAAAGCGATAGAGTGGGACTCTCCCGCACCTGACGAGCTTGTTAAAAAGTGGAGAGACTTGCTCTCGGACTTACCCAATATTACCAGACTTTCAATACCTCGGTGTTTAAAATTACCCGATAGTCAGGATAATACCTACTCATTACACGGCTTTAGTGACGGATCGTCTGTAGGTTACGGTGCCGTAGTATACCTACGTATAGTAAGCGGTTGTGGGCAAGTTACCATAAGATTATTATTAGCGAAATCGAGAGTGTCCCCACTTAAGAAAAAAATTACTATATCTCAATCGGAATTAAATGCATCGGTACTTTTGACAACCCTAATTAATCACGTTTATAAAACCTTGACTACCGAATTGACTATTGAGATTGATAACGTTTCCTGTTGGTGTGATAGCACTAACTGTTCTTGCTTGGATAAAAACTCAACCTCATAAATTGCAAGTCTATGAAGGTAATAGGGTATCAAAGATTATAACATCTAAAGTTCCGATTACGTGGCGGCATGTAACAACAGAACAAAATTGTGCTGACGCGGCCTCTCGTGGCACATCCGCGGCTGACCTAGTAAACCACCCGCTATGGTGGAGTCCCTCGTGGTTAGAGAATGACCCCAGCACCTGGCCGTCTAAGGGGCCAGAATTTCCTGAAATGTTACTCCCTGGCATTAAATCAAAATTTGTTGCTAACGTCACTACCACTGTTGATGACGAATTTGACATTTTCGAACGCTTCAGTTCCTTTAAAAAATTAATTAACGTCACCGGATTTATACTGCGTTTTGTTAATAATATACGCCACCCCGATTCGAGAATTGAAACCTCTTACCTGACAGTTAACGAACGTAGAAACGCTATTCGAAAACTCGTTGCGTTAGTACAAAGTAATGCCTTTGGTAATGAAATTAACTTGCTTAGATTAAAAGCTATGATAAAATCACCTTTGAAAAAGTTGAACTTGTTTTTGGATGATTACGGTATTGTTAGGGTCGGCGGTCGCCTTCAACATTCGACTTTGCCTTACAATGCGAAACACCCAATTTTGCTCCCGGGGAAGGGCACGTTTGTGCAACGTTTGGTTGAGGACTATCACATCACCAATTGTCACGTCGGAGCTCATACGCTTGAGGCAATATTGTCAAGAAATTACTGGATTTTGTCGATCAGACGAATAACTAGAAGCGTGACGTTTAAATGTGTACAATGTTTCCGAGTTCGTCCACGGTTCACGCAACCTCCGATGGCTGATCTGCCGCCAGATCGAGTTCGATCTTTACGTGCGTTCCGAGGTGTAGGGACTGATTTCGCGGGCCCTTTTAATATTAAAACTAGTACACTTAGAAACGCTCGTGTAGTGAAATGCTACCTTTGTATTTTTGTTTGTTTAGTCACAAAAGCTGTACATTTAGAGGTCGTGTCTGGACTCTCAGTTGAAGCCTTTGTGGACGCGTTCACACGCTTTGTATCGAGACGTGGAATGCAATCTCTTATCAGGTCGGATTGCGGCACTAACTATACCGGCACGGACAAATATTTAAAGGATGTTTACGTATACCTTCGTAATCACAATTCGGATATTTGTCGGGAATTGGCGAAATCTGAAATAACATGGTTATTTAATCCTCCGAGCAGCCCTAACATGGGAGGTCTTTTCGAGGCTGCGGTTAAGTCTGCAAAAACGCACATGCGACGGGTTCTTGGTGAGCATAACTTGACCTTCGAGCAACTTGCCACTTTCTTCACTAAAGTCGAAGCCGTAATGAATTCTCGACCATTGACTCCCTTAAGCCCGGATCCGAATGATTTTGAAATCCTCTCACCGGGAAGTTTTTTGGTTTTTGAGCCCCTGGTATCCTTGCCCGAGTGTGATTATGAGGAGACTAATATCAGCCGCCTTAATCGATTCCAATTGTTACAACGTCTCTCACAACATTTCTGGTCTCGTTGGCGTAACGAATATTTACATACTCTTCAGTTAAGACATAAATGGACGGATCCGACAATACCCGTTAAAATCGGAGACTTAGTTCTTATTAAAGAAGATAATTATCCACCTTTAGAATGGAGACGCGGTCGAATTATCAAGTTGCTACCCGGTAAAGATAGTGTAGTGCGCGTCGTTGAACTCCGTACTCAAAAGGGCACATTACTGCGGCCCGTTTCAAAATTAGCCCGGCTGCCACTCGATGTTTAGGTCAACCAAGTCGTGCTTGGTTCGGGGGGGAGTGTATGTTCAGGCACAAATACTTTAATCATTGTCCATTCAAATCGAATTGGCATATTACTAGCGCCAAAGCCGCGCGCGACTGCAGCGCTCAAGAAGATGGTGCCAAAACTGGGAAAAAACTTAGCAGCATGGCCGCGCACGGGAATTAGCGCGCTCCCGTATAAAAATGTAGGAAAACTGATTCCATGTGTTTTGTATTGTGATTGTGCCACCAAAGGACACTACACTAGTGACAAGAGGTCAGAGAACTGAAGAAAGACACTCCTGGGCTGCAGCCCAAACCCACGCGACACGGCGGTCTTCAGACGGACGGAGCCAGGCAAAGGTATGTTGCTGATACCATTTGTATGGCTGTGATTTTTGTAGTGCCTGAACAGGGGTTTTAAATAATTTACCTTGATTACGGGCACATAATTTATGTGGTGCCGAAACCAGGGAAAAAATTAGTATAATAAAGCCGTGTAATGAGTAGGTATTATCCTGACTATCGGGTAATTTTAAACACCGAGGTATTGAAAGTCTGGTAATATTGGGTAAGTCCGAGAGCAAGTCTCTCCACTTTTTAACAAGCTCGTCAGGTGCGGGAGAGTCCCACTCTATCGCTTTGTTGTCAGTTCCACTACTGAGCAACTCTTGCAGTAGCAGCTTAGCTCGAAATATAACAGGACTAATCCAACCGAGCGGATCGAATAATTTAGCCGTAGAAGATAATATAGAACGCCGAGTAACTTGTTGAGTTTCGTCAGGAATGTTAACTTTATACGTAAAACAGTCCGTTTTTGGATCCCACTGTACCCCTAATACTTTAAGACATCCATAGTGGTCATCCTTGTCAAAACAATTAGGCATCTCACAATGATCCTGGGGTAAGTCCTGCAGCAATCGGGAGTCGTTAGCCGCCCATTTGCGAAGATCATAACTCGCCGTGCCCATTAAAGAAATAAGTTCGTCTCGAACACTTAAAGCTTCCTCAATAGTATCACCCCCGCCGTTCAAATCGTCTACAAAACTACTATAACGTATAATTTTAGCCGCCCGTGGATAATTAACACATTCGTCATTCGCTAGTTGTTGCATACAGCGATTTGAAACCCACGGACTACTTTTAAGACCGTATGTATTTGTAGTAAGCTCATAAACTCTCACAGGCGCTGAGCTGTGTTCTCGCCAGAGAATTAGCTGATATTTGCGATCATCCGGGTGAATCCATGTTTGTCTGAACATCATTTTTACATCGGTACAAAAGACAAATTTATGGTATCTAAAATTTAAGATTATGTTTATTATATCATTTTGTAACTTTTCACCGGCATACAAACAATCATTGATAGATACACCGTTTGACGTATTACCACTTCCATCAAAGACCACACGAATTTTCCCGATTTTCGAAGTTTCCCCGGAATTTTTAAAAATACCGTGATGTCCAAGGAAATAGTGCTCACCCGAATAATCACAAAATTCAGATGCTTTCATATGTCCGAGTTGTATGTATTCCCTCATAAACTCCACGTATTTGTCCCTAAAACGTTTTAAAAGTCAGCCTGACTTTTAAAACGACGCTCTAGTGCTTGAAATCTCCTATAAGCCATTTGTCTAGAGTCGCCTAACCGTGGATGCGTAGGTATAAGTGGTAACCGTACCGTATACTTTCCGTCAGGACCGCGTGTTGTCGTTTTGACAAATAAATCCTCGCATTCAATATCCATAGGATTTTTTATTTTAAACATAGGTGGCTCTTCCGTAGCCCAAAACCGTTCCACCGCTTCAACAAGCGCATTTCCCGTAAATAGGACATTATCCGTAACCGTAATCGCCGAAACATTATTCAATACCTTTTCCGAACCTTCAACCGTAACCGTAGTTGCCGTAGGATCATTTAATGTCATATCCCAACTCTGAACCGTATCGAGTGAAACCGAATTATTATTAAATGAACCGTCTGTTTTGTGCGAGAGTGAACTTTGAACCGTTAAATCATTGCTTACCGGTCCGAAAACCGCATAGTCAAAAATAGTGTCTTACGCGTAAGGCCCGCCGGACCGCAACGTTAATTTACCGCCGTTTATAATCTCACCTAAAATATCACATCCGAAAATAATATCAATCTTTGACAAATGTGTTAAATCCGTATCCGAAATATGACCCGTGGTCATATTTTGCGCCACCGTACAAACATACGAGTAAGTTGTCGGAATTTTCATAACAACCGCCGAACAAGATAGAACCTTAGTCTCATTACCCTTAGGTTTAAAATTCAATACTACCATTTGATCATTAAGTTTACTTTTCCCGCCAATACCGGAAATTGTAATTTTACAGTTATGTCGCTTCAGTGAAAGGGAATTACAAAACTCACTTTTCACTATACTCAATTGAGACCCAAAGTCCAATAAACAACGAGTAGGTACAAAGTTGCCATACGCAGATTCAACGTAAACAATAGCAGTGGGCAATAAAACATTATCTGACACCTTTGGACCGTCTGAAGCGACATGACTGGATATTAATTGCTATGCATTTATATTTCTATTTTGCCCACCGTTGGGCACCGCGGGATTTCGTACTTCGCTGTCATCGCGGTGATCCCGTACCGCTGACACCGACGAACGGCTGTCATTGCAATCCAGACGGCACGCACATTTTCGGCTCGTGTCTTCGCGTACACAGACCGAAGATGGGGTGTTATTACCAACTCGACCTATCGGACGATTATCGCATTGATCATAGTCCTCATTAGACTCGGCGTCCTGATATATACCTACCGATACATGACGCGTATTTTGAAATGATTTGTTATTCTTTTGGAATTTCTCGTTTTGGGTCAAACAGATTAATTTATGATGCCCTGTATTTCCGCAGTAAGTGCACGCAATATTACGTGTACAAGATATTGCAGCGTGTCCCCCGAAACACCTAAAACAATACCCCTTTGATTTAACCCATGCGCGCCGTTCATCTGTGCTCTGGTTTAAGAATTTAAAACAATCTATCACTTTATGACTCGCGTTACTACAGAATAGGCACCCGACACCTTGTTTACGTTGGCCGTATGTATGAGTTCCATTGTTAGGTACTTTGCGGTACCGTTCCTGACCACAGTTTTCGGATGATTCTACCGATGCAGAATTATAATCCGTAGCCGTGTCAATAAAATGACATTCATTTTGAAGAAACAGAATGAAGTTATCAAAGTCTGGTAAAGTGTTTTTCAACCCGCCGTGTGCTTGTTCGAACCTGGTTCGTAATTCTGTAGGTAACTTTCCTAGCATTATAAATAGAAGCATGTAATCTTCAACCGAGAGACCTAGATTTTTCAATGACCTAGTACATTCGAGTAATGGGTTCAGTAAACCTACGCGGAGGTTTCGTGAATATGTCAAAGTGGGTAAGTTGATCAACCGTCCCAGATAACGATCGATCATCATTCGTTTATTATCATACCTACTTTTTAAGATTTCAAGAGCGGTGTCCAGAGACTCGTCCGTCATAGTGAGGTGTTGAATTAGGGACCGCGGTTCCTTGTGAACATGGCTAAACAAGTAGTGATATTTTTCTGTCTTCGAAAGATCTTTTCTAGACAACACTAACGATTTATACATACTTATAAAGCTATACCACTCAAATGGGTCTCCGTCATAGTTTGGTAAATCCAATGCAGGCAGACGAGAATGTACTGCGCTTTCCGTGGTTATATGGGTCCCTTCCAGGTTTGGTAATTTTACCGAATATGCCTCAAGTTCATTATAACTAATGATGGCTGTTTTGTATTTCCCGTCGTATTCCGATGCAATTGTTTGGTCGTCGATAAGAACTAATAAATTCTCGTACGAATCCAGTAAGACCTTGTAATGATCGTCTAATTTACGCATACGAGCCGCCAGTACTCCCGATGAGTATTGTTTTGATTTGATCATATCAGCCGTGTGAATGAACCACTCATATTCAATTTTAAATTTGACTTCATAAGTTCTAAGCGCCATATTGGAAACTCTCACAACAACCGCGTGGCTTAGAAATGGAATCCGTTAAATCACCCCAAATACTCTTCAATTAGCGTAAAATAATGTTAATTGGACGCTACCGATACCGAAATATTATGAAAATACCGCCGTAACATGTAATAATAGGTACCGAGTGAGTTTATACAATTCGCGACAACGTGTCTACACGAATAGTATTTAGGTATTATTTAACATGAACTAGTAGGCGTCGTAGGGGCCGATAAATATCTCGAAACTCGAAGGACCATAAATTATGTGCCCGTAATCAAGGTAAATTATTTAAAACCCCTGTTCAGGCACTACAAAAATCACAGCCATACAAATGGTATCAGCAACATACCTTTGCCTGGCTCCGTCCGTCTGAAGACCGCCGTGTCGCGTGGGTTTGGGCTGCAGCCCAGGAGTGTCTTTCTTCAGTTCTCTGACCTCTTGTCACTAGTGTAGTGTCCTTTGGTGGCACAATCACAATACAAAACACATGGAATCAGTTTTCCTACATTTTTATACGGGAGCGCGCTCATTCCCGTGCGCGGCCATGCTGCTAAGTTTTTTCCCAGTTTTGGCACCATCTTCTTGAGCGCTGCAGTCGCGCGCGGCTTTGGCGCTAGTAATATGCCAATTCGATTTGAATGGACAATGATTAAAGTATTTGTGCCGTAAGAAAGGGTCGTAAGAAGGCAAAAATATATCGGTAATTTTAACCCTCGCATTCGGTTGTGTTGAAATACGATCGGATACGTGTTTCATCATTTGCAACATCTGCGAGAAAAACTGGGCTGGGACCCCGTTGACGAAAGTTTTACTATTTTCATTGTTTGAATCAGAAGGGCGAGCCGAAGCGGGTGGTGTCCCAACTTCTGATATCGTAAAATTTTGGTCAACGGGGTCTGTAGGAATAGTGACACCAGCATCGCTAGGGTCACTTTTCCCTCCGCCAGGATCATTCATCACAAATAATGAAACCAAATACTGAGCACGAGTTTTATTTCAGCACACACAAATCAAATTACTTAAATACGAAAATAAATGGTACTCACAAGACTTCCAATGAATCACGAACCACTGGTACGTACGTGTCTTGCCTCTAGGAAGGCTTGATCAAAAGTGCCGTACTCCGTCACCTCCGGACCCAAAGAACACAATACAAAATGGAGGTGGACGGTAGTACTGCGTAATCGATTCTTTACTTTAATTATAATAACTTTTAAACATTGCATTGAGACTAACGACGATAGTAAAACAAATCGATAAATTAAATAATTAGTGTTTAGTTTAACCTTAGATTACATTTTAAGCTTGATCTGAACTTTAGTTGAAATATTTGGACGTTATTAAAATGCCGCCAAACGCTTCAACTGGTGATGGCTGGTTACAAATCAGTTCATAATTTTATCTCACAGCAAGGTTTAACGTTAGATTTATTATTCTTGCCTGTTCAAAATTCAAAATGACAATTACAAATAAGTTTCATCAAGTTTCATCAAATTGACATCTAATTGGAAGCAAGTAATTACTACATTAATGAAATCAAAATAAACAAGGCAAAATTAAACTTATCTACTAGGTAATATGGTCCTGCGTCGAAATATATATATATATATATATATATATATATATATATATATATATATATATATATATATATACATATAGATTACTGTACAAAAAGTTTACGTAAATAGCACTAGCCAGTGTGGCAATTTTTTAAATTTTGATGTGCAGTTAAAAAGAATCATATATTATGTCAGAAAATATCAAAGATAGGAAGCTGAAACTTACAGGAAATAATACTTATCATGAGGGCTCTAAAAAAAAAAAAGCGGCCAAGTGCGTGTCGGACCACGCACAACAAGGGTTCCGTGCCTAGTATAAAGGTCGTATCCTTACTGAAATCATATGGCACTTACATCCTTTTCTTTAAGTAAGGCGGTTTTTTAGAAATATATCGAAAACCTTTGAACCGATCTTGTTCAAAACAATTTGCACGATTTTTTTCATATTTCATACACGGTTCAAAAGTTAGAGGGGAGGGGGACACAATTTTAGTGACTTTCGGGGCGATTATCTCCGACTCTATTCACTTAATCAAAAAAATTGCTGAAAAACCTTATTTATTTTGGAAGGCCTATCGATTGATGTGCCACACGTGGGCATGCAATTTTTTTTTTTGAGTTTCAATTTTATGTATGGAGTGCACGCCTAAAAAAAAACTTTTTTTGGAATTTCATTACATAACTATGTAGCGGTTAACAAAATACACCTATCTTCAAAATTTTATTCAAATACACCCTATAGTTTTCGAGTAAAATGCCTGTGACATACGGACGGACAGACAGACAGACAGACATGACCTTGCAAAAAGTAATTAATAGCATTAATGAACTATAATACAATCCCAAGACATCATTTGGAAATGCGCTATTTGTTGCCAATTTTCATCATCATTCATTTTTGACCTTATATCTCGTGATACTCGTTTTACAGATGTCGGGTGATCATGAGAGTGACGTTCAAAACCCAGGACCGTTTTAATAAAATCGACAGCTGATCGCTACTTGACTGTACGCTTACATTACATCGCAAAAAAGAAAGTATAAGTATATATCTGTCAGCTGTACTATATGTACTTACGGAAATCTCAACAATTGTTTTGTATATAATATTTGTACAAATATTTGAAACTATTTATCCCCCACTTGTAAAATAAAGAAACCAGATGTATTTGTGCTTTCTGT
Source organism: Epinotia demarniana (assembly GCA_945867215.1). Lineage (NCBI taxonomy): Eukaryota > Metazoa > Arthropoda > Insecta > Lepidoptera > Tortricidae > Epinotia > Epinotia demarniana. The sequence continues at coordinate 6,690,010 of OX244262.1, forward strand.
TGAAATAAATAAAATTTATAACGCGACCATTCATTCGCTAAACGCTAAACGCTAAAGTTTTGACGTGAGCAGTCAAGTCAAATTATATGTCACAATAAACTAAAAAGTATTTAATCTTTTGATGTTGGTTTGCTAATATGGTGCTTAAGGTGTAAAACACTGAGTTCTTTTTTTATGAAACATATATCTTGATGCAGGTTATAAGTTAACGCTATTAGCAACTACTGAAATGTAGCTAGAGCTGTCTACCTACATTTCAGTAGTTGCTAATGAACCTAGAATACTATGGACGGGCTGTACGTGTTGCGACGGTGAGGGACGGAAAAACTCTTATGCAGCTAAATTAAGAACCGGTCCTAAAATGGCTGATGACTTGTCATAAACAACTTACTACGGGACGGGTAATGGTTTGTGTGGCACAACTTCATACTAAATCAGTTGTGGCAAATAAAAAAAAGTGGAACTGTGACAAGGGCAATGAATGATATTCCACTTTCTGTCACACTTATAGATATTTGTATGCTACCAGCTCGCTCGCACGTGGTATTATTATTACCATAGCCTGTCCAGAGTATTCTTCGTTCATGTTCTGGGGCACATTTCTTGGCATATTTGTTTGACACTGTGCATCTAGTTCTATATACTAAATCAAAGGTTACTCGTACAGATAACGGTAGTCTAACTTTTTCAACTACACTGCCTGATACTGATAACGGTAATAGGACTTTTGGGATAGATATTATAAAGCACAGCACTACGGTGGTATGGTTCAGTCCCACCCTACACCCAGGGGTATTGCTAGGGGTATGATGGGTCTGACATAAAAAAAGCCTTATCGTTATTAAAAACTTATGGCACTTACGTCCTTTTCTTTAAGCAACGCAGTTTTTTATAAATATCTCGAAAACCTTTGAACCGATCTTGTTGAAAACAAATTTCGCTGGTAGAATTTTATAATCCCTATGAGCATGATTTTTTTCATATTTCTAAAATACACGGTTCAAAAATTAGAGGGGGGAAGACACAATTTTAGTCACTTTCGGGGCGATTATCTCCGACTCTATTAACTTAATCCAAAAAATTGCTCAGAAACCTTATATTTATTTTGAAAGGCCTGTCGATTGATGTACCACAAGTGGGCTTGCAATGAAAAAAACATTTTTTAACTTTCAGTTTTATGTATGGGGTGCACCCCTAAAAAAAAATCTTTTTTAGTAATATCATTATAAAACTATGTAGCGGTTAACAAAATACACCCTATCCTCAATTTTTTATTCAAATACACCTTATGGTTTTAGAGTAAAATGCCTGTGACATACTGACGGACAGACAGACAGACAGACAGACAGACAGACATGACGAATCTATAAGGGTTTCGTTTTTTGCCATTTGGCTACGGAACCCTAAAAATGACGATAGTATGAATATAAGGTAAGTCCCGGGATTTTATTTCCGGGACTTACACAGGCAACCCTATTGCATTTTATCAGTGTACATTTACCTCTTCAATAATCTTGGTCAATATGAAATGACTGCTGAGGGGCCTTTATTCCTTATAATGCAGGTAGGTATCTCGTATGATATCATTGATGACATTTTATTTCGTTTCGGCAATCATTTACTAAGTAGGTGTACTTGTAGCAATTTAAGAAAATAAGTACAAAATATGCCCAAATATTTGAGAAGATCAATTCGAAAACACGGCTACGATCTTTGAAAGTTTGGATGTTTAGATGTTTGTTACTCAATCACGCTTAAACGGCTTAACCGAATTGGATCAAATTTAGCAAGAAGATATTTTATAGACCCGATTACAATAAAGGATAGTTTTTATCCCGAAGTCACTAGGGGAAGCTAGTGTAATATATTTTTCAAAGTAATGCTCCGTTCCGTCGCTTTGTTTGACCATCGATTGCGAAAATCGGCCCCAGATGCTATGAAATAAATTGCGGCTATTTAAACGTTCACAGCGTTGTAGATTTTGATAATACTGCTTTTATATTTTCGATTTTTAACACATTTTTCTCAAGAATGTCGTCTCATTTGTTACGTGTTGTGGGGCTGTAACGGTACGTATTTGGCCGTTAATATTATCTATCGTACGCAGTACTGCATTTTCACCGTGTCCGCGCATCGCGCGCCGATCAGAGGTGATCACACGTACCTAACGTTTTGAACGCGCGTTAGGACAATTTAATTTCCATATAAAAATGTACATTTGGATGTACCTAACGTACGTACAATGCGTTACGTGATAGACCAGCTGAGCTGGTCCTTGGAACCTGCTAATGTGCTTCATCTCACCCGTCACTCTTAACGAAACTATACCTCAGGGCTGTCATTCGCTACGCGCTAAAGCGGCTCACCCCGCCGGTCACCCGTCACGAAAGTAGACCTCTACCTACGCTTAGTTACTACGCATTGCGGTGTCAAGATATATTTGTGGGTGAGCGTTGAGGTGAGCTTAAAACAAGTCACAGAATAGGGGGGCTGGTCCGCTCTTCTGTAACTAAGCTCACCTCAAGGTTCACCCAGAAATATATGTTGATGCCACGATTCGTAGTAACTAAAAATAAATGACAATTAAATGAGGACTCTGTTTGGCAGAGTTTGCAGATTACCAGGGGTGCTATTCAGGGACGTAAATTCTATAAAATTGGATACCTACCCTGTCGTCTACACCAACTCTTTTACTTCTTATCAATTAATATTGAATACTACTCAATAACATCTCTGCAATTGCGTTGATGTAAAAAATAAGCCTCACTTCGTGTAACAAAAGTATTTTTAAGAAAGCAAAATGAAATTTTTTAAACACATCATACAGTTCAGTGGCCTCAGGTGGCCTGTAATAGGAGCAAAAATATAAACGGTGTATTATTAAAATTTTGATCAGCTATCAGTTCCAAGGGGTTAAAAAAAAACAACAAAAATTTATCACTATTACATAAGTGCCCAGTGTTCTACCAAGATATTTATTGAGTGATGCTATGATATCAATTTATGGATCAGCTATTTTTTTTCCTAATTCAATAATAATGGAAGACTGGTACCGATATAGAAAGACTGCGGATATTCGATGGAGTCATTCTTTAATTTTGCTCCTATTACACCCCACACACGCTATGCACGTAAAACAAGAAACATTGTATTTACAAATAAAAAAGATATAATAATTTGATAATGATTTTCAATAACAGGTCTCGTTTTCAGTGAACTATTTATTTCTGGAAACTGCGCTGCGAGTTGCAGTGTTTGTCATTTGAAACTGCTTTCACGTACGGCTAAAATACATACTATTCAAGCCTGTTTGCACTTGTGCAGATGCTGTAAACACAGTCATGCTGTTTATTCCACTCGCTATGTTAACTTTGTGTGTGCATACAGATTGTAAAGTAACGATGTTTTGTCTAGATAATGAGGTGGCAGTATTTGAATTTGGAACTAGAATAATACTAATTAAGAAACAGTTATTCGCAACTACAAGAGTGGTTACACGCGGCAAACTTTTACAGCGATACAAACCCAGCAGGGTTGAAGTGTGTTGTGAGCGATGGGCTAGAAACCTATCAAAGTGATATATCAAGTTTTGTCGATATTTTATACCCAATGAACGAAAAAATCATAGATTGCGAGCTCCTTACACTACCCAAGCACGTGCCCGGTTTGCGCATGTTTGAACTAAACGGGTGCCTGGCATCGTTTTGACACCCCGCCCCCATCCCGCATAATGGCAATGCCATTCTGTTGGACTATTTTGCGGAGCTATTTAAACTTAAATGTTTTTTTTCGTTCGCTGTTTATACCCACATTTATGCTCAAAGTGGCACTGGACCAATACGTGTCATGTACTCTGCCTACCCTATATTTGTTCTTACCGGGATTTATACCCAGGACCTTCAGCTTCATAGGTAGGGTCACTACCCACTAGGCTAAGTCGTCAGTCAAAAATATCTACAGCTTTGTTGGTTTGTACAGCCAAGTGAAAAATATAGAGGAACCTTAATCCACTGACATAATACCGATTGGATATACCTATTTATGATTAGGTTTAATGCACGCATATTTTTACACTATATTTTAGTGTCGTGAGTTTTTCTTGTGTTCATTACAAAAAGCGGGCGGGGCCGTGCCAGCAACTAATAATACAATAAGAGAGTTGTGCTTCATATTAAATGTTAAATTTAAAAAAAAATCGTTTGTTTTTGTCGCCCGCATTTAAATGTATGTTATGTTTTTTTCAATTGTAATTTTTAAAATATATGCGTAAATTCATTTGTTATACATACGCAAGTACTATAACAACATTAATGTAATGTAAAATAGTATAGAACAAACCCAATGTTCAATTTGAAAGATAAGAAAAATACGAACAGCGTACGAAGGAAAATTAAAAAAATATATTGGTCCGCTCGCCTTCGGCTTGATGCGAACGAGATTGTGCCTTAATTATTAAAAAAAAGATATTTCTATCTCATTAATTGAGTTGACGCAACGGAGCTGAACTAAGCGTCTTAAATCAGCATTTAAGGTTTCGTACTGAAAGTAAAGAAGAATCCTTTTTGACAACCCTCTTTAAGGCAAAAGTCAACAAGCTTTCCAACTCAGCCGAGTATTTCCATAGAAATAAGGATAGTGAGCAATTATGAGTGGGACTTCTGGGCTTAGTGAAAATTTATCGTAAGCGACCAAAAAATACTGATAGCTTTTAGTTGATTTCATCTAGGAATTTATTAGAAAGGAAGAAAGAAAATCTCAGTACCTTACGGTACCAAAAGAAAAGTCTTCAACACCTGCATTCTGCCTTGCATCACATATGGCTGCGAAACTTGGTCACTCTCGAAACACCATAGAGAGATGCTAAAATGCTGTCAAAGAGTAACGGAGAGAAGCATGCTAGAAATGAAACGGCAAGACAGACACATGAACACAGCTATAAGAGCAAAAACAGGTGTAACGGATGTACTCTCTAAGATAGATCAACTGGAAGGACAGGACACGTGCTAAGATGCAGTCAAGAAAAATGGAGTAAAATTGTCACACACTGGTACCCTAAAGATGGTAAGAAGAGTAGAGGAAGGCAATACAAGAGATGGGAGGACGAGCTCAAACTTACAGACGGTCCAAACTGGAGAAGAGTCGCAAATGATAATGATGCAATGGAAGGGGTTAGAGGACGCTTTGCCAGGAGGCATTCTGAACTCAGGGATATAATATAAAAAAGAAAATAAATATATACCAAAAAAAACAAACCAACAAACAAAAATATATGTATATATATTAACAAAAGATATATATATGTCGAATTGTGATAGCGGCGCCACCAGTTAGCAACGATGTTTATAATTTTAAAGTGGGTAATCTTATGTAAACAATCGGTTGTTGTTTGATCGCTGTCAAGTGGTAGCGACTCCATTTGACAGTTAACGTAATTCATTCGATTTTATTTGCTGGTAACACCCTACTTGATTCAATGAAATTGTGATTTAAATGGCAATGTTATGTTTAGAGTTAAGTTGGCCAACCTGTAGACTAATGTCCGGTGGTTCTTTATTCTGATTGGCTGTCGATTGTAATTTTATGTTGGTACACCGGAAACCCAAGCGTTGGGCTAATATCTTGACGCTGATTGGTTAAACAACTTTGTCCCTCGCTTGGACATGGCTCTTGGCGGGAATCGGTATCTAGCTGGCGGGAATAAACCGCCATTGCGGGACATTCTGTATTGAGCGCTTGTACGAATTAGACGTTCTCGCCAAGAGACTTGTCGGTTTCCGATCTAGTGCATACCTAGGTACCCTAGTACAATGTTAAGGTCTATGGCAAATAAATAACTTACCGTTAAATAGTTGTGTGAATCCGATTCGATATTTAGTTTAGTGTTACTATTAACTATCTTTTAACTATGTGAATGCGAATAAAGCATAAGTGGTATATTTCGTCTGATTTTTATTTGCAAACGTGATAGGAAGTCCGTCGCCATGCCCGATATCCCAGAAGAAGCCCAATTACCGGCTCCGGTCACCCTTTCTCCTACATATATGTCGGAGAAATGGTGGTGTGGGGGTGGTGGTACATGATACAGTTCAGGAATGGGCGTTGCTGTCGGGCATCGTTGGGAGATCGAGTATTGAGACTAAGACTTTGAATCAAATCAATACTTTATTTAATTATTGGGTATACTCGTATTAGATTGCACTTCACTTCAATGATACTGAATTGTAGCGTGGACAGTTCCGAGGTGGTTCCAATACGTCCGGTCACTCGCGTGTTCAGCCAGAGAATGTCCGGAGCTCGGCCCGCCCAGCTCCATTCTAGCGCAAGGAGTGGGGCTAGATGGTTCGATGTGACGTCAGCCACAAACCAACCAATCGTAGCCATTCCCACGCTGCGTTACAATTTAGCGTCTGTACTAATGACCATCCTGTCTCCGACACGGCCATTCTGACGATCTCACACGTCCTCGTGTGATGCGCCTAGAAGAACAGAAAATTCAAACAGTAGGTTTTTGGCTCGGTCATTCCTGACCCAAGGTAGTAAATATGGACGTTGAAATAGTCTATCCTCTTTTATGGTACGATACTAATTAGACTCAACATTTACTTGTAACACTGTGCTATGCTTAACCAGCAACTCACTTTTTTTTTTCAGGTCTCTTACAATTCTTTATTACTAAAAAAAAATAAGATTACATCACGCCACAGTTGTAGCACAGTTTGACCAAGCACACACACCACCGCATCACAGTAACACTAGTTGCTCTGAGAGCACATTCAAATTCTCTTCCGCACCAACGGAAGGGCCCTAAGCCTGGATGTGACCGCTACAACGGCTCATCCACTTTCACATCCGCACCAACGGATGGCCCTAAGCTACTGGATGTGTCCGCTACAACGGCTCATCCACTCTCACACCCGCACCAATGGATGGTCCTAAGCTACTGGATATGTCCGCTTCAACGGCTCATCCACTTTCGCATCCGCACCAACGGATGTTTTGATGGTGATAAATAGTGTGTGTGCCTAACCAGACCCGCCACCACTTGCGCCTTATCAACAATAGCTTCATCGTCAGTTATGGATACTAAATTCAGGGGCCTAGCAACTCTCCCTATCATAATTTCTAAAGGACTAGCTTTGGTGACCTTATTAATCGTTGAATTTAATGCCAGTTGGACATCCTCAAGCGCATCTTGCCAAGAACAATCCCTTCCCACTTCGACAGCAGTGAGCATAGTTTTTAAGGAACTCATTACACGTTCAACTTGCCCATTTGCTCTGCTGCCGCCGGTGGCAATCAAGTTTTTTTTTATTTTTTGCACCGCTTAGCCAGCGATGATGCGATACACCTTCAAACCAAACGCACGCCACTCACAGTCGTGGCCGCACAGCAACGGGAAATCTATGCCCGGTATTTTACGCCTACATCTACGAATGATATTGAAGGTGCAGAGCTCAAAACACACAAAACTACTTACACTGGTGACTATTAAAACATTTAATCGCATGTTGAATTTCCTTTGTCAATTATTTTAACCAAGTAGGTACTACCTTTCTAGTCTTACTACCCATTAACTGTACTAAATAGATTATATAGCACGTGAGCGCTCTGCTCAATAATCCCAATGAAATGTGTACTGCTCACCGGATAAACTGTACGCCATGGTGCGTTGCCACGACGCACACGGCAAGGAAAGAGGGTCTTCTACTATTTCGTCACCCACTGCCAATGCCGCCAGCCTGCTCGCCGAGTTCACCACGAAAAGCACGAAATCTCCACTGCGACGAAGTACCGCATAATATTCTGTAAACGGCAATTTGTATGGTATCAGTTATATCATACCTACAAACTATGACGAAGTTTACATCAAGCTATTCTTCAAGTAAACTAATTTGTCTTGAATTAAATTTGAAATTAAAGTTGATGTATTATTCAGAAAATTACACCAATGCCGTGGTCTACAACATAAAAAAAGCAATACAAATCTCATCAATAATGATTGAAACACTAATTATCATTTGTTGGCTCTAATTTTGCATGAAATCAATTGGAACGAATACCGTCCTTTTATTTCTGTTGCTTCAATACAGTCGTTGTCAGTAGTGTCCGCAGCTAGCTTCAGCACAGCACGTGTCCTCTGATAGTCCGACGTGCGAGAACCGCCGATGCTGCACGGTCTCGAAACTTCAATTATCCACGCTACTGGACGAGACGTTTGCAGTCAGTAGTACTGCTTATAGATGTACGCCATGTCACACTGAAACATAAATTTCAAACGCGTAGCAAATATTTTCAACCCCGATACGGTATCAATGTACTTTAACCAATTGCCACAAAGTTGTTAAGCAAAACAATGAAATTAATGAAATTTTAACACTGTTCTAAAAGTTAATACAAAAGTAGGTAGTTAGATTTTCACAAAGCTATCAAAATGAAATGACTACCTACACTAATGTACCACAATGTTGTAAACACGACAACTTTTAAGGAGAACGTAGGAAAAACACTATTGTTCACGGAAAATACGTCAAATCTTGTATTAACATAGCAAAAACAATAAAAATGGTTTGACCTCACCGGATTTATGAGCACGTCGTTTAAATTGGGCAACGTAATTGTTCAGTAGACCGCCCAGACCATCTCGACATAAGCGAAGTCATCATCCTTGATGTGGCCTGTACGCAATTCATTTTCTTTCGGTCGTACCAGAAATCGATCCACGTCACTCAGGTAATGGTGTGATTGCCTCCAATAAAGCCATTTTTTTTTCTGCTCCATGAGCATTTCACACATGTGCACGTTCTTATTCACATCCTGTTGGCACTGATTACATCCCGCTTCTGATGTCGGAGAAATGGTGGTGTGGGGGTGGTGGTACATGATACAGTTCAGGAATGGGCGTTGCTGTCGGGCATCGTTGGGAGATCGAGTATTGAGACTAAGACTTTGAATCAAATCAATACTTTATTTAATTATTGGGTATACTCGTATTAGATTGCACTTCACTTCAATGATACTGAATTGTAGCGTGGACAGTTCCGAGGTGGTTCCAATACGTCCGGCCACTCGCGTGTTCAGCCAGAGAATGTCCGGAGCTCGGCCCGCCCGGCTCCATTCTAGCGCAAGGAGTGGGGCTAGATGGTTCGATGTGACGTCAGCCACAAACCAACCAATCGTAGCCATTCCCACTCTGCGCTACAATTTAGCGTCCGTACTAATGACCATCCTGTCTCCGACATATATATATATATATATATATATATATATATATGTATATATATATGTCATTAAATATAATACTCTCAATACGGAGTTCAGGATAAAAGGCTTATATAGATAGATAGAAGAAAGAAAGCAATTTATAAGCGCAAAGATTTTGGTACACAAAAGTAAATGTAAATATATTTTTTTGTTTGTATGTATATGCTTTCAGGTAGGTCCCATTTTTTTCAAAATTCAGTTAGATGATGGGATCCATGAGGAATTGAGGGAACTCCTCAATTTTATTAGGCACGCGTGTAGTAATTTTGGTATTTTCTATTATAACTCGTGTATTTACATCCGCTTATTAAAGTGGCGACTATTCTGTTATGGCATATTAACCCTATTTTTCGAAGCTTATTGTTGTTCCACTGCTAAGCAAAGGCTTCTTCTCTCAACTTCCACTCGTCCTGGCGTTGAGCAAACTCTGCCCAATCGTTAAAAAAATGCATCCAGGTCATCCCGCTATCTCCGTCTCGGCGTGCCACGGCGTCGCCGACCATCGTGTCACACCCACCCCATGGCTATATTGGCCCGCTTCTGTGGATGCATGCGGCAGACATGGCCTTCCATTCCCATCTGAGCATTTAGGAGGGATTTAGGAAATCCAGATAAAGTGGTAAGAAAATCAAATGCTATTTTAATTAAAGAGTGTAATCGGAAAGTTCATTAGAATGAACTTTCTGGTGAGGCTTACGCTATATCTTTTCTCGCAGGTTTTTCTGCATTCTTTGGAATTTGCAGACGAAAGTAACTAAAAAACCAACTCTCTACATAAATCTTGTAATCGGTTGAACCACTTTTTTTTTGAGCCATTTTCATTGAAAAGTCATTTATAATTAGAATACGGTAGCGATTACAATCGAAACTAACCCACTCTACAACGTATAAATGTACCTTTTTAATGAACAGTAATAAACCATTTCTCTAATATTTCCCGAACATAACCATTGGGTAGTGATTTATAATTAGTCTTTGAATTGAACTACAAAACTGTAAACGGAGACTCACTCAAAGAGATATATCCGAAGTTTCCCGGGATCTCGGAATAGCTGGCTTATGTTTATATCATAGGATTCGCAACTAGCAAAATGTTAATTGAAATTTAACTTGTTGGCGTATGTCATTTATTAGGTTTTGCTGTAGAGAACAACGTTAAATGGAGCGCTAATGTAAAAGACACATGGCGTGAAAATTGCAGTTTAATTTCTTGTTATTGTCAGTGTTTGCAGTTCCAGTACTTGTGCTTGTATATATATATGAATATACGATTTTTATTGTAATGGTCATAAGATAGGTTATATACTGCAACAATAAATAAATAAATATAAAATAAATACTAGGGGACAATCTTACACAAATCCACCTAGTCCCATAGTAAGCTCAATAAGGCTTGTGTGATGGGTACTTCAAGACGACGATACAAGAGCTCTATTAATTATTAATAAGCATGAAGTATGATAAAATTGATAAATAAATCCTATTATTAATACCTTATCGTGTTGCACGAGCAGTGACCTATGATTTTACACACCATGTACATAGTAAAATAAATGAATGTTTGATTGACCGCTGCCAGAGCTATATTTAAATCCGTCTGTAAACCTATTTGATGCAACTCGCCTTTAGCCTTTTTGAGAGTTAGGTTTGTCATCGCCAAATTGTTATGTTCTTCGATCAATAAAAGACAAGAGGTGTGAATGTCAAGTGGTATAATTATAATAAGAGGGATGTTAACACTGAAGCAGCGATATCTCGTTTGTTTCCATTTTTTTTAATTCAGCAAGTTAACAATAAAATAAAACAAAACTCGGCCCACATTTTTTACAGTTTCCGAACATATACCTAGGTGAATAAAAGTTTTATTGACGATAAATTCCCATTTGCGGCAGACAATGTGGCAATAACTCTCTGGGAACAGTTGTGGTGGCCTTTATTCCGTCATTATTGGTTTTGGAACACTTCGGGAATAAAGGGCATGCGCGATACTCTATTACTGAAAATATATAATGGCCTTTTACGTGCGAACGGCTGTGGTGAGTACTAAATTCAGAATGAATGCAACAAATTACTATTTTCGAAACAGCGATGTCAGCTTGGGAAAAATCCTTTTGTATGTCTGTCTGGATTTCCAGTAGCTCTCCTCTACAGGTAGCGTCAACTCAAGTGATTCCCGTAAAATTGAGAGCAATGCTTATTATATTATTGTTTCTGACAATTTAGTTTTTTAATATTTCTTAATATTTTTGAAATAAAATACAGTCTGATGAGATACACATTTTAGTTACAGCTTACAAAGCCAATATTACATACGTACGATAATAACGAAGTTTTGCGGGTAGATAGAATAAAAAATGATTTACATGTATCAGTATAGTCAGAAACATAAAAAACAGTGATTAATTGATTATATACATTGGTGGTGTAATTGTAAGAATATACATATATATAATCTAAAGCAATATAAACTGTAAGCAAGAAAGAAATAAATGATAGTAATCAATATTATCATAAAGGCGTCAGCTAGACTGTGGTGCATCGGTTTCACATTTCAGAATAATATCAACTGTACGATCTAAGTCAACTTAATTTATCCTAAGTGCCTGCAGTCTAATTCAGTAAAATATTGATATTTTTCGCGACGGCGTCCCAAGACATCACCTGTGAGGTCACCCCACCTCTCACCCCACATATCACCTCTCGCCTCTCGCCTAATGCAACAGACAAGATAATGTTAGCCCGATACGTCATCTTTCTTTAATTTGAGAAAATATTGGCTTTGTGCTTATGTTTCACACACACGATTAGCGAAGCTCAATTGTTACTTCAATTTATAATTTTTTGTTGCTTATAAGCTGCTTAAACTACTCAAATTGGAATAGTTTTGATACATACTTTCCGTCGATGTGTGTATCGATAAGTAGAACACCACTAGGGGTGAGATAATTTGACAGTTGTACCTATTCACTAAGCATTTTCTGACAGCTAATGACAGGACAAAGACGTTCACACTTGACGCTCACCCTTCACCCTTACTTTTATGGGCGGACGGCGACCAGACGGGCGTTGTTGCCATGGCGACAGCACCCCAACTGTCATATTCGACGTTTGTCGTTTCGAGTTCAGCGATGATTTTCATGCATGTTCTAAATTCTTTGAAACAAGTCGGAAATTGGAAAACTGACTAGTGCAAAAAGTCACGTTTGATATATAACTTTCGATTAGTTGCGTTGAGTGAGACTTAATAACCCACTTATTCTTCTCGTCTATTATTTGCCTAGGTACGGAACTTTACTCTTGATAAAAATCGTATGTAACTTACATATACCTTGTTCAAGCTAGCTAGGTAGGCTCGTCTAAAACCTGTCAGAGCTCCAGAGGAAGCAAGGTGTGCTGCTATAAGTACCCAAAGCAACGGAACAGGGACCACCATGGTGTCGATAAACGTTCCTCGCGTTTTAGAGCCCTAACGACAGCCGTACCGATGGTAAGAGACCGAACACAGTTTTACGCTGGTTCCCTGGGCAAAAGGCCACTGCCAGATATGGGACGTATTCTGTGTGAGTACATCTGCACCCACTTACCTTAACCACACTATTAAGTTAGAATACACCGAGCTAAAATACTAGCAATCTAGAGTCAGCATACAACTTTGTTCCGATTGCTATCGAGACGGCTGGTCCTGGGTGTTTGAACGGCAAGATTCTTAGTCAGGACTTGCATCGGCGTAGGTATATGATATAAGATTTGTACCTAACTAGCTCCGGCTCCTTACAGCTCCAACAAGTATCGCTGGGAGTCCTGCAGATCAGCATTGCTGTCCTGCCACAAATTCAGTTTCAGTATATTTATTCTGTAAGTAGGCATCAAGGGCTCTTTCACATGTCCGAGCTTACAGATTCAATTAATTAACATTAAATAACATTAATAAGATAACAACAATACAAAACATAGACAATACCTGGGCACACATTTCCCGAGAGATGTATAGTCTCCGGGTCCGTTATATCACAATAATCTTATTTTATAATAATAAGGACATGTAAAGTCTCCAGTGTCAAATGATATTATATTTTCCTTTGAAATATGCTCTTGGTTATACTTGGCAAGCTTGAAAATTTTGTTGTTTCCATAGAAATCTTTGCAACTTGACCACGCTTAAAAGTGAAGACTCTTGTGCTAAGCGATCATTTATTTCAGATCTTGAAAATAGACTTGGTTTACATACAAAACTTATAAACCAGAAAAAATGAATCTGTATTATTGTCATGTGGTTTTAGTAAATAAATGCCTGATTACTGATAACTAACCAGCACATTGACCCGCAACAACGCACGAAATCTAATCTAATAACTAAGATTAGTTTTGATTACTATACTATAATATTCTTCACATGTCCACTACCAACTAAGGAAGAGCAGTGCCGCTTAGCACAGGTATTGAATACTTAAAAATTCTGTCAAAAAATTCATTTTTTGTACAAGTTTTTAATGCCGACTGTACTTTTCTGTATACCGTCATCAACTACTCATTCTAAAGAACCCAAACTCAACGGGTCTTCTGTCTCCATCAACAGATCAGCTCGATGGTACCATAATATTGAACTGTCATCAAAACTATACTTATACCCAAAATTTCAGCTCAACCGGTCACCGGGAAGTGGGTCAAATTTAACTTGCAATATTTGGCCCATAATACTAACAGGGCAAGTTATTATAAAGATTGTAAAAAGAGGCGCCCTCAAATAATAATTGTAAACCCGTCTGTGACTGAATGAATGATTTATTATTAAGTATTATTATTATAGTCAGGTAGGTAAAGTTAATAAAGGGCACATGTTAAGCTTCATAATAATGTTATTTAGTCATGAACCATGAAAGCCATCCACCGCTGGACATAGGCCTCTCTGAAAGAGTGTCAATGTGACCTGCGCCATCCGCATTTCTATTCTATTCTATTCCGCATCCAGCAGTCTCTTGCAACCTTTACCAGGTCATCCATCCACCTTGTGCACCCACTCTGCGCCGTCCGGTATGTAGTATTCAGTATCTAGGATTATCAGTATTGTCACACTCATTAAGGCACTGTTCCCACCGCCCGGCGACGAGCGATGAGCTATCAGCGATTTTCTCGCCAAAGAAACGAACAAAAGATAAGCTCTCCCATGTAAATAAAAGAGAGATATATATATATTTATAGTTCATCGCGGTGTGAACAGCCAGTGATGAACTAAAAATATATATCTCTCTCTTTATTTACACAAAAGCGATTAATCTTTTGTTCGTTTCTTGGGCTAGAAACAAGTCGATAGTTCATATTTCACTCGCCGGCGGTGGGACCAGTGCCTAATACAGTGTTTATTTGTATTGGATACATTCAGGCTGTGTCTCAGCCTTCCTGCGGCTACAACTGCTGCCGGTGAGTTTTGGTTTGACACATCATATTGGGACACTGAGGATTTTAATAAATGTTTGCCAATGCACATTGTTGAGGCTTAATGCTAGACCAATATTTGGATTAAAATCAAAACTATGCAGAAGATGTTAGTTAGTATATTTAAATGCCAAACCCAATGGTAAATCGTGCTGGACAGGGTCCACTTTGTGACCAGAGGGGTAGTAATGTAACGTTTTGAACGCGCGTTAGGTAGATCCAACTGTCATCTTTCCATGTAAAAATTGACATGTAGATATACCTAACGTACGTACAATGTGTTACACAACGTAACAACGTAGGTACAAGGCCATTTCTTTGTCATTTTGTAGCACTTTAAGGTCCGGTAAAACTGCCTTACTATAACACTATAGATGTCTAGGACAACTGGGTTTGTCACGCCACTTTCATCGTACATTCCACGTTCCATACTCGATATGCATTTAAAGGAAGCTGGGTCACGTCTTGGTCTATAGGTTTTGAGTTGGTCCTAGGCTGAAATGGTGAAATCCAGATGATCCAATAAAATTCGTTGTTCGTTGTTCACTAGTCGAGTTGTGAGTGACAGTTCTGACTTCTGACGTTCAGTAAGTCAAGTGCGTTTGCGAAGTTTAGTAGTTATTTAAATCGGCGTACGCACACGACACTGTTTCATAAGAAACTTATTTTTATACTTTACATACGTTACTTTACTTTACTCTGTTTGAGTCAATTCTTACATTTTGTTTAACAATTACAAAGTTGATAACGTAATAATTCGCTGAGCGGAAGTCCTTTTCTTTTATTAAATTAATTAGTCGTCCTGCACATTGTGTGTCAATGGCTGTCTTTATAAATTTGTCTATCGGATACGTTCGGAAATACGTCGCTATTGAAATGATTATAATATATTTTCGGACTTCAAAATAAAGGCCGCTCCACATTCACAGGCGTGAATCGCGGCGCAAATCGCGCGTGAACTCTTCGCTGGCTCCACATTCGCAGTGCGCAATTTATCTGGCGTTTGTAAGCTTGTGCTTTTACTGGGGCACTATACAGTACTTGTAGTTCAAGGGATTCATTTTTAATTAAATAATTCCAACAATCGTCGTACAGAGTATCAGTATACTGCTTGTTTTGCACGGCGTGACGTGACGTAATGTCAAATGTCATTCAACTAATCAACTTTTTAAAAATGCAGAATACTTATTGTAGATTATTCTAAATATTCTATTTTATTTAAAATAACACTTTTTGGGGTAAAATACACACTGAGGTACTTGTTTAGGTGTGTGTGTTAATAGTATTATTAACCACTTTTCAACATTTACGCAACAAACCTACTGTCGGACGGCCAAGGAAGGTCACTAGTAAGTAAGAATATGAAGTGACCTTGATTATGCCGACTGCCGTGCTTCCGACATATTACTATCTACACGGGCCGAATCACGCGCAGGCCGGCATGCAATCCTGCCGATATCGGCCCGTGATCAAACTGTCAAACGAGTTGTGCTGACAAATTGCATGCAAATCACAACCACAGTTTGTGATGGGGAATCCACATTATGTGATTTTACTCCAATTTGTCAGTACAACATGTCGAAATCATAATTGGGTGTAGCGTACAGACGTAACAACTGCATTTACAATTTCATTCGGTGTGCCCAGTTAACAGTAAGAAGGCGAAAATTGCCGATTCAAACGGTCCTGCTATGCGGACTGCAAGATTGTTACTAACCGATGGGATAGGGCAAGACAGCACGTCTAACATGGGAAGGCCGCGACATACTCTCGATTTTTCTCGCACTATACCTCTTGTCCTAAGTGTTCTAATAAGAGAGAGACGGATAGTGCGAGAAAAATCGAGAGTATGTCACGGCCGTCTCATGATAGACGTGCTGTCTAAGGCCGTTTCATGATAGACGTGGTGTCTCGCCCTATCTCATCGGTTAGTAAGTAGTAGTAGTAGTAGCTGCGTCCTGCTCACGCGCCAAGCCATCGCAAGCGTATAAACGCGGCATTACGTCTGTACGCTACGCCCAATTCTGACTTCGACATGTTGTACTGACAAATTGGGGTTTAATCACATAATGTGGATTGGCCATAACGTTCCTTAGCACCAGAAAAAAGGTTCTCATTTTTTTCGCTGCGCCAATAATTTTAGTTTTTCTGAAAACCGTCTGGGGATGGACTCATATTTCAGCATCCATGACTCCTCCTACTGCAGCCAAATAAGTTTTCTAGCGGATTCTGGTTGTTATGCCTCATCCATATCGATTGAATGCAATTTTTTTAGGGCTTACAGTGTCAAATATTAAAACAACATTCTTTAATATATATTTATTAAATTTCATTTAAATTAATTTGAATGAAATTTGTAAGAACTAAACCACTTGGCTGCTCATGCAAATTCCTTGGTCCAAATTATGATTTTCTTGCAATTTGTCAGGACAACTCGTTGGACAGTTGGATCAGCATCGCAACATGCCTCCAGACGATAGCAATTAGTACTTAAGCCCTTTTCGAACGTGGTAGATTAAAACACCCAAATTAAGGACGATGGAAATTTCAAATGTCGTAAAGGACAAATGCCTAATTTTTAAGGGGAGCCAAAAAACAAAACTCCATTTAAAAAAAATATATAACTTTGAAACTACTCATCCTATAAAGATGAATCTTAGATGTATACTTTTCAAATAACGTCATCTACACTAACCTATTAGTCGCATAGCAATAAATGCAGTAGTTTAGAAAATAGTGTCCCTTACGACAAAAAAATATGAAGAAAATGTGTGTTACGCGTCTGAAAAACAATATTTATGTGACAAAATCTCTTACGCCTTCCAACTAAATTATAATTTTATGTCGTAACTGCGTTAATACTAACGTCTACTACGAATTTCTTGTTGTAAAGTCATTAAAGTTTCGAGGTAAGTGAAGTAAGTACGTAGTTAACTGTATGGAAATAAAGATTTTACAACTATATTTATTGATTTCTAAGCTTTTCGGATGCGGGAAAGTATAAAAATGTTATAAGTCTGATTAATGTTTTTATTTTTCCAAATAAATGTGTGGAAACAATTAAACATAACGAAACGTAATGAAACAAATTTGTGCTATAAGCTACATCTTACATTTATATAACAGCACTACAAAAGTAGTATTCACGAGGCGTTCGAGATTTTCCATAAGAAATTCCACAGGATGTATTTATTGACCTTATTGAATATTAGAGCGCCTCGAACAGTTGTCTCGAGAGTGGGTTTCAAGCAGCAGCTGCAGTGCTATTATAAGCTATTCAAAATCACAATCAAGATAATCAAATGCTTAACTAAACACCTACGGTCTTATTCATAAAAAAACCTTAAAACACCGTTGATCAACGTTTTAGTTAAAACGTTCGCTAAGCCTAATTGACGTTTGTTAAAAAGTATGATTTATAAACCTCCACTAAGCCTCCGCTAACTAGTGGGCCGTTATTTGACAGATTAGAAATGTTATGTTGCCGTTCTGGGAAATCATAGACCAAAATATGTGATTTTCGATTTTAAAAAAAGTTTGACAGCTTTAATACCGGCAAAATTGTAGGTTATTTTACTCAACGAAGCACGTAAATAACATGAAAACTACTAAAAACCATGTGAATACGTGACGCTGGAAGACAAGGTAAGAAAGAAAACGTATTTACTCAAATTTGGCATTAAATATGAAGTTAATTACCTAATGCTTAATTTACAATTTATGCATTTTTCCTCAGATTGTGATACGGGTGTTAGTTAAAGAATAATAATATTATGCGGACTGCCGCACCCCGGACAATTGCTCCGTTATACAGTCAGTGGCTCCTTGAAGCTGGCCGTAAAACGATGGCCCGCCATCTCGACAGGACTCCACTGAATCCAACGGCATGAGTGCCTGGTTGCCGGAGAAGTAGGTCGTCGATGTCATCGAAGTCGATTAGGACACGGTTATCCAGGTAATTACCTAATATAACTTTTTGTTATACCTATGTGAATTGTATGGATGACGTGCGAATGTTGCCGTATTCGAACGTATCAAGGAATCACCCGCTCTGCGGTATCTGTGCTTTTTTCAAACGTTTCATTAATGTCAAACAAACGAAAACTGACTCCAACAACTAAAATGTGAATTGAATGTTGTTAAGAAACTTTCACGATGATGTGATGTTTGCTGGTTAGTGCTGTTATTATTACCTATTAACTGAAAAGTTGAACCTGTGCTACAATATACATGGAGCCCGGTTTTCATCAACAAGTAAACATTCTCTCTTAATCCAAACAAAACGCTATAATATGAGGCAATGTTTTTATGCAAACAATAAGAGGTACACAATTTATTCATGAGCCGGCCAACTTATAAACTAGAACTGCTCAGTTTCTTTATTAAACATGCAGGTGGTTCACAGGGATTGGTTATTTATTATTTATTTTATTTATTTTTATTTTATTTATAGACACAAAAAAAAAATAACAAAAAAATACTAGCTAAAAATAAAACTAAAATGTATGAACATTAACATATAGTTGAACATCATGTTTTATTTTTTCAGATTGAAACAATTCCTGCTTTTGAGGCTGAAGTACCCGAGCCACAAGTCCGGAGAGCCCGCCAAGTGCCATCTAGAAGAAAGAGAGGTATTTATTTATTATAATATAATATAAGTTTAAAATAATAAACAGCCTTCCTGTGCTATTTATATTTAATATTGTTTTGTTTTTAATTTCAGATCTGTGGGTGGGCGCAATGTGCTGAAATTTAGTGCCGATTAGAACTACACAAGATCAAAGTGGAGAATGAAAGAAGAGTCATTTCTTCTTCAATCTGCATCCAGCAGTTTGAAGAGTACTTGCTTTATATATTAGTTGGTATTAATTAAAATATGCAGTAAGCGAATTGTGTTTAATTTGTAATAATTAATCTTTTGACAATTGTACTGTACAACAACAATTGAGTCAACCTATTTTCCTTGTAAAGTTAGGGGTATTAATATACATACATACTCGTAAATATCTGTACAGGCTTTATTGATAATGACAAAGGTGAGTACATACAGTAAGTGTGAGTTAGTAACCCTGACTGTACTAAATCGTATCTGGAATAAGGTATGGTTATATTATTAAAACTTTCACTGCCAGGAACTTGCTTAACGGGTGGGCTTGCCACTGTTATACCTATAGGTTAGGGTATCCACCCTATCCAGCCACTACACACAGAAGGTGAGTATCCACCAGAGCTGTGCGCTATGCTCTGGTGGATACTAACCCTAAAAATGGTACAACAACAGTGCCACACAAGCAAACATATGACCCACCTGATGGTATGAACAGAACCCACAGTGTAAAACCGAGTAGGTACCTATCTATGTATCTATAGATCGTTGAATCCACGAGGACGCGCCCCAATGAATACGCTAAGGTCAAACTAGTTTGCAATGAGATGCTGGGGTGCGTCCTCGTGGATGATACGTAACCTACTATGAACAGCGGCAGTGGCAGAGCGGAGGTCGGACGGCATGTTAGGTACTCTTTCATACAAGTTCGAACCTTACGAGGGATAGATAACGCCACCGACCTGCGCTGCACCGCTCCGCGTAACCTCTGCTTGCGGGTTAAGTAGCAGTTTTATTTATTAACCTACCTCCTGGGCATTCCAAGGAATAAAATCCCTTTCGGTTGATGAAACATTGCGCTGCATGGCTGCCATTCTTTTGGTGTCAGGCCACCACGTCTCCGGTCTTTTGTAGGTCCGCTCTCAGTAGGCGCACAATTAATTACATTATACCTATACGTTCATTAATATACGACACTTAATACGACACGACGACCACACACGATAAGTTTATTCACATTCACCCAATGTCACTGATAACTTTAGAACTTGAAATGCGCGTGCATGGTGTTCCCGCTATTCTTCGTGCAGGAATTACAATTTTAATCGAATCTATAACTTTTTATATGCAAAATCTCATTTATTTATCTGGTTACATCATTATAAATTGACAAAATCAGCTTCGATAACATAAAAACATTCAAAATCGTATTGCGAGCTTCCTCGAATACCGGCCGTCAACATCAGCTGTTTTCAATTTGGCGGCCATTTTTTCCTTAAAATGCAGATAAAACAGGTTTAAAGAAGGGTCTACCGTTCGCTAAGTTAGCGAGTCGTTAAAATGGGCTTGACGGACCGATCTGCGTTAACTGACGTTTATGAATCACGTTTTTGCGAAACAGTGCTATAGGCTCGCTATAGCACTGATTTAACTTTTTATGAATAAGACCGCTAGTGTTCTGCATCAAGTCAGAAACAGGTGTATTTCTTTGTTACATGTACATTATTGGTAACAAGTAAAAAGTACACACATCTAAATAACATTATAATTATGTGCGTCATACAGATTTTAATATTTATTTGAAATCTGTATGACCTTCATAACTAAAAGGAACTTTCTACACGAGTATCACAAGTGAATTCTTTTGTATTTTAAGATTTAGATCAATGGGAATGTCATTTCTTTTTAGTGCCTTACAACATAGGAATATCAAAATTATTGAGACATACGACCTTGCGCTTAAGACCACGAGACGACAAGAAAGTATATTTGACCGATACAACACAGTATTTTAAATACAAAGCAGTTACGACAAACTTAACCATCTCACAACTTTTTTATTAGGAGTATGTATGTATGTATGTATGTAAGCACTTTATTGTACACAATAACAGGTTAAGGAATATACATGTCACACAATAGATCAAAGTACAAAGGCGAACTTATCCCTATAAGGGATCTCTTCCAGCTAACCTTTGAGCAATTGAGAGGAAGGTAGGTAGAACGAGATAGGCAAACTTATACCGTGTACAAAAACAGAGAAAATAAAGCAAATCCTAATTAGTATTAATTCTAGACAAATAAAAACATGCCAATACGTATATAAATATACAATATAAAATATAATACACACTAACATATGTTACATATATATCGCAAATATACAATAAATAAATAAATACTATATTCAACCAATTCACAAGTCATTGGAAAGCCACAACTTCTTCAAATTCATCTTAAGTGACGCAACAGACTGCGACTGTCTCAGCGACAGAGGCAACTCATTCCACAATTTAACAGCGCGCGCAGTAAAAGATCTGGAGTATGTTCGCGTCTTTCTAGACGGTACAGCAAGAGTAAGGTTAGTACTCGACCGCAAGCGGTGGCCACTGCCGTCTGCCATATAACTAAACCGCTCAGAAAGGTAAGGAGGGGAAGTAGGGCTGAACAGTGTATTGAAAAGTAATGACAGGATATGCACATCCCTGCGCCGGCGAATCGGTAACCATCGAAGCTTAGAGCGGAATTCAGAGATATGATCATACTTGCGTAGACCAAATACATATCTGATACATACATTTTGTAGACGCTCCAGCCTATCAAGGAGTCGTATCGAAAGACCGATACTACAGACGGATAGAAAAAAATATACTGATTCCAATGGTATATTTAGTGTACTTACGACAAAATGTCCTTTACGACATTTGAAATTTCCACCGTCGATATATTTTTTAAATTTCATTTAAATTAATTTGAATGAAATTTGTAAGAACTAAACCACTTGGCTGCTCATGCAAATTCCTTGGTCCAAATTATGATTTTCTTGCAATTTGTCAGGACAACTCGTTGGACAGTTGGATCAGCATCGCAACATGCCTCCAGACGATAGCAATTAGTACTTAAGCCCTTTTCGAACGTGGTAGATTAAAACACCCAAATTAAGGGGTTTTAACTTAAAATAAAATGAAAAAGTACGTGCAAATAAATGATATCAGTATTATTTTTAGTAATAATAATTTTAAGTATGAATTTTTGAAATTGGTCAATTAAATCCAGATATTACATTCAAACTTACAAAGCTACAATCTCGGTTTTTTCGTTTATATAATATTACTAGCTGCCCACGCAGTTAGGGTAGCAGCAAAGAGGAAAAGTCTGCGAGGTTGCAGCTAACCAAGTTTGTGTTTTGGGTGATAACCTTATAAAAAAAATGTCACTTGTGTGTATAATGTAGTTTCTGGAAGGTTATAGGCTATATTATATACCCGCGAAGCTGCGCGTGCAGCTAGTTTATGTATTAAAATGATGTTATTTCTAGGTGAAAGTAATCAAACAAAAGTCTGCTGCCACAACCATTTATTCACTGACATCCCTTTGCATCATTCCATTTTAAACTACACTTTCACCGAGTGTTAATATTAAATCACATTCTACAAAGTGGTTTCGATGTGCGCAATTAGCCCTATTTACACAAAGCAAACTACACTGGTTGCTCCCCTAAGGGCTCTCAACACCTGGTTCAACGCGCAGGGCCGAGCCGCTATGCTATCGCCGAGCACCAGTCTTCAACCATTCCAGACTATAACAGCCAGATTCCAAATAAAATTAGAACCGTATCTGGACACCTCCTAAAACAGATATTATTCGTGGTTAATTAAGTTAGAGCGGGTCGCCCAAGAAGATCATACTAGTGCGTTTGACGCACACATGGCAAGCTGTACACCACATACCCAGAGAGAATTGCTGGCCCGCTAGAAGACCTCTCTGTAACTAGCCCCGCTGTCAATCTCCAGAGAGGTGTCCCGTCTCTTCAAACAAGGCTACTAGGCCCCCAGCTTCATGAACGTCTGTAATTACTGTATGTGTTAGCAAAATTACAATAAACATATATTAAAAACAGTATGTTGTTGGCAAGTGGCTAGCTGCCATTGGTTCTCGGTTCATATATTACAGAAAAGCCTGACAGGGCCACTATATGCGTACAATATAGTACTTTAGGATGGATAAAGGTCAATTATATGTAGGTTCATTGTATATTATTACTGTACAAAATACTTTTTTATTTTTGCCACTGTTTAAGCATCGGGGGTTACTTCCCTGCCTATGAAGCTGAAGGTTCTGGTTTTGAATCCCGGTGAGGGAAAATATTTGTGTAATGAGCATGAATAGTTCTTTATGAGTAGGTATTGGACATTTTCTATGTATTTAAGTTATAATATCTATTCAATATATTAAATACTAGCTTCTGCCCGCGACTCCGTCCGCGTGGAACTCGTTTACATCACAGCTCCATACAAACTTTCACTTCCCCATTTCACCCCCTTAGGCAATGATTTCGGGGATAAAAACTATCCTATGTCCTTCCCCGGGACTCAAACTATCTCTATACCAAATTTCACCTCAATTGATTCAGCGGTTTAGCGTGAAAAGGTAACAGACAGACAGACACACTTTCGCATTTATAATATTAGTATTGAAGTATGGATGGACGGTACGGATACAGTATGGATAATGCAGTCTAGTACCCGGTCATAACTCTAGCCATATTGAGCTTACTATGGGGGTTGGATCAAAGCACGGTTATCACAAAAACGCGCGAGCTGTATCGGGGCAAGATATTCTATTAGTCTGTTTCTAAGTGTTTTAATTAGAAAGAAACGGATAGTCTATCTCGCCGCGACACAGCTCGCGCGCCGTCTTGTGATAACCGTGCTCGTAAAAGAAACTTAAGAAGAAGAAAACAGAATAACTGGTATCGACCTCAGCAACGAGATGGCTGCGAAAAGAAGAGAGGATCATAAGAATAACATAAATAACATACTCACATTGTTATGTTCCTCACAGACGTATAAGTTCCTTTTTCGGCAATTCTTCCGCAAAGATTGGCACTAATAGTTGATTGTAAATACTTTGGGATGCTCAAATACGCCGAAAAAGTTGTCCAAGAAGCAATTCCAAAGTAGCCATAACACTAATAAGTAATAATAACAAAATCGCGAACAATTGTATAATTCCGTGTTTGACAGAGACAACAGTCAAGTGACAGTCATTCGCACAGACTAATAAGCGATACTGTCTTCCGTAATGGCATCTCATTTCGATCTCCCAAAAGATATTCCCAAAAGAATTTAGTAAATTAAATAAAAGAGCACTTTCTCAATCTTTAAGACGTGGATTGTCGAAATCGTCTCGAATCTCGTCAAAAAACTATATCTGGCCAAATAATACTTATTATCGATAAAATATTTACACATGCGGGAAAGTCAATCCCTAGCTCGCCTGTTGGCCGGGCGTCTTCACGGGACGCTGTCATAGTGACGTTGGAGTTAGTGAATAAGGGTTTTTATTCACGACGTCCTGACAGGGTGATGTCAAGGGGCGCCGGCCTATAAACTAACGTCCGTCGGTTAGACGAACGTTGGTTGATTCGCCTATAGTAGACAAATTACGCAATTAATTTGGATAAAATGGATATCATGAGGTTCTGTACAAAATGTTTGCTTGGTTTAATGCCATTCCAGCAGTTAAATCCGTTGCTTCGGCGAGATAAAAGAGAAAACGTTAGTGAATGCCGATATACCGTCCAAGCTAACGTCGCCATAGGTGAGAACGCGTTTTCACCTACGTCTCGAGATAAACGCTGCTTAAAGAATAGCTATGCTGCCCTGCCTTCCGTCATCGTATTACGACGAACTTTGTGTGCTTCCAAAAAAACAAAAGAAATCCCCCAAACCAATTAAAGTTTTCAGAAAAAAATAACTCCTTATCTACCCACGCAGCAATATTAGCTTTCCCGTTAGGTTTTTTTAACAGGTGTAATTTTCCTGCTCAATTAAAGTTTCTATGAAAGGTATCCGTTGTGACTCGAAAATTCACCATACAATTCTATGGATAATTTATGTGTCACAACAGATTTTGTTCACTTCTTCAGTTTGTAAGGCTAACTACGGACTAACCATACTAACTATTGGCCAATTTGGTCTTAAACCAGGGTATGAAATAAAAAATAAACATTTTAACTGGCGTTTATTACGAATATATTGTCAAGTTAGATTATGTCACAGGAACCGTAGCTACTTTTTGTGACAATGACATAAAATTCATGTCACGCTGTATACAGGATGTACCGAAAATGGGGTGTGAAGGGTATCGTGTTCTGATAAGAAAAAAAGTTCTTGGTACACTCTGTGTCATAATCATTAAATTCAAAACAACCATTAGTTTTACGTCGTAATTATCTGTTATAGAAAAATCCCCTAAGTCTAAGACATTTTTAAATATAAGGAAACGGGTCACTCACGCTCACGTCTATTGCTCGACATATATCGAACCAATACATGGTTCTTATTCGTGAGCACTTACAACGCCTGCGCGCTAAGTGCACTGCGCACTGGCTCACGAATAAGAACCACGAATTGGTTCGTAAAAAGTCGAGTAACATTCGAACTTAAAGACTTGAGTGATCTATTTCATTATACTTTATACCGTATCGAGGTAACATTATATTATTATTATATTGAGCCCGTTATGCCACACAGCTGAGCAAAGGCCTCTTTTTCCAACCATCGCGGTCTTGAGCAATGTCTGGCCAGTCTTTTAAAAAGCAGTCCAAGTTATCCCGCCATCGCCGACGAGGTCTTTCTGTTTTTAGTTTTGAGGCTTCCACTCTGTGGTCACTTTGGCCCACATCTCATTCGGCATGTGACAGACGTGACCACCCCAGTCCCACTTTAACTTGGTCGCCTTCCGAGCTACATCTTCTATCAAAAGTTAAAATAACGAATACTTTGAGAGAGGTAGGGCACAACAGAATGTCATCAGCAACATGATCATATCAGCCAAAAGACGTCCACTACTGCTGGGCATAGGCAGTTACACATAGGCATTAGGCATACCCTTAAGAGTGCCAAAGTGTCTCGCATCTCGCTCATATTTCAAGCAGCCTAGCTGTTGTTGTCCCATGCAGAAGACCCCCTCCTCGCTCTGCAGGTGGTTCTGTGTTCCTGATGGTGAGTAAGGTCACCAGAGCTGAGTGAGGGACCATCATTTGTCAGAAGCTGGCAACAATACGGATCTTCAAATCAATAAAGGGTTGCCAACGTGCTTGTCATTCTTCTGCAGTCGCAATTCGTATAACCTACGGTCTCTGGTTACACGGGCAGGCCGTATGCTAGTTTGCCACCATCGTAATATAACATAAATACAAACGAAAAGTTACAAAGAGCGTCTTGTGCGTAATGTTGGGCTTGAGTGAGATTAGACATTCAGATAATCTCCCGCCAGTACGCACGCTCCTATTTGCGCAATGTCAGCGCAGCGATTACTCGAACCTAATCGCAGTACACAGATTGTGAAACAGTACCCCGCGCACATTTAGGATATTAACCTTAATTCGATTGGCCAGACATCAGCCTTCGCAGCACAGCAATCGTTCAGCGGCCGTTTTCTGGGAATTGGCAACATAAAAAATTCAAGTTGGCCAGTTTTCTTGCACGTTTTTTGCCCTTATTGTTTGTGCATTATTTATAATCTTCATTAAAACATATATAAAGGGTTTTTTGTCAATGTTTGTATGTAATTTTTTAAGTAATAGCTGTCTGTTGAATCTTTGCACATGTTCCATTTTACATAAGCAGTAATGACATCACACACGATTTAGGCCAAGCCACACCGCATGCGTGTGCAGCACGTATGCGTCGACGTAAGCGTAAACGTGCCCAGCACCGCTTTCACACCGGGTTACGGGCTGTATTTAAAGGGCTGCACACACAACGCCTGCACACGCTGGTGCTCCGTAGCGTAACCAGCCACAATTTTGTTCACAATTCAAAACTTAAAAAGCGGTGCATTAATTCCTGTGCGTCATACAAGTGTAAACATAAGGTCACATATCGTATCATTCCCAAGCTTTTGCTTGGTCTAATCATCTTTTCTAATTTCATCGTCGTCATCATCAAATCATCGTTTTATTTGTAATTTACCACACAGCAACAACAATCCTTACTAATTCGACCGAAAAATCTGTCAAAGACATAGAATGTGTAAAACAGTTCCGACATTTATATATTACGTAAAGCAAACACTACCGAAATTGGCGTTTTCTGTGTACTACGTCCATACCCCGATGTGATTTGCGGTCCACTTTCTTCGTAAGCAGTATTTGATTGAATGTCGGAAGGCCGAGCCAGTTTCCCGCTGTGCCAGACGTTTAAGTGACGCATCGGAACCATTTAATTTATTTGCCGTACTTGGTTATCACTACGGTCAAGTAGGGTAAGAAAACGCGGGCAGAAAACGGTCAGGGGGGCTTTTTTCTATACCTTTTTCTTTATTTAGTTCGAAGTTTGATGAACAAATTTATCTACGTTTCTTTGTTTATATACGATAATACGCAGAAAATGTATAAGACTAGTTCCACGATCGATCATATAAATTACTTTAAAAAAAAACACGACATTCTTTTTGTTAATATCGTTAGTATCGTTGTTTTCCTAAAAGGAGGACAACTAACGCACGGTGTTTAATATTCTCATATGGAATATTTTAATAGACGCGTATTGTATAGATATAATGAATTTAACTACAAACTTAGTTTTGTGTGTGGTTAGACAGATAATCAAGTACCTACAGCATAATACCGTCCATGCGAAACGAAAACGAACTTCGTTCGCTTCCCTCTCTGTCGCTCGAACTACCAAGTGCGACAGAGAGAGGACAGGAGACACGCGAGCGAAGTTCGTTTTCGTTCCGCGCTATGTCCTCTGTGCTGAATTGACACACAGCTGCCAGCCTACTGATACTGCACCGAATCTGCCTTCTCAAATGCAGACTATGCCCATTGATAGGTAGTCATAAAAATTTAAGACCTTACCAAGGATTGGAGGGAGCCATTAGAGACAAAAGTCTCTACAAAATCCTTTTTATTTATTTTGCCTCCGCAAATATTGCCATCAAAGACCAATTTGGCAGCGTAAATAAACGAAAGAAATTCACCCAAAACGTACAAAAAGGCCGGGCACGTCAGTTTCAATTACTCTACTTACCCGTTGCAATCCTAGCTTGAAACAACATTTTCCTTGTCGCAATATCTTTGGGAAAAACTATTTTCCTGCTTCCAGTACGTAAAAGGAATTGAACACGAATATAAATAAAATCAAACAACAATGAACAGGTGTTGCCTGCTTCCGAGGACGGATGTACCTAATAAAATCACACCGAAATGTAGCACCAGGTATGTCTGCGATTTCAATACCTGCAAATACACCTATATAAAGTAAACGAATAACTAAATATAGCAAAAAAAGTTATAGGGGCCTTGATTTAGCTGCTGCGTGCTCTTGTGCACTGGTCGAAAAGTTTTGTTTGCGTAGCAGATGAGTGTTCAAAAAAGCGTATGTTTTATGTTTCTTTTAGGTCCCCATATGCAAAATCGTTGGTACTATCGATCTTTACACAAAAAATGCCCCAGATTTGACTATATCAGTTTTTTCTTCCAGTGCGTCATGTCATGACCATAGAAATAATAAAAAAAACGGCTAAGTGAGGGTCGGGCCAAGCAAAGTTTAGGGTTCCCTAGTTATCTGGCTGTCTTTATTGCATCGATACGCGCGCGCGGTGCGGTTGCGTCGTCCGAATTTGTAAGAAGATTGACCTTTCCAATTCAGACCAAGAAAATATACAGACGGAGTGTTACGAACAGTCTAGTGAAGCTAACCGGTTTTCAACCAAGCCCCATAAGTTTAGCACACGCTATTATTATTAAATCGCACAAAACTCGAAATAAATGATCTTGACAGCATTTCGACACGTGCTGAAGAGTTTTGTGCAATTTTCTTTGTATATGTGTGCGTGAGCGTGTGCTAAACTTGATGTAGCTTGGTTTTGTTTGTATGTAGTCTGGTTTCACTTGGCTGTTCGTAACGCTCCGTCTGTCTTTTTTTCTTGGTCTGAACTTTCCAAGTACATTTTTATTTTGGTCAATTTTCCTTTTAAATTCATCATATATACTACTGTGAATCTCTAAACTTAAGTGGCAGTGGGCGGGGCACATAGTACGTAGAACCAATGGCTGTTTGGGCGGAAAGGTTCTCGAGTGGCGACCACGTACCGGAAGGCGCGGCGTGGGTAGGCCCCACAAGGTGGACTGATGACCTGGTAAAGGTCGCGGGAGTCTGCTGAATGCGGGTGGCGCAGGACCGGTCACTTTGGTTTTCTTTGGGGGAGGCCTATGTCCAGCAGTGGACGTCTTTCAGCTGATATGATGATGATGATTTGGTATTGAGGCATTTTTTACTTACCTCGTTGTTGGAACTTAAAACGAAACGCAAGGCTTCAGCGGGGACTGCAGAGGAACGGAGGTGCAATCACCGTCCTTAAGATTCGCTCTGAACATCGCTTGTGACTAGACAAAATTTGAACTTTCAACGAGCAACTGATATTACCTATTTTTTTGCATCCTGTAAAGGCACTGCAGTTTTTCCAATTTTTCAACGACTTTTCATTCTACACGGTCCTTCAAAGAAGCCAAAATACCCGTAGTAATATAACTTTAATAAGCTCTCCTGTAAAATTCAATAAATGTCGCTTCAGTGGTTTTGCCTTTCCACCGTCCATATCGATAACATGCATGTTTATTTATGAGCTCGGTTTTTTTTTATTATTAATAATACCGCTTTAGTTAAGGTTACTTCATCATCAACACCATAGTTATAGGATAAGTTTATTGCTATCACATTCACTCAAGCGAATGTCAATATATTTTAGTATAGGTAGTTGTATTTCGATCATAGTCGGAATATTGAAAAATTTTTCGCCACGGGATTTGAACCCGCTACCTCTGGGATTCGTCTATTGCTCTTAACAAACTGAGCTACCGTGGGCTCCACTCGTGGCGACGAATCTTGACAATACCTCCACTCTTCTATTAAGGGACGAGAGGGAGAATTTCGTAAGCAGATGTTTCTGCTGAGTAAGCATTTACTGTAGGTATGTATATCCAGAAAAAAACTATGTAATAAGCATAAAAAATTGTACTATACACAATAAAAACTTTGGTTCAACTTAGTGTGCTAGCAAGTAGCATTAGTAGGTCTATTTGGCTCGACGTATTGGAATGATGTTGGAATGACATTCGCCGCCCGCCACTTTTACTTCCACGCAGCTCAGAACGAATATAATACGAATATCATATCAACACGTGTTGTCAAATAGACTTCTAGGTAAACTAGCTCTCGTGTTAATACTCACTCGAGGAAAACGATTTCCACACGCAGGGCGTATTGATTCTAATCATACTCAGTTGTTTTGTTTTGGTTAGTTCAAGTTTGAGTACTTGCCTGACGCAGTGGTCAGATATAATCATTTTAAGGTATGAAATTATTAGGTAAAAACATCAGGTTAAGCACCTAATATCATGAAGTTGTGTAACATCAATGTGTACAACATACGTGTCTACAATACAATACAATTCAAATGTATTCTTCGCTTGCCCGTTCAATAAATAAACATGAACAAGTTGTCTTCAGTCTGGACGAGAAGCAAATATAGTGACAAGCGAAATAATTATTAAGCTAGAATAAATTCATCTATCATGGGTAATTTTTTTTTTGTTAAATTCAAGGCTCGCGATGGAAAATTCTCATCTACAAAACCATGATAAGCCAATTTGGACATATGGCACACAACTCTGGGGCGCTGCCTATACAACCAACCTAATTATAGTACAAAGAGTGCAGAACATTATGGCACATTATGGTTCCTTAACTTGTCCCACCGCCGACGAGTACTCGCGCAAGTAAAAGCGAGTAAGAATTACTATGAGGGTACTCGCTACTCGCCGGCTCGCTCGCGCGAGTAAAAGCGAGTAAGAATTACTATGAGAGTACTCGCTACTCGCCGGCGGTGGGACAAGTGCCTAATGGTTCCTCAAACCAATACAGAGCTCTCGAAATTCTCAATGATGATGCACCCCGCTGGGTGCTAATGCTAACCCGTCTCGAAAACCACCTTTATCACATCTGCTTATAGCCATCAGGGCTCGGCAACAGGGGCAAGATCATGAACAGAAAAAAATATACAGGTATTTTTTTTTTGAATGAATGATCTGTCCTGCTTCTTTTGAGTATCAGCATCTTCGACTCAAGTTGACTCTTCATACCAACGTAATTTGGTTCTTTTTTTTTCTAGCAACTGCAGAAACTAGATCCTATCGTGTATACAAGCAATCGTTTATTCAAAAAAAAAAAAGCATTCCAAAATAAATACCACAAGAAAACATCACGCGTGTTATTTACTCATTTCTACATTCTTTCTGTTAAGTGATTTAATCATGTGATAGAATCAACGTCATTAATTATGGTTTTCATGAGTCATTTATTATCACAGGTTTGATATTTACTTCGCAAACAGTACACAAGACGCGGAAAGAGGTCATGAATTGTTTATTGCTATGTACTTACCACGGTAAAAGTATAGTTGGTCAAGAAAAGGTTCTTTTCTGTTATTTTGCTTATTTTGTTTACTTAACTGTATTCTCCATCCTATATTTTATATATCGGATTTATTATTGACTAGCTTCTGCCCGCGACTCCGTCTGCGTGGAACTTGTTTATGTCGTAGCTCTGTACAATCTTTCACCCCCTATTTCAACCTATTTGATTACGATTTCCGGGATAAAAACTACCCTATGTCCTCCGGGGCAATTTGCTCGAAGGTTAACTGGAAGAAAACCCTTCAAGGGATAAGCTCGTCTTAGTAGGAGGAAGTCCCTTAAAGCCGGACGGCTCCCAGTGCCGGACACTCGTACTATATCGATAACCAATAACGCGAGCGATTCGAGGGTCCCCTTTTACTTGTCCTTGAAACGCTCGAGATTTCACTATGCCATGTTTTATCCTACTATTTCTAGTTTGCCTACGATTCCTACTAATATTATTTGCGATAGCTTACATGTCTGGATGTTTCGATGTTTGTTACTCAATCACGCTTAACGGCTCAACCGATTTGAATAAAATTTTGCATGAAGATAGTAACTACAGGCTGTACATGGGTACACACAGACGAAGTCGCGGGCGGAAAGGTAGTGTACAATAAAGTAATGTATACATAAATGTACGTGCATTATCAGTCAATTATGATACATTCGTGTAAACTATGTTATCTTATCAGCCAAACGGCGTTCTGACGGGAACCCATATCAAGACTTGTCAGAGTAAGTATCTTCACTTTGGAGAAGTTTTCTAAGAACAGTTTAAGATTGATCGCTCAATGTAACACGAGTAGAATTAAATGGTCTCCATGTGCACAATTTATTTATGCTTTTCAGGGTTCCGTAGTCAACAAGGAACCCTTATTGTTTCACCATATCCGCCTGTCCGTCTTTGGCTTAGCTCAGTAAACCTAACTAACTACTAGATAACTGTAATTCGGTATGGATATATATGTATATCAATCACGGCGACAAAATCAGTGTTTACTTGCTACTACCATTTAAAAATCACTTTAGTGTTTCTTCCGTGTAGTGTGTTTTAAACACAGCCGTTATAAAATGTGTGGAATCCATTTTTTCCGACTTCAAAAGAGGCTGAGGTTCTTAATTCGTCAGAATCTTTTTAAGGCCTCCACCCACCGAACGCGTGTCGTGCGCGGCGCGTGTGCTGCGCGGGCCCGCTCAAGTTGTAAAGCATTGAAACTACACTTCAAACACACATCGAACGCGGTCTGAACGCGGGCCCGCGCTACTGTGTGATAGAGATAGTGAGATACATATTAAATGTGTTGGTAGTGAGAGAGATATGACGCGCGGGCCCGCGCGGCAACAGCGCGGCAGCGGCGCAGCATCAGCAACGCAGCAGCAGCGCGGGTCAGTCGCGTACCCCCGCGTTGCTACACGCCACCAGTTGCGGGGTGAATATACCGCTTCAACCGCGCCCGACACGTACCGCGCACGACACGCGTTCGGTGGGTGGAGGCCTTTATTTTTTCCCGATTTTTCATCGTCGCCTATTTGTAAAATTATTTTTGGTGCAAGAGTATCCTTTCCTGGCGATTCCATGGTTATCAGGTTAGGATCGTATGATAGGGCTCTGAACAAATCTAGGTAACTCTTAAAACCGGTAAGGGTATAAATATTGAGGAAATATGGAAATGTTCATGCTTGGCGAAGCACAGAATTGGTGTTAATGCTTTTTTTAAACATGCTCGTAAATGTAGACATTATGTTCACAAAAATACACTGCGAAACAAAACGTTACAGGTGTCACGAATGGACAGGTCGGTAATGGGATTTGTATAGGATATTGCCGGCATGTTTGCGCAATATCGCCTTCAGAATGTTTTTGAGACCACGGTGATGGTGAATGCTAACACGAACGGGTTCCGCACGATCATCAGATAAAAATTGCATCGAGAACAATATTTCTTTGCTATTGCTATTTCGCTAAAAAAAACGTTTTTTTTTTTAGCGGAATAGCAAAGAAATATTGTTCTCGTAATATATCTTGGACTTCCGCAAAGTAACGCCTGATTCAATAAATTATTTAAAAATTGCATCGTTTATGGACTGTGTCAAAATGAGTTAAAGCAGCCTTTTGTGCGTGATAACAGGCGTCAAAGTATAAAGCCCGGGTTATATTAGAGCAACGCCACGTGTCGCAATGCATGGGATTGCCAATCGGTTACATGCATTTAGTATGAACTTGGTTACATTAGCTCAGTCCCGCGCGTCGCCACGTTCAATACAAAGTAAGCGTTGCGACACGCGGCGTGGCTCTAATATAACCCGGGCTTTACGTTTCGGGCGGAACAACTCGAGAGAAATGTAAAGGAATTTCATACAAAATTGAAGGCGTAGGCCGGGTAGTTCCCCTTTCCCTTTTATTATTTATTTATTTGTGGCTCAGCATTACGGCGTTCAGCAATGAAAATTTATGTTTGATTTTTAATTTATTTCATTGCATATTGAGAAAAGCACTATACATACCTCGGCATGAAAAGGGGTTGTCAGCCTCATAATTATCCAGCCTCGCTACACTCGGTCGTCTATTTGTACTCGGCCGGTAACCCCTTACTTCCCGGCCTCGGTAGTAATGTACTATCGAATTGAATTGTACATTGCAGGCGCGTTCACCGCCCGCCGGGGCCCCCGCGACGTTGCCCTATGGCACCGGGCACAGCGACCCCTGATCACCAGTAGTTTTGTTACTGAATATGAGAATTTTACTTCTTTTTAATATAGTTTAATTTTTTTTTTGAGAAAAGCACTACACATGCGTCGGCCGGAACTAGGGATTTCCTGCCTCGTATTATATCCATCCTCTATCATACTTGGCAGACAATCATTTCCTTGCCGCCCATTGTAGTAAATGTATTAAGTGGGGTGTGTTATTTTATTAATGTTTCTTAAGAAAATTATTGATAGTGGGTTAATGGGTTTACTAATGTTTCGGCGAAAACTGTTAACCAAATGTTTAACTTCCAATCTATTTCTCCTTATTTTTATTTGGGCGAAATATTATTTCCCAACTTAACATTACGCACTGATATCATTTCCCAACTAATGATTTAATAAATTATTGGTAGGGGAATTATCCTTTGGGATTTCTTAAAGATGTCAATTATGTGTCTATACAAATGTATTTACTGGCATACCATACTTTTAGTAACATACTGAAATCTACATAATTATGTAAGTATTAGGAGAAAAAGTGTTCTTTGCCGGCGGCCGCTACCGCGGCACGTTCGCTTCGCTCGCTCGGCTCGCGCGTTGTAGGGTCGCGGTTCTAACCTATCAGTCCTCCTTGCTTCGCTCGTCGTCATACCGACACCGACCAGCCTTATAGTCTACCATAAATATTATGCTAACTGTACATTAATTATTACAGTAATTATCATTATTCTAAAGCAAATTTTATGTTTTCCAAAATTTGATGAATCATATTTCGCCGAAAAGGCAGTACACCTTGATAATGATAATATAATACAGCCGTCATTCTTTACTCACGCATACAAATATGGTCACCGTAAAGCCCGTGAGCATTTAAAATAGGATTCTGGCCTACATTTTTCTCTCACTCGCTCTTACTTGTTTTGAAAACGATTAAGTACTTTGGCATAATGCCAAAGTTGAATACTGTTCTAGCTCACAGTCTGCAGTTCATATGACACCAACTCTCCTATAACTAGGGTTGCACAAACTTCACGCCCTGTTTAATTAAGAGCGGGTTCTCGGCTATTTATTTATTCTAGTCAAGAGTTCCGTGCCCGCCGGTAATTGTGCCGTCTATTTGTAAGGGCTGTGTTTATTTGTATCCACTTTATTGGGAAGTGACGAAAAGTTTAACATAGCTAAGTCACGTTCGGGATCGTGTATCTCGTAAAAATACTCAAGTGAAAAAGGACTTTACGAAATGGGATTACGACTCAAATTACGAATGATGAAAACGCTTGCGACGATTGTGGTTTGACTCGTGTATTGATAGCGGCCGATATTTGATGCAGAGGGACAAACAAATATCCCTTGTGGAAATGGCAATATAATTTTATTGAAATGAAATAAATAAGTAATAAATATAAATATTAGGAGACTAGTCCGATAAAGTAAGTAGTAAGTTCAATAAGGCTTGCGTTGTGAGTACTGGGACGACAATGTATTCATCATCATCATCACCACCAACATCATCATCATGATCATCAGTATATTTAATAGATAGAAATACATAGCCAGCATCCAAGACTACATAACCTGGATTCAAACTCAGGACCTTCAGCTTCCTAGGCAGCGTTAATACCCACTAACTTAACCAGTCGCCATAGAAAGAAATGTCTTAGTACCACTTTTGAGTCCCAATATAAAAAATAATAGAGACCTTAAAAGTGTTTGGCCACCAAATCTGACAGCTGAGTCACGTTTATACGTTTCCAACTTTTGGAGCGCTTATCATTCTACCTCTTTTTTTATATTACGTCATTGGTTGGTTGCATCAAACCATCTCTATAGAAACGGGCGAATTATGGCGCGGAAAGAGGATAACGACAGGAAAATGTTCACCATCAACGCTTTAAAAGACATCGACGTGATCAAGGCAGCGCTGCAAAGTGCTGCCGAAGGCTGAGATCAATGGACGTGCAGGAGGGACAAGCGCCGCAACAAAACGTCAAACAGTATGTAACCTAATAAGTGGACAGCCCAATATACGAGGCTAGCTACAGTAAGTGGAGTGACTTTACTAGCGATCTAACAACAACCAGCAACAAGCTACTCCTATTTCATGTCAATATCAGATCATTAATTAAAAACCATGCCCTTCTTGAATACAATATTAAGACATGCCCCCTGATCATACACCTAATTATTGTGACAGAAGCAAATGTGAACGATCAGACAAAAAACCTGTTTCAATTAGACAACTATAACATGAACGCCAAGCTGCGAGATAAGAGAACAGGAGGCGGCATAATAGTGTACTCCCATAAAAGTGTAACGTTCCTGGATAGTGTAACAAAGACAAGCTCGTTTGAATGTCTATGTGGCGAAGTGTCCCTACCGAATGGCTACAAATCATATGTGTGTGCTATATATCGTCCCCCTAACCTAAATGTAGGTGCCTTCATTGGTGAGTTGGCCACTATATTAAGAAATTATCCAATTAATTACAACTTCATATTATGTGGGGATATAAATTTAGATATTAGTGTGCCTAGTCGAATGGCTAGCTCCTATCAAGACACGTTAGCAGAAATGGGCCTACAATGTTGTATCACGCAGTATACAAGGATCGAGTCAACAACTAGAGGCACATCCAAGTCATGTATTGACCACATATACCTCAGAGATGTAAACAATAGTGCAGGGACCCTACAGGCTCACTATGTTAGTTCCGCTGTAGTGCGTGATACAATTGCGGACCATTTTATTATCGGTTTTGCACTGGTTGGACAGTCAGCTAATCCAAAAACAAGTTACAATAAACTGGACAACAAATTAGTACAACAGGAGCTCGCCAAAGTCGACTGGGAACCCGCACTGCAACTGAGTGACCCAAATAGCATATATAACTTTATAGGTAAGCAATTTAACAATGTATATGATAAATGCACTAAGCAATTAACAATAGACGATAGAATAATGTAACGGCGTAATATTTTAATTTATTGGCATCGTGTAGCACTGCCTCTAAACATCAACACAGCATCTAAAAAGAAGTCTTAAACAGCTTTAATTGTGTTGTAATGAACCTGTGGTCTGTGTTGTCAGCTTAGGGAAAAATCCTATTTTTAAATATAAAATTGAGTTTTTAATGCAACTTGGTAGCAATCAAGATCTAGATAGGTATATAGAATTTTGTTAGTGAACTTACAAATTCCAAGTTTGAAAATGGGGCTAATTCTGAATTAAAGGAAATTACAAAGAATTAGCAATCCCCAATTTAATTTTCATATAAATTAATAGTAGCAGGTTTCAATTAGGTGAGATAAAAAATTAAAAGACAGTATTCAGGATTGGATAATTTATTCCACTGCAATACCAGAGATAAGGCCTGAGGGCCAGTGGGTTTCCCAAGATGTTCATGGGGCCATTTTTGAATTCGCGGCTGACACAGCAGCATCAGGTTTCTGAAGAAATCTTATTTCTGACCCATTGGTGGTCACCATTTTGGGAGCTGATTCCGTACCGGTGTCCTGAAAGGGAGAAGAACCGTGAGTATTAATTGTGATGGATTGAGTGTAATTCCGCGTGGCGCGAAACACGAGGAATTAGGTAGTAATCTGTTCTCTGGTCTTTTCAGGAGAGGAATTCAGCGAGGAGGGAGTTTCGCGATAGGAGGAACTATGAAAGTTATATAGTTCACTATTGGTAAGATAAACTTACCCATTTTGTGAAGGTTTCATGTCGGCGTGTAGTAGGTACCCACCGTTCACTAATTAATCCAATTTAATTATTTTCAGTGAACGGGAAATTGAGAAAGAAGGAGAAGGATTAAGAAAGTGTTTGTTTGTTGGAAATGCTTCTTGTCTAGCAGCTTCGGCATCGGGTCCCTCTAGCGAGACGGAGGAAGCTACCCAGTTTCAAGGTCCGCCTGCTGTCCGGTCGCCTTCCACAGCAGTAAATTCAGGTGTGTTCGCTCCAGTTCGAAACAGGCGTACCAAAAATAAAGATATAATTGTGTAAATAATTATAGTTAGAAATTTTATCCCTGGTGCCAATCCATTGCCATATTAGTATTTAAGAAGTACAGTGTAATAAAGGTGTAACTTACTCATGGTAGAGATTCCAGTCCTTTGGACCTAGTGTTACACGACCCAGCTCTATCCTTAGCACTCGAAATAGGTCAGGATTCATAGATTGAAAGGTTGACTGGTCTCGCCATGACATGCAAATTGGTGTAAGATATATACAGCTTCCGTTACAGTTACGGTGCCTTCCTGTGAAATAAAGAGTATAATAGTATTTGGCAATTGTTTCTTTCATATCCAAAGCTTTCCCAGGGTTTTAGCTTCATTACTGACCTTATTAGTTTGTTCTTATTTTTCTTGACAATTTTCTGCGACAGTGTTTTGAAGGGGCACATAGCCGGGAGGAAGCACTTGTTACAGTGGCGCCCAACGTTAAATCTTTCTTTTTTTTGATATATTTTCACCCAGGGAAAGTTTTATGGCACTAGAGGTTTTGTGTAATTTCGTATAGGAATCACCTGTGAACTCACCTTGTGTACATAATTGTGTTCTTTATTTATAAACCCCTACTATTTACCACATTTGTGGCTGGTTTTAGGCAGTATTTCATTGGTATTTAGTAATATTTGATAACACATTGACAAATTTTGGAGGTTATTATAATTTGCTGACACTAGCATTTTGACACATGTACTTAAGCTTTTTTCGTTTTGCGACGTTACGAAATTCCGAATGTCCATTTGACATGTTTCAGGCGGAAAACCTTGTTTAAGCAGCCGTTTGGTTGAAATATTTCTGATTATTTTGAGAATATTAACAAAACTTGAGACAAATCTTTGTCAGCCATCTTGTGTACAAAACAATATTTACTTTTCAAAATTAACAATTGTAGATTTAGAATTATATTTAAAACTTAGATCCATTCTGCATTAAGGATAGCTTTATACATTTTCAGTGTTGGTTTCTTATGTTGTATAACAAAACTTACGGTGTATTTTGAGATACATTATCATATAGTTATACACTTAGGAACTAGAATAACAACAATCAGTAGCACTATTTAGCTTTATTACAATCAACATTGTTGGTTACACAGACATTTGGTTACTTACATTGTAAGGCAAAGGGATCAAATTTTATCATCAATTAATATTACAAACATGGAACGCCAAATTCAGTTTCATAGTTTGCTCAAAGATGAACTTGTTTATGAGGTACAAATTCGGTCTGAAACACCAGCAACAACTGTTGAAGGTTTGAGGAAGCAGTTGCGAGGTCTTATTGTTGAGGCTCCAAGCGAGGTCATACTGGACACTCCTTTCTCAGCAGAGACCGACCTTAACGTGATTTCGGAGAAGCTTTCAGAGTTATCTTCCTTGGTGGATAGGCACACTAGGCATAAAGATCGATACACCGCGAGTCGAACAAGGGCCTTAGCACACCACTTGTTCTATCGGTTGGGCCGGATAAAACCGGAATTGAGCGCTGAGCATTTGGCTATTAAGGCAGCTTCGCAGTCCAGATTGGAGGCATTGTTGGTTAAGGTAGACAGTTTTAATCCAGGATCAGCAGTGTCTGGCGTTACTCCTGAAGCAATGACAAGCGACTTTAGAGATTTGCAATTACAGTGTTCATCAGACTTAAGTATTTCCAAATGGGGAGTCAAATTCAATGGTAGTACAGACCCGCGCTCATTTTTA
Source organism: Epinotia demarniana (assembly GCA_945867215.1). Taxonomy (NCBI): domain Eukaryota; kingdom Metazoa; phylum Arthropoda; class Insecta; order Lepidoptera; family Tortricidae; genus Epinotia; species Epinotia demarniana. The sequence goes on from OX244262.1 coordinate 6,730,405, forward strand.
GAGCGTGTTGAGGAGCTGAGGGAAGCAAATAACGTTCCAAGTTCAAAGTTATTTAGAGCAGCTCCACATTTGTTTGTCGATCAGGCTCTGATATGGTATCGTGGTATTAAGGAATCTGTGAACAATTGGAATGACTTAAAGCATTTGCTTTTGGATGAGTTTGAGCCTTGTGATTATGACCATAGACTAAAATTGGAAATTCAGTCAAGAACACAAGGTGATAACGAGCCAATTCATTTATATTTTGCAACCATGTCTGGTTTGTTTGGTAGGTTGAGGACGGCTTTATCAGAGGAGGCAAAGTTGGAGATTTTATTGCATAACATTCGCCCAATATTTACCCAACAGTTAGCCTTACTGGAGATTAACACGGTGGCAGAGCTTAAAAGTAATTGCAGGAAGCTAGAAGGGGCATTGCAGAGGGTTAAATTATTTGCAGAACCGCCCAAGGTTACTTCTAGTACACTTTGCAGTGAATACGCCTTCAAAGGGAAATCGTCCTCGGTAAATGCAGTTGCAGTGAACGGGAATGCGGCCTATAATGCGCCTAACCCGAAACCCGACACTTCGAGTTCGCAAAGAACTAACAATTTCTCATCGGCCGGTCGAGGCAATCATTATAGTGCTCCAGGTACGTCAGGGTCCTCGGGCAGCATACCAGTTTGCTACAAATGCGGCGGCACTGCACATAATTTCCGTTTTTGCAAACGTGCAAAGCAGCACATAAAACCAAATAATGGTCCGAATTGTCAAAGTGACGCGACAGATAACGGCAAATCGTGTGCGCAGCAGGGGAGCGTTCAAAAACCAAATACGCAAAATTCAAAAAAACTGATTGAGAACCGTAGCGATTTTAGCGATGAAATAAAACGCGATATATTAAATTCGATTGATAAGTTTAATAGTTATTCCTCAATCGCAACGGTTTATTTTGCCCCAAATAAAGAGGATATTCGACCTTACTTAAGGGTTAACGTAAATAATTTTGAGATTTACGGTTTGTTAGATTCGGGAGCCGGAATTTCTATTCTAGGTAACCAATCTCATTTGGATTTCATTAAGTTTGGGTTTAAGTTGAACCAAATGCACACGTCACCGAAGTGTAATGTGGCAAACGGAGTTGAGGTTGAGACAATAGGGTATATCTTTGTCCCCGTTACATTTAATAACATAACACATGTAATTAAGTTTATTGTGATACCCAGCATTGTATCAAACGTTATTTTAGGAGTGGATTTTTGGCAGTCCTTTCATCTGGCACCGGAAATATTTAAAAATATTGATTATATGGCTTCACCTGAAACTTATTTTAATTGCAATGGGTTAGATGCAAGACAGGTGCACACAATACAATCATACGACCATTTGTCAACGGCCGAAAAGGAACTCGCGGATGCCGCAGTAGCTAAATTTAGGGAAATTTCGTTCGAGGAGAAAGGTCTAGGCCGAACCAGCTTGATAGAACATGTGATTGATACTGGCGACGCTTTACCTATCAAAACGAAACAATACCCCTTGTCAGCCGAGAAACGCGCAGTTTTAAGTTCCGAACTCGACCGTATGTTAGCTTTAGATGTAGTCACACCCTGCGAGAGTCCGTGGAGTAACCCGGCTTTATTAGTGAAAAAGTCTAACGGTGATTGGCGTTTTTGTCTAGACTGTAGGAGGTTAAATTCGGTGACGAAGGGGGATTCGTACTCCATTCCTTACATACCGCAAATTCTGGACAGCTTAAAGGAGGCGAAATACCTGTCGTCGATCGATTTAAGCTCCTCTTTCTGGCAAATACCGTTAGCTGAGAGCTCGCAGGACAAAACTAGTTTTGTAGTAAATGGTCGAGGCTTATACAAATTTAAAGTCATGCCTTTTGGTTTGTGTGGCGCGCCTGCTCGTCAACAGCGTCTCATGGACACGCTGATTGACCATAATTTAACCAGTGACGTAGAAAACGGTTTAGTCTTTTGTTACATAGACGACATCGTAATTTGTTCGTCAGACTACCAGACCCACTTGCTTTTATTGAACCGTGTGTTGGCGAAGTTGAAAATGGCAAATTTAACAATGAATTTTACCAAATCTACGTTCTTCAGGCAGTCGCTGAAATACCTCGGATATGTCGTAGACGAGTACGGCTTGCGTACTGATCCTGATAAGGTGGCTGCCATTTTGAACTTTCCAACACCAACGACTTCGCGTGAGGTAAAGATTTTTCTGGGCACGTGCTCGTGGTATCGTAGGTTTATTCGTGATTTTTCAACGATAGCCGCGCCTTTGAATAAACTCACGTCGAAGGGTAAAAACGCACCAGCCTTCAGGTGGTCTGAGGAAGCAGAGGAAGCGTTTAAATCCTTAAAGAACGCCCTAGTAACGGCCCCTATCTTGGCAGTTCCGGACTTTAGTAAGCCGTTCGCCGTACACTGTGATGCGTCTTCTTATGGGATCGGTGGAATGCTTTCTCAGACTATCGAAGGACGCGAGCATCCAATCGCGTATGTCAGTCGCTCCTTAAATAAAAGCGAGTGCAACTACAGCGCAACGGAGCGTGAGGCGTTGAGCGTATTATTTTCAGTTGAGAAGTTTCAAGCGTATTTAGGGTCACGAAAATTTACAGTAATTACGGACCATGCGTCATTAAAATGGTTTATGAAACTTGAAAACCCGTCAGGTAGGTTAGCTCGTTGGGGTTGCAGACTGTCTCAATTTGATTTTGATATTGAGCACAGGAAGGGATCGCTTAACGTTGTGCCTGATGCACTGTCTAGGCTTATGACGGTTGACGCAGTAAACGTAACTAATGTGGTAAATGATGAGCCGGATGAATGGTATGACAGAATTAAAAGTGGATGCACAACTCATCCCGCAAATTTTCCAAATTTTTGCATGAAGGAGGGAAAGTTATTTAGACTTAGCCAGTCTAAGTATAACTTATTAAGAGAGTTTGATTGGAAGGAAGTGGTAAGAAAGGGTGACCGTAAAAGAGTTTTGCAGGAAAACCATTGCGAAGCAACTGCAGCTCATTTTGGTGTTTTTAAAACTCATCGCCGGCTGGCGTTAACATACTTTTGGCCGGGAATGTATAAGGATGTGGTCGAGTATGTAAAGGCTTGCGATACCTGTGCAGCCTATAAACACTCCCAAAAACCGACTGCAGGCCTGATGGGACAGCCAAAGGTATGTCATCGCCCATGGCAGGTAGTTAGCATCGATCTGGTGGGCCCCCTTCCGCGCTCTCGAAGAGGTTTTACCTTTTTGTTTGTGGTAACATGTTGCTTTTCGAAATTCACACTGCTATTTCCGCTTCGCCGCGCCACAAGCGCTTTGGTGGCGAAGACTTTTGAAGAACACGTCATTTTAACACATGGTGTGCCTGAAACCGTAATCACTGATAACGGAGTGCAATTTACGGGATCAGGGTTTAAGCAGTTGATAAAACGATACAATATACCTAACCTATTTTACGGACCGCGTTATACCGCCCAAGTAAATTTAGTTGAACGGTACAATAAGACAGTGATGATTTCCGTAGCGTCCTACGTAGAGGACAATCACCGAACATGGGATGAAAAACTGCACCAGATTAGGTTTGCGATAAACAGTGCAGTAAACGAGTCCACAGGGTTTTCTCCATTTTTTTTAGTTCACGCTAGAGAACCAGTCATCAACGGGTCCTTTTATAAGGACACCGATCAAAGGTACACCACAGCTGTTCCTAGGGATGAGTACGCAGGTCAATTTGGAATATTGAAAGACATATTTGAGCAGGTTAGGTTACGTTTATTAAAAGCACATGCAATTAACGCAAAATATTACAATTTAAGACGCCGTTCGGCGAAGTTCTCGGTTGGGGACATTGTTTGGAAGCGTACGTATGTACAAAGCGACGCTTCAAAGTTTAGAATGTCAAAACTTGCGCCCAAGTATGAAAAATGCAGGGTTAAAGCGGTTTTGTCTCCTTTAGTTTATGAGCTCGAAAGGATGGATGGTCATCCGATTGGCTCGTGGCATGTTAAAGATTTTAAGTAGGCAGTTGGTGTAGGGTTATAGGTGTGAAGTTGTCCCTGGACGTACGGCCTCGTGTTTGTGAGTGCGTCGCCGTGCCGCCAGGGCCAACAACCACGGACGCCTAGAGTAATGTTATCTCTGGACGTACGGCTCCGAGTTCAATACGAGCCGTCGCCGTGCCGCCAGAGTTAACTAATTATTACTGCCAAATGTGAACATCTTAGTTACGGTTATTAATCGCAAGTAGTGTTAAAAATATTTTGGAATATTTAATCACGAATTTTGGAAGGTACGTGGTGAACAGGAGCTACTGTTTTACTACTCATGTGTGTTTAGATGACGAATGAATGATGTAAATGGGAATTTGACTGCGAAGTATGTTAGGTGCGATCAACCTGTGCTCAATACCAGGATCGGATTAATTAATCTTTAATATGACCTTATTCCCCTTTCATCCATGAGAGGAGGCCTGTGTGCACACTAGTGTCACATTTATAGGCTAGTTTATAAATGCTTGCACTATATCCTGTTACGTAATGTCGGTGACGTGTAGTCTCCTGCTTCGCCTCCTTTGATGAGTACCCAAGTGGTACAAATTCTTTTGCGCACTTGCTTTGTCTACGTGTGGTCAGGTGCCTGACAAGTGCCTAAATGGTGCTTGTTTTTTTTTTTAGCTAACATATTTCTCTTTCGGCTGAGACTTGGAGACAAAGAGTTTTTTTTTCATTCTTTTATACCCTATGCCCTAAATCTGGGACAGGGATATTTTCTCGGATATGGACTTTTGCCCGGGCAAGCGGAGATTGTGTTGAAGACTGCTGAACATAGGCCCTGGCAGTTTGAGTTAGCTTCTGCAGCACAACTTTAGGTTGTGATGCAAAGGCTAAAGGAATGTTTACCGGTATGAAGGCAAATAGGTTAGTTTAGGTTAACTTTCCCACTTATTCGTGGGTTCGATTGGATCCTTTGTGTTTTTTCTTTTAAATTGTTTTCTTAGTAACCCGACGGGTTGGTTTCTCTTTAGAAAAGAGACTGTGGTAACGTTTTGGGGTAGGTTAGTGATCCCCAGGGGATCAACCTCGGCCTTATGGGCCACATATATATATATTTTTTTTTTTTTTTGGTTGTTTGAAGTTTAGGATAAGTAATTGGTCTTACCATTTCTCTAAATATTGGTTGTTATTTTTTTAAGTTGTTGTGGCAGGTGCGGAAAGTCGCTGAGGACAGCGAGCGGTTCACCTGCGTTGAACCTTTTCATCGGGGGGGGATGTATTGTAACGGCGTAATATTTTAATTTATTGGCATCGTGTAGCACTGCCTCTAAACATCAACACAGCATCTAAAAAGAAGTCTTAAACAGCTTTAATTGTGTTGTAATGAACCTGTGGTCTGTGTTGTCAGCTTAGGGAAAAATCCTATTTTTAAATATAAAATTGAGTTTTTAATGCAACTTGGTAGCAATCAAGATCTAGATAGGTATATAGAATATTGTTAGTGAACTTACAAATTCCAAGTTTGAAAATGGGGCTAATTCTGAATTAAAGGAAATTACAAAGAATTAGCAATCCCCAATTTAATTTTCATATAAATTAATAGTAGCAGGTTTCAATTAGGTGAGATAAAAAATTAAAAGACAGTATTCAGGATTGGATAATTTATTCCACTGCAATACCAGAGATAAGGCCTGAGGGCCAGTGGGTTTCCCAAGATGTTCATGGGGCCATTTTTGAATTCGCGGCTGACACAGCAGCATCAGGTTTCTGAAGAAATCTTATTTCTGACCCATTGGTGGTCACCATTTTGGGAGCTGATTCCGTACCGGTGTCCTGAAAGGGAGAAGAACCGTGAGTATTAATTGTGATGGATTGAGTGTAATTCCGCGTGGCGCGAAACACGAGGAATTAGGTAGTAATCTGTTCTCTGGTCTTTTCAGGAGAGGAATTCAGCGAGGAGGGAGTTTCGCGATAGGAGGAACTATGAAAGTTATATAGTTCACTATTGGTAAGATAAACTTACCCATTTTGTGAAGGTTTCATGTCGGCGTGTAGTAGGTACCCACCGTTCACTAATTAATCCAATTTAATTATTTTCAGTGAACGGGAAATTGAGAAAGAAGGAGAAGGATTAAGAAAGTGTTTGTTTGTTGGAAATGCTTCTTGTCTAGCAGCTTCGGCATCGGGTCCCTCTAGCGAGACGGAGGAAGCTACCCAGTTTCAAGGTCCGCCTGCTGTCCGGTCGCCTTCCACAGCAGTAAATTCAGGTGTGTTCGCTCCAGTTCGAAACAGGCGTACCAAAAATAAAGATATAATTGTGTAAATAATTATAGTTAGAAATTTTATCCCTGGTGCCAATCCATTGCCATATTAGTATTTAAGAAGTACAGTGTAATAAAGGTGTAACTTACTCATGGTAGAGATTCCAGTCCTTTGGACCTAGTGTTACACGACCCAGCTCTATCCTTAGCACTCGAAATAGGTCAGGATTCATAGATTGAAAGGTTGACTGGTCTCGCCATGACATGCAAATTGGTGTAAGATATATACAGCTTCCGTTACAGTTACGGTGCCTTCCTGTGAAATAAAGAGTATAATAGTATTTGGCAATTGTTTCTTTCATATCCAAAGCTTTCCCAGGGTTTTAGCTTCATTACTGACCTTATTAGTTTGTTCTTATTTTTCTTGACAATTTTCTGCGACAGTGTTTTGAAGGGGCACATAGCCGGGAGAAAGCACTTGTTACAATAACAAACAAAAAGTGTAATTGGATAACAGATAAACTCATAGATATGTCATGCACCAAAAATAAACTACTGCAGATACACCTTTCAGAACCTAATAATAAGCATAACCAGTTAATATATAATAAATATAGAAACAAGACAAATAAATTCATGAGTAAAGCTAAGAATAATTATATTAAGCGAGAAATATGTAAAAACTTTAAAAACTCAAAAAAACTATGGCAAATTGTCAACAACCTAACAGGTAGAATAGTAAAAGCAGTTGATGACGTCTTGCTGAAATCATTTAAAATGAAAGTTAGCTCCCTATGCAACAAGTTTGCTAAAGACTTCAACGACAATGTATTAAATGTATTAAACTCGTGTAGTGTACCTTTGCTTGACGAGAGTACCTATCAAAACACACCACAGCTAACTCTTAAAATTAACAAAATACAGGAGGGCTCGGTGAGCAAAATAATAAGAAATTTAAATGAAAAAAAAAGTGCAGGATATGACAAAATAAGAGCGAGAGACGTTAAATATATAAACAAAGACATATCACCTGCGCTAACCCTAACCTTATTAATCAATGTATAGTCAATTCCATCTACCCAGATAAAATAAAAATTGGACTGATCAGGCCAATACATAAAAAAGGTAGCTTCACTGACACAAACAATTATAGGCCAATTACAATATTACCAGTCATTGATAAAATAATTGAGAAATATCTGGGTAAAACAATCAACACTTTCTTGTCAAGCAATGGGATAATACATGAGAAACAGTACGGATTCCAAAAAGGTAAAAGTACCACGCAGCTCTTAGCGAAATTCACAGACGAAATAAACATGCACCTAAATGAAAGGAAGCATGTACTGACACTCATGATTGATTTCAGCAAGGCCTTCGATACCTTAAATCATGAAAAATTGTATAACAAACTACAGCAAACTGGTATACAGGGGCCTGCCCTGAACTTGATTAAAAATTATCACATGAATAGGTACAACACAGTCAGCATCGCAGGAGAGCAAAGCGAGCTGCACCAGTCTCTGTATGGCACAGCACAGGGCTCCATAATCGGCCCTACTGAATACCTTATTTACGTCAACGACATGTGCAATATCTTTAGGGAGGCATCTGTATACCAGTTTGCCGACGACACATGCATAATAACAGCTGATTCTGACATAAATGTGGCTGAACGCAAGATGCGGCGCGAGTTCGACTCGTTATGCAGGTGGTCACACGATGCAGGGCTATCCATCAACTACCAAAAAACCAAGGTCGTACACATACACTCACCCCACATCAAGACCAACGTAGTACCTAGTATAATAGCACATGAACACACCTGCATGCACGACTCGGGATCGCGCTGCAATTGCAACTGTAAGCATCTAGATGTAGTAGAACAGCACACATATCTCGGACTAGTAATTGATAACAGATTTAACTGGGGCCCCCACATAGACAGTGTATGTAAGAGACTAAGAGCAATACTAAGTAACTTAAGCATACTCAAACATAAAATGCCATATAACACACTTCGACTATTATACATGGCTATGGCAGACTCCATGATAAACTATGGGCTGTCTAGCTACGGGAGAACCTACAAAACTTATCTACAGCGCATATATAATATACAGATAAGAATGTTAAAAGTCATCGTGCCGCTAAAAATTAAGTACCAATATAAAAATAATTATGATAAACTGTTCCAACACTGTAAAGTATTAAGCATATTTGATAAAGCCAAAATGGCTGTGATATTAGAATATAGTCATAATCTGGGTAAACTAATCAGATATGAAAGATCAACGAAACTCCGTGCACTAGAAAATAGAAATAATTTAATTGTACCAAAAAGCACCAACCTGTATGGACAGAGAGTATGGACCAGTCATTTACCTCATACACTGAATGGTTTGCCCAGAGAAATAGTAGATATAATAGTGGATAAACCCCATAAAACTAAACCTGTACTGAAGAAATTTTTATGTAACGATAAATAATATAAATAAGTTGTAAAAGTAAATACTTAATTAGATATAAATACATTAATAACCTAGAACCTATAATCTTTAAAATTAGAGATTGGCTAAGTTACTAACAGATAAAACAATGTATAAAACTTGAAATAAACAGCTTAAATTTTAAAATTTTAATTTTTTTTTTTTTCTAATCGCTAGCGGTGTTCGTCAAGCTCAAGATCTGAATGTAAGTTTCTATGGAATGACAGCTGCTGGCACCATATTTAACGTTGATCGATCTGTAATCGTATATTGGTGCTACCCGCCCTAAAGTAAGTTGACCTTACAATCCAAAAACATTTAAAGACGATAGATAGATAAGTCCAATGTAAAATAACTTTGACGTGAAAAAAATTGCAAGCCGAGCTAGCGAAGCGAGCGTGCCGCGGGAGCGGCCGGCGCAGCGCCAGAACCGAACACTTTTATACTTAATATGTACTTACATAATTATATAGCTTGTAGACAACGCTTCTACTTGCACTGGCCTCCGCGGTGCACATCTTTTGTAATTTCCATTGAAACTCGTAATTATCTCTCCTCGTGTGAAACTGTTGTTGTTGATTTGAACATTATTTGCGGGCTTTATGACTTCTTAAGAATAAAGTTACTAGATGAAGCGAAGCTGAATCCGACAATAGATACGAATCCACGAATTGCCATTCCCACCGAGGCAGATATAGTGCTTTTCTCCAAAAATGCAAGAATATCAAATCATATTTTCAATCAACAATAATGTTTTCAAACAGCGTGGTATAGGTTATTGACATGACCTATTAAGTTCCTACCCAACTCATTTTTTGATATTAGGCACACGGCATGACTCATTGTGCCAGTTTCCATTGACATACTTAAAAAAACGTTAAAACCATCAAAATCGATCACAATTTTAAATGTTTTATGTTTTCTGTAATTATTTAAGAGTAAACGGCATTGAATCATCCACGACAAAATCAACTCATCCAGGAAATTGCTATTTCCCGGCCTTTGCAGATTACTGCAAAGTATAGTAATTAGTACCATTATGCCATAAATACACTGTAAATATTTACAAAGCTCGCTGCCTATATAGCTTATAATTGTAGACGATTTGTAAAAGCAAACGACGCAGAAATCGCTCCTGCACGTAATTCTATTATCTCCCCTTTCTATATAGACATTCCGAGGGCTTTTAATTAAAATAGGAATATTTCGTCAGCAAATTCAGAATCTAATATAGAAGATTTTTTTACAATCTTAAAAAATAGGAGTACTTATATTGCTATTGCTCAATAATTTACATTTTGTTAGAAAGTCCATAATTAAGTTCCATTTGTGCTATTAAACCTTCTATCTCTTAATGTTTACTTGGTATTTTTATTGACATTTTGACAAGTCATAGGTTTAGGTATCAATATTATGTATTTTAGTAAAACATTAAAATAAATAAAGAACAATAGTATTTGTTTGCTTACATACACGACTCGACGTAATAAATAAACGGAACAAAAGAATGACGTGACGGAATAAAAGTAAAAATTAATAACTATGAACAACAGAATAATTTCATACGTGCAGGGGTCCATTAGGTTCAACGTATTGGTTTAAAACTAGTTTCCTGTTGTCAAGGGTTCCATACGTGTCAAATCAAAATGAGTAATAAAATGTAGCTCTGGTCAGTCTTCGATTTAATATCTATTATCTTGCGGTTTTGGATCAAGCTAAAGACAAAGTCAATGTAATACCGTATCAAGAGCTGTATGCAAGGAAAAGATACGAAGTTAGTGAAAGATTATTATGAAAAAAGTCAATTTAGTACCAGTATACAAAGAAAGTTATTCAACACATGCAATATACTGATGGTACTTAATGTAAACTTGAAATCCAATACGTCGCGCGAAACATACTCTCAGGTCAGTTAACTGGTCCGTAACAACAGACGCGTGCCCCATTGTCTACGAGCCCAATCAACCGGAAACGTTTCTCGGTGAGCGACAAAATAGTAATTTAAGTTAACTTGCAAAGGTTCAATATAACAGGGCGAACGTTGATGATTTATTTCAGCAATAAGTGTCGTGTTAGACTACACCATTACCGGCCCGTCAGACGGAGTGGCTTATGGTCTATGGAAGGGAATGAAAGAGTTTGCAAAGATATAATTATTAAGAGCGTTTACACGCGGTTTATGCAGTATTTTCTAAACGGATAGCAAAACCTCAAATCATTGTAATAAAGTAATAAATACAAATTAATTAAAAACATAAAGATGACCTTGAATCTTTGGAAAAAATATGCATAATTGTCTAAGAGTAAGTTTAAAGCTACAAGTAGAATCCTTACGTTTTTATAGAAACAAAATTGCATGACATCCACCTAAACACAATTTTCTTACATCGATTAGTACAAATAGCAGACTGTGACGTCATACTTCTATGCTAAATTGACTACCGGCAGCGAGTAGCGTCATTTACTAACTTTTAGGATATTTATGTTCTTTTATTGTAGTTGTAGTTGCCTCTGCAAAAAGTTGTTCGAATGGCATCGTAAAAAAAATCTTAGGACATAAGACTACTATGGTCGGTCACGGTTCAAATACGAATCGGGACCACCTCTAGCTTAAACTTCTTCTGCGCTTGTCGGTGCGGTATCGGTACGGTATGAGTAAGCTGTACGTAAAGACAGTAAAGACTTTTTACATCATTTTTACACGCCTTATTTAAAGTATTGCATTGTACGTACGACAGGTAGATCTAAATGTCAATTCATGTAAGGGAAAATGACGGTTGGGTTGTCCGTCCGTGCGTTCGAGAAGACACGTAATCAACCCTCTGATTTGCGCAGGATGCGCCGAAGCGTGGCAGTACAAATGCGGTTTTGCATACATGACGCTCCGTGACTGCGGAACGGAATGTAATACTACTGCGCAAATGCACGTATTTTACTGTGTCTCTTTACACCGGCTTACCCACACACACGCACGCGTCTTACTCACCTACATACACTACAGTCGGTACCGATAAATAAGAGTTGGATTCGCGCACCGAGAGTTCCGTTTAAATTTGAAGGTATATCAATAGCTCGTCCATCACATAAATCGAGTCTGATAAATATTGAAAATCTCTTATGCTCGTGACTTGGGGAGTTTCCTAAAGGAAGGTCGAGAAAAACAATGTTTATAGCGTTTACTTAGGCGAGCCAGCGATGAGTGACGTCTGTTTAATAAATAGCTAAAGCGAGTCCATATCTAAAGATTGTAAGGATTTTGATGTTTTATATTGGCCGAGATTTTTAAGCTTAAATATTGTAGTTCTTACGGATAACTAAGCGAGTACTTAAGTTAATTTAATTTGACAGATATACTAATAGCAACAACTTAGAGAAGCTGAGAAACCCCCGGCATTTTCATTTCAAAGTCCAATATCTCAAAAACATGCTAAGAACACTAGGGATAAAATTATCTATGACACAAAAAAACCTAAACGAAAATCGGTTCATCCATCCATACCACAGACAGATACACAGATAAACAGAGAGACACGTTTAAACCTATATCACCCCTGTCTTTACGTCGAGGGTAAAATACAGGCTTCACGTTATTATTAACAATTCTGAAGTTATAAAAACGTTCCGGTAAAGTTAACACCCACCTGAGCACAATTCGACTTTTCGTTGTTCTCGAAATGTTATGCACAAGTCTTAAAGCGTGACATTGTACTTAACTTTGGTAATTTAGACTGTTTGTTTACAATGGTCCATTCAGCTATTTTTTATTTTTATCGTCAAACCTAATTAATGGGGTATTTTTGGAGTTTGAAAGGTTCTTGAAACTTCTTGCTTATGTTACTTTCCAAAAGTTTTTCGAACTTCTTTTATAAAAGGATTTGTAAAGTAATTGGAGTTGACATGAAGTAAAAAAAAACACACGTAACTTGAAAGCATGCTATAACCATGTGGTTTATAGAATGTTAAAACTGCCTACTTAATTAAATAACTACAATACTGAAGTATTTGAAACGTTTTGAAATATGAGTCACTTAAAAGTCTTAATTTGAGTTTCATACCTGGGTAAAAAGTGTACTTAATTTTATGAGCTATTGTTAAATTATTGCGATTGAAGCGAATTTATCTTACACCAGTAAGATCAATAATTAAAATAGGAGTAAAATGTAATATCACGAAATAGTTCGCATACCAGTAAAATCGATAATAAAAATAGTAGTAAAATCTAATATAACGAAATAGTCTGTCATACCAGTAAGATCGATAATAAAAATAGTAGTAAATAATAATATCACGAAATAGTTAAAAATAAAATGGAGGTTAAATGGTCCCCCGTGTGGTGTCGGGTTAGAATTTCACAATCCACTTTCTTCCCGTGGGTGTCGTAAAAGTCGAGTAAGGGACCAGGGTTGAAATGTGTTGTGGCCGATGGGCTAGCAACCTATCACTACAATATCGCATTTTGTCGATCTTTTATACCCACTTTTATGCTAAAAGTGGCGCTGGAACATACGTTTTATGTGCTCTGCCTACCCCCTTTGGGAATAAAGGCGTGAATGTATCATAGCATCATTTTCCTAATAAATTATGTTTATAGCCTGTTTTTAAATAATGTCGAGTTTCTAATTAGTTTTAACTCAGTATTCTTTTTTTTTTTGTGTTCTTAAATTTATTTTATTTAGTATTGGTGATATTGTCAATATAAAAAAAACCCAGTAGTAAATAGCATACTACTACTATTTATACATATAGGCCTATAAATCATACAAAAAACCATAAAAAATATATTAATAAATTTAGGTCAATAAAGGTAATATTTACAATAAAATTTTGAAAAAATTATAATAAAAATAAATCTGTTGTAAGGGACACAACACTTATTTTATACATATTAAAATTAGGGATCATGATGAAGAATCTTACTGATTGCACCTTAGCAGTAGGTATGCGCCACCACTGCCGGTCGCGGTGCTACGGTCGATGTGAGATTCTTTGTTCTGGAGGATTCACGCAACTTCATTTCAGTTCGCTCGCTAGCTCATGTCAGCTCGATATGATGTGCTATTCCACCACCGCGTTACACTGCGATCAACTTGCGAAATGTTCGTCATATTTTCAAAACAAATGATAAAAATCTGAATTTCAAACATTCAGGTTTTCTATAATAGAATAACCAATTTTGTCTTGAAGGAGCCGATAAAATACCACTTGTAGGAAATTTAACATTCAAATCAACGTCATTGTAAGATTTTTCGTCATCATATTTAATGTTACTCAAGAAATTCTAACGTGATGCGATAGCTTAGCGGTTCAGCGGCCGTAGACAAGGTTACAATCGACAAGCGCTAACGCCAATAGAAAACGAATAAAATGTATGGAAATGACAGATGCCGACGAAACACTTTTCGATTCGTCGATTGTAACCTTGTCTACGGCCCCAGGCATGCAGTTGTAAAGCGGTGGTTGTGGGTTCGAATCCCATTTTTTACCAATAAGTGTTTTGGAATTTATGCATGGAATATTTACAGTTAGCTTCACAGTGAAGGAAAACATCGTGACGAAACCGGTCTAATCCCAAATAAGGTCTAGTTTCCCATTTGGGTTGGAAGGTCAGATGGCAGTCGTTTTCGTAAAACTAGTGCCTATGCCAAATATCGAGGTTAGGTATCAGAGCGGGCGCCCTGTAGCCCGAGCATTAGAAAACGGCTACGGTATCCCCTGCCTGTCGTACAAGGCGAATAAAGGGGGGCCTTGAGGTGGTACACGGTTCAGTTGGGGACTGCAATCGTTAAAAAAAATGGTAGAACCCACAGAAGCATGACGCTAGGGCGAGCCTAATTGCAGCTGAAAAAGCTGTACAACGACAGCAAGCGATCATATTTAATTCAAGCTGTATTTTTGGTAAAACTCAATGAATGCTTAAAACCGTATAAATATTGTTTACGTTTTATATTAACGATATCGAAAAATGTATCTTCCACTCCTATGTTCTTTTTTATGCAGATGATACAAAAATTTATAAAGTTATTCGTAATTCTTTTGATTGCGATTGTCTTTCAAACTGAATCATACGTCAGCATCATACAAAGTCATCAAAAAGTACCAATCCCACATATCTGGGGGCACGGCAGTGCCTCCGCCAAGACGAGCCAAGCGAAGCGCAACGCAAGGGCACTACCTACCTTTTCTCGAAGCGGTTCGTCGTTTTTTTGAACCCTCGTAACTTGGATTTGGGTTATACCAGATATACAAAATTCTCGGGATATGATGTCAATAGTAGATTTATTAAACATATAAAGTTTCAGTAACATAGCTCTTATACTTAAGATTTTATTTAAATCTAAAAAACGCCGATTTCGTCACTGACTCACTGATGTTGATCATCAAAACCTCTAGGGTACTTCCTGGAGTCCTAGATAGCTGAAATTTGGTATGTAAGCTAGTATTAGTACGAAAGAGCGGATGAGCTTGCAAGAGAGGGGTCTACAGATCACTTTGTAGGTCCAGAACCATGTGTGGGACTCTCGCAGGGAACCATAACTTCGGCCTTTAAAGCCTACGCCAAAACCAAACACCAACACGAGTGGAGGAATGAGGCGGGCTTAAGGCACTCTAAGCTCTTCATAGAAGGAGTGGATTCGGGCTGGACTAACAAACTCTGGAAATCCAGTAGGAAGCAGCTCAGAATCATATCTGGGGTGTTCACAGGTCACTTCGGGGTCAAGGATCTCTTGGCCAAGATGGGACTATCGGACAGTTTAGACTGTAGAATGTGTGGCGAGGAGGATGAGACTATGGAACACTTATTGTGTGAATGTCATGCCCTTGCCAGACAAAGAATGAATTACTTCGGTAACGGTTATCCGCAACCAAAGGAATTCAAGGTACTTCCGCTGAGCTGCATCATCCGCTATGTGGAAATGATGGAGCGAAGTTGGGAGTAGACATAAGGAGAGGGCAAATGCACAAAAGATCCCACTGGGTCGAAGTGCATCCGAAAGGGCCCTCATCTAGATAAGATAAGATAAGATAAGATAGTATTAGTACACAATCAACAAAATAATTCAAAAAATTGGAACTTCTACCCCCCAACCCCTTAAAGTAGGGGGTGGAACTTTGTATGAGATTTCCGCAAATTTTGATGCTAGGGGTCTCAAAATTTATATAGGGACTCCTTGTTATAAATAATAAAGACCGATTTTCAGGATTTTTAGTAAATCACCCCCAATCCTTTACATTAGGGGGTTGAAGTTTTAATATGTTTAAGTTCTATATTTTTTAGCCAAGATATTTCCTTACACTTCTTTAGAACTTACCTTACAAAAAGGAATGAGCTCCCACCAAAAACATTACATGTAAAGTGATTGCCAAGACTCCCTAGCTCATGTATAGCGTTCAGCGTTAAAAAGATATCAGATCATAGGTAGCGCTAAGCTTCCTACCTTACACAGCGTAACCATACCACTACCAGCCACGCTCTACAACTTCTATATCTTGGCTTAAAAGTATAGACACGCGTGAGAGTCTATGCGGCGACCGGGATGTGCCCAGCAAAGCTATACTTTTTAGCCAAAATGTAGAATTTGTAGAGCGTGGCTGGTAGTGGTAGAGTTACGCTGTGTAAGATAGGAAGCTTGGCGCTACTTATGATCTGATATCTTTTTAACGCTATAAGCTATATATGAGCTAGGGAGTATTGGCAATCACTTTAAATGTAATGTTTTTGGTGGGATATGATTTACGAATTATCATAAAAATCATGTTTGTATTTGTTCAGATGTATTCACTTTCTGATTTAAGAGTGACCTTCCTCTTAAACTAATTAAAGTTAATCGTCATATATCACGCTCTGGTTAATTATACGTTCTTTAATTCAGACAATCAGAAAGTACCTCTACAAACGACTGCCAAACAAAACCCATTGTGAAATCATTGCAGAAAAATTCCGCATTGACTTTTCCCCTGAAAGTCGTATTTCACTCGAAATTTTGCAACACTAATTGCCTGTCCGGCTCCGTTTACCGTAGTTTCCATTTTCATTGTGTTTCCAAGAATGTAATCCAAAATTCAGGCTTATTTTTTTTGTTTCAATTTAAACTCGCTTGTATTCTCCCATCCATATTAATATTTCACATGCAAAAGTAACGTCTTTCTGTCACAAACTGGCTTTCACGCACAAACCGGCTAACCAATATGGATGAAATTTGATATGGATAGTTTGAGAACTTGGCAAGGAAAGAGGATAGTTTTCATCCTGGAATGTATCCCTTGAAGCGGTGAAAAGCGGATAGGAATTTCTAAAGGGAGTGACACAATTTTTGACATTGTGCCTGTGGGAATTCATACTGCGTACCTGTTTATCATCATCATCATATCAACTGAAAGAAGTCCACTGCTGGACCTATGTTCAGCAGTGGATTTGTTCTCTTTGGGGGAGGCATATGCCAAAGTCTCCCCAAATGGATGATCCTTCGCCACCCCCGTCTAGCAAACTCCTGCGACTTTTACGAGGTCAGCGATCCACCTTCGTTCTAGTCTACCCACGCTGCGCCTGCCGGTACGTGAAGGGCGCCGCTAGAGAACCTTTCCGCCTCAACGGCCATTGGTTCTACGTGCAATGTGCCCCGCCCACTGCCACTTACGTTAGCGATTCGGAGGGCTCTATCGATTACCTTGCTACTGTTGCTGCTCCTGCATTATATATAATATGTTACTGTATTTAATTCAGGCGAAGTAATCATGCGTTATGGCGAATAGCAAGTACACGCGCGCAAAGTCGCAGGCAAAGGCTTGTTTTTAAGAGCACAGGCATTTTTACAAATCATCAAAATAGGGCTTGAAGAGTAGCTTCGTAGATTTTCGCCAACGCACTCCTAATGTAGGTGCACATGATTGCCTCGCACGGAACAATATCATGATTGAAAACTGATTCTATACCATTCCAACTGAACATACCTGCAATAATGTTTTCCCCAATGTCCCTAATGACGCTCGCTGTGAACAATTGTGTGTACGTAACATATGAGTTAGGATCGATTGCCCCATTACAGTCAATACGTTAGAACAGCATCGATTCTCGAGGAACTCGAAATCGCGTGACTGGCGAGAGTTTGATGAAAATCGATCAGTCCACACCGATGGTGCCGGTCACGTGAGTCATTTGATTTTAATTTGAGATTACTTTTCAACAGTCATACATTAGAGCTTGTTCAGTATATTTTTTGTTTCCGTACGTTTTTGTTTAAAACATTATAATGTACGTATGTTAATGAGCATTAAATATTGAAACGATAGGTTATATTTTGGTTCTAGCTCAACTTAAATCATAATTTATTTAATTTATTCTAGACAAACAGTCGTCATTAATATTTAATCACTTAAGATACGTCAGTTCTATTAACCTATAATTTTTAATTTTCCTACTTATTGCTTCGGCGTTAAATTTAAACATTGACGTGGGACTATACATTTACCTATAATGATGATGATTTAGACAGTAAATAAATTATTGGGGTGCCTGACCAAACTCTGCAACTTTTTACTCGAGGGTCATTTGAATGCTGAGGTTCGTCCGTACGTTTTTGGCGCTTCTCTGTGTGCACTTTCGAAGAAGGATGGAGGTTTGAGGCCCATTGCCGTGGGCAGCACGTTTCGCCGCCTGACCGCCAAACTTGGGTGTGCAGCGGTGAGGGAGGAGATGGCCGCTTACCTTCGCCCTTGCCAAATGGGGTTTGGCACAAGATTGGGGTGTGAGGCGGCGATTCATGCAGCACGCGCATTCGCTCTAGATCCAGGAAAGGCAGACTGCGTTATTATTAAGCTCGACATAAAGAACGCATTTAATTCCATTGAGCGCGATGTTCTGTTGAGTGAAGTCAAGGAGAGGGTGCCTTCGCTTTATCCCTTTCTTTTTCAGGTTTACTCGTCCCCCTCTAATCTCTTTTACAATGGATCCCTTATCCTTTCCCAAGTCGGTGCGCAGCAGGGGGATCCGCTGGGACCTCTGGCGTTCAGTCTGGCCATACATAAAACAATTTCAGGGCTTCTCTCCCCACTGAATGTATGGTACCTGGATGACGGTACCCTTGGGGGAAAGCCGGAGATTGTGGAGCAAGACTTGCGTACTCTCCTTGCACGATTTAAGGATCTGGGACTAGAGGTCAATACCAGTAAGTGTGAATTTTTCCCCTGCAGCAGCGAATCCCGAGCTTACTTTCCCTCTTTCTGTAATCTGCTCCCAGATCTCAAAGAGTTGTCTCCCCACTCCTTCAATCTCTTGGGGTCTCCTATTTTTCCTGCCGCTATTCCGGAGGCTTTTGAGGTGAGAAGGCAGCTTCTCCTGGCGGCTAGGGACAGGCTTAAAAACCTTCCAGCTCAGGTTGCTCTGGTTTTACTGCGGATATGTTTTGCGGTCCCTAAACTAACATATTTTTTGCGCACCGTTCCGACCTGGCTGTACCCTGATCACGTCGACTCGTTTGACCTCGGGCTGAGGGAGTCCGTTGAGTGTGTGTTGAATGTCTCGCTTAGCTCGGATCAATGGAGTCTAGCTTCTTTACCCATTCGCAGTGGGGGCCTGGGTGTGAGATGCGCGCGGGACGTGGGACTGCCGGCCTTCTTGGCGTCGGCGAGGGGGGTCGTGGGCCTGGTTACTGACATCCTCTCGAACAATGGTGACAGGGCAACTATCCCCTACGCGTCTGATGCCATGGCGGCATGGTTGGCCCTCAACCCGGGTGTGCAGTTGCCGGAGAGACCGGACCGACAGCGCGCGTGGGATGACGTGGGAATCAAGAGGGTGTTTGAGGGCTTGATGGGGAGGGCGGTGGGTGTGGACAGGGCGAGGCTGCTGGCGATGTCGAGACCAGAAGCCGGAGCGTGGTTACGGGCGCTGCCCTCCCCGCACATGCGCACTCTTCTCGACGATGATTCGATGCGGGTGGCTGTGGCTCTCCGCCTGGGTTGCGATGTTTGTGAACGACATTTATGCATCTGCGGCACCATGCTGGAGAGTAACGGTCATCACGCCTTGAGTTGTGGTCGATGTGCCAGCCGATTCCCGCGTCATCACGCTCTCAATGATATTGTCCGGAGAGCGCTAGTCTCGGCAAATGTTCCTTGTGTGCTGGAGCCTTCAGGCCTTAGTCGCACGGACGGTAAGAGACCTGATGGTTTGACCCTGGTGCCTTGGCATAGGGGGAAGTGCCTTCTGTGGGACGCCACGTGCGTCAGCACTTTCGCGGCTTCGCACCTTGGCCGCACCACGTGCACGGCTGGAGCAGCTGCCGAGACGGCGGCTCTTAGGAAGCGAGTTAAATATTCTGCGCTGGATAATTATTTATTTGTCCCGCTCGCGGTAGAAACGTCCGGTTGTTGGGGTTCGGAGGCTAGAATGTTTGTAAAGGAGATTGGGCGCCGTCTGGCGGAGAGGGGTCATGACTCCCGTTCCGGGTCATTCCTGGTGCAACGTCTGTACATCGCGATTCAGCGCGGCAACGCGGCGAGCGTGATGGGCACTTTTCCGCCGGGAGTGACGCGGGGCGGGCTTTTTGACTAAGTTAATAATTAAAAATTTTTTTAAATGAAAGGAAAAATTGAAAAATTTAATGCTCCGAGCCGGATTCGAACCGGCGACCACAGGCATTCATGGCCCGTCGCTACTACCAACTGAGCTATCGGAACAATCTGGTTCGGGCACCAAATCCTTCAATCAGTTCCTTCATATAACGCCTTAGGGAGGCGTATGTAGCGACATCTACCAGAAGACTTAGGCTTCTTTAAGGCACCAACGTCTCAAATTATGTTGAGAAATCGTCAGTAACGATGCGCCACCCCATACTAAATTAATATTTGTTTTTGAAGCAGTAACGCTGCTAAAGAAAATTACAAATTTTTTTAAATGAAAGGAAAAATTGAAAAATTTAATGCTCCGAGCCGGATTCGAACCGGCGACCACAGGCATTCATGGCCCGTCGCTACTACCAACTGAGCTATCGGAACAATCTGGTTCGGGCACCAAATCCTTCAATCAGTTCCTTCATATAACGCCTTAGGGAGGCGTATGTAGCGACATCTACCAGAAGACTTAGGCTTCTTTAAGGCACCAACGTCTCAAATTATGTTGAGAAATCGTCAGTAACGGTGCGCCACCCCATACTAAATTAATATTTGTTTTTGAAGCAGTAACGCTGCTAAAGAAAATTACAATTTTTTTTAAATGAAAGGAAAAATTGAAAAATTTAATGCTTGTTGTTGCTTTGTTCCGATAGCTCAGTTGGTAGTAGCGACGGGCCATGAATGCCTGTGGTCGCCGGTTCGAATCCGGCTCGGAGCATTAAATTTTTCAATTTTTCCTTTCATTTAAAAAAATTTGTAATTTTCTTTAGCAGCGTTACTGCTTCAAAAACAAATATTAATTTAGTATGGGGTGGCACATCGTTACTGACGATTTCTCAACATAATTTGAGACGTTGGTGCCTTAAAGAAGCCTAAGTCTTCTGGTAGATGTCGCTACATACGCCTCCCTAAGGCGTTATATGAAGGAACTGATTGAAGGATTTGGTGCCCGAACCAGATTGTTCCGATAGCTCAGTTGGTAGTAGCGACGGGCCATGAATGCCTGTGGTCGCCGGTTCGAATCCGGCTCGGAGCATTAAATTTTTCAATTTTTCCTTCCATTTAAAAAAATTTGTAATTTTCTTTAGCAGCGTTACTGCTTCAAAAACAAATTTTAATTTAGTATGGGGTGGCGCATCGTTACTGACGATTTCTCAACATAATTTGAGACGTTGGTGCCTTAAAGAAGCCTAAGTCTTCTGGTAGATGTCGCTACATACGCCTCCCTAAGGCGTTATATGAAGGAACTGATTGAAGGATTTGGTGCCCGAACCAGATTGTTCCGATAGCTCAGTTGGTAGTAGCGACGGGCCATGAATGCCTGTGGTCGCCGGTTCGAATCCGGCTCGGAGCATTAAATTTTTCAATTTTTCCTTTCATTTAAAAAAAATTTGTAATTTTCTTTAGCAGCGTTACTGCTTCAAAAACAAATATTAATTTAGTATGGGGTGGCGCATCGTTACTGACGATTTCTCAACATAATTTGAGACGTTGGTGCCTTAAAGAAGCCTAAGTCTTCTGGTAGATGTCACTACATACGCCTCCCTAAGGCGTTATATGAAGGAACTGATTGAAGGATTTGGTGCCCGAACCAGATTGTTCCGATAGCTCAGTTGGTAGTAGCGACGGGCCATGAATGCCTGTGGTCGCCGGTTCGAATCCGGCTCGGAGCATTAAATTTTTCAATTTTTCCTTTCATTTAAAAAAAATTGTAATTTTCTTTAGCAGCGTTACTGCTTCAAAAACAAATATTAATTTAGTATGGGGTGGCGCATCGTTACTGACGATTTCTCAACATAATTTGAGACGTTGGTGCCTTAAAGAAGCCTAAGTCTTCTGGTAGATGTCGCTACATACGCCTCCCTAAGGCGTTATATGAAGGAACTGATTGAAGGATTTGGTGCCCGAACCAGATTGTTCCGATAGCTCAGTTGGTAGTAGCGACGGGCCATGAATGCCTGTGGTCGCCGGTTCGAATCCGGCTCGGAGCATTAAATTTTTCAATTTTTCCTTTCATTTAAAAAAAATTTGTAATTTTCTTTAGCAGCGTTACTGCTTCAAAAACAAATATTAATTTAGTATGGGGTGGCGCATCGTTACTGACGATTTCTCAACATAATTTGAGACGTTGGTGCCTTAAAGAAGCCTAAGTCTTCTGGTAGATGTCGCTACATACGCCTCCCTAAGGCGTTATATGAAGGAACTGATTGAAGGATTTGGTGCCCGAACCAGATTGTTCCGATAGCTCAGTTGGTAGTAGCGACGGGCCATGAATGCCTGTGGTCGCCGGTTCGAATCCGGCTCGGAGCATTAAATTTTTCAATTTTTCCTTTCATTTAAAAAAAATTGTAATTTTCTTTAGCAGCGTTACTGCTTCAAAAACAAATATTAATTTAGTATGGGGTGGCGCATCGTTACTGACGATTTCTCAACATAATTTGAGACGTTGGTGCCTTAAAGAAGCCTAAGTCTTCTGGTAGATGTCGCTACATACGCCTCCCTAAGGCGTTATATGAAGGAACTGATTGAAGGATTTGGTGCCCGAACCAGATTGTTCCGATAGCTCAGTTGGTAGTAGCGACGGGCCATGGATGCCTGTGGTCGCCGGTTCGAATCCGGCTCGGAGCATTAAATTTTTCAATTTTTCCTTTCATTTAAAAAAAATTGTAATTTTCTTTAGCAGCGTTACTGCTTCAAAAACAAATATTAATTTAGTATGGGGTGGCGCATCGTTACTGACGATTTCTCAACATAATTTGAGACGTTGGTGCCTTAAAGAAGCCTAAGTCTTCTGGTAGATGTCGCTACATACGCCTCCCTAAGGCGTTATATGAAGGAACTGATTGAAGGATTTGGTGCCCGAACCAGATTGTTCCGATAGCTCAGTTGGTAGTAGCGACGGGCCATGAATGCCTGTGGTCGCCGGTTCGAATCCGGCTCGGAGCTTTAAATTTTTCAATTTTTCCTTTCATTTAAAAAAAATTGTAATTTTCTTTAGCAGCGTTACTGCTTCAAAAACAAATATTAAGTTAATAATTTATTATTAACCCATTTGTACCCTTTTTTGTAATTCTTTGACATTAAATAAATGACTTTAAAAAAAAAAAAAAATATTATTCGATTGATTAACGAGGTTTGAATATGGTCTTATAATCACTTAGACAATTGGAGGATGTTTTGAACCAACAAAAGTTTCTTTGGATCAGTGACACGTAAATAGACGGCATTATACAATACAATACAAATACTCTTTTTTGCACCCCTCAAAACATAAATCAAATAGACATAACAGCATAAAAAAACGGGTTGCACTCCGGGAGTGCCGGCAGAAGTGGAAACTTGAATATTAACGTTGTGAATTTTTGCTATACGATCATTTAATGTGGTAAAAAAATATTCATTTATTGCGCTATTAATGATAATATGGTCACGTGTTCGTCTTACGAATTTTCAATCTTAAGGTCATGTGAACTGACCGTGACAGGTCACGTGACCTGTCGCGAGTTTAACATTTTTTCCCCATCACAAAAAGTGCACAGCGCCGCTAAGGAAGTTTTCACTTCAAAATAGATGTATTGCTTATGCTTTGACTGGTATCTATCAGGAGGCTTAAATTTTTGAAAAGTTAAACATACCCAGAGGCCAAAGACTTGAACTCGTTTTGAAGATCATATTCGATCCCAACGTCAATAAAAAGCACGGGTGCCTAATTAATTCGAGGATGTCAGCTCGCGACCATTCCAAAGAGGCCCCTGCCTCCCCTCAGTAGCGTTTACGTGCTGCGAAAACGTGAGGGGATTCCGTGAGGGTGCCGAGGTCACGTTAGACTGGTGACAAGCGCAAATGAAGCCTGACGCTTCAATGGCGTGGGATGTCAAATGAGGAGAGCGTTCCGCGTAAACATACCGCGATACGTGCCAGGGTGGCATATATGATTGTTTTCATATATTTTCAGCCATATTTGCATAATAAAAGCCGCATGGAACGTGTATGAGTTAACTTTAAGACGCGAGGACCTTCAATTTGCTCTTTTAATATTTTAGTACTTAAAGCAATCGGATTTTTAAACTTAACTTTTAATTTGTTCGCCTGGCTCCTCTTTCTTTTATACTGGTTGCACCCGAAGACCCATGTACCTACGTTTTGCTATTTTATCCTAAGAGTTGGCGAAGGCAAGTGCCTTCGCCGATTCTTTATTCACTGAACTACCATCTGACTTACCAACCTAGAAGGGAGACTAAACCTTAATGGTTTTGGAATAGGGAAGATGCAGCTATGTTTACGATTATTTTGTAATCGAAATGTTGAAAACACATAAAATAATACCTACCGAAAGGTTTTTACTGTAGTTTAAACTAATTTCAAATTTGAGATTTTCAGATTTGCAGTAACGCGAAACGGAACGTGTTTTAATCCAACAATCAGCGTCTGGTTACGTCACTCCTGTCAAAAGTCAAAACTTAGGCAACTCTATGGACTCTAAGGACGAACCACGGACAAACAAATATAGCAAGTGACGTCTCGTCTCGTCTCGTCTTTATTTTTTTAATACTTTATTGGTTTATTCTACACGCGATTCTTTCAAATGAAAGCAAAAATTTAAATATTGCATCTTCCCTAGGACTGGCGATAAGGCACCTCGGTTTAATGGCTGCTAGTATGCATGCTGCATGTTTCTATAGTGTTAACGACTTTTTTGGGCATAAATTTTAATTTTTACCTATAACATAATAAATGTGCTTATCTAACAATCTGAACGTCAATTATCAAATGTTATAAATTTTATTATCAATTGTTTCATCGACCTTTATTATTTATGACGTAGTATGTAAGACTTTATTTTTACATGCCTGTATTGGTAGGACATATCGAGGGAAGCAAAATGTGCCTTATTCCACCTTTAACTGTACCATGTGTTCTTGTGAATAAACATTTATTTCATATTTATTTCATTTCATACTTCATTTCATTTCAGTAAAAGATAACAACGAGAATCAACGGCTTAAGGTGCTTTCCAACACATGGAGGCGATCAGTTTGTTAAACCATTGTTTTAGGTAATAGCTAGTTTAGTCCCGTTCGCTCGCTGATTTTAGTTCAATATGCTGTCCTTGTCACCCTCGGTCACGGAACACGTTTCGATGTTTGAGTAAAAAAAAGACCGGGTTGCACTCCGGGAGTGCCGGCATAAGTGAAAACTTGCGAATTGCTTAGTATGATATAAAATATACTAACCTCTGCCCGCGACTCTGTCTGCGTGGAACTTGTTTATTTTGTAGCTCCATACAAAATTTTACCCCCCCTTTCACCCCCTCACTGGATGATTTGAGGGATGAAAGCTATTCTGTCCTTCCGCGGAATACAGACTATCTCCTTTTTAAATTTCATCTACATTAGTTACGCGGTTATAGCGTGAAAAGGTAACAGAAAGACACACTTTTGCATTAAATTTATAATATTAGTACGAATTTTCGTCGCGGCAGTCCGCTGGATGCGGGTGGCGCAGAACACGTCACTTCGGCACTTTTTGGGGGAGGCTTATGTCCAGCATTGGACGTTTTCTTGGGATTTGATGATGTTGAAGATTAATTTTTAGTTCTTCGCTAGCTAATTTAAGTTTCTTATTAGTTCAATAACCAATATTTGCATATTTATATATTCGCCATAACCTGCCCGATCGATGCGATCTGGGATGGCGGTGCGCAAACTTGTTCATCTGACCTACACAAAATATCTGTGTACATTTTTACAGGAGCTACAATATCAAATTGCCTGTGAATAGTATTTATTTACTGTACCGTTTCATATTTCAGCGGGCATTTTGTAGCAATAAAATGGCGAACATTTCTATCCCTGATTTCAAATTCAGTTGGATCGTATCGAGGGGAAATGGAAAAATTTTCATACGTGCACCGTTAAATTTTGGAGGATTTATACTACGTGATGGTTTTCATCGTGAATAGGTATAGGTATAAAAGTAGCACCGATTGAGAGCAGTCGCCATGGCTGAAACCATAAAATTGGCTTGGCTAATTACCTTTACGTCACACCTGGCCATAATGCGAGTTTTACTGCACGCTGTGCGTACGGGAAAACTCGCAATGTGGCCAGGTGAAGACGTAAAATTTTGTACGCAACACGGGCGGTAATTCGTAAAGCCCCAGAGCGCATACAACGCAAACACCTGCGATCTGGGGCATTCACGAATTCACCGCCCCAGTTACGTAATGTACTATTAATATCGGTGTAGCTCATTGCTTACGTTGTTCCGAATAAGACAGAAGCAATTGTCGCTTCTGTCTCTCTCTTTAAAGGCGTCAGAGTGATGCACATCGTTCCTGCTTGTAAATTAGATTAAATATATAAAACACTATAATTCACACAATACATTCGCTCCCGAGAATCGCTACGCGCTACGCTCGTAGCCGATCCCGTGATATTTCTCGTACGTAGCGGGAAGAGACTACGGCAAGGCGCCCGATAGGCGGGTTCCTGGCAGTTCCGAGTGTGAATGTTTTATATTCAGTGGTACTCTGTCTGCCTTTTTCATTTGGAGCGTTTACCATCAGCCCTGCATAGAAACAAGAACATACGTAGATTCTAATAAAATATTTTTCAGTTGAAGAAACCAGAAGCTAAAGTACGGTGTGTAATAACAACTATATAACGTATCATTTTTTGATTTTCGTCTTAGCGCCCAAGTGACTAATTATGTTCACCTGGCCAGGGAAAACGATGCTCTTGAGAAAATGTGTATTCGCGATAAAATAGTATATTTTCCTGCCGCCTGTTGTATCAAATTTCTCATCCCAGCTCACCTCGCCAATGGCAAACTGTTGTATTGTACTAGAGAGGGCATTATTTTGGGATGACCCTAATTGACAATGTGTAACACGCGGCTACCGTCCTGATCGCCGGCCGCAATTTGACGTGCGGCGAGCAGATTCAATCTGCGGTCGCAAATTAATGACCCGTTTTGGCAGACGTCGCGTTCAAGCTCATGGGATTACTATGGCCTTGTCCTAGGTGAGCGACAAACGTGTACATGTTACAAAAATCTCCTTTCCCTTTCTCTCTTTAACTGCTATGCTACGGTCGTAGCGCTACGCCGGAGTCCGTAGCAACTCAACACATTTACTGCCAAGAATCGCTGCGCTACGCTCGTAGCCGATCCTATGGTTTACCCACTAAGTAGCGCAAGAGTCCTGTAGCGATGTGTGTCGAGGTTATCGCTGGATGGGTTAACACTTTCCTGTCGAGAACCCGCCTAGCGGGCACGTACGCGGTAGTCGCTATCCGCTACATACGAGATAAACCACGGCATCGGCTACGAGCGCGAGCGTAGCGCGAGCGTAGCGCGTAGCGCTTCTTGGCAGTGAATTTGTTAATTAGCTCTGAAGCTACGCCGCGGTTGCAAGGTCGCAGTTCACTGCTGAGACTATCCCTATGCCACCTTTTATATATTATTATATTATACATATTTCCTGGTATTTTTCGAGGCAATTAAATTATTTTCTTTCTTTCATTTTTCATGACTGCTTTCTCCCTATTTAAAAAAAAAACTGTGATATATAATTTATTTATTATTTGTTGCTATAAATTGTTTCTCAGTGTGTGATGTATATTAAATAGTTTAAGTTTACCAGCGCCTTGGCAAACGCTGTAATGCTGGTTAATCGATAAAACGATTGTAGGTAAAATAAGGGACTAATCAGTAAGCTCTCGGTAAATTACACAATACAGCATACCTATTGATTCCCAACCCGCGAAATGTGTTAGACGAAATGTTACACAGTTGGGCTCTTATGTCTACCCCTACGAGGGTCATTACGATATGTGTCGAACTTCAGCTGGTAACTCCGCTTTTTATGGTAATTCGCCGGTCGAAATAGCTTGCGAATGCATAGCAAATGTGGATCACGAGTAGGATGGCGGATTGGGTATGGATGGGCGGCTTTATCTTGTGTGGAAAAAAAAAAATCTGCGGTAAGTCTGCATGGATGACCTCTGCAGCCTAGTTGGTTGTGACCCCGCCTACGAAGCCGGAGGTCCCGGGTTCGAAGCCCGGTAAGGGCATTTATTTGTGTGACGAGCACGAATATTTGTTCCTGAGTCATGGCTGTTTTGTATGTTTTTAAGTATTTATTTATCTATTTACCTGCTACACATATCATCTATGTAGTACCAATACCACAAGCGTTTCATTATTTGAGACTAGGTCGATTTGTGTAAGATTGTCCACAGATATTTATTAATGTGGCAGACTGGCTGACTGATATGAATGATCTTGAAATTAATATTCCTGTCTCGTTCTATCGAACAGCTTTAGCGTCTAGTACCTTAACACCTCTGTCAGCATTATGAAGTATCTGTCTATTAGTGTTCGGAACACATCACTTCGAAAATAGCAGACATATTTAGATGCGGAGGGAGTCAAAGAGAATTCATAGTTAACTAGAACAAATTGATTGGATAGAAAAGGTAGATGTGCTCGTAGTTTATTTTTATGTGTCTGTGTCTATCTAGCATCGGATCTCCTAAATGAATGTACCGATTTTAGTGAGTTTTTTTGTCTTCGATATGTTTCTAGCTGCGTTTCAACTAAATCGGTCTAGCCGGTTAAAACTCTGAAATGAAAATGTCAGGGGTTTGTCAAATTTTAGTCCTTTACTTATCTTCCTATTCGCAAGTCTGCACAAGTTCCATGTCACAGTATTGTTAACGTTTTCCAGATGTTTATACAAGTATGTATATATCTTTATGTTACCTCATTATCAATAAAACTTTAGGAATCTCTGCGAGCCTAGGATGATTTCGTGCATCACTTACCGTTGTGGAAAAGACAAACGTCTCGAACTCGAATATTCGTCAGAACGTGACGGATGTCGTATTCATAACGATAAGTAAATTGGCAACCAATCTCTGGCCTACTGTTGATCATGATTATAACCGATATTTATCAATTGCAACAACAGGGTCTAAATGTACGAAATAGCCCCGGATCAAGTTGCCCAAACATGCGTCAAGCATTTAATCATGGATCATGTCTGGCTACTCGCCGTGCCCGCATTTTAATTGATAGCTATTGTTGGTTGGGCCCGAATCCGCAACGTGATCTCAATGGTTTGACACTCACACTATGGTGCGGCCGCAACGTTGCGGTACCATCAACGAGGGACTGATCATTTTTGAACCTTATGGGAACGAGATAAGGTTCATCATAGGTCGAAGTGTGTTATGGTTTGTACTGCAATTTATAGGTGTTTAGTTGACGTAGGTTGTATACTAGTTCATGCTGGTCGATTGCGTAACGCATCACACGTCATACGTACGTTAACACTTTCGCTACCAAGAATCGCTACGCGCTACGCTCGTAGCCGATCCTGTGGTTTTCCTCGTATGTAGCGGAAACCGACTACGGCGTAGGCGCCCGCTAGGCGGGTTCTTGGTTGCAAAAGTGTTAAGTAAGATCTAAGCGAAGTTTTTTGGAAAATAATAGTTGGATTTTACTAAAAGTTGGTTAGTCTGAATTAAGAAAATAGGGTATGTGCATTTTTTTGTACTACATATATCAGTATAATCCAGAGGAATATCAACTGTAGCATAAAAACTTTCTTGATGATTTATTTTCTGATGTTATCTTAGACATTTGAAATCTGCACGCGCCGATCCACTGACGTTTTCAGTCCATAATATATCAATATATAAATATCATAGACTATGATCTCACAATCCACATTATCGGCGGGTTTACTTTGGATTGGTTGCAATCATCTCTTTATATCATCGCTTTTAAGTCTATACTTGTCCTACAAATAAGTTTAATTTCTGTCCAATAGATATTTTTTTCGATTGGGTTCAGTTTATTCAAAATGGAAGTCCCGTGCATATTTCCTATATGTTAGAATACGTACAGGAAGTTTGATCGCACAAAAAAAAAATTAACACTCAGGCAATGAAGTCTATATATTTTGTTATAGGGAATAATTATATATTAAATTCATAAGAGGTAAATGAGTGCCAAAGTGATCGGTTCTGCACATCTCCATCCAGCGGACTCCGGCGACCAGATCATCAGTCAGTCACCTTATGGGTGGTCTACCCACGTTGTCCTGGTAGACGTGGTCGCCACTCGCAAACCTTGACCCAACGGCCATCGGTTCTGCGTGCAATGTGCTCACTACCATTTAAGTTTAGTTATAGAATAGCCCCGAGGCTTCCTGATTTGTACAAGGAATTATCACGGCAATCATACAAGTATAGGTATCTCTACAAACGGCAGTATTACTGATTGAAGGCGGTTGAATCTAACGAGTGTCTACATCACGACTCACTGTCCACATGAAATGTCGGCTAGTACTAATTGCGTTTCCGTATTCGCCAACCATTCCATCCATTTTGGGCCTATGTGCTCTAGCTTCGGAAGCATACAAAATCCAGTTAGTATACCCAGTAGTGGTTACTGAGGAAGATATTAACTCCATAAATGTATTAGGTGTATCACTGCTTTAGCTTGGGACTAGGGTTTCCTAATCTATATTGTTATACTAATATTCTAAAGAAGAAAAGTATGATGCCGCAGTCCTATATCGGGGGTAATATAACCACAATATATCTGATATCAAGAATTCTTTCATCTGTATAGAATGAACTTTTTGTATGGGCAATGTATTGAACATCCTACGAGTATTTTATAAATGCGAAATTTTGGATGTTTGTTATTCAATTAAGCTTAAACGATCAAACCAATTTGGATGAAATCTTGAAAAAAGATAGTTTATTTATTTATTCATTTATTTTATCTTTATTGCACAAAAGAACAACTTATCGTACAAAAGGCAGACTTAATGCTGTATGCATTATAGCCTGGATTCAAATATAGGAAAGTTTTTATCCCGAGTCCACGCAGACGAATTCGCGATTGGAAGCTAGAAGGGTAAATTTTATTCAATAGCTGCGCCTGGGTTATTCGTGATACGTAAGTGGAGTAGGTGGATGGTAAGTGGGAATAAAGGATGATTCACGCTAGAACGGGCCGTGTCCGGCCCGAGCGGTTTTCTAAGAAAAACGACGGCGTTTTTGCGCGGCCCAAGCCCGGCCGGGCCACGTCCGAGGCTCGGAAGCGGCTCGGTGTCGGCACGGCCCGGCCGCTCATATGCCACACCCACGTTTGACGGCTGATCTACCTACAACCGATGCTCGGATGACGCTGGCCATGCCTGGAGCTAGGAATTGTAGTGACTTGATTTCTTTTTGGACTCATAGGCTGTGGCGGAATAACAGCATTGCAATTTGCATACATTACAAAATAGCAACACACTTTCTTTATCGCACACATTGCTGGACCCTTAGTGTAATGTGCACTCCTTTTTTTGCCTCTTACTCGTACGTCAGCATTTTGTCCAGGTTTATGTAAGTATTAATCCTGTTCTAAATGTTGTGCTTTATGAAACAAATAGCTTTTCATTATTTTTCTTTTTTATTAAATGAACTATCTGCGTAATGCGCTACTTATTCGTTCATTTGTTCATCTAGTTTCAGTGTTATAACTCGCCAGTCTTTATTTAATGTTATCTTTTCACCCACAAAGTCACAGACGTCTAGTCATTAATAATACCAAATACTCATTTCAGCGCGGTTTGATGACTTAGGGATTCTGCGCTGATTTTATATTAATTAACTTTTCGTATATCGAACCTTTTTTTACAAGCGTTTTATTAACTTCGCTGTTTTATATTGATTTTTTCATATAGTGTACCTACCCTGCCATTTTATCACACGATGTGGATAGGTCATCCGATAAGCATGCAAGTGCGATAGTGACGGATGTCCTATCGACGGGTATATTACGTAATTCGGAAAATTAATTTGTCAGAAAGCACATTTTTCCGAATTTCATAATTCCGAAAACCATGTTCCGTTGATATTTTTTTTGATCTTTCAGTATATAATACTAACCTAACCTAACCTATTTATAAATAAACTGCGTCAAAGTTTGCGTTAAGCGCTAAATGCCCTTCGGAATTTTGAAATTTCGTAATAATGATTCTTTCGAACAAATTACTATGAGGAATTTTTGTGTTTTCCCAAAATGTATGGCAACCATGCTTCGCTCGCAGGATCAATAATTTATCTATGAACAGACTCGGCAAATTAAATTTCGTGGGCTCTGGCCGTTAGGCCTGAGAATACCCACAGCTGTGTGTTTACTTATGCATACCACTAGTGCGCTTAGTTTTCTTTCGATACATGCTGCCTCTGAATTCGATTGGATATACATATATAATACATATAGTAATATTGGGAACCAATAATGCACGGCCCAATAATGTACAGCTTGAAGAGTGCAACTATGACCTGGTAATGTATGAAACAAGTGTAGGGTCTCTCCGTGTAACCCCAAAAAAAATTGCCATTTCAAGATTTGCCTCGGGGAAAAAGTTGGAGTACAGCCTGGCTAAACGGTCAGACCTAGGTCAGGGGTGCTCGACCAAATTTCATAGGTAACCGCGTGCAGATTCTGATGACCAAAAAAAAAATTAAAAAAAGTTTTAGAACTTTGTAAAATCAGGGGAAATAATTCGTGTAGCTTTGTAAATAGGTACAGTTATAACCTTGTCGTGTCCAGATAAACGAAAGTCCTCGAGGGTGGGGGCTGTGCTGAGGGTGTGTGGGGGGGGGGGGGGGGGGGGAATTGAAGGTACCTTTTTAGATTTTGTAGGTTTCATCATCAGTTAGGTGCCCATGTGAAGCTGAATGATGCCCAGTTCGGATTCCGGGCTGGTTTATCCACTGAATCAGCAATCTACAGTCTCAAGCGCACTGTCGAGTACTATGCTAATAATGAAAGAACTCCTGTGTATGCTTGTTTCTTAGATCTTTCTAAGGCCTTCGACCTAGAATCGTACGATAGCTTGTGGTCAAAATTATCGAAGGAAACAAGCATGCCGGGGGAGCTTGTGTCAATATTTAAATATTGGTACAAGAACCAGACTAATGTTGTGAGGTGGGCTCGTCATATGTCGGATGTGTACAGATTGAGGTGTGGAGTGAGACAGGGTGGATTGACATCTCCGAAGCTCTTCAACCTGTATATGGACGGGCTGATCCATGAGCTCAGTAACACCCTTATAGGTTGTTCCGTTGGTGGAAAGGTTGTTAACAACATCGGCTACGCGGATGATATGGTGGTATTGAGTCCATGCATCAGTGCCTTGAGGAAGTTGCTGGCTATATGTAAGAGGTACGCTGCTGCCCATGGCCTTAAGTACAATGCGGCAAAAAGTGAGTTGTTGTTGTTTAAGGCCGGGAAGAAAACATACGACTTTATTCCACCAGTTGTACTTGAGGGCACAACTCTAAAAAGAGTCTCTAAATTTAAGTACTTGGGGCACTGGGTGGCAGACACGCTATGTGACGATCTGGATGTAGAAAGGGAGCGCCGTGCGTTGGCGGTCCGCGGTAATATGCTGGCTCGTAGGTTCGCGCTATGTAGTGAGTGTGTGAAAGTTACCCTGTTTAAGGCGTTCTGCCAATCTTTCTACTCGTGTGCACTATGTGTTAGCTATACGAAGCGGGCCGTCAACGTACTTAGGGTGCAATATAACAATGTGTTCAGGATGCTGATGGGGCTCCCTCGCTATTGTAGTGCGTCCGGCATGTTCGCGGCGGCGGACGTGCCGGGATTCCACGCAATCTTACGCAACAGAATGGCGTCTATGATGTACAATTATAAGGAGTGCCATTGAGAAAGCGGAAAACCATCCTGTGGTTGCTGTTGTTGGGGAAGACGTGGATTTAGTAGTTCTTCTAACGGCTCTATCACCACCAGAGAAGCAAATATTCCTTGTTAAGCCAGGCAGAGGGAAAGTAGAAACCAAGACATTTTCATCACAAGAACTCCAAAAACTCTCATATTCTTGTTCCATTCTTTTCCTACATAGTTTTAGCGGCTGCGACACAACCTCAGCAATTTATGGGATGGGCAAAGTGTCAATTGTTAAACTTTTTGAGAAAAAACCAATGATCAAGGATATAGCATCCATTTTCTATGACCCAACATCAGCACCAGAAGCCATAGCAAAATCAGGAGAAAGGATGTTATTGACGATGTATCGTGCACCCACTACTCAGCTTGATCTTAACAGACATCGATACTCGCTTTTTGTTAAATCCAGCACCAAGTCCAAAGCTGATCTCTCCTCTCTCCCCCCTACTAAAAGGTCAGCAAAATATCATGCTTTACGAGTATTCCACCAAGTACAAGCGTGGCTGGGTAACAAAATGCCTCCTGAAATGTGGGGTTGGAAGCGAGGAGCTGATGGAACCCTTGAGCCAATTACCACCACTGATCCTTCAGCTCCTGACACCGTGCTGAATTCGATATTTTGTCGCTGTAAAAATGGTTGCACTGAAAATTGCGGATGTCGAAAGGCCGGTATTTCATGCAGTCAAGTATGCATCGGATGCTTGGGTTCATGTACAAACGATGTACCTGTACAGTTTCTAGAAAGAGAAGACGGAGATTACGATGCCGAAGACGATGAGTAAAATAATACTTATCACGTACCAACCTGTTAATTTTGTATACTAGTGGTTATACCTCTAAACTTGATGGTTTTTTATCTCTTTGTTTACTTTAACACCCTGTAGCTCCCAAAGTATTGATCGTAGAGTAAAAATAAATATGACCAGTTTTGTAGGAAATTTTATGCAGAAACTTTTATCTCAAGTTACTATAACGCTATTCGTACAGATATTCGAGATAGGTACGAAAATCTGAAAGAAAGTACCTTCAATCCCCCCCGACACCCTCAGCACAGCCCTCACCCTCGAGGACTTTTAGTATGTTTATCTGGACACCACAAGGTGTAATTGTACCAATTTACAAAAATACAGGAATTATTTCCCCTGATTTTACTAAAGTCCAAAAACTTTTTTTTTATTTCTTTTTGGTCATCAAAAACTGCATGCGGTTTCCTATGAAATTTGGTCGAGCACCCCTGACCTAGGTCTGACCGTTTAGCCAGGCTGTACTCCAACTTTCTCCCCGAGGCAAACCTTGAAATGGCAATTTTTTTTTGGGGTCTCACGGAGAGACTCTACACTTGTTTCATACATTACCAGGTCATAGTTGCACTCTTTCCCGAAGAAACAACTATGTCAGTGAGAAATCAGTGGTCTTGCAGCTTTATTTGTTTGTTTTGTTTAGAAACTCTCAATGGATCGACATGGGAATTGTATGTTTGATAAGCAGGTAACTGAGCTTGCTTATCCTAAACGCAAAATGAATTATGATGAACAACTACGAAAAAATTACGTTTTCTTAAATAGACTATTTTTTTAACTTGAACATCCTGTAGCTCCTAAAGTATCGATCGTAGAGTGAAAATAAATATGACCAGTTTTGTAGGAAATTTTATGGACAAACTTTTATCTAAAGTAATTATAAGAGTTATGATGAACAACTACGAAATAACGACGTTTTCTTAAATCAACAATTTTTTATCTCTTTGTTTACTTTAACACCTGTAGCTCCCAAAGTATTGATCTTAGAGTAAAAATTATAATGACCAATTTTGTAGGAAATTTTATGTAGAAACTTTTGTCTGAAGTTATCATAACGCTTTTCGTACAGATATTCGAGATATGTATGAAAATCTGAAAAAAGGTACCTTCAACCCCCCCTACACCCTCAGCACAGCCTCCACCCTCGAGGACTTTTAGTATGTTTATCTGGACATCGGTAGGTATAATTGTACCAATTTACAAAACTACAGGAATTATTTCCCCTAATTGCCCATATTCGGCTTAATTTTCTTGGATTAGGATAAAAATCCTTGAGGAGCGATATCAAAAATGGTCTCGCGAAACACGTTCAACTTGGCACAGGTTCACACTCGTCGGACGTTACTTGGAAACGAAAGGGAGCAGGGACACGAGGTGGGGATTGCCTAGCTAAAAGGAATACCTTATACGAGACTGTCCAAGTCCGCCAAAGAAATGAGGTGTTTTTTGGTTGGAAAAAATTCATTTTATGATAACTTTTGATTAGACGGTTCAAAAAAACGGATTTAAAGGGCGCATAATTCAACATTTATACAAACGGGAATAACTATCGAAATAAATATTAAAATTTTAGCCGTTTAAAAATTAAAAAACAGTTGTGGACGCGCCAAAGAGCTTAGATTTTCCGACTTTGACAATTTATTTAAATATGTTCCGTGTCAAAATCTGCCATTCTTATTGACGGGAATGTAGTATTTCTTAGAATGATCTCCTCCTATAATAAACATGACTCTCGTAGTTAAATATCTTCAAAAACATGGGTGGACATGTGTAAAACACGAAATGTGATATTCAC
Organism: Epinotia demarniana; assembly: GCA_945867215.1. Taxonomy (NCBI): domain Eukaryota; kingdom Metazoa; phylum Arthropoda; class Insecta; order Lepidoptera; family Tortricidae; genus Epinotia; species Epinotia demarniana. The sequence goes on from OX244262.1 coordinate 6,767,122, forward strand.
CCATATATATACAAATATTTTTCGTTTAATAGTATTCCAAACTGCATCGAAATCGTTAGAGCAGTTACCGAGAGCGTAATTTCAAATATATGTATATAAATACAAATATTGCTCGTTTAAAAAAGTAGGATATATTAATAAGAAAAACAAAATATGTAATAAAGGAAAAAGAAAGAAGTCGTTTTAATCTTAAAAATGGCAAAGTTTGTTAAGGACAATAATTAAAACAATTAATTAACTGTATTTTTTTTACGTGTAGACTTTTATAATGAAATTTCCGTAAACTTGGCTACGCAACTTGAATTAATTGATGTACCTTGGATAAATGCAAGTAACTTTATGTATATATCTATGTTTTTATGCTACACCGTTGGCAAACAAACATATGATTTAATGAATTAATTAATGAGATCCTTTATTTTAGGTCTTCACCGATCCATATAAGAGGTCTTAGTTACATTTAAATTTTAACTATGGCGTTAGGTTACACAATACAAAGCTGACATGCATTTAACACACAACAAAAACCGTCATACAAAGGACATATACTTATTTAGTAGGTAGATTTGACCTGCCCAGTCCAATACGTATTGGACACTCAAACCTACCAGCCATCTTTTCAGGATGCTGTTAGTACTTTTTTCTACTCCTGTACTTTTATCTGTCATTTACATAGTCCCGAACACTAATATAAAGACATACAAAATAAGTCTGCAGGAAAGTCTATACTCTATTCCTCATAACAGTACGGCACAACCGTGCTGTTTTGTCGCCAAAACGATACGCTTAGCAGCCATACGCTTCTAAACCTGGGTAGTGCTACATTGTGCCACGGCCTACTAGACACGGTCGAGTAGGCCGCGACGCGACTAATCTAGAGGGCCATGCCGAAACATAAAATACATTAGGTACTACCAACTTAACAAACCACTGAATGTATTTACTTCAAATAAATTATTGTACTAACGGCATTGCTGCCAACTTAAGAAAAACCTTGGTCTTAATATGACAGTACTGGCAAGTTGAATTAAGAACAAAACAGACCATAAACAACAGGTGTCAATGTGTCATGTTTCCAATTTCCCACCAAAGTTCCAGTTCAAAATTAAAAGACGAAATATGTCAAATATGATAACTATTCGTTATTAATAACTTCTTAAGATTTGATTCGTGTTTGTGAAGTAAAGAAAAATGTGTTCCGTTCCTTTTTCCGTTCCTTTTAAAATGGACGAAGAAGAAAATAACTGCACCGCTGATGAAATTGCGTGAGTCGTAATAGAACTAACGGAAAAGTTACTGCCTGAAAAGTCAAATTATGCTATTTATTTAAAATAGTCGTAGAAAAAATATTGTATGCAACGGTGTATAACTTGGTCTTAAATCGCTCGTGGCGTCTTTAATTGCGATGCTCGCCAAGGCTCGCATCGCAACTCACGACACTCGGGTTTTAAGACCCTACTTATACAACAGTTGCATAAAATACTATTCCTCACTCGAGCCATCAGCGAAGAAATTTTATTTCGCATTAACGCATGAAAGTCATTAGTGCGTGCCTCTGCGAACATTCCCAAGGCACTACTGCACCTTGGGCCTTCCAAGCAGCATCCTGCACACAAAACATTATTATACTGAACGCCCATGTGGGCCGTTCGAAAATAAACGGGCACTGGCGCCTACGGGGATTCAAATGAGCATTCCTTGTGTTAACAGCTAAATATAGGATGACCGCTTCACTCATTCGTCGCTTTCGCGTCGCGCCTTGACGATTAAAGGGGCGCGCGGCGTGCGGGCGCCGTGCTTTGCCTCTGCACCCGCGCGCCGCGCAGGCAAGCAAAAAAGAAAGAAATAAAGAAAAACATTTACGAGTATTGAGTGAAACACGCAAAACGATAAACGAAACGGCCCCGCGATTACCAGCGCTGGTCTTCCGTTGGAACCATTGGTGAAACTACACACACACACATTTGCAATAAAAATATAAAAGAATGAAAATAATAATAACAATTACAATAACACATCTTGAAACAATTGCAAAAAGAGAAAACAGAAAAAAAGAGAAAGAATGCAAGGCTTGAGTAAGTATTCAAAAGTGAGTATAAACAGAAAATTGAAAACGAAGCATTGATCTGCTTATACATCTACCTAGAGAGACAAAATGTTTTAACACGACGCATCTTTGGACTTTGGGAGCTCCTCAATTCACACAAAGCAATTAGAATGTGCGTTCTTTCTGTGAAAACACGAGTCTGATGACTTTCAGGAAACCTTTCTGAGGTTAAACAGTTCATTTCCCTTAGACACTGGACCCTTAGCTACTAATACTATGGTCTGACCGCTTCACTCAGTCCTGGTATGTGCGGCTCGCGGGGGTATAACAGGGGAGCGGGCATCGTGCGGGAGGCAGAGCCCGTCGCCCTCGCGCCGCACGCTCCCCTGTTAGGGCCGCTCCACACGATGGGCCATCCTGACCCATCATACAGGACGCAACTATGCGTTAAAGGGAGTAAAACATATTTATATCTCGTTCTACCGCATAGCCACGTCCTGTATGATGAGTCAGGATGGCCCAGAGTGTGGAGCGGCCATTATACGAGTACCTCCCTGCACCCGCACGCCACGCAGGCAAAGACTGAGTGAAGGCGTCGGGCTATAGTCCACACATTTGTTTTAAAAAATAGGTCTAATTTGGAAGAAGGAGATTAGAAAACGAGCTTTTACACTAATCTAGACCTTGCCATTGAAACATTTAATCTCTGCAAACAAAACCGTTTCACAATCTAACCGACCCAAAAAAACGCTACCTAACTATTACGTGACTGACCGCGTTATATTAAGGTCACACTTTATATCTGTGACCAGGCCCAAGGTTACTAAAAGTAAAAACTAGCTCACCAAGTTATCAAACTTCTTCATCTGATACGTCGCTAGTAACACATATGTGTGTGTGTGCTTTGCACGCGCAACACTTACTTAGAACCTTGTAGGTATAAATTATTCGAAATATATCAGACAGAGACGAAACGTTAGGTCATATCCGTATTTGGCGCCGGAACTAGTACATATACGGTACTTATTTCGCAATTTTCGTATAAGTTACTTCCACATTGATTCCATATTTGACGACCGGCTTAGCCTAGTAGGTAGTTACTCTGCCTACGAAGTTAGAGGTTCCGGGTACGAATCCCGGTAAGGGCATTTATTTGTGTGACGAGCAATTGAGCAAGAATATTTGTTACTGAGTCATGAATGTTTTATGTGAAAGAAATAAAAAAAATAAATATTGTTAACCATGTACAATTATGTCGTAATAAAAAGTAGGTAGTAACAATGGCAACACATTTTGGGCATACAATATTAATAGAGTTACAATGGTACTTAAGTACTCTGGTCAAGGACTATGACATTATTTAAACTGAAAGTATTCTTTTAAATCATAAAATAAGTAATGTATGTACTCGTATTTATGTACAAAAAGACCACGGCCCCGAGGTTCCGGCGACCCCCGGTACCCTGGTTGTGGTAGCGGCCAGGGCACCAGCGGGGTCAGGGGTGCGAAGAATCTCCGGCGAAGATCCGGCTACCACCACCGACGACCCCTGGCCTTGGCAACTTATAACACGCGCACACTGCGGACCGACGAAAGGATAGCGGAACTGGAGGAAGGATTGAGCAAGTTGCGCTGGGATGTCATAGGGTTATCTGAAGTCCGAAGAGAGGGGGAGGACACGATAACCCTCAAATCCGGCAACTTGCTCTATTTCCGGGAGGGCGACCAACAGTCCCAGGGAGGTGTCGGGTTCCTCGTCCACAAGTCCCTCGTAAATAACGTGGTGAAGATCGAGAGTGTGTCGACTAGGGTGGCGTACCTAATACTCAGAGTATCCACCCGGTACTCATTGAAGGTCATTCAGGTTTACGCACCGACCTCGGCACACTCCGACGAAGAGGTGGAGGCTATGTATGAAGATATATCGAAGGCCATGCATAGTTCCAAAACCTACTTCACCGTTGTTATGGGGGACTTCAACGCAAAACTGGGCAAGAAAGATGGTGAAGAGCTGAGAGTGGGGCAATTTGGAGTTGGAAGTCGGAACCACCGGGGCCAACTACTGGCTGGCTTCTTGGAGAAGGAAGGACTCTACATGATGAATTCCTTCTTCAAGAAACGCGAGCACAGAAAGTGGACCTGGATGAGTCCCGATGGTGCAACTAAAAACGAGATTGACTTCATCATGTCGACGAGGAAGCATATATTCAACGATGTCTCTGTGATCAATACGGTCAAAACCGGGAGCGATCACCGTCTGGTAAGAGGCACATTGAGTATATGCGTCAAGCAAGAGCGCTCTCGATTGATGAAGTCTACGCTCCGTCCAGCATCAATTCAAATTCAAAACCCCGAGAGCTTCCAGCTGGAACTCCAAAACCGTTTTGATTGCCTAGGCGGCGATGTGGACGAATTGAACGACGGGTTTGTGGAAGCTGTCCGTGTCACTGGGTCTAAGTTCTTCAAGGCCCAAGGCACTAACGGAACTAAAAGGCTATCTAGCCCCACTAAGAAGCTCATGAAGGAAATGAGTGAAATGATTCTACAGTCTTCAGCCGACGCGACCTTATACCGGCAGCTCAATAAACAGATCTCCAAGTCCCTTACCCGCGATCTGCGCCAAATCAATACAAATCGTATTGAAGAGGCCATACAGCGTAATAAGGGCTCTAAAGTATTCTCGAGAGACCTGTCTATAGGGCAGAGCCAGCTCGCGAAGTTAAAAACTGAAGATGGTAGAATCGTTTCCTCTAAACCTGAGATTCTGGGTGAGATAGAGCGCTTTTACGGACAGCTATACACATCAACGCGCAGACCCGAAGTTAGTCAGGCGGAAGACCCTAGAGCTAGACTAACCCGACACTATACCGACGACATTCCGGACATCAGCCTGTACGAGATTGTAATGGCTCTTAAACAGCTCAAGAACAACAGAGCACCCGGGGAAGACGGAATAACAGCCGAACTTCTGAAGGCGGGTGGAAAACCGGTCCTTATGGCCCTTCAGAAATTGTTCGGTTCCGTCTTACTGGAAGGGAGAACTCCAAAGGCATGGAACAGAGGTGTGGTGGTGCTGTTCTTCAAAAAGGGTGACAACACTCTGCTGAAGAACTACAGACCCATCTCACTTCTGAGCCATGTCTATAAGCTGTTTTCGAGGGTCATTACAAACCGTCTCGTACGCAGGCTAGATGACTTCCAGCCTCCCGAACAAGCCGGTTTCCGAAGAGGCTTTAGTACCGTAGACCACATCCACACGCTTCGTCAGGTTATACAGAAGACCGAGGAGTATAACCTGCCTCTCTGCTTAGCGTTCGTGGACTACGAAAAAGCCTTCGATTCGATTGAAACCTGGGCTGTACTACAGTCTCTCCAGCGGTGCCAAGTTGACTATCGCTATATCGAAGTGCTGAAGTGTTTGTACGAGAGCGCCACTATGTCAGTCCGACTTCAGGACCGGAACTCGAAACCTATTCCGCTGCAGCGGGGAGTCAGGCAAGGAGATGTTATTTCTCCAAACAAAACTGTTCACCGCTGCACTGGAGGACGTTTTCAAGACTCTGGACTGGAGAAGGCTAGGCATCAGCATCAACGGCGAGTACATCACTCACCTTCGGTTTGCTGACGATATAGTAGTCTTGGCTGAGACCATGGAGGACTTAAGTACGATGCTCGATGACCTCAGTAAAGCATCCGAGCGAGTTGGTCTAAGAATGAACATGGATAAGACGAAGATCATGTCAAATGCCCATGTAGTACCAACTCCCATTACAATCGGACACTTTACGCTCGAAGTTGTAGACGATTATGTATACCTAGGACAGATGATCCAGTTAGGTAGGTCCAACTTCGAGAAAGAGGTCAATCGTCGAATCCGACTCGGCTGGGCAGCGTTCGGGAAGCTACGGCAAATCTTTTCGTCCAATATTTCGCAGTGTCTCAAGACGAAAGTCTTTGACCAGTGTGTGTTGCCAGTGATGACATATGGCACTGAAACGTGGTCGCTTACTATGGGCCTCATAAGAAGGCTCAAAGTCACCCAAAGGGCAATGGAGAGGGCCATGTTGGGAGTTTCTCTGCGTGACCGCATCAGAAATGAGGCTATCCGCAGCAGAACCAAGGTAACCGATATAGCCCTCCGGATCGCTAAACTTAAGTGGCAGTGGGCGGGGCACATAGCACGTAGAACCGATGGCCGTTGGGGCGGAAAGGTTCTCGAGTGGCGACCACGTACCGGAAGGCGCAGCGTGGGTAGGCCCCCGACAAGGTGGACTGATGACCTGGTAAAGGTTGCGGGAGTCCGCTGGATGCGGGTGGCGCGGGATCGGGCACTTTGGCACTCTTTGGGGGAGGCCTATGTCCAGCAGTGGACGTCTTTCGGCTGATATGATGATGATGATGTATTTAAGTATTTATTTATTTATGTTAATAAGTATGTTTACCGTCGTCTAGTACCCATAGTACAAGCTTTGCTTATTGTGGGACTAGGTCGATTTGTGTATCCACAAAATATATTTATTTAATTTTTATTTATTTTTAATATTTTTATCTGGGGATGATAATCAGTGATTATGTGATTAGATAAAAAGCTTTTTATTACCAAAGCCTTAGCGTTAAACACGTAGTTTGGCAGGAACAAATTATTTATTAACCTTTCAGCTAAATCGGATACCTACTGGCAAGTAAATTGGTGAAACTTTGAAATACAACTTAAATTCTTACATACCAACAGTGCAATTTAAAGTTAAAAGTAATCGGAAAAAAATAGTAGCATCATTTTGTTGGGAAATTCAGTTTAATTTCAGTAATTTCATAGTAGTAACAAAATATTAAGAATATAGTTTTAACACCAGAATCACTACTCATTTCGCACATGTCAAAAATACCAGGGGTTAATCTTTAAACCACTTCACGCATCCCATTTTAATTTTTATGGGCTTTAATTCGTACTTAACCTCGTACGTACGTACCTCAACGTTAACTTGACACGTATGGAAACGAGCGACCACATTGAAACCATACTGAGGCTCTAGTATAAGTTTTACCGAAACAAAACGTTACGACCACGTTCGCGTTTACCTGTCAAATCCCATACAAATTGAGGGTAAAACTCAAACGCGATCGTAAAGTTTTGTTTCGATAAAACTTATACTAGAGCCTCTGTAATGCCACACGTCTGTCTCACCCACCCCCTCGTTATCTTTTCGTTCTACATAGTTAGCGTAACAGTTACCGTTATCGGATTCCAGTGTTAAAGTTGCATTTAGGTTTCTATTAGCCTCAGATCGCTATCGGCTTCTCAGCGGCCGGAGATTGCGCCTCTAATTATGGGCAAGGAACGCTCGCAATTTGTCGGCTGACAACTCGGATGCAACGCACGAGACCTTTTGTTTGAAATAAATTGCACGGTGGTATTTCGAAACTTTATTACAGGTTACGTTTTGGTTGTAGAATTTCGGGAACAAGAGTTAATTCAACTGGGCGAAACGAGGTCTTTGTTTCAGCTAGGAGGCAACTATAGGGATTTTATTTTGGGGTGTTGGTAAACAACGTTTTGTGTTGTGCAGGGAAATTAGTTTAATGATTGATGAACACAAGTTTGTCAATGTGAAATATTGTTCCATATTCCAATATTATTTGAATCTGCCCCCACCTCATTTAACGTAAATTTCTTTACGTTTTCTGGCCATAATGCGAGTTTTACTGCACGTTGCGCGTACGGGAAAACTCGCATTGTGGCCAGGTGGAGACGTAAAATTTTGTACTTAACACGGGCGGTAATTCGTAAAGCCCCAGAGCGCATATTTATGGCCCTCACCTACGGTTCGGGCCACAAACACCTGCGATCTAGGGCATTCACGAATTCACCGCCCTAGTTACGTAATGTACTATTAACGCACCATTAAACATGTGGATCCACCTAATAATAGCATAATTTACCTTATTTTATAGTAGGCATTTGCATCCCTTATAGTAGGGCAGTTTCAGGTGATAATGTCGACACGCTGGACAAAAGCACCAAATTTTTTTTTGGTACGCGTAAGGTCCATAATTTAAGTTTTTGATAAAAACCACCTCCTCCGTCGGCCATCTTTAATTTTATGGCGATAATTTTGAATAATAATTAATATCTCGAATTCTAAATAACGTATCTAAACTTAGTATCTAAATAGACGTAAGTGGATTTATATTAATGTTTACAATTATAGCAGAAGGTGTAGGTAATAGTTCGTTGAGAGCTACATTTTGCGATTAAAATCTCATTTTTCGAAAAAAAGTGACTAGACAAGTTTTTTTCGTGGACTTTTCAGATAAAACATGAAACAAGTGTGTCTCTGCGGCAGTAAAGCGGACACTGGCTCAGCATTATGCTGAGGTGTCAAACACCTGCAGCGCTGATTTTCAGCCAGCACCGTCGGTGACTCACGGAAACATCATACAAATGTAATAAATAAACTACCTACATTATTGGGACAGGTGAAAGAGAAATAAACATAAATATACATGTACCTAGATGCAGCTTCAATAAAATATTAATATTTACAGTACACTTTCAAAACAAAAACTAGATAAAAAATTAACAATGAGTTAGATTACTTGTCAAATAGATATCTCAAGTTCTAGAAGAGCAATTATTTTATGGTGGGGCAAGCATAGTGATGGATTCGCCTTCATTCATAAACTTCCAAAAACCTCGTAATCGTGTTCCTAGAGTTTTTCTCAGTAGTACCCAAACGCCCACTGTTGGGATTTGACCGGTTTGTTCACGACGTTTTCCTTCACCGAAAAGCTAATGATACGAGTAAGTAACGTATGCTATTTCGTGCAAAAGTTAATTTTTGAACGAGCGAGCAAAGCGAAAGTTCTCCGTCTCAGCTTTGGCCATATTTCTTTTGTATGCCCGGATCCCTCGCATTCCCGCTGTTTTCCTCTCCAGGACGCATTTCTCAACCGATTTTCGTGAAGTTTCGTGAGCAAGTTCGATAACTATATGGTTTATTATGTGATTTTTTTACTAATTCGCGATTTCTATAGCTTACAGAGTCGCTAGTGTAAACATAATTGTACGAGCCGGTGTTTGAGCCCATGATCCCCGGAACACAAACTCCTACATATATAGTGATGCATTGCAATTTTTCTAAGTGATCACTTGTTTATTTATTTATTGATACATCACATATATAACATCATTGTGTTAAATTAATATAAAAAGGTTTATTACTGAAATAAGCGAAAATTACGGAATACATAGCATTAACTAATTAGGAAGTACATAGCAGATAGAGAGCAGAGTAGCGATAGCAGGCTCAATTAGAAATTGTTGTTCATTGCGTCCATTTGCGTTCAACTTTATTATTATTTTAACATTAATAGTAGTAATAACAATATTAAATAGCTAATCATCAAATATATTTACTTTGTAATAAAATTACTGAAATCATCAACTATGTCAATAAAATAATAATGAATAAATTGATGAAAATAACGAAATAAAATATGTAAATTAAATACACAGATATTACAAACTAAGTGCTAAAAGGCAAATTGTCACTTGTGTGGCCAGATGTATCATTATATTTGGAAACTTAAAACAAAAAATTATTTAATTTAGTGCCTAATCATCATTAATTGTTCCATTACCATTAATTATGTAGGATTAATTTAATTAATGTTTTTCACTCGTGATCTTCTCTTTCATAAATAACGTGCTAGTGATAACTCTGACGAGATGAAAACTTTACATCGCTGTGAACTTTTTTAATGAAAAAACTATTCTTAGATTGACTGAAGCTCGACTGCTGATTAGTTCAATCTTGCTCTGAAAACAAACTTAAGCTCTGTGTGTGAGCGACGTCCGCTCTCGGCGGCGTCGGCTGGGCGAGTGAGCGCGCGCGCTACCGGCCGCGGCAATGCTCGCCCCTCACAGTCACCTAAGAATGACCTAGTGCCGAGACACAAGTCGGCGACGGACGAGCTCCGCCCCTATGTGCTCGGACAGTGCGTCGACCACGCTCCGTGACACAAGTCGGCGACGGACGAGCTCCGCCCCTATGTGTACGGACAGCGCGTACTACCACTCGGCGCCCGAATGGTGTGTTTGGGCTTCGCCCGTGTCCTCAGACACTTTGGGTAATCGATGTTACCAAAATAAAAGAAGGAATAACGAGAAATAGACTTTTTATTTACTTTTCCCTAACTGCCCTATCACTGCCCTAAGTGACTTGATTTCAAGTCCCTAACTTCCTATTACTTTGTAGTTTTTCTTCTTCTTGTTGTGACTTCCAGGAGGCTCCGTTTGACACTGATTTGCTCCGGGCCGTACCTGCTATTTATACCTGCTAGTGGGTGAGCAAGACGTGCTGAGTGAGACAATAAAGGTTACGCCCACTTTGACTTGACTAATTTACATTGCAAGATGTTATTGGGATGTTATACATTTAAATGGGTGGAAGACTAAGCTGATTTACAAAGTTCTAATATGGCTTGAGATCTTATAAGTACAGTAGGGTTCGTAAATATTTTCTTATCTGAATAATCGTACATGGAAATCGGGCAAACCGTAATTCGGCCCCTTTCTTAACACTTATTCATCATTTGCGCTGAACCTACTGAGTTTACTTATTTGTAAGTTTAAACATTTAATAGAACTTTTAATAAGCTTTCTGACAATATATAAATCATTCTGATACGATGAGCCGTTGTAAAGGTATAAATGTAAACATATTAATTACAAAGTGAAAATGCGCCGTACTAAGTTCTAATTCAGGCTCGGTGGCCGCGGCTCTCGTTACGGTCATGTTGGCGCGATACACCCCTCCCCTCCATGGCGCCAGTCCGCGCTGCGCTCGCGCATAGGCAACATCTCCTCTCTCTTTCTAATACAATTTGTATTGGGATTTTACTTTAATGTTTACAATATCAAATGAATGCTATGAGAGGGTGTTTTATGTAAATAATTACTATGGGGAGTCTAACTACTGGGTTCTTTATTTACTCTAAACAATCTAAGTCTTTATAAATAATCACATATTTATCTTACGTGTAATCTTCGTATGACGCGATGCGTAGCTCTGCCGTCGCGTGTTGATGTTGTCGTCCATACTGTGATTTGGATTTAGGACATTCAGACAAGAAATAAGATTTTTATTATCATTATTTATGGGAGCCTGCAGTGTCCTACTGCTGGGCAAAGTCCCTCCTCATTTTCTAGTACTTACTCTCGACCCTGAACTTCTTGAGCCGTGGGGAATGGTCCTTTGACAACGAGTCTAGCTCGTCCCGCCATCGCCGGTGAGGCCTGCCGCGTCTCCGTTTCGAGCTGTCACCTGTCAGGTAGTCAGTCAGTGGCGGCCTTTGCTCACAGTTCACTCGGCATGCGGCAGACATGCCCAACCCACTCCCAATTCAACTTGGCCGATTTCCGAGCTACGTCGATTGTTCATATAATCACGCGTTCTAAAACTCAAGTCGTAATGTTTGTCCAATTTTAAATATTCATGTACGAAATTTTTTGTCGATATTGGCATACAACTTTGAATCAGGGTGGATGTTATCCTCCGTACCACCTCATCAATGAGATACCAGGAGCAAAGTAATATTTCAATAGCTTGCTCAAAGAAGTAATTAACTACAACTTAGAAAAGTTGAAAGACCCCCAATATTTTCATTTCAAAGTCCAATATCTCAAAAACGGCTGAACAGATTTTCATGAAACATGGCTAAGTACACTCGGGATAAAACTATCTATATCACTAAATAACCACATTCAAATGGATCCATCCGTTTGGGACCTAAGATACCACAGACAGATACACAGTCAGACACGTTAAACTTATAACACCCCTCTTTTCGTCGGGGGGTTAAAAAGAAGATTAAACCCCATACGTAAGATCAAAGCCTTTAAAAAAATGAGACTTGGAAACCATAAGCCTATCAAATACTCTTAAAAATAATATCATACTCGTTATCGTATGCTTTACTCGTTGTACAGATTGAAAGTATGTATATTGTACAGATAGTGCTAAGTTCCTCAAAATCAAACTATACGTTTTATTTCTTGAAATCAACAGGTAATTTTTTGATTTTCTGAAGCGAACGACAATCATTCTTAAATGTGATGGATATGAAGTTTCATTGAAGAAAATTTTACCTTTGGAAAAAGGTAGCTTTGTCTGGTCTGATGTTTGGCTAGAATAGCAGCAGCAACACTCTTTTTTCCGTAGTTGTCGTAAGAGTGGCTATTAGTCCAATACAATAGGACTGGAGTGTTTACTGAGCGATGGGCTATCAACCAATCATTACAATATCACATTTACATTTAAACCTGAAGTTGCAAAACCCCCAAAAAAGAAAAATAATTAAACTTAATGTGCTCTGCCTACTCATTTTCAGAAATATACTTATATGTGTGAGTTTATGTATGTGTGGTATCGTTTTTTTTTTTTTTTAATGTGATAAGGCAAGGGAGCAAACGAACAGACGGATCACCTGATGGTAAGCGATTACCGCCGCCCATGGACACCTGCAACACCAGAGGTGTTGTAAGGTGCGTTTATATTACTTAAGTTATTACGTTAAAAGTCGCAGGTTGCGCCCAAAGTCAGTGCGATTACGATGTGTACAAAAGCAAAACAAAGGAAGGGTGACTAAATAAGGTTGTAAAACGGGTTTTTTAAATGACTGTGTGGTGTTAAAATTCATATCTGAAAGTTTGTGTGATTGTATAAGCAATTAACTTGCATTCACAGATTAATCATCGATTTTTGGCCGTCATAGATGCGTTATGCAGCAACTTAGTTCTATATGAACTTAAGAACGATGAGAAATAGGAGAAGCATAAAATGTTACCCATTCAGTAGTTTGATTTTTGTTCTAAAGTAATTATTATCCTACAAAATTGGTGATCGTTTGCTCAAAAGTCCGAATTGCCAGCTAGACGCTTATCCTCTCAGGCCAGCGGCCCGTTGCCTTAAATCTTCTTTGCGCACTGATACTTTACCTCTCTAAGATTTCGATAGGGGTGTAGACTATGGTTTACAAGACTAGAACCAGTTTTTGGAGAGAAACAAATTTTAAACAAAATATACTCGTAAATACCCAAGAGTCAAAGATTCACCTCGCTGGCTGGGCTGTCCCAAAACGTTACATACTAAGTGACAAAAATTATGACGTCACAATTCGCTATTTGTACTAATCGTTGTATAGAAAATGAAAAAAATTGCTGTTTCGGTCGCGAAATACTGCGTTTAGGTGCATAGTTGAAGTGTAGTTATTCTGTAAAAGCGTAAGGATTATATCAGCAGCTTAAAATTTACTATTGGAGAGTAAAAAAATGATATTTTTAATTTAGACTTATCACAATAATTTGATGGTTTACTATCCATTTAGGAACTCTACGTTATAAATCTTAACATGAGTCTACACCCCTATTTGTGAGAATTCACCGAAGAAACCTAAATGTTCTTCGAAAGGAGACTTATGAACGGTACAACAATCACAGGACGACTAGCGAGCTGTGTCGCGATGATATTGACTTACAGTCCAGTCCCTTTACAATCATAACGCTTAGAAAGAGACCGATAGTCCATGTCGCCCTGTAGAAATTGTAGAAATTACCTCACTACACACGGGGAACTCTGCATGTAGAGGGAGAGCGCCTAGGAACAGAGCACTTGCCTAGCGGCACTTGTAGTTTTAAACTACCAGCTATACACGTGTCACTTATGTATATAAAGTCACTGCCATTTGCCCACAACTCCGTCCTGGTGGAACTCGTTTTTATTGTAGCTCAATACAAATTTTCACCCTCCATATCAGCCCCTTAGGGGATGATATCCTGGACACAATCTATCTTATGTCCTTTCCTAGGACTCAAACTATCTCTATACCAAATTTCATCTAAATCTGTTCAGCGGTACAAAAAATCAAAATCATTTTATTTGCAATAATAACATACACATGCAAATACAAATTGGATAAACACATAATTGAAAGTCATTATTATAGTTCTTACACATACATTTTTCTATAGTTGTGTGTCTAACTAATAATTATTTTACTGAAGCCTCATGTATCATTAAAACTACGATCTCTGTTTTCTTTTTGAAGTATGCTAAGTACCCTATAAAAATGCTTTTTTATATGTTCATTACAAAACAGATTATATTTTGCAATAATAATTTATTACTTCTTTCGACGTTAAAATGTTGTACAACTGAATTGACAATATTTCAAAATATGTAATGACGCCTAAATCGAAAAGCATTTCGGTAATTATGTTATCTGAACGTAATAAAGTAGTTTTCTGTGTTTTTTTCCTGCTCGCTATTAATAAAATCGCGTATAAAAGTGGTTTTCACCGTGTGTGACGTCAGTATTATGGCTGCCATATGAAAGGTGTCCAAACTGCCATATAGAGTCGTAGTATTGACGTCATAATTTACTTACAACCTTCTGGAATTCGCTACTTTTCAATTTGATAGTTTTGAATGAAAATTACAATTAAGGGTGAAATAAAAAAACACGTGTCGCTTAAAAAAACATTTTCTAGCGAACTAAATCATAAAATGGCCTACATGAAAATATGAAATGTTGTCAATTGCGTATAGCGGTGTGCGATATGCTAGCGAGTTAAACCCTCAAATTATAACAAAATTACCCCTATTATGAGCCATATAAGTATTTCAACAGACGTGGACTCATTAAGAGCATATAAGTAGGGAACGCAAAGGCACAAAGGGGAACTGGGAGGGCCCTCGGCGATCGCAGCCTCGGCATTCTTTCAGCTGGGTTTGACCCACCTAAACCGTGACGATGCGTTACTTATACTTATATGCTGGTTTTTAGGGTTTCGTTGTCAACAAGGCAATGTTAGGGAACCTGGCACGACATGACAATTACATAAAAACTATACTCACAGGATAAGTAGAAGGAGGGAGAGGCAGGGAAACCAAGACGTGCGTTTCTGGATGGGTAATGTAATGTCGTATCAAGAGCTCAAAACAGAATGGCGACTACTCCACCGACAAGAGCCCGGTTCTTAAGTTTATGATGATAAATCAACAAGGAACTCTTACAGTTTCGCCGTGTCCGTCTGTTCATCTGGCCGTCTGTGGCTTTGATCATATTAATCAATCAGGCCGACAAAACAGTAGGATAAAATCTACAAAAAAAAAATGCAACTACTGAATACTACACTGCGCGTGGCTCAACACGCACTTTACTTTTTATTTTATCTTCTTAAACCAGCTACAAGAATAAATTAAGAGAGGAATGGAGTTCTGAATTCGTGTGAAGAGTTGTGTTATATAATTGCTTTGTTTTCATTATAAAATTGTAGTTCAAGTTATCCTACTAATCCTACTAATATTATAAATGCGAAAGTTTGGATGTTTGGATGTTTAGAAGTTTAGATGTTTGGATGTTTGTTACTCAATCACGCTTCAACGGCTCAACCGATTTGGATGAAATTTAGCACGAAGATAGTTTATAGCCTGGATTAAAATATAGGATAGTTTTTATCCCTTGTCCACGCAGACGAAGTCGCGGGCGGAAGCTAGTATTATTATATTATAAATGTATAGCTTTTAGCTAATTACTTTGTATATAATTTAAGGCCGGTTGGTTTCTAAATAAATAATTTTAAAAATGACATTACAAATGTAATTTTCTATCTAGCTGAAAATTACAGCTGCTGGCCTCACGCTAAATCTATAATATATATATCATTCCTAATTCTCTTTCCGGGGATGAATTTCAAAAAATCCTTTCTCAGTGCAACTATGTATCCCTCGCCAAAACGGTGATCCAAATTTCATGCTTCTATGTTTAGCAGTGTGGCGTCGGGTCAAAATTTCACCACCCCCTTTCTTCCCCCGAAAAGTCGTAAAAGTTGACTAAGGGGGCAGGGTTGAAGTGCATTGTCAGCGATGGCCTAGCAACCTATCACTGCGATATCACATTTTGTCGATCTTTTGTATCCACATTTATGCTAAACCCCCGTGACCCGTGTGGTGTCGGGTTTGAATTTCACCACCCCCATTCTTCCCATGGGTCTCGTAAAAGTCGACTAAGGGACCAGGGTTGAAGTGTGTTGTGGGCGATAAGCTAGCAACCTATCACTGCAATATCACATTTTGTCGATATTTCATACCCACATTTATGCTAAAAGTGGCGCTGGAACATACATTTCATGTGCTCTGCCTACCCCTTTTGGGAATAATGGCGTGAATACTGTACGTATGTATGTATGTTTATGTATTTATACTAAAAGTGGCCCTGGAACGTTAGTTTCATGTGCTTTGCCTACCCCTTTTGGGAATAAAGGCGTGAATCTATATATGTATTTTTAGCAGTTCAGGCGAGCTATTTTTCTGTTCTCCGCTCCCCGTAGTACGCACTGTGAAGTACTGGAATTCGGCAATGGACACATAGATGCCTATTTAAGGATTTTTTTTAAATTAAACCCCAAAAAGTGAATTGGGGATGAATTATAGTATAAAACTATCGTGAGCATCCGTCATTTTAAGTTACATAGAATTTTATTCGATAATATGCCCTTTATGTTGCGTCCAACTTGTGCACACAGTTATACAATAAAAATCTTCTATTATATTATATTCTAATAGTAAATTTACTAACGATACGATTTCATATCGTGTAGATATTGGTGTAGATTACCACATGTTCCTCATTTTCAACCCATCCCAAAACTGACATTCATCACCGTATTATCAGTCGTCCACCACTTTAGAATTACTCGACTTAATACTAACGAATTTTCAGTCGGTAGTTAATTAACGCTAACCGCAACGCTCTGTTGTCTGGCTCCACGAGTGGCACGAGGCCCGAGTGACGGCGTGATTTGATTGGTTAAACTGATTTTAGTAGATCTATGATTGGTTAAAATGCTTTTAAAAGGTGTTGCTGGGTTAATCGAAATGCTAGATGTGTTTGTCGTGCATATTTAAAGACGACTTCCTAATTTTTACCGTACGATATCAGTAAAGCCAGGTTTAGAAGAAGCCAGTGCTGGCTTGGTATTGTATGTAAAAGCACTGGCGGGAATAGAGCGCTGGCCTATTTTTCAAACCAATTAGCCAGTACTGGCCTAGTCTAAACCTAGCTTTAAGCCCGCATCACATTGGCCCGGCCTAGCCGCAGCGGTCAATACTAACCTCGTTATTAGCTGTCACTAATGTTCCCAAACTTATTGCAGTGTGATTAATTTATTCCTTGGATTCCTGTGAGAACCATTACACGATTAAAACATAAATAAAACATAATATTGCAGCTGACGCTGTCAGCTCGTCGTTGGTGCCAAGCAAAAACAATGAGCATTCGCGTGGGAGAACGTTACGACTCACAAACAACTCACCAAGCAAGAGGGTACAAATAACAAGTCTTATTATTGGATATAATGCGATCCTTATTCCCACGACACAAGATCCAGAATCAAATGGACCGACAAGATCGATGAAAGTAATAAGAAAGGCTGGAATATGTCGAGAGATCGAGATATCTCCACTGTTAGTGGTCGGCTGGAACACGCCGCGATAAACTAAGATTTATTTAGCATCGGTCCACTACATGTTTACTGTATAAACGTGTGTGATTAGACGCTGTTTTTATTGTTTTGTGTGGACGACAGATACGATAGTGACCTTGTTTTCGTCGCTGAAGTTTTATCTGTTTATGTTGGGTAGCTAAACATTGACAAAATTATCGGAATATACAATGTCATTGCTTAGCTAACCAAACTAAAGATTATTACATGTAAGAGACCAGACAAGCTCATCTCTTACATGTAATAATTTATATACATACGACACTAATGAAATCCGGAAATTATTCTGCTTACCTAAATTAGTGTGTTATTTTAACAAAAATAGGTCAAGTGCGTTTCGGACCATAAGCAGTTTAGGATTAAATATTTCTTCTTCTTTCTGTGCCATGTCCTCATCGGACGTCGGCGACCATCTGTCGGAACTTATTCCTATCCTGTGCCATTCTGCTCAGGTTGGCAGCGTCATCAATATGAGTCCAGTTTTTAACATTGTCCATCCAGGCTAGCTTCCTTCTTCCTCTACTTCTTTTGCCCTCTATTATCATCCTTAAAATTTGATATTTGTTGTTACGATATATATGTCCGAAGAAGCTACGGTAGCCCAGTGGTTCAGGCATGCGGCTGTCAAACGGCGGTCGTGGGTTTGAATCCCGGCTCGTACCAATGAGTTTTTCGGAACTTAAGTACGGAATATGATTTCATATTTACCGTTAGCTTTTCGGTGAAGGAAAAACATCGTGAGGAAACCTACATACATCTGCGAAGAAATTCAAAGGTGTATGTGAAGTCCCCAATCCGCACTGGGCCAGCGTGGGGACTACTGCCCAATCCCCTTTCATACATGAGAGGAGGCCTGTGCCCAGCAGTGGGACGTATATAGGCTGATGATGTGATATGTCCGAAATATGAGATTTTTCTTTTCTTTACTGTTTCCAAAAGTTCCAATTTTTTCTTCATTCTTTGCAAAACTTCTACATTGGTTATTCGATCTCTCCACGATATTTTTAGCATTCTTCGACAGAGCCACATTTCAAAGGCGTTTATTTTTTGGTTCGGTCTATGGTCCATCCTTCGACGCCATACATAAATACAGATAACACGTAACATTTGACCATTCTCCATCTGAGTTTCAGGTTTATGTCTTTGTTGGTGCATAGCTTGTTCATTTTCATAAAATGTACTTCTTGCTATCTCTATTCTTGTACGTATCTCTTTCCGTGGGTCCCATTTTTCGTTAAGAGAGCTTCCTAAATACTGTAGGGTTAAATACAGTAGCCGGCAAATAACTTGCGGAACGCGGGACGAAGGGGCGGGGCAGTTCGCAAGGCGAATTGTACGTGCGAGCTATCCCCCCGCTTCATCCCGCGTTCCGCAAGTTATTTGTCGGCTACTGTACGTAGTTACTTGTCTGTCTTTGACCTTTGTAACATCGACACGCACAAAATATAGGCCATGCATTTAAAATTATCGCGTGCTTTGATACGCAGTTCTGACTAGATTAAGAAACAATAAGGTCTGATTTTCAGATATATATGATTCTTGACTATATGGTTGTTCATCTGATTTAACCGATACATAATTGCTTAAAATTTCGTCTATAGTTTTTTTTTTTTTACTCTGCCTACTCAAACGGTACATTATTTTAGTCAGTCACAACGCAACACGACACAATCAAGTCAATACTATAGTATTTTATCTCATCTAAAATCTCACTTTATGAAATCTTAATAAAACTTCACTAAGTTAGGTATTCTCGTGGGCGAAAGGGATCAGTGTGTCTCTGTCTAGGGGGCGTGTATGACTCAAATCAAGGCATCCCCTTAAAGTCCAATATCACGCATAATAACCAATTAATTTAAAAACTCATTGTAAGGAAGGTAGCTTAAAAAAATGTTGTGCCATTTTGTCGTCATGATTGTTTCATATATCTGCCAAAACAGCTTCCTAGTGGTAAGGGTCACTGAGCTATGCCGCAGACGGACAGACGGACATGGCAAAACTATAAGGGTTATTTGTTGAGTACGGAACCCTAAAAATTGATTAAGATTTACATATTTTGCACATCAGTAGCTCGAACAAGCATATTTTGCTGCGTACGTAAACAGTGTGCAAAATGCGATTTTGCTCACTCTGTGAGACAAAGTAACTTTTTAATTTTAGTGCGGAGCACTGACATTTCGTCGTATGGGGTCTATTACAAATTCAGAATATTTGAACTTTATTAGCACTGTCATTCAATTACGAAAAAAGAAAATGGCAGATATAGGTCGATCCATAGTTCGACCATCGAATTTCAAAGTAGACCCCGAAAAAAGCGGATAACAACTAACACGTTCGAAAACTATCAAATTCACAAGTTTAATTTACCAAAATAATTATACAAAGGAATTTTAAATTGAAGAATATTCAAATATAGGATCTCAGAATAAACTCCGTTTTTTATAACAAATAAACATAAATTTTATTATGATAGCTAATTAAAAATTCTAGTTTAAGCAATTTAAATTCAATGAACGTAAACTACAGATGCAGTTTCCAAACGCGAGCGCGAAGCCCCGCCCCTTTTAAAAAGTTGTGCGCTGTTAATTAGTTTGAGATTTTATAATGTATATTATTCGTCAATCTTGCGTTATTGATATTGGTTTTAAATATAAAAACTAGTAGGATAAATCAATTCTCTATCTAACTAGGAAATGTAGTGAAGTCAGTGACGTGACGGAGGCAGTATTTAACAACAATAGGTACGGCTAGTTTTTGGTGTGTACGCGAGATACACGTAATATGCTAAAAATATGTCGAAGATAAAAAGGTAAAATCTAAAATCTGTGAATTTTAACAATAACACGATTCGTTTTTAGTGATGTATTAGTGTCACGCGACAGTCGTATACTTAGATACCTACTGAAATATCCTTTGGTTTCTCGCTCCTTTGTCTCGTCTTTCTAGTATTGAGTAATGGCGCGGCCGGCGCTGAGTTAAAAAAAGCAGTAACTAACGCCTAATTAAGTTTTCTTCCTGAATAATCTTGAGACGAATAGGTACGTGATACTATGATATATTATTTGATGTGAAAAGTTGTATGTGTTACTCGAGAGCAAAGTTTTTGCATCTCGTGCTTTTGCGTGCGTCCTTCTCTGCGCTCAAGATTCAAAATTTGAATCACTCGCTACGCTCGTGGTTAAATTTTAGAGTCTTTCGCTTCCTCAGGACTCAAAATTAGCACTCGCTCGGGTCGTCTAGGCTGAAGTTCCAAGTAAGTGACATTTGACCGTTCTATGGAACGGTCTCATGACGCAAATTTGGGGCTTCTACCTGGAAGACACGCTGTTCTTCCAAAGCGACCGAGCGGGTGGGCAGGTTGCGGGTAGCCCCTCATCCATTTAGCATGGACCCGGACAATGGAAGGGTGAGCTCGAACCACTCCCAAGTCAAGCTCATCTCCCCTCACCTACCCTCTACCCATAACCCAACTCCAAACTTCCAATAAAACCCAACCCAGACCCAATCCTTCAACCCGCTCCCTGTTCCTTCCCCCACTCCCCGGAGGAGAAAACCTCGACTTCAAAAACCCTAATCCAAAGTGTGACCGACCGTGCTGATGGATGCATGGCTGAGTGGAGCTCAGTCGCGAACGGTGGACCTCGGGTATCGGGCGAAACCCGTTGTATAATAGCCTTATCTACGCAAGCGGGGCTCTGCGTAGATGGACCCTTATTCCCTAGCTACTCGTGGGTACAAAATGGAAACAACTGAAAAAAATAATAAAAATACAATTAAAACCAAGCCAAAAACAACGCCTTCTGTGGCTGGGACGGCGGAAGCTGAACCGCCTAAGAAGGTGACACACAAGGACGTGACGGCCGAGAAGGAACCGCTGAAGCTGGGTAGGACGCCGGACGCTAGGGTACCGAAAGGAGCCCCGGCCAAGGCGACCGAGCCAGAGACGGCGGGACCCTCGAACGCCTCACAGACAGAACCAAAGGCAGTGGAGAGCGGGACGACGGAAGTTGAACCCTCGAAACAGGCCATAGATCCCGGCTGGGAGATAAGGTGCAAACCGAGAGCAGAGAGGAAATCTGCCCAGCCGCAACCCCAAGCCAACGACCCAGCGAAGAAGAAGGTCGGGCAGAGACGGCGGCAGAAGCTCCAAAAGCGAGGAGAGCTGGAGAGCCGCTCCTCCGTGAACACACAAAAGGTCGAAGCTCCCAACACAGCAGATGTGGAAGCGACGACCACAAAAGAACAGACTCAGGCGGAGCAGGTCAAAAAAACCAAGAGAGCACGCCTAGATGAGACCGTATCCCCAAGAGGCGACCACAAAAAAATTAAAACGGACGCCCTGGGGACGCAAAAAACCCACCCCACCTACGCGGCGGCCGCCGCGACAGATCTGACGGTTGCAATCACCAACGAGCGCACGGGCAGACTGTCGCAACAGGACGCTACGGAGGTGGAGAAAAAGATCGGTGACGCTATCTTCCAGGCAGCGATCGAGACCGACATAGATACAGAAGCGGAGGCCCCAGCGTTCACAGGGAGAGCAAGTCTGGTCGACGGATACCTGAAGCTGTGGTGCCAAAACGCAAGCACCAAAACGTGGCTGATGTCCTGGATCGCAACAGCCACCCTCACGAATGGAGACCATCTTGTCGGGAAGAGGGAGGACGAGATGGTAAGGAAAACCATGTGCGGCATACTTATTCCATCGCTAGAGGACGACCTCACCAAGATCGATAGAGTCCTGAACTACCAGAACTCTTGGGCCCAGGTGAAGCGATGGACAATACACAATGCCGTCCCTCTAAGGACAAGAGGTTGCACTCTTCTGCTGGTGGGAATACCAGAGGATGTAGTCCCTACTGTGATGGAAAAGGATAGAAGATTGAACTACCTATGTGGGACAATCTATATCCGTTTCCAGCACGGCGGGGGCCACTTCAGGGATTCTCCAACGGAGAAGAATGCAAACCTGGAAGAGGACGACACCCAGACGGACACAGACAAAGCCGCGGAGGGGAGCGACAAGAGCACCCCCACCGCCATGGAAACAGATGGCGCCGAAGTAAACGAGCCAATCTCAGACGACGAGGAGGGCATCTTGCTCGGCTCGGACGACGAGGATGGCTGCACGAAGGGGATCAGCCTCCTAGCCCTTAAGGCGAAGAGGATGGAGGGGACATCGCCCGATGGCTCCTTCCCTGTGTAAGATCCTCCAAGTTAACCTCCAGCACAGCGAAACAGCAACGGCCCAACTCCGCAAATGGCTGGAGGTTAACCAAACATCAATAGCCCTGATCCAAGAGCTGTGGATGAGAAACACATGTATAAATAGCCTCTGCAACACAGGAGGTAAAGTAATTTACAACACACAAAGTAAACCTGTGACGACGCGCCGGCGTCGCACAACGGCGGCGAGGCGCGGCGGGCCGCGCGGCGCACGGGCAGAGCGGTGACGTCACAACGAGCGGCTTTAAAAGGCCCGAGCGCGCCTACAACGATCAGTGTTCTCCGGAGTCCGCTTCGGATAGCACTGCCCCCTCCCTTCCCCCCTGCGTCTTCAAGGCGGCGGTTTTGGCCAGTCCTCGTCTGCCTTAGACGTTCCCGAATACCTAGTCCTCAAGGCGGTGGTTTTGGCAAGTCCTCATCAGCCTTGGACTAGTCACCCTGGAATCATCCCCGCGGCGGTGGTTGTGGCAAGTCCTCATCAGCCAGGGGTTCCAGGTTCCTACAGCCTTCAAGGCGGCGGTTTTGGCTCGTCCTCGTCAGCCTTAGGCTTCCCGAACTAACGCTCCCACTAATATCCCGTAGTCAGTAAGGATAGGTCCGCGACCGCGTTAACCGTACACCGTAGATTTAGCGTGCTAGATTCTAGTGTTTGCTTATAATTAAAAAACGGGCGTAAGACCCTTATTTGTTACATATTTAATCCGTGTTTGCATTACAAGCGCCCCTAGATCCCTCATAGTGCCCCTGAGCTAGTCTGGAAACCTCCATCAAGCCCTAAGCGGCGGAGGATTTGGGTGTGTGCCCAAAACACACATCACATTTGGCGCCCAACTTAAAAACTCACTTTAGAGTATTTCTAGCTCAAGAGGGATCGAGTCAAGGGAGTGTAATAGTATCTAGCATACCTAGTGCGACGCGTCTCGTCCACTATTGAAATTTCCGTTTAGACCAGTTAAAACCGTATAGTTTACCGTAGAATATCCGTAGAAATTGCCGTTTTACATATTAACTGAATATTAACGTGTTTTATCCCCTGTGTAGTTATAGCCGCTTCAACTCCCATACAGTACCGCCAGGTAGACGGGAAACTACCGATGCCGACGGCCTGGATCTATCTCCTTAAGAAGCCGGGTCTCACCGAGGAAGCCGAAAAGAGAGGTATATCCACGGAGGGCTTGACGGTGGAGCAGATACGCAAGCTACTCGCAGAATCCGTGAAGGGATCAGACGAATTTAAGACACCGGAAGAGGCACGTTCTTTGGTCATGGAGGAGGATGATCTTAAGGGGAAGTCGGCCAGGCTTAGCAAGGTACTGAGGGAGTGGAACTTCTCATACGGGACGTCCGAGGACGCCGTAGAGTTCGTGGAAAGGCTGGAGGAGCTAGTCGAAGCCAGCGGCATAGAGAGGGAAGAGGTGCTGCCAGCCTTACCGCGCATCCTGAGAGGAAAGCCTTTGTTATGGTACAGAAACAATTGCGACTCGTGGGGGACATGGGAGGAGTTCCTGGAACTTTTCAAACTTTATTATTTCCCCAGTAACTACGAGGAAGACCTCATAGTGGGGATAGTTGCGAGAAAGCAAAAGTTTCGAGAAAGTTTCACGGATTATTTGACTGACTTACAAACCTTAATGAGAAGGTATGGGGGGTTAACAGAGAAGGAGAAATTGCACCGGATACACGAGAACATGATCAAGGAATACAAGTTGTACATCAAAAAACAGGACTACAAGGACCTCAGCGGGTTAGTAAGGCTGGCAAGCGAGTACGAAGGAATCGTCGCGTCATCGTACAGAGGCCCGCTTCCCAGCAAAGGGAGGCCGTTCGAGACCGGAGGGCACACGAGCCCACAAGCGGCATATAAACAAGGTCCGCCGCAGTTTACTGCGCAACCGCCGGCACGAGGACGTCAACAACCGGACAGAGAGACTCGAGGGAAGAGGGAGTTCCTAGGCGCAGCAGGAGCGAGCGGCCGCGAAGATAACCGGTTATATGTGGAAGCACAGATGATGGGGGATAAATACCGCTGCTTAATAGATACGGGGTCCACGAACACGTACATCAATGAAGAAATCTTTAACGCCTGCAGGGCACGAGGTGCATTAGAAAAACAAGAGCAATACAAACACAAACAAAGCAACAGTAGCCTTCTGGCAATGCAGAAGGATGGTGGGGAAGAGATGGGGCCTGGCCCCCCAAATCGTACTGTGGCTATACAAAATGGTGATAGTACCAATGATAAGCTATGGTGCCATAGTATGGTGGCCGCGCACCTAAACCACAAGTGCAATAAACAAAATCCAGAAAACACAAAGGCTAGCATGTGTTGCGGCTACAGGTTGCATGAGAACAACCCCAACAGCCGCACTAGAAATCATGCTAGGACTCCTACCTTTACACATGCATATACAGAAGGAAGCGGCAGCGAAGGCAATACGCCTAAAAAGCCTCAACCTATTGACGAAACTTAACGCACCACACACTAAAATCCATAACAGACTGATCACAAGCCTCCCCATGATGGAGGCTTCAATCGATAAAATACCAAGAACTCCAGTCTTCAGGAAAGACTATGACATATCACTAACAGAAGACTCGAAAGAGGGGCAAAACCAAACGGACCTCAGAATATTTACAGATGCCTCAAAAACGAACACGGGAACGGGATGTGGTGTGTTCTCAGAGGATTTAAACATACACATATCCAAACCACTAGGTAAACATAACACGGTATTCCAAGCCGAATGCGTAGGGATAACTGAAGCCTGCAATGCCATAAAAAGACGACAAGTCGAGAATACAAACATACGGATACTTTCAGACAGTAAATCGGTACTACAGGCACTGAGCAGTGATAACATCACATCTAGCCTGCTATACGAATGCCACCAAAGCCTCACAGAGGTGTGCGCAGATAAAAACAACGTTACTATACAATGGATCAAGGGGCACAGTGGCTCAAGAGGAAACGATGCAGCGGATGAACTGGGCAGGAAAGGTTCAGAAACAACGGCATACGGACCGGAGCCAATCTTACCCCTGCCACAAAGTTACATATATAATCAACTGGAGCTATACACCAAAGACCAACACCAAAGATACTGGGAGGACATAGACACATGCAGACAGACTAAAGAGATTTTGTCGAAACGCGATAACAAACTCACTACCGCACTACTGAGGACACAGAGAAGCCAACTACGCAAGATAGTTGGAATAATAACAGGACACAAAACTCTGAACAGACACCTCTACAACTTAGGTATCACAGACAGCCCCATGTGCAGAGCGTGCATGGAAGCAGAAGAAACAACCAAACATATTCTACTGGACTGTAAGCAAGTAGAAGTATACAGGAAAAAACACCTAGGGTCTCCGGACACACTAAAGGACGCAGTCAGCAATACCAAGGCACTCACAAACTTTCTGGAGGAACTGGGGTGGTTAGAGTAGCGCTACCCCACCGATTCACGCAAAATAGGCACACTGGTATATTCTGGTATACATATATACTGGTATACAATTAAATAGAACTGTGGGCTTATGACGGTTACTATTTTTACACTTGTCGCTGTCGATAAGACATCCGTCACGTTCTGACGAGTATGTGAGTACGAGTTCGGCGGATGTCTTATCCGCAACGATAGGTGATAAAATTGCAACGATGGGCGGCTGAAGTCTGTTATTCAATAATTTTATACCGTAGTTATATTCGTAACGTAACGATATTTGAATGGATCTGCGATGGGTCAACATTGCAAGTCAAATAAATGTTACATTGTCATAATTTATTTGTTTTATTAACTACATATTCGGCCTCACCATTTTGAAGCATTAATATTCCACCCTCGTTTCCGGGTTTCAGCAGAATTTAAATACACTGCGTGGGTTTTTAATAAAACGTATGATATAGGTACCTACATATTGACGCTTGGCTCACATAATCCACCCAGACTTGTCCTGCTTATAAATATTTCAAATGATCTTGCCCGGGGTACAGTTCACTAAGAGCATAACTCATGAGGATTCGCTCATGTGAAATTATTCCTACCCACGTGTAATGAATTCGCACTAGCAGAATACCTCATATTGTACATAAAATGTTTATTTTTGCATACTCGTATTGGTTAGACCAAATTACATGGCCTGCTAGGGGCTACGAAAGAAATGTGTCAAATTTGTATTGTAACCAGCAACGCAGCAATATTCTTATGGTAAAAAACTTACTTTTATGGTAAAAAATCAGTACGTGAAGTGCACAGTTTATGGTTAGTCAAAAGTTAATTAATAACAATTGGTTTTGCTCGACGATAATGTTGCATACAAATTCCATTATTTGTCGAGGTACAAACTTTTAAATGTTAAAATGGCCATTTAAAATAAAGCAATAGGCCAAAACGGATGATCAGTAACTGTGACTTATCGCGACTTTTTAGTGGTCTTTAATAACTTATGACGTTTTCGGACGAGAAATACACTCCTTAAATTTTTTTAAGAGGCGGCAATGCAAAAATTAATCTGTAAATAGCCACTATTAAGTAAAAGAAGATTAATTTTTGCAGTTGTTTTTTAGGAAAATATTGAAAAATGACTTGAAAAAGAGTTCTCATTTGGGTGACGAAATGGAATATACGCCTCCAGATATAATATAAGATGCAAACTTAGTTATTGATAATTTATTCTCTGTAAAGCCAAAAAACATAGAAGTAAAGGCGTACGACAATTCCATGAAGTGACGAGAAGACAAGCATTAATTTTTGTTTTCTTGCAAAGTTTTTGAGAAAAGCACTATATTTATCTCAGCCGGAAGGGAAATTGCTGAATTCGAATTAAATGACAAGGACTCCCAGAGTCATCTGTTTAAAAATAATACTCAGCCAGCAATTTGTCAGCTTCCCCTGCTTCGACAATAATTTACTACTAGCTTCCGCCCGCTACTTCGTCTGCGTGGACCCGGGATAAAATCTATCTTATATTTTAATCCAGGCTATAAACTATATTCGTGCAAAATTTCATTCAAATCGGTTCAGCCGTTTAAGCGTGATTGAGTAACAAACATCCAAACATCTAAACTTTCGCATTTATAACATTATATGTATATAGTAGGATTATATGACAATGGTATTTAAAAGAGCTACTCAAGGGAGACCTTCCTTTAACCCTGAAACGAAAACTCGTCGATATGTGCATTCGGCTCGTCCTAACCTACGGTGCTCATACATGGTCACTCACCGAGGCACAAAACACCAGAGTGAAGGTATGCCAACGAGCTATGGAGCGTAATATGCTGGGATTGCTGGGAGTCAAACGGATCGACCGGGTCCGAAACTCTTCGTTGCGCTCAAAAACTTGCATTGCTGACATTTAGGCTAAGACCGCCAAGCTGAAATGGGAATGGGCTGGCCACGTATGCCGCCCCAGAGGTGGGCTAAACTAGCCACAGAGTGGGTGCCGCGCGATGGGAGGCGATGGCGTGGCAGTCCGAGGCGGAGATGGAGGACGTTTTTCACAACGATTGGCCGGAGATTTCTCGGAATCGGGTTGAGTGGAATTCGAGGGGAGGCCTTTGCCCAGCAGTGGTACACACTATAGGCTAAGAAAAAAAGGTGACAATAGTCTTACGATGAAGGAAAACATCGTTAGGAAACCGGTATTATCCCAACAAGTTTGTTTGTTCCTCTGTGTTGGAAACGTCAGAATGGCAGTCGCTTTCACAAAACTAAAGAGTTTACGCCGAATGTTAGGATTAGATGCCATAACTAAAGGGTGGACAGTGGACGCAAAATACGTCAAAGTCATGTCAAACGATTTACTAAATATGGTTTCGCAGCTACCTCTTTGGCAGGCGCCAGCGCGTTACGTTCGATGACAAGATGTCCGAGTGGTGCGAACTCTCCGCTGGCGTTCCACAGGGCGGGGTGCTTTCTCCATTATTGTTCTCTGTTTTTATAAATAGTATCACCGAATCCCTAACTACATCATATCACCTTTACGCAGATGACCTACAGATTTATGCAGCGGCTACTGTGGATGATGTCTCCGCATTAATTTCGGAAGTCAATCGAAACCTAGAATCTATACGCTGCTGGGCGTGTAAGTATGGTTTACAAATTAATGCGAAGAAATCGCAAGCGATTGTTATTGGTAGTCCTTACTATGTAGATAAGCTCTCAAAGGTGGTGGTGCCTGACATTATTTTTGATGGAATTTCTATTCCTCTTTCCTCTACTGTCAGGAATTTGGGTATCACCATGGACCAGATGCTTTCTTGGTCACCCCATATAGCTGAGGTGAGTCAGAGGATCTTTAGATCCCTTCACTCCCTAAGACGTCTCCAGAATTTCCTTCCTCTTCGTACCAAGTTGACCCTTACTCAATCTCTTTTGCTTCCTCTTCTGGACTATGGCGATATTGCGTTTCTGGACCTCAACGAGGAGCTACTTGATAAGCTGGAGCGTCTACAAAATGTATGTATCAGATATGTATTTGGTCTACGCAAGTATGATCATATCTCTGAATTCCGCTCTAAGCTTCGATGGTTACCGATTCGCCGGCGCAGGGATGTGCATATCCTGTCATTACTTTTCAATACACTGTTCAGCCCTACTTCCCCTCCTTACCTTTCTGAGCGGTTTAGTTATATGGCAGACGGCAGTGGCCACCGCTTGCGGTCGAGTACTAACCTTACTCTTGCTGTACCGTCTAGAAAGACGCGAACATACTCCAGATCTTTTACTGCGCGCGCTGTTAAATTGTGGAATGAGTTGCCTTTGTCGCTGAGACAGTCGCAGTCTGTTGCGTCACTTAAGATGAATTTGAAGAAGTTGTGGCTTTCCAATGACTTGTGAATTGGTTGAATATAGTATTTATTTATTTATTGTATATTTGCGATATATATGTAACATATGTTAGTGTGTATTATATTTTATATTGTATATTTATATATGTATTGGCATGTTTTTATTTGTCTAGAATTAATACTAATTAGGATTTGCTTTATTTTCTCTGTTTTTGTACACGGTATAAGTTTGCCTATCTCGTTCTACCTACCTTCCTCTCAATTGCTCAAAGGTTAGCTGGAAGAGATCCCTTATAGGGATAAGTTCGCCTTTGTACTTTGATCTATTGTGTGACATGTATATTCCTTAACCTGTTATTGTGTACAATAAAGTGCTTACATACATACATACATACATATGACTACAATTGGTTTAAGGAAGAGAACATGGTTGCAAAATAGTTAAATAATTTTATTGTTTGTTGTAGTAAATTATCATATTTTTTTTCTATATTACATATTTTCAGTCCATTTCTTTTATGGTTCACTATCCACTTATATAGAGAAAATTACATGATTTACAAGTGGCCAGTAATTTCTGATATATTTTAATAAAAATGTATATGTTGCAGGGAAATGGTCAAAACAGAGATTTGATCAAATCTCTAAGGGATATGATCAAATCACGCAGGATGTTAAAATGGCCAATCCATTTTATCATTTGCCTAATACAAATCAGTAATTTGATCAAATCTCTGAATCTGTTTAGTGAAATGACGAAATCGGACAATAAGGGCAACTCGTTTTTTCATTTCAATAGACTTGTTTAGTGATTTAATAAAACCTCTGAAACGCGTCAGTGAGTTGACGAAACTGACTCGCAGATATTGGCTCCTTTATAAAAAAAATAACCACGAAGACGGTGGCGGGAGCAGAGCTCCCGCCACCATCTTTTAACCTATCCACCATCCGAGTCTAAGTCCCAGAACCGTTTAAATGATTTAGGAGCCAATATCTGCGAGTTAGTTTCGTCAATTCACTGACGCGTTTCAGGGATTTATCAAATCACTAAACAAATCTAGTGAAATGAAAAAACGAGTTGCCTTTTTTGTCCGATTTCGTCATTTCACTAAACAGATTCAGAGATTTGATCAAATGACTGATTTGTATTAGGTAAATGGTAAAATGGATTTGCCATTTTAACATCCTGCGTGATTTGATCATATCCCTTAGGGATTTGTTTAAATCTCTGTTTTGGCCATTTCACTGCGACATATAGATAAATATTGCTCAATACTACGGTAGCCTAGTGGTTCAGGCATGTGGCTGTCAAGCGGCGGTCGTGGGTTCGAATCCCGGCTCGTATACTGTACCAATGAGTTTTTCGGAACTTGTGTACGGAATATTTACCATTAGCTTTTTGGTGAAGGAAAACATCGTGAGGAAACCGGTCTAATCCCAATAAGGTCTAGTTTTCCCTCTGGGTCGGAAGGTCAGATGGCAATCGCTTTCGTAAAACTAGTGCCTATGCCAAATCTTGGGATTAGGCGGTGAAGCGGACCCCGGGCTCCTTAAGGGGCATTACCGGGAATAACGCTAGGAGGATGATGAGGATGATGAGATAAATATTGCTCAAAATTCAATAAAAGTCTTATCCATCTTATGCTTTTGTCACCCGATTGCATCCGCTGTCCGCCCTTTAGCCATAACTGAAATACCTTCAGAAAAAACCGGACTTTTATTGCAGTCAAAAACTTAATGCAATATTCTTGATTTTAGAATTACAAGGATTTGTGGCCATAAGGAAGTAAATTTTCAAATGCTTAGCTTTCCAAGGAAATCGAAGGCTCGCCTGGCACAGACGTTTCTTGATTAATTAATTTCTGCCCAGCTGGCTCCTTCCATAGCTTGAAGTTATACGCACAGTGCGAGAAATACAGTAATTAAATCTATCTAATTGGCGGAGGATATACATTGACCCATTAATTTGTTAACGGTAGTGTGGCCGTCAGACACCTGGCGATCATTGTCACTATCACGAAACCATACAAATTTCGGTATACCAAAAACCCTGGGTGTGATAGACGGGCAGACTCCGAGTGATCACAAAAGTATTCCGTTGGACCAGTTTTGATACGGAACACTAAAAATACTGACTGCGCACCTAAAATCCTGACTTGCACACCAAAATTTAACAATTGTATATAAAAACCGAATTTTGATGAACAATCAGTATTCTAACTGTGAAAATCGGTATATCTTAGGTTGTTAGGTTTTTTGTTGATGATGTGATTTTTCGTAATGCCCAATATAATCATGCCAAGATACAAGAACCCGTTTGCTCAGTCTAGACAAGAGATATTCAAGTTATTCAAATAAGTTAATCAATAAGTAATTACATAACACAGATTTGCTTAAACGTTATACTACTGTTCCTGAAAACAAATATGGAGGCACAATTAATTGGCAAGTAATCAATAGGCAGCCTTTTAATAGCGTTTCACACAGGAAATTATATTACGTTACTCATTTGTTAATTAAAGTTGGAACAAATGAATTGTGCCACTTAAACTCGTGTGTGGCGCATTTGGTCAACTTCATAATTAAATATTTATTGTTCAGTCAGCAGCAAAAGTAGTCTAAATCGGGGTACCTGCCCAAAATTACCTGCACACGACTATAATGGCAAAAGTATAAGGACCGCCTAGATCATTTTGAGCGTGTTATTTTGCAAAGCTACCTCTGCTGATGACTGTTCACAACATTCCCTTATGTGCACACATCGCTCTAAATATAGTCTAGTTTTGAATCGTTTGTGTTGAAATATTGTATTTCTAAATAAAATGAAATAAAAAATGTTTATTGCCACAACTAAAAGGAAAACAAAATTCCCTAAGTGATACAAATTGAAAAATAAAAATAAAAAGCATTATACAAAAACATGCACAAAATAGGTAAGCACGTGATTTCATGGCATAGACAATGGGTAGCAGTCTCAGCTTTTTGCTTGATAATGTGTATATTATACCCAGCGCTGATTTTCAGACGGGTCTCTTTTTTGACAGGTCGGTCGTTACACATACAGCATTCACAAAACCCAGTACCAATACTGGTCATATAATAATATGCGATTCTGTATTTGTCTGTAACTTTTGTGAGCAAAATAAGGAAATAATTTGAGAAGACACATACACATCTGCATAAAACCGGCTTTATATAAAACCTTGGTGATTATTCACCGCGCTGCATTATTCTCTCAAAATGTTCCGTCAAAACAAGCTACTCACTAGTTTTATCCATCCAGCGTGTTAAATATGCATTACGTACGGCTTTCGTTCGCGGGATTTTCCGCTCGACCGATAAACTGATTAACTCAGCTCACTTGCTGACAATGGTAGCTATAGTAGTCATAATTACATTTGCATAAAGGTCAAAATCGTTTGGCTCAATTGCCTGAATGAGGTCGCCTGAATTAGGGAACGTAAAATCTAATGAGCCATACTGATAATGGCCTTGCTTATTAGATCTGGCGGAAACGAAATGTTATCCGAACTGGGAAAGTTTAAAACAAAAGAAGTGTTTGCATTGAAATCACTAATTGTGAATCTTGAATTTGTCAGATTTATAGCTCCCACAGTACGAGTATTTACTTCAGTAAGCAACAAGCTGAAGTACATGGCTGCCGCTAGTCCTATATCTAAACCTAGTAAGGGCCTATTCTTTTGTAAATCGTTTTTTTATATAATTGCCTACCTACTTAACTAACTTAAAGTAGTAACTTCTCACCCTCTTACAAAAGACCAAGTTAAACATCGTCATAACTCCGGAGATTTACCTCGAAGCAAGTACCATTGCAATTATCATTCGACCAGTTCAAAACATAGTAACCCACCTTAGCCATTTCAAAACCTAGTAAAAGTGTCTGAGACTTGCTTGGTTTTGGCGTGGCCGTGCTCGAAAAGCCTTTTTAGGTTTGTGAATTCGCAATCCCCGTGCGATGGGGCGAGGTATGACACAGCGTACCCAAACCTAATCAAGCGTGTGAAGATCTACTCGTATGCTTCAGCGGGGGCCGAAAATCGTCACTATGTTTAGATTTCCGGATGTCCCAGTTTCTCGGTGTTCTTCTCTACAGGTATTTCTCATCCGACTCTCGTGAAACTTTGTAAGCAACTATATATTTTTTTATTGTAGTCACTTTTTCAAAATTAAAAATTACGAATGCCTGGCGTCGCAGTTCCCGTTGCCAAGGCTCGTGACTTCCTTGGTCAGAAAACAGTGTTTCTCTCATGACATGACGTCTCTCAAAATGCTCCGATCCTCGGTAATGTGGGTCGCGTCATGCAGTTTGGTATTGAGAGCAGAACGGACTGTGGGCGATGCATGGTAGGCATTTTATCACTTAGTGCTGTGGATAAGACATCCATCTTGTTCCGACAAGCATGCAAGAGTGACGAATGTCACTGGCAATGGTAAGATTGTCTGTCGTCCTCTCCCACATGTTTTTGTTAGCTCTTTTGCTCAAAGGTTACCAAAAAGAGACCCCTAAAATGCATTTTGTTTTGCAACGTTTTATGTAGGTACAATAAAGTATTTCAAATTCATATTCAAAAATATTTATTTCGGACAATTATCCATATTTTGTTAGTAATTACACTAATGACTTATGCATAAGGTTAGTACGTCCAACGATTCTTCAATGAATGAAGTGCGATAATTTGAACCTATTCAAAAGGATCAGTTATTGTTGAAAATATATATACTTACATTTAATTCGTGAAAATCTTTCCTTTAATTCGACTCGGTTTATTATTTCTTGCGCGCGTTTCTTTTGAATAGGCAGTCTCTTATTAGTAAATAGTCGATTATAAAGGGATTCTTGCCATTCATTTTTGGAATTTTATAATAGTTTTTTTGTTAGCCTTCCTCTACCTCTCGTTTCTTTGACCTTTCAGTCTAAAGATACCTACTTAAATAAAAGCTTAGTCTCAGCTTAGATGTCTCATCCCCTTTTTTAATAGTTAGTTTTAAACAAAAGGTCGTGTTTTAGCAGATGTCCCATTATTAATCTCTTCCTATATTCATTTCTGTCAATATAGTAATCGTTCTTTCAACTCTTTTGAAAGCGTATCTACATTCTTCATCCATTTAATTAGCGTAAACAACCGGATCTCAGAGGTTTTCAATCTTTGTTTCATTGTATCGGTGTCCAAGTTTCACAGACATACTTTTGCACACATAAATATACTTGAGGTAGATAATTTGAGTATTTCACATTGTATAAAAAGTTGTCCACTCGAAAAGCAATCCTACCATTCCAATTATTTCAATTCCAATGAGTTTTATAAAAAGTCAGCCACATTTAATGATGTCAACTATACAAAGCAATAAGAAAAACTTAACAATGAAATGAGATTTTACAAACCGTTTCCTGAGGGGTAGTTACGTAACGTTTCCAATGCGCGTTAGGACAGTCCAACTGTCATTTTTTCCTTATAAATATTGAATCATAATCATAATAATCATAATAATTTATTTGTAAAACCAATTTACACGTCAATAATAAATAATAAAGTTAGTAGTTTAATTTGCTACAGTATATGAATATAATAGTTATAACAGTTTAGATGAATTGATTAATGTTAAAAAGTATAATAATAATAATAATCAATATTTTTTTTAAATTTATTTATACTTATCATTATTATTACATAGTACACGGCCAGGCAGCGGACAAAACCCGGCAGGGTTTAACTGCCACTGCATTCACTCAATTGATATTATATATTTATATAGGATATCAGCATTGTCAGTTTTGGGATATACAAGCAGATTTCATTATACGTTTACAGTGTTGCGGTTTATCACTTATATTTGTAAGTACATCAGATGGTAAATCATTAAGTATACTGGGTAGCAAGTATTCCCACCTTCGTTTTCCATAGATATTGGTACATTTTGGTAAAACATATGTTGGCAGGTATACCAGTTTTCTGAGTTTTTGAGGTCTACTAGTTTTTGTTAATTTTGCTAAGTTATCAATTTCTTCAGCAATAATTAACATTTTTATTCTATTATAAATACTCATGACGTTACAGTACCTCAAAATTTCTTTTTCTTCTTGGCTATACTTTTTTCTAACTGACTTTGGTACTATTGCTTTCAATAGGCTTAACTGTAATTTGTAAATATTATTAATGTATGTGTTGTAAGTCCTACCATAACTAGTTAGTCCATAATCAATAACAGACTGTGCTAGGGATAAATATAACATTCTAAGACTGCTGTATGGGACTTTGAATTTTAACAATGATATTTTCGAGAGTATAGACCTTAATTTATTGCAAACATAAGTTACATGGGGTCCCCAATTAAATTTGGAATCTATGATCAGGCCAAGGTAAGTATGTTCAGTAACTAATTCTAAGCGTTCACAATTGCATATAGTTTTTATATAGTTCTTATTATTAATATTATGCAAACATTGGTGACTATGCGATAAAATGGTAGGATTAGAGATCTTCATTAGGTGAGTTGAATGGATATGCATGAGTTTAGTTTTGGAGTAATTTATAACAAGGCCTAAGTCGTGGGCCCATTTACATAAGGAGTCAAAGTTTGATTGCATTATGCTTGAAGCCTTTTGCACATCCTTGTCCGCCACCAGGAGGCAGGTGTCATCTGCAAATTGATATACTGAGCCGCCATCAAAAACATTACACATATCGTTCACATACAATAAGTACTCGGTTGGGCCGATTATAGAACCCTGGGCCGTGCCTTCCTCGGTTGGAATCAGGTTACTGAGTGTGTTATTTACTTTTACTGTTGTGAAACGATTTAGATGGTAGTTTTTAAAAAGTTCCAGGTGGGGGCCTCTTATACCACTTTGCAGGAGTTTTGAAAACAGTATGTCATATCTTAGAGTATCGAAGGCTTTACTAAAATCAATAAAGATAGCAAGTACGTGTTTTTTGTCATTTAGGTATTGATTCACTTCATTAGTGATTTTACTTAGTAGCTGAGAAGTATTTTTTGTCTTCTGAAAACCGTACTGCTTGTTATGAATTACATTGTACACAAATGATCTATGCCAACTCCAACTGCCTAAAGGAAAAATCATTACTTATGCAGATGACACTGCTCTGTTGTTTCATGGATCAACGTGGGAAGAAGCCTTTCAGTACGCACAAAATGGCTTTAATATAGTATCGGAGTGGCTAACACAACATTTTCTCACGATCAACGTCGAAAAAACAAAGTATGTTACTTTCTCCCTCAAATCTGACATAAGTATTAACCCTGCTCAAAACATTATAACCGCTCACTCCCGTTCTAACTGCAATAATTCCAACTGCTCCTGTCCAAACCTGGATAAAACAGACACAATTAAATATTTGGGCGTCATCATAGATGGAAAACTTAACTTTCAACCACACATTAATGTACTTACATCTAGAACAAGAAAACTTATATATATCTTTCGAAATCTTCGACATGTTGCAGATATAAATATTTTAAAAACAGTTTATTTTGCTTTAGTCCAATCAGTCCTATCCTACTGTATTGGTTCTTGGGGTGGAGCACACAAATCCCATATGTTAAAATTAGAGCGGGCCCAAAGAGCTATTCTGAAAGTCAGCTCCTTCCTACCCTTTACATATCCCACTACTGATCTGTACAAGATCTTTAATGTCCTTTCAGTTCGCAAACTTTTTCTTCTCCATATCTTACAAAAACAGCACTCGTATTTGTCATTTGACCCCTCAAAAATATTAAACAGACGTCGCATGGATCATATTTGCCCCACAAAGAAATTTAACACATGTTTTGCTCACCGTTTCTTCTGTTTCCTTGGAGGTTTCCTTTACAAACAAGTTAATGCAGAATTTTCTATTTACTCCCTCACAAAAACAGCCTGTAAAAGGTGCATTATGAACTTCTTACCTTAGACTACGCTGATACTGAAAACGTTATGAAACCTGTAAAGTAATAAACACACACACACACATACCCACACGCACACACACACACACACACTCTCACACACACACACACACACACACACACACACACACACACACACACACACACACACACACACACACACACACACACACACACACACACACACACACACACACACACACACACACACACACACACACACACACACACACACACACACACACACACACACACACACACACACACACACACACACACACACACACACACACACACACACACACACACACACACACACACACACACACACACACACACACACACACACACACACACACACACACACACACACACACACACACACACACACACACACACACACACACACACACACACACACACACACACACACACTGGCATTAGATTAGATAAATAGTGTATAAGCTGAATAGTTTTTAGTTTTTATGAATAAATTGTTTTAATACTGTTTACTACCTAGTTGCAAACTCCATTTCAAAGTAAAGAATAAAAGTGACTGCAGTTACTTCCATTGCTATATACATCTGAGGTTTGGAGACCTGGCGACCTGACAGACAGGTTCAACCTAGTTCGGGCACCAGTCTCCGCCGCACAAGTTATGCACTTATTGTATTTTATTTACTTTAAGAAAACTAATGTACCTACACAATGTATACTTTGTGGTGGAGTCAATAAATACTTTTTTCATTTTTTTTTTTTTTCACATTGTTATCACTAAGGTATTTATTAACTTCATAGCCAAGGTATTTTTCTATTATTTTATCAATACATGGTAAGATCGTAATGGGCCTGTAATTGTTTACATCATTGTAGCAACCTTTTTTATGAACGGGTCGAATTATTCCTATTTTTAAATTATCTGGATAAGTCGATTTCTTAATACATGAATTAATCAGATGAGTTAAAACAGGTGTTATTTCTGCGTTGACGTATTTAATATCAGATGGGCGAATTTTATCAACACCTGGACTTTTTTTGTCATTGAGATGTCTGATTATGGAGGATACTACGGCACCCCTGGCCTTAGACCATCTTATTGACAAACCAATGTCCCTTGTATATGTGTTTACGTCCAATAATTGATAGTTGCAATAGGAGCATATATTTTTGACATTATCTCGAAATCCTACAGCGAAGTTATCAGCAAGTTCTCCAGTTGGTATATTTTTAAAGCTAGAAGTAATAATAACGTCAATAGATTTTGTTATTTTACCACACAGCCTATTAACAATTTCCCATATTTTTCTTGAGTTGTGAAAGCTATGTGTATTACTAAGTGTATTAACATACACTAACAGGTATTATGGCTTATACGCACTGAATTCGTCGTAGCTATAGAACGATTGCTCGATAAGCCACTGCTTCAGGCGGAACTTAAAGCTGCCCAAGCTTGGAGCATCTATTATGTTTTTTGGCAACTTATTGTAGACAGTGGGGCCCATGACATGAGTGAGTTTAGATGACTTGGTCAACGTTCGGCCTATACCCACAATTTTATCCGCGTTCCGCGTTTCGTGTGAGCTTATCATTCTAAACGTTTTAAAGGAAGACAGATTCACTCTTACATATACAGCCACATGCAGAATGACTATTGCAGGCAGTGTTAATATACCAAGCTTGATGAAAAGAGGCTTCGCGTGGGTATCATGGGGTACTCGAGCGATAATTCTCACTGCGCGTTTTTGGAGGCGGAACACCCGCTTCCACTCTGCAGAGCGGCCCCAGAGCTCAGCGCCATACTGTAGAAGTGAGTGTACGGTGGCGAAGTAGCAGGTGCGCGCTGCCTCTGCTGACACCGACCTCGTTACCCGGCCCAGTGCGAAGCACGCGCTCCCCA
The DNA here is from genome assembly GCA_945867215.1 of Epinotia demarniana. Classification (NCBI taxonomy): domain Eukaryota; kingdom Metazoa; phylum Arthropoda; class Insecta; order Lepidoptera; family Tortricidae; genus Epinotia; species Epinotia demarniana. The sequence continues at coordinate 6,806,582 of OX244262.1, forward strand.
ATTTTCCACACAGCTTGTCTACGTGCTGATTCCAAGCCAGGCAGGTGTCGATTTCAAACCCTAAAAAAGTTGTATTGCTGGCTTGTTCAAGTACCTCACTGCCTACCCTGACAGTGAGCGGTCTCGTCGGACGGCCAGCAAGATTAAAAACGAGGTAGTGAGTTTTCTTCAGGTTCAAGGATAGCCCATTCACGTCAAACCACTCGGCCAGCTGCGCAGTAGTTCGGTTCAGTTTTTCCTCAATACTTTCGAAGTTCGTTGCAGTGACAATTGCAGCATTGTGCGCAATTGTCGCATTGACATTTAGGTCCACGCGTTACGTGATCGACCTGAACCTTCCGGCTGATTTTACACTACATCCAAAATACTCTAGTCATTAATAGACCCTTATTTCAAAATCAACTTTCAAAAACCTCTTTGCAACACTACTCTCGATACAACCCAAATTCAAGTGGACTGCGTCCCCTTACGAATAAGTCTCAAAATACACTATTCCAAAAAAACCCTAAATTAGCTACACTTAACAGTGGCGAAATAAACTATTGTCATAATTGCTTATTCACAAAACCTTCTAGTCCCAATCGTGAATTTATGCCTCATTTTAATCGCTATGAACAGAAGTAGGTTCGCATATAAGACGTTTTTGATCTTATCTTGTTTTTGTTTGGTAATAATAGAAATTCTTGCAAAACATCCATACTAAGCAAGTGACTATTATGTACGGATCCGGGTTTAATTATTTATCCATCGTATTACACGCGTTTCACAGAAAACCACAACGAAACTATTGCCTCAATTTAGAAATAATTGCGGCGTACAACGGTACAGTCGACCAATAAATACCAGAACATTTCCAAGACTGCCAAAATAAAAACACTTACAAGGGTGGTGCCATATTTGAGAATCGTTTTATCTTCTTGTCAATAAATAAATAAAAATGCATTGAAACTGAGATTTTTATATTTTTCTGAACGAATGGAAAGCACATTTAAAGTAAGATTGTTTCTTTAACTTCTTTCACAATATTATGGAATATAAAATGATGTATTGGGGTTTTTCTGTTCGTTTGCAATAATCTTGTAATTGCCGTCATAAAATTAAAACCTAAAAATATGCAAAAAAAAATTTTTTTCAATATCAGATTGATAGTGTAAGTGTTGCAAAAAAACAGTTTTTTTGTGTTTAATTTTTATCTTGAATTGGTTTTGATATTACCTCAGGATTATTATGAAGCCACTCCTGGGTTACATAAACGAATGAATATGAGTTTATGTAAGAATTGACTGTCCTTCCGTTCTAACTGAAAAGGATAAAATCATATGCTAGTTTTCTTGATGGTTGGTTCTGTCGTAGCATCGTAGCTCCCAAACCGATGATAAAAACATCTCTTGTCTGCCGAAATGTTTTTTATGTATATTTTCGTTACCAAGGTGTATTAAAATGCTGATTGATTTTACACTAGTTTCTGCCCGCGTGTAACTCGTTTGTATCGCATTTATAATAATTAGTATGGATTTTTTAAATTTAATTTTTGGAAATTCTACTATACCTTATGAACCCGACTGTACAATAAATACTTGAGTCCGCCAAGACTACTTTGAATAATTTGATTAAGCCCGAGGAACCTTAAGCGCATTAAAATAAAGGCCATTATTATTTTAGGATGCTTTAAACGTTCCTCGATCGAGTGTTCTGATTTTAATGATTGAGGTTTTATTTATTTACTTTCGGTCGAGAAATTGAAGTGGTTTTCCCAGTTCACTCGCGATGGAGCGTGTTCGTGTTTTTCATTAATTTGGTAGGCATAATGTTATTAAGGACCATAATCAGATGTAGTGGAAGAAAGAGACATGAAAGTATACGGGGTATCAATATTTTCTGTCAAACGTTCTGGAAGAAATACCGGCCCTTTAATTTACCTAATATAATATTTGCGGTCAAACTTACACAAATCGAGCTAGTCCTAAATTAGGGAGAGCTTGTACTATGGGTACTAGACCGCGATACAATCAACATACTTATATAGAGAAGTACATACTTAAATGCATACAAAACTTCTATGACTCAGAAACACGAATTCGTGCTCATCGCACAAATAAATGCCCTTACCGGGATTCGAACCCAGGCCCTCTTGGTTCGTAGGCAGGGTACCGATTAGGCTAAAGCGGCCTAGTTTATACGGTCCTGGATAAGATCTGCACTTTCACTGATAGGAACCCGCTTAACGGGTGCCTGCGCCGTAGTCGCTTTCCGCTACATACGGGGAAAAACCACATGATCGGCTTCGAGCGAAGCTGGCAGTGAACGTGTTGTAAAGCTAGGATTTTTTGACGACCGCTTTAGCCTAGTTGGTAGTGACCCTGCCCACGAAGCAAGAGGTCCTGGGTTCGAATCCCGGTAAGGGCAAAAATTTGTGTGATGAGCATAAATGTTTGTTTCTGAGTCATGGATATTTTCTATGTATTTAAGTATTTATATCTATTATATATATCGTCGTCTAGTACCCATAACACAAGCCTTACTGAGCTTACTATGGGACTAGGTCGATTTGTGTAAGATTGTCCCCTTATATTTATTTATTTATTTATTTATTTTAGTGGCGAAATTAGAAACACGAATTTAAGATTAATACAAAATTTAATTAAACTAAAAACTAAAATATAAATTTAAATAACCCTAGAATGCGCTACTTTTAGTCTCAGGGTGTGAGGTCTAGACTACCCGGTTCATACTTATTTTAAGAAAAGAATGAGCTGTGATCACTTAGCACTGTCTCACTGGAAAGCCACTTCCCTGTAGTGCAGCGCGCGGATGGTCATGCGCGGTCGATGACGTCACAGGCACGGGGTAGATCCGGCAGTCTACAGGTCATCGGGGATGATATTACGGCGTTATATAGCACGCGAGACGAGATAAATCTACCCTCCACTTTCTTATTTACACAGTGAGAGCGAGACAGGAGTCACTGAGTTGCGCGCGACACGACTCAGCAGCAAGTTCTGTTAGGCCCTATGTCGATTGTGTAACGCATTTCTCGTACGTTAGGTAGATTTAATGTCACCTTTTTATGTGAAAATGTCATTTGAGCTGTCCCAACGTACGTTCGAAAAGTTACGTTATCACCCATATTTATTTATTTATTCAAACTTTACTGCACAATATAAAAACTTATCGTATTAAATAAGAAACAAAGAAAACATAAGGTACACAAACACATTATACTCAAATATAATAAATACATACATGCACACTTATGTACGTTGTTTTATATTTATGGACGTATCTATCCTGAAATCCTGATATTTTAAGACTCCAAAAAACTTGTTCCGGGTTTTCTGATCGCGACGCATTCAAGACATTCAGGGGGGTACTCACGCAACGTTTCGAACGCGCGTTAGGACAATTCCACTGTCATTTTTCCATATAAAATATGACATTAGGATCTACCTAACGTACGTTCAATGCGTTACGTGATCGACCTACTGAACCTAGACAGTGAAAGGATTAAACATAAACCTACAAGACGTTCACTATGTTATAATTCTACATTGAATCAATATATGCTTTAACTATTACATTTCAACATCAGCAACCCAATCTCTATTTTCATTTTATTTAATGCTCGACCGAATTTTCATTGACCAGGTTCGGTCACGCAAAGTGCCGCTTAAGTTTTTTCCACAATTCCATTCGGCTAAAGAAAGGTAGTTCCACCTAGCTAGTTTTATGGAATTCCTTTGACATGGCATCCGAACATTAGATTGGTTGATTGCCACGTCTACGTCTACGCGAGGTGCTACGTGCGTAGCGTTTATTGTTTTCAACGTGGTCACAGACATGTTTAATTAGACCTCGAATTTATCGCTATTCGATATGACTACCGAGCGTGTTTTAATCTTGATCCCTAGCAATTTCAATAATTCATTTACCCGATTAGCGTGAGTCGTTAAACGAAAATTTACCTGGTGTCTGTTTTGTGACGCCAATAGTTTGTATAAAACTTTTGCTTTTTTATTTATAAGTTATATGCATAATCGGTCCACGGGTTATTTAAATGTGAAACAAGTTTATTTTTACATAATCTGTATGATTAATGTTCGTCACACAACTGACACTGAGTTAATTTTTGTTTATTAACTCACGCTAATTGGGTTAACGAATTATGGACAATGCCTCCCTACAACAGCTGTCATCTCCATACGTTGTATAACCTTAATACGTTAAATAATACTGAGAGTAAAGCTCTCATAGGGATCAAGAATTTGCCCTGATACGCTTATTAAAAATTATATGGCATTGGGGTTTCGTAATGGGCATAACATAAAAAAATAGCAACAACAAATCAAACTAAGCAAAGCTACAATGGCTTGTATGTGACAATAACCGATTTATATTAGAACGGTTATCGTTAATCATATGATACCTCAATACACAAAAAACATCCAAGACACAGATAAACATATTCGTGCTCATCACAATAATAGTGCCTGCATCCAGAGAGGCATAATATCGTAAGGATTCGAAAGTACGTTAGGACAACTCAACTTTCAGCTCCCCATACAAAGAGTGACATTTAGATCTAGCTGACGTACCTCCAATGTGTCACATAATCAGCAGGCCAGTCCATGTTGTGGAGTTCAGTGTACCCACGCCTCGCTGTATCCGCTAAGAATATGTCTTCGGTTGATATAATTGTAGTTACGGCTTGTGATTTATGGGATGTCGGTTAATTTCTGTACGAACGCGTCTTGTACCGCCTTGTTAATGGCATGTCTGTGTAAAACGACGTGCGGTATCCATTTATCAAAACGCGATCGTTTTGGATATTTTGAGGAGCAGAGATCTATTTCATGGCCGTCATTATGATTTGCTGGCAAAATAAGGCATTCATCATCATTTCAGCCGAAAGACGTCCGATGCTGAACATAGGCCTCTCCCAAAGTACTCTTTGGGAGAGGCCACAATGACCGGTCACCCGCATCCAGCGAACTTCCGCGACCTTTACCAGTCCACACACGCTGCGCCTTGAGTGTACTTGGTCGCCACTTTAGTTAAACCCTTTCATTCCAGCAAAGTCATGCACAAAATCTACCCAGTTTTCCAGATCCAGTGAAATGATACCTGCTCCTCAGTCCTGTAGGCGAGTGTCCAGTTGTGCAAGTGACTGTCGATTGCCCTAATCCAGGATGTAGTTACATTTTTTGTTAAAACGTTAGACGTGTATACGTCTACCGGATCTGAGAGCACATGGCACAAGACGAGCTGTTAACTCGTCATCCGGAACGGAAGGGTTAAATAGCCTCACTTCTGATGCGATCACGCAGAGAAACTTCCAGTATAGCCCTCTTCGTTGCCCTTGGTGACTTGCTTTGTGGGTATTTGTTGTTGGGTTCCTAGTGGCAAATGACAAGAGCACCCGAGGATGTGCTGTGACGAGAATGCCTGCCAACACAAGGATCCGCAAATCGCCAGAAAAGCGAAGATAAACATTTTACGTTAATTGGCATTATTCTAATCGGGACCGTTGTTAATTTCGACTATTACTCGATAGCTAGTTATGTGTCGTATCGTTTTAAATTAATTATGTACTTCCGCCATAATTTTTCGAGTTAGCCAAGGCATTTGACTCAACCAAAATATCACACAAGCTGAGTTAGAAAATGGTTTTCAAAAACCTTTTGAAGGTTAATTAATATCAACTTTACTTACTAATTATTTTTAAACGAAGAAGGTTCCTATTTCATTTTTGAGGTACGTATTCACATAGTTTCCAGCAATGAGTAGGATTAAATACAACAAACTGTTGTTACTACAAAATGCGACTATTCCCGTTTCATTAAATCATAGTCTTGATAGAATTTCATCACAATTAGACCGGAGATATAATCAGAAAATGAATCTCACCCAGAAATTAATTTAAAAATATACTAAACCCGGCTACAACATTACAAAGTACTTTAATAAGCAAGCAGATTTTAATATCAAAGGTCTACAAAAGGCCGTTAAGCAGGCCTAAACGTGAATCAAGTCATAAACCTCGCGAGAGAAATGGGGTTGAACTAGTTTATAACATAACTGCCTTTGTATTGTACCAAATCACGGAAATTCCAGGCCCGAAAAGGTCGTTGATAAAGAAAAGCAGTGAAGATGTCAAAAGTGTGTGTGGGACCCAAATATACTTATTACGTTCTGATAGTAAACACTGGATGGCTATAAACCATTAAAGTACGGCTCGGTCAATTGAAAAGATGCGTTTACCGTAGGTACGGATGAACAAAGCTTAACAAATAACGCGTTAATGAAGCAGTACATAAATTTTATAATTTCACCGCGGACATTTAGGTTGAATATTCAAAACAATAGTATTTTTCACAATCGTGTTATAATAGAGAGCTTTTTAGTCAAGTACCGTGTTTAGGCCACGAAGCTTGTTGAGAGCCCTAAGTAAGGTACGAGATTAAAAAGCTTGATTATGACAGTATTGTGAACAATACTTTTTGTACGAGTTCATTAAAATTAATAATTTAAGTCATTAATACGAAAACTAAATATCGCTTCGTAAGTACTATATTGTCTAGTTCTAATATCCGACTTCTTTTACACAAGATAATCCGTAGATAATCACACCACCGGCGTCCGTAATGTTGCAGTACGTACTGTGCTGTGATTGGCCAATCACAAGGCGTACTTTATTTTTATTTTTTTCATGCCCTGGATACAGCAGCCAGTTTAAGTAGATTTTTGACAGACGACGCGACGCTGCATCGTACCGAAACGCCATAGATTGGCAATTTTGTATCGGATCAAGGACACATATTATTGAAATACGAAGTTCTATTTTCAATTTTTTTTCGATTGTCTAGAGCGTATCGAAAAAGTTATTTCGGTTGTTTCGGAACTAACATAGACTATTCAATGACGAAAAGAGTGACGTTGCAGTATTCTCTATGAAATCTTAATACACAGATTTTAATCGACGAGTACAAAAAAATCTTTTATGCCAAATAAACCTATAGTTTTATTGATTTCGGCATTAAATACACGAAATTATGAATAGCCTTAATCCCGCCGATGGGCTAAATCTTCCCCCTTTTTTCCACGTATCCCTACCCTCGACCCGTCTTGGTCATAGACCTCAAGCTCGTCTCGCCATCTTCGCAGGGTCTACCGCGAAGAAGTTTTCGGTTGTGTGGGGCCCACGTGGTGGTGATTTTAGCCCTCTAGCCTTCCGGCCCAGTCGAACTTAAGTTTTACGGCTATGTCAGCTACTGAACGCAGTATTGTATTCCTAATGAGATGCCTAATTTCACGCCCAAAATACAGCGTTTCATGGCTCTCTCGAACCTTGTGTAAGGGATCCTTTTACTTAACCTACCTACATTCAGGTGAATATACTGCATTTTGAATTTGTTTGCACTACAAGATGAAGCTCAACCAAATAAAGCAAAAGTACGATACCAGGAATGCTTGTAATTCTTAAGATTGTAGGATATATCAAGAAAGTTAGGTTATCAGAGAAAACTAGCTATGAAGAGATTTTTATCGGTAAATCATTAAATTACATATTTACCTTAAAGCATCAAATGGGCTTGACAACATGAACGTGACGTCATAATGTCGTTATTGCGATTGCCACACGATCGCCGCGATAAGTCCATGCCATTTGTGCTCACGCAATGCCCCGTTTAAGGAATCCTAGTGCAGTTTTTCTGGCGAAGGTTCCTAGAAAACTGATTACACTTTGTAACTTCATTTACTTTGAACGCTTTCCTTTAATTTATTTTTTAATAACTTCTGGCGAGCTCGTGGAAGAAAACCAAATGAAACGGAATAAAGAAAATATTACTTTTTACGAGTATTTGGCTTGTCAATGGAAATGTAAGCGTGGAGTTTTTATTTCGTTGCTTAAATTAGGTTGTTTGGTTCAAAAAGGATATCTGAATATTCTATCTCATATATTTAAATGTCATTGAATTTAAGTAAGTGCCTAGTTTGTAAAGGGCTTGTTTCTTTTTTAATCAAATCAAACCAATACACGCTGCGCCTGCCGGTACGTGGTCGCCACTCGAGATCCATTACGCCCCAACCATCTAATAATCCGTTTGTTTTCTATATATATTTATGTAAACGTAAAAGTCCTGACTGACCGAAAAACTCACTCACTTAAATCAACGCCCAGCCCAAACCGTTGAACTTAAAAAGCTGATTTTTCACAATAGGTAATTTGTATATCGTCAGTACCTACTTAGACGGGATTTTTGAAAATTCCACCCTCAATGGGGTAAAAAGGGGGTTGAAATTTTGTGTGGGAATGTAGTAAAATATAAAGTGAGAGACTTGAATCTTAGTATATGGACTCCTTATTGCAATACAAGAAAAGTAATGTAAGGGATTTGGGAATATCCACCCCAAGTGGGTAAAATAGGTGTGCAACTGCAAAGTTTGTACGGGAAAACTTTTTTTTGAACCACAAAATTAAGTCTTTAAGAAAACATTCCTTATCAGAATACACAAAAATATCTTTTTGCGTTTAAGAAAAATACGCCGGAAGCTAGTCAGTATTAAATCTAAAACTGCAAAGCCTTACATTAATTCTTCTCTTTATTAAAGTTCAAGGTTTCATACGTTACTATTTGGCGAAGAAACATGAATTTTTGCTACATTATATAACGAGTAAGTAAATTCACGATACGTAAATATTGTGTTCGAAAAAATGAGACCAACGGGAATCATTATTATTGAACGAGCAAGCGAAGCTAATGAAGCTCTCTGATTCAGCCAACATTCTTTCATATATTCGGATGTCCCGCTGTCTCGCTGTCCGGCTATCCAGCTATTCTTATCTACAGGTTACATTTCTCAACCGATTCTCGTGTGTGAGGAGGTTCGATATTTTCTTTTTTTAACCGACTTCAAAAAAAGGAGGAGGTTCTCAATTCGGCTGTATTTTTTATTGTCGGCTCAGCTTTTAGAAATAAGTAAAATAAAAAAACGTGAAATGTCAGGCTTTTGAGTTCTACTTCTCATAGAGCCCTCAAGTTTACAATTAGGTACGGAAAGTAAGTAATTCCTGACGAGTGGCGGCAATCAAAAACACAAGCGTCAAGCAGAGGGTGTTTTTGACCAACACGACTTGGCTGTTCAAATTCTTGAAAAGAAGCCGTTTTAAACTTCAAAGCTGCTGCTACTGAAACAACCAGTGATATTTCTGCGGTTGTTTCGAAATGAAAAAGTTATTCATTAAACTATAACATGAACCTATGATTACTCAGGACGAGCTATGGTAATATTAATAGGTACCACGACCGAGCGAGATGGTAGAATTTTTTTTTATGAATCTGACAGAAAGGGATATGGTTGTCCTGGTCATAGTTCGAGTTTTTGTATTCGCCGCAACTGTAATATGAATTGCAGAAATTTATCAATTATCCGCCTAAATGAAATGGGACGCTTATGGTAAGCCGTGAGGCATTTTAAGGCCAGTTATTAATTTAGCTGCACACGCGCCTGTCCGTCCCTTATGATGGCACGCGTATAGTATCTTTGTAGAAATCTATTTTCTAAGATATAAGTAGAGAGGAACAGAGTACAAATACTCACTTCACACAGAGACGTTACATAAGAAAACACAAAAAAACAGAGAGACAGTAGAGGTAAAATAATAGGCTAAAGAGCGATCTCTTCCAGACAGCGAGCTTACACCAGCGAGCGAGCGAAATAAAATTTAGTCAAAAGTTATGTAAAGGTTACAGTCCTCCTAAAGATTATATTTCAATAAAGCAGAAGCCAAGATATTTTGAATACCTAAGCAAGGAAAATATTTACACAGTTAGTTTGTGATGTGCGTACACGTAAATGCTCACTTGGTTCCTCATCAAAATTAGAAGCACAACTCCAAACAAGCCGCGATCAAACACCAGCCCTCGGTCCGTTCGGAAACCACCTCACGTATTTAACATTATGAGTGGACTAGTAGCAATTTGTAGACCGTTACCCCCGATCCCGAACGCACCCATACATCGCCCTAAAAGCTTGTAAAATTTATTGAACGCACATAGATTGATTGCAGCCGTAAATATAGGTTTTTGAACGTAAACATTGATCTTTGGTAAGTGGATACTAATTTTGGTGCCACGAACATTAATCAAGAAGGTCTGTTATTAGTGTCAGTGGTATTTGAGCTTTAAAAAGTTCATAAGGAGTTAGTTTTATCAGATTATATTATAGGTGTAAGGTATTCACGTTATATACTGATAATTATATGTACTTTTGATATATTATTGTACTCGAATCCATGTGATTATAGGTGTTGGTGGATGTCAGTAAATACAATTTCTACTGATACACTGAAAATTTGGAATTAATGATCACAAATTACATAGAGTTATATACATAAATAAACCGACCTGCCACAGTATACTAGAATTGAATTCGACGCAATTACAAGCAAATGTACACAAGGTTAAAATTAAGTTTATTAATTCGTATTCCATTCAGTTTGAATGTCAGTTAGATGGGTTGATTTTTATTTTATTGATGATTTTTTTATTTTTCGTCAGTAGTTGATAAAAAAAAATGATAGGAGAGCTCGTGATTCAATTCGCACAATTTCCTGCAGTTTAATAAAAACAGTAAATATTAGGTATTCATTATACATAAAAAGAAAACTTTTAGATGTATGATATTGCTATCAAAATTTAAAAAAAAGGATCTCAAACAATTTTATCCCTGAAAAGGATTTATGCTCATTACCGCATCATAGATTATTAAATCCACGAAATACAAGACAAAGAAAACATCAGTACCTACCTATATGACACTGCGCAGTAATTGACGCTTTAACCATTGGCTCCCTCTTATTCATAATCCCTCTGCCGCGCAGATCCTAAAGTGCAGTAACGGGCAATTTGGAGTAATTGGAAGTCAACTATAATTATAGTTGACTCCCAATTATTCACCACTTTTATAAAGGACTAGAGATTAGGCTTTAAGACTACGTGCGGGCATGTGAAATGCAAGTTTTTTAAGGGGCGCGCGCCAGCCTTCATTTTTGTTAAGACGTCTTTTTTTTCTTATTTATTTCTTACATCAACCTATGGAGACGTTAACCACATTGCGTTTGAATTATAATATAGCATTCTCTCAATAAGAATTAAATTTTATCTATAATATATATATCTATTATTGTAATACAAGTATTGGCTAGACTATTTTATAACAATATTTAATTTTTCTTTCATACTTTTCCAGAGTTTTAAACTAGTGCCTTTGCCAAATCCTGGGAACTAGATGTCAAAGCGGACCCTAGGCTAGGCTATAGAATAACGCTAGGAGGCTTTTTAGGTTATCTCTACGCAGAATCAAGAACCCTATTCAGCCTAATAGGTCGTCTTTTGTAAAGTAATAAAAAGTGTCCCGTATGTTCATATTTCCATTCCGTTACTTTTCAATAGATGCTTGACGTACCTAGGTAATAGATAAATGGATTTATATGAAAAAATGGGACACTTTTTTCCTATGGGAGTGAATGGGGGGGTTTCGATGTTGTGTAGTGATAGATCTCGACTTTTTCGCTGTCAGTGCTGTCAAATATATTCCGAATACCTGAGGTGTAGGAGTGACGCTTGATCTTCCAGATTTCTGCTTTAAATAATGTCTACTTGACAATATTTGAGTTGACCGAATTGCATCAAAGCATTCCACGCAAAAAGAAACTCCGGGGAAAGAATCGTCCGGGGTAAAAAATCCAATACCTACTAGTTTTATGAAAAGCCGGCTGCATTAAACTCAATCATATGCAAACTCGATCAATCAATTTCATTTGTAATTAAATATCAGAATCGTAATAATTCATTCAGCTTTCATATAAATAAATTGAAATTGAAACAAAATAAAACAGAACAAATAAAAATACAATAACACACTATTTTAGTCCCGAAATGGACCCAGCCCAAATAAATCAAGTAACGGCAAAGAACACTTATTCAATCTTAAAAACGAATGACTTTGCCGCCTCATTTAACAAATCTCAGACAGAATAAGTGTTTTTCGATGTTGTAATTAATTAAGAATCAAAGTACATTAGACATAAGAGGCTTTGTTCAAGTTATTTTATTTAATTCAAACTTAATTAAAATAAGAATTCAGTCTCGGATTCGTATTCGATTCACGGAGCGAAAAACTTCCAATTGTAGATCTTAACTTATACTTGAGTGCCTATTCCTTTTGAAGGAAATAGCTATCGTGTTTGTTTGATAATCTTAAAATAAGATGGGTCTTTGAAAATCATTTTTCAATCTAGGGATGCGCTTGCGTGATATTAGGCTTACAAGCCCTAATTTTTATAAGACTCATGTGTCCGGCTCTCTGCTGGCTAAATGTTTTCATATATAAATGCCTGCGCCAAGTTTCTGTTTTGTTCAATGGTTGACTGGTAGAGAGTGCCTTATGGCATCAAGTCCGTCATTTGTACTTTATTTACTTTTGTGAAAAAAAAAAAATTAATACCCAATAGTAACATACAGGGTATATCAAAAAATCATGGCATATATTTATTTTGAAACTAGTTAATGAGTAATAGTCGACAAACTTAATAAATGCAGGTATCTACTTAAAAACGCCAACTTTCGTACAAATTCGGACAACGCAAACGCAACATTTAGTCACGCGTGTCGATGTTACGGTTAAAGACAGACAGGTAACTACGGAGCCCTACACTACGCGTGGTCCAACAAAGAACTTAGTTTTTTCCTGAAGGCCTCCACCGTTGGACCGTTGTTAATTTCGACTATTACTCGATAGCTAGTTATGTGTCGTATCGTTTTAAATTAATTATGTACTTCCGCCATAATTTTTCGAGTTAGCCAAGGCATTTGACTCAACCAAAATATCACACAAGCTGAGTTAGAAAATGGTTTTCAAAAACCTTTTGAAGGTTAATTAATATCAACTTTACTTACTAATTATTTTTAAACGAAGAAGGTTCCTATTTCATTTTTGAGGTACGTATTCACATAGTTTCCAGCAATGAGTAGGATTAAATACAACAAACTGTTGTTACTACAAAATGCGACTATTCCCGTTTCATTAAATCATAGTCTTGATAGAATTTCATCACAATTAGACCGGAGATATAATCAGAAAATGAATCTCACCCAGAAATTAATTTAAAAATATACTAAACCCGGCTACAACATTACAAAGTACTTTAATAAGCAAGCAGATTTTAATATCAAAGGTCTACAAAAGGCCGTTAAGCAGGCCTAAACGTGAATCAAGTCATAAACCTCGCGAGAGAAATGGGGTTGAACTAGTTTATAACATAACTGCCTTTGTATTGTACCAAATCACGGAAATTCCAGGCCCGAAAAGGTCGTTGATAAAGAAAAGCAGTGAAGATGTCAAAAGTGTGTGTGGGACCCAAATATACTTATTACGTTCTGATAGTAAACACTGGATGGCTATAAACCATTAAAGTACGGCTCGGTCAATTGAAAAGATGCGTTTACCGTAGGTACGGATGAACAAAGCTTAACAAATAACGCGTTAATGAAGCAGTACATAAATTTTATAATTTCACCGCGGACATTTAGGTTGAATATTCAAAACAATAGTATTTTTCACAATCGTGTTATAATAGAGAGCTTTTTAGTCAAGTACCGTGTTTAGGCCACGAAGCTTGCTGAGAGCCCTAAGTAAGGTACGAGATTAAAAAGCTTGATTATGACAGTATTGTGAACAATACTTTTTGTACGAGTTCATTAAAATTAATAATTTAAGTCATTAATACGAAAACTAAATATCGCTTCGTAAGTACTATATTGTCTAGTTCTAATATCCGACTTCTTTTACACAAGATAATCCGTAGATAATCACACCACCGGCGTCCGTAATGTTGCAGTACGTACTGTGCTGTGATTGGCCAATCACAAGGCGTACTTTATTTTTATTTTTTTCATGCCCTGGATACAGCAGCCAGTTTAAGTAGATTTTTGACAGACGACGCGACGCTGCATCGTACCGAAACGCCATAGATTGGCAATTTTGTATCGGATCAAGGACACATATTATTGAAATACGAAGTTCTATTTTCAATTTTTTTTCGATTGTCTAGAGCGTATCGAAAAAGTTATTTCGGTTGTTTCGGAACTAACATAGACTATTCAATGACGAAAAGAGTGACGTTGCAGTATTCTCTATGAAATCTTAATACACAGATTTTAATCGACGAGTACAAAAAAATCTTTTATGCCAAATAAACCTATAGTTTTATTGATTTCGGCATTAAATACACGAAATTATGAATAGCCTTAATCCCGCCGATGGGCTAAATCTTCCCCCTTTTTTCCACGTATCCCTACCCTCGACCCGTCTTGGTCATAGACCTCAAGCTCGTCTCGCCATCTTCGCAGGGTCTACCGCGAAGAAGTTTTCGGTTGTGTGGGGCCCACGTGGTGGTGATTTTAGCCCTCTAGCCTTCCGGCCCAGTCGAACTTAAGTTTTACGGCTATGTCAGCTACTGAACGCAGTATTGTATTCCTAATGAGATGCCTAATTTCACGCCCAAAATACAGCGTTTCATGGCTCTCTCGAACCTTGTGTAAGGGATCCTTTTACTTAACCTACCTACATTCAGGTGAATATACTGCATTTTGAATTTGTTTGCACTACAAGATGAAGCTCAACCAAATAAAGCAAAAGTACGATACCAGGAATGCTTGTAATTCTTAAGATTGTAGGATATATCAAGAAAGTTAGGTTATCAGAGAAAACTAGCTATGAAGAGATTTTTATCGGTAAATCATTAAATTACATATTTACCTTAAAGCATCAAATGGGCTTGACAACATGAACGTGACGTCATAATGTCGTTATTGCGATTGCCACACGATCGCCGCGATAAGTCCATGCCATTTGTGCTCACGCAATGCCCCGTTTAAGGAATCCTAGTGCAGTTTTTCTGGCGAAGGTTCCTAGAAAACTGATTACACTTTGTAACTTCATTTACTTTGAACGCTTTCCTTTAATTTATTTTTTAATAACTTCTGGCGAGCTCGTGGAAGAAAACCAAATGAAACGGAATAAAGAAAATATTACTTTTTACGAGTATTTGGCTTGTCAATGGAAATGTAAGCGTGGAGTTTTTATTTCGTTGCTTAAATTAGGTTGTTTGGTTCAAAAAGGATATCTGAATATTCTATCTCATATATTTAAATGTCATTGAATTTAAGTAAGTGCCTAGTTTGTAAAGGGCTTGTTTCTTTTTTAATCAAATCAAACCAATACACGCTGCGCCTGCCGGTACGTGGTCGCCACTCGAGATCCATTACGCCCCAACCATCTAATAATCCGTTTGTTTTCTATATATATTTATGTAAACGTAAAAGTCCTGACTGACCGAAAAACTCACTCACTTAAATCAACGCCCAGCCCAAACCGTTGAACTTAAAAAGCTGATTTTTCACAATAGGTAATTTGTATATCGTCAGTACCTACTTAGACGGGATTTTTGAAAATTCCACCCTCAATGGGGTAAAAAGGGGGTTGAAATTTTGTGTGGGAATGTAGTAAAATATAAAGTGAGAGACTTGAATCTTAGTATATGGACTCCTTATTGCAATACAAGAAAAGTAATGTAAGGGATTTGGGAATATCCACCCCAAGTGGGTAAAATAGGTGTGCAACTGCAAAGTTTGTACGGGAAAACTTTTTTTTGAACCACAAAATTAAGTCTTTAAGAAAACATTCCTTATCAGAATACACAAAAATATATTTTTGCGTTTAAGAAAAATACGCCGGAAGCTAGTCAGTATTAAATCTAAAACTGCAAAGCCTTACATTAATTCTTCTCTTTATTAAAGTTCAAGGTTTCATACGTTACTATTTGGCGAAGAAACATGAATTTTTGCTACATTATATAACGAGTAAGTAAATTCACGATACGTAAATATTGTGTTCGAAAAAATGAGACCAACGGGAATCATTATTATTGAACGAGCAAGCGAAGCTAATGAAGCTCTCTGATTCAGCCAACATTCTTTCATATATTCGGATGTCCCGCTGTCTCGCTGTCCGGCTATCCAGCTATTCTTATCTACAGGTTACATTTCTCAACCGATTCTCGTGTGTGAGGAGGTTCGATATTTTCTTTTTTTAACCGACTTCAAAAAAAGGAGGAGGTTCTCAATTCGGCTGTATTTTTTATTGTCGGCTCAGCTTTTAGAAATAAGTAAAATAAAAAAACGTGAAATGTCAGGCTTTTGAGTTCTACTTCTCATAGAGCCCTCAAGTTTACAATTAGGTACGGAAAGTAAGTAATTCCTGACGAGTGGCGGCAATCAAAAACACAAGCGTCAAGCAGAGGGTGTTTTTGACCAACACGACTTGGCTGTTCAAATTCTTGAAAAGAAGCCGTTTTAAACTTCAAAGCTGCTGCTACTGAAACAACCAGTGATATTTCTGCGGTTGTTTCGAAATGAAAAAGTTATTCATTAAACTATAACATGAACCTATGATTACTCAGGACGAGCTATGGTAATATTAATAGGTACCACGACCGAGCGAGATGGTAGAATTTTTTTTTATGAATCTGACAGAAAGGGATATGGTTGTCCTGGTCATAGTTCGAGTTTTTGTATTCGCCGCAACTGTAATATGAATTGCAGAAATTTATCAATTATCCGCCTAAATGAAATGGGACGCTTATGGTAAGCCGTGAGGCATTTTAAGGCCAGTTATTAATTTAGCTGCACACGCGCCTGTCCGTCCCTTATGATGGCACGCGTATAGTATCTTTGTAGAAATCTATTTTCTAAGATATAAGTAGAGAGGAACAGAGTACAAATACTCACTTCACACAGAGACGTTACATAAGAAAACACAAAAAAACAGAGAGACAGTAGAGGTAAAATAATAGGCTAAAGAGCGATCTCTTCCAGACAGCGAGCTTACACCAGCGAGCGAGCGAAATAAAATTTAGTCAAAAGTTATGTAAAGGTTACAGTCCTCCTAAAGATTATATTTCAATAAAGCAGAAGCCAAGATATTTTGAATACCTAAGCAAGGAAAATATTTACACAGTTAGTTTGTGATGTGCGTACACGTAAATGCTCACTTGGTTCCTCATCAAAATTAGAAGCACAACTCCAAACAAGCCGCGATCAAACACCAGCCCTCGGTCCGTTCGGAAACCACCTCACGTATTTAACATTATGAGTGGACTAGTAGCAATTTGTAGACCGTTACCCCCGATCCCGAACGCACCCATACATCGCCCTAAAAGCTTGTAAAATTTATTGAACGCACATAGATTGATTGCAGCCGTAAATATAGGTTTTTGAACGTAAACATTGATCTTTGGTAAGTGGATACTAATTTTGGTGCCACGAACATTAATCAAGAAGGTCTGTTATTAGTGTCAGTGGTATTTGAGCTTTAAAAAGTTCATAAGGAGTTAGTTTTATCAGATTATATTATAGGTGTAAGGTATTCACGTTATATACTGATAATTATATGTACTTTTGATATATTATTGTACTCGAATCCATGTGATTATAGGTGTTGGTGGATGTCAGTAAATACAATTTCTACTGATACACTGAAAATTTGGAATTAATGATCACAAATTACATAGAGTTATATACATAAATAAACCGACCTGCCACAGTATACTAGAATTGAATTCGACGCAATTACAAGCAAATGTACACAAGGTTAAAATTAAGTTTATTAATTCGTATTCCATTCAGTTTGAATGTCAGTTAGATGGGTTGATTTTTATTTTATTGATGATTTTTTTATTTTTCGTCAGTAGTTGATAAAAAAAAATGATAGGAGAGCTCGTGATTCAATTCGCACAATTTCCTGCAGTTTAATAAAAACAGTAAATATTAGGTATTCATTATACATAAAAAGAAAACTTTTAGATGTATGATATTGCTATCAAAATTTAAAAAAAAGGATCTCAAACAATTTTATCCCTGAAAAGGATTTATGCTCATTACCGCATCATAGATTATTAAATCCACGAAATACAAGACAAAGAAAACATCAGTACCTACCTATATGACACTGCGCAGTAATTGACGCTTTAACCATTGGCTCCCTCTTATTCATAATCCCTCTGCCGCGCAGATCCTAAAGTGCAGTAACGGGCAATTTGGAGTAATTGGAAGTCAACTATAATTATAGTTGACTCCCAATTATTCACCACTTTTATAAAGGACTAGAGATTAGGCTTTAAGACTACGTGCGGGCATGTGAAATGCAAGTTTTTTAAGGGGCGCGCGCCAGCCTTCATTTTTGTTAAGACGTCTTTTTTTTTCTTATTTATTTCTTACATCAACCTATGGAGACGTTAACCACATTGCGTTTGAATTATAATATAGCATTCTCTCAATAAGAATTAAATTTTATCTATAATATATATATCTATTATTGTAATACAAGTATTGGCTAGACTATTTTATAACAATATTTAATTTTTCTTTCATACTTTTCCAGAGTTTTAAACTAGTGCCTTTGCCAAATCCTGGGAACTAGATGTCAAAGCGGACCCTAGGCTAGGCTATAGAATAACGCTAGGAGGCTTTTTAGGTTATCTCTACGCAGAATCAAGAACCCTATTCAGCCTAATAGGTCGTCTTTTGTAAAGTAATAAAAAGTGTCCCGTATGTTCATATTTCCATTCCGTTACTTTTCAATAGATGCTTGACGTACCTAGGTAATAGATAAATGGATTTATATGAAAAAATGGGACACTTTTTTCCTATGGGAGTGAATGGGGGGGTTTCGATGTTGTGTAGTGATAGATCTCGACTTTTTCGCTGTCAGTGCTGTCAAATATATTCCGAATACCTGAGGTGTAGGAGTGACGCTTGATCTTCCAGATTTCTGCTTTAAATAATGTCTACTTGACAATATTTGAGTTGACCGAATTGCATCAAAGCATTCCACGCAAAAAGAAACTCCGGGGAAAGAATCGTCCGGGGTAAAAAATCCAATACCTACTAGTTTTATGAAAAGCCGGCTGCATTAAACTCAATCATATGCAAACTCGATCAATCAATTTCATTTGTAATTAAATATCAGAATCGTAATAATTCATTCAGCTTTCATATAAATAAATTGAAATTGAAACAAAATAAAACAGAACAAATAAAAATACAATAACACACTATTTTAGTCCCGAAATGGACCCAGCCCAAATAAATCAAGTAACGGCAAAGAACACTTATTCAATCTTAAAAACGAATAACTTTGCCGCCTCATTTAACATATCTCAGACAGAATAAGTGTTTTTCGATGTTGTAATTAATTAAGAATCAAAGTACATTAGACATAAGAGGCTTTGTTCAAGTTATTTTATTTAATTCAAACTTAATTAAAATAAGAATTCAGTCTCGGATTCGTATTCGATTCACGGAGCGAAAAACTTCCAATTGTAGATCTTAACTTATACTTGAGTGCCTATTCCTTTTGAAGGAAATAGCTATCGTGTTTGTTTGATAATCTTAAAATAAGATGGGTCTTTGAAAATCATTTTTCAATCTAGGGATGCGCTTGCGTGATATTAGGCTTACAAGCCCTAATTTTTATAAGACTCATGTGTCCGGCTCTCTGCTGGCTAAATGTTTTCATATATAAATGCCTGCGCCAAGTTTCTGTTTTGTTCAATGGTTGACTGGTAGAGAGTGCCTTATGGCATCAAGTCCGTCATTTGTACTTTATTTACTTTTGTGAAAAAAAAAAATTAATACCCAATAGTAACATACAGGGTATATCAAAAAATCATGGCATATATTTATTTTGAAACTAGTTAATGAGTAATAGTCGACAAACTTAATAAATGCAGGTATCTACTTAAAAACGCCAACTTTCGTACAAATTCGGACAACGCAAACGCAACATTTAGTCACGCGTGTCGATGTTACGGTTAAAGACAGACAGGTAACTACGGAGCCCTACACTACGCGTGGTCCAACAAAGAACTTAGTTTTTTCCTGAAGGCCTCCACCCACCGGACGCGTGTGCTGCGCGTGTACTGCGCGGCGCGTGTGCTGCGCGGCACACGCGCAAGTTGTAAAGCATTGAAACTACACTTCAAACACACATCGAACGCGGCACACGCGCAGCACCCGCGCAGCTGCAGCGCAGCACACGCGCAGCACACGCGCAGCACACGCGCAGCACACGCGCAGCACACGCGCAGCACACGCGCAGCACACGCGTCCGGTGGGTGGAGGCCTTGATATACTGGGGAACAAATTGAGGTGTAGTTTTCAGACGCGACAGTGATAGATAATGCTATTGGTGCATTTTAAATGTATTCTCTGTACGTAATTTGTAATGTAAAATCAAACTTACCTGTGCATGTCAGAAACAATTCAACCTGAGTGTATCTCGTATATATTTTCCAGTTTCTTTGAATCCTTGAAAAATACTCATGGCGCGTGATAATTTGATTTGATTGAGTAGAAATGGTGCTAAATGATAGAATTTAGATTCAGCAATGTAAGTAATACGCGTTTAAGTCCCGTTTAGTATAAATAATGTGTGAGAATCGTGAAAGTTTAAATCAATATAATTTCCTCGCAGCAGGCATGAAAAGCACTATGTAATGTCTCGGCCAAAATTGCAATAAATCGACTCGTCTCCTTCGACGTCTTCAACTAGCGGCTCGGACCTCAAACCCACTCGTCCATCTATTGCCAACTTTCTAGCCTTTACAACAATGTACTATTATTATGGTCAAAATGATTTGAAGTGTATTTTCCAAGTATATTTGTGGGTTTATTGCCAACATATTTGGAATTATGGATTGTATATCGGTAATGTTAGAATATCTTTTTACTGCTGTCAACTACCGTAAATACATTATTTTTCTACTACTCGTAGTAAATCACTACTACAAAAAAATCGAAACTAAATAAAATATATCAACAAATAAAAAACGGCCAAGTGCGAGTCAGGCCACGCGGAGTGTACGGTTCGTCTTCATCTCGGAAATCAGGCAGAAGAAGTTTGTGTTGAGGCAAAAGCTAGTAAAATATGAACATACTACAAACCATTTACTCATCGCCCTCACATTGTAAGCATTTAACATACATTATATATGATACACAACTTTGTTATTCCCCTGATGCCTCACCATTTAGAATGTTAATGTCGGAACGAGGCACCCGCTAGTTAAACAGACGTGACGAGGTGTTATAATGATCCTAAAAGCGAGATGATGGAACTCCATTAAGCAAGTTCAAGGTTGACTTCTGTACACAAAACTTAACCAACCTAATCGGTGTGGATCACGGGAAGCGGTATGTTTTAATGTTATTCATGTAGATTTAAAACTCCTAGTATTAGGAATATATAAGTTGGTACTTAATATCTCAAATTATTATTATTTGGTTTACTGGTACTAGTAAACCAAATAATAATAATTTGAGATATTAAGTACCAACTTATATATTTAAAGATTACATTATGCTTGTGGTTTCTGACACAGGCATAATGTATTGCTTAAAAGGAGGCTCCAACCTTTGCCTTTGTTAAACTACGTAATTATGTTTTCTCCAATATGCTCCGAAATGATCGCTTTACTGTATCAAAAATAGTACGTGAAGTTCCTCGTTACTGCAAAACGCAAATTTAAAAAAGTTAATTGTACATTATTGCAGCGGCCGGGAAGTAGCAATTCGTGGATGAGTTGATTTTGTCGGATGAAGCAAAGCTGAATCCGACAATAGAGACGAATCCACGAATTGCCGTTCCCGCCAAGGCAGATATAGTGCTTTTCTCCATAAATATGAGGAAATCAAATAATATTTTCAGTAATCTTAAAATAGCCAGTATGTCAATAATGATATGAATAACTGTGATAATGAATAACTGAATATTTCAGTGCGTTGTGAGTTCTAGGGAAGCGGGAATTTCGCGCAAATGGAAAGCCAATTTATGAAAGTGTGTTACATAACTTTCTTAAAATATCACGCCGTTTGCCTGCAAATGTCAAAAGACGTTTTTTATGGTCGTCGAATCAACTTAAACCGCTAAACTGATTATTACAAAATATATTATGCAGATAATTTAGGATAAGTAAGTCTAAACTCTGAAACGTGGTCGCTTACTATGGGCCTGATAAGAAAGCTCAAAGTCACCCAAAGGGCAATGGAGAGGGCTATGTTGGAAGTTTCTCTGTGTGATCGCATCTGAAATGAGGCTATCCGCAGCAGAACCAAGGTAACCGATAAAGCCCTTCGAATCGCTAAACTAAAGTGGCAGTGGGCAGGGCACATAGCACGTAGAACCGATGGCCGTAGGGGCGGAAAGGTTCTCGAGTGGCGACCGCGTACCGGAAGGCGCGGCGTAGGTAGGCCCCCCACAAGGTGGACTGATGACCTTGATTGACCTTGATTAAAAGGTGCTAATAAGGGAAACCCCTATGTGTACAAGCTGATAATAATTATATCAGATAAAGATGAATCTGATATCTTAGTTGTATGATTATAAACCCTCGATTTAAACCTCGAATGCGCACGTTTTATAATATACTAGCTACCCACGTGTACTGTGTATTGCAAAGAACGCAGGCATTTACCCATTACATATAAACTTATAAAGATACAATCCCATAGACTATTCTTCTTCGTGGGTAGGCCCCCCCCCACAAGATGGACTGATGACCTGGTAAAGGTTGCGGGAGTCCACTGGATGCGGGTGGCGCAGGAACGGTCACTTTGGCACTCTTTGGGGGAGGCCTATGTCCAGCAGTGGACGTCTTTCAGCTGATATGATGATGATGATGATGAAGTCTAAACTTGTTTGATCTAATCTGGCCTAAGGCAAGCCGGAGCTAATTACAGGAGACGGATACAAATCAACATCTTACTTTACATACACTTAAAATAAACCAGCTGGGATGCAAGCAAATATCTCATCTACGCCAAAGACATAATGGTGAAAATCCCACTGCACAGTGTCTTTCTCCAAACCTGACCCAACCCTCATTATAAGTTCCGTCCTTCCGTATTACTTATCTTGTAAGAAAGCCTAAAGAACGTCACTTGACTTATGCTGATCCAAACTGAGATGTCAATTCAGAGATTTCTTCAATGCCGCACGCAATTTGAATTTCAAAATACGCCAAAGAATTTCGTACCATTGAACAAATTCGAATGGAACTGAATTATTTGTTGTACCGCAGTGAGGTCAGATGAAATGTTAGATATTTTATCGATATTGAAGTCTCATACAAATTCGAATATTGTTTATAGCTTAGACGCGGTTTGGAAGGATTCAGTTTGATTTGATGGCTTTTAGTTTTGGGAAGATTTTATCAAACGGGTACCTGAAAATATCTTCGATTTTTATAAATACTTGTATTATATTATTAAAAAAATCGGCAAAGTGTGTGTTGGGCCATGCGCAGTGTAGGGTTCCGTAATTTGTTACATCGACACGCACGCACCAACTAATTAGTGCGGTTTCGTCGGTCGACTATTACTCGGTAACTACTTATGCCTTCTTAGCCGTGATAGTCTTCCTGTTGAATTCATTATTTATGTACTACTGCCATAATCGTTTTACATCCCCGGTAAACAGTAATTTGGTCATAGAGGTCGACGACGACGACGACACTTGACTTGGGGCTTTAAAGTCCACTATCTCGCAAACAGATGACAGAGTTGAAAAATGGTTTTAAGAAAAACCATATTATTTTTGTATAAATAAATAAACATTAGGAGACAAATTTGCACCAATCGACTTAGTCCCATAATAAGCTCAATAAGGCTTGTGTTATGGGTACCTAGACCACGATATATTTAATATATAGAAAAACATTCAAGACTCAGAAACAAAATTAAATATTCATGCTCATCACACAAATATTTGTCCTTACCGGGATTCGAACCCAGGACCTTCAGCTTCGTATGCAGCGTCACCCACTTGGCTAACTGATCGTGAAATTTGGTCGAATTTTTAACAAGCCATCCAACAATACCACACACTGGGTAGGTATAACGAGAAAAAATACATCCCCATTTTTCGTGTAGGGAAGTTACCTAAAGAGGCATGACGGGCATCATCATATCAGCCGAAAGACGTCCACTGCTGGACATAGGCCTCCCCCAAAGAGTGCCAAAGTGACCGATCCCGCGCCACCCGCATCCAGCGGACTCCCGCAACCTTTACCAGGTCATCAGTCCACCTTGTCGGGGGCCTACCCACGCTGCGCCTTCCGGTACGTGGTCGCCACTCGAGAACCTTTCCGCCCCAACGGTCATCGGTTCTACGTGCTATGTGCCCCGCCCACTGCCACTTAAGTTTAGCGATCCGGAGGGCTATATCGGTTACCTTGGTTCTGCTGCGGATAGCCTCATGTCTGATGCGGTCACGCAGAGAAACTCCCAACATGGCCCTCTCCATTGCCCTTTGGGTGACTTTGAGCCTCCTTATGAGGCCCATAGTAAGCGACCACGTTTCAGTACCATATGTCATCACGGGCAACACACACTGGTCAAAGACTTTCGTCTTGAGACACTGCGGAATATTGGACGAAAAGATTTGCCGTAGCTTCCCGAACGCTGCCCAGCCGAGTCGGATTCGACGATTGACCTCTTTCTCGAAGTTGGACCTACCTAACTGGATCGTCTGTCCTAGGTATACATAATCGTCTACAATTTCGAGCGTAGAGTGTCCGATTGTAATGGGAGTTGGTACTACATGAGCATTTGACATGATCTTCGTCTTATTCATGTTCATTCTTAGACCTACTCGCTCGGATGCTTTACTGAGGTCATCGAGCATCGTACTTAAGTCCTCCATGGTCTCAGCCAAGACTACTATATCTACTATATATGACGGACATGGTGAAACTATAACATGCTGACTACACTCTCTAATAAAACATACTTGCTATTCAGAGATGAGTAATTCTGGCCCTCGAGTGGGAGCAAAGTTACTTTACTCCCACTTACATGTACAATACAGCATAGTACAATGTAGTACATTTCTTCCCTTGTCCATTAATTTTCCTCATAGAAGGTGGAATAAGCAATAATGCC
This sequence comes from Epinotia demarniana, assembly GCA_945867215.1. Lineage (NCBI taxonomy): Eukaryota > Metazoa > Arthropoda > Insecta > Lepidoptera > Tortricidae > Epinotia > Epinotia demarniana. Next base: position 6,831,643 of record OX244262.1, read on the forward strand.
ATTTGATAGCACTTTTTCCGTATTGAGCGTAAAACTGGAATCCTTCGTTATGCTCACGATTCCACTGTTTCTTATGTAGAATCTTCACTGGAGATTCAATATATCGCACTTGACCGAAATATCCATAATAATCTTGCTCTCTTGACACACAATCTACAGTTTCTGCGTTTGTAACGCGTTTTATTTGTGCAATTTGTAATTATTTTATTGTATTCCTCGTGGATATACCCATATATTGCTAGAAACCCGGGTGGAGGATATAAATAACGACTGAAAGTACAGTCGCCATCAGATATATCTAAACACGTCTCTAATGTCAAGGCATCAGAAACTTGTTCAGATCAGATATTTGTAAGCACTTTGGCCGCTCTAATATATCTCATGATGACTGTACTCTATTTAGGCACTGCTGATGAAATAATATAAATAATCAGATTAGTACGAGTAGTTTTGAAGATTATTTACCTTAATTATGATATAAGTACCTATTCTCTTGTTCGCTACCTTAAGTACCCAAGCAAAATTACTTGCTTGTTAGGAAACCTTGCCTATTAGTCAGCAATATTTTTTAAAACCTCATTATATATAATACTAGCTTTTGCCCGCGGCTTCGCCCGCGTAGTAAGAGTAGTTTTCCAATAATTGTTGAATTGCTACGCCGCCTACTAACCTACTACTACTAACTTCCCCTATGAATAACCCTTCGTCATAACCCATTATGGTAAATTAATTTTTATTTACTATTTTTTTTATGCCCGTGTTGTGTCGGGTTAGAATTTCACATCCCCCTTTCTTCCCGTGTGTGTCGTAAATGTCGATTAAGAGAGCAGGGTTGAAGTGTGTTGTGGGTGATGGGCTAAGAACCTAAGCAATATTACATTTTGTCGATCATTTATATCCACATTTATGCTAAACGTGGCGCTGGAACATAAAGTTCATGTGCTCTGCCTACCCTTTTTGGGAATAAAGGCGTGAATGTATGTATGTATGTACGTATTTTTGTTATTAAATTTACAATAATGATTAATGCGAATCTGTCCTCTGGAATAAAAGCTACTTTATGTTCATGATAATGTTGAAATACCAAAATATCTCCACGATTTTCAAGTCAAATTTGTGGCCTGGACATTGCTATGATAGGCTTAGATTTTTTCCATGCTTTTCGAACCAGTATTTAACATAAATACCCAAAAAATTGTTTTAATTTAACGACGGCTAAAATGCTTAACTTATAAAAAGTAAGCAGATCTTCGTGCAACACCTTGAATGTCCTTATTACGGATGCAGGCACTTTCCCAATGTCTCCTACCCTGTCCCGCCGCGCCGCCCGCACTCGCCTAGGTACCGATTGCTGACGTTCGAGATGGCACCAAATACAAACTTTAAAACCTATAACCAGTGATCGGAATAGGTAGAGTATAAATACCTAAACTTAGTAGAACAAAGTCATGAAGTGGAGACTTCCTTGTGCTAACATTTTTTTCCGGGACTTCCCGGATTAAAAATAAAGTTATATAAAAGTAAATCCTATAATTGAATCTTGGTTGTATCAATAATTCAGTAGTAACAGCAACACTATTTTTTTTTACTTTACATGAAAATCACTGATGAGAAAATTGTTGTTACTTCTATATTTCTGTGGACTACAGAAGAAACAACAATTTTATTCTATTTTTAAAATTAATCTGTCTCCTTTATCCTCGTTCACATTTCGTGTTTAAGTGAAAGAGATAGACAAAATAGTAGTCTTATCTATTATATTTCTCGTGGGTCCTATTGTTAACGTGTAAAAGGGAACCAGGTGTCGTTATCACTTGTTGCTGCTACCTGCTATCCTTTTTATGCATTAATAATAAGTTGACAATACAGTTTCATACCATCCTTTATCGAGTACAGATGGGTTTATACTGTGTTTCTATGTGATTTGTATTACGACGTAATATCTATAAAGAATCCGTTTATATTATTGGTTGTTTTATTTTGTGCCTATTGATTCTATTGAACCCGAAAAACATTGATTTTTATCCTATTTATAAAATATTAGTTACTTTGTAAGTTCCCGGGATTTTAATCACGCAAAAATATAGTCGTAAGGAAGTCTCCAATTTTTGTCTCTGTGCTACTAAGTTTAGGTATTTATACTCTGCCTATTCCGATCACTGCCTATAACCCTATATAACGCGGCGCGGGTCTCGTTCCATACCTCAAAAGCAAAAATAGAACCCTTATTTATAGGATCACGTCGTGTGCCCCCGTTACGAAGAAGGGCGCTTGTCACATTAAGTCGAAACCGAGAAAAAAAACATAAAGTTAATTAAATGGTAAAAAATCTGCTGTTTCCAAATGAAAACGTTCTGTAAACGGCTTTCGCACATTTTAGTTTTTAGTGATTCTATAATTTACATTTATTTATTTAATTTTCCGCGTTTTTCCTTTTCATCTTAGTTAAAAAATGTTTGGAAAATATTAGATACTTAGTAGAAAAGGCACAATTAACCATTTACGTCCAATTAACTAAGCCCAATTAGAATGTTGCCATTCATTTAAGTCTATAACAGACATTACCTCTATGTCTCTTAAAATAAAGGACGCATTTAACCACAAGCGTCTTTTCAATGATATATTAGATATCTGACTGATTTGACTTTACTTACGTGTAAAGTCAATTCTACACGTTTTGTATTTAATTTAACATCGGTTTGCAGATACAATTCAAGAATTTTATTTTTTTTAGAAAACCCTTGAACATATAAATTGTTTACGTAAAGAGTACCCTAGAAAAGTATAAATAAAAAACATAAAATTACATCAAATCGCAAGTTTTATTCGGAAGTAACATTGCCAAGTTTACATAATAATACAAAAATTACGTGGTTACTTAAATAAAAATAACAGGTAGGTAATGAGATTTCTAATACTGCGTTTGAAACCAAATCACATCTGGTCATCAGCATCATTTAAGTACTTAATTATAACAATATTTTTAATATTTTAATATTCTTTAATATTCTCTTTAAAAATGTAATTCAAATGTTTAACAGCTAGTCGATCACGTAACGCATTATACGCGCGTCTGGTAGATGTAAATGTCACTTTTTGTATAGAAAAAATACAGTTGAGTTGTCCTAACGCTCGTTCAAAACGTTACGTAGAATAATGTTACGAAAAGAGTTACTGCTGTTGTTATCGTAAGCACGGGAAATAGTGTCCCTCATATAAACGAAGTAAAATATAACAGTGACAATCTTATAGGTACTTGAGTAATCTCTTGTGAATAAAAAACGATATAACTTGCAACTTACCTACTCACTCAGCTGCTCAAGCGCAGGTCCCCCGCTGCCAAAGTTTCGGGCGCAACTGAACGAACATCGATAGTATTCCTCCCCATTTACCCTGCTTTTTAAATAGATTATGGAAAGAAAGGACGCCTGTGCGTACTAGCGCCTTTTCTTAGAAGTATTATACAACACAAATTAAGCTTAGAGCAAAATGTAAACGCATGTACCACAGGAGCCCTGGTACTTTTGCAAAAGTACTTAATTGAATAGGCACAAGTAGCCACTAGCGCCTTTTTTATTTTGTTTTGCTTGCAGATGTGTCAAATATAATTAATGATATAAGAGATATGCGAAGTTGAAAAGGCGCTAGTGGTCACTAGCGCCTTTCTTTTGTTGAGGTAATGGCGGATGCGTAAATTTCAAAAAGAATGTTTTTAACTTAAAACTTATTTAAAAAGACGCAGGTGACCACTTGCGTCTTTTCCACTTTTTATAAAACTGTAGGTCATAAGTTGCGTCTTTCATTTTATGGAAATGTCGTAAAAGTGACTATGAAAATGGGCGCATATACGCACTTACGCCTTTACATTTCAGGTCTTCAATGTATTTCGGACAAACGACTTTTCAATTTAGTTTAAGCTGGTTTAAGTGAGGAAATGGGTGTAAAAGTGCCCTTTTTTCTTATGGTAAGTCTGTTTCTAGGCCTCCTAGGATAAATTAAAAAATACTCACAGACGCGCCTTTTTTTGCTGATCACGGCAATGTAACTCAATTTTGATAAAAATGTGACATGCGCCCTTTTTCGTAACGGGGGCAGTGTGGCTGTCTGTCAGTCCATCTGTTACAACTGATTTGCTACGAAAAAAACTGGACCGATTGAATTGCAATTTGGCACACATATTTTCATTAATTTTCAGGTCCACAACATAACATTTCAAAATCTATGCGATTTTCGTTATTAACGTCCCGAAAAACCGTAATAACAACACCCATATTGATATTTAGACGCCACATTGGAATGTAAAATCGTTGTTGTTTTCCTAATCAGCGACCTGATAAACCATAGAAACAATAGATGCCGATGTTGATTTTCAGATTTTGTCACCACATGTCTCCTTTTAGGGGTTGAATTCTCAAAAAACCGGAAACACTTGTTTACTCATTTATCGTTAGGAATTATCCTGTGAAGTTTCGAATAAAATTGTCTAACTAATCTTTTTTCTCCATACAAACTTTGGACCTCCTTTTTAATCCCTGTAGGTGTAATTATTTCCAAATTGCTGAAAGCACTTTATTTGTAAATGAATAAGTAATCTGTCCACAAAGTTTTAAGTACGTAGTAATAGTACGTAAAAATAAAAGTTTCCCTTGTACAAACTTTGGACCCTCATTTAACCCCTTTAGGGGTGAAATTTTAAAAAACGCTGAAATTACTTTTTTTGTATCCTAATAAGTAATCTTCCTACAAAGTTTCAAGTCTCTAGTTCATTAAATAAAGTTTCCCCCCTTCAATAATTACATCCCTATTTAACCCCCTTAGGGAAAGAATTTTGTAAAACGCTGAAAAATACTTTTTTTTATCGTAAAAATAATATTTCTACAAAGTTTTAAGTCTCTAGTACACAAAAATATGTTTCTCCCATACAAACTTTGCACCCCTATTTAACACCCTTAGGGATAGAATTTCCAAATATCCCATCTTATCCCTTGCCTACGTCATAAAAGGAAGGTCTGGTGTAAATTTTAAGTTAGTAGGCCCAGTAGTTTTAAATACAAACTTAGCACCCCTATTTAACCCCTTTAGGGGTGGAATTTTGTAAAACGCTGAAAGAACTTTTTTGTATTTTAATTAGTAATCTTCCTACAAAGTTTGAAGTCTTTAGTTCAAAAAACAATGCTTCCCCCATACAAACTTTGGACCATCTGACAATACAAACCATGCGAAATTGAATTATTACGAAAATTAAAACTTTTTGAGCTAGATATACTCTTAAAAAAGTTTCTATAAAAGTACCTACGGAACCCTTAACAGAGTAGGTACTTATCTTAATAAAACCGTAGGTACCTATGCTTTTTGAACTTACTTGTGAATTAACTTACGAATTAAAACTTCAAGAGTTAAATAGAATTAGTTAATAGAGAATAGAGAAGTGGCAGATCAATTTTATGTGTGGTGTTATTCATAATGACTCTGACATAATATATTGTATGTGAAGTAGCATGTACTAAATTAATATTCGTTGACTTTACTCAAGAGACATCTGGTGAGAATTTTTTGCCTTCATTGATGTATTCTTGGCGTGACAGCCCTAGCGCTACACGTGCCGTGTGTGAATGGATACAAGTTACGATAGACAGAGATGCACAGAGTAGGCACGTTTCTTATGCCTAAACGTCGATTTTGCTCGGAAGTGCAATTTCTGTACTTGTACTATTACTTTTTCTGTGTCCTAGCGGTGAGTAAGATGGCCAAGCTCCCGAGTATGCGGTGTGTTGAGAGCGAGTAACAAATATGCAAAACACGCCTATCGTCAATTATTGTAGGTTGTTGCATGCATTCGTCAAATGACGCGTCCATGGGCAAAGGGCCTAACTTTGCAATTGTCTCTAGCTATCAAAACAACGAATCAACAAATCCATAAAGGTCAGATGCTCGCTTTTGATCCTTCTGGAAATAAAAAAAAATCATCCAAAGGTAACGGTATGTTTACAATTAGCCAGGATGTTGTGCTTGCTTCTCATCACGCATCGTCGTAGTATAAAATAAAGCTAGCTAAAGGGTCCCAAAATAAACCTCAAAAACATTCCACTAACTAAGAAACAAGACTAAGGTCACTTGGGAAGTTTAAGCTAATATATAAAAGAAAGAAAATAACGAGCAAAAGTTCTCAGGAGATCGCTAAAACCGGGTCCGAACGTGACTTGCTTCTTAAAAATAGGGTTAATAATATAACCTAATTTTCCTATGGTGGAGCGGTAATTTTATGTAACACTGGCTTTGAGTTCGTCTGCATGGTACCAGAATCAGAATCATAAATAATGTTTATTGTAGAACATAGGTAGGCTGTAAAATACAGAGTTGTTAGTAAATAATTTGATCTTCTATGTCTTGCCAATGGGCGTACAAACATAAGGTAGGTAAAAATAGAAATCTGCACTCTGCAGTCACGTGCAATTGAAAATTAAATACAATTTATGGTGATTACAAAAATATGATTCCTCGAATAAAATAAACCGAATACCGGGATACAAACTATCCCATATTTCAATCCAGGCTACAAACTATCTTCTTGCAAACTACATCAAAATCGGTTGAGCCGTTTCAGCGTGATTCAGTAACAAATATCCAAACATTTAAACTTTGACATTCATAATTATATTAGTAGGAATTTGTATCGGGATGGAAAAAAACTCAGAAGCGAGAACCGCTATGCTTTTAATTTTTCTACCGATATTTAACATTATAAGGATTCATCAAACGAAGGTTTCAAAAGAAAAGTTGATGTACTATGAAATTATGCCCGCAGCTTATTTTAATTCTTTTCAGTTACTAATGCCGAGAAAATAATATACCTGTTTATAAAATAAATATTTATTTTCTACAGTATGTACCTATATAAACAAGATAATAACTAACATGAACTAAATGAAAACTAAGTTAAATCTAAAAAAAAACGACCAAGAGCGTGTCGGGCCACGCTCAGTGCAGGGTTCCGTAGTTTTCCGTCCGTCACAGTAAGTGTCCCACTTAAGCGTTAAAAAATGGGCTATTTGTTACATTGAGTTGACATATTAAGTACAGAACCCTAAAACCCTACAAGCAATACTTAGCGAACAATTTTATTATTAGACAACGAACTACCAAAGACAATTAAAACAATTCGAGCACGACAAATTTTCGACCACACCTGCACACCTGCTCCGACCCCATTAAATCAGGAAAAATCTAAACACCGCCATGTACGATATGAGCGTTCCGCGTACAGCGACATCTATCGGCAAATTAAGTAAACAATTGCGCGCGAGCTTAAAATATGGAAGATGATTTTTATGGGATAATTCTTTATTGCGTGAACCGATTTTCGCCGTTTTTACTTTATTTGAAAGCACGTCACTTCATTGTAATTTTGTAGAAATTACAGATACAAGAAAAATCTGCTTATACGGTTAAATTACAAACTTAGTTCAAAAATTATTTTACAAAAATAATATAAAAACCATTCCACCTATCAAGTTCAACATAATTTTCATAGAAAGATTTTATAAAGTTCTACTTTTGAGATTTTTTTCATGTTTTTAAAACCTATGGTTCAAAAGTTAGAGGCGCCTGGCGTTGCTCGAGAAAGCCCTCTTCAGGTCACCAGGGCTGTTATTCGCTACGCGCTAAAGCGGGTCACTCCGCCGATCACCCGTCACGAAACTAGACCTCTACCTACGCTTGGTTACTACGCATCGCTGTATCAAGAAATATTTGTGGGTGAGCGTTGAGGTGAGCTTAAAACAAGTTAGAGAATAGGGGGGCAGAGCTGTTATTCACTACGCGCTGCCGCGGCTCACCCCGCCGGTCACCCGTCACGAAACTAGACCTCTACCGACGCTTAGTTACTAGGTACGTATCGCGGTTTCAAGATATTTATGGGTGAGCGTTGAGGTGAGCTTAAAACCAGTTACAGAATAGGGGGGCAGTTATAGTTACGTCAACTACTTAGACGTTTCGCGATTTCATGTCCAGTTTGTTAGTTGTAGGTATTTAGTTTAGTGAAAGCAATTTCGTGTTTTTCGGGCCTTTTATAACATATATATAAATTTATTGATTCAGACTTTCAGGACTCACACGCATTAAACGTATTTTACTAAAAGGGACTTAATTGTCTATAATTAACTTATTTATTTACGTCACTGAGATATCCAGACTTTTCGGATGTGTCGCAACATATGTTCACGGGGCAATTGTTTTGTTTAGGAAAAATAATATTGTACATAATTTATTTCGGTCAAAATGTGTATTTTATGTTTTGATGAATTAACAAGGAAGCATATATTAGTATATTATTTTCTGTCATTTGTTTACAGTTTTGGAACGCATAAATTATATTCCGATCATATGAGTCTAAAGTGGCAAAAGCCATGGATTCTTCCTGTATGGGTCCAGCAACAAACTTTGCACCAGTCCACAAGAAAAAATATTTAAAAAATGATTCTCAATCGAGTAGGTAAATCTAATTTCGTCTCCCCTTGGACCTGACACTTGTACAAATAAACCTTTAACCGATCACCCTCAGAAATAGCAAAGGTTTCTGCCAAAAATTAAACTGTCAATCTATTTGCTGTGGCAGATGGATCATTTCCTGGACAGCCCATGCGATGGCCAGCATAAGGTGACCTGTGTTTGCGCGTATTATCAGTGGCTTAAGGGGTCAATTGTAGTTGGTTATCGAAGGAAGACTGAGGTCAGGTAACGTTTGCGAACTATATCCGGAATGACGGGGTGTAGATTGACTGAATACCGGATTGGTTTGGAACTAGGTACGCGAGCAGCATGTCTACTAGAATGATATGTAAAAAAACGTTGCATTTTGTCTTTGCCCAAAGGACTTACTTAGCATGCTTGCGCCGTTTTTTGGTACGATACGTTATTCTTTTGTTCAATAAATATGAAATAAATTAATAAAAGCATAGTGGGGTCAATCGCCAATAACTGCCCACGTTATACTAAATTGGATTCTGTTTGTAGGGGAACAAAGTTACTTTTTAGTATGAGGTGGCCAGGTTCTTGGAGCGTATTGTCGATTTAACCTACGTAAAAACTAAAATTTAAGAGACTTAGTGTCGATATTTACAATAACGTTACACCATTATGTACCTATGTGGCTCTGAAGGTGCGCCAGAATATTATCGCCTTTTCGTATTCAGAGTAGTAATAATAATTGGCCCATGAGAATATGAAACATATCTTGAGATTGACTTGTTTCAGGCCATTCCATTCACGCGTTTGACGGTGCAGTAGAAGCTGTCAGTCAAATCAGTACTGCGATACTACATAAAACAAACACGAAACGAAATTTTGACGACACCAGCAAGCTCTCAGTAACGTCCAAAATACTGCTTACTAATTCCGCCTGAAATGCGGGTTAGGCGATTCTTCCACTAGCACCGCGTCCCACAGCAGTGCGCGGAGCGGCAGATTTTACCATCGTATGCAAGAATCTTTATACAGAAAACACGCCTAGTACTTCACACTCCCTACGCGACAACGCGCGTGATTCCGCGTGTAAAAAATCTGCTGCTCTGTGTACCACGGCGGGAGAACCGCCTTAAGGCGCGGAACGTGCGCGGAACACACGAAACGGTGCAGCACCTCTCGCCGCGGCGATGCACAGTGAAATTTTGTGTCACGATCGCGATGTAGGCAATCTACCAAGAGCGGGGAGGGAATACGATGCCTCCTGCGCGCGGCAGAGTATGTAGGTCCGCGCACCACTCTCGGCAGATGCTCGAAACTCGTGAGCCAGTCTTATATTTTTTTTTATATGACAAAGAAAGTCTAAGTAAGTCTAAGTAATAAATAACGAACCTGCTCACAAAATTTCACGAGAATCAGTTGTTAAATGCGACCTGTAGAGGAGAACAGCGGGACAGACACCGGACGCCGGCTGGACTGACAAACGATTTTCGGCGCAAGCTGATGCATAGAACTTCGTTCGCTTCGCTCGCGCGTTCGGGAAAAGTTTGATAATATGTACTCGTAGGTATTCTCATAACAGCGTCACATTTTCGAAGCTGCAGTTAGATTGGATACAATTTTACTCCAAGTTTAGTTTACCATTTTGTCTATTTTCAGAAGGTAAACCGCAGAAACTAAAATATAAACTGACGATATTGACAAAACCATCGCAATGTGTTGGTAAGCAACCACTTTTTCGATTTCCGAACGGAACCAGAATTACAAAACGTTTTTACCAGTAAATCAATTTGGTCTTCCGATATAGACCTGCCACACACTGGCGCGGCCTGGCCGCGGCGGTCAATATAGTAATCTTGTCCGCCGCTGTCTTTACCATTGTCCGCCACCGCAGGCCGCGCCAGTGTCTGGCAGGCCTAGCAGGAAAAAATCATTTCAGGCTTCAAATGCGTATTGCATTTTGTTTTCGATGAAAACTAATAATAATTATTAGAGATACTACTAATAGTAATTATCTATATTAAAAAATAATTTCTGGTGAGTTGACCTATAAAATACTTTGTTATACTCGTCGACCTTAATGTTTGAATTAAGACTTCGTACACCAAACTTAAATCACATACTTTTTACTATGGAGCTCCCAACTCAACATTTCATAACTGTTGAGACAACTAAAATGAAATTGACTAATCACGTGGCGCCTTTACTGAACTATAATGTATTTGACCAATAGGACGCCGTCATGAGAAAGTCAAAAGGTAAATAGACATCAACGCCGCACAAAAAAGAAAAAGCCGTAGGTTGCACTTCGTTTTCAATAGATACCTAGTTTGTTTAATTAGTTCAGTTGACTCGTAGAAAAAGTACTGTATACAATAGTTATATAATTATATAACTATTGTATACAGTACTTTTTCTAATCTAATAGTATTTTATGCAATCGTTATATAATGTATGCTACATTATATAACCATTGCATAAAATACTATTAGATTAGTTCAAGTTCATTCAGTGTATCGATATATTACTGCGATTCGTTCTTTTTGTGAGTATGTATCTACTCTTCTTCGATCTGATCGAAAGTTTGGATGTTCCCGCGTCAATTACGCTTAAACGGCTCAACCGATTTGGAAGATATTTTTATTTGTTAGTATATAGCCTGGATTAAAATAAAGGACAGTTAAGTATTTATCCCGGGTCCACGAAGAAGAAGTCGCGGGCGGAAGCTAGTTATAAATAAGGAAAAACTTAAAGTCCAATGGAACTAAAATCGTATGTTATCAATTAACATCGTAAGCAGTGTTGTCTGAATAGACTCAGTGCCCGGTAATATTGTTAGGCTCACTTTTTTATTTATTTACATTCGTAAAAAATATATGGTTGACCCGTAAGCTATGAAAATAAAAAAGTGAGCCGTATTTTACTTGATAGACATTAAACATTGTTCACTCTGTAGTGCCTCAGGAATATACTGTTAAAGTTATTAACAATCCTCCCGGGTCACGTCGTACAGAAAGTTTGATAAGTTGCTATGGTATGACAGCTGCCGGAACCTTATTTAATAATGATCGCCCTTTAATCGTAGGTGTCGCTTTATCTATCAAAATGAGCGCGGGTTACACATTGAAATCCAATAACTATGTCTCAAAACAACCCTCTGGAATCAATGGCCCGTCCCCATAATCGTCGCATCATTTCTTGTTAACAGGATCGTGCGTGCCAATATTGGTTATTTTGGCTACTGATAAATTGTGTTCAATGTGTAATGCCGAAACCGTAATTTATTATATTTGTAAATGAGCCAAATTGCTAGTTTCAATTGAAAAATTATTTTATAATCATAATTTAAACAGCCATTAAAATATGTGTATATTTCATTATACCAACGGGTTCGATTTGTATTTTCCGTAATGGACCGGCAGCTCACTCTATGAAGTCATTTCTAGAGCAACTGTTTCCTTAAGGCCTCCACCCACCGGACGCGTGTGCTGCGCGTGTGCTGCGCTGCAGCTGCGCGGGTGCTGCGCGTGTGCCGCGTTCGATGTGTGTTTGAAGTGTAGTTTCAATGCTTTACAACTTGCGCGTGTGCTGCGCTGCAGCTGCGCGGGTGCTGCGCGTGTGCCGCGCGGGTGCTGCGCTGCAGCTGCGCGGGTGCTGCACGTGTGCCGCGTTCGATGTGTGTTTGAAGTGTAGTTTCAATGCTTTACAACTTGCGCGTGTGCCGCGTAGCACACGCGCCGCGCAGCACACGCGTCCGGTGAGTGGAGGCCTTTAGGGACTGTCTCCTGGCAGGTTTCGCATACATAACATACTTAAAAACACGATGATGATATTTTTATTGGTTGCCGAAAGTGAACTTTTCCCTAAGGCGACTTCTTGACTTGGCAAGATAAAATCGGTATGTGGTACTTTGTACGGGGATTTAACTTTCTTTACTGATTACACACAGATATCCTCACTAGTCGGTATTTACACAGTAGTTATAATAATCCAAGTTCAGTTTTAAAATGGGCCACAAAGTGAAAATTAATAATTATGAAGTGTTCAGTAAACCTATTTGTAAATTATCCAAATACCTTAACGTTAGTTTACTGCGCTAAAATTCAGTTTTAAATATACCTAACTTTTCAGCTATTAGCATCTCCTATGGGTCTCGCTTGAACGAGACGTGGGTTGACTTGCAAATCGCAAACCCTTTCGCAATGCTTAAATTAAGACATGGGAATATAGACGTTTCCCAAAATGTAAATGCAGCCCTATACTATAAAGGCTGATTCAGAGGGCATAATCAGCTGGTTGATCTTGAAACGCATTGTACGTACGGTACGTAAGGTATATGTTAATGTAAATTTTATATAGACAAACAAACTTTTCTAAGTTGTAGTTGTCCCAGATAAAAAAAAAATACATTTAGATCTACCTAAACGTACCTACTATGCGTTACGTGATCGATCTGCAGGAATCACGTCGCCTCACATTCACGCAATTATTGTTATATTTTCGAAACACACACAGGCTATTTAAAAAAAAAATTGGAAAAAAATGACATGGTCACCTTATCATATATTGACTCATGGTGTATGCGGAATGGCTTAACGCCGTGCGTTAGCAGTGCCAATATTGTGTGAAAATATGTTTATTTTTTCATCTTGATTTCAAAAAAAAAAAATATCTTGTAATAAATAACGTAATGAAATCAAGGCTAGACTAGAAACTTTGATTATATGAAGTGTATTTTTCGATTTTTCATTAAGCCTTGTCATTTCTGATAATGTCACCAAAATCACCCTGTATATCTTATGTCACACTTAGCCATGAAGTGTCAATTACTGACCCTTCCGTGTGCGTAACATCCTGGCATGGGGAAAAGTACTTTTTTGTACTCTACATGGGCGGTAGAAAATAAAGTATGAGCTAACGTATTTAATGCCCAAGGGAATTCGTCTCGGTAGACGAATAGCTGCGACTTGAGAAATTCATTATTTTGCCGAGGCGATTGAATAATAATATTTATATCCATTTCGGGTGCTCTGGCTACTCCTTTTAAGTATAAATGCATGAATGTATGTTTGTATAATATATGTCTATTGAAATCCATAAGTTTAACTTCGATGCTATCTTATAAATAATCTAGCTGCCTACGCGGTTTCGCTAGCTGGCAAGCCCGCAAGATCAAATCTAGCCATTAACCATCTAAAACTTCATTCTACACGCAGTAGGTGAAAGAATTTTTGAAAAAATGGATAAGTGGCTCCGTAGATAACCCAAAACATACCAACTTACAGAAACACCTCACAGAGACTTCCTCTTTATAATATTATAGAAGTAGATAAAGGTTAGACGATATGATGGTGCTGCTGAGCCCCTCCATTAAGAGCCCAAGAAAGTTGGTATCAGCTTGTGAGAGTTATGTAAACTTGCACGGACTGATGTACAACGTGGCCAATACCGAACTCATGGTTTTTAAGTCAGGAAGGGGCCCGGATAATGTACCTGATGTAAGGCTGAATGGCGAGGCAGTTCGTGTTGTGCGGCAGTTCAAATATCTAGGCCATATACTGAACGAAGGCTTAAGGGACGACATGGACATGGAGCGCGAAAAAAGGGCGCTGGCAGTACGAGGGAACATGATTGCCCGAAGGTTTGCCAGGTGTAGCAGGTAGGTCAAGTATACGCTATTCAACGCATACTGTCTTCCCTTCTACACCTGTCAACTGTGGGTAAGACACAGCAGGAAAGTGTATAGCTCCATCAGGGTTCAGTATAATAATATATTTAGGGCTCTGATGGGGCTGCCGCGTTCGTGCAGTGCCTCCTCCGCGCACGACCGTGGCGCGCCGTCAGCCCGGGCCGCTGGCCGTGCCGCGCGGGCGCACCAAGCTGCTGCGCGAGGCGCCGATGACGCGCGCCGTGCGCACCCTGAACCTCATAGCCACGCATGTAGACCTATTCTCATGTACGATGAGTGAATTTACAAAAGTAGCATTATTAACTCTTTGTTATATTGAATAGTTAGTTATTAAGTATAATAGATATTTTTTGCTACATTATCGCATTGGGTTCAGCCTGTAATGATAATTGTATGTGTGTAAATAAATAAATAAATAAATAAATAAAACTTCTAATCACACGGTTCAACTCACGTATTCAATGTCACTCCGGGCGACATGTTTCGAACTCTTCGGGAGTTCTTCTTCAGGACCGATTAGAAGTTTTATTTTAACATGTCTCACGAAAGTTTAAATTCGAAAATAAATAAATGTTCGCTGAAGCCAGAGTCCCCGACTTCTTCGCCGTCATCCGCGCCCGCATTGCCTCCTTCTGGGAGGGAATGCGACACGCTCACGGAATACTATCGCGGAAAACGCATATCACGATATGAACACCCCTATCTTTAGGTACTGGCTTTCTGTTCACCAGAAAAATAACAAAAAGTAGTTGTTTTAGAATTTTACAATTTTTATAATTTTTATTTTGTATTTTTATTTTACTTCACTTTACTTTTTTTATGCCTGAAAATAAAACTTTATTTATTTTATTTTATATTTTTTTTATTATATCCTCTAAATTAGATCGCCGAGTACCCATCGCCTACACAGCTACTAACTGACCATCTGTGCTCTTTATGTGCACTGTAATAAGGTTCAATATAAATACGTGTTGACGTTTGTACCGTTGTTTCCTCGAAGCAGTCGGCTAAAATGTTGTGCTTAATTTTCATGAGATGTACCTTGTGTACGTGACTATAGCCGGTCTGGAGAGACACCTAACAGCCGCGGAATGTACCAGAGAAAACCACCGACACTTCATTATACAGTCAGGGGTACTTAGTAGGTATATAAGTCCATAAATATCTTAACAAAACTCTTTTGTCAATGTCATAAAGGCGTGTACAGATATTTATATCCTCATTTACACATAATTTACCGAAGAAAAACACCAACACTGGCAACACTTCATTGTGCCTATTTAAATACTTTTTCGACTACTTCCAACATTTAACATTCATAAAATTGTAGCTTTTGCCCGCAACTTCGTCCGTATTAACCAGTGATAATAATACCCCATCACCATTGGACCACCGCCAGCTGCTGTGTGCCATGGACGAGTGTGGGGTTAGCGGCCCGGTCAATAAGTGGTTGCAGGCCTATTTGGCCGAGCGTACTCTGAGGACTGCTGTTTGCGGCGTTACGGGTGGTAGCGCGCAGATAACCTGTGGGGTACCAACCGGCTCCGTGTACGATCCCGTGGGATACATCATGCATGTAAACAGTATGTGTAACGTGGTTAAGCACTGTAGGACCTATATGTATGCAGATGACACTTGCCTTGTCTACTCTAGTAAAGGTATAAAAAATATAGAATATTGTATTCAAGAGGACCTTAACAATATCATTAAGTGGGCGCATGACAATGGTATCATAATTAATATTGCTAAAACCAAGTGAATGCACATTTACTCGCCCTACAATAAGTGTATAACGGGAGAACCAAAGATTATAGGCCATGACTACGACTGCCTACATAATGGTGTCCCCTCCTCTTGTCACTGTGAGGGGGTTGAGGTGGTGGAGAGTTACAAGTACCTGGGCCCGACAATAGACTCCCGCTTCACTTGGAGCGCACACGTGGAGATGGTTTGTGATAAGCTCCGGGCGGTGCTTGTGAAGTTCCACCACCTTAAGTTTTTCACAGATAGAGTGACTTTATATACAGTTTACTGTGCAGTCACTGATTCGATACTTTCTTATCGACTAAGTACGTACGGTAGAACATTTAAAACCTATCTTGATAAAATTAAACACCTACAAATAAGGTTTATGAAAGATCTAGTAGATAAAAAGACAAAACAAGCTTGTAAACAGGATTATAATAACTTATTCGTCAAATGTAATATTTTGCCAGTCTCTGAGAGGGTGTCGTTCCAAATTGCATTAGAACAATTTAACTTGTGCGAGTTTAAGGTCCCTGTAACTAATACAATTTTGCGGAGAAAGTTGGCCAATGAGGCGTTAATTGTACCTAGAGTAAGCAATTATTATGGTAAGAGAACCAGATCTTATCTCGTTCCTAAAATCTATAACAATATACCGTTAAATATTAGAAAAAGCGCCAGCAAAAATACCTTTAAGTCAAAGTTAAAAAAGCTTATGTTAAAACAATGTGAAGATAAAATAAGTTTAATTACTTAGTTAAGAAAGTTTACGTAATAACATTTATATTGAACTTAGATTTCTAACTTACACTACTGCAATATCTAGTTAATGTACTTAATTAATTTAAAACAGTAAAAAATGGGAGCTTATTTCTGCCAACAAACTGTTGTACAGTTTGGCGGAAGTAGAAAAGTATACTTAAATGTGTACTGTTTTTGTGAATAAACGCTTTATTTATTTATTTATTTTATTTATTATCATCATATCAGCCGAAAGACTGATTGACATAGGGGTTCCCCCAAGAGTGCCACAAAGACCGGTCCAGCGCAACCTGCATCCAGCGGACTCCCGCGACCTTAACCAGGTCATCAGTCCACCTTGTGGGGTGCACGCTGCGCCAGCCGGCCGTATCCATACTAATATTATAAATGCGAAAGTGTGTCAGAATTTCAGATCACGATAACTGTTATGCCCTTAAACGGTTCTGTGTTATTTTTGTTACACGTTGTATATATATAGCATTCTGAGTAAGACATGAAACAAGTTACAAATCTTGACGAAATTACGAAGGAACGTTATTCCACCTAACCCTGAACAAAATTAGCTTCATTTGAGGCTAACAGGAAATGAAAAGCGTCGACCTATCCTCACCTTTAAATATTTGCTATTTATGCGTAGTCACGATCCTTTTAACTGTATTTTTAGGACTGTGTAATGAAAATGGCAAAAGCAGTAGATACACTAACGGTTTTTTCAGGTTCAGTTCTCTCTCTGCCTATTTATGCATATTTCTATAATCTGCGAACAACGATGTAGGTGCCTTAAAAATAAAGAGTGAATAGGCTATGAACCAGTGAGTAAATTGATGCAACCCACCACTCTAAATAGTTATTATGAGAGATTTGTAAACAAGCTATAACACGATAGTTGATATATACGTGGAAACAATATGTGTATTGATACAAGATGAAATTCTGAAGACAAGTTTCTGAATGATGATATGAAAACTGTACCCCGCAGCAAAAAAATCGTGTATATTGAAAAATCATATTTTTGTCTTTTCCTGTATTTTAAAGTTGGATTTCTGCCTATGGGTCAGCTACATAAGATTTTTTGCAACTGATGCTGGCTGAAAATCCGTTATTTTGAACAGCTCCTCAAACGCAATAGGCGAGCGATTAAAATGCCACTTTGAGAGTTTAAACTTGCGGTTGCTCCGCGGTTCTTTATTTCCTTAAGTATTTTAATAGAACTGGTATTACTGTAAGTATGCATAGTCGAGTCGGTCCTTTCTGGGGGTAGACCGCAACGCCCGCGGGCGACGACAGCGCTTACCTCGGCTCGGTTTGACATTATAAGCTTGCTAAAACCAGCAGTACCTACAAACAGTAGCGGTCTCATTTTAAACAACTTCATTTCGCTCTGTCTGTCTTGCACGTTTTCCATTGTAGCAACTTCGTATCCGTCGTTATTATTTAGGATACAAATGACAAAGCACATCAGCAGTGCTTTGTTATTGTTTATTTTTGATCTTGTAACCCAACGAGACCTACCCCACGCTATGGGTATACCGAGATAAAAAAGTAACATTGCCACTTCACATTGTTAATGCCTCCCCCATTCAAAAAACATGTTTTTAAACTTTTTTTCAGTATTTTGACGGCGTCATTGATTTATATAGCCATGCCGAATTACAGCTTCCTTAGTAGTAACAGTCGCTGAGCTAAGCCGCAGACGGACGGACGGATAGCAAGACAGATGGTCAGATGGACAAGCCGAAACTATAAGGATTCCTTGTTATATACAGCGTGTATATTTGATATAACCGCAAAATTTAGGGGGTCTTAGTATAGGCACTAATAAATATATTTATCGTAAAATTATTTTAAAAAAGCGAACTTTTTTTTTCATATAAAATAATTCAGCACGCAGTGGATCAATACTTTGTCTTACTGACGTGACGTCACAATAAATCGTCACATGTCACCCGATTCTCTCATATTGTGTCATCAGGTCACAGTGTACGCAATACATTGCCGATCGATAAAATTTCAAAAAAAAATTACTCTTTGGTAGTTAAGACTAACTTAATGTTTTCTTGCAATATCGGTTCATAGCCCTAACACGTACCTGAGGGTTACAATTTGAGGTAATATAAAATATACACACTGTATATCGGCCCATTGCTTTTGTGAATCGAGTAATTAACTAGTGACTCTGTGAGTTGTAGAACTCGCAACCTTCTTTTCAACGGGTTACCTTTGTTTTACCAAAAAAAATTGATAAATTATCAGTCCCCAAAACATTTTTCGTAGAATTTCATTTGCCAAATTAACACTCGACAAATAATTCTGACGCAAACCTTATGTTTGGCATATTCAATTTTAGGCAATATCTCGTTTACCAACTGGTACTTTGACCAAATTTCATTCAGTCAAATATGTTAGTTGGCATAATATGTTTTAACCAAAACAAAATAAGGCAAATGATTTATATCGTCAATATTTAACTGACCATTTCTATTCCGTCGGTTTATCAGCAGAGGAACTCTTCAATGACAGATCATTTACATCTTTATTTCAATGGTGTATAAGATACACAATAAAATAACAACTTTTTTGTTATGTGGGTAGGGAAAATTAATTTGTGTAGAGGTCGCAATTCTAACCTGACGCCAGCGTCACGACGTCACCCCGCTTCGCGGGGTGCCTATTTCCGCTCTAAGGGACACAAGCGAACCCTAACCTAACCTACCAAATAATACAATTGTTACTATTGTTTGTTTTTTAACTGCTAGGAGGCTTCGCCCCCGCGCCCCCCTTTTTTGGCTGCCTTAACCTAATTTAACGCCTTGGCCTACAGACCTACTTAACCGTGCATTTTTTTATTTAAGGGACCGTGCCGTTTTATTAATAGGTTTTTGATAAAATGTCATAACCCAAACAATTGTGATTTTTGTCTATTTATAGTTTGCCATAACATGTTAAAACGAAATGTTTATTGTCTTATGTTTTTTGCCTTATTAAAGCATTTGCTAAAAGACCACATGCCATAATGTAATTTTTCGTAACAATATTTTGCCGAATGAAAATTTGACGTAATGTAAATATTCGTATTAAAATTGTGCCAAAGTTTGCATTGGCAAACAAAATAGTTGCTAAAATTCGTTTGGGAAATGAAATTTGACGAAAATAAATTTGGTAAAACAACAGGATCCCCTTTTCAACGTCATTTTTATAATTTCTAATAACTGAATAGATTTTTTTTTAATGAACCTGCTCATAAAACACGAGAATCAGTTAAGAAATGCGACCTGCCCCCCATTCTAATATATTTTGACATCGTGATGCGTAGTTATCAAGCGTAGGTAGAGGTCTAGTTTCGCGACGGGTGACCGGCAGGGTGAGCCGCATTACCGCGTAGCGTATAACAGCCCTGTAGATGATAATAACCGGATGGAGAGACGCTGGACATACGAAAGAATGTTTAGCCAAGCTAAAACGGAGAACCTCGTTGGCTTCGCTCCGTCGTTCAAAAATCCTTTGTACCTCCATTCGTTCTGGCGGTGATAATTGCTTTGTAACTTATTTCGGTAAGACTTTGTTTTAACAGTTCTGTCTCATATTCTTTAAACAAACGAAACTTTAGATTAGTTTAGCGAGCACCCCGGGCTGTCTTGAGGACTCCAAACCTATTCACCAGCAACAGTGAATCTAACTTCTGTCGGAGATTTATTGCAGTATTCAAATGTCTGTTTCGCTTGTCTACTCGATTTAAATTGAGTTCATGGATGCTGTACGGGTCGTCGAGTTCTACAATCTATTCAGACAAACCTTTCAAAAATTTCTACACGTTTCAGTAACAATAAAGTATCTGTAAAGGTGTAGATATTGGAAAACTCGACTGTACAAGCAGTAGAGGGAGGGAACGTGCGACCATCGCGGGGGCAGCTTTCTCGCGCAAAGAATTGCAATCGCAATCCATCGCGGGAACGCTGCTTGCGTGATGTATTTTTATCTTTTAGCTTCAGTTATTTTAATTGTAGTTAGCTTTAGTTTTATATTCAAGTTAAGTGTTTTCATAAGTAGTTTAGTTTGTATATTGTTATTATTAATAAATATTACCCACCAGTCAAATATGATTAACTTTTTAGTTGAACAGCTGAAGGAATAGTCCTTGTGAACAGTGGATCTCAATGTGATTGTATGGGAAAATTACAGTTAAGGTATCTTAAAGTCCTTTCGAAAAATTGCGATCACCCCTCTATTCGATTACGTAACGCATTTTATGCGGGTAGGATCCAAATGTCATTTTCTTTTGTTTTTATTTTGTATTGGAAAATTACATTGAGCATTGCAAAAGTTATACAGAATAACTCCCTGAGGGGTGATCACGTAACATACCTACGTTAGGAATACTCAACTGTAATTTTCCCTTCTAAAAGTGACATTTAGATCTACGTACTTAACGCGCACACAAATACATGATAGACTTACTGGTGTACATGTTATTTTAGTCGAATAACGGGCACTTTATTCTAATTCTAAGTACTTGT
This sequence comes from Epinotia demarniana, assembly GCA_945867215.1. NCBI lineage: Eukaryota > Metazoa > Arthropoda > Insecta > Lepidoptera > Tortricidae > Epinotia > Epinotia demarniana. Next base: position 6,852,814 of record OX244262.1, read on the forward strand.
GATTCTGCCAGTTGGACAACCCGAGTTCCATGTACATATTTTTACATTTTCCATGTACGTATTTTCATATTAATTTTGGTTACAAGTGTATATATACATATCTGTGTGTTTGTCTCGTTAGTATCGCAGCTCCCAAACGGATGAATCGATTTTAGTGGTTTTTTTTTAAGTTGGATGTTTAATTTCTAGCATCTGTAACTATTTTCTGACCTAGTTAAGGCGGATTCCATCTTGTATACCAAGGTTTCATGTTATTAGATCATGTTGTTTTAAAATGAGAACTAAACTATGCTAACTAATATGGAGAAAACTATGGACATTTAAGCCTCCAGGCGACCCTTTAAAAAGTCTCGTCTGCCGAGATAGCTCTTTGGCATTTTTGGGGTGTTTTACATTTTAAAATGATGCAGATGCAGTTATTATATTATTGAACTAACACTAGAAAATGCCGAAAATCTGAAACGCATTAAATATAGAAGCCTCGGCAGAGAGTACAACTTTGTACCTTTCGGCGTCGAGACCCTCGGTCCGTGGGGACCCCACGGACCGAGGGTCTCGAGTGCACAAAAGTTATTCGCGGAAATCGCGAAACGTCTGGTTGACGTATCTGGTGACCGAAGAGCTGGCTTTCTGGTGCAAAGCATCAGCATTGCAATTCAGCGAAGTAATGCCGCCAGCATCCTCAGCACAATGCCTCGAGGGCCTTTTTAAACGACTTCAAAAAAGGATGGATGTATGTTTGTATGTATGTTTATTCATGTAACTTAGTTTTATTAAGATAATGTTAGTTATCATCTTGTATACAGAGTCCAAAGTTCCAACAGACCATTTATCGACCTTCACTAAGGAAGAGTTTTGAGTCAAGTTCCGACGTTTTCGTGGTCGGTTACCTGACACCACGAAATTGCGCATCACGCCGCAGTAATTGTGTGTATTGTAGTTAGTAATAAGTTTAATATTTATATGTATGCTAGTCTTTAAAGTATTTGTAATATGGGCCTTGTTGCCTTATTAAAATATATATAAAAACATACACTGGCATCGACAGAATAACTTTATTCAGAATCGCACAAGCACAACTTCGATGAGTAAAAAACTTCATCAAACGCGAATGACTCCGAAAACCTTGTCTCTATTGTAACCTTTGGACTTATCTCGCAAAATACTTGTAAAATTGCAAAATGCTCGCCACAAAACCGAATGTTGCCTTTCAAACAGATAAATTTTCAGTTCAAAAGTTCAAGGAGTTACCCTGAGGCTGTCTTGTCGTGTGCAAACGGTGAGAAGTTCTCGCGGTTACACGTTTGATTTATACTCCACAACTTTCGGCGTACTTGTTTCAAGCTCCAATTTTACCTAAAAATACGTAGTATATGTTGTTGATGAAATGTCGATACCGTATGGTTGCCGAAGTTACGCGGAAGTTCTAGATTACGTTGATATACACTCTCCGAGAGTTGATTAGAAAGGTATGTGCTTATTTACTTTGGACTTGAAGATAAGCCGCGAACTGTCTCTTTGAGGTAAGAAACGCAAATACGGTATACTAGAAACGCAATTCTCGACTGGGGACCTCGTACCGAAAGGCTTGGCGTAAGTAGGTCCCCCACAAAGTGGACTGGTGACTTGAGGTCGTGGGAGTCTGCTGGATGCGGGTGGCGCAGGACCGGTCACTTTGACACTCTTTGGGGGAGGCCTATGTCCAGCAGTGGACGTCTTTCGGCTGATATGATGAAATCAGCTTATTTAAAATAAAGAAAACGCTCCCTTAGTTTGGAATTTGTACGGATAACTTGCTTGTTTATTTATTCAAATATTACACACAAAGTTTAGCAGCTAAAGCGAATATGGCACCAATTGTAGAAATACACTTCACTTAGCAATCAGGTATGTGAAAAAAATACAATACATAATCAGATAATAATAACAATTAGCCAACATTATTCTATGGTACTTACAGGCATCTCACTTTCTATCACTAGCTTTTAACACTATCATCAGCTTTCCACATGAACTCACAAACAAATCACATGGAGGCGCGCGCGATTATGACGTCACATCAAACAACTTCCTTAGTGTAAGTATTTAAGAATTTAAAAAAAGCAAACATCCATACCAATATTATAAGTGTGAAAGTGTATGTGTGTGTTTGTTTGTTTATTTGTTCGTCTTTCACGGCAAAACGGAGTGACGAATTGAGGTGATTTTTTAAGTGGAGATAGTTGAAGGGATGGAGAGTGACATAGGATAGTTTTTATCCACGCAATCATCCCCTAAGGGGGTGAAATAGGGGGGGTAAAAGTTTGTATGGAGCTGCGATATAAACGAGTTCCACGCAGAATACTTTCTCGAGTATTTTCGTAACGTATATCTGTTGATAAAAAAACACTATTGTCAAATATACCCTATTAAACTAATATTAATGACATTTTGGTAATCGAAAATATTTTTTTCGTTACAAGCTTATGTTGACGACTGTACCTACTTTGTTTGCACGGCCATGAACATTCACGCCAGCCTCCGTTTCCATCATCAGGCCAGCTTTATGGTACCAAAGTATTGCATTATCATCCGGCTTAATATATTGTACTAATTTTCATCACAATGAGACTAATGACTAAAAAAACAAGGTATGTCATTCCCGTGACAGCTCGTGACGTCAGCGTAACCTGCCTACGTCATCAGCATCGTAAAAATGGCGGCAAGTAAATTACTTGAGTAAATTGCATTCAGTACTTCACTTACGCGTTTTCAATCAATATTTACGCTAAACTAATAATTGTATACAGCTGTCTTTTGACTCCTAATAAATAGTTATAATAGTTAACATTTTTCTATATACTAATCCTGCATGAACTTACTTTCTTGTTTGTATGGAACAAGTCAATCTATGGTGTCATTTATGTAGGATGAGTGGAATGGAACGTAAGAATGAGTGACAGAGCAAGAATGATCAGACGGGTGTACGCGTGTAAAAGAGAGAGCAAATGCGTAACTGTGGATTTTGAATGAGAAACGGACGGCGAGGTTAGGCTATGATTAACGCTAAGACGAGGTGGTGTAATTTTCCTTTAATTTCGATAATATAAGTATTTTGTTCTTCAGAATTGGTTTTAGTTGCCTCCAATCCCACATTTATATACCAACTTTGCACAATGACAACAATTGTGTGGCGTAGACGGGATAGGTCTTCGGGAATGACATACTCGGACCTTGTACTTCTCTGCCATGGACTTACTGAAGTCTTACCTTGCAATATTGACCCCGATACACTCATGAATGAACCTACAAGGCAATTTAATATTGTCAAGCTTATTAAAAGATTATAATGATAAAGTGAGAAGCCTAAAACAATACTTCAATCAATTTCACAGGCTTCAAAGCGGACAATGAAAATTTAAGGGAATATAATTGGAAAGCGGAATGAGGGCCCAAATCAGTAAATATTGTTCTTATTGACACAGATCCATGGGTACCTTTACTGTAATTAATTTAAAACTCCTTGTTGATTGTCTCCATTTTAATACCGAAGAGAATGAAGTTCTCTGCTTCAGCTAGGGACACAGTATTTTATGCAACTGTTGTATAAGTAGGTTCTTAAAACGCAAGTGTCGTGAGTTGCGATGCGAGCAAAAAGTAAGTAAGTAAGCGTAAGTAAAAAGACGATTTAACATCGTGGTAAACAGTGCTATTATGAGAAATATATGAACCATAAAAGTACACTAAACAGTGCGTTTATGGGCCATAGAGCATAGAGTTTTTCGACGACTTATTATCTGTGTCATTGTATTTATGGACTCTATATGGTCCGAATTAAACGATTTTATTTTTTATTATTATTTATTTGAGCTTAAGTCTATATAAATGACAGATAACGGTACGGCAGTACAAAAACATTATTTCGTATGTTCGGCTGTCCATCTATTCTCCAATACGGGTTGCATTTCTACACCGAATCTCGTGAAATTTCGTGAGCGAGTTCTATAACTATAAATAAATAAATATTTGCGGACAATCTTACACAAATCGACCTAGCCCCAAACTAAGCAAAGCTTGTACTATGGGTGCTAGACGACGATAAACATACTTATATAGATAAATACATACTTAAATACATAGAAAATCATACATCCATGACTCAGGAACAAATATTCGTGCTCATCACAGAAATAAATGCCACTACCGGGATTCGAACCCAGGACCTCCAGCTTCGTAGGCAGGGTAACTACCAACTAAGCTAAAGCGGTCGTAAATAATAATATAGTTATGTTTTTGTCGATTCCGTATTTGCGAAATAATATGTATATATATCGAGGGATAGGGAGCGGATCCGACATTACGGACCGTGTGTGCGTGTACTTGCAGGTATTAGGGTAGTACCCAGGTTTAGAAACGTATGGCTGCTAAGCGTATCGTTTTGGCGACAAAACAGCACGGTTGTACCGTACTATTATGGGGAATAGAGTATAGACTTTTCTGCAGACTTATTTTGTATGTCTTTATATTAGTGTTCGCCTATGTAAATGACAGATAAAAGTACAGGAGTAGAAAAAACAAGTTACAGAATAGGGGGGCTGTAGAGGGGGACAGCGGTAACGAAGCCGCGCCGGCCATACGAAATATGTTTTGGTCAAGCTGAACCTTCGTTCGCTTCTCTCGCTCGTATAATAATCGCGGAAACCAAAGACAATAAAATAATGTCATTTTAGCAAGCCTCTAGTTAAGAGTGTTTGTGAAACCGTATTAAATATTCAATACGGCTCGCATTATATCATATATTAGACGGATGAAGGCTCATATAAAGCCAGTGGAGGCTAAGCTTTAAATGTAATCTCTAAGACATTCTCATGCTTCGCACGCGATCAAGAGCTATGATTTATTCACGAGCACGTGTTAGAGTTATCAAGGGCGGTTACAGGACCTATCTTTGGCTGATAGTCTCAAGAAATCAAAACTGAATTTCATTTGGGAGCTGCCTTAGCCCCTATTAGTCTAGAATCTAGATGCTCAATTCAGAACGATTCTTTTTCGGAAATCTTATTTTATAAAATATTTTTGACTAGCTTCTGCCCACGACTCAAGGCCTCCACCCACCGGACGCGTGTGCTGCGCGCGTGTCGGGCGCGTTTGAAGCGGTATATTCACACCGGAAGCGGGCGGCGTGTAGCAACGCTTGTGCAGCGCGGCTGCCGCGCCGCTGCCGCGCGGGTGCTGCGCGTGTGCCGCGCGGGTGCTGCGCGTGTGCCGCGCGGGTGCTGCGCGTGTGTCGCGCGTGTGCCGCGCGTGTGCCGCGTTCGATGTGTGTTTGAAGTGTAGTTTCAATGCTTTACAACTTGCGCGTGTGCCGCGCAGCACACGCGCCGCGCACGACACGCGTCCGGTGGGTGGAGGCCTTCAGTTCGCGTGGACCTCGTTTATATCGTAGCTCCATACAATCTTTCATTTCTTTCTGTGTAAGTGTTATCTGTATGAGATGATTTTATATTATTTCGCTTTCCCCTTTGTATGGGTAGGTACTAGACAACGATAGATATGTAACACTTAAATACGCAGGAAACATATCTAAGACTCAGAATCAAATATTCATGCTTAATTACTTAGCACACAAATGTTTGCTTTAAACGGGAATTGAACACAATTTTATTAGCCTGATCGACCTTCTATCACCCACTAGGTTAAATTGGTCATTAATAATACATATTCCTATTATTCAAAATTACACTTTAAACACACAGATTTCCAACAATCAAACTTTACCTCTGTATTTTTTTTATTTTAATTTAGACATATATGATACCAAATTCCATAAAAAAATTGTATGTATTGTCCATTATGTTTTACTCTTTATTACTAGGGAGCTCCGCCATTAAAATTTAATTGAAACCGTACCCCCACAGTCAATACAAACAGCGCGAAGAAATAGCTCCGATATAATACAAGAGCCGAAAATGAAACCCTGAAAGTTTATATTAAAATGTTTTACCGCAATTGTTTGGATTTAACCCTTGCCTTTAATATAGGATTGAAATTTAATCTCGCCATTGTTTTCGAGATATATTTACGGAATCCATTGAAACTCGGGTCAGATTAGAAGTTTACGAGTCGGGAGCCATTGCTGCGGCTGCGGCTTGGCCGCTCGGCGTTCCGGGCGACTGATATCCTTGACTGTAAGAGTATCAGTATTATAGTAGTAGTTATTGATTTTTGTAGCATTCCCTTTTCGAACGTAGTTCTTGTATATTCTGCTGGATTACGTAACGTACCGTTCGTAAGTTAGGTAAATTTTAATGTAAATTATGAATTAAAAACAAGGTAATCAAAAAAATATGTAAGCTTATGCGTGTTGATTAGTGCAAGGCCATTCATTTGAATAAAGGTTGTGGGTACTCTACAAAATAATGTTAAGTTCATGACTCAGTATTATACAGTATTTGACATGACAAATTAATTGATCAAGATACTAAGTACATATTTACTATGCTTGGCACTAACAAGAAATTGAAGATATACATATTGACCGAGAAAAAGATTTTATTGGTGATATGACAACGACAATAATTTTATGACAGAGCGAGACGTGTGCTGTATTTTTCCCATTTAAGTGAGAACAACGGCGTTCCACTTTTAAGGAACAAAATTACTGAAATTAATAATGTTTTACAATAAACATCTGTAAATTATTTATTTACACGATTCTTGTATAATTTCTAAGCATTGACTATCAAAATGTTTATGCTTTCATGATTTAGGAAGAATGAAATTTTATTAATGAGCCTACTATCTCCACCTTGCGAGGAATAAGGCGACCCAAGAACAAATATTAGATACTTTAACCTACAAAAAATTGCTGTCCTCGTATCGGGGGTAAGGTCGGCAGAAAAAGTGCTTGGAACAACATTCGTTATTATGTTTCATTGTAAACGGTTATTGGCCTGATTACAGTTTTGTCGCGTTTGTTATAAAGTAAAAATAAAATGTGAAAGCGTCAGCTAAATACTTAGCTACGTTTTCAATGGAACAACAGTAAGTTTTTTTTGTTGTTTTTTTAACAATGCAAGATATATTTTTTTTTCATTAAAATTAGCTAGCTCGAAGAATACCTACGTTAGCCGAGTGGGTCAGTAATGCGGCTGTCAAGCAGCGGTCGTGGGTTCGAATCCCGGCTCGTACAAATGCGTTTTTCGGAACTTATGTACGGAATATTTACCGTTAGCTTTTCGGTGAATGAAAACATCGTGAGAAAACCAGTCTAATCTAATAAATAAGGTCTAGTTTTCCCTCTGGGTTGGAAGGTCAGATGGCAGTCGCTTTCGTAAAACTATTGCCTATGCAAAATCTTGGGATTAGGTGTCAAAGCGGACTCCGGACTTCTTTGCGGCCACAACCGGGAATAACGCTAGGGCGATGATTATGATGAGCTCGAAGAACAGCATTTCGTTGTGTATGATTATGATTAAGCCAAATATAAACCCGGATCCTAATTCAATATGATGATAATTGGCTACTTTCCTATTTTTTTACGATGCCATTCATACTAGTTTTCTGAGAGGATCAAATGTTTGTCCATAACACAGGTCACAAAAATTAGATTCAAACGTCAAAGATGGACCTCCCCGGCGCCAGCCGAAAGGATTTATGAATGGGTAAGGCCGTCATTTCTTGTTCCTTGATAAGCAGTTTAAATCGTCTACATTTTAATCAATTCTAGTGTGTTACGCCAATTAGCCATATTAAGTAATATGTACTACTATTCGTAACACACTGGAAATTATTAAAAAGTAGACGATTTAAACTGCTTAATCAGGAACAAGAAAGGTATAAGAAAGGCTTAATAGGTATTGTTTGTGTTTCTATGTAGGGCTGATTCCAAATTACTCGCGCAGACTTGAGTAACACTGAATTTATTTTCACTTTATAATTTTAAACTAATTTACAAGCAGGAGGGCTGTGCATGGCTCTGACGCCATGAGGAGAGAGAGAGAGAGAGAGAGAGAGACGGCTATAGCTTCCGGTATTTTGTTTTACTTTCAAGTCACATATTTTTATGAATTACTTAAATGTAATGTTTTACACTTTATTGTTTAACATTTGATATTTTAGTAGCACTACAGTAACCCAACGGGATGAACCCAAGTGAGCATGGAATTGTACGTTAATAAATAAATAAATATTAGTGGGATAATCTTACGCAAATCGACCTAATCCCAAACTAAGCAAAGCTTGTACTATGGGTACTAGACGACGATAATCGTACTTATCTAGATAAATAAATACTTAAATACCGGGATTTGAACCCAGGACCACTCGCTTCGTAGGCAGGGCCACTACCGACTAGGCTGAAGTGGAAGCTAGGTTAAAATATACCTTTTTGATCGATTTGCCTTAATCACGAGATGCCAATGAGGGCGTACGTAGTGCCTAAACATAACCCGTACCGTACGGTTTCAGAGAAACTTCCTCTCTGAGACGCTCTGATTATGGAATGAGCTGCCGAGGCCCTAGGGCGTATATGGGGTTCTTCAAAAACAGAGTGTGTACATTCATAAAGGGTCGGCAACGCGGTTGTAACACCCACCGACGTGGTAAAAAAAAACAGCTTTACCTAAAAAGTTTAAACTAATGAAAGCTTAGAGAATGCCTTAAGGCATTAAGTCCAACATTTGCACTTCTTATTTGTGCAATAAAGTATAAATAAATAAATAATGATGCCGATGAAGCAAATAAGTATGCCTGAAATGTAAAATCCATTCTAATATTATAAATGCGAAAGTCTGGCTGTCTGTCTGTCTGTCTGTCTGTCTGTCTGTTACCTCTTCACGCTTAAACCGCTGAACCGATTTGGATGAAATTTGGTATAGAGATAGTTTGAGTCCTGGGGAAGGACATAGGATAGTTTTTATACCGAAAATCATCCCCTAAGAGGGTGAAATGGGGGGCGAAAGTTTGTTTGTGTGTAACCAAGTTCCACGCGGACGGAGTCGCGGGCAGAAACTAGTTTACTATAAAAGTTCAATCTTAAGAGGCGCCAAAAAAAAAAATTCTCTTGCTGTCTTTACCTCCGTAGTAGGTGGGATGATTTATGAAGTTTAATAAGGCACGGAGAATTTCCCGGGCCACGTGCTCAAAATAAAATACAAGCTCTGTTTACCCTCTTAATAAGGAGATTCTCATTTTAGATCACCCTTGATGTATGACAGTTCAATTTAGATATCGACAACTTTGTACGAGGAAGAGACTAAAAAATGCGTGTTCCAAACTAACGAGTTTTTTTTTTTTTTATGTGATAGGAGGCAAACGAGCAGGCGGATCACCTGGATATTATTTATCATATCAGCCGAAAGACTCCCCCAAAGAGTGACAATGTGACCGGTCTTGATCTACCTGCATCCAGCGGACTCCCGCGATCTTTACTTTTTTCTGTGGTACCTACTTTTTAAACTCAGTATTTTTTTACAATTGCCTCCTTGTAAAAAAATAGCGCAAGACCGGTGACATTGGCACTCTTTGGGAGAGGCCTATGTCCAGCAGTGGACGTCTATCGGCTATATAATGATGATTACAGAATAAAAATGGGAAAAAATTGCCACTTATTTTAGAAACACTGACGTTACCAAAAGTCATACCATGTAACACTAGCTGTATTTTTACTTATTTTGATTATTTAATAATGTTTTCAAACATAACAATGTTTTTTTTTGCATTTCAAAATGGTTACAGTGTTCGTCTAAATTATTATTTTTATGCCTTCTACGAGTGTGCGTAATGTAATAAGTATCATGAATATGATTAAACATCGTCTTTTAATTCCAGATTTAAAAACTACGGTGGCAAACAAGCGTACGGCCTGCCTGATGGTAAGCGGACACGGCGGCCTATACACGTATATAACTCCAAAGGAGTAACATATAGGCGTTGCCGACCCTTGACATGTTTGAGGATTCGCCGTGTTGATAGCTGAAGGAACAAGTTCCCTCGCTCTCAAAACAACGCATCCTCGGGAGCTCTGGCGACCTTGCTCACCACCAGGAACACAACACTACTACAGAGCAAGTAGTAGTGTTATTATGGCTGTGGTGGTCTGCAAGGCGGAGCGGCTTCCCCAGTTAAGCTGCTCTAAATTCGAGCGAGATGACACTTCGCTGTGCCCTACCTTACCAAGTCTAATTCTAAACTACTTTAAAAACATAGTGTATACTCCATTTGGCTATTACAGTTGCCTCAATCGATGCGGGAGTTGAACTCTACCTGCTATCTTTGCACGGGCTTCAAATCGATTGAAGCGAGTGAGTGATTAATAGACACCACAAGTAAAATCATCCGACCGCTTAACTGAGTCCTCGCCTGCGTGTCGCGGGGGTTATAACGGAGGAGAGTTTATTTATTTATTATTACCATCAATATTAGCACTAACAGTCATACCTTACGTGCTAATTGGTAAATTAATACTTATCACGAGAATTTTGAATGATACATGTCAAAATGATTGAATAATTATAAAAAACTTCCTGAAAACGTAACTGAGTTATCTATTAATAAGTTCAAGAACTATGTGAATCGTAAACTTATTTCGAAAGCTTACTATAGCACACAAGACCACATGAATGATTAAACTTCTTGGGACTAATTTTGACTGGATCTAATATTTATTTATTCCATTTGGAAAATATTGACATTGTGTTTTTAATTTATTATTCTCGTTTTTTTTTGACATTAGATTGTCTTGCTGGAAACATTCTGGACTAGTATTTTTTTATAAAAATGTTTAAATACTTCATATAAATTTTACTTTTTATGTTTAATAAATTACTCTAAATAATTATCTTAACATTATGTTTCTACCTGTCGATTTGAAAGTGCTTGTTACTGGGCCAACTTGAATAAATATAATTTCGAGTTAAGTTTGAGTGAGTTTATGAATAGAACACAAAAAAAAAAGAAAATGAATGATTGTTAGTCAAATAACTGATTATAATTCATCATTAGATCGCCAGTATGGCCACCCGCACGACGCTCGCTCCCCCGTTATACATCCCGCGCGCCGCGCAGGCAAGGACTCAGTTAAGCGGTCGGACTATAGTCTTATACAATTTTTTGTTTGAGCAATATACATAACACTGTGCCCTGCAATTTCCCAGAATCCCATACGGCCGGAAATTTGATGTTGTATAATCCACGAGTCGTGCTTCTGAAGCATTGGTAAAGTTTCCAAATACGTATATTATCAAGGAATAAATAATTAAACTTTGAATGTGGCTGGCTGGCGGTACCCAAAGCTTGATTATTGTTTAGAAATAGACAAGTGATGGCAGATTTCACACAGAGGATAGTAAAGTCGCCTAGATATTTATATGACTAGACGATTAAATGAATTATTCATCTTTTTTTTTCATGTAAGTACAGGTAATTCAAACTTATTTCTGAGTCTGTTACATCTCTTTGTCTCGCACATGACATAAAAGAGTCTCTTACGCAAAGACATGGTTGGTCAGTCCTTAATGTGCAAATTTTAAATTATTATTGTGTTATTAGATTATTATTCTTTTATTGTACTATTATTATTTTTATTGTAAATTACCGTTTGACATGTAAAAGTGCCCTTGCGGCCTTTTTGCAGAATAAATCATTTGTATTTGTTTACAAGAATCCTGCCATCCTCTTAAACCGCTTGCAAGTTACTCAAATATGTAAGTACATTCACAATCACATTTACCTTAAGTTTATGAGGTCGCTACACAGTGTTATTATAATAATTTAAGGTACGCAAGAGGGCTATCTACTCATAAAATCCAGCACTTAAGCCGGTAACCACGAACGGCATGTAACATAAAATTATGCCGCGATATCCAGGCATCAAGTAAAGCGCCTGTTGACTAGATCGTATTTATCTTTGTAAAAGCACTCGCTGTTGCTTTAAAGTGGAGCAGCAATCTTTAATGTTGGTTGTCAGGGAATAGAAAATTATAAATCCTATCTTTTTTGAGTCAGTTTTGATTGTACACAATTTTAATACATTACTTCTCTTATAACGAAACAAATTATTTTATTAAATATCTTTTGTTTCAAGTATATTCAAATGTGGAAGTTACCACGAAAAAGGGCTAAAGGCTACAGAAAGGTCGCTAGTAGTAGCGGTGGCAACTGTGATAACCTAACCTGACTACTTCAATACTAGTGTTATTTTATTATTATCGTATTGACGAGAGACATCATTCCGATCTTGACACGTTTTATTGTTATTGACCCTGAACATCACTGACAATATTACATTAATGTTCCTTTTTTTTATTGTTTTGTTTTGACGCTTAGAGACCGTATACATCTCTACGAACATTTGAATAATTATTAATTGTATTTGGACGCTCAGAGACCTTATACATCTCTGGAATACAGAATTAATATCATTAACTTACTGTTAATGCACAGACCTTATACTTATCGAATGTAATGGTCATATTTTGTTTTGTTTTCATTCACTTTGTGACATTTAGCGTGTTGTTAATCTGCAAATTGCATGAATGAAATATTATTTTAAATTGTTAATTGAACTTTATATTTGTTATATTATGTTGCAGTGCCCTCACAGGGTTGTGTTGAAACTTTAATAGCTTAAAGATCGTTTATACACACAAAGCAATGAATAAATGATTATGATTATGATTAATTTTAAATTATTATGGTGTTAGATTATTATTCTTTTGTTGTAAGATTATTATTTTTATTTAAATTACCGTTCGACATGTAAAAGTGCCCTTGTGGCCTATTTGCAGAATAAATAATTTGTATTTGTATTGTATTGTATTTGTAATTACAGTCTACTTGTTACCCGTTTATTTTAAGTTCGTTTTGTAATTTTTAGGTTTAAATAAATTATAAATAAATAAATATTAGGGAACAATCTTACACAAGTCGACCTAGTCCCAAACTAAGCAAAATAGATAAATAAATACGTAAATACATGGAACACGCCCATTACTTACAAACAAATATTTAAGCTCTGGCTTCGTAGGCGGGTCACTACCTACTAGGCTACGGAGATCGTCAAGAGGTGGAAGAGGTTTACATTTTAAAAATGTTTGTTTTCGATTTTAAGTGTTGAGGCTTTCACTAAAAATTAGCGTCATGGCTTCCGTGACAACATGCTGGCCTATTTAGCAAATGTATGCTAAAGTACTTGTATATTTTTGTGTACTATTTTTATAAGTTATTCTTCTTCTTCTTCTTATAATATATTTGCTACTAGCTTCTGCCCGCGACTCTGTCCGCGTGAAACGCGTTTATATCGTAGCCCTATACAAACGTTTACCCCCCTAAGGAATGATTTCCAGGATAAAAACTATCCTCTGTCCGTCCCCGGGACTCAAAGTATCTCTTTACCAGTTTTAGGGTCTTCCACCTATCGACGCGGAATCGCCGTTAGCCGATCAAAAAACTCTTTATGTCCACGCAATAAGAGCGAAAACGACGTCGATCGGCTCGGCCGACGCGGAGCGACGTCCATCGACGGGATAACCAACAAAACACAAGGAGTGTGGTACAAAACACTCGGCGAAAGCCAATTCCGCGTCGATAGGTGGAGGGAGGCCCAATCGGATCAGCGGTTTAAACGTGAAGAGGTAACAGGCAGACAGATACAAACATTTACGCATTTATAAATCAATATGGATTACAAGCAATATTATCAAATATATTTATGTACTGTATACAGATAAACATTTGATAACGTGTGCAACCTGTACCATTAATTTTCGTGAAATTACATTTCATTTTGTTAACCACCCAGTATAATCAGTTCTACTTTGTCAGGGACAATGCGACACCAAAAATCACGCACGCCTGTATTTCAATTTAACGTAAGCTTTTAGTTTTGTTTATAGCTGTATTTGGACCGAAGTCGGACCTTGATATCGGAAATCGAAATTGAATCCTCTAAAAAAAATTAAATGAAATTGAATAGCAGCTACCATACCATTAAAAGATTTGGAACTGAAATAGGAAAAGTCCACTGCTGAACATAGGCCTCCCCTAAAGAATGCCACAACGACTGGTCCTGTACCCGCGGAATGCCGCGTCCCTACTTACTTACTATATAAAAATTATTCTACAAATGAATACACGCTAGTGACACACGGTTCGGAGCAAAAATGACTCAAAAATTGCAAAGCAACAGTCCAGAGTATTCCCTCAGGTACAGACAAGTGAATGCAGGCGAATCAGAGTGCGATAGAAGCCAGTTCGTCCCTCGTGGGCCCACAAAGGCCGGAGATTGCATGTGCTTTTCTGGGGCACACTATTGCCACGCATTTTGACGTATTGAAATCATATGCGAAGGTTGATGAATAATGCGAGGTACAGAATTCTTATCTGGGATGTATAGCGGATAATAATACGCAGGTCTATTCTAGTGCTAATATGTTTTGAATAATAATATAATAAATAATATCAGCATAACACAAAGTATTTCTTCCTCAACCGCCGTTCTTTATTCTTTACCGTCCTCATTTGGACAACAGAACGTTTCTTCCAGTTTGCAATTGTCTATTTCTCTTCTCTTGTTTCATTTTTTAAGGTTCAGTAGTCAACAACCCTTATAGCACGTTATCCATCTGTCCCTCTTTCCGTCCGTCTATATGTTACTTAATTACGCAAACAAAAATGCTATTAGACTTCCCACACGGACCGCATCAATTTTCGCAATCCCATGAAGCGCTGACTGCCCATAGCATCCCATTAAGGAATAATATCTGGGGTATTATTTATTACATCGTTCCAGCGAGTTAAGCATGAAAGAGTTGAACCCTAATCTTTTTGGTGGGGTAACCGCCACTGTTTTCTGTCCATTGCCAGCCTCTTCAGTTCCTAATACGACTCAATATCAACTTGCTTGGCTAAAATATGGTAGCCTAGGCCTTCCTCTGCCTCTATTGTCTTCAATTTTTTCTTCTAGAAATTTTAACCACCATTATGCCTCTTGTATTTTGATTGCATCTCAGCAAACATCGTTTCTCTCCTACTATGCTCAAAATTTCTTTTTTCATCTTCCTTTCCATACCGGGAGTCCTGGGGACCCATTTTTGACTTTCGAGCGCTCGAAAATCAAATAAAAGTAAATACGTTTGTAGTGTCAATACCACTCGTTTTTGAATTTTCTATCGCTACATCAAAATAGGATTCCATAATTTTTATCAGTTTTCGAGTGAAAGAGTCGAGCGCTCGAAAGTCAAAAATCGGTCCCCTGGACTTCAGGCGGTGATAGTTTTTTTCATTATTATTAGTTCTTAGTATCATATCATCCACGCTAATAGTTTGATGGGCATAGGATAGTTTTTGTCCCGGAAATCATCCCCTAACAGGGTGAAAGTTTGTATATAGCTACGATAATATATATACGAGTTTCAGCCGGACGGAGTCGCGGACAGAGCTTAACGAAAATAAATTATTTTCACTCTATTTTCTTATTTACTATCTCATCTTTCCCGGGTCAAATTACAAAGAACAAGAAACAATCGAGTTTCTTTAATGAACATTATTTACATTCGAAGTTTCGTTTTCGTTTTGAATGGCTTCTAGGGTTCTTAATAATAAAGTGTTCCTTCAATAATTACACAGTTGTAAAAACTGTGAAGAAAGTTCATTTCTTACCTGTTCTCGCGTTCTTTATCGACGTAAAAAGCCGGTAGAGGTACCTTAAAATTTTAATAGCTTTCTAAAAAAAATATAGCAACGGGCTTTTTGTACCATTGGCAAACCAGAGATACAATTAACTCAACACATTATCTGCCAAAAATCGCTACGCTCATAGCCAATCCCATGGTTATTCTGCCAGGTACAGGGAAGCGCCTACGACATTTGTTGTCTTTTCATACACCATGTGTCTGAAATACGTGCAAAGTGAGGATACGTACCGTAGCTGAGTTACCTTTTAACACTAATAAGGTGAGGGTGAGGTAGGAAGCCAGTGAAAATAAAATACTATGAAAGCTTTCTATCTCAGATTTCAGGGCTAGCAATGTTTATTCTGTGCAGTATTTTACAGAAAATAGACTGCGTTATTTTAATATGCATCATTACATCATAAAATTAAAACCGACCGTCCTTGGGGTGCATGACTAACAGTCCTCAGACATTTTAATGTATATATATTTTCAACTCTTCGTTTTCGTAAGTGAATGTTGATGATTTTTGTAATTTATATTTTACTAGAAATTTTGACTCCCCGGGAAGGACGATCGACAGTTTTATTCCGGAAATCATCCCCTAAAAGTGTAAAAGTTTGTATGTAGCTACGATATGAAATAAGGGGTGAAATAGGGGGGGGGGGTGAAGTCTATGGACCTACGATATAAACGAGTTCCACGCAGACGGAGACACGGGCAGTCCTAAATAAACAAAGAACATACAGACATACATACATACGTTCACGCCTTTATTCTCAAAATGGGTAGGCAGAGCACATATAAAAGATCGACTAAATGTGATATTGCAGTGATAGGTTGCTAGCCCATCGCCCACAACACACTTCAACCCTGGTCCCTTAGTCGACTTTTACAACACCCACGGGAAGAAAGGGGGTGGTGAAATTCTAACACACCACACGGGTAAACAAAGAAACCTAATCGAATTTGTCCGTTATAAATGTAACGTATAATGGAACGAGGTTTAAAATGCTCGAACTTAACTGTCGCCGTGTCTTCCCGTTCCTCGTCCCTCCATTTGACTACGACGTTAATTAGCAAACTATGACAAAGGAAACAAAACTCCCTCACCTCGCCTCCCGTTTCAAAGTTGCTCATTAAAATGGAAACTTTGGCGTTACTAGATTGTGTTCGAACGATTCCGATTACGTGAAACGAGGAAAATAAAAACAACGACCGGAAAAGTAACATTGTTAAAGAAAATTGTAATTTCCGAGTTAATTAAATGTCTTCATTTTCTTACGGCAGAGCCGATAAGAAGAGATATCTTTTTAGAAGTTTATGTTTGTTTTTTTTTCCGTTGCGTTCAGGATACCGAACCGATTTTCATAAATGAAGTGTCAATCGATTCAAAAATATGCTCCAGGCGATATGGGGTACCTGTTGCATGACATGGTTATTTCTTCCGTAGTCGGGTAACAGTTGATTGAACTGATTTTAAGGTCTGCTTTAGTTAATAATACTAAGTGAAAAAAGGAGGAAGAAATTCCTAACACACTTAATTATTTAATTTGTATTACACAAAGAGAAGAACTAAACGTTCAAAAGGCCGACATAATGCCTGAAGCATTCCCTGCCAGTTAATCTTTAGACAAAACAGACATATTAAACTTAGACAGATTTTTACTTTCACTTTATAAATAAATAAAATAGTGTTAAAGTGAGACATACGTTTACATCAGCACTCAATCAATTCGAGCTAGCGGCACACCCCGAAATTCAGTAAAAGAAAAGATTGGCTTTTAGGCCATAATAATCAATTTGACCCGTAGCACAGTGAAAAAGTGTAAAGGAGAGGAGTTATGACGTCGACCTTTTTTTGTATGGGATTTTTTTTGTTCTGAAACCTATCGTGTGTGGTATCTACTGTAAAGCCTTCGTATGATAAAAAAATTCATATAAATTATATTTCAGTCACTTGTTTTAAATTTAAATTAAAATCACATTCAAAACATACCAAGTTTGGGCTCCTCCAGATATGATACGGTTGAATCATTATTTGTAAATATCTAAAATAATATGTTATAGCACTAATAGTCTCATATCTAACCCCAGAAAATAAATCTCGAAAATGTCTGGGCCCTACCTTGTAAGTTCATCTGATGCTCTTTGAGGGATGTTTATGCCCATCAGTGGATGTCTTTCCGCTGATATGGTGTTGATAATGCCGCTAGCTGGTTGCAGTGTTACTATATGTGCGATTTTCTGTGTTGTAGTGGTCATATTCCAATGTGGCTCTCACTTTCATTACATCATGCACCTTGGTCATTGATTATTAGAAGATTAACTTGATCTTGGATAACCAAACCTAATCCTCTTCGGATCTACGCACAATGTTATCAATGATTGGTACAAACTAGTTACTCATGTCCTATGCATTTCTGGTAGACGAACAATGGTTAATGGAGTTAAATTTCAGAAGCGACAAAAGCTTATCTCTTTTAGCAGAACATAAAGATAAAGTCTCCGCGTTTTTTGAATAAGCGAGCGACGCGAACGAAGTTATCGACTTCGTTGATGTTGATGTTGTGAAGGGACGCCTGACCGGAAACAGGCGGGCTGTCGATCGGTCTTTGCGTTCATTCAGCCCCATTCCCTTGGTTTGGAGCCTCAGGTTACTGTCCCGGCGGCGTTCCCACTACAACCTCTTCCATTCTTCTCGTTTTCCTGCAGAACAGAAGGACATCTTTAAGGCTGACATCCCTCAATTCCCTCTCCTCTAACACATCTTTACCGAATGTATCATACCGCGGTGCCGCGTACATGATGCATTCCGCTAATACATGCTTACTAGTTTCTTCCTCCCCACAGTGCGGGCAGGAAGCGTCGCTGCTAATACCTATTACCTTCAGATGTCTATTCAGAATATTGTGACCAGTTATGATACCTGTCAGCAACCTCAGATTATTCTTACCCAGTTGTAGCAGATACCTGGTTCTTCTGTGATCCATACCTCCTATCATCATCTTTGCCTGTCTACATCCAGTTGCTTCCCTCTCTCCCCTTCTTGCTCCTTTAGCCTTTCTATGACCCCCTTTGTGACTTGAGCCGAGAAGGGAAGGACCGGCTCCGGGCCCATAAACTCCCTGCCCGATCCCTCCCTCGCCAGTTCATCCGCGCTCTCGTTACCCGCTATCCCCTGATGTCCCGGCACCCATGCCACTGTCACACCTGGGTATGCTCCTATCTTATTGAGCTCCTTCTTGCATTCTCTTACCAAAGCGGATGTTACCGTTGCCTTTCCTAGTGCCTTCAGTGCTGCCTGACTGTCCGTATAGATCACTACCCTTCCAGTCTGCTGTGTTGTCTCCTTTATAATCTGTGCGCACCTCATTATAGCGCACACCCCTGCCTGGAAAACGCTGGCGTACCTCCCTAGTGGGATAGATACTTTCTCACGCAGTTTGGGTATGACTATGCCCGCTCCCGCCAGCTTGGTTGATTTCCTTCTTGATCCATCTGTGAAGCAGATCGTCATTGGGTGTTCAACGTCTACCTTCCAGTTGTTTCTTTCTCCTATATGTATTTTATACTTTTTATCAAATATCTCCTGCCTCTTTATGAGGTCGTTATTGGCTATCAGCATTTGTAGCTTCGATAGCGCCTCCTCCTGTATCAGCGCGTGCCTTTTATCCACACAGCTTCCTCTCCATTCTTTGCATGCTTTCATGCTAGTTATCGACTTCAGTTTGGGCTAAAATTCTTTCGTATGTCCCGATGACCCGCTGCCCGGCTGTTCTCGTCTACAGTTCATATTGTCGAACCAATTCTTGTTTTTTTTAAATAATTATATCGATATTTTTTGGCGATGCAGTTTTAAAGAAAATACAGGCTCACGAGTTCTACAGCCCTCAAAACTATTGGTAGGTATAAGACTTGTCCCCTCTAGAATTGTATAATCTGTGCCTTGTATGTGTAGCGTACATGGCATCAATCATGCTGCAATGCCCACCTGTCGATTCCCTGCAATGTATCTTCGTCGCGCTGGAGATGTTTGCTAATCGGCCCCTAATCGAATACTTCCTTTACGTACGGACGAAATTTTGTGTACGGACATAGCGTTCAAATCATGTGAACACTACTTTATTGTTAAGGGCGTAAGGCTGCTCAAGTGTTTTCTTGATTGACATTGTACGTATCATAATCATCATATTAGCCGAAAGACGTCCACTGCTGGACGTAGCCCTCCTAAAGAGTGCCAAAGTGATTGGTCTTGCGCCACCCGCATCCAGCGGACTCCCGTGCCCTTCACCTGATTATCTGTCCACCTTGTAGGGGGTCTCCAAACGCTGCGTCTTGCGGTACGTGGTTACGTTCGAGAACCTATAGGTAGGTACATTCCTCTGAACGTATGACGATATATTTATGAGTAAAGCTCTTCATAGCAACCAGACTCATCATGGTAATAATAATAGTGCTACGAGTGAAATGGTGTTATATAAATCTCAATAAGAGTGCCATAGAGATCACTAGTAGTATTTTTTCATAGAACCGCCTTTTTTTGCCACAGTCCGGTTATGTGTTTCCACAACGTCATACTCGTATTAACTTGAATGTGGCAAACGTAAACAGGTCGTTTGTTTTCACAAATCGTTGCCAACCCAAGTTAAGTCTATTGCGTATGGCAATCCCTCAGCTATTTTAATACAAAATTTGCGATTGAGAATTAAATTCTCAATCGGCATAGTCGCCTTCCCATCGAGCGTTCTAGCGAGCATTCAAGCGAAACGACGAGCTTTTTGACGATCCGAGCAATTTTATTATTGCCCTCTCCGCCCACACCTCCAGCGAAGCATTTAAGTACTTAGACTGGTTTTACTGTCATGCGGACCGTCAGTACGGATCGCTCCACACGGACCAATATGTAGGTATGGCGGGTCGGTCCGCGGTCGTCCATACGGAACCGTCCGCATTAGTCTAAAATGCTCCTTTAAGCTTAATACATATTGGTCTGTGCGAAACGATCCGTACTGACGGTCCGCATGACACTAAAACCAGCCTAAAGCGTTCGCAAGAATGTTAGTGAAAATGTTCGTAGCGACGTTTCGCTCTGTGCTTGGCTGTTTTCGTAGTTTATTTCGACCAATTTAAAAATTGAGAATGCTCGTCTGTTTCACTTGAATAATCGAGTCTAGGTTATAGGTTATAGGTGTACGCGGGCTGGGTTTCCGCAACTCGACGTCATATCTGCGCCCATTTTGCGTGTGGGTATTGGCACTACTACTATTCGTGCCAGCCCAGTTCCACCAGGAAGCCTAGCAGACCCTTTATCATGTTGCCGACGGCCTCCGGTGACCCCGGTGTTCCGAGGTGTTTTGCCCGGTGTACTGCCACCCCAGGGCACGTCAGGATGACGTGGGCGGCTGCCCCTTCTTCTTCCATGCAGGCTCTGCAGAGAGGACTGTCTGTAACACCTAAGGTGAAAAGGTGTTTGTTTAATAGTGTATGACCAGTTATGGCGCCTGTCAAGAGACGGAGTGCCGGCCTCTTTAGCTGTTTTAGCTTCCTTGACAATCCGGGGTTGATTGTCGGGAGGGCGAGGGTGTTCCAAATTTTTTGGTGTTCTACCTTGGTGTTTAGTCGCAGTGTGCGCAGCCATGCCATAATCGAGTCTATTAACACCTTTAGTTACTTACATAATACAGCCAGCGAACGGTATAACCATAGAATATGCGAGCTACTTACAAACTACCCAAACACGTGTCTATGGTATGCGCTTGTTCGAAATAAACGGGTGCCTGGCATTGTTGTGACACCCCGCCCTCAACCCCGCATAATGCCAATGGCACGTATTCTGTGGGGCTATTTTGTGGTGCTACTTAGATTTCTATGTTTTCTTCGTTCGCTGCATACAGCACAAGTGGCTACACAGAAAAATCTAAGGTGGTTTTGACATGACACGCAACCCTCATAATAAATATCTGTGAAAGCTTGTAATTTGCTTTTAGTCATTAAGTTAGTTAATGAATGTACTCGTTTATTAACCAGTAAGCAACCTTAATAAAATAAAATAAAAAATGTTGCTTGTGTGCTTTCCGTCATCAATCTGTTATAGTTAGGAATGTCCAAACACACAAAGATTTTCATATACCATTTCTTCATTTTCATTTCTCTTAACTACATATGCTAGATAACCGGGCCGAAGATTTCCCATTACGGCCGTAGGCACGATTCTTACATTGAAAAAACATCAGATAACGAATGTAAAAGGCCTATTTAAGTGTAATGAGGCATTTAGTGTCCTCGGTCAGGTACCACTAGAGTAGTTACGGATCGGACTGGGACGGTATTACCTACTTTATAGATTTCGATTTATTTGTATGTCTCTGTTATTAGAAAAAGAAATAACATAACGGTTCAGTTACTCAGATTATAGTGGAACAAGTACAAGTTGTAGACATACAGTCTATGTTTATACAGACTGTTATGATTTAAGCAGTCTACAAATATATATTCAAGTGCTTTGGGGTATATTCGACATATTTTTAGGCGAGTGTAGAGTATGTTAGGGGCTGGGCTCGTAAAACAGAACCTAAGAAGTATTCCTTCCAAGCAATGAGATCTTTGGGAAATTGGATATATTCATCAACGGTTTGTGAAAACAGCGTTTTAATACGTTGCTTGGTTTTGGAATTGTTTGAATACTTTTTTTTGAATACCAGTTTTTAAGGTGGGGGTTTTTAATTTCGAAAGCAAGTGGGGTAATTTCGAAGGTCTGCAAAAATAGTTTTTACGCTATATGAGTTTAAGATTCATATTTCTTTTTTGTTCTAATTTACCCCCTTAAAAATTCCTGCTGATTCAAGGTATGGAACATGTTTTTAAAAAAAAAACCCACAATTTATTTTGGATTTTCCCCCGCACTGAGATCAGTAAAGATCAGTGATTGTAAACATTTTTTTGTTAAATAACGATTATATTTAATGTTTAATAAAAATAATCTACAAAACCGCATTTAGAGAATTCCATAACTCATTTATAAAGAAAAGAAAAGATTAAGGTGAGGCCGTCTTGAAAATTAAACAACCGACCCAACATGAGATGACAAAAAAAGAATTTAATACTTATTAACAATAAGGTTATCTTGTATGTGCATCTGACGAAAGTTGGTACTTATTGTATACACGGTGATTTTGTTATGTCTGGCCATGTATTAGAGATTTTTTGTGAAAGTAAATTATGAACAACATTTACTAATAACTAGGAGACGCTCCACGGTCCGATATCGGCAGGATTGCAGAAAAATCTAGTATGGAGTGACCTTGATTTGGTTGGAAGCCGTGAATCGGCCCGTGCGTATCCACACGGGCCGATTCACGCGTCAGCCGGCATGCAGTCCTACCGATATCGGACCGTGGAGCGTCTCCTTACGGGCGCCAACAGGGAAATCGCGAAAAACTGAAAAGGACAGGAATGATAAAACCACAATAACCGAACGTTACAGTTCCTGGGTTGACAACCTCTGATAATGGACTACCTAAACCTAGTTTGGGGTTATTTTGAAAGTACATTCATTCAAATTTCCCCCGTTGGGGTAAGTTCGAATGCTTTTTTAAAACTACAGATAGACCGTTATGCTGTACTCATTAATACGACAAAAATGACAATGTAACGTAAAAACCAACGAACAATGATTTAACTTACCAGATTCCCGAGTTATGTGATATGGGGTAATTTCGAAAGTCCTCATAAGGCACAAAATCGCCCTTTTTATATTTAATCGACCGCAGCAAACGTGTTCTCACGACTAGCGACGCGAAGTGAACTGAAACGGGGGGGGGGGGGCAGATAAATATGGCGTCTTGACAAGTGATCCCAGCGTAGACATTGTTCCTAGTTAAGTAGAAATGTGTGATTTTCGACTTATCCCCATTTTCGAATTTACCCCAAAGCACCTACTGCTAAAATCGTAACGTTTCGTTTAGGCTTTGTCGTATAAAAATCCATAAACAAAACCTTTTAAGTAGGTATTCTAAGACTTAATTAGACATTTAAACAAATTAATCAGAATGAGATATCAGATCTCTAGAACATCCCTTTGTACAAGCTATCATTTAACTAGCCCTGTGCGTGTCTTTAGAAAAAAATCTACCGAATGTGTATTTCTTACAGTGAACATAATATTAAAGTATGTGTATCTGTATAGTTACTTTTAAATCAGAATTCTGTCTTCAAATTGAGATCAATAGTTGTGAAGGAAACCAAATGGAGAGAGTTTTTAAAGATTTTTATGGCAGTCTGTCTGTATGCGTATCCTTCTATGTATTAGCGGTCTGAAATAATATAATTTGGCAAAACGCCCAGTATTGGATGCGGTGGCGGCTGGTAAATAAATTTAATGCGGACGTATTTAGAAACAAAACGGTGGACGTATTTGGAGCTGCACTCAAAATATATATATTTTTTAATTGGAAATGAAAGATGTTTTTTTCTATATATGTTATTTGCAATCAATTTTTTTTTTAGTATTATTGGATGTCGAAAGAAGAGTCGGTAAAATATTACAATAATATTATGATCCCAAGGCCAAATCTGTGAAAAATATTTAATACAACCGTAATCATTTACTATAAATTTTATGTATGTAAGCACTTTTTTGTATACAATTTTAGATTCAGGATTGTAACGTATCAAACTTCTGAAACGCAATGAAAAAACTAAACTAAAACCTTACACATTTATAGGAACTTGATATGCAGGGCGTCTCAAAACTATGCGATATAAATTAAATTAAATTAAATAGTCATTTATTTCAGATTTGCATACATATTTTACACATTAAAATATAAAGAAAATTAAATTAAATCAAATTAAATTAAATTAAATTACATTAACAATCAAATATAAATATAAAGGTGTTAGTAACATTATAATATTAGATCTAGTGTTAGTAGTACTTTACCATTGGAACACTATGATGGAGCTTAGTGCAGTGGTTTATGTAGGCCCCATCCCACCTGCCTGCAAACATTTCTAGGATGCTGTTGGTGCTGGCCCTCACCCTGCTAAGTAGCGAGGCGGCTCGCTTGCGCATGATGGCAGAGAAGCGAACATTGTTGACGCGCTGCAGTAGCGAGGCAGCCTCCTCAGCACCCTAAATGCATTGTTGTACTGCACTCGCAAGGCGCTGTACTGCTTTTGCGTATAGTCCGCCCACAGGCTACCCGTGTAAAAAGACGTGCAAAATGCTCTGAATAATGTCAGCTTTACAGCAGTGGAGCTACGGCCAAACCTGCGGGCAACCATGTTCGCTCTAACAGCCAGCGCCCTGCGCTCCCTTTCAACATCGGCACCGTCTTTGAGGTCAGAGGAGATCATATGCCCAAGGTATTTAAATTGGGATACCATTTTTAATGGACTATTGTCCAGTTTTAACGTGGGAACTACCACACTTTTTCCTCTGACTCCAAAAACCATCATCTCACTCTTGCTGGAGTTGTATTTGAGACCGTGAGCGATAGCGTATCGCTCACAGACCGCTATGAGTTTACCCAGACCACAGGGCGACGCGCTAAGCAACACCATATCGTCCGCGTAGCTAATGTTGTTAACGCACACGCCCTGCACGTGGCAGCCGACATGAGTGTTGCCGAGCTCTGCAATTAGGGAATTGACGTATAGATTGAAGAGCTTCGGTGAGGTTAATCCCCCCTGTCTCACCCCGCACTCCAACCTATACGGATCCGACAGAGCCCCCGCTCATCGAACGCTGTTGACCTGTCCTCTGTACCAAAACTTGAAAATGGATATGAGCTCCGGCGGTACTTTCATATCCACTAGCTTTCTCCACAGTAGATCATAGCAGACCAGGTCAAAGGCTCGACAGGTCGAGGAAGCACGCATACACAGGTGTATCTCTTTCTGTGTAATACCTTACAGTCTGCTTCACACACAGTATTGCACTTTCAGTCGACAGCCCGGGTTTAAACCCGAACTGATTATCGTGCAACCGTATGTACCTGTCCAACTGCGTATTAAGCAGACTATCAAGCACCTTCGCTACAATAGTGGCGAGTGAGATTGGCCTGTAGTTGTTTTTGTCCGATGTGTCTCCAGTCTTGTTTTTCACAATCGGTATAACAATGGTTCTCATAAGTTCGGCCGGCAAATACGAATGTCCCAAGCACAATGAGTAAAACATAGCCAATACTCGGGGAAGATGTGGACCCGCATGCTGAAGGTGCTCGACGCTGAGACCATCATGACCCGGAGACTTGCCTCTAGACATATTCTTTATAGCCAAGGTTACATCTTTGGCTGTAATATTAGTTCCGAACGTGAAAGTCTCAGCCCCGCACACCTCCGTCGACGGCCCCAATGGTGACTCAACTCGGAACTGGTTTTTGAAAACTTCAGCAATTTGTTTGGGATCAGTAACACCGTCGACACTCACGGGAAGCCCAGATTTAGTATTTAATCTATTGGTACACTTCCAAAATTGCTTAAAGTCCTTATTTGCGTGTAATGATTCCAACTTGTCCAGCTTAATTTGCTCCTCATATTTTTGACACCATTTTAATCGGGATTTAAACAACTTTCGAGTCTCATTCATAGCATCAAAAATAGGACCTGATTGAGGCCGATTGTACCACACCCAAGCTTGAAACATAGGCCTGGCCTCCCCGTGAGCCTCACTGACATACTTATTCCAGCCGATAACCGTTTTACTTTTTTTAACTACTCTCTCCACGCTACTGATAACAGCCGAGCGTCTGAGGGCACCTATGATGTCCTTATACAAGTTATCAATTATAGCTTTGTGTTTGTCATTATTACATGCCTTGTTTTGCAAACAACATTCACGCAAGGTTTCCGGAAAGTCAATGCTTTCCAATCTATAGTGACACTCAGTTGCAAACTGGTTTATTTGCTGTATATTTCTGTTGCCCCATATTACTTTATCTAATCTTACACATTGACCATAAGACTTGATATTTAACACATTAATATTACATTCTATTACAAGTGGGTAATGGTCAGACCATAAAACATCAAGCTTAACATACACATTGGTAATAGTACATAGTGCTGACTCAGATACTAGACAGTGATCGAGCCAGCGCCGTGAGCCGTGTGTGTCTCACGAATGTGTATACACCCGACTGTACCCCTAATTTATCAACGTCCGCACATTGCCAGTCAACATCACCGCAAAACGTTTGTAGTTCATTGTAGAAGGGTTCTCCTGGATGCGCGTTAAAATCACCGAGCACATACACAGTTTCGATATCCTCACTACTCACTAGCGCACTTACCGTAGCGAGGCAGTCTGTGAACTCCGGCAAGTTTTCTGACTTATCGGTCGGCATGTAAACGCTTGCCACTAGAAACGCCCTGCCACTTGTAACCACTTTAATTGCACAGATTCGCGAATTATCACACCTTATCACTGAGACTTTTTCAAACGCGTTCTTCCTCCACAGAAGTGCGACTCCCCCATAGGGTCTCCCCCGCAGCATTCCCGACGCGACGTCAACAGCCGAAGTCCCTGTACAGTTAAAATTTGTGTCTATGCCATCTAAAAATGAAATTTCACTGGGCACTAACCACGTTTCCTATAATGTAAGGCTATAATGTGAAAAGAACGACATAAATCCCGTATACTGTCAACTGAACGTTTCACATTTTTGCAGTTGAAACTGACTAAACTACACATTCTTGTGCTATCCATTAATTACATAGTCATTAACGCCATTCACAGCTTTACGCTGCTTATAATGAGCAAACCGCTTAAAAATAATGCCCTCTGGCCAGATACCGGCATCCAAAAACAAAGGCACTTTCTCTTTATTCACAAAAAATTTATAGGCGTTGTGATCGTTCTTCCTTTTTATGTTTAGTTTTTCTAAAACTATTCTTTCTTTCGTTTTAGACAGAATATACTCGCAGATATCAGACTCCCGCGTTTCCTTGTGCACTTTAGTTATAAAAATCGGCACTTTAGTGTCGGCCGCTCTAAACTTTCCGTCTAAATCACTCGCAGATCCTTTTTTTGATTTAAACTGTGTTTTGGCCTTATTTTTACGTTTACGACTTTCTGTTGAACGCCATTCCTCTTCCTTTACACGCAGAGGTGACCGGGTCCTAGGTAAGCTGGATTTCACTACTTCAGCCATCGTTTTTTCACAAGAAACGGCTTGTTTACTTGTGTTTACATTGTTATTGTACACCGTCGAGTCCCGGTCGGTCAGCTGACTCGCGGTCACTGCACCCGCAGAACCGGTTTCGTGCGTTATCGCTGGACATGGGACGGTAACTCCAGTATTGTTTTCTAAATTATTGGTTTGTTGCGATACTGAGCATTCTGAACTATCAT
The DNA here is from genome assembly GCA_945867215.1 of Epinotia demarniana. Lineage (NCBI taxonomy): Eukaryota > Metazoa > Arthropoda > Insecta > Lepidoptera > Tortricidae > Epinotia > Epinotia demarniana. The sequence continues at coordinate 6,880,822 of OX244262.1, forward strand.
TTCCAGATGCTATAATTGTTTCATCCATATGATGCAAGCCCATAGGACCACTGTTAAGGCAAGCGCCTCTTTTCATGTTTATATTTCGAAAACACGGCGACGGTAACGTCGGCGACTGTAAAGGGGTTCTCGTCATTTTGTCATTTTGAAACTGACTCATATGGTCTTCCACGTCTTGTTTCGTTATATAATTCGCCTCAATAGTGTCTAAGTTCGCTTTCAGCAGCGTAATATCCTTCAACAATTTTGTGACATCTAGCGAGTCGAAGGTCACTGGCGGTAGTTTATCGAGGTCTCTGGCCACGAAAATCGGTAAACTATCAATTTCGCCACTTTTAAAAACGGCTATTATATCACTGAGGTCACGATTTTCTTTGCCTTCCCTCTTCCGTAGGATTTTGCGTTTGGCCGTTTGCACTGATTCGAAAAGTAACGACTTTGAAATTTTTATCTCGTCAGTTTTAAACGCTGACGCACATATTTTGATCAGATCCGGCTCCAACATAATGGATATTTTGTTTTGAACGTAAGCTAGAAGCTCGTCAATTACGATGTTACAACTCGTACACTTTACCGTAGACGGCATTTTGTCACTCAAACAATGCATGCATCCGCACGGAACGGCTGCGCGCGCGCGACTGAAGGGGATATGAAGGGAGTCCTTAAATATCGTAGATAGGATATTTTAAAATTATTTGCTTCGCCTGAGAATTGAACCGACATTAAATGTGAAAAAAAAATCATTCCGTATCTTTATGATGCCAATCGAAAGAATAGACAAAAAAATGTTCGTGAGTAACATAGTATTTTAAAAGAAAGGAATTTTGCCAAAATACGAGTGCGACTTTTTGCGTTTTCCTGGACACTTCTATTAATTGTCCAGTATTAGTCACCTTTGGACAATATCTTTACAGATATTATAGCACACTTATCATGTTACAGAAAATTAAAAAAAAATTGAAATTATCCTTAACCTTTGTACTATAATAGAGTTACATATGTTTGTAACTCTAGTCGTATCGATCTCTTTGTAGTCGACTGTACGTTACTTAGTGCATCATTTTCGTGCTTATTGTTGTTTATATTTTGTAATAATTTACAAGTGTATTTTCTATTCCATTATGATTATTAGGTACTTATCTTACTTGGGTTCGAAACGTTGCGGGATCACCCCTGTGGTGGAAAATTTCAGGAGATGCCGACACGTGTAGGCTCCGCATTGTTAAATTTAATATTTATTATGAAATCCACTGTAATTTTCCTTTGTAAAATGTTAATGTTTTTACGTAGCAGAGTCTTTAAAATACCATTTCATTTGAATTATTTAAGGAATTCGCTTTAATACGGAGTTGTGTGCTTTACAGCAATTGCTAATGGTCCTGACACGGGGTAATTTCGCCAATATAATGAGTTTTGTGCAAAAAAACTCTTTTTGCTTACACTTTTAGTTACAAGATTTTATTGTCAAACTTTTTTTGCACTTTACGGGTGTAGACTCAAAATATTATTATTCCAAAAGAAAGAAGGTAAAAAAATATGCGTAGTGACGAAATTCCCATTCGGATATCTCAAAGAATTACACACGTCTTAATATTGCTTGCTAGATAGAGAAAACGCTCGCAGTTAGTGACGTCACAAACTGCAAGCGTCATAGTAAATGACAATCATTTCATATGCAGTTGCGTTTTGCGGAATAGGGACAAAATGTGCCCTTTCTTAAGTCTTTGGACACTAATTATTTAACCTTTGCTTTTTTCTCCATTTGAAAACATTTAAAATCCTTTTTCGAGAAAATACGACATTATTGATTATTTTATTTAGTGCGTACTATCAACTACTCTCAGACGCTTGCTAGTTTGCAACTCACACACACACTATACTCGTAACTTTGCTTAAAAAATACTAAGTAACTGATCCTGACTGCTCCCTTTCTGGAAAACTCTAGTAGTTTGTGAGTCGGGAACGAAATCATGAGATCTCAAGCGAATTGTTGAAATTCCATTTCGGTGGCACAAAATGTCGAGCGAATTTTCAAGATTCGGTCTGAGTGGCACAAAATGTCGTGTGTAGTAATCTCGACTGAAATAATCGGGATTTCAGTACGCAAAGCATTAAAATTCGTGTGGGATTAAGTACTTGTCCTTGGCAAGTACTTTATTCAATAAAAAAAACAACAACATACATACATACATACATACATACATACATACATACATTCACGCCTTTATTCCCAAAAGGGGTAGGCAGAGCACATGAACCGTATGTCCCAGCGCCACTCAGCGCAAAACAACAACAAAGGTGTTTTAACTGAATATTTTTTTCTATTTTATTCTATTCTATTCTATTCAATAAAAACATTTTACATTAGTGCGTGCGTGCATATTTTTACGTTTGTGTTGTACAAACTAACGATTTTTTTTATTTAGTATTCCATAGAATATATGTGTTTATACTAACAATACCCTCTCGATTCCCTTATCTCGACATTGGAATTTTAACCCCGAGTCTCGAATTACCAATCTATTTCCAGACTCGTTAAAGTGCCATTGCCACATAATTGCAAATAAAGTTAATTTATCCGATTAATGCATAGATAATAAATATACTAGCAGCCTGATCTATAGTCATTTTTAAACTTTTATGATGAATAATACAAGTTCTGTCTACATTAAATCCTAGCGAGCAATAATGAAACGCTGTAAAACAATGAATTTGAATATTGTTCTCTACAATAGTTTTTTTTTAAGATGAAATAGCATCGCACGTTCCGTCATATATGTTTCACGTTCACTTACCCATTGATTTGTTTCGCGATATGTATTGATACAGACTTCACTTAACTTACCTTCCAGGCGACGGGAACAAAAAGATAAACAAATGACAAATTGAATTAAATTTTTTGGTCGATTATGTCATTTCACTATACTGACCCAGGAATTTGACCTAATCTCTATTTTTATTGTTTCCCTGCGACCAAAAATAAAATAAGTTATAGATTTTTGAAAGTACGTTTATATCAAAAAAAGTAAAATACGACAACGAAAGTAGTTTGAACATCATCTCACTTTTAGCAAGTTCTTAAAACTTCTTCTATTAGTTCTAAAATAAAAGAAGGTTTCAGTATAGCGCGATTCCCGGTTGCGCCTTAAAGACTCTCGATGTCCGCTTTGGCACTTAATCCCACGACTTGGCATAGGCACTAGCCTTACGAAAGCGACTGCCATCTCCCTCCAAACCAGAGGGAAAACTAAACCTTATTGGGAAAAGACTAGTTCCCCCACGATGTTTTCCTTCACCAAAAATCCACTGTTCATTATTAATTTGTTTTTCGAAACCTATAGAATGTCCCACTGCTGTGCAAAAGCCTCTCCCCTCTCGACTTCCACTCGTCCCGGATTTGAGCAATCTCTGGCCAATCGCTACAACATGCCTCCAGGTCGTCCCGCCATCTACGTCTCGGCCTGCCACGTCGCCGCCGCCCATCGTGTCGCACCCACACCATGGCTGTCCAGAGAGTCTCTGGACGTATGTGGCAGACGTGTTCATTATCAAATGATATTATTTAATTCCTAAGTTCCGCTGTTGTAACTAACTAAAACTACATCCTGCGTAACGGCAACAAAATGTAACTAAATAACCTAAATAAACCTAAAGAAATTAAATCTAAAAAATTAACTTGATTTGGCCAATAAGATCGTCTAGGTTAGGTTAGGTTAGGTTAGGTTAGGTTAGTTAGTTATGGTTAGTAAGTTAGTTGTCTACGTTATGTTCCTAGCAACCCAAATTCTTTTATGTGTAGCAAGTTAGACTTTGACTCATCCCTACCTACTTAACCCTACGTTCTCCTACTACATCCTAGTTCAAAATAATAATCAAGTAATAAATAAAATTTGTTTTTGGTTACTAAACCCCAACCAGATCCTACCGTGGCCGGTTAACGTAATGGTAGCTAGCTATATCATTATTTTCTCAACATGTAATACTTTCTCAAATCAAAACCTTGGTTTCTTTATATACCAATTGCCTCAATTTATATTCATATCATCAAAGTATATAACAGACCAACCTAGCTAGCTAATTGTTTATTATTATTATTGTATGGAAGACTCTCTTTCATCCATACTATGCTACCATTTCCGTCTGGATGTGGGTTTGGCCAACTAGCTAATTAAATACCTATTTTATTATATTTTGTTTCTAATAGGTATTCCTAACTTATTGAATTTACCTGTGCTTCGTACCTATTTTCTGATGAGAAGAAGCACTGAACAAACTCATCAGACCTAACAATTGAATATTATTTCATTCAAAATTATGTATTAAGGCATTATTTCACCCATTACATGTATACTAATGGATTCATTAGATACCTATAATCCCTGATATAGTGAAGATATTTATAATACCGAGGTTTACCGTTCATTAAATATGAAATATTGAACCTGAAGTTTACCCTAAGTAATGAGTATATTCCACTCATGATAATTTGATACCTTAAAATTAGACATAATGGACTGCTCCGCTTGCCATTAGCCTAGAATCATTTCATCTTTTTGAAACAATTCTGATATCCTAATCATAACTGGAACCTTTTTGACGATAATCAATATAGAATAGTTACACCTTTAATATTTCATATGCAATAATATACAGAACCCAATACTACTGATCCTCACACAATGACTAATTCCTATTCACACAGTTACTCATAATTGCTATTAAACCTTCAAATAAACGCTATTTGATTTGTAAACCTTCTAACTTTCCATCCCTAAGAATAGTATTCCTACTACCCTATTACTGTGTTTGACTCTATACCTAAGCCTACCTACCACTAAACTCTAAACTACTGTAGGCAAAACTCCCATCATTACTTTATTAACGTTATGTGTTGTGTAGTGTATGTTCTAGCTAGGGACCTAAGCTGTACAACGTTCGGAAGGCTAGTCCGAGAATGCAATCTAGAGCCTGTGTAATGTACATTTCACAACATGTCCGTGGACTAAAGGGTTCTGTGAAATGCACGCCCTATTTTTATAACATATAAATATATATTCAATAAAAGACCAAGCCTTAAGCACACACGAGACATCAACGAGTGGATAACAATCCTAGCGATCGACTTATGGGAAATGGCGATCTTCTCGCTTCAGTCTGAGACCAGTAAGAGGCCCATCAAAGATAGGCTACACCATCTGTGTAGGTAAAAAGATGGTGCCAGGCTTCTCTTAAACCTGGACCTACTACTAACAGGATCCCGAAGTGTACTTCCTTGACACCGTTAGGTGAAATGCACTTTGTTAAGTTGACCATGCAACTAGGACATTGATCTGGTTCGAAATCATAATAAAATCATCTAAAATAAACCCGAAATGTAATAGAAAACTAAGCGAAATATTTCACTACTATGCAACATACTTGCACAATACTGAACCTTAGAAAACTCAGAATCTAATAAGTGGTGGAATAGTTCAATACTACGCAAAGCAATCGCACAATATTGAACCTTCCCGCCACAACAATAGTGTATCTACGATTGTTTACGTTACGAATTTAAGCTCGACCCAGAGTCAATGACAATCCGACAGCTCGCTAGAGAAAGAATGCATACGTCTACCCGGTGCGCCGTTTTTATATACACTAAAAGGTATGAATTACTTGAAACGCATAATTCGCTCGATTTACTCGATTCGCTTGACGTAAACGAAATAATACCTTACCATTATTAAGTTAAGGTTCGTTTTCAATCGTGCTCGTACGTGCTTACTCCCTATTAGAACCAATCTTACTCATTGCGTAGTGTGCGCGACAGCGTCATAGCGACAACACGTACCTAGTTTACTGAGAAACATGAAAATATTACGTTTTGTTACGCACAAAACGTTGATTTAAGTATGCATAATAGTAGTATATATATATATATATATATATAAGTAGTATAATTTCGATTCATATCCAATGATGATGACGATTAATCTATTAATCCCTATTTTATTGTATTATACCTTCATTTAGCATTCATTAAAGACCATAATAAAGCCATAGGCATAGTTCTAGTTACACTGTTCATGAACCTTGGCAAGCCTGTGTTTGGTTGAAATGTCTCCTTCTCACGATAGGAAATCTAATTTAAAGATTAATGTATTATTATGGCATTTCAACTGGAATACGTTTGATGGACGTTCATGAATAAGGATAATAGGGAGTACTTTTTAGCGGTATACTCTTGCTTGCCAGAATTTCATTTGCCCGAATTTTATCTGCCATAATATTCAACTGCCATAATGTTGTTTTCTATAATTTTGTATGCCATAGTCATTGTTTACCATATTAATTATATGCCAGAATCTTTGTTTTCCATAATATCAATATCAATAATCTCATTTTCCATAATCATTGTAATCCATAACTATCACATGCCATAATGACATTTGCCAGCCAACTCAACATCCATAATATTCATAGGTAATAAAGTCGGTACGTATTGCAATAAAAAAATTAAAAAAAAAAAAAACCTCCAACCCATCCGCGATCCGAGTTGGTTTTGCCACTAAGTAAAAATAAACTTTTCTCTGAGATTACCCAATGCCAAGATAGTGGTGTATCGTAGGCAGTAGGGAACAGGGGCTTAGTGGCAAAACCGACTCGGATCGCGGATAAGTTAGAAGACGGAAGCGGGAGCTTTGCTCCCGCTTTCGTCTTCGAGGTTATTTTTTTTACAGAAGAGCGAAAAAACTAACAAACTAACTAAGATGAATCCGAATGCATGTTCTTATGGCGTTTAAATATTCTATTAAATAATATTATTGCAAACAATAATCTGGAAAACAATACGTATGGCATTCGTATCATTATGACATTCAATATTCGTGTAAACAAGAGTATGTCAATTAACTATTATGGTAAACGAAACATTCGGGCAAATGAAATTCGGGCAAGCGATGTTCGGGCAAATGATTATTATAGTATATGAATGTCGGGCAAAAAATAGACAACCTTTTTTAGCCCTCTCATATGTTTGCAGTGCCCTTGCAGGGCGTCACATGTATACCTTTACTGTTTTTCACCATCTATAACCTGTAATGTGACACGCAATAAACATTTCTATTTCTATTTCTAAGTTTTTCAAACAAGGTACGAGTTCGAATACGCGACCTACAGTTTGAAAGTCGCTCGCCTTACCGCTCGGCTACAGACACTGTAGTTATCTACTTAGTATCAAAAAGAAAGAGAAAAAACATTAATTTTGCTATTCTTCTTTATAAACGTACTCGTCGAATAGACGTAGTAAGTAAACATTAAAGAGCAAACATTGTGAGTAACTCCCACTTTAAAGCAAAGACAAGTTTATCACGTTCCGGGCAAGACTCGGGCAACTAAACAATGAATTTATTTGTTCTGTTTTGTTTCAGTAGAGTTGGATTTCACACATTTCTAACGAGTCTGTTGTTGTTTGAAGTTGTTGCAGCATTCATAGTTTATCTAACACTGCGGAGGGGCCCGCAGCGATATGGTTGCCCCCCTCCCCCGTGTTGTGTTGTATGAGACATACATATACTGTTACTAACATAGAGTTAAAGACTTCGGCGGTCGGATAGCACCTTATGGTCGCCTATCCACCGGCCAGCCATAACTCGACGTCACAGCCTTCGGGCTACGGCTAGCAACAAGTTCAAAAAAAAAAAAAAAGAGTTAAGGACCTTTGTTACAATTTCATACGCTATTAGGCATTTCTGAAATACATGATTTATTATATCTATACTAATCTACACTAATAAAGAGGAGGAGGAAAGAAAGATGGTCGAAGACGGACCCTTGTTGGACCTGTTGTATGGCAAATCACGTAAATTGCAAATTTTACTCTTGGCCGATAAAAATATACATAGTTTTTTGAAACTTTCAAGCCTTATACTTTTTTATTGCGTGAATATTGTAATTTACACTTTATTACAATAGTTTGATGGTTTGCTCTCAGTATTACAGTAACACTACGTTATAAATTTCCACACGAAGAACGTACCTACGCAATTGGTTCAGTCTCGCCCATCACCAAAAAGTGATAATGTAAACACAAGATTGTTAAATTATGACATTAAGCATGATACACAAACAACCATTTCATATTGTTAAGCCGACTTCAAAATAAACCTTATTACATCGTAATAAGGTAATAATGGATTCATTCGTCACTGTAGTTGACACATAATATATTTTTTCACCATGATTGCCTAAACCTGAAGGCTCTTGATTGATATATATATACTATTGGCTATATAAACTATCACGCGTCAAAATAAAAATAAAAATTGCGAAAGTTGAATCGAAAAAAAACTATTAATACGAGTATTATAGTTTAATTTGATACAGAGAACTGCGTTTGTTTCGCTCGCTCGTCCAATAAATGTTCTAAACTTATAGCAAATGGTAGCTCACAGGAAATGTGGAGTGACGAGACCGAATACACGAAAACTGTTGAATAATAAAACACAACAAGATTGGCTAGTTATAGTATCCGCAAAACCAAGTGACGAGTCAGGTCATATATCTTTGGATCATGCTATCTCTTTCGCACCTGCACTGCCTTATGGAGCGGGCCGTGCAACAAAAGTACTGATTTTAATTGCCTGACTCGCCACTTGGTTTTGCGGATAATATAGAGCGTTCGCAAGAATGGATTGAGAAAATATTTGTAGGGATGTTGGCTCTATGCCGAGCCGGGCTGTGTTCGTTCTAGATTTAAATAAGTCATCTCACTATTACAACCACCAATGTGCCTGCTCTTCTTGAGCCGAGCGGCATTGTCAGCGATGGCAAAAGACCTGCGGGTGTGTCTTTGGATCCGTGATCTTTCGATCTGAAACGTCGTAAATACGAGAATATAATTTTGTACCCTTCGACGCCGAGACCCTCGGTCCGTGGGGTCCCAGTGCGCATAAGTTATTTGCAGAAATTGCGAAACATCTGGTTGTTGTAACTGTTGACCGAAGAGGTGGCGCTTTCTCGCGCCACGTATCATTACAATTATTCAGCGAGGGAATGCCGCCAGCATCCTCGGTACAATGCCTCGAGTGCCTTTTTTAGGTTGAACTTAGTTTTAAATATATCATGTAAAATATGATCTTCAATAGTGACATTCGTGTGGGCTCGGTAACACACTACAATAGATGAATACGCGCCGGTCGCAGATAATAGGTACCATTCAGGCCACGAGTCAATTTGAGACGAAATGTATTTTAGATTTCATGAATACAAATAAGTTATTGACCTATTTCGCAAATAAGTCGTTTGAACACTTGCACCTGCTTACTTACTTAAGGCTTATTATTTTCGCGGCGACAGAAAAATTAAAGAGCAGCAAACTATTTGCAACTAAAATAATAACTTGTCAGCGATTAAATATTTTGGCAATCATTTATATTAAATGAGCTTTAAACTAAGGATATTTTAAAATTCAAATAATGGCAGCTACTTTAAGGTAGCAGAAATAATAAACAAGATTACTAAAATCATAGGCGAGGTACTATAAATAATGACTTGGCGACTAACCGACTCGGAACACGGATAGGTTAGAAGACGGAAGCGGCAGCTTTGCTGCCGCTTTCGTCTTCTAGGTTATTTTTTTTATAAATGAGCAGAAAACTTGTTTTTTTTATGACCTTGATTTATTTTATATGCAATCCATTGAACAATTAGAGTAGGCCATTTTCAACTTTTTATCCGCTGTCATGTTTCCGCTCAATTCAGTTAATTCAGTCGCCAAAACAATAACTCGATGCTAGTTTATATTGAAACAAAGCCGAAAATTGATTACTTAGCTGCTACTTTTTACTTTATACTAGTCTCCGCAATTAGTCGCCAACTTATTATTTTTGCTACCTCCTTTAATTTTTTATAAATCCCTAAATCAGATTAATTTGTCGCCGCGTTAAATACATGCCCTTACTTAACTCGTTTAGACAAGTACACGCAGCAGCATAAGTAGTTACGCTGATGAAATGCTCAAAATTTACTAGACAAGCATTCTCTTTTACTTAAGAAGTGTGTAGATAATTATGAACCGTCTGGACGCGTAGCTCCTTCTGAGGCTGACTGATCATAATTTTTCACGTAAAGGCGAGCGTGTGTTACAAATACGAATCAAACGATGCGAAGTCACTGATTAGGTCAAGTTAAGTCAGCGTATGCCATTTTGGGGTCTTTTTTTGGAAGGATTTAAACCCAACATGAAAAAAAAATACATTGGTATTTATTTATATACAAGCGAGCGAGACGAGACGTTTGCAACATGCATGTTCTCCCGGTTTTTGCCTTTTCTTCTTAATAGCCTGCCTTGAGCCTGTTTTCACAAATGTCGGCCTAAACTAAATAAGTATTATGTAAAAAAATTAGGTACAAGTTTTTATTGCCAACTGAAATTTTCTGTTTACCATCATCAACTACTAGTTGAGAAGATTCTGACGAGCCCAAACTCAACGGGGTTATGTCTGGTAAGTCCTGAATTCCCCTGGCCACCTTGTGTCTTCATCATCAAATCAGCTCGATGATGGTACCATAATTTGAATTGTCATCCGAACCATACTTAAACCTATAATTTCAGCTCAATCGGTTGAAGACATTGCTTCAAAATTGAGTTGCAAGATTACAGCCGAACATACATAGTTACCTACATATTATATTTACATTGCATAAAATCTTGTAATATATAATTCGTGTCATCGTACTCGTATTATCGGTATGCAGTGATCACACACTTGATTTTACACGAAAGAGAATGCAAGAACCAAGACAAGTGACGGATTACTTAGATAACTTCAATAGGTACTTTAATAACTAGGTTCAAAGTGAAAGTCGATTAGTAAAATATTATTACCTACTTACCTTCTATATAATATACTTACCTAACGTTAGAATTGTGACTTGTCTACATTTTTTCTTTTATATAGGATAAAAGGAAAATATTGTGCTATTTTTACTTATTTCGATTATTTAGTGCTTTTCAAACATAACAAAACTAATGCTTTTGCATTTTTAAATGGTTTTCCTTGAAATCACATGGCGATTTTCTCTGCTACCACAAATACATTGAATATTTACGTCCGTATTTTTAATTCTACTTAACCCTTGGATACGGTTTCGCTTAGTATACGCCTACGGACTGCCTACAGCCTGCATGCGTACAATTACCTCTCATTTTAAATACCCAAAGCAATTTTGTCTGTAACCGCGACGTTATTATAAAAACCTCATTCTTTTTTTAAATAACCCTCCTATACTATATCAAAACTCAAAGTGTTCACCAAATTAGCTGCGGTTCCGGCGTGCCTGAATCACTTTAAAGAGTTTCCTTTGATGGTATTATTTTTTTACAAAAAAAAGGGTGGGTAAGCTGTTCATCAATGGAACAACAGTATTCAAAGCATCCTTTACTCGTTCGATTTTAAAGTTTCGAGTCTGGTATTTTATTTTATGAAAAATTATGTTGCTATTTTGTGGATATTTTTCATTCAGGTATAATTTCACCACGAGTAGAATCCGCGACCTTCGCAATCTGTGCTCTGCTTTTTCCAACTGAACTATAGTGTGCCTACACGTAGCGGAGCATATTCCAACAAAATACACAATCATCAATAAATTTTTTAACTCGTTCCACTACGTCACAAAATTTTCCAAACACTTAACTTTTTTAACGATCCCTAACTACAAATTACTATGTTTAGGATCGTCAAAAAAGTTGCATCCCAGATAATTCAAAAGTATAAATATATTTGTTTTATTTGCTGTATATTTTTTGTATACACATCATCATCACATCATCAGCCTATATACGTGCCACTGCTGGGCACAGGCCTCCTCTCATGTATGAGAGGGAACGTGTTTTGTATACATTTTTCAAAAAAATCAATAGTTTATTATAATATCATTGTACAACCTTAAATCCACCAAGCGTTGACCTCCAAAAATTGTATCGCTATTTTACAGCTTCAACTTTAATAACATTTAAATAATCCATTTAATTCTGAGGTCGCGTTTCTCCCGTAATTATATTTAAATTTTAATTAAGGGCCCAGCCGATGTAGCAGATGTCCGTAACCGATGTTGATTATTAGATGTATAAAATATTGCGTTGTGGTTTATTGATAAGAAGTTTTTCTAATGAATCGTCAAGGTTTATCAAGTTAAGTGGCGTTATTGAATTGTATCTTTTAATTATGTTTTTGACCAATTTATATAATTTTGGCTGAGATATTTGTTTTTCCATTCATCAGTATCTAAGTTTCAATATGTATGACTCGAAGGGAGCATTTTCTCGTATTTTTTAATGAATTGATATTGAGGTAGTAGTTACTTCCTGTCTAAAAATAGCAATAATTTATCTTAATGTTAGCACTTGAGGGCCTTCAGTATTGAGGGAACGATGATATGTTACAGCCATATAGAGGACACGGCGCGGTGTTAAGTCATCCTTAGCTCAAATGCCAATCGAACGGGAACGGGAATGTCATTTTGTGTGTTACTTTATTACACTTTTAACAAGAAACATTATAAACGATATAATACAGATAACAAATATAATGGTAAATTATCCGTCATCGTCTGTAACCCAGAGCAAGACTTGAACTTGCGACCTCTGTATTGCCGGTACAGTGCTCTCACCTCTGTGCTACCCAGACATTGACTGGTGTAGCGATTATTATAATATATTTATGTGCTTCGCAAAATTGTCACGAAACAAAAAAAGTTTCGTTAAGAAGTATATAATATAAATTATGGCGAACGCATCCCCTTCTCTTTCCTTCTTTTTTGGTTATACACTTCGCGTGCCAATTTTATTTCAAACGTTTGCGTGTGCTCACATACATGCGCATTTGCGTGCAAATAATTAATACATATAAAAGCAGAGTAAACGCTTGTATACATTTTTTAAATTACGTTATTTGTTTACTGGACCCCGAACTCCTTTAGGGGCGTTAGCGGGAATAACGCTAAAAGAGGATGACTTTATTTGTTTACTGTAAACGCAAGGATCCTAAAAATGCCCGATAAATCGGAGTAAAATCCCGAAGACCTTATTAAAAAGCTAATATAAATTTCTTCTACCTTTTGTCTTTTCCAAAGTGCGATCGAGAAATTCAATGAATTATAACGGCTGTTCAAGATCCGAAGATGAAATTAAATGGAACGAATTAAGAATTGCAACTTTACTTCCTGCTGCGACTCACATTTCTGTCTCGAAGTTTTAATTGCCCTCCATCGTCCGACTTGAGAAATTAATATCTTTGCAGAGCCCTAATTCTATATATTGTTCGCGAGTGTGCGATGAATTTATGCCTTCATTTTGGGTATTTCCATTCTGAGACGTACGGTTTAGCTTAACTTAAATAAAGTTAACATATCTATGTCACGTCTAACCTGCCAGTTTTGTGACGAAACCTATGTTTTCGACGTTGACCGCTAGAGTTGTAATTACGTCGTAACTTCTGAAAATCGGCAGCTTGCTTTCATGTAACAATACAAAAATTCATAAATTCACGTCTAAATTTCCAAAAAGGGTAGAAAGAGCACATTAAACTTTTGTCATAGTGCCACTTAGTACAAATGTGGGTATAAGATTCATAAAATGTGATATCGCAGTGATAGGTTGCTATCCCAACGCCTACAAGACACCTCAACCCTGTTCCTTAGTATGGCTTACGACAACTACAGGAAGGAAGGGGGTGATGCTATTAATTAACGAGTAAGTATTTTCTAACAAGTTGTCATTAAATATGCTATTAGGTAATTTTATTATCATGCCTGATAACTTACTATAAATTGATAATTATAAAAGACAATGAAAACAACCGTATAAAGGTATATCGTATTCGTCGTTTAAAAGTAATTAAATTTTTCCCAAAAATAATATGGCGTTGAATTTTAGAAAAAGATTGATTACTCTTCAATATCTATTATTGTTTGACTAGGACACTGATTAATCGGAATAATTTTGCTATGTGTTTGCAATTACAGATACACTATCTGTTGCGTTTTAAAGTATTAATAATACCTTCAAAGTTACTACTCCTCTCCTAAAAGTATCTAGCAGATGAAGCCAAATGATATATGAATACAGCAAAATAAAATTATCCTAATTACCTTTGCCCCATCACCACATTTTCTGGCCGCATTTAAATAAGTTCTCCGTAAAAGTTCCAGTGACTAGCTGTCGTTTAATTGCTAAACTTGATATTGCACCTCGTTAAATCTACATCGCCTACCCTCATTACCCACACAATAGGGACGTGGCAAAGCCTGCAAAACGAACGCTTGCGTTACAATACAGCCTCGAGTGTAATAAATTGCCGCACCTCGGGTCACTTTACGATGTGTGCATAATGTGGGGAGTTGTTCGCTGTTGTTACTGCAGTAAAGAGTTAGCTTACTGTGTTGTAATAATATATTTTACGTCACACCTGGCCATAATGCGAGTTTTACTGCACGCTGCGCGTACGGGAAAACTCGCATTATGGCTAGGTGAAGACGTAAAATTTTGTACTCAACACGGGCGGTAATTCGTAAAGCCCAGAGCGCATAATTATGGCCCTCACCTTCGGTTCGGGCCACAAACACCTCCGATCTGGGGCATTCACGAATTCACCGCCCTAGTTACGTAATGTACTATTACGTGACACCTGACTGTACAGTGGTAACGAAAAATGAATCCCTAGAAATCAAATTTATATTTTTTAATTCTTAAAAAATATCTGACAGAAAACTTGGCTGTTCACAAATATTTTCAAGGTGAAAATTGTATTGATTGTGATCTGCATGCAATTCGTCAGTACAACTCGTTTGACAGTTGGATCAGGAGCGCAAGTTCTTCGGGGTGCTATGTCGGGTTCGGGGCGCTATGTCGGGTAACCTCCACGTATGTCCGGGCTCTTCCAATCCCTCTGGATCCTCGCGGATCCGCAGGGAAGGGAAGCGTCCTGGTAGGTGCGCCCTGGAGGCTACGGTAAGTGATCCTGTCCGGGGATCACTTGCCGGAGCTACCAATAACTCGACACGGGGGGGAGATCACATGGCTGCTCCTAGCATGCCTCAGCTCATCTGAGGTGGCAGTGGATGCAGCCATCTTGTGGTCAAAGGGGGAGAAGCTTTCTTCATGTCCCTCTGATCAGCAGAGGGCATTGGAGATGAGCTCGGGGCGCTGTTGTGCGCCAGCAGGGGGAGTGACGGGCTCGCCTGGCTTCGGTGTCGTCGTCGGGTGGGCAGACTACGGTCGCCGTCCTCAAACTCGTTTCCCTAAATGATGAGGTGTCGTGGACATGTCTCGCGGCCTCTGACAGGACCGAGGATCTTGCCTTAGCCGGCCGGGTCAAGAGGAGACAACCTCAATAAAAACTATAGGTTAAGCTAGTTTTAAGCATCCCGTGATACCGCCCGACCTCACGGTGTAAGTAGGGTTACCCAGGCACAGGGGGCACTGCCTGGGTGGACTGTTTTTTCCCCCATTCTCGTGGGAACAAAAATAGAGTCTTTAAAAAACCAACACGATGACCATGGCATGAAAACGGACAACCGAGTAGATTTAAGAGTGGATAGTGGTGACGAGGAGGCGATCTTCCGCCCCCGCCTATCCCTGGCACGGTCACCAGTGTGGAGAGAGGACGGCCCACACATTGACATCAATGCGGCCGCGTTCCAGATCATGCCGAGGGGCCATGCGGGCGGTTCGGCTCGTACCGTGAGTGACGCCTGCCCGTTGGCGCCGCCGCTCGAGGGAGGGCGGGAGGCCCGGTTCGAGAGGGCGCCTGTCGTGGCTCTGACCTGTCTCAAGGAGGGAGCGGGCAGTGGGACTCCCGGGGAGTCGGACGAGACAATGTACACTGTCCAGTCCGACTCGTCTGCCGGCGCCGCTGCCGCCGACGCCGGAGTTGGTGCCGGCGTGGATGATCAGGGGCCATCCTCCGGCAGTGAAGCCGGGAATCCGCAGCCCCCTATGAGAAGGGTCAGGCCTGGGAGACGAGCGCGTCCACCCGCGCTCACCCTTTTCAGGTTTGGCGTGACGAGGAAATCCTCCGTGGACTCATCGGCGCCCCAGTCGGAACCGGAGGACTCGCCGGGCCCGCTGGTGAGCGGAAAGCTCCGGCAGGAGGGTGAGGAGGGCCTCGGTCAGTCCGCGGCGGGTAGTGGCTCGCCTCCGGTTGCGGCAGGGGGCGCCTTGACCCCAGTGGAAGCGGAAAGGGGTTCCCAAACCCTCGGCGCTCTCACGCGCGACCAGGCACCGAGGGCGCCACGAAAGAAACGTCGCCTCCAGGAAGATGAGGATAAATCCAGCCAGTCCACGGCAAGTGGCAACTCTTCTCCGGGGTGGTGGCGTAAGGGCCGCTCGCCCGCGGGACTGGCGAAGCAACGGAGCCAAGAAAAACAGGCAGAGCTGGAGGATGAACTGGCCGCCTACGACCTGTCGGTGGAGGCAGCGGCAAAAGAAAGGCAGTCCCTCCTCTTGAACCGACAACAGTTGGGCGAAACACAGTTCATCAAACAAAGTTCAGCCGCCATGGCTGCCGAAGTGGAAGAAGCCCTAGAAGCGGCGAACAAAGTCATCCAGAAGTCGAGAAATATGAAGGGCACAAGCGTTAAAGCCCTGAAAACAGTGCTCGCGACCGTGAAGCGAAATTTCACCGAGCTACGGTCCCTAACCGTGACCGAGGAGGTTGCGCGCCTGGAAGCGGCAAATGCCCAACTGTCATGGCAAGTGGCGGAGCTTCGCAAAGAGGTAGCTGAACTGCGTGTTCAGCCTCCGGGAGCGACCCAAAGCGAACTCAGGAAGCTAGTCGAAGAGGTCTCGCGCTCCAACCGGGAACAGCTCAGCACCATGCTCAACGCCCGGTTGGAGGACATTGAATGCCGAATCCCTCCGGAGACACGTGTACGGCCTACGTCGTCCGCCAAAGGACAGGTAGGAAGAAAACCCGGAAAAGAAGGGCCGTCTGGCCAAGTCGCAATTAATGGCCAACCGGGACAAACTGGGCAAAACTCCCCGACCGCCCCCGTTCCCACTCCCGGGCCGGCCCCAGTTCCAGCTGTGAGACGGGGCCCCCCGAACATGACCGAGGAGCCGGCCAAGGGGAAAGGGAAGGGGAAAGGGAAGGGGAAGGGAAAGGGGAAGAAGTCGGTGACCAGTGCTGGAGCGGAAACTGCTCCTCCCGTGACACCGGCTCCTTTGCCACAACCCCCAGCACCCGCATCGATGGACCAGCCCTGGAAAGTAAGAGGGGCACGTAAAAAGGCTGCGAAGACCAAAACTCAGGCGCCAGCTGAAACCGGTGCACAATCAGCAAGGGAACCGCAAAGAAAGGGGCAGCCTAAATCGGGCGGTCGCAGGCTCCGCCCCCCGCGGTCTGCAGCAGTAGTGCTGACGCTGCTGCCTGAGACGGTAGCCGAAGGAGCTACTTACGCCAAAGTCCTTGCGGAGGCAAAGGAAAAGGTGGACCTTGCCGATCTAGGTATCACAAACCTACGCTTCCGGCGAGCCGTCACAGGTGCACGGATTCTGGAGTTGCCGGGAGCCAACAGCGGTGAAAAAGCTGATAAGCTGGCAAAAGAACTAGCCGCAAAGCTGGGGGCGGGGGTTCGGGTCTCCAGACCGACTAAGTGCGCGGAGTTACGCCTGTCTCACTTGGACGACTCGGTGACTCCTGCGGAGGTGGTTGCTGCCGTAGTAAGGGCTGGCGGCTGTTCCGAGGACCAGGTGAAAGCTGGTGATATCCGTCGGGATTATTTCGGCCTCGGTACGCTATGGGTGCGCTGCCCAGTTGCGGCGACGAAAAAGGTGGCCGATGGTGGTCGATTCCTGGTGGGATGGTCCTCGGCTCAGGTCAAACTACTTGAGCCGAGGAAAATGAGATGTTTCCGGTGCCTGGAGAATGGGCACGTTAGGGCACAGTGCCAGGCGCAGACGGATCGTAGCGAGCTACGATCGTATACTAGCGTATGCTACCGCTGCAGTCAGCCCGGCCACAAGTCGGCACAGTGCACGGCCGCACCTCATTGCGTGCTGTGTAATACTGCGGGCAAATCGGCAGAGCACGTAATGGGGTCCAAGCCTTGCTCCGCACCACGCCCGAGAAGAGCGAAGAGAACTGCTGATGGCCCCCGGGCCCCCTCACAGCCTTCCCAGCCAGCCTCAGCAACACCTGAGGCTTCCTGCGAGGCGGCGGAGCAGATGACCGTAGAATAATGGACACTCGCTTTCTCCAGGCGAACATCAACCACTGCGCCAGGGCCCAGGACCTGCTAACTCAAAGCCTGGCGGAGTGGCTGATTGGGGTGGCTGTCGTCGCCGAGCCCTACTCGGTTCCTCCCAGGGACAACTGGGTCGGGGACCTGGATGGCTTGGTGGCGATTGTCACCAATTCATCTGCTGGCTCCTCACCGCCGCAAAGAGTGGAAAGGGGCCACGGATATGTTGCAGCGTGGATCGGTGATGTAATGATTGTAGGAGCTTACTTCTCTCCGAACCGACAGCTGGCTGAATTCGAGCGGTTTCTGGCGGAGATCGGCACTATGATCAGCAGGAGTCGCCCAGGCATGGTCCTCGTGGCCGGGGATCTCAACGCTAAATGCACGGCGTGGGGATCCCCGGCGACGGACGCCCGCGGGGCGGAGCTGGAGGAGTGGGCGGTCGCCACCGGACTGATTGTCCTCAACCGAGGGTCGACCAACACATGCGTGCGGCAACAGGGTGGCTCCATTGTGGACGTCACGTTCGCCAACGCCGCCCTGGCGCGCCTTGTGCGGGGCTGGGAGGTTCTGGAGGAAGTTGAGACCTTATCGGACCACCGATATATTCGGTTCGAGGTCTCAACTCTCCCGACTACCCCGAGAGGCCCAAGTCGGCCCTTGAGAGGGGACGGCCCGCGGTGGTCACTCAAACGCCTGGACAGGGATTTGATGGTGGAGGCAGCCTTGGTGCAGGCTTGGCTGCCGGGCCCCGGAGGTCCTATGGACGTTAATGCGGAGGCGGAAAACATGGGCGGTATCATGGTAGGGGTGTGCGACGCAGCCATGCCTCGTGTCGGTCCGATTCCCCCTAGGCGCAGAGTGTACTGGTGGTCTCAAGAACTCGCGCAGCTACGCGAGTCTTGCGTAGCTGCAAGACGCGAGTACACTCGCAGCCGGAGGCGGCGGATCCGAGACGTGCCAGGAGAGGAGCGCCTTTATGCCGCATACTATGAGGCCGTCAAGCTGCTACAGGGGGCAATCGCCAGGGCAAAAGACTTGGCTGAACAGGAGATGCTGGAGACGCTTAACAGCGACCCGTGGGGGAGACCCTACAGGATGGTGAGACGCAAGCTTCGCCCCTGGACTCCTCCACTTACGCAGAGTCTCCAGCCGCAGCTCCTCGAACAAGTGGTGGACGGCCTGTTCCCGACAAGGGGAGCGCACATACCCCCACCTATGATCCCGCCCAGGGGGAGTGAGGCCGACACAGGCGATGCACCGGAGGTAACGGAGGGTGAACTGGGCGCAGCGGTATTACGGCTCCGAGCCAAAAATACTGCTCCCGGTCCTGACGGAGTTCCCGGAAGAGCCTGGGTTTTGGCCCTGGGCCCACTAAAGGCACGACTGAGTGCGCTATTCAGCGCATGCCTGGCGCAGGGACAGTTTCCCCGTGCGTGGAAAGCCGGTAAACTGGTCCTTCTGCGTAAGGAGGGGCGACCCGCAGACTCGCCCTCGGCCTACAGGCCTATAGTGCTGTTGGACAAGGCCAGCAAACTGCTCGAACGCGTGGTGGCCGCTCGCCTGAACCGGCATCTGGAAGGGATAGGGCCGGACCTCAGCGACCACCAGTTCGGATTTCGCCGGGGCAGGTCCACCATTGACGCCATAGCGCGCGTGAGGACCCTGGCGGAGGAAGCAGTGGCCCAGGGAGAGGTAGTATTGGCGGTGTCCCTTGACATCGCCAACGCGTTCAACTCCCTCCCCTGGGCCTGCATCACGGCGGCACTGAGGCACCATGCCGTGTCCGAGTACCTCCGGAAGACGGTAGAGGACTATCTCTCCGATAGAGCCGTCAGGTACCCTACGCGCGAGGAGTGGCAGGAGAAGAGGCTGTCGTGCGGTGTTCCACAAGGGTCGGTCCTTGGCCCGCTCCTGTGGAACATCGGGTACGACTGGGTGCTGAGAGGACGCAATTTGCCAGGTGTCAAGGTGACGTGCTACGCCGATGACACCTTGGTGACGGCACGCGGGAGCACGTTCCAGGAGGCATCGATCCGGGCCACGGCAGGCGTGGCAACGGTGGTGGCCCGCATCAGAAGGTTTATCCGGCCCGTCCTTGAGAGATGGGTCGGAAGAAACGGGGGGTTTCTCTCCTTCCACCTTGTGCAGATCCTGTCAGGGCACGGCTGCTTTGGGAGATATCTGTGCAGGGTGGCGGGACGGGAACCGACAATGGAATGCCACGCGTGCGGTGATGCCGAGGATACGGCCCAACACACGCTGGCAGTGTGCCCAACTTGGGCGGAACAGAGGGCCGCTCTCGTGGCTGTAGTGGGGCACGACCTGTCTCTGCCTGCCGTGGTCGAAGCCATGGTTGGCGGCGACAGGTCATGGAAAGCGGTGGCCTCCTTCTGTGAGGATGTGATGGCACAGAAGGAGGCGGCGGAGCGTGGAAGGGAGGAGGATCCGGCCTCCCAACCAATGCGCCGCAAACGTGTGGGGCGACGGCGGTTGGCCTACGACCGCCGAATTCCCCCTTAAGGGCACCCGTGGGCGGTAGGCACGGGGACGCTTGTCGCCTACATGAAGGTTCCCCGAGTCGCGGGCATGCCATTGGCACGCCCTTTGAGAAGAAGCGGGAGGTATAAAGTCCACCCGGAGACGAGTCCGGAGCTCCGGACAGCCGCTGGCGAGGTTGTGGTAGAGTACTTGAGTTCCCACGACCTCGCCTTACAGCGTGGAGGCGGCAGATAGAGGGGTTTTTAGTGGGTAAACCGCAGGTCTTATTAGCCGACAAGGGAGTCCCACATAACCACCAGGGTCCGTCCCCGCACCCTGGTGGTATGCGTAATGCATTTTCCCCTCTTAAAAAAAAAAAAAAAAAAAAAAAAAAAAAAAAAAAAAAAAAAAAAAAAAAAAAAAAAAAAAAAAAAAAAAGAGCGCAAGTTCAGAAAACGACGATTTTTTATCGCTAACTTATCCCACCTATTACAAGTCTTGTACCTGTTACATACAAATGTCGTGTCTTCTCTTCTTCAGCTTTTTATTTTTTCCTCTGTATTTTGGCATTACGAATTTTTATCGCTAACTTGTCGCACCTATTACAAGACTTGTAAAAGTTAACGATAAAAATTCGTCGTTGTCTGGCGACATGTTGCGTTTCGGATCCCACTGTCAAACGAGTTGTACTGACGAATTGCATGCACATCACAATCAATACAATTTGGATCATGGAAATATTTATGAACAGCCAAGTTTTCTGTCGGATATTATTTTTTTTAAGAATAAAAAAAATATAAATTCAAGGATATTTTAAGCTTTTTGTAATATTGCCAACTTTAAGGTACCTAGTATGCGTTTAATGTTTAATTGTTTTAGACTAAAATAAAAGGTTACTATATATTTTGGATTTCTTACGCTTCGCTTTGTTTAATAGAAAAATATTCAGACATACCTGGATCATTATTTGCAAGAAAACATGCATATATGATTAATAGGAAAAACGTTTCAAACATAAATGGATCATTATTTGCAAAAACAAAAGTATCATAATATGGGATTTGAAAAGTGTTTCAAAACGCACGGAACATTATAAGCAGAAGCACAAATGTCAAATAGATTGTACAAGAACGTTCCAACATAACATGAAACATTTTGTATAAAATCAAAAGTATAGTATGCGTTATATTAAAATGTTCCAAGATGATAGAGACATTATAACATTTTTTTAAAATGTAAAGTGATTGTGAAAAACGTTTCACTTTGCATGTCACGTTCTATTTATTTTATGGGTATCCGTGTAAATTAAAAACGTGGGTTGGAACATAAAGGTCAAATATTAGTTTAAAAACTAAGCTAGGATGACTGGTACCTTTGTGCTTATATCATGTAGTATGTCAAAAAAGGTACACTGGTTGTGTTATCTTAATTTTAGGTGACTGGTTGGTTGGAACGTTAGTGCATAACTACGTCCAATTATTAAAATTATATTACCTTAAATACTATACTTACTAGATGACATATCAACATAGCACACACGTAGAAAGCATCCAACACTCAGAAACAATGTGTGAGCTCACCCCGTAATTAAATGCCCTTACCGGGATTCAAACCTGCTCTCCGACATCGTAGGTAAGCTATGGAGTTTCTAGGTGAAAAAATAATTTTATCAAGAAGAACATTTAATTCAGGAGGCGTAGCACGGTTGCCATTTTATTACTTATCGCTGTGGATAAGACATCCGTCACGTTCTGACTAGTATGATAGTGTGAGAGTGACGGGTGTCTTTTATCCACAACGATAAGTGATAAAATGGTAACCGTGCTACGCGTGCAGGACATGTTTATCCTTTATTACAGATGGTTACATAAATTTAGAATTAATTGGTTGATGTAGTTAAGCGTATTATTTGTATAATTTATTTATTTCGACTACGTCACGTAATTGAAGCATACATTTTAAGGGTAATACTTGTGACGTAGTGGAAAGGTTATTAATTAAATTCATAATTTCATTTATGCCATTAATGCCATTATACATAATGTAACGTGTGCCGTAATCATCACTTGCCCTTATTCATTTTTCTCTGAAACTGACAAGTTTTCAGGATTTTTATAAAACAATCCAAAGGCATGGTAGTGGAACGAATTCGATATCACGAATAATATTTCATAACAACGTGTCAGCCTTATTTCAAAAAATGATACGTTATTAAGAAGTTTGATTAGTGTTTATTATAAGTTTACCTGTATGGTTGTTTTCGTGATGTAGTGGACCTAATTAAATTCACTAATAAAAGTTATTAACAAGGTCACTTTTTTCGTCATCATCATCATTAATTTAAGAGTTATCCTCTTGTCGGTGGAGTATTTTCCATTTCTCTCTGTCGTACGCCAGCCCTTTGATTTGTTGATACGACACGACACCAGCTTTTTCCTTTATTTGGTCTATATAACTGCGTCGTGGTCTTCCCCTGCTCCTCCTTCCTTCTATCTTTCCTTCCATTATGGTTTTAAGGAAGTTGTCGTGCCGTATCAAATGACCAATCATTTTCCCCCTTCTAAAAGTAGGATTTTTAATTAGGCGAACTAACTTGACAGTTCATTGCACACGAATGTTGCTACAGTTTCGCTAGTGCTGTTAATGTCGATATTTAAAAAATACAGTTCATACAAGAGGTTAAGTAAAAGCAGTTTGTATACTAGTGTTGTCATCATTCTTGTACTTGTGTAAAAGTTATGTAAATAATAGCTTGATAGAAATTTGGTTTCTAAAGAGATCTTTGGGCTATTGTTGTATTATTTGCCAATACGAATAAGATTTATATAGTCTGATCCACCATCCGTGACACTGGAAGGCAGCTGAGATACTAATTCTATTTATTTCTTACATTCGTTTTCTACTACTGACACGGTTGGTGGGCGGACTATGCAAGGTAGGTTCCTACTTTATGAATTCAAATTCCTAATTAAACTGTAAAAATAAATATGTAGATTCTGGTAAAGTTATCAACATCATCATCATATCAGCCGAAAGACGTCCACTGCTGGACATAGGCCTCCCCCAAAGAGTGCCAAAGTGACCAGTCCTGCGCCACCCGAATCCAGCCAACTCCAGTTAAGTTATCAACATAAAATAGATATATTATTCAACAATGTATACCTACAAGATGTCTAAAACATGATTATTTTCAAAAACTATAATTGAAGGAAAGATAGAGGGAAGCAGAGGCAGGGGAAGACCAAGACGTGCGTTTATTGACCAAGCTAAAGAGAAAGTTAATGTAATGTCGTATCAAGAGCTCAAAACAGTGGCTGAGACAAGAACAGAGTCTCGATTACTCCACCGACAAGAGCCCGGCTCTTAAATTTACATTGACGACGAGGACGACGAAATTCTTTTATTTTTTACTAAACCTAAATAGAAGTGCATTCGTTTTGCATTGCATACCAAATTTTAGGCGTAAGTTGTAAATGTCCGATTTACACCGTTTATCTCTTTTTATCCCTAATGAGAGTTATCACGACTTATGATTACTTGATAAAATACAATTGAATTAGATGTATAGTAGGTACAACGTTATATCGACATATTTGTATCGACATAAACCTATCACTATTTATTTTTTCCTATGTCTGACAACATTTTCAGCTGTCAAGTTAGTTCGCCTAATAAAAAATCCGACTGTTGTAGTGCTGATGGTGTTCAAAATCGATCTCTTCTCTTTTACCCTTCTCAACACGTCCTCATTTGTAACTCTATCAGTCCAGGAGTGCGATTTTTGAATCTCACTGGTGATATCAAAGTCACCGGTGACTAAAATTATCACCGATGACTTTTATGTCACCATTTTCCTAAAGCCGTATTTTTGAAAGTCACACGCGTTTACCAACATGCAGAAATTTTACAATGGCAGTCAGAGACAATCTTCCCGTTACGTTCCTTTTCACGCAGATGTTGTCCTTGATACCGGTTTTTATTTTCTCATACTATAACTTAAAACAGATTCAAACGTAAAATGTAGCGTATGGATTCGAACCGGCGACCACAGGCATTCATGGCCCGTCGCTACTAACCAACTGAGCTATCGGAACAATCTGGTTCGGGCACCAAATCCGACGCGTAGCGACGGGCCATGAATGCTGTGGTCGCCGGTTCGAATCCGGCTCGGAGCATTAAATTTTTCAATTTTTCCTTTAATTTTAATTTTTTTTTTAGCAGCGTTACTGCTTAAAAAATAAATATTAAAGTAGCGTATGTGTCAGTATCATGTAAACGAAAATTAAAGTTTTTAAAAATTCTTGGCAGATGTCACATACGTCAACTGTCAAAAACAATCACATGGTGATTTCAATTACAAGTGGGTAGGGGCACTCGTAAATCGATATCATAGGTATGACAAATGTAAGTCACCGATGAGTTTCAAAAATTCATCCCCAGCTTATACCTACCTTCCATCCGTCTCCAGCACCACATGTCAAACGCTTCCACTTTTTTCGTAAACGCTCGTATGATGGATATTTGGAATAATCTAAAAAATTGGTTTTGAATAATAACTGTCGATGCAACCTTGAATTCACAATATTCCCTCGCCACGTATCCTTCAGCTTCCAAAGGCGCCGTTAGTTATAAATACGAGCTCAATATAGTTTAGAGATTCAATTTTGAACCACAATAGGGCATTATTTGCGGTCAGACGTGGTTTGCGGTGTGCCCCACAAATCAGACGTATTGTGTCCGTCGACATCTATTATGACTCATTGGAGCGTATTGTGTCTCAGGTTTGGTGAGGTTTAACTTTCTGATCTACTGTTAGAATCTTTATCGCAGAAGCTTGGGCCCGAGAGAGTTTAGTGTATCGAAGTTAAAAATAAGCCTTTAACGCTTCTATAACTCATTCCATATGACATTAGATTTTTTAAAGGACACGTCTACGTTTTCTCGTTTATCTGAGATCATCATTATTATCCTCTAAGCGTCATTCCCGGTTGTGCCCCTAAAGGAGCTCGGGATCCGCTTTGACACCTAATCCCAAGATTTCGTTTATTTGGGATATCAAAGGGAAATACTGTATTGGCGTTACTTATTTAAATGATTAAGTGCTTTCAAACATAACAATATATTTTCCTTTGCGTTTCAGAATGGTTTTCCTCAAAATGGCATCGCGATTAACGCACAATTATTCTAATCTTATGAGGAAATAGGGTTTAAAAAGGTAGTCAGATTCAGATTCAGAATTTTATTCATAAAACACATTATTTTACATGTCAGGCAGGATACAGTATATAATAGTAGGTACATACGTTTTATTACATGTCAAGGTAGTTTTTAATTATAAATAGATATACAATATTTCAAAATTAATATATTCATTATTGTAAATGTCAGTCTAATTAAGGGTTATTAACTACTTATGCGTGGGTCAATAATACCTTATCATTAAATTCTTATCATTAAGTACAAGTAATGATTTCGTAGTCTGCTTTAACTAATATAATTGCAGATAATATAAGGTTGCGGAATGAACTCCGTGTCGAGGTTTTCCCGGGAGACTGCAGTATGGGGTTCTTCAGCAAGGAGTGTATAAATTCTTAAAGATGAAAGATGCGTAGCACCCCTGGAGTTGCACGCGTCTCTATGCTACGGAAATCACTTACCATCAGCTGGGCCATAAGCCTTGTTGCCACGGTCGTGGTATAAAAAATAATGGTACAATATTGAAATACTTTGATTATCACCGGTTTTAAAAGGAACCGTTAGACCCTATATTGGTTATTCATAAGAATAAAATTGAACAGAGTTACATTATGATCTGAAATTTGGTCGAATGCACTTTAATAACATCGGGCCTTGGTTAGAGTACTAAGAAATTGTCGGTAATCGTAAGACGTCTGTTAAACTCGTTTGTATAGGAAGGTTCACAGTTTTCGCCAGTTTCGTTATTCCTTGTTGACCACAAATTGTTAAAAAGATAGAGACTCAGATTCTCTTTAAACGTTAATATGCGTTCTGAGTTTAAGCCGCCAGAGACCTACTCCATTTGTCTATTTAGAAGTAAAACCTCATAGTCACTCGACTCGACCACGTTTCCGATATCCAATGTATCTAAGTGCCATTTGCGTAACGCTAGGTGCGGTACTCTCATTAATTGCACCATCTATTCAGGTTTGTCGGCGGTTGTGCCATGCATTACCTCGCCTCGCCTGGAGCGGTCGAATGCATAATGAAATAGACCAAAACACTGTTCACTTGTAGCTCATCGACGTATTGGCAACGAAGGGCTTCCTGATCGCTATTAGCGTTCGCACTGATGAGCCGCGTAAGCGCAGCGTTGTATTTTGGCGAAAAGATACGTAAGGCTCTTGCTTGTTTAGTTTGTCTCAGTTAAGATTACGAAAATGCACTTAACGTGGGAGGTTACAACTTCTTTTCTTTATAACTATGAAAGGACAATATCGCAAAGAGATGTCATGATGCTTACTGAAGTATGGTAGGAACGAGAACCCAGCTAACCTAGTTGAAGATATCGATTAAACAATAGATGTCGGAAATAGTTGGTTTTCAGTACTTTTCGTCATCTAAACTAAAACAAACATTAGTAGCAATTTTTTCGAAAAGGCATTTGGATTGTTTGTAGTACAAAATATAATACTTTTGAAGACATCAAGCCATCAAGAGGTGGCGTAAGAGTTGTGGTATTGTGTGCTGTAAAATGGCAACGTCAATTGCTAGAAAAGGCTCAATTGTTAGGGTTCTTTAATCAACACGGAATCCTTGTAGTTTCGCCATGTACGTATGGCCGTCCTTCCGTCCGGTGTCCTGCCGTTTGACCAAAAGTCATTTGGCAAAATTACACTTGACAAACAACGTTTAGTAAAAAAAATTTTCGCCAATTGATCATTTTACTAATAGTCATTTTACAAAAGACTCACTTTGCAAAATGATCAACAGTTAAATTTACATTTTATAAATAATTATTTGACAAAATAATCATTTAACAACTGAGTTATCAGACAAAACTACCTACTATTGGTCTAAAAATCGTACATCCAGACACAATGGAAAAACCCTAGGTATACTATGCGTCATGTAAAAAGGCAATTAGACTAATCATGGAGAAAACCTGGGTCTCCGTTAGGTACGCCGACGAGCGAAGCGAGGAGGAGTGTTAGGTTGAACTGCAAACACACAGCGCGCGAGCCGAGCGAGCGAAGCGAGCGTGCCGCGGCAGCGGCCGGCGAAGCGCCAGAACCGACAACTTTTTACTAATACTAATCTAATCTTGTAACTTACCTGTAAATAATCTGTACCAAATGAAAGTTGACATTTGGACAAATGCTTAATTTGCGAATCATATTATTAGGTGAAATGAAAAAAAGTCAATTGTCATTTTATTATTTAACCCATTTACCAAGTGTAGTGTTTGCTAATTGATCATTTGCTAAGTGAGTTTTTGTAAGATGATACTTTTGTCAAATGTCTCGTTTGCCAAATGATCATTAGGTGAAACGTTGTTTGCCAAATGAACTTTTGTCAATAATTTTTTGGTCAAACATTAGTGAACCCTTCCGTCCATCTTTGGCTTAGATCAGTAACCATTACTACTAGAAAACTGTAAATCACCATGTTTATATATAAATCAATCACGGTACCTCCTCTACACCTAAAGTGGGGATGTTTTCATTTCTCGTTAAACCATAGTGGGGTATCGTTGGATAGTTTGTTCAAAAATATTATGGGTTTTTAAAACCATTTTTCAATTTAGTGATTCGTTTCCTAGATATTGGGCTTTTAATTTCAGTGCCCTGAATTAGGTAGTTTCTTTCCTTCACATGTTATACGCTACGGGGGTGCACTGCTACAACATCGTTGGCAGTGAATAAATTATTTTATTCATTTTAAGGGGCTACCCGAGGTTTTTCATCGATTCTTGACAAGTTTTGAATCGTATCTCGAATGAGTCGTATATGCACTACAGATAGAAGAATAAATCAAACGGTTATCGGTTCTTCAATCTTTTATCCTACCGGATTTTGAATTAAATTAATACTTCATTTTGTATGATCTTTTTTAACATTGTCTAAAATAACACTTATTTTGTATCTCTATTGACGTAAAAGATCCAACACATACGAAATCTACATATTAAGGTTCGTCTGTGACGTCCCTAAAAGCTGGTCCAGGGTTTTCATTTTAAACCAATTAACACAAAAGTTATGGCCAGAAACCGGTTTTTTGGCCTAAAATTGTTCAACTTTGATACCAAATATCTCGAAAACAATGAACTTTGAAGTAAATATGGGATACTCTATTGCTTAAAGCCGTTGTTGTTAACATAATAAGCTACAAAAAAACCTAAGAAAACTAAGAGATTCAGATCGAAGGTATGATCCCATACGCCAATTATGGGAGCCCCTTAACTTTATTGGACAAATGTATAAAAAAAACTTCCACCCTGTATAGGTATAAGTAACTCGATTATCTTCTCCATGCACGTGTGTACGAGTGAGTACTATCGAACCAACTGAATCATGACTCAACATAGAACCTTGTTACAATTAACGAACATACGTAAGATCATGTGACGTTAATATGTCAGTTAATTCTAACAAGGTTCCAGGGTGGGTCAGGATTCAATATTGTCGATAGTACATAGGCTATATCCACACATTAAATAATCTTTATTTGAAACTGTTCTCAGATAAAGGGCACTGCATCACGTAACGTTTCAACGCGCGTTGGGACAATGTAACTGTCATTTTTAGGGTTCCGTAGTCAACAAGGAACCCTTATAGTTTCGCCATGTCCGTCCGTCTTCGGCTTAGCTCAGTAACCCTTACAACTAGAAAACTGCAATTCGGCGTGGGTATATAAACCAATCACGCCGACAAAACAGTAGAATAAAATCCTGAAAAAAAAATTTTTTTATGGTACTGTGGAAGTAACCTGTAAATTGGTGAGATGTATTTCTTTTTCTCGTTAATCCTATAGTGTGGAGTATCGTTGGATAGCTTGTCCAAAAATATTGTGGGTTTTCTAAAACCATTTTTCAATTCAGGTATGCTTATGCGTTTGCGAGATAATGGGATTTAAAGCC
The DNA here is from genome assembly GCA_945867215.1 of Epinotia demarniana. Taxonomy (NCBI): domain Eukaryota; kingdom Metazoa; phylum Arthropoda; class Insecta; order Lepidoptera; family Tortricidae; genus Epinotia; species Epinotia demarniana. The sequence continues at coordinate 6,910,625 of OX244262.1, forward strand.
CTAATTTTTGTTCGAGTCATGTGTCTTTCCCCCCCCACCCCCACGTGAAAAAATATACTACTGGGGACGTGAAAAAAATTCGTGGCAGTAGTACATATAATGAATTTCAAAGGAAAACTATCACAGTTAAGTAGACATAACTAGTTAACGAGTAGTAGGCATTATGGTATTTTTAAGAATACATGTAATAATCAAAATTCATTTTGTCCCTACAATTTTGAAAGATTTTTTCTTACAGTCCACTTTCAATCATCATGGTGTAAAAAAATAGTATTGACACCACTATGGCAATTATTTTCAAAAGATATTTTTTTTTTTTTTGAGATATATTTTTTTCCTTATTTTTTCTCGACTAATCATAAGCAGCTCCATCCTCTGGTGCCGGCTTATCGTTGAGTTTTGGGACACGTTGTATACTCGTTATAGCCGTGTGGTGTCGGGTTAGAATAGCACCACCCCCTTTCTTCTCGTAGGTGTCGTAAGAGTCGACTAAGGGAACAGGTTTGAAGTGTGTTGGGGCGATGGTCTAGCAACCTATCACTGCAATATCACATTTTCTGGATCTTTTATACCCACTTTTATGCTACCAGTGGCACTGGATACAAGTTTCACGTGCTCTGCCTACCCCGTTTAGGGATAAAGGCGTGTATGTATGTATGTATGTACTCGTTAAACATACGACATCTAGGCTTGGTACACTTTTGTCTATTGTTCTAAAAATCTTGTAACTGGTAAGTTCTTATTTATAAACGCTAATGAAATCTATTTTAGCTAAAAGACTCTTATATTTAAATCACATTTAATATACCAAAGGCTTCTTAGTTTTTTAAATAGGTGTGCCCTTCATCTTAAAGGAAATACTAAAATAAAACAAATCTACATTGGTGAATCAGGAAAGAACAAATAAGCAACATTTTGATACTACAAAAGAACTACGAACTAGACTTATAAACTAAATATAAAATACCCCACCCAGTTCAGGCATGGACCCTATAGGACGCTGGCCGCATTGCCTCTTTGCACCGCTAGGCTTAGACGCTGGGCAAAGAAGGAACCGGCTCTATTGGTCGCCTGAAACGCCAATAAGTCGGACCGACAACGTCTCCACCGCAAGCGCCGCGAATTCTTAATCATCGGTGAGAAATGCGTACTTGCGGCGTTTGGTCGGCAGCCGACCCTTGAAAGAGTGCATAGGTTACACAAATTCGTCATGTCTGAAATAATATAACTAAATAATAATATAACCCTGTAAAATATCTGTTGCAGTTGGTGCTTGAGTATATGATAGATAGGTATGTACAGCCATTGCTAGGAGATAAAACGAAAATCTAAGATTACACAATGTAACATTACTATAATGCCAAGAAGGAAAAGTGCCAAGGGCACCATTTAAGATATGCAATATCACAATTTATAGTACCGAGAGACAGGGGATGCACGGAAAATATTGGGGTATGCGTGCAAAATGACTCCAAATGTCCATTCGAATCTGATCCCTCCTATTCATTATAGGTCCCTAGCTGCCCTCTTTGTTACTATAACTTCTACCCTCCACGATAGCCGAAGGGGCTCAAATTATCTTGGCGTTTGTGCGTAGAATTTTATCTCTTGCAAAATGTTGGAGTCTCATTTCATTTTATATAGATGTTTCGTTGAAGTGTTAGGGTCGGGTTTCTTTTTAAGTTTACCCTTCTCATGAGTCCCTTGGAGGTCTTTAGTCAGATATTCTTTTGTTTTTAATGTAATGCCTTTTAAAGTCTTTGTCTACTGTTTTCTGTTTATATTCCTTCGTTTTTAGTAGTTAGTTCAACGTGCACCAAAGTAAACCATATGAGTTTAAAAGCGTATTTTTATTACATCAATACCGAAATTCGTCCAATACCGTCGCCATAAGAGGTACAACATAATACACAGTATATTTTATGTTTATCTATACTAATATTACAAACAGACAAAGTTTGTCAGATTGTCGATTTGTAAAATTTTTGTAAGTTTGTATGTAATGGCAACCTCCAGAACCGCTTATACGATTTCTGTTTTTTTCTGTATGTATAATGGACTTTCTGGTTGTTTAAAGGTTATATTATATCTCCTGGATTTGTCTGCGTTCTGTGCAATACGCGGGTGAAGCCGCTTATAATATAATATGTATTTATTTATCGAATCCCGGTAAGGGGATTTATTTATGTGATGAGCACGAATAATTTGTTCCGGAGTCATGGATGTGTTCTATGTATTTAAGTATATATTTATCAATATGAGTATGTTTTTCGTCTTCTAGTAACAATAGTACAAGCTTTCCTTAGTTTGGGACTAGGTCGATTTTTGTAAGATTGTTCTCAAATATTTATTTCAATACTAAGTAACAAGCAATGATAATTCATATTGATAATAATTTATATATTATTAGACGTCTGGCCATTCCCTCTCACCCATAAGAAATATCCTCCTGTGCCCAGCAGTGGGACGTATAATGGCTGATATGATGAATGATAGGTACTGATCACTGATTGGCCATTGAAAGTTATAAATTGTACATTTTTTTACATTTAACACCATTAGTACTAATAATTAAAACCATGCGAAACTTACTATGTGTGGATTAATAACGATTTTCAATACATATATTGATTTATACATTCACGATGCTCACATCTCACTAAAAACATCGTCCGTTACATCACCATCACGTCGATCATGATGAGACGGCCGCGACATACTCTCGATTATTCTCGCACTATACCTACCTCTTGTTCTTAGTGTTCTAATAAGAGAGAGACTGATAGTGCGAGAAAAATTGAGAGAGCTCGCGCGCCTTCTCGTGATAGCCTTGCAGACATTATTAGTGTTGTGTATCGGCCGGGTGACAACCCTTGTGTACAAGTGGTTAATAAAGACCAAATGCGGGTAGTTCGGAAAATCCGCGCAGCAAGCAGATGTTGATACCTGCTCAAGCCATTTGTCCCGTGTAAAGGATGTTGCGACATATCCGAAACGTCGGTAGACCTTAGTGAGGTAAATAAATAAGTTCATTATACGCGATCAAGTCCCGTTTGATAATAGTACATTGTGATACAAGTGAAGTATGTTGATAATTACATCAGAGGCAAAATTGTTCACGCGAACCGCAGGTGAGCGTGATAAGGAAGCCGAGGATATAATTATCAAAGCTCACGCGTATCATACGACGCTTTTCAACACATTTAGCGAGGAAAAAAAACATTTTCATAAGATGAAAATGTTTTAGGCCTGCCAAATTATTTTCTTTACATTAAGTAAATCATTAAGATGACTACAGGTTTTTACTCACAATTGCACATTGCCAAGAATTTCCAGTGGCGTCCATTCTATTTATCACTTTTCTAGTCACCACGAGTCAACATTGTTGATAATAACATTAATAACCAAACACGCATAAACAAATTACAAATATTTGTGAAATAACCTATAATGGCGTCAGTTTTTTTTTCGTGAAGTTTGCGCAGTGCGGGCACAGAAATCTCTAAACAGCCAATACAAAATAAAATAATATTTTCGTTTCAAAATGTTATCTGTATTAATTCATGTAAAATGTTACTAAAAGTGAATAGTTTTACTAAATTAAACGTTTATATATCATATGCAAAAAGAAATAGTCAATTAATTAACAAAAAGGATTTAATTTGTTTAGTCGAGTAACAATCCATTTGCCGAGAATTTAAAAAAAAGCTATACATTCTGTACAACCCGGTTAATTTAAGAATGAACCATGTTCATGCATATATCATGCTGCAAGGTGCCAACGTGACTTCATCGGAATATAACTATAACACACAAGTGTTGTAATGTTATGAAACACGCGTGTTTAATATCCACGATTATGAGCCTAAAAGCGACACAATAAGAAGTACGTTACGAGCAATTGTGTTGAAAAAATGTTTAACGGTTTTGTTTAAAATTCCTGATTCTTTCTCTTTACACGGAGAAAATATTTTTGACAAGGAACTAATAATCCATTTCAGATTCGAAGAGTCCGGTGACAGCTGTCATCTCAAAACAGTTTATGTCATTAAACTTCAAATATGGCGCATAAAATGTACAAAAATGACAGCTGTCACCTGACTGTTCCAATCTGAAAAAGTTAATAGTGTCAATCGAGTTCTGTAGTTGTGATTTTTTATTAAGACAGACACGATATATTTAAATATTAGATATGATACAATTAAATAAAACTACTAAAATGACTAAAACTAACTTAACCTATGGGGTATTACACTATATTTATATATATCCCTCATTCTGTAGTTAAGATTAATATATTAATTTATAAACAGTGACTCTGGTACATGTCAGGCCTTTATGCTACCGTTTCTCAATTTATTACCATTATTAGAATAGTTATTCATGTATCGATAATGTTTGATTGTTTATCGACAGCGCAAACATAGACATATACCCGATATTAATCATTACATACAGTTTGAGCTTAAGCGTCACAAAGGCCAGCGTACAATGCAATCTCTGGCAGAACCGACTATCAATGCCCAGCTGTCAATAATAGAATCCATAACACTAGGGCTCAAACTTGCGGCAATCAATGAAGTTGTAATCCGGGTTGTTACGGATTACTGATATAAAGTTGCTCTGATCCCAACTGGATATACTTAGAGTACGTGAGGCCTGATTGGCGGGGACTTCCGTGCGATTTGGTTAATCGCTATTCGGTAATCAAACGTGCTGGTTCAATCAGCCGGGACGTGGGCAGCGAGAGGGTTCGCTTTTATTGGTGCCGGTTTGTGTGGTGTTATTTTGTTGTTCGCGTTTTTGAAAGCATATTGGTTTTTGGAATGGATATTTTTTTACGGTTTTTCTATAGCGGGCACATGGCAATTTTACGGTTGACTGCTTATTATTATTAGTAAAAAACGCATATAGTAAATTCGAAGATAAGATCCCCAACCGCACCGGGCCAGTTGGGACTACTGCCAGTTTTCTCTCATTCATGAGACGAGGCCTGCGCTCAACAGTGGGACGTATATAGGCTGACTGTGACGATGATAAAAGAAACCTTACTCATTTGATCACTTAAAAAAATATATGTATAAAAATTTGAAAATAATTATTTACGGAACATTTGTAAAACGAATGTTAGCAAAACCTTGTTGAAAAAAATGATTATTTGTTCAAAAATTACTTATTAGTCTGAAAGTCTAATTAAAATAACTTAATTAATAAAGTTAATTCCAACCGATGTGTTAAAGGTTAAACTGCCAATGAAATGTTAAGCTTGCAAATTATGCTAGAATTAAAACAACGGTAACATGGAAATTAGCATTTGAAATAATTGTTGTTCAACCGAGCCTGTGAAACGACAATTTTGCGCCCATTTAATGCTTATTATAACTTAATCTTTGTTTTGTTTGTGGAGTTAACTTTAAATTATCTTAGAGGTGGATGTGTTTATGGAGGAATTCAGGTATTTAATATTATAAAAAAACAATGAATTGTGGTTATCGATTATAAAAAATACTCCATGTAGTCAGTTATATTTTTATACAAAAGCATAGCGTAGCATGTGTCACCATAAGCATATTTTCTAATCGATAGAAACCTCATATGTCTTAATTCAGTATCTTAAATGCTACGGTGGAGCACACGTGAATACAAACAGACACTGCTAAAATACCCCTGCCCTTCGGCTGTGTCTTGGTCAGGCAAAAATGGGCTTGAAAAGTTTATTTATATGCCTCTCAAATACTTTCAAAATAATAGCACGCGCGCTTTTTTATCGTTGAAATGAAAACAATGTAATATAATTTCTTAATTCAAGTGCCTGTACAGTAAATATGATGATATTCATAAAACTTAATAAATGTTAACTAAAATGTGTTTTATCTCATCCTTGCCAAAACGAATGCCAAAATATATATTTATATACTTACGATTCTTAACGACATTTTAACTAACATATGTTTAATGAACGATTATGATTAAGTGTATAATGCATCTTTTTATCAGATTTATTCCGAGGATGGCATAAATAGTATATTTCTTCGAGAACTACACACCTTCGGACGTAAAAACATGAGGCTAACATTGCATTTGAATAGTTTCCTAATTGACTCCCTATCATTAGGCGGATTTCGATAATGAAACTTCTTCTATAGTTTCAGCCGCATAGCTCAATATCTCAATCTACAAACTTTGACATCTATTACTCTTTTAAACCAACTTTCATTTATGAAGCGAAACTCGAGCAATAACAATGAAACCAGATTTTATTGCACTGCATTGCGCTACCGCCCAAAGAAGTAACCATATTTTTATTACTGTCAGAGAAGTTGTTTAATTAAACAATAGCATTATGCTTTTTAGTTTTTTGTTCTGTCGTAGCTTTGTTAATGGTGCATGGTATGGCATATATATATTTTTTTCTTTAACTTTAACACTTGCCTAATTCTCTGACACTATCTCTCTGGCACAGGTTAACCCCGTATTTTTATGGGGCGTTTTTAGTATTGAATCAGTCACCAGCCCCTTTAGAAAAACCAAAATAGATGTTACTTTTCGAAAGAGAATTTAGAAAAAATCGACACATTACATTATATTATGCAAACAATTTACTTAATTAATTTTGTATTGAGCAGTAACGCTGCAAACAAAATTTATAAATTTCGCCTCCCTAAGGCGTTGTAAAAAGGAAGTGATTGAAAGATTTAGTGGCCGACACAGATTGTTCCGATAGCTCAGATGGTTAGTAGCAAGAAGAGAGAGGTTAATAAGCCAGAGGGTGTCAAATATCCTACAATACCATCAGTAGGTCAGGTCGTAATACACAATTCTTCATATTGCCATTTGTAAGTCACCGACTGTAAGTGGGCCAGTAATATTAACCCCCACTATAAAAAAGATAGACAAATGTCTATTTATATGAAATCCGTCGTATTCCCTAAGTAGTAAGTTCATTCTTAAACTAACAACTTACACTGCGGAAGGGCGGGTTCGTATCGGTTTATGGTATAGCTTTGACCTCGAACACAGGGTTAGGTCTAGGGCACACCAGAGTCAAGCTTGTTGAAAATAAATATATCCTGGTATCTCTTCGTATTTATTTTAAACAAATATAACATTTTTAGAGAATTCTTTACAATCTTTTGAAAGTATTCCCGACACAAATTAGTGTTCCGTCAGACTAATTTTGATACGAGGCCCGCATGTATTTTTTAGGAGTGATTAATGTGGTAATGAATCAATATCTCTGATGACTAAGATACGTTCTATTTCAATACATACTTGTTTAAAAAAATGGCGCGATTCTCGACCAAAAGGGTCATCCACCAACACGCGACCTTGGGAACGGTGTCTAGTATTTTCTTTTATTTAATGTCAATTTATTTATTTTTGTGTATGTAAATAATATATGTACCTACTATATTCTTTGTCTGCTAGCGTTTTATAATTGTTTCTAAGAATTAGTCATTTGCGAATAAATAAACTAGTGACCAATTTCAAGTCACCATGCCCTTAACGGCATTGTTCGGAGGGCACTCGTGTCAGCGAATGTGCCATGTATTATGTTGGAGCCCCCAGGGCTTTGCCAGATTGACGATAAAAAAGGCCCGACGGCTTGACCTTGGTACCCTGGCAAAAAGTAAAATGTCTCCTCTAGGACGCTATTGGCATTGCTGTTTCGCACATTAGTCGCACCTTGCGGGCGCGTGGAGCTGCGGCCGAGCTGGCGGCGGTGCGGAAGAGGGACTAGTACTCGGGGCTCTCAAATTGTTTATTCGTTCCCCTTTCGGTGGAGGTTACTGGGTGTTGGTCCACGGAGGCCAAAACCTTTTTTAGGGAAGTGGGGCGCCGCTTACAAGAGAGAGGTCTCGATCCTCGTTCTGGGTAATATCTGTTGCAAAGGTTAGCCATAGCTATTCAGCGCGGCAGTGCGGCACTTTTGCACCTGGAGTGACGCGGGGCGTGTTATTCGATACTTAGTTTTTCTAACCCGACTTGACTAACCCTTATTGATTTGCGCATAGATTTAAAAGAAGACGGTCAAAACTCTATAAAGCTAGTGTAGATATCACAACATTTGAACTTTCAGCATTTCAGAGCGTTGAGCGCAGTAAATTTAATTACATTAATTTTTGCCCGTGTATGTAGTAAACTAGTGGGTATCTCTTGATTTTATTTATTGAACCCCTTGTTCGGTGTGTATCGCAATCCTTAGCCGACGCCTGGTATAGCAAGTCACGCGGCCAATTTGGTGAAACGCCGCCAGTATAAGGAAATAGGCTCGGGCAAAAGTAGTAGATGGGGTCATTATATCAGACTTACGGCACAGAATATAAACAGTAAGTCACGGATCGAAAATGTGCGACCAGTTACGAGGAAAAGTAACCCTTCTACTGAATAACTTTAATGGAAGGCAGTTCTTTTACTTTCTAGTTTTAAACTAGCAAAACGAATCTTGAGTTAGTAATGACACAAAGGGAGTATATAAATACGTCCTGCACAACTTGCTGCTTAGTCGCTTTGCGTGTCTCCTGACTCACTCGCACCGTGCAAATTAAATTCAGGACGGTTGATCTTTCTCGGCTTCCTGCTGGGGACTATTTTGGACCCACTGTTGTTCTTATCTATTTCAGATCTTCCGCAAACAACAATACAGTAGCTATGAATTTAAAAGCTACTGTTCGCTAAAAATACACAGAATCGTGATTCAATATGACATCACTTACAATATTGACTTGATAGAATAAAAAATATACAAGTTTACAGAAATACAATTCAACATTTTCTTCATTTTCACACAAACACATTTCTTCCCTTTTGGAGTTGTACACGAACGCTGTTCTTTACTACGTGCGACCACATAAATACGTTTGGCTTCTGCACTAAAAAATGAATGTTCTGAATGTGTGTTATGAAAAAGTGCGATTGTGCACAATCGCAAGTAAGCAGAATTACTTTTGTGTAAAAATGAGAACTGTAATAAATATAAAAAAAGACTAATAGACGTAGATATACCTCATGTCATTGTATATGCAAAGTTTCGTTACAATCCAAAACATAAAATGAGAGCGTAACTACATTTGTATGGAGAAACGAGCTTACTGCGGCCTCTTAACGATTGCGACTAAAGTAAACATATAAGAGACTTATGGTACAAATTTTTTTTATATCTATGAGTGACCGCCAAGGACGGTGTATGGATTCTCCATGCTAATAATTTACGCAGTCGTGAGTGACTTAAGTAAACGCGACTCACTGCAAACTCATACTAATGCTCCTGCTCAAAATTTAATGAGCTCATCAACAAGCTTACCATTCTGTTTCTGGGCTGAAAATGTTACATTAACAACTTAATGCGATTACGTAATATACTATTATTACATCTAGCTTAAAATGCAATGCTAGAAATTTGTAACGTTAATTTGTCTGTAGGTTAACTCTACGACTTTCCTGTGTTTGGTGTTATGAAGCCGGCGCGGTATCTTAAACTTTTATTTCATTTGTTAGTCAAGTAATAGTGACAGCATAAAGACAGGTAAGGAAAACTGAACGCCGTTAATAGTAAGCAGAAAATAAAACGATTTCGCTCAGCCTGATGCCGAATTGACCTGTTATTGTAGCACTTATCTGCTGCATTATACGGACTGAATAATACATCTAGACAGAAAAAAAGGTGTCTTTTTTGTCTTATGTGCATATTTAATATGATTTTATCGCAATAAATTATAAAAGAGGAGACGCCGCTTAATGCGGATAAAGAGTCCAACCGAAACTAAGGTTTAATAGCATTTAGTTTTTGCACATTCCACAGGATAAACGCGAAACTAAAATCTCTGTATGATCCAACTACAGTAGATAAAACACCGTGCAACATACAAATACAAATAGTTTATTTAACAGAAAGAGATTAGCATACACAAAACATCCATCAGACTCCAAACTAGGATGAGCCTATATCTTGGACGTCTGCGAGAGCGATTAAAATTCCATGCAAGTTAAAATTATATTATTCTAGAAACAGGTTAATAGACAAAACAAAGGTATGAAATACAGTTAAACGCAAAATTTAGATAAGTAATTCGGTGAGATTTGAAGTAAAAATTAATGCTAACAAGGAGTACCAAATAGGCAAACATAAGCAATTTATAATAATCATCATCATCATCATCATCATATCAGCCGAAAGACGTCCACTGCTGGACATAGGCCTCCCCCAAAGAGTGCCAAAGTGACCGATCCCGCGCCACCCGCATCCAGCGGACTCCCGCAACCTTTACCAGGTCATCAGTCCACCTTGTCGGGGGCCTACCCACGCTGCGCCTTCCGGTACGTGGTCGCCACTCGAGAACTTTTCCGCCCCAACGGCCATCGGTTCTACGTGCTATGTGCCCCGCCCACTGCCACTTAAGTTTAGCGATCCGGAGGGCTATATCGGTTACCTTGGTTCTGCTGCGGATAGCCTCATTTCTGATGCGGTCACGCAGAGAAACTCCCGACATGGCCCTCTCCATTGCCCTTTGGGTGACTTTGAGCCTTCTTATGAGGCCCATAGTAAGCGACCACGTTTCAGTGCCATATGTCATCACTGGCAACACACACTGGTCAAAGACTTTCGTCTTGAGACACTGCGGAATATTGGACGAAAAGATTTGCCGTAGCTTCCCGAACGCTGCCCAGCCGAGTCGGATTCGACGATTGACCTCTTTCTCGAAGTTGGACCTACCTAACTGGATCGTCTGTCCTAGGTATAAATAATCGTCTACAACTTCGAGCGTAAAGTGTCCGATTGTAATGGGAGTTGGTACTACATGGGCATTTGACATGATCTTCGTCTTATCCATGTTCATTCTTAGACCAACTCGCTCGGATGCTTTACTGAGGTCATCGAGCATCGTACTTAAGTCCTCCATGGTCTCAGCCAAGACTACTATATCGTCAGCAAACCGAAGGTGAGTGATGTACTCGCCGTTGATGCTGATGCCTAGCCTTCTCCAGTCCAGAGTCTTGAAAACGTCCTCCAGTGCAGCGGTGAACAGTTTTGGAGACATAACATCTCCTTGCCTGACTCCCCGCTGCAGCGGAATAGGTTTCGAGTTCTGGTCCTGGAGTCGGACTGACATAGTGGCGCTCTCGTACAAACACTTCAGCACTTCGATATAGCGATAGTCAACTTGGCACCGCTGGAGAGACTGTAGTACAGCCCAGGTTTCAATCGAATCGAAGGCTTTTTCGTAGTCCACGAACGCAAAGCAGAGAGGCAGGTTATACTCCTCGGTCTTCTGTATAACCTGACGAAGCGTGTGGATGTGGTCTACGGTATTAAATAGACAGGATAGGTTTATAATAATATAGAAGTTTAATCTAATTGTTCATATTTTATGCGTGTGTTTATGAGTGTGTGTATCATCATCATCATCATCATTGGCCTTTTGCATCTATAAAAGATGATTTAAGCAGCGTCCATTTAAGTGCGGCACTTACGTACGTGGCTTGTCAGTAAATGTCATACACAGTGCCGTTGGAGGCGCAGCAGCGCGGTGGTGTCTCAATACTCGTTTTTGGGACAACAGGTCAAACGTGTAGTGTTACGACTTCATAAAGTGTCTTACTCCAAAGGTCTCGGTCCTGAGATTGCTTTTCCCAATTCGCGGGGTCGACCTTGAAGGACAACATGTCACGTTTTGCGCTGTCCTTAAACGGTAACATAGGGCGCCCCACCGGTCGCTTAGCGTAAGCTACTTCACTCAAGAGAGTGTGTGTATGCATGTGAACTAATTGTGCTTGTAGTGTGTAGTATTTGAGTTGTTAAAGGAATCATATTTAATTGTGTATGCATACATTTTATAGTATCCCGTTATGCAGTCTATGTAATAAGCTTTTCAGTTTCATGGTAGGATAGTGAGTAAAGCTATTTCAGTGCCACTTTTTTGGTTCTATAAACTGAGAGAGTTTTTATGTCGAGTGACCTGCAAATGTTGTTGTAAGTGTAAGGATGGGCGAATGCTGGGGGCTTCCTGGCCATGGCGGGCCTAAGAGGAGGTAATGGCGCTCTGAAATTACGTTTCCTTAAAATCTTCTACAACCGATCTGTGGCAAAACGATATCTTTTTCTATACATGACTTGAATAACAACACGTTGTGCACTTTCAGCTGCGATCAGGTAGCTTTTCCTAGCGCTACCCCAGAAAGCCACACCGTATTGCAGAATAGATTTGCACAATGCAAGATATACGAGGTAAAGTACGTCTTGAGTAGCGCAGTCCCGTAATCTCTTCATAACGTAAATTAGTTTCTTCACTCTAGCGCCAAGGCTGCTGATATGCTGTTTGAACAAGAGATGCTGATCGATCAGAAGGCCTAGGTATTTAACACACTCGTACCTCGCAATCTCTTGACATGAATACAGTGTAGCTGAACTGAACGGCGAGGAGGCAGGATTGGACAAGCACCGATGATTTTTTTCTTTCTGTCTACCGGAGGGGAGGACGCTAGGGTTTTGGAAAATGCCACAACGTGGGTTTTATTGACGTTGAGTGGAAGCAAATTACTATTTAACCAGGTCGCGACCACAGCTAGCCCACTCTCCGTATCGCGGAGTCATCGGCGTAGCATACAAGTTCAGTATTAGGAATAGATATGTTGAATATATCATTTATGTATAAAGTGAACAGTGTAGGACCAAGAATACTTCCCTGCGGAAAGCCAAGGAGGACAGAAAGTACATCACTGCTATCGTTGCCTATTTTTACCTTCTGGAGGCGCCCTGTTAAGTAACTCGTTAACCAGCCGAGAGTCAAACCTCTCACGCCAATGCATTCTAGTTTCTTCAAGAGTAAAGTCCCGGAGACGGTATCAAACGCCTTGGCGAGATCCAGAAATAAGCCTACACGTTTATCTTCCTTATCCTGACCAGAAATTAGATCAGAGAGAAGAAAAGCCGCATCCTCAGTCGATTTCCCTGTCCTAAAACCGAATTGGCAGCTTGAGATAAGATGGTTTTTCTCAATATATTTAGTTAATCTTATATGACAAGCTTCTCCAAAATTTTGGAAAACACGCTTAGGAGACAAATCGGTCTGAAGTTACTTGGGGAGCTTTTGGGCCCATTTTTATAAATCGGGAATACTGAAGCCACCTTTCAGCAATCAGGAAAGCATCCCAATTCCAGACTGAGATTGCAAAGGTAAGTCAGAGGCTCCTTTATCTCTTTTACTAGCAAAGGTTTTACACCATCGGAAGATCACAGCCATAATAGCACTGCTGCCTATTCCGTAGGTATCGTAGTGTTGTGTTCCTGATGGTGAGTAAGGTTCCCAGAGCTCCATCCTTAAAGGCCGGCAACGTACTCACAACACCTCTGGTGTTGCAGGTGTCCATGGGCGGCGGTAATCGCTTACCATCAGGTGATCCGTCTGCTCGTTTGCCTCCTATAACATAAAAACACGGGGCCCAGAGCGCTGTCATTTTTGAGATTTGATACAATTTTAGCGACTTCATCTATATTCATATTCATATTCATATCATTTATTGCACTCATGTAAGTATACATATTAGATCTTAAATAAATTGTACAGATCAACATGAACCCTGTAAGGGCAAGCAATTTAATATATTACATTACAGATTAACATTAAGTTTAAAATTATTGTACATTTTATTTACACAGACATAAATTATCAATTAAATTAATTATTATTTACAAATAAAACTATTTCGCCGTCCAGTCTAGGGTCTTATCATTGAAAAACTCTTCTAAAGTATAAAAGGCATTCCTCATGAGGTATGATTTTATTGTGTTTTTAATTTTTTTCTGATCATTAATGTTTTTAATCGTATCGGGGATTTTATTATAAATTTTTATTGACATGCCATAAGGGCTTGTGTGTACCATTGTAAGTGTTGAATTAGGCCTAGCCAGTTTGGTTTTGGGTCGCAAGTTTTGAGATCGGGAATATTGAGGAAAAAGACTGAGATTATTTTTGACAAAAATGCAAATTTCTAAAATATATATACACACTAAAGTCAAGATTTTTAGTTGAACAAAATAAGATTTACAACTTACCATAGAATTTACGTTTACTAATATTCTGATGTAACGTTTCTTTAATCGAAACAGATTAATAATATTTGTGCTATTTCACTATAACACGATGCCATATTGGAGCCAGGCATGTGCGTAAGCGTAGTAAGCACTCAATGATGATTTTAAATCTGTGCATTTTTTTAGATTATAAAGTGCGTAAGTAAATCTATTTAATTTAGTACTTATTTCGCTTATGTGATCTTTCCATTTTAGAGATGAGTCTATGATAACACCTAAAAATTTTGTCGAGGAGACTGATTCTAATACCGTGTTTTGAAAAGTGAAGTTAATATTTATTGGGCGTTTTTGATGAGGTTTAAATTGTATCAGTTTAGTTTTATCGAAGTTGACTTCAAGGTTATGTTCTTTTAACCAGGTAACAATTGCCGTAAGAATGTAATTTAGTTGGTAATTTAAGTTATGTTCATTCTGGCAGGATATAACAAACGAGATATCGTCGGCAAACAAGGTACACGGGGTATTTATTATTTTAGGCAAGTCGTTTATGTATATTAAAAAGAGAATGCAACCAAGGACACTCCCTTGAGGGATAGATTGTTCAATGTTTAATATTTCTGACCGGACATGGTGTATTTCTCCGGTGGTGTAGTTCGAGCATTCTATTTCAACACACTGTCAGCGGTTTAAAAGGTATGAAGTGAACCAGGCATGAGCATTGCCTCTTACACCTATGCTTTTTAATTTGCTCAATAGTATATTATATGGCACTCGGTCGTAGGCTTTGCTCATATCGAGTAGAATGCCTAAGATAAATATGCCAAGGGACTTGCTAATTCGTGTGCACATTGCCTGATTAAGTGGGGGGGCATTTCGTCATAACCAAAGCTATGCTTGTTTTTTAAGTGCTTGATCAGGTTTTTTACTTCTACTTCTGATACAGGCCGCAGGTATAGGGAGTTTTCAATTAAGGGGGGGGCTGGATGTCCTGATGTTGGAGTTATTGGCTTTCCTACCGTTGAAAAATATTTATTAAATGTATTGGCTATAGTTTTAGGATCTTCCGTTACTTTATTTTCTATATTTAATACTATATTATTTTTGTTATTTTTATTATTTTTGTTTTTCTCACGTTTTACTATTTGCCACATTGATTTTACAATATTGTCGGCATTTTTGATTTTTTTAACATTTTGAAGTCTTTTTGAGGCGGTTACGGTTCTTTTTAATATTTTTTCATATTGTTTGTAGCGCGTTTTTAAGGTACGGTTCTTGTTTTGAGATATAAATATTTTAAGCAATCTTTTAGGTTTACACGATAATTTAATACCCTTGGTAAGCCAATTTTTTTTAATAATACTATTTATTTTTATATTTGTTTTTGGGACACATATGTTTAATTTGTCAAAGAGAGTATCATAGAATATTTTATAATTTTCATTTACATTTTTAGCAGCACTGAAGATATTTTCAAAATTAATTTTATTTAATTCCGACTTAAACAGTTGGCAATTTTTTTCATGGAATAGCCTTTTTTGTACGGTTTTGTACTACGTGTGTCCAATTTGATAGAGGGGATATTCACAAGTATTCCCTTATGGTCTGAAAAACCATATTCCCCCACTTCAGTTTTAAAGTGGTTTCTTTGAAAGTTTTTAAATATAAGGTCTGTACACGTTGCACTAGTGTCGGAAATTCTAGTGGGCTCCTTTACATTTTGATGAAAGTTATAACTTTTCATTAGATTTAAGAGCGTTGTAGAGGTTTTTGATTGTTTCGAGACATTGACATTGAAGTCTCCCCCAATGACAATATCCTTTTTATTGTATTTAATTTGAATATAATTCATGAGATACTTTAATTAAGACAAGATTAATGCTGATTATTTCTACTGCACTAACTTCAAATAAATTCTCTATTGACATGTTAACAATGTCTTTACATTCTGTCGAGTCTATTTCCTGCTTAAGTAGGATACATACTCCACCACCTTCATTGTTTGTTCGACAGAAGGACGATGCTAGGGTGTATCCTTCGACTTTAAGGAGATCTATTTTCGGAGTGGTTATCCATGTTTCACTGAGGCAAATAACAGGTAAATCTATGTCATCAGTAAGAGCTTCTAGTATGCACAGCTTATTTTTTATGCTTCTGATATTTTGAAATAAGATGGTCAAATTATTAAGTACGAAAGGGCTGCCCGTTTCCTCTTTGCGATTTGTTAATGATCTGGTTAGAAAGGCGAGTATGATCACTTTGGGTTAGGTCAAATCGTTCCGACCGAAAATGTTCAAAGCTTTGCCTGTTTTTTATGCGATGGTCACGCTGCTTTTCCCGTAGGCTTTTCCGTTCTTGTAGGCCGTTTTCATCTAGTAGTGGAGATATCCACAAACCGGTGTTTCGGAACATCTTTACGTTTGAAAGCAGGTATCTCGTCACCCTTATACATTAGTTGGATGCGTATAGAATGAGTTAGCAGCCATCCGAGGGGGTTTCTATATACACTTGAAGCGTAGAAAGGCGTGTCTTCTAAGATAAAACAAACTAGTTAGGTATTATAAATAGTCAGGATATCTGACTTTCTGGTGAGCTCAGCAGTGAGTGGGTAGAGTGCAACTGCGACAAATGAAAATAATTATACTCGTACATGGCATTTGCATCTTATTCGACTCAGTGGACGTCCTTCGGCTGATATGATGATGCTTTTGATGAAGGCAACATGTGTAAACATATCTTTGACGTCGACTGCACATATGGTTTTTTTAGACCTTTTTGCCTTTTTATTTAGATTTGTTTGCTAACTTTTATATCGAAGCAAATATTCATCTGAGCCATTTTTGACTAAGACCATCTCATCGAGTATATTTCACACGATTTACAACGTACATTTTCAATTCATTTGAAATTGACAAATTTTCTAGTTCGAGACCGGGCATGACTAGAATTTTATCTGAACATATTTTAACTCTCTTAAATGAAAAAGGGGAGAAAATTCATGACTATCCGATGGCACGTGAGCTTACGCCTTCGTAAAGAGTCTTCACGCAAGGCATGCACTGAAGCGGAACTAAGAACGTTATTCGTCTTGCACTCTTGGTAAGTAAGTTTCCCTCCAAAATTTTGCGACCATTTCAACTACTTGTCGGCTACCTATTGAGCTGAAATTTGCCCTGTGTGTAGATATGTAATCGTAATAATAATTATACCTAAGTAGTGTTTGTAAGCTACGGCTGCATACATCCACGAATAAATTCAAAGGCGTATGTGAAGTCCCCAACCCGCACTAGGAAAGCGTGGGGACTACTGCCCGTTCCCTCTCATCCATGAGAGGAGGCCTGTGCCCAGCAGTGGGACGGTATATAGGCTAATTTATTATTATTATTTATTAGTGTTTGTAGAAAATCGCGCCTGCAGGCAAACTATTAATACAGTTCTGCAGAAAAAGTGTATAAGATTCAGTGATAAGTTACTTTGATTAAAATAATAATCATAACAAGTGGCTTTGTGAGCTTTGAAACTCGCGAGCTTACCCTTCTATAGCGGCGCTGTGCACTTTTTGGGATGGGGAAAAAATGTTAAACTCGCCACAGGTGTAGGAGCGTAGGAGCGTAGGAGGTTACGTGACCGTAAGATTTTCGATTTGAAGTGAAAACTTCTTCAGCGGCGCTGTGCACTTTTAGGGGGGGTTTAAGCAATTTGCAACTTTTCAGTTCAACCGGCACTCCCGGAGTGCAATCCGGTCTTTTTTATCTAACGAGTTGTTATACATCAAAACCTATATAACATACCCAGATTTTTCTCAGGAATAAGTTGAAAATGCTTCATGTAGAGGAGAACAGCCCGATAGATGCCGGATATACGAAAGAGTTTTGGCTTCATCTCAAACAAAAAAGATCGTTCGATTTGTTCATTCGTTCGAAAAAAAATTAGTGACAACGCAATATAGCTGCTTGAAGCATAAGGTTGGTCAAATATAATTCCCTCTGTATAATATATTCTGTTAACAGAAGGGGGATATAATTGTGAGGGCACATAAAACGACATGACAATTACATAAAGACTTTAATTGAAGGTAAGCTAGAAGGAAGGAGTGGTAGGAGAAGACCAAGATGTGCGATTATGGACCAAGCTAAAGGTAAAGTAAAAGTAATGTCGTATCAAGAGCTCACGGGACTCCGCTAGATGCAGGTGATACAGGACCGGTCTTGTGGCACTCTTTGGAAGGCAACTGTCCTATCATCATCAGCCGAATCAGAATCAGCCGAAATACGCCACACTGCGTATTTCGGCTGATTCTGATTCGGCTGAGCAGTGATGATGATGAAGATGATAATAAGATATTCTGTTCACAATCTACGAGCTCCGCTACAATCTTATACCTGCACCACGGCATAAGTCGTCTAGATAACAATTTTGTGCGTCTAACTCACTTACGTTCAGCGATAGGGTAGATTTTCTTGAACCTCCTCTACAAGTGGCGGATCTCAGACTGACTGGTTACTTAGTACTAAGAAACGGTTACTTAAACTCGTTTCAGTTCATGATAGCTAATGTAAAGTTTCGTATAATTAGTACTATTTAATGTAATATGACGAGCCCAGTGGGTAGTGACGTTGCTTACGAAGCTGAAGGTCCTGGGTTCGAGTACCGGTAAGGGCAAATATTTGTGTGATGAGCATTATTTGTTTCTGGGTCTTGGTTGTTTCCATGTATTTAAGTATTTGTATCCATTAAATATATCGTCGTCTAGTACCCATAAAACAAGCCTAAGCTTAATATGGAGCTCGTTCGATTTGTGTAAGATTGTCCCCTAATATTTATTTATAGTTATCAAATATTGGATAGTTGTTTTATTTATTTAAAAATAAAATAAAGGACAATCGGTCACACTCAAAGCATTCTTACAGATTTTTCTTTTAACTACTAACCTAAACCTAACTAACCTAAAGTTTCCATTATTGAATACAAAATCATTTTATATACGATGTAGCACGAGAAAAACATGGTAGCTTTCTTAACTTGAGTTTGAGCTTAGGCAAATGATTTAAGAGTTACATTGTTTCACAGGATTTACGAAATAGACGAGGTACAATGAGTTACGCTTACAATGGTTTAGAAAAAGACCTTGATTTTAACATTGATAAAATAAATACATTAAGATTTCTTATTCCACGTTTTAAATTAAAATTTTAATGAGCATAGGGTGCAGTTAAATATGTCTATATTTTTTACCATGTCATTACTGTTATAGTGTGCACATGCACGCTTAATAAACATACATTTTCGAGTAGTTTGTTCTACTACGTGGGATGGCGAATACTTAAATGTTAATATCAGAGGCAAAATCGGCGTTCTTTATTATCCTGTCAATATATGAATGCTGTAATGAGGTTTCCATACTGCACACGCAAATTCAAGCCTACTACGGGTAAGGTGAGCACCCCTTTCTTTCGGTGGGTGACGTCGTAAAAGTTGACTACCGGATCGGGTTGAGCTGTTTGTGGGTGATACACTAGCAACCTATCACTGTAATATTACATTACGTTCGTATTTCAACCCAGAATTGCTAGTAGTGGGTCTGAACATTAAATTTGATGTGATCTGCCTACTTTTTGGGAGTACAGTCGTCAATTTATTGTATGTTCGGGTTGCCAGCAAGTATGCCAAAGTGGCATAGGAATGCATAGAGGTGTAGGAGGACGATATCAGAATTATCAAAATAAATCTATCAATTTTCATGTCTAAGTATGTAAATCGCGTCTAGTATCCAGAAACAAATACAAATACAAATTATTTATTCTGCAAATAGGCCACAAGGGCACTTTTACATGTCAAACGGTAATTTACAATAAAAATAATAATCTTACAATAAAAAAAAAAAATCTAACACAATAATAATTTAAAATTTGCACATTAAGGACTGATATAACAACACACTAAATGTCACAAAGTTAATGAAAACAAAACAAAATATGACCATTACATTCGATAAGAATAAGGTCTGTGCATTAATATAAAGTTAATGATATTAATTCAGTATTGCAGAGATGTATAAAGTCCCTGAGCGTCCAAATACAATTAATAATTATTCAATGTTCGTAGAGATGTATACGGTCTCTAAGCGTCAAAACAAAACAATAAAAAAGAGGAATATTCATGTAATATTGTCAGTGATATACATTGTCAATAACAATAAAACGTGTCAAGATCGGAATGATGTCTCTCGTCAATACGATAATAATAAAATAACACTAGTATTTAAGAAGTTAGGTACTATGCCCTTGCAAGCATGAACAGTCCGGACTCCACAAACAGCACCCGATACGAGTATGACACATATCTCAGCAAACAAGTCTGATTGAGCTTTCTGTGGAACTGGCAGTCTCCTATTTTACTGATAAACTTTCCACAATTTTTCTCAGAATAACATTTAGATGAAGAGGAATAAGGAATCGATAAAACATTTGTCGGTAGAACAAGGGTAACTCCTGTGGAAAAAGATCGATTTGTTTAACTTTGTCCAATGGAATCTATACATAATTCGAAAGCGCTCGAAGCACTCATAGCCTAGCGGCGCCTGCGAGTCCAGAACGATAACGCAGGTTAAGCAAAGATGGCAGAGGTCAGTTTTTGGATGGGTGACCGCCTGATGTTTTGAGTGGTAATGAGCGCTTCCGTGCTGTGGAAGGCACGCTAAGCAGTTGATCCCGGCTTCTGTCTATGACAGTAGTCATTAAGCCGAGTTAGGGGCCTTCGGGCGGCTTAAGAACTTCTAACAGTCGAGTTGCCCACTCACTTGATAAAGGGGGGACAACTATTACTCTCGCGTCCGCAGGAGCAACCTACCACAACCCTGCTCGTGTCCCCTGGGTGTGGTAGTAAAGAGTGACAAACTTAAAGGCCAAAATAATGCATGCCATATGATTGAATAAATATATATAATGTGAATCATAACAGTAACTGAAATATTGGCCGACTTAACTCGTATTCATAATCTCAAGGCATTGTGCGTGTCGTTATCATTACCAAGTCAACAGCAAACACGCACGCACGCACGAATTACCGACCATCACCGTTGCCAGCAACGCCTCCCAAATGGTATCGTGTGAACAGGCGCATAAGGAAATACTCAAGGTTTATTTTTACTTTTATCGATTTGTAATAATAGAAAGCGGACACAGAAAGGAGTACCTACTCTAGTACGACGAGCATTGTATGAAGAATGTAATGAAAGTGAATGAAGCAAGAAAGGTTTTTGAAGATCGTAGCAAGTGGAAATCCCTGATCTCTGCCTACCCCTCCGGGTAATAAGCGTGATTATATGTATGTAACTAGGTATGTATGTATACTGCGTTGATTTTGTATACTCTTATATCACTGCCAAACAATACACTAATAATAGGTAGGTACTCTTTTTTGATCACCAGAATAATACACTGAACGCGTCGCAGGTGGAGCAAAAAAAATCAAAAATTGTATTAAATGTCAACAATGATACCCTCTTCCAGCGGACACTAGTACAATGCAACGCGGCGCGTTATTAACAATTAAGTTAGTTACATCTTCGATCGGTTTTATCTATTCCCGATCATTTCAGTGTGGCCCTCGTATTAGATATGTAGGATGCGAACAAAACTTGCGTCTAGTCTGATGTCGTCTAGACAGTACCTACTACCCTAGAGCACGCATCTGCAGCGACACTCATTTGTTTTATTGATCCGCCCAAAACGCCTCCGCATTGGGCTGGGAACGAAGTTTCTTACTCTAACTCTTTCATATTACATAGATACAAGGAATCGTTTTCATGTATGCCGCTTTCGGATTCCTCAGCTTACTGATCTTAGATACTAACCTCCTTTTTGATAAGAGCAAGCGTCAATAGTGATTGAATAAAATAAGTTTGGAAACAAATTGTGACGGCATTTTAGCTAACAGTTTTAATGGTTTTTGAGTAAAGACATAAATGCTTAGGACTCATAGACGATCATATATTTGCATTGCTTGTCAAGGAAACAAATAAGTAGTTTGAATTATATAACGATTAATATTCGCAAAGAAAAATCCAACTATTTGATGTACATTCTTTATTTATATTATACTGAACTTGCAAATATCTAGAAAGACAAACGCTTCCTAAAAAAAGGCGCATTGTTATAAACATTTTGGGCCTTACCCACATAACCTCGTCTCGATAATAATTACCAAGTTATCGGACAAGCAAATAACAATTAGGTTTTCGTGAATGTATGAACAATTAACATGATAAGTAAGTATACATTACCTTCATGTTGAGTTCTCTATACAGTAACGTCGTAACAAAATATTCCGTCGAAGATTCGAGTACCAATTTTATTCAGGTCCAACATTGAAAACTGGTAGACTTTAACGAGTAGAAAAATATTTTGTTTGTGATACTTACACATATCTAAAAATAAAACACAATCGTATAGCTTTCTTCAACGGGATTCGTTGGGCATTATAAACAGTATTTACGTTACTGTGAGCAAACACTTTTTTGGTGTTTTCTTCTACCTACGTAAACAAAAACTTTTTGTTGTTCAGAAGTAATATGAATCTATAATGCTTTATTCTATTCCCCGTCTTTCTTGACAATCTAATGTATGTGTCTGTTCTGCCCGCCCTCTTTGTCGGAATACATTTGCCTCCGATCTGTCATCCGCAAAGGGAACTCTTTAGCAAAATATTTGAAAGGAAAGGCGACTGTTTTTTTAAAACTTTATTGTTTCTTTATAATATTTATTACACATTTAATTTATATTGTAACGGTACGCGAAACCGTTCAGTATAATTATACAATACATACAACAAGTTTTTTTACTATTATTTTACCTGTATACAATAAACTTTTGACATAATAATAACTGGTAATATTATTCGAGATTCTGTAATTCAAATAGCCTAATTCAAGCAAATAAAACACCATTACAAATTAGTGTTAAAAGTTCAGTGTCTATTTCCAATTTCGCAGGTTTAGTAAAGTTAAAAAGGGTTACGAATTATTTACATTTTCAAGGATGACTAAACTTGTGCAACACAAACAACCCGAATGTTTAAAGACAGCTTCTGTCTTTCAAAGCACTTGAATATTTAAGTAACTGGCGTACATAAAATAGTTATTTGAGATCAAGGTCATTAATAATGAGAATCTTCTTGGGACGGGTAAATTGGCGACAATAGTGGCTTTCTCGCTAGTTACCTAAGAAATGTCAACCAGTTTCCAAAATAATAATTTAGGAAAGACAAAATGAAAATTAATTTCTAACTAACCATTAATGAAAAATTTATATTCTGTGTCTAATTTTATGCTTACATCACTATGTTATGTCAGTAGCTATATTAAAGTCATGTTATATTAATACGACTCAAATAAACTTTTTCTGTACCTGTGTACTTACTTTCTATACAACATTATGTACAACATCATTTGAATCAGCAAATTATTCCCTAAAACTTACATATAAATGTACACTCCTTACAACATTATATAGTAAAGCTAGGTAGAATGATTCGTATAATTTTAATCGTTATAAATTATGTACAGTTTTTCTAAACACTTTCTGTCATTTTTAAATAGTATTGTCAGCTGTTTTATACATCCTGTCATCTTTGTTTCTTTCAACTGATAATATTCCAAATGCTTCTAAACTATTTAATAACAGGATCACATACATATTTGTTTCAATTTGCTTTTATTTTCACAAAATCGTTACAATTGAAAAAGAAGTTAACTTTAACATTTTAAGAGTTACAACTTAACGCTAAGCTCCTTTCAGTAGAAATTATAAAAATAATCCACAGATGACTTATAATACACTATTTACAGTTCAGTACTAAACAAGCGCTTAGCTACTTGCTCAGGGATTTAATATTATACATTACATAACACAACCCACACTATGAAATAGAAAAAATGTGCTCTGACTCCTTTCATTAACTTGCTTCATTACAGCTCATAGCTGTTTGTCTAAGCGTCAATGTGAGAAGTAGAGGTAATGTAAACTGTATTTACATGTATATATTTGTGGGCATGTGTCAGGATAGAGCGATGATCAGGCAGGCGGCCAGAACCAGGCAGTGCGTCGGAGACATGGGCGCGAAGGTCTGCCCGCCGCGCTGCATGGCCGCGGGGTATTCACCTGATAAAGGAAAAATGGAATTTGCTTCTTTGGCAAAAATTAAAACTGCTCTGGGAAAAGCCATCTCAATTTAGGATACACGAGAAACGGCTATGAAGCTGTCGCTGATAAGTTTGAAAATGTGATTAAGATAAGGCGACCTTTTGTAGCGATACAACCGCGCGGTTCACGAAACCAAAACCACCTGTATCGATACTGTATCGCTTTAGTAGCGCTACAAGAAGTCGCTATTTTAACCGATCTATGAACCAGTTTTATAAAGATCCGTTAGACCTTATGTCGGTAAATAATGTCAAACATGTAATGAATTCCTAAAATTTTTATCTGACATTTGGTCTATCGCATTTTAACTCTAATAATTATAATGATCCGTTCAAACACCTGCATAAATACGTATGTATATTGATATATATGTATATATACAGTGTATTTATTTAAGTAATATAACCACAAATTGTAACCAGAGGTACGTGTTAGGGCTATGAACCGATATTGCAAGAATAAAATAAGTTAGTCTTAACTACCAAAGCGTAATTAATTTTTGAAAATTTATCAAGCGACAATGTATTACGAACACTGTGACATGATGACACACGGAAGAATCGGGTGACATATGACAATTTATTGTGACGTCACGTCAGTAAGACAAAGTAGTGATCCATTGCATGCTGAATTATTTTATATGGAAAAAATAAAGATGGTGTTTAAGGGGGCGTTTCGGAGCAGCGCCGCGCGAAGTTTAGGTTTTTAGCGCTACTGACACAACGATAGAGGCTCGCGCACCGCACACGCACACATGCACGTATACACAGTGGGGCGTCGGACTTTGACTCGCCAACAAAATTGTAACTTTGGATTTTGTTACCAAATATAAAAATTGTTATTTCAAATATAGGTATTTCATCTTAATACCTACCAACGTTCGCCCGAACCGAGCGCGCAGCCTATATAACTATGTGGACAGTTGTTTTGTTCGACCGAACGGCTTATAGTTAAAGCAATGACGCGTAATTCAATGTTGGAGAGGCAACCAGACGGCTAGCGGTGTTTGAGCTCCCGAAGTGTTGTGGAACCACCCTGTGCAACCCGAATTGAGCCAACTGTGACTGGTTCGGAAATAGAAGAAAGGGTTTTAAAAAAAAATATTGCGTGGCAACCGATTGAAACGCGGTAGCCTGAAAGTGTGTACGCTGTCTATATAGTGGAATTTTTATGCCATCCCTCCTAGTGTGACCGGAGCCGAGTAAACGACAAAGAAAAAAAAAAAAAATTGGCAGGCAACCGCTTGAATACAAACGCGAAATTCGACAAAATGGGAATACGCCAAGAATACGCGCAATAAAAGGTTTTGCAATCAATTGCCATGGACAATTTTTGCTTGGGAGGGACGGTTGCCTCTCCGACATTGAATTACGCGTCATTGCTCTGAATATTAGGCGAGGACGATTTTTGCCATATGTATGTAGGAGGGTCGGGCGGAACTGGTGGAGATTCATTATTTTCCTCACTCTCGTTAACCATGATATTTCACGAAATTAAAGTCGATCTACACTCTTTAGGTTTAATCAGTTTGATTAGAATTACAAATAACACGAAATAAACATAAACCACTCGGATGAAAACAGATTACTAATTCTGTAACACGGAACGTGATGAAGTCGGCGGAAGGTTGGGAGCACAACCGCACTATAGCTCGCGTCTCATTCCAAAGTGAGTTGTGCTTGTCAACGTGTTTCCCACTCCACCTCCATGTGACAGCTGTCAGATTATATGATTATAATGTAAGTATGAGGAAAAATTTATTCGTTTCCGGAACATCGCCGGCCGCTGCCGCTGCACGCTCGTTACGCTCGCTTGGCTCACACCCTGTAGGTTCGCGGTTCTTCCTAACGCTCCTCCTCGCTTCGCTCGTCGTTGTACCTACACTGACCTGCCTCAGAATCCAACAAAAAATATTATGCTAACTTGGTTGCGAAGTGAAATTTAAAGAAACGTATTTCGTCGAAAAGGCAGTAAACCATTTTGGCCCTATAGTTAAATATCGAACTCACTAACAAAATTTCACGAGAATCTGTTGAGAGATGCGACCTATAGAGGTGACAGCCGGACAGCCGGACATACGAAATCATTTTTGCACTTTAGTTAAATATCGGACTCGCTCACAAAATTTCACGAGAATCTGTTGAGAGATGCGACCTATAGAGTATAAATAGATGTCAATTACATCTAATTATACTCTATAGGTGCTAATTACTACCCAATCCATTTTTATGATCAAACCGAGGAAGCATGTTGTTAAGTTCTACGTGATTTAAATATGTTAATCAATGAACATAAGAATAATTTTCGTTTGAACCACTGTGTACTCATTTTGTGTAAGTACACGGTTCGATCGCAATCTGTCAATGCGGCGCCAAGTGACGTGGTCTCGCTCCAGAGGCTCGCGGCCGACTGAACGCGGCCGCCGCGAGCGGTCGCACTTGTAGTGAGCCGGCCGCTCCATACTAATTCGTATGAAGAATTAGAGCGTAAAAATTGGGCATCTTTGTGATACTTTTACACGAAATGAGTACATATTTGTTAAGAAATGAAGATTGCAAGGATTTAACTATAGTTTTAACTTTTTTATTTGATACAATTCATTTAATAATTCTTGATACTTACGACTCAGTTGTTACAATACGGGAGTGCGTTTTACACGTTTTTAGTGTTTTAGTGATTTTTTTACACTTACCTATAAGCATTATCTTAAATTCGAATGATTCAAGAGGAAGTAACATTCATTGGCTAGCTGTGTAATATTTTTCAAGGTTGTGGAACATCGTTTACTATATAATTCTCTTACATTCCCGACCCTCGATTGCTCCCTGCCGGCCCTTAAGAAAAAAAATATCGGTTCTTAGCACCAACCTCTGGTTACAATTTGTGGTAATATTAAATATACACACTGTGTACGTATAAATCCTGTAATTCATTACATTTTATGTATTGATTAATGGATCGTTATAAATCTGGACCTCGATGAAATTACATGGAGTCCAATAGAATTCAAAATGATTTTTATATGGACGTCAAAGAGATTTGATCATTTTCCGCCTTATTACAAAGGCTTTAGGGTCCAAAAGTATTAACATAAATCTTTGACGTCGACCGTACAGCCAAGTGCAAAAATATGTATCAAATTGATCCTCTCAATATGCAACGAAACCTTAATTCGCCGACAAAAGACCGTGGGACACATTATTGAGTATTTTGTATGCATCCATATTTTTTCTCTTGACTGTAAATACCAATGAGGTATAAAGTAATAATAATCCAAAACTATATCATAAGAAAAGGTATTAATACACTAGTGTGATAAAGGAACAAAGTTTAATTTATTTTGTGCCCACTATCACAGTTCTACATGAAAAATAACTGCGGAGCCTAGTAGATTCTCGTCAGGAATTTTTAATATGCCACGCTATGGACATTTTCGGTCGAGTCTCTTTTTAAATTTTCGTCATTGCACTCTTTGACCTACATCCGTTTGTAACGGTGATTTTTTTTTACCTCACCTGGAAACTCTGGTAAAAGGGAACGTCACATAGTATCCTTCTCATTTGAATAAACCGGTAAAAGCGACATTTAAAGTATGGATGATGCTGATTAGGCATATTGATTAAATTATTATATTTGTGAGCATTTGCCTACCAAATGTGCAAATTAAACAATTTAAGCATAGTCGTTCGTCTAAAACAATGTTGTGAGATTTTTTAGAATCAAGAAAGTATAAATATAACAGAACCCACCAGATAGATATACTTCCAGAAAGTTCAAGTTTAATTACAAAACTATTTGGTAACGAAAAGAACAGTTAGAAGAATGCCTTAATAAACGGCTTTAATTTGTACAAACTTTCTTAGAAATTATGCTCTTGTCTGAATGCATTATTTTTCTATGGCCGTCTTCTTTTTAATTTTAAGATTGTAACTTTATATGTGGAAAAACTAGTGATTTGTTAAAAAAAAAAAATACTGAATGAAAATGTGGAAATTAGATTCATATCCCTTAGACATACTCGGAGATTAAAAACATTTGTTCGTGTTATTTATACCAAAGTCTCTGCACATTCATAATTTTGGAGTTGTTTGTAAAGTAACAAAAATACATTCCACAGTGAAAATAACATTCAGCAAAACCGTCGATGACGTAACCAAAATCCCGTTTGTCAGCCACGCCAAAATAATCATGAATGTTTATCTACCAAACGCTCGAGGCAAATCTCTTACACAGACCCAGAACATAATAAAAACATTAACGCACCCATCTCAAAGACACGTTTCATACTTTTGATTTATTGCCATCGTTGTTTTAATGATAATGGCCTTTATTCTGGATTTTTACTTTTCCCTGGGATTTTAAAAATGTATTTCCTTTCTTCCTATCTTACGGTCGTTTATCAACTAGATTGGGTTGTCTTTGAGAATACGGCCTCTTGAGTTGCGGAGATTGTATTTTTATATCTTCCCTTTTTAAAGGGATAACTTTAAATCAAAGGTAGAAACGGGACCCTATTACTAAGGCTCTGCTGTCTATCTGTCTGTCTGTCTGTGCGTCTGTCATCAGGCTGTATCTCATGAACCGTGATAGTTAGACAGTTGAAATTTTCACAGATGATGTATTTCTGTTGCAGCTATAACAACAAATACTAAAAATCCGGCCAAGTGCGAGTCGGAGTTGGGCTCCCATAAAACAGACATGATTTTTTTTTGCCGTTTTTATTGATTCGTGAGCGAGTCAGACTCGCACATAGACGGTTTTTAAATTTTTCACTTTAATAAAAATTTGGAATTTCGTTAGGGGACGTTTCAGCTTAGGACCTTAACATTTAGAAGGTCAGTTCGGGTATGTGCGCCACCGGGGAAAGTGCGCCTCATTCATCTTCAGTCATTTAAATCAATATCAATGCAACAAACGTGTTTTATAGTTTGTTGCATGAATGTAAGATGTCGTTATTTGTGAAATATCTGTAGATCTCGATGTGTTTGATGAAAGGTGCACTTACCCCGGGGGCGCACTTACTGACCTCACATTAAAGACAAATGTGGGTGGAACAGTTTCATGGAGAAGAGGTATCGCAATATTATTCGCGCGAGCGTTGGGAGATATTGTATTTTTAAGCGAAAATGCCCGCTGATATGCCCTAACGTTCGTTACGCCGTTCTCTTGAAATTGAATTTTAAGATAAAGCATTTACCATACACCTAGGGACTCACTATGGTATTAATGTCCACTCAAATGTAGTCGACCTCAAATAAAATACATGACGTTTAACAAAAAAAGATTATGATTATGAGTGGTGATATTAGTTCCCAGTGCTTCTGAAGATACATTGTATCTAGAGAAACGGACCTGTATTCATCTCTTGCTATGAACGCAATAAATCCTAAAATCACTAAAGGGTCAGCAACGTGCTCGTGTCCTCGCAAGCGTTTAGAAGCTGTCCACATGTTTTTTCATCAAAAAACTTGATTGCCAACAACTTGGTCAAAGAAGAAGTGACCGGCAGTTCGTCTAATTTCGCTTTCAACACGTATTTCTAAACATGAATCCCTGGTTTTATGCTAGTAATCTAGACTCACCGTTAAGCACGTGCACAACGATGCTCTTTGATTGTGCATTGCTCGGATTGCACTGGTAAGTGCCCGAGTCAGACGGCCTCGCTTGCTGGATGAGCAGGAAAGAGGTTGTCGTCTCGCCTTTCTCTGTCACCACGGAGACGCCGCCGCGGGGAGAGTCGTAGCTTATTATCTGTGGAACAAACAACTAGATAATATAAAAAGAGATGCAGCGGAATGTAATCTCGCTCATATATTGAGCAGCCCAACTAGGGAAGTACGGTCGGCCTCGCAAGAGGTTAAACACTTTTGTACTGTGTCGCTGTAACGTCACAGGGGCTCCCATATTCCATATGAATCCCTTAAGTTTCTAATGTTTTTTGTAGCTCATTCATTATATTAACGACAACGGCTTTGAGCAACATAGTATCCCATAATTATTTACTTCAAAGTTCATTGTTTGCGAGATATTTGGCATCAAAGTTGAATATTTTTAGGCCAAAAAACTGGTTTTCTGGGTATAACTTTTATGTTCATTAGTTTTAAAAACCCTAAACACGTTTTAGAGATATCATAGACGAACCCAAATAAGTAGATATCGTTATCTTTCACGTCAATAGAGATACGAAATAGGCGTTTTTTTAGACAATGTTTAAAAAAATCATACAAAATTAAGTATACATTTCTTTCAATATCCGGTAGACAAAATGGAGATAACTGATTGAAGAACCGATACCCGTTTGACTTATAATTCTATCTGTAGTGCAAAAGTAGGAGATACGATTCAAAACATATCAAAAATCGATGAAAATCTCGGGTAGCCTTAAACTGTCATTCTAAGTTCTCAAACGGGCGAAAGCGCATAATAACACAACTACTACTTAGCTCGGTGTGTCTCACATATGTGGTATTGTATTGATTAGCGGTGTTGAGAGTAAGGGATCAGCATATGTCTGAGTGAGCCGTGCGATATACGTAACTAGTACGTAACCTATACTCAAGATATACGTACAGTAAGTACCTACATTTAGTACAGAAATGTGCTAGCTAGAGAGATTCAGAATGAGTAAACACAACGTCAAAATAAATACACAATTTTCATTTAATGCCGCCAATATTGTGCCAGACAATTTAATGTGGCAAAAAAAGCAATCTTAAAAATAAAACTGTGAAATGTTCGCGTGTCAACGGTTCGTAACATAAACTGTTTGAATATTAACTTGATGGTAGGGAGGATCCTCAAATGGTCACATGCAAAACACCGCGATTTGAATAAAAAGTGGTTGGTTATTAACAGACGTTTTTGTAGCATTTGCGATGCAATATGGTGTCGAAAACGTAAATTTAAAACTAATATAAATTCGAAGGACCTTGCATATCTACCTTGGGCAGATAATCGAAGCGTCAGATTGCCAATATCCAAACCATCGCGTTTTTACTGCGATTTATAATAATAGTTTATCACCTACGCACACGTAATTAGGAACACATGATAAAACAAGGAGATTCGAATGATAATCGAAAAGGGTACCTTGAGATACCTAAGTTCTTCAGTTGAATGGTTGAGCTTCTTCGGAGTACCCTGGCCAGGGTTATAAATCCCAGTTTCTTCAATCGCGGCGGCGCTATTCATGTATGCCACAAAGTGTCCATAATGCACTGATAAATACCATTATATCGCGAAGATGCAGTTCACAAATACAATACAAATTACTTCAATATAATTAGCACAATTTATCTATAATTAAGTATTGTATATTAAAAGTCGGAGAGTGCGCGTTCGCGGGCGCAACATCTCGACGCGGAAGGAAGCCAAGTGAGTCTTTTCAACAGTCCGAATCAGTTATCCCGTGCTTTTCGTTAATGAGAGCATGTTCTAGTTGTACTATTTTGACACACGCAGCGCGTCATGCGAGGGAAAGGAACGGATACATAGGTGTAATATTTATGAGCGTAGATAATAAAATACGATCAACACGGGTCGCAAGGTGTCGGTGCAGTATAAATTAGAAAATGTATGTGCGAACGGAGTTGGTATTAGACGGCACCAATCGAATCAAATTGTTAAGCTTGGTTAATATTAATGCTTACTAAGCATATGATTTCAATTGTTTTTACTAATTGCGTTATCAACATTACGCTGCACCGAAAATGCTAAATGTGTGAT
Organism: Epinotia demarniana; assembly: GCA_945867215.1. Lineage (NCBI taxonomy): Eukaryota > Metazoa > Arthropoda > Insecta > Lepidoptera > Tortricidae > Epinotia > Epinotia demarniana. Next base: position 6,942,581 of record OX244262.1, read on the forward strand.
GTCTGGTTATTGAAATTTAGTTTTCCGAGGCGATTTAGACTGATGTATTTAGGTGGTGGCAAATCCTTTTTGTGCGTTCGAGTGAAATTACTGACAGATTAATAGTTGAGCCGTAAAATGGTTATATTGTGCGGAAAATGCGTTTTTCTTTTAATAATTTTTAAAAGCTTTACGCGGGTCTAATTCGTTATTGATAACTAATGTTTTCAAAATGTAGTAAATTCTGTACAAAGTGCAAGAGTTTGAAGAGTTTCTTGTATATGTCTCACAAATGTAAAACTAATTGCTGAAATTAATTATTACTAGCACGGAACCAGAAAAAATGTTCAGAATTCGGCAATTAAAGGTGATACAATGTACTTTTAATAAATATGTTAATAAGTATTTGGAGGTTTCCGTGCAAAAAACCCACATTCTTTAAATTTTATAGAAGCATTTGATTTTTAATTTGGAGCAACTATTTAATTGTTTTATGACTATGTTTAAACGCGAGTTCAGAAATAATGCCAAAAATCCCTCCAAAACCCAACATGGAAATAAAACTATAATTACTTAGCGGAAAAAATACCATAAATCCAAAACGGTAACCAGGGTATGAAACACAAATTTTAATGTTGTGACACATTAATAGAATTCAAGGTCCTATCTGAATACACCGCAAATCCATACTCATACTAATATACTAATACCTGTGTAAGGTGCAAACATTAATTATTGTAAAACGAAACGTAATTGTGTGAGAAAGAGACAGTATGAGAGCGTAACCTGAGAAAGAAAGGGATAAAGGAATGAAAGGGATAGGAGATAGGTTTCAGCGAACAGAGACAATAAATTCATTATGGCCGATCCGTTGTTTCCTTTACTTACACCTGTCTGTCTGTCTTGTTACCTCTTCATGCTTAAACCGCTTAACCGATAGAAATGCAATTTAAACATGGTTTTTATTCCGGAAATCATCCCCTAAGGAGGTGAAATGAGGGGTGAATGTTTGTATGGAACTACGATATAGAAGAGTTCCACGCGGAAGGAGTTGCGGGCAGATGATATTCACTATATCATCATCATATCAGCCGGAAGACGCCTGCTGCTGGACATAGGCCTCCTCCAAAGATTCTTTATATAACATTCAAACTAGTCGTCCTTAGCTTACATTTCGATTACATTTTTAAAATGACAGTGAAGCACATTACGACCGAAGTCACGATGAATGTAATAGAGCGCGTTGAATGAAACTTCTCCTCTTCGACATATATATATATTATATTATTTCGCAATCTATTCAAACCCAATCAAACCGCGAGACAGTTGAATACCCGTTTATATGCCCGAAAATTGTAAAAGTTTCAAAGTAACCATAATTCTATAACGCCACAAATTCTTAAGCCAAACGAATTCTCTTTGATTGCGCAACGCAAGGGTTTTCGATAAGTCGATTCCGAGTCGTAGGTATAATTTCGCGCTTATAATGTTTCTTGAAAACTTTACAGAAGTCAACGAAATGATTACTCAATATGTGAAAAACAAGGTTAAGTGAAAGTCAGACCACGCAGAATTAAGGGTTTCGTACCTTGTACAAGTTAACCTACAACCCTTAATTGGACAGGTGTTGTATACTTCCCAACGATATTTTGCGGTGCTCTAATCGCTTTGCAGGAGGCTGGATCCCGCTTTATGTCATTTATAAAATTAATATTAATTTGTCTTTGCCGAAGACAAAAAACGTGACAAGAAATATATATTTTTTTTACTTTCGTCAAATTGACTACGCCACATGACTCGAACATAATTTTGGGCTTTAAAGTCCAATATCTCGAGAACGTTCACTGACTTGAAACTGGTTCTAAGAAACTCATAATATTTTTGAACACGCCAATCCATTGATATCCCACATTACGGGTATAACGAGAAAAAATATTACATCCCCACTTTGGGTGTTGGGAAGGTACCCTAAAAAAACTTTACTGTTTTATTGGCTTGACTGATTTATGTACCTATATATGCCAAATTACAGTTTTCTATTAGAGAGAGTTACTGAGCTAAGCCGAAGACGGACAGACAGACAGACGGATGGACATGGCGAAAATATAAGGATTCCTTGTTGACAACGGAACCATAAACTCACTATCCTTTATTTAAAAAGGTCTCATATTCATAGGTAACTCACGGCACTTAGGTTCTGTACATCAAGGAAGGCCGTGTTTAAGCAAAAAGCTCGAAAATCTTATGACCGATCTGCGTCAAAATAATTATCTTTGAAAGCATTTTAAAAGCACTTTTACATTACTTTATTTCTTTTTTCAATTACACGGTTCAAAATTAAAAGGGGCGACACATATTTGTGCCTTTTGGAGCGACTGTCTCCGACTATACTCACTTTATCAAAAATATGGCAGGGAAACCATATATTTTTCTATTTTAATACGTATTCGATTGATGTGGCACATGTTGAGCGACATTATTATGTGTGTTACTTTTCGGTGTTGTTATGGTGATGGCTAACGGATGATGAATAAGGAACGATCTGATTCCACGATGACTATTATCACGCAATATACTCATATCACAATACGTACCTATCCTATTTACGTTATTGAAGCAACATATACCATGTATCTATACAATTAATAGTATTTGTAATATTTTTATAAACATAGTGCAATAATACTCATTGTCTAACTCGGTGAATGTGGTTTAAATTGTTTCGGAATGGCAAATGAGTTGATGGTTGACGACGCAGTCTAAAAAACTCATCGCAAAAATAAAGATTTTTATGAGAACAATATTGTACATAAGTTTCTGTCAAAAATTTAATTATTGTTACAAGGTTTTATTGCAGACTGTATTTTTCTGTAGGTATACCTACTCATTGAGACGGTTCAAATGAGCCCTAACTCAACGGGGTTACTTCGGTTAAATACTGAATTTCCACGGCCACCAGCCTGTCTCCATCATCAGATCAGCTCCACGGTACTATAATATTGAATTGTCATCCAAACTATACTAATACCCAAAATTTTCAGATCAATCAAATAACCGCAAGTGACTGAAAAATGGACTGCTGACGGACAACTTCCTTACCTACTTATATATTTACTTACATATGAACGGGTCAAGTTAATATAAAGATTGTAATAAAGAGGTATTGTTTCTTACAAACAAACTTGTATTTCTGACTAATTAATTTAAAAGTGGAAAAATGTGTAGGTACCTGAACTGCGTTTTGAATTATCTAGCTTATTAAAAATAATTATTTCTTTAACATGACGATTATTCTGTCCATTGAAATAAAACTGCGTCGTATTTCAATACACAATATAACATACATTATTGGGGTGGCACAATGTTGTTGAGGGGGTAACTCGACACCAATCGTCGCTGTTGAGGGGTTTTGATTTGTTTATTTCTCCGCCTTTGGTTCATTTTACGACCCACACTAGCTAAAGAACGGACTAATTAAAAAATATGAACAAAGCTAAGTATTCCATAATAAGTGTACATACTACTTGTTTGACGTGACCGTGTAGTTAGTAAATAGTACGAACACACTAAAAACACAACAAACAAAAAAAACTCTGTCGCACAAGAAAAAGTAACAAATTTTAAATCAAAGGAAAAATTGAAAAATTTAATGCTCCGAGCCGGATTCGAACCGGCGACCACAGGCATTCATGGCCCGTCGCTACTAACCAACTGAGCTATCGGAACAATCCGGTTCGGACACCAAATCCCGATTACATAAAAAAAACAAAAATTAAAAATGTAACAAGTACATAGCTCTATACAATATAAACAGTCAGTGTGTTAATAATGTGTTTATTCTATTTATGTATATGTATTTGTGTAAATATGTTGTAGGTATATAGTAATACCGTAATGTAACTTTATTTTTGTTGTTACTTGCACTGCCCACAATCTTTTTCCGCTTGACCTTAAGGTTTGACTGGTAGAGAATGCCATATGGCATTAAGTCCGCCTTTTGTACGATAAGTTTTAAATAAATAAATGTACAAAGACGAACTTGTCTCTTTAAGGGATCTTTTTCATCTAACCTTAACATTGTGTCGTGACGCAGTATGACGATCGGATGTCGGTTTCATAAATTCATTGCGGTTCACATTCATCTGAAATGCTCTAGCGCACTTCTTAGTTCACTTATCCAGACAGACAATTATATTATATATAATATATATATATGTTAATTTTCGAACAAAGAACATAATCAATGACATCTTTGATACATTGATATTCCTATAAATTAGTGATGCTTCCCCCGACAAGGTGGACTGATGACCTGGTAAAGGTTGCGGGAGTCCGCTGGATGCGGGTGGCGCGGGATCGGTCACTTTGGCACTCTTTGGGGGAGTACTATGTCCAGCAGTGGACGTCTTTCGGCTGATATGATGATGATGATGATGATGAGTGATGCTTCCTAGTATGGCGGCGTTTTGGTGGTTTAGGTCCAAACTAAGCGCAGAAGGTACGGATAATCCGTCTTACTCGATTGTAATAAAATATTCTTCAAACGGTGTATAAAATACTAAGGTCAATATGGGGAAGATCGTCTTCTAGCTATCTAGTCTCGTCCAACACTTGTATACGTATTTCACTTACAGGGGTCGGTAGAGCTGACAGAATGAAGCATTATTTTATATCCCCTTACTGACCGTGTCTAAGCGGCAAACATATCTAATGTGCTAACACAAGAGTTCTTGACCCATATGACGGTCTTCTAAAGAAAATTGTTTAGGCCGGCCTTCCCCACATGGACCTTACCCTTACCGCATCATTGTGATTCCAGAATATGTACGCTGGTGGTTCTGGAGAGTAGAGCACCACGCAAGTCAGGTTTATGGTGCTCCCCCGGTCTATGTAAAGGTCTGGTCCACCGATGATCTCCGTCGTAGGTTCTGAGGACAAATGTGCTGTTAGTGGCCGGCTTTCTGTTTTCGTAATGCTTCGAAATAGTCTATTCAAAAAACAACTCTACCGTCGAAGATTCTAATTATAATGAGTTTTAAAAAATCGGCCACGTTAATTAATCTCAATCATACGTAAGGTTGATCTAATAGTACATTACGTAACTAGGGCGGTGAATTCGTGAATGGCCCAGATCGCAGGTGTTTGTGGCCTGAACCGAAGGTGAGGGCCATAAATATGCGCTCTGGGGCTTTACGAATTACCGCCCGTGTTGCGTACAAAATTTTACGTCGTCACCTGGCCACAATGCGAGTTTTCCCGTACGCGCAGCGTGCAGTAAAACTCGCATTATGGCCAGGTGTGACGTAAATATATTTTATTGTGGGAAAATGATAGTTGCTTTGTTCTAACGCTCGTTTACAAAGTAAGCAAAGAAATTACCGTCCTGAAGTTCACGTTTATTAAAACGTAGGGCTATATGGCTAGGAAGAGAGAGAAATGATACTTTACCAATTTTTGTGACAGTCGAAAATTTTTAATTTTTTTGGTCTTACCCCATCTTCACTTTTCAACCCTACCAAACAGAGGGCTAAACTATTTAAATGGTTCCGCTTACAAACACAAGTTGATGTTCTCGTATACTTGTCGCAAGTTTTTACCAAACCATCGCTCATTTCAGTGGAGAGCAGGCCATTTCTGCATTTGGCGGGGTGCCTGCCTTGCCTTATTATGCCTTATTGTGTACGTTACCGAGAGCTTACTTATCTTGCCCTGATTTCCTTACTTGTCGATATACTGTCATTATTACATTTGCGCAGTAGTGTTAATAGTGCATGGATACGACATCCGCGCAACTCGCGCCGATGAAGAAGCACCCCTACGAAATTCGTAGCGCAGTAAAGAATCTGTACGGACTTGATTGAACGTTGCCACTGACAGCTAAGAGCATACCGATATCGCACCGAGCTCGTACCGGTTTGACAACTAGTATCTGTAATAGCTTGTTATCTGACGAAGTTATAGTTTGTCATCTGACGATCTTTATATGATGTTAACTTACTCGTGTATTGTAACTATATTTGAATCATATTTAACTTGTCATTTTATTACAATTTCCATTCTTAATGACAATCATAATATCAATCCATATAGATTAAGCTAATATGCAATTGTAAGTATATTATGAAATAAAAAAAACTAAATCTAGTCAACATGCATTTGCCGCATTAGCCTAGTTGGTAGGGATCCTGCCTACGAAGCAAGAGGTCCTGGGTTCGAATCCCGGTAAGGGCATTTATTTGTGTGATGAGCATGAATATTTGTTCCTGAGTCATGGATGTTTTCTATGTATTTAAGTATTTATATATCTATATAATTATGTTTATCGTCGTCTAGTGCCAATAGTACAAGCTTTGCTTACTTTGGGACTATGTCGATTTGTGAAAGATTGTCCCCTAATATTTATTTATTTATGTATTGCCAGATGAATACAACCTCAATTACCATACCGTGTCATTAAGTTGAGTGAAGGCCTCCACTCTCTCTGAAACTTTTGTAAGATTAACACTTTGCGATAGTTTTAAGCAATGTATAGCAATATTTTTAACAATATTTTCCGTGTATTAGTCTAAGAAACGTATACTGAACAAATATTATTTATTTATTTCTTTCAATTATGTTTTTTTCGTTTTATGTATGTTTTGAAGCAAGATTCAGTATTTTTTTCTAGTTTCAAGGCACTTCTACTTCATTTGACTTCGCAGCCATATTCATTAAAGTATTACAGTTCCGTTAAAGAAATGGTAAGCATTCGGTTAATTGTTCTAATCCCGTGTCAGATAGTTAACTCGTAAGCTCAATAAGTTGATGAGTCTAAGGTTAAAGATTAACTGAAAGTTTTGCAAGTTCTGGCATTAGCCAGTCAGGAGTAAATGGACCCATGATTGCAATTAGCAAAGGTGGCCGCGGGATAAGGGATAGATTCTCGTAACTTGCTGACCGCTGATATTATAAAGTTATTTGTATAAATGCATTCTAACTTTCTAATAAAATTGTGTAATAAATGAATTAATTAATATTTATACGAAAATGGAAAATATACATTTTGGTGCTTTTCTGAATTTTGTATAAGTATTTGTAACATTGTACCTATTAATTACAAACAACTAGATTTAGCTATGGATATCTTGAATATTCGCATAAATATTTTTGACACAATATTAAATTTTTTGGGACATGATTTATTTTGCTGACGATAGCCTAAATACTTTCATGACACGATGGGTTTCATTTGTGAAGTTTAGGAATTGACATGGCCACCTTCTGTCGCCAATTGTAGGACGAATCAAATTCAACCCTCACTGGCGATAACTGAAAATGGTGCAGGGCACACTGATTGACAGTTATTTATGAGGTAGGTAATTTGTTGTTTCGCTTCGAACGCGCGTTAGGGCAACTTAAACTTAACTGCAATTTTCCTATACAAAAAGTGATATTGGATCAGAGGGTAAATAATCACGTAACGTTTGGAACTCGCGTTCAAAACACATAGCCTAACATTATTCAATATAAAAAGTGACATTTAAATCTACCTGACGCGCGTACAATGCGTTACGTGTTCGACCAGTACGACGATATTTAAAAGACTGTATCTTAGTATAAATACGTCTGTATTAAAACCTGGTCTTATTGTTGTTATGTGTATTATTTTATATTTTACTTCATCTCAGGGTGTTTTAAGCCATATCTGATATAAGGTTTTATTTTTGATTTTAGGGACTTTATGCTTTCAATATCCTCTAGCAAATTTATTTCGGACAAGCCTATGGAGCTTAATTTCACTGACTCTTTCACTGACTCGTTGGTACGATTTAAAGAAACAAAAGGTTAGTAAGCTGCCTAAACATGTTATCTAAATGTCCTCTTCATGATTGCTCAATTGAGCAGCTGTGGAATAACTGTGGTGAATTTTTGTTTTTACATAAATACGATTTTACACCCCACGTTTTGGATTCCCTTAAATTTCTGATGCAAGCGAAATTAGCCTATGCTATGAGAAAACCAAAGCCTAATGGACATTCATGACGTTGACCCATCACTAGAGCAGGTCGATAGAAACGCTCGATGATAGTTATATTGGATGTCAAAGTCGGAGTTGTCGTAAGTAACATACCATATTCTCTGAAAGGCCACCATGCACAGATCCAAACCTTCTTTTTACGTAAAGAAATGAATACACTATGCCCAGATGTTTTGATTTCGGGATCAAGCCATATGTTTTACGTTGAGCTCTCAGGACGAAATGTGTACCTTATTAAAGCACTAATAAAACACATGTGTAATTTTTAAATAAAAATGTAGCTGTGTGTACTAAACGATGCATTCTTTATAATCCATATAGATTTAATCGACACTTTTCGTCTTTTAATGGTTTTGGTTATATTTTGTTATATCTTTTTTGTTTACTCTATAGCGACACCTAAACATGAGAAAACTACTCAATTTGATCACACACCAATGATAAAAATAGGTTTTATAAATACTTCAGACATTCCAACTCTAGAATCACGAAATAAGATTTACATAGGAACGGCACCCTTGTACGCTGAGATGTGAAATACGATACGTGTAACTTTATACTTTAGGTACTCAGGAAATACATTTTATCATGGCAACTTTCTCACATTCCGTCCCGAGACCGACTGCGATGAATTTAGTTTTTGTGTAAGATTTAAGACTCACGCTTTTGAGATTCGTGTGAAGTTCTTATTATTTTCAGCAGTGGAAGTTACTTTTGCAATTTAGAAAATAAATTCTAATTAATTGAATACAAGTAATAAAGTTTTCCCAATTATTAGGCCTCACCGGGACTTGAACGCGACCGTATTAGGTTTCGCAGGCTAAACCGATCGTTGAAATAATTGTGAGTTCAGCAGTTCGATCACGTGACTCATTGTACGCGCGTCAGGTAGCCTAATGTCACTTTTAATTGGGAAAAATGACAGTTGAATTGTCCTAACCCGGGTTCAAAATGTGACTACCCCCTCAGATGTCTCAGTCACAGCTACCGGTCAGTGTCAGCAGATTATACATTTCAAACTCATGGCATTGATTTGAGTGGGCGCGCTGTTCGTGATTTTCAGGCTGAAGAAGCATTTTTTACAAAATATACGTGTTGCACTCGGATATAATGATTTTCTTCGAATCTAATGATTGCATTTTTTCCTTATTATTAGCAATTCTATTTTTTTATATGCAGAAAAGTATAGTAAAAAAATAAAAGCTAATCCAACTGTGGTAGAAATCTATAAACATTTATAAAAGTTTACGTACAAGTAAAAAAGAAACGTGTAACTCAATTGCTGATAATGCCCAAGGTCCACCGTTATAGGGCTCGTTAACCTTCGATATTATGACGCAGTATTTCTGCTTTATCTGAATTCTGATATGGCGCAAATCAAATATTTTAACTGCAAATAGCTTTTTTAAGTGTCATTTTTCACGAGCGAGTAAAATTTTTAAAACAGGTCTTCAGCGTCGAGACATCCTCTCCTCTGTGGCCCGAAATTGTATTGACCCTCTTCGCGTTTCACAAAGTGTAAACTGAAAATTTTTAATGTACAATTTACACTTTGCGCATTATTTTCTTCACTGTTGTCGTTTTTAGATTAAATATTTTATGAATAAATAAATTTATCTCCTAATTTTTAAAGTTGTTTTTTTTGACATGATATGTTTATCATCCCAACCAGCCAACCAGCCTCGCCATAAAATTATAAAATACGAAAACCATTTATAGTGAGGTATACATGGTTTTCGTATTTTATAATTTTATGGCTGGGCTGGTCATGTCTGTCGCATGCCGAGTGAACTGTGGGCCAAGATCGCCACTGAATGGCAGCCCTACAGCTCGAAACGGAGACGTGGCAGACCTCGTCGGCGATGGAGAGACGAGCTAGACTCCTTTTCAAAAGAATGGCCAGAGACTGCTCAGAATCGGGAGCACTGGAAACGGTGGGGGGAGGCCTTTGCCCAGCAGTGGGAACTACTACAGGCTCACAATAATAATAATAATAATTTTATGTTGGTTTTAGGTTAAGTATAGCCTGCATAACGAACAAAAACGATAAAATAAAAAAAACGGCCAAGTGCGAGTCGGACTCGCGTACGAAGGGGGCCGTACCATGATCGTATTATCGTATTATTTTAAAATCAGTAAAAAAAAAGTTTGTTGTATGGGAGCCCCCTTTCAACATTTATTTTATTTTGTTTTTATTATTTTACGATATTTGTTGTTTTGTTTTTTGTTGTTTTTTGTTCCCCGTGTGGTGTCGGGTTAGAATTTCACCACCCCCTTTCTTCCCCATGGGTGTCGTAAAAGTCGACTAAGGGAGCAGGGTTAAAGTGTGTTGTGGGCGATGGGCTAGCAACCTGTCACTGCGATATCACATTTTGTCAATATTTTTTATACCCACATTTTATGCTAAAAATGGCGCTGGAACATAAGTTTCATGTGCTCTGCCTACCCCTTTTAGGGATAAAGGCATTTTTTGTTATAGCGGCAACAGAAATACATAATCTGTAAAAAATTCAACTGTCTAGCTATCACGGTTCTTGAGTTACAGCCTGGTGATAGACAGACAGACGGACAGCGAAGTCTTAGTAATAGGGTCCCGTTATTACCATTTGGATACGGAATTCTAAAAAATCGTGTAAAACTAGACGTTCAACTCTTTACCTACTTCTGATTCTAATCTTAATTTGTGTGCATTTGTGTTAACGGTTAAAAGGTCAAAGGTATTTAAGTAGTCACCTGCAAACTGTGAAATACAGGTAAACTTTGGAACGTAAATTGAACGGGAATAAAATTCAGAGTTAAAAAAGTTTCAGTTGATTCATTTGTTTGCCTAAAGTAAGGTTTAAGGTTTAAGATCATTTAATCTCATAAAGAATTGTACAATTCACTTACATGAGATAAACACATAATTAAAAAAAAAATTGTTTTGAGCGCACAAAGATACTAAAATAATGAAGTAAAAAAGGGTACTTGTACATAACATAACATAATGATCGAGTGCCGCTCGCACTGCATGCAGCGAGCGATAATAACAGCAAAACAAGTGATGCACGGAATCATTACAACTAGATATGGCATGCGTACGCTGAGCGTAGTTCGGATTGACTTAAGTAGTTTTTATTGTTTACGAGTCTATATAATTTCTCTAATTATAATATTTATACTGTATAAATGCTGTATAAATATTTAATACTGTGATATTGCTATTAATGATTAGAGGGTAACGTTTTATTGTACTGTGTATTTTATCTTCATACTTATTAAGTTAATTTTTTTTTTTAGTATGTTTTTTTTTTACATATTTAGATATTTTTACATATTATTTATATGCAACTATTAAAGTGCAATTTTTATGAATGACGCTAGAACGGTGTTTCTGATTCTAGGCGAAAACTTAATATAGTTTTATCAAGCTTTGATTAAAATTGATTTGTTGGTTAGCCAGTTTGTTAGTGAGGAACAAATCTTGGAACTGGATTTTGAAATAGTTAACTCAGTACTTTGGCAACGTAACCCTGTTGAGTTTGGCCTCGTTTAAATCTCTTCATGTTGATGACGGTAACGTAATTATACATACAAATAGATAGGATTTCTCTTAGCGTTATTTTGTTCATATCTGATACTGATACTCATTTATTCATAATAATAATCTCTCGGATTTTCCAAAAGGTTGTGTGGCAAAGAATGCTTACGGCATTAGGTCCGCCTTTTGTACGTTAAGTTCTTCTTTGGTGCGATAAAGATGCGTAAATTTTTACGGTTTAGGTCACATTCGTTGTGATTATTAAAAGAAACAAAAACCATTTGCGGACATTTTTACGATAATCAACCTACTCACAAACTAAGCAAATGTACACATACTTGTGTATGTAAATAAATAGGTAAACAAATAAACATACACGAAATTGTGGTCATAAAGTACATTGAAGCCGAAAGTCTCTTTAAATTAACTGTCGGTACGCGATCAGTCGCCATCTTTATTTCCGAAGATACTAACGCGATTAGTGGACTACAAGTATGTATTAAGTAGTAGTTTCATACGAAAGCCTATGAAGTATTCTTCATCACACTTGCTCGTAAATGGTTTTATTCCATGCTTATATACAAAAGGACAATGGCCTAAATTGTACCCACGGGAGTTATGGGGTTTCATAACTCTCTAGGGAGTTCATAACTCTCTTGGCCACGCGCCGCAATACTGTACTTTTTGCTTTGTGATTGGTTGAAATATTGAAGCTGAGCAGCTTCAATATTTCAACCAATCACAAACCTCCTCCAATCTCCACTTACACTGTTGGAAGTGAAATTGTCAATTTCGTCAATGTATGATTGGTGCGGTTGTATGAAACATTTTTCTGTCTTGTAGTTATTATTTCCTTGCAAATGTAATGAAAAACATTGTGCATAACACGGGCATAGCAAGAATATTTACGTCACACATGGCCATAATGCGAGTATTACTGCACGCTGCGCGTACGGAAAAACTCGCATTGTGGCCAGGTGAAGAAGTAAAATTTTGTACGCAACACGGGCGGTAATTCGTAAAGCCCCAGAGCGCATATTTATGGCCCTCACCTTCGGTTCGGGCCACAAACACCTGCGATCTGGGGCATTTACGAATTCACCGCCCTAGTTATGTAATGTACTATTTCCTCGAGTTATCAAAAGCAAAGCAAAGCGTCTCATAGACTCTTGTTCGCAATAATCCCCTCGTCAAACAATGTACAGTCACGAGCTTTAATTTGGGACCCATTTCCATTAAATGTTGTTAGAACATTCATAGTGCAATAAGGTCGAAATTTTAGTTTGATACAGACGGATGTCAAGTTAAGACATATAATGTCTTATCGAATCGACCCTTGAAATGATAACCTCTTTGCCAAACGCTATCACTACAGTTTTCTAATTACGAACATATGTCGTGTCAGTGTCAGTGAAGAAAACAGATAGAAGACAGGACCAAAATCCAGCTTACCTAGAAACGTAAAGTTATCGATGATAAACGTTATGACATTGACATTGCGTTAAAATATTAGCTCTAAATAGCGTAAGTTTGCTACACGAGATTCAGCTTTAGGTGGGTCCTAAATTAAAGCTCGTGACTGTACCTACCCGAAGTTAAAATTATTTTATAAATGCTCCTTGGTTTTACAAAACCATTAGAAATACTAATGTTATTTCAATAAATACGGTTCAAACCATCAAATTACAGTCTTAATTTAACGTCTAATTTACATTTCTTGAAAAGTTTTCGGCGTCCAAAAATAACCCAAGGTGGTAAAACAAAATTTGCCGGCCTAGTCTTCCCGCAATAAAAGAAATTAATACAACAGAGTCTGAAGACGACATTTTTTATATCTTGCCCAAGTTATCATCTGGTTTGACTTTCATTACGCAATAATAAACACCGTGCAATAAACGCATTGGTGTGCTGATTTAGAAATAAATTAACACGCCGACAGAAAATGTAATTAGTACGAAATTTGTAGAATATAATTATGAGGGTATTCAAGCGAAATGAATTTAGGTATTATTTATGCCACATTAATTAACAATTCGCTTCATACTTGTGGACATTTTGTTTGGATGGCAACATTTATTGTTTTCCATTCACTTTTTGATTTCGGTAAATTTTGTAGTCAGAAAATGACAAAATCACATCATATATGATGATGATTAAATAAGTACGTGGATAAAATCAAGCAAGTAATATTAATAAATATAGTTTCATTTTGGTTTTTGGTTTCTTGTGTTCATTTGTGTTAAATTGGAATACTTCACTCATTTGTTGTTGCTATTGAAATATAAACCTTAATGAAAAATAATAAAATCGGCCAAGAGCGTGTCGGGCCACACTCAGTGTAGGGTTCCGTAGTTGTCCGTCCGTCACAGTAAGTGTCCCCACTTAAGCGTTAAACAAGCAATACTTGGCGAATAATTTTATTGTTAGACAACGAACGTCCAAAGACAACTAAGGCAATTCGAGTACGACCAATTTTCGACCAAATGTATGGGCGCACGACCCCATTAAATCAGGAAAAATCTTAACACCGCCATGTACGATATGAGCGTTCCGCGTACAGCGACATCTATCGGCAAATTAAGTAAAAAAACGATTGCGCGAGAGCTTAACGGATGGAAGATGATTTTTATGGGATAATTCTTTATTGCGTGAACCGATTTTCACCGTTTTTACTTTATTTGAAAGCACGTCAATACATTGTGATTTTGTAGAAATTACAGGTTCAATAAACACCTGCTTTTACGGTTAAGTTACAAACTTAGTTCAGAAATTATTTTGTAATTTTTCAACCTATTCAACCTATCAAGTACAAAATAATTTTCGTAGAAAGTTTGTATAAAGGTCTACTTTTGAGGTTTTTTTAATGTTTAAAACTTATGGTTCAAAAGTTAGAGGGGGGGACACATTTTTTTTTAATTTCTGGAGCGATTATCTCCGAAAATATTAACATTATCAAAAAATTACTTTCCTAAACCCCTATTCATTTTTAAATACCTATCCAACAATAAATCACACTTTAGGGTTGAAATGAAAAAAAAAAACACTCCCCACTTTACGTATAGGGGAGGTACCCTAATAAAAAAAAACACTTTTTATTTTATTAGTACCAAATTTCAGCTTTATAGTGCTAAAACGGTTACTGAGATTATCCTCGGACGGACGGACAGACATGGCGAAACTATAAGGGTTCCTAGTCGACTACGGAACCCTAAAAAAGACATAATATTTAAGATTTGAACCTCCCATGTGTTTTATATTTATTTTTATTTTTGTACGATTATGGTAGAGCCGAAAGAAGTGTATTCCTTATTTTATGTTTGTATTAACGTGTGTTCTACCGTAGCATTTAAGATACCGATTCAATAGGGGTCATATTTTCTCGAAAAAGGATTAAAAATTTAGTCAAATGGAGAAAAACATCAATCAATTCGGGGATTTAATAATTTACTTGAAAAACAAAGTTTTAACCGACTTCAATTTAGTACTCCGCCAAGCCACGAGAACATTTCTTATTTTTTTTTCAATTTACCACATGGTCTGACTTCCGATAGCAAATGCGTTGATTACGATTGAAAAAAATTGCTGTATGTGGGCCGATAATATTTGAGGACTTCCATCGATTCCCCACGATCATCACCAATGGCACTTCATTACTTCCTATT
The DNA here is from genome assembly GCA_945867215.1 of Epinotia demarniana. Classification (NCBI taxonomy): domain Eukaryota; kingdom Metazoa; phylum Arthropoda; class Insecta; order Lepidoptera; family Tortricidae; genus Epinotia; species Epinotia demarniana. Next base: position 6,957,759 of record OX244262.1, read on the forward strand.
TCAACGGAATCTTATCAGAACCTGTGACGTACTTTTGCACTTTTAAATACATAATTGAGGAATTTGATAAGTCATCTATGGTCTTCATCATGAATTCCTCGCCACCAAATTTATGATACGGAATGTAAATGCACGAGTTATAATAGAAAACACCAAAATCACTAAACGCGTGCCTAATAAAATTGAGGAGTTCCCTCAATTCCTCATGGATCCCATCATCTAACTGAATTTTGAAAAAAATGGGACCCGACCCACCTGGAAGTATATAAATATAAACAAAAAAATTTTTTTTCGAATCGGCTTATTAATGACGGAGTTCTGAGGTAACAAACATTGAAAAAAAAAAACAGCCGCATTGAGAACCTCCTCCTTTTTATTGAAACTCGCTTAAAGAGGGGTATGTTCTGTCCCCCTTTTGTTTTCGCCAAATGCAACTTCATATGAAACGATGAGGCTGGAAGATTGTGACGTCACTAATAGATGGCAACGTGCCGTGCCCCATCGTGTTTGACGCCGCCGTCGACGCGCTCCCCCCGGCAGCCTCGCATTACGTCACGTCACACACTGTTGGCGTTTTCTCTCTCTAACAAGCAATATTAAAACGGTTGTAGCTTCGTAATTATTTGAGATACCTGAACGGGATTTTCGGCACTAGGCATATTTTTTTGCCTTCTTTCTATTGGAGTAATACTTATGTTTTTAGTGTTCCGTACCAAAATTGGTCCAACGGAACACTTATGCGATCACTCGGGGGCTGTTCGTCTGTTGCAGTCAGTTTTCTCGAAGACCGTTTGACATAGGAAGCTGAAATTTGGTATAGATATTGAAATTGATGGCCTAGTTACATACTACATACAGTATAAAGTCGAAAGGGTGTAAGCCCCAATAAAGGGGGCAGTTTGAGGGGTAATAAGGGGTTTCGCAATTTTGTTTTTGGATTGTTAGGAACGTGTGGGGTATCATTAGAAAGCTCGTAAAATTTTGAGACGGTATACAAATTTTGAGTTCTTTTTACGATAGCTCTTACTAGTGTAAAATATGACCAAAGTAACATTTTGTCATACAGTGCTGTCCCCAGCTCTATTTCAAAAACTATAGCCAACTAAGACTTGGAAATACACGTGCATAACGAAAATTGTGTGTAGATGGCGGGAAAATTATCAACATGACGCTAGCTTTGATAGTTAAAATTATATTTCCAAATTAAAGCAAATAAAATCGGTATAGCGTCTCATTTTACGCTGGTTCTTTAGTATAGCCGTGCCTGGTGACGTACATTGCAGTCACTGCACTTCGCAGTCTGATAAATTAATATTGATATAATGAAAACACAGCATTGTAATTCGTGTTAAAACACACACAGTAAAAAAACACAGGACAGTGCTAAACGGGACATGGTGTCCTTTAGGATCGACCCCACAACTTGGGAAGAACATTCTCAAGATCAAGACCAATGGAGGGAGACCCTACGCAATGGAGTTGTGGATCACGATAAAGCTTGGTTCGATCTCTTATCCTTTAGGCGCGAATGAAGACACCAACGCGCTGCTCTTCCTCTTTCATCGCCGGGCAGCACATTTACTTGCCAAATATGCGGTCGTAGCTGTCGCTCCCGTATCGGCCTTACAAGCCACGTACGTAAGTGCCGCTCCTCTAATATGGATTGAAACCGAAAATACCCGATGTCAAGTAATTAGACAACGCCGTACGTCTAGCTCAACTTGCTGACAAGCCGCTTGTCGCGCGACTGAGCGTCCCCTGTTACACTCGCACCGTGCAAATTAGAACGAGGACGGTAGATCCTTCTCGACTCGCGTCGCGGCGCGGCGTCAGTTGTGTTAGCCCCCCAGGTCTGGTGTTTTCAACAATTACCCACGATCCAGTTAGTCTGACATTCGATTCGGTGTAGTTGTTGCGGATCTGGGAGTCAATAAATACTAGAGGAGTGTGGCAGTTTAGAGATATATTGTGAATAGTTTATATATTATTTCCGTATGAATCCGACGACTTATTTGCATCTAGTAAAAATAAGATTTATTGTTGTCATAATCTATTCCAATACAAATAAAGAACTCCGTACTTAATGAATGTTTGTTTTTACTGTTCCATATTTAAAGCTGATACATAGACCAAAGGTTAATAAACCAAATAGAAGCGTCATAGTTATCACATTATTTAGAGTTCCCACCATATTCAGTTTTGTGCATTTTTTTTGTTTGTATAAGAGCGCGTGAGCGTGTGCTTAACTTATTTGGCTTGGTTGAAAACCGGCTTCACTGGGTTTTTCGTAATGCCCTGTCTATCTTTTTTCTTGGTCTGAGGTTATCGCTCGCGGATTCGACAAATTTAAGTTATTAACACAACACAGTAAAGTAAAGTAAGTAACTAGCCCTTACCACACAACAATACCTAAGTGGCAGTTGCACGTAGAACCGATAATGGCCATTGGGGTGGAAAGGTTCTCGAGTGGCGACCACGTACCGGAAGGCGCAGCGTGGGTGACCGATGACCTGGCCCCGTATCATGGTCGGCCTTATCACGCAATAAGTGACAAGGTAAGAGCGTCGTCTCGTTCTATCGAACGGTGTCAGCCAGTGACGGACGCTCTATCTTGTCACTTATCGCGTAATAAGGCAGACCATGATACGGGGCCTGGTAAAGGTCGCGGGAGTCCGCTGGATGCGGGTGGCACAGAACTGGTCGCTGTGGCACTCTTTGGGGGAGGCCTATGTCCTGCAGTGGACATCGTGGCTTATATAATGATGACGCATCAATATCGATGCATATTTTGGATTTTGTAAAGAAACGATTCTGTTGAAAACTAAAAAAGAAAAACATTTAACCTTCGTATATGCGTTTTTGTTTAGGTTACTAAAACACACAAATAATAGTATGCTTAATAATGGCTTCAAATTTAAACACTACCAGCAGCTTTTGGTGTTCTATATTTTAACAGTTCTACATATTGTTGACTCTATTTGGTTAAAATCTAGAAACAAAATAGCATCAAAGTACGAGGTTCTTTATTTGATTTAAAATTGGAATACCGGGCTGTAGTGGTAAATCGTAATGTTGCCTTATACAATTCATGTTTCAGAGCTTGCTGCGAAAATTTTGAACCCGACACCTAAAAAATAGGCGAGGACCTAAAACATTAAAATGACTCGTATTTTGTATGTACTGGGAAATTAATAACCAGGAGATAAAGTATGAATCATTTAAAATAACTGAATGTACGGAACACTCATTGCTGAGTTTTGACTCTCACTTGGCCGATTTTCTTATTCTTGTTAATTCCAAACGGATTACTTCGTGATGAATTTATATGCGTTTTGATTGTCTACGAATTTAATGACCGTATATTCAGTATGAAACTTCAATTAAACTCAGTATAGTTTTGTTGTTCTTTAGGCCTTTGAACTGCGTGCGTGCGTATAATGTTCAAATTTTACTTTAACTTACTCAAACATGGCAGTGTAAACATTTTGGCTCAGCGAACGAACTTTTGTAACGCAAACGTCTACGTCGCTTATTACGGTTATGGTTACCTTTTAGTTACGAGTAACTCCCGTGAAGTTTGTAAATTACTTGATAGCCTGAGACGGCCATGTTTTAAATTCTAAAGGCATTTTCCTGCCGTCAACGACGTTTGGGGGGTAACGTTAATCAGCCTTTGACAGTTGCTGGGACGTTTATTGATATTTGTTGGGTTCCATTTATCACTTGTCTCTTTACCAGCCTAATATTAACTTTAGAAGTAAATTATTATTGACATGTTTATGAAAGAATGTATTAACAAAGTTTATTCAGTATTAAGCTTAGGTTAGATTTTATGAAGCTTTTATCTAATATTTGATTGCATCGTACAGAGCATTTTTATTAAATATAATATTAAGTAACATTCAATAATGTTTATAATACTGTAAAATATATAATAATTATCATTCAAAAATACATGGAACTGATTGACGTACTAATTTCGTTATGAAAATTACATAATATATTTTTAAAATGTAATGCTATGAAGTCCTGAAATCTACAAATGCATCAATAAAAATATATTAGTAACGATGTTATTGCTCTAAGTAGTTTAATGATTAAATATGATTTTTCATCTCGTAATGCTTTCGAACGATTTGGCTGGTAGCTCACGAAATTAACCTCCACAATCTACTTTACAGAGTTCACAACAATTTAGTACAATCAATTTTGTTGATTTTAGACTGAACAAATAAGATATTAGCAGTAGGGCAATATCATGGTTACCTATCTGAATCACTAATTTTTTTCGTCCTATTTTCATTTCGGGATTTACTATTCGACAAATTTCGTTTGCCTTTTTCTTCGTTCGCGCCGTTTACGGCTGGTAATTTTATGGTTTAGCTTTTGTAATTGTTTGACAAATCCATGATTCCCAAGTATTGGTATACCCGCAATATCGTTATACCGACGTAACGATTCGGTTGATAATCTGTTCGTATTTTATCAAATCGGCTTTATTATATTTGACATAATATTATTGTTTTTACGGAGCACACGTATGATACTAATTCCTATGTTTGTTTATGAAAATGGTTGTTACTTTATGCATTTCGATATTAAAAACATTAGCAAAAAGTTTAAAATTAAACTAAGGTTATCCTCCTAAAGCTTTATTTATGGTTAATAATGTATATGTCGGCGGGCGATTGTAAAATTCGCCAGATCACGAAATTCCGAGGCAAATCGCATACGTAAATGAAAAAAATAAGGAGTGCGGACTGATAATCTCCAGCGAGTCGACGACACCCCGCTGCGCGGGGTGTCTATTTCTGGTCTGAGGGGCACAAGTGAACCCTAACCTAACCGACCTAAGACAGAGTTCGCTTATGACAAGCCATTTTTGTCCGCCCTGATTATTGGCTCCCAACAAACAAGGCCGCCATCGCATACGCAGCGCCACCAGTGGCCAAGAAAGAAAGTGCACTTGCACGCACACGTGCCAGATAAAGTCAACTTTTTTATTTGTAGTTGAAGCATACTTAGTACAACGTAAACAATTAGCAATACACTTAACAATGAAAGATAATGACTTTTGTCTTCTCTTTGTGGCTAGTATATATAATGAGAAGACGTGAACACGTTGTCGAAAAGCCATTTGGACTATACCCTATAGTCTACATAATATTTATTTTTAATTATTGTACTGTTATCTGTTGTTGACCTTACTTTACTAATCTTGCAACTATTTGCCATGCAATCGGCCTGTGTCCGTGCATTTGAACTTTGGTTTATTTTTATGATACCCTGTCACGACTATCGTATTTGTTCAGTCCAAAATCAACGAAGTTTATTGCACAAAATTATTATGAATTGTGTAAAATTGGGGATTGTTCGTGAAGGTTTATTTCAAAAGCTACCAGCCAAATTGGTCGCAGGCATTTTGAGACGAAAAATCATTCAAGTTGAAATTTGTTATGTACATTTCGTTTGCTACTTTAAGGCGCCATAGGTTCAGCGAAGTTAAGCGAACAGAGTTTTTGAAACAATATAAGGCGTCTGTTTATAATAATATGGTTTCAAAAAATAAGAGTATTACTACTCGAAATACGAGTATTACTATTCGTATCTTTTGGCTTGAGACTATTCTGCAGCGAGATCAGTGATTCAAATCATGATTGAGCAAATTTTCGCTGGATAGAAAAAAATCATGAACATAAGTCTAAAAGATACTTAAAATATTCGTAACAAATTATGCGCATAAGCTAAAAATATTAAAATTGCTTCTGAAAATTGGTCATATCATGATTGAGAGAACTCAGTGATTGCTTTTTTATTTATTGAAACAGCCAAAATTTTAAAATTCAGCAGCACGCACTTCCATCTCGCTCATGCTTATGCTCAGCGAGAGGCAGAGAAGACCATGAACCTAGGGCGCCTTAACAATATAGTCCCTATGCGGGAAAAGTTATTATTAAACATGACTTCACATTAAATTTGTGGCACGTTGCTAAGCCATGGTATATTTGTACCTATGGGTCTTAAGATAAGATCCTTTCTAGAAAAGCGATTCGGACTGCAAGCACCTGTAGTCTACGTAATATATTTAAAATACTACAGATCAGATGAACAGAATAGTTATATGCATCTGTACACGAGGTAAATCTCACACATTATTTTGAGTTTGTATTTACTTATCGACCCATCTGTATCTTTTGTTAAAGGGGAAAACAAGAAAACACGAGCTTTGGCGCGAATCGCGAGCCGCCATTTTGTGTCTGTGGGTGTGGATTGCTTGTGGCATTTGCTGTTGCGTTGAGTGATTGAGCCAAGTTCGCGTTCGCGAATCTTCAATTCGCTATTATTATACAAGGTGTTTTTGGCAATTTCCGTTAATTGCAAGGGGGGGTTAGATCAAATAAAGTTAATTTCTCCAAGACAGTCAGCCAGTATATTAACTCTTACTGTTATCAAGATATTGAATATTTTAATTTAATCAGATTTGCAGATTTAACCAGTGTAAAGGCTCTTAACTGTGGTGTCATTACAGCTTTTTAAATGTTGTAAGATATATATACACTACAAGAAGGTTTACCAAGTGAGTTTATTCGATATTAGGCAAAAACTGCGTCGGAGGTACATTTTTTTTTACTTAATGTGTCTTCCTAGACATTGTGGTCTTGAACCCTTGCACAATAAGACGATGTCTGTTAATGCTACATTAATTAATTTTGTACAAAAAAAAAAATTCTCGGAATTATTATGCTAATTGGTTTCTGTGAATGTATTCTGCAATATGCCGAAGTTAACAGAAATTCCCGGGAACACCGTGTATACCTTGTACGTGCACCCGGTGTCACCCACTTCATAAAAGTTCACAGTTTTAAGGTATATGTCCCAGTCAATTAAGCAAAACGTATTCAGTTATAAACCTTATTAAAACCAAGAGCGCTGTCTGGCGTTCAGAAATGTCTGGATTGAACTTAAAACTTCTCTCGTCTTTTGTCTGAACTCGGCTGGAACTCAGCTTGAATCTTTAAAAGCCAGTTTAATAACTGCTAAGTGTGCGGTAATAATTATTAATTCTAAAAGGGTTGCCTACGTTATTTAAGTGGTGATTATGTAGTTGTTTTTACTAAATTGCTTTTACACTCGCGCCAAGACGGTGTAAGTAGTAGCACGCAGATATTACAGTAATAAGTAGCTTGCGCATCATGAAATTTTAACCCTATTTTGCATAATTGGCTCTTACGCTACCCATGATTTTTGGAATCATGAAATCAGGAGAATGCTTTCGGAAAATACTCACCAACTACATTTAAATGAATGAAGTGGCTCATGTGTGGCGTCGTTGATATTTGACATTCGTAGATGCCAGAGTCCCTGTGCTGGGGGTACTTTATCTGTAACAAAATAGAATAAGTTTCTATCAAAAATATCATTTTTGGTACAAGGTTTTATTGCCGACTGTACTTTTCTGTATACCCTCATCAACTACTCATCAAACTCAACGGGGTTACGTCGGTTAAGTACTGAATTCCCATGGCTACCTTCTGTTTCTATCATCAGATCAGCTCGATGGTACCATAATATTGAATTGTTATCCAAACTTTACTTATACCCAAAATTTCAGCTCAATCGGTCACCGGGAAGTGGGTCAAATCTAACTCGCAAGATTTCTCCCATACTAACGTACTAACAGGGCAAGTTAAATAAACGCTTGTAAAAAAAACAACTTGTTCAACGCTGTCTAATGTACAGTACACGCTAAATGTATGTTTTCACTTAGGGCGGTTCGCACCACCAACTTACGATAGATGTCCGATCAATGTCAAATATTTTTTCAAAAATATCATGTCATAAATGTTCCGAGCCGCGTTCGAATCAGCGAGCACAGGCATACGCGGGTCCGTCGCTACTTACCAACTCAGCTATCGGAACAATCTGTCTCGGCCACCATTATTTTCAATCAGTTCTCCTACGCCTTAGGGAGGCACCTAACGGCACCAACGTGTCAAATTATACTGAGATTTCGTCCGTAACGATGCATCGCCCCCACGATAAATAAATATTATCTAAGTACACTGCTTTTGCGCACTAAATATAAATATATTTAAAAAAAATCATTAACAAACGTTGCTCCATACTAAGTTACATTTTTCACCAGTTCGCAACATTCCAAAGGAACTTGTCAAACTTTCCATACTTACATTGTGTTTTATTTTAACGAAATGCGCTACCCAACGATTACATTAAGATTTTTCCAATCCGCCCTTGGGCTTTTTATTTCTTTGTGGAAAGGCAAGAAATTTATACCTACATATATTACACATTGCCTGCACGTAAAAGCATTTGAATAATATATATTACTAGCTTTTGCCCGCGGCTTCGCCCGCGTAGTAAAAGTAATTTTCCAATAATTGTTGAATTGCTACGCCGCCTACTAACCTACTACTACTAACTTCCCCTACTAATAACCCTTCGTCATAACCCATTATGGTAAATTAATTTTTATTTACTATTATATTTATGCCCCTTATATTTATGAATTTCACCACCCTCTTTCATCCCGTGTGTGTCGTAAAAGTCGATTAAGAGAGCAGGGTTGAAGTGTGTTGTGGGTGATGGGCTAACAACCTAAGCAATATCACTTTTTGTCGATCTTTTATACCCACATTTATGCTAAAAGTGGATCTGGAACATAAAGTTCATGTGCTCTGCCTGCCCCTTTTGGGAATAAAGGCGTCAATGTATGCATGTATGTGCGTATTTCTGTTTTTAAATTTACAATCATGATTAATGAGAATCTGTCCTCTGGAATAAAAGCTACTTTATGTTCATGAACATTAATGTTAAAATACCAAAATATCTCCACGAATGTTAAGTCAAGTTTGTGGCCTGGACATTGCTATAGGCTTGTTTCCTAAGATTTTTTTTCTATGCTTTTCGAACCAGTATTTAACATAAATACCCAAAAAATTGTTTTAATTTAACGGCGGCCAAAATGCTTAACATATTAAAAGTAAGCAGATCTTCGTGCAGCACCTTGAATGTACTTATTACGGAAGCAGGCACTTTCCCAATGTCTCCTACCCTCCCGTCCCGCCGCGCCGCCCGCACTCGCCTAGGTACCGATTGCTGACGATCGAGATGGCACAAACGATGGATTGATACAAACTTTAAAACCTATAAGCCTATATAATGCGGGTCTCGTTCCATACCTCAAAAGCAAAAATAGAACCCTTATTTATAGGATCACGTGTGGCTGTCTGTCAGTCCGTCTGTTACAACCGATTTGCTACGAAAAAAACTGGACCGATTGAATTGCAATTTGGCACAAATATTTTCATGAATTTTCATGTCCACAACATTACTTTTCAAAATCTATGTGATTTTCGTTATTAACGTCCAAAAACCCGTTATAACAACGCCCATATTGATATTTAGACGCCACGTTGGAATGTAAAATCGTTGTTGTTTTCCTAATCAGCGACCCGATAAACCATAGAAACAATAGATGCCGATGTTGATTTTCAGATTTTGTCACCACATGTCTCCTTTTAGGGGTTGAATTCTCAAAAAACCGGAAACACTTGTTTACTCATTTATCGTTAGGAATTATCCTGTGAATTCTCGAATAAAATTGTCTAACTTATCTTTTTTCTCCATACAAACTTTGGACCTCCTTTTTAACCCCTTTAGGTGTAATTATTTCAAAAACGCTGAAAGCACTTTATTTGTAAATTAATAAGTAATCTGTCCACAAAGTTTTAAGTACGTAGTAGCTAAAAATAAGTTTCCCTTATACAAAATTTGGACCCTCATTTAACCCTCTTAGCGGTGGAATTTTATAAAACGCTGAAATTACTTTTTTTGTATCTTAATAAGTTATCTTCCTACAAAGTCTCAAGTCTCTAGTTCAATAAATAATGTTTCCCCTCCACAAACATTGCATCCCTATTTAACCCCCTTAGGGTAAGAATTTTCTAAAACGCTGAAAGAACTTTTTTGTATCTTAATAATAATATTCCCACAAAGTTTCAAGTCTCTAGTACAAAAAAATATGTTTCTCCCATACAAACTTTGCACCCCTACTTAACCCGCTTAAGGATAGAATTTCCAAAAATCCCGTCTTATCCCTTGCCTACGTCATAAAATGAAGTTCTGGTGTAAATTTCAAGTTTCTAGTCCCAAGTAGCTTTGAATACGAACTTTGCACCCCCTAATTTTATATAACGCTTAAAATACTTTTTTTGTATCCTAATAAGTAAAATACGTACCAAGTTTCAAGTCTCTAGTTCAATAAATAATGTTTCCCTTATACAAACATTGCACCCCTATTTGACCCCCTTAGGGGTAGAATTTTCTAAAACGCTGAAAGAACTTTTTTTGTATCTTAATAAGTAATATCCCTACAAAGTTTCAAGTCTCTAATACAAAAAACAATGTTTCTCCCATACAAACTTTGCACCCCTATTTAACACCCTTAGGGACAGAATTTCCAAAAACCCGTCTTATTCCTTGCCTATGTCATAAAAGGAAAATCTGGTGTAAATTTCAAGTTTCTAGATACAGTAGTTTTTATTTCAATTTTTGCACCCCTATTTAACCCCCTTAGGGGAAGAGTTTTATAAAACGCCGAAAGTACCTTTTTGGTATCAATAAGTAATCCTCCTACAAAGTTTTAAGTCTCCAGTTCAATAAATAATGTTCCCCCATACAAACTTTGGACCCCCATTTCACCACCTTAGCGATAGCATTTCCATAAATCCTGTTCTCTCCCCTACCTACGTCATAAAAAGAAGTTCTGGTGTAATTTTCAAGTTCCTAGTCCCAGTAGTTTTAAATACAAAATTTGCACCCCTATTTAATCCCCTTAGGGGAGGAATTTTCTAAAACGCTGAAAGGTTTTTTTTTGTATCTTAATAAGTAATATCCCTACAAAGTTTCAAGTCTCTAGTACAAAAAATAATGTTTCACCCATACAAACTTTGCACCCCTATTTAACACCCTTAGGGATAGAATTTCCAAAAATCCCGTCTTATCCCTTGCTTACGTCATAAAAGGAAGGTCTGGTGTAAATTTCAAGTTCCTAGTCCCAGTAGTTTTGAATACAATATTTGCACCCCTATTTAATCCCCTTAGGGGTGGAATTTTCTAAAACGCTGAAAGAACTTTTTTTGTATCTTAATAAGTAATATCTCTACAAAGTTTCAAGTCTCTAGTACAGAAAATAATGTTTCACCCATACAAACTTTGCACCCCTATTTAACACCCTTAGGGATAGAATTTCCAAAAATCCTGTCTTAGCCCTTGCCTACGTCATAAAAGGAAGGTCTGGTGTAAATTTCAAGTTTGTAGTCCCAGTAGTTTTGAATACAAATTTTGCACCCCTATTTAACCCCCTTAGGGGTGGAATTTTGTAAAACGCTGAAAGTCCTTTTTGTATCTTAATAAGTAATCTTCCCACAAAGTTTTAAGTCTGTAGTTCAAAAAATAATGCTTCCCCCATACAAACTTTGGACCCCCGTTTTACCCCCTTAGGGGGTGAGTTTTGAAAAATCCTTTCTTAGTGCTCCCCTACACCTTAGAAGGAACCTACGTGCCAAATTTGGAATCCGTAGACCCAGCGGTTTGGGCTGTGCGTTGATATGTCAGTCAGTCAGTCAGTCAGTCAGTCAGTCAGTCAGTCAGTCAGTCAGTCAGTCAGCTTCTTCTTTTATATATTTAGATGTGCTGTATCAATAGAATGAATGGTAAATAGACATAATAACCAGTAACGTAAACGCCCTTAATTACTAAATAACAATACTTACAATCTAGTTATCTTAAAATGAAAATCAAACATATCAAATTAACCGAAAATAATTAATGAATGACTATAAATTGATGTTTTCAGCTATTGGTTTGTGAAATTGCTGAGATAATCACTTGCAAGTGTACCTACAGTTTATTTACAATTCAAAAACCTATTCAAGGCCTCAAACTGTGAATGAACGCTTGAGTAGTCTCGTTTCGAACACGTTGAGTGAGAGAGACCAGTGACGATATAATGAAAACTTTTGTAAACATACATTTTTGCAAAATGAAGGAATTCAACAATCATGTATAATTATTATATCATATAAACCAGTTTTTAAAAATAATAAAAAATACTTACCTGTAAGGTCCAATCCTCGGAGTGCGGCAAATGTATGGCCCTGAATCGCTGATCACTCGTGTATGTGTACCGCCCGACTGTCAGCAAGTGGATGTCTCTGTGGCGCACCCATGACACTTGCATGTTCAACTGGAACAAAACGCATAATTAATCATCGTTCATCATCGTTGTCAGTAACACCAACATCATCATCATCGTTATCGTAGTCGTTATCATCATCATCATCATCATCATCACCACCATCATCATTATCATCATCATCATCATCATCATCATTATCATCATCATCATCATCATCATCATTATCATCATCATCATCATCATCATCATCATCATCATCATCATCATCATCATCATCATCATCATCATCATCAGCAGCAGTGGCAGCAGCAGTGTCAGCCTGCCCCACTGCTGGCCAGGAGCCATCTTTCATTGATATTACTCGAGTAGGAAAATGTGTAAACTCCGATGTTTATTGAGAACAAAAGCATATTTAATGTGTTGCCATTAAATATTGTTTTTTAAGTACGTGTAAGTTAGTGACTGGGTACCACAGGTAGGTAATAGATTTATTAGTGTGATTGCAATGATACAGTTCGAATCACGCCATTGAACTATATTAGTAAAGCAAGTTCAATTTATTGGTAATACAATTCATTAGTAAAATAAACAACTATTTTGTTGAAATAATGCTAATGATTACAAGTTTCAACGTATTAAAACGTACGTTAATTCAGTTATTTTCTTGTTACATATACTTTTTTAATATTGATGTTGCACTGGTAAGCAATGCAGACTTTACCAATAATAACGCTGACAATAACAAAATCACTGCCAATATTGAAATAAGTCTATGGAAGTCTCCAAAACCTGACATCTTTGGTAGATTTTTTGTCTTGAATAAGAAAGGGCACTCATGTTGTAATTTTTTTAGATGAGCGGCGACTTGTAAATGTACGAGTAGTGGATTATAGAGCTATTTAAAACAAACATTATTTTAATATGAAATGTAATAGGTACTCTAAAATGCATCGTAGCCGAGATATTCGCAATATATATTTCCACGGGTCATATTAAAAAGTCTTAAAAAAACTTAGAACTTAAAGATCTCAGCTACGATATTGTTATACGCATTTAATTTTATATATGTCCATGCGTTTTAAAAGGTCCTTTAAACCACGTTCAACGAAACATCTTTGGCCGCTGCAAAAAAAAAAACAAATTTTGTATAAGGTTGAGAAATCTTAAGAGATTGTTGAGAATAGATTTCATAAGATGAAACTGTTCGGATGCATGCACAGTGTCTAATTCCGACCACTACCCGGTTTTATAAAGCTGCGTTAGACCGAATGTCAAATCTTAGCTGAGTAACTAAGTGCATTTTTTTACATTAAGTACTTACCGACAAAAGATCTAACTAACGGGTTCTTGAAATCGGGGGTAGATGATTCAAACTTCAATGACATTTATATTGGCTGTGGCGGCGCTGCCGCTATTGTGTCACTCAAATAATGACTATCAAGGCATAACTAATTTGTAGTTCCATTAAGGTTCCCAATATGGCGATCCTCACATAATTCTAATCAAGCTTTGAGTAGATTAAACATTCCCTCCCGGTCTGAATGTATCTTTTACTCGCCTTTATTTCATGTTTTGTAGATTGGAAATTTCCTTTCAGAATACCGTTTACCCGCATCACGATTGCTCCTATCCCCCTTCATAGCCGCTTATCTCCGAAAAGGGTTAAAATTGCGATTGCGAAATTAGATAAATCTTTAAGTATGGTATACGCAGATTGTGACAAAAATAGAGAACAATAGCTTGACTTAGAATTATTATTTAACAACGTAAATAATTCGTACTAAAGTAAAACAGGCAATAGGCATAAAAGACTTGTCAATCTTGAAACAGATTGCGTGTAGACTCGTTGCTCTATATTTTGTAATTTTTCTAACATTATGGATGATCACTAATGAGTATAATGACGGTGCCGGTTAGACAGACATGGGAGTCACCTATAAGTAATCAATCGATTGGTTAGGACTCAACTTTTATAAGGAGAATATCGTTTGGCTGGTAATCTGAAAAATAAGCCAAGGGCACCTCCCTTTTCTCGAAGTGTTTTAATTTGTCGTATTTTCAATCCCTCACAGATTCACATTTATCCCACACAGTTCCGTTTGTCTGTCGATTATTGATACCTACAATACAGTGTTGATGATCTCTATGACCTTTTCGAGACTATCGGACCTCCTATTGTATTGTATTATTTTATTTAAAGACAACATAAAGATCCAAAACATCATTAGTATTAACTTAATATAATGTGAGTTCCTTAATAACTTATATATAAAATAGATTTAGTCCTCTGACCCATTCACCACAACAAAGGACAAACTAGCTTGTAAAACTGAATTTGTTACACAGACAACTGGTCTATTTTGAAAAAGAGGAACCTACATAGGCGGAGTTATCAAGTACTTCTTGCAACTAGCCCTAGAAAGCTGAAATGCTGTACGCTGGCTAGGATAATCACACAAATTATAGACGGTTATTTTTTATGTCTACCCCATAGGCCCCCCCACACAAAATCAGGCTTTAAATCATCTTGCGAAAATGAAATTCTACCAAAAACGTTTCATGTAAAGTATGTAATTATCTTGACTCTTCAGCTCAACAGATTGCAAGTTACGCCAAGTCTCCTGCTTCACATGTCACTCATTTTTTAATATTTTAACTACAACTTACTTGACTTAGACTTGTACTTTATTATTACCATTCATTCATGCGGTGTGCATGCTGAAGAGTCTATTCGACCACGGCCGCATTACGGCCAAGCCTTACTGTTATTATAAATTCCATAAAGCTATTATCGTTACCAAAAACGCAAGAAGATAAAGATTATATTCTATTTTTAGTGTAAACCCATAAACATCAGAGCGGTGATCACGGAACGGTGCGAACGCACCTTAAGACCAATCTACTGTCATTAACCCATATAAAAATAAATCTACCTACGCACGTACAATACGTTACGTGATCGACCTACAGAACCACAAACGGCTACAAACTCTGAAACTTTGTAGTACGCTGTCTTCACGTGAAAAATGACGACGCACCATAATCTATTACTTTTGTTTTCAACAACAAACAACATCCATCTAGAAAATTGACCTCGAGCTATATCGTATTCAGGTATTGTCAATCAACAACAAGTTGATAACAAAATGTTGGCACTCCGTAATTACTTTTGGTGATAAATCAAATTAATTATCAGAACAAACATTCAGGGCATAAATTGATTCTCAATTTATTGCTTTATTTCGCCTTATTTCAATCAAAACTTTATTAGATTGTGCCTACTTTGGGAGCTCTGGCTCTTAACTTAGCACTTTAACTTTAGGAATCGGCGAATGTTCGTATAATTTTGTGATAGGATTAAATTTATTTCTTAGCCCATAAATAATTAAATTGTTCACTTTCATATCTAGAGCTTAACACTTTCACTGCCAGAGTCCAGCCTAGAGGTTGGCTACGGCGGAGTCGCTTTCCGCTATGTTCAAATACGGGAAAAATCATAGTTACGGTCACGACTAATGTGTTATTAATTTTATCAAAGGATCACAGGAACAACAACAATAAAAAGTATTTTTCCTGTGGTCAATAAATACACGGTGTTCCCGGGAATTTCCGTTAACTTCGGCATATTGCAGAATACATTCACAGAAACCAACTAGCATAAAAATTTCGTGAGGATTTTTTTTTTCTTTTTTTGTAAGTAAAAAATAATTTAATGTAGCATTAACAGTTATTGTCTTATTGTGCAAGGGTTCAAGATCAGAAGGTCCAAGAAGACAAATTAAGTAAAAAAAACGCAGTTTTTGCCTAATATCGAACGAACTCACTTGGTAAACCTTCTTGTAGTGTATAGGAACCTTAGAACATTAAAAAAAACTGTGGTGACACCACAGTTAAGAACCTTTACACTGGTTAAATCTGCAAATCTGATTAAATTAAAATATTAAATATCTTGATAACAGTAAGAGTTAAGATACTACTGTCTTGGAGAAATTAACTTTATTTGATCTAACCTAAGCCCCCTTGCAATTAACGGAAATTGCCAAAATACCTTGTATAGTTTAAAAGTATTTGATATGTAAGTTGTTTAATCACAAAGATTTATATAGAGGAAGACGTCGTCGGTTTTGCGGATTATAAGCCCAACCGAAAATAAGGTGTTTGTAGTCCTTAACTTTGGCTTTGCCACAAGAAAAACCGAACCTAAACCTCTGTATCACCCTTAATTATAATTATGTTACGACATGATATGGTATTCAAGTTCAGAAAATTAGCACGGGATCAAAACTTTTTGATTTTGCTCCAAGTGTGATACTCGTATAAAGATAAAAGACCATTTATAAAAGCATATTGTGTTTCCTCTTGCCTGGACTACATAGCCATTGATTTCTGCGCGAATGAGGCAGATAATGAGGTTGCCCTACATAACCAACGGCAGAACTCCTAGCATAACTGACTGTACCATGACTTTGCTTGTCACGAAGAAAAAAACAAAAGAATAAGACAAAACCATGTCTCTTTCTTGGACATTTCGTTTTATTTCGGACTAAAATCTGTTTCGTAGATATTTCAGCATTTTAAATTGACTATTTTGGCTCATACTTATTGTAATAAGTACTTTCCTGGATTTTACGTTTAAAAGCCGAATTAGTACTAGACACTTTATATAAATACGAGTAACACGATGACTCGGTCAATACCACGTGTAACCATACAATTTCAGCATGATGTTTTCCCTTATATTTATCACTTACAATTTTTTCTAAATAAACCGAGACTTTAAATAGGTATGGTGTTCCAAACTATATTTATTAACTTTAACAATACTATGGTAATCATATCATTCCGTTTTTGTGATACTGTTTATCTGCATTATTGTTTGATTATCAAGACACGGCAAAACTGAAGCTATTTGTTTCTTTAATCGTCAGACATTAAGATATCTAAGCCAGTTGCCTGCGTCAGGGGGAAGGAATGAAGGTTGAACTGATCTCTGGGGGGTCCATTATAAGACGTTGGACAGTGCGCTTCATGGTCTCGATTAATTCGACACTCACACATAGCACTTTGGAAAGTCGTGAGGAAACCGGTCCAATCCCGATTTATAAGGTTTAGTTTTCCCTCTGGGTTGGAAGGTCAGATGGCAGACGCTCTCGTAACACTAGTGCTTATGCCAAATCTTGGGATCAGGTGTTAAAGCGGACCCCGGGCTCCTTTAGGGCATGTTTAGGGCCCAACCGGTAATTAAGCTGCGAGGGTGATGAGTCACACATACCACTATCTCTCAAATCTTGTTCCCAAGGCTGAAGGTGAAATTAAATAAAGGTGGAACAATACCACGTAGTTGTGCCGTGTAGCAAAAACGTACTTACTTACCTCGTTAGGATATATTGTAAGCAAACCCTAGTCGCGTTGTAGTTTGAAGACCACTATGTAACTGATATTTTTCTCTGTATTTCCATTATGTCAAGGTATGTAAATTGTTTAGATTTTCTCGTCCTTTTCACAAGAATCGTTAACGTTGTTTGAAGGTTTTGACATAGTTTTGAAAAAGGTTGTTAATAAAATGTAAAAACCCATTTGGTTGATGCAAGTGTTAAGTTTCTGAATACAAGGTGGAGATAAAACTGAATTCATTGTTTTATTTTATTTGAATTAATGGCTACAACATGGATTAAAAATAAATAATGCGCCAAAAGAAATTGTACCTATGAATGAACCAACAACAGAACAGACTTAAGATTTGAAAAATCGCACCCAAATTTGAATATATCCGTTTGGGATAATAAATCTTATCACATTATTAAATTTGAACCCCTTCGTTTTCGTCAGAGGTTCGAAAAAATATTTTCTCTCGGAGTGAAAGTATCAAACGCTCTTTGCTACAGGTGCTACTAAATATTAACTATAACCAAAGTAAACGGTACATGAAAATACTTGTAAAGTATCTGAGACTCGAAGTACAGTACAGCCACAGTTAAGATATTATTTTATTAAGTAAGTGCGCGTTAACCAGACTTCCTTTTACAACAATTTTCACAAAACGTTTTCCTCATCCTTTGGTTTTTATTTATCTTATTAAAGGTATCTACCTCATTCTCTTCAATAGGATAACAATTTAACAAAAAAATATACTCGTGAAGTATTTCATACCTAGTATTTTTCTCAAAGTGCAGTTAAGCTAACCAGTAAGCGGAAATGGTTCTCCTAATGGTGTATCTGTGTTCGCTGCGGTCTTGCTCAGATATTGCCTAGCAAAGCAAAGCTTGAGTTTATTTATTAAGTACTGTAATAGTCATTTAGTTTGATACTGAGAAGTCTATGTTGCCTTTATCAGACGGTTGGAATACTGAAAGTGGTAGTCCGGGGAATTTTTGTCTCGGAAACGGTTTCATAGTGGTATTACTTTTTACACAAAGAAGTTTTTTACTATTTTACTCGCATATTTAATTAAATAACGAGCGCCCTCGTTTCATTGTTCACCAAATTTTATTAATGCATGAAGAGAGATGCTCTGAGGCGTTTTGGTATTTAAATGAAAGCGTTTTTAAATGAGAAATGGCAGGAGAGAAAATTATTTCGCACTACGAGTCTTGCAGAATGCTCAGTTATTTTAATGTAAAGTACATTAACGCTTAATTATAAATATATCCAGATAAAATCTTATAGCAGCTCGTGACTGACAAAAGGTACTTTTTATACGAAATTTATATTTCGGGAGAAAACGTTTTCCATTGACTAAATCTTAACAAATCACTTTAATTTTGATGTCGATCGCTTAAGCATAATAATATCTAGGTTTACAGGATTCCATTGAAAAAAAATTTTTAGGTTAATGACAGAGGTTGTCCACAAATATTCATGGTATACCCCCCCCCCCCCCCCCCCTAATTTCAAACATCTCTATGAATTCAAGATATTCGATGAGGAAAACCGCACTCGAATTGGTGCATTCGTTTGGGAGCTACAGACGTGAACAAATAAATATGTTACTTATTACACCCCTGGTTATAATTAACATGTTATACTTATTTCACCACCTATACATCGGAGGTTAAACATATCCCTAATCTGTGGGCATGGCAGTACCGCCGACAAGTTGAGCAAATGAGCAATAATAAAAACGCACGGCCATTTCGACCCCTCTGTATAATCATTTCCATTACCCTCTGTATACGTGCCTCTAAGGTGTGTGCCTTTTTATTTTTGACGCAGCTATCACTTCACTACTTTCTTTTTAGCAATTGTCCACAATTGACTATCTGGTCAACTAGAATATATTTCTTGGCGTCTTCCATCAGGTCGTCATCTTGGAATTCAGTAGAGATGCCCGCCATAAACTATGCAAAGCAAAATAATAGCTCTATGGGGTTGAATGGTCTGCTCTGTAGGTAGGTACAGTCACCAGCATTGGTATCTGCCATAACTAAGGCACCAAAAATATCTGATACGTCCCAACGGCCATAGAAATAAAGTCGTGTCAGATATTGATGCTGGTGACCGCACTATACATAACTCATTACATTTAGCTAAGTAGGCCACATTAAGCATTTCTCGCTCTCGAAAGCATCCTTTCACAAACAAACCAGGAACACGTCAACAGATTTAAGGAAACCGCCCGAAATGGCGTAAAAAACACAAAACTGAATATCATCAGGTTCCCCGAAATAAAATAGCGATCATTACGTCAGACGTGCAGACGAGTAAAATTTAAACGGGCGTAGTACTCCTTTTGAAAGCATCTGAGTGAGATCTCGTTAGAGGTTTATTTACGTGGAAGATGTGGTGCCTAATGAGGTTTTTCTTTATAACACAATAGGTTTAAAGTCGCATTGTCCCATTGTTACGTTTCATTTTGAGCCAGAAGCTGTGCCGCTATGTAAATTGGGCTGGCGAATAGCGCGTCTCGTTACGCGTGTAAAGCTTTAGTTGTGTGCCCATTATGAAGGTGGGTCGCCCAGTTAGACCGTTCCTTAACTTGACTTTATTCCAACCTTCATTAAAGCTTGTTATTATAACTTGTAAAATTAAAATTGGACCGCCAAAGTTTTCTAATTGTGTGTGTGGTTAGTGAAAAATGACGTTTAAATTGAGGTTGTTATATCGTCAGTGGTAGGAAATTGCAGTTGGCACGAATACACTGAAGACGGTGAGTAATATAGGCCGCTATTAAAAGCTATCTGCCGTATATGTATAGAAAACAGAACCTATTAACGCCACGTTTTACTTATAACATCGCGAAGTGCCTGAGGGGTAAACTTCACTGGAGTATTCCGTGTATTCTCGAATCTCCGTGTTTTCCACGTAGACTTGGTTTTCTTTTAGTGTTTTTAGTCACATTGAAGACATTCTGTGGGTAAAATAGTACTATCTTTCTTACTATGCAGTAAATAGAACTGTAGACTTTTTTCAAAACTTTTTTTTGTTGGATTTCGACCATGTTGATAAAAAAATCTATAAAAATATTGAACCTGCTCATAAAATTTCACGAGATTCAGTAGAAAACTGGGACATGTAGAGGATGACAGCCGGACAGATGCCGGACAAATAAAATATTTTTGCCCGTGCTGTAATAAAGAACAAAGTTCGATACGCTCGCTCGTTCAATCTAATGACAATAATAACGGAGCCACATTCAATATTTAATCATTTCGGCTCCTAAGGCTGCTGTACGCCACATTCGGAAGATATAAAGAAACATACATTCAAGTACAGGATTAGACTTCAATGCCGAGTAGTCTAGCTCAGACCTAGTCAAACACCGAGAGCAAATACACACTTCGTGCAAAGTGGTTCACTTATCCAGCTCAAGCACAATTCATCTTGTCTTCTACGTAAACTCAAATCGAGTAGTCTCTTGGGTTATCGTCAGACCGTCTTTAGTTTGGCTATTGCGTACCCATACCATCTATTCGTCGTAACATTACCTATTGCCTATGGAATGGAATAAATTCTATATTTATTTCTCCCTTGCGTTCATTTCTGCGTGTGATTTAGGCTTCACTTTCGACGACGACGCTAGGCGTGAAATATGCTCGACGTGCTCGACAATGCGCAATTCAATGAGCCATAGCGAGAACACGTGACAAACATTAGACTGATTTTAATTGGGTATTTTGACAACAGTGAAAATAAAAGCTTTTTTCATTTGCAACGCATTACGAAAATAATTGGAAAGTATCAAGGTTTCATAACTATTTATATATTTTATTATTTTGAAATCCATAAAAACGAACAACTAGGACGTTGTTTGATTGTGACATTACAAGCAAGTAATCTCTTACATATTCCATTCTAACGGAGCGTTTCTGACGTTTTATAAAAAGAAGCCGATTTGATTTTCGTCAATTATCTACCGTATTCTATATGTCCAGGTTGTTCTCGGTTTATCCCTCAAAATTGAATACGCTGTCCGAAAGTAATGCAGTTTTAAACACTTGTGTAATATATAGCAATTGTCATCATTCAGTCATCATATTTATGGAAAAGTTTAATTACTTTCTAGTAGGTGCAAATTGTACTCTGCATTGGTGTTTGCGTCGAACATTGTCAGTTATCGAGTTTTACCCTAGGGTTGACCTAAAAACAATTATAGGTCCTTAGCTAGACTGCATCTTGACTAAAGCTAAGCCGCCAATCGATGTTGTTCCATTAATCTTGACCAAACTAAGCTAAGAAGCTATATGTCACTTGTATATGGAAACCCTAGTGGGCACCAGCCTTGTACTTGTACTTTGTCGTTCACTTACCGTCTTATTCCCAATGTTCTTGACGCGGCAATTCAGGTAGGCGGTTTTGCCAAGCAGGGCAGTGACGTTCTTCGAAGCAACCTGGTCAAAATACGGCCCGGAGCGTGGGGTGGGGCGCGGGTCGGCAGCGCCGGCGCGGATGGCGTTGTCAGCCGACCCGGCCGGCGGAGCCGTCGCTGAGGCGTTAGCTGGTGCCTTGCCGAGCTCGCGCTGGGCTGATGATACTGTTGACAAACAAATTGATAAAGTTATACCGCCTCATAAGTTTGGAATGGGATAGCTATCAATTTCATACGAGTTATGAAGTAACGATCTTCAACTCTGACCTCAAGAACGAAAGTCCATAATATTTTTGGTAATATTCTCCCATCTTAAAATCTTGCCTTGCATGTTAAAGATATTGTATATTATAATTTAATAGATTTAAATCTTCCGTAAGTGCCGTTCGCCGACAAACTGTTATGCAGTTTGGCGTTTTAACAAAATGTAATATATATATAAAAAATATATTATAGTTATAAAAAAAAAATACCAAAATGGTCACCCCATTGTAGTAGGCACCAGTACCGTCGAATTAAATATCAGTTGTACCTGATTCGACTTGCTTTTTCTTAAGAGCTAAAGAGAAAGAGTCGTAGGCAAACCCGTGACTCCATGAAATGTGTATGTTATTCGATCTCAGCTTATGATTTTTTTCTTAAAATTACATTCCTGAAAATAGTACATTACGTAACTAGGGCGGTGAATTCGTAAAAGCCACAGATCGCAGGTGTTTGTGAGGGCCATAAATATGCGCTCTGGGGCTTTACGAATTACCGCCCGTGTTGAGTACAAAATTTTACGTCACACCTGGCCGCAACGCGAGTTTTCCCGTACGCGCAGCGTGCAGTAAAACTCGTATTATGGCCAGGTGTGACGTAAAATACATAGTGATAATACACCTTACTGCACACGAATGGAGAAATGTAGGCACATAACTAACGAAACATTTCGGGCAAACCTCAAATACCAGGTAGGAGTCCCTAAATGTAGTCCCAGGTATATTTATTTATGTAGCTTCTGCTGTACTTTACGTGAAAAAGACGGATCTTAGGAAGAAACCCACCAAAGTTAGGTCCTTCTGACTTTGATCTGTATTATCCGAGTTCATTCGCGCGAAAACTCCGTAAAACCGATCACGCGTAAGCATATCTCTTCAGCACCAGTGACGTCATCACACATGGAACGCTGGATGTGTCATAAAAATAAACTGGAGCATATTTTATAAAATTAGATTTTATTGATTTTCGCTTTGAGAGGATTTTTATTGTGAATCTCGGTTTTATTGCCAATTTGAATGTAAAAGTTTTTTCTTTCTTCTATATGACGGTGGGTTTTGAATTAAGTAAAATAACACGCACTATGTCACACGCAAGTTCTTTTTTATTTTATTAAGTAGTTTTATACCCACAATTAGACTTCCGAGGCGTTTTAGTTAGTCTTGTTCTTCTTATTTAAGTGCTAAACTCTTGTCATTGTAGCCCTTTCAAAGTAGGCCTTTCATCTACTCCAATCCCAGGCAAACCTCTTTGACATCTCGATACGACCTAACATAAACTCTCTTCTAAATATTTTTTTTACATAATAATCCCGTTTAGCAGCTGTCTTATTTTATCACTAGTTAGTGCTTCTAAATTAAGGTTAAAGTAACACTTTATTATGTAAGACAGGCATTTATGTTTGCACACAAGTGAAAGGTTGGGTCTAAAGGAACGCATACATCTTCATTAATCCGATTATTTACCCCATTTTATATGCAAATCGCAGTGTCCCTTCCGACTCCGTTATATAGTGACCAGAGCTTAAACTGGAATAATTAATGAGTGATAATAACAGAAAAAAGTCGATAAAGCATTTGACATAGAAACTGTAGGCCAAGTCGGTCAAGCTCGGTCAAACGTGGGTTATGCCCTTTTGTAATTTTAACCCTCTATAACTAATAAACTTCTTTTTTAATTCTTTTTATTGAGATCTAATAATAAAGGAAAAATAAAATACACGTGTTTCAGGTTTTTTCTTTGATGTCGCTAATTTTGAAAAAATAAACAAAAAAATTGGGAGTGTTGCCTGGAAGCAACAATGCATATAGTATTTTATGTAACTGTTGTATAAGCAGGGTCTTAACACGCGAGTGTCGTGAGTTGCGATGCGAGCCTTGGCGAGCATCGCAATTAAAGACGCCACGAACGTTTTAAGACCAAGTTATACACCGTTGCATACAATACTTGTTCTACGACTAATTTTAAATAAATATCATTTGACTTTTCAGGCGGTAAGTTTTCGGTTAGTTCTATTACTACTCACGCAATTTCTTCAGCGGTGCAGTTATATTCTTCTTCCTCCATTTTAAAAGGAACATACACATTTTTTCACTTCACAAACACGAATCAAATCTTAAGAAGTTATTAATAACGTATAGTTATCATAATTCGTCTTTTAATTTGAACCGAAACTTTGGTGGGAAATTAGAAATATGACACATTGACACCTCTTGTTTATGGTCCGTTTTGTTTTTAATTTCCTTGCACTTGGCATCCGAACCAAACTGAATCCGGATCCGAACCAAATCGGATCGGTTTATATTTATAAATAATACCAATAATTGGTAAAATATGTATATTAACACACAGTACACGATAATTTATTTTTATTTTACAAATATTTGATATTAAATAAAACTTTTTATTTCGAAAAATTTGCTTCTGAAGTTGGTACCACTGCAATATAGTGGCTGATTTAAAAAAAGTTAGGTTATTTGACATCGTGGTAAACAGTGCTTTTATGGAAAATGTATGAACCATAAAAGTACACTAAAGAGTGCGTTTATGGGCCATAGAGCATAGAGTTTTTAGACGACTTATTACCGGTGTCATTGTATTTGAGCTAAAGCCTATATAAATGACAGATAACGGTACAGGAGTAGAAAAAATATTTAAAAATTACATTGTAGCAAATGTTACGAGACGTGGAAGTTTCTAAAGCAATTCTTGTTTTTTAACCCCCGACGAAAAAAGAAGAGTGTTATAAGTTTAACGTGTGTGTCTGTGTATCTGTGCATCGGTTTATCTGTTTATCTGTGTATGTGTGTATCGTAGCTCCCAAACGGATAGACCGATTTGAATGCGGTTTTTTTGTGTCATAGATAATTTTATCCCAACTGTTCTTAGCCATGTTTCATCAAAATCTGTTTAGCCGTTTTTGAGATATTGGACTTTGAAATGAAAACATCGGGGGTTTTTCCTACTTTTCTAAGTTGTAGTGTAACACAAGGCAACCCCGCATTTTTCACACACGTTGTGCATAAATCCAAGACACTCTGGAAACTTGCATCTGATTAAACCCTAGGATAGGGATAAGAGTACTCATTAAAAAATGCTACACTTTTCGCCTAATGTAGCCTACAGGCAACTAACACTAATTCCCAAAAAAAACTGCAAAAATCGTAAAATTGGTTCAAATTCAATATTACACAATGAATTCGAAAAACATACCTCTTCACTGCTTCAAAAGAAAACACCTAACACACTTATAACAATTTTTTTTAAATTTTGAATTCGAGGCCGGTCCCCACTGGTCATAGTTACCTACTCGCGGGTGACCAACTTCAACTTACAGCGCCATCTAGTTGTGTTCCGCTGAACTAGTTTCTCTCGTGGTTAGCACAGGCACAAATTCGAAGCCTATTTTAGCTAAATACTTGCCAAATATGATTAGTTCATTTTTAGAAAGAATGCATTACTGTATGTATTTATTTTAATACATGACCGTGTAATATCCATAATAAGGGCATAAGTAATATTTAATATCAAGAATACTTATGACAAAAAAATAAAATTACAGATGCATTACTTATTTCTAAAAACGAACGAATCTTATTTGGCTTCGTTACTAATACTATTAATTAAGTATTCCGTTTTATTTACGATACACATAGCTTTTTTAATGTTTCGCACTGATATACTTGAAGTATTTACCGACACGGTCCCTTTTTTTAATACTTTGGATTTAATAGATTGTGTATACCGGGGGTCTCAACACTTTGCCACCGAGGGAAAACTAAGTACCAATATTATAATAAGAAAGTTTTACTAAAAAAAGATCATCATCATATCAGCCGAAAGACGTCCACTGCTGGACAAAAAGAATGCCACAATGACCGGTTCTACGCCATCCACATCCAGCGGACTCCCGCGACATTTACCAGGTCATTAGTTTATTTTGCATTGTTATTTTTATTCAATTCCTTGAATGAGTACGCAAAGTAAAACAACATTAAAAAGGTTATGATGATTAACAAAAAATATAATAATAAAATATTTAATTAGAAATTAAAGCCGCGGTTAATCCAAAATAACACAATCTCGATGAAGCCAAAATCACCCATTATTCTGTCATTCAGAGTGGCAGAGAGACTGATAAGATAATTATATTGTTATAGGTAGATAACAAAGGAAAATCAGTTCAAATTAAAAACAAGGCGTAGCGTTGAACACAGGCACCTTGGCCTCACCAACTTATAATTTCAATGTGCTTCAAAATACCGGAAAACGTATCTAAATTGTGAGCGTAAAATTTGCTGTCACCTCGCAAGAGATCCATATAAAATTTGGGACGCAATAGGAAAGACGCAATGGACCATTTTTAGCGCGGATTTATTCCACAAGTATCAGCGGTAAATTTGCCGTTGTTATTGTCAGTATCGAATATCACAAAATGGCGGACGCGAACAAGGGATCCGAAAGCGAGGCAAACAACAGGAAGGGAAATTTTATAGCTAAAACCCTAACATATTTTACAACCCTGAGGCAAAATACCGGAACTTTGTCACGCAGGTTGGTATAGATAAAGTATCGGTTCGGTAATGTTTACTACAATTACTATCGCAAAATTCCGGGAAAGCGTGAATACATTTTATACGTAATGAAATTTGTGACTCTCATTAATTATTCCGGTGAATAATCATAACATTAACTTAAAACAACAGTTTCAGTGATTTTAAGTTACTACACTCACTTGCATTTCGCAGCAATTGCTGGAACAAATTGGTACAGTTGCCAATTTCGCAGACCCCTTAACTGATGGTGGCAACTGTGTGCCAATCAAAGTAAGGGCTGCTTTGATAATGAAAAATTAGAAGCAGTTTAGGCTACCTTTTTTAAATTCCGAAATCAAGTGAGCACATACATACGACAAACGGTTTTTTTGTCTAAACAAGCAATTTTTTTGTCTAAAATTTGTTTCATGCGGCATGCTGAAATTGCTGAACATGCTCAAAGTAGGAAAACATTTTTTTGGCAAACTAAAAAGTAATCGTAATTTCAAACCTCGTTTGCGGCTCACAGAGAACGAAAAAGGAGTATCAAAAAATGTGTATTTTTAAGGCACGAACATCAAGAAAACAGATAATACAAATGCTGTTCTAATTCTGCCACCTCTACGGCTAACGTCTTGCATCTCCGAGGTATGGACCTGCTGTGCGGCGAGTGATAGGCATAAGACCTTCTATTGACAAGTAGCTTTTCAATAAAAATCCAATGGCTACAGACTTCCACCAATGCCAATGCACGCGAACACACAGATACTTATTGAGTTAAAATACGAGACAATAAAAAAATGCTATACATTCGTGTGACTCTTATCTACCCCTTCTAAATCATATCTTCAGATCTCCGAGATGATAAAATACTCAAGGGGTTAAAGATTTCAAATGAATCAGTTGTTTTCGGTCTTATTTCAGTACATTAAAAATTTACAGCAGTATAGCTCTCTAGAAGCCCTCCGAATCGCTAAACTTAAGGTGGTTCGATCGCCATACAAAACGTCTTTTAACATTCGCAGGTTAAGGGTGTGATATTTTAAGAAACTTATGTAACTATCTTTCATAATTTGCGCGAAATTCCCCTTTTCTTAGAATAAACTTGTATAAACTAGAATAATGAGATAATTGAGAATAATCGATTTCGCAAAGTATCACGGGGAATCTAATGTGCATACCAGCCAGGGAAGTCAACGGAAACCGCACTTCACCTGGTGACAACCAGGGCTGAACAGGCTATAGAGAATAAAGAACTATGTCTTGCAGCTTTCTTAGACGTGGAAGGAGCGTTCGATCGTACCACGTATAAAGCTATCAGCGAAGCAGCTGTTAATCATGGTGTAGAGCCCACCATATGTAAATGGATAGGATGTGGATGAATAGTTAATGGCAGACTAATAAAGTCATCACTCTTGGGGGATGAGATAATGGCCACGGCTACAAAGGGATGTCCACAGGGTGGGGTACTCTCACCAACTCTTTGGAGTCTGGTGGTGAACTCACTCCTGGTAGAACTCAATAAAGGTCCCATCCACACGGTAGGATATGCTGATGATTTAGTGATACTGGTTAATGGGAAGTTTCCAGGCACGGTATCGGAAATCATGAACAAGGCACTGCAGACAGTGGAGAGATGGTGCGACCAACACCAATTGTCCATTAATCCAGGCAAAACTGTAGTAATACCCTTTACTAGGAAAAGGACCCTTCGAGGCGTACAGCAGCTAAAACTGTACGGGAGGGTACTAGAACTGTCTAATGATGTGAAATATCTAGGTGTCACACTAGATAAAGAACTGAATTGGAAGAAGCATACAGATCTTACCATTACAAAGGCACTGAGGGTATTTGGAATGTGTAGATCAGCGTATGGAAAAACATGGGGTTTGAACCCAAAGGTACTTAGATGGATCTACACTATGATGGTGAGGCCCATATTATTGTACGGTAGCCTGGTATGGTGGCCAAGGACTTTAAAGAGCACATGCAGAGATGCTCTGATGAAGGTACAGAGATCGGCATGCATGGCTATAACAGGGGCGTTTCGCACCACGCCCACAGCGGCGCTAGAAGTCCTACTGGACCTACCGCCACTTCACTTGGTGATTAAGTCAGAGGCACGCAAATCGCTCTACAGATTAAGAACCCTTGAACTGTGGAGCGACAGTAAGCCAAAGACTAAGCACACAAACATGGAGACTGATGGTTTCTTAGACAGAATAACAAGCATGGGAAGCGACAAAATGCTACCCAAGTTTGTATTCCATAGGGACTACACAACAAAAGTTCCATCCAGGGCTGAATGGGCCGAAGGTCTAGAACCACCGAGGTCTGGTATCGAAGACAGTATATGGTACACGGACGGATCAAAAATGGGATCCGGTACGGGAGCAGGCATTTATGCGAATGACTACAGTAGTAGTGTAAGCATGGGTAATTTGGCAACCGTCTTCCAGGCGGAGACATACGCCATAATTGCCTGTGCACAGGAGAATATAGACAGACAAACCATAGGGCAGACCATCTATATACTCAGTGACAGTCAAGCGGCGCTTAAGAGGGCTATTGAAAAAAGCGCTCGCTCAGGATTCGGTATTTTGAGACGCGTAGTGCGTAGTGTGTGTGTAAATACTACTAGCACGCACACAAGCTTACTGTAGCTGTATAGCGCACCGTTGGAGCGAACGCGCGACCGATATTAATACTTGCACTAAAAGATGGTAAGTATTACTTCGCTAACGTGGTGCCCTAACTTGAACAATGCAAGTAATTGCTTTTTGTGCACATATTTTCTATATATATTAAAATACTCTGACAAAGTATAATATTAAAGTAGTTACGTCTTATTTTAATATAAAATGCTTTTTTTTAAGTTGTCCGGCTGTCCTCTCTATATGTAGGTCGCACCTCTCAACAGATTCTCTTGAAATTTTGTGAGCGAGTTCGATATGCAACTATAGGGCAAAAATGCTTTCGTATGTCCAGCTGTCCGGCTATCCGGCGGTCCCCTCTATAGGTTGCATCTCCAAACAGATTCTCGTGAAATTTTGTGAGCTAGTTAGATATTCAACTATAGGGCAATAATGCTTTCGTATGTCCGACTATCCGGCTGTCCCCTCTATTGGTTGCATGAGGTGCAACTCTAAACAGATTCTCGTGAAATTTTGTGAGCGTATCGATATTTAACTATAGGGCAATAATACTTTCGTATGTCCGGCTATCCGGCTGTCTCTTTTATAGGTTGCTCTAGGGAATGCAAACAGGTTAACCGGAACTTTTTGAGTTCGGTTAATAACCGGTTTTGGAAACTATAAACCGGTTACTAATGATGCGCGACTTTGAATGATACTAATTCGATTAGTCGATTATTATAATCATTCAACTAATTCGACTAATTTGAAAATCATTCGATTATTAGTAATACTTCTATTCGACGCCCGGTCGCCCGCATGAGTCGACCTTGACTTTAACATTAGTCGCTAATCTAATGTGCCCGAATCGAACTAGACGTTGACATTAGTAGCTAATGTCACTGTCACAACTAAGTCAACTAACGAATGAATCGAACAGATAACCACCATAACTTGAGCTCGCCCATCATTGATATAGTATGAAAGGAGAGTCACGCTTACGGTGGTTATCGTTCGGTACTCGATTAGTTGCAACTAATTAGTTGTCATCATTCGATTATTAGCATTAGTGTACAACTAATTTCCAATTCGAATATTGATATTAGTAATCGCTAATTATTCGAATAGGCAAATCATTCGGAGTCGCGCATCACTACCGGTTACTAACCGAAATGAGTTACATTTATAAAATGCTTGAAGTTGTGAGCCGAGATCGTTATTTAGCAAAAATAAACTAGTAAATTGTCACATATTAATTTCTAGTAACTTTAATTAAAGTTAGTATGATAGCGATAAAATAAGACAGGTGCGGAGTGACTGAAAAATCTGAAGATGTTGTTACATAAATTTATAAGAGCATGTTACGTTGGTTTGAGCATTTAGAAAGGATGAATATGAATTAACAAAGGACGTGTAATAGGGAAAAGTGGATAGAAAGTTGGAAGGGGACGACCTCCACGAACTTATTCCGACCTAATCGGAGGAATCCTAAAGAAAGGTCAGGTCACAAGAGTATTCAATCGACGAGCATGTATGAAGAATGAGAGATAAATGTAAGGAGTATCCTACTATAATATTATAAATGCGAAAATTTGGATGTTTTAGATGTTTGGATATTTGTTACTCAATTACGCTTAAACGGCTCAACCGATTTGGATGAAATTTTACACGAAGATAGTTAGTAACCTAGATTAAAATATAGGATAGTTTTTATCCCGGGTCCACGTAGACGAAGTCGCGGGCGAAAGCTAGTATCGATATAAATCCAGAATATCTGTCTAACAATACTGCTGGATAATATGCCTCTGGCAGTTGTACACAATTTCTGCTACCATGGGCCCACCAGTGTCAAACAATCTCTCACTTGACGTAGAGATCAAGTTCCGCAAAGCATCCACGATGTTCGGGAAGCTCAGTACAAGGCTATGGGATAACACCTGACTGTAAATACGAAGATGATCGTGTACCGGACATACATATTGGACGGTGCTGAAACTTGGACATCGTATACAAAACAGGAACGGAAATTGAACAACTTCCTCATACGATGTCTTCGGCGTGTTCTAGACATCTTATGGAAAGGTCGTGTTTTGAATGAGAGGGTGCTTCGCGCAAACGCGACACAAACACTCAGCATTATTGCTATGTTGAAGCGAAGACGTTACGTAAGACTGGCTGCTCCTTAGCTAAATCTTAAACAACCAGTAGGGTTGACCAATGATTGTTTGAATGATTGAATGAATGACCTTTAAGATCGATCCAACAAAATGGGAACAGGAATCTGAGGACCAGGATCATTGTTTTGTTGTTTGCCATTGTTGTTCCCATGAGAACCTGGCATACCTCATTTACTTGTCAAATATGCGGTCGTAGCTGTTGCTCTCGTATCGGCCTTACGAGTCATGTACAGCACTACCATGACATAGACTTTGAATTAATCATCTTATCGTAGATGATATTAACGTCAACAATTTCGGACCAGCCTCCGAACTTTCACGTTATCAATCGTCGTTGTCAACACTTTCGCTTGCTGAAGCGAATTTCCTTAAGATATGTCCATCTCTCAAGCAATAAATCAGCGAAACGGTAAGCGAATCATTGTCCTTGTCTGTAAAAGGACAATGATAATGATGTACAAAAAGTAAAAAAAAAGTTAGTTATTCAACTACACATCGTCTACTAATAAACCAGAATTAACATTCTTACAGTAAAATTATCCTCCAATACAATGTTTTAAGCTTTAATTGTATTGAGTTTTTAATTATTATTTTCTTTTTTAATTCTAGCATTTGTATTTGTATGGATTTTATGGAACAATGCATTATGAGTCTTATGTTACTTGAAATAAATGATTTGATTTGATTTGATTTGATTTAAGTAAAAACCGGTTAATAACCCGTTGTGAAATTTGACCGGTTTTTGCACTCTCTAGTTGGATCACTCAACTGATTATTCATCCTTTATACATCCTTTTACATCCTTTAGGACTGCTCCAGGAGGAGGAGAATGGAATTCTCCATTAGCCTGGTGTCTTCATCATCAGTTCAACTTCACCAAAATTACGATTTCCGAGGATAAATACACGAGTCATAATAGAAAATACCGATGTCAACTACACGCGTGCCTATAAAATATGAGGGTTATCCTCAATTTCCCTGGGATCCCATCATCAAATCCTGACGTGTGCTCACCTGAATAACTTGAAAGAATATGATGAACGGTCTATAAGATTTAAAAAAATCCTTTAACTCCTAAAGGTTGAGGAGTTGTACCTTCCATCATCAGCCCACCAACATGAACTGATGACTACCAGACGCAAATACCTGAATAGCTTTAGAGAATTCATGAAACACGTAATAAGTACGTAATATTTGAGGGTTGCCCTCGATTTCCCTAGGATATCTCAGAAGTATACATTTTTGAATATATTTTTTTAATCGGGCCACAACTGACGGAGAAATCGGCGAAAGTATGTACATAAAAAAAATACTGTGAAACATATAACCTCCTCCTTTTTTGAAGTCGGTTAAAAAGTTTTTTTTTCATATTGTTAGGTATTTCCTACAACCCTGCATATTATGTCAGTGGTTTGTAGGTTCTTGTACAGACAACTGAAAAACATGATGGCCGTTGGGGCGGTAAGGTTCTCGAGCGGAGACCACGTACCGGATGGCGCAGCGGACCCCCCACAAAGTGGACTGATGAAATAGGGTTGCGTCTTTTAATTACGGAGTTCTTATGGCTACCTTCCAGCTCCATCATCAGACCCTGGTTACCATATAGTACCAAAGTACTCGTCAAGGCGAATTAAACGAGCCCAAACTCGATGGGGTTGCGTCGTTTAATTACGGAATTCCTATGACCACCTTCCAGCTCCATCATCAGACCCTGGTTACCAAGTACTCATCAAGACGAATTAATGGAGCCCAAACTCGATGGGGTTGCGTCTTTTAATTACGGAGTTCCTATGGATACATTCCAGCTCCATCATCAGACCCTGTTTACCATATAGTACCAAAGTACTCGTCAAGACAAATTAAACGAGCCCAAACTCGATGGGGTTGCGTCGTTTAATTCCGACCGACGACCGCTTTAGCCTAGTTGGTAGTGACCCTGCCTACGAAGCAAGAGGTCCCAGGTTCGAATCCCGGTAAGGGCATTTATTTGTGTGATGAGCATGAATATTTGTTCCTGAGTCATGGATGTTTCTATGTATTTAAGTATGTATTTATCTATATAAGTATGTTTATCGTCGTCTAGTACCCATAGTACAAGCTTTGCTTAGTTTGGGACTAGGTCGATTTGTGTAAGATTGTCCCCTAATATTTATTTATTTATTAATTACGGAATTCCTATGACCACCTTCCAGCTCCATCATCAGACCCTGGTTACCAAGTACTCGTCTAGACGAATTAAACGAGCCCAAAGTCGATGGGGTTGCGTCGTTTAATTACGGAATTCCTATGACCACCTTCCAGCTCCATCATCAGACCCTGGTTACCAAGTACTCATCAAGACGAATTAATGGAGCCCAAACTCGATGAGGTTGCGTCGTTTAATTACGTAGTTCCTATGGCCACCTTCCAGCTCCATCATCAGATCAGCTTTATGTCATAATCATATTGCATTGTCATCCAATTTATACATGCATGCAAAATTTCAGCTCAATCGGAAACCAGGAAGTGGATCAAATTTAACTTGCAAGATTTGATTGCAGACAACGGATAGGTGAACTAAATAAAAGCTTATAAAAAAATCACCAAGTATCACGATCACTCGTAAAATAATTGACATGGCAGCTATGCAATTCGTAAGTTGTCTCGATTAGCCTCACGAATGACTCACTAGTATAGTTTGACCCCGACGTTGATAACAACTATGCCTAGTCAGAGATAAAAATAATATTTTAGTTGACGGTTAGCCTTCGTGAATAGCCACAATTACATGACGTACAGGTCCGACCCGGACAACGGCTAAGCCGGTACTGGCAAGAGTTTTTTTTTTTTTTTTTTTTTGATTGGACTAAACTGCAAGCCGGGCCTCGCAGGACCCATTAGCTCGGCGAGGGCAATACGTGAATTGGCCATAGGGCCAAAACAGCAAACTGGCAAGAGATCGCGCGCGACGGTAAATTTATACTATGTTTGAATGATTATTTAAAAATATAAATGTTAGAAAATGTTGTACTTTTTTTACTGCATTGTGTTGGTAAAAGTATGAACTTTAATGTTATTTAAGATTCAATTTACTAATAATTCAACAATAATGAGAAAATCCTTGTGTTTTCAGTACGATATTGTTGAAAAATATGGTGTAATTGAGATCAATTTATATATACATACGTGAAAAAAAAGGAAAATTCGAGGCCGCTACGCACAATACGGACATATTACAATAGTGAAAAGAAAAAAAAACAACTAGGTTCTTATGTAACATCATGGAGAATTAGGCGGTCAAACTTATGGCTCGGCGCTCTTTTCCGAAAACTACTGTCGGTAATCGGGTACATTCGGTCAACATATTCAGTTATTCTTAAATCAGAGGCCGGTACGCACAATAAAAGGAGTTGAGCTATGCAAATAAGTAATCAGAATCTATAAAAACCTTTCCGTTTCTTAGATTTAGACCGTCAAAAATCGGTAATTGTCGCTTATTCCTGACGAAATTTAAAAAGCCCTCTTAAGGCACGGCGCCGAAAGTGGAATCTAGACTAGTCTATAATGGCGTCCAGGCACTGAACAAGCTTGGAAAGCACAATAAGGTGCAACTGGTTGGGATTCCAGGGCACGAGGGCTTCATTGGCAACGAAAGAGCGGATGAGCTTGCTAGAGGGGGGTCTACAAACCACTTTGTAGGTCCAGAACCATTTGTGGGACTCTCGCAGGGAACCATAATTTCGGCTTTTAAAGCCTACGCCAAAACCAAACACCAATACGAGTGGAGGAATGAGGCGGGCTTAAGGCACTCAAAGCTCTTCATAGAAGGAGTGGACTCGGGCTGGACTAACAAACTCTGGAAATCCAGTAGGAAGCAGCTCAGAATCATATCTGGGGTGTTCACAGGTCACTTCGGGGTCAAGGATCTCTTGGCCAAGATGGGACTATCAGACAGCTTAGACTGTAGAATGTGTGGCGAGGAGGATGAGACTATGGAACACTTACTGTGTGAATGTCATGCCCTTGCCAGACAAAGAATGAATTACTTTGGTAACGGCTATCCGCAACCAAAGGAATTCAAGGCACTTCCGCTGAGCTGCATCATCCGCTATGTGGAAATGATGGAGCGAAGTTGGGAGTAGACGTAAGGAGAGGGCAAATGCACAAAAGATCCCACTGGGTCGAAGTGCATCCGTAAGGGCCCTCATCTAGATAAGATAAGATAAGATAAGATCACGGGACAAACTAATTTCTCGAATATTTCTAGTTTATACAAGTTTATTCTAAGAAAAGGGGAATTTCGTGCAAATGGGAAGCCAATGTATGAAACATTGTTGCATAAGTTTCTTAAAATATCACGCCGTTAGCCTGCGAATGTCAAAAAACGTTTTGTATGGCGATCGAACCACCTTAAGCGGCAGTTGGCATAAGGTGGACTAATGATCTGGTGATATAGGTCGCGGGAGTCCACTGGATGTGTTTAAAGCAGGACCGATGACCGATCATAGGCCTTTAGGCCTAGTGCCAGCAGTGACGTCTTTCGGCTGATACGATGATTTAGAACTTCCTTCTATTTCGGCAATCATCAAAAACGATACGAACAGGGTCAGTATTCGACTCATAATTTGTGACACTTAATTTCCCCTGTATCACGTCTCTGTCATTCCCATTTTGAAAAAAAAGAGATTAATAAATATTCATAAGTACGTGACATAATTCACATTTATAAGCCCCAGGTTTGTAATTGAATAACAGATTCATTGATATTTTACCACATCTCGTTAATCGTAATTGAAGTGCTCAAACAAGTTTGTAACAACAGTAGTAAACAAATAAACATTTACCTATGTACCGCCATATTCTCGCGGTATATAAACTTGACGATAATTCATATCGGGGCTAAATGGCGCGGCGGGGTGAAATAGGGACGGGAACGGGTGAGTGGGGTAAACGAATCAAATAAAACGGCCGACGGATAGGCGTAATAAAACTGACCATTACACAAGTAAACAATATCAAGCTGTTTGCATTGGAGCAGAAATCAAGTCTTTTTAATAACGATATGTGAACGGATAGGACCTTTTCTCAGTATTAGGACAATCATGTAGAAGAAAAATGTAAAAGGAGCACTACTCAGAAAATTACAACGAAAGAAAGCGACAAATATTGAATAAGTAGGGTACGTTTGGGTAAAAATAAGCACATAATTCATCATGCTTTGAGGATATGTGGGCGCCTTTCAAATAAAATGTAAATACTCGAAGCTACTTATCACGACTTCGACTCACGATTATACAGTATTCATTCAAATTTCGTTTATTCCAGTTTAATTAATCGATACCCCGTGTGGTGTCGGGTTAGAATTTCACCACCCCCTTTCTTCCCGTGGGTGTCGTAAAAGTCGACTAAGGGACCAGGGTTGAAGTGTGCTGTGGGCGATAGGCTAGCAACCTTTCATTGCAATGTCACATTTTATCGATATTTTATACCCACATTTTTGGTAAAAGTGGCGCTGGAACGTACGTTTCATGTGCTCTGCCTACCCCTTTTGGGAATAAAGGCGTGAATGTATGTATGTGTATGTAATTAATCGATAAATTGACATTTGATGTAACTAACTAAATGAAAGCAGTGACCTTTTTGTACAACCAGTTGTAGAACGCAGAGTAATTAAAAATGTCTGCAAAGTTTTAGGCAAAGTGCGTTAGAACGGGTTAATGCAAATAAAATGACTGTGATTTTAAGCAGAAACCAATTGTTTTTTCTACTTAATATATTCACATCAAAATGATTTAATGAACTAGATTTAAAGAGTCCGCTTGATAAAATTGGTCGTTTAATTTATTATTTTCGAAATACAAAATACTACACGATTTTTTAATTTTATCAAACCATAACCTGTTACCTGGCAACAATTAGGTCGTAAAAAAACCGTACATTGACACGCACGCGCCAACTTAACGTTGCGGTTGCTAGAAAGCTCAGACCAAGAAAAAAAGACAGACGGAGCGTTACGAACAGTCAAGTGAAGCCAAACCACATACAAACAAAACCAAGCTACATCAAGTTTAGCACACGCTCATGCACACATATACAAAAAAATTGCACAAAACTCTTCAGCACGTGTCGCAATGCTGTCAAGATCATTTATTTCGAGTTTTGTGCGATTTAATTTGTTTAGCGTGGGGCTTGGTTGAAAACCGGTTGGCTTCAATAGACTGTTCGTAACGCTCCGTCTGTATATTTTCTTGGTCTGAGCTAGAAAGCTGTAATATAGTTTCGCCATATGCGTCTGTCCGTCTATGCGTCCGTCTGTCTGTGGATTAGCTCAGTGACCCTTTCTAGTATAACGTTTCTAGTAGTAAGGGTCACTGAGCTAAGTCACAGACGGACGCACAGACGGATATGGCGAAACTATAAGGGTTCCTTGTTGACTACCGAACCCTAAAAACAAGTCATTTTCCGTTGAAAGC
The DNA here is from genome assembly GCA_945867215.1 of Epinotia demarniana. Classification (NCBI taxonomy): domain Eukaryota; kingdom Metazoa; phylum Arthropoda; class Insecta; order Lepidoptera; family Tortricidae; genus Epinotia; species Epinotia demarniana. The sequence goes on from OX244262.1 coordinate 6,995,839, forward strand.
ATTTTAAGAGATAGTAAGAGTTTTCTCATAAATACCCGCTTTGCTTATCATACAAGTGAAAATGCCCCAGAAAGTCGCAGTAATAAATCTCAACCGAAATACATTCGGGCGATAGCAGACCAAATTGCGCACAGTGTGTTGGCAACATTGGTAGAAAGGTTGCGTATTAGGTTACACTTAAATTACGTTGTCCGTGGTTTTTAGGGGTCCGTGGGGACCTTTATATAAATTCATGTGTGAGTGACAGCGGCTTGTTTGTACGTGATATCGTGCGGATATTTTGTTGGAACTAGCTTTTATGGGTTCATCTGGAATATAATCGGTATTTGTTTGCTTTGGGTATATCGGAAAGAGAGAGACAATTTAACGGCAAATACTACATTGTTGACCTTTGACCGTAAACCAATGATTGCCTCATAAGTCTAAATGATTTATTTCTTAGTAAGTATATGGTAATAACAGTTTCAGTGTTAAAGGATATTTCATGTACGACGTAATTATTCTGCCCGCACAGGCGCAGAACTAGAAATAGAGATGATTCTAGCGAGCTCTTTCTTTACGTTTTTCTCATATGAAGCAAAAATGAACTAATTAAATGCCCTTAAAAGTACAAAAAGTGATAATCAATGTTAATGTCCTTAATTATGTCCGACTTATTTATTTAATCTTTATAGCACAGGACAACTTATCGTACAAAAGGCGCACTAAATGCCGTAAGCATTCTCTACCAGTCAACAGTTACTCATAGTTATTGTAATAAGTAACACGATTACCAACTGCCACCAAGCAACACATTATTAATTATGTCTTTGTAGACAATTATACAACTAAAACAACGCCTAAAGTAATAAATTTCAACCTTGAACAACATTGGCACAAATTAAACCTTTCATGAACAGAAAAGATGACGTCGGATAAATATTTGCGTTCTATTTATAAATTTAATGGGCTTTCGCATGGGTTTTATAAAGTGAAACTGATTTTGGTGATTGATTTCAGATTCACGAAAGTTTTAATGAAGAAAACCAGACGTCACCTATTACAAAAGTCGAAATGATGATGAATTTAGAACAGGAACAGAATATAAACATATTCATTGTTTCTCTCTTTTGTAACAAGTTTTATCCGCTAAGCGGGTATGGATAGTAATTACATTATATCTTAAAAATCTAATAATGTAATTTATGTGTAGATATTAAAATGTCTGTGAAGGATAAAATATACCTATTCAAACAAATGTGGTTTTTTTTTACAAACTAAGCACTTACGAAGGCTGCTGCTTAGAATAGAATAGAATAATGATTTATTTGCCAAACATTGTGTACATATATGAAGATGTTTTTACAGTATACAGTTGGTCTCAACAATGTTTGATACCTTATAGTAGTAGGTATACAAATATTTTAGCACTAAACCTAACTTACGGATAACTTATGACTACTTATGTAATGGTAAAAAGAAATCTTTTAGTGAATAATAATTTTTTTGAGAGAGCCATTTTAACAGTTGTGGTTTAAATTTCTTAATAGGTAATTCTAATAAAGCCGTGGGCAGGTGATTATAGACTCGAGCAGCCATCCCAACAACATTGTTTTTATAAAACTTTAAATTTGCTCTAGGTGCATATACTTTATTTCTGTGCATACTTCTTGCATTTGGGTTATGATGCGAAATCCTAGTAAAGTAATTACTATGTTTTTTGACAAATAAACATATTTCAGCAATATAAATACACGGTAAAGGAAGTATTTTTAATTGTTGGAAAATTGGTCTACACGACTCTCTTTTGCCTATATTGCTTATCGCTCGTATACATTTTTTTTGGGCTAAGAACGCTCTCTCGACGTCTACGGAATATCCCCACATAATGAGGCCGTAGCGTAGAACCGAACCAACATAACCGTGGTAAGCACTCGGAGCGGTCTGCGTAGAGGCAATTTTTCTTAATCTATGTAAAGCGAACACAAACTTGTTTACTTTACTACACACTAAGTCTACATGACTTTTCCAATTACAATTTTCATCCAGTGATATACCGAGAAATGCCGTTGAGTTTACAATATCTATTTTATTACTATCATAGCCTATATTTAAATCGATTTGTTTACTTTTATAAGTTTTAAATTGTATTGCTTTAGTTTTACTGATATTTAATTTTAAATTATTTATTTTCATCCATCGACCAACATCTGCCAAAGTAGCATTTATGTCTTTTTCAATAATATTTTGATCAGTACTAGTAAATAGTATGGTGGTATCGTCCGCGAATAATACACATTTATGTTTGGTAATGATCGGAAGGTCGTTTATATAAAGAAGGAATAATAGCGGTCCCAGTATGCTGCCTTGTGGGACACCGCGTTTATTCGTTTTTGGCACTGAAACGTAACTTTTTTTTTCCCCTTCAATCATTAGTGTGATCTCTGTTGACTGGTTTCGATCAGTGAGATAACTTTTAAGCCAATTATGAGCCAACCCGCGAATGCCATAATCGTACAATTTACTGAGTAGTATTTGGTGATTAACAAAATCGAAAGCCTTGGTCATGTCTAAAAATACAGATACTGTGGGATGTTTCTTGTCTACACTTTCTGTAATGCTCGCAATAAGTGAAAAACAAGCCAACGATGTTGACTTTTCATGTTGAAAGCCAAATTGCTCTGGAGTAAGAACATTACATTGAGTTATGAAATTCTGTATCCTTATCGCCATGGACTTCTCGAACACCTTTGAAATTACTGGGATTAATGTAATGGGACGATAATTATTCATTTCTGTTGTGTCTCCTTTTTTATGTAGTGGTTTGATGAATATTTTAGTCTGTCAGGGAAAATGCCCTGCTCGAGAGATAAATTTATGAGATGCGCTAATGGCGTCTTCAATACTTGTGCACAAAGTTTAAGATTCCTGGTGTTAATGCTATCATACCCTACTGAGTTCGTGTTTTTTAGACCCATTATGATTCGGAGCACTTCACTTTCAGAGACTGGTCTAAGAAATATGGTGCTATTTTGTACATTTAATTTTGATTTTTCAGTTGTCTGTGGAAAATCTTCTGCTGCGTTGATAAAAAAGTCATTAAAGGCTTCGGCTATGGCCTCACCATTTATAATGTCTTCCCCGGATTTAACTATTTTATCTATTTGGTTTCGAAATGGCCTTCTTTCGATTTGACGATTTATAACAGTCCAGGACGCCTTACACTTATTTTTAGATTTCTGTACAAATTTTTTATTATTTATTTTTTGTGATTTATATATGCATCTGTTGAGTATTTTTGAGTAGTCTTTATATTTTGTTTTTAGTATTCCCTTCTGATGTTTATCACCCTTTAGATAGTCTAAGTAAAGTTTTCGTTTGTTTTTGCAGCTTTTTCTAAGACCTTTTGTTATCCATTGTGATTGCTTACTATTATTGCTTACTTTAACCCTGATTTTTGGAAAACACAGATTAAAAAACATTATTAACGTATCGTGGAATGAGTTGAAGGCCGTGTTAACGTCAGATAGTGACATAACATCGTTAAAGGATAAAGCGCTTATACACCCGATAAATTTGGTTGTATTCTCAAAACTGAAATCTCTTTTGAATTCACACCAAGTTTTTGTCCGATAGTATATGCCTGCATTGAAGGATAAGATTTGGCCTGTTTCGTGGTCTGACAGAGCAAGAGGTTCAACGTTTCCAGATGCCTGTTCTATGTTGCTAGCGATTATGTCAATGCAGGTTTTTTGCCTTGTTGGGGAAGAAATATGTATTCGAAGGTTATGGTTTTCAAGAATGTTGCTTAGTGCCTGTGATATTTGATTTTTTTTTTAACAGATTTATGTTCCAATCGCCACATAATGCCAGTTTTCTGCCTGGTTTATTTATCTTCGATAATAGTAAATCTAATTTTTCTAGAAAATGGTGCACATTTGATGTAGGAGTTCTATAAATACATATTACATTTAAGTTCATTATATCTAATTGTATGCCACAACTTTCAAAGTCATAGATATGAGAAATTTCGTTACAAAGTCTTATTTCTTTAAAGTCCAATTTTAATTCCACTAATATACATGAACCACCGCGTCTTTCGTGTTCTCTTGACCAAAAGGAAGCCATTTTATAATTATTTAGAGACAAATTACATTCCGAACCTTTTTTTAAGAATGTCTCGGTAAGACAGATAACGTTAATTGGTTTCTGTTCGATTTAAAATCATTTATAACTATTTCTAATTCATCTTTCTTTTTTAAAATACTTGCTATGTTCTGGTGCAATATATGAAAATTATGACTCGATTCATTAAGATTAGTATTAGTTCCGAAAGGTACGGTCGTTGCTGCTGCGTGTGCTATCCACGGGGTTCTCGTTTAGGGTTTCGCTACTCTGGCTGCACTCTGGTTCCTTGGTCTGTGATGGTTCCTGCTGGACTTGCCTATTTGATGGTAGTAAATATTCTATACCATTTACGTATACTTTATAATTTTTTACTATTGGATTGAGACCTCTTGTGCGGGCATCCCTAAGGGTTTCCCTTATTGTTAAACGATTTTTCAGCTCCTCTTGATCCAAAAATTTTGAAACGGCCAGCCCTGTGTTCCTGAATTCATGTTGGTGTCTGAGGATGTGGCTCGTCATTCTTTTGTTAATTAGTTCAATTTCAATTGGTCTTTTGTTTCCCCGTCTGCCTATTCTTGCTACACTGTCGATGAAACCGTTGATATCAATTCCCAGAACGTCGTAAAATATATTGCAGACTCTATCTATCAGAATATACTCATTCTCTCCTCGCAATTCACTTAATCCATACATTACTATGCAATTATGTTTCGTGTTGTGATCTCGGATGGTTGTGACATGTGACTGGTTCATAATCTTCTTATTTACGCATTCTAATTCCTGTTTTAGTTGTAAGTTTTGCGATTGAAGTTCTTTGATAGTTTCATTTATGTTGGTCAATTTTTCATTAAACCTTGTCTGCTCTTCTGTTAATATTGCCGTGCTTTGAGAAATTTTCGAGTTTATGATGGTCATTTTGGTGTTAATCTCATCGAGAACTGCATTAGTGATTGTTTCTGTGATTGATTTAGTTAAACTCACTTTCATTGCTTCGAATTCAGTTTTTATCAATTGACTAAATCTATCAAACGTGATTGTATCAGTCTGTGTATTGGTCACAACGATCTCAGACTCTCGTTGCCGTTGTTGAAAATTTGGCGGCGTCGTTACTTCTATCGTATTTCCTCCTGATAAGAATGTTAAATCTGATTCATCTACTATTGACATATCCGTGACATATGTACTCTGCATTTCTGTTACGCGCGCTTGCAAGTGTGCCGGGGATGCAGGATTATCGTCGTCATTTCGGCGTCGCCGTGTAATATTTTCGCAACGGTGGCATTTCCAGTGAATTTGCAAATTTGATTGATGCTCTCTGAAGTGTGCTGTCGTAATAATTAAACAAAGAAAGTGATATGGGTCCTTACACTCCTTGCAAGCAAGTAACTCTCCTTTATCAATCTCCTTAAGACATCCCAAACAGTTCATTGTTTTAATTTGGAACGCACCCTGGGGTGATATCTGAACGCAACTTTTTTGCAATTTCTAAACGCAAACGGTACGTCAGTGTCACAATGTCAAATCGGTGTATAATTATTAACAGCTGATGTTGCGGTAGATTGTAAATATTTTGAAAATAAAGGAACCGTTTATTCTGTTTGCGTATGTGTGCGTTGATTTGTCTAAGTGATGTGCAAAAACAGTTTTGGTTTTAAATCATATAACTCACGGTTTTCGGCTGTAAAAATACTGGTGCGTGGAAGTGAGGTTATGTTCTTCACAAACTTGCTTCACTTGATTGTAAACTATGTGATCTATGTAAGTTTATTATTAAAATTTACGCGGCGATTTTTTATACAAGTTAACAGTTTGACAGCTGTCATCAGAGCTATGAAGACAGCAAAAAATAAAAATTAACCTCAACTCTTACCAACTGACTAAGACTAGATAGATAGATAGAGATACTAGATTTTGTATAGACCATTATAATTTAAAGTAACGGAAAAGGGGTGACAATCCGTTACATTAACAACCAATAAAATGAGAACCTGTCATGGAAAACTGAAGCGTTGCGAACAATCAAACGCGAAGACTGAATATACTGTTTGCTTTCGAACATAACAATATTTGGGCTTGCGGCGAAGGAAAATATCGTAACAGAAAGTATTCATTCCAGTATAAAAGGAAAATGGGATAAGTTTTTAAGTCCAACAGTCGGGGTAACAGCTGTTTAAGTGGCTTGTTTACAAGCAGTCCAACCCAATCAAACGAACGGAGCGTGTCTCGCCCCATTTAAGACCCCGCATATTTTTATTGCGAACTCAAATTCAAATAAGACGTCTATTCAATTCTGATATTTACTACGTAGTATTTCTATTCATTAATATTAGCAAATTCTGTTAATTTAACGGCACAAATTGAACATTTATGGGGTTTAAAGGCTTGAGAAGTAAAATTACATTTCGTTCTTTCTTCTCTATAATTCGTGTGCTTCCGACTTTACCTTTAGATGCTGTGTTCTGGACTTTAAATTACTTGTGTTACAAAGCGGTTCATTTAATGGTCATTGCATTATCAAACAAAATATAAAAATAGACAGTAAAGGACTTATCGTCGTATGTTTTCTTCAATAGAATTATAGATCGACAGACAAAATAAAACAATAAAAAACACGTCAAAAAATAGTCTCAACTCAGCATGGTTCTGGCGATAACCAGCGAGTGCTAGAATTTACCAGCTATAATTTAATCGATATCGACATGTAATCCATATGAATAACCAATATGTAAAATAAGACATTCGCGACTCACTCATGTGAATTAAATTCTTCACGAATTAAGTACCCTTTTATCTGGATCTAGGTCACTTACTCCTGGCAACCAGTCAGTAAATTTCATCTTGATATATTAAGGTAATTTGGATGAGAAGATATATAGCAGTTTCCCGTACACTGCTTACCCGAACTGGATTCGTTAGCTTACCATTTTCCAGTGGTTAGAACTACTTAATTCGATAGTTTGTTTGAGTCTTATGTATTAGGTACTCTTCAATCGATTTTCGATTTGTTCCGTAATAATTCACCTCTAAAGCACTTTCCATTCTGTCTCATACCTAATGGTGCTTGGGGACATGAGTACGTAAAATGCCATTACAAATACGATGCGAAAATCGACGTAAAAAAAAACCATCTTTTGAAGGTTGTAAGAGAACAGGTGAGGTCAGTAAAGAACCAATTATTGGTATGTTTCCAGCAAATGGTTCTCCAGTCAAGCAATGGACGTATTTTGACTGATGATGATGACTGATCTAAGCATAAAACTGGAAAATCCGTTTCCTAGAACATCCGACCCCGAGTAGAACCCAGTACAAATAGTTGAACTCATATTTGCGCGTGGCTGTATGTGTGTGTGCTGCGCTTGCCTTCCACACAAATTAAGTCTATAGACTCCAAACAATATATCGTGCGGAAACCCCTGAATCCACACGATACATTTAAAACCGCGTTCCTCTTCGTATTCCACGTAACTCGCGTAGATGGAATTGACTATTGACAGCTTACTGATGGCACACCGAATACATCTGGCCTTAGTAGTCGTTTCATTTATTTTGAAACGACCACCAGGCTAACTAAATCATTTTCCCATAACATGCCCTACTTTGGTTTACTTTTCGTCTGAAGGAAAACAAAACATGTTTTAGATGTTGGATAACCGCTAATCTAACTTCTTCAAGTTAATATAACTTTCCTCGTTTCGTATTCGCATGGACATATTTTAGGAAAGTCATGAATAATAATTTTATGGTAATAGCCAATGGTTTCGCAGTTACACTTCAAAACAAAATTGAAAAAATAGGATAACGTGATACTTGTAATATTAATACTAAGTACCTATATTAAAACAAAAAATTTATCCTATATTTACAGTTTATCAATCGGACTCAAACGTAAATTAATACTAACACGTTCAATGCTTTTTAACGTTCCGTATTCTGATTTGACTTTTTTCGTGACTGTACATGAAAATTATAATTATGTTTTTTGTTTCATGAAATTGACATTGCTTTTTGTTAACTTAATATTTATGAATATTGTGAATAATTACAATTTTGAGAGATGTATGCATTTGTATTTCTTATATTTTTATCATGCTGACGTAATCATCTATCTCGTTGTTTAACTTCTTACTTTCTTACTTGTTTATGTAAAATAACCATGTTCTCATGGAAGTGATGTATATTTTATATGAGAATAAATGTCTGTAAACCAATAATATTGTCAAGAAAATTTCATTTTAATTTGTGTGACAAATCCCTTTCGTTAGATAGAATAATATTTTGTTTTTGAATTTGACTCATTAGGTTTATAATTGACAATCAGGGTAGAAAAAGACAGAGAATCATGCTACTTTATTAAATGTAAAAGTCTATGCAAATAAAAATTGATATTTGTATCGTGAAATAACTGAATGTAAATATGAAAAGCACGTTTTGATAAAACATCTCGATTGAGAAAAAGCTTTTTTTAAAGCCAGCCAACTCAAATCAGTACGAAACTAAATACCAAGGCAAGAGTGCGAATACATACACTAATCATTATCAAACAAGTCCTTTTAAGATTAAATCATGAAACTTTACGTACATTATAATATAAACACAGGGCTTTTAATCAAATAAACATCCCTAGGAATAATAAATTACTAAGCTCCGCGCGGTAATAATTATTTATTAGATGAGAGTTAAGGTTGGACGACGAACGTTGGGTTTTTGATTATTTTCTTTATAATTTTAAAAAAAATATTTTATAGTTATTTTGTCGAATTCATTTTTGGAAAAAACTAAGAATAGATACCCTCGCAAGTTCTAAAGCACACAGAGCCACTGTTATATTCAATTATTATCCGTCCCGTTACTTTAAAACAGTGGAGAATTCAGAGGAAAAAAGGCAGTATAGATACAACTTATCTGAATCTGAACGAATCTGAAGTTTTCGTTTCCAAACCGTCTACAATTTACCCTAAATATGTCGTCTAGCACACAAGCGGAATTGACGACAGGCGATGCGGATGCTGACGTCAGAGCTGGAAATTGCCAACGCTTTCCGACATTCGCCTTAGATGACCAGTTAAGACTGACCTCCGGACGCATGTAATTGTTACGAACTGGGGTCAAGTTGCTCTGGGGTTAGAGGTGAGGTTAGTTGAAAAATTCGTGAATCCGATAACACGAGAGGAATAGGGAAGGAAAATTGCACAGCGGTGTCAGTGTCAGGTTACGTGTAACGTCAACACACACTAGCTATTTTCGGTACAAATTATGACGGATGTTCTAGTTTAAGCCTACTCGTATATATGGTTCAAGTGAAGGCACACGTTCTATGCCAGTGTAGTCGACGTCCAAAATAAATTTATAAAAGTTATGTGGAAAATAGCGGTAGAGATTCACTGTAAATGTATGCTAAGGATAGCTTAGCACATTGTTATGCCTGCTAAGAGTGCTAGGTTAGTGACGCTGCGGCGTGACGGGAGCCCAACAGTTATAACATCCCCTTTCTAATCTGCGCGGTGCGAAAAAAAACCTTTCACTTTTGCACCTTCTACAATTTTAAACAAAGATTAAAATGCATATTTCACCCTAAAAATGAGATTTTTGTTACTTTATAATCTGACGCGTTAGATTATAAAACTTAGCTAAGTCGTTTGTCGTCGAACCGGGAAACAGTTCACAATAGTTGCACAGAAGCTAACAAACTTTTCTTAACAGTGTTATGCTATTAAAATTAAAAAATAGCACTCATTTTTTTGTACCGATAATATTGCCAGCAACGCAACCGCCAACATTATTGCCATTCCCAACAGCTTTCAGTATTAACACACACACCCATTAGTAGTAATTGTGACTTAATTGGTCTTGGTACCGCTCGCTAAGATGAGATTCATCTGGTTTTAATTTGAATTTGGTGAGGTCTTTAAGTTGTAACTGTTTCATATGTCAACAGTCCATCAGTATTTGTACCAATTACATTTTAACCTGGTCACGTATTTTTTATTAAAGTTTTCTTTTGTTATTACTAATCTTAGTTAGTCAAGTGTTAACTAACAAGCTAGTAGAGTACTGTAGTACTAGTCTTGAGTTATGGCACTTGGGCAACTGCCTGATTTGTCGGTGTGGAAGCGGTAGGATATCAGTAAGCTGTCAAATGTCAGTATCAACAGAACTATCAGTCAAGCCCGCACCTGGCTCTTGCATGGCACCAATTCATTACTGTGCGCCTTTATTTAAATGCTTCCTGAGTGGCGCGGGAATGCAATACTGCAAGCGTATCGCCCCACTTCCGTGCATCCCAGGCCATCATTTAAAGTAATGTCAATAATCGGGAAGAGGGTAGCGCAATTGAAATGACAACGGGCGTTCCATTTCTGACGCAGACACGATGGTCGATGGAGCTAGCGAGTGTTGGACCTCGGGCAGGGAACCGTAAGGGCGTAAGGTAGGGAGACCGCTACCTAGACGGTTGGACGACATTCAGATGGCATTCAGATCATTTTGGAAATCCATGCAAGAGCCATATGTGAAGCAGTGAACTCAATTATGCTGAAGAGAAAAATCGGTACGGACTCGACTGAGAGTTGATAATGACAGGTGACAGCTTATTTATATCTTACCGCCTCCGTACCAACAAATCAGGCTTCAGGCAGGACCTTAATCTCATTTTCCTGCAAGACCGGTTTGATTGTGTGAACATCCATACTAATATTATAAACGGGAAAGTGTATGTGTGTGTGTGTGTGTGTGTGTGTGTGTTTGTTTGTCCGTCTTTCACGGCAAAACGGAGCCACGAATTGACGTGATTTTTTTAGAGGAGATAGTTGAAGGGATGGAGAGTGACATAGGATAGTTTTTATCCCCAAAATCATCCCCTAAGGGTATGAAATGGGGGTAAAAGTTTTATGGAGATGCGATATAAACGAGTTCCACGCGGACGGAGTCGCGGGCAGAAGCAGTAGTATCTAATATAAGCGCTATTCCGTTATCTCGTTTACTATTCGCAACAATATTACACAGCAAATATTGCTAGTGGATAATCAGCTTAACAAGACCGCACAATAATTCGTTGTGCGCACGGTATTATATTAGTACAGTCTACCATGTATTGTTTTCCGGTTAGTGTTTGTATGATATGTTTTCTAGGTAAGGTACTAGTCCTCGACATGACACAAGTGTATTACATGGAAAATAATTAGGGGTTAATTTGAACTTAGGGACTTTTTCTTCTTTTTATTTACATTTTTATGACATTCAATTCCCATGTCATACAATAGGCATGACGACTCATGTTCAAATTGATAACGTAGTGATGCTAAATGTATAGTAAACCATCGAATTATCGTAATAAAGTGTACATTATAAAATATGGTTAAAATCGTAAAAAGATATGAACTTTGAAAGTTAAGAAGAAATATGCATATTTTTATTGTCCAAGAGTAAATTTAAAGTTACCAATAGAATCCTTGCGCTTTTATAGAAACAAAATTGTACGACAACCATGTACTTAAACGCAGTATTTCGCGACCGAAACAACAATTTTCCTGATTTTCCATACTACGATACTTTGTACTAACAATATTGTGACGTCACAATTAGCTGTCTATTAGTATGGAGCGTTTTTCGCTACCGCCAGCGAGGTAAATCTTTGTCTCATTCTTTTGGGTATTTATGTTATTTAATTGTAGTTACTCCCATACACACATTTGTTCCTCTCCAAAAACTGGTTCGAATGACATCATAAAAAAATCTTAGTCGTCATCCCTATTGTGTAACGTCGAAAAAATGGGCGTATACCTTACATAACATTGTGTTTCTGAGCCGTCTAATAGGGATAGCTGGCAAATTGGACTGTCCGATTTCAATGCACTGGGTTCAGTAAAACAAAGCGGCACTAAAAATATGTCAAATAAAAGCATAATTTGTCTATACCATAGTAATTTGTATTGTTTGTATCTACTATCATATTATAGTAATCATTGTCACTAACACAATTATGTGTCTATGATAGCTTTATGACCTGAAATGGAGATATTCTATCGTATTCTAATCTCTGAATTGGTTAAAAAATTTCGTATGTAATATTGTGGAGTTAACTTGTTGTTTCGTATTAGAGATACTACGATTGGTATGTCTTTGAATAATAACTAAAACTTTCTTAATGAAAGCATTTTTCTACGTACTTAATATTGACAAAAGGAATATTTTTTAAAATTAGAGAGTTACTATATTTGATAACTAAACCGCATATTTATAAAAATAAACATACAGAGTTTATTCAACACATAGGATAGAATATACGACATTGACAAGAGTGACAATAACTCGGCTGCCCTACGCAGAAATAAAGTATCTCAAAATGCTAGTTTTTTTTTTTTTACTTTTTGAAATCTCCTTAGAAAGGGGCGTATTTCACTAAAGAAATTTTTCTCCAAAACCCTTTATTTTCTTAATTATTGGCAATTAATTTAACCAAGTATCTTTTTTTTAATGGTCCTCCTACGCTGAAATCAAGTATTTTCCGGGTGCCAAGGTTGAAAACAAGTATCCCTATTTGAGTTACTTGTTATTCAAATTGATTGAGGAGATACTTGCTTATGGCATACTTGCATTACTCTATGGCACGCAAACTATTGGTCGTAAGCCACTGATGGGATGACTAAAGGTTTGTGACGTCACGAATCTGTAGCGCGATCATTTTCAAACTAGTGACATTAAAACAGTTGTAGTTTTTTTTTGATATTTACATTTGAATTTCGATATAAGGCATAGTTTTTGGTATTTTTTTTATTTGCGGCTATTTTCACACGCCTATTGCAACTTGCGTTAGTTTTATTTAGTATTGGCCATTACGTATAAGTACTATTCAGAATACGTACTATTCAGTGATATTAACTAATTTAGGTAATGCAGATTATTGACGGCTAAAATTGTGTGATCATGATCAAGCGCGAGCAATGCGTATTTCGTGCTCTTGCGGAGAAAACTATTTTTGACGGGTATAATTATGAGACCTAGCTAGATTCACCCGCGTAGATCTCTGGTTTGATTCCCAAATAAACAAATATTGCTTGCTTAATTCATGAGTTTCAAATGTTTCATTTGATAATTCAATATCATCCATCCATACTAGTATTATAAAAAAATGGCAATGTGTATGTGTGTGTTTGTTTGTCCGTCTTTCACGGCAAAACGGAGCGTCGAATTGACTTGATCTTTTAAGTGGAGATAGTTGAAGGGATAGAGGGTGACATAGGCTACTTTTTGTCTCTTTCTAACCCCCCACTTCCCTAAAATGGGGGGTGGAAGTTTGTATGGAGTTTCGATATAAACGAGTTCCACGCGGACGGAGTCGCGGGCAGAAGCTAGTAATAATATAAAAAAGAAAGAAATAAAGAAAACATATAAATTGAAGGCTAAATACTTCGACTAAGACATGGAAAATAAAAATAAATGCTGAAACTATCGCGAAGTGTAAATCTAAAACAAAGGCATCGGAGAAATTGCCTCCACTCAACTTAATGAGTCATTAAGCTGAGTTATCATAAATAATGACAAGGTACCACGTACCTTAATTTATTGACGCTGATCTTCCGTGGGTACCCTTACATGAGAGTGCTCCTATAAGGTGACTCAATACTTGTAATCAAGCATCTCAGAGTTACTTGTTTTTATATAGTAACCAGCTTACTTATGCGAAGTTCATTCTAACTAGAAAACTATTTTAGCTTATAAAAATGAAACTAGTAATAAAAATAAACATACAAAAATATAGTAAAACCAACTCTTCCCTACTAAAAACTCTAATTGTGCAGATCAAGTGCTATCCGTTACCACCAATATCGAGACAGGCTTCCAAAAGCAATTGAAAACTGTGGCTGTTTTCGTCGATTTATCAGCTGCCTACGACACAGTGTGGCGTCAAGGCCTATACCTCAAATTGATGAAAGCTGTCCCATGTCGGAAAACTACAGCACTCATAAACAAAATGCTTAGTAAGCGCGAATTTTCTGTGCATCTTGGAGACAAACGCAGTCGCGTCAGGAAACTCAACAACGGTCTTCCACAAGGATCAACACTAGCCCCACTGCTCTTTAACCTATATACACACGATCTGCCCGAGACAGCGTCCAGAAAATTTGTTTACGCGGATGATATTTGCTCTCACCCACCAGCACCGTACGTTTGAAGTATCCGAGAAGCAACTCACCAGTGACCTAGAGATGTTGGAAAATTACTTCAAAAAAAGGCGCCTGGTACCAAACGCGAGCAAAACTGAAGTGTCGACATTCCACCTGAATAACAAACTAGCCTCGTACTCGCCAAAAGTAACCTTCGATGGAAACCTCTTGCGGTACAATCCACTCCCGAAGTACCTTGGAGTCACGCTGGACCGCTTGCTTACTTATGGCCCTCACCTCAAAAAATTAAGCAAGAAACTAGGTACACGCAACAACATCATGCATAAGCTGACCGGTACGACCTGGGGAGCTGGGACAGATGTACTTCGCACAACCGGGCTTAGCCTAGTTTACTCTGCTGGAGAATACTGTGCGCCAGTCTGGCTGAATAGCACACATACGGAGAAGATAGATGTCCAACTGCGCAAAACTATGCGGTGCATCTCAGGCGCAATAAAATCTACTCCCACACAATGGTTACCAGCCCTAAGCCACGTACCTCCGCCACATTTAAGAAGACAGCAAGCCCTGTTGCAAGAGTGCAACAAGATAGCGAGCAGACCAGACCTGCCGATCTTCCAAATGTTCTCTTCCCCTCCGCGACATCGGCTAAAATCCCGGCACCCTCCTTACCAGACCGCCCAGAACCTTCTTGCTCGCCAACCTAAAATCAAGGACCAGTGGAAAGAGGAGTGGAAGGCTAATCCGCCTAAGGACTCACTGACTGACCATGATCCCACCCGGAAACCCAATGGCTTCACTGCCCCAAGAAGAGAGTGGTGTCAGCTGAACAGGCTGCGAACTGGACACG
Organism: Epinotia demarniana; assembly: GCA_945867215.1. NCBI lineage: Eukaryota > Metazoa > Arthropoda > Insecta > Lepidoptera > Tortricidae > Epinotia > Epinotia demarniana. Next base: position 7,010,920 of record OX244262.1, read on the forward strand.
GACGATGCGCCGATTACCTGTTCAAATGTGGATGGAGAGATTCACCGGCATGTGACTGCGGGGCCCCCGTGCAGACCGTAGACCACATCATAAAAGACTGTCCCATCCGAAAATACAGCGGTGACCCTCAAGATCTGTTCACCCTCACTGACAACGCAGCCCAATGGGTGAAGAATCTAGACATACGATTATAATTTTTAGTGCATTGAATAATTCAAGTGACTCGACATATCTATGCCATACGATTAAATAAATAAATAACTAAAAACTCTTGTATCCTTTTTTTGCTCTTTTTTATCTTATTTTTGCTGTAAACTAAAAAAAAGGTATTTTCGCTCTCCTGTAAAGTTGGCCGCAACTGAGTTACTTGATTTTTTCCTAGGGCAGCAACAGTTACTGTTAAAAGACAATACGGAGTTGGCCAGGATTAAAACAAGGTTTACTACAAAATGAAACCTCTAACAAGAGTGGCTTGTAAACCGATTATTATCAAATTTACTTCTGTTCATAGAACTTGGAAAAAACTATACAAATGCAAGACAAAATATTAGTAAAACTTAATTGACAAAATTAGAAACAAAAGATGTCTGCATATTTTGTCCAGAAAACCATATTGTAAGAGTTCGTTACTGCTGCAGAGCATTTAATTAAATAATTGAATACCTTATTCAACATATCACTAGGTCAATTCTTAAATCACCCATTTGAGCCAATATACACATTGAAGCTTTACCGACAATCCCGATAAAATGAAACTTAATTTGATTAATACAAATTGCAATAACAAAACGAAAATGAAATCGTTAATTCCGTTGGACTTGTAATAATTTGTGGACATAAAACGAGCAATTTACATTAAATGGAGCACTGAGCAGTTAATCCCTCTGATTCGTGTGTAGCTTAACAGCTATGAAACTTTAAAATGTGATCAGTTTGATGAAATTCATAAGTCATTTATTTTTATGGAAATTGATGTTAAATATCAGACACAGTAATTGGTTGCACCAAGCCGACTGTAATCATAGGCTGTGTTTGTTAAAATTTGAATGTAGGAAAAGTTTGACTAGTTTTCATGGAATAACAACTGCCAGCAGCGCCATATTATTTATCGCTTTTGGTCTCTAAGTGTAAGTTGCACCCTAAGTATATGTGTTTTTACGTAACTAATTAGCGTTGTAAAATTCAGTTTGGTACAAATAACCGAGGTACATAACAACTGCATTTTGTGGTAGTTTTGGATACTCTGCAACAAAGTGTTGGAACAATATACCTCCGCCTATCAGGAATTCAACATCGGTTTTTTTCATTTAAAGTTAATTACAAAAAATATGTTTTGTTTAAAAAATCTGTTAAGTATTTAGTATTTTGTACCAATTTCACCCATTAAAACGATTTTCATCTCTGAAAATAAGTTGTAATCGGCTAGCAATAGCAGCTTAGGGGTTAACCACTTTAGTCCGCTGTTAGTTAAGTGTTGTTTTTATAGACTATTACCTAAGTAATTATTTTGTTTTGTCTAAAGTACGTATAAATAATATTTATGTATCGTTATACGTCATATACTATGTATCCTTTATCAGTGCTGCCGCAGATAGGAGCGCTCTCATGTAAGGGTACCCACGGAAGATCAGCGTCAATAAATTAAGGTACGTGGTACCTTGTCATTATTTATGATAACTCAGCTTAATGACTCATTAAGTTGAGTGGAGGCAATTTCTCCGATGCCTTTGTTTTAGATTTACACTTCGCGATAGTTTCAGCATTTATTTTTATTTTCCATGTCTTAGTCGAAGTATTTAGCCTTCAATTTATATGTTTTCTTTATTTCTTTCTTTTTTATATTATTACTAGCTTCTGCCCGCGACTCCGTCCGCGTGGAACTCGTTTATATCGAAACTCCATACAAACTTCCACCCCCCATTTTAGGGAAGTGGGGGGTTAGAAAGAGACAAAAAGTAGCCTATGTCACCCTCCATCCCTTCAACTATCTCCACTTAAAAGATCAAGTCAATTCGACGCTCCGTTTTGCCGTGAAAGACGGACAAACAAACACACACATACACATTGCCATTTTTTTATAATACTAGTATGGATGGATGATATTGAATTATCAAATGAAACATTTGAAACTCATGAATTAAGCAAGCAATATTTGTTTATTTGTGAATCAAACCAGAGATCTACGCGGGTGAATCTAGCTAGGTCTCATAATTATACCCGTCAAAAATAGTTTTCTCCGCAAGAGCACGAAATACGCATTGCTCGCGCTAGATCATGATCACACAATTTTAGCCGTCAATAATCTGCATTACCTAAATTAGTTAATATCACTGAATAGTACGTATTCTGAATAGTACTTATACGTAATGGCCAATACTAAATAAAACTAACGCAAGTTGCAATAGGCGTGTGAAAATAGCCGCAAATAAAAAAAATACCAAAAACTATGCCTTATATCGAAATTCAAATGTAAATATCAAAAAAAAACTACAACTGTTTTAATGTCGCTAGTTTGAAAATGATCGCGCTACAGATTCGTGACGTCACAAACCTTTAGTCATCCCATCAGTGGCTTACGACCAATAGTTTGCGTGCCATAGAGTAATTGCCTAAGCTGCGCGCTGCACTGAAGCAAACATGTGTTGTAACAATATATCGTAGATTGTGTTACACACTGTAACATATTTTATTACTAGATACAATACCTACAGAACGCCGCAACTTAGTAAGCCTTTCCCCAGCAATTTGGTTAATCGCCCCACAACTTAGGTTAGGGAGAAGCGGTTAGGGGGGGTGCGTGACTTGGAACAAACTTACCACCATGCAAAAGCAGGCACTAATGCCAAGGTAATACGAGTCAGTATTGTGTGTACTTGAGGATTGAGATCTGAGTCACGAGAACTACGTTCTACTGTAATTTTCATAGGCCAGGTGAATGTTTAAAGATACTCAACTTTGATTGATTATTTACGTGTAGGATTAACTTTGACATGTGCGTTATTTTTTTTAAACATCGTTGTAAACGTCCTAATGTCTGGCACCTTCATTCCAATAACGCTGTCTACCTTCAGTTTTATGAATTAGAGACTATGCCAGGCTTTGGGTCAGTGTCACTCAAATCAACTCTTACAGATGCAGCATGTTAAAGTGTGGATAAGTTTTTGAAGTGAAAACTTCTTTAGCGGCGCTGAGCACTTTTTGGGATGGGCAAAAATTGTTAAACTCGCGACAGATTTTAGAATTGGGAGAGATTCGGGACGAGCCTTGGGGGCGGGGAGGGGAGGGGGGGGGGGTTGATTAGGGGCACATAGTTCTAATTTGTACTTAATTGTTAACAGTACAAGGTCGTAACACATTTTCCGTAAATGCAAATTCCATCTGGTTTTATCAAACTTTTATATTTTGCTGTAAGCCGATTCTCGACTTCATTCAAAACTGAACTGAGTATAAAGCCGTTTTGCAATTGCATATTCTGCAAACTTGTAATTTTGTCCACGCGTCCTTTAACGTTTTGTTTAAATATTAATTACGTGATAACAATGGTAAAATACAGTTTTGTTTTGTCAGTAAGCGCTCAATAATGAAAATATGTAGTTGTGTGCCTGGTGGTGATAAGGTACCTAGCTAGCCAACTCCAGAATATTTATTGTCTTTCAAACTGCCGCATACTAGCTACTTACACTTGATTTCCATCCATAATTTCGAAAATAAATAAAATATGTCAGAATACCGAATTAAAGCTAGCTATTTAAAGAGAGTTTTTTGCCAGTTAGATTTTGATGTAACGCACCAATGTTTGATCAAGATGTATTTATAATCATTAAGATTGAGTCAATTCATAAATGTCAGTTAAAGTTGCGGGAGTCCGTTGGATGCGGGTGCCTCAGGACCAGTCACTTTTACACTCTTTGGGAGAGGCCTATGTCCAGCAGTGGACGTCTTTCGGCTGATATGATGATGAAGGTGATTATGATGATGATAAGTGTCAGTTAGTGGAGCGGTGCCAAACACTGGGACATTTCCAATTCTGTATTTGTTACAAAATTATAAGACCAGGCGCTAATAAGCCGTCAATCGAATGAATTCGTGTTTTCAAAAACTAAAAATAGAATGTTATACCTCGCTTTCGTGGCACGGTACAAAGTTCAATTCTGACCTACTTCGTCAACCGTCCGTGTTGGTAATCACTAAGGAGCCGGTCATGTTATTATTTCAACAATAATTTCAGGCCATTGTTACACAATGCTATGACAAATAACAGTGCGAAGGATTAATAATCGCCAATTTCTGTTTTGCAATGCCTTTGCAAGGCCACTATAGTCTATTTTTTTATTCCGTAGACTAAAATGACATTTCACGTATTGCTAGGTTTTTACGTCTTATAAATAGTGATGTGCTACAACCGGTACTAACCGAAAATAAACGATTGGGAGGTACTTATATTTGATGATGAAGCGTCTGTAACACAATGAATGGATAATCCGTGACGTGCTAAAAACGAGAGAACACGTACTGAAAACATCCGATCACTATACGAGTAAAATAACGAATACCAAATACGTAAACCAAAATGGCGTCGCGTCAGGTCGGCGATACGTCAATGTCATTTTAAATGTTTGAGTACATTAGTAGTGAGTAAATTTTATTTATTGTTTATTTCATATCATTTTGTGAGTTGATTTTATTTATTGTTTATTTCATATCATTTTGTCAGTAGATTTTATTTCTTGTTTATTTTGAATCTAAAATTAATTCAAGATTTTATAGGTTATTCACAAACCGATATCAAAGATCAGCACTGTTTGTTTATAGCTGGTCACATTATTTCTACGTTTGACATTTGTGGTTGTCATTTTAGTCTACGGAGTAAAAAAATAGACTATATTTATGTGTGCGGGATGGAATTGGTATGCGGTATTTTGTGATTTGTCAAGAGCTTACTGATGTTAGCCGAGATTTCCTTAATTGTCAGTATTACATTTTTGCAGGGTAACCGCCGGGCTTTGGACTGATATACGAAAGTATTTTTGCCCAAACTGAAACGGATATTTTCGTTCGCGTCACTCGCTCGTTCAAAAATGTGTAAATAATACACTTATGTAGAATATTTAAAAAAATAACATATTTTTGAATATTTTACGCACAAATAACATATGTCCGTCCTTTAATTATTAAATAGCAATGGAATAATCAAGAGCTGATTACGAAATATAAAAAAAAACCGTTTACGAGACAGTGTAATAATTAGGAAATTAAAAATGGATTGATGTTATTGTGCCGCAATTCTTAACAACGCAATGGCATTTTTACAAGTCAAATTCTACCAGCCTTTCTTAAAAAGAAGACCAATTTCAAGAAGAAACACTGAAACAAACTCATTAGTCGTTTTTTTTTTGCCAAAAATGATGATATCCATTATACAGAAACAGTCCGTAAGCTTATTTGTTACAATGATATTACTTAAGCTACTTATCGACGGTGGAAATTTCAAATGTCGTAAAGGACATTTTGTCGTAAGTACACTAAATATACCATTGGAATCAGTATATTTTTTTCTATCCGTCTGTAGTATCGGTCTCTCGATACGGCTCCTAATAAAAAAGTTATGAGATGGTTAAGTTTGTCGTAACTGCTTCGTATTTAAAATACTGTGTTGTATCGGTCAAATATACTTTCTTGTCGTCTCGTGGTTTTAAGCGCAAGGTCGTATGTCTCAATAATTTTGAAATTCCTATGTTGTAAGGCACTAAAATGAAATGACATTCCCATTGATCTCAATCTTAAAATACAAAAGAATTCACTTGTGATACTCGTGTAGAAAGTTCCTTTCAGTTATAAAGGTCATACAGATTTCAAATAAACGTCATTCCTGTGAGCAATGCAAAGCAAAATACAAATCATTAACATATATTAAAATCTGTATGACGCATATAATTATAATGTTATTTAGATGTGTGTTCTTTTTACTTGTTACCAATAATGTACATGTAACAAAGAAATACACCTGTTTCTGACTTGATGCAGAACACTAGGTGTTTAGTTAAGCATTTGATTATCTTGATTGTGATTTTGAATAGCTTATAATAGCACTGCAGCTGCTGCTTGAAACCCACTCTCGAGACAACTGTTCGAGGCGCTCTAAGATTCGATAATGTCAATAAATACATACTGTGGAATTTCACGAAAATCTCGAACGCCTCGTGAATACTACTTTTGTAGTGCTGTTATATAAATGTTGATGGGAGCGTAGACTTGTGAGGAGGCACGGTGAAGAAAACTCCAGTGATGTTGGATATTATAAATTATAATATTATAAGGAGAAAATCAGATTACACGTTGATTCGTTTAGTTGACACAGAAGAACTAGACAAGGCGCTCATGCTACTCGTTAAACAAGAGCAAGCTCAGTTCTATTCAGATTTAACCACAGAATGTTTCCTTGCCTGCTTTAAGCGCTTCATAGCGCGGCGTAATTTGCCCAGAGATGTATACTGTGACAATGCGTCCACGTTCAAAGGCACAAGGAATCAATTAGATGAGTTTTATCGCCTGCATGCCTCTCAAGCCCATCAACAGGCTATAAACTCATTCGCAACCCAAAAGGGCATTAATTTCCATTTCATTCCGAGTTACAGCCCGATATTTGGTGGACTATGGGAAAGCGGCGTGATAAGTACAAAACATCACTTGAAACGCGTTGTAGGAAAGACACTGCTCACCTACGAGCAGCTCAACTCGGTACTAATAGAAATAGAAGGTGTTTTGAACTCTCGCCCGCTCACAGCAATAACAAATGACCCAAATGATTTTTCTTATCTCTCTGCTGGTCATTTTCTCACTGGTGCAGCACTCAATACTTATCCAGAACAAGATATAAGCAATAAAGCTACTAATTTACTTAAGTTTTGGTCCATAATAACTAATATGAAGCAGACGTTCTGGAAGTATTGGAGTAAGCATTATTTAAACCAGTTGCAAAATCGACCGAAATGGCAGTCCATAACGCCAAACGTAGCTATAGGTAGTTTGGTCATATTGCGTAGCGATAACTCACCTCCTCTCGAATGGCCAATGGCCAGGGTTACTAACTTGTTCCCGGGGAAGGACGGCGTAGTGCGCGCAGTCGCGGTACGGACGGCAAACGGTCATAGTCACAACAGGTCCATCACAAAAATATGTGTACTGCCTATACAAGTATATTTTGCTCTCAATGCTCATTTTATGTTATGCTTTAATGATAAACAAGTGACTTTGTCCAATTTATTTTGTTTAATGTTAATTCTGTGTGACATTAGTACACAGCGATAATTTATAAATGTTTTGAAATTTATTTCAAATGTTTTCAAATGTGCATTAACCACTCTTATGTAAAGCTTAGAAGTTAGAACATACATACTTACCTGAGTTACTAAAATATATTAATTGTTTTATGTTGTTGCACTCAGATATATATAATTGTTACATACATTCCTAGATCTGAGTACCTTGTACCTACTTGTTTTAAAAACATAAGCTTGATAGTAGCAACACACAAAGGTAACATCGCCTCTTATTGCTTATTATATCATAGTTACTTTCTTTCTCGAGGCGCAGCTATGTTGGCAACATAAAGGTTGAATGAATACCTGTTCTAAATATGAAATTTAGATCTTGAGTTGCTTGGCAACAAATAACGTTATTCTTCTGTGTCAACTAAACGAATCAACATGTAATCTGATTTTCTCCTTATAATATTATAATTTATAATATCCAACATTACTGGAGTTTTCTTCACCGTGCCTCCTCACAAGTCTACGCTCCCATCAAATGTAAGATGTAGCTTATAGCACAAATTTGTTTTATTACGTTTCGTTATGTTTAATTGTTTCCACACATTTATTTGGAAAAATAAAAACATTAATGAGACTTATAACATTTTTATACTTTCCCGCATCCGAAAAGCTTAGAAATCAATAAATTTAGTAGTAAAATCTTTATTTTCATACAGTTAACTACGTATTTACTTCACTTACCTCGAAACTTTAATGACTTTACAACAAGGATTTCGTAGTAGACGTTAGTATTAACGCAGTTACGACATAAAATTATAATTAAGTTGGAAGGCGTAAGAGATTTTATCACATAAATCTAGACACACGGCAGTGTGTCCGCCAAGTTCGAGCAAAAAAAAGCGACACACCGGCCGTGGGTTATATTTCACGAACCATTTCGGGCCAATTTCGACCACCCTATAACTCAAAACATATTTTATCTACGCATATGAAATTTCAAGTGTCTGTTGACATCCTCTTAATTGTCTAGAATACAAAATTTCATTATTCTACCTATAGCAGTTCATGAGATATTGACGTCAGAAAATCGCTATTTTTACTATACACTCACTGACTCACAGACTCACTGACTCACTCATCAAAAACCTAGACCACTTCCAATGGTCGTACTGACTTGAAATTTGGCATGGAGATAGGTCTTAAGGTCAAAGTAAAGGGAAAAATCTGAAAACGGCCAAGTGTGAGTCAGTTTCAAAAATAGCGAAGGTGTAACTTTGTTCTACTATGAAGTCATAATGAACTAAATGGGTCTATCTTCCAATGGTCGTACCGACCTGAAATTTGGCTCGAAGGTTTGTCTTTAGGTCGAAATAAAGTAAAAATCTGAAAACGGCCAAGTGTGAGTCAGTTTCGAAAACAACGAATGTGTCATTTTGTTCTACTATAAGTAGGTATGGAGTGGAAATGAGATAAGACTTATTTAAATTTAGATACATACCAATTTAAGACAATACATGTTTGTCTTAAAGACAAGAACAATAAAACTGTTCCGTTTCCAATAAAGGGATCCAGACAGTGCCACGCAAGCGTAGAAAAAAGAATTGACGCTTAGTATAAAGGGTATAGTATAAAGTACATACCTAAGTGGAATGAGACATTTGCTAAAGCAAAAGTGATAAAACAATAATAAAGAACCTACACCTAACAAAAATAAATGAAATCCCATCAAAAACATAAATGTGAAAGGCTGCCAAGTTCGATACTATGGGAATGCTTCGCCTATAAAAGAAGTGAGATCTGAATAAGTACCAAGTTCCATAAAAATAGGTGTTCTGCCTTTTCGCAGAATTTCCTTTGGTCAAACATCACTTGCCAACCAACATTTCGAAAATGATTCACTTTGAGAACTAACCATTACCAACTTTTTGTATGACAACCTGACACTTGGTTGTATTTTTATAAAGCAGAATATCACAATGACTAAAAATGTTTGGAAAACTTATCACTTGCCAACTATTTCACTAGGCCAAACAACTATTGAACGAACAACGTTTCGTCAGTGCAATAGTTACGTAACAGAAATAATAACTGTGACAGAGTCCAGATAGGTGCGACGACGAGCGAAGCGAGGAGGAGCGTGTTAGGTTAACCGCGATCTTACAGCCAAAATCGCCTTATTGAATATTCAAAATAAGTAAGTAAACACTTATCGCTAATAAGTCAGTTTATTCTTACTCACCCACAAAGTTATTAAAAGAAGTGAGCAGTTGCGCTTACCCACATTGTAAATTATATTACATAGTAACTGTACGAACCCTACTGCGTGAAACATTTGGGAAACGTTATACAACGAAATGACTATTCAGCCAACTAAAACATTCTGTTAAACGATTTTTGGCACTTTGAAAGTTTACTTTATAATCATCAGACCAAACGTACAGTTGGCAACTGTGAGGTTGGGAAACGAAACGAAATCTTATGACGAGTTGGCAAGTGATTATTTGGCGAAATAATATTCTGCGAAACGTTGGTTGGGAACTAATATTTGGCCAAACAATTTTCTGCGAAAAATAAGAGAACCATAAAAATAACTCAAATCATAAACAGTTATAGGAGTGCACACTTGATTTCCAACAGTTTTTAAGGTACATTTTGAATAAGTATCACGTTACATAGAAATACCTAAAATTATAATAGTCAGAGAAACGCACACCGGTTTTTTTAGCAGTTTCCTGATAACATTTATTATTTTCAGTACTTTTTAATGATGTAACTTGGCAAGTTTTAATAGAAAATTATATACTTGACACATTCTGCCCCCGTTACGAAGAAGGGCGCTTGTCACATGAAGTCGAAACTGAGAAAAAAATTATAAAGTTAATTAAATGGTAAAAAATCTGCTGTTTCCAAATGAAAATAGATAGAGACGTTCTGTAAACGGCTTTCGTTAGGTAAATACCTTGTGCACATTTTAGTTTTTAGTAATTCTATAATTTATTCTTATTTATTTTATTTTCCGCGTTTTTCCTTTTCATCTTAGTAAAAAAATGTTTGGAAAATACGAGATACTTAGTAAAAAAGGCACTAGTCACCATTTACGTCCTTTTAACTAAGCCCAATTAAGTCTTTACCAGATATTACTCCTATTTATCCTTAAATAACGGACGCATGTAACCACTAGCGTCTTTTCAATGATTTAATTGATAATTGACTGATTTGACTTTACTCACATAAAAGTCACTTCTACATGTTTTGTTTTAATTTAACATCGGTTTGCAGCTACAATTCAAAAAATATTATTTTTTAGAAAACTCTTGTACCATCGACAAAATTGAATCCTGACCCACCATGGAACCTTGTTACAATTAACTGACATATTAACCTCATATGATCGTACGTATGTTCGTTAATTGTAACAAGGTTCTATGGTGGGTCAGGATTCAGTTGGTTCGATAGTACATATAACTTATAACTTATAAAAACAATATAACTTGCAACTTGCCTACACGCTGAGCTGCTCAGACGCAGGTCTCCCGGTGCCAAAGTTTCGGGCGTAACTGAACGAACATCGATAGAATTCCTCCCCACTTACTCTGCTTTTTAAAAAGATTATAGAAAAAAGGACGCTTGTGCGTACTAGTGCCTTTTCTAAGAAGTATTATACTACAAAAATTAAGCTTAGAGCAAAATGTAGACGCAAGTACCACAAGAGCCCTGGTACTTTTGCAAAAGTACTTAATTTAAAAGTCACAAGGAGCCACTAGCGCCTTTTTTATTTTGTTTCGCTTGCAGATGTGTCAAATATAATTAATGATATAAGTCATATGCGAAGTTGAAAAGGCGCTTGTGGTCACTAGCGCCTTTCTTCTGTTGAGGTAATGGCGGATGCGTCAATGTCAACAAGAATGCTTTTAACTTAAAACTTACTTAAAAAGACGCAGGTGACCACTTGCGTCTTTTCCACGTTTTATAAAACAGCAGATCATAAGTCGCGTCTTTTATTTTATGGAAATGTTGTAAAAGTGACAAAAAAATAGGCGCATATACGCACTTACGCCTTTACATTCCAGGTCTTCATTGTATTTCGGACAAACGACTTTTAAATTTAGTTTAAGGTGGTTTAAGTGAGGAAATGGGTGTAAAAGCGCCCTTTTTTCTTATGGTAACTCTGTTTCTAGGCTTCCTAGGATAAAATAAAAAATACTCGCAGACGCGCCTTTTTTTGCTGATCACGGCAATGTATATAACTCAATTTTGACAAAAATGTGACATGCGCCCTTTTTCGTAACGGGGGCAGCATTGCAGTCCAAAGGTGTCGATTCATTGCATTGAAAAGGTGTGTGAAAACTTGCCAAGTAACATCATTAAAAAGTACTGAAAATAATAAATGTTATCAGGAAACTGCTAAAAAAACCGGTGTGCGTTTCTCTGACTATTATAATTTTAGGTATTTCTATGTAACGTGATACTTATTCAAAATGTACCTTAAAAACTGTTGGAAATCAAGTGTGCACTCCTATAACTGTTTATGATTTGAGTAATTTTTATGGAACTTGGTACTTATTCAGATCTCACTTCTTTTATAGGCGAAGCATTCCCATAGTATCGAACTTGGCAGCCTTTCACATTTATGTTTTTGATGGGATATTGTTTTTTTCAGACGCGTAACACACATTTTCTTCATATTTTTTTGTCGTAAGGGACACTATTTTCTAAACTACTGCATTTATTGCTATGCGACTAATAGGTTAGTGTAGATGACGTTATTTGAAAAGTATACATCTAAGATTCATCTTTATAGGATGAGTAGTTTCAAAGTTATATTTTTTTTTAATGGAGTTTTGTTTTTTGGCTCCCCTCAAAAGTAGGCATTTGTCCCTTACGACATTTGAAATTTCCACCGTCGTTATTATACGAAAACCTGAATATAAATACAAAGAAAAAAAACCATAATACGTTGTTTTACATGAGCTATGTTCTGAATGACATATATAATGTATTCATTAATGTATTGGGAAACTCTTGTTAAAATGTTTGGTTATCTATAAGAAGTTCATATCAACGGAAATGATTAGTGAAAGCGATTAACTATACTTCTTTATTAATATTACTGGCAGTTACATTTTATTTTAGAATTAACTTTTCATTCAAAAATTGAACTCTAAAAGCGTGAATGTTGCAATAGATACTAAAAATATTAATATTATTATCTTTGTATTTCGAAACGAATTCATGCCACTAACTTAACGATATTCTACTAATTACGAAACCTGTTAATATAAAATCACTACTAGGCCTGAATGTAATCAAATATGAGTAAAATAACAATCTGTCTAAATTGAAGTCGTATAAAAAGGTAACAACTTTTGCTGAATAAAACTGGCGCAACATGATATCCAAAGCTAATCAGCAACCGCAAAGGCTTCTTTACCAACCCTCTTACAATAAAAAACAAAACCCAATACCTCCTTGTTACGCGTATAATAAAACCCTCAGCTAAGCGAAGATTGAATGAACTGCTAGTACTTTCCTTTTTCCACGAACAACGAGAATAATAGCATTTTCTCGACCACGTTTCCATGGCACACTTTGGCAAACGCAAATCGCCACAATCAGTTTCAAGTAAAATTTATCTTTAGTGGAGAACGACACGGTTAGCTGTTTATTAAATTACTTGGTCCATCCTTTTGTTTATTACTGGCAAAGGAACCTAGTTAGTAAAAGGCTAAGTAGAGGAAAGACCCGTTCGAGGGTAGGTTCACGACTATTACCTCCTCCAAAAGTTAAGTCAGTCAGTCAGTCAGTTTTGCGGTTGCTACTGGAGACAGGCATCAATAACTTATTAGTACTGTCCCATTGGGCAATTTCTTGACTTGGCGGGGCGGAATCATAACAATGTTCGCTCCTTTATTTATAAACATCGTACGCACTGCAATGCTTATAAGAAACGGGTGGACATAAGGGAGAAGATCCAGTGGTTGACACTGACCGAAAACATGACACTTTAAATCTTATTTCATAACAATTGGTGTCAGTCAACTATTAGACATTCGGAATCGCTACACTTAAGTGGCAGTGGGCGGTGCGACGGTTAGTCAGTACCTACAGTTAGTTGTATCTAGTTGTGTAAGTAATATATACATATATATATATATATATATATAATATAGCAGGAGATGATATTAACAACACCACAAAAACCGAAGTTTCGTTGTTAACAGCTTTCATTACTTACGACGACGCTATCCTATGGGGCAAGCAGATGAATATAAGATTGTATGTAAGACCGATTGAATTAGCCATACGAATAAATTAATGACTTATTTAATACGTTCCACTACGTCACCAATGTTACCCATATATAACTAAATAGCTAATTTTCGCGAGGTAGGTAGTAGAATTAATAAATATCACTCATGAAAATTCTAAGAAATATAACAACGTGTGGGATTTTTTTTGGACAAAAATCAATTTGGTTATGGCGTAGATTCTTCATTCGATCAATCCTTCAACACACATTTGAGTTCTATTATTTCATATGAGTATCCAATGAGCTCGTCTGCTTACCTCATGTTATAAAACAGTAAGACGTAAATTCATACGGGTAACATGTAAATTCGTACGTACATTCACGAAATTATTCTGCAATTTAATGAGACACAGCCAAGCTCTTAAATTACTAATTTCCAAGTTCGTAATTAAGTACTTCAGTTCTAGTAATTAAGTAGTTGAAAGAGTTAAGTGTCACGTACCTTGGAATAGTTAAATTTTGTGACAATGGTACTTCATCTTAAGACAAAGTCTTTCTTCAGGTGGGTATTTTTCGTTACTTGTTATTTTGTTTCATAAAGTTTTTTTTTCTAAATTTTAGTAATATCTTCTAAACTCAAGTGCAAAAATGATGTATCATATAAGTATATATATATCGAACTAATCCGATCATATACCTAAACCTTAAAACCTTATACAATGTGTTAAAAAAATAACGTACGTAACGATAAGAAAAAGGAAGAGATTTTTGTTGCCTAGATTTATTTTTTACTTTTGTATGGAGTAGGTCGCCCCAGTCGGCCAATGCTCCAAAATAATGTAAAAAAAAAATCGCGTCAATTTTTTTTTATTTTACTCAAACGGTTTTGCGTAATTTTTTAACACTTTAAATGGCTGACATTAGAGCCATGCACAAATTGTTGAGTGAATATTAAAAATTCAAATGTAAATGTAATACAGTGGATTTGGTTGTTTAAACATGTTTAAGTGTGTGCAGTGTAATAACTACCGGTTTTTTCAATTTTACGGTTATATACATATATTATTGGTACCTTAGGTAATAATTAGATATCGTAAATGTATGTATAGTTGCGGCATTGTACAGTTAACGGAGTTGGTTTAGATGATATGGATTATTTGTTATTAGGGTTAATAAATAAAATCTTATTGTTTTTCTGTCCCCGTACGCCAAGAGACAACAGTGACATACTTTCTTGGAAAATAACTAAGTATAATTACACAAAAATTTGGTAAATGAATTACACACTTAAAGTGGAGGTAGGCTCATTAGGCGAGGAAAAACGATGGGAGCATGATAAAAATAAGATGCCCCGCCAAGAAATGGATTTACCTATATTACAAAAACACGTGCTTAGTGGATGTAAACCGCAAAAAAACATAGTTTTAATGAGTGTCCCAGGAGACCTAACCATGGCAACGAGCAAAAAAAAATAGTTGATTGGCCCACTAACGCTAATCAAGCAACTCGATTTTTTTTAAACCAGCTGTCGCAACTACATAACGCTGCACCGAAAATGTTGCAAAATGTCTGCCAATAAGTTAGCATCTTATATCATACCTCCCGATTGTGTTGGTATAAGGTCACGTAAGAACGTTGTAAATATCATCTCAAAAGACAACGTGCTAGTAAAGAGTGTCCCGGACTAGCTTCCCCTTCAATTTATCGTAATCCCAGTGATGATCTAGATTTACCCGCGCGCACGTGCGAGCTTGGAGGCTTAGTACCGGATAGACGGGTTAATGGACCAGCGGCAAAGTAAAGTGGACTTTAAACTGCTAAAGTGGAGGTTTATTTTTGTATGTGGTTCGATTGCCATGGCATTTCAATTGTTTTGAGCACACATCTTCACGTGCATTTATAGTTAAGATGCTGCCTCGATTCTCGCAAAGCACACCCAGTAAGAGACACGTTTGTCTTGCGCACATGAGAGAGAGAGTGATGCATTGAACCCGTATAGTTCCGTCATGTCCGTATATGTCTCAGACATTTTACGCAAAAACTATAAAGTAGATTTGAATAAAAATTGTAGTATAGGTGTAATCTTGTGAGCCGCTACATAATTGTGTAATCGCAACATATTTGTGTTGTTTTTGAAAATTTAATGTGGGTAGTAGAAGGGCTAGTAGAAGGTACGGAACCCTTCATAGTGCGTGGTTCTTATGCTTTAACACCATATGAGGGAGCGAGATGTTGGAATCCGGTCTCTTTCTACCACTTCCGCTGCCGTCGCCACTCGAAGACATGGCCAAGCTTTGCTTTTTTAAGGTTCCGTACCCAAAGGGTAAAACGGGACCATATTACTACTGTCTGTCTATCTGTCTGTCTGTCTGTCTGTCTGTCCGTCTGTCACCAGGCTGTATCTTATGAATCGTGGTATACAACAGTCTTACCACAATTGAAATTTTCACAGATGATGTATTTCTGCTTTAACAACAAATACAAAAAAAACGGTTTTTTTAAGGGGGCTCCCATACAACAAACGTTATTTTGCCGATTTTGTAGATGTCAGACTCGAACTTGGCCGGATGAATTGCAATTGATACTAATGGCTCTGTTAGCTGAAGAATTCGCAAGTCCACATTTTTTTTAGTATCAAATAATAATAAGGAAACTATACAGGGTGCTCGCGAGGGATCCCAAAGATTTTAACCACGCAATCCCGAGATCATGGACCTAACATAACTTTATTCAAATTCAGCAAACAAAACTTTTTTTTAGATTTGTCTGTTTTTGTAAATAAAACGTGGATAAGTATTGCTCCTAAACTATCCCTTTTAAGAAGGTTACGATATTTTTTTCCTAAAAAAGGATAAATTTGTCTTCAAAACTAAATCGGATTTGACTGGAGTTTGCATAAAATATTTTGGTCGTAATGACCTAAGGAATGCGTGGTTAAAATCTTTTGAATTTCTTTGGGAACCGTGTATACGTAATTATTGAACATGCTCATAAAATTTCACGAGAATTGGTAGAGAAATGCGACATATAGAGGAGAATACCCGGACAAAGTATCGTAACGAAAGAATGTTGGTCCAAGTTGAAGCATATAACTTCTTTCGCTTCGCTCCCTCATTGAAAAATAATATATACATGTTTAAAAATACCTCATTCATTTGTTGTTAACTTAAGTTATATACCTACATAGTTGTTTCCATAGAGGTTTACTTTGATTCATGTTACCGAAACACATCATTATTAGGTTAAACATCGTCGAATACGAAACTTTCACTTTATTCAATTGAATATTTCCCAATGGGCCAAACCGACGTACCCTAATCATGCCGTAACTATTTTCAACTAAAACTATTTCATTTAGGGGAAATCCCTTTAGAGTATTTATTGAAAGTGATCAAACTGCCCGTAACATGCGGGAATTTCAATTTTGGTATGGGATAAAAATCTGTTAAAAAGGAATTTATTTGATACCCATTTACTATTACTTTTATGGAGTATACAAAACCGTACCCATCTTACGCCCACGGAAACAAAATGCGTTAAATATTGACACAAACAAGTAAGTAGCTCAGTACCGCATATCAAGCAGAATCAAACTAATCATTAGCGAAACCAGATCATGAACTTATATATGACATTATTTTCATTTGAAATGAAAAGATCACTGACTACAAAAACTAAAAAATAAATCCTCTGACGAAACGAACATAGCTAACCATATTGACAGATTGATAAGACTTTCGATTTAAAAAACTTTACTTATATTTTGTTGATCCGTTTGGAAGCTACAATGCCACGGGCAGACACAGGTAAAGCTTATAACACTCCTCGCTTGCGTTATTATTAAAAACACCTTGAAGCGCATTCTTTGTTCTAATTTTAGTAGGAGAACAAGGTTTTGGTAGCAGAAATAAAAAAGCAAAATCCTCGGCCCAACGCATAGGCTCGTTGGCAGTTGGAGAATTCGGAAGTACGTTGAAATAGAAAACCTTGTTGATGAGCATAATGTACGATTCCCACGGGTCGGGCCGGGTCGCCTGGCGCCGCATCGCAAGAAGAAGAGAAGACCGCGTTTTAATAGAGTGTAGTAGGCAAAAGTTGGACCGAGCCGGTCTCATGTGACGACAGCCGTCCGCGTCCACGAGGAGCCGAGCGGCCGCAAGTACATTCAAATATGAAATTTAACGTCTATATTAAAGCTTCAAATTCTTTTGGTAACTTGCAAAAAACACGCAGGCGTGCTCCGGCCTGGCCCGGTCGGTGAGAATCGTACATTATATCATCGGAGTGACTAAGTTGTTTAGATTTCGGTGGCTCGGCCACAATTTTTTATTTCAATCCTAGCTTTAAAATAGTCACTGACACACATTTGACTTGAATACAGACAATTCATATTGGGGTTGTCATTTAAGTAGTTAGTGGTATCCCTTTAGTCTCAAGCCGCCGAAAACACACGAAAAGATGGCAATGTTATCGGAACTGTAATAAGATTTTATTACGAGTATAAGCCTCTAGTGTCCTACACTGCTGGGCAAAGGCTCCCCACACCTTTTTCCAATGCTCCAATAATACAATATAATATTCTGATAGATAGATAGATAGATAGATGTAATTTATTGTCAAAACGGTGTACATTAGATCACATGTCATACATTAAAAGGTATCAACAGTTTGCCCATTTCGGACGTACAATATTTTTGATCTTAAAATTAAACTTAATCATTTGTAGATCTATACGAAATATTCATTGAGATTGTAAAAGCATTTAACTGTCAGCTATTCCTTCAGTTCCTTTTTGAACTTAGTACTCTCAAGTGACTTAATCCCTTCAGGCAACTTATTAAATATTTTGATTCCAGTAGCATAGGTACTCTTGCTAATTATGTAACTAGAAGGCCTAATTGTACGCATACTCGTATCATATTTCACTTCACTTTTTTATTGAAAATATCATGTCGTTCCTTAACAAATACACAAATTTCTAGTATATAGATACACGTCAGAGTTAAAATAAATCTTATTGTGTATGTAAATAATAAATCGACGCGGATTGTGAAACAAAGTTTATTAGTATTGAGTCTTAATACAAAATGGCACTGGCTAGGTTAAAACACAACAAAAAACACTATATGAAGTTATTATCAGTAACTCTACACACAGAAACTAATTAGCCCCGGCTATAGGCTCAGTATCAATAGGTAAACAGGTAATTATTAGGTTTAAACAGTGTTAAAATCATAGGGCTGCGCGTCGGTACCTAGCTCAGCGATAGACTGATTGGCGGAAGGCGGCAGCGCGCGACATTTGGGCGGGCGCTGCACGAATGTCAACCTTAAGGGCTTCTATGCCGCGAAGTTTAAATAGCGGCCGTTGGGTCTCTTGGCGCGCGTGGAACGGCGAGTAGGAGAAGTATTTACGTTATACTCCCCCTCTAGTGTAGGAGAACGCCCTCGTTCCTGGACTAGCTTGTTTTGCTTCTCCTTCGGTCGTCCACGACGTCGCTTCGGTATAACAGGAGCCGGCACGGTGTCAGGCTCCGAGTTTGTATTAATATATGGTGTCAAATCCTGAACGTGGTACTTCCCTAACGTCTCGTCAGGCTTCGTTACGGGAGCAATAATAAAAGTAGTGGGACTAACCTTCTTAGTTATTATGTACGGACCATCGCGCTTAGGTACGAACTTAGCACTTATACCTTTCTCAGCATTACTCAAAACATGCGACTTGAGGAACACCTGATGGCCGACATCGTACACGGGAGCTGGACGGCGAGATTGGTCAGCCGTGTCCTTGGACTTGTCCTGCTGTGTCTCAACACGTTCCCGCACCGCAGATAAGGAACTGATGAACGAGCGGAGGTAAGGAGTGATTTGTGGCACGAAGTTCTCTTTATCTAATATTGCTCGCAAATCATGGCGAAGCTCAGTGGGTGACCGCATCTCTCGTGCATACATTAAATAAGCTGGAGTTACACCAGTTGTGCGGCAAACGGCGCTGTTCATTGCAAATCTGATGACTGCTAACTTGGTTGGCCAGGAGGTGTGCTCATTCTCTACCAGTTGGCCGAGCTGAGTCTTTAAATCCCTGTTTTTTCGTTCGGCGGGATTTGCCTCAGGATGGTACAGTGGGATCAGACTCTGTTTGATTCCCAGAATAAACATGCATTGCTGCATAACAGCTCCAACAAACTGTACGCCGTTGTCCGATACTACTCGACGCGGGAAGCCGTATCTAAGGAAGTACTCTTCGATGAGGGTACGAGCACATACTTCTGCGGTAGCTTCCTGGAGAGCATATAGTTCCACCCAGCGGGTAGCTGTATCCTCCACCAGTAGGATCCATCGTTCACCACGTTCGCCTTCAGGTAACGGTCCAAACAAATCTATGGCGATTACCTCGTTACGTTGGTTAAGAACGGGTGTCTGGAGAAGGCCTGGTGGTTTCTCGTTTGTAGATTTATATCGTTGACAATCGATGCAACTTTTGACATATTCTGTTATAACTCTCCTCATCCCTGGAAAGTAGTACAGCTGAGCAACTTTATAGTACGTGCGATCAATTCCAGGATGTCCTGCTATCGGGGAGTTATGGCAGTCTTTCAGGATCTCTGCTCTGAGACTGATGGGAATAACAAGCTGTGGAGTCTCACTGTCTGAATCGGGATTATAGCGATATAGTACTCCCTGCTCCATCAAGTATCCACGCTCCGTCCACCGTCGAGCTGCCACCTCGTCTGCACCTTCAACTTCCTTGACAATCTTCTCCACTTCGGGGTCGGCGAGTTGTTCTTTTCGCAACTCTACAGGATCCTTTGTTGGCAGGTCTACCACTACCGTGCAGATGCCGCAGTCTTCACGAGAATCCTCGGAGCAGTTTGGTCTACTCAGTGTGTCAGCTACCACGTTAACCTTCCCGGGAGTGTACTGAAACTGTATATTAAATGATTGCAGTTTTAGCGCCCACCTTACTAAGCGTCCGGTTGGGGATTTCAAGGTCAAAAGCCAACGAAGTGGTTGATGATCACTGCCGATTATAACGGGATGCCCATCTAAATAACACCTGAATCGCTCAACGGCCCATATCACCGCAAGGGCTTCCCTCTCGGTAGTAGAATAATGCCGTTCGGCGGAGTTTAACAAGCGGCTGGCATATTCAATAGGCTGCTCGTCTTTACCCTCCCCCTGCAGGAGTACCGCACCGAGAGCGTAACTGCTAGCGTCAGTACGTAAAACGAACGGACGTGAGAAGTCTGCTTGAATTAAGATAGGGGCGGTGGTAAGTAGGTGCTTCAGTTCTTTGAATGCCACTGCTTGATTGGGACCCCAAGTCCAGTTTTGGTCTTTTCTCGTCAGCTTGGTTAATGGTTCTGATACCTTCGAGAAGTTAGGTATAAATTTTCGGAACCAGGAACAGGTCTGTAGAAATGTACGCAGATGTTTGAGGTTGTTTGGCTCCTTCATCTCCAATACAGCCTGGACCTTGGCCTGATCTGTCGAGACGCCCTGCTGAGTTATTATGTGCCCTAGGTACTTGACACTTTCCCTTGCAAAAACACATTTCTCACGATTGGCGCAGAGGTTAAACTCTCGAAGACGGCTGAATACGGCCTGAAGGTCATTTAGATGCTGTTCGAAACCTTCAGAGATTATCAAAAGGTCATCAAGGTACGCGAGAAGTGTCACGTTCGACAGGGACGAACACGTGCGTAGCCGGTCTATCAGACGCTGGAAAGTCGCAGGAGCGTTCTTTAACCCAAAAGGCATGCGCTTAAAGCGGTATGTGCCAAATGGACTCACGAACGAAGTTTTGTCTCGGTCCTGCTCATGCACTCCCACTTGCCAATAGCCCGACCTAAGGTCTAAGGTGCTCATGAAGCAATTCCTCTTCGTTGATTGGAGCAATTCGTCTATCAGCGGCATAGGGTAGTTGTCCGTTTTAGTCACAGCATTGAGGCGCCGGTAATCTACGCAGAAACGGATGCTACCATTTGGTTTTGGTACCAGGAGTGCCGGAGAGCCCCAAGCCGATTCACACTCTTCTATGACGTCTTCTTTGAGCATTTTGTCGATTTCTTGGCGCATCAGTTCCTTCTTGGCAGGAGTCAAACGATACGGAGGCACAGATATAGGTAAATGGTCACCTGTGTCAATACGGTGCTCAGCATAGGGTGTTGGTGCTCCCCCTGGCTGGAAAATGTCCGCATTGTCTGACAAGACACGCGCTAGTATGTCTCGGTCAGGTGGTATAAGCTGAGAGCCTTCGTCAACTCGCAGAACATCAGCTGCGGCGCAGGTTAGGTTCTGAGTGACGTCACGTTCGAAACGAAGTTGAAACTCACGATGCTGACTGTCGTCTGAAAAACGCCATAACCCGCGGGAGAAATCGATGGAAACCCCAGCAGTGACTAAAAAGTCAATACCTAGGAGTGTTTCATTCCCGCTGGCCTCTGGAAGTATTATGAACGGGGCTCGAATATTCTTACCCTCTAGACTCACTTCTAAGGTGGTAGTAAGAACATCGACTTCACGCGGGTGACCGTCGGCGAGCTTAATAAGTTTTCGTGCCGGTTGGAGAGAGTGACCCTTGCGAAGAAGAAGCATGTACAGAGTATAACCCGCAATACAATGTTTCGCTCCCGTATCAATAAGCGCCGTGCCACGCGAACCCAGAATTTGTATGTCAAAAATAGGTCGATTTACCCGACGTAACACGCATTCAGAGCTGGTACCGGCGCGCGAGGAGGGAACTTTACGTTCGACATTATTATTTGCATTAGATTCGACATCAGTATTATTATTACTACACGAGTAAATTTCTTTTTCAAACACATTTAACAAATCCATTTCCGTTGTAAAATTACTTTTATTATTATTACACAATGGTGCAACGGGTACACTAGAAATATTTTCATCAGCTGTTACAGTGTAAACATCGTTTTCTACATAGTCAGTATTCATCTCGTCATCGGCAGTTACGTTATTAAAACTATAAAAGCATTGTTCCGCATTACACTTCGAACAATTATCGCGCGTAACGTTTTTGGAACCACACTTGTAACACGACACTGGATTAGTAAGCAAGTTTCACTCACCCCTGTCCGCTAACTTACGACACTGGTCACGATCGTGTCCGTAGTTCTTACAGTATACGCAGAACGAGCGCGCTCGACTCGGCGCGGCAATCGGCGTAGGTGTCGGCGGGCCGCGCGTGGCCTGTGCGCCGGACGGTGTAGGCATCGCCGCGCCGCGCGCGAACGGCGCGCCCGGCGGCGGCGTGAAACGTACACTCGATGCGCTGCGCTGATATTGCGCAAGCGATGGCAGCGGCGGCGGCGGCGGCGGCGGTTGCGGCGGCGGCGTTGAGGTGCTCGGCGTACTGGCGTAAATGGGCGGCGCTCGCGCGCGTGAAAACGGGGCGTTGCGTGAGGATGTTTTCGCGAATTCTGGAACGCTCGGTGATGACTGGGATGCGCTTTGCTTTTTAGCGTTACGGGCACTGACGGAATCTTCAATTTTATGGGCTTTTGTTAGCAATTCTTTAAATGAGGAGAACTCTTCTCGCCTTAATGCCTTGGTTACTTTGATATGAATAGAATAGAATAGAATATAGAATAGAATAAATTATTGAAAAAACCTTATTGCTAACGTTACATTGCGCTTGCACTGTTACATGTTAGGGGAATTAATTAAATGCGCCTGAACTAGGATTATCCTGTATCTCAGGCAAAGAGATATTATACTAATTGGAAGACAATTTTACAAATTAAAATCATACACATCTAAGACATTAATAACGAATTATCTTACAACATAAATAATGCGTGCATATTATTCTAAGAATAGTTATTTCATCATACCTTTCATTTAAGTACGGAATTGTAGCGTCAGCGTCGACAATAACTGCAGACTAGGTCATCGAGTTTATTTCATTTTTAGTGGACTTTTACCTTGGTGCATAATAATATAATAGCAAACATTGCAGTTTGATAGATTTACGGTTTAACCATAATGCAAACACACAGAATAAAAAATTACGAGTTGGTAATACAAGTATTGATGAAAGATCTATATAACATTTTATCAGCTTATTTGGGTAACCTACAAAATAATAACTAAAACATCGTAATTAAAAATCTAAAAGAAAACAAATTATCTGACATGTACTTAGGCCCCTTCATAATCAATAGAATTTATATATCTTCGTTCGGCCATTTTCCTGGCAGGGCATTCAGTGTCTCCAGTTTTATGATTGTTGGGCTTATTAAACAGTTTGCATGTTGCGCATTTGGGAGCATCTTCCTTGTTTGGGCACTCCTTGTCCGAGTGCCCTATGTTGCAACAATGTCCGCAAGTGTGTTCTGGCTGCTTACATGTCTTGGCGGCGTGGCCAAACTGCTGGCATTTGAAACATCTAGTGACAATCGTGAAGTCTCTCACAGGGCATGATGACCAGTTGATGAAAACTCGGTTCTGGGATATGAGCGCTCTGCGTACAAGGGCTGGGACTTCTATGACGTAGTTACACGTCTCGGCATCTTTCCTTCCCGACTTATGGCTTAATTTAATACTGGCTAAGATTTTGTCCCAAACTATATATCATATCCAACTGTGCTTTTATGGATAAATCACTCGGCGGTAGACGGGCTAGCAGGGCGCGGCTTCTAGCGACCAATATATCGGTCCGTTCATCGGCACCCTGTTCCGAACTGAATAATTCCCTATATATAGTAGACTCTGAGCGGCGGTCGCCATAAGCGTCGCGTAGGTATGTAAGCGCTTCGTGCCATGTCGTGACCTCGGCGCGCACACTTTGCCACCAAGTCGCGGCTTCATTGGTGAGTAACATCGACATACCTTTCAGAGCGATTTCGTCTGAGACATTAGCGGCTTCTTTAAATGATTCAATCGCGTCTATAAATGCATCAATGTTATCGGAGTGACCCGCGTAGCGAGATGTACAGGTCGCGAAGGTGCTGGCCGGCGGTGGAGCCTCGCCCGCTGAGGAGCTCGGCGACGCGCTGGGCCGCCGGGCGGGGTAAGACGACCTTGTCGTCAACTGCTCCAACCGTTCGAAGACACGGTCACACATTTGCGATTGCGACTGCTGTATTCTCTCCAATAAAAAGGCGAAATTTGCTTGAGACATTGAGATGTTCTCATCTTCATCACGAACATCGAGGTCGTTCACTCTCTGCCGTGTATTACGCGACATTATCACTAATAACTATATCCGTTTTCACTTTTAAACACTAATACTTGTTCACTTAGTCACTTAGGCATTCTGCCCCACGTTGGGCGCCATTTATTGTGTATGTAAATAATAAATCGACGCGGATTGTGAAACAAGGTTTATTAGTATTGAGTCTTGATACAAAATGGCACTGGCTAGGTTAAAACACAACAAAAAACACTATATGAAGTTATTATCAGTAACTCTACACACAGAAACTAATTAGCCCCGGCTATAGGCTCAGTATCAATAGGTAAACAGGTAATTATTAGGTTTAAACAGTGTTAAAATCATAGGGCTGCGCGTCGGTACCTAGCTCAGCGATAGACTGATTGGCGGAAGGCGGCAGCGCGCGACATTTGGGCGGGCGCTGCACGAATGTCAACCTTAAGGGCTTCTATGCCGCGAAGTTTAAATTTGTCTCTTGGGTCTCTTGGCGCGCGTGGAACGGCGAGTAGGAGAAGTATTTACGTTAATCTATAATAATCTGCCAAGTCTCCGTTTTGAGCTGTCCTTGGACCTTGGCAGACAGTTAATTCGGTATGCAGCAGACATGATTAGTCCTTTTCCACAATGCACTGTTATTCCATTGAAGATGAGAATACATTTTCAAATTGCTTTATAGAGACGGCTTTTTAAGCATAAAACTTGTATACTGATGCGTGCAGCATAATATTTTCCTAACTTAACGTTAAAATCCGTTTCCAATTTCGGCCCCTGACCTGTATTTTATTTAACCCGTAATAAATTACATTGTTCACGTTACAATAAATACGTCACGTTACACCGAAACCTTTTTTTCGAACTTTTCAGCCACGTTGATTAATAGTGGGGGCGCTAAATATAATATACACGGGTTTTAGCACAGGTTAATGAATCCGCGTCGAAATAGGTCACAGCAGGTCAGTCGCTCCACACGATACGATAGGCAGGCTAGAAGTGCTTGGGTTATAATACGATATCTTAGGGAAACGAAAATGATAGAGGGACTCGCACACACATTGACTCATGAGTGACAAAGAAATAAGCAGAGAAAATGTCGTATCTCCTGTCTCTCGTCGCGTACAGGTATTTTTGTTTGTCAGCAGAAAAACCCGTTAGGTTGTTATTATGGTCAGGTTATAATCTATAATCTGTACGTCTAGCACAACTTGAGAGAGAGAGCGTCCCCCGTCACACTCGCACCGTGCAAATTAGAACGAGGACGGTAGATCCTTCTCGACTCGCGTCGCGGCGCGGCGTCAGTTGTGCTAGCCCCCCTGACTCGCGATACGGTGGACTGTCAAAGCCGTTCACAATTTAAAGCATTATTTTATTATAAGTGTGTGGACTCGAGATAAAAACTATCCTATATTTTGATCCAGGATTTAAACTATCTTTGTCCAAAATTTCATCTAAATCGATAGATCCGTTAAAACGTTATAAATATCCAAAAATAACTGCCAAAACTCTCCAAACTGTCGCATTTATAATATAAGTAGGATTATATAACTGGCGATGCTCACAGTTTGACTGTAACATTCATGCTGAAGTTAGATTCCTGATACAAAATAGCAAAATCTGAATACATTCATGATTCTCAGCAACTTTTACTATGCGACCAACTTTGTGCTTTGCCAAAAAGCACCTGTTCATACATTTTCGTCAGCCTAAAATGAGCAAGTTAATGAAATAGTTGGTTTTTTTTTCGGTATAACACATTAACCCATATTAAAAGTTGCTCAGAATCATGGATAGATTCACATTTTGCTACATATTTTGCCTATATTATAGGACATGAAGTGTCAAGAAGTCTTCGTCTTAGTCTTCTGATACTTCAAATTTAGCCAGCCTGATTTACCTCCTTTTGGGAATTCGCCAGGACTATCGTACGATAGTGATGTGAGATAGAGTTGTGCTCGCTCGGTTTATCAAGAGCTCTCCAATCTAGGTCAAAGGGTAACAGGAAGTACTTTGGACTTTTAGTTCCTTTAGATCAGGAGCAAGTTTTGGGATCTGGTAATGAATCACCGTTTGGCTCTATAAATGATATGGAATTAAAAAACTCGAATGAACGATTTAACCGACGACGCACCGAGCGCTCTTGAGTGCCGTACTACTACTATGTATAAGACAATATATACAGTTTCAATTTTTTTTCTTGTACTTTTGACATGCGTGCTAGTAATGTAATTGTTTATCATGAAATAAATAATCTAATGTAATACATTTATTTTTTAGGCAATTTGATTTTTTAAATCTTCTCGCTGCGTTCCGCAAGGACGGATGACCGATTTACATCAAATATGAGGAGTTAGTTCAATTCGGTCGGGAATTCATCTACTTCATAATTCCTGACCCACTCAACTCTAATGACCGTGTCAGTCCCTTTCATCTCAGGTAACCAATCGGCTGTATTAAGTCAACAATTGATTGTATTAATGAACTCCTACATGCCGTTAACCCATTCGCCGCCACAGAAAAATAAGCAAGTTCACGCCCCTACGCCACGCAAGTCTTAAGTCTATTGTTTTAGGACTTCGTATAAAGTTGATGGCGCGTGGGTGGTAATTTGACAAACTTGAGTTCTAGTTAGAGGCGGCGAATAGGTTAAGGAAGAATAAGGACATTTCCTAATTTCGCAAAAACGTCCTCATTCTTCTAATCTATCATATCAGTATACGGTATATTGTGCTTCATCAAGGGCAGCGAACCTTACGTTTCTGAAATAATCATCCTCTCACTTATTAACTCCCCAAATAAGGACGGCCTGCGATAACTTTGATAAAATGAAGTTCAGTAGCAATATTGTACGTTTAAAGATATGACTTTGATATTTTTTTCTTTTCACAATATTTATGGGGATGATAATGATGAAATAAAAACCCCGCAAAATGCTGAAAATCATCCGGGCGTTTATAACGCCCAGACTTACTTACTTGTCGATATACGTTTGCGCAGGACCTAGTTTAATATTGTGACACATCCCACGCCTATCTGGAGGTACTCGTTTCAAGATAGCCAGGTAAAGCTCGACTCTCTAAACATTGTTTTACAAATAGAAAAAATACAGCGAATTGACCGTTTTTCTTAAAAGTCTCGTTTAATTTCTTTTCTATTCTATTTCTGGCACTCTCGTGTTGAGACTGTTCGAGACCGTCTACAATTTTTATGGTGATATTAACAGTAGGAATTGCTCGATTTAAATGGGAAACGATTTCATCAGGACTTTGGTATTTAATCGTGATGCTTTTAAAAGGCTTTAGAGAAGTCGTAATTAATGATTTAATATAATACGTTATAACAAACACCTGTAGGTTCCATATATTTGGATAGTTTCGGTTTAGATCAATTAGTTAGTTACTGTGTTCAATGCAAGGAACGTTGATACGTAGCGATTGTCTTTAAATAACACGCAAATTCAAATGAAATCGGTAAAAATTGTTAACATAAGTGTTATGTCCATCTCGGTTACCAACTCAAGGGTTAGTTTAAACGTATTCTATTAGTGTAATATCATATAAGTAGTGGTTTTAGCTGTTGGGAAGTAATTTCATTCTAACTTTAGGTTTTGTAGGTATTTCAATAGTTATGTTATGAGGCTAACAAGTCATTGAATATCATCATACAGCAAGAACGATAGTCTTTGTTTCATCAGGTTTCAACTTGTAGGACGGAGTGCAGACTTTGTGGCGCCAACCAGTACCCGCGAAATAGCGACAAATGTTTGAGACGGCGACAACGTCGTAGGGGGGGATGCATACGGTTAAACACATTATTGCAATGAAAATAAGGCCTTTTATCGGTTGGGAGTTCATGTTACAGTGGTTCTGGTGTTGGCGGAGGTATTTAAGGCAATGAGCGGGGGGGAGCTCTCTCTTTTATACGGGACGCCGAGCTACACATCAACTTTTCACGGAACACGGGGCGCAGAGCAACACATCTCTCCACACGGCATACAAGGCAGCGACGAGGCCAAGCAGATCTTCAGGCAGAGTCTACCTGCGGGTTGCTGGGCTACGAAGACTACCTGCGAACAGTATCTTCGGCCGATTTGGTAATTTGGATGGAACTGGTGAGCCTAATCTCTGTTAAGATTTTAATTTAACTTTACTTTAATTTACCAGTGTGTGATTTGCCTGTGTCTATTTCCAACATTATCATACTTTGCCACAAACAATCATCAATGTTTGGTTGCATAAATTACGTGTGTATTTCAAATGTGAAGCGGAGGTGTAACTTTGTATCTACCGACATTCCAATGGCATTAGTATGCAGTTTTCTTACAAATAAGAGAACTTTTATACGAATAAGCTATTCCACGTATAGTGTAATGTGTTCGACAGGTGCCGTAATATCATTTTATATTGGAATTTATTATATTTCGTTAATATATTATATTATATATTTAATATATATTTCGCGCCGGTATTTAGCATTTTTATTATGTTTCGCGAGATGCTTCAGCAAATCGGAGTAATCTGGTTAGTAAACATTCGTGATTTAGTATCTCGCGCAAGTATCACTGATGCATTATAGTAATCCATGAGAGTGGATTATTATAATTATAATATTATTATTATTGGGCTACCTTATACAGTACTCCCTCTGTTAGGTAATTATTTAAGTTTTGGTGGCTATACCTTTAGGAAGCGAAGTAGTAGATAGGAATGCTGCGAGTTAATATATTTCCACCCGGAAGTATATTAGATACCGTGGGTAGACATCGTCCGGTTTATATCGGAATTCTACATTTTATGAAAGTTAAATAGTAGCATTTCAAGTTTTATTACAATAAGTTTTATAAACTTATTGTTCCGAAGTAGTAATGTAAGTTTAAGTTTGTAGGTGTGTAAACGAATTTATCGTATTCTTTTATTAACGTGTAATTTTCCTTCCATAGTACGCTGTCCTCTCACCTTCTCGAAAAGCACCTGGGTTCTACCTTCACACAGCGACGGGTTCTCCACTAGATTCACGATCACGTATTGGCCAGTTCTTCAGAGCAAGTCACGGTTTATTTTATTAGGTACAGTTAGGATACTGTAGACTAGGATTTATGGTTAATATTTTCAAGATTAATTTACAGTTTAATTAAAGTGCGTTCGTCATCAGTAGGTACGGTGCTAGCCATTTTCGTTTAATCCGCTTTGCTTTTGGACTAGCATTCCTAGGCGACAAAGTGGATTCCTCAATGAATTCTAGCTTGAATTTGTTGGAATAAATAATAAAAGTTTCTCTAGCAATAGGATAGTTTAATCTAGATTAGGGTCTTAAAATAATCAAAATACTAATATATTTGGCCGGAGCTAACCCTATTGTTTTATTCGCTTGTTAAAGGGTTAGTATTGTCTAGGAATCAAAGCGAATACTCTATGAAATCTAGCTTGACTTCATTGGGTTAATTAATCAAAGATTCTTTAACTTCCAAATGAAATACTACATTCTATGTTTTAAGACCAATAAATAATGATTTGTTTTCCCTCGTTACTTGTTTAATTCCTTACCTTTAGCTACTCCTTTAGGTAGGCTATCATTACAGCTAGACTTTAGGTTAAGTTCAGAATAGGTTATAGATTTATTAGCATTTTAGAAGGGGGGGATCGTCACAGTGTCATAGGCCAAGATTAATTTTGGGTCGCTGAGCCAACGGAGTAAGTAAGCATATTTCTGGTATTTTATAGAGCTACCTAGAGAAAATATTTTTTCACTTCTCATGCTCAAAAAGTGCATCATATTAGACTTTGCAAGCGGGGCAAAAGTAGTACATTTAGCCCCTAGGGAAAATATGTATACATATTTATGATTTATAAAACATTTTAATTTGACCACTCACAATAGTTCAATATTACATCCACCAATCACAACTCTTTAAAAAAACATTAGTATTTGCTATCTACTAACCAGAATACAGCTAGACATTAAAAGCTTGAACGTTTGGATGGAGCTATAGTCGGTCAGAGGCGTTTATTTTTTTAAATATTGTAAATTAGGGAATGAAAAACTCCTAATGTTTGAATTGAATTCTGTTTCCTGATTTGTCGATTTTAATGTCTAGCTGCATTCTGGTTAGTAGACAGCAAATAGTCTTGTTATTTTAAAGGTTTGTGATTGGTGGATGTAATTACATGACATAACCTATGAAGATTGAGCGGGATAGACTACGCCGCTATTAGACGGTCAGAGGCGTTTATTCGTCCTGTGAATATTTTGTATCTGTGTCAAAACGGTTTATTAAAAAGAATGGCGCCAAATTGAACTATCTTTTCGCCTTGGAATAATTGTGGATTGTGGATGGATAATCTTTGTTTTTACTATTTTCTCGCAGTCGAAGTGAAAAGTAGAGTGTATAACTCTGGTCTAAAAGCCATATTACCCCTCGAACTATTCTCTCGAACTCTGGTCTAAAAGCCATATTACCCCTCACTTCGTTCGGGAAAATATCCATCTCGTGGTAATATGGCTTACTTTAGACCCTTGTCATACAATCTACTATTTGACCTTTACCCAGCACGCATTATGTATAGCAGCACAGTGTGTCTAAAAAGTTTCATGTTATTCCAGTATTTTTAAAATGGGGAGCAAACTACGTTTGTATGGTGAATTGACTTAAGTGCACGACCGTGCTGGTTAGGTACTTTTAAATGTAGGCGCGCATAAAAAATCTGTTCTAACTTGACTGACATTTGACACTGACTGCTGACAGAAACCCCATCGAATAGGCACCATTCAATGCTAAATTGGCCTTTGACAAATAGTTTTTGTGATCAAAAATAACGTTTTTTTTTATATTTAGTAGTAACTTATTCAAAAATACTAAAACGAAAAAACAAAAAAGGGAATATTCATCCTCCTAGCGTTATTCCCGGTTGTGCCCCTAAAGAAGCCCGGGGTCCGCTTTGATACCCAATGAGGAACACTATTGCAAAATAAATAAATAAACAACTGCAGCAAAAACGAGCATTAAACAACCTGTCAAAACCAACAACTGCAAATTGCGCAGTAAAAACCTGATCAATCGCAAAATATCGGCGAAAACAGCCCTGCTTCTGACGCCGCCAGTGCGGCGTACCAAGTCGTCAAAAAGCGCGAAAAATACAGAATGACAGGTTTCCGAATGAGTTCCTTTAATCGCCCGCTTGCAAGGTTTGTGTTGAAATGACAGTTAATCAATACCGTGTTGGACCGGTATTAAGTACTATTTGTATTGTATTTAGTAGTCGTCTGGGGAAATAAGGATTAAGTGTGTTATAATAACATATACTACTTCTCATTTACATAACGGAATCATAGACTTTTCAATACATTATACATAGTATTTAATAGCGGTCATCAATATAAGAGCACTGTAGTACAGTACATAATATAGTTCGAGGCAAACAGGCGTTCTTGTCTCTTTTTTTAAATTTATTGATTAATACAAAAATAATGAAATACATGCTATCGTTAAAATGCTTATCTAGGCAAAATCTTCGAGAGGTTTGTGTGCCGATGGGGAGTTATTAAATTTCCACTGATCTAATTCATACATAAATTAAAAGTAAGTATTTTAAGCAGTAGCAACACCATTTTTACAATTGCCTTCTGACAAAAAATAAATTCGAATAACAATTCTGGGTTGTCGAGACTTGTTTCCTTCCTTAAGCAATTCTGGTTACCCACTGTTGGTAAAGCCTGACCAATTTTATATTAGCCCTACGTAGAACCTTGCCGTAACAAGCCGACGTATTTACATCACTATACGATCGAATTCATATGTCATAATGACAAGGTTCCACTTAGAGCTATTAGCCCTATACGTCATATTAAAGCCTGACCAATTGTATCAGGCTTTAATACGCCTCGATCGCCTCGGACTAATCAGTGGCTCAAGTGATGTGAGTTTGTGACGGTGTCAGCAAGCTAGGCACCGAAGACTAAGACAGAAAGAACTTTGTACCTACGTTTAAAGTATAAGTAGGTGTGGCGGAACCACAGACCTGATTCGCCACCGGGTGCTGGATTTTCCGCACGCATGAATTCCCCGTAACGAACTCAAGGGGAGGTTAGTGGGTCTCATCAGCTCATATTACGCAAAAAAGACCGGGTTGCACTCCG
Organism: Epinotia demarniana; assembly: GCA_945867215.1. Classification (NCBI taxonomy): domain Eukaryota; kingdom Metazoa; phylum Arthropoda; class Insecta; order Lepidoptera; family Tortricidae; genus Epinotia; species Epinotia demarniana. The sequence continues at coordinate 7,043,743 of OX244262.1, forward strand.
GGAGTGCCGACAGAAGTGCCCCATCACTAAAGTGCACAGCGCCGCTAAGGAAGTCTTCACTTCATAAAGTTTTCGATGAAATGAAAATTCGGCGAAACATTTATTCTATGACACGTTTGTCGGCAAAACAAGGGTAAGGTTCCCCCTGTTTTGGCATAACAGGGGGCTTTTTTAGTAAGAATTCTATTTGGCATAATCTATGCAGGCATTATTAACTTTCACATATAATTATAGTGTTGTTATATCTCGTGAGACGCACCCCGTTTTAATTATGCTTAGTATAGTAAGTATCGGACAATCGATAATATGCCGAATAAAATTATGCTAAACCAAATTATGCGTAAATATAATCGGCCATAACAATAGTATGCAAATTTAAAATCGGGCAAACACATTTTCGGAATTTTAGAAATTCCATTAAGTAAGGTTTCTGCCACATGAACATTCGGCGAAAACCGAATATGCCAAGTCTGTTATGCGAAAAACGTTTCGGACAGTCAAAGTTATGCCAAATAGAGGGAACACCAAGGGTAAACCCAATTTTGATGGAGAAGTGAAGGGCGTCATATAGCTTAGTTATAGTTACTCGTCGGTTCCGAAACGACAGTGATTGTCCCTGTCGATAGTCAATTGTGTTCGCCACGTGCAAGCGAGACACCTGGACTTCACCTAGTAAGACTTAAGTTTAAATGTGTCCAACTATTGGTACAGTGTCAAGCAAAATTAAACATCCGAATTTACGGATTGACACGACTAATTTTTCGATATTATTTCCGTCAGTATTTCCTCTCTCTTTTGGAAACCACCGTAAATATATGCTGAATATCGGAAGAAACTTGATGGTCAGATACTTTGTATGTATCTGTTTATAATCCATTCAGAACCAATGTACGTATACATTCGACAAAGTGCAGTGATTAATGAGCCAACAACATAAATGTAACTTTACCTATGGAATTATACAGACATTCTATATAAAATGTATTTCGAACAAGATAAAAACTCCATTTACGCATTCATTTTTAACGAAACCATCCATAAAGTTTGGTGATTTGGGCCTTTGTAAATTATTCAAAGCAAAAGTAACAGAAACCCGGATTCAATGTCAAAGATAAATAGGTTTACACTTTTGTACCTTACTCAATCGTAATAAAACGAAAATTGTACACATACAATTAGACTGAAAAGTTCGTGTTGGTAATTTTGTAATTAATCCCAAAACTGGAGTTATTTTAGGTTTACGATCGCTTGACCTAAGGTTGCAGTCTGGACGCTAGCGGGCAGCGGGTGGACGAGCGGCAGTTCATACAATTTGATCAATTTAATATAAACTCCCCGTCATCACTGCTCTGCCCACTGGTGCCTAGCACAGTCTAACGAAAATACGCCCAACACAACATGTCGAACGATGCAAACAGAAGATGGATAGTTATATAATATCTAACTTTAGACTGATTATACTAAACGATTATTTACTTCAAATAAACATATTTAAAAGTTTATTCTTATACAAGTCTCCGTCACTGATTGCGAGCATAAAATGAAGTTTATGTTCCTTTTAAAAGTGTGATGAGTTTTATCGATTGAAGGCGACTGCATTTGAAAGAAGCTTTATATACGGCAGTCTGCGTGGGGTGGTATTCGAGATACTTATTCACTTATTCATAGCAAAGTTAGCAGCAAACGCCTTTGCAATTTACGGGAAACTACTAAAGTATTTCCTTTTCAGTTGTATGTCATATATGATTTCTGTATTGGTACAAGTAAGCTGTTTTCTACTGCATTAATCTTATTCCATCTGTCATTTGGATCAAAAAATACGAGCTTTACTTATAGTAGGGCGATTCTTCGAGCGTTTGAACCGCTCGATTTTAACGTCATTGTCGTCTCAAGATTATTTCATCAGAGGTAAAACGTACCGCAGAACCTTTAATAAAAAAAGATTCAGTACTGGTATTGGATAACATCTTCATCAAAAGTAGACTCTGATACTTGTACCTTTTAGTAGTATTTGCTATCTCCGACAATGACGAAAAAAAAAACGCCTTAAAAACGCTGAATTAGCGTTCGACAAAAAGCATTCGTACCCTCTCACACTTACATGTTTGCTAATTAATAACGAATGATTTAAAGACTTGATAGACTCGAGCAAAAACACGTAATATTATTAGGAGCATAACGCCATTTTTAAATGTGTCGATCTGGGTAACCAACAGAGCCAAACATCGTTTCGAACATTTTCACGATCATTTTAGCGAACGCACTAGCAAATGCTGTGTGGGACGTGTGTGTGGAGTGAGACAGCCTCGGAGCGTTCACAAAATTTCTCGTTTCGGCAAGAAGTTTGAAGTAAATTGAACGTCGTTTCGCTAGAACGCTCGCTATAATGGTCGCACCTTTACTTTTAAGACGCAGAACACAGAGGCCGTTTCACCACCGCGTTCGGTCACTTTGTTCGGAACCTGTGAACGCCCGGTGGCCTTGAAGTGCCGCATCTGAAGAGTACTGCCTATCCACGCGTAAACACAGCGCGTTAAAGCATCGCGTAAACGCAGTGCATAAACGCAGCGCATAAACGCAGCACGTAAACGCAGCGCGTAACGCTAAAGAATAGCTTGGTTCTCATTTTAAAACAGCTCTCTCAACTGAAACTTATTTGCACGTTATCCATGTTAATCACCTGACCCCGATCACTCGTTCCCCTGGGTAGCCTCCTAGTGGCAACTATTTTATATTCAACTAAGAAAAAAAAATGTTCGGTAATGGCGCTTCGCTGGACGCTACCGCGTCTCACTCGCTTCGCTCGCTCGGCTCGCGCACTGCACACTGTAGGGTCGAACTTCACCTATCAACCTTACCATTTTTTTCCCCTAGGGGATCAGGCTAGGGGATTCCTGTGGACAAAAGCCTTATTTCTGACCTAGAAATGGCGTATTCCATTGTTCAAAAAAAGGTTCATGATATTCAAGTATGCCGCTTTCAAATGAGAACCAACGTATGTTGTAATAACTTGACTAGGCTCAGCGGAAAGAAAGTAACTCAAGCGTTCTCAAGGCATGGGTTGTGTTGGACCACCCTCGGAGGTAGGCAACTGTCAAAATTTATAATTAGCACAGGGCGCCAGACAATTACCAATACTCAAGCTGAATGACCATGCTTAAATAAAACAAGCCTTGTTCAAACCAAGAAGTATATTTTTCACACTTTAATAAAAGGGTACTGTCACACTCAGTCTAGGAAAGTCTTCCTTTGTCACCACATTTCACTATAAGTGTCTAAGACGCACAGCATTTAAAGTTTATATACCAAAAGTATCAATACATTACCAGCTATCACAGCTACTTAGCTGCCGCCAGGATAAGCCGAGGCGCTACTCCAACGCCACAGTTGCGATGGTCCGCAGCACACCGAGATGGGTATACCACGTACCCAATGGCGGTGGACTACCGGCAGGCCTTCCTTCACATACACGTTGGAGTCTGCACGTGTCGTACAGCTCGAGGTATATTAAAGAGTTGAAGAGGGACCATTCTTCTGGTGCAAAGTTATCTAGGCATTATAGACCAGCGGTCATGAGTTGAACCTAATGTAGAAACCTGATTTTAAAACCTAAAGTAGGAACCCTGTGAACAAAAAATGTTCAGGTTATAAACTTGGAATTTACGATGGAGCTTTTTAGTCTTTATATTTAAAAATAAAAGGTTAAACTTACCGCTACATGGCGGGTTCAATTATAAAAGGTTAGGTTTGCCACGTAGGCGATAGTAGGTGGATACTGCTGTGGACAAAAGAACACACGAGCATTATTATATGAGGCCCTTAAAACACGGAATACAACCTTTTTTATTAGGTTGGAAGAACAAAAAAAACCGTGTATAAAGCTTACCATCATTGTGTTGTGTTTAAAAGGGGGCTTCCGCGAACTACATGTTCACATTTTCGTCCCTCGCCGATAACGACTAAAAACAGAAACGAAAGGCGTAAGTTACAATGGACAGGAGGATGCAAAGCTGCTCCAAGACCATGTCACTTACCCCGAAATTGGTGATTCACGGTTAGAAGTGCATTTTCTCTACAATCACTAGCCGAGACCAGAAGGAAATGCTCTGTCATGCCCTTCAGCAAAAGGTCGCGACATAAAAAAAAATGATTAAACGTTCCGTTTCACATCCATTTCGCTTTCCAATTGGAAAAGAACAAGAATTATATTACTTAAATTTTTACTCGTGAGAGTCGACGATTCCCTACGAACTCAAAGATCTGCTTATATTGGCGTGGAACAACCCAACAAGCAAACAAAGAGAATACACGAGTCCTTCAGGAGACACAACTACCGAACGACATCCACCTGTAACGAAACGTTAATATGTTCGTGGCAACATCAAGACAGAACATAGACTTTCTAAACTCAAAACCATACCACTCAAATTGATAATTTTATTGTTATAAATAACGTAGACATTCTTCCGATAATGCTTTAGTTATTAAATAATTATTCTATTAATTAAGGATTTTTCTTGTCAAGGAAGACCGATCGTTTATGCAAACGCGCACCGCTCTAGGCGTATCTGTGGTAATTACTCATCTGTCAAAACAGACGTATGTTTTTCTTTTATGCAATTTATTGTTTACTTTATTTAACAGCTTTATTATTAGTGTTTGCATAATTAAATTAATCCAGAATGGAAAGGTACAAATAATAGAGGCAGTGAGGCATGATTTTATCCACGACAACGTGAAAGTGCAGTGAATTTTCCACTTTGAAGTGATCAGAATGCCATCATCAGGTTTGTGTCCTTAAATCGCTACTAAAAACTATTCTAGCTCAACTGAAGAGTAAAATCAATCGTGTTAAACACGATATACCTTTATAGTTAATGATATATACGCGGGCTACTAGTGGAGTCTGTAATTTAAGTTCTGAACCTAGGCTTTGTAACCCCCAAATGTTACAATGTATGGAGATTTGACTTGAGTCCGTACTGGTGACTCTTAATAACGGCGACAGGTGGTGGTCATGGTCTTCGGTAAACGCCACACGCCACTTACAGCAATTTTTTTTAGGGTGCCTCCTTTACACCCAAAGCGGGGATTTATTATTTTCTCGTTAAACCCATGGTTAAGATATCATGGGATAGCTCGTTCAAACCATTTTTCAAATCAGTGTTTACTTTGCGAGATTTAAAGCCCTAATTTTTGTTCGAGTCAATTCATTCGCTGCGCTCGCTCGTTCAACGAAAAAAAAAACAAAAATCTATAGAAAACTATAACCCAGCAGCATATTAGTTTAGACGGCACCTACAAATTCTCTATATTGCATAACTAGTTGACTATCAACATCAACAAGTGGCAAAGCATAATGCACTTTAACACGAAAGGAATAAGACCGTAATTTTCTCCCAAGCCGTATTCGTTATTCCGAAATATAAACAACTATTTCGCGTCTGCAGCTATGAAGTTCTTCGCCTGGAACGTGACTCGATTGTAAAACAAACTTATACATGTTTTTGTTCACCCTTGGAGGCTTTTGCCAACGAAATACATATGATTTATTTCGCTCCGTATCGAATTCGATTTTGGAAGTGTGCTGATGCTGACAATGACGGAGCATATTTAGAGCTGCGGATCACCTTTGAGAGTGAGACGTGTGATTGCATATATAGCTGTTAGAACGGGACACACAATCCGATGCGTCAAAGCAACGCATGGCGTATATTGTAAGGTGGCTACGTATAAAAATAGCACCATAAAATTGGATAGATGGCTGACACGCCCAAGGGAGCAAGCTTAAGTTACCAAGAGAAAAATACAACTGTGAAATCGCGAAAGATTTGGAGAACATAAACTGACAATGGGTACATAAGCCTACGGAGCATAAAACAAAACGACGCCCTTCTGATTTCTGGAGGAGAACGTGGTAGTAACGTGTTATATTTTAGGGAAAGTATTTTATTAAGGAGGCGTGCTGCGCAAAAAATACTTTATGTATACAGTCGATGCCAAAAAATGTATAGGTACCATTTTCGTCATATTACACTTGTATAACGTGCAAAAATGGAATCCTATCTTCGACAGCGATATACCAGAGCGTTCTAGCACGTTTTTTGTATACATATAGCCATTAGTTGTGAAGACGGAAACTAATTATGCCATAATTTGGTAAATAACTTCATTATCATTTTAACCAATTTATTAACACGTTTTGGTACTTTTATTTCGAACCCAATATTCAACATCCAGCTGAAAATACCAGTACAAATTGCAATTCAATCAAATGATTTTTCATAGTTCACAATCAAACTACATTGGTAGGTAACTAAATCAAACGCGGCGGTTAATTGGATTGGATATTGTTTTTTCGAATAATAGACAGTTGAAAATGGCGACTGAATTAAAATAATAAACCAATCGCTAGCAATCAAACAAAAAAAGATGAATAAAAATGTGACGCGACTGTCTTTCTAGGGCTGTACGAGGGGATACTCTGTCAGATATTTTTGAACGCTTTGTCGTTTCAAATATTAATGCAGACGCCTGTACATAAAAACTGACTTAAGAGATTTCTTTCCAGTGATGGAAAAATACACTTTATCAGCTGGCCTAAATAATCGTAATTCTCATTACAGTATTGCTTCTTGATAGGCGCCATAGCCAACGACAGCTCATTGTGTCATTAAAAAAGCAGGTCACATGAAAAGTTCAAAAACAAAGCTCACATAAAATACACTCACCATATTCAGGGCATATGATGCAGAACGCCACAGCCAGGAAAAAGCCAATCACCTCGCCGGCAAAACCTTGGACGGCCATTTTTTTCCTCTTGCTTAACCCACGCTAGCTCGAACCGACATTTTAACTCTTTTTGTCCGATTTCAATGAACATTCGTTCTTTCTATTGTCCTAAGTACTATCGATTTTTCTGCCGACATCTTTCTGTAGTCCAGATTGAGTGTTCACATCTGGAAAGAGGTAAGAAATTGGTTACACACTTATCTTTTTGTTACTTAATGGAGGGGTTTTGACTCGGAAAGATTATTAATCTTAACTTGACATTGCGGTCAATTGGCACATGCAGCGACGCGGGACACGGGCTGTGTAAGCTGTAAGGCGACTAACTAGTAAAACTCGTGTGCCTGTACATATACATATATACACTTTTAAGCAATGCCATATGTTTGTGTTTAAGTCTGCGTCGCTGATCTCCTGACAGTTCACAAACGCGTTAGTGACATTTCGTGAGAAAAAGTTAATCCAGTTTTCACTCCCTCTGAAATTTCCAAAAGTTTTCAAATTTCATAGGGGATATTCCTATATAAATTGTGAGTATTTCTAGAAATAGCACACCACTATCATCAGCCAAAAGACGTCCACTGCTGGATATAGGCCTCCCCCAAAGAGTGCCAAAGTGACCGGTCCTGCGCCACCCGCATCCAGCGAACTCCAGCAACCTACCAGGTCATCAGTCCACCCTGTGGGGGGCCTACCCACGCCGCGCCTTCCGGTAACTGGTCGCCACTCGAGAACCTATCCGCCCCAACGGCCATCGGTTCTGCATTTATGTGCCCTGCCCACTGCCACTTAAGTTCACCACTAGATAAAACCTAGTAACTTTATTATTTAATAGCATTCGTTTTCAGCTATAAACATAACACGAAAAAGAATCTTAACTTTTTAAAGTGAAATACCAAGAAAACCATTTCTCAATATCGAGGTAAAAATAAATCTTTCCGTTAAATTGAATTACAGTCCTTTGCACGGCAATCTGTATGTCTTCTTCCAGTTAGTACAGTCAGCAACAAAGGAAAGAAACCTTTCCTTGCCAGATAAAACCTACGTAGGGGAGAGGGGAGGAATGTTACTTTTCGTTACGCCTGACTGCACTAACTTTAAGCCTCACAATATAAAGGCATCTGCCGTACAACGAACATCGTATTTATAGTGAAGTCAATTTGGATTTTAGATGAAGTAATACTTACACAAAACTGATAAAGGATACATGGAGCTTAAAAAACTGACAATATATATTATACTACATGGAGCGGAGGTATAATTATTTCCAAAAGCGAGGTCCCCGCGAAGTCGAAGTAAAATAACTACAAAATATAAATATATCAAAAACCCCTTAAAAACGCAACTCCGGCTACTTGGTCCTAAACTTACCATCAGACCGTATTTACCGTCTGTTATTTCTAATGTATCCTAATTTAAACCACATAAACTGGGTTAAGACTCTTTTAACTGGAATAGCTAGTAAGCGACACGACATGAGGCATAGTAAATACTGGTAATGCCAATAAGCAGGTCATTGCACCCGAAAATCATAGTCACGGAATTGTATTGTTACTTAGCGCCAGTAGCAGTGGGCGAAACTCCAAGTTTTTAGCATATTGATATTACAATACTGAAAGCATCGCATTTGTATTACGATACAATTCGTTTGACACATGAATTATATTACTTAATGATATTTACACTAGCGGCTTTGTGCTCTAGAACTCTCAAGCATGGCTTTTTTTCAATTTTGCGTCGCTTAAAGGCATAAGAAAGTCTACAAAGATAACAAGATGAGCGAAGCCTGTCAAATTATGGCTTAATTTTATTTTAAATAACATCACACTGGAAATGTGACACGACTTTCCTACCTTTTTGATACCACATTTCTTGTGATTCCAGGTTATTGGATGTCGAAATTCCGAGGAGGTTAAATATATCGTAGCTTAAACGTTTTCACCATATTATTTAGGTCGTATTCCGTATAAATCACTTCTACAAAATATAATTATCGCTAAATGTTACCTTGTGAATATTTCCAATTAAGTTTTATGCTGCTATCATACGAATGATAAAAAAATCGACTTGAGTATATACTCAAGTCGATTTTTTTATCGGAATCTTTTCTGTTGAAATGGTCGTTATGCTATTTACTCTTTTGATGAGTCGGGGAGTTACATTTTAAGACAAAAATAGTTATATCGTTCAAACAATATTGTCTTCGTATCATGCCTATATAGGCAACGAGACTATTGAATTAATCGTTTCGTATTACGAGACAATTTATTCAATAGTCTAAGTTCCTCATCCTTCTTCCATTATTTTTTTACTTCTGTTTTGTATTTTGTTTTACCGTTTCGACATGCTTTGTTTTGTTTATGCTTTTGTTTTTGTGTATTTCCATCATCATCATCATCAGCATTTTATCAGCCGAAAGACGTCTACTACTGGACATAGGGCTATTTAACTTGTTTATTTATTTTTATGTTAGAAAGTACTAACATTAAGTTCTGCTCTATCTCTCTTTTCTACATTTTCAGCTTACTCATTTAAGTAGGTAGGTAAATGCTATCATTTTAGGTAGCTTAAGTTTGGCAAAAAAATACTAACTGTTTAGTTTGTTTCATCTTGACAGTGCTCTTCTTTTTCAGAAACGCTGATATATTTTCCATTGTTCAAAGTTCAATTACATTATCTTATTTTATTTATTTTGATATAAAATAAATATTCTCAAAATAAACTTTTCGCACTACTGGACAGTCAGCATCATAAGCATGCATACTTTATTGCATAACTCTAAGCAATCCTTCTCCTTTTCGGTCCTTTAAATGTAAATCTGTGGCGTGTTACGAAGTAGGCTAACTCAGAATAATGCTCACTTATGATGCTGAGTGTATCTATTAATAGGGCATGTATTTACATGCATACATTTAACAGGCTATTGAACGTAAATCGGCTTAAGCAAACTGTAATCCGTTTTGTAATTGCTCTGAATGGTAATCGGGGTTTCATTTACTGGCTAACAACGGACGTTTGTTCTGCTTTAATAATTATAAACTCGGATACAATGTGTTGCTACTAATTATTGAATTAAACTTGTCAATCACCATCAAACAATTATATATTTATATTACCTGCTACTTGAACAATATTTCGTCTACAATATTTGATAAAGAAGAGGAAATGTTCCAACTTTCATGCTGACTGAATAATTCTCATTAACTATGACTATACTAATAACTTGTGTACTTCACGCTTAATTTTTTTATTATCATACAATAGTTACAAGGGCGAATAAATTAATATGAATATCTTTTATAAAACCGGCCAAGTGCGTGTCGGGCCATGCGCAGTGCAGGGTTCCGTAGTTGCCTGTCTGTCTTAGTTACATAGACGTGCGATGCGGTTGCGTCGACCGTATTTGTACGAAAAGTGGCCTTTCCGAGTACACATTAAGTTGGTCGACTATTACTCGGTAACTACTTATGCCTTCTTGTCTGTGATAGTTTTCTTTTAAATTCATTATATGTACTACTACCAAGAATTTTTACACTTCGCCAGCAGTAGCCATATTTAGCCGGCAAGGGGAGGGGACACATGATTCGAACAAAAATTAGGGCTTTAAAGCCCTAACGCCTAACTCGCAAACGAACCACTGATTTGAAAAATAGTTTTAGGAAACCCATGAACGAGCTATCCAACGATACCCCACACCATGGGTTTAGGAAAAAAAATACATCCCTGCTTTAGATGTAGGGGAGGTAAGTACCCAATTTTTTTTTTTTTTCAGAATGTTATTGTACTGTTTTGTCAGCGTGATTGATTTATATCACATCACATCATCTGCCTATATACGTCCCACTGCTGGGCACAGGCCTCCTCTCATGTATGAGAGGGAATGGGCAGTAGTCCCCACGCTGGCCCAGTGCGGATTGGGGACTTCACATACACCTTTTGAATTTCTACGCAGATGTATGCAGGTTTCCTCACGATGTTTTTCATTCACCGAAAAGATAGCGGTAAATATGAAATCATATTCCGTACATAAGTTCCGAAAAACTCATTGGTACGAGCCGGGATTCGAACCCACGACCGCCGTTTGACAGCCGCATGCCTGAACCACTGGGCTACCGTAGCTTATATTGATGCCGAATGATGATGATCCATGCCGAATCACAGTTTTCTAGTAGTAATGGTTACTGCGCTAAGTCAAAGACGGGCGAAGGGACAAACGGACATGGCGAAACTATAAGGGTTCCTTGTTGACTGCAGAACCCTAAAAATCAGACATCGAAGCGGAAACCTCTCCCTTTTGTCCAATAAATAATTGAAAATCTTCCTAATTTCGAGCACAGGTCAAGGAGCATCTCAGAAATGTACCCCAATAGCTCAATAAGGCTTATTACTATGGTACAGTCGAGGACAAAGAGATGTATACACATTTGTAGGCGACCGCATTCGATTAGGTCCAAAAGTGTATACATCTCTTTGTCCTCGACTGTACTAGATGACGATATATTAAATTTTTATATATATTTAAATACATACACAGAAAACATCCAAGACTCAGAAACAAATATTAATTGCTCATCACACAAATATTCGCCTTCACCGGGATTTGAACCCAGGATCGTCAGCTTTGCAGGCATGAACACTATAACCACTAGGTTAAACCGTTGGGTCGACGGTCTGATATTAACACACTGCTCCGTTCCTTACTTACTTACTAGAACTATTCTGGTCCATATTTATCTCTCAATTTATTTGCTAGGCCAAAATAAACAATTTCACCCAAACCCGAGTACTTGTCGAACAGCCAACGGACTATAGGTACTTCTTTTGTTTCTCGAGTATTATTCCTGTTATCACCCGTAAACTTTAGTTAACCCTGGTCCCTTTCAAACTTGCAAAATAATCCCCCACGTGTAACCAGTCAACCCATACTCCGCTGAACGCTTGCACAACAGCAGCCGCATAATTATTTGTTTGCGCGTGTTACTGGAAGTGACCTGAAAAGGACGACACGTATTGTCGGACGGGCCGACACAGGAGTATTGTGCAAAGGCTTTCGACACAGAAATTGTATTGTGAGCGGACGTTTTATGCTCGCCGCGGGTGTTGCTTCTGTTTACTGTACCCGCTATTCTTTGTCGCGTCACCTACTTCAGTGAAGCGGCTGCACCTTTTGCGTTGGGTTTAAATATTTATATGCTTTGTTTGTGGTGAATTAGAATTCAAGGGATGTAACAAAACAACGGAAGGTAGCGCCTACACGTTATTTTTGTCTGACTACGGCAGAGCCGAAAGGAAGGTATACGATCTTAGCAGTCTGTGTTTCCATTCACGTGTGTTCCACCGTATCTTTAAGACACTCAACCGGTTTTGATGAATGAGGTATCAATCAATTTGAAACTGTGCTCCGGCTGATATTGGCTATCATTTGTTTGAAAAAACTACCTATTTTTAAATTATATTTCCATAGTCGGGATCCGACTCGGCAGGGCAGCGTTCGGGAAGCTACGGTAAATCTTTTCGTCCAATATTCCGCAGTGTCTCCAGACGAGAGTCTTTGACCAGTGTGTGTTGCCAGTGATGACATATGGCACTGAAACGTGGTCGCTTACTATGGGCCTCATAAGAAGGCTCAAAGTCACCCAAAGGGCAATGGAGAGGGCCATGTTGGGAGTTTTTCTCTGTGATCGCATCAAAAATGAGGCTATCCACAGCAGAACCAAGGTACCCGATATAGCCCTCTGGATCGCTAAACTTAAGTAGCAGTGGGCGGGGCACATAGCACGTAGAACCGATGGCCGTTGGGGCGGAAAGGTTCTCAAGTGGCAACCACGCACCGGAAGGCGCAGCGTGGGTAGGCCCCCGAAAAGGTGGACTGATGACCTGGTAAAGGTTGCGGGAGTCCGCTGGATGCGAGTGGCGAGGGATCGATCACTTTGGCACTCTTTGGGGGAGGCCTATGTCTAGCAGTGGACGTCTTTCGGCTGTTATGATGATGATGATGATGATAGTCGGGATACAGCTTTTGTACTTTTTATGCTTTTGGTAAACACTAGCAGCTCAAGTCCAGTATAAATACACTTTTAAATGATTTTGTTTTGACCAGAGGGGCAGTCACGTAACGTTTTGAACGCGAGTGGACAACAGAGCCGTAATTTTTCCAAAATTTTAATGTCAATTGTGGGAAAATGACAGTTGAATTGTTCTAACGGTCGGTTGAAAAGTTACGTGTTAACCCCTCTGCAGTTAATTGGCCAAAAAATACAGTGATATTGATTTCACTATATAATAGCAGTGGTTTGCTGTATATTTGGTGGCTCACAGAAACTGGTTAATCACAAAGAAAACGGAAATTTGATTGTCATCAACATTAACTACACGGGGTTTTTCAGTTTTGAGTGTAAGAATAAAACTACACTGTTCCGAATAGTTTCATCAAAATAACAGATATCTGAACAGAACTGGATTACTTAATACACCACACCATACATTTTGGATGTTTACGAGTATATCCGAAATTATGGGTGTATGATATTTTTTGCACAACGTATATATCGGGTCAAATCGGCTACCGTGGTTCGTATGATCGATTTGAAACGAGCCACAATGTATGCACAAACATCCCCGCATGGATAAGAAGAAAAAAACTCTACTCTGGATCAATGGTAAATCAGAACTTCAGTCTATTAAGGCAAATGTACTTGTGCAGTTTTAGTTCGTGATGTTTTCCTAATGAATATCTAAGGGAAAATAAAATTAGAGCCAAACTTAGAACCTACGACCGTTTATTTCAGCGTCAAGCTTAAACCACTACAAGATTATAACCTCAAAACAAGAAATGTACAAAATGTGTTACCTTCCTTCGTTTGCTTTGGCCAACGTTACCAATTTAACTAATCTAAATGAAGTCATAAAAACATGAATAACAAAAAAATAAAAACTGGGACTTGTGATTACTCAAAGGAAGAACGAAATCCTATCATTCCTTGCTACGCAATCTTTTTTCCAATTTGGATGAATGTAAATGCAGGAAAACAAGATTTGTGTTTCTGAAACTGATGCCTGTCTCATATAATTTTAGCGTAATGGCAAGAAGACAGGATTTGAAATGGCGTCACAGTGCGAATCCTTCATCATAATAATAATATATTACATTATGTAATCAATATTACAATTCTGAAATTATGAAAGTCAGAGATGTTTGGCAGCTGTTTTTTGTTTATTAACAAAACAACAAAATGTGTACAACGCACATTCCCGTCCATTACAGCACGACGGCAGATTTCTCGGTTTTTCTCGCACTATCCATCTCTCTCTTATTAGAACACTTAGAATAAGAGGTTTAGTGCGAGAAAAATCGAGAGTATGTCACGGCCGTCCCATGATAGACGTGCATTGCCGAGGCTAGTTGCTTCTACCAGCCGTTCCATTGGTTCGCTCATAACGGCGACATTACCGGGATTCAGAGCATCAAGGGTAAATTAAGGATTAGGTAATTGGCAACTGTTGTTCTCGCAGGTTTTTTACAGTAAAAATGCGGCTTCTTTTACAGCCGCCTGTGGTGATTTCGAATAAGTTTACGTCTCTCACTGCTCAGGGGGTTTTCCGCACACCTAGGGGTTTGATTACCACTTAATGACTAGGTATGGCGTCAATATAGTAACTACTCGTCCATGTGATGAAAAGTAAAGAACAACATTACATTACATAGTATGTGTATTTTTCACTCTGACGATCCAATTCGTAAACTATCATGTATGATAAAAAGTTCATCGTATTAATGTTGAATGACAAAAACACTACTTAAAAATCCACGGTAAAACTCACGTATTAAATGAGCGAGCGACATGTTTCAAACTCTTGGGGAGATTTTCTTCGAGGTTAGTGTTTTCGCGGCGATGTCGCTTGAAGCAACATTCTCAACTAGGTGCTTTGGAGTATTTTAGACATATCTCACGACAGCCTTCGAATGTCACTAAAAACTTATTAATTTTTCTGTCAATTCAGAGTCACTTACTGTTATCAGACGCGGAGCAATCTCAGCGAGTAGAAAATTGAAATTCCATTTTTCACAAATTCAGTCGCCTTGTGACAGAATTCTAGATTCTACAGAATCTGAAGCCTTGACATAGTATAAAATCTAGAGTACTCGCACTCGTCAAACCAGCTCGGCTATTTCTTATTTCGGCGCCATATAAACAGACCATAAAATCAAGTTTTGTGTCGAGACATAAAATCTTTTATGGTGTGTCTGCAATCGGTTTCCAACAACGTGTTGTGCCTTCAGGATGCGTGTTAGGTGAAGTTGCAATATCAGTTCAGTGGGTCTCTGTGCACTGTGTGTAGGGTCTGTGTCTTTATCTTTTACTCCAATCTAGGAATGTCGTCGTTATTTGATAGATCCGTTCTAACTACTTACTCGATAGCGTTATGTGTTGGCTTTTACGAATAAAATGGTTTAGGAAATATCAATTTCTGCAAATAAATTGATTTCTATGCTTCTTTAAACATTGATTTGTATGTTTTTTTAATAATTTCAAACTAGTCATATTTTAGACAAGCAAATATGTCTGATTTTCACCTTAGTCTTAAATAGCCAGCAAGTCTGTTTGGTCGTTTTATAATCGCCCGTGTAAATAAACTAAGGGTGGTTATCCAGTCGAGCTGGGCGGGGTATCGTAGTGAAGCGCGGGTGCGTAGCGAAGCTGTGAAACAGTGTCGCATCCACCAGAGTTGAAATGGAAAATGAGCAAAGCGAGGATTCGTAACGAAGCTGTGAAATGAGTACGTTTTGCACGTAAAAAATATCATATCCACCAATGCTGTGCCAAGCGAGGATAGAAAAATGAAGCATTCCTTTGGATGGATTTCCTCATAGCTCATCGGTTATTAATATTAAGCTAAGTTTTACTGAAATATCCATCTTGATCTCTGAGTAAAATTCATTGAGTTGAATTTAATTAGTAGCCTCACAGTTGTGGTGAAGTATTCATACTTACCGTTAGTTTTGTAAATCACAGAAGCATTTAGAGTATTTTTTAACGAGGGTGTGATTTAAAAGGATATCTAAGGATAAAGGGCCAACATTTAATCGTATTATGTCTACTTAATCAGCTGTGCTCCTCTTTAGGATGCATTTAAAAGTATAATATCTCAAAACCGGCCAGTTCGATTTGGATACAATGTAACTAAGAACCATCTATCTCCTCAGCTTTCAAACGAATAAAAAACTGTTCAATATTGGTCCGTTCGTTTAGGAGCTACGATGACACGGACAGACACACAGAGTCACTGATAAACAGACACGCCTTGCTTAAAACACGCCTCTCTTGCCGTCCGAGGTTTAAAAAATAAATTAAAAAAAGAAGGCTCGCGAGTGTTACAGCTCACAGAGCCAATAGATAGGTGTAACATATTTCTATGTATAACGTCTAAATCTGTGTCGTGTACAAACATCCTCAATGGATGCAAAACATGCGCTGTCACTTGTTACTGCCGTATGTTATGGAGCCTTTGCAGTCTACACAGTAGGATTACCCTTTGTCATTCAAAACCGTTCCTCCGTGTATAGGACCTAAAATTTCATGTTATTTATATATTTTATTCAACGTCGATGCGAGAAAACGGTGTGACAATCAGGTGAAAAAACAACATTTTTCGTTAGACCAGGTGGTTTATTTTATATACCTCTGCGGTGTTATTGAAAAGCTAGTGCTTAATATCACATAATAATTACCCCAGAGGAATGATCTCAGGTTCGGAACCACGACAACCAATTTGAAAGTTGAGTGCTTGACTATAGTAGCAAATAAAACAGTAACAAAGTATTTTATAAAGTCTAAACCACAAAGTTGCATTAAGAAATTTGGTATCAGACACCGCTGTGGATAGATTTAATTAAGTGCAAGCTGTCAAAAGTAGCTGGCTCAAGAAACCACTCGGAACACCGTTAACTGGACAACCACGAACCTATTTACTGCTGTGAACTCCATAAGATTAAAGCTGTCACGTCTAGCCACGAAACTGGCGAAGATTTAAGACGACAACCGCCAAGTTACAAAACTCATTTGCATTATAACACGGTAAGTTGAGCTGATGTAAAAACTTTACGATCCCGAGGCACTAAGTGAATTTATGGCGGCAATATCTTCGCCTTAAATGCAGTTATTGTTGTGGATTTTTCTCGGTAATTTTCTGCAGTTACGCCGTTGGAAGTTTGCAGTTTGAAGCCGGATGGAATCCGCTCGTTTTGTTTGAGGAATTTTTGTACGTCTGTTCTTTATGGGCGCAATAAAACTCTATATCAAATTATGGGTTAAATATGAAACATTCGGAAACAGTAAGTTGATTGTAGATTGTACAGACGTTGAAGGTCTTCATCATCATCATATCAGCCGAAAGACGCCCACTGCTGGATTGAAAATGGCTATTAGCGATTGACGTTGAAGTCAATCTGGGGAAGACTGGCGAATAAAATGTTTTTGGAAAGAGCGTCACACAGAGCAGGCCTTTAAGTGTTTGTATATGTGACGTACGTGTAGAAACAGCAGATATCTGACACGAGACCATTTTATAGTCTAATGACGGTCTTCTCCAAATTGACAGTAACTATTTTATGCTGAAGGTGATGTATGCCCAGAACTATAAAGGATAACTTTATGAAGTTCCGTAATCATTTAGAAGTATTAACAAACTAAGAACTTTATGGAACAATATTTTTTATTGCGAATGGGTATCACATTTAACCTGTGCATACCTCGCCTGAAATACGACGTGCCAAAATGACTACAAATACCTAAATTAAAAACCTAATACGATGTAAAAAAGTATATACAATGGCATTTTCGAATACAATAAATATTATTTTAGTCGCATTGTTGCGCTGTCTTATTATCATTTAAAATACAAAGAAATTTCCGTATTAAGTAGAGTTCATTCATAAACCACTTTTCAACTGATTTAAGTCAGGTTTCCAAAACCAAAGCACTTGAATCTTAGCATTATTCAATTGAAACAAT
Source organism: Epinotia demarniana (assembly GCA_945867215.1). Classification (NCBI taxonomy): domain Eukaryota; kingdom Metazoa; phylum Arthropoda; class Insecta; order Lepidoptera; family Tortricidae; genus Epinotia; species Epinotia demarniana. The sequence continues at coordinate 7,061,544 of OX244262.1, forward strand.
TTCAATTTCAAAATAAAGTGACTTAATAACAGTCAACATTCAAAAACACCGAACACATAAAACCAAATGTTCACGCATACAAAATTCAATTAAGTCATAATCGCTCGCAGTCGCAGGAGACGGCGGCGCCAAAAGGCTCAGTGTAATGACGTAATAACGAAAGTCTTGTTCGTTACATTATAATATGTACATGTTGTTAATAAAGAGTCAGGTTGGGGATTTACATGTCTTCGCGGTTATTTTAATTGTCTTTAAGGTGTTAATTATGATGACATTATAGAATGTAAACGTAACGTATGTGTAGATGTAACATATAGATGTTACCGTCGGATTATGAACACCATCGGTGTATGACGTAAGATTTTATTATAAACTTCAGAATTTAACGCATTTTTTTTCGTTGGTATCTATGTCAAATTGTCAAATTGTGAACAGCTGGTTGAAAACGTAACGCATTGTACGCACGTTAGGTAAATCTTGATGTCAAATTATATACTCGTATTGAAAAGGATTAGTCTTCTGCTAACGAATTGGCACGCTACGGAACGCAGCCTTGCTTATTGGTTCAACGAATTATTCGACTAACCAACGTCAGCTTTCACTTACGTCAGATTTTTTTTATTCCATTTGTTCTGTCATTTTGCTGTGTCGACGGAGAACGAGAGCTGGCGACATTTTCTCGCTGAATTGCAGTTCTGATGCGTTGCGCGAGAAAGCCGCCCCTTCGGTACCAATTACGTCAACCAGACGTTTCGCGATTTCCGCGAATCACTTTCGCGTCGAGACCCACGGTCCGTGGGGCCCAGACGCCAAATGGTAAAAAGAATTATAATATAGTTATTACTATATTAAAGAACTGGTTACTCAGAGCAATCAAGATGATTATTCTGTTATTAATAATAAGATGTCCAGAAAGGTCAAACCAATTTTTGATAGCTGAGTTACCAAGGTTCGTTAGTGCTCGAGATCTGAGGTTGATGGAGGGTAGACACTAGCTCAAACTCAGTGGCTTTAATGTACTCCGAACAATCTATTTGTAGTCGTAGTGTAATAAATACGTTTTTAAAACATCGTATTTAAGTTAAAACCTTTATGCTTTTTGGTGAAATGGGGGGGTAAAAGTTTGTATGGAGCTGCAATATAAACGAGTTCCACGAGGACGGAGTCGCGACCAGCAGCACTAGCTGACACTAGTCATTATAAATACTTTAACACATTCACTGCCAAGAACGCGCCTATCTTGAAATCCCGGGCGACGCCTACACGGCGCACGGTGAATTCAACCCCCTCAGGGTTAATTACAGAATAGGCGAAATATTGTACGACCCTAATAAAAAAATACATAGGCGATGGCCTATCGATGAAACGAAAACTCCGCGCCCCCTTAGAATAAAATAGTCTGTAAGCACACAAAATCAAAAATCCCGTAATCTGTTTGTATAAATTTATTGCGAATAAATAGAACACAGCAAACACAGCTCCATTAGGACATTAAGTTAGCTGACTCATCCCTACACAGAGCCCACCGGCCACAGGGACATTTTATGTAGTACACAAAGTAGGCAAATAAATGATTTTCTGATTCTGATTCTGAACGCGCCTAGAGGGTACCCACGCTAAAGTCACTTTCCGCTACATACGGATAAATCAACGGGATCGGCTACGAGCCTAACTAACCTAACTTAACTAACTAACTAACTCAGTTAATGTGTCAGGGTGCCGTTCACTATGAACAATTATATAGCAGTGAATGAGTTAACCCATTCAGCGCTAAATATGCCTCACGACAAATATGCCTAGGAGCGTTACGTGTGATTTTTAACTGTCATGAACCCGCTTAGCGGGTACCTACGCGGAAATCCGCGGGATCGGCTAAAGGAGCATCATCATCATCATATCAGCCAAAAGACGTCCACTGCTGGACATAGGCCTCCCCAAAGAGTGCCAAAGTGACCGGCCATCCGCATCCAGAGGACTCCAGCAACATTTACCTGGTCATCAGTCCACCTTGTGGGAGAAGTCTACCCACGCCGCGCCTTCCGGTACATGGTTGCCACTCGAGAACTTTTCCGCCCCAACGGCCATCGGTTCTACGTGCTGTGTGCCCTGCCCACTGCCACTTAGGTTTAGCGATCCGGAGGGCTATATCGGTTACCTTGGTTCTGCTGCGGATTGTCTCATTTCTGATGCGATAACGCAGAGAAACTCCCAACATAGCCCTCTTCATAGCCCTTTGGGTGACTTTGAGCTTTCTTATGAGGCCCATAGTAAGCGACCACGTTTCAGTGCCAACACACACTGACAACACACACTGGTCAATGACTCTCGTCTTGAGACACTGCGGAATATTGGACGAAAAGATGTGCCTAAGCTTCTCGAACGCTGCCCAGCCGAGTCAAATTTAAAGGAGCACAGGGCATAGCTATTCTTGGCAGTAAATATTTTAAGCTGCTACTGCCTATAGCGTAGCACAACGAGCGTAGCTTAGCCACACAAAAGATGATAATACTACCTACAAAAGGTTCTCTGTTATTAGATCCTCTGTATAGGTATGCCGAATGAGCCTTAACGTGGTCATACCTTCCTATCGCGTGTAAGGTGTTGCGATAGAACGCATGCGTGAAGTAGCAAGCGAATCGAAGCGGCGCAACGGACTCACGGAGTTAGCCGCACCTGGATTAGCTAAGGTAACGGCGCCTATTACCGGGGGTATCAAATTCGGCTACCATTACCGCGGCATTTTCAAATACGCATTTTAAAAGCAAACCGTTGGATTTACAATAAAACATACTTTACACAAATTAAGCCTAATTTAGTTGACTAACAGTCCTATTTACGCAAATGTGTGTGAATGAAATAACAAGCACGCAATCCGGCAGTTTCTGCGACGGCGGCGTAGGAAGAGGTTGTGTCATACAAACGCATGGCGTCACTGGCAAGTATACCCGAATCTTATTTATTATTTCATGCAATACCTATGACAATTGAACAAATGCTATGGATTTTAAATGGTTATCTATAGTTTTCTGCACAACTTTCGCGTACTCGTTATATATTTTTTGGCCTGGAAATTCATTTAAAATGGAATATAAAATACAGCGGTGATAGACGCCATTTTTAGTAGGGTAAACTAATACCGTGGCATACCACGGTAATAGTTAAGTCGGCGATTTGCTTCTTTGTGCTTTATCTTTTTTATGTATGTATGTATGTATGTAAGCACTTTATTGTACACAATAACAGGTTAAGGAATATACATGTCACACAATAGATCAAAGTACAAAGGCGAACTTATCCCTATAAGGGATCTCTTCCAGCTAACCTTTGAGCAATTGAGAGGAAGGTAGGTAGAACGAGATAGGCAAACTTATACCGTGTACAAAAACAGAGAAAATAAAGCAAATCCTAATTAGTATTAATTCTAGACAAATAAAAACATGCCAATACATATATAAATATACAATATAAAATATAATACACACTAACATATGTTACATATATATCGCAAATATACAATAAATAAATAAATACTATATTCAACCAATTCACAAGTCATTGGAAAGCCACAACTTCTTCAAATTCATCTTAAGTGACGCAACAGACTGCGACTGTCTCAGCGACAAAGGCAACTCATTCCACAATTTAACAGCGCGCGCAGTAAAAGATCTGGAGTATGTTCGCGTCTTTCTAGACGGTACAGCAAGAGTAAGGTTAGTACTCGACCGCAAGCGGTGGCCACTGCCGTCTGCCATATAACTAAACCGCTCAGAAAGGTAAGGAGGGGAAGTAGGGCTGAACAGTGTATTGAAAAGTAATGACAGGATATGCACATCCCTGCGCCGGCGAATCGGTAACCATCGAAGCTTAGAGCGGAATTCAGAGATATGATCATACTTGCGTAGACCAAATACATATCTGATACATACATTTTGTAGACGCTCCAGCTTATCAAGTAGCTCCTCGTTGAGGTCCAGAAACGCAATATCGCCATAGTCCAGAAGAGGAAGCAAAAGAGATTGAGTAAGGGTCAACTTGGTACGAAGAGGAAGGAAATTCTGGAGACGTCTTAGGGAGTGAAGGGATCTAAAGATCCTCTGACTCACCTCAGCTATATGGGGTGACCAAGAAAGCGTCTGGTCCATGGTGATACCCAAATTCCTGACAGTAGAGGAAAGAGGAATAGAAATTCCATCAAAAATAATGTCAGGCACCACCACCTTTGAGAGCTTATCTACATAGTAAGGACTACCAATAACAATCGCTTGCGATTTCTTCGCATTAATTTGTAAACCATACTTACACGCCCAGCAGCGTATAGATTCTAGGTTTCGATTGACTTCCGAAATTAATGCGGAGACATCATCCACAGTAGCCGCTGCATAAATCTGTAGGTCATCTGCGTAAAGGTGATATGATGTAGTTAGGGATTCGGTGATACTATTTATAAAAACAGAGAACAATAATGGAGAAAGCACCCCGCCCTGTGGAACGCCAGCGGAGAGTTCGCACCACTCGGACATCTTGTCATCGAACGTAACGCGCTGGCGCCTGCCAAAGAGGTAGCTGCGAAACCAGGATAAGGGAGTTTCATCATTTTATATGTCATCGATTATAAAATCTCTTACAGCTATTCGAATCTTGATCTATTGACGCCATTAAAGAACTATTTCCGTGGTATGGAAAGTATCCAACAAACCCTTAATTTGTAACCAAAACTTTAGTACTGAATCTGCAGTTTCTATGGAAACCCTTATTTTGTCATGTCTTTTAAATATTGTAATAATTAACTATATTTACTTACCAGTTATGTGATTTTGGTTTTATATCAAGCTTGTAATATGTATGTTTGATTTGTAATGAAAATACAATTGTATCCTAAAGTTTTTATGGATCGGAATTAGATTTTACAAAATTCCAAATTAAGTCTATTACCGATGGTAAGATCCCACAACAATCGGTAATAGTAACTATGGGATTTTTTTACCGACCCATTCAATATTTGTTTGGGTCGGTAATAGGTTAAAAAGAAGTATCTATTACCGAGTGACATTTTAGTTTTCTCTTAAAATAAATCACATCTAGGGTTCCGTTCGTACAATTTCATTGGATAAAATTGTTTTCTCTGGTTCGTATTATTAAGATGTGTGGTGAACGGAGATAATAACATATCCCAGCAAAATTTGTAAATTAAATAAAGTCCTAAAACATTCAAACAACCCGGAAACAACACATAAGTATAGATAAAGGTGTTACTTACCTACACAAAACGCAAAATTTAATATATAATATTGTTTTCGAGTCATTTAGCCTGTTAGTATGCTCAGTATTGTACTTATTAGGTTTTTTATAATACCCCGTATTTTATTTATTTAATCTTTGAATACAAAATACCGAATCCATAGTATAATGTAATGTAACTGTGATTTAATAAAAGGTAGTCTTTACCTGCTATATATGCAAGTAGTAGTAATTATTCTTATAACCAGTGGACATAATTTTGTTGATTTAAGTATGTTTTATGTTTTCTTTAGTTTTATATAGTACGGAACCAAAGTCATGAATATTATTTTAACCCTCGATATTGGGTGCCGAATTGTGTATCAGGTGACTATTACCGATGGTAGAAAATTGCTGCTTTTTGTACCCTCGGTAATAAAAGCTAATTTCGCGGTAATAGAATCACGTCCCATCCATTACCACGGTAATAGAAGATTCTCCTTTCGTGGTTTCAATAATTATTTTATTAAATATAATAAACTAAAATTGGTTCAAAAAGTTACGACTCTGAAAGTTAAATAAACACTCTTCAATAAAAAAAAAAATCTAGGACGTTAAGGAGCTTTCATACCCATCATTTTTTATAATCATTTGAAAACTATCTGGCGTACCACGGTAATAGGCGCCGTTACCTTAATAATGTTTTGGGGTGAACTCGTAGTCGCTTGCTCTACATACCAGATTATTTAGAATCGATAGCCTAGTTGTAAGTTATTTTTCCGCGCGCGACAAAAAAGTATTCGGTTGCATTCGAATGCAGTCGGGGCGTGCTTGCGCTGCGGGCGCGGCGGCGCGCGTGGCGTGGGAGTCGTACCGCTACCACGGGAGGAACAGGTCGTCGACACGGACGCAATTACCTCAATTAATTAGTTACAAGTGTCGCAACGGTTTATGAGCGGTGACCTTGACTGCGCAGAATTCATTATTTCGGTCTCTTTGGCGGGGGGACCGACGCGCGACGCGGGGAGGTAGCGCGCCACGTGGCGCGAATGCATCCTATTGGTTCGTTCAGTCGCTTCCCGCTCCCGCGCCTCGTTCACACGTCTCGCGTCCCAGAAGGACAGTTGCGCACACATACTTTTTGAAGATTATTTGTTTTGTTGATTTATCTGTTGGTTGTTTTCTGTTCGTTTTTGTTGTTTATATCTAAAGTAAGTCGTGCAGTGTTGGTAAAATGCCAAAAAAGAAAGTATTAACCCGCCAGGCTAGAAATATGGTTTATGACGTAAACAATCACATAAAAAAAGAATCTCAAGAAATTATCGGCAGTTTGAAGGAGATAAAAAGCAGTACTGCACGGACAACTACTTCTTTACAGAAAAACTTGAAAGCTCTAATTGAAATTCTCGAGCTTCATAAAAAAAGAGCTTGTCCCGAAGCACAACCACTACATACTGAACTATGTGATCAGTTGAAGCAAATTGGTGAAGAAACTGCGGACGTTAATAAATTAAATGAGAATAAGCTAGAGGGGATCATCCAGAAGTTGGGTAAATTCCAAAACAGAACAGCTCTTGCTACAAACACATCGGTTGCTACAGTGAGAAGGATTGTGACCCAAGCAGATAGTTCTGAGCTTATCGCAGTTTTCAGAACACCCAGCAAAAAGAGACCCAGAGCAAAACCAGTCACCGGAATAGACAACTTTGACCAAGGTGTCATAAAAAGGTGCATACATAACTTCCATGTCACAAACAAAGAGTTACCAACCATTCGGAAACTTAAAATAAAATTACAGGAAGACATAAATTATCAAGGATCAGATGCAAGTCTCAGGCAGATTATAAAAAAATTTGGGATTTCGATGGAAAAAAACTGAAAATAAACGCAAGGTTCTGATCGAAACTTCGAATATTCGTCTGCAGCGGATTGAATATTTGGAAAAACTTAAAAAGTACCGCGAGGAAGGCAGGAGTATAATTTACACGGACGAATCATATGTGGATTCATCGCACTCAGATCCTAAAGCCTGGACTGACGGTTCCACAAAAGGATTGAAAAAACCCATTTCAAAAGGACAACGGGTGGTAATTGTTCATGCTGGGTCCGAACAAGGTTTTGTTGAAAATGCCTTGCTCACATTTAAAGCAGGCACCCAAACCGGTGATTATCATGATAACATGAACCATGAGAACTACGTAAAATGGCTTAGAACTCAGCTTGTACCTAATATTCCATCAAGTTCTGTAGTGGTGGTTGATAATGCTTCATACCATAACAAACAATACGACATGGCACCCACATCAAATTCTAGAAAGGCAGTAATGCAAGCATGGTTAACTGAAAAGGAGATACATTATGATGAGACTATGTTGAAACCGCAGTTATATGATCTAATAAAAGCCAATAAAGAGAGATTTAAAAAATTCTCTATTGACAGAATTGTGGCTGAGCATAACCATACCATTTTAAGACTGCCTCCATACCATCCGGATTTAAATCCTATAGAGATGGCATGGTCTGCCATAAAGCAATATGAAGCAGATTCTATAATCGCTTTGTACAGCGATGATGAATTTATGGAAGGGGTTTCGCCATTAAATTAAGGAAAATGAATAAAATAAATAATAGTAACATTTTTATCATTATCAACCTAGCTTAAGTAAGTAATATGCCATCAAAAACATAACTTGTAAAAAAACCAAGTCTCAACTCAGTTCTTCTACCGTAAAAAGTCGTGAGATCAATCTTAATTTATTCAGTCCCTACTTAAGGGTCCTTCTGCCTTAAGTTATTACGTAATTAGACAACCTAAAAATATCTTATAGTGACCATATCAGAAAATCTTTTATGTTTTAAATAAATAGATTGACTTGCTTGGCCATCGCATGAAAACGCAATGTATCTCACAACACTCACAAGTAATACATATTATACTAAATGAAATTGTTTAGTGCGATTGCCAAGTCCATCAATATATTAAAAACAAAAGATTTTTGTGCGCGAGTATACACCTGCGCAAACACCCCCACCACTTTCGCCGAGCGCTCATAAACCGTTGCGACACTTGTACGGTTTTTGATCTCGTTTCGCTGTGCCTGCGGAGGCACCGAGATATAAATTTGGACCTTGGACAGTCGCGCCGCAGGGGCGTCGAGCTTGAGTGGTGCCTGACGATTTGCTGACTGCTGTACAGAGCTGCCTACACTTGTGAGAAGGGAGGGCCAGCAGACCTCGTCGAGACACACACACACACACAAACAAACACGTACACAAACACTAACTCATCCTTGCTGGCCGTTGGGGCAGAAATGCTCAGGAAAGAAGATTAGTGGTTATTTAGATTACGATAGTTATAAGTATAGCGGCGCGAATCGCGTCCGATTTTGTTCCCTCCAGGATTGGCCTGGTTTGTATGGGAGGTCATCTATGGGCCGGTGACACTCCCCGGGGTCCTGGCGGGAACACAGATCGATGGATAGCATCAGCGATTCCTCTCAAAAGAGATTTTTTTTTCAATCACTCGGCTATATTATGTTATACAAATTTAATTGAAAGAGCAAAATAGCGATTTAAAACTGCGCCATCATTTATGACTATTCCTATTTCAACTCGTTAATGATTTCAAAGTTGGCTTTTAACACCGGGTGCCTACGCCGTAAACCATGCGATCGGCTGCGAGCGTAGCGCGTAGTGATCCGCGGCACTGAATGTGTTTGTGAATTTTCGATGTAAATCGATACCGCGTGACACGTCACGTTCCGTAATAAACCAATTTGGCATCACTCTGCTGTGATCAATGCCTGCTTATATTTCAAAGGAAGCATTATTTGATATCTCGAGTGTTGTACCGCGTCAAAGCAGAATTCAGTGCGTGTTTTTGGAGTACTCTTTGCTTCTTAAACCGTGTGTTAGGTACTGAGGAAAAAAATAATAATTAGGAATTCATAATTTCGCTCGATGATACTTATGATGACTTGAGTAAGCACTTTTTAGGACTGATTTTAAACATATTACTTGCATCTGAATAACAATAATTATTTAAATATTTAAAACACGACTGGCGTTAACAAAAGTGTACTTAAAATTATGTAAGAAATCAAACCAGTATAGGCCTTGAGTACTTTTAGTGAAATTTGTAAAGAAACTCACATACACACATGCACCCTGAAATCATTACACATGTCGTCGTGTGAAAATAGGAAGCTGTTTTTACTTTACGAGCTTTTACTTAATATATAAGTAAATAACAATACATTGTCCAAGCTCAGCTAAAACAACCTGGAAGCCTATTGAAACGCCATCCAATAATTTGCAGACGTGAGTCTAAAATAAATGATTTCAATTCAATTACAATTTGAAATGACATACTTTGAAACGTTTCCTATAATGTTGTGACAAATCGCGGATTCAATTTGAAATGAAATACTGAAGGGCGTGACGGCGTCGCACGTTTCCGTAGCTGGCAACGTTTAAATAGAATTGATAATTAGGTCATTACTTTTGTTTTAATGTCTTGTTATATTGCTGCTCAGTGGGCGTGTAAATGAGCCGCATAAAAGATTTATTAGTAAAGGTTAACTTAAATATTATGTTAAGTTTAACCCGATGAACACCGTAAAACCCAATGTCAACGCAGCCAGGGTTATATATTATCAAAGCGCTAGTGTTTTACACAGCGGGTCTACAATCTTATGCGTGTCCAGTACAACAAAACCTTGCGCATGCTGCTGAGGCTAACGACTCACTGTAGTGCGTCGGGTTTGTTTGCGGAGGCGCATACTGACTACCTTATTACCATAAAGCTAAATTCAGATGACCGCGCGGCGACGCGCGGTTGGCTCGGCGCACGGTTTAAGATTGTAACAAATCAAGGCCTCCACTTACCAAACGCGTGACGTGCGCGGCGCGCGTCGGGCGCGGTTGAGTTGAAATATTCACACCGCAAGCGGGCGGCGTAAAGCAACGCGGGGGTACGCGGCGGGCTAGCGCGGGCCCACCACGTCAACGAGCGTTAACAACGCGTGTGCAGCGCGGGCCCGCCGCGTTGGCGACGCGTTAGCAACGCGTGTGCGGCGCAGCAGCAGCGCGGGCCCGCGCGTCATATCTCTCTCTCTACCAACACATTTAATATGTATCTTACTATCTGTATCACGCTTGGCGACGCGCACGTCACGCGGCCGCGCTGCCGAGCTGTAACATTAACGCCGCGGGCCCGCACGGGCCCGCGTTTGGACCGCGTTTGATGTGTGTTTAGTGTAGATTCAATGGTTTACAACTTGCGCGGGTGCCACGCAGCACACGCGCCGCGCACGACACGCGTTCGGTGGGTGGAGGCCTTCAACGTTGTTGTGTTCTGAGAGAACTGGCAGGGCAACCCAAGTGTCTGCTTACTAATCGCAGCAACCTGTCTACAATGCCATAGTCACAGACACACGCTCAAGAAACATAACCCTCCTCTCCTTCGGCAGTCGGGTGATAACGCAATAACATAGTTATAATTCTTGACTATGATTTATTTTTCGTATTTGTGACTAACATTTTTAAAAAGCAGACCCCGGGCTCTTTTAGGGGCATTTCCATTTATTACTAGCATTCTACGGATCGCATTTGGTCTGAATGAATCGCTTTTTATTTTAATTTTTGTTAACACTTTAACTGCAAATAATCGCTACGCGCTACGGCGTAGCGCTACGAGCGTGGCTTAGCAGTGAATGAATTGAGCTACGCGATCATTCAGATCGTAGGTGCTTGCTTTTCATACACGTCTCGGACAATAATCAGTCTACATCTCCCCCTCTTGACTAAAGGGGGTTATCGGGGTCGCAATATTATGGTAGGGGCCGGGGCGCTCGCCTTAGCCTAGGGAAAGCGACAAACATATTTTTGCCCTAGGACGCGAAAACTGGCGGCGAGGCGGGGAGGGTTCAGTGCGTACAGCATGACATCCTGGAGTTCTCTGCATAAGAGTGAAGATGATGATGTTGCCTGGTGGCCGTGGAGTTTAAGTGGATATAATCACCGCATTATCCAGGCATCACGCGGTGATTGGGTAAACCAGGTATGGTTTGCAGGTTTTCCATAGGAAAAAAATAAAATAAAAAAGGTATTTGCTCTAGATACCCGCTTTTATAAAGACTCATGGAAACCCGTTTTAAATTATTAATTACATACACCATTAACAAGGCATAACAGTGCTCCTAAAACAATGGTAAGGTCTCATTATAATAAAACAGTTTTCATGTTTATTTCAAGCTTATAACTCGGAGATAACTTCGGGAAAGAGCTACTGAAATGGCAGAAATAATTCAAGAAAAACGTATTTTTTAGAAAAAGGAAGGAAAAGGGTTTGCTGGTAATCGATGTGTACAGTACGTTAGAGATATATGTATTTCAACTTTTTTATTTTATTCCACTAAACAAAAAGTGTTTGTACAATAATTAAAGAATTATTCATTTCTAAATGCTTTTGATGTAAATGTACGAATCAAATCAATATATATGTTAAAAAAACTAATTAAATGTAACTCGTTTCAGTATTACAATATACCCAGAAAGTACCTAATTTAAGAAAATTGCAGTGCTCTAGAAAGGTATTATGTATTCCACCTAGTAATTATTATTTTTGACATCCATTGTATAATGAACGATATTATAGCAACAAACATTGAATTGAATTGAATAAAAAAAGTTATTAAATAGAATAAGCCCCGTTGTTGGCTCAATAAAGTCTGTGTTCCTAGACGACAATCCATACTAATATTATAAATGAGAAAGTGTATGTGTGTGTTTGTTTTGTTTGTTTTTTGTTTGTTTGCCCGTCTTTCACGGCAAAACGGAGCGACAAATGGACGTGATAGTTTAAGTGGAGATCGTTGAAGGGATGGAGAGTGACAAAGGAAAGTTTTATCCCCGAAATCATCCCCTCAGGGGGTAAAATGAAGGGGGGAAGTTTGTATGGAGCTGCGATAGAAACGAGTTCCACGCGGACGGTGTCACGGGCAGAAGCTAGTATAATATGTGTATTTTAAAGATAAAACCCGTTCCGTCCGTCCGTTATTATTGTATGTAAGTTAGTCTTTAAGGTGTTTGTTACATGGCCTAAACGCCTGATGATTAATGTGAAGCTGAAAATAATTTTATGCTTTGTTAAATATTAAGTAAAGTCTATTTGTTCGTGTGTTAAAAATAATGTTGACAAAATTCGAATACTAAATTAATCATTTTTGCATTTTAGGATGCACTGAACTAGTCAAGTAAAAGGATAATAATTGTTCAATGACAAACCAACTGACTTAAGTATTTTGCTTAACGTAATCATCATCATCATCTTGATCATCATCATGACCATCATGACCATCATGTTGATGATCATCATCATCTTGATCTTCATCATGACCATCATGTTGATGACCATCATGGTGGTCATCATTATCGTCATCATCATCATATCAGCCGAAGCACGTCCATAGAGCGTGGACATAGGTCTCCCCCAACGAGTGCCAAGGTGACCGGTATTGTGCTACCCGCATTCAGCGGAGTCCCGCGTCTTTACCAGGTCATCAGTCCACATTGTCGGGGGTATACCCACGCTGTGTCTTCCGGTACGTGGTCGCCAATCGAGAACCTTTCCACACCAACGGCCATCGGTTTTACGTACAAACAGATAAGAAGCTGTATTGTTCGAACTTCGAAGTACTCATTCTGGTCCTTGCAGGAAAACATGACAAAAAAAAACATTTAATTTACCCCGGGGTTCTTTATCCTCGTCGTAAAATGACTACAATTATTCGCCATTATTCACGACTCAGTATTTTTTGTCTCCAAATTCCTCTAAATTCACGAGTTACGTTAATGCAGAATAAGCTACCAAAATAACCTTGTTAATTAGAGATGCCAAAGGAAGGAGATTAAACGAACGACACGGTGTAGAGGAAATTTTGTTTCGTATTATTTTCTAGCGGTCGGGCGAAATGTACTATGCAATGACGGAGTGCTTTTGTTTTTTTCTGAGTTCATTGCCTCTGTTGAGCTTAGTTACATATAAAAAACAATGAGATGCATAGATTAGTTGGGGGTTTGCGCTTTTATACAATTTCAGATTGTTTCTTCTACATTGCTATTTTGTAGCATAATGCTTGCTCGTAAACGCTGCTTTTACTGTTGTTGTCGTTTCTCAACTCAGATTTTCTTATTGTGCTCAGGAATATAGAACGTCGGAGGGTCCGCTCGGAAGCCTGGGTTTGCCGCTGACCAAGCCTAAATGTCCAAATGCCGGAAGTACGCATTTTTCACCAATGAATATGAATTCGTGGCACTTGCGATGGAGAATTTGGGCCCTTGGTCATCCGGGATCAAAAAAATATATGAAAGACTTATGCCCTTGCCAGACAAAGAATGAATTACTTTGGTAACGGCTATCCGCATAATATTTACAAATAATAAACAGAACTCAAATTTAATAACACTTCTCTATTCTACAGATTTAAATCTTACAAAATTAACTTGTAATTTCCTAGTGTCATCATCATCAATTTAACTACCATCTAAATCTATGGAATTTGCTAACTATGTAAACAAACCGTCATACTGAAATTGACATTAAATGTCAATTTCAATACATTGTTTGTTTACATAGTTAGCAAATTCCATAAAGTTACAGTTTATCATGATTATCATCACATCAATGGCTAAACTTAACATCACATTAGTTTTAGAGACTTGTTCGTTATGTCTCATATATTGAATTCCACAATGTTAGTTTACAGGGTATTAGGCAAACATAAGTTTTACTTGCTAAGTAATTAGTCTTCAGATTCTAAGCTCGAATTATTTACTCCACCAATAAAACCTAATACAACGATATCTTAAAATCATAAAAAATATCCATCCCGTATCTATTTATATGAATCCTGTAAACCACAACAAACATTGGGAGTGTAATTGCACTTCGAAGCAACATGAGCCGTTTTATGATTTACAATTGTCTAGTTAGCTAGAAATTGGTCCCCATACAGCCACAACACAGAACTACCCCAAATTTAGAGCAATTAATATAAATTACTTAGATTTACAATCCCCTTGGGAGCTAAATCGTCGTTATTTCCTTTTGTAAAACATAAAGGCTGGTTACTGTTGGGGTTTTCTACATCAATTTTAATGACTCCGCCTCTAATTGAGTTCAGGGTTCAATATACAGACATACTCCTCTTAAGTAGACATCGCATACCTACCGACCTAAACATTTTGTATGAGCACCGAGCGTGTCGGGGTGAAGAACGTGACGTCAGTGGGATAATTTAGTAGTGGACATAAACGTGGATGTAGCATCATCACCTGCTAGTCGTTTACGTCCCGTTTTAAACATTCTGTTTCGAGTGTGGGAGGTACAAGATAGAGGTGATACACCCGACAGTAGATTTATTCTGCGATTTACACTGGGCAAAGTCCACTGAGTCCACACGTACTAACACTAATACTGACTCTGTACACACAAGTTTATTGAGTCCGCGCCTGCCCTAGAACTGACATAGTTACCTGAGTCAGTATTTGTGTGTTTCTAGACTTTACTGTTACTTTGCATTGAATCACTTCAGTATTCACCTCTTGCTTCCACTGTTCTGCTTGGTTACCTATCTGAATCACTAAATTTTTTTGCCCTATTTTCATTTCGGCATTTACTGTTCGACCAACTTCGTTTGCGTTTTTTTTCGTTTGCCCGACACTTTAGTTCGCGACGTTTACGGCTGGCCATTTTATGGTTTAGCTTTTGTAATTGTTTGACAAATCCATGATTCCCAATTATTGGTATACCCGCAATATCGGTATACCGACGTAACGATTCGGTTGATAATCTGTTCGTATTTTATCAAATCGGCTGCATACGCATACGCATACGGCATACGGAGCACACAATATGTTACTAATTTATATGTTTGTTTATGAAAATGGTTGTTACCTTATGCATTTTCAATATTAAAAACATTAGCAAAAATTTTAAAATTAAACTCATGTTATCCTCCGAAAGCTGTATTTATGGTAAATAACGTATAAATATGTCAGCGGGCGATTGTAATATTCGCCAGATCACGAAATTCCGAGGCATATCACATACGTAAATGAAAAAAAAAGGAGTACGGACTGATAATCTCCAGCGAGTCGACGCCACCCCGCTGCGCGGGGTGTCTATTTATGGTCTGAGGGGCAGAAGTGAACCCTAACCTAACTGACCTAAGATAGAGTTCGCTTATGACAAGTCACTTTGTTCGCCCTGATTATTGGCTCCCAACAAACACGGCCGCCATCGCATACGCAGCGCCACCAGTGGCCAAGAAAGAAACTACTTTTCGATGTGCCTGATATGGCTAGGAATATCGACGAATGCGTTGTTCTCAACGATCTGCCGTATTGTTTATCAGGCACATCGTGATAAGCCTGGCCAACTTTTAGGCATATCATGAAATGGCGGCGTTTCAAGTTATTTCTTCCGGCCTGACCCAAACTTATACAGTACATATGTAAGCATCAGGTAGTAAGATAAGATAAGATAAGATAAGGCGGCTCGCGCGCCGTAGGGTCGCAGTTCACCTGACACTCCTCCTCATTTCGTCGTACCTACACCGACCTGCCTTAGAGTCTCAGTAAAACTACTTTCGAATTTCCCTCAAAACGAACATTTGGCTAAACGTATGAAATGCGGAAAGTAATGCTGGATAAGTAAAAATTTGGCTGTGAAACAAAAGTTGTAACAAGCCAAAGCCCAAATGACTGTAGCGGTAAAAGTTTTTCGGACAACTGAAACATTTGGATAACATCAAATGGTAAATGAAAAAAGTAATGAATTGTATATTCGGAGAACTCATAATAATACGAAAAGTTTTCGGACAAATGATATTCGGTTAATAAATTTTAGTGATTGCGATAGGTTACCGTTCTGCTTCTTCCGGTACTCACTCCAATACCACTCACTTATTTAATTATTTCATTCCGAGAACTCCTCTCTCAAGACCCCAATCTCAAGACTCCACTTCGATAACTCCTCTCTCAAGACTGACTTATACCGCGAACCAGGTCCCTTTTACTCCTCTCCGAAGACCGTAATTAAGATCTTCTTTTCGATCTTCATTTCATTACTTATTTGTTTGGAGTAGCATCGTCCTTTGCCCACGTTTCTCGAATATTCCTAGCCCATACATTTATCCCTTTAGTTTCCTTTCGTCCCTATTCCCAACTCGTAAATGTCTCAACTCGTTCACTTTCCCAACTCTTCACTGTCTGAACTCGTCCACTATCTCAACTTGTCCATTTTCTCAACTCGTAATTTTTCCCAACTCGTCATTATCTCAGTTCATTCACCTTTTTTTCGCAGTAAGTTTTGCCCGGACAAGGTTTTATTTTAATAAAAAGATTATGAAGACAACCGGCAGTGAAGAGGCAGCCTTAAGGTCGAGTTAGGAATGTAGACAATACAAGAAGCGGACGATTTGGGAATGTTGACAGGATACGAAGAGGATGATTTAGGAATGCTGACAGGATAGGAAGTGGACAATTTGAGAATGTTGACAGGATAGGAAGTGGACGATTTGAGAATGTTGACGAATAGAGGGTGGACGATTTGGGAATCGAATGTGGACGAAATGGGATTTTGGGCGAGCTGGGATGTTGTCAAAATGGGAATAGGGACGAAATGACCCTAAAGGCATATATAAAATGTTCTATTTTTTTCTTTCTCTAGAACATTCCATGCTACTCGGCGTTTCGAAAATGTATAAGAATTTAAAACATCGTACAAAAAGTGAATGTCGGTCGCTAGTCTTGATCCTGGGTACATCGACTCTTATCCTTGCCGTCTGTACCCCTAGGCTACCGATGCGATGTCTTATGACAACAAGATGAATTTTGAAATACCTTGACGGCGTGTCAGTATGGCAATGAAACTGTCAGTGACCTTGACGTCGTAACAATACATACATTAAACTGTGATACGTTTTTTCAATCATTAATTTGTAACATCGTTTTTTTGTTTGTTTAATTTTCAAATGTTATTCTAAGATGTCGTATCCAAGAATCCACCAAAATTTCCATCGGGAAGTAAATATATAAAAATAAATGACACATCCATTATGTTTTTTGTGTGATTTATTTATTATTCTTGTAGTGCTCCTGTAAATTAACAAAAACAAAAATTAAAATATAGCTATTAATATTTTTCCTCTTTTTTCAGGCGTTGGTAAATATCGTTTTTTTTTATGACTAATATTTTGGTGGATTTTGAGTCTACGTAATTACTAAAATGATAATAATATATCAGTTACACACAAAAAAGCTGTTGTTATGTATTATTTCCAAATATCCATTTTTTCCCATACTAATGAAAATAAAGGCTGGCCGGCACGGCCACCGCTCCGCGCGTCTTTTGTTAATGTAAAGGTACGGATTATTCTTCTTACTTTACATATATTCTTTTTGTGAATACGCTTTTCAAAAAATACTTAACGCACTTATTGTTACCTATATCACGTGTATATCGTTTCTTTTGAATATTCTGTGCTATTTGCAGAATAAATAATTGATTTTTATTTTTGAGTTGACTATCTTGAGGGTGTCATTTTTACGTCAGCGGCCTGGGCGCCGAACAGGTACCTAACAAATCTGATTTAAAGATTTTATACATGTGTAGATATGTATGTTAGTAATTTACTGACATACCAAATTAATTTTTTTCTCAATTAAACGCACTGACACGTATCATTTTGTATGCATTAGAAAGAGTTTTAATCAGTAGATAAACATTTATCAACGTTTAACCATTCACTATCAATTCCCAATCCAAACGCGAGCTTCACATTTTTCTTATCTTCACCTTCAGGTAGATGCGGGGCGGGATGAAAAGTGACCCATTTCTGTCAATGTACGGTCCGCAAAAGTGTCGCACACTCAGTCAGTCTTACAGCGCGGCAGTTACAAATTGCGTTACCGGGGGATAAAACCTGTTTTTGCGCATGCCAGTTCTTGTCGTGAAAAATTCGCGCCATCTTGGACGATTTAGACTGTTCTGAAATGAAGACGTGTCTCGTGAAAAGGTCTAAGTGTGACTTGAATTTTGACTAGACGTTTTTTTGGAATAAAGTATAATTTACAATGCATAGATAGGAATATAAATTTTGATCTGCCAGGTGTGATGACAATACAAATCATGAAAATAAAATGTCCACGTCGTCGTTAAGATAATTTATAACATCTTATCAACATAAAGCGCAAAGGTTCTGTAGGAATAGTTTTAAGAATATTGCCTCAATAATGTTACAACGTTGCATTATTACTAAAAAGGAAAACATATTATAAATCACGTATAAGTATATCTGCATTTCCTAAAAATACAGACAGAAAATACATGTAATTAAATTGCTTCAAATCGTTCTAGCACTAAATTTCAGCATAATAATAAGGGTTCGCAGTAATAAAAGTAGTTTCAACAGTTAAGTAATAGGACTACACTATGTCTCAGTAATCTCTTAAGGTCAATAGGACCCTAAAACAAGAACCAAAGGATTTATTAGCAAGTATCGGAGTGTTATTGTGACCTTTCTAAGTCCCTGGGTCACCTTGCTCACGCAATCGGAGAGAAATATTAAGCGGTGTACTAACACGACCAACAGAGTCGCACGCTCATTCGCTGGGCAGACATGCATAGATTTAGTTATGAATATTGTGTCACAGACTCATCAGACATCAGACAATTTATATCAGACGTAAAATGCAAGTGGCTGAAATAGGTTTGCAAATGTTGATGAGCGAATAGAGCGTGTGAACTAAAGCCTTGTAATCAACATCATCATATTAATCATATCAGCTGAAAGTCCTCTGCTGTATCTCCAGCTGTTTTCCTCAAACAGAACAGAGAGCGCCTTGTAATAATGAATCTTAATTTAACTATTTATTATTACTCAGTAACATTAGAATGAAATACACGACAAGTCGATTAAATTGAAAATTATGACGATGATTAATCAAGTAATCTTCAAGTACCAAAACCTTTTAATGGAAATATGAGCAATCGGATCGGCTTTGCTTTCAAACACCTGTGATCTGAAATATTCTTCGTTTTACCGCCCTTGTTTAGTAACGTTCTATTACGCATCTGTTTCGGCTGTTATTGAAGAGCTCTTTAGCTTCACTACAACGCCATAGGGAGGCGTGCAGCGATATCTAACAGCAGATTTAGGCTTCTTAACGGCACCAACGTCTCAAATTATATTGAGAAATCGTCAGTAACGATGTGCTACTCTATACTAAAATAATTTTGTTTTTAAGCAGTAACGCTGCTAACGAAAATTGTAAATTTCAAATCAATCATTTTTTTTTCGTTAGCAGCGTTTCTGCTTAAAACCAAAATTAATTCAAAGTACATAATGTTTAATATACCCATCTGTTTTCGATTTTACGTTAATGCGTTTTTGCAATCAACATAATATATGTCTCACGCAGCGTGGGTAGATCCCCACAGGGTAGATTTATGATCTGGTTAAGGTCGCGAGAGCCCTGTATGCGGGTTTTTATTATTTATTTTATGTGATAGGAGGCAAACGAGCAGATCACCTGATGGTAAGCGATTACCGCCGCCCATGGACATCCGCAACACCAGAGGTGTTGTGAGTGCGTTGCCGGCCTTTAAGATGGGTGTACGCTCTTTTCTTGAAGGTTTGAAGGGCGTATCGGTCCGGAAATACCGTAGGTGACAATCCATTCCACAGATTAGCTGTGCGAGACAGGAAGTTTCTGGAGAAGCGCACAGATGAGGACTGCCAACCATCTAAGTGGTGAGGATGGTAATGTTGTCGCGTTGGATGATGGCGAAAAGAGGCGGTAGGGATTAATCCGAACAATTCCTCGGAGCACTCCCCGTTATACATGCGCTAGAAAATGCAGAGCGAGGCCACATCTCTACGCAGCGCCAAGGAGTCAAGCCGATTCGAAATATGCTGCCAGTCGACAATTCGAGTTGCTCGCCGTTGGATGCGATCCAGAGGGAGAAGCTGGTATTGGGTGGCGCAGGACCGACCTCAGAAATCTTGTATACAGCTGCAGGTCGGACACGTAACGCATTGCAGGCGCATCAGGTAGATCTAAATGTCACTTTTTATATGGAAAAATGACAGTTGGATCTAATTAACGCGCGTTCAAAACGTTACGTGATTACCCCCCTGGTAACAAAAATGGTGGTGATCGGTTAAATGCGTTATTTCGTATGGCATTGTGATAAGAAATATGTAGGTCAAAAAAATCGATACAGTTGATGAATTACCATTGTAGTTTCCTTGATCCTGATTATTAATATTTTGTGTACACTAAAGCTCAACTATCTAAAATGGTTTACACAATCATTATTATTATGGTTGTGCTCTGTGAGAACAGGAACTTGAGTCTATTTTATTTAAAATTTAATGAAAATCTTAATACCAAATCAACAAAAAAATCTTCATATCACAATTTTACACGAGAATCAGTGGAAAAATGCGACCTGTAGGAGAGATCAGCCGGACAAGGGGACAGCGGGACAGAAGGACTGGTCATAGGAAATAAATTTTGGTCAAGCTAGAAAAGAGAACTTCATTCCCTACTCACCTGTTTAATAAATGGCATAGCTTTTAAATAAGTTCCCGTACACTCCGAAACCAACGCGCTATTCAAAGGTGATAAACTATGAAAGGATTAAAGTGTTCAAAGACAGGCCGCTATTGAAATCGTTTTGGCTGTCGGTACCCGCGTCGCTGTGTCAACTCATCTCATAGCAAATATGTACCAGTCGAAAGGGCTCCTTCAGCGCCTATGAAGGCTTGTACCCTTTACCCAAATCCACTTTAGAGGTTTCTTTTAAAACTCCTTTCATACGATGTATCCTTTAGGTTTGGTTCGGTAAGTAGCTATTTACTGTGTTCGATGTCCTTTGCATTACCTGATATGAATAGTCAAATTAGTTTGGGTAGGTTGTACGTCAGATTTTAGGATATTATATTATCGCGATTTGCAATACTTCTTTGAAGTCCTGGGGAATCTGCCTCTGGCACCGAGTCGAGTTCTCAAACAATAAGTAAAACTGACATTATTTTATATTTAATTCTGAAAATTATCTTTAAAAGACATACTTAACTTATGTATGTATCTCCCAAGTAACAGAGCATAGCAGTATAACGGCCGAGTTACAGCATTTCTGTATCGATTTCGCATTTTGAGTTAGTTCTATAGTCGCATTATAAACGTTTATACGGCTGTTGTAGTGCTCATTTGGGCACAAATTTTACTGCTTTAGATCCTAAAAAGGTTCATAATAGTTGTTTAATCGCATTACACGCGCATTATATAAGCATTATTCTGGTCAAAAAAAGTGTCAATCGCATTAAAGAAGCATTATTATGGTCAATGAAGATGCCAATGACATTACAAAAGCATTAGGCCGGCAATATTATTGATAATGAACATGCTAAATGCATTACAAAAGCATTAGACTAGAATTAGAATGTACCAAAAGAATTATAAATGTTCACAGAACTTAAACAACCCCTTCATCAGTGCCAACATTACAACGATCGAATACATTAATTGTCTCGCAATAATATAATATATGGATGCGTGAGTGTTCAAAACTGACAGCAGTGAGTGTTTGCAATATTTATGATAGTAGGTAACTTTTTAGTTATTTCATGCCTTCAAATATTACTGCGCAATGTAGTTTACTATAAATGTCTATATATGTTTCATTCAATATTTTCGCGCGCCTTCGATATTTTGTGGTTCTGATATAAAATGTTATATAAAGATATCTGTGAAATAACCGGAAAAAAATGTTTGTTCCTAGTATACGACGAACTTTGCATTATTGACCTAATAGTTTTCGTTGGGCAGTATTAAACTAAGTTATATAATTATTATACAGGTATATTACTTTTATAAATAGGTCCTCATGATAATATTTTTTGGTTATAATATTAAACAAAATGGTGTCGGGCTATAGCAGCCCGGTGAGACTTTAAAAAGGCTAATTAATGCCGCTAGCACTAGAAATACTCACATGTGAACGATTATTAAGCCAGAGGCCAGAGAGAAGACTTTTGATGAACCACTGTAGTGCCATTGTCTTTAAAGTAGTTATATATGGATTCACCGGTATACCACTAGACTTGATGTGGACTGAAATAGTGCCAGTAATTGATCGCAATTTTGGGGATCCTTGAGCAAAACAATAACACCCATTTCAGAATTTTTGTACAGTTTGAATCCGTTTGCCTATGAATAAAAAGGCTTTCTGATTACATAACTATTCCTGCGCATATTATTGCGCGTGTGCTTTTTCCCAATCTTGCGGACACATCGTTTTACGAATACTGTAAAATAAATGTTTATACAGCTTTAAGCATTACACGTACTCACGTGTATTTGATTAAAGTGCTGTTAGCTGTAAAACAGAACTCGGTTGATCTTTAAAAATGCAAGCATTACATTGATCCACGTTTATACTGTTCAGAAGTCCTAGGCTTTTACTTACAACTTAAAAGTGCGTATACACAGCTAATGGCACTTAAAACAGCTCAAAGCTGTATAACAGATTTACGGTGCATTATAATGGTAAAATTTTATGCCATTAAGCAGCATTAGGCATTATCCTACTACTTAAAAATGCTATAGTAGCTATAGTAGACCCTAAGGCATAAAAAACAGCTGAAGGCTGTATAGCGGATTTGCGTGGCATTATAATGGTTCATGTTAATGCTATTAAATAGCATTAAGCATTTATTTACTACTTAAAAATGCTATTGTAGATCCAATGGCACTAAAAACAGCTGAAAGCTGTACAACTGCGTTGTGGTATGCTGCAGTAAAACTAAAGACTTTATAAAAGCATTTTGATATGCCATTATCTAACCGTTATACAGTGTAAAGCACCATAATGGTTTTCAAATGCCAATATAAAGCGTCAAGATGCTCGGTGAACTTATATAACAGTTTATACGGACCTTCAGTTCTACATAAGTTTACTATTCGTGTGATAAAATGCTTTCTGTGTTACTTGGGGCTATAAGGCTTTATTGTATATAAAACAGATGGAACACATCACCTAGGTACAAAGGAAAAAACATAATTGTGCCACTTTTGTACCACACTGCCACAATGACCTTATGTAGAACCATAAAATCATATTTTATTAAAATTATGACTATTAATAGTTCTTACGTACTAATTGTGTAGTAATGTTTATTCACAAGTGCATACTTTAATTTAAACAGCACAATCAATCGTTTTCGCCCAGAATAAGTTGCCTATTCTCATCCCAAGTTTAATCTTAGTGAGTGCTAAAAGAATCACGTCCTTAATACAACTACCTAAGCCCGTAACAATACTTTCATAAAACTAATACAATACTTTGTTCTGAAGTAAACACTTCTGAGAATATGAGCGTCGCGGCGTAATGTGAGAAAGTTATTAACTAGTTTCCCGTAGAGTGGCAGTGGAGCCAATGAGCCGTAGAAAAGGTAAATAAGAAACAAGTATCAAGGAAAAAAATAGGATACGTTTAGTTAACTTCTTAATACGTTCACTGCCAAGAACCGCTACGCGCTACGCTCGTAGCTGATCCCGTGGTCTTTCTCGTAGGGTATGTAGCGGAAAGCGACTACGGCGTTCGCGCCCGCTTGGCGGGGTCCTGTCAGTTAAAGTATTAATATCGTGTTATAGAAGTGTTGTAGTTGTGCGTGTTACGATGATATATTTATATACTTTTAGTATAATTATTGAACGAGCCAGCGAAACGAACGATTTTTCCGTTTCAGTTGGGGCAAAAAAATCTTTTGTATGTCCGGCGCTTCAGCTGTTCTTGTTAGGTCGCATTCCTAACTTAATTTCATAAAATTGTGAGCAAGTTGCATTGTTAGTTTTTTTTTCGATCCGAGTTTTTTTTTTTTATCTGGCAGACCCCCGAGGTCCACCAGCTCACAGAAATACTATTAGTACAATAACAACATATACATACACAACCACGAATAACCTCGCACAATGCAAGGTTCCGTAACAAAATATTGTAGGGTCGTTATGCCGGTTATGCGACCGGCTTCAGTTAGCGACCACCCGGACAAAACTTCATTAGTTAAAGTTAATCACCTTTGAACCTATTTTGTGTAAAATAGTTTTCCTTGTACCGAAGGATAAGCTCTGTTTCCATGACTTATTTTAAATTTTTGATTCCACGGTAGGGAAGTTAAACTCATTTTTGTCTTTTGAATGGATTACTTCCGACTATAATTCATATAGCACGTAGAACCGATGGCCGTTGGGGCGGAAAGGTTCTCGAGTGGCGACCACGTACCGGAAGGCGCAGCGTGGGTAGGCCCCCGACAAAGTGGACTGATGACCTGGTAAAGGTTGCGGGAGTCCGCTGGATGCGGGTGGCGCGGGATCGGTCACTTTGGCACTCTTTGGGGAGGCCTATGTCCAGCAGTGGACGTCTTTCGGCTGATATGATGATGATGATGATGATGATATTTCATTAATGAACGTATCTGATCTACTAATTAATTTCAATGGAGAGAGATTGCTCAGGTATATTTTGACCTGCGTCTTCTTTCCTTTCAGTAATATGAAGATACTGTCCCTATTTTTGTTTGGTAATTTACAGCACTTACAAATACACTTATATTTTTAAATTAAAGCATTTGGCTACGGAATCCTAAAAAGCTAACAACTTAATTAAAGATTTTCTTTACCAGGTTGTAGGTATCATTAATGGTATGCTGAATTATTACAAAAACTAAATCAAATATTCTGATTCTACATTTTCAATTAGATATATGGCCATTTTAAAATTGATGTTTAATAAAATCCAAAGTATAATAGTTAACCTTATAAACATAATATTTCAATCTAATATTTGCATCACTGGCAACATTATAATGATGCCTTAGCAGAGATATTTATTTATTTCCAAGAAACTCCCAGCTCACCCGATTCTCAGAAATGGTCCGAAGGCGAGCAATAAGGAAGATATTTATGCCGGTCTTTTTAATGACAAACTTCTAAGTGATCAGATTCCATCCCTCTTACTTACGTAACTTAGTTACTTGGACTGAAGTTAACGAACCGTTTCGTTCTTGCTCCGGGATTTCATAAAATCAGTTGTATGGACGAAGTTACTCCATACCTTAGATATCTCATGTGGTATCTCCTATTTTCAAACTAATCCTCTTATTGGATGGGTTTGACCCAGATTAAGTCGTGTCAGCTAGTTGACAGAGCCGATTGCGTTGTAATCTATATGTAACCTAAGGTTATTGGGAGCGTTGGGTAGCTTTGATTGAATCCTTAACAGCAACGTATTTATGATGGAACAGGTTATCACAGATTTATAAGACGACAATGTATACGAGTGTCACCTTATTACAAAGGAAGAAAAAGTGAAAATGAAGGGTCCGCGGAAAGAACATGTCTAGTCACTTTGACAACATTTCGAGATATTGCGCTTTTTAAGTTTAGAATGATTCGATTAACCATACTATCTTCGCGATTAGATGCTTTTCAAGTGCAAAAAACTGGTTTTATATTGATGCTTACAATTATAGCAGATGGTGAAGGTTGTTGAGAGCTCTAGATTTTGAGATTAAAATCTAATTTTTCAGTCATTTTTTCCCGTGGACCCTTCAAATATAAGGTATACGTATATAATAATAATCATCATCATCATCATCATCAGCCTATATACGTCCCACTGCTGCGCCCAGGCCTCCCACGCTGGCCCACTGCGGATTGGGGACTTCACATACACCTTTGAATTTCTTCGCAGTTTTCGATGTTTTTCCTTCACCGAAAAGCTAACGGTAAATATGAAATCATATTCCGTACATAAGTATATAATGCTAGTGGATAATCAGCTTAACAAGACCACACAATAATAGAATTCGTTGTGCATTCGTGAGTGCAAGACATCGGGATCCCCCTTACATACAGAGTGAACCAAAAATGGTTGTGGACCGATCAAGGGTAAAACAGGTGTCGTGTTCTGATAAGAAAAAAACTGAGAGAAAAACTACAATTACTATGGAGCGTTGGCGACCTGCTTGCTCCATATTTATGTAAAAAAAATCCCGTCGAGAAATATTATTTTAGCTTTTTTTTTCTTACACGATACCTGTTATGCCTTTTATCGGTTCACTCGCCACTTTTGACACACTCTGTATGTATATTATGAACAGTGGTGTAGTAATTAAAATATTATGACATCAACTACGGACACCGGGCAGATTCAATACCCAGTAGTGTAATTTCCAGGAGTGAGTTGTATGAAACAGAATCACGAGACACGTAACGATGTCACAAAATCTTTCAATTAACTAAAAGTAGCCATTAGGAGTAATTGCTAATCAGTGATAATGGATGTCCCAGTTGCGTTTTCTGCTATATCACTGGCGGGTAATTTTGCAATTATTTCGCTCACCTAGCTGCCAATGTGATTATTGAACATTATATATAATATATATATATATATATCCGCGCATATACATAGTCCAGTCCCATTTTTAGACCCCGACGCAAAAAGATGGGTGTTATAAGTTTTACGTGTCTCTGTAAAACTCTGTATGTGTGTCTGCCAGTGGCATCGTAGCTTATAAACGAATAGACTGATTACAATGCAGTTTTTTTTCCGAAACTGATGTGATCTTATTGGTTATTAGCTTATGTAATAGCTATAAAGTCTCTGGTATATATATTTTTGAAATGTTGTCTGTCTACATGTGGGTGAAGTCGACCGCACCCATAACACAAGCTTCATTGAGCTATTTCGTGAACTATATTTAATTATTATGACAAGCTGAGCTGAGGCAGGCGCGGGACACTCCGCGATTTACGTTCATCTCTACAAGTACATGCCGGTGCCCCAACGTTGGGGAACCGACATGTACTTGTAGCGATGAACGTCGACGTCGTCGTCGGCGACGGCAGAGGGCCACAAATCTTAAAGTTTTGGCTGAGAAAAAAGCGTCTTTTGTAAAGATCAAAGGAGTGTCCCTTCTGTACATCTATTCTGTGGCTGAGGCTAGTCTGATTTTGCCATATTTTATAAAAAAATGTGTTTTGAGAAAAGACAGGCTCGCCAATTCTACAGCTCAGGGTCCCTATTAAAATAAGGTTAGAACTGTTAACACGGTAAAAATCTAATTCGTTCTTAATACAATCTCAAAATTGCGCGTCACGTCTCAACTTCTCACAACCTTAAGCATGTGACGTCATCGCTCTCATGTTTGTATTATCAGGGCTATAAGCTATCAAATTTTCCTCTCCGAACGCCCGCGAATGCTTCTCCAAGGAGGCAATATCCTTAAGCTAAATTTCATGAGCCATTTATACTTCACGTATCACATTGCTCCGGGACGTTTATTCAACTCATTTTCCTTTTAAGTTGGCCTTCTGGATGAGATTCAGGTTACACATTGCGGTAATAGAGATCTATTTTGTGGGTTTTGGTAAGGGTAGCCACTCGCGCTTGCGTGGTCAGCTCGGTATTGGATTACCTCCTGAAAGGACGTTTTTGCCGACGGAACCTTTCATGGTCGGATATACATCGGTGTTGGGGGGCGAAGGAAAACAAAAGAAAGCATACGAGTATAAATGTGTGCATGCTCGCGGTTTTTAATCGTAAAATCCATCCTCTGAAAAATATATTTTATGTAAAATTATTCTTATTATGCTCACATATTTTGAGTTATAGTCCAGCTCCAAAAATATTGCATATTTGTATTATTTTAACTTGTTATGTGAGCTTTATTAATGAAAAAAAAAACGATAGCGGTGAAGGTGGTTCGATTTCCATAGAAAAGGTCTTCAGACATTCGCAGACAAACGGCCTGATATTTTAAGAAACTTATTTCTATCAAACATACATAAATTTGCTTTTCCCCCTTCCTAGAATAGACGTGTAGAAAAATTTGAGAAAAAAAAATTCACGTATCACGTCCTAAACTTCAAACAACCCAATTAACATTATACAAGATGATAGTTTTATCTCCATAAAATTCTATTCCATTTTGACTGTACCTACATTAAATAGAGGTGTAGTGTACTCAAAATGTATAATTACTCTAAATGAAAAAAGGCAAAAAATATGCCCAGTGACGAAAATATGTTTTAATATTGATTGTTAAAGAGACAAAATGCTCGGGGACTGTGACGTCACGATCCCCGAGCAGCATTGTAAGTGACAATCGCTTCATTTGAAGGTGCATTTTAAGGCCTCCACCCACCGGACGCGTGTCGTGCGCGGCGCGTGTGCTGCGCGGCACACGCGCAAGTTGTAAAGCATTGAAACTACAATTCAAACACACATCGAACGCGTTTCGAAGTCGGGCCCGCGCGGCACTAAAGATACAACTCGGCAGCGCGGCCGCGTGTCGTGCGCGCCGCGTGAGCTGCGCGGGCCCGCGCGGGCCTGCGCTGCTAAGTATGATAGAGATAGTAAGACACATTTTAAATGTGTTGGTAGTGAGAGAGATATGACGCGCGGGCCCGCGCGGCACACGCGCAGCACACGCGCAGCACACGCGCAGCACACGCGCAGCACACGCGCAGCACACGCGCAGCACACGCGCAGCACACGCGCAGCACACGCGCAGCACACGCGCAGCACACGCGCGGCACACGCGTCCGGTGGGTGGAGGCCTTTACGGAAAACGAACAGAATATGGGGTCCTTGTAAAACTTTGGACACTTGCGGTTATTTAATCCCCTGCTTTACTATTAACTCCAATTGACAATAGGTATTTTTAATCTTTTCTCAAAAAAAATACAACGTTCTTGGTAAATTTATTTGGTGTTTACACCCGTATTGATCATACGCGTTGCTATACGCCGCCCACTTCCGGTGTGAATATACCGCTTCATACGCGCCCGACACGCGCAGCACACGCGCAGCACACGCGCGGCACACGCGCGGCACACGCGTCCGGTGGGTGGAGGCCTTTACGGAAAACGAACAGAATATGGGGTCTGTCCAAACGATGGCATTCAAGTCAAATCATTCTAAGTCATTTTAGTAACCCAATAACTCAATAGATGTCGCTGTACCGTCCGCGCCGAGTTCTGCTTCGCGCTGTTAAGATTTTTCCTACAATCATGACCCTGCGCGGCACTAAGGTTTATTTTTGTACATGAATTGAATTATATTGGTTAACAATTAGTCGAGGTGTATCATTTTTTTGGGATCCGGTTATTCATTGGTCCTTTTCGAGTCGGATGATAGTTCGGCTTAGAGGATTCGACGAGTACTTCAGATCGACGTGTCAGCACGGTAGTGGCTTGCTACCTAAAGTGCTGTGGTTACTCCCGGAGCGACGTGACGTCAGCGGCGCATCGTGACGTCACCAAGTCTAACACCGAGTGACGTCAGCGGCGCATCGTGACGTCACCAAGTCTAACACCGAGTGACGTCAGCAGCGTGTCGTGACGTCAGGAGGTGTCATCGGCCGAGAGGAGCAGTCAAGCAGTGTGACGTCATCAAGTGACATCGGTAAAGAAGAGCAGCTAAGTGTGACGTACTGAAGTGTCAAACTGTGAGTACATTTGAGTTTCTATTACGTAGTGTAGTGCAGTGCAACTGTCAAAAAGACTTAGTAAATTTTATCGACTTTTGGACAGCAAAATTCATCAATCTCGGACTGAGTAAAAATTCATGAGTTTAATTTAGGGACTTAGAATAGTTTTAATAAAAGTGGAACGACGGGGAATCCACGCCCGTTTGCACCCAGAATTGTTTGAGTTCCAAACACTTAGAATTGGCTAAGTCCCAAGCACATGTGAATACCTTGAATTTTTTACAAGTCCTCGAAATCATCTATCGTCATGGAGTCTCGAATAAAAGTTCAACAAGATATGTATTTGCGCATTCAAAAAGCAAGATCGAACTTTAAGAAATCTCCAAAAGAACGAGTTAGTTCGGCGGATTACATTAGCACGCGACTAGAGACCTTGGAAGCATTATGGGTTCAGTTTGTTGCAACTCACACTCGCATTATACATGAGTCTGACTCAGCACAGCTTGATGCTAGCACATATATGAGTGAGGATGTGTATACAAATGCAGAAGAGCTGTTTGTAGATTACAAATCAGAGTTGAAGGCTGCGTTAAGGAAATTGAATGTCTCACGCAAATAGTCTCAGAACTTAGTTACTTCTTGAAATTACATTATAAGCCGTTTATTATTGTAACGGGGGTATTAAATAGTCTACATCTGAGTGAAAGGACACTGAATGGTACCTTAAATACCTACTGTAATAACTTTGCAAATTGTAGATTTTTACCTGTGAACGACTTGGACTACCCTAACGTAAAGTTTATACGTAAGTTGTGTTCTGAGATAAATTTCCTCATTGACTACAGGTTTTATTGCAATACACATCTTACCCTCAAGCATAGCGAAACAAGACCAAAAGTACGTGCTCTAAAATCAACTAATAAACACCACAAGAAGGGCACAATACCTTATTACTTTGAAAAGGTCAACGCCCTTGGTATAAATGAGATAAAAACCAAAACACCTAGAAACTACACTCAAAAAAACATTACAGACTATTTTTCTAGCTGCATAAAAGAAGGTACCCGGGCAACAAATAATAGTTGTTTTCGAAACTAATAATGATATTCTAACACTGGCACATCACTGTAACTCAATAAATAAATCTGACTCAACTTTAATACAAATTCCGCATAATAGTTACAAATACTTTAATATATTACTACAAAACATGCAAAGCTTAAAAAATAAGACCTATATACTGGAATCATTCCTAAGTAACAAAGACTACCAAGCGCTTTGTCTAACAGAGACATGGATATCAGATCAACAAAAAAACTTAATTCAAATTGAGGGTTACGCATTTGCGGCGGCTTACTACCGGCGTGAACACTTAGGTGGCGGAGTGGCTATTCTGCTGCAAGATGATATAGATTATATTGAGAGAACAGATATCGCTGATTTGTCTATTGAACTGATAGTAGAATGTTGCGCAATAGAAATACCACAATATAACCTCTGCATTATCAATATATATAGAACTGACAGGAATATAAATATATTTTTCGAAACCTTAGGTAAAATTCTGGAAAAAATTAAAATTAAACAACGGAAGATGCGTATAATAATAGCCGGAGACTTTAATATAAATGTAATGATAAAATCACCATCTACACAAACTCTTATAAATGAATTTCAAATGTATAACTTACGGCAAATAGTCAACGAACCAACAAGGGTAAATAATGTATCTTCTACGTGTATCGACCTTATATTTACAAACACATGGGAGTGTTCGGTAATTGTTAAGGATCATGGAATATCTGACCATAGTAGCGTCTTATTTAGATGTCAGGCTCAAAAATTACAAGTAAAAAACAAGGGACGCTATAGCTATAAACGTATTTTCAGTCAAAAAAACATGCAGAACTTTAGAGCTGACTTAAAAAACATAAATTGGAATGATTATATACTATCAATAAATGACATTAACAGGAATTTTAACAAGTTTCACAAAGTACTAAAAACATTGCTGAATAGGCATATTCCTGTAAGGCGAATAAGAATAAAAAATAAAATAAATAAACAAACATGGCTTACTATTGGCCTAAAAACGGCATGCAGGAACAAAAGATTCCTTAGGATTGCAAGAAATCATACCAAAAACAAAAAATTCATTTCATATTTCAAAATTTACGAAAAAATATTAAAAAAGTGTGTAATTAAATCAAAGAAAATAAACTTTATAAACCAGATGCAACAATCAAACAATAAAATAAAAACGATGTGGAATATTATAAAGAACACCACGGGTCGTCATAAAGTCACGAAACACGATAATCTGAGTTTAAAAATTGGAGATCTTATTGTAGAATCGCCCGAACAGGTAGCGAACACTCTCAATGAACACTTTGCGTCAGTGGGTGAGTCACCGTTGCCCGGCAACGCTTGCGCGCCAGCGCAGGTGACCGGTCGGTCCGTGATTACACCTACTATTAACTCCATAATAATTAGCGAGGTAACCGATAGCGAAATTACTAAATTAATACACCAGACAAAGACTAAAACAAGTTTCGGTATAGATGAAATTCCCTCAATATTGATAAAAACATGTAGTACTGAACTCACAACGCCAATAAAACTGCTTATAAACCAATCATTTAGAGAGGGGGTATTCCCTGAGTCGCTTAAAGTATCCAAAATTAAACCTATTTTAAAACCTAGCGGGAATGCTAAAGACCCAAACCAATATAGACCCATTGCACTCCTTCCCGCCATTTCTAAGCTATTTGAGAAAGCAATGACAAATCGAGTGTATAATTTCTTCGAAAAATTTAACATTTTGGATAAAAATCAATTTGGTTTCAGAAAGCAACATTCTACGACACTTGCGGTTTACCACTACATTCAAGAAATCCTTAACCAGCTAAATTCCAAGAAATATGGCGTAGGGTTACTCCTGGACATGTCCAAAGCGTATGACAGGGTGTCTCATAATATCCTACTCCATAAATTGTATGGCATGGGTATTCGCGGGCACGCTTATCAGTGGTTTAAATCATACCTTCAAAATCGTAAGCAGTATGTACACATTGATCGGCTTGACAAAAAGACGGGAGAAATTAAAGAAATAAGCTCGGAAATGCGTACCACTACATGTTCAATTCCCCAGGGAAGTGTAGCAGGGTGTATTCTTTTCCTTGCATACATCAACGATTTGCCGAAAATCACAGACTCAACTTGCATAATGTTTGCGGATGATGTTTCTATACTTTTAAATTGTAGCAATAGCGCGGAATGCTCTGAACGCTTACGGCAAATATCCATAACTATTACTAAGTGGCTCGCTGAACATAATTTAGAAATCAACCTTAAAAAAACCAAAATAATCCAATTCAAATCCATACAAAAGAAACCTTTAGAAATTACACTAAAAATAAATACAGATAGAATCGAAGAAGTAAACGATTTTAAATTGTTAGGCATAAAAATAGATTCGAGTCTAAACTGGAAATCGCATGTACAAAATATCAAGTCAAAATTATCTAGTTTCGTGTACGCTCTAAGTATCCTTAAAATAAATACTAACTTACAAACCGCTTTGTCAGCTTACTTTGCTTTTGCACACTCATGGCTCCAGTATGGTGTGATACTTTGGGGGGCGAGTACCGACGCCGACCAACTCTTTGTGATGCAGAAGAAGTGTATCCGCATCCTATCAAATACTAGAGTCCCAGATAGCTGCCGTCCACATTATACCCAGCTAAGAATTCTCACGTTACCCTCACTGTACATTTTGGAAGCAGCACTTTTTGTCAGGAACAATCCGCACTTATTTACGAAAAGGGTAGTCAAATCGCAAAGACGGAAAAACTATAATAAATTAGAATTACCAGCTACTAAATTAGCTATGTACAAAAATGGACCTTATTATCGATGTATAACAGTAGCAAATAAAATACCAGAACATATAATGGAGGAATCGAAACCTGAAGTATTTAAACGGAAATTAAGAGAATTATTACTTGATAAATGCTACTACTCAATAGAGGAGTTCATATGTGATGATCAATTGAAATAGTATTTTAGTAAATTTTATTTATTTGGTAATGTAAATGGCCTTCTGTATTATTTATTATAGCATGTTAATATTAGCTCGTACCAAACTGTAAATTGCTGTGCCCTTACAGGGTTCATGTCTCGATCCTAATTATTATTTTAAGACCCAATGTACGACATGATTATTATGCAATAAATTATGAATTATGAATTATGTCGCTAGTGCCGAGAAAGGTGAGTCCACCGCTGATCATAGCAGGCCTGGAACTAGTCATCATAAGTCGGAGCTAATAAGATTGCCGCAAATTTCAATCCCTACCTTTTCAGGGAATTATTCGGAATGGACTAGTTTCAGAGACCTATTTATGTCATTAATTCATAAAAATAAAGATTTAGATGACGTACAGAGATTGCACTACCTGAAGGGTTACTTAACCGGCGAAGCTGAACAGCTTCTGCGCCACGTTCCAATCACAGGAGACAACTACAGCGCTTGTTGGGAAAAACTGGAAAAGCGGTACAATAACAAAAGGTTTTTGGCCAATTGTATCTTGAAACGGTTTATGAGCCAGAAAAACGTTACCACAGAGTCTGCAAGCGCTCTCAAAGAGTTACTGGACACGACAAACGAGTGTTTAAATGGATTAAACAATTTAGGCATAGACACAACTTCATGGGATATTATCGTGATTCACATTATTTGTTTAAAGTTAGATAACGAAACACGGAAACAATGGGAACTTAGAGTAAGTGAGTTTTCTGATGATTTGCCAACTATGAGTCAACTTGAGGAGTTTTTAGAAACTCGATTTCGAGCTTTAGAATATTGCGATGGCAAATCATCGAAGACAAGCGTTTTTCCAAAGAAATGTAATAATGTTCCATTTACCAGCAACCCCAAAGTTCATCATGTTACTGAAAGCTCTTGTGTATACTGTTCTGAGGGTCATAAGTTGTGTAATTGTAAAGGTTTTGCGAAAATTGACGTCGAGGCTCGACGTGATTTCATCCAGTCCAATAACTTGTGTTTTAATTGCTTAGGTACAGGTCACAATGTACACTCATGTCGTCAATCCACCAGATGCCGAATATGTAAGCGCAAGCATCATTCATTACTGCACCCTAAAATGATCACTAACTCAACCGGTACTCACAGTAAATCTAATCAATCGGTTGAGAAGGATAACGTTGCTCAGGCAACGTCAGCTTCATCATCATCCAATGGTGAGCCCACCAATATAACCGCTTGTTTTTCGACCAGTCGTGGTCAAGTTTTGTTGGCCACGGCTTTGGTAAAAGCTCAGTCGAAAACAGGTACAGGCGTAACGCTCAGATGTTTACTCGACCAAGGGTCTCAGGCTTCTTTTATCACGGAGTCCGCAGTCCAATTACTTGGGCTCAAGAAACAACCTCAGAAAAGTACAATTACGGGATTAGGAGGTGCTGGGAGTCCATCGATGGATTCCAAGTCAATGGTGAAGGTAAAAATCGCATCACACCTCGACCCTAATTTTAAGATAAACGTTCAGGCTTTTGTGTTAGGTAAACTCACATCGGTTCTACCTGAAAACAAGGTCGTTGTGGAGTTATGGTCGGAGTTGTCAAACTTGGATCTAGCAGATCCTACGTTCAACATTCCCGGTAAGATTGATTTGCTCCTAGGAGCAGATATTTACGGTCAGGTACTCCTAGAGGGTATCATTAAGGCTCCACAAGGAGCGCTTGTCGCACAACGAACCTCCCTAGGCTGGATCCTCTCAGGGCCGGTTCACTCAAGTGAGTCGGAAGATCGTAACAATATCAGCGTTAACCACATTCATATAAATGAAAATGAGCTTCTAAAGAAGTTTTGGGAGCTCGAGGCTGATACTGTTGCAACAGATCCCAAGCTAAACTATACGGAGGAAGAGAAAAGGTGCGAAGAATTGTTCGTGGCTACCACCAAACGGGATAGCACAGGTAGATATATTGTCAGACTTCCTTTTCGAGAGCTAGACCCTAGCTGTAAATACGGTAATACTGAAGTTGCCGCCATCAGACGTTTCAATCAGCTAGAAAGAAAATTTGCCAAGGACCCTCAAATGAAGAAACGATACTCGGAGGTCATCTATGAGTATCTTGAACTGGGACACATGGAGGCGGTTCCGGTTGATCAGCAAAGTAAACCAGAGGCTGTATACTTGCCGCACCAT
The DNA here is from genome assembly GCA_945867215.1 of Epinotia demarniana. Taxonomy (NCBI): domain Eukaryota; kingdom Metazoa; phylum Arthropoda; class Insecta; order Lepidoptera; family Tortricidae; genus Epinotia; species Epinotia demarniana. The sequence continues at coordinate 7,097,560 of OX244262.1, forward strand.
GCCGTCATTCGAGAGGACAAAACCACTTCCAAGCTGAGAGTAGTGTTCGACGCGTCTTGTCAAGGCAACAACGGAGTTTCATTAAACCAAGACCTGCTAGTGGGTCCAACTATTCAACCTACTCTACGTGACACGATTCTGCGTTGGCGCGGCCATCCTGTATGCATTATCTCGGACATCATCAAGATGTACAGGCAAGTGAAAGTGCACGAAGACGATATAGACTTCCAACGCATTGTGTGGCGCGAAAATCCACAGGAGAAGTTAAAGCACTTGAGGCTTTTGCGAGTGACTTTTGGCACTGCCTCAGCGCCCTATCTCGCGGTGCGTGCACTTCAACAAGTGGCTCACGATGAAGGAGAACAGTTTCCAGCAGCTGCAGATATAGTGCTGAAACATTTCTACGTCGACGATCTGTTAACAGGATGCGAGTCAGTAGAAGAAGGCAAACAGATATATGGAGAGATGACTGAAATGTTACTTAAGAGTGGTTTCGAATTGCAGAAGTGGAGAAGTAATAACCAAGAGTTGCTGCTGCACATGAACAAAGGTAACTTAGACGTTGAAGAAAAACTCGATCTTAACATAGACGTAGTTATGAAAATTCTGGGTCTACGCTGGAATCAAAAGAAAGACGAGTTCGAGTATTTGGTGCAGCTGCCTCCTGTCAAATTACCTGTAACAAAAAGGCGGGTAGTTTCTGACATATCCCGGTTATTCGACCCACTCGGATCGTTGGCACCGGTGATAATTGTAGCGAAAATATTCATCCAGAAGTTATGGCTTTCTGGAATTGATTGGGATGAAGAGCTTCCACCTCAGTTACTGAAAGACTGGCTAAACTACAGGGAGAATCTGAACCATCTAACCCAGTTTAAGCTGCCCAGATGGAATCACGCCAGTTCCGATGTGACTATGGAGCTCCAAGGTTTCAGCGACGCTTCCAACGACGCTTTCGCGGCCGTGGTGTACCTGAGGACTGTAGATAAGGATGGAAAGGTACATGTGTCACTCATCACATCCAAAACAAAGGTGGCACCTGTGAAGCAAATTTCCATACCGCGTTTGGAGTTGTGTGGTGCGGTTCTGCTCACAAGGCTGCTGGTAGAAGTGGCCGACGTTATGAGTATCGATAAAGTTAACATCTACGCTTGGACTGACTCCACAGTGGTGCTGTCTTGGCTTAATAGTCGTCCAAACCGATGGAAAACTTTCGTTGCCAATCGAGTGTCCGAAATAATAACCTCTGTTGAGCCCCACCAGTGGTCCCACGTCTCGACGAAAGACAATCCTGCAGATTGCGCCTCCAGAGGTACACTACACCTGGAAAGTGAAGAGCTGTGGAAAGAAGGTCCGGCATGGCTGAAACAAAAAGAAATTAGTTATAAAAGGTTAAATACTAATGATACGACACTGGAAGAAAAAGGTAAGAAGGTATGTATGGTGAATACTTACAACAGTGATATATTTCCTGATGATGCTGAAGAGGTACTTATCACAAGATTTTCTAAACTAAGAAAACTTGTTCGAGTTTTAGCGTTCTGTAAAAGATTTATGAGATGCACTAGAAAGGAAAAGTTTAGCTTATGGTTAACAAGCAAGGAAATTCAGAACAGTTTAAAGATATGCATTAATATTGTACAAGCTAAACATTTCAAAGAAGAACTAAAGCTGTTAAAAGAAAATAAATTAGTTAATAAAACAAGTCAACTTACCTCGTTAAACCCGATAATTGACGAAGACGGCATCCTGAGAGTTGGTGGAAGGCTGGAGCACGCGGGACTTAGTGCCCAAATGAAACACCCAATTATCCTTCCATCAAAGTCGCATTTCACTACTTTGATCATAGATAATGCGCACGAAATGACTTTTCATGGCAATCCGCAGCTAATGCTCAATTGTCTCAGATCAAGGTACTTTGTGATTGGTGCAACAAACTCGGTAAAACTTTTCGTACGTAAATGTGTCACATGCGCTCGTTTTGCCGCTTCTAGTCGGCAACCACTGTCCCACAGTTACCCTCAGTGCGGGGAACCGTCAACCGCCCATTTTTCCAGAGTGGTGTTGACTACGCGGGCCCAATTAGCATACGCACTTCCAAAGGAAGAGGTCACCACTCGTACAAAGGCTACATTTGCCTTTTCATTTGTATGGCAACTAAAGCCATACACCTTGAGGCTGTCAGCGATCTGACTGCTCAAGGGTTTCTTGCTGCATTCAAGCGTTTTACGGCACGCCGTGGCCACTGCGCAGACCTGTGGAGTGACAACGGAACGAATTTTGTGGGAGCTTCGCGTGAATTGAAGCAATTGTACGCTGATGAGAAGTCTAGCATAGCTGTCGAAATTGCAGACCATCTCGCTACTAACGCAACGACATGGCATTTTATCCCGCCACACGCCCCAAATTTTGGAGGTCTTTGGGAGGCAGGGGTCAAATCCACTAAGCACCACCTCAAAAGAGTTATTGGAAACTCAACTTTGACGTTCGAGGAAATGGCAACAGTTCTGGCTCAAATCGAGGCGTGCCTGAACTTGAGACCTATGTCAAGAATTTCCTCCAGCAGTGGCGACCCAATGCCACTCACTCCAGGGCATTTTCTAGTTGGATAACCTTTGGTACTCGTTCCGGACTCTAACTATGAGACTGCCACTATAAGCAGCTTACGGAGATGGCAGTTGACGCAAAAAATGGTCCAGGTTTTCTGGAGACGTTGGTCGAGTGAGTATCTGACTCAGTTTTATCACCGTTACAAGTGGGCTCATCAAACGCCTGAACCTAGTGTAGGTAACATTGTGCTAGTGAAGGAGGATGACTTGCCACCAGCAAAGTGGTTACACGGCATAATCACTGATAAACACCCTGGTCTGGATGGAATCACACGAGTTGTTAGCTTACGTTGTAAGGGAAACATTGTTAAGAGATCCGTCAACAAACTATGTTTTTTGCCGATAGATTTATAATTGTCACTATTACTGTCTATATAATAGAGATCTCTGTTCTCTGTTATTGTCTCTATACTGTGTTATGTGTTATTTTGTTATCCTAAGTTTGTAATATTTTGTTTGTACACGAGTAGTACACCCTGTCATGGTGGGCGGAATAAGGATATCTGTTCTATATCTGTCCTTGGTGGGCGGAATGTCCAAACGATGGCATTCAAGTCAAATCATTCTAAGTCATTTTAGTAACCCAATAACTCAATAGATGTCGCTGTACCGTCCGCGCCGAGTTCTGCTTCGCGCTGTTAAGATTTTTCCTACAATCATGACCCTGCGCGGCACTAAGGTTTATTTTTGTACATGAATTGAATTATATTGGTTAACAATTAGTCGAGGTGTATCATTTTTTTGGGATCCGGTTATTCAGGGTCCTTGTAAAACTTTGGACAATTGCGGTTATATAATCCCCTGCTTTACTATTAACTCCATTTGACAATAGGTATTTTTAATCTTTTCTCAAAAAAAATACAACGTTCTTGGTAAATTTATTTGGTGTTTACACCCGTATTGATCATATTAGTTAAATATAGATAAATATTTAAAAACTCAATGTTAAAACTGTTCTAACAAATAAAATAATCCTTTAGCGTGAGTCTTGAAACGTAAATTAACTCCGTGTCAGTTTTGTGATGATAATTAAGTTTTCAGATTGTATGAACATTAACTTTGTTGTTCCTTTTCGTTACTTAAATGCGAAACTAGTTCATAATCCTCCTAGTGTTATTACCACTTGTGCCCCTAAAGAAGCCCGGGGGTCCGCTGGCACCGCTTGCCACGTAATCCCATGATTCGGCATAGGCACTAGTTTTATGAAAGCGACTGCCATCTCACCTTTCAACCCAGAGGGATAAACTAGATCTTATTAATATTAGACCGGTGTACTCACAATGTTATCCTTCACCGAAATGCTAACGGAATACATACCATTCCGTGCATAAGTTCTGAAAAACTCATTGGTAAGAGCCGGATTCGAACCCAAGACCGCCGCTTGACAGCCGCATGCATGCCTGAACCACTAGGCTACCGTAGTTTGTTTAACTGCGAAACTAGTTAAGTTTCCCATATGTAAATTATACGCTTTACTGTCGTCATAAAAATGCTACTAAGTAGTTTTGCTACGCTAAATGGGTAGCTAATATACAGTTATTTGAAAATGCCCCTCAGCTATCCCAATCGCAAACCTACGGCAATTGAATGTAAGGGGAAGTTAAATCATCTCGCTTGTCAGCATGCAAAATTTCGAGATGTAAAACCGCTTTATGTACCTATAAATGCGCTGTTCTTTTGTTTTACGATAAAAGTTTGAATTCCGAACACGACCGCCCATTTCAAATAGTCATAGATTATGGACGATGTTGGAATGTCAACATAAAACAAACTGTGTAAAAGTTCAAGTCATAAAACCAGTGACTGAGGATTTCGTGTCGCATTTGTTGAACGTAGTGTAAAATGTCTTAGACAAGGGTCCGCAGTCGGATGGGTGCACTGAAAGCAACCTCTTTTAACCCGTTTGTTTCCGCATCCGTTCTTGTTACGGTACCCTAAGCATTGTTACAAATGGGTCTATTCAGAACCTCAACAATGCCGTGCATTTGACTGCGGACAGTGAAAATCGTATATGTGTGATTTCGGTGCTTGATTTCTTCTAATCCAGCCTAATCGTCAGTGTTCAGTTGCAAGGGGAGGTAGACCGAGGCTTATTAAAAAAAAAACAATTTTCGATAGGTACCTATCAGACGTATTTGTTAGTTCGGAAACTTAACTACAAAATGAGCGTTTTTAAAAAAAGGGTAGGTACATGAACTTTTTTAAAGAGTTAAGATGTATAGTTGTTTTGTGATTTAATAAGGTAATTCCACGGTTTATTGATTATGAAGCCTACATTGCACTAGCGCAGCGATGGCGGACATTAATAGAATACACGTGGGTAACACGCTGTAAAATTTAGTGCTAACCACCAATTGTTTGTTAACCTGTTGCTACTGGTGGGAACCTTCAATTGGCTCTTTGTTACTCAATTGATACAACTAGTTTATATTATTACTTTGATTTATTAGCTGTTGGTTCTCCGGATAATAAATAAATACATACAATTTATAAAGACCGCTAATTAATGTCAAGTTTACTATAGACCACCACCGCAGGCCGCGCCAGTCTGTCAGAGTATGTCTGTGTAGTAAGATGTTGTAATAATGGCTATATTGGGGTGGTGATTGGTCAGAATCTGCCTCCTCGCGGTCCACCCCGGGCAACGACTTCTCAGAAGACGGCTAAAAGGTTCCGACTGTTCCTGGCAAGCTGAACTCGCTGCTTCCGAGCCTCCCAGCTGATATTATTTCTCATCAATTTCAGTTTCCCATTCGCTGTAATGGCTATATACTAACATTGGATGGCAACCGAATTATTAAATTGGAATCTCTGATCGATCCTTACATCAGGGCTTATGTAGGGCAGAGCGTGGGTGAGAATAAGGATTACCAATCAATTCAAGTTAAGTGTTCAAATATGCTTCATGTGATCCGCCCACTCCATTTGAAAGCTGTAACTTTAAGTACAATACAGTCTGCATTATATCATACAGTAGCAGCCAAGGTAGACAAATATTTTTGTACACTTCTTTTTAGGGTTCCGTAGCCAAATGGCAAAAAACGGAACCCTTCTAGATTCGTCATGTCTGTCTATCTGTGAGTCTGTCCGTCCGTATGTCACAGGCATTTTACTCGAAAACTATAAGGTGTATTTGAATAAAATTTTCATGATAAGTGTATTTTGTTAACCGCTACATAGTTATGTAATGAAAATACAAAAAAAAAATTGGGTTGCACTCCATACATAAAACTGAAAATGTAAATAAAATATTTCATTGCATGCCCACGTGTGGCACATCATTCGATAGGCCTTTCAAAATAAATATAAGCAAACAGCAAATTTTCTTACCAAATTTTTTGATTAAGTGAATACTCCGACTCTAGCAAATATGCCCAGTGACGAAAATATGTTTTAATATTGATTGTTAAAGAGACAAAATGCTCGGGGATTGTGACGTCACGATCCCCGAGCAGCATTGTAAGTGACAATCGCTTCATTTGAAGGTGCATTTTAAGGCCTCCACCCACCGGACGCGTGTCCGGTATTTTCAATGCTTGTAATTGTAGTTTCAATGCTTTACAACTTGCGCGTGTGCTGCGCGGCACACGCGCAAGTTGTAAAGCATTGAAACTACAATTCAAACACACATCGAACGCGTTTCGAAGGCGGGCCCGCGCGGCACTAAAGATACAACTCGGCAGCGCGGCCGCGTGACGTGCGCGCCGCGTGAGCTGCGCGGGCCCGCGCGGGCCTGCGCTGCTAAGTATGATAGAGATAGTAAGACACATTTTAAATGTGTTGGTAGTGAGAGAGATATGACGCGTGGGCCCGCGCGGGCCCGCGCGGCACACGCGCAGCACACGCGCAGCACACGCGCAGCACACGCGCAGCACACGCGCAGCACACGCGCAGCACACGCGCAGCACACGCGCAGCACACGCGCAGCACACGCGCAGCACACGCGCAGCACACGCGCAGCACACGCGCAGCACACGCGCAGCACACGCGCAGCACACGCGCAGCACACGCGCAGCACACGCGCAGCACACGCGCAGCACACTTGCAGCACACGCGCAGCACCCGCGCTGCACACGCGTTGCTATACGCCGCCCACTTCCGGTGTGAATATACCGCTTCATACGCGCCCGACACGCGCAGCACACGCGCAGCACACGCGCGGCACACGCGCGGCACACGCGTCCGGTGGGTGGAGGCCTTTACGGAAAACGAACAGAATATGGGGTCCTTGTAAAACTTTGGACACTTGCGGTTATTTAATCCCCTGCTTTACTATTAACTCCATTTGACAATAGGTATTTTTAATCTTTTCTCAAAAAAAATACAACGTTCTTGGTAAATTTATTTGGTGTTTACACCCGTATTGATCATATTAGTTAAATATAGATAAATATTTAAAAACTCAATGTTAAAACTGTTCTAACAAATAAAATAATCCTTTAGCGTGAGTCTTGAAACGTAAATTAACTCCGTGTCAGTTTTGTGATGATAATTAAGTTTTCAGATTGTATGAACATTAACTTTGTTGTTCCTTTTCGTTACTTAAATGCGAAACTAGTTCATAATCCTCCTAGTGTTATTACCACTTGTGCCCCTAAAGAAGCCCGGGGGTCCGCTGGCACCGCTTGCCACGTAATCCCATGATTCGGCATAGGCACTAGTTTTATGAAAGCGACTGCCATCTCACCTTTCAACCCAGAGGGATAAACTAGATCTTATTAATATTAGACCGGTGTACTCACAATGTTATCCTTCACCGAAATGCTAACGGAATACATACCATTCCGTGCATAAGTTCTGAAAAACTCATTGGTAAGAGCCGGATTCGAACCCAAGACCGCCGCTTGACAGCCGCATGCATGCCTGAACCACTAGGCTACCGTAGTTTGTTTAACTGCGAAACTAGTTAAGTTTCCCATATGTAAATTATACGCTTTACTGTCGTCATAAAAATGCTACTAAGTAGTTTTGCTACGCTAAATGGGTAGCTAATATACAGTTATTTGAAAATGCCCCTCAGCTATCCCAATCGCAAACCTACGGCAATTGAATGTAAGGGGAAGTTAAATCATCTCGCTTGTCAGCATGCAAAATTTCGAGATGTAAAACCGCTTTATGTACCTATAAATGCGCTGTTCTTTTGTTTTACGATAAAAGTTTGAATTCCGAACACGACCGCCCATTTCAAATAGTCATAGATTATGGACGATGTTGGAATGTCAACATAAAACAAACTGTGTAAAAGTTCAAGTCATAAAACCAGTGACTGAGGATTTCGTGTCGCATTTGTTGAACGTAGTGTAAAATGTCTTAGACAAGGGTCCGCAGTCGGATGGGTGCACTGAAAGCAACCTCTTTTAACCCGTTTGTTTCCGCATCCGTTCTTGTTACGGTACCCTAAGCATTGTTACAAATGGGTCTATTCAGAACCTCAACAATGCCGTGCATTTGACTGCGGACAGTGAAAATCGTATATGTGTGATTTCGGTGCTTGATTTCTTCTAATCCAGCCTAATCGTCAGTGTTCAGTTGCAAGGGGAGGTAGACCGAGGCTTATTAAAAAAAAAACAATTTTCGATAGGTACCTATCAGACGTATTTGTTAGTTCGGAAACTTAACTACAAAATGAGCGTTTTTAAAAAAAGGGTAGGTACATGAACTTTTTTAAAGAGTTAAGATGTATAGTTGTTTTGTGATTTAATAAGGTAATTCCACGGTTTATTGATTATGAAGCCTACATTGCACTAGCGCAGCGATGGCGGACATTAATAGAATACACGTGGGTAACACGCTGTAAAATTTAGTGCTAACCACCAATTGTTTGTTAACCTGTTGCTACTGGTGGGAACCTTCAATTGGCTCTTTGTTACTCAATTGATACAACTAGTTTATATTATTACTTTGATTTATTAGCTGTTGGTTCTCCGGATAATAAATAAATACATACAATTTATAAAGACCGCTAATTAATGTCAAGTTTACTATAGACCACCACCGCAGGCCGCGCCAGTCTGTCAGAGTATGTCTGTGTAGTAAGATGTTGTAATAATGGCTATATTGGGGTGGTGATTGGTCAGAATCTGCCTCCTCGCGGTCCACCCCGGGCAACGACTTCTCAGAAGACGGCTAAAAGGTTCCGACTGTTCCTGGCAAGCTGAACTCGCTGCTTCCGAGCCTCCCAGCTGATATTATTTCTCATCAATTTCAGTTTCCCATTCGCTGTAATGGCTATATACTAACATTGGATGGCAACCGAATTATTAAATTGGAATCTCTGATCGATCCTTACATCAGGGCTTATGTAGGGCAGAGCGTGGGTGAGAATAAGGATTACCAATCAATTCAAGTTAAGTGTTCAAATATGCTTCATGTGATCCGCCCACTCTATTTGAAAGCTGTAACTTTAAGTACAATACAGTCTGCATTATATCATACAGGAGCAGCCAAGGTAGACAAATCTTTTTGTACACTTCTTTTTAGGGTTCCGTAGCCAAATGGCAAAAAACGGAACCCTTCTAGATTCGTCATGTCTGTCTATCTGTGAGTCTGTCCGTCCGTATGTCACAGGCATTTTACTCGAAAACTATAAGGTGTATTTGAATAAAATTTTCATGATAAGTGTATTTTGTTAACCGCTACATAGTTATGTAATGAAAATACAAAAAAAAATTGGGTTGCACTCCATACATAAAACTGAAAATGTAAATAAAATATTTCATTGCATGCCCACGTGTGGCACATCATTCGATAGGCCTTTCAAAATAAATATAAGCAAACAGCAAATTTTCTTACCAAATTTTTTGATTAAGTGAATAGAGTCGGAGATAATCGCTCCGAAAGTCACTAAATTGTGTGTCCCCCCTCTAAATTTTCAACCGTGTATTTTAAAAATATGAAGAAAACATGCAAATAGAGCTCTTTAAATTCTATCAGCAAAAATTGTTTTGAAGAAGATCGGTTCAAAGGTTTTCAAAATATTTCTAAAAAATCGCCTTCCTTAAAGAAAAGGACGTAAGTGCCATAAGATTTCAGTAACGATACGACCTTTATAATAGGCATGGTACCCTATCTGTGCGTGGTCCGACACGCACTTGGCCGTTTTTTTATTTACTAAGTATAATAGTAAGGATGTGTTACGAAATTTGGTTACTTTGGCTGCTACTAACTATGCTGAGTATGCTGATTGTACAATATTAGATTGAATTAGAATATAGATTATAAGTACCTATGATTTCATCTTTTTATAGCTATCGAAGAGAAAAGTTAGTACAATGTGTACTTACTTATACTTACCCGTAAAGTCTTGCCAAATTGAAATGTTGCAAACTATATATGACATTAAAAGTTATCAACTTTTGAATAAATATTAATAGTTGCGTCGTAACCTTGAATGAAAAGGAAGCATTGTTGCAAAACACGCTTCCGCTTCTGATTCTGTAGGCGTAAGGCCTCTTAACTTCAAAAATAACGGAAGACTTTCCGTAGAATGCTCATTACAAGCGTGATTCAGTTTATTACCTTAAGGTACGCGACAGGAAAGGACTTCATTATTTTTCATATTTTGTTAGACAGTAAATATATATGTACGTGTCCATAGATTGAAAATATATCAGCAACCTTATGTCCTTCGCAATACAGTCGTGTTCACATATTTTTGATTTCTTTCTCCGTGCACATATTTTCAAACTCAACTGTACCAAGTACGTCTTGGCCTTGGACACGAGAGTGGTTTTCAATCACTTTATTGAATCTAGTCACAATTACTTACACTGGCAAATACAATTTCACCAAGTCAAATTATAAATAATGCATTTTCATTTCAGTTCCGCTAGACTCAATTAATACCTATATTACATTCTGTTTTAGCCTAACAATAATGAAGGCTTTTGAATTTCACGCTGGTGAGACCTAATTAGATTACTATTTGAACTCAGTTATTATTCAAGTCTCATACAACTCTACAATAACATTTATGTAACCGTAATAGTTAACACAAGAATGCGTTTATACTAGTTTATTGTTTTAGGCACATACTCGTATTATTACGGTGGATACTACCAACTCCCTTTTTCTTCAGCCTAGATGACAAGGCTTGAAGGCACAATTTGTTTATTTGCCAAGAAAAGGCGTCAAACAAGGATCATTAATAAAACTGGACTAAAGTTATGAAACAAATTAAGGCCAAGATAAATAATAAACTAAGGTCTGAATACATTAAGGTCTGATTTATTTATACTGCGTAATCAATAAAAAATTATGAGCAGCCAAAAAAATGCTTGTCAAACTGTCCATTCATCTATTGTCATCATCATAATCATCATAGTCGTCATCGTCATCATCATCATCGTCATCATGTCGTCGTCGTCGTCAACATTGAAGAACTTGGCTCTTGTCGGTGGAGTAGGCACCAGTTCTCTCGGTCTCGGCTACTTTCTTTAGGTCTTTTTACTTTTATTACTTTTAGATGCTGTACAAAGCTTATCCTGGGTCGACCTCCACCCCTTCATCCTTCAACCTTACCTTCTAGAATATCTCTAAAAATTTCGTGTCTTATCAAGTGACCAATCATTTTGCCTCGTTCATCAATTATCATGTATTAAAATACGAAGTTATAACGAGCCATAACAAATGTATTTATAATTCGTAGTTATGCGTTATTAATATTTAGTGTACACTCCAAGTTGTAATCTGAATACATTTCCCATACGTATATATATACTAAAGCAACATACACTAAGTTTGGGCACGTTGAACGATAGTAAATACCGCTTCAGAGGACCCCGTTCAAGAAATGTGTGGGTGAATTTCCTCACAAATTATTAGTCTTGGGTACTGGTATTAGAAGTTATCTGGTAGTGTATAGGTACGCATATAATTTTCGTCTGCGAAAGCGACTGTGTTTCGCATTTTTTAACGTTTATATTAACTGACAGCTATTCCAATCCCAAACTCATCGCTGTGGTATAATTTTTTTAGAAACATCTTCATTCCCCTTATTATGAGCATTTTAGGGTTCCGTACCCAAAGGGTAAAACGGGACCCCGTAACTAAGACTCAGCTGTCCACCCGTCCGTCTGTCTGTCTATCTGTTCGTCTCTCACCAGGCTGTCTCATGAACCGTGATAGTTGTATGGTTGAAAATTTCGCAGATGATAAAATACAATACAATACAAATATTATTTATTGTTCACCAGACAGTAAAAATAAAATAGAACAATAGAGGTAAATTAAACATAAACAATGGTAGACAACAGGCGGTCTTATCGCTAAAGAGCGATCTCTTCCAGACAACCTTTGCGTAGTGGAGACGATGCAAGAAAAGATAAGATTTGAGTAGGTGAAAACAGAAAAACAGAATGTAAGAACAACTTAACTATAAGAAAGACTGTACACTTACATAAATACACATATATATATATATATAAACGATGATGATGTATGTCTGTTTCAGCTATAACAACAAATACTAATACATAATACAGGAGAATAAAATAAATATGTAATGGAGCTCCCATACAAAAAACGTGTTTTTTTTGCCGTTTATATAAATAATCGTGCGTGAGTCCGACTCGCACTTGGCCGCTTTTTGAGTAATGATTTTCTCGGTGATGAGATCATTCTATTACTAATAAACGTAGTATTTATTTAGTAATTCGTCAAATATTTCTTCACCATTGTTTTAGCAGACATACGACTGAGTTTAGGCCCAAGCTGAAACATAGAACGTCATTCGCTTTGCTCGGGCGTTAAATGATATCAAACGGACGAAAAAGTGCGTTGAAAAAGTAGGTACGCAATGCGGACATATCTATGTGCGTATTGCGTACCTACTTTTTCAACGCAATTTTTCAATGTTAAATCCCTTACACAATCATTCCGTTCCACACTTCCACGCTTTGTAACATAGAGTTTTTACGCTTAAACAAAAGGACGTAAGATACGTGAATTTTATATGAAGATACGCTTTTTCGCGGTAAAGTATGAGTCGGCGCAATAATGTTCTGTTAGCTAAAGCGACGCTCACGCATCGCAGTAACTACCCACTTAAATAAATGTGTAATTTGCGCATACATTATTATTGTTATCGTTTATTCCGTGTATTAGAATTTTTGTTTTGAATGCGGGATTAGGGTAATGGCTTTACGTGGAGTTTTAACGTTGAGATTTGAGAACGTGTTTTACATGACGGTGTTTAACTTGTGTGAATACATTAAGGTATTTATAAGGTACACGGGTTTGCCCACAATTATGTCCACGCGTAATTAAGTCATATAAGAACGAGGAGATATTTTCTGTTAGACTGTCTTACAAGTGACTGTCTTAGTTTCGTCAACTCACTGACGCGTTTCAGGGATTTTATCAAATCACTAAACAAGTCTAGTGAAATGAAAAAACGAGTTGCCTTTTTTGTCCGATTTCGTCATTTCACTAAACAGATTCAGAGATTTGATCAAATTACTGATCAGTATTAGGTTAATGATAAAATGAATTGGCCATTTTAACATCCTGCGTGATTTGATCAAATCTCTGTTTTGACCATTTCCCTGCAACATATATATAATTTAAATAAACTAAACGGGAGTTTAAGGTTCAACGTCACTGGTTCCTGTCGAGCTGTTGCTAACAGATGTCGCGATATATAATTTCGATGGTTGCTCATCGTTTTACGCAAAACCGTGACGAGTACCAACATGTGTTTCAAACTGCGGAAGCCGAAGAGCTTGCTACGTATGAATCGCAATCAATCTGCACTAAACAGTGTTTCTTTTTAAAATGTAGTCCGAAAATATGCATAAAAGTGCTTTTCCGTGAATTTACGCAGACCAACGTAGCTAAATGTCACTTTCGAGTTTGTCATTGTCAAACATCTTGCATAAATCAAACTAGAGGGCGCAAAACTAAATCTATAGTAGCGCCTCTATTAGGAAATAGTGAAACTAAATGTACTTGTGGCAGGCACTCTAGACTACAATATGAATGCAGCTGACTTTTTTACTCGTTACTTAATGTCATGCGGTAGCGCAGTGCGCATCTCTTTTGCTTAAATCTGTCTGTAACGCCATCCTTGAACCGGGTTCAAATCCCGACGCACATACTACTTTTTTGTTTTTCTATTTGGATTTCTAAACCAATATGACCGTCTCAACTAACTTAGATTTACTTATAATGTGCAAAAGTATCTTTTTCGAACTTAAACATGTTTATAAATTCTTGATAAGCATGATTGTATCTAGATGATCCACAAAAATACTCTACTATATTTATGGCATACCTATTCTTACATGTTACATACTACATAAATACTATTTTAGATCGGTATATCATTTAAAAAGATGTTACGCCTTTCATTTACTTAGAAAATCATGATTCATGAGTATCCGTAGGTTTACTGTTGAAAAAACAAAGTACTACCTTTATCTATTCTATACCCTATTCCACATGAGATTAGACAAATCGTGCGTAAATCTTCAAGTCATTCGCGTCATGAAAACCATTTTGATAAACAAAAACATTTACATTGTTCCATTTGAAACACATTAAATAATCGAAATAACACTATTAAGTACAATATTTATAAAGGAAGATAAAATAGGTATTTTTCCTTACAAAAATCTAACGTTATAAGGAATAAGGTAACTACCTATACTCGGTAAGTATATTAGTACTTTGATTTGTTATATTCATATTCACCCGCAGTTGCGGTACTACATAATTAATTAATTACAATCAGAGAGGCTACGTATTATTCACAAAATGTTTTGTATTCGCCCGTGAGTCGCGTCTAATATAATGACCTCAAAGTTGGTAACAATTTTGCGTTACCGGACGGACGAATTTAGTAAGCTTTGTGAATAACAGGCGAGTTTGTATATCAAAACTCTTAGTGGCCAGTCTCTCGAATCCGGACCTAGACCGCGTCAGAAAGAGAGAAATATATCATTTGACAATATGGTACTGTTTTCGATGAACGTCAAAATTCAAAATTCGAATTCGCCTTTTTCACGCGTTTACGTTTCTATACGTTTATGATGCTTTCACTCATTCATTACTAATCTTCAATGGCTGGGTTATGGGCATTTGCTTACAAAATTATTGAATGTCTTGTTTAGGTAAATATGAGATGAAACTTATCTGTCGAACCCACGACCGCCGTTTGACAGTCGCATGCCTGAACCACTATGCTACCGGAACGATTATTGTAAAGTGATATTTTTTGTATGTTTGTATGTACGGTATAACCTCCGATACCACTTATCCGATTATAAAAAATCTTTCACTGGTGATGGATGACTGAACTTACTGGGGGGACATAGCCATGCTTAGGCATAGTAAGTATACTTAGGTACATTTTATACGCAAAAAACGAACTCGGATTTTTAGACAGATTTGACTGTGTACTATGTTAAATGCAGTTTTTATTCTTTCTAAAATCGGTCTGGGTGACTCCTTAGAGCAAATTTCCGTGTCCCTTATAGTTTCGGATTGAATGTCACTCTGTTTAATCTTCAAATCAGCTCACAAAATTTCCCGAGAATCGGTTGAGAAATAGCTACCTACGACATATAGAGGAGAAGTCTAGACAGCCGGACATACGAAAGAATATTTATTTATTTATTTAATCTTTATTGAACAAAAGAACAACATATCCTACAAAAGGCGGACTTAAAGCTGTAAGCATTCTCTACCAGTCAACATTTGGGCAAAGCAGACAAATTGTGGGCGGTGGAACTACAGATATAACACACAGTGGTTATACATACATAATAAATAACGACAATAGACAAATAAATAAATCTGCTAGCAAACAACTTGCGTAAAGAACTTTTAAACGCGAATCTGGAAATCTGGAATAATTGCCTAGCTGAAATGAAAATCCCCGTTCGTCTCGCTCGCTCGTTCAATTAAGTATATGGATATTGTTATCGATTCAGTTTTTAACAATTGGCCAACAATTTTGTTTTTAAAGGCTGACTTACGAGCATGGACTGATTCCGGTTACGGTTATACCGGTATGGAATCGGTATTCCATTACAATAGCGTTATATTGTAAAGGTTAGCCGCGCCGCCAACGTAACGGTACCGGATTCGGAACCGTGTAGAAATACACATCGGTTACCGGTATTTATTTTTAATTGTACTGAAACTTTTACAATTCCTTTTCCAAACCGGTATAATTATGGTACCGTTATTTTTTTCATTTCATTCTCGTCCATAATAGGAGGTCTGTGCCCAGCAGTGGAACGTAATATAAACTGATATATTATTTATTATGCCAATTCACATGAAGTCATTATTATAATCGTCTAAAACGAAATAAATATATACCTTCAATATGAGACGATCCTCAATGCTGGTAGTATTGAATTGTGATATTGGACCTCAATGCGGGGATTACCGGGGCTTCGATAAAAATACCTATCAACATATGGTTGCACATTATAGTGCGTTTTTTTAGGATTAGTAATACGCTAAACAAAGAAGAAGTAGTCGTCAACCTTTTCTGCTTGGGATAAATATTAAACACACCAACTTGTAAATGTTGAACACCAACGTTTCTCATTTGTTGTTAATGGACTTTGTTTCTGTCTCTTTGCTTTTGTTGAAGGCAAAACGTTCAGGAGAGAACGAGTCGGTCTTTTTTGCAAACCACTTGGGCCTGCCTCTGGTAGCTCCATCGCAGTCTGCCACCACCACACACAGCAAAGAATAAAGTCTTAATATTAATTAACAAATAGATAGATACTCGTTTAATAATCTCGTGATCTGAATTAAATAATTTGTTGATTAGCAGGAAAACAAGAAAAAGAACGAGATACGATTGTCAATTTTGACAATTAAAATAGCGAAAAATACGAACCGATCGTTTCAAACCTCTTCTTCTTTAGGTTTTATATTTAAGCAACCTTTCGAGAACTGAATAACGAAATTTAAAATTACAGAGTTAAATAATAAAAACATTCAAAATAAATATATATTATAAATATATTGTAAGTATTATTTAGATATAAATAATAAAAACACTTCCATCATTTTAGGGTCGACAACAATGATCTAAGTCTTTTTTAATGGCGGTTTGACATACTTTGACGGTATCCTGCTGTTTCGGCAAAATATTTTTCGCCAAATTTCACTTCCCACAAAACTTATAGGCAGTAGTTTCATGTCCCAAATGAACAAATAGCACATTTTAGTTTCGCATTTTGTTCATTTGGTCAAAATATCATCTGGCATAATTTTGCTTTGTCAAGTGTTATTAAGACAAAAGTTTATTAAGTTAACACTTTTTGTTTTCCACACTTTGTTTTCCAAACAAAACATTTGTTCAAATTTTCATTTCGCACATTAGGTATCAGTGTGGAAAAAATGGCTTGTAATAAGCGAACTCTGTTTTTTGGTCGGTTAGGTTAGAGTTCACTTGTGTCCCTCAGACCAGAAATAGACACCCCGCGCAGCGGGGTGGCGTCGATTCGCTGGAGACTCTCGATGAAAAGGGCGAAACCGACTCGGGGCTTGCTTGCATGCATGCTGCTTATTTGCATTATAATAAATTGTTAACTAAGTACCTATAGTACAAAAGAACATATAAACTTACCTGTAAATTATATACTTTTGTTTTTCAAAAACTACTTGCTTAGCAAAATATGTAATAATCTCACTCAAATAGATTTCGTATGAACTACACAATTAGGGTCTAAATCGTATGCCATGCAATAATTTGGAAAACGAATGTTATACCAAATGTAACTTGACTATGTAAAACTTTGCCAAACAATAATTTGTGAAGTAATATTTTGCCGTAGGAGATATTGCCAAGTGATAAAATGCGAAACAATAATTTGACTAGTGATTTTTTGCCAAATGATCATTAGGGAAGTGACACTTTGGGAAATGATTTTTGCCCATACAATAGAGAACCTACTTTGACAGCTGTGTGGCATAGTGTCTTATATAAAAGACCTCGTGCTTCGTTCTTTTTCCTTCTTTCTAATGCAAAAAAAACGCACTAAAAAGTTCACTTTTTCTTGTAAAATAAGTCTGAAATTAAAAGTGTCAACAATACATTTGTGTTTTTGTGTTTTGGATTTACATTTTTGGAAGTTTTACAGCTTATTTTTTTTGTCAAAACATTACTATTGGTATATTACCTAATATAAATACCTATGGGGCTGTTTTTGACCACTGCTTTTATCTGTTCAGGGAGTTATTGTGAATTTGGAAACTGTCTATACAATAGAATTAGTGCCCTCCCTGAACCGATAGTAGTAAGAGTTTATGCATAATATTTTTTAACATTCATGTTTACAACCAAAGGTTCAGTAAAGTTTTATGTCAGGTAACTTTTGTGTAATCAGTTAACAAACCTAAAAACTACGTTTTTTTGAGAGAAAAAGAACGAAATTACCCGAAAAAAATAAAATAATTCATTTTTTCCTACATTCCCCATTTACGGTGTTCTATGTTCATTCATAGAAGTTACCCATACTAGTGAAAGCCTATTTTACCTTCTAACAGTTCAAATAGTGCTCCTACCACCAGCATCAATAGAGCGGAAAAGCGATTATTCTTCAGTAGGAAAATTACTTAGGACAGACAATAACAACTAACAAATAATTTTAACTACACTACATTATGCGTTCCTTTTTTTTTTACAAATGCATGACATTTTTTTTAAAATTAAAAACTAGATTCCACTCACGGTTTCGTCTGCAAGAATCCGGGATAAAAAAAATTGTCCTATATTTTAATCTAGGCTCCTGCTAAGGCTCAGCATATATTACAAAATGGCATTGGAATTGGAATCGCGTTGTGTTAGAAATAGAGTTGACTTTCGTTTGTTTTGAAAAGTGCCCGAAACAAAACAAATTCAGCTCTATTCCAGTTGAATATAATTTAAATGCCTTCGACAGAATACCATGAGTAGGCCCATGGGCCTTAAGAGGTTAGGCAGGCAAATACGTTGCGCAGTTTAAGCGTAATTGAGTTACGAACATCCAAACATCTAAACATTCAAACATTTATACATATAAACATCGAAACTTTCGCATTTACAATACTAGCAGGATAAAAATAGTAATAATACCGGTAATGTAGTACTTAATTCGACATTGGTCCTTTTAAATTCTGGTATTAGAATATTGGAAAAATCGTTAGAGGATTCCGGTATTTCGGGATTCCATGATGGTGGTTTGCATTCCCTATATGTAGTATGTTAATAATAACAAAATTAATTAAATATATCGGTTTTCTCCGGGACATAGCTGGCTGCAGCTTTATATTTTATGACATTTTTTTCGGTACTGTTAATACGGTTTCATAAAAGTTACAAAAGTAACCGATATTTCGACTTCACAGATACCGAACGTGGTAGTAAGGGCATAGGTTTCATCCTTTCTGCGAGAATGAGTGAGTGTGTGAATGAGTTTGAGTGTATCGGCCCAAGACTCATGTGGATTAGGCTTAAAGTGGGTTTAACCCGACTATTTATAGTAGGAGCTTATGCTCCAGTCGATGACGGCGGGTCACAAAGGAACCAATCAGAGCGTCTTGAGTTTTGGGAGAGTGTAAGAGATGTGTTAAGAATGTGTGAAAACAATGAGAGAATAGTTTTGTTAGGCGACCTCAATGGGTGGGTTGGGGTAAGGAGAGGTGGGTACGAAAGTGTTTTAGGAAAGTTTGGCGATGAAAAAGTGAATGAAAATGGCGAGAGGCTGCTTGAGATATGTTTGGAATGGAGTCTCGTTGTGACTAATACTATGTTTAGTCACAAGCGAATCCATATGTATACGTGGCATAGAGGCAATGTGAAGAGTATGTTAGATTATGTGATTGTGGATAAGCGGATAGTCAGTAGAGTGGTGGATACCAGAGCATATAGAGGAGGAGCCAGTGTAGGCACAGATCACTTCCTGGTAATAAGTCGCTTGATAGGCCTCTTCAAACGATGGCGACACTATTGCTCGGATTCTACCACTGAACTCCAACGAATAAAAGTCGAAAATCTTCAAGACTTGGAAACACGGGATCGCTACAAAAGCATTTTGAAAGAGAATATTAGTGGAGAGGCGGTTGTGAGTGGAGAAGATATGAAAGAGGTATGGAGATGCGTGAAAGAAGGAATGATAGGGGCCGCTACCGAGGTGTGTGGTGAAACAAAGAGAAAGAAAGGAAAAGTAAACGAAACCCCATGGTGGGATGGAGAAGTGAAAGAAGTTGTGAACGAGAAGAAGAAAGCTTGGCTTGATTTAGTAGCCATTGGAAATCTCCAGAGTAATGCAAGGACGGATTTAAAGGAGAAGAAAGAAGAAGTAAAACGTTTGTATGGGCAATTGAAGCAAAAGGTAAAGAGTGTGATCTTGAGAAAGAAAGATGATTTGCAAGAGAAGATGGATAAAAGATTCTCTAAAGATTTCAAAACCAACAAAAAATTGTTCTGGAAAGCTGTAAAAGCGGCTAGAGGCTCAACAACAGTATCAGAGCTAGGAATAATTAGAGATGAGACTGGAAGTATAGTGAAATGGGAGCAAAACGTACTGAGAAGATGGAAAGAATATTTTGAAGGCTTGTTTGAAAGAGAGGAGAGAGACACGGTAGAGTCACGGAACTCTGAGGTGACTCCCAACCTTGAAGGTGATGAAAGGGAGATAAGCATGACAGAAATTGTGGATGCGGTAAAAAGTATGAAGTCAGGTAAGGCGGCAGGGTATGATAGGGTAACTGCTGAGATGATTCGGAGTGGTGGCGGAGTCGTTGCAACCCTGCTGCACCGACTCTTTAACTTGTGTTGGAGATATGGCAAGGTGCCGGACGATTGGACTAAAGCTGTCATTGTTCCAATTTACAAGGGAAAGGGTTCGCGGCAGGATTGCAAAAACTATCGTGGCATCAGTCTTCTCAGTGTGGTTGGGAAAATGTATGCAAAGATACTGATAGAAAGGGTAGTGAAAGAGACTGAGAGTAAAATGTGGGATGTGCAAGCAGGGTTCAGAAAGGGGATGGGGTGCGTGGATCAGGTTTTCTCTTTACGATGCATCACCGAAAAATGTTTGGCCAAAAACCAGAAGGTGTATTGTGCGTTTGTCGATTTGGAGAAAGCCTATGACAGAGTGGTGAGGGATGTTTTGTGGTCAACTCTGTCCATGTATGGGGTAAACAACCAATTGATTCAGGCATTAAAATCCCTCTACGAGGGATCTAGAGCATGCGTAAGGATCAATGGTGGCTACACAGACTGGTTTAGCATCCAAAGAGGTGTTAGACAAGGTTGTGTGGCCTCGCCATGGTTGTTTAACTTATTTATGGACAGTTGTTTGATGCCTTTAAAAGAGAGTGAATGTGGTTTAAAAATGGGTGAGTTACTCGTCAAATGCCTCCTATACGCTGATGACCAGGTGCTCATTGCGTCATCAGAGAAGGAGCTGCAAGAGATGGTAACTTGTATGGATGACTCGCTGAAGCGGAAGGGTATGAAAGTCAATGTGAGTAAGACAAAAGTGATGGTATTTGACAAAGAAGAACGTGTGACTGTGTGCAATATTCTGATTGACAGTGAGAGAGTGGAGCAAGTAAATGAATTTGTGTACTTGGGTTCTTTATTTACGAGAGACGGAAAGTGTGATGGTGACATTGAAAGAAGAGTAAAAGCGGGAAATCAGGTGAATGGAGCATTGCACGCGTTTGTGAGCAGCCAAAATATAACAAAGAAGGCTCGACTCGCGGCTCACAGAGGAGTGCTTGTTCCTACACTGATGTATGGTAGTGAGACTTGGGTATTTCAGAAAAAGCATGAGAGTAGACTGAATGCAGTTGAAATGAGAGCGTTAAGAAGTATGTGTGGAGCTCGTTTGAATGATCGAATAAAAAATTGTGTAATAAGAAAAAAATGTGGAATAGAAGACGATGTAGTGACTAGGATTGAGAAAGGTACGCTTCGGTGGTTTGGGCATGTTGAGAGGATGTGTGAAAGTAGATTGACTAAGAGGATTTACGTCCAGGAGATGGATGGAAGGGTCGGTAGGGGGCGGCCTAGGCGAGGGTATCATGACCAAATTTCAGCAATACTGTTAAAAGGCCAGGTCAGGAGTACCCGCAACCGACGAGCCTGTATGAGGAGATGTATGGATGTGATCGAAGCGAAAGAAGTATGTAAGGACCGTAGTATTTGGCGTTCCTTAGTCTCTGCCTACCCCAATGGGATACGGGCGTGAGTATATGTATGTATGTATGTATTTCGACTTCGGCGAGGAGGGCAAGGTCGACCCGCTTAAGAACAAAAAAATATCTAAGTAAGTATCGAAATAATACCGGTTTGAAACCGTTATTAAAAAGATATCACTAGGCTTTAAAAAATACCGGTAATGGATATTTCTAACTGGTTGCGGCACTGTTATGTTGTCGCCTAACCACTTTGCCTAACCACCGGTCGTAACTGGCATCAGTCCCTGCACCGAAGAATGCCTACGAGTGTATAATTCTACCCTCACAACATTGTAAAGAAGAAAAATTGTGACTTAGTTACTTTACATGTTGGGGGTAATCTAATATTCTAGTTGAACAGTCGATTCCTAAATAGGTTGCAGTAGGTATTTTACTGTCAATCGATGTGCAGTCGACTAAAGCGAATGTTTAAATTTATCAGGTACTTACACTCCTAATAATTGTCTGTTATATTTAATGCTACATTAAGTAACATTCACTCAATCGAAACTTGCTTATAATCTGCAAGTTGGAAATTCAAACGGTTCATTTGATCAACAACACCCCTTTCTTCCCGTGGGTGTCGTAAAAGTCGACTAAAGGACCAATGTTGAAGTGTGATGTGGGCGATGGGCTAGCAACCTATCACTGCAATATTACATTTTGTCGATATTTTATACCAACATTAATGTCTGGAACATACGTTTCAGGTGTTCTGCCTACCCCTTTTAGGAATAAAGGCGTGAATGTATGTATGTATGTATGTCATTTGATCAAAACCTATATATGTATACGTTCGGTAGCACAGATTACGTTTCAATATTGGATCTTACTTCTTTCTAATAAGACGCAAAATGTACCTATGCATAATTATCGTTCCGTGGACTTTAAGTAGGTCTATCACGACTAAAGAGCAAAGCATTGAAATTCATTCATTGTTGCTTGATATTCAGTCTATCAAAAACAAATGACATTGCTCTTACGTCATTACCAAAATGAGCAGCGTAGCAAGATAAAAATAATGCTATCTCTTTCACCACAAACTAAAAGTGTTTGTACGATGGTGTCACCGTCTGGTGAGTATAATTACTACTATTCACTCCGCTATCTAACTAATTTTGTTTGATATAAAAGACATCTAGTGAAGGTTTTAGGCAACGTGCTGTCATTGTGACGCGGCCATGTCATTTACACGGACAGTGTCTAACTCACGCACACATACAAGGCTCGGAGTAAAATTTAATGAATTTCAAATGGCTATTGTTTGAATATTACTAGTTTTTGCGTGTATTTATTCAAACTGCGGGAGAAGAGGGTCATATATTATCTAAATATCACAATTTCAAGTTCCTGACATCGATAGATTAGACGTCTAGTCCGAACGAAAATTGTATGGAATTCGTCAGTGACGTTGCACCTTAAGAACGATGATTCAAATTTGAACGATGCGCAGAACCTACGCGGTGGCCGGGAGCTGGCCGGCGCGGCCACTGGCTGCCAGCGCGCCTCTTTTGTTTTTAAGTATTGATTTTTCTTCGTTCTGGTAAAATTCTGTTTGTCAATACGCTTTCTCAAATAGTTTTTGAACATTTTGTGCCGTTACCTACCTGTGTTTTATGTTTTGTTCCTGTGTATCATGTTTTTTAAATAAATTGAAAATGTACACGCATTTAAATGCGATTGGCGTTCTCGCTTCCACCTGCACCAAGGTAAGTGATAAAACGAGCCAACATCATTTTGATTTGCAATTGAGATGTGAAATAGAGGCAAAATCATGTGCTGAAATATTTATTCCGCTTACTACCGTCTCTACATTGTAGCAGAGGATAAATAAAATTACCAAATTTGAGACGTTATTCTCTTTAAAACGCAGTTTCATTACTCACTGACAATAAGATTAACTCAAAGAATCGTTTCCTTGAAGGCCGGATTAAATTAACGTTTTATTTTCGAGCACATTGCTGCGATGTTCAATTAGGGTAAAAGTAAATTTGAATTTTCCTCAATTCTAAACTAACGAAAGATATGTAGGTAGACCTACATATCTTTCCGTCCGCCATTTTGTAAATTATTTCGGTTTTTTGCATTTTGTGATTTTGTGCATTTATTGATTTAAAAACTTTATAAGTTTAAATCAATAAATAAAAATAAATGAATAAATAAAATATATTTAGTAATGCTATCATTAATCACTTTTATAACATGACAAACAAGCACGGTTAGAAGAGCCGGTTGTCTATTGTTTGCCCGACATTCATGTACTATAATAATCATTTGCCCGAACTTCACTTGCCCGAATTTCATTTGCCCGAATGTTTCGTTTACCATAATAGTTAATTGACATACTCTTATTTACCCGAATATTGTATGTCATAATGATACGAATGCCATACGTATCGTATTCCAGATTATTGTTTGCAATAATGTCATTTAATAGAATATTTAAACGCCATACTAAACATGCATTCGGATTCATCTTTGGTAATTTGTTAGTATTACCGCTCTTTTATAAAAATAATAACCTCGAAGACGACAGCGGGAGCAAACCTCCCGCTCCCGTCTTCTAACCTAACCGCGATCCGAGTCGGTTTAGCCACTAAGCCGCTGTTCCCTACTGCCTACGACGATACACCACTATCTTGGCATTGGGTAATCTCAGAGAAAAGTTTATTTTTACTTAGTGGCAAAACGGACTTGGATCGCGGATAGGTTCCAGGTATCTTTAATAAATTTTAGTTTTTTTAATAAACTTTATTACATATGAATATAATGGATGTTGAGATGGATGGCAAATGACATTATGGCATGTGATAGTTATGGATTACAATGATTATGGAAAATGAGATTATTGATATTGATATTATGGAAAACAAAGATTCTGGCATATAACTAATATGGTAAACAATTAGTATGGCATACAAAATTATAGAAAACAACTCATTGCAGTTGAATATTATGGCTGAAAAAATTCGGGAAAATGAAATTTTGGCAAGCAAGATAGTATACCAGTAGGGCCTATTAAACGCTTGCAACACCAGCGGGGCTAGCACAACGGACGCCGCGCCGCGACAAGAGTAGCGAAAGATTCGACTTCTCTTTTTAATTTGCGCGGTGAGACAGAAGACGGTCAGTCGCACGCGAAGCGACTAAACAGCAAGTTGTACTAGACATACAGCACTGCTACGGCAGTGTGGTGGCGACATAGACTATCTTTCTCTTTCTAAGCATTCTAATTAGAAAGAGACGGATGGTCTATCTCGCCACGACATAACTCGCGGGCCGTCTAGCCATGCTGTCCTCAGTGGACTAATCCCATCAAGGTCGTGTTCTCCCTCTGGGATGGAAGGTCAATGGCAGTCGCATTCGTAAAACTAGTGCCTAGTCTACGCTCAGTCTAGGAATTAAGTAGTAAATAGTAGTCTTGTTTACGGTACAGCCTGGATAACGCTAGAAGGATAATGGTACTTTAAATGTCACATGCTTTGATTGTACCCAATAAAGCGACTAAACTTAATAATTATAGACCCATGTCAAACGATACTCAATTACATAATACGGCGAAAGTGCCGTTTAGGATTAAGGCAGGTAAACGTTCCGATTACACCTTTCAGAATGTACTTAACAGAATACCAACCCTTCATGTCCCATCTAAATAGAGGTTCGCGATACGGTAAGTAATGTTGGTAAATAAATGAAACCGCTATAATATATGAAGATAACAATATTTATTTACACTAAAAGTAAAGAGGTTAAATATACGTTTATAGTTTTGTATGTTTGTATGTACGGGGTCATTTTCGGAGGTGATACAGAAATTTCATGTAATAATCATAAAGTTAAGTAATAATTGTACTCACAATACAAAATAAAGTAAATGAATAATGAAATAAAAATGCATCAACGATTATTTACACAGAGATCAGTGTTACAAAAACGCGTTTAGGTTAGGTAGTTTTCGAATGATTTTGTTTTATATTTTACTTTAATAAAATTATTTAAAAAGCAATCCGAAGATAAAGGGCGTCGTTATGCCCCCGCGCGCCGCGTTGGCGTCTCCTCATTGAAGCGGTCGGACAAGAGTAGAAACCTAACCTAAGATAAAATATTTATTTTGTACATTTTAGTTCAAGAATAAACTACAACCAGACTGTAGGTCACATAGCATTGTAAAAACCTAGCCTAAGAAAAAAGATAAAGAAATAATTGGTAAAACCAAAGTCAGAATACACAGTCACTGTGGCCGAAATCGGTCAAGACGACATCATCATCACCAAGGATCAAAGTTACCAACCTCTTCAATCCGCTTATGTACTATGTCAAATAAAATACTCAGAACTATCAGTAATATCAGATCGGGGGTCACCTCAATAGCTCTAGTCAGTCGGGCGCGACAAATTATTACGACATCGTATAATGCTGCTGAATAACACGGCTCCGTGGTTCGAGGGTGGGTCGTTGTTATGCCTACCTCTATAATTGATTAGGCATACACTGAATTAATAAATAATACAGTAGGGGACAATAAAAAATAAATTGTTGTGAGAAGAGGTATCTACAAGAAAGGTAAGTGTAATATTTACGGAGTGACTTTGCAGATAGTCTATCTAAGATAAGCTTTTTAGCCCTCCGGTTAACTGTACTATCGACAACACAGCTCGGTGACCATTCGTGCAGTTTATGCGCATTGTAATAAGATTCAATATAAATACAGAATGGTCAGTTAACTGTGTTGGCGTTTGTACCCGTCTGACTAGATGTTACATATTTAAAATGTGTTCAAAACAAAACAAATGCCTATCGAAACTGGAAACACCAACATATTATCAAACCGTCATAAGAAGATTGGACAAAATTGTTTTTTATCATAAAAATACGTCAAAGTTTATATGAAATAACAGCTATTCCAACCATTCGTAAATGTATCATCAAACCTCGATCAGAATGGTCAAATTTAGGTTTGATGATACAAATGCTGTACTTAAATTCCCTGTACATTTAAGTACCACTTGAAAGTTTTGTAAGTTACAATATAAAATTACAACTTGAAAGTAAGTAACTATTTTATATCAGAGTTATAACGCGCAACGATATTTATATACTAGCGCGCCTTAATAAATTATTATTGGAATTTCTTATCTAAGCTAAATACGATAAGGGTCTAAATGGATTGGTGTTCGAAGCCGAGGTGAGGGGGTTTTCAATTCACCCCCTAAAGCGGGAAGGATTTAAAACGAACTGTGTTACTAGGGTTAGAAAAAGGGAGAGGTTGCGTGTAACGACACACTAAAGTGGCAGGTAAGCTTAATAGTTATTTTATTCACGATACCAATTTGGAATAATAAAAAATAATATGTAGGTTTGTGTTTGGAAAATAACGTAAGTATTACATATCGTAAGTTGGAACGTTCGGCTTTATTTCAATGTTTACGGAGTTCTACTAATATAATAAATCCGCAAGTTTAGATATTATTTGGACTAGGCACTCAAAAACGCAAAAACGGCTAATCGAATTAAAATGCATTTTGGCATTAATTTAGTTTATAGCGTGGATTAACGTAAAATTATAAAATTACGTTTTCATACAAATACCTACTTCCCAGAGAAATATATATATGGAACGGGAGTGTATGAAAATTGAATACAAAGTCTACCCATTCTTTTTATTAAAAAAAATACGAACTTAGGTTCTTGTTTGCGTGACTAGTAAATATTAAAGCAAACTGAGCCAAAACCCGCTTACGTTATACTCGCAAATGTGGAACTGACACCATACCGACAAGCAATAAAATCCGGGCAACATCAGTAAGCTCTCGGTAAAGTTTAACTGCATACCGATTCCATCATGCAAAATGTGGAAGTAGACACAAGAGTTCTAACTTAGTGCTCCCGTTTATAGTAACATTACATCATAATCATAATAATCACTAGCTTTTGAACGCGACTTCGTTCACGTCGAACTTCTTCTTTCATGCCTCCACACAATCTTCTACCCCATTTTACCCCCTTAGGGGATTTTTCTGGGATGAAAACTATAATATGTTCTCTCTGGGGATACAAACTACCTTCATTAAAATAAAATAAAAAGCCTTTATTCTACCATAATTCCGTTTGATAATATTTTATCTGCATGCTGCGTGCTAAATCATGTTGTATTACCAAATTGGTTCCATATAATTTCATTTGTCTTCTTTCAATCTTATCCTCCAGACCAATTTTAATTTTAATCGGCCATGTGGTTTAGCTTGCGCAGAAAAAAGACAGAGTTACTTTCCCATTTACAATCTGAGCAAGTGAAGCGAACGAAGTTCTCCATCCCAGGTAGCGTCAGAATACTTTCGTATGTTTGAATGGCAGCTGTCCCACTGTTCTGCTCTACCGATCACATTACTCAACCGATACTTGTGTATGTGAGCAGGTTCCATAATTGTATAGGTGTTTTAGTCGAATCAGTTTAAAAATTAAAAACAAAAGACAGGCTAGTACAGTCAGCGTCATATAGCTAGTAGAAACCAGAGTAGCCGAATATTTCGTAACACACCCTTACATTAATAAAGACGTGTACCAAAATATTTGGCTACCTTGGCTACTACTCACAGAGCCACTTGTATTAATTATGGATTATCATATATTTTTTCTAATTGGAAGATATAAAAAGTAATAAAACAAAAGCAATTCAGCTTCACGGACTATTAAAACGTATAAAATTACCGACTGTAAAAAGATTTTCGCGTGGCGATGAAAACACAATGATTTGCCGTTATGCCAACCAATGGATCCATTCAACTACACGTGATGTTATTGTAATCGGTTTTATCTTTAACTACACAAAATGCTTCAAATGCGAGAATGGGAAAGTGCGGAGCGAATATAGAACTGATAATATCTCGTTTTATGACATATTTCCATGTTACATGGGTGTTTTTTTTTGTATCTGATCGGGATCAACTGCAATAAGAAGACAAAAAGGCAAACCAGAAAGCCAATGATTGCTAGCTAGCGCTGGAAACGGATCGTACTACGAGCAATTGACAGCTAAATGTTACGTCACGACGTGAACCCGAAAGCCGCGTTTAGCCACATGTGCAAGTAGGGCAGGTGTGGTTACCGTACGTGAAAATAAGTCGATTTCTGTTGGTTGTAAAATACCGCTATTGGGTCTGTTATAGTCTATATGTCTGATAGTCTTGATTCATTTATTTTATATTTTAACAGACACACAAGTATCCTAAAAGTAGGTTTAAAGGATGGGCAGATTTGTATGGGCACTTTCCCCACCCTCGAACCGAGCTGACGTTGATTTAAATATAATTGTAATATTGTAAAACATGTAATCACTGTTATTGACTCAAATATCAATGGGGTTCGTCCAAACAATGGATGGTGGTGGAATTTTGAAGTTGTGCATAGACATTAGCGCCTATCATCATCCTAGCGTTATTCCCGGTAGTGCCCCTAAAGGAGCCCAGGGTTCACTTTCACACCTGATTCCAAGATTTAGCATATGCACTAGTTTTACGAAAGCGACTGCCATTTGACCTTCCAACCCAGAGGGAAAACTAGACCTTATTTTGATTAGACCGGTTTCCTCACGATGTTTTCCTTCACCGAAAAGCTACCGGTAAATATTCCGTACATAAGTTCCGGGATTCGAACCCACGACCGCCGCTTGACAGCCGCATGCCTGAACCACTAGGCTACGTAGATATTAGCGCTTGTATATTATATAAATGTTATTCTTAGCGCCTGTATAATATAAATGGTATATTTAAAGTTTTGTATTTTTATTTACTCTTTAAATGTTAATTTGATGATTGCCGATCCATTAAGCAACTCTGTTATGTTATTAATCTTTGCCTAAAATCACTACCCAATCATAACGTTGATCAGAATAGGCCCCCAGTATTACGATGCAGTTTTCATCAAAATGTATTCACTGAGATCGTATCGCTTGTGTTTTGCCGCGTTATATGAAAGTTGATGTAATTATGATGTTACGTAATTGAAAAAGTTTGCGTTATTAATATGGGGTTTATAAACCTAAAAAAGCCATAAAGCAGTTGATGGCGTGTGAATTCATCGTGTTTATTCTATTAAAGAAATTTATTAATGTACAATAATGACTCCGGAATAAAACTAGATATTTCGATCATAGTGGAAAATTGAAAAATTATTCGCCACGAGCGGGATTTGAACCGACAACCTCTGGAATCCGTCCACCAATCAATTCAATTTTCCTCTATAATCGAAATTTGGAATTACGTTAGCGGACGTTTCTGCTTCATAAACATTTAATGTTAAAACTAGATCATTTTAATATCTTACTTGGTATACTGTAGACGAAGTAAATCCACATCACTATGAAAGTATTATCTCACTCTTTCAAGGCCAATAACTCACATATTAGCTATACAAATGATTGCGGCTACGAAGCGGAAAAAATATGCTAAGCGCTACGTCGTAGCACAAATGGTGTTGCTTGGCATTAAATGGGTTAACAAAATATAATGAATTAGTTGGCCATAACATAAAATATAGAATAGACTTCTAAATTTTAATTAATTCATGGTTAATTTTTTTTTTTTAAATACTATTTATCGTAAAGTTTCAACCTGGTAGTAAAACGTTGACCTCGCTACCAACTAATGGACACTCTACACTACATGTTTTTCGAAGTTTTAAACGAATAACAGAATACAGGGTAATTTTAAATTCAAAACGCTAACGTAGTGAAGGCGGAAGTCGTAAATAATATGTTATTTGGATGTGCTTGAAAACAAGCGTGGTGTAAAAATAATTATGCCCCCGGGCCATGTATATACTCGACAAAACGAGCATTATGGAGGTTAATTCGAGAGTTAAGTTTCGCATTCCAAACTCTTTTTAATGTGTTTCGAGTTGTTTCTACGTGTGCTATTCTGTCAAAACGAATCTATAACGGACACGAATAAAAATCAAAAATTGTATATCTGTAAATACACGTTTTTTTTAAAAAAAAACATACATTACTTGTGTATTCACCGCGCCGCATTTCGTCGTGGCAGAACAAAATCTCAATCGAATTTTATACCAAGAGCAATTTCTTTTTAGTTTAGTGAGTGTAATTTAATTGCAGCATCTTATTTTCCAAGTGGTACGGCACCGTAGACGCATTTCGCTGCGATCGATATTTGGTCGGAACGCTGTTTTATTTAACGCAATAAATATTGTTTGCAATAAAACTCTGTGGCAATTTTTTTAAGCGGGTTTAGTAGCTATAGCTTTATTTCTAAGGGGCTATCAAACTCATCGACATACTAGCTTTGTGACTAATAATATTCTTAATCTCAATACCAAATATGATCAATCGGACTACGTGCACTTTTCACGAGAACAACCACTTTAACAACCTTACTATACTTTTACTAATGAAATGATTAGATTTGGTCGAAATAAACTGCTACTAAAAGATTTGGTGAACTATAAAACGATCACGACGATAAGCTGTTAAACAATATGAGATCGAGGTGAAATGCGACTAAAATAATTTAAATTAATCATTATTATTAGCGTACAAAAATAGACGATTGAGACACAAAGCGAAAATTAAGGACACACAATCGCGGTGAAATTCGACTAAAAATATTAGTTACGAAAAAAAATTATCTTGAGACAACGCTATAATTAGAAACACAATCGAGGTGAAATGCGGCTAAAACTATTAGCGACCAAAACAATAAGCGTGATACAAAGCGAAAATTAAAAAAACACGATCGCTGTGAAATGCGATGCGGTGAATCACTGAAAGTAATTTATGTTTTTGTGGTAAAACACTAACAAACGGCCTCTTTTACGCTTTATTCAGTAAGGACGCTTTTATAAGTCGTCCAAAAAGAGCATTTATAAAGAGTTTCTGTCTAAAACATAATAAGGAGAAAAACTGTAACCAATTTAAATTTAAACTTTAATTAATTTAAATCCGCAACATAGGCTTCGTCATGTATGGCAGACAGGTGTGTATGAATATAATTTATGATATCTTGTGACATGACAACTGTAGTAATGGCTGACTAATACCTGGACACATATGTAGCGGGAGATATACGTATACAGTGTCTGCGTAAACGAAAATAAAATTCTGAAAGGAACTGAGAGATATAAAGAATTTGGCGTTATTTCACGAGCTAGATCGCAACCGGCCATGATTACTGCTCAAAAGTAAACCGGGAACTGTATAAACTTTATTTATGTGCCGACTTCCTCGTGTTCTGTGTTAAATGCTGGTATTTCCCGGGAGGATCGTCCAATTACAACTCGGGATAAAAGTATTTTACCTCTTTCTATCGGACGGACATAATATGTTATGTGATTCGTTCAGAATGTATCTTTAAATTATTCACTGCTTTTATTCGGGATGTTCTTTGCGGTGCCTTCGAGGAATGTTATTGATGTTTAGCACTTGAATAATAATGCAATAGAGTTGTTAAAAATACATGACACAAAAGCGTTATACATAAAAGGCGAACAAAGCTGAAGGATTAAACACAGATACCGGCATATGTTATTTATTAATACTATACACAACAATGTCATATTATAATATACAAAAAAAAAACATTTACAAACTTCACAGTTATATAAATTAATTAATTATCTAATATTATAAAGGGGAGAAGTTGGTGAGATTGTAGTTTTGTATGTTTGAATGTAAGCTACTATTCCAATTAAAAAAAAATTTCACTGGTGAATAGTGTAAACTTTCTGGATGGACATGCATGTAGGCCATATTTTATCCCACGGAATTGCCTGAGTTCTTTGCGATACGCGGGCACCTAGTTAGAACATAAATATGCTGATACTTTTTAGCGTTTTAGTGTGTGTTTTATAATTTTTCTACGACTAGTCTCACATTGGGTGGTAAAGCCAGCTTGTTAAAGTGTAGTGGCCCTTGTCGAGTTACGTTGTTAATCCAAGGTAAGCCCATCCAGACTCGGCAACGTCACTGGACTGGCTAATCGCCCTGTTTCAAATCTCTTGAGAGCAATCTACAAGGCAATTTAGCTTGAAATATAGTTTTAATTCACAACGCCGAGATTTATTAAAATAGCTGTTGTGATTTTGTTATTTGTATTCTTTAGTTAACGCTGAAATTTTCACTGCAAATAAGTTGGTTTGTTACTACAGTGTTATATGTTATATGCCCAGGATTCATACTGTTATCAAACCTATGTAGTATTTATCTGTCACTTCGACATTTGTAAGATAGGGACCAGCCACATTTTAGTTAAGTAACAGAGGTAGCAGTTAGGTTTTGTTAGTTTAATAAATAAATTAAATTGGGCCGTGGTTTAAAATGAAACCACGGCCCAATTTAATTCTCTCAAGATAAACGTTAACTAAAATCTTATTATCTTTTCGCCCATGTTTTCAAATCTATTTTTAATTTCAATCGGTTTGTTAAACCTAATCTAAGATTTTATTTTACCGCAAGCGTCCAACGTATAAGTATGAATACCACGAAACTAAAGGGTAATAATGTTTATTCAGTCCTTCGTGTTAGGTCAAATCCGGCCTAAGAAACCACTAAGTTGAACCATTCACAATGAAGTAATAAAAGTAAAAGACTGTCGCATACTAGAAAAACATTAATTAACGAAATACGATTTCGAAATTCCACCGTTGTGATGCAATAACACGCTGCCTGCAATGTTTCCCTCCGTTGTTCCTGACACGCATGCTTGACGTGCATGAGTTCCGTGATGCCCATTTGTGAAATCAATGCATTTCCTATTCAACTTTAAATTTGAAAGAAAATTTTAATGAGTATCCTTTATCTGTTCTTCCGTTGTTTTGTTAAAAGATGTGGATTTTCTTACTGTACCCTATTATTCAATATAAGAATAGAAAAATAGTGTCGATCGTCATGATATTTAAAGGAAAACCAGTCGGAACACAAAACGTTCAAAATAAATACAAAATGAAATATATTTTTTCTCTTAGACCGTTTTGATCAATAAAAATCTTTAGTGTTATTACGTTTCAAAGGCACTCAATGATCGAAATAAGTAAACGAATTAATCCCCTTTGATATGCTAAAGATAAACGAAGATACAAAGACGAATTTGTCCATTAAAGTTCTAATGTGAGAGAAGTAATCATGTCTGGAATGAGATTTATTTATTTAATCGTATGGCAAATAGGATGACAAATTTACACAAAGTAACACATAATCACTTAGTATAAGTTTATATTAAGGCCAACCAGCCACTTGATGGCTTCGTCGCTAAGGGTCGGGATATGGAATGAGATCTAAATGTTTTATAATGCTTCTTTCCGCTATCCAATCCTTCAAACGAACTAGATTTCCATTTTTTGGTTGAATAATATATATTGCTAGGAAATATGCGTACCATTTCATAGCGTCAAACTGCGCTATTATCGCATTTTGTCGCGCCGATTCCTATTAAAACTTACTCCCAAGTTTTTCGTCTAATTTCATACATTTCTATTGCACAAATTTTGATTTTATGGCGGGCATTATCAATTTGTATTCTTATCTCGAGTGGTCTCTGAATGTGCATGTTTGGGGTTAGGCAATTCAACTTGATATTTTTGGGGTCGGGTTGCCAAGGTATGTCATGCGGAGCCCTGCTGAGACTAGGCCTTCGCTGTCTGCGTGTTAGTTATGGCTAGATTTTCTTGTACGAGTAGAACATTGTTACATACATTTATATTATTACATTTTATTTATTTTCTAAAGTAGGGTATATACAAGATGAGAACTATAACATTAACTAAATTAAATTAAAGCTAAGTTAAATCTAAAAAAGGCCCTCGAGGCATTGTCCCTAGGATGCTGGCGGCATTTCCTCGCTGAATTGCAATGCTGATGCGTTGCACGAGAAAGCCGCCAGCTCTTCGGTCACCAGTTACGTCAACCAGACGTTTCGCGATTTCCGCAAATAGCTTTTGCGCACTGGGACCCATTGGACCGAGGGTCTCGAAGCCAAAAGGTACAAAGTTGTACTCTCTGCTGAGGCCTCTATATTTAATGCGTTTCAGATTATTGGTTATTTATATCGGCTAAAGTATAACCTGATCTGCGGAAATTTCAAATGGGCGGGCAAAATAACGCTATATTTACTTTTCGTATATGAATGTGGAGCACTATTTAATTTTTAATATAATTATATTTATTTTTATTTTATTTTCTTAAAGCAACAATCAGTGACGGGCATTACTGAGGTATGGAAGAAAAGAAACACCTCAACTAAATGGAATTAGGGCAAGCAAATGAATCATGATGAGCGTGCAATTTTATGCCAATAACCTAAAGTTGACCTTCACATTTTCCAACGAACCTTTACACACACACATTCCAAGTAAACCGCTAACCACAATTAGTCCCGACCCGGTGATACCGACCAGAGTGACTAGTTCCATTTACCCCGTTTACTTCTTTTTCGAACCAAATGGTTTCCGCGGTCGCAGTTGCTGGCGATTGTGCATTTGTTTTTGTTTTCTTTCCGAATCCGTTACGGAAAACACGATAGGATTCCCGATGAATCTTTCGGTTCTACGATTTGTTTTACATAGGTATTTGTTCACGGTTTTGGGAAAGTCGGTAGCGTTAACTATCAGAATTTTGTGTAAGTAATATTTTTTTAACGTGTGTAAATGGTTGTGATATTATTGTTTATATCTCAATGACAAATAAATACAAACGCTGCTTGATATTCAATTGAAAAGTTTTCATACTTAACTTCTTTTATCTCTATTTTTTGTTTACGTTTGTATAGGGAGCCTGCTTGTGTCAAGCTCCCTGGGGACTCTTAAGTGCGTGGTTTCGAACACTGCCTGCGTGGAGCCTCTTTGCTGATATAAACTAATAATCCTATTAATGGTTGAACTTGGATATTTGGATGTTCAGATGTTTAGATATTCTAAATACAGTATGATTACTACGAATACTGTTATAGCTTCACAAATAAGCTTGTGGCTACATGGTCCTTCAAGCCGGCTTTTACTAGCGACCCGACAGAGAAAAAACGTTTAAGAGTCCGCAGTAAGCTCGATACAACACGATACTAACGTAGTTACGCTCTCATTTTAAAACTACGTGTTGGATTGTAACGAAATTGTATGTTCAATGACATGAGGTATATCCAGGTCTGTAATTAGTTTATATAGCTTCAGATACCATAAAAAAATACAGCGAATTTAAGTTTTTCATACAAAACTTGTTTTTGCTATATTTCGTTTGTTTTATCAATTGGAACCATATACGCTAATTACAGACATATATATACCTCATGTCATTGTATATACAAAGTTTCGTCACAATCCAACACGCAGTGTTAAAATGAGAACGAAACTCCGTTTGTATGGTTAGGTGAAATTCGGCCGAGCTTACTGCGGACTATTAAATATGAATACCGTAATCAAATGTATTTCCAACCAAGTTTTCACGAATTAAAATACTGCACGTTCAGATCAGATGCCATATTTTGAAAAAAAAAAAAACGATGTTAATCCTCTGCACTGGTAATATGATCAAATTGGCAAACATCCATTGCATAAACTGAGAGTAGTATACGAGTACGTCAGCGTTGAATATCCCAGACAGCATTTCATACATATGCTAGAATACAGTTGGCTATAAAAATATAAATAAATAAATATATAATTTTAGGAGACATTCTTACAGGAATTTAACTGGCTCCGTAGTATACTCAATATGGCTTGTGTGAAGAGTCCTGGACGACGAACGAACGAAGACATTGAACAAACAAAATAGTTATTCGAACCCAGGACTGTCAGCTTCGTAGGCAGGCCCCATATCATGGTCGGCCGTATCACGGAATAAGTGACAAGATAGAGCGTCTGTCTCGTTCTGTCAAACGGTGACAGCCAGTGACGGACGCTCTATTTTGTCACTTATCATCGAAATACGAGTATTAATAATTATATCATTTTTATAATATAAGAAGGCCTGTACAGTTCAAGTGATTGAGATGTTCACCGACAGTCAGACCATCGGCTTTTCTATGAATCGTGAAAAACGATGTGTTAGTATTAACATTGTGGGGAAATACGAGTAGGAAAAATTAAAGTCACGATTTTCAAACTAGTCAAAAGAAAGTGATTAACTAAGTAATTACCCACAGCAGTCATTTGTGTTGAAAATTTCTCCTAGGCAACATCAATTATTCGTATTGATTTTAGATAACGTAATAATCGAACTAGCGAACGAAGTGAATGGAGAACTTCATTCACTGTCCCGCTTTGCCGCAGTTCTTCTGTAAATGAACTATAGCTGGTTGATTGTATCTCAGAAACGGGCCTACTGAATGAAGGTTAAAGTCTGAATCGAGACTTCTATTAAAATGGTTACAACGACAACATATCCCTGTTTGAACTTGCATCGAAAATGAGGATAACCCTTTACTTTTCAACCGCAACTCTCAATAAATTGTGTTAGAGACAAGATCTGAATAGAGTTAATAAACTTTAAAGGATTGCCTCAACGAGTAGCTGTTTAAACTGCAATTGACTACACCATGGCACCTAATTCCAGTGGACGGCTGTCCAATCTATTCTTACCCAGTCCATAATGTCTTGTGCACTGGAGTGTAGAGAGCTGCCCAGTACTAAATTTATCGCGTTATATTTACCGCAGCAATAATATTGTATCTCTTATTATTTGTCTTAGTACGCTGATGACCTGGTAAAGGTCGCGGAAGTTCGCTGGATGCGAATGGTGGACCAACTGCGTATTCGCAGTCAGTGAATAAGCAGGTATACAGCAGCGATAGGGTTATCGGCCCAAGAGAATTAGAGGGACAAATCTACCTTTAAAATACCATAAAAGGTACTACACTATCGAATTGGCATCCCTAGCGTTGGACACCAGCAGCGGTGGCAGAGAACTGGGCATGGCAAACAAAAAAAGGAGTATGACGTCTAATGTACTTGCGTTTGACTCCTTTGGCAAGAGCTAAGCTCTTATTATGATGATGATGATTATCGATGCGATTAATGCAAGTTTCAAAAGATTTCCAAGACTATTTTAAGATGATTTCTTATTAAAGCACAGCGTAGTGTACATTACAGGCCATCGCAAGCATGTGAACTGGAAGGATTCATACGGGTATTTTTAACTTTGTTCATTATTTTGAAATTAACAACTTTAACTGGGAGTAGCCAAAATACCCCGTGTGGTGTCGGGTTAGAATTTCACCACCCTTTTCTTCCCGTGGGTGTCGTAAAAGTCGACTAAGGGACCAGGGTTAAAGTGTGTTATGGGCGATGGGCTAGCAACCTATCACTGCAATATCACATTTTATCGATCTGTTATACCAACATTTAATGTTAAAAGTGGCGCTGGAACATACGTTTCATGTACTCTGCCTACCCCTTTTGGGAATATATGGAGCCAAATAATGGTTACAACATGTTAGCTGTTCTCTAGAAAGTTTCGAGAATTCATTTACTACCAGGGACCCGCCTAGGTGTCTACGCCATAGGCGCTTTCCATTACTTAGGGGGGAAAGCACATGATCGGCTACGAGCGTAGCGATTCTTGGCAGAAATTTAGTAACCAAAATTAAACAGTTGAAGATCTATTTAGTTTTAGCGTAGTTGTCCCGTTACTGCAAGTTGTTCAGTATGGCCAATGCAATATTGCCACCACTGGCAAAAACAGGGTGCACCTAATATGTCATAAACGCCTTCCAGAATTGAGTGCTACGCTTCCCATTGCCGTTACGTTCTGAAGCGTAGCTGTACCACCTGCTACGAATTTACGGGCGTCAGTGATTTTAACGAGTAGCAATATAAACTGTCACGTACTCATTTAATTGCAGATGAAATTTGCTATTAAATATAAAATAGATTAACATAAAGGTACATTGTAACTAAATTTATGAATTAGAGCTTAAAAATAACTAATTTCAGATTCTACCTAAACTAAAAAATATTGACGTTTACTATTAATAGGTCTCAACAGTCCCCGTTTGTTTGTAGATAATTTTAATAACTGTTGAATTTTTCATCGTCCGGCCCCGGTCAGTTCGAATGGTGAAACATCGCTGAATAATATATGCGATACTGGATTGGACCAAAACTTTTAACCCCAATCAATAGCCACCATAGTTAAAGCGAATCAATATGGCTGTTAATTAATTCGCTTAAACACGTGTACACAAATCCCTAACAAATTGTCTCGAAACGTAACAAACATGCAAACACGACTCACCAACTGTATCGACAAGATTAACATAGTAACGCTGTTACCATGCAAATTACTAAAAACTTACCGGAAGCAATCCCACCAGGAGTGTAACCACCGGCCTCTAACTCGCTCCGAACTCACTTAGCGGCACGCAATCACACACACAAGTCACTGGTCCACTGGAAACGGCTCGGTTACAGCACACGCATGTGCAGCACTGGTCACGTCACTGGCACGGTGGTTCAGCTTTTTTTTTAAACGCGGTGGCGGCAAGTGCGCTCCGTATACCGCCGCAGCCTCAACTGGCTGGGGCGACGCTAACGCGCCTGTCCTAACCCCCCTCCCCCGCCCGCGCTTACCTCGCGGTACGAGCAAATAGATATTAAGTATGCGCTGTAAGGACGAACGTGAAGGAAAAACGGATAGAGCCTGCAGGGCGAGTTATGTGGCGTTTTGAGTTACTTTTTTTTTTTTGTTAAATATACGCTGTTAAGAATCCAGTACGGATGACTCAAAGTCAAAGCTCCAAACGAACCATACTACCGTAAAAAAGCTACGGTAGCCCAGTGGTTCAGGCATGCGGCTGTCAAACGGCGGTCGTGGGTTGGAATCCCGGCTCGTACCAATGAGTTTTTCGGAACTTTTGTACGGAATATGATTTCATATTTACCGTTAGCTTTTCGGTGAGGGAAAAACATCGTGAGGAAACCTGCATATATCTGCGAAGAAATTCAAAGGTGTATGTGAAGTCCCCAATCCGCACTGGGCCAGCGTGGGGACTACTGCCCGTTTCCTCTCATACATGAGAGGAGGCCTGTGCCCAGCAGTGGGACGTATATAGGCTGATGATGTGTGTGATGATGATACTGGAATAGCATGAAACTTTTTATACGTAAATATAGGTGGGAAATTAGTTTATGTTGCTTTTGATGATAGAAGAAATATGATGGCCGATCCCATTGTTTATAGAAAGTTTCATTTAATTCTAGCATGTCATTTTAAAATTAAAACCAAACTACGTAATGAGGCATCGAGTCCTCCGAATTTCACTAGCGACGTTTCTTATCGGTCGTCCCACAGGAACTGTCGCTAGTGAAATTCGGTTCGTTTCACTACGTCACAAATAATAGTAATATTATATTTATTCGTTATAATTTTACGTAATTAATATGCGAGTACACTAATGAAAGTTTTTAACAATGAGTTTTTGTTTTTGTCAAAGTTCTTCTACGTAGCTATTTTTTGCGTCACATTGCCTTTGAATTTTCGGTATTATCGAATTCAATGCTAAGCATCTCTAAGCGCTTCAGCCAATCCGGTTTTCCCTTTATATAGCGGAAAGCGACTACGGCGTAGGCGCCCGCTAGGCGGATTCCTGGCACTGAAAGTGTTAAGCTACCATCAAAACTTAGTGACCGATGAATCCGATACAAAACTATTTTTTACCTGTGATTATATTTTATTAATGCTTGCGTGTTCCGAGCGTTTATCAGTATGATTCAGAAAATAATTATAATATGGTCGCGATAAATATTATTTTCATAAAACTTTTGTTAAAACATAGCCAATCCAATACCTTAACACATTCACTGGCAATAATCGCTATGCGCTAGCCAATCCTGTGGTTATCCTCGTAAGTAGCGGACAGCGACTACAGAGTAGGCGCCCGCTAGGCGGGTTTCTGGCAGTGAAAGTGTTAAAGATTAACATAAACATTTTTTTTAATGCGTGAAACGTTCCGTTCAGTTACATTCGTTAAACTTTAATAAATATGCTTTAAGCTGTTATGAATTGAATGTTGAATTGAAAATACCGATAATCCGAACTCAAGCGTTCAGGAAAACAGCACAGATGCGAATTTTAGTCTGAGCTAGTAGGAGTATCAAATGTTTAGAAAATGATTTACAGTTGGTAAACGAGGCCGCAATTCCATTTGTCTTAACTAAATTAATGTGACATCCCTACGATATCGCTTCTGTTTTATATTTCTGTAACTGATTTTAAAGACTGCTAATGGGACAGACTATTGGGCTTCCCGT
Source organism: Epinotia demarniana (assembly GCA_945867215.1). NCBI lineage: Eukaryota > Metazoa > Arthropoda > Insecta > Lepidoptera > Tortricidae > Epinotia > Epinotia demarniana. Next base: position 7,138,611 of record OX244262.1, read on the forward strand.
ATCGGGCTTCTAGATAATTGCCCAATGAGTACATTATTTTATTACACAGTATTTTATTCAAAATTTTCTAATGGTTAATTATTCAAACTATAATACTCATAAAGGTTGAGTAAAGCCACTCCCGAATTAGGCGCGGCGGAATCTGTATGCGGTATTTTCTATTTTACCGAGAACTTACTCATGCCACCCATAGTTTCTTAGTCGGTACAGTGAAAGCATTATATTTTCGTAGTAGTAATTGCAGCACTGACCGTAACATCTCACTTCCGCGGGTCTTGCACCTATCCTGGAGCACACAAGGGAACCTTTAAGGCCTAGCTGGCAATGTTGCTTCTGGGTATATCAAAATTTTCTTGAAACCATGTTCCTTATCGAATCTTTAAGGACTAGGAAGCTGGCAAAGTAGCTTCTGGGTAAAACTTACGAGCGCTGTAAAGAATCTGTACTAACTGGATACTAAAAAGCTCGCACCTTAGTGATGCGGCACTTAATCTAATGCCCCCGCACTCCCGGTTAAACCAGTTAAAGGGTGCGTGATCTAGAATAAGCCTTGATTTTAATCATTTTTGTTGATTAATGTGTGTTATAGATATAGCTAAGTATTGATACCTACCGACAAAGTAGCTAATGAAGAATTCATCTAAAAACCGAAGTACAAACTAACAAACCTACAATATTACAGACTTTGCCTCGTTAAATATAAGACTAACTGTTTTTGAAGTGAAAACTTCTATTGCGACGCTGTGCACTTTTTGTGATGGGGAAGATTGTTAAACTCGCCACAGGTCACGTGACCGTAAGATTCGTATGGTGAGATTCGTGACAGGTCGCGTGACCGTAAGATGCGTAAGTGTAAGGCCTAAGTGGACGCCCCGCTCAGAGCGGGGCGTCGAGCGTCCATATAAATTGCATTTGTTTAATATGGACGCTGCACGCTCCGCTCTGAGCGGGGCGTCCACTCAGGCCTTACACTAAGGTGTGATTCGAAAAACTGTTACAATGTCATTGAGTGTGCACTTCGGCAGGCACTCCAGGAGTGCATCCCGGTATGTATTTAAACAGATTTATTGGTTCTGGTGATATCCCTCTACATACAAACATACATGGCGACAATGTCACATAATTTTCCTCTTTTTAATATTAAGTAAGAATTGGTAAAGGCTAGCTGCTCGCGCGGCTTTGTCCGCGTGACATGAAGCAAAGCCACAGAGTTACAAACAGCTTTTGCCCATCACCTAGATAGACGTTCATTCTACATACTGGTGAAACAATTACACACAAACTTACAAACTTTTCCTGTTTATTAGTAACCGAGCGAAGTCGGATGATGATATATAGCCCATTTTTTTTCGGAAAAACCATTCTTCAGACTCGTGACTATAAAAAGCTTATCGATATCTCATTAACACTCGCTTAATCAGCTAAGTATTTCTGACCTTTGGAATAAAATAGCTGACGGCACGGTCTAATGCGGTTAGTTAACTTAACATTTTTAATTGCTAGTAGTAAAGTAGTAATTTTAGTACATTTTTATTACCTAGCAACATTATTTAAAATTGTATTTCTATCTGTGGTGGAAATTTCCATCACATATGAGTAGCATTAAAACGCTGAAAATTTGATGCTCTTTAAAAATAAACTGTTTGCTCTTCTAGCGGAAAAAGCGTATTAATTTATGCAGTTATTTGACGAATATAGGAACGATCATTTTAAACTTGCACCATTTCCATGCATCGTGCTTTTTTATACATTAATATGTAAAAAAAGCAATCTGAATTTTTTACATTTAAATTGCAGCCTACATTTTGTAACACTTTCGCCTAAGGCAAAGTGATACCAAACTGCATTTTATAACATTACTAGGTTCTGCCCGCGACTCCGTCCGCGTGGAACTCGTTTGTATCGCAGCTCCAAACAAACGTTTACCCCCTCATTTCACCCCTTAAGGGATGATTACGGGGATAAAAACTATGCTATGTCACTCAGTCACGTCAATTCGTCGCTTTGTTTTGCCGTGAAAGACCGTCAAACAAACAAACAAACAAACACACACATACACTTTCCTATATATAATATTAGTATGGATACAAATACAAATTATTTATTCTGCAAATAGGCCACAAGGGCACTTTTACATGTCAAACAGTAATTTACAATAAAAATAATAATCTAACAATAAAAGAATAATAATCTAACACAACAATAATTCAAAATTTTCAGATTAAGGACTGATATAACAACACACTAAATGTCACAAAGTCAATGAAAACAAAACAAAATATGACCATTACATTCAATAAGTATAAGGTCTGTGCATTAACAGAAACTTAATGATATTAATTCAGTATTCCAGAGATGTATAAGGTCTCTGAGCGTCCAAATACAATTAATAATTATTCAAATATTCGTAGAGATGTATACGGTCTCTAAGCTCCAAAACAAAGCAATTAAAAAAAAAGAAACATTAATGTAATATTGTCAGTGATGTACAGGGTTAATAACAATAAAACATCTTTATAACCTGCGTTTTAAGAAACAAAAAAAACTTAGGATTTGAGAATTGCCTCTAGGCACCTAAAATGGACGTCGACTAATATTGATATTCAATCGTAGTCAAAATTAAAGCTTTGGATACAGCTCTGTCTAATTTGGCCCTAGTGGATTTAGCTGGACCTCATTTCGCTAATGTCTGGCATAATACCAATTGCTTTAATATGTTAACGCTCGCGCTCAGTTGTTATGACACATAAGCGAGTGCGTTCATCATCATCGTTATATCATCGTCAGACGTCCACTGTTGCACAAAGTGAAAGCCACAAAAACCGGTCTTTCGCCACTTGCATTCAGCGAACCTCCACGAATTTTACCAAACACTTTAAGTGGTAGACGAATATATAATTATACCTAGGACCAACTGCCCCGTTATGTAGGATTACTAAGAGAAAGAGGTCAATTGACGAATTCAACTCGACCGGGCAGCGGAAGCTACGGCACAAAACAGGTCACCTTCCTCACGTCGCCCGCGCCCCGTTATCATCATACCTCTGCACCTGCCCGCTGCGTAAGGAGCTAAGCGGTCGACCTATAGTCCAATATTCCGCAGTATTTCAAGACGAGAATCTTTGACCTGTGTGTGTTGCCAGGAATGACTAATTGGCACTGAAACGTAGTCGCTTACTATGATCAGATATAATAAGAAGGCTCAAAGTAACCTAAGAGCAATGAGAGGGTTATGTTGGAAGTTTATCTACACTACCGCACCAGTAAGCGGGTGCGTCACACCAATTGGAATATGACGTCGATCAGAAGTGAAGAATGAGATAGGCCTGTTGTTTTTTGGGCGCTGTGGGGCCATTTTTGGTTCATTAAGCTGTTCTGTGTGGTAATTAAATTTGAGTGCACACCTGGGCATTAGTGGAATACCTAACAAGGTTGATACCTGAAGGAAAAAGGCTGAGGGTGGGTTTATTTGATTAGGGGTGCGTGTAATGGAAAAGGTCGGTAAAATATCAAGATAAAATGCTTAACAATCTATGTAATAATGTATACCTACAAAAGTGTGAATATGGACATTGGACTTGTTACTATAGAATTATTTCCGCAGTTATTTGGCTAATGATTATTAAATAACTAATTACATCCGCTTTAGTGCCTTGTCTTATGATTGCCTAGATACCAATCCATGACAGTAGTCGTTAAGCCGAGTAAGAGGCCTTCGGCTAGCTTAGCTCCTTTCAAACTCTCTCTCCCCATACTTACTTAGGGGATGATTTCCGGGATGACTACTATCCTGGGTCCTTCCCGGGATTAAAACAATGTCTATACTTAATATCATCTAAATCGCTATGGCGGTTCAAGCGTGAAGAGGTAACAGACAGACAGACACACTTTTATATACATGATATTAGTATGGATTCTGACAGCAGCAGTCACCCATCCAGGAGCTGACTGAGGTCTACATAAGTTGCTTCACCTAACTTGCAACGACCATTGTATCATCACCATTATCATCACCCTCACCAGTCTACTACTGAACAAAGGCCTTTCCCAAGGCGCACCACAAGGTCCAGTCCCGATTTACTTGCTCCATTGTATGCTTCCGAAATATAGTTCAAATACCCTATACCCTAAATACTCAGTAACCAACTAAAAAACACCTATGACTCAATCATTCAAAATATTTCAAAATATGTAATGACGCCTAAATCGAAAAGCATTTCGGTAATTATGTTATCTGAACGTAATAAAGTAATTTTCAGTGTTTTTTTCCTGCTCGCTTTTAAGAAATTCGCGAAAACGTATAAAAGTGGTTTTCACCGTTTGTGACGTCAGTATTATGGCTGCCATATGAAAGGTGTCCAAACTGCCATACAGAGTCGTAGTATTGACGTCATAATTTACTTACAACCTCCTGGAATTCGCTACTTTTCAATTTGATAGTTTTGAATGAAAATTACAATTAAGGGAGAAATAAAAAAACACGTGTCGCTTAAAAAAACATTTTCTAGAGAACTAAATCATAAAAGGTAAAATAACACCACAGTTTCCACCCTAATTATTTAGTACAATAGTGAACTAGGATATCGCATATATTGTGTGGATATTCTGTAGTCGTTCCCTCTCTTCCATGAGAGGAGGCCTGTGCCCAGCAGTGGGACGTATATAGGCTGATTTATTGTTTTTTTTTTATTCTATAGTAAATCATTTTTCCACAAATTAAGCCATTGTAAGACATTCGATATCGATTGCTCATTGCATCGAAAAACAATCCTTTAATTACTATATTTATGCCATAAAGTAACTCATGAGAATTTAAAATTGGACTAGTCGTACTATAATTTGTTCCGAGCACGCACGTAAGAGTATGTACGTTTTGTTTTCAATAAACAGTTTGAATTTTACGTCTTTTATAAGTCTCTATAAACTAAATCCTTGCCTCTATGTCTAGGTATCCGTCAAAATCGGTTAAAAATCGAAATGCAACTCTGTTCTTTAGAATGGTATCAATTCCGTTATAACTGTCTGCGAGTGCTGGTGTCAGTCACAGCGCTATAAAACAGGGCTACAAACAAGAGGCCCTTTTAGTTATTTTACCGTTATGGTTGACGGCAACTGGCCAAAATGGCTCATTCCAAGATGGTCATGCCTGGGGACCGATTTTTGACTTTCGAGCGCTCGACTCTTTCACTCGAAAACTGATAAAAATTATGAAATGCTATTTTGAAGTAGCGATAGAAAATTCAATAACGAGTGGTATTGACTACTCGTATTCAATTCTATTGGTAGAAAGTAAGTGCCGGGCATTTTGACACTACAACCGTATTTACTTTTATTTGATTTACGAGCACTCGAAAGTCAAAAATCGGTCCCCAGATCCATGACTGGACACTACACTATACGTCACTGTGAATTCTGACAAAGACAGAAATAAGTGCCGTGAGACCTTTCGGCACGAGATAATTTCACAGTTAGGGGATCACGAGGATGAGGACGAAATTCAATTGGAGGGAGGGACGATGCATTTTATTAGGCTTTCGGGCGGCATTTTTATTTCTAATTATATCACTTTCGCTACCAAGAAGCGCTACGCGCTACGCTCGTAGCGGATCCCGTGGTTTTCCTCGTATGTAGCGGAAAGCGACTACGGCGTAGGCGCCCGCTAAGCGGGTTCTTGGTTGCGAAAGTGATATTATTCTATTTAGCTTCCGCCCGCAACTTCATCTGCGTGGACCCGGGACAAAAACTATGCTTTATTTTTACACGGGCTATAAACTATCTTCGTGTAAATTGACATCCAAATCGGTTCAGTCGTTCAACATATTCACTACCAAGAAGGATCCCGTGGTTTTCCTCGTATGTAGCGGAAAGCGACTACGGCGTAGGCACCCGCGGAGCGGGTTTATGGCAGTCAAATTGTGATTGAGTATCAAATATCCAATTTCACATGCATAATATGAGTAGGCAAAATTACAAATGTATGTTTTTTTCTTTCGACTGCTGGTTGAGTCGGAATTGGTATCATACATCCGTTTGGGTGAATGTTTTGTTGTGATTTTTATCCACTTTTTCTGGGCTTCTGCGCTTATTAGAAGTCTATGTTATACCAATTTTTCGGTTGTTGTCCTGAGGGGTGACGTACCTTTCGAATGTACGTTAGGACAACTTGTCTATCAACTTTCGATACAAATATTACTATTAAAATATACCAGTGGTGTAAGGTATGGTTGTGATTATTGAATGTGGCTTACTTTTTCATAAAACTGTCATTGGTAATAAAATCTTTTACCTTGGTGGAGTGGCTTTTCGAATGGACGACTTTAAGGTTATTCCAACTTAAATAATCTCAGATTAACATTTTGTTATGTTATCGACTAGCTGGCTGACGAAACAGTAACAACAAAAAGTTGATTGACCTATTAATAAGCAGAAACTCTTTGCAGGAAAACAATCTGTTTTTATTACCGACAGTGAAACCAATAGGGAGCTCCAGACTCGCTTAAGCTCCATGTCGTACGTAGCAGCTTATCCTTGTTATGGCTATCTTGTTTGTCTTGGCTACGGCGTAGCGCCGTAGCTCGTAGCTCTGCTACGGCGGGGATTCACTACGCCTAAAATCTAAGCTTTTTTGGGGCGAACCAGCGTAATTCTGACCTCTGATTACGCAAAGTATTTTTTATCTCTGCTATTTTTTATTTCGGAAAATCTGTGACTGCATTCTGAGCTTGGACTAAGTACCTATACCACTACCGAGCGAGATGGTCATCCACAAAAAATATGAATGAGTGTGAGAGACGAAAATAACATGTGTTATTTTGATCATCATTTCAGCAGTTGGTTTGACAAAACCTATTCAATAATAACTTAGTTTGCGTTAAACAAAGGACTCACGCTAAAATTAAGTTGATTGTGATCTGCTGATTGCGTAGTTGTATCGCTTAGGTTTTCACTGAATTTTCCACAGAATAATCTTCCGTCGCTCAATGATTACATTTAAGCGCCTTGCCCACAGATCAATTCAGTTATTCAGTCAAAATATTCCCAACAGCAAACATAGCTAAAATTCATCTCGTCGGACAATACCTTATATAAAAAAAACACTATATACATCAAATCCACTACACAAATATCGATCGACATTATCGTTTGTTCAGCAACCATAATTTACATAAGTTTGCCTTCACGCCGCTTGATCTGAAGACTTTCACTGCTATTACTGTAAGTTGTGAATAGCAAAATGCCTCGAAAGGTTACTGACATTGTTCCCTTTAAACTGATTGGTTATTTAGTGCATGTTTTCTTTTACAGTCGTAAAGCATGTCGCTGCATGAAACGGTCTGAAATATTAACATGTTTGCTTGCAGTCGGGGTGGGCCATGATTTGATGTATCGCTGGGATCTTGACAAGGTTCAACGTTCTTTTGTTTGAGCTGTACGTAAATGTTAGATTTGAAAATAGTTTTGAATGTTAACAAAGCATTAATGTAACATAAATACGCCTGTAGCTAGAATAACCTTAGGGTTCAGGCATGCGGCTGTGAAACGGCGGTCGTGAGTTCGAATACCGGCTCGTACCAATGAGTTTTTCGGAATTTTAAAAGTATTATTTGATATTTATCGTTTGCGTTAGCTAAGAAATATCAAAGGTGTATGTGAAGTACCCAACCTGCACTGGGCCATCTTGGAAACTACTGCCCACATCCTCTCATCCCTGGTAGGAGGCCTGCGCCCAGCAGTGCGACGTATAAAAGCTGATTTATTTATTTATTTATTTAACACGCCTGTACTTATTTTAAAAAGGAGTAGGCAGAACAGATGCAATAAAGTGGTCAGTTTTGACTTAGACTTTTATCAGGTTTTAGATAAAAAGGATTGCAGTAGGTATTAGGTTTATTATATTCTGTTTCATCATCACAGTATGATGGTCTGTGGCCTGCTCCTCAATGTCCTGTCAAAAACGGTTTACCCTTGTTATATCGACAAACAGTGTAGCAAATAAATGTTTCGCTAAATATTTATTACATCAAAACATTTTTTTTTAAATGACAAGTTTTCAGTATTTTATTAAAAAAACCTAACCTTACCTAATGAGTTCTACTTCATTACATTCTAGCTTTACCTAAAAACTTCATGCCTTAAGTATCTGAGCGTTACGTCAATCATTGTCTAAACAATATTTTTTTTCTGACTATTTATTTTCAATCTTTTAATTACCTACCAAAAAATCGTTTTCATCATGTTAAAACAACATTAATCGCGCCTCGTCAATATTAACGATCCTTTAACCATTTTTACACTGGAAAAGAGAACATTAGCTTTGAACATGCAGCCACGATGTGCTTCGCTGGAAATCGACCATCGCAAATCACCCGGGGTATGTTTTTCTGGACACACCGGATAGAAAACGAATAAACATTTGGGAGCGCAAATTCACTTCCACGATCGCCAAGTTTGATCTACACGCAACCAAAGTGGCTGGTGCAGTGCGCTGCCTAAAGGCCTCCACCCACCGGACGCGTGTGCTGCGCGTGTGCTGCGCGTGTGCTGCGCGTGTGCTGCGCGTGTGCTGCGCGTGTGCTGCGCGTGTGCTGCGCGTGTGCTGCGCGTGTGCTGCGCGTGTGCTGCGCGTGTGCTGCGCGTGTGCTGCGCGTCTGCTGCGCGTGTGCTGCGCTGCAGCTGCGCGGGTGCTGCGCGTGTGCCGCGTTCGATGTGTGTTTGAAGTGTAGTTTCAATGCTTTACAACTTGCGCGTGTGCTGCGCTGCAGCTGCGCGGGTGCTGCTCGTGTGCCGCGCGGGTGCTGCGCTGCAGCTGCGCGGGTGCTGCGCGTGTGACGCGTTCGATGTGTGTTTGAAGTGTAGTTTCAATGCTTTACAACTTGCGCGTGTGCCGCGCAGCACACGCGCCGCGCAGCACACGCGCAGCACACGCGTTCGGTGGGTGGAGGACTTAACACTTTCACTGTCAGCAACCCGCCTAGCGGGCGCCTACGCCGTTGTCACTTTCCGCTACATGCAGACAAAACCGCGGGACCGGCTACGAGCGTAGCGTTTCTTGGCAGTGAATGTACTAAAGTTAGCGCAGCGCGTCAATTTCAGAACTTTACAAGCATTTATTTTGTCATATCAACCACTTACCGCTTTTACGTTTTAAAACAAAGTTGATAGCACATCGCATCTTGTTTGTTAAGATATTATTTTTAGTCTTTTCATTATTGACGAGCAGGAGAAGAATCCCTATAGTTTTGACATGACTACTGTGCCTATGTTAAAAATAAGTTTTAATCTAAATCATCCACCGCAACACTTTGTAATACACTTAGAATACCTCTAGGGTTCATCCTCATCAAGTCAGCCGAAAGACGTCCACTGCTGATCAATGGCCTCCTCCAAAGAGTGCCTCAATGACCAGTCCTGCGCCACCTCCAGAGTTGTCTCAATATTTTTAACATAGGTTAAACCAAAACGTCGAGTGAAATCGACCCCATTGACCACTCAAAGGGCGCGCACGTTACTAAATCGAATTAATAAAGGGCTATCAATTAAGCTGCGGTCCGATTTATTTGATCCATCGTGAATTAATTATCCCACTTAGTTTGCTTCTTTTCACTCTAACTCTCTCTCTCGCTCTCTCTCTCCCACAAGAATTCTCTTCACTCGATTTTCCGAACAGTATCTAGGATGCCGTGACTTTTGTTCGTCTGGCCCAAGGATATTACTACGACTACTATATTTCTCTGCTTTTATTCAACGACGGTGACAAATAAGCAAACCGTGTGCCTAGTAAGCAGACACCATAGCCTGTGGACGTTTACGATTCCAGAAAAATTGCAAGCGCGTTGCCGACGCTTTATTGATTTGAGGAACCGCTTTGATTGCTTGAGACGAGCGAGGGTTCCTAACTCTCATCACTACACAACCGACCGTACTAATCAAGAAGAAAAACACCGCATGTCTTTCTTAGATAGGCTCAAAGTAGCCCTTCGATCACATTAAGGTCAATTTAAGACGGCGTAAGTTTAAATTCGAATTCAAACATTTATTCGTGACAAACAATATAGAAAATAAACGAAATACTTTGAACTAACACAAGATTTTTTGTCTTGCTTTACAGCCAGTCGTGGTCTTCCGCTGGGACTATTCGGTGAAGGCACGGTAACTAGCAACGACACAATATCCACAAAATGAAAACGAGACAGTGAGAATAACATATCTAAACACAAAAGATAATAAAACAAATAAAAAGAACTACTATTAATCTAACATACAAACTTTAAAACAACCAAAAAATAAATAAATAAACAAAGAAGTGAACCAGTGTATATATATATATAGTCATTTTCTTAACTACACAAATCTCTTCAATCAGAAATATATAAGTTAATCTAAATAAACCAACTACTGACCTGATATTGAATTACGACACTGAAGAAATCTTGTTACTTAAACCCCTCGTGACGCAATGCTGTGACCAAGAAGTTTAAAATCCCTTTGTGGATACATCAATCTTGCTTTGTATTCCGTTTACGGCGCTCGGACCGGCTGTTTATCTGTTTCGCCAGAGAGTTGAGATGAACTAACACAAAGCATTTTGTGCGACAATCAATTACATTTTGTTTTCGTTCGGTTATTCCTATTGACGGAGTCTCAAGCCTTGAATGAGAGACGTAAGCGAGATTGATTTCTTGGGGCGTTTAGCAGTTTTGTCAGCGGAAAAGGCACGGCCCACTCAAGTTGGCTCTTCATAAACGTAGTGGTTCTCATTTTAAAACGCATACTCGAGTAACATAAAACTTTTTATCAGCCATATCTAGGCCGGAAACAAGTTTCTATTACTGCTATAAATTATAATAAAAAATAAACCGGCCAAGTGCGAGTCGGACTCGCGCACGAGGGTTCCGTACCATTATTTATAAACGCGGCAAAAAAAATAACGGTTGTTGTATGAGAGCCCCCTTAAATATTTATTTTATTCTGGTTTTAGGGTTCCGTACCTCAAAAGGAAAAAACGGAACCCTTATAGAATCACTTTGTTGTCCGTCTGTCTGTCTGTCTGTCTGTCTGTCTGTCTGTCTGTCTGTCACGACCATTTTTCTCAGGAACGCGTGGAGGTATCAAGCTGAAATTTATATCAAATACTCAGGTCTATTGTCCATTCGACCTGTGAAAAAAACAAACTTAAAAGTCAACCCAATCAAAAGATACAGTCGTTTATGCTGCAAATTTTAGAGTTTTTCGACACTCGCAAAACCTACGAGGTCCCATAAACTCAGAAACTTGAAATTTGGCACGAAGCAACGTCATATAGCACAGACTAAGGAAAAATTACGAAAAGTAGACATTTTTAGTAAAATCATACAAAAAAAAGTTTTTAATTTTTTTCAACTTAATACCTTTTTCCTCGTAAACGTGTGGAGGTATTAAATTGAAATTCATGTCAAATACTCAGGACTACAGGAAATTTCAGATGTAGCAAAACCAAATTTTTATGTCAACGCAATCAAAAGAAATAGCAATTTAAGTCGCATATTTTGAAATTGAGCACTCGCAACAAACTCAAAACCTAAAGGGTACTTCCCGTTAACACAGAACCTTAAAACTTGGCACGAAGAAACTTCATATAGCACAAACAAAGGAAAAATTACGAAAAGTAGACATTTCGTAAAATCATACAAAAAACCTTTTTTTAAATTTTAAACTTACTAACTTTTTCCTCGTAAACGTGTTGAGGTATTAAATTGAAATTCATGTCAAATACTCAGGACTACAGGAAATTTCAGATGTAGCAAAACCAAATTTTTATGTCAACGCAATCAAAAGAAATAGCAATTTAAGTCGCATATTTTGAAATTGAGCACTCGCAACAAACTCAAAACCTAAAGGGTACTTCCCGTTAACACAGAACCTTAAAACTTGGCACGAAGAAACTTCATATAGCACAAACAAAGGAAAAATTACGAAAAGTAGACATTTCGTAAAATCATACAAAAAACCTTTTTTTAAATTTTAAACTTACTAACTTTTTCCTCGTAAATGCGTAGAGGTATTAAATTTAAATTCATGTCAAATACTCAGGGCTATAAGGACCTTTCAGATGTAGTAAAACCAAACTTTTATGTCAACGCAATCAAAAGAAATAGCAATTTAAGTCGCATATTTTGAAATTGAGTACTCGCAACAAACTCAAAACCTAAAGGGTACTTCCCGTTAACACAAAAACTTGAAACTCGGCACGAAGAAACTTCCTATAGCACAGACAAAGGAAAAATTACGATAATGTAGACATTTTTGTAAAGTCATTAAAATAGTACATTTTACAACTAGTGTGAAAAGAATGTCTTTTCACCACTAGTACCGAGGTATCTTACCACGAGCTGAAAGCGAGTGGCAAGACTCGGTACGAGTGGTAAAAGACATTTCACACGTGTTGTAAACGACGTTTTTTAATACAATTGCGAAAAATAATAAATTAATATATCATTGCGATAAAATATGCTTGCCTACAAACCGCTAGCGCGGTCAAACAGGTCGCGCCCCGCCAGCAACCCGCCGCGCACAGGCCGCGCACCCGCGACGGTCGCGCCGCGCGACCGCCAATTACTGCGTTTCGAAAGTATAGTTTGGAACTAAAAAGTAAAAAGCACTAGTTCGAGAAATTGAGCTTCTCGTACGCTACGCAGCCACAAAAAGTACCACTTTTTGAGCAACTGTATTAAAAAAAGATTTTTGGAAATTTTAAACTGACTACCTTTTTCCTTGTAAACGCGTACAGGTATTAAATTGAAATTCATATCAAATACCTTTCAGCTGTAGCAAAATGAAAGTTTTATGTCTACACAATCATAAGAAATAGTTAGTTTCGTCAACTCACTGACGCGTTTCAGGGATTTTATCAAATCACTAAACATTTCGCTAGTGAAATGAAAAAACGAGTTGTCTTTTTTGTCCGATTTCGTCATTTCACTAAACAGATTCAGAGATTTGATCAAATTACTGATTTGTATTAGGTAAATGATAAAATGGATTGGCCATTTTAACATCCTGCGTGATTTGATCATATCTCTGTTTTGACCATTTCCCTGCAACATATATATAAATATATACATAAATTGGATGGAACTACAGGTGCAGTTTAAGATCCTAGCGTCGAATTTGGCACTCATTTAGATCTCAATTCGTTTATCGGTGAAGTCGACAACTAGGGTCACTTGATTGAACTGGGCTCCTATTTTCATATTTATGTTATGTTTTTGCTGCTATGTCATAAAATTATAGTAATATTTTAAAGACGTGACGAAAGGTAAAAGTATGTTCTGCACCATTATCGCGAATGAGTAGGTATATATTATATTTACGGAACTATTTTTCAATCGTTTTAAATGCCAGTAAATTGGTACTGATAAGTTTTTTTTATATCTGCTGTTTCGAAACAATCATTTTTTTAGTTCACGACAGATCAGCTGAAAGGTGTCCAAATAGGTATCAAATAGATATCAATAGGTGATCAAATAGGTATCAGTGTTAATTTCTTAGTAACTTACATTTTGTATAATATGTTGAGAGGCCTCTTAGCCGAGCCATTTATATCCCTACCACTAAAACACTTCATGTCGATATTAGTCTGAGTGACGCTAATCTACTTTATCTTGAGTAAATGCCGATTTAGCACTTCCATTTATCCACTTAGGCTCGCTTGCGCCATCTACCGAATATCGTTAGAGGCTTATTGCCCGCCATCACGTTTCTTCCAGTTTTATGACTAAATTGAGACTGTTACGTGGAGGAAGAACCGGTAGTATTTGAAAGCTAGTCAGTTTTTCAAAAATAAAATTATTTGTGGATCGTTTTTGCAATTTTTTTTATTGAACGTGCGAGCGAAGTGAAGGAATTTCTCCGTTTCTGTTTAGAATTAAATAAAAATCCCATATTCCAATTCTAGATGTTCAGCTGTTATCTTCTACAGGTCGTATTTTACATGAATTAGGTACATATACATTTTATTGTATATACCCTATTATATACATTTTATTTTTTCACTATTTTTGCATGTATACCTCGACGAGCGCTTTACGATAAGTAATTATTTAATTCAAATGTACTGTATCATGTAAAAAAATGCAATGAAATGTAATAAACTGAACTACATTGTCGATAATTTTGTCGAATCAGCTTTTAGTAAAAATTGGGGACATTTCGTGAGCAACAATGACATGAAGTCTATTATCAAAATACAATTATACTACACGAGGGATACATACAAAATAATACCAGGGCTAAAAATAAATATAGAAGGTATTACTTCCGTACTAAAATCTCCGATATTATAGAAGCCGAGTGGGCTGCGAGTGTGATATTGACACTTGGTCCTTCAGATGAAATATTAATAACACACGGCAACACTGCCCGTCAGGGAACGTATCGAGAACAACTTCTTTATTGTCCCAGCTTAACTTCCACAACCTCATAACTCACTAAGCTTGTCTCACCTAAAAACAACCTTAACGCTTCCGGGCTGAGTAAAATTTCCTCTGAACGTGAAATCGTGAGAGTGGTTATTAAAACTATAACTCTCAGTGACGAGGAGTTGATTTCATTTTGTGTAATATCTCGCGTCTTCCCGCTGGTATTCGGTAAGTTCATGTTCCTAGGAACAATTTGTGTGATATAGTTTCAGGTTTATATGGCGTAGGGTGTTGGGCTTGTTTTTATGACAGGCAAAGTGCATGAAAGAACTTTTACGAATTGAAACAAGGTAACATTTGTGTTGCTTTACTATTGGCTGTTTATGTCTTCCGCATGCCAAGTGAGCCACTAAATGGCAGCCCGACAGCTCTAAACGGGGACGCAGCAGACCTCGCCAGCGATGGCGGAACGAGATAGAATCCTCTTTCAAGAATTGGTCAGGGGCTGCACGGGATCAGGATGCCTGGAACCGGAGGGGGAAGGCCTTTGCCCAGCAGTGAGACGCCAAAGACTTCTAATCATAATAACCTGTTGCAACAGCATTGCATCCAATCAAAGAACCTCCTCTCACGCCCGCACTAGTCGTGAAAAGCACATGGTATCATCGATGGCCTTAGTCTTGGCGTGCGCACATTGGAAAGTTCCGGCTCTTTTTTCGAAGGGTAAATTCACAGGGAATTTCTATCTCGCAGTAGGAAAATAAGTATTTTTGCTAGATAAAGTTTTGTATAAAGCAGTGACGTCGGCTAACGAAACATGATATCCTAATAAATGGAAACTTTGTATCGCTCCGAGCAGAATTTGAACCTGCAAATTCCCGGCATACGCGGCCAGAAGCTCTAGCTAACTGAGTTATCGGAATAATCTTTTTGGTTGACCAATCTTTCTTCAATGAATTATTCCCTCCTACAACGAATTTAGGAGGCGTGTAGCATCATCAACCTGGAAGACACAGGCTTCTTAATGGCACCAAAGTCTTAAATTAGATTGAGAAAACGTCTACCTAAGAAAGCTGGTTAAAGGTTTGTCAACTAAGCAGATTGTTTCGGCAGCTCAGTCCTATTTTCAAGTAATGTTTCTATATAATTAGTTACTTTATTAAAATGCAATTTTGAAACCACCCTTTATCCAGGACCTCACAAACTGGATCCGGTTCATTAATGTGAATTCATAGTAATGTACGGTGTAGTCGAAGTAAGTAGCAGCAACACGGTTAAGCTGGCATCAATAGCACGGCTGAGCGCCCACCTAACTCCACTGATAACGAATACTCCCGGTTTTTGCCGGGTACGCTTTTGGGTGAATTAGTTTGGAAATTGTCTGTGGTTGTTAGAGCGGATACATATCGACTTTTTGAAGCGCTACAAACCTAATACAGTATTGGTACAGGTGAGTTTGAGAGGTGACCTATGATTGCTATGACCAACGCGCGACAGACGGTGTCTCGACAGAGCCCAAGGATAATCATCATCATATCAGCCAAAAAACGTCCACTGCTGGACATAAGTCTCGCCGAAATACTAATGAATACCCTCTTTACCGAAGGTTCATTGTATATACTGGAGAATTTAGAAATCGAGTGAGTAGTTTCAAAGTTTAATAGGATATATAGTTTCACTGTTATTTTCTACGACCGTTCGAATAATTCCACGTGGAACATCGGTGATACATTCCGGCATCCTACATATTCTCGTACGACTACCTATTGCATCCGATAAACACCGAAACATCCTAACACACCGAGAGCGATAAATCGGTTCCGCTACCGCTACCAGCTCCGCTTTGCTCGGCGCTAGAAGCTGTTAATTTCCGCTAGCTTAAATTGTATCGGCTGAGCATAGCAGCTAGTATTATTACGCCTTCCCAGCAGTTTGCGACCTGTTATATAACATTCATTAGGGTTTAGACTTAGTGTATAAGATGGCAGGCGGAAATCACCAGTATACTCGTATTTTGTTAAGTATGGTAGAACAACTTACTAGATATACAAATCAAGCATATGGATAATACATGTACTTTTGTTTTGTTATTTAAGACCGGCCACTGTTGCATTTGCGTTTCCGCCCAACTGTATTATTGTGTTACGAATCTGGGACCTCAACATTCAGATTGTTTCACATCTCAAGTACTCAGCACGAGCCGCAATCGAGGACTTAAACATGCGATTAGAGGCTTTCTTAATAATTAAGCTTTCTTTATCACATCTCCATGTTGCTACATTAAGTAGGTACAAACTAGGGCTACTTTTTTACAATAGAAACTAAATAAAAGATAGAAGGAAAATCTTAAATAGACTAAAGTAACTTAAAATTTAAAAAAATAACAAAAAATGTCTTCTAGGTCCCCGTGGAAGGGTCAAAAAACTGTATGCCGTCTACTACTAAAAACTAAAGAAACTGGTTTTATCCTTCATCAGTTATCAGGTCACCCTAAACATAATTTCGAATCGATTGATACATCATTCATCAAAATCGGTTCAGTATCTTAGACGCTCTGGTAGAACCCACGTTACTACAAACAGACTACTAAAATTTGGAGAAAAGGAAAGAAGGAGCCAGTTCATTAAAACTGTCGCTTGTCTCTTCTTCTTTGACCTCGCATTATCTAATTATGCGCGCACATTCCGCCATTTTGTAACGTCGAGTGATAGACCACATTCCTTCATATTCTTTTGGGTTTTACAACATTTTATGTAACTTATGTATGTTCTCGGGTGGAATCTTGCAACTCGTGAATTTTGAAGCCGATATCTTCAACCGATTGAGTTAAAATTCTGAGACTTAGTATAGTTTGGATGACAATTCAATATTATGGTACCATCGAGCTGACCATATGATGAAGACAAAAGTTGGCCATGGGAATTCAGGACACAACAGACGTAGCCCTACTGAGTTTGGGCTCGTATAAAAGTACTGATGCCGGTGTGGTACTAATTAAACATATTTTTGATGCCTGGGAAGAGGCTCAAGATGCTATTGGAGTGTTCTGTGTTTTATCAAAGGCATTTGATTGCGTTGATCTCGAGAACTTAATCAGAAAGTTGAAACATTATGGAATTAAAAACGGTGCTCTTGATCTTGTGACATCGTATCTCTCGGAGAGAACACAACGAGTAGTCATCAATGGAACCCAATCAGCAGGGACAACTGTTGCTCTTGGAGTTCCCCAAGGCTCGATTCTGGGTCCGTTTCTGTTTCTGATTTACATCAATGACCTACCAAATATGTTGCAAGATAAACATGATATAGTGTTATTCGCAGACGACACGTCGCTTATCTTCGAGGTAGACAGGAAAGAGGAAAACTTCGATGATATTAATGATGCACTCAACACTGTTGTGACATGGTTTACAGCAAATAATTTACTGCTAAATTCCAAGAAAACAAAGTGTATCAGATTCACTTTACCTAATGTCAAGCAGGTAAACAATACCAAGATCAAATTAAAGGGTGATGAACTGGAAATTGAAGATAGAACAGTGTTTTTAGGTATCACCTTGGACTCAAAACTACAATGACATGCACATATCACCGCCCTAGCCGGAAAACTTAGTTCGGCAGCCTATGCAGTAAGACGCATAAGACAGTTAACAAACGTTGAGACCGCCAGGCTGGTGTACTACAGTTACTTCCACAGTGTTATGTCCTACGGAATCCTGTTGTGGGGGAAAGCAGCTGATATCCAGACCATATTCGTGCTACAGAAACGCGCTGTGCGATCCATATACGAACTAAAAGCTCGAGAATCTCTCAGGGACAAATTTAAGGAGGCAAACATTCTTAATGTAGCATGCCAATACATTCTTGAGAATATCATGTATGTGCAGAAAAACCTTCACGAGTTCAAACTCAACAGCGATATCCACGACTTCAACACCAGAAGTAAAAACAAGATCGCAGTGAAGGCCAGTCGTCTCCGCAAGGTTAGCACGTCGTTCGTGGGGAACTGCATACGTTTTTATAATAAAATACCCACCGAAATTGTTAATTTACCGTTCAGTCAATTTAAGTCTCATGTTAAAAGTAATTTGCTAAGCAAGGCGTATTATACTGTCAACGATTTCTTAAACGACAAAAATGCCTTTAAGCCAGTAGTAGGCTAATTCTATTAGGAATATACCTAAATACACATTATAAGTACCTACCTGAAATAATTGTTCCATTTTATGTAAGAAGAGAGCACGTAATGCTGTTTCTCGCCGAGCAAGTCGCTTATTAATCTTTGTTCTTAACAATGTCGGGTGGCTTGAATATGTCATGCTCGCTTAAAGGGCTTTGCTTACGGTGGCGTCGTTGATCGGGTCGCCACCTTCCCTAACATATGGTTGAGGGAGGCAATGGCTGAGATATGCGTCATACTCGTGATCGGGTGCTGTTTGTGGAGTCCGGACTGTTCATGCTTGCAATGGCATAGTACCTAACTTCTTAAATACTAGTGTTATTTTATTATTATTGTATTGACGAGAGACATCATTCCGATCTTGACACGTTTTATTGTTATTGACCATGTACATCACTGACAATATTACATTAATATTCCTTTTTTTTATTGTTTTGTTTTGACGCTTAGAGACCGTATACATCTCTACGAACATTGAATAATTATTAATTGTACTTGGACGCTCAGAGACCTTATACATCTCTGGAATACTGAATTAATATCATTAACTTTCTGTTAATGCACAGACCTTATCCTAATCGAATGTAATGGTCATATTTTGTTTTGTTTTCATTAACTTTGTGACATTTAGTGTGTTGTTATATCAGTCCTTAATGTGCAAATTTTAAATTATTATTGTGTAAGATTATTATTCTTTCATTGTAAGATTATTATTTTTATTGTAAATTACCGTTTGACATGTAAAAGTGCCCTTGTGGCCTATTTGCAGAATAAATAATTTGTATTTTGTATTTTGTATAGTTGGCAATAAAAGTAGGTATCAAAAATGAAATTTTTGAAAAAAAGTTAAGATCACCCGTTGTTGTTTGTGACGGATCCGTGTACACGAGATTGTAAAGCACCGACTTGCTACCTTTTCACGCTTAAGCCGCTGAACCGATTCGGTGACAATGTGTATGGAGATCGTTTGAGACCCTGGGAAGGTCAAGGATAATTTTTATCCTGGAAATCATCCCATAAAGGGGTGTAGAGGTGTGTAGAACTTTCTGTGGGAGTGCGATGATTGATGCTGCAGATTTTGGGCAAGCTTAGTATTCATATGTTGGAAATCAAAAAAAAAATTAAAATACTACTCTTGATGCTGAAAAGCTTAGTATTCATATGTTAAGGAAATCAAAAAAAAAATACTACTCTTGATGCTGAATGTACAAGGCTTTGCTTAGTTTGGGACTTGGTCGATTTGATGGTCGCCAATATCTATTTAGTATAATTTATTATTGTTTAGGTTTAAACTTATCTTTTATTTTTGTCGCGCCCCTCGTCACTGTAGGACCAGTTTTATCAGAGCTTGTAGGCCGCTCTGGTTGGATATTGAGGAAATGACACAGATGTTTCGGATCACATGTAATTCTAGCTATTTTGTCGAGGATTTCTTAATTTACGAATGCACAGTTTAGTACAGTGGTACGTATTAGGCCAACAATTATTTCGCTTTCTAAATTAGTTCATATAATTAGAAAAGACAGGCATATTTAAAAAGTGAGCGACTAAAACCAATTAGTTAGCCGAAAGCTTCCACGTAGACACGTGACTCCTATTAGTGGGTGGTTCGCGCTTCAGGCATCTGAAGCTACATAACAAACCTGGCCTACTTAGTGGCTAAATGTTTTGTTCTTCAATTATCAATTGGGGTGTAGGATTTTTTAAAAGTTTATTGATGTTCATTTTCCTTGAGATTAATGCTCGAAGAGTTCTCATTACCCTCCTAGCGTTATTCCCGGTTGTGCCTTAAGGAACCCGCGGTCCGCTTTCACACCTAATCGCAAGATTTGGCATATGCACTAGTTTTAAGAAAGCGACTGCCAGGGAAAACAAGACGTTTTAGGGATAACACTGGTTTCCTCACGATGTGTCCCTCCCCCGAAAAGCTAACGGTAAATAAGTAATAAGTCCGGAAAAACTCATTAGAACCCGGAACAGCTGGGATTTGAACCCATGACCCCCGCTTGACAGCCGCATTCCTGAACCACTAGGCTACCGTAGCTTGAGAATTTCCAGTAATAATATAATCAAAAGCTTGAAGTCCAAGTGTTAACAATGCATTTCCAACCATTGTTTACATATTTAGAAGGGGTGTGTAATGAATAGTATAACAACTTTTGATATATTTTCACTGCATATAACAACATTTAATATAATTTCATTGGATATAATCACTCAAGGGACAGTCATAATAAACTTCTGGTATAACAACAATCAGTATAATTTCAAGGCATATAATGTTCAAATAGTATAATACATTTTTGATATAACTTTTAATGTATATAATGTATATTGGATATAAGTATTAGTGGTATAATGTTTTGTGAGATATAAATTTATTTTTCACACACACGTTAATTAATCTAACCTAACCTAAACCTAACCTAATCGCCAGCGTGTCGACGCCACCCCTTTTCGCGGGGTGCCTATTTCTGCTCTAAGGGACACAAGCTAACCCTAACCTAACCTACAATGGTACAATTAATACCATTGTTACAAGTATCAGTAGCTATTATATGTCTGTTGTGTGTCAGTGGTTACTCGTCGTCGTACCTACACCAACCTGCCTTAGAGTAAAATAGATAAGAAATAAAAGTAGTAAGTATTCTAGATTATGCCAATAGTACATTATACCAACTGAGTTTCATATCGAACAAAGTTATATCCCAATTATGTTATACGTTATGGCTGTTAGATTACTAGTTATTATATTACAAGTTCATTATATCTGTTGATAATTATATTACATGAGAATATATCAAATATCGTTTTATCAAAAGTGCATTATATCCTTTAAGCGTTATATCCAGTGAAAATATATCAAAAGTTTTATATCGATCGTTACGCACCCATTTAGAAGTAAACCCAGGGTAATTGGTAATTCGTATCTGTTTTCAATCTGGTAATTAATGACAGGTATGCAAAATGTAGTCATAATTATAATCCCAATAAATTAGTTCGTTATTTCTATGTTAAAACACGCATTTCCTGTGAATTTCTATGCTTGAATTCTGAAGTTCATACTATTGGATTTTCAGTTGTAAAAGTTGTAGCATTTCATTATTGATATCCTTGAATATTGAGAGTCCAATACACGCGTTTGTTAATGAGTCGGTCTTGTTTGTGTTGTGTGTAAGCCTCATAATCAATCAATAAGCACAAAACCCGTTAGGTATGTAAATCGCCTTAGCGGCTTATGACTTGTATCACGGGAACGTAATTTATGGGTGAACCTCGGGCGGATTGAAGCGCTTCGTATTAAAGTCATTAAGGGTCGTCACGGTCGACTTTTCATATAAACGTAGTTGGGCTCTTATTTTAAAACGCTATGCTAGAATAACGTGAAACTTTGTAAATGCAATTGGATAAGGAGATCCATTTTTTTTTCATTCTACTCGATTGTCTCAGAAGGAAGGTTATGTTTTTCATGCGTGTGTGGACAAGAAAATTCTAGCTCACTGGCTACAGTCAAAACGGCTTGTTAGATATACAACCGGTGAAAATACGTTTTGGTTTTAATGTCCAAAATTTTAATTGTCACAAAAAATTATGTAATCATCGAACCTGCCCAAATAATCACGAGAATCGCTTGAAAAATGCACCTAAAATTGCGGAAAATCGGGGCTTCCGGACATCTGGACAGACAATCGATTGTTGGCCCACACAGAAGCATAGAACTTCATTCGCTTCACTCCCTCGTTCAATTATGTGAATCAAATTGGAAGTATGAGTAATTGTCAACATCACTAGAACACCGTAATTAGTAATCCACAAAGCATAGTTAGTCACGGTTTAGGGCTAAATCATGAGTAGCCACTGGCGGGTGACGTCACTGCCAGCGAGGTTCATTAGCGCGCCAATTAATCGATTCTCCGGGGTACCTCATTTTGGACGGAGTAAGTGATTTTTAATGGGGTTCGTATAACAAGAATGCTGTATGGCTTTATAACTATATGCGATGTATAATATTGAGTTGAGATGTTCATTTGTTTCTTGCTGTCAACAAGAGTCTTCAGATTTGCGGTTGGCAACACGTTTACGACTTCTCTGGAATCGCAAGCGTCCATTGAACTACGGTATCTGCTCGCCACAAGAGAGACCGGATATATAAAACAATAATACTAATAATAAATCAGCTTATATACGTCTCACTGCTGGGCACATATATAAAAGAAATAATATTTTTTTCACATAAACAACCCTTGGTTTTACATTATTTTCTTCTGCTAAATTGCAGAACAGTTTGTTGGCAGAGCGACTCCCTTACAAAATAATAGATGGGTGGGTTTAGCTATCAGCTAGTTTTTTTAGTTAAACTTCCACTTACTTCTTCTTAATATTTTCTTGTTTGCCATTTGGCCTCAAAGTACCTCGTCTTCCTTCATCATCAACATTAGGCCTCGCTTTATTGTCCATTCAACTAATCACGGCTCTTGCGCACCTGCAAGGTGCACTTCACCTAAATGTGGTCTAGACATTGTTGAAAGTGACCATCATTTTGTCGCCAGTGTTGTACAGTTCACGTCGAAGATATGTAATTTCAGATTTGCAATCCATTGTAGTACAGCGATAAAAGAGATAAAAGGCTATCCGCAGCAAAACTAGGGTAACCAAAGTAGCCCTCCGAATTGCTAAACTTAAGTGGCACACATTGCGGGCAGAACCGATGGCCGTTGGGGCGGAATGTTTCTTTAGTGGCTACCACCGTACCGGAAGACGCAACGTGGGTAGCCCCTCACAAGGACTGATGACCTATTAAAGGTCGCGGAAATCCGCTGAATGCGGGTGGCGCAGGACCGGTCACTTTGGCACTCTTTAGGACAGACCTTCCCCAGCAGTGGACGTATTTTGGCTCATATCATGATGACAGCGAAAAATGTATACATATTTTCAACTTCGATTGTACCTTGATGATGACACAATGATGAAGACCCTAACTATAGATGAGGAGCACTTGCAATATGTGTAAGCGGGATGTCACGAGTTTTACAGCTACCAAACATCGATATTCTTAGACAGATGACCTTCTTTACCCAAGTACTTAATAATTATGTGCCTTCATGTAAATGTTATTATGTTAATATTACGGCGATCGAGTCTAAGACGCGAGTTTGTTAATAGTGTTGTTATTGTGTACTGAAGCGCCATTAAATATGTAATTATGTTTATCCAGGCTCAAGTTTATGTGCTTGGAACAAACATTTTTAACTACATCATGAATCATTTAGATATACGAGAGTGTTGAACTTAGGTGAAATTCCTTAAAATAGGAGAATATTTATAATCATCATCATTCTAGCCTTTTTCCCATTGTAGCCTGAAAGATCCCGGGGTCGGCTTTAGCACCTAATTCCAAGATTTTGCTTGTAGCATACGAAGCTGAGGATCCTGGGTTCGAATCCCGGTAACGGCAAATAATTGTGTGATGAGCAAGTTTGTTTTTGAGTCTTGAATGTTTGCTATGTATATAAGTTATGAAAAAGGTTCCTTCTCTGTTCTGGTGAGTGATTTTTTACATTTAAAAAATAAGTAGTTAGAGACTAGTAGTCAGAAGAGTTGTAGGTCAGACGACAGTCCCTTTCGTAAATTAGTGCCTACGCCAAATCTTGGGATTAGGTGTCAAAGCGGATCCCGGGCTCCTTTAGGGCACAACCGGGAATAACGCTAGGAGGATGATGATGACGTAGATTACAATCTACAAACAAACGTACAAAGATATGATCTCACAGACTTGTCCTCTTTACATTATAAGTACAGATAAGTATTTTGGTTCGATTAGTTCTGCAGGCTAATAACGTACCGCATTCTATGCGCTTCAGTTAAATTAAATGTCACTTTTTATATGGGAAAGTGACAGTAGGAGTTGGAACAGTCCAGCGCGTTAGAATTGTTAAAAAGATAGCCCTCAGATCAATCATGTATGAAATAATAACAAATACTCAGCTTATTAGATATGTTATAGGAACGAACGTTTTGTTACAAGGCGACATTTGAACTATACCCCAACTTAAAGTTAACTACGTCTTGTTTGAAACTTAACGACTAAAACTAAACATTGTAAGTTTCCAAGCATAAACGAAAATTTGTACTTCCAGTCTCTCGAGCGAAACGCCACGTAATAATTCAACACTAGAAAAACAATGCACTTCTGTTGCAAAATGATTGTAAGTGTCTGCGCGAAAGAATACATTTTAGTTTGACAGGATTCTGGCTCATCACTTTCTGGGGAGCGCCTTTGTATGCGGCTCTTCTCGTTAAGTACATTATGTAAATGTAATACTGGAGGCAGGACCAGTCGGTCCTTGTACGGTGTAAATAGCCAAACCCATATTATTAACTGCAGACTGCTTAAAAATGTGTCGTAATTATTTTGTAGTTGCAGCATGTAAAGTTAACGCCATCGTTGAATTTTACTCTGTGGCTTGAATAGTTTGGTTGGTTTAATTTAGATGGGAGGGAAAGTGAAGCGGCTGACAGTTCGGTGAACGCTCATTCTCTTTTAGAAGGATGAAGCTTTGCACGTAAGCACTGAATTAAATTATGATGAGTTGTGTTATTGAGTTTGGCAAGTTTACCCGCTTTCAGGTTTAAATTCAGCTCACGTACATTTTATTTGCTGTGTCTCTATAATTTTCCCTTGAAATGAAATACACGATAATGCATTTTATACATATAATCAAAGCAATTAGGGACTATTACAATGTCAAAAACATTATTATTGATATGAACGGCTACCTTGGAACGTTCGAACTGAAGATCGAACTCTATCGCGCTTTTGGGCCACCAACATTCCGGATCCGAACTCTATCGTGCTTTTGGGCCACCAACATTCCGGATCCGAACTCTATCGCGCTTTTGGGCCACCATCATTCCGGATCCGAACTCTATCGCGCTTTTGGGCCACCAACATTCCGGATCCGAACTCTATCGCGCTTTTGGGCCACCAACATTCCGGATCCAAACTCTATCGCGCTTTTGGGCCACCAACATTCCGGATCCAAACTCTATCGCGCTTTTGGGCCACCAACATTCCAGATCCGAACTCTATCCCGCTTTTGGGCCACCATCATTCCGGATCCGAACTCTATCGCGCTTTTGGGCCACCAACATTCCGGATCCGAACTCTATCGCGCTTTTGGGCCACCAACATTCCGGATCCGAACTCTATCGTGCTTTTGGGCCACCAACATTCCGGATCCGAACTCTATCGCGCTTTTGGGCCACCAACATTCCGGATCCGAACTCTATCGCGCTTTTGGGCCACCAACATTTCGGATCCGAACTCTATCGCGCTTTTGGGCCACCAACATTCCGGATCCGAACTCTATCGCGCTTTTGGGCCACCAACATTCCGGATCCGAACTCTATCGCGCTTTTGGGCCACCAACATTCCGGATCCGAACTCTATCGCGCTTTTGGGCCACCAACATTCCGGATCCGAACTCTATCGTGCTTTTGGGCCACCAACATTCCGGATCCGAACTCTATCGCGCTTTTGGGCCACCAACATTCCGGATCCAAACTCTAACGCGCTTTTGGGCCACCAACATTCCGGATCCGAACTCTATCGCGCTTTTGGGCCACCAACATTCCGGATCCGAACTCTATCGCGCTTTTGGGCCACCAACATTCCGGATCCAAACTCTAACGCGCTTTTGGGCCACCAACATTCCGGATCCGAACTCTATCGCGCTTTTGGGCCACCAACATTCCGGATCGAACACTATTGCGCTTTTGGGCCACCAACATTCCGGATCCGAACTCTATCGCGCTTTTGGGCCACCAACATTCCGGATCCGAACTCTATCGCGCTTTTGGGCCACCAACATTCCGGATCCGAACTCTATCGTGCTTTTGGGCCACCAACATTCCGGATCCGAACTCTATCGCGCTTTTGGGCCACCAACATTCCGGATCCAAACTCTAACGCGCTTTTGGGCCACCAACATTCCGGATCCGAACTCTATCGCGCTTTTGTGCCACCAACATTCCGGATCGAACACTATTGCGCTTTTGGGCCACCAACATTCCGGATCCGAACTCTATCGCGCTTTTGGGCCACCAACATTCCGGATCCGAACTCTATCGCGCTTTTGGGCCACCAACATTCTGGATCCGAACTCTATCGCGCTTTTGGGCCACCAACATTTCGGATCCGAACTCTATCGCGCTTTTGGGCCACCAACATTCCGGATCCGAACTCTATCGCGCTTTTGGGCCACCAACATTCCGGATCCGAACTCTATCGCGCTTTTGGGCCACCAACATTCTGGATCCGAACTCTATCGCGCTTTTGGGCCACCAACATTCCGGATCCGAACTCTATCGTGCTTTTGGGCCACCAACATTCCGGATCCGAACTCTATCGCGCTTTTGGGCCACCAACATTCCGGATCCAAACTCTATCGCGCTTTTGGGCCACCAACATTCCGGATCCGAACTCTATCGCGCTTTTGGGCCACCAACATTCCGGATCCGAACTCTATCGTGCTTTTGGGCCACCAACATTCCGGATCCGAACTCTATCGCGCTTTTGGGCCACCAACATTCCGGATCCAAACTCTATCGCGCTTT
The DNA here is from genome assembly GCA_945867215.1 of Epinotia demarniana. Taxonomy (NCBI): domain Eukaryota; kingdom Metazoa; phylum Arthropoda; class Insecta; order Lepidoptera; family Tortricidae; genus Epinotia; species Epinotia demarniana. The sequence continues at coordinate 7,165,803 of OX244262.1, forward strand.
TGGGCCACCAACATTCCGGATCCGAACTCTATCGCGCTTTTGGGCCACCAACATTCCGGATCCGAACTCTATCGCGCTTTTGGGCCACCAACATTCTGGATCCGAACTCTATCGCGCTTTTGGGCCACCAACATTTCGGATCCGGACTAATCCGGAGGAGGTTCTCAATTCGTCGGATTCTTTTATTTTTGTATGATGCCCGATTTGACAAAGATGCTTAAAAGACCGTTTGAAACATATTTTTTGTTTGAAAGGGTATCCTTCCCTGGGTGGTCCCTTGTTCATCAGATAAGGATCGAAACCAAGACAACTCTTAAAATTTTATAGGCATATTTGGGAATTTTCATGTGACTTGACGGAGTACTAAATAGTCTGTTAAAACTATGGTTTTAAAGTAAATTATTGCTAACTAAATTTTTAAGTTTATTGTTGAATAAACCTTAAATGCTCCATTGTTACTATACGCAATTGATGAAGCCTATATTGCAGATTTGGATGAATGGTATATTTTTATGGTTTTCTTTTGCGTCATTCACTAATAAACCCCTACACTTTATGCTATTTTATCACTTATCGCTGTGGATAATACTTCCGTCTCGTTTTGGCAAGTTTGCGAGTGCGAGTGTGACTGCATTATCCACAGCGATATGTGATAAAATTACACTGAACGCATACATGGAATTTAAATTCACATATTAAATGCAACTTTTGCATTCATTAAATACATTTCGCGATGAGGAACGGAGCGTAGTCATGATTTATAAAAAGGACAAAATTAAACTGTTATTCCGACATAATCCTTAACTAACCTCTTTAAAGCACCGCTGCAGGTTACGTATTTCACAACGTGAATTAAAATCAAAACCCTTCTTATTTATATTTACAACTACGGGTAAATTTAAGACATACAATCTGAAATACGGAATGTGGTTCTTCAGGAGTAGATATGCGAGTTTTTAAAGCATCGGCAATGCGCAAGCATGTCCCCGGGGCTGTTATTCAAAACGCACTAATGCAAGTCACCTCAACCGTCACGCCTAACGAAACTAGACCTCTGCTAATGCTGAGTTGCTACAAATTGCGGCGTCAAGGTATATTTGTAGGTGAACGGTGAGGTAAGGTTAAAACAAGTTACAGAATACCGTGGCTAAAGTTGACTTCGGTGGTTACCGATGAGCGGTTGCTCATCATCAGACACTTAGGTATGCTAGATCATATATTAAGGTAAACTTGTTTGCCACCAACATGTCATAAAAAAAATATTTTGACGTATTTCTCGAGCTTGTAAATGCGCATTGGTAACGTATAACAACAAGAGCGCGAAACATTCTGATATCAATTTGGAATGCAAAATCGATGCCACAGATTGACCCTTGTATGATACCCGCTCGCGTCGGTGCTAAGTTTTAATTTAGAGGGATTTCTGCAAATCCATGGCTCGGGGATTAAAACTTCCAGCTCCAGACGACTAGGGCTAGCCTTTTGATATTCTAAGTCTGGGTTACAGCATGTTATTATAAACTAAAGAAAAACTCAAGAGCGTTGTTATTAAAACTAAGTTGAAATCGGGCAGTATCTTTTGAACTGAGTTGGCAGAAGGGTGAATAAACTATTTAACATGATTACGTTTCCCGAGTTACTTAGTTACGTCGTCGTGATTTTATGGGTTTTATTTAGCACATGTAGGATTCGCACTTTAAAATCATGAGATAGCAATCGGAATAGATATAGTATCTATTCTGATTGCTACCGATGAACCCCTTTTTTAAAGGTCACGTTTAAATAATGTTAGAAGTCCATGTAGTAACAATTTTCCTAAGAAACTGTATAATATGTTGTCTCTGGTATGTGGTGCAAAATAACAACCAATAATTGGGGATTCACGAAGAAATTAACAAAATTATGAACAGAATATGGTACTAAAATTAACATTGCAACGCATTCATATGGTATTTCATACCTGATATCTAATTAAAAAAAATGAATTTAAAAATAAAAAAATTCTTTTATTAATCTATTTGGTTTATGTCTAGTTATTAGATTCAGATTCAGATTAATTTACTGTCCCTATAAGATTACATTCTAAATTAAATGTCAATTTAAAAGATTCCCTATTGTAATCGTCATAAACAATGAATAAAAATAATTGGAAGGATAATAAATAACAATTTAAATATAACTATGTCCACTTCATTCGAATTATAATAAAGTTTTGCAAGTTCACCTAAAAGAATCGTAAATACATATTATAACAATAATTAAATAATATCAAGAACAATACGTAACGGTTTTAAAAAAAAAACAAAATACACTGGATTTTCCAATACTTACAAAATTTCTTAATCGATGCTTAATATTGTTTCCGACGTTGACACTCGGTTTCTTTCGTACTTCGGCGGGTAGACGTTCATAGTAAAGAGGCCCTATGATGCGCGGGTTTTTTCTGCAAGTGCCATGTCACGTGGGACTTTTCTCAGTCGACCTGTGGAACGAATAGTATGTATGTAAGTACTTTATTGGACACAATAACAGGTTAAATAATATACATGTCACACAATACATCAAAGTACAAAGGCGAAAAACGTAACAGGCAGACAAAAATAGTCTTACCTGATACCTCGACACGCCTAAACATGGGTAAATTTCCTCTCACAAACATAAGATTCATTATTTCAAATAAGTATATGATATATTAAGACGGGCAATTGACCACACTTTGGCATCTCTTCCCAACATTTGGTTTAGTTTAGACATACATATTCCGAAAGCGACTGCCAACTACCTTCAAACCATACGGGAAAATGGACCTTGTTGAGATTAGACCAGTTTCTTCACGACGTTTTCCATTAGCTACTGTTAAATAATAAACATAGCAAGATTCTCTTATCAGATCATATATGTAGTTCTTTTCTACATATATGATCTGACTGACATAAGGTGTAATGTTAAATACTTCTACAAAATAATTATTTTACATCTAAATTTATATTGGGTATAGTCCTGTTTGTTCTACTGCTAACTCCTACGAGTCGGACTATTCAGACAAAAACCCGTGAAGTCCTACGTCAGTAGTACCGACTCAAAGTTAGACAAGAGAAAGTTGGCTCAAAAAGAACTGAACTAATCAATGCGACCAGGTAACTGAGACATTTCCTTAGGCGTAAACCCCTCAATTCCGAAGGATCAGGACCGTAGACAACTTTTAATTTAAAACGACTTACCGCCCGATTGCCGGCGGCAGCGTGGATTAAAACTTGCTCAACTGTACACGGACTTACCTGACTACCTATCTTTCGATATAAGAGCAACAACATAAATAAAGGAGGCGAAGTTGCAAAAGTTTGTTTGAGGTATGTTCCACCGAATTTTCGTTCATGTTTCAGGCTTCTAAAACAAGCCGTTGCGTTGTGACTTTTACTTCTCAGATATCTTGTAAATTTTAACATTTTCAACTTTGTACTTAAGTAGACGTTAATTAACTGGGAGGCAAATAATCTCTGGGAATTTTGTCATGTCGACCCGTACTAATATCATTACTGCGGAAGTAACTCTGTCTGTCTGTTACATTTTCACGCTTAAACTGCTGAAGCATATTTAGTCGTCGTCTGGTATGGAGATAGTTTGGATAGTTTTTTTTTGGAACAACAGCAGGAATATACATTACATAAGGTTAAAAGTCTTAGGTTATAGGATTCCAATTAACAAATTCTACGTTGGCGGATTTGTAGGCACAGATGATTTGCCGTAGGTGGTTTCGCAATTTGGCGAGAAAACCACGGAATCGGCTACGTCAGTTTTGTCAGGGGGCCTAGACACGGTAACAATCGACGAGCGCTAACGCCAATAGAATGCTAATAAAATGTATGGGAATGACAGATGTTAACGAAAAATGTTTCGTTGGCATCTGTCATTCCCATACATTTTATTATTTTCTATTGGCGTTAGCGCTTGTCGATTGTAACCTTGTCTACGGCCCCAGTAAAGAATGGGTAAAGAAAAAACGCCTCTATTTATTAAATGGCATCTAAGCATGTATTAAGCACTACCAAATTAAACAGTCAGTGCTAGCCCAGAATTACTGTTTTTTTTTTGTATTGTCTATTGGACTCCAAATACTGGGTAACACATATGACAATTTTAATTGGTGTAGGTAGGTGAATAACTGCTCGCTAATTCAATAACGTAGAATAATCGACACAAGAAGAACATTACTTCAAAAAAATATGAGCTTCAGAAACATGTCTCGGCGCGATAAATTAATTAACTTCTACTAATTAGCGCGTAATAGGCAATCTTCCCTATTAAGTGAAGTTAAAGCTTAAATCAGCCCTCCATATTGGTGCGGCGCGTTGCATCTGATATCCCATACCTACAAAGTAAGTGCAACGGGTATTATATTGTACATTATAATTTATATTGTATTTATATTGTACATTATAATTTTGTTAGCCGCTGCAGTAATCCGGTTCCTACGTTGTATCAGCATTGTAATTATTTTAGCGCCTTATGAAGTTTCTAACTACATTTGCAAAGGAAGGGCCTTAATAATGTAAAGTGAGAAGGGATTTGCGAAATTATCCCTTTTCATGGCAAATAACAAAAAAAATGTGAGTTCGAGCCTCGTTTGCGCCTTTTAGAGCCAAAAAAAAGTCTGTTACAAAAATACAAAAAGAACATCAAAAATTGTGTATCTTATAAGATACTATGTCAAGAAAAGGGAACAAAACGGAAATCGAAATCTTCTTCGCATCATCAATGACCCTGTAAAGATCAGTTCGACACGGTGATATTCCAAGTAATTCGATTTATATACATAATAAACATTTATTAACTGAAACAAGATTTGTATGAGTCATAACAAGAAAAAAGTTTATGTTAAAGTAGAAAACTAAAAACTTAATTAGAAACTAGGTATGATAATAATTATTATAATTAAATTCCTAAAATCGCTTTCTGAGGACAGCGTGTTCACATGTATATTATTAGGACAAACTTACAAAGCTACAATCTCCCAGACTTTTCTTTTTCTTTTTTTATAATAATATGAACACAAAGAATTAATCAAAAATCAATTTTTCCGACTCTACAATTGACCACAATTTCAATGGAATATTTCAGACATCGAATTAGGCAAGTTTACTATCTCAAAATGATCTCTTCTCTGTTCTGCTTCGGCGCAACGACTCAAAGTGGATTTTGGCCTCCTACACTAAATACCATCAGAGCTATAACCACGAACTTCGAATGTCGAAGTTCGGATATCTCTATCTCTATCGCAATTAGGTACTATACTCGAGTGGCAGGGATGCAAGTACAAAACCTTTGAGATTCGATTTTCGTGGTAGCGCCGCAGAATTCCCTGTCAAATTTAAAGCCGCCGTTCACATCTTTTTGGTTCTAGATTATTGTACAATATATTAAACTGAATACATCATTTTATGCATACTTTTAACACACGATGTATCGGATGCCAAAATGGCGTGTGGTGGATAGGCCTACTTCAAATATTTTTTGATATCTGCTTCCCATCATGGGCTACCAGCGTAAGAGTTGTATGTATTTCCAAACAGTTGTAGAAGGTGCGTTTATGAACCGTCTAGAATATCCCTCGTACATAAATAACTCTCATTTTTTTCGCGCTACCCTCGGGTAAGCGGGTGTGTTTGTTTTAGGGTCAGGAATCTTGTAATTAGCTTCAATGTTTACTCTAACCTCGGCCCTGTACGTAGGAACGCTGTGTATACAGGCTGTATTTTTAGTACTCGTCGTAAATGATTCATAGAAGGGTCATTCTCAGAATAAGCGTTCCAGCGTTTTTCTAGTTTACCTGCCTTTTTAAACTGATTTTGTTTTAGATGTAACTAACTATATTAACACATTCACTAAAAAAAAAATAGGTCACGTGCATGGATTTAAATAGGCCGAGGACGTTGGCCGCTCTAAAGATAACCTCCTGAGATGGTGAATCAGAGCGCGATGCATTCTGCGAGGGCGGCACCTTTCAAACTACGCAACGCAGTAAATAAATAAATAAATAAACGCAGGCCACAGTGCCCATTTTGTCCGGCTACGTGCATTGCGGAAGGTCTATTAAAAGTTACTTTCGGGGTTACAAAATATTGGCAAAAAAAAAAGAAATAAGAAAATAAGGAAATGGATTTCAAAGATGGTAAAAGGCTATTAGGAAATTTGTTAATGTACTCCCACAGTCGCAGCCTTACGTATAATTATCGCACACAAATTAAACTTGTAGGTTATCAGGTAAGTGTTAGCAGTTTCTAAGATAGCAAAGATCTACTGTTTTTCTAAGTAATTTTGATTATTACTTATCGCTCTGTTTAGTTGCCTTTTAATTTTGTAATGAATATTCCATTTCTTGTATGTATGTTTGTACATGTATGTTTACACATATGTATATATTAAAGTATGTAAATATTTTTTTTGAACTGTTTTTTCATAATTAAGCCCATATCACTCTTACTCGAAATTCAAACAAACTGATACCTCATTCTCTTTTTTTAATTAACTCGCTTTGGTGGAACAAACTGCTAAAATCATATCCCATTCTTTCGGCTCTGGTTTCAAGCAAAAAATATTTCTAATAATACCAAGGAAAAGAAGGAAAATATGTTCAATCTGCATGAAATATCTTTTACGTCACACCTGGCCATAATGCGAGTTTTACTGCACGCTACGCGTATTGGAAAACTCGCATTGTGGCAAGATGAAGACGTAAAATTTTCACCACGGGCGGTAACTCGTATTGATTTAAAACACTCCCTTCGGTCGTGTTTTAATTTGTCACCACTCGTTGCGAATTTCCTATTTTTGGCACTTGTATCGTAAATAATGAAATACAATCATGCTTTAAACTCTGACAGTCACAATTCATTTTCCATTTGCATTAAAAGTTACTTCGAAAATAAGGCCTCACGCTTGCAAAACAACCAGATATGTTTTGTTCGATTCCGTAATGTATCATATAATGTCAGAAAAACTAACATACACTTGATATACGGTTCATTGTCATACACTTTTTTTAATATAATGTATAAAATATCTGTGTAAATTATCTGAAACAATATTTTACCATTCGATACATTTTACAAAGGAATGATATATCAAACCAAAGTACTTAGATCAAGTGAAATTATATAAAACGTCGTGTACCCGTTTTGTTCATCAGGATCAAAGTTTAATTTTCCCTTTTTATCTGCGGAACATACTAAGTGGACTCCCAAAGCCGCTCTTAAGACGCGTTCCTACAAATAATCCCGCAAGCTCGCATCTTGTTTAACTTTTTAGTTGCAAATTTAACTTTGTTTCGTGTGATTAGGGGAGTATTTAGAGTTGAGATACATTAACGTGTTAACTGCCTGTTTGTAATACTCAGCGTGTTTTAGATGATGCTGGATGCAGTTTATGTAGTAAATACTTTACCTTCCCTGTTTAAGTAGGCCAGTTGTTTATCCCGTGTAATTTATAATTATGATAATTCATGACATGATGTTTACTTTAATTTTATTCAAAACACGCGTCTGGTTACTTGGGATTTTAATAAGCTCTGAATGCAACAATTTAATCTAGGTAGTGGCATGCAATAATTATTTTATTGTCTGGCATAAAAAAAAACTAAGAACTGTGCTTTGAACTAAAAAATAATTGATTGGTTGATTGATCGAATGGTTAAATGTTTTATTGATTGCTCGAATAAAGATATTTTTATAATACTAATCTCTAATATATGAACTAGCTGTAAGCTGCAAAAAGCGCGAGCCTGTCTTGAAAACAAACGAATATCTGAATCAACAAAGAAACTATATAATTATTGGAACTTCTCACTAATTTTCCCGAGAATCGGTTGAGAAATGCGACATGTCGAGGAGAGCAACCGGAGAGCGGGGCATCCGAACATCCGGACATATGAGAGAATTTTACCACAGTCTAAAAAAGAGAACTTGGTTCGTATCGCTCGCTCGTCCAATAAATACAGGCTGTTACATAATTTAGTGATACAAAATAGCAAAATTTGAATCTATTCATGATTCTGAACAATTTTTACAATGAGACCAACTTTGTGTCATGCAAAAAAGAACATCTGTTCATACATTTTCGTCAGTCAAAAGTTAATGAAATTGTTGGATTTTTTTGGCATAACATAAAGTTGGTCCCAGAGTAAAAGTTGTTCAGAATCATGGATAGATTCGCATTTTGCTATTTTGTATCACCAATTATGTAACAGCCTGTATTGGGGGACAATCTTACACAACTCAATTTCACCCCAAATTAAGCAAAGCTGTGCTATGGACAGAAAACTAGATGGCATCATACATAATAGATCCAAATACTATGTTATATATACATATATAACATCCAAGACCCTGGATAAGATTTGTGCTCATCACATAGACCAATACCCTTTTTGTGATTCGTAAGCAGTCGGATAAAAAATAAACCAAACAGTTTTAATCACGAAAGTCAGTTTAAGCTAGCCACCAGCAGGGGGCGCGTTGCTAGATTGGTTTTCCTGTTAACGTCTTGTCATTGTAATAGAAGAAATATTAACAATGTTTTATTTTATAGTTCAAATTTATTTAATAATTATGCTTTAATCTTGGTTTAAACCCACCTAAGTATAAAGTGTGATCGTAAAAGATCAGAAACACTGACACATGCACAGTTCATATCAGTGTTTCACGGATCCGTGACACCGGCATAATAGAATGAAATTTTTGGTCACATACGTCGTGTCATCGGCATTGATCGTATTAAAAGCTAAAGCGGGCGAGTGGAACATATTGAAATCTAATCGGAATACGGCTAGTGGCTCAGTGAGCTGTAGAAAAAAGAAATCTTCCTTATAAAAAAAATAAAAAATAAAACTGAATCCGCGAAAAAATCTTTATTATAGAACCTGCAAACAAAATTGCACGAGAATCTGCTGAAAAATGCAGAGTAAATCATTCGCTTCAATACCTCCTTGAAAAATAACTACTAACATATTTCGAGCTCGCCATAACGATAGCTCTCGTAATTGTTATTTAAGTAACTAATTTGATTTTTGCAAACCATGAGTGACTAGTGATATTCCTATGACATCTCTATGACATCACTATGACATCACTATGACATCACTATGACATCCCCTTGACATCACTATGACATCCCCTTGACATTACTGTGACATCCCTACGACTTCCCCGTGACATCACTATGACACCTCTATAACATCACTATGATATCATTATTACATCACTATGACATCTCTATAACATCACTATGACCTCGCTCTAATGATCGACGCTGCCAGGTCTTCGGGACCCGTAACATACCTAGTTCAGTCAGCGTCATATAGTCTGTAACATTCACAGCGTCAAATAGTTCCTAACACATCTTTATGTCTATGGTAATAACCATGTGCGAAGAAGTATTTGGTACATTGGATGTTACAAACTATATGAAGCTGATGTCTGTTTTGATTGTTTGTAATTTAGTCCGTTTTTTTTTGTTTTGCCTAGTAATGGGACTAAGGATAGCCTCATTTGTGATGCGATCGCGCAGAGAAACTCGCGGCAAAGCCCTCTCCATTGCCCTTTGGGTGACTTTGGGCCTTCTAATAAGGCCCGTTGTGAACGATCCGTTTACTGCTATTTTAAATACCAATCCAATCCCATAAAAATCCATACAATTGACGATGCCTGTCGTTAATTATTTGCTTTTTGGGGCTTCACGAAGGGTGTCGCGGATGCATACTGTGTTTTAGACGTAGCTTGTGGATTTCATATTGGTCGTTTTAATACTATATTTTATCTGATAAACAAAAAAAATTCAACGATATGATATAGAGAGAAATAATAATAATGTAAAAATAAACCATTTTCGTCTGAAATAAATCATCTAGCGTTAATAGAAAGGTCGCAGATTCGAATCCTGTGGTGGTTTATTTTCCCATTATATTATTTCTCTCTGTATCATATAGTTTAAAAAATGATCGGGGTAACTTCCTCGCTAAAAATAACACGAAAACAAAATATTATTATTCATATTTTTTTATTTTGTTGGTAGTGACCCTGCCTATGAAACAAGAGGCCCTGGGTTCGAATCCCGGTAAGGGCATTTATTTGTGTGATGACCACGAATATTTATTCCTGAGTCATGGATGTTTTCTATGTATTTAAGTATTTATTTATCTATATAAGTATGTTTATCGTCGTCTAGTACCCATAGTACAAGCTTTGCTTAGTTTGGGACTAGGTCGATTTGTGTAAGATTGTCCCCAAATATTTATTTTTATTTATTTATTTAATGAAATAATTTGTTTCGTTATAAAGGTATAAATAAATATTATACAATTCGTTAACCTAAAAAGGCCAATATCACATAAAGTGAGAACAAATGAACAATAATGACCGTTCTTAAGACGCCAATTGAGGTCCCATTTATCCACCGCGAATCGCCATTTCCCTCCGTTATCTTAGGACTGGACCGACGATTGTTTGAAACAAAAGCGATAATTTACCAAATGAATTGTTGCACAAATTATTGACAGCAACAAATCGAAATACATCGCGCGTTTGTGACAAATAGCCGCCATAAATTTTGCAAATGGCCGCTATAGGTCTGAGCGATAAATTAGAAATATTGTTTGATAACAAATTGTTTGCTGGCAGTCTGGAGCGATACCAGTTCATTAGTAAACCGTTTTAAAATCTTCAGAGTAAGTTTAAGAGCTAGAAGATTGCAAAAAACGAAGCCATATTAACTATAGCATAACGCTCGTATAGGTTTTTTGAATTGTGTGTGAAGTGTCGTGCCTGCATACTTGCAGTAAATAGTAACACGTAATTAAATGTATTAACATCAATGGTGTCTTCTTGTCGCACTTGAGGTTCGCTGACGATATTGTTTTGTTTGCTGAAACCCTGGATGATCTCCAAAACATGATCCATGATCTTTACCATGCTTCATTACGAGTAGGTCTCAGGATGAATATGTCCAAGACTAAAGTTATAGCGAACGTCTCCAGTAGCTCGAATTCAACCATAGCGGTAGGAAACGATAAGCTGGAGTCGGTCGACCAATATGTATATCTTGGACATATTCTATCCTTTGACAAAGAGCATCAACATAAAGAGATCTCCAGGAGAATACAGCTGGGTTGGGCGGCATTTAATAAACTGGACGACATCCTCAAGTCCACCGAGGTTCCATAATGCCTGAAGACTCGCCTCTTTAATCAATGTGTCCTGCCCACCATGACTTACGGTGCCGAAACATGGACGCTAACAAGTGAGGCTGTGCACAAAATACGAGTAGCACAGAGAGCCATGGAGCGCGCCATGCTCGGTATTAAGCTGCAAGACCGAGTGAGGAATGTTGAGATCCGACGTCGCACTAAGGTGCGCGACGTTGGAGATACCATTACCAAACTCAAGTGGAACTGGGCAGGACACCTTGCCAGGCAGAATGATGATAGGTGGACCAAAAAGGTGTCAGATTGGTGGCCAGTTATAGGTAAAAGGAGCGTCGGCCGTCCACCAGCCCGATGGGTGGACGATATTAGGAAGATAGCGGGTCGCTTCTGGATAAGATTAGCTCAGGATAGGAACGGGTGGCGTACACGTAGAGAGGCCTATGCTCAGCAGTGGGCGATTACGGGCTGAAAATGATGAATGATGATGAATTTAATGTCCCAAACTGACCCAACTGTGACTGGTTCGGAAATGGGAGGGGGGTGGTAAAAAAATTGTCGCGAGGCAACTGATTGAAACGCGGTAGCCTGAAAGTACGTAATATGTAATGATATTTTATGCCATCCCCCCTAGTGCGACCGGAGCCGAGTAAGCAAGCGAAGAAAAAATAATAATAATTGACAGGCAACCGCTTGAAAATTGGCATGCTTGTTCTTCATCACATATAGACACTGTAAAAAAATGCCATCCGTCCCGGCTGGTCGGTTATCGAGCCGTCAGAGTTGGAAGCCGGAAAAAAATGGTGGTGGACGAGAAAAACGTTAGGAAAAATGCACTTAAAATCATTGAAATAGGGTGCCATTTGTTTTTCGAGTCTTGTATGATGTTATGAATAATACTCCTTTTTCCGAACCATCGGTCACAGTTGGGTCAGTTCGGGTTGCACAGGGCGGTTCCACAACACATCGGGAACTCAATTACCGCGAGCCATCCGGTTGCCTCTCCAACATTATTTAACGCGTCATTGCTCTGAATATTCGCCTAACGGGAGGATTGTCTTTGTGTGACTTTAGATGAAAGATCAATTCAGTGCTTGTTTTGGTGACGTTCTCACCTCTCCCGCACCACGCAACTATTGGAGGCACGGATGCAATTAAAACAGTATATAAATAATAATAAATTTAAGTGGACAGTAACAAAAAAAACTGCGTTCAAATCGGTCCACCCGTTTGGAAGCTACAATGCTACAGACAGACACACAGATACTCGTACACATGTTAGAAAACACTCCTTTTATAGCCAGCTAAAAATAACTTGCAATTAAAAGTTCTACGAGTATTGATAGACAAAAAAATGAAACACTTAAATAATAATCTCGTATTCATTGTTTTCCTTCCTAAAAGCAGAAACAAATGTTTTCCCCTAAAAAGAAACATATCAGAGAAGCATCCCCTCACCCGAATAATTATCTCAAACGAAATATCTTTGCTTCAATACGCAAGCGCTCATGCTTCCGTGAACTAACCTACCTACCGTATAATCTGCTACAATTCAAACGTGAAGCTTGTCTTGTTTCTTTTTGTAATTCTTTGTCGGTTTAATTTTTAATTAAGTGCCAGTTATAGCAAACAGGAATGGATTCCCTATATTCCGAAATCAGTCCATACAATTTATTCTGTTAAACTTAAGATTTCGTTCTAGCAAAATCCGTTTGTTTTATTCAAACAGTTAGAAGGGTTTATTTCATGATTTGTCTCCAAAAAACAACATAATAATACGAAATAATAAACGAATAACAATCACACACTGTAGGACGAATAAGAAGTAGTGAATCTAAGTTACGTACAAGATAAAATAACAACCGCGTTAGAGAAAAAAGATTAAAGACTCACGCAAACATGGAAGGTTGTTGTGCGAAAGATAATTGATTGAAGCCCACGATCTTGCTTTCAGAGTCCCTTGTACAAAATTAATAAAATGATCAAATATAAAACAGATTATATAAGGTCGAATATTCCGCAGTGTCAAAAGACCAGAGTCTAAGACCAGTGTGTGTTGCCAGTAATGACGTATGGCACGGAAACGAGGTCGCTTACTATGAGCCTCATAAGAAGGCTCAAATTCATCCAAGGACAATGGAGAGGGCTATAGTGGGAGTTTCTCTGCGTGGTCGCATCTGAAATGAGGCTTTTTTTCTGTATACACAATTAGATTTGCCATATATCCAGGTCAGTACCTAGTTTCTTTCGGCTGCTAGAAATTAAAATGGGAAAAAATAGATGGAGTAGAACGTTTTCCATACAAGTCCATCTTTTATTATTATGACAACAGAAACCAGTTTTTGACCTAAATATGGGGACCCATTGTGTGGAAAAAGTTTTTACAGAGACTCGACTTGAGTCGCACTAACTCTTTGCCTGTTATGCCCCTTTTAAACGGGTTTGAGTTATATTTTTAACACTTATATGTATTAGATATAAATACTTAAATACATACAAATCATAAGAGACTCAGAAACAAATATTCATGCTCATCACACAAATATTTTCTGTACCAGGATTCGAACCCAGGACCTTCAGCTTCGTAGGCAGCATCACTACCCACTTGGCTAACCCGTCGTTATCGGTCGTTACCGGGCCTATCTTGCTAGTGAAAGACAAATGTTTTACGTTAGCCATAAACAAGATCATGCTAGCTAGGCTGAAATCAATGTTTATCACGAGCTCAATTTGCAATAAGATACAGTTTATTGGTAAAGAACATTCACCTCAGAACCCTTTTTAGGGCAATCTACCTCGCGCGTTCGTTTTCGCGATAGCATTTTTCTCCTTTATTTTACCTAAGCCTTATTCTTTACGAGTGTTGCGTAAGATCCTATTGGTTGGATACTTCACGTTCGACTGTCGACTATTCCAGCCTCTTTTTATAGGCTTCACCATTTAAATTCAGCGGAACGACTGGAGGGTAGAAAATTAAATACGTGGAGTCGTTAGTTTCAAGAATATTATCCGATATCATTTTGAAATAATGAAAACACTGCACTGTTGATGAAATGAAGTAACACTTTGTGATATTCAATAGTCCCCTTTTAGATTTTGTGATACTTACAGAATAGCTGACATCGTAAAAGTATTTTTTGGTTCGAGTAAGTACTCATTCGATTTGAAATAAAACCATTTTGAGACATTGGTATCGTAATAATTGAAAACAGTTAATGATCGAAATAAGTAAAATTAGTACAATGTTTCCCATTGATAAATCTTAGTAATCGAAGAAACGTAACCGAATGTGTTCTTTTTTCCGTTTCTCATACTTTTTTGGAAATTACCTCCCCGCGCCGGGGAAATGAAGAATGACATGAATTGACTGATTGAGGATGATATTCTGATGGTCTCGACGATGGAGGATGATGTTGTTTTTCAGACGGTGCAGAGCACCACTCAACTTCCACTTGAGATAGGTTCCGACGTCCTTGGAGTTACCGGTTACCCCGTCCAGTGCCATCAGCTTCTTATTGAAGGTAGAGGCTTGCTGAGATGATGACTTGATGGTTCTCGACGATGGAGGATGATGGTGTTTTACTGATGATAGAGAGCATCAGAGGTTCCGGCTTCCCCTGGCAGGCACCGGCTTCCTCTGGGGGTATCTATTTCTTTTTGAAGGTAGTGAATTGTGATGTGTCTTGACAGGTGGATGATCACGAAGCGTGAGCTCGACGCGGCGGACGGTGGGCGAAAAAACTCATGATGGCACTATGATAGAAAAACCGCGGTAATATAATTTGACATGTCAAAATTGTCTGTAAACAAAAAGATAACCTCAAAATAACGTAATTTCAAATAAAAACATTTAAAAAAAGACTTGGTGTGGTGGAAGTGTAGTTTATTGTGCTCAAAATACACTAGGTTTGGATGTGACACAAAGAGTTTTGTATTGGTACAAACGAACTATGGATGCGCGGCAATGTCCTTTATAAAAAATCTCCACAAATATTATTACTCCACGCAGCTCTTTGTTCTGCAGCCGAGAGCGGCAAATTTCGACACCCAGTCGTCTCGAGCTCACTCTCAAATTTCTAGCAACAATTTTATTTCAGCGTCTGCTTATGGATTTCCTGGATGATCAAATTACGATTTACCATTTCATGTTGAGAGTGCTGCTTCAAATTTAATGTGGTCTTTTGAAATTATTTAAGAAGGTATGGATATTTATTTACTCCTGTATTAATGTAAAACGGATCTCTTTCGGAACAACGAATTATTTGACAGGCATATTATTTAAAATAAAACGTACCTATTTACCTATAAGTTGCCTTGCCCGGATCAGTTTCCAAATAATGAATACGAAATATTAGATATGGTTGTTTGCAGCAGTCTGGAACATTAAAAACACTTCTTTAGAATACCAACCTTTGTTTAGAAAGGTGACTGAAGTTCTAAATAATAAAATAAATAAATCTTTATTTCAGACTTTACATCCATATTATAGTTAGTAGAGCATACAACCTAGGTATTAGTAAAACACTTGAGTAACGAATTCTTAAATAATTAAAATTATATTGGGCACAGCTCCTAATTTGACCAACCCATTGTGCCAGGATTGGACAACCAAACCTCCCCGCAATCTCCCCCTGAGACGGTTTAGCATCGAGACGATTTTCTTACGCATAAAAGCTTGAAAACCGCCCGTGCACGTTTCAGCAAACATAAGAGATGCATTGCACCATCTAGATAGAGACACAACAGCCCTCTAAATGCATTATTATATTGTCTGCACAGGGCATTAAACGCTCTCTTGGTATACCTCACCCACATGCTGCTCGAGTATAAAGGGCTAATCCGATTTAGTTCCTACAATTGTTGCAATCAATTATTTTTGAAAGGTCAGATGGCAATCGCTTTTGTAAAACTAGTGCCTATGCCAACTCTTGGGATCAGGTGTCGGGCTCCTTTAGGGGCATTACCGGGACGCATAACGCTAGGAGGATAATAATTATTTCATTGATGGTCCCAGCAATGCCCGAAAGGGATTGAGGTGAATTAAACTGACAAGATTGTGAGTATCAGAAGACTTATACACCTTTGACATCACGCGTCCTATACACGATGATTCTTAATTCGTGATCAGGAGTAAATTTTTCTAATTCTGTAATTGATATCAAACACGATTAACTTGAAGTTACCTAAAACAGACGTTCTTTTTTTCTGAATAAAACTGAATAAGGAATCACTTTATAATTCAAAACCATTGTCACCCTAACGGTAGTTTGCAAAAAAATTACGTATGTGTGTTTGCCTTATCTACTTAACTTCAAGAAATGTAGGGTGACCAAACATTCAGTGAATATTAGTGTTAACATTATCATTAAATTTAATAGAAAGAAAGAAAGAAAGAAAATAATTTTACTGTCACAAAAAACTCAATAAGTAGGTACACAAATTTACAATAAACTTACATAAACAAAAAGAGATAAACTAAAAAGGGAAAAAAAACTGTTTTTTTTTTAAAAAGGTGGCAATGGGACAGTCTGCAACCTCGCCAGCTAAGGTAACGCAGAGCGACTGCTACAAACAGCGCAAAGCAGCTGAACAGTGATTTAATTGCATGAGACCTCATCCATTGAAATCCGTTTTGGCTGTTTATCAATATTTTTCGACTCCTGATCACGGATTAAGAATCATCGTGTATACCTTGTCGTGTTATATCCGTGGCCTTAGTTGGAATTGAGCTTTGAGAGAAAAAAAAGCTTTTACCTTTACTTTACTTTACCTTACATATTAGGGCCACGATATTACACATTGTAACTTTGTCACTCATGAGCGTATGTGTTTGTGTCCCGTTCAGGAAAAATTACATATCCAAGGTGCGTGAAAGGATAGATAGGTGGAGTGTAGATGAAGTGAATGCAAGATTTACTGAACGAGCGAGACTGCAGCGAACGAAATTCTTCGCTTCAGCTTGGACCAAAATTGTTTCGTATCTTGAACTGGCCAGCGGTTCTCCTCTAAAGGTCACATTTCTCAAAGGATTCTCGTGAGATTTTGTGAGCAGGTTATAGAACCTGCTGACAAGATCTGAATATTATGAAGATTTTTTGACATTCCGTTTTTCGAAAATTTCTTTTTTGAAGTGAAAACTTCTTTAGCGGCGCTGAGCACTTTTGTGATGAAAAAAAAATAAACCCACAACCGGTCACGTGACCGTATGATCTCACGTGACCGTAAGATTCGACAGATTGAAATTCGTAACACGGACACACGTGACCTGATCGAAAAACTGTTACAATGTCATTGAGTTTTCACTTCTGCCGGCACTCCCGGAGTGCAACCCAGTCTTTTTTAAAATTAAAAACTGAATTGCGAAGTCTACAGCTCACAGAGCAGCTAGTAATAAAAGTTTCATGAATAGTAATTTTAAATCAACATGCCTAAAAAATTTAACACGAATTGGTTAACTCATAGTAAAGGATTCATCAGTCTACTGAAATACTTTGCTGAGTTTAGAGACTATTACCAGACATCGACTTTGATAAAGAGTTTGGCCGATTGGAAATTGTTTTTGAATAGAGTAAGAAATAATTAGGTATATAAAATTTAAAGGGCAGACGCAAAAATTTGAATATCTTTTCAGAATAGGTACATGACTTGGAATTTCAATACTTTAATTTTGCGTCGCGGCATGAATTTTCATACAAAGAATACCAAACGTCACGAGGTTATATGAATCCGGTCGGAGCAAGGTTTATATTATTACATATTTGTTTGTTTTCTATTTCTGAATTCAAATGTTTATGACACATCCGAAACGTTGGAAAACTCTCAAAAGTCTGAAAGAGGTGAATAAATAATTTATAATAACGCGATTAAGTCCTGTTTATTCCAAATAATGTGTGTTCGTAAAATTTTAAATGAATAAAGTGTCGATGTCGAGCGCTTGGCACTCTTCTTGTTGTATAATTAGGCTTCAGAGTCTGCTTACCATCAGGCAGGCCTTATGCTTTTTTGCCACCGCAGTCTAGTATAATCAAGCTGCATAAAAAATCTAACATCGTCTAATATGCAAACTTTACTTCGCATGATCGATCCGTTTGAGTCGTGAAAAATGGATACAATCCTTTTTAAACTTCCTACAGGGTCTTGAATAAACAAACGGTTACTTGAAACTAACTCAGCTCTAACAACTTTAATCTTGTTAACGGAATTTGAACTATAACGCGAAAGACTTAGACCTATTATGGCGGAGCAAGCAGCTCGACAGCTAAAACAAAGTCGGTTATCAAAGAAACGATGCCAGTGTTGCGCGGATCGCCACTTGAGAGGTCGTATCGGGATTCAAAGGTTCTGGATAAATTTATATTTCAGTTACCTAATATGTCGCAATTGATTTGTAAGGTAAACGTGTCAATCACTGACATCTTAATTAATGACATAGTTGACTGACAACTATTGTTCACATCGATTATTGTTGTGATTTAATATCACATGTGAACATTGTGTGAAATTAAGATTGAAATTTCAATTATACAGAATCAATCAATAGGTCATTTTAGCTTTATCGAGTGACATGAGAAACGATATTGTATGTCATCCCCACTTGTGTTATTATCTATTGCTCACCAAACATACCACAGTTTAGAAAAAATATGGTAAATTAAACATTAACAATGTGTAACAACTAAGCTACCGCCGAACCACCCCGGACGTTGAAAACCCCAGTGTACAACTCTCCGACATGAAAACTCTACGAAAACTGAAAACCTACTGAAGAATCTCCTCGCCACGCTTGAGAACGCGGAATAATTTGTAATAAGCTCTAACGTGACTGTACTGTAACCTACGCACTATTTACCTATTTATTAAACCTACTTTTGTAGCGCGCTTTTATTACGAATACCTGAAGATTTGGCCAGACGTGATCGTTAGTGGTAGAACCCTGAAGTGTTGTGTACCGTAATAACCCTTGTCCTTTTATGAAAACTTGACAGGTTTTGGACTCTTCATTAATATAATCAAAGTTAGCCTATTCCGCATAATAATTGAACCTATCTGAGCGCTGCTTCTAGCTACTAATCTCTTATTCCTAGTTATAATGAAGTCTAAGATTTTGGAAGAATAATTCATTAGCTGTAGTTATCTTAAAATTATGAATATTCGTCTAATATAAATTTAATTAGGATTATATGCTATTTTATGATTATAAATATTTTTTATTGGTGGGTAGAAAATCCCCTACCACCTATTACACGCTCGGTTGGACTTGGAAGTAGTTTTATAAAATATAAATCAAGATTATTTATTTAACCCTAAAGTAAATTAGTCGCTTGTCCTAAATATTTGTATTTTGGAGCAAAGGTTCTATCGACGGGTTGTGCGGACATCTTGTACTCACACATACTACTTCTCAAGTCTTCGATGAGGTATGAGCGTCCTATCCAAGTTACCTTCCTAGCTACCTATGAGTTTAAGACTCAGAAAATGAATCTACCAGGGTCTCAACTTAGCGGTCAGTTTCGAGAAGATACACCGAGACAAACTCGACTGACATCTTTTAGTGTTAAGAATTGTTGTAATTACACCTTATATGGCCTAGACCATTCCATATCGATAACCATTGGAGTAATGCCAATGCAAACCGTACTTTACATGTGAAATATTTGTCCTAAATTATATCTTAAATGAAGAGTGTCTACTCTCAACAATGGTTTGCCCTAAATGTAAATTATCTACTCATGGAATTAAGATACTTTAAATGGATTTGATGAACTGCTTCGCCTGTCATCAATCCCAGAATCATTTCATCTTTCTGATTTGACTCTGATATCCCAATGTCATGAATAAAACCGTTACAATTCTATGATGTTTAATAAATGTCACACTTTTATAATATTTCACATGTATTCCACGGAATCTTGATACTACTTTGCCCAAATAATACTTCAGTAATATGCACTCATTATTTAATCTATTGGAATAATGTCCCTATCTTTAACTAACCAAACCAATTATTGAACGTATATTTTATTGTAGTAGTCATAGTTACAAGCCTATTACCCCTTATCGCGTGATTCTAATTCTAACACTACCCCACAGTCCCTATTCTGCTTACTTCTAGAACCATACCTTAGTTCTGAAATAAGTATGTATCCCTAGCTAAGCTATAATTAGTTCAGTCGGCGAAACTGAGGTAACAACCCTAACAGCCTGTGTATGATGCCCCCCCCTCTCGCGACCGAAGTCTAAAGGGAAACGAGAAGTAGGGCTTCTATCTGGACATACAATTGTTTATATATATGTATATTTAATACTGAACGACCCCTCAAGAAACTAGACGGCTTCCGCGAGCGGAGTAGCCTCCTGTGCTTGTCACATGTATGACCAAGCCACGCTTCCACCGCCAGTTATTTTGAGAGACGTGAGGGCCTCTATTAAGAGGTTTTCGTCTCCTATACAAATAAAAGAGGTAGACGCCAGACCACACCTCAAGTCTGGTAACTAAAGACACGGATTCCTTCCCATTTGGCACCGTTAGGTGGGAATGACTCCGCAGGTATACTAATCCTTGACAGTATTCCAGCTGAACTAGGCGATATCGCATTAAAACCCGACTAAGTTTCGGAAACAATCATTCAAACATGTACAATTTCCAGCGTAAGCCAACTGGCAATTAAACACGCTTGATTAACTATATAAACCTCACAGAATATATCCGATAAGGTAAATATAGCCCTGATCGAGCTCCGAAAACACTAACCCCATCTAAATGTGCGAACGTTATAAAATTATTATTTCAAATAACTCATAATTATGAAGAGAATTTCTCCATAACGACGAGCCATTAACTAAAATCAAAGAAACGCACTTGATAATTCCCAGCCTACAACCAGAGATACTGTCAGTCTGAGCGATGTGAAATAAAAGAACCCCTATACTACGTCGACACCGCCTTTTATACCCAATGTCTACGGCAAGTAAACAGATCCACCACATTGACCAGATCGTCCTTCGCGACGAGCGACGCGGCGCGCGAGGAGTAGCAATTAACCAGATCAACCACATTGACCAGATCGACATCATCGACCAGATCGTCCATCGCGGCGAGCGACGCGGCGCGCGAGGAGTAGCAATTAGCCAGATCAACCACATTGACCAGATCGACCACATCGACCAGATCGTCCTTCGTGGCTAGCGACGCGGCGCGCGAGGAGTAGCTATTAACCAGATCAACCACATTGACCAGATCGACCTCATCGACCAGATCGACCTCCGCGACGGGCGACGCGGCGCGCGAGGAGTAGCCATTAACCAGATCAACCACATTGACCAGATCGACCTCATCGACCAGATCGACCTCCGCGACGGGCGACGCGGCGCGCGAGGAGTAGCTATTAACCAGATCAACCACATTAACCAGATCGACCACATTGACAAGACCGACCTCCGCGACGGGCGACGCGGCGCGCGAGGAGTAGCAATTAACCAGATCAACCACATTGACCAGATCGACCTCATCGACCAGATCGTCCATCGCGGCGAGCGACGCGGCGCGCGAGGAGTAGCAATTAGCCAGATCAACCACATTGACCAGATCGACCACATCGACAAGACCGACCTCCGCGACGAGCGACGCGGCGCGCGAGGAGTAGCAATTAGCCAGATCAACCACATTGACCAGATCGACCACATCGACCAGATCGTCCTTCGCGGCGAGCGACGCGTCGCGCGAGGAGTAGCAATTAACCAGATCAACCACATTGACCAGATCGACCACATCGACCAGATCGTCCTTCGCGGCGAGCGACGCGGCGCGCGAGGAGTAGCAATTAACCAGATCAACCACATTGACCAGATCGAACACATCGACAAGACCGACCTCCGCGACGAGCGACGCGGCGCGCGAGGAGTAGCAATTACCTTTAGTTTCCTCAAATCACCCTATTCCCTTAGTAATAAGGTTGAACTTCGATTGTAGTACGAGAGCGCCGGCGCTATCACGCGACACCATTCGCCTCACAACAAAAGGTCGTATCATCCATTTTCTTTTAATTCCTAATGCTCTAGATTTTAAGATTGACATTAGTATGTCTCTATGTTCCTGAATGCTGACAGATTGCCTAAAATAGAAATATTATTCAGGGTTCCATGCTTTCTTTTATCATCGTAGTCTGTGGTCATATTACTCCCTGATGAACTCCGCTATCTACTATTAATATGTTAAATCAACCCGTACATTAATATCCTTAAATAAAATAGGCTTTTGATACTGACTATTTACCCTAAATGCATGCTAGCTTAATTGATATCCTTTTTCCTTTTGATTATTATATGCATTTTCCAACTTTGGGTTTGAAATAAAAGTTCGTCTCCCTCTACCTCTTTATATCAATAACTATAACTTTAACATTCAAAAATTCACCAAAGAGTATGCCCATTCTGTTACAAATGGTAGACAACAGGTGGTCCTATCGCTAAAAAGCGATCTCTTCCACACAACCAATAAGATGGTGGAGACGATGCAAATAATGAAATGATTGAGTAGGTGAAAACAGAAAAACAGAATATATAAACAACTTAACTATAAGAAATGCTATAGACTTACATAAAAACTATATATACACTTAAATAATATGAAAAGTGGTAGATAGATTATAAACACTCCATAAGTGGCACACTAAAACTCAGCAAATTGTAAGACCTTGCATCAATGTCGCATCAGTGATTTAGAAAGCGCAACTTTGGTAGCGATGGGAAGTAAATTACTAAGCCTTCTCAAAGAACCCACAGCATCAAACATCTCCCTGCTCACCTCGTTCATCAGTGGCACCCACGAAAGGGTGCGGTCCAAGATAACGCCAAGTTTCTTAACTTGTAGAGAGTACGGGATCAATATGCCATCAAACAAAATCGGTGTGAGATTAACATAATCAACTCTAGAAATTATGTTAACGCTGCCAATGATGATAGCCTGGGTCTTTGCTGGGTTGACATTGAGAACATAATTACAACTCCAGTCTGAAATGCGTACTAGATCGGAATTTGTAGCTGAGATGACTAATGGTGATCGATGACCTGACCCTGGGACTAAATAAAAAAAAGACATTCTTGTGTGATTCCCTCTATACTCATTATTTATCTATGTGCGCGACAAGCGTGTGTTTCCTGTTGCGCGTCATGTCTTACATATATCAAAAAATCTAATCAAAAATCAAAATAGTTTACTTCAAAGAAATTAGTAGTTGTCGGAAAAAGTCGGCGTTTTCTAAGCATAACTTTGAGGACGAAGCGTTGTGCTGTTTCTAGCGATATGAGAGTAACGTGGAACACCCTGCCTCCTTAGATGCTAACACAGTATGAAAGGATTTGAAAGGGTGTGTGTATATACACGGTGGTTTTCATTTCATTTAATCGGTGATCAGGAATCCAAAAATCTTAATTATCAATCTACACAGAAACCAATACGTGAGATCTCGTGCAATATAGCTCAAAATCTAATTAATCACACTTAATTAACATCGGTAAAATGTACACTGACTGAATAAATGGACACCCTACTTTTATTGAAGGGAAGTTACTCGTAAGTGTACATACGTCACGTGCTTGCTGGCTATGGCGGGAAACTAGACAGATCAGATGAATTTGACAATGACAAATTGACAGCTATTGCTCATTTATGTTTTAAGTTTCTATGGCTGATAGTTTGAAAAGAGGTATTAAAGTTTTCAGACTAAACCATTAGTAGGGAGACAATAAATTTTAATTATAATTGAATTTCAACTTAAAAATTAGTTATGATAAAAAAAAACTTGGTTCCACTTAAGTACTAAATAAACGTGACCGCCATCGATTACTGAATTATAAAAATGGGTTCCTGTTCACCGATTAAATTCCACCGTGTATAAGACTTAAGACATAAGACATAAGACATTTATTGAGCAAAAGTAGTGTACACGTTATTATAAGTACCAGTCCC
Source organism: Epinotia demarniana (assembly GCA_945867215.1). Lineage (NCBI taxonomy): Eukaryota > Metazoa > Arthropoda > Insecta > Lepidoptera > Tortricidae > Epinotia > Epinotia demarniana. The sequence continues at coordinate 7,189,961 of OX244262.1, forward strand.
TGCACTAGGCTTTGCCTATATATAGTGATGTCCGACAAAAGTCGCGACGTGGGATATTTTTTCGGAGTGAATGTCGGACTTTATTCTCACAACGTATGTAATTAGGATATTGTATTATTTGCATTGGTAAAGAAGTTCTTACTTGCTAACATATTACCAAATGTGACGGGGCTTCCTTATTATATAGACTTAAGAGGTATCTCTTTGTTTTTGTAGCAGATTCTTGACTATCAGGGGGGTTACCACAACGTCCCATTGCAATTCAATTTAGGTTTGATCTGTCATTTTGTGACAGTTTTTCTATGTAACTGACAGCTTTCGATTCAGTTTAGGTCCTAAAATGAATCGCGTTAACAGATCGTGGTAAGGCCCCAGATCATCAAAGCGAAGCAAAGTTGTAGAACAATGTAAAAATTCTTCAACGACAAGTGATTTTAATACCGAGACAAAGATGAAATGATTTTTCTTGTTCAATTCAACTTGTTGTTTCGGAAGACGGTGCCTTTTTGTTAAACTTTCGCGATTGCTTTGGTACGAATAGGTTTATAAAATCGAAGCCTGTTTCAAGAAAGTGAACTACTAATTGGCATTTTCGTTAACTTTTAATGACGGCCAATTACTAGAAAGGGATCCTTTTATGTCTGTGTCTATGTTATGTCTGTGTGATTTATTTGAAGCCGAAGTTACATACATACAGAAGGGCAGCAACCCCGAGTAGTTCGCATTTCTGCACTTCCATTGCACTTACATAATCGGCTTATTGACAATTTGGTTTTTGACCGTTATTATAATTGACCGTCACGTCATGAATCCATGTAATATTTTTATTTTTGCAAATTAATTTCGTAATTTTATCTTGTAAAGGAACTAGTTTTCTGAATGGATCAAATGTTCTGGAGACAGCCAAAACGGATGATACAAATTGACATGGTATTAAGACGTAATAGTATTATCTTTGTACTATCCGCTTAATGGCAAATGACGTGAATTGCGGTTTTGGTGCTGAAATACAGTTACTTACCGTACATTTTTTTAAACTTAGTGTAAGAATTCTTTTGGAATCGTATTAGTTTCCTCCTACCGTGCTAACGTGCGTTCAAAAACTAACGTGATCATTTCTTAGCGTATATTATAGTCATAGTCCATTACACCCGCACAATGCTGAGATGAAACCTTTTTGTGGCACCTGTAGGCGACGGGCCGCCGATAGTGAAATAATAACACGCAGGATAGTCTTTGCGCAGTAACTGTGCAATATATATTTAATATACAATAATATATTTGTGTATGATAAACTTATCATACACAAATATACAGGAACAACACGCAAAACACAGGTGGGCGAATATTCAGCGTTTTTAAGGCGTTTTTTGTTCGCCATTGTCGTAGACAGCAAATACTGTTAAGAGGTATGAGTATCAGAGTCTACGTTTGATGAATATGTTAGCCAATACCAGTACTAAATCGTTTTTGATTAAAGGTTCTGCGGTACGTTTTACCTCTGATGAAATAATCTTGAGACAACAATGACGTTAAAACCAAGCGGTTCAAACGCTCGGAGAATCGCCCAGGTCAAATAATATTCACAGAACGAAGAAAAATCAATAGGTGTTGAGAAAAGCTGAAGTTGGTAGTCAAGTGCCCCTGCGAAGAAAGAGGTCTTGGGTTCGAATCCCGGTTAGAGCATTTATTTGTGTGATGAGCACGAATATTTGTTCCTGAGTCATGGAATGTTGTCTATGTATTTATTTATCTCCATGTTTACTTTTATCGTCGTCTAGTACCCATCGTACATTCTTCGCTTAGTTTGGGACTAGATCGATTTGTGTAAAATTGTCCGCAAATATTTGTTTTATTTTAAAGACGCGCGCTGGTAGCGGTGGCCACGCCGGCCATGCATTGTGGAGGTCGGTGTACGGGTCGTTTACAGCACCTATGAACAGATTCATAGATGCCTATAATATATACAGTTTTTACGTAGGTATATCAACTCAAAACTCGTCAAAACTAGCCAAATAGCGCTAGGAGCCACTTAACGTAAATTATTTATATTTGCGTGTCGCCCTCCAGATAAACGTTTCTATACTCTAAGTAGGTACTCAAATTATCTATCCTTTTCCGACAGTAAATAATCCGTACATAAGTTCCAAAAAATGAGTTGTACAAATCACAAAAGTTCAATTTCGAGACCAGGCGGACTGTCAAAAGCTCCGAAAAGACAAACTGATAATCTAAAACTACTTCGCAAGGTCCATCGGAACACGAACAATACACACAACGCTCGTATTTGAAATACAATCGGCCAAGTTTGGAACCTGCGCCATTTAAACTTGGCAAAACGGCTTCCTAGTTAATAGCACTCATTTGTAGGAGCACCTTGCCAGCGCTTGGCCTGATGGTGTTTTAGCAAAGTTCTTTGCACCCATTTTACTTGGGCGGAGTAGTTAAGGTGTAATTATACCTTTGTTCTAAGGATTTCGACGAAAGTTAAAACGAATTTATTACTCAGACTCTTAGGCGATCAAAGCGTGGGCATATTAATTATATGAATAATTTCGCCTTTGATGATAAATTGTTGAACAATACTTTGCATTGTGTCGTTGACGCTCGCGTCAATACCTGCATTAGCAATCATAGAATGCAGATAAACCCCACCGAATTAAATAAAACATAGTATATTACATACGTTAAATACATACATACATTCTTGCCTTTATTCCCAAAAGGGGTGGGCAGAGCACATGAAACGTATGTTCCGTTACGTATACGTTAAATAAGGTGAAAGAATTTAAAAAGATCGAGTAAGTGGTTCCGGAGATACATAAGTACAAACTTACAAAGCTTACAGACATTTCATATTTATAAGATTAGTACAGACTAGCAGGAAACTACTCTTTTTACAAGCTTTATATTAACTTGACTCGTTCGTATTCGTATGTAAGTATGTAAGTTGTCCGTCAAAATTTGCAACCAATTTTTCAGTCGCTTGCCGTTATCCGATTGAGCTGAAATTTGGAATACTTATGTAACTTTGGTGACGATGCAATATTGTGATAACTCGAGCTGATCTGATGATGGAGACAGAAGATGGCCATGGGAATTCAGTACTTAACCGACGTAACCCCGTTGAGTTTGGGTTTGTTAGAATCGTCTCAATGAGTAGGTGATGATGGTATACAGAAAAGTACAGTCGGCAATAAAAGCTTGTAACAAAAATGAAATTTTTGACAGAAACTTATTACACTTAAAACTTGCTGAGTCGATGACAAGCGACATGAATTATCTAAAGATGCAATAGGCATAGTTGGATATTCCTCAATTGAATAATAAGTTATGGTGGTTCATGTTTGCTCAATGATCTGATTCATAAAAAAACCGTATGTGTCCACTATTGTGTTGCTCGTCTTGTTAGGCAGGAGACAATACGATAGTTTTTTTTTAATTGTTACAACTTGACTTCGGTGATTGAGAAGATCGGCATCTTCCACAACCCAGATAGCGGATCAGCTTGCAGCAAACTTGATTTCTCTTTTATTATAAATTGCTACGTCAAATATAACATGGCAAGTTTGTGACAATCTTGCTGCAACTTGTAAATTTAAATATAAAGTATCAAGTTTGTGGTAATGTTGCTGCAAACTTGATTTCTCTTTGATTATACATTGCTACGTCAAATATAACATGGCAAGTTTGTGACAATCTTGCTGCAACTTGTAAATTTAAATATAAAGTATCAAGTTTGTGGTAATGTTGCTGCAAACTTGTAAGTTATTTAAATTTTCAAAGATGATCTTTCACATTTGTTTTTAAGTTGCTGCAAACTTGTTTTTGCTAGAGGATCTAGCGGATCAGCTTGCAGCAAACCTGATTTTCCTTTAATTATAAATTGCTACGTCAAATATAACAAGGCAAGTTTGTAACAATCTTGCTGCAACTTGTAAATTTAAGGATAAAGTTTCAAGTTTGTGGTAATGTTGCTGCAAACTTGTAAGTTATTTAAATTTTCAAAGATAACCTTTCAAATTTGTTTTTATGTTGCTGCAAACTTGTTTTTGCTAGCGAATCTCGTCATGACATGACACAAGCGCTCTTGCCGCCTTCACTTCCATTGTTGCCAGTGCAGATCTCCGATCAGATTATGGATAATTCAAATTTATTCCGGATTGTCAACGGATCGTAGCTGTTTTTATTTTTCTATGCTTTATTGTATGACCGAAAAATCTGTAACTTTTTTCTACCATATTTACATGCATAGAAAAATAAAACAAACACTTAATAATTGCATCCATACTCCTTTACATAAAAATAAGTTTTTTCTTCACACAAGCAGCAATTTTTATGAAAATATTTATACGTTACTTGTGTTTTTCTTTGGAATGTAAGTAATTAACCTGCACTGTTTAACGCAATACGTTTAACGTAATATCGTAAGTTTATTATATATTACTTAAACAGTAGTATTTATTACACTACAGTTGTAGCAAAAACCCCTATTAAGTACAATCATTTAAGGCAGCAATTATTATACAATCGTGATAAAAAAACCGTAACGAAATGTGATTAAACTTGATGTCTTTAAAATAGCGATTTCAATTTTATTCCCATGCATGCGCTTATAGATTATCGAATCGCCAACTAAGAAGTATCACTTCAAAAACCAGAAGCTATTTGTGCTTACTCAGTATTGCAGATTTTAATTTTCAGCGTCTTTTTTTAGGATTTTAGTTCAGGAGCTGGCAACACTGACCCGACCGTTAACTGTCAGTTCTGTCAACACTTTCCCGCTGAATCAAGGCAAGGTATCGTCTAGCGTCAGGGTTTATGTACAAAAATAAAGAAATTGACAAAACGAAGTTCTGTAGTTACAGGGGGTAAAAAGGAGCGTCAGTTATTGAATAAAGTTGTGTTGTGTACGTGAAATTAAGAAGTGAATAAGACTTGAGTGTCCGTGTCCGTCGTCTTGGTGGACGCGCTGTGAAATTGAGGTTAGTTTTATTTCAATATTTTCTATTAAAGTTTCATTATCATTTTCAATAAAGTATGAATTCCGTACGTTACTAATTTCCTGAAGCTTGTAAATATATTGTCAGTGATGTGGGTATGCATTCAGGTATTTATTTTACTTACTTTTTGACCAGAAAATATTGCATTATTTTATTGTTGGCTACCAATTCGAGTTCTGGTACAGGTATACATTTGTGTGTTTACTTGTTCCTGACTCATGGATGTTCTATGTAGGTATAGTTATCCATCCATATCCTGACAACTGTTAATCATTATACAATGATTAACAGTATGAATACTTATCTACTATGAATACTTGGATATCTTAAGTATATGTATACACATACACATATAGTTAAGATATCCAAGTATTCATAGTAGATACTTTTAACATGTTACTTGTTCTCCATGAAAAGTGCAAAATTCACTCCTCAAGTTCACTTCAATATTTTGATGCATCCTTTTTTATACATGGACTCTACCAGGGTAAGTCGGTTTTGGTATCTGGGTAATTCTCATAGGGTCCAGACACTGTCAGTTTTTTGTACCTATCTTACTCACATTTCATAGACTAGAATAAGATGTAGATGTAATGGGTAGAGAAATAAGGTCATTATTACTATTAGTGTCGGAACCATATTAAATTGAATTAAATACAAAAACTCACAACCATGTTCTAAAGTTAACGCTCCTAATACTTTGTTTATAAACCTAATAATGGTATATGGTAATATGAATCTATAGCTGCATTACACACACACACACATACACACATACACACACACACACACAGCTAATATGTAAATGTGTATCAGATTATTTAGCCTCTTTAATCTGTTAACTTGCAATATATGTTTGTGACAACTCAAAAAACAATGATCATGATCGATCTACTCGGATATTAAAACGGAGGTACCAGGGGGTGTGTGAAGGCTTTTATCACTCAAATATAGCATGAGCAAAAGAGGTGGAGATAGATGAATTTAGAAAATCGTAATATACGATAGACCCCAGGTTGATTAATTTAGTGAAAATGTCATAATAATTTTATTTATTTGTTTCAGAGCAGAACAACTAAACCATAATAAGTAATAAGCGTATGCTGAAAACATGGATGTTGGCTTAGAATTGTTCTACTACATATCATCCTGTGGGTGTCATAAAAGAGATCGGGCAGCAGCGTCCTATGTCTCAATCCTCCTGCCTAATTTTATAGTTACTTACGAAAATAAATGTTGTCATTCATGTACTCGAGTGTATTATTTACTGCGAAACGCACATAGGGTATGGCTATGTCTATTTTAGTACTGAAAGTTAGTGATTAGTCACATTTCTTTGCATGAGTTATATTATAACAGTTACTTTTGTTTCACTGGTTTCACTGTAATGTGGCCATAACTCAGGAACTAGAATTGACATAGTTGTACTTAATAAATTAATTCCCCGTTTTCTCAGGTTCTCCCTCGTGGTCTTACCTGGAGGACACAATAGTAGGACCATGAGAAAACTGGGATTATATCCCCGATTAACAAATAAGCTGCAAGTTTGTTGGGGCAACTTTGCGTATACTTTGTAAAAACAAACTTCATGCAAGTTTGTTGGGGCAACATTGCGTATATGTTGTGAAAACAGACTTCATGCAAGTTTGTGATGTCAGCATTGTATATAAATTGTATAAACAAACATTGACCAAGTTTGTTGGGGCAACATTGCATAAACTTTGTCATTTCAGTATTGCGTGTAGTTTGTTGAAACAAACTCCATGCAAGGTTGTTCCTGGGAAACTAGAAAGCTTGATTCAAACTTGTGTCAAGTGTATACACTTGCCATGGCAAACTTGTCACAAACCTTCACTTTTGATACAGCAAACTTGTAGCAAGTCCGATCCAAGTTTAAATTGCTATCTGGGAATAACCCATATGAAAAGAGGTTTAAAATGTCAACTCATCCTCACATATTATTTCATGAATTTGATGTATCACAATAAAATTTAAAAAAATAATCCAGCACAATTATCACCGGGTGGCCTGCGAGCTTTGTCGCGGCGATATATTTCTTTCATATTTCATATATACGTTCTTATTATAAAATAAAGAGACGGATAGAAGTCTATGTCATCGTAACTTAGGTCACGAGCCGTTCTGCGGCTGATGGAGGAGACGTATCCATGGCCTAGTGGCCAGATAAAAGGTCGTTCAAACTCAAACTCAAAATAATCTTTATTCAGGTAGGCCTAGTAACAAGCACTTTAAAATCGTAATATTCAGAAGTACTTTTTTTGTTTTCTAGTTTAAGCAGCAGGTTGTAACGCATTTTACGTACGTTAGGTACATCTAAATGTATCGTTTCTGTATAAAAAATGTTGATCTAACTAACGCGCATTCGAACAATTTAACTGGTATTTTTCCATATTAAAAGTGACATTTAGTTCTACCTGGCGCGCGTACAATGCGTTACAGGTCGACTCATGTAAAAAGAACCCTGGCGGCCATACTTTTTATATGGCCGCCAGGGCTCTTTTTACGTGTGTCGACCTGTACTTGATCGACCTATAGGCAGTGCTACCTAACTGCACCGTGGGAACTAAGATATTTACCTACACTTTGGAAACCAAGGTCGGTTCATTCAGCCAGTTGGTTGGCACACGCGCTCACGGCCGGACGCTGCTTATGCGCACAGTTAGGTATTGAAAATGACTTCGTTGCGAATAAATTCGGTTCACTGCAGCGTTGTGGGGTGTGACAACAGTAAAACAAATTGACATTTATCCTGTTTTCTCTGCCGACTGACGATGACAGATTAGTTTAACTTACCTACCTATTTACTTTATATAGTTGCCTAAGTACTAATTAAGTACGGAACATTGAATCTTTAATACCTATTTCAAATACGTAATTAATATGTAGATAAGTTTACTCCGCCACTGCCATGATGTCCAAATTATTTACTTGTTTTCGTAGATTTAATGTTTATGTTTATCCCTGTATAACAGCAATTGGTATAATAGTTTACTTAGTAAGATTCGCACTGCAGCTTAAGAAAGGGTGTATACATCGTCGTTGCTATAAGGACTTATGACTTTTTGGAAGGACTGGAATTCACTCGCGAGGATGAAACACGTAATCAGAATATTTTAACACAATACATTAAAACTAATTATGCCTAGTGTCTACTTTCATGTTTGTAATGCTACTTTTAAACTATTACGTTATTCATATACTTACGCTATAAATAACGAAGATAGAAGGTCAGGTACCTAACAAACTTTATTTCGTACTGTCGTCCGGATATATTTAAATTAAGTTACTTACCTACACAAAAGGTTTCGTTTTGTAATACGTGGTGGTACCTACATTCAAACTGTCGTATGTCGTAACCATAGACAGGATGAGCGATAGGTAACATGGCTTCAATTGTATTGAACATGCTGCGTTGATATGCTTGTATGTATGTATGTAAGTGACTATGCAGTTCAGATACTGGCAGTATCTCGAGAAACCCCGGATATTTATTACTTTTTAGGGTTCCGTACCCAAAGGGTAAAAATGGGACAATTTCTTCACCATACTTACACATTATAATAGAAATTTGTTTTGTAAAATAATTTAAAAAGTAAACCGTTTTTTATTTCACTCAACTATTAATTACAAAATCATTTCTAAGCGGTGTCAACCCTAGCGTCGATTAGCCGGCGCATGCGGGCAACGACCCGCGCGTTCAAGGTCGCTCCATTGTTAAATTTCGTAGGCACTTAAAGCTGTAGGTATTGGCATTTTTATTCAGACTTGAGTATCTGTTCGTAGAACTATTATATAATCTGTTCTATAGGTGAAAATGACAGTCGGACTGTCCTACACGCGTCCGGAACGTTATGTGATTACCCCTCCGATCGTAATAATAACTAGACAATGCTATTTTGAACTACTGTTCTCAACTGAACACGTTTTCGCACGTCCAGACAGAAGTGATTCAAGAATCCGACACAGCATTTAAACTGCTCTATTGCGCTATTAGGAACTTTGTTCTTTGTAAGCTTTTTTTTTTAGTCGCTAAAGGTGTCAAACAGTAGTGTTTTTAGCTTTAAGGTAGTCTTAATGCTTGAGGCTTTAATTCCAATAGTTGCCACCACACCTGTCAACTTTATTATAATGCATGACAATATATATTAGATTATTTATATTATTAGATATTTCGATTTCAACGTAAAACAGGTGAATGGCATCTATCGCCTCACAGTACCTTAAACATTCACGACACACAAATGCTTATGCAAGAAGCGCATTAAGCCAGCGTAGAGCTCGAACGAAACGAGAGTTTTTGCGCGATATTTTATTTATATGTCTAAGGCAACGAGACCCATATTTACAAATAGCTTGCAGACTAACTTACATATCAATATACAAACCTTATAAGTAGCACAATAAGCTAAGACGGAGACGCGTGGCGCCTGTTCTGACTCCGTATCATGGTCGGCCTTATCACGCGATAAGTGACAAGATAGAGCATCCGTCTCGTTCCATCGAACGGTGTCTTGTCATGGTCGGCCTTATCGCGTGATAAGGCCGACCATGATACGGGGCTACCGTAGCTTTACGTAGTAAACGTAGCATTTTAAAACAGCATACTGGAATAACATGAAACTTTTTTATACACTATGAGTTCCGCCAAATCTTGGTCCGAAATTAGTTTTTGTTGCTATAAATTGTAATAATTAGAGACTTTGTAAGAAAACTTTCTACTCTCTTCTCTTTGTTATCGGAACTAAAATAGGTATGCTGTAGATCGCCGAGAATATTAATTGACAACATTTCATTTTTTTAAGTGGTCCCATTTATGATTTAGTTCGATAGAAAATGAAATTTTAAGGTATACGTGTTTTTTTATTTCTCCCTTAATGTTTATTTTCATTCAAAAATATCAAAATTAAAAGTAGTGAATTCCAATAGGTCGTAAGTAAAATATGACGTCATTATTATGTCTCCCGATTTTTTGAGTCCATAACGTTTTCCACCATAATTTTTTCTAGTATTATTGTCGAAAGTCATAAAATTTAACTATATACATTGGAGTTGCGATTTTTGCAGATCATCATTATTGTTAGTCGTAAAATTGGTTAGCCATAACGTTCAATGTCCCAGTGGTATGCAATTACATAATGTTACAGGCAATAATTTAGTTTGTAATAATTATTGTAAGGTAAATTTTCGCAAGTCATAATGATTGGTAGTCATCTGATTAGTTAGTAATATCATTCAATTTCACGGTGGTGTCACTCTTCATAATGTTGAAGCCCATAAACACACTCCTAGAAAAATAATAACATACATGTTTTTTTTACTACCGAACGTTACTGAACGCGTTCTTCCAGACTGCTTTATAACATACCCACATACCCATTAATTATAATAAATGTGGGTACTTTGGCAAAAATAAAGAGTGATGCGATTGAAAGATATTTATGCCGCTCACTGTTTTGTTTAGTGGTCAGAATACGTTAAAATAAGTATGTTTTGTTTTGAAACTTTTTTTCTCTAAAATCAAAAATGGCCGAAATATTTGACCCGAAAGTTAGGAAAAATATGTACTTGTCAACATTTCGATGAATGTTGTGTCATTATTGGTTCTGGCGCTTAGGGTCACGGTACAACTAACACTCCTCCTCGCTTCGCTCGTCGTCGTACCTACACCGACCTGCCTTAGAAGTCCAATATCTTGGCCATTTTTAATTTCAGAGAAAAAGTTTCTAATAAAACATGCTTATTTAAACGTATTCTTTACGAAACAGTCATAAACCTTTCGCGCAGTAGTACCTAGTACCCCTTTCAAATGTATGTCTAGAAATGTTTCTGAGTAATTATCTATATGACTTTGGATGTTATAGATTTGGTGTCTTAGACGTAATTCATTTTAGGCATTAAAACGATATGAATAGCAATCATTAGTACGTTGAAATATATGCCTTAGAATATTTATGAATAATTATCGATAGACCTTTGATCGTTATGGACATCAATTTCTGACTTTTGTGATTATAATACTTAATATTATGGGTCATTAATGTTAGAAATACAAAACTTTATAATTAACAAAGATTATGACTATTGATGTTTATGTCTATAAATTATATGGGTATCAGTTTCTGACTATCGAAATTCGGAACAATAAGTTTATGGGAAACAAAGGGATTCCCTCTCTATGGCACCTGTCCACATCTTTCACTAACAGACGTAGGAATGACGTCACGCACGGGGTATACCGCGTTTTACAGATTTTAGTGATTTTCTCCGAAACGAGTCAGAATTAAAATGGGAAAACCACTTTATTACGTTCAGATAAGATAATTACCGAAATGGTTTTCGATTTAGGCATCATTACATATTTTGAAATGTTGTCAATTTAGTACATCATAATGTTGCATTAGCAAACAATCACTTGCAGTAAAATGAGCCACGAAATAATACTGCGTCGACTATTAAACTTCGCGAAGTCGCGCTGCCAGCAAAGCTAAGTACTCCTAACTCCGTTGTAGCAAATTGCCTTCATTGTTCCACCTCGCCGGATCCCTATAATAATATTAATTTATTTTATCGAGAAAACCCTGAGGACATTATTTTTTAAGTTGTAATTAGGACAAATTTTTGATAAGTATGCGTTGAATATTGAGGACTGGCTTCATTAGTGGCATCCATTTTGGTTCCTTTGAAGAGAGGATAAGTGATAAAAATTAAAATATACAATATAATATTGGTGAGCCTACGTGCTACTGCTGGGCTCAGGACACTACGAGAATGAGAGGGAATCAGCTGTAGGGCGCAGTTAGCTCTAATCATGAACATACACTCATATAGATTCATACATACATTTATTCACGCCTTCATTCCCAAAAGGGGTGGGCAGGGCACATGAAACGTATGTGTCTGTACTACTTTTAGCATAAATGATCGACAAAATGTGATATCGCAGTGATAGGTTGCTAGCCCATCGCCTACAACGCACATGAACCCAGTTCTCTTAGTACGACACCCACTGGAAGAAAGAGGGTGCTACTCTAACCCGACACCACATGGGGTCTAGTCGTGAATATATAAAAAATATACTATTTTATAATATTGATTTCCATTTTGTTTTTACTACATCTATCATGGTCGTATAAGCTGAAGGGGTTCTGGCAAGAAATTATACGTAGTAACGTATCATCAAATAAATTATATCGTACATTAAACATTTTACACCTACGCAGTGGGCCCAAATGACACATCAGATCTCATCTTCGATTATTTTTATATTTGGTTAAAAAAAAGTTATAAATCAGTCGAAAAATTCCGCGTTTTATTATTTAGTATTCATGTAGTTCAGAAAAGTCCTGCGTTGGAAATACCCCTGTAAAAGAATCCATTACTTACACAGTCGTACGTCACTCACCGTCATTTGATTTAGTGGAGTTCGATTTAAGACTACAACAAGCTGCCTGGTTAGTGAAAAGATCTGTTCATAAGTACACTGAGAGCAGAAATAATTAACTGAACATTGACATACTTTTATTTTTATTTCGTATTTCGAATGTAATATTCTGATAAGATTTTTAAAATATTAGATTTAAGTCATTTATTTCACACACCATTGTAATATTTTTCATGAATAAATCCAAAAAAATAATAATTGAATAATGGGTTAGGTTCTAGAAAAAAATAAATTAAAATGACATTGGCATATAGGTACACAATTATATTATATCTGCCATTCGGAAAATTATTGAGCCATTTATTTTCACAATAACCTGAATGGATGAAAACGGAGCTTTCATTTTGTGTACCTCCGTAGCTACAGAAGTTTCGAAAAGGTTCGATGTCAAAAATATGTTTTCGCCTTTGCACCTTATTCCATCGTAATACGGCGATAAATGTATACTTATATTTGACGGCTACTGTACAAATAAGTCTAGGAAATGGTTGCTGTCCTACATTTAGAATTAATGTAATAATCAATTTCTCAGAAAGTCCTTGATTGTGGTAAAGTAGACCCCGGGCGTATCGTGAAATACATTTCTATTTATCTTAGTCGATTCCCAGTTTCTGATAAAGTATTTCTAAAGAAACTAAGTTTCATTTTTAAAATACATCTTACCGATCGTCGATCGACCGTATGAAATCAGATTATGAGTAATTTGAATCAATTTACCGAGAGCACTTTACTGTAACCCGCAGGTTAATCACGTAACGCTTATTCTACGTACATTATGTAATTCTAAATGTTGATTTTTATATGGAAAAATGAAAGTTTGAATGTTCTAACGCGCGTTTGAAACGTTACGTGTGCCCTCAGGATTCTACTCAATTGGGATATTGACTGACTGTCAAGGCACCTTTTATGAATTGCCGAAAACGCTGGAAAGATTAAAAACGGCCAAGTGCGTGTCGGACCACACACACTTATTGTACCGGGTACCTTCTACTAGTAAATCCACATTGAAATTAACTAACCTAAAAAAAGTCTCATCTTCAAAGGGAACTTACATCCTTTTCGTTACAAAAGGTAGGTTTTCAGCAAAACCTCAAAATGAACATTAAACCTTAAGTTTTTAAAATGTGTTCATGATATTCTTTATGGTTTTCGTGTATTTGACCGTCAGGAGGTTCACAATTTTAAATTCTTGTGACTTTTTCTCCGAATATATTATTTACTATCGAAACAATACTGAAAATTTTAATATTATACATAAAGACCATTGATTGAAGGTCTGCCACTTGTTTGCCTACGGTAATATAAGTATATTTTTGTACTCGTCGATTAAAAATCTGTGTATAAGATTAAGATACTGCAACGTCACTCTTCTCATCATTGAATAGTCTATATTACTTCCGAAATAACCGTAATAACTGTTTCGAAACGCTCTAGACAACCGAAAACAATTGAAAATAGAACTTCGTATTTCAATAATTATGTGTCCTTGTTTAAGGAGACTCGATCCGATACAAAATTGCCAATCTATGGCGTTTTGGAACGTAGCAGCGTCGCGTCATCTGTCAAAAATCTACTTAATCTTGCTGGTGTATCCAGGGCATAAAAAAGAGCTGGTTGCACTTCGGGAGTGCCGGCAGAAGTGAAAACTTGAATATGAACGTTGTGCAAAAAAAAACTTGTTTTAAATTCCGCGTTTTGAACGCAACTGCCACTTTTTGTATTCCGGCAAATGGCAACATTAAATCCTCAATCACAATGACACCTGACACCTCCTACGCAATTTTGCCCCATCCCAAAAAGTGCACAGCGCCGCTAAATAAGTTTTCACTTCAAAAAAAAACTACGCTTTGTGATTGGCTAGTCACAGCACAGTACTGCAACATTTCAAACAGTGTAAAAGAAGTCGGATAGTAGAACTAGACAATATAATAAATAGGTAAGTACTTACTATATTTAAAAATACTTAATAATTGAGATTTGATTACTTAACTATGCAGCGGCTAAAATAATACACCTATATACTCCATGTTTATGGGTTCTAAAGAAGTCCGTTCTTGCCATTTTAGCTACGAAACCCTAAAAATTACACTATTTGACCATAGGAAATCGTGATGACTTCGAACTTCTTACTAACATTATTGACTTTTCATGAGACGTTGCTGATTTAATTATCATTCAACATCTCAAGTGATGGTACACTTGAGTATTGACTTGTAATAAGCATTGTTGCGAATTGCGAAACTCATCTCACAGCCTTTTTTAGCGAGCATTCTAGACAGCAGTCAAGCGAGCATTCTAGCGAAACGACAGTGAATTAATTAGCTTCGATCATTTTATCTGAGCCGAGCAGTTTTGCTACTGTTTCGTCACCGTCCCTCATCACCCACACCTCCCACACTGCTTTTACCTATTAGAGCGTTTGACAGATTGATCGTGATAATATTCTTAGCGATGTTTTAGTTCTATGCTTGTTTAGTTCGACATATTTGAAAACGGCGAATGTTCGATGTTCTCTAACATGTAATTCTTAAATCTACCTTATTGGTAGTCATTGTGATTTTGTGGCCCCTAATATTATAAGCATACGCTCAGTTGCGGCTGAACTACAGGTTACCAACGGGGTCACAGGTGACGGGTGGTGAACGGCCATCAGATATGGTGGTTGGCTGCGAATATAACGAATAAGCAGTCCCCGATCAAGCACCGACAGGGTTAACAGGGCCTAGTGGGACGGACTTCTCAATAAAAGCTACATGTATAGGCCTTCTGACCACCATGCGACATGGCCAGGAAACGTATCCATCAAATAAACATTCCCTTGATACAGTGCATCAGTATTAGCAGAAGGCCGAGGAAGTGGGTTCCGGTAGGACTTTTGACCAAATAGAAGTGGGCGTATAAATTCGGCCAATACCCTTCGATGTGGAAAGCAAGTGGGTAACCAACAAATTAATATTCCTAGTAATAAGTGACGATTACTCCACCAACTAGAGTCCGGCTCTTAAGTTTATGATGATAATGAATATAAGCATGAAAATCCCAAATTCTCATTCCCATACAGACGCGATAAATAAGATTTCCATTCTCTCGTAATTGATAATCAAGTTATTTCTCCATCGTCCCTTTCCGCGACTAATTGTTTTGGCGACAAATTATTGTTGTTTCATTTCACTTATACTTTTTTGACGAGGGTCCCCGTTACTGAGTTACAAGAACGGAGTGATTTTTGATGAATAGCCATCAAAGGAATGAAAGGAATACGTACGTAAGTTCTCGTGATAATTAGATGATTTTCGTCAGGGTCGTAATTGTACTAACGGTGGCGGTGGAGCGGTAATGAATTACAGCTCTAACTTGTTCTTTTGGCTGTCATAATGGAAATTACATTATGAATTAATTTCGCGATTTAAGAATTAATTGCTCTTGTAACTTTGGCGTCAAAGACGTGTTGGTATATTGTTTTACACGGCTACCTAACGAAAAGGAGTATAATGTTTTCAGGGTGTACGAGTATGTATGTGAGATTCTTGATTCTACTAAAACTATTCAAAGCCTGATTGAGACGTGTGAGGTAGGTATCTTTAAAATCCTTATGTCAACCCAGGACAGGTGACCTATGCTCTGTGACGTCACAAATAAACAAAATGGCGGAATATAATAGACATGGACTCAAGTATAATGGTACGTGGTTGCCACTTGAGAACCTATCCACCCCAACGGCCATCGGTTCTACGTGCAATGTGAAATGAATGCGAATTTACAGCCTCTTTTAGGGCAGAACCGGGAATAACGCTAGGAGGATTATGATGGTTTGATAAAACAATTCTTAAACCTAAGTAACCCTAGACAGCATCAATCTTAAGTGTAAAAGGTACACTGGCAATTTTGACACAAAACGACGCGTGAAATTGAAAGCACAGATCAGCAATATATCTAACCAGAACTAAGTGGTATAAAGTACAGGTTTAAAAGCCCGAATGTTATGTGCAACGTGTCTGATGCCACAGTTAAGGGGGAGAACTTACTGTAGTAATCGAACGGGCGAGCGAAGCGAACGACGTTGTACGCTTCAGCTTGGGCTGAAAAAGATTTGTTGGGTGTACGGTGTCTGTCCAGCTTTCCTGCCGTCCCGATGTTTTCCGCTACAGGTTGCTTTTGTCAACCGATCCCCGTGAATTAGTGAGCAGGTAAACATATCTTTTAACCTATCTTACCTCCTATATCTACTTTTAGGGTTCCGTACCTCAAAAGGAAAAAACGGAACCCTTATAGGATCACTTTGTTGTCCGTCTGTCTGTCTGTCTGTCTGTCTGTCAAGACCATTTTTCTCAGGAACGCGTGGAGGTATCAAGCTGAAATTTATATCAAATACTCAGGTCTATTGCCCCTTCGACCTGTGAAAAAATCAAACTTAAAAGTCAACCCAATCAAAAGATACAGTCATTTATGCTGCAAATTTTAGAGTTTTTCGACACTCGCAAAACCTACGGGGTACTTCCCGTAAACTCAGAAACTTGAAATTTGGCACGAAGCAACGTCATATAGCACAGACAAAGGAAAAATTACGAAAAGTAAAGATTTTTAGTAAAATCATACAAAAAATAGTTTTTAATTTTTTTCAACTTAATACCTTTTTTCTCGTAAACGTGTGGAGGTATTAAATTGAAATTCATGTCAAATACTCAGGACTATAGGACATTTCAGATGTAGCAAAACCAAACTTTTATGTCAACACAATCAAAAGAAATAGCATTTAAGTCGCATATTTTGAAATTGAGTACTCGCAACAAACTCAAAACCTAAAGGGTACTTCCCGTTAACACAGAACCTTGAAACTCGGCACGAAGAAACTTCCTAT
This sequence comes from Epinotia demarniana, assembly GCA_945867215.1. NCBI lineage: Eukaryota > Metazoa > Arthropoda > Insecta > Lepidoptera > Tortricidae > Epinotia > Epinotia demarniana. The sequence goes on from OX244262.1 coordinate 7,207,284, forward strand.
AGCACAGACAAAGGAAAAATTACGATAATGTAGACATTTTTGTAAAATAATACAAAAAACATTTTTGGAAATTTTAAACTTACTACCTTTTTCCTTGTAAACGCGTCATCATTCATTATATTTAAGATTCAAAATCTTGTCGGTGGAGCAATTTCCATTCATCTCTGTTCTCAGCTATTGTTTTGACCTCTTGATACGACGCGCCGTTTACTTTTTCTTTTATTTGGTCCATAAAAGATCTTCTTGGTCTCCCTCTCTTCCTCTTTCCCTCTATCTTCCCTTCTACTATGGTTTTCATAAAATCATCGTGTCGTAACAAGTGGCCCAACATCCTGCCTCTCCTGTTCTCAATGGTCTTCAACAACGTTCTTTTCTCTTTCACTCTCTCAAGCACCTCCTCATTCGTCTTCTTATCCTTCCAACTAATCCTCTCCATTCGCCTCCAGCACCACATTTCGAAGGCCTCCAATCGTTCTCTGTCACGCTGTGTCATTGTCCACGTTTCGCTTCCATACAACGCTATGCTCCAGATGTACACTTTTATAAGCCTCTTCCGAATATGGCCTGCTATTCTGGCTTTGAGCAGGCTCTTCTTGGCATTGAAAGCCTGCTTCGCCATTGCTGCATTGTAAACGCGTAGAGGTATTAAATTGAAATTCATATCAAATACCTTTCAGCTGTAGCAAAATGAAAGTTTTATGTCTACACAATCATAAGAAATAGCAATATAAGTTGCATAATTTAAAACTGAAAAAGTTGTATGTGAAGTCCCCAACCCGCACTAGGCCAGCGTGGGGACTACTGCCCGTTCCCTCTCATCCATTGGAGAAGGCCTGTGCCCAGCAAGGGGACGTATATAGGCTGATTTATATTATTATATAAGCATTATAGATAATCTCAAGGGTATCAAAACCTAAAGGTACTTTTCCCGTGAACTCAGTTTTATATCAACACAATAAAAAGAAACAGCAATTTTTTCAAGTAATCCACTTATTTTGGCGTTCGCAACTACTCGCAAGGAAATCAAAGCCTAAAGGATGATTACTAAATTGATAAAGTGACCCGGTTTAATTTTATGCTCCCCCAGTTTTCCACATTGTAATGTTACGGATTCCATTTTTATTTATCATTTAGTAATAAACATACTACAACTTTTGCTTGTTTGTACGGAACCCTCGGTGCGCGAGTCCGACTCGCACTTGGCCGGTTTTTTATCTTTGTAATCCGTTTGTTTGCGAAAACGCTGATCGAATCAGAAGGATCGAGTCAAAAGCTATATTTTACTTAAAAAACTGAAATTTCGTGTAAAAAAAAAACGAATTGCGCTATCCAATGCTGAACTATATATTATAAGCAGTCTACATCAAAGAGATGTAAACATGTCTCGCCTTTTGCATGGGAAGCCTGATAAAGTGTAAACATATCTTTAGCGTCGACCGTACACTACGAGTACCAGATTGCAAAAAAAGTGTTTCGTTATGATTAATGCATGTTAGAACCGATGACCGCGGAAAGGTTCTCGAGTGGCGACCAAATAGCGGAAGGCGCAGCGTGGGTAGACCCCCCCCCCACAGGGAAGACTGGTATAGGTCGCGGGAGTCCGCTGAATGCACGGTGCCGGCACTCTTTGGAGGGTGTTGTGTTGGGGTTGTTATATTTCGCATATACCTATGTATCAAATTATATTTCGCACATAAATTAAAAAAAAACTCAGAGGTACGAGAAGGGATTCGAACCCACCACCTGCGATTGAATGTCGCATGCCTTACCACTCGGCATTCGGTTACCTACTGGTTGAAGATGATGATAATTATTATGAGCTCAAAAATGATGATCATCTTATAATAATCAATGATGATTATTATAATAATAAGAATAAATTTATTATAAACACCTTGACTTGGACTTGTATAAATACAGAAAAATATCCGGCAGGCCCCGAAATAGGCTGAGCCTATATTTCGGGACCTAGCAGTACGCTATGCACATGAGTCCCCAAATATTTATTTATTTACTACACGGCTAACAGTAGCTCAAGATGATGATCTACTAATATTACAATTGAGAAAGTTTGGATGTTTAGATGTATCGATGTTTGTTACTCAATCCCAATTGAACGGCTTAACCGATTTGGATGAAATTCGGCACGATGATTTTGTAGCCTGAATTAAAATACCTAAGTTAGAATAGTTTTTAGGTATACCGGGTCCACGCAGACGAAGTCACGGGCGAAAGCTAGTAATTATGAGGAAAACTCTTACTCTGTATAAATACACGCTTGTAACCGAGCCTTAACAAGTTTATCATCCGAGAGCAAATGCTTAAATAAAGGATGGAAGAAAATTCACTGCCCGGCCTTCATTTCACCAAGATTATAGTCCTTTTGGAGTGCCAAATTATTATTAAGCGCTGTTAAATAACGTTTTATTGCCTTTTTCAATATTAAATATCAATTATTTTTTGAAGTCTAGTCACGCCCTACGCAGTAAGTTCATAATTTAGTTTAGTAGTTACAATTCAATTTAGACGTGTATAAGTTGAAAATTATGTTCAAAAAGCAATAACTTGTATTTATTATATACGAAATTAAGGGTTACCTATCTGAATCACTAAAATTGTTTGTCCTATTTTCATTTCGGCATTTATTATTCGACAAACTTCGTTTGCCTTTTTTTTCGTTTGTCCGACACTTTAGTTCGCGACGTATACGGCTGGTCATTTTATGGTTTAGCTTTTGTAATTGTTTGACAAATCCATGGTTCCCAATTATTGGTGTACCCGCAATATCGTTATACCGACGTAACTATCAGGTTGATAATCTGTTTGTATATGAAAATGGTTGTTACCTTATGCATTTTTAATATTAAAAACATTCGCAAAAAGTTTAAAATTAAACTAAGGTTGTCCTCCCAAAGCTGTATTTATGGTAAATAATGTATATGTCGGCAGGCGATTGTAAAATCCGCCAGATCACGAAATGCATATCGCATACGTAAATGAAAAAAATAAGGAGTGCGGACTGATAATCTCCAGCGAGTCGACGCCACCCCGCTGCGCGGGGTGTCTATTTCTGGTCTGAGGGGCACAAGTGAACCCTAACCTAACCGACCTAAGACAGAGTTCGCTTATGACAAGCCATTTTTGTCCGCCCTGATTATTGGCTCCCAACAAACACGGCCGCCATCGCATACGCAGCGCCACCAGTGGCCAAGAAAGAAACTACTTTTCGATGTGCCTGGTATAGAGCTAGGAATATCGACGAATGCGTTGTTCTCATCGATCTGCCGTATTGTTTATCAGGCACATCGTGATAAGCCTGGCCAACTTTTAGGCATATCATGAAATGGCGGCGTTTCACGATATGCCTAGGAATTTCGTGATCTGGCGGATTTTACGATCGGCCGCCGACATATACAAACAAGTGTATACTACTCTATTATTACTTATATGTATGTTCTTTAAATAAATCGATATCAAATAATTACAACATTTGTTTATCAAGGTATTTCTTCTGACCTGACACATACTTTTACAGTACATCATATGTAAGCATTAGGTAGTAAAAAAGTGTTCGGTTCTGGCGCTTCCGTGGCCGCTGCCGCGGCACGCTCGTTACGCTCGCTCGGCTCGCGCGCTGTAGGGTCGCAGTTCACCTAACACTCCTCCTCACTTCGCTCGTCGTCGTACCTACACCGACCTGCCTTAGAGTCTCACTAAAAATACTTTTGAATTTCCCTCAAAATGAAAATTTGGCTAGACGTATGAAATGCGGAAAGTAATGATGGATAAGTAAAAAATTGGCTGTGAAACAAAAGTTGTAACAAGCCAAAGCCCAAATGACTGTAGCGGTAAAAGTTTTTCGGACAACTGAAACATTTGGATAACATCAAATGGTAAATGAAAAAAGTAATGAATTGTATATTCGGAGAACTCATAATAATACGAAAAGTTTTCGGACAAACGATATTCGGTCAATAAATTTTAGTGATTGCGATAGGTTACCGAAATTAAGGTAGGTTTTAAAATACTTATACATTTATACGAAAGCTATTCTTAAATCTTATTCATGAAAATCTTGAGCACATATTGAACTTCTTAGTATCGGGTTTAATTAGAACCCGCGTAGCGGATGCCTTCGGCACAACCACTTTTTGCTACGTACCGGGAATGCCACGGGATTGACTACGAGCGTAGCGCGTAGCGATTTTTGGCAGTGAATAATAATATGTAACTCATTTACTGCCAAGTTATGTTTACAGCGCTACGCTGCTGCAGTCGATCCTGTGGTTTCCTCGTATGTAGCGGAAAGCAACTACGGCGTAGGCGCCCACTAGGCTGGTTCTTGGTTGCGAAAGTGTCAACAGCTTATCCTTCACCATTTGTAGCGAAAATCGCTAGCCCCTTGACGCATGTGTCCTGATTAGCGCTGAACGCGCATAAGTTGGGTTTACACCAACATTAAAACTAAATACCGTCACGTGACACAACCCGGCAATGTTAAAATGTCACTCGATTAACCCTTACTAATTAAGGCACAAGTTTCGGTTACAATGTAAACTCTAAGGAACAATGAACCAAGTCAAACAGAATGACAAGACAACTGGATTTGCTTTACTACTGATTTACTCGTGTACTTAGTGGGCTTCGTTTGGTGTGACAAGGGCTTAACTAGCTATAATACTTGGAATAAATTAGTCTTTTTTGCAGGAATTACCTACTAACGATTTTCACAGTAGTTGTATTGTAGATTTGATGTAAATTACGTGAATTGTGTGAGGTTTTACGAAAATGCGTCTTTCTATTCGCAATAGTGCACAATCGTTATTATTCAGACCAGCATTTCAGCACATTCGTTATTAATAATAATTGTGCTGCTACTAGTATTCTGTTTACAAGTAAACATTTAATTTTATGTACTAGTTATATTTCTGTCCTTCATGTAGACTCATCAAAAGTTTTAAGGCATGTAGATGCTTTATTATATACCTAAAAGCACTCAAATGGCAAGAGAAAGGGCTATGCTGGGAGTTTCTCGGCGTGATCGCATCCGAAGGTAACCTACCCTCCGAATCGCTAAACTAAAGTGGCAATGGGCGGGGACAACGCACCTAAAATCGGTAGCCGTTGGGGCGGAAAGGTTGTCTAGTGGCGACCACGTACCGGAAGACGCAGTGTGGGTAGATTCCGCACGGACTGATGACCTGGTAAAGGTCGCAGGAGTCCGCTCGATGCGCATGGCGCAGGACTGGTCACTTTGGTACGCTTTGGGGGAGGCCTATGTCCAGCAGTGGACGTCTATTGGCTGATGTGATGATGATGATGATGATGATGAGATGATTTAGTTTCCTTGCAGATGTGATGAAAAACATTGTGTGTGACAGGGATGGAAAGATTTTTAAATGTGATGAAAAACATTGTATGCGACAGGGACGGTAAGATTTTTAAATGTGATGAAAAACATTGTGTGCGACAGGGACGGTAAGATTTTTTACCAGCTCGAGCCAGCACATTCTGTTCAACAAATTCAGCAAATTTAAAAATTGTTCAGCAAATTTGCGTTCGTAAAAACAAGTTACCAACCTCGTGGCGTGACTATAATGATAATGCCCTAATAATAAAACGTAAAGGCAGGCGTGTCATCACGTAAACTAAATCTCAACATCGCTTAGCTAACTGCAGCGTCCTCATTAGCAGACGGGTTTGACAGCTATTAACTCAAGCGCACACTCAAGGGCCATATTTCGCACAGTGTCAAACCGTTTAGCATGCATAAAGTCACGAGTTAGCTTTGAGAAACTACGTAACAGTATAAATTTATGTACAGTAGTACTTCCATTTAAATTAATCATTCGCCTACTTAACGTTGTTCGAAAATCAGCTTTTGTAGTCTAGTATTAATTATTGCCGACAAGCTTTTGCCCGTCCACATTATTTGACAAAGTGGGGAAAAATCCAGGTGCATACCTACTTTCCCTACTTAAAAAGTCGTACCAGCCTGTTTTGCAAATCTCTATTTTGTATGAGGGTGATTTTGTACAAAGCACATCCTATACTAACATGAAACATGAGAATGGCTCGGCTCTAGCAAGACTGATCATGCGGGCAGATCTGTTTTTGACTTTGCTCTGGCATATGGCTTGACACAATTGGTTACTGCGCCTACGCGAATCCCAGATGTGGAAGGCCAGGAACCTTCCTTGTTGGACCTTCTGCTGACCTCTCATCCGGTTGACTACCATGTATCCGTTGAAGCCCCACTCGGTTCTTCGGATCATTGCTTGATCCGGAGTACGGTGCCACTCGCGTGCCCGCCGCGTCGGCGAGTTGCCTGTGGCCGCCGTGTGTGGCACTATAGGTCAGCAGATTGGGACGAGATGCGGTCCTTCTTTGCATCCTACCCTTGGGGGCAGGTTTGCTTCACGCCGGATGATCCCAACGTCGTTGCTGATTCTGTTGCTGACGTGGTACTGCAGGGAATGGAGCTTTTCATTCCATCCTCTGTAGTCCCTGTTGGTGGCAAGTCTCAACCCTGGTTTGGTCGCTTCTGCAAAAAGGCCTCTCGCCAAAAGCATGAACGTTACCAAGCCTGGGTAGACGCAGCGGCAGTTCGGGATGTAAAGACTGGCGCATTAAAAAAGGAGTTTAACTTTGCCTCCAGGTCCTTTAAAAGAGTTATTGCCAGTGCAAAGTCACTGCACATTGGTAGAATTGGCGAGAAATTAGAACGCCTCCCGTCGGGAACTCGTGCATTCTGGTCTCTTGCCAAAGCTATCCAGGGCAATTTCTGCACGCCATCTTTTCCGCCTCTGCACATGGAGAACGATTCATTGGCCCACGACGCAAAAGACAAAGCCGATCTTCTGGGTAAAGTCTTTGCGGCTAACTCGACTTTGGATGACGGGGGAAGCGCGCCGCCGACCATTCCGCGGTGCGAGAGCTGTATGCCGGATATCCGGTTCAACCAAAGCTCGATTCGTAAAGCACTTCTTTCCCTCGTCACTCATAAGTCAAGTGGGCCTGACGGTATCCCTGCGATTGTGCTGAAGATGTGTGCTCCCGAGTTGGCTCCGGTCTTAACGCGTCTCTTTCGGCTCTCGTACTCTTCTGGCGTAGTCCCGACCTCGTGGAAGTCAGCTTTAGTGCATCCGATCCCTAAAAAAGGCGACCGCTCAAATCCGTCCAACTACAGGCCAATAGCTGTTACCTCCCTTCTCTCGAAGATAATGGAGTCCATTATTTATCAACTGCCAGCTCCTTCGGTACCTAGAGGACCACCAGTTGCTTAGTGATCGACAATACGGCTTCCGTAGAGGCCGCTCGGCTGGTGATCTTCTAGTCTACCTGACACATCGATGGGCACAGGCGATCGAGACTAAGGGTGAAGCATTGGCTGTTAGTTTGGATATAGCGAAGGCCTTTGATCGGGTTTGGCACAAAGCACTTCTTTCAAAGCTACCATCCTATGGGCTTCCTGAGAGATTATGTGTATGGGTCAGTAGTTTTCTAGCAGACAGAAGCATTAAGGTCGTAGTTGACGGTGAATGTTCCGACTCCATGTCTGTAAATGCTGGTGTCCCTCAAGGCTGTGTGCTATCACCCACGCTATTCCTTATGCATATTAATGACATGCTGAAAATCAGCGGTATTCATTGTTATGCTGATGATAGTACAGGTGATGCCTCTTACACCGGCCGTACCAACATCTCTCGGGAAATTGTCATCGAGAACCGGAACAAACTTGTGTCTGAAATTGAGACTTCCCTAAATGAAATCTCTGAATGGGGTCGACTTAACTTAGTCCGTTTTAACCCTACCAAGACACAGGTTTGCGCGTTTACCGCGAAAAAGTTAAAGTTTGTCGTGTCACCTCGTTTTGAGAGCACTCCCCTGACTGCCGCAGCCAGTATCGGAATCCTTGGCGTCGACATTTCGAGTGAAGTCCAGTTCCGCGGGCATTTAGAGGGTAAGGCCAAATTAGCCTCAAAAAAGCTCAGTGTGCTCAACAGATCGAGACAGTATTTCACACCGGCCCACCGCCTGCAGCTTTATAAATCGCAGGTCCGCCCACACATGGAATACTGTTCTCATCTATGGGCAGGGGCACCCCAATACCAGCTTCTCCCTCTGGACCGCATCCAACGACGAGCAACTCGAATTGTTGACTGCCAGCATATTTCGGATCGGCTTGACTCCTTGGCGCTGCGTAGAGATGTGGCTTCGCTCTGCATTTTCTATCGCATGTATAACGGGGAGTGCTCCGAGGAATTGTTCGGATTAATCCCTACCGCTTCTTTTCGCCATCGTCCAACGCGACAACATTACCATCCTCACCACTTAGATGGTTGGCAGTCCTCTACTGTGCGCTTCTCCAGAAGCTTCCTGCCTCGCACAGCTAATCTGTGGAATGGATTGTCGCCTGCGGTATTTCCGGACCGATACGACCTTCAAACCTTCAAGAAAAGAGCGTACTCCCATCTTAAAGGCCGGCAACGCACTCACAACACCTCTGGTGTTGCAGGTGCCCATGGGCGGCGGTAATCGCTTACCATCAGGTGATCCGCCTGCTCGTTTGCCTCATATCACATAAAAAAAAAAAAAAAAAAAACAAAACGTTCAGAATCTTAAGGGGCTACCCGAGGTTTTCATCGATTTTTGACAAGTTATGAATCGTATCTCCTACTTTTGCTCTACATTTTACGATTTGTAAACATATTTAAACTAATTCACGCAAAAGTTATGGCCAGAACACCAGTTTTTAGGCCTGAAATTGTTCAATTTTGATGCCGAATATCTCGAAAACAATGAACTTTGAAGTAAACATGGGATATTGCTTAAAGCCGTTGTTGTTAATATAATAAGCTACAAGGTCATTGGCGTGTGGAAACCCCTGAAAGTTGTAGAATAAGCTATAAAAAAATATTGATTAAAAACTGCCAAACTTGAAAACAGGAATCTTCGGCAAATAGACTTTGTTTTTTATATTTCCTCATGTTCTTACTGAAGCAGCAAGTTTTACTGTGTTTTTCTTCGTACTAATGGTGTTATCTCGAGTGTTTTTGAGCATATGCACCTACTCAGCTAAAAGATGTAAAACAAATTTAAGGAACATGCTTTTGACATACAGTTCATTCCTTTATAAGTAGAGATAAGTTAAAAATACACTTAATTTTAACTTTGCTTTATTCTCAGCCTGAGTTAGTTAAGGTTAGTGGAAACCTGTTACCCTGCGGCAGGCGGTACCAACACCACCAACAAGCTAATCAGGACGAGAAACAAAGTTAAGATTTCAATTCAGATTGATATTCTCGCTCACGCAGATGTTCATTTGTCTGAAAGAGACGCACTTATTATCATGGTTCATCAGAAAATCGATGCCTCCAAATTTTCAAAGGTAGATTAGGTCCTAGATAACACTAAAAAATCATACGATTTTCAGATAAAACCATAATAATTAAAGGTAAGGTTCAGTCAGGAAATTAGGATAGCCTACGTACTTACTCTACTCAGTAGGATAAATATAGGGTTGAAAAACCCAGGTACAAAAACTTCGACGAACTTCAACCAACCTGATAAGAATGGCCATTAATAAAAAAATCACAGCACCCCCAAAATTCAAGTAAATCTTCGTCACTCTGTCAGAACCGTCGTAATAGAATAATTTAGTCTGTCACAAACATTACGAACTTTGGCGAAGTTATGTCAAGTTTCCACCCTCAACAAAGGATATTATAAAGTGTCGTAGACTTGAGTGTCAGAAATAAGTAATGATGCTAAGTATCGACACGGGACGTCCCCTCGCTAAGTGACTTTTTCACAATGAGATAACGCACGGCGGGCTTGTCCATTCAATTGGTAGGGAATAATCAATAAACACGAGAAACTTCACAATACTTTCCAGACGTACAGTGTTTACTTAAAAATTTAAGGACAATTCAAGTTGCGAATTAAGCACAGTTGACTACGAGACACCAATAAACATACTAAATAATAAAAAAGTAGCTCTGTTGTAAGCTGTTTATAGAAATCACGAGCCTATGTTTTTTTCAAAACAATATTTTTTTTAAACTGAATTGACAAAAATATTCTACAGACTGTACCAAAAATGGAGTGTAAACCGATCAAGGTACATCAGGGAACATGTTCTGATAAGAAAAAACTAAAAGATTTTTTTTTGACGCGTTTTTTTTATTTTTGTATGGAGCAGGTCGCCCCACTCGACCAACGCTCCATTCAAATGTAAAAAAAAGCTGTAAAAAAAATCTCTTATTTTTTTTATCAGAACACGATACCTGTAATGTTCTGCCCTTGATCAATTCACACCTCATTATTGGTACACCCTGTATATAAATATTGAACCTGCTTACAAACTTTCACGAGAGTCTGTCGCAGGGCACACTTTCAAAAAGGCCTACATTTTCACAGTTTGCAGCGCTTCCTCGCGGCCGGATGAAGAACTAGAAATAAAATAAAAAAGACTAGCTGTCAACCGCCAAGGCGCCAACGGTCCCCATTGTCAATGTCAACGTCAACTCTGTCTATGGAACATGGCGGATCGTGCTCCAGACATTTTATTTTTATTTTCTGCATCCTGCTGTTTAATGTATAATTGTACGCGTATTATGCAGTGAATAGCAAACGTGACGGCTACAGTTAATGAAGAATTTTCCTGGAAATGCGAATAACCAAGTCTTGGGCATCATTCAGCGGTTCGTGGTCGCGGCCGCCATTGTGCTTTGTACTGCTCCAGCTATCACCCAGTGAATCGTGAAGCCCTTCCACCGTACATCATGCTAATAACACTGTGTATTGTGAAATGTTTTCCTTATTCTGTACTTGTCTTTGGCAAAGGCTCTAGAGGCTGCCATTTCTCTAATAAATAAATAATAAATGTAATATATAAAATAGTACATCATTGCGTTCAGTTCTTAAAATAGTCATACGTAATCTATACACACATATCACTGGTATGCATACGTATATCTGCATAAATATTAGATATATACACGCACATGTATACTTCTATATATATAGATATAGCTATGCGAGTAAACTGCGTTAGTTCATTTCCTTGACACTGGCAGCAGCACCTTTCATACATGCTAGTTAAAAGGCAGAGTTGCCACTCTTCTCCTTAATACTTACTTTACTCTTTGGTCTGTCGACAAATGAACACGACACGAACACGTCTGACGACAAAAAAACAAACTAATTTTGGCCCAATCTGAAGCATAGAACTTCGTTTGTTTCGCTCGCTCGTTCAATAAACGTTACTTAAATAAACATCCATGACTCAGAAACAATATCGTGCTCATTACAAATCAATTACCTTACCGGGATTCAAACCAGGACCATCAACTTCCTAAGCAAAGTCACTACTAACTTGGTTAAACAGTATATTTGGCTAATTTAGCGAGCAAGCGATATTCAAAGGTATCGGAACGCCTTACCCTCGCCAGATGTGTAGTTAATAATGTAAAAGTACCCCTTCGCATTATGAACACGTTCATTCGCTTCACCTCACCTGTCACGGCTAACGAAACTAGACCTCTACCCCTACTCAGTTACAACTAATTGCGGCGGCAAGATATATTTGTGGGGAACGGTGAGGTAGAGCCAGAACAAGTAGCAAAATAGCGGGGCTGTAAATACAACGCTGCCTTGCAAAAATCAGGCCATAACGAGGGTTCTATTTTACTCATTCGTGTATGTACCGATTGCTAGAGTTGTCGGGTTTGTCGCAAGAAACCTACAATTTATAATTAGTATAACAGAGTCTTCGGTTGATTCATCACAGAGTTAACATTAAAAGTTCTTACAATTAAGGGAATTCTCGATGATTCTGGGTAGTTGGTATTCGAACAAGAGTTTTGACATTATAAACCGCGAGCTACGTGCAACTTTTTGTCAGTCACTTCCCCCGGTCAACAACTTGCGAGAAGCTTAAGAAAATTTATCATAGAGCCCCGTGCACGTGTCAGTTGGCGGGTTGACCAGTGAAAGCCTCCCAAACACGTGGAAAAAAAATGATTATGTCGCGCAAAAAGTTGGTAGCTCACGGGCTATTATCAACTGTGACATTTTGACGGCTGATTAGAAAAGTAATTTGTCGGGATTCGATTACTTAGTACCTATATTTTATTATATTTGTATACTTAACTAAGGAGTGTATTTTTATATGGAAAAGCAGGCGTGAACAGTTTTTTGTAGTAGCTGGGAAAACAAAATTGATTCGTTTACTGATTTTTATTGCATTGGTTATGATTGCTAACTAAGTAAAGTAAAGTTTTGTTTGGTTTCAAAACAAAAACGGAATATTCTTGCATATTGAATATCGGCCATATTGAAATAGCTAGCGTAGCAGCAGAGGCTTTCATAAAGCTTTACCCTTTTATTTAACGTAAAAAAAATCGGACACAATGCAGGGATTTAAGCTTTTTTTTACTTTTCGCTGGTTTATAAAAATATTCAATAGACAGATTAGTAAGACAGATGGTTCGTTTCGCTGAGTATTTTTGAGTTTTTACAAACATATCTGTAATCCCTTTGTGTTTTATGACAATACATTGTGAGAAATTGATTGATTGTGAGCTACGGTAGCCTAGTGGTTCAGGCATGCGGCTGTCAAGTGGCGGTGGTGAGTTCGAATCCCGGCTCGTACCAATGAGTTTTTCGGAACTTATGTACGGAATATTTACCGTTAACTTTTCGGTGAAGAAAAACATCGTGAGGAAACCGGTCTAATCCCAATAAGGTCTAGTTTTCTCTCTGGGTTGGAAGCTCAGATGACAGTCGCTTTCGTAAAACTAGTGCTTAAGCCAAATCTCGGGATTAGGTGTCAAAGCGGACCCCGAGCTCCTGAAGGGGCATTACCGGGAATAACGCTAGGAGGATGATGACATTGTCAGAAATTCTGTTGATCAGTGAAAAAACTTTGTTTACGTTCTTAACTTTTTCTTTCAGCCACGTCAACTTACCAATCATGAAGAACATTCAAAGATTAAAAAAGTATGAAGTTGAGGCCAGTGGTCACCAACCGGCGGACTTCGAGCCTCCCTAACTGTTCTGTAAATCTCTTTATATTGAGAATTTTAAAATCACAAAAAACGAGTATGAAGAACTGCCGCTCGCGTCAATTTTGTTAGCGACTATATATGCGGAGGTTCCACGGAAAGAGCATGTCTAGTCACTTTTTTTTTCAAATGAGATTTTAATGTCACGAAATAGTTCGTGCCTTGTATGGTGTCGGGCTAGAATTTCACCACCCCCGTTCTTCCCGTGGGTGTCGTAAAAGACTACCTAAGGGAGCATGGTTGAAGTGGGATCCTGTTGTTTTACCAAATTTATTTTGGTCAAATTTAATTTCCCAAACAAATTTTACCAACTATTTTGTTTGCCAAAGCAAACTTTGGCACAATTTTTATACGAATATTTTCATTACGTCAAATTTTCATTCAGCAAAATAGTATTACGAAAAATTACATTATGGCATGTGGTCTTTTAGCAATTTTTAATAAGGCAAAAAACATTAGACACTAAACATTTCGTCAAGTTAATGTTATGGCAAATTATAAATAGACAAAAATCACAATTGTTTGGGTTATGACATTTAACCAAAATACTATTAATAAAACGGCACGGTCCTTAAAAAAAAAATGCACGGTTAAGTAGGTCGGTAGGCAAAGGCGTTAAATTATGTTAGGGCAGCCAAAAAAGGGAGGCTCGGGGGGCAAAGCCTATAAGTAAAAAAACAAACAATCGTAACAATTGTATTATTTGGTAGGTCAGGTTAGGGTTAGCTTGTGTCCCTTAGAGCGGAAATAGGCACCCTGCGAAGCGGGGTGACGTCGACACGCTGGCGGTTAGGTTAGAATTGCGACCTCTACACAAATTAATTTTCCCTACCCACATAACAAAAAAGTTGTTATTTTATTGTGTGTCTTATACACCATTGAAATAAAGATGTAAATGATTTGTCATTGAAGAGTTCCTCTGCTGATTAACCGACGGAATAGAAATGGTCAATTAAATATTGACGATACAAATCATTTGCGTTATTTTGTTTTGGTTAATGTGGTGTTTGGGGTTTTTTTAATACAAACCGCACGACACTTGATTTCGAGTGATATGAGTATAGGGATTTCATTCGTTTGTCAATGATTAAAAAAAAACTATTCGTCATGACTGATGATCGAATTGCTGCCTTTGCTGTTGTCATTTTTTTGTTGGTTTTTTGCTGTTGCTTACTACTACTTATGATATGTGTGTACATAAAGTAGTGTATGCAACTGTACATAATTAGGCCTTAAAACACTCGTGTGATCCTATTATGAAATTCTCTGATGCTCGTTTTAAGGCCTCTCATTATGGATCAGTCGCATAAACTACTATAACCTACGAGGGGCGTTCAATAAGCTCTCGGTATCGGCATTGAAAACAGAAGTTTTTCGTTTTTTAAGTTTATATTTAATAATTAAATACAGTTTTTTATGTTTTACGTGCATACCGATATAATATAAAAAATATATAATTTTGCTTAAATAAACCCTTTGTTAAAAAAAACCTTTTGTAAAACAAAATATTTTTTTTGACTATTGAATGTTTAGAAAAAATATGTTTTATTTTATTGTCCGAGAGTAAAAGCTACCAATAGAATCCGTACGCTTTTTTTAAAATTGTGGTACAACTATGGTCTAGGTAACAGTGTAGATAATTAATTGTATAGAATTAACGTCCTTGTATACGAGTAGCACCCCTGGTAATCTGCATTTCTGCAATCTCTGCGAAACAGACGTCATAAAATTGCCATTTAACTTTTTTCTTAGTATTAATTCTTCCTTGGTATTAACACCCAAATACTTTTCATCTATATTCACCCAACAAATTTATGCAAAAAAAATATATTAATGGCCAGTTAAACCCACCCTTAACTTTATAAGGTGAGCTCTCATTTAAAAATGAGATTCACGAGTTTTATTTTTTAAAATTTCCGTGCTTCTATCTCCCTCCCATTTTACTGACGTCACATCTTTGATTAACTATTTAAGAAAAACGTAATCATGCCAAAACCGAGAACTTATTGGACGCCCTACGTATAATATACTCAACTTTATGTGAGTAGGTCAGCTCAAATTGTATAAAACATTTATCTCTTGGCCCAAGTTTCACATCAGATAAAAAACCTGACGCGGACTGCGTTGACACAAATATGACTGCCCGGGTAGGGTATTCATGTCGACACAAAGTGCATTTTGTCGTCCGCACTGGCGACGTGGACCATTGCCTCAAAATAGCGATGGCGGCCATTGCGTGGCTGTGGTTTGGGAGCTATTCTGGTGTCTCTCGTGAAGTAAAACGGTATAGCTAAAAAACTACTAGTAACTAACATCAAAGACGTAAACTTAATTATGAGGCGCGTACTGTATACCTACTTCTTGTATGTAGTGATATGGGGCTTCTCCATTTCTTACGTCATCGTTTTTTGTCGATTTTTGATCACCCCATTATCATCCTGGTTCATTCCTGGAACCCTATTTTGAAATGACGTAATATATAGACAGCCCCATATTCTAGGCACTGATTTGGTTTATGTAACAAGTTTTGAATATGTAATGTCTATTAAAACAGTGTCAGAACTACAAACAAGAAGGGCTTTGGTTAAGTTTTTTAAAGAGTCAGAGAAAACAGGTATCTCATACTCAGCACAGCGTATTCTCAAGAGCTTTGGCGACCTTACTCACCACTGGGAAAACAGCACTACATATATGTAGGGAGAACGAAGTGCTTAGTATAGGTGCAGTTTTATGGAAGGTACCTCAGTACCTTCTTCCCCTGATGGACTGCGTGCAATGCTCCAACCCACTGCCACTTAAGTTCAATAGCGACTCGGAGGGGCTATATCGGTTACTTAGTTCTACTACAATCACGCAGATGAAGTCCATAGCCCTTTGGCTGATTTTGAGCCTTCTTATGAGGCCCATTAAGAGACCACGTCTCAGTAACCGGCAACGCGCAATGGTCAGACTCTCGTCTTGATAGACATGGTGCTTCAAATATCTAAGGTTTCGCGAATATGCCCCCACCATTCATGCAAAACCAACTGCTGACAAAATTCGCGTGACCTGTTAAAATATTGTTGTAGGCAACTTGTACACGTCATGAAGCAATGGATATTTAGCACATTAAACAAACCCAGTGTTTTGAAAACATTCCCAGTTGCACATTAAACGTCGTATATCTCTGTGATTTGGTGTTACAAGAACGATCTTACTCGATGAAAATAAAGCTCAAATTGAGGCGACAGAATTATTGTGATACACCGTTACAGGATAATTTTAATTGTAGTCAACGTTCCACAAATTATACGTGTGTCATTACTCCGATTATCATTTGTTGAAGGTAATGAGTCCGATATCTATATACAAAACATATAAGCAGTTTTAAAAATCGTTCAGTGACTATTTATTGTTGTGTAAGTAGGTATGTACTACATAACAATATAAATATAATGTTTTGCTAACCACATTCCAGTAAAAAACTGAATTAAATTAAAAAAAATGACAGCTATCCAATTGAGATTCAACTTTAATATTCCCATAAAAGAAATGAGATTTGGATCTAACCAACGAAAACATGAGCCGCGGAATGCAGGCTCATTCGCCTGGTGAAAAACTCGGTCGAAAAGTTACGTGTTTACCCCCTTTTAGGTCGATTGGGTATAATGTGTGAGCATCAGGTAGATCAAGATAAATGTCACATTTGGTTTAGAAAAATGACAATTGAGTTGTGTCCCTTCTGGCCTTCGCACAATACCGCAAGTTATCAATTCCCTCAAACAATATTGGGAAAATTCCCAGGCTGGAAATATTCCAAGTCGGACACATCCCCGAGAACAACCAATCAATGCTCGCTAGATAAGCGAGTGAAATAGACCACCATACCGGAAGCATAGGGCACGGCCCCTCAACCATAAGAATCCGCTGCCTCAATAAAAAGTAAACAATGACGATACCCGAAATCACAAATGATTTGCATTTTGGATATATACCATTGTGCTACAAATCATTGTTTGCAGCATCGACGATGGCCGTATCTCTGCCACGCTCTGCCGCGCCCGAATCACGTTTCGATTTAATTTAATTAACCATGAGAGCTCAACTCATTTAATATATTTATTTTAAAATAATTTTGATTGCGGACCAATTTAATCCATTACCATACTTTTGGATTTAGTCGTAGTCGGGTAAACTGTAATATTAATGTAGTTCCTATTTTGTAAATCAAAGTAGAACTGAAATCCTCCCGAGCTTCAAATTCGGAGGATCTTCCCTAAAAGGACATTGCGGGAAAATCTCACATGTGGATGCACTTTTCTCCATGAAGACACATTTTTTCGCCAAGGTTAAGTACTACAGGCTTGTGCAAAATTTATTCAGCATTAGTGTTGCTCTAGACTATGTTTTCATAGTACGTAGTTTTCGAACAAAACCGAAATTTCTTACGAATGGAATACGTTTTCCAAGATGGCGGTCGTTCTACGAGGTCCTGGCCTTTTGGAAGACGAAAACAGGGCTTCCAACGAACATTCGTACCTTATCAGACTCCCCGGGATTTCGAAATTAAACAATATCGACTGAACTATTTATTAAATGAACCATGAAAGCGTTTAGCATAAGTACCTATCTCATTTATAATATTTAAATTAATTTTGATTGCGAACAAGCATAAAGTACTAGTTGCAAGTCTGCCTTATGCTCGGAGTAAAGATTTCTACAGAAGAACTATTGTAATAATAAAACCACGACCGAGCGAGATGGTTGTAGACAAATCTCAATAAGTCTGACAGAAGGGAGTTTTTCTTGTCATGTTCCAAATTTTGATTTGCCGCCATTGATTTAGTATGAGTTTGCGGCAAATAAACAATAACCCACCCAAATTAAGAAAAGGGTTAGCTTTCAGCCAATTAATTGTCAAAAACTTACGCCATGATGTCCAGGGGCCGTATACAAGGGTTACAATCGACAAGCGCTAACGCCAATAGAAAACTAATAAAATGTATGAGAATGACAGATGTCAACGAAAAGTGTTTCGTCGGCATCTGTCATTCCCATACATTTTATTATTTTGTATTGGCGTTAGCGCTTGTCGATTGTAACCTTGTCTACGGCCCCAGTTCAGTCAGTTCTTATTTGTAATCCAAATTGATGGAATCGGTTAAAAAGGTTTCCCTGTGTGATTTCGGGTAGGCCCGTTCTTAAAATTAACAATTGATTTTGCTATGCAGAGTTATATATAAATACCACATCACGTTATTCTTGAGTTTCTAACGATCTTAACCAAGAAAACGTTGTCCATATGAGTATACTTAATATACCGACCATGATTTAGTAGGTATGTTTAGCGGTTGCTAGGATGCTTCACTGTCCATACAAAGTTTCTTCTAGTCTGGTTCTCGAGTAAAACGACATGGTAGATTAACATGAAACGTTGTGTACACAATTAAACCCACCATACTAGGTCGGTCGGTTCTCGAGTGGCGACCACGTACCGGAAGGCGCAGCGTGGGTAGGCCCCCGACAAGGTGGACTGATGACCTGGTAAAGGTTGCGGGAGTCCGCTGGATGCGGGTGGCGCGGGATCGGTCACTTTGGCACTCTTTGGGGGAGGCCTATGTCCAGTGGACGTCTTTCGGCTGATATGATGATGATGATGATGACTAGGTCGGAACCTAGTTTCTGTTGCTAGAAATTAAAATAATCTCGTGTACCTCGGCCCACGCATTACGAAAAATGGAAACAAAGCCACGGGATGAAATAGTATATGCCTATCCCAAAGGTTCATGGTAAAATATTTTTTGATCGGATGACTAGTCCCAGATGTTACCACCCTGCTTACAAACATACAAAGCTAGTATCTTACACACAGATATAGATATACATAGAACACGCAAATGCATGTTCTTCGCGTGTCCGAATTCGGTCTCCGAGTTGGCCCTCCGAGTGACGTACCGCTCGCGTCCATTGTGGCAGTCCTTGAATATTAAGAAAATGTCTTGCATTGCAGAATCGATTTCGCGCGGACAACGGGAATTCACATCACTAATTCGTCCGTGTGACGTCACAGTAGGTAGAAAAAAGTGACAAAATCGATTTTTATACAGATTGAGCTAGGTATTTGTTAAGTTATCTAGTGTATATCTATACCTGTGATCTTACAGACTTTTCCTCTTTCAGTTTTATTTTAGTACACAAGTATAGATTTGTAAGAAAACAGCCTATAAACGTCCCGCTGCTGGGTACAGAGGCCTCCTCTCATGAATGAGCGGGAACGGGCAATAGTCCCCACGCTGGCCCACTGCGACTTGGGGGCTTCACATTCATCTCTGAATTTCTTCGCAAATGTATGCAGGTTTCCTCACGATGTTTTTCCTTCACCGAGAAGTTAAAGGTAAATATCAAATGAAATTCCGTATTTTCCGAAAAACTCATTGGTACGAGCCGGGATTCGAACCCACGACCGCCGTTTGACAGCCCCATGCCTGAACCTTAGCATAGATTAGTAGGTAGAGGGAAACAAATACCATTCAACCGAATTGCACCGCCTTTTATTAGTCGGTTGAAATGCATAAAGCCAGTCCTATCTCAATCCTGTCGCCGTAGTGCCACTATTACCAAGACAATAATGATATCAAAAACAAAGCTGCAACATTAAAATGCAACTGCAATAAGCACGATTTCCATTTACCATGATGAGAACTCATCCTTGTAGAAGAAGATAGGACAACTCATCATTCAAGCTGTTCTGCAGTAGAGTGGCTCAATTTATAAGTTAAATGTCTTTTCTTAAACATGCAAGGAAAATATTAACTTAGAATAAGTTTATTTCTTTAAATATGGTAGTTTTTAACTCCCGACGCAAAATGAGGGGTGTTATAAGTGTCTGTGGCATCGTAGTTCCTAAACGAATTAACCGATCTGAATGCGGTTATTTTTGGCCAAAAGCTGACGTGATCAAAATGGTTTTTAGCTACGTTCAAACAAAATCTGTTTAGACGGTTTTGGGGTAACTATTGAACTTTGAAATGAAAATTTCGGGGGTTTCTCAAATTTTCTAAGTTTTTTTTTATTATTTTATGTTAACGCCCAGCGTATGTGTGCTATGCAAGCACAGGCACACACACACTCACATGCGTCAGCTACCAGCCAGCGCGGACGGGACCGCGCCCCACTCTCAATTATACATCTACCGAGCGAATACGTTATTTTTTATGTAAAACTTTAATTGAGTAAAGGGAGTCAAAATTCAAGAATTTCTTCATTATTTCTCACCTCCGTCCACCGCCTGAACGACTACTCGCTCCTGTTTCATCATATGGTCCCACGAGCCGAATAAAGAAAAACCACACCCATACATCGTGCACAAGGGAACAAAGGATCGCGAACAGTTAACGGGCCGTTACGTGGACAGTTCGAGAAAAGGAGTTCACAATCAACCTAAAAGCATCAATAAGGAGCAGAAGATTCAACTGTGCTGAGAGAATTGTCACTAATCGGAAGAGCAAATCACGCCTACTGTGGAGAAAGTGAAAGTGAGAACCTGGGAGAGTAGCGTTACCGTGAGTTCGTTCCGATCTTTTCTCTGCTAGACGAATCCCTCTTTAAGTGTTTACGTAGTGTTATTTTTATTCGCACTTTAAAAGCGAATTTCTTACATAGCTAATTGCATTGCATACCTAACGGTACCTATACTTGCCTACCTACTTAAATTCGCACTTTAAAAGCGAATCAACCAAACTATATTGCCTTTAATCATTTCTAGTACACAGTTACTGTTCATTTCTTATAATTATAGTAATTCATTACTACAATTTCATCCTATTTCACACGTTCGCACTTTAAACGCGAATAATCCTAAATTGTGATACTTATACCTGAATAATTATCAATTTTTAATGCTTACATTCTTTGCAAAGTTATCATAATAATTAGTTACATACATACCTCATATTGTACCTAAAGATTAGCCGAACATAGCTACACGTAGTGTTAATTGCAGTGTTTTTTTTTTGCATATTCCAGCTGTTGCTGAGTGCGCGGGCGGGCCTTGACCTTGGATCTCGGCGCCCGGTAACTGCAACCTGGCTTATCAGCTTGCTACTTAGCTGTTTACGATACGAACTTCGCATATCTCACTGCACCATCATTACGCTTCATAAAAACAACATTTAAGTATTCCAATAATTAATTTATTTGTTGTTAACTGTGTTTCTTGCCTAACTTTCTTGCTTACAGTATCACACTTGGTCATATTACTCGTCGTAAGTACATTAAACTAAGTCAGTGCATAAAAAACAAATGGATAAAATGGATATAAAAATATTAGTTAAACAACGAGCTACATTCAAAACGAAAGTTACTCAATTTGAGAACTATTTAAAATCTCTAGACAGTTGTCCGCAATTAAGCAGATTGCAGGTTAGCGAACTAAACATTCGTTTGACGAAAATTGAAGAGATTTATTCCGATTATGATTCTGTGCAATCTGACATAGAAAACATCTGAAATTCCAGACGAGCATTACTCGGACCGTGAAACGTTTGAATCGAGGTACTTCGGTGCAGTCGCGCTTGCTCGAGAGGTGGTGGAGAGAAGCGGGAGCTCTGCGGGCCTCGCGCACGAGTCCAGGTCAGTCTCAGGTTCTTGTGGGCATCACGGAAGGCCAAACATTAAGTTGCCAACCATTCATTTGCCTAACTTTTCGGGACAATATCAGGACTGGTTGGAATTTCACGATACGTTCAGCTCACTTATTCACTTAGATGAAACGATACCTAAAATAAACAAATTTCACTACTTACGCGCTGCATTAAAAGATAGTGCTGCTCTGATTGTACGATCGCTTGACTTCTCGGCGGAAAATTACGATGTAGCTTGGGATCTGCTTTGTGACAGATTTAACAATAAGCGACTTCTCGTTAATAATCACTTGCAAGCTATATTCAGTATTGAAACACTATCTAAAGAGAATTCCAAGGCGTTGCGTAACATCATTGATACTGTCAATAGGAATTTACGTGCATTAAAAACCCTTAAATTGCCTACTGAGCATTGGGACATACTCATAATTTACACAATTTCACAAAAGTTTGACACTGCTACTACACGGGAATGGGAAGAACACCGTAGTACTTTAGCGGACTTACCCACTCTTGCAATGTTTTTGCAATTTATTAAAGGTCGTGCTGACCTCTTAGAAACAATGGAGGATACTCATAATAAGCGCCGATACAGTGAAAATACACATTATCGCCACAAAACATTAGTAGTCAGCCCTCAATCTCTTCCTTCTGAGAGACCGTATATGTGTCCATTATGTAGTAACAACCACGCACTATATCGGTGTCTTAAATTTAAATCTTTCTCATTAGACGCGAGAATGCAAAAGGCAAAATCATTAAAATTATGCTTAAACTGCTTACGTCAAGGGCACAGCGCAAACACGTGCAGAATTGGTCCGTGTCGTTTGTGCAATAAACCCCTGAACAGCCTACTGCATTCTCACGATGCGGCTCCAGCAGCTGCGTCCTCGCCGCACAGCAGCGTCGCCCTCTGCGCCGCGCCGTCTGCCGCGCCTGCGCCGCTGGATGCACTGGAGTCTCCTGAAACAGATGAATATTACACAGAAAAAGAAAGTGATGATTCACAAAATAACGTTACCTTATCAGCTGTTCAAAGCAACTGCGTGCTTTTGTCCACAGCTTTAATTCATGTTACCGATCATAATGGACAAAAACACACTGTTCGCGCCCTATTGGACAACGGGAGCACTTCGAGTTTTATAACTCAAAAATTATGTACAAAATTAAACTTACCAACCGCTTCGACCTCGTCGTTAGTTGAAGGGTTGAACGCACAAACTTCCCGTTTGACACAACAATGCGGCATCACCTTATCATCACTTATAGAACCATACACGGCAAACATAAATTGTTTTGTTGTTCCACGCATCACACAACAATTACCCACAGTGCGCATAAGCAAAATGCTGTTTAATATTCCTCCAAATATTACACTAGCTGATCCGACATTCAATATACCATCCGAAGTAGATATGCTTCTTGGAGCGGATATTTTCTGGAGCGTGTTATGCTCGCATAATATTTCATTAGGTACGAACATGCCGACGTTAAGTAAAACCAAGTTTGGATGGTTAATTTCCGGTCTTATAAAAACAAACAAACAATCAAATACAGTCCATTGCAAGCATGCCATTATTACACACGATGAACATCTACAAAATCAATTAACACAGTTTTTTGAACACGAAAATGTGCCTCAACGTAAACAAATATCAATGGAAGAGCAACAATGTGAGCAACATTTTTTAGAGAATTTTCGTCGTGATTCTGATGGACGATTCATTGTTGCTATTCCATTAAAGGACTCTCCTGACAAGTTGGGTGATTCTTATGACCGAGCATTAGCCAGGTTTCAATCATTAGAGCGGAGGCTTACCAAAGATCCATCTTTGAAGAAACAATATTGCGACTTTATGCAGGAATACATAGATTTAGGGCATATGGAAGTGAACAAAAGTCCTGAAAAGGACACACACTCCTTCATTTTTCCGCATCATTGCGTTGTCCGCGAGACAAGTCTTTCAACACGTCTTCGCGTGGTCTTTGATGGCTCTGCTGTCACGACGTCAGGATTGTCATTCAACAACATTCAAATGGTTGGCCCGACAGTTCAGGATGATCTGATAAGCATTTTGATTAGACTACGACAGCATCAGTTCATAGCAACTGCAGATGTTGCAAAAATGTATAGGATGGTCAACGTTAGTCCAGACCAACAACAACTGCAACAAATCCTGTGGCGTTTTGAGCCACAAGAAAGCCTTAAGCTTTATAAACTTAAAACAATTACATACGGCACGTCAAGTGCCCCGTATTTGGCCACAAGGTGCCTCAAACAGTTGGGTATAGAATGCCCAGATAAAATAGTTTCTGAAATCATTCAACACGACTTTTACGTTGATGACCTCATAACCGGAGCATCAACCGCTGATGAATTGATTCATATTTGCCAAGGTGTTATAAAACAACTCGAACAGGGTCAGTTTTATTTACGTAAGTGGTACTCAAATCATCCACATATAATCAATAATATTATTAATGATGATAGCAGTGACGGTTTATTCAACCTCAGTCACAATGATTTTTCAAAAACCTTAGGGTTATTATGGGCCTGCAAAGAAGACAAATTGTTGTACTCAGTTGCTATCAAAAACACCAATCACGTTAGTAAAAGAGTCATACTATCACTAATTTCACAAGTTTTTGATCCATTGGGATTAATTAATCCATGTATACTTACCGCTAAAGTAATACTTCAGAAACTGTGGTCCTCAAAGATTACGTGGGACGAAGCAGTTCCCTCAGATATTCAAGACGCTTGGAGTAAATTTGTTGATTCACTTAATGCTATAAATAACATTCGCATCCCAAGATGCGTGCTCAGCGAATCCTCAACCTTAATAGAAATACACGCATTTGGAGACGCGTCTATCCAAGCTTATTCGGCTTGCGTCTATCTCAAATCTATCTCAAGAAACGGCGAGGTGTCCGTTCATTTGGTGATGGCAAAAAGTCGCGTAGCGCCGCTGAAGCCTATTACCATTCCAAAAATGGAGCTGAATGGTGCACTTCTAGCTGCTCGGCTGGTAGAAAAAGTTAAATCATCACTCAGATTGACAATTAATCGTTGTATTTACTGGTGCGATTCAACAATCGTGTTGGGTTGGATAAAGTCTAATAAAAATCATTTACTTAAACCTTATGTCTATAATAGGATTCAAGAAATTTTGGAAAGGTCTGAACCATCGGTATGGTTATACGTACCAACCAATTTGAACCCTGCTGACATTGGATCACGTGGTTCAAACCCTGCCTTCTTAGAGTCTTGCTCCTTATGGTGGATCGGACCAACATTTTTGTCAAAAAAGGATTCATCATGGCCTGCCCAACCTACATACGCAAAGGATACCGATTTGCCAGAATTTAAAATCCAGTGTACCTTAAGTACAACACAAAATGATTTTAGGACCCATATCTCAGAATTTATTCAAAGGTTTTCGAACTGGAACACATTGCAACGCATTATCGCGTATGTACAGCGTTTCAGGCATAATTGTTTGCATCCGAATAATAAACGTACTGGGTACTTAAAATTAGACGAACTTCACTCCTCATTCAACGGTTTATGTAGGTTTTCCCAACGCGAAACCTTTCCTGAGGAATACAGAATTTTAAAACTTAATAATACTTTGCCTGTGAAAAATCAACTAAATAATTTAAATCCCTTTTATAATACTTCAGATGCTCTGCTGAGAGTAGGAGGTCGATTATCAAATTCATTTTACCATTTTGACACGAAACACCCAATATTGCTACACTCAACACATCACATCACAATGCTTCTTTTTAGGTATTACCATATTTTACTCATGCATGCTGGACCGCAACTTCTTATAGCAACTTCTCGCCATAAAATTTGGGTCATTGGTGGCAGAAATTTAGCTAGAAAAACTGTACACAAGTGTGTCAAATGTTGTCGTTTTTCGGGTAAAATTAGGCAGCCAATAATGGGTGATCTCCCCGAACCACGGCTTCATGCTGAGTATACGTTTTTCAATACAGCTGTCGATTACGCTGGTCCGGTAATGATATTGAACCGAAAGGGCAGGGGTGGCAATTTAATTAAAGCTTATTTATGCATCTTTGTCTGCTTGGCCGTCAAGGCTGTTCACATTGAGCTTGTGACTGATCTGAGCAGTGAAACCTTTTTGGCTGCACTACACCGATTCACAGCCCGCAGAGGAAAGCCTGCTAACATATATTCAGACAATGGCAGATGCTTTGTCGGGGCGTGCACGGAATTATCTCGATTCCTAAAACAAAATTCAAACAATATTAGTTCTGAAGCGTCCAAAAATTCAATAAAGTTTCATTTTTCCCCAGCGTATAGTCCGCATTTTAATGGTTTGGCTGAGAGTGCAGTGAGATCGGTGAAGTATCACTTAAAGCGAATTATTTCCTTAACTAACTTAACTTACGAGGAGCTAAACACGGTCTTAGCACAGGTTGAGGCAATTTTAAATTCTAGACCTCTTACGCCTCTATCGTCAGATCCGTCGGATCTTTCAGCCCTAACCCCGTCTCATTTTTTAATCGGACGAACGAACACTTTGCTTCCATCTCCTCAGGGTACAGAAACAGCTGCTATCCACACGTTGTCGCGTTATATGCGAACCCAGCGACTTAAAGCTCACTTTTGGACCCGATTTTACAACGAATACGTTTCAGAACTCCAAAAACGCCAGAAATGGACCAAAGATGGAGGACAACTAACTTTGGGAGAAATGGTGCTCGTTAAGGACGACCGGCTGCCTCCTAATCAATGGTTACTAGGAAGAGTAACACAACTTTACCCCGGCCATGACGGTGTGACCCGAGTGGCTGACGTACTCACCGCGTCTGGAACTCTCCGGCGCGCCTTCAATCGCCTATGCCCACTGCCAGTGGAAGACCAGAACGTTGTTCGTGGGGGGGCAACATGTTAACGCCCAGCGTATGTGTGCTATGCAAGCACAGGCACACACACACTCACATGCGTCAGCGACCAGCCAGCGCGGACGGGACCGCGCCCCACTCTCAATTATACATCTACCGAGCGAATACGTTATTTTTTATGTAAAACTTTAATTGAGTAAAGGGAGTCAAAATTCAAGAATTTCTTCATTATTTCTCACCTCCGTCCACCGCCTGAACGACTACTCGCTCCTGTTTCATCATTTTATTTCTTATCACTAAACAATGGGATTCAAAAAGCTATGACAAATAAATAAATCTAATAAATCTATGACATTTTCCTGCAAAACTGTTTTAACAGTTTGTCTGCAGGTACGAGTCTCTATAAAAACTATCTATCACAATATTTAACCTTTTTAAGTGCAATTTGAACTAAGTTGTTACCTACATTTAAAGTTTCAAAATGGTTTGATGTATTACAGAGTTATTTACAGCTAGAATTCAGACTAACTATTAATGACTTAGTTTCAGTTTACTGTATCACTGATGAACAAAAACAGAACTATCACTAGGTTATCGTTTGTTGGTTTGTTTTAAACGAGTTTCATGGAGTTTCACATAGCCGACAATGGCTTACAATACAAAACAATTATTTTAATGTATGACATGTGATCTAATGTACACAGTTTTGACAATAAATTATATCTAATCTAATCTAATCTAATCTACTAGAGGATACGTTGGGCAACTATAACTCCAGGAGATGTGAATTTTGGATCGAAGTGCAATAATTCGTACTAGAAACGAACATTCAACACACGAATCAAATAGATCATGCAACCCAGACGTCTTCTATCGCAAGCCAAACGTAGTGTTAACAAATTAAAAGTCTTGAGATAGCAAGCATTTGTCTCACGAGTTGGTATCGCCCGGCCTTTCAGGAGCCCGTATTCTGCCTTTGTTTTCCTTTTGACAAAAGACGCACCTTTGCGAAGGAAACCCGGACTGTTATGTAAATTAGGAACAGAACCATACTCGGAGCGCGTGAGGTACGTACCTGGCTGAGATTTTACTAATTGCAGCTAAGTATTAGAGACTCCTACTTTACTTTAAGCTTTGTGTTTTGACGTTTACTTATCTTGTGTTAATAAACAGGTAAAATTAAGTTAATCTCATCTCATTTCCTTAAAATTTGCTGAGCAATAACTGAAATAAATGAATTTATTCTGCAAGTAGGCCATAATGGCACTTTTACAAGTCAAAATTCTACCAGCGTTTCTGAAAAAGAAGACCACTGCTAAGAAGAAACGCCGAAACAAACTCAACAGTCTGTCATTTTTTGCAAAAAAAGCTTATTACAATTATAGTTCTTAACCTACTTAAAATAAGTGTAACTGAATATGAATACCTACAAGGAAAAAAAAACATCATAATACGTTGTTCTACAAGAACACAGTCATGTCCGAATAAGGTATATATGAATAATTAAGGTATTTTGGGTTCTGGTTTGGGCCATGTATATCTGTCGGTTACATAGGTAGTTCTCAACCATGTAATAAGCCCAATCGTTTTAAGATACCATTTGGACCACTCTAATCTGTGCCGGATGTTGCCAGGGACAGTTGGGAGGTTATGTCGCTTTGTTGGAAATTGCAATGCAACGAACGTGGATGCAATAGTTAGATAATTAAGGAATTGGAGAAATAATAGCTTAAAATTTTGTTTCTCTTCTAAAGTAAGAATTGCACTAGTTTATTAAACAAGCATATATGTTTTTAATATTACCTCATATTGTAACCAGAAGTAGGTGTTAGGGGCTATGAAGCGATATTGCAAGAAGATTTTCTAACCTCTCAATTTTTTTCCTTATACAATAATTCAGCACGCAATGGATCACAACTTTGTCTTACTGACGTCACGTCACAACTGTCACTAATGACCCGCTTCTTCTACGTGTAAAAAAACGCAATACATATCTGCTCAATACATTTTCAAAAATTAATTACGCTTTAGCAGTTAAGACCAACTTAATTTCCTTGCAATATTAGTTCATAGCCCTAGCTTATAATTTGAGGTAATATAAAAAATAGACGCTGTATACTATAATAAGATAAATTGTATAGTACTTAGTAAACTCATCATCTCTTCCAGTCGAACACGACACATTATTAATGGAGGAGGACGCGTTTTCATTCAGGTAGTTCGACTTCGACGACCACACAAAACGTTTTTCGACATTCTCCGGCTCACGGCGAGATATTTAAAGAAATGGGCAATTTTGCACAAATGGAAAGCCAATCAATGAGAGATTGTCACACAAGTTTTTTTAAATATCACGCCGTTAGCCTGAAAATGTCAAAAAACCTTTTCTATGGTCGTCGAACTACCCTAAAAAAGCCTTAAAGCAGCGAGTGCTAATAAATCTTTGGTTTATTGTTTTATCCTTGGGCGGCACCCGGGCCGAAAATTGTGTTGGTGTCACCCAGTGCCCTAGCTCGGCGGCCCCTATCGACGGAGCCTTGCTTCGATGGCAAGAGTCTCAGGTGTCACCCAGAAGGCTGTCACCCGGGCGGGCCGCATCCACCGCCTCCCACCTCATATAGCGTTTTTCCCGGAGGTACAGATTTTTATAAAATTAACTCTTAATCCTCATGATTTTCAATCCTCTATCCTCAGATATAATTATTTTTTGTTTGATCTAAGGATTGACTGGTAGAGAATGCCTCATAGCATTAAGTTTGCCTTTTGTATTTGTAACTTGTTACTGTGCAATAAAGTTAAAATAAATTAATAGTATCTTATAATTACCAGTACCATCGTCACCAGTTACTTACCATGCAGCCGTCCGTACGTGTATAACAAAGTATTCGGTTTTATGGGAATAATATACGCGAGCACTCAATTCCGAGTCCGCGAGGACCTTAGGGAGCTTAATGAAATTTTTTCATTACTTACACAGAATATTTACACTGGGACAATACAGCTCTGTTAGACAGATGTACGAGTCATTAAAATGTGTGAAATAGCATCATTTATAGGGTGGAGATTTGCACGGTGAAGCTTGTTGTTAAGGGGTTAATGCAAAGGCATAGTTAAATACGCGTTTTTTTTGTCAAAGTGGCTTGAAATTAACGCAGGCGGTACCAAAACGTAAATATTGTTATATTACATATTGATATATGTAATATAACAATAGCAAAAAAATATATATCTTCTGAATACGGGTAAAAAAGGAGTTTGTTCACTAATTTCTCTTCCATGAAGACGAAGTAAGAACCTCCAACCTATATTTAAGACGATAAATAATAAATACTGAATGGAGGTTTTTCAACTTTTATTTCATCATAATCATCATCATCATATCAGCCGAAAGACGTCCACAGCCGGTCCTGGGCCCCCGCATCCAATGGACTCCCGCGACTTTACCAGGTCCCATTTATCATAAGACCATTTAAACTAGCCTTGCACTTCCATTTACCAATGTAAGAAAATATTGTGTTCATCGTATGCGCCCTGTCACGCTTTTCATTTTCATTTCACTCTCTTGCGAAAAACAATCTCAATCCAAAAATCCTGCGTTAAGCAATAACGTTCGAGAAACGATGATAAATTGTAATAAACTGCTCAGTTCCCACAAAATGACGAATGCTATTTGGGAGTCCTTGTCGCTTTAGCCCTTTTATCCGAGTATAGCACCACACGGGGTAGATAAAAAGTCGATCGGGCTTACCGCAAATGCGGTCTTACCCAGCACCCCTGTTAGACATCATAAATACTGTTGAATCTTGATAAGCCGTGCTAAAAGAAAAGCTGGTTTTTACCTTCTTAACGGCAAAAAGTGTTTGAAGAATGTTCTTCTCTAAGGTAAGTTTTAATACAGCATTTTCTTTTTTCGCGTTTCGCCATGTTTGACTGTCCGTCCGTCCGTCCGTCCTTGGCTTAGCTCAGTAACCATTACTACTAAAGAACTGTAATTCGGCATGGGTATATAAATCAATCACGCCGACAAAACAGTAAAATAAAATCTTGTTTTTTTTTATGGTACCTCCCCTAAACCTAAAGCGAGGATTTTTTTTTTCTCGTTAAACCCATGGTGTGGGAAATCGTTGGATAGCTCGTTCATAAATATTATGGGTTTCCTAAAACCATTTTTTAAATCGGCGATTTCTTTGCGAGATATTGGGCTTTAATTTTTTTCGAGTCATGTCCCCCCCCCCCCCCCCCCTGCTGGTTACATGGCTAATACTGGGGATGTGAAAAAAATCGTGGTAGTAGTACATATAATGAATAAATAAATTTAAAAGGAAAACTATCACAGATAAGTAGGCATAAGTAGTTACCGAGTAATAGTCGACCAACCTAATGTATACTTGTGGGATGTGTAAGACAGACAGCCAACTATTTACGGAACCCTACACTGCGCGTGGCCCGACACGCACTTGTTTTGAAAAAACATTTCACTGAGTGATTGACCCTAGTCTCACCTGTGGTAAGCGACGACGGAGCCCGAGATGGAGTCTCTGGTTCAGAACCAGCCTATTCACTCTTGTTTTGAAGGTACCTAGATAGTAGTTTTCAGAAAAGCGAATCTATTCTTCAGCAGTTCGCATTAGGTGAGACGAGCCAAATCGCTACGTGCGAATAAATGGTACGTTGACAACATAATGATGCATTCGCTTCCTACACCTGGTCGTTCGGTGATGGAACAGGGAACATGGAATTAAGTATGCAGTTCCTGCGCACACTCTCCAAAATGTTTCCGATGAAACACCGATTCTAATTGTTATAGAATGTTAATGTTATAACTTATAACTATATGTAGTTAGTAAGGAGAATTTGCTGAAGTACTTAACCACTTTGGGCTTAACCACTTAAAGTCCGTGTGGGACGTTTCCTCAAACGACGTAGCACATGTTGTCTTGCCCAGCGTGCCCACACGCCTGCTCCGAGCAAGACCTTCAAGACGCGACGCAGGGCCATAACCCTCGCCACCTTGTGGTTCCGCACAGTCTGGAACCATCGACACGATAAGAACGCGAATGCTATAACTTCTGCAGGTCAAAAGGCGCATGCAGATTGTCCAGCATGGCATCCAGATTCTTAGAGAAATAGGACACAGCGAAACATCGTTATAGTCAAATTTGGAGCACCGCAACTACGAAAATATTTATCTTACAAAAGACCGCAGCCATAATAACAGCGCTACTGTGGTGTTGTGAGGAACCTGCATTTGTCTCTTTCTGTCAACACAAGGAATACCGTGTGGTGTACAGTCTGTTCGGGAGCCCCACACTGGTGGCATACTGGTGAATCGCACCAGTTCCATTTGTGCCATAAATAAGCACAGTTCCCAACTCCCGTCCTTATCCGATTCAACATGCATCAATATCGGGACTCCTCAAAGCCAGCAGGTCGTGCCTGTGCCAAATACAACGGGTAAGTGGAGGATTTTAAAACTTTAACCGAAGGCGCGGTAACGCAGTTGAAAACTGTACATTTTTGTAGTAGAGCTATATAATCACTATCAGCCATACGATAAATAATAACAAAAGGAATCCTCAATACCTGGTTATTAAATGTACTACAAGACCTCCGTAACGATCGATGCTAATCTCAGTAAGTTTATAATTTTAAATATCAAGTTTAATATTTCTTACGTAATGCAAATATTACAAAATCTTAATCAATCTTATTTGGACATATTTATACCCGATACCTCTAAGTGTCAATATACCTAATTAATGGATCAGTAGAAACTTTCTCGCCACTTGATGAACGAATGCCTGCGTATCGAAAGGATATATGGTATTTCAAGAAGTGTGTCGTTTAAGACTCTTCGCAGTACGGTATAAGTAAAATGCAGAGCAAACTTAAGAAGGGATATAAAACATTTTGGATAAGCACGCATACTTTACTTTGTTGCCTTTATTTGTACCTTTTTTAATAGCTAATCAGTCGTTGTCGTATCGCAAAGGCGGTATACATTGACAATATAAATTAGATCAGACAGTTTAGTTTATAATATTTATTCTACTAATAACTAGTACTAAACTACTAAAACTTAAGTTGTGGTGTACTTTTATCACTTATTAAAGTGTCATTTATTTATTAGTTATACGTTTTCTTTATGCGTAAGTTACACGTTGTCTGTGTATCGACTTTCGTTAACTTTAAATACTTATATTGCATTAATTCATCAAATTTAATCTTCTGCCTAAATGCAGAGACTGGTTTACACTTTACATGATAAAACTACAACTGAAGCGGTATAAGTAAGCGGCTACATACTAACTGGCTAACAATAATTCACCTCCAAATTTCGTTTTAACATAAAACATCAACACACAGCTATCTACATTTCCACAAAGACATAAACAACTTTCAGTCTAACGCAGAAACAAAGCAGAATTATGTTATGAATAAGCCAGAATGTTGTAGTAATTCACGGACACAATACGATATCAGCGGAATTACACGCGAGCACGTAAGGCCCGGGTGGCAACCAAAACATTCGCGACGTTAGATAAAGAAATCCGACCCGGTTCTAACATTCGTGTGTGCGCAACGAACATAATACCACAGAAGGGTGAATTTACTCCTTGACACCCGGTTTGAAACGATTGCGAGCTTACATTTTTAACTGTATTTTTATTCAATGTAATCACGATTTCAGGTTACGCTCTTAACAATAGAAGTTAATTCTTATCCAAAAAATAATATATATAATAATAATAATTTGCTGAGATAATAATGCCATAAAACGTCAAATTCAAAGTTTAATATTCACCTAGAAGAGAAGTTGGTAAGTGAGAATGACGAAAATGCGTCCAGAAGTAAAGGCGTATACATGTCACATTGCGGTCAGATGAAATTAATTCTAAAATTAACGAATCAAAAGTATAAACCAATTAAAAGAATTGGAAATGCCGAACAACTTTATAATGAAAAAAAATTAAAAACAAATAATGAAAAATATTGCGTTAAAATTTTAAATCGAGCACTTATTTATTTACAATTGCAACTATACTAGAACCAAACTACGTTTATATGGAAGGTTGATTTGAGTTGAATTTTAATTCCCATGCCAGCCACCCGTATCCAGACACGTGAAATAAACAAAGCCACTACGCAGTGTCATTTGACCAACCCGACATATATCAACCTTGACATACTGCCCATCCAAAACCTGTGACGTAACTTTGTTTTCTTTAGGGACTGTCTCACCCGCCTCATTTGAGACAGATATACACAAAATACGAATCTCTTGACATTATTTGGGCGGTTTCACACTAGAAAACAAAAGATAAGCCAAGGTTGGACTTTGCATTTACCGACCGCTTATATATAAAGGCTCGTTCATATATATGAACCCAAAGTAACCGTCAATATTTTGTCTAGCTCGCTCTCTAAGATAGCAGCTCGATACGCTGTACTTTTAGCTCGCGAACGGAAACAAAATCGGTAAGGTTTAACTGTGAAAAGTGAACAATTATGTTTTAAGATTAATGTAGGTATTTGGATTCTCTTTCCCAAATAACTATCAAAACATCACTTATAATTTAAAAACGGAAACAAATGAAACCCTTAAAACTGCCTGTTTTTTACCAAACTGCCTAAGGAGGGTTACGTTTTTCAATCGTATTTATGTATGTATGTGTGTATGTCTTATTCTTCGGGACGCCTATATTCTTAGCCTAAACTGGTTGACGGATTTAGACATATGGGGTATCGTTGGATTCCTCTTAATTGTAGGTCGAGTGACATTATTATTCACCAGACTTGACGACGCAACGGAGCCACTCTGTTTCGTCGCCTACATAATATTTTTAACGTCACACCTGGCCATAATGCGAGTTTTACTGCACGCTGCCCGTACGGGAAAACTCACATTGTGGCTGGCCACAATCAGCGTATGTTGAGTACAAAATTTTACGTCTTCACCTGGGTGAAGACGTAAAATTTTGTACTCAACACGGACGGTAATTCGAAAAGCCCCAGAGCGCATATTTATGGCCCTCACCTTCGGTTCGGGCCACAAATACCTGCGATCTGGGGCATTCACGAATTCACCGCCTTAGTTACGTAATGTACTATATATTTGTTTAGTATGCATGTTATTGTTGAAGGTACATATTTATTGCTATGGGTCTTAGTTGTCTGAAATAAATGAAGACTATTTTTATTTTTCTTGTAATAATCACTATAAGAATAAGAATAAATTTATTTTAAAACGTACAGGACTTATATAAATACAGAAAAATATCCGGCAGGCCCCGAACTGAGCCTGTATCTCGGGACCTAGAATAGTCATATTTGTAATATATTTCAAAAATCATGAAAAATTCAAACAACGAAGGTTAATAATTATATCCCTTCATACGAATGTTTGAGATGCATTAAAAAAATAACTGAAAACATTCAACAGAGCAAAACTTTTCCCATAGGTCAGATAGTGTATATTGCAGATTCGAATCCTGCTCAGAGCAAAAATGTAGCAATTATTTTCCTTTCATTTGAACGTTTTAGACATGAAAGCGGGGATTTAGCCCCCTTCTGTCAATGAACGTTGACGGAATCGCGACCTTGTCAAAGTTGACATAATATTATGATCAATAGGTAGTGCTAAGATGATTTCTGAAGTTGACTATGCTAATCTCCCACCGATTTTGTTTGATGGCGTTTTGATCCCGTACTCTCTGCAAGTTAAGAACCTTGGCGTTATCTTGGACCGCACTCTTTCGTGGGTACCACAGATGAATGAAGTTAGCAGGAAGATGTTTGCAGCTGTGGGTTCTTTGAGTAGGCTTCGTAATTTCCTTCCCATTGCTACCAAAGTTGCGCTTGCTCAATCGCTTCTCCTCCCTATTTTGGATTATGCTGACGTGTCCTATATTGATCTCTCTGAGGAGATACTTAGCAAGCTTGAGCGTATTCAAAACTTATGTATCGGGTTCATATTTGGGTTACGCAAATATGACCACGTATCCAGTTTCCGTTCTCAACTCAAGTGGCTTCCTATCCGATTCAGACGTAACTCTCACATTCTCGCCCACCTGTATGGAATTCTTTTTAACCCTGCAACCCCCCGCTACCTAAAGGAACGCTTTAAATTTCTTTCTTCTGCAAGGTGTGCTCAGATGTTGCTTCTGAGGGTCCTCAATCAAACTCTAAATTTTACAACAATTCTTTTACTTTTCGAGCTGTTCGATTGGGGAATTCTTTGCCCATTGAGATTAAACGTGCTAAGTCTCTTCCCATTTTTAAAACTCGACTTAAGGATTACTATTTATCTCTTCCGTAACTAGTCATTCCTACTTGGTGTGTGCAGTTTGTTTTCGGCTGTAAGTGATACTGTTTCTATGACATTTAGTTATTGTATGTGTATGTAGGTTTATATATATATGTATTTATGTAAGTGTATAGTCTTTCTTATAGTTAAGTTGTTCTTATATTCTGTTTTCACCTACTCAAATCTTATCTTTTCTTGCATCGTCTCCACCACCCAAAGGTTGTCTGGAAGAGATCGCTTTTTAGCGATAAGACCGCCTGTTGTCTACCATTGTTTATGTTTAACTTACCTCTTTTTTATTTTTTACTATGTCTGGTGAGCAATAGAGAATATTTGTATTATAAATTTTTAAATGAAAGGAAAAATTGAAAAAATCGAATCCGGCTCGGAGCATTAAATTTTTCAATTTTTCCTTTCATTTAAAAATTTATAATTTTCTTTAGCAGCGTTACTGCTTAAAAAAACAAATATTAATATTTGTATTGTATTTGTAATAGATGGTGTTACAGAAACAACGTCGCCTACACCACCGGAAGAAACAACTGAACAAACATACTAACTGAATCCATTGGAGTTTTATTTGTTCCAATTCTTGCCGTTACCAATCAAAGCACTTTCGAATTTGAATTCCCATCGGGAAACGTATTTGGGAGTGATAGCGAAGGAATCCGGCGGTTCTTTCGGTATCAATATTCATTTGTTCATTTAATTTGTCTTTTTTTGCGTGCCGTCGCATATTAAAAGCGGCAAGCAATTAGTAAGGAATGCTCGGGAATATCCTCGGTCCATTTGCTTGGTACGGGCGAGGGGCGTATTATAAAGCAATGGTGTAGATGAATCACTTGTACGATATATTCGGGTTTGCGGGTAGGTATACTGCCGATTAGGCTGGCTTTAGGCGAAAAAGTCTGTCTTACGGTAAATATTCCGTACGTAAGTTTCGAATAATTTATTGGTACGAGCCGGGGTTTGAACCTACAACGGCCGCTTGACAGCCGCATGCCTGAAGCACTGGGCTACCGTTACAACTATAACTGGCATACGATATTCAAAAGAAAGTTAATTAATCACATTACCTTACCGCACTTAACGCAAATAAATAAGATTTCAATTTGAATTTCAAATACATTGCATATTAAGCCCAACTTTGCCTACATAGGCAAAGTTGGGATAAACAAACTGGTTGGCACAAACTGATAACGTACCTACGTTATCAGTTTGTGTACGATCAGCATTTCACAGTACGATAGATTTAAAGTCCAAGAAACAATAATTAGTCTTGCTTGGCAATCCTTTGTCAAAGACTTAAAAGGTCTTAATAAATGTCTAGGACATCTTTTTTGAGGAACCTCGACATGAAAGGAGACGTACCTAAACTGGCAATCAAATTATTTTATCTTGAAATCCCGCTCGCGGCGAATAGTTTTTCAATTTTCCACTTTGATCAAAATTTTAAATGCTGATAGTATAGATAATGAATACGATTATCACTTACCATTGTGACACTAGTGGCTCCGCGAGCTAGAACAACACAAATGTGATTTAAAAAAAAAATCGATGAAAAAAAACTACATAGGTACATAATTACCTGTTGGTAGTGACCCTGCCTACGAAACAAGAGGTGTTCGAATCCCGTTAAGGGCATTTATTTGTGTGATGAGCACCAATATTTTTTCCCGAGCCATGGATGTTTTCTATTTATTTAAGTCAACACTAGAATTAAGTTTTTGAGAACTTCTGTACGCTACTAACAAATATGGACTAGTATCCGAAATAAATGATTATGTTATGTTATGTTAAGTGTATAATATATAAGTATGTTTATCATCGTCTAGTACCCGTAGTACAAGCTTTGCTTAGTTTGTAACTAGGTCGATTCGTGTAAGATGGCCCCTAATATTTATTTATTTAAAAAAACGGCTGAGAATTGTGACCTGTAGAAGAGAACAGTCGGCCATCCGGAAATAATGTTTGCCCAAGCTGAAAAGGAGAGCTTCGTTCGCTTTGCTCGCTCATTCAATCATAATATAGCGTTCACGTGAGGTACCTCAAACAAGTCGTAGTTCAGCCTTAATTGGCGACGTCTATAGACGTTGTGCACGTGGCCTAAAAGATACATTTTCCTTTTTTTCCGGTCGCTTGAATCGAACGCCATTTTGCGCTCGTTTGTCCACCAACTAGTTATTTCTAGTTTAGGGCGCATCCGTCAGTGCTGTCACGTCGGCCGCCACTTATCGTGGGACTTCGTAAAATAAAATAAATTGCAGAGCCGACGTGCCTCGCAGCGTCGATACGGGTCGTGTGTGTTACTGATTGGCGTCAACCTTGGCAAACAAGTATAGGTAATAGACACTTTTTGTTATTTACTTTTTTCCGAGGATTCACTTTAGGTTGACCTGCTGGTGTATTGCGTAACGATTCGGAGGTAGGTACGTTAGATTTAAATGTAATTTTTGAAGTGAAAACTTCTTTAGCGGCGCTGTGCACTTTGTGGGATGGCGAAAAGTTGTTAAACTCACCACAGGTCACGTGACCGTAAGGTGAAATCTCACCTTACGCATGATGCGTCGACAGGCCGACCGACTTTTTTTTTATACTGATAATTAAAGCAATTCGTGCAACATTATTCCCTAACCATTCCAAAATATCAAAAATGCACAACGTTAATATTTAAGTTTTCACTTCTGCCGGCACTCCCGGAGTGCAACCCGGTCTTTTTTTAACCGACTTCAAAAGAAAGGAGGAGGTTCTAAATTCGGTTATATTTTTTTTTTTTTCAATGTAACAATACCTCAGAGCTCCGTCATTGATGAGCCGATTCGAAAAAAAAATTTTTGTTTGTATATGCTTCCAGGTGGGTCCCATTTTTTTCGAAATTCAGTTAGATGATATGATCCATGAGGAATTGAGGGAACTCCTCAATTTTATTAGGCCCGCGTGTAGTAATTTTGGTATTTTCTATTATAACTCGTGTATTTACATCCGGAATCGTAAATTTGGTGGCGAGGAATTGATGATGAAGACCACAGATGACTTATCCAATTCCTCAATTATGTGCTTAAAAGTAAAAAAACACGTCACAGGTTCTAATAAGATTCCGTTGAAATTGGGACTAATGAAGTGCCATTGGTGATGATCTTGGGGAATCGACGGAAGTCCTCAAATATTATCGGCCCACATACAGCGATTCGGTTTTTTTCTATAGTTATCAACGCATTTGCTCTCGGAAATCAGCTCATGTGGTAAATTGTAAAAAAAATGTGGACATTTTCTGGTGGCTTGGTGGAGTACTAAATTACAGTCGGTTAAAACTTTGTTTTTAAAGTAAATTTTTATAATATATGGTTGTCTTAAGACGAGAGTCTTTGACTAGTATTTTTTGCCAGTAATGACGTATGGCACGGAAACGTGGTCGTTTACTATCGGCCTCATTAGTCAGGGCTATGCTGGGCGTTGATTTGCTTGATCGCATCAGAAATGAGGCTAAACGCAGCAGAACCAAGGTAGCGAATAGCCCTCCTAATCGCTAAACTTAAGTGGCAGTAGGCAGAGTAGATTGCACGACGCACGTAGACCGATGGCCGTTGGGGTGGATTATGGTTCTCGAGAGGTGACAGCGTAGCAGAAGTTGCAGCGTGGGTAGGCACAAGGTGGACTGGTGACCTAGTAAAGGTCGCGGGAGTCCACTTGATGCCGGTGGCGAAGAACCGGTAATACACGCCCCGGCTTCATACGGGTACTATATTATATACATATAAACCTTCCTCTTGAATCACACTATCTATAAAAAACAAACCGCATTAAAATCCGTTGCGTAGTTTTAAAAATCTAAGCATACACAGGCATAGACAGCGGGAAGCGACTTGTTTTATACTATGTAGTGATGATGAGATGCCGAATTACAGCTTTATAGTAGTAAGGATTACTGAGCTTAGCCGGACAGGGCGAAATAATAAGGGTTCCTTGTTGACTACGTAACCTTTAAAACTAGTGTTGGCACCAAAAAGATCTGTACCACTATATAGACTTTAAATACTCATGACATTTTTAAAATCAAGTGTCAAACTGTTGATAGAATAGACTGACGAACAGAACACACAACTAATTGGCGCGAAACCTTTGGCGTAAAGCCATGAGAAAAGTAGTGGACTGTAGGTACACTGCGTTATTCTACAAAACCCCGATGCACCCAATACCCACAAAGAAAGCAGAGACTGACTTACCCGTCACTGTCGTCACAAGAACGTGGAAGGGGCACCCCTCTTATGCTTCCCATGCACTTGTAGATGGTCGGTTTGTTAATCTATTTTATACTTATTATTATCAGTAGCTGATTGGCTTAATAATATTTCTTTCATATACTTTTCTCGACACTGAAACTTGACGGATTGTGTCCATGGTTGTTACCGATCAATGCCTACTCTCGTAAAATTAAATATTCATTTATTTCGAACCAAGTCCATATCATAAAACATTACAAACATTACACACATTAGGTACATTAAAACAATAAATAGGAATAAAATTAAAATTACAAATAAAATAAACTAACATAAAATCTTAAAATGTGACACGATTTGTAGCCATATGCATGGCGTTCCATCGTCCCACTATCGGACAATCCAGTCTGTCAATAATGGTATTCAGGAGGCTGCTGGTACTGTCCCGCACGCGACGCATCAGGGAGGCAACTCGTTTGCGCATTATTGCCTGAAAGCTATCCACACGAGCCTCTGCAAACATACCTGACGCACTGCAAAATCGAGGCAGCCCCAACAACACCCTAAAACCATTATTGTATTGGACACGTAAGGCATTGATAGATCTCTGCGTGCACTTGACCCACAGGCTGCAGGTGTAAAAAGTCTGGCAAAACGCTTTAAATAAAATTATTTTGACATCCTTCGTACACCGTGCGAACCTGCGAGCCAGCATATTGCTTCGAACTGCCAATGCCCTACGCTCTCTCTCCACATCAAGATCATCAGAGAGGTCCTCGGTGACCCAGTGCCCCAGATACTTAAACTTTGTGACTCTCGTCAACTCAGTTTCCCCAAGTTTGAGCGGTGGTACGAATTTGGGTTTCATGTTCCCCGCATTGAACACAAG
Organism: Epinotia demarniana; assembly: GCA_945867215.1. Classification (NCBI taxonomy): domain Eukaryota; kingdom Metazoa; phylum Arthropoda; class Insecta; order Lepidoptera; family Tortricidae; genus Epinotia; species Epinotia demarniana. The sequence continues at coordinate 7,248,269 of OX244262.1, forward strand.
TAACTCGCTTTTCTTGGAGTTATATCTGAGACCATGGGCCGTCGCGTACCTCTCACAAATGCCGACCAAAATCTCCAGAGCCCCAATTGAAGGGCCCAGCAGAGCCATGTCATCCGCATAGCTCACATTGTTCATAATTTGGCCACCAACTGAGCACCCAACTCTGGCTCCGCTGAGCTCATCAATCAGGCTATTTATGTACAGATTGAAAAGCCGCGGAGAGTACTCGTACTCTTCCGAGTAACAGCCCGCCCATCTGACACTGTTCCGTTGGTTATGATACCAATATGCAAGAATATGGACCAGTTCTTTAGGAGTAGAGGTCTCCCTCAAGAGCTTATCCCACAGTATATTGTACGAAACAAGATCGAATGCCTTCGATAAGTCCAAAAAACACGCGTACACCGGAGTGTTCCGCGAAGTGTAGTAATTAACCGTGTGCTTGAGCCGTAATATTGCTGTCTCAGTGGAAAGACCAGGTCTGAAACCAAACTGGGCCTCATTCAGCTGTATACATTGAGCAAGTTGACGGTCAAGCAAACGGTCAAAAACTTTCGCTACCACGGTTGCCAGTGATATCGGACGATAGTTATTTTTGTCGGCAGCATCTCCAGTCTTGTCTTTCGGTATCGGTACAACTATGGTCTTCATAAGCTCCTGAGGAAGATATGTGTGGCCGATACATAGATTAAAAAACATCGCCAAAACTCTAGGCAGGTGGACACCAGCAAAACGTAGGTGCTCAACACTGAGGCCATCGTGACCGGGTGATTTTCCCCCCATCATATCCCTTATCGCATCAGTTACTTGCTTGGCGGTAACACGGTTGTACTTATCCCCCACCATAGCCTCAGCGTCAGACGATCCTAGCACCTTTCCCAACGGAGATTCCACCTTAAAATGTTCTTTAAATAGTTCGGCTATGAGCTTGGGCTCAGACTGCCCTCCTACACTAGCAGGCACACACGACCCAGATCCCAGCCTCTTTGTTTGCTTCCAGAAGCCCTTAAAGTCTTTAGACTTATGCCGTGTTGCCAATATATCCATCTTTATTTGTTCTTCGTTGTCTTGGCACCACTTCAACCTGGACTTAAAGAGCTTTCTGGTTTCACACATTTTATTGAACCAAGAACCAGAACTAGGTCTCCTTTGTGCTACCCAAACCTGGAAGCTGAGTCGCGCCCATCCGTGAGCCTCCTTGACATGCCTATTCCATCCCACTATCTGTTTTCGCCCATGACGACTCTTCGTAGCATCAAAGCTAATTTCCGCTGACCTTTTCAAGGCACCAATAATGGAATAAAATAGGCTATCAATAACCAAGTTATGCTCAGTATCGTAGCACATAGTATCTGCACAATTTGTACATTCCGCCGGAAAATCAATGATCTTCAGGTTGTCCCCGCATGCCTTATAGTAGGTATCAATCTGGAGAGCGTCTCTCTCACCCCACCGTACTTTATCTACTATTTTTACTGGAACAACGATTTTAGGAGTAAGACAACCCATTTTACAGTGAATCTCCAGCGGAAAGTGATCAGACCAAAATACGTCCTGACATACCCTAACATCCATAACACAATGCGAAGCTGCCTCTGTTACGACACAGTGATCTAGCCACCTCTTGCTGCCATGACTTTCACTAATGAAGGTATAGGTATCCGAAAACAAACCTAATTTGACCACGTCGGCACAAAGCCACCTCCGCTCATTACAAAAGCTGAGGAGTTCCTTAAAAAATAACTCGCTTGGGTGGGCATTAAAATCGCCAAGCAAAAACACAGATTCTACTTCACAACTGTCGATCACTGCATTAATCTCACTTAGCACCTCCGTGAATTCCGTTAGGTTTTCTACGCAGTTTGTAGGCATATATACCGAGAAAAATACAGCACTTCGCTCACTAACGCACACTTTGATAGCGACCAACCGATTACTTTTGCACGGGATGACCGACACTGAGGTGAATGCACCTTTCCGCCACATTAACGCTACACCTTCATAAGAACGCCCTCTCAGTAAACCCGTGGAGGTATCGACGGCCGACTTGCTGGTCGTAAGCATTGAGTTCCATCGCTTTAGCTGTATACTGAACAAAACCTAATAATGTATACAGAACGTAAATGCATTTGGTGATCCCCACGGTGGCTGCATTTGTCATTCGAGATTAACGGTACGAGTTTAGTTTATCCATGGTATTAGCATTAGGTAAATTAAGTTAACTGGCCATTTTGTATTACGACTAGCTCACCGCGTGGGTTCGTCCGTGTTTTGCAAAGAAAGCAAACTACCCCGCTTGGTAAAATATATAGCCAACTTGTTTATTTCGTAGCTCCATACAAACCTTCATACAGAAGCTACGGTAGCCCAGTGGTTTAGGCATGCGGCTGTCAAACGGCGGTCGTGGGTTCGAATCCCGGCTCGTACCAATGAGTTTTTCGGAACTTATGTACGGAATATGATTTCATATGTACCGTTAGCTTTTCGGTGAAGGAAAAACATCGTGAGGAAACCTGCATACATCTGCGAAGAAATTCAAAGGTGTATGTGAAGTCCCCAATCCGCACTGGGCCAGCGTGGGGACTACTGCCCGTTCCCTCTCATACATGAGAGGAGGCCTGTGCCCAGCAGTGGGACGAATATAGGCTGATGATGTGTGATGTGATACAAACCTTCACCCCCCATTTCACCCCGGTAGACAGACAGACAGACAGCCTACCAGTCCGTATTTTCTGCACTGGACGTGGCGCAAGCAACACCTGCCAGAAGTTATCTCCTAATGATTCCTCGAAGAGAAGCAAAACACGTGTCGAGGTTTTTTTCCATTACTGGTGGTTGTTGTACTTGTTTGTATGTTGGCACGTGCGTTGTGAGCGCGTTAACTGCATGCAAAAATACTAGTATAATGATCCTTAGCGGAATATCTAAAGATAGACACGTAATGAGTTATACTTATATTTAATACATTGCCAGCAAGCATAATATATGTCTCTAGAGTCTTGTCAGTATCAAAAATAAACTTAAAAGTTCATGGCTTGTTGGGCAGTTATTACATTGTTTTGAACAGTTTTTAAACCTATAAAATGAGCGAGCGAAAGGTGATGTGCCGGGGAATATTCCCGTATGGGAAGTTCCCGGGAATGGAATATTCCCTTGTACCTGTAAATATTCCACAAACAGGGGAATATTGAAGTACAAATTAGGAAAATTTAAATTGTAATTAAAGTAATTAAAAAGAATAGTGCCCCGACAAATACAATGCCATTCGCCACAAACAGCATTTTTTACTAATTCTGACTTCTAATCTTAATTGCCATTTAATATGTGAATATTTTCATATTTTGTATGTGTACCTACATTTTTGTGTGAATTTTAGTTCACTCGTGGTATTTTGTATCGTTTTTGTTACTAATTGAAGGACTTTTGTAAAATGTATGTTTCTCGGCTAGGGAAATATTCCCATTGTTCCCGGGAATATTCCCAGGAAATTAAGGAGTTTCATTTTGTGGATAAATTACACTTGTTTTTTGTATCTTGGTAAAACAATCAATTCCCCAAGTTATCATGGAATCCCTGATAGCAAATTATATAAATATAAACAATTTGAACATTGCCGTATATTTCCCTGTATGGGAATATTCCCGGGAACGGCACATCGCTAAGCGCAGTTCTTTGCTTAAGTTTGGGCCGAAAACCGATTATCTGTTCGGCCGGCGTCTCGTACAACCCCCCTATTCTGTAATTTATTTTAAGCTCACCTCATCGCTCACCCACAAATATATCTTGACACCGCGACGCGTAGTAACTAAGCGTAGATAGAGGTCTAGTTTCGTTCCGGCTGACCAACAGCCCAGGTTGCATTTTTCAACCGTTTTTTGTGGTGAGCGGGTACGTTATTACTAAAGTTTTTTTTATTGCTGTTTGCTACAACCCACACAGCAACTCGTCTAATTAAAATATAAGTTAATAATAAGCTTAGCTTATTTTAATACTTACATAAAATATTGACTTGTAATTTTTTGTTACCAATACAGTATGAGTATGAGTACGATAAATGGTTCTAAAAATACCCGTAGTACTCACCATATTTATAGTTCAATCGAGTTCCAATCAATTCCAAGTAGTCCGATCCTGAATGTAACATCCGAGAAGCGTTCACTAAAATCAATCCGCCGAACGAAAATATACCGAGCCAATAATTTTTTCAATCTTGTAGGCATTTTTCCTTTCGAATAGCGTGATCCCAAGACCACTGTGAGATCTTTGAAGTCTGGAAAGAGGGTCTTGATTTAACACTCTCGGGGGACCTGCCCGGATGAGCCGGCCTAGATAAGTAATATCTACCGTCACATTTTTATAATATAACGCTTACTATGTTACTGCTTATCTAGGGTAAATCTTGAGTGGTGCTGTATATAAACAGTTCAAGTAGGTACTTTTTATGAGACAAATGAATACACAAAGTGGCTATTTCCTATCCGATCGGTTCACGGCTTAGTTTATATTTAAATGGATTTTGCGACCGGTCGGCTCCTCACGGACGCGGACGGCTGCGCTCGGCTGTCGTCAAGTCTGACCGGCTTCGTACGTCCGTTTTGCCTACTGCACTCTATAAAAATTAAAAAGTTTCTGTAAAAGTAATCATTTTTGGTACAAGTTTTATTGCCGACTGTACTTTTCTGTGTACCATCACTACTATCCATTGAGGCGATTCTAACGAGCCCAAATTCAACGGGGTAACGTCGGTTAAGTACTGAATTCCCATGGCCACCGTCTGTTTCCAAAATCAGATCAGCTCGATGGTACCATAATATTAAATTGTCATCCAAACTATACTCATACCTACCCAAAATTTCAGCTCAATCGGTCACCGGGAAGTGGGTCAAATTTAACTTGCAAGATTTGATTACAGACAGACAGACAACGGGAAAGGTGAAACTAAATAAAAGCTTGTAAAATGGGACGGTAACGTAACGCGTTGGACAAAAAGGACAAATATCTTGTCAATTCATATAAATTTTGTTTTTAATACAGTTGCTCAAAAAGTGGTACTTTTTGTGGCTGCGTAGCGTACGAGAAGCTCAATTTCTCGAACTAGTGCTTTTTACTTTTTAGTTGCGACCGCGGCGCGACCGTCGCGGGTGCGCGGCCTGTGCGCGGCGGGTTGCTGGCGGGGCGCGACCTGTTTGACCGCGCTAGCGGTTTGTAGGCAAGCATATTTTATCGCAATGATATATTAATTTATTATTTTTCGCAATTGTATTAAAAAACGTCGTTTACAACACGTGTGAAATGTCTTTTACCACTCGTACCGAGTCTTGCCACTCGCTTTATTCTTTTCACACTAGTTGTAAAATGTACTATTACATAATGTTTGTTTTACAACCTGCTGGTCGATTATGTAATATCTCGTAGGTCGGTTAAGTAGATCTAAATCTCATTTTTGTATGTAAAAACGACAGTTGGGTTGCCCTAACGTTCGGTTGATGCAATAACGCCTCGGATAATATGAACCATGTGCACTTACTAAGAAAATATAGGTGGGTATACCCCTGTTATTTAGCTGTGACGAGGTATCAGCTGTTTCCTACATATCTACGTGTCTTGTTTTTACAAACGACGTTATCTTGCGAGTATAAACGTTAATTATCAATCAATCAATTAATCATTTATTTCTTGAAATATGGTACAATGTTGGTTAGTAGAGGGTGTTGGGTCAGCATATTCTGCCGTCATGCATCGGCGTAGAAATATTTAGGTACTTATAGTCTATACAAATGTACAGTGCAATTATTATTATTTTAATTCAGAAACAGAATAATAACATTTTCACGCCACTGCTTAGAAATGTGGCAAAAGATGGTCAGAATTCAGGCTTCAAAGCTGGGGTTAGTTGGACATCGCACGAACAGGCCATCTATGAGTTGAAACTGTCCAACAATGTTTTTGTAGGCCAGTTTGAACAGCGATTCGAACAATCACAGTTCCCCGCTCCCGCCCCCGCCCCCGCCGCCGTCGCCGCCGCCACCACCCCGCTCGCCCGCGCGGGGCAGCGCGCGCGGCCGCGCTAATAAAGTGTTTTCATATTATGATCTGTAATTAGGTACTTAATTTTGACTTATAATTATAATTATTTGCGATTTCCTCGCAGTAAGCGTGAAAAGCACTATGTAATGTCTCAACCAAAAGTGCAATAGATGGACTCGTCTCCTTCGAGGTCCTCACCTGCTCCGGCTCGAACCCACTCGTCCATCTATTGCCTACTTTCTAGCCTTTACAACAATGTACTATTGTCAAGCAACCACATGAAAACTTTTTTCTGGAATTGGCATGTAGGCAGGATTTTAAAGTTATCTGGCAGTCTATTAAATAATTTTATAGCCATAAAATGTGCGTTCGGCAACTTCGAGCCTTTGTATAGGTTGAAAAAGCTTTAGTGGATTCCTGCTAGGTCTTTGTTTATTAACTACTTTGTATACTACTACTTGTATTATTGAAAAGTACTTATTTTATTTGATACTATGTGTATTTCGTGTAGGTACCTAGAGTAGGTATTTTTTTACAGCTTATAGCTAACAATAATTGATGTTTTGATTTGTTAGGTACCATAAAGTCGTATATCCCCGAGGATTCGAATTACAATGACAGCTTTATAAAAAGTCAGCCCATTTAATAATCTCAATCATACTTACCATCGGCATCAACGTATATTCCCTGTTTATGTACAGACCGCTGTGTGGCCCACTTCCAATGTCATACACACTTCTTCAGTGACTGTACAAATTGAGAAGAAATCCTGTGGACTCTCAATCAAAGTTCAACACACACAGTGACAGTTCAACAGGTCATTAACTGGTGCTACGTAGTGATTTATCGTTTTTACCCAATAGAAAGAGACAAACTGTCGGCACCTACATATATCTTTTTTCCCATGCACTTTGCATATAAATCCTAGATAAATGGTATCCATATTTTTAGTATGAATTTCTTCCTTAGTTGCTTGCTAAAAACTTTTGAGGTCTAAAATAAAACTAAAGAATATTGAGAAAAGTAATATTTATTTTGTTCAGTACAGTATCGAGCATGAAGAGTGGATTAAAAACAAAGCTTTGCACTCATATTGAATACCTTTTACAGTAGCAGACTTTATTTTTTCTATGAGAACTAATATTTAGACATACAAGTTAGGTTACCGTCCCTAGTCATCGACGTTGCACTAGTATATATGACATGGTCCCTTTATGTCAAAGTTACATGGCGAAATTTTTATGAAGAAAAATCCTTTTAGTTCGAATTTAACCCATATTGCATTGATATAAAGTGCCCTTGCCATTCACTAGTGCAACGTCGAGTAGTACCGATTAGGACGTTAACCTTAATAAGGTTATTAATTGTTTATGAAAACGAACACGATATGAAATAGTTATTATTCGAAGCATGTTACAAAGCGCAGATATTTTCAGCCCTCTGTGTCAGTTAGGTATTTGATAATTGTCACATGATACCGACAAATCACCGTACATTACTTAGCCGATAAGTAACGAAGCTGTAAAAGCAACCCGCACTTGTCGAGCGAGCAATGTACGTCAATTTGTCAAATAGGGACTATTTAAATATTGTTTACGTCACACCTGGCCATAATACGAGTTTTATTGTACGCTGCGCGTACGGGAAAACTCGTATTGTGGTCAAGTGAAGACGTAAAATTTTGTACGTGACACGGGCGGTAATTCGTAAAGCCCCAGAGCGCATTTTTATGGCCCTCACCTTCGGTTCGGACGACAAACATCTGCGATCTGGGGCATTCACGAATTCACCGCCCTAGTTACGTAATGTACTATTTCGCTTTGTTTACGCCTCAGCGACGTGAACGTTGTTTTAACTCTATTGCCTGTTATAATATAACGTGATATATAAGGTATTATACCATCTTGATTTATTTTTTCTGCAAGATTTGAAACAAGCTTAGTTGGCAAATGTAGTTCCATAACTAGTCCAAATTACTTTAGTTTGGACACTTTCAGCGTAATAACTAAATGTCACAGGGTACTCCGAGCTCGAGTCATCGTCTTCAGGATATTTTATTTCGACTACTGGAAGACCGCATTCAGTTAACTTACTAAATATAGCATCTACTACCTCACGTTTAGCACAACTAATCCGATATGCCAAAGCACTGCCATTTATAAGTGCATTCGCTATGCTTAGCCATCTTGAAACCGTCTTGGGATGATTGACATCATTTTCTATGTTAGGAGGCCAGGAAAAATTAACAATAGGTATCAGTAAATTGAACCTCATAATCATTGTTTTATTTTGCACTGATACAACATCGTGTCGCGTCCAGTGCGATTGGCTTTTACTTTTTATGACATTTCCTAGGTCTTTGTTAGCAATTTCAAATGCTTTAACAACTTTTTCGAGGCGCTCATTGAAAGTTTGTTTACTCCAAGCCTTTTGTTGCTGCGGCAGATGACCGACACTTGCCTTATCGCATTTGACGGAACCACTTAGATAAGTTTTATCAAAAACTGCCTGCGATACATCATTTGGTCCAGCAAAATTGTAGTAACCGTTTATCCATACAATGGGCGCACTCACATTCAATGCTATCTCATTTGCTTCCGAAACACCACCTGCCCATATTGATAGGCAAAGTTGCTTTTGTGTTTTACCTAAAAGAGATAATAACTCACTGACAGTCCTGTAAGCTTCTACGAATATGAGCTGATCCTTTCCATTTCTGGTATCTTCGATATTTCCGGCGTAATCCAAGTAAAAAGTTTTATTTTCATATTTGAATACTTCGGTGCAGTTTGATTTCAAACTGAATTTCACATTTTGAGATTTACATTTCCAGGCCAAGATATCCTTAAAATCTTTATATATGCTTTCTTGTACAAAGATGCGAGATAATAGAAATGGTTGACATTCAGAATGAATAAATACGTCAACTGCTGAGTCCAGGTCAGATTTATCAGCGATGATACCAGTGACTTCTGGCGCGAAATCATTAAATAACTTTGAATATGTCTCGAACACCATATGACTACTTAATAAGGTTTCCATTTCCGCAATCACTAATTTAATAGAGCTTAACCCCACTCGATGGCATAATTCGACGAAGAAAAAACAAATGGCAGCACTTTCATTTGTTCCAAACAGATAATGGGTATCGTACAGTTTAAATGATTGAAAGTAACAACCAAGTGCCAGCAGAGGCGTATCAGTTTGGATGAAGATAACTTCTTCACTAGTGATCAGTCCACTTTCACTAGAAAACCTTAAATGTTGCACAATAAGCTGGATGCTATGTTTGGTTTCACGCACAGGAATTTTCCTGATTAAGTATTCTAATTGGCATATAATATCAGTTTCCTTTTCAATTTCATCCGCAAGTTCTAATAATCCATCTGATCTCACTGTCAGTAGTTCATCCCGAACAGGCTCTAATTTGGTAATATAAAGGTCTTCAAAATCGTCGCGCGGTAGACATTTTATACTATTACCATAACTGTCGAACGAAATTTGCTCAGCCGCACATATGGTCGAATCACTGCTAAATTCATTGTGTTGTTTCAAGTACTCCTCCGCTTTCGAGGTGTCAACTATATCCTTGTCCATTTTCAGGTTTTTAAACACGTCCGATAATCCCACTCTGCCCATCATGCAACCGTCACTTGCATTAAAACAAACTGCGAATGTCAGATAACACTCACGGTACACAAAGTAAATAGCTACTGTTACTATCTTGATTGATCGGCACTGTTTGTTACTTCACTGGAGATTTCGTTATCTGTTTACGTTTTCAAGTTTATATCATGAACAAGATGGCTGCCGATCGACATGCGCGGCGCTGGCGCAAGGATTTGCCGAGACAGACTGGCAAGCTCATTCAAGTCAAGCCGGCGCGGCGCGGCCGGTGGCTTCCCCCTCCTCTCTACACCTCGCCGTGTTGTACTCGTGACAAATAGGTTCCGTGCTGAGCAAAAGTACACCATAAGATGTGAAAGCTAGAGATCAAAATAAGTTGACTATATACTTTTGTTATCATCGCTGCGGTCGCTATGTGACCCGTGCGACCCTCCGTGCTACTATTGATAAAGAAATACATACAACTATGAAAATAATAGGAACCTAAGAAATTAATATAAATAATAGGAAACATAGCTTGCACGTAGGTAGGTACTGCAGATGGAATACTACCTACGTCAAACTATAACCGCGTACCTAGTACTCAGAATCAGAAATGAGAATATTAAATTATGCCTTGGTCTAATAGGTACTACTTATTGACTTGAATAGTAGATAATGCTTTTGACATTAAGTAGGTACCTTTTGACTTTTGCCCTCAGTATAAGTTATTTTTGTGAAATGGAGATAATAAATAAAAGGCTGAATATTTAACATTAGAGAACAATCTTACACAAATGAACTGGATCCATTTCCATAGTATAAGCTCAATGAGGCTCAATGTGTGACGGATACCTACTACCTACCTAGTTAGTAGTAGACCACGATATCCTTCTAATATCCTACTAATAGTATTATAAATGCCAAAGTTAGGGCGCGGCCACATGACCACGGCACGGCGTCGTCACCGTGTACGTTTCCCACCGAACGGGCCAGGCAAGAGCGCGCCTGCGCGTTTTCTGCAAGTTGCCAAAGGAATGTGAAGTTTCAATATAGACGTTAAATTTCATAATTGAATGTACTTGCGGCCGTTCGGCTCCTCGCGGAAGTGGACGGCTGTGGTCGGCTGTCGTGACACGTGACCGGCTCCGTCTGGCTTTTTCTTACTGCACTCTATTAAAACGCGGTCGGCTGCCGCCGGGTGCTAGCGCTATGTGGTGATTTTAATTTGAACATTTTAAAGAAAAGTAACAACGCTTTACAATTTGAATATTTGTTACTAAACCACAATCTGAAATTGGAAATTAGGGAACCAACTAGATTAGCTAGTGGCACCTGCCTTGACAATTTTGCACACAATGTTAAAGGCTCCAAAGGAAAAGTTATTGAACTTGGTTTATCGGACCATACGGCTCAAGTATTAAAATGCCCCGTAAAGAAGACCTGTTTCATTAATTGTTGGCGAGTAAAGCAACGAGATTTTAGTTCAGAAAATTTGGCCCTATTTAAGAAATGTATTAGTAGTCTGTCGTTCTCGGATGTATTACAGTGTAATGATGCAAACCTAGCTTATGAATTGTTTATAGATACCTTTACCTGTTTTTACAATTTGTGCTTCCCTTTCAAAATAATAAAACTTAAATCTACAATGAAACCCAAGTGGGTATCTAGAGGGATCAAAATATGTAGCAAGAAGAGAAGAGCTTTACTATGGAAATATCGACTTTGTCCTAATAAAGTTAATAGAAGCGTTCTTAAAGCATATAATACTAGATATAGGAAAATACTCAATCTCACACAGCGCTCACAAAATGACCATTTTATAAAGCAATCGACCAACAAATCAAAAGCTACTTGGCAAGTCATTAATAAAAATAAGCAGCTGTTTCCAAAAGAGCCAATATTAAAGCTTATTAAGAACGGTGAGACAATTACTGATCCGACCCATATAGCCAATGCCTTCAATAATTTTTTTATCGACCAAATTGTAACCAAAAGCAGTGATGTGCAATGTAATTTAAAAAGTAACTGTAGCCAATCAATGTATATGACACCTACTGTTCCCCAGGACATAATGAATATAATTAAATCACTCAAAAACACTAATAGTGTTGGATATGATGACATAAATACTAAAGCTGTAAAGCTGATATCGCATGAAATTGCCCATCCCCTTAGTCACATTATTAACATCAGCATTTCAACGGGAGTATATCCAGACAAGCTAAAGCCCGTTGTTGTAAAACCTTTACATAAAAAAGGGGACAAAATGAATGTGTCCAATTATAGACCCATTGCTCTAGCAGCGATATTTTCTAAAGTAGTAGAAAAGGTGATATACGAGGCACTTTACAACTATTTGGAGAAATATCAGTTACTAGTTCCAGAACAGAAAGGGTTTCGTAGAAAAAAATCCATAAATATGGCAATATATGACCTTGTGCAGCCAGTATTAGAAAATTTAGATAAGCGAAATCAAGTGTGTGCCGTATTTATGGATATGACTAAAGCGTTCGATTATGTAAACCATTCCATACTTTTAAGGAAGCTGAATGCATACGGTATTCGTGGCAATGTTTTAGAGCTGTTGAAATCCTATTTGAGCAATAGAGACCAATACACAGAACTTTCTCAAATATGCATGCACACTAAATATATAAAGGCTTACAGATCTAAAAAGAGGCAAATTATGTATGGCGTGCCACAAGGAAGTGTTCTCGGACCTCTACTATTTCTAATCTACATCAACGACCTACCCCAGCACGTAAAACACCCTATGGTATTATTCGCTGATGACAGCACTGTTATTATAAAATGTAATGATATTAATGATTATGAAATGGAAGTTAATAATACTATAAAGGACATAATTGAATGGCTAAATGTGAATAATTTATTAATTAATCTTGACAAAACTAAAGTCATGCACTTTTATCAACGTAAACTGCCTGTTCCAATTATCTGTAACTATAAAGGGACTCTGATTGAATCAGTTTCTGCTACTAAGTTTTTAGGAATAAATGTAGATAACCACCTGTCATGGAACTCGCATACTGAGCAAGTGTGCCTAAAACTGAACCAGTATGCCTATGCTCTATATAAACTGGCAAAGAAAACTAGTCCTGATGCTGTAATAACTGCATACCATGGGTTTGTAGCGTCGACTTTACGCTACGGCATTATATTCTGGGGCAATTCTACAAATAAGGAAGCGGTGTTCAAAGCCCAAAAAAGATGTATCAGAGCAATGCGTGGCCTTAAACAAACAGATAGTTGTGTACCGTATTTCAAGGATTTGAACATCTTGACAATGCCTTCTCTTTACATTTTAGAAATGGTAATGTTCGTAAAAAATAACCCAGCGCTGTTTAAAAAAGCCAATTATACTAGCGAACGTTTGAGGCAAAGATTTAGGGAGGATCTATCCCCAGCTCTTGGCAAAACCGCTTTGATGCACAAAAGTGTATGTTCTCTTGCGATAAGGATTCATAACCAATTACCAATTGAATTTAAACTATTGCCAATACCACTTCTGAGACGTAAATTAATAGCCCTGCTTACGAATAAGTGTTATTATTCAGTTCTCGAGTATCTAAATGATGACCTAAATTGTTTATAATTATTTCTGACTAATTATTATTACATGAATGTTTTTGTACGCCAATTGGCAAAGCATAGTGTAACACGAGAAATTGTAACATCTCTGTATTTATGCAGCCATCACCTATGTTTCACAAATAAAACACTTTTGACTTTTGACTTTTGACTTTTGCGCACCCGTTGCGACACGGCGTCAGGCGAACCGGCCCGGCCCGTTCGGTGGGAATCGTATGGCGCAGCGCGGCGAGCCGCAGAAACTCAGGTTTCTGCGCCGCAGAAATTCACGGCGCGACGTCGTGTATTTTCGCGGTACGGCGCGCGTCGTAGAAATTCACCCCACGGCGTCTGATAAAGTCACGAAACGGCGTCTCGGTGGCTAATTTGTAAGTACTATCACGACGCAGCACAGGAGAAAAACATGGTGCAACGCGGCGCCGCCGTAGAAACTCACGGCGCGTCGCCGCGCCGTTTCACGGCGACGACTCTGTGCCGTGCACATGTGGCCGGGCCCTTAGATGTATGGACGTTTATTACTCGATCTCGCTTAAGGCGCCGTAGGTTCAGCGAAGTTAAGTGAACAGTTTTTGAAAAATATAATGCGTCTGTTTAAAAAATACCTACCTATAAGTCGCGGGCGAAAGCTAGTTTTTTAAAAAATAAGTATAAACACCTAACGACCCTTTTAGACCTATGTTCGTGGTTTTTTTCTATAGAGCGAAAATTGCTTAATCATCAATCTTTGTTTTTAAGCAGTTACGCTGCTAACGAAAATTACAAATTTTAAATCAAAGGAAAAAATGGAAAAATTTAATACTCCATGCCGGATTCGAACTGGCGACCACAGGCATTCATGGCCCGTCGCTACTAACCAACTGAGCTATCGGAACAATCCGGTTCGGGCACGAAATCCTTCAATCAGTTCCTCAAACAACGCCTTAGGGAGGCGTGTGTAGCGACATCTACCAGAAGACTTACGCTTCTTAACGGCACCACTGTCTCAAATTATGTTGAGAAATCGTCAGTAACGATGCGCCACCCCATACTAAATTAATTTGTGTTTTTAGGCAGTAACGCTGCTAACGAAAATTACAAATTTTAAATCAAAGGAAAAAATTGAAAAATTTACCTAATGCTCCGAGCTGGATTCGAACCGGCGACCACAGGCATACATGGCCCGTCGCTACTAACCAACTGAGCTATCGGAACAATCCGGTTCGGGCACGAAATCCCTCAATCAGTTCCTTCACACAACGCCTTAGCGAGGCGTGTGTAGCGACATCTACCAGAAGATTAAGGTTTCTTCGTGACCGAACCGGATTGTTCCGATAGCTCAGATGGTTAGTAGCGACGGGCCATGAATAAATAAATATAATAAATAAATAAATATTAGGGGACAGTCTTACACAAATCGACCTAGTCCCAAACTAAGCAAAGCTTGTACTATGGGTAGGTACTAGACGACGATAAACATACTTATACACGGTGGAATTTAATCGGTGAACAGGAACCCATTTTTCTAATTCAGTAATCGATGGCGGTCACGTTTATGTAGTAGTTAAGTGGAACCAAGTTTTTTTTATCATAACTAATTTGTAATTTGAAATTAAATTTAAATTAAAATTTATTGTCACCCTACCTAGTTTACCCTAAAAGTTTAATACCTCTTTTCAAACTATCAGCCATAGAAACTTAAAACATAAATGAGCAATAAGCTGTCAATTTGTCATTGTCAAATTCTACTGATCTGTCTAGTTTCCCGCCAAAGCCAGCAAGCACTTGACGTATGTACACACTTACGAGTAACTTCCCTTCAATAAAAGTAGGGTGTCCATTTATTCAATCAGTGTACATTTTACCGATGTTAATTAAGTGTGATTAATTAGATTTTGAGCTATATTGCACGAGATCTCACGTATTGGTTTCTGTGTAGATTGATAATTAAGATTTTTGGATTCCTGATCACCGATTAAATTCCACCGTGTATAGATAGATAAATACTTAAATACATAGAAAACATCCATGACTCAGGAACAAATATTCGTGCTCATCACACAAATAAATGCCCCTACCGGGATTCGAACCCTGGACCTCTTGCTTCGTAGGCAGGGTCACTACCAACTAGGCTAAAGCGGTCGTCATGCCTGTGGTCGCCGTTTAAATTATTCAATTTTTTCCTTTGATTTAAGATTGCTTAATCATGTATCGAATCACTGCTTTCGCTGCAGAAAAGCCTCAAGATTACTATTTATATTTATTTAAACCATAAACATACGCATTGTTAAAAAAATAAGTAGGATACTCGTAAATACTTAACGACCCTTTAGACCTGTGTTCGTATATTTTTTTGTATAAAGCGAAAATTGCTTAATCGTGTTTCGAATCGCTGATCTCGCTGAAGAAAAGCCTTAATATTACTATTCATATTTTTTAAAACCATCAACAGACGCATTGTTATTCTTTCAAAACGCGCCTTAAATACACGTTCACATCAAAGACTGACTAACAAATCCTATTTATGCTCATTAGGTACGAAACATCGGTATAAATTTTTAAACTCCGTATTATTATTTTATACGAGTAGGTAATAGTAGATTGTATGACAAGGGTCTAAAGTAAGCCATATTACCACGAGATAGATATTTTACCGAACGAAGTGAGGGGAAATAGTTCGAGGGGACCAGAGTTATACACTCTACTTTTCACTTCGACTGCGAGAAAATAGTAAAAACAAAGATTATCCATCCACAATCAACAATTATACCAAGGCGAAAAGATTGTTCAATTTGGCGCCATTCTTTTTAATAAACTGTTTTGACACAGATACCATACAAAATATTTACAAGACGAATAAACGCCTCTGACCGTCTAATAGCGGCGTAGTCTATCCCGCTCAATCTTCATAGCTTATGTCATGTAATTACATACACCAATCACAACTCTTTAAAATAACATTAGTATTTGCTGTCTACTAACCAGAATACAGCTAGATATTAAAATCGACCAATCAGATAACAGAATTACATTCAAACGTTAGGAGTTTTTCATTACCTAATTTACAATAATCAAAAAAATAAACGCCTCTGACCGACTATTAGCTCCATCGAAACGTTCAAGCGTGGTTAACTGCATACATGAGTCATAACACCCAATGTTTGAATTGAATTATGTTTCCTGATTGGTCGATTTTAATGTCTAGCTGTATTCTGGCTATTAGATAGCAAATACTAATGTTTTTTTAAACAGTTGTGATGGTGGATGTAATATTAAACTGTTGTGAGTGGTCAAATTAAAATGTTGTATAAATCATAAATATGTATACATATTTTCCCTAGGGGCTAAATGTACTACTTTAGCCCCGCTTGCCAAGTCTAATATGATGCACTTTTTGAGCATGAGAAGTGAAAAATAAATATTGATACCTATGTTCAAAATAATGTTACCCTGGATTATGTTTCAGTGACTAATAATGATATACTAGTACAGTGTCGAGCACTCGGACGTCTACCTTACATTGTATGTAACAAAAAAACCTATATTGAAAAACAGTTTGCATATTGATAAATATAAAAAAAACCGGCCAAGTGCAAGTTGGACTCGCGCACGAAGGGTTCCGTACCATTATCTATAAAAACAGTTAAAAAAAAGTTTGTTGTATGGGAGCCCCCCTTATATATATATTTATTTTATTTTGTTTTTATTATGTGTTCTTATAGCGGCAACAGAAGTAGATTTTTAACTGTCTAGCTATCGTGGTTCTTGACTTACAGCCTGGTGACAGACAGACAGACGGACAGCGAAGTATTAGTAATAGGGTCCCGTTTTTACCCTTTGGGTACGGAACCCTAAAAAAACATCGCTCGCTGCCACGCAAAGCTCTGGTGGATGTGGATGCCCACCCTTATCCCCGGGATGTAACAAAACATTTACTATTTAAACCAAAAAAGCCGTGTAACACCGAATTCGATTATTCTTTCGGCGCCTCTTTAACTTCTTAAGTAATCCCAAAAGTTTTTCAAGTAGAAAACAATACTAAGTGGCAAGTTACTTTTGTGTTCTTGTTGGTCCTCGTTATCCCTGTGCCCTTTTCTTTAACAGTTAATGAACTTCAACATGTAGATACTTTGGGAAACTAACCCCAGTGAAAATAAGAAAATTAGAGAACGGCGGAATATCATCTCGCGTATGTCACATAATAAATAATAGTAATACGTACAGAGGGTTCTCTCTTAACAAATCCCCCGTTTAGGTACGCCGTATACAGCCCTGGGCTCGCTACGCGCTAAAGCGGCTCACCCCGCCGGTCACCCGTCACGAAACTAGACCACTACCTTCGCTTACTTACCACGCATCGCGGTGTCAAGATATATTTGTGGGTGAGCGTTGAGGTGAGCTTAAAATAAGTTACAAAATAGGGAGGCCTCCCCCCGCCTCCTCGAAGTCACGTCATCGCTATCCTGACGTCGTCGCCGGTCAGCCTGTCGCAGCCAACCGGAGAAGCGCACCTTCAAGAGTGCGTGAAGCCGGGGTTCCTCCAAAAGAGAAGCCCCCTCGCACCGATGTGGATAAGGAGGGTTTCACATTGGTGTCTAGTGCCTGGCTACTCGCTGAGGGTTTTCCAGCTGCGTTCGCGCCACTACGTGCACTTCAGCTCGTTGCTGCAGGAGACCATCGTGTGTGCTGATTTCTGGCCGAAGGGTGTCGTGTTTCGGCGGTTCCGGGGCAACCTACCAAACTCTACACCGGACATGATGACGCAACGGAGCCACACTGTTTCGTTGCCTGAATAATAATTAGTGCTTTAATAAGTTTATATTGATATGCATGTTAGTCTTTAAGGTATTTGTAATATGGGCCTTGTTGCCTGATTTAAATAAATAAATAAATATTTGATGCAGTGCAACTGGGGAAGTAGACTGAAGACTCCCTACAGTAGACCGCAGCCATAATACGCCACAAGTTGCTCTGTGGGTATTTGGTGTTGTGTTACTGGTGGTGAGTAAGGTTGCCAGAGCTGCCGAGGATGTGTCGTGTTAGGGCTCTCACACTGGCGCGGCCTGGCCGCGGCGGTCAATAGTAAACTTGTCATTAGCTGTCAAATTTACTATTGTCCGCCACCGCAGACCGCGCCAGTGTTGCAGGCCTTAAGAGTGAGGGTCCCGCGGCTCGCTCTAGAGTCTGGCCAGGCAAACATAACCCTGAGATTTATGTGGCAACTGTTTATAGGGTAACAGTAATATACTTAATTGTCTAATGTGTCAAACGTCTTAAATAAGTATGATGTCCTAATGTTGATACTTGATATATGGTAACTAAGAAAGGAAACTGTTCCATGATAAATTTTGCGTTTTGATTTTTAAGATAATTGAAAGGTGGGTACTTCTAATATTATTCACATCAAAGAATGTCATAAAAATTTGAATTATTATGTTACGTCAGAATTGAAATTTACGATTATGTATTAAAGGAAATATACAATTTCATAAATCTTTACTTCCTTCTACTTGATCCGGTGCATAACAAGTGGTGTTTTTATGCCACTCTTTTCTAGGCTAATCTTTTATTAGCCAAACTATAATCGTAGAAACCTTGAGACCTATGACAATATTATGAATTGTATCTTTTGTGCTCTATGAAACACGATTATTTTTTTTTTGTTGCTAATATGCTCATGCGTGGAGACGTAGGCGTTACAACGAAAATAACTCCGAGGGTTGAATAATAAAGGGCCTCGCGAAGGTCCACCGTAAGAGTTATTAATTTGGCAAACATTTGTACAGGCGAGAATCACGGCCTTTCTCCAGCACGGCTATCAACCGGCCCGACCTAATGCGCGGCGAGATATACTATCCGTCTCTTTCTAATTGGAACGCTTAGAAAGAGAGGGATAGTCTGTTTCGCCGCGACACAGCTCGTGGGCCGGGCCGTGATAACCGTGCTGAAATGTGTAGTTTTGGCCATAGCCGACCCGTCTGTCATCTAATTTTAGTCCGGGCTTGAGTGAGGGTTAGGAAGTCACCATTCGGCTACCTTATCGGAGCGGAGGGGTAAATGCGTCACATTTTTAACAAGCGTAAGGCAGTAAAAAACACTTAGTTTTGTCTAACTTATAAACAATACGTCAGGCAATCGACAAGGAGGTATAAACGGCGTTATTTGCAACAGTATTTTTAACCCCCAACGCAAAAAGAGGGGTGTTATAAGTTTAACGTGTCTGTCTGTGCATCTGTGTATCTATCTGCGATAGCGTAGCTCCCTAACCGATGGACCGATTTGAATGTGGTTTTTTTTGTGTCATAGATAATTTTATCCCAGGATTTCTTAGCTATGTTTCATGAAATCCAGTTTAGCCGTTTTTAAGATATTGTACTTTGAAATGAAAATGTCGGGGGTTTTCAACTTTTCTAAGTTGTAGTTATTTAACGAGCGCTAGGCAATAAAAAAAACATTTAGATTTGTCTAACTTATAAACAAACCGTCGGGCAATCAACTAGGAGGTATAAGTGGCGTTATTGGCAACAGTATTTTTTGTCATAAGTTTTACAGATGAGTCACGACCAGCGAACGAAAATAAAACATAGATTGCGAGCTCCTTACAGATTTCTACCCAAACACGTACCTATAATCGTATATGCGCATGTTCGAACTAAACTGCTGCCTGGCACCGTTTTGAGACCCCGCCCCCATCCCGGATAATGGCAATGACACCCATTTGGTGTGGCCATTTAGCGGCGCTACTTCCATGGTTTTTCCGCTTGCTGATTTTTACTCACATGGCAGTAGCAACACAATAATATTAGTACCTACAGTATTGGGTGTACTTTGTCTAAATTGATTAGTATTGGAGAACCCACTAAGTACATACAAAATTAAAAAGCTACAAACTTCGTTTAACTAACATTAGTATAGAAACAAAGGGTTTGGTCCTGATCGGATTTCTCGACGCCTTGGTGGCCAATTATATAATGCATTATACAAACCTACAAACCTTGCATAGCCGTTGCATATAATGACATAATATATGTATCTTTACTAAGTCATAAGCATAATTGTAATAAAATAATAGTTGTTTTATAATAGGTATAACATCATTAATCAAACTCATCATAACTTCATGATCTAATAAATGGAAAAGAAAATGTCTGTCTCTCTCTCTCTCAGAAATTCTATTAAAATGCCAAAAAAACCGACCACAAACTTTAGTTTAATTATTCAGTCAGGTCAGCGCCATTTACAATCAAGTAGGTATTTCAATAAAGCCAAGTGATATTTGTTTTCGTTTTAATCACCGTTCAAACTCAAGAGTCTTGGCGGGAATAACAAGAAAACAACAAAGAGCATCTTATTAGTGTTAGTTCGTAGAACTATGTATTATATAATCTGTGGTATTAGTCCGATCAACAAAGAAATAATAATCATATCAGCCGACAGACATGCACTGGCTAGACATAGGCCTCCCCCAAAGAGAATGCATACCTTTGGAGTTGCAATAATACTTTTTCTACTAAAAATTATAGATAAATCGATATTTTTGACTTTTCAGGCAGCAAGTTTGCTACCTGCTCACACAATTTCTTCAAGAGTGCAGGTATTTTCTTTTTAGGTCATTTTAAAAGGAACGTAGATATACACTTTTTTCTTCACAAAAACGAAAAAAATCTTAATACGTAATAACTAATAGTCATTATCTTTCGTCTTTTAATTTCAGTTTGTAACTTCAGTGTCAGTTCATAAATGTAACACCTTTTGTTTATGGTTTGTTTTGTTTTTATCTTGCTTGCATTCCCCATCCGAACCAAACCGAATCAGAACTGTTTAGATGACCACGTGGTGGTGTGTATCGATTTCGATATACACATTATACCAAGAATTGATAAAGCAACAAAATTGGTAATTATTTATTTTCATTTTAGTTTTTAATTTGTAATATGAGGTCGAAAACTTAATATTTATTTCGAAATATTTGTTTGTGAAGTACCATTGACAGTGCTGTTATGAAAATTTTAGGAAACATAACAACACGCAAAATTGTGTGTTTTTGGGCCATAGAGCATATATAGTTTACGAGGACTTATTATTTGTATCATTGTATTTGAGTGAGAGTCTATGGCAGATAACAATACCAAAGTAGAATAAGGTTTTTAGGGTAAAAACTTCAATAAATAGCATCCTGGGTTCTTGGAGTATTTTAAGTATCGCGATTCAAACGGAAAGTTAATAAGCAAGCTGCTCCGCTTGCACGTAAATAATCCGAGATCACCCCGCCTTTCAAACTAAAAAGGAAGGAAGTAAGAGTTCCTTAGCCCATGTAATCTTAGTGCCATTTTCTGAATAGCGAGACATCAATACGAACGGCTTAAATACTTATTCTTATAATAATACGTTGCCAGTATTTACTCGATTCAACATTCAATAATGAAAATGGTGTTCATTAAGTGTAATTAAACAAAATTTTAATATGGTC
Source organism: Epinotia demarniana (assembly GCA_945867215.1). Classification (NCBI taxonomy): domain Eukaryota; kingdom Metazoa; phylum Arthropoda; class Insecta; order Lepidoptera; family Tortricidae; genus Epinotia; species Epinotia demarniana. The sequence goes on from OX244262.1 coordinate 7,269,963, forward strand.
ATGCTATTATAGGGTTAGAATACTTGTTTAATAATACTGTACAGTAGGTATAGTTGCAGTGTTTAACACGTTCACTACGGCATCGGGTCGAATATATCCGATGAGGAACTTTCCTCCGGTGCGGGGAGAAATTGCTGTTCCTACCGTTGGTGCGGGACAGATATCTCAGAATTTTGCAGGAGTAAAAAAAGGACAGTTAGTGTTTTATCAATGTTTATTCGAATATAGGCGGTTTACATAATAAAAACGCATCGGATCTTTTCGACCCCATGACGTCCAGAGAGAAACTGTTTTCATCTAGTACGGTTACCGGGTCATAAGGACCCGATGCCCGGTGACCCGATAGCCATACTGGATGAAAGTCTAGTTTAGTTAGTGACGTCCAACCACCTACACACGGTGGTTGTTAATACGAGATAAGGTGAATTATCGATCATGAAGCGGTCGCGGAAAATGTTATTTATGTGTGACAAAAATGAAAATGAACATGAAACTGTGAAAAAAAAGAGGTTATACGTGCCAGAAATACTATAATTGGTAAGCGAAATATTGCGAAAAATAATATTTACACTAGCCCATCGACTGGCCAGACACTCCAAATACTACAATATGCAGACTCTCCCACTCCATCAACCAGTAACCCTGTCAAACGACGTGTGCAAATATTAAAAAATAAAATTATTAAACCCGCAGTCACTGCTACTGTAATAAAACACTTTGTCGTGAATGTTATAATGTATCACATAAATTCTACAAGTTATCATAAAGTAATTCAAAATGTTATGTATCTGGTTAGTCTTAGTTAGCCTATTAAAATTACTATCGATATCGATATTTTATTTCTAACACTAAAAAAATATCGACAATGTTTGCGGATATCGGGTCTAAAAGATCCGACAGATTGTTCTTTGTTTTGCAATCAAACCATTAAGTGAATCTACCTGCGTTTTGAAGTATGGTTAGGTTGTCTATGTAAGAATATGTTGATATAAATAGATTTGCATGAATGGCTATAACTACGTAGATAATCACAATTAAACAAGAGTATACCCAACGGATAGAGAAAAGAGAAAGATCGGGTAGAGAAGAGATCGATTTTGAACACCATCAGCACTAGAAGGGGGAAAATGATTGGTCATTTGATACGGCACGACAACTTCTTTAAAACCATAATGGAAGGAAAGATAGAAGGAAGGAGGGGCAGGGGATCCGTCGGATCTAAAAGACCCCATGTCGTACCCAGGTTAAGTCATTAAAATTCTTTGCCGTAGTGAACGTGTTAATAGAAAAGAGTCTCTAGGGTTTAAAAGTTACGGTTGCAATTGCTGTGATGTATTTCAATAGCTTGATATAAAATGAGTTAGCTGAGCGTACATGACAAAGATAAGTGTCCGAACAGTGATACTTGTTATGTATTGTTATGCACGGCAGGATTGGTTAAGTTACAATCCTGGTTATTACTGGTTAAGTTAAATGCGCTACAAATACAAGAAATATTTGCGAATTTAAACGACGTCATCCGTCGGGCCCTAGCAGTGCGGGAACGCCGGCTATTTTAGAACCAACCGGCCTTTCTCGTGATGATGGAAAGACCCGACGGCATGACCCTCTTGCCATGGAAGATGGGACAGCCGCTGGTTTGGGACGCGACATGTTCCGATACTGTAGCGCTGTCTCATCTCCACGGCACCGCCGTAAAGGCAGGCTCTGCGGCAAATTCGGCGGAACTCCTCAAGCGGCGCAAGTACACAATCATCAGTAGTGGCTACTTTTTTGCGCCGTTTGGGGGGAAGGCGCCCATGAATTATTTAAGGCGTGCTCCAAACGCCTGGTTCATATCTGGCACAGCGGATCAGCATTGCCATACAACGTGCCAATGCTGCGAGCCTTCTGGGCACGCTGCCCTCAGAAGGTGATTAGGGCCAAATTTTTTACTTATAGTTATTTTAGTCCCAGTTTATAATTTAATGTTTAGTATTGTATTTTACTTTAAGGTATATTATGTTTTTCTTGTTTTTACAACTTTTTTCTATAATTAAGGTACAGCTTCCCCGTTGCTATATTGAAAGAAATATTTGAGTAGGTAAATCAGTCAAATAATATCATGTTATTTATAGAGAAATCATGTAATCAAGTAATAAGTGTATGACACGTTTGACACCGTTGATGCGTTATGTATAACCACATACTTACGTTGAACCATTATAGAGGCGCGCACACACAGCCGTTTAGTGACATTTAAAGACCGTTTTAACAGTTTGTAACTCGGTAACAAGGTAAAGGGTGCGCGAACGATACTAAAGCCAACTTTATGCCGGTGTTTATCTACATAGCCGGGAAGTCGAATGTGTTTTTACAGTTTTAAACGTTGCAATGTTTGTTTGCGCTCTTTGTGATTTTTGGGATGCGAAACGTTATTTCAAGTAGGTATAAGAGGTATCTTTCATGTTATTTTACAATTAGTATGGAAATGTTTTTATGATGACAACGCACTGCTTTCGCATTGCGGCAATTTTTCTTTAGTGTTCGTACAAAAATGGTCCAACGGAGTAACTAAATACATTTTTATTAAATTGTCATTTTACAATTCACTGGCGAATTCTAGTATTAATTAGGCAATTTAAAAAACGAGATTGCTGTGCTTGGAAGATTTTGTAGTACTTAGTTGAGAACATATATCTACTGGTCGATTGCGTAACGAGCGATTCTTTGCAGTGAATGTGTTAATATTGCTTGCCAGAGAGAGAAAATGCTCGCTATTAGTGACGTCACAAAATAATGCGTAAATGACAATCGTTTTATATGAAGGTGCTTTTTGCGGAAAAGAGAAGCAACATAGGTTATCATTTATCAACATCTTAAAACTTTGGACACGTATAACTTTGTGATTATTTAACCTCTTGCTTTGTTTTTTTCTCCATTTGACTACAGTTTTGATCCTTTTTCGAGAAAATACAACATTATTGATTATTTTATATTATAGTGTATATTCCCTATTGCGTTGGCAATGTCTACAGAAAAGACGCCAACCCAAATCTAACAATGACCCAAATAGTAAGCATACTACTAACTAGCATTTTTCCAAATACAACATAATATATGCTTGAAACGAGCATGCTTTTGTGCCACTAAAGAATATGTGTAACAGTCCCTTTACAACCATTTGAAAACTTACGTAATTACCCCTCTGATAGGCTGGACTACGAATACTGCGATGCCAGTCTCCTACCAGGTGAACAGGTATTCAATGCTGAAAAACGAACGAAATGATGGACACTAATGATATATTCTATTGCAGTCTTTGTTTTTAATAATTATCAACTTACAAATATGATGAAAAACTCCCGACATTTTCATTTCATAGTTCAATATCTCAAAACCGTCTGAACCAATTTTATTGAAACATAGTTAAGAACCGTCTCGATCACGTGAAAAACTACATTCAAATCGGGCCATTCGTGACGTGTTTGTCTGTGGCGTCTTATAGCACGGTGTCTTTTCAGTCGGTTTTTAAAACATATTCAAATATAAAAGCTATGCTATCTATGTTCTGGGGATATTGGGTTCTATCAATAGCTCGTAGGCAGTCACCATACACTCCGCCTCGTGATTTCGGCCCGTTTAGACAGTTCCAGGCTGCACGGTGTCCGGCTTAATCAAGGTCACGTTGTACAAGATCCCCTTCGACCTTTCTCGGCGGTCCACCGGGGTCACCCGTGGGAATGCGCCTAATGACGACAATTAAATCGCGGCTCAGGGTAACTGCTGAACTTTTAGAACTAGAGTTAGGACAACTTGACTAATGTAACAAAGGACATGATACAATGATAGATGTGTTCTTTAACTTTAAAGTAGCACTCTTAGGTCGCACATGGCGACTTTTTGCAGCGATTCAATAGCGATGTTTGACGAGTTTAGGGAGGGTATAAGACCAGCGACAGCATCGCGAATCGCGTGAATCGCGGCCTTTTTGCGACTGCATCGCTACCTACATGTCCCCGTGTACGACCTCCCTAAGACATCTTGTCCCTGGAACAATTGCCAGCCGTTATTGTCCTCTACCAATTTCTGTGCTTTCTGATATGACACGACTTTAACTTTCTCCATTATTTGTTCGATTCAGTCTCTCCTTTGCCTTCCCCTGCCTCTCGTTCCTTCAATCTTTCCCTTCTATAATAGTCTTAAGATGATGATGATGTCCTACCCCTCTTATCTTTTTTCTTCTGACAATATAGTTTAGATGTCATTTAGATGTCATCATAAACTAAAGAGCCGGGTTCTTGTCGATGGAGTAATCGCCACTAATTACTCCATAATAGGGAATATTAATTTGGTGGTTTCCCCATTTGCCTTCCACGTCGCAGTGTAATGGCCGGTTATATACGCCCACTCCTATTTAGATGTACCTAGCGTAAATAGGAAATGTATTCCGCTGCTGATAGTCCGGATATTGGACAGAAAGCGATGTAACCCCACTTTTTAGACATAATAACTAAAGCACACTGAATCTTCTTATTTAAATGTTGAAACAGACCTTGAAACTTGAACATACCTCAGGATTTTGAATTCCTTCCTTCCCCTACCTCAATAAATTCAAAGAAATCGCTGTAATATATCCCGAGACTGTAAATACGTGTGGTAGATACCGGAATGTGTGAGTAAATTCACGCTTAAGGGGCAGGATTTGAGTAAAATAAAATAAGCGTAGTTCGTAGATGTACTGTCCTGCTTATTTTACTGAAACATTTATTTATTTATTGACAAATACATTTACGTGACATTACAGTAATAACCAATGCGTCACGAAACCAAAACAACAAATAATACTACCCTTACCACGCTACCTTTTCACGCTTAAACCGCTGACCGATGAGATAAAATTTCGTATGGAGATAGGTAGGTAAAATCTCGGGAAAGGACAAAAGTTTTGAAAGGTGGTTGAAAGGGGGGGGAGGGGGGGGGGGGGTGAAGTATGGAGCTGCTATATAAGCGAGTTCCACGTGGACGGAGCCGTGGGCAGAAGCTAGTAGGAGCTATATACCGTAAAAATATTAGTGCTTTTATATGCATTCTAAACTAACATGTATTCAATTTGTAACTTTTCGAACGTGCGTCGAGGCGGTTCTCAGCTGATGTGTTTGTGTTCTATGTAGTTATTGAAGCTGAAATGTTTAAATGCTCTTTCGAAAAGTTATCAAATCACCTTGCTGCACGTGAATTTTAGGGTATCTAATAGACATCCGCTGATAAACTAAAACTCATAAACAATTCTTGTTCCATAACAAAGATTGAAAAAATGAAGTACAATCAAACAAATTCATTACGTGAGCGTCAAAAGCCTATTACAATAAGTACTCTCAAGGGTTTGGGGTGAATTCTGTAATTGACATTTATTAAGTAGTATTTCCCCTAAGCAATATCATGAGGGACTTGAAGCATTTAGTGGTAACAGTAAAATAAACATTAAGTGTGTTAAAAAACCGATTTTGATTTTGATTTTTTTTAACACCTAACTGGGTCATACCAAGTAGGTTGGCGTCTCTTAAGGGCTTTAAAGCCAAATTTTTGGTTGGACTCTTAATTCGCATAAACGGCGTCTCCTTTTATATAAGTTCCTTAAGGGGCTCCTAGCTCCCAATGACCTTCGAACTGCAACTGTCTGTTTTTCCGTGTTTTTTTGGCTTTAACAACAGCGAGGCTTACCGAAATAGTATTTCATATTTACTTCACAACGACTACAAAATACTAGTTTTTAAACGTAACTTTTGTGAAAATTAGTCAAAAATAAAAACCTCTGGCAGTTGTTAGAGTCGTTAATAAGAAACAGTTAATATATGTCAATTTCATACATAAAAGTGCATAAACAACATGTAGATAAAAGATTGAAGAACCATGTTTGTGCCATGAATATATCTATTGTTTTGACGAGTTTTGAGTTGTTATTCCTCACAACTCAAAACTCGTCAAAATTAGTCCAAAAGCGCGTGGAGCCCCATGACCCATATTTGAGCCAAGAATCGAATATTTCATAAATAACTTCAGGAAAGACGAATTTTGTTTCAGCAAATCTGTATGTTTGGATCTGCAAAATATGACTCTCCAGAAATCTGATGTAAAAAGAGAAATTGTCACGGGAAAGAAAATGTACTTATTAATATAAACCTACCTTTTATAAATTATCTTTGCAATTATTACTCATAAAGTACATCTAAATGTCTATTAATTTAGACCAGTTTGACACGACTGACTTCCCACGAGGCGGCTTGACCCTTATAAAACCAACCTGCCCAATATTGACTCAACCATAATCTTATAAGTAAGTATGTCATCTTATCGCATGACATCACGTCAGTATAACTTAAGTTGCTACTTGATCAGCAAAAACACACAAAAGTACGAACAGAAACTATCTCGAGTGAATACCGTCTGCGTCCAACCGAACGGCGGAAAAACAAGGGAAAGATTTATTATACATTCTCGCGACATTCCTCGTGGCGTCTCCATTTAGTAGCATAACGTGTAAGAACGATGTATGTAGCCTTACTGGGTTACATATAGTTTTTACTACTTGACTGAGGTACATATAGTTTTTAATATGAATTCTTGAAGTCTTCGGCCCTATCTCAAAGCAAAGGCCGATCGATGGAGAGGCTCGTCGTCCAGAGATATGTAATGGGGCCGATCGTCAACAGCCAACCAGGACGGGCACATTATAAAAGACCACGGAGACCATCATATAGTCCAGGGCTGTTATTTGCTACGCACTAATGCGGTTCACCCCGCTGGTCACCCGTCACGAAACAAGACCTCTATCTACGCTTAGTTACTACGCATAATGGTGTCAAGATGTATTTATGGAGGAGCATTGAGGTGAGCTTAAACCAAGTTGCAGAATAGGGGGGCAGTGCTCCCGCAATGCCTCAAACCGTCTGAAGTGGCGCGTCATACATAGGTGAAGCGGCGACCATTGGCAAAAAGTGTGTGCAAATGAGAAGACATAGTCGTTTCTAAGTTTTATTAACCTTTTAGAAGCGAACAAAGTTTTAGCCTGGGAAAATGTTTTCGTATGTCCAGCTGTCCAGATTTCCGGCTGTTCTCCTCTACAGATCGCATTTCTCAACCTATTCACGACAATTGTATCGAACTTTCTTGTTAATTCAGTGGTTCACTACATTCGCTAGTTCTTGATTTTAAAGAGCAACTAGTATTTTAGTATTATGTATTTATTAAATGAATACCTATATTAATAAATTAATATGCTTATTAGGAATTCCAACAAGAATCTTCTTACACTTATCTAATATTAAAGGCCTATACCTAAAAATAATGGAAACTAAATAGTTACCTATTTTGCAGCTTTTATTCAATGTTGCAGTTTCCTGCTGAACCTGCAATCAATACAAAAACTAATTTCATAATTAGTGATTTCATTTCACATTTGAAGACTGACAGACTTAGGTTTACTCTCTCTACGATTAAATAGCTAAATGATGCCATATGTCTCGTACTGTTTTACCTACCCATACAAATTTTGACCGAAAGGGAAGGATTTTCAGCCAATTTTAGTTTTTTTTTCTTGCTGAGCACAACTTTCTCGGCCTGCTGCCATTAATTTTATCATGTTCTAATTGGACGTCGGTGTATTGGGAGTGGGCTTACGGATTATTATACGACATGTAGTTGTGTGCGTGACCTCGACTCTAGTACCTACCTATACCTGCACAAAACTTACATTTGTATTGATAGAATAGCTGTCAAATCAAAGAAAATTTGCAGGCACACGAATCACACGATTGAGCTCGGGTTTCCTGACCGTCCTTGACCGACGAAACGCTGACTCATTCCTACTTACCCCGAAGCCACACGACCCTACTGTGAATCTGCTTGACGTTTTCGCAAAGTTTCTCTTTTGATTGTTTGCCAGGGTTTGTGATATTTTTTTTGGGCTCTGGAAGTGGCATTGCGTGAATTGATCCGTACCATTACGAGTACGTAACAAAAGCTTGTACCGAAATATTTGGATTCTTTGGCTGCTATTGACTGTATGAGGCTGACTGTACATAAGTACATAAATAAATAAATATTTATGAATTTGGTGCTGGCTGGTTAGATAAAAATAAAAAAAGTTCAAATGGCCGCATTCGAATGTTTCGCCTTCAATTGTTTTGAAACAGCGAATGACTTGATGTATTGTCTGTAATTATAACGAGAACGGATCAAGATGTATGATAATTTTATGAAAATAAATAAGATTTTATGAAGTTCTCGTGTTTCCCTTTCTTCACTCCACATAAATATGTAGCATTCACTCAAGATAAATCGATGATCAAGATTACAGGAGATCCAAATACCAAATGTTCTTTATAAAATAGGTACTAGCTTCCCGCGCAGCTTCGCCCGCTTATGGCAAAGAAAGAGTTAACCCGTTTTATTTAGTTAATCTTAACTTTTATAAATAATGTAATGAATGGTTGAATTGCACAGAACATAATCAATGATAAATGTACCTTTATCATTGATTGGGGTACAAAAGTGCCCAAATAGAAAATGTACCCATGTCATCATCGTGTAAATCATGTCTTATGTTTTGGCTTATGTACCTACTCTGTAAGTGTAAAAAACGAAAGAACGCCAGCAAGACCCGCAAAATAAAATACAGCCAATAATTATCCAAAAAGTCCATTCTACACGCAAGTGAAAGAATTTTTACAATCAGATAAGCGGTTGCAGAGATTTCTCAAAACATACAAACTTAACTCTTTGTAATATTAGCATCGATTTGAAGATTTATACATTTTGCCTAGCTTTTGTCAAAATAGAGAGCTCGAAAAGTCCTTGAAAGTAAACGAACAATTCTAAAATTTGGAGGAGGAAGACGGCTAAGGTCGAAGCAAGTTATTAAACTTCTTGATTCAATTAAAAATAAACCGAAGTTCTGTACATTTTTTTGGTATTTATACCTACAATCTAACATAGGATGATCTGTTTTGCTACCTCGTAGAAACAAGACTTAATTTCATGTACCTACATCGATGTATCCCTTGAACACAATTATACGATATCACATACTGATAAAAGTTATCCTCTTATTAAGTAGTTAACCCAGTTAACTTAGAAGTTCTCGCCACAAATAATGCAATTTCACAAGAAGTTTCTCTGTTAACAGATCCCCTGTTTAGGTATGCCGAACAAGCCTAAACGTGGCCATCCCTTTCTATCACATGCAACGCACTGAGATGGAACGCGTGCGTGCTGTGGCCGCGCTAATATACCCCCTGGGAAATAATGTACCCCTACCCCTAGTACTTGTAGCGGTACGACCAAATCTCGAAGTGAGTCGCCCATGGCAGTGTTGCGAAATAAAAATAAATATAACTTATAATTATTTGCACTCGGAAAGTTCACGGTATAATGATATTATGTATACTCGTAGGTACTAGAGTGAAATAATTTTTCAAATCAGTGTTTAGTTTTAGACATACATACAAAACGAAGTCACAAATTCGCCTCACATATTTACTTCTTTATTATATCTTAGTTTCTGCGACTCCGTCCGCGTGGAACAACTTGTTTATGTCGTAGGGCCATAGAAACATTCACCCCCCATTTCACCCCTTTGGGGATGATTACCAAGATAAAACTATCCTTTCCCAGGACTCAAACTATCTTATACCAAATTAATTCAAATCGGTTCAGTGGTTTTAGCGTGAAGAGGTAACAGACAGACAGACACACTTTCACATTTATAATTTATTAGTATGGATACAATTATCCTATTAAAACAGTTAGAAGAATAGATTCGTGAATAAAGTTAGGTACCTACACTACGTACAACTTATCTCCCAGTAAAATGTGCAGTATACAACTACCTATAGCTAGCTTAAATACACATGTAAAAACGAAGTAAGCTGCGGCGCTGCAGTGAAACTTTCCCGCGTCCAACTTTCTTATTAAAAAATTCGGTATGAGAACTTTTCTTAGTTAATGGATTTTTAACCGAGTCCGTAAGTAATTAGGTTTCAAGAGGACGCCTTGTGCATTTCGTTGGCTGAGTTAGTGTGGGCAGTTAACGGGAATGGTCTAGGCGATAACAAATTGCCTTTATGGTTTTCGGGGATTATCTAATGTAAAGCGGTGCACGGTTTAAAAATAAGTATAATGGTGGGAAAACGTTTAAATTTCCGCATTTGCTGCACTGCAGCTGTAGGCTTTGTTTTGAGGTAATTCGTATTAAAAACTACAGAGTGTATTAGCATCGTTATATACAGTATCAGAGAGACGTCTGTCTGTGTGAGCTGTAAAAATTGCGAGCCTCTTTTTATTTTATTTTTTTCATTTGTCAAATCTATATCGACCAAAAATTCAATTAATTATTGGACCTGCACAAAAAAATTCACTACAATCAGTTGAGAAATGCGACCTGTAGAGAACATCATGAAAACCGGACTTACGAAATAATTTTGTGGCCAAGCTAAAACGGAAAACTTCGTTCCCCTCGCTCGCTCTTTCAATAAACTTATGACGTTTTTTTGCGTTTAGTACAAACGCCAACACAGTGACCTGACCATCCTGTATTTATATGGAACCCTATTAGAATGCATATAAAGTGCACGGATGTGTTAGCTCTTGTACCATCACACATTTGAGATGGTTCTCTATTGTATGGGCAAAAATCATTTCCCAAAGTGTCACTTCCCAAAAAATGTTTCCCAAATGATCATTTGGCAAAAAAACACTAGTCAAATTATTGTTTCGCATTATATCACTTGGCAATATCTCCTATGGCATAATATTACTTCGCAAATTATTGTTTGGCAAAGTTTGACATGGTCAAGTTTCATTTGGTCAAAAGTATTTTTTAGCATAACATTCTTTTTCCAAATTATTGCATGGCATATGATTTAGATCCTAATTGTGTAGTGCATACGAAATCTATTTGAGTGAGATTACATAATTTTGCTAAGCGGGTAGTTTGTAAAAAACAAAAGTAAATAATTTACAGGTAAGTTTATGTTCTTTTGTACTATAGGTACTTAGGTAACAATATATTATAATCCAAATAAGCAGCATGCATGCAAGCAAGCCGTCGGTTTCGCCCTTTTCATCGAGAGTCTCCAGCGAATCGACGCCACCCCGCTGCGCGGGGTGTCTATTTCTGGTCTGAGGGACACAAGTGAACCCTAACCTAACCGACCAAAAACAGAGTTCGCTTATGACAAGCCATTTTTTCCACCCTGGTACCTAATGTGCGAAATGAAAATTTGAACAAATGTTTTGTTTGGAAAACAATATTAGCCCGAACAAAGTGTTTGCTTAATAAACTTTTGTCTTAATAACATTTGACAAAGCAAAATTATGCCAAATGATATTTTGACCAAATGAACAAAATGCGAAACAAAAATGTGCTATTTGTTCCTTTGGGAAATGAAACTACTGCCATAAGTTTTGTGGGAAGTGAAATTTGGCGAAAAATATTTTGCCGAAACAGCAGGATACCATTTGAGATATTACCTACATTTTTTTTAATGAATCTACTAGAAGTATAGTGAAGAGGTATACACTTCTGTCGTCAAAGTATTTGATCCCAAACTGACTTTATGAACTATGACATTATATTTTGAATTTATCATATAACACTTCAGTAATATTTTACACAATTTCGAGAAAATCGTTTATTTACAAACTATTTAGAAAAAACTCTACTGAAATTCACTTTGAATTCGTTCAAATGACGTTCCATTACTTTCAACATTGCATACGGTCAATTCAGAAACAAAAATATACGTTTGAACCGCAGCGTATGTGCAATAGAAAACTCACACGATCTTAACCAGAACCAAACACCTTGAAAGTTTAAGCCGGAGCACCTTAGTACTAAGTATGCAAAGTGAATATTTAAAAGGGAGCTCTGCGCCGCGCGAGCGAAGCTACAATATCAGCTAAACCACTTGATAGCGAAGTAAGAATTATGCCATTACTAGCTTTCACCCACGACTTCGTCCGCATACGAGCTCGGGAGTTATCTAAATAAATTGACCAACGTACTATATGCTTCCCAGCTCAAATAATCTCCATAGTGTACCTATACCAAAGCCATTTGAATTGGTACGGCGGTTTAAGCGTAAAAAGGCAAAACAGATACAGGCAGAGTAAGTTTCGCATTCGATTGGCGAAGTCACCTATAATTAGTGTGTCAACAAATATCCATCATCAAAGAAAATCCATCAACCAATTACAAAAAAGTGTCTGAGATACTAAGTATATAGAAAGTAAATAAAAATGACTGTTACGTCAAACGCATCGCTATTCCCACATAACTAAATTATCGCCTATCGCCTAATCAAATTCATAGATGCCTCTTTATGCAAACTACAGCTAATCACAGTTTTGAAGCCCAAATTCGGAGTATCTATCGATGCATTTCCGAGCAGCGTCAAAAATAATATAACTTTCATCCTAGCCTTTTTCCGTAGCGGAAGTTATTAAGAAAACTTTATTTCTGGAACCGTCATCAAATGCTGGATATCATTAACATACTTACAAGCTTGACAATCCTTCAAAATACTGCTGGATTCAACGGTATCTAAATTCATTTATACATTTTTATTTCGCCCTTAGGCGACTTGGCGGTGGGTTTTCCCCTAGCGTGTATATGATAATGTGTTAAAAGCAACCGAATGAGCATTGCCTCATAATATATAATTCATATGTAAAAAGTTTTTTGGCCGCCACCGTAAGTAGCCGAGCGGTAACGCATGCGACTCTCAAACATGAGGTTGCAGGTTCGAACCCCGGCTTGTACCGCGGGGTTTTTTCAAAACTTATGTACGGAATATCATTTGCTATTTAACAGTGGCTTTTTTATAAAGGAAAACATCCTGAGAAAATCAGTCTAATCCCAATAAGGTTTATATTTTCTTGGGATTTGGTGTCTTTTTTTAAGTTGTCAGTGGGGACTAACCGGTGTGTGGGACTCCCGGACGCCCAGCTGACGGTCCAGGCTACCAACTAAACCCCCGACAATTGTCCAACCATGTCGCTGTCAATGAGGGCCAAAGGTTCACTTGACGCAGTCTACTTTGACCCTCGCGATTGGCCCGTTTGCGCGGGCACGGCCAGGGAGAGCGCCCTGGGACAATTTCGGGGCGCTATAGTCCTGTAAGCTTATTGCACGGCTAGGGTCCTCTGACTCTGCCAGCCAGAGCGGGGGAGCAAATTCGCATACCGACGGCGTACGCACCCCCGCTCTCCGTCTGCGGATATTAGCAGCAGAAGGTTTGTTGCCTCGCTGAGGCCATAGCTTCCCAGGACCACTCACTGTCAAGCATTGTCGATACAATGGTCGGCAGCGAGAGATCGTTACCTACTATACAGACCAAATTATGCCGCTGTGGCCCTCACGCCAAGCATACCGCCATGGCAGCGGGGGCTTTCCTCACGACCGACGACTCGGTGCAGACACTCCCCGAGGCAACCATGCCCTGTGAGTACCTGCACCAGTTGAAAGTTTAGTTCGCCGCGTTTTCAGTCGACCCACCTCTCAAAGTGGGGCGAGATTGCCCCTATTTTTGTTTGCCGGCCGTGCTCATTTCCCTCCAACTCGGGAGAAGGGCAGTCATTGCTGCGTCCCAAAGGCCTTCGCTCTCCTTTTTGTTAGGATGCTCTCTCCTGGTCCTCAGCTCCGCAGGGGATTGACCTCGGCCAGACCTCCGCTTGTAATTCCCGGGGCGGATCTCCTGCCATTAATTCATACTTGCCTCTAACCGGGCAGATAAAGACTTCAAAGCCTTCTGGAAGAACACAAAGAAGCAGGACGTTCGAACGGGTGTCCCTGTGAGCGTGGGTGGGGTGAACGACGCAAAGGGCATTGCCAACCTTTTTAAGAGCTTGTTCACTGTGTGTCCGCTCCGTAACACTACTTTGACGGGGGCGCGCGATGCTGGGACTGTCATGGGGGTGAGTACAGTAAAGTTTGCTGCCAAAGAGGTAAATAGCCAAATTAAAAGCATGCATAGGGGAAAATCGCCAGGACATGACGGCCTCAGCATCGAGCACCTTAAATACGCCGGAGTTCATCTCTCACGCACACTGGCAATGTTTTTTACGTTGTGTATGCGGCACGGATACCTACCCGAGCAGCTGACTAGGACGGTTGTCATACCGCTAGTCAAAAATAAGACGGGAGACCTGTCTGACTCTGCGAATTACAGACCCATCTCCCTGGCGACTGTTATCGCGAAAGTACTGGACGGCTTGATTAATGCACAACTTTGCAAGCATATCAAGTTGAATGACGCACAATTTGGCTTTAGGCCGGGGCTGTCAACGGAAAATGCAATCTTGTGCCTTAAGCAAGCTGTCCGGTACTATAAGGACAGAAACACACCCATTTATGGGTGTTTTCTGGACTTATCAAAAGCGTTTGACCTGGTTGTCTATGATATACTGTGGGACAAATTGGCAAAAACGGGTCTACCAGCGGAGTATGTTGCTTTGCTCAAATATTGGTACGACAACCAGGTCAATCGTGTGAGATGGGCGGGTGAAGAGTCGGACGAGTATAGGCTCCAGTGTGGGGTTAGACAGGGGGGGCTATCATCGCCTATCCTGTTTAACCTATATGTAAATGAGTTAATTGATGGGCTCAGCAGCACGCGTGTGGGTTGCCATCTAGGTGATGTAAGCTTCAACAATATAAGCTACGCGGACGACATGGTGCTGCTGGGGCCATCAACTAACTCAATAAGGCAGCTTTTGAAGATGTGTGAGGGGTACGCTGAACAGCATGGTCTCAGATATAACGCGGTAAAAAGTGAGCTTGTCGTGTTCAAGGCACGCAAGTACAACATTAAAACTGTTCCCGAGATCATGCTGAATGGAGTACCCTTAAAAGTAGTAGATAAGGTGAAATATCTGGGTCATATGCTTACGGCTGACCTGAGCGATGACCTTGACCTAGAGCGAGAGAGAAGAGCGATGGCAGTAAGAGGCAATATGCTTGCCCGCAGATTTGCACGTTGTAGTAACGAAGTCAAATTGACGCTTTTCAAAGCCTACTGTCAGACGTTCTACACGTGCGGTCTGTGGGTGAGCTTTACACAAAAAGCATATAACGCATTGCGCGTTCAGTACAACAACATCCTTAGAATGCTGTTGAGGCTAACGAGGCATTGCAGTGCATCCGGAATGTTCGCGGAGGCGAGAGCGGATGACTTTTTTGCCAGTAGGCGAAAAAGAGTTGGGTCACTGCTTAGGCGGGTGCGCGGCAGCAACAACTGCCTTCTAAGGGTGTTGGCTGAGCGCCTCGACTGTCCGCTCACAAGGTATTGGGTGGAGGTGGTAATTGGCAGGGCCAAGTAGAGAAACTTGCTTGGCACTGCGAAGGGCTATCCTCAACCTCCATATGCTTTTTCTTTTTTTTTTTTTTTTTCATTTTCTAATTATTACTTTTTGTTTTTATTTTATCTTTGTAAGTTGTTTTTGTATGCCTTAGCTTATTATATTCCTAACATAGTTCTTAAGGTCCTCTGTACTAACAAAATATGGATCAATGGTCTGAAATAAACGATTTTTATTTTTATTTTATTTTATTATTAGTGTGACAGCCGCCCAGGAGACTGTGCGGTACCCCCTGCACGCCCTCACGCTTATAATCTTTTGCGGTCGTCATAAAAAAATCTTGTTTTGAGGCGTGAGAGCATCCATCCGCACAGGCTCCCTATACAGCGCCATGCTCCGGACGACTCCAAAGTAAAGAGACTGAGGTCCTGCTTGATTCGGAAGCAGCCTTCCCAGCGCAGCTGTAGCATCTACCAGTTTAGGGGCCAGCTGAGTGAAATATCCCCGAAATTCCACTTAACGTCGAGGGTGAGGCCGAGGTATCTCATGTCGTTCCCTATTGGGATTAGGTGCCTTAACGGACCCCGGGCTCGTTTGAGCGCTAACGGGAAAAACGCTAGGAGGATGATGTAAAAAGCCTTAATTAAACGTGTCGCATTTTGTACAATATAGGCCAGTCAAAATCGACATCAGACCTCGCAAACGCGCATGTATCTACGATTTTTTTATATGTTGTTAGGTTAATTGAGAGTAGTTTACACCCAAGTTTGCAACCCTGAAAAACCCGTGCTACCCCCATGGTGCTCGAAAAACTGGGAAATTTCGGAAAAAAAACTACTCTAAAGAAGGGTTTTTCAAGTATGTTTGCTTCTAATCTAATAACGCTAACTAAATTTGCTATAATTTAAGCTTAACCCTAGCAATCAAGGTCAATCGGTAGCTTTATTAGATTAGAAGCAAGCATAGTTGAAAAACGCTTCTTTAGAGTAGTTTTTTAGAATGACCTGACACAAGTACCGAAATTTCCCAGGTTTTTGAGCACCATGGGGGTAGCACATGGTTTTCAGGGTTGCAAACTTGGGTATTAACCTAATCTCGAGGGACCTAACAACATATAAAAAAATCGTAGTTACATGCGCGTTTGCGAGGTTTGCCTTTTTTGTGTTGATATTGACTGGCCTATTATAACAGAACTATGTAGTTAAAATAATATTAATAAAGTGCCCTCTTGTGTGTAGTTGTACTTGTTACTGTTTGAATATACAATACATATTTAAAGTAATAAATACAAAAGAAAATAACTTCCTCTCCGAGTACGCTTACGCGTGTGAAAAGATTGCGCATTTTACATTAATCGTCATAGTAAAGGTTTGAAACACGTTGCTGATACGCCTCATATTGTGTGTTACGGCGTCACGACTGTTTGTAGATACTACTAACGTGAAACAGTATGAGTTGTGTCGAGCGACAGTCGCGGGTTCGTGAAACGTCCCGTTGTTCGGAACGCACTAATGCACCTCACCCGTTACGCCTACCGAAACTAGACCTCTGATAACGCTTAAGTTACTACAAATAAGAGAGAAAAGAGATAATATTCGTGCGTGAACAGTGAGGTGACGTTAAAACAAGTTACAGCAAAGCGAGGTTTTATTTAAGCCGTACTTTCGAGGCCAACTAGAATGTATAGTCAAACAAATGAAGTTGTGGCCTCCAATAACAACGTCGACCGTGTAAAGCGCAGTGTTGTTGGCGAGATTATGTAGGTAAATAGCCGCTGCACTGTGGTTATCTAAGTTGTGGACGCTGCAGCTGCAAGCGATGATAAAACCGCCAGATGCCCGTTATTCTAATACTTAACGACCCCACTCTTGAATGGGAATAGCTGTTTGCTGCACTGACAGCGGGAGTTTGGATAACGTAATAGTTTATTAGTTAGGGTATTCCATTTTACGGATAAATAAATCGGTTTAAGCAATTGCTGGCGACTGACAATGGACATTGACGGAAAAGTTTAATTTATATTACTTGACATGTAGGTCTCAAAATTATTACTAAAATGAACTTTAGTATACAACTATTTAGTATACAATAACTCCTTAACCTACTTAAAATGCTAACGACACATGAAATGTGTTTTGCCTCTATCATACGAACATAAATGTCAAATTGACAGATACACGCAAACAAATATCACGCTGGTTAAGTCACGTGCGTACTACATAGTTCATTTATTTTATTTAACGCACCAACAAGATACAAAGCCCAACATTTACAAAGACAGAAAAATAATTAAACAAATCCGGCCTGTATCTCAATAACAGGCGTGCAACAGCATTCAAAATTACGGAACAGGGCTCTGCTTCAGTTCTATTAGATTAGATAATAAATTAAAAACTATATGATACTAATTTCAACTCTGACAAGAAGTTAGTTAATTACATAGAACCATTTTATCTCATTCCACATTCATACATATATATGGTGGTTTAATTTAAAGTTTTAAAACAAACACGTTTAAATTGACAAACTAATCATATTTATCACGTACTAACATTATCAAATGTTTATGGATAGAAGATGTAATTACTATGAGTCAAATCCAAAACTCGGTCATAAAAACAGGGAACATAAAAACATTAATGATCACTAAAATAAAAGTTACACTTTTTACAATAATATAAAATATTGAATATATCGATGTCCCATCCATAACGCGAGCCTATTGAACTTACTGTGGGGCTAGTGGCTAGTTTGCTTTGTGTTAGATTGTTTTAATCCAGGCTATAAACTATGTTTGTGCAAAATTTCATCCAAATCGGTTGAGCCGTTGAAGCGTGATTGAGTAAGAAACATCCAAACATCTAAACATCCAAACTTTCGCATTTATAATATTAAGTAGGATTTGCTAAGCAATAGAATGCCAAGAAATATAACGTAGTTACCTACCGTCAGTCGCGCGCAGACCCCTCATACAAGTTAAAGCCACACTTGTGTGTACGACTGTATGCGTATGCGTCATCTTCAAAACAGCGGACACCCTTGGAACAGCTCCCACTTTACGAAATGTAATCAAATGGTAGTAAAGACCTTACGTTAAGGAAACAGACATTTACAGCCCCGGTAACCTGCCTAAATTCTGATCTGTTCATCCACATAAAAGACCCTTTTAAAAGCATTTTGCAATGTGAAATAAACAGGCTGCGAAAATGTTTACGTTGGGATGTCGTCACAAACTTTTCGCCTTATCGCTGTGGGTAAATTTGGTCGGTCCTTTGTTAAACTTGCTTATATCCTGGCAACATTACTTAGTCGCGCTTATGCCGTCCCTAGGCCTTTGAACAATGATTTATTGACTCGTCGGGTCGTGTTTACCCGTACTTTAGAAAGTTTGCCTATAACCGCCAGAAAAATGTTTGCCGGGCATATTAAATTTCTGAAGGAAATCCTGTACAAGACGTGAGCACACTAATTTGTTTGATAATAATTTGATCGTCGGCAATATAATTAACAACTTAGAAAAGTTGAGAAACCCCCGCTATTTTTATTTCAAATTTCAAAACCTGACAAACGGCTGAATCGATTTTGTTTAAACGTAGCTGCTGCGTAAGAAATATCTCGGTCATGTTAGCTTTTAGTCAAAAATCGCATCAATTCGTTCCACTCGTTTAGGAGCTACGATGCCACATACAAGGCACACAGACTTTTACGTCAGTTACAATCAAGTAATTAGTTCACTACTCACCTAGAGCTGCAATACATAGAATGTCTCGGATCGCAGCCCCGCTCTTTCACCCGCAAATATATCTTGATGCCGTAATTTGTATTAACTAAGCGTAGGTAGAGGTTTACTTCCGTTAGGTGTGACGGGTGAGCGCATTTAGAGCCGAGAGCAAGGGCTTCAAATAATGACATGAAATTAAATGATATTTTTGTTGATCATCATACAAACCAAAATGACATACCTATTTAGGTAACTAAAGACGGTTAATGTTTAGACAGTTTTTAGATATTCATGTAGTCAAAGTAGGTCCCTAGAAATCGAAGAGCACTCTCAATATTGGAAATTCATTTACTTCGCAAAGTATGCAACCTCCCTGCAAAATGTGGCGGTACTATTTATATTTCCAACCAGAGTAGCGTCTTCGCCAGATATCCGCTAGTACTCGTGCGATGTATAAAATTTAAATAAATGTATTGCGGTTTTGTTTGAATACTTAATAGGTACGTTTATTTCACAACATTTACAGACTAGTGGTATTTAGAGAACCATGTTTTAAACGTATCTTACAACCCCTTGACAAATTATGTGGCTCATGTTCAGTGTTAAAAAATATACTAATTTAATTTGTCAATTTTATTTAATTCGTCTGCGAAATATCACGGATCTACCACTCGAGTTTACTTTAAACAAATATTTATATGTACATTAAATATACAGATACGAACGCCGGATTGTTCGCTTCACTCACTCTTTCAATTAAAAGCCGTATATTGAAGTACAATGCTAGGAAGGTATTAAAAAGGAATACGAACTGCGGGCACTTATAGTTGTGGGTAAGACTCCGTCATCCGTCAATGTTGCACTCGCATCTTGTCAGAACGTGACGGATGTTTTACCCACAGTGATAAGTGATAAAATAGCAACCATGCTCCCCCGAGGGAAACAATAGAAGACTCACTTTTGCATCCGTGTTTCGTGCGCTCTTTTTCACTTGCGCCGCCGAGATAGTCTATCACACCGTTATATTTGAACGAACGAGCGAAGCGAACGAATTTCTCTGATTTAGCTTCGGTGGAAATTCTGTCTTATGTCCGGTTACTCTCCTCTACAGGTCGTAATTTTCAACCGATTTTCGTAGAATTGAGTGAGCAGCTTCGATAATTATATCGTTTTATTTCAATGATTCGGCTTTTGTTCTTTTTTTATGCAAGCAGACCTGCGAGACCAACAGTTCACAAAGCCCCATTTATTGATTAGATTATCTTCATCAGCGTAGCTAGCATGATCAAGTTTATGTCATAAATAATCTATCTATCTATCTTCAATGGCTCACCGACCCAAAGTGGGTCTTGGCCTCCGACACAAGTTGTCGCCATTTGACCCGATTCTGCGCCATCTCCTTCCAGTTCATGGCTTTAAGGTCATCATCATCATCATATCAGCCGAAAGACGTCCACTGCTGGACATAGGCCTCCCCCAAAGAGTGCCAAAGTGACCGATCCCGCTTATAAGGAAGTGACCGATCCGGCTTTAAGGTCGTGCAGGTCTAATTCGACGACGTCGTTCCAGCGATACCTGGGACGTCCGACGGGTCGTCGCCCTACTGGACATCCCAAATATACCCGTTGGGCACCCCGATCTTCCTCCATCCTTTCAACATGACCCAGCCAGCGGAGACGGTGAGCTTTTGTTTCTCCAATAATATTGGGCGTAGCCACAAGATGCTCAATTTCGAGGTTCTTCCGGACTCTGAAGCTTCCGTCATCTCTCCTCACCGGACCTAAAATTTTTCGGAGAATTTTTCTCTCCGCCACTAGGAGCTTATTTTCTTCTTTAAGTGTTAGCGTCCAAGTCTCACATCCATACATGAGTATTGGCCTTATGAACGTTTTATATATGCGGAGTTTGGTGTTTCTACTCAGGAGCTTGGACGATAACACTTTATGAAGGGCAGCACTGCACCGCAAGGTGCTTTGGATGCGGATGTTTATATCCTCCTCCCGTGTATTAGTGTCGGTAACTGTGCAGCCTAAGTACTTAAATTTGGACACGCCTTTGTAAGTGATATCCCCTACATGAAGGTATTTTCTTTTAACGCGTATGTTTTTGTAGCGTTTCATGTAGAGATATTCGGATTTTTCATGGCTAATACTTAGGCCCACCCTCTTAGCTTCACTCTCCAGGACTGCTGCGGATACTGCAACCTCTTCCTTGGTTTCCCCGAGAAGGGCTAGATCGTCGGCGTATCCTATCACCTTATGCTTTCCGTTCAGTTGCAGCCCGACTTCAAGCGCAAGCACTTTCCTAAGGGCATATTCTAGCACCAAATTAAAAAGCATAGGCGACAGGGCGTCGCCCTGCTTCAGTCCCGTGACTACTGCAAACTTGTCCGTTAGCTCGTTATCAACCTTTACCCTCATTTGACTCTCTTTGGTGGCCACCTCGATCAAGTCTACTAGTTTTTTGGGGATGTTAAAGTTCCTGAGTATTGTATACAGAGCGCAACGGTCAATGCTGTCGGTCAATGCTTTCTTGAAATCACTAATCTCGTATAATCACTAATCTCGTAAAATCTTATCATATTTGCACGTTTCTTTCAATCATTTCACTCATTTAGATTAAGTTAATTTAAATTTAAGTTCTCTTAACTCATGTGTAACCTGAAAAACAGTTGAGCACCTCTCCAATCTGAGTATAATAATAAGATAGTAGATAGATAAAACCTGTTATTTAGTAGTAAGCTGAAAACAAACTATGTTTAGTTTTATTTTTAACGTACAGTTACCACCTGTATGAAAGAGCGTTTCCTCCTAATACAAGTGTTTAACTTAAAAAGGGGAAACGAACACATGTGAAAAACCATTGTTAAAAATAAATAATTTTTAATTTTGAATTTTTGAATTTTTTTGAATTTTTTTGGAATCCACAAACAGAACGTGGATGCTCTGAGCGTATTCCCATCTTTTTGCCATAAGTTGTTTAAGACGGAATATCTGATCTATAGTGCTGCGGTTGCGATGGAACCCGCACTGATAATCACTTAGGATTTGTTCCGCGTACGGTTCCAGTCTTTTCAGCAGCACATAAGATAGGACCTTGTAGGCAGTTGGTAGGAGAGCAATCCCACGATAGTTCGAACATCTCTTTTTACAGCCTTTCTTGTGGACCGGGCAGATAATCCCTGTATTCCATTTTTGAGGCTGTTGCTCAACTTCCCAGATCTTCAGAATCAGTGCGTATAAATGGGACTGAATTACTCCTCCGCCATATTTCCATATTTTTGAGGGTATGCCGTCAATTCCTGGGGCCTTATTATTCTTAAGCCTCATTATGGCCTGTCGAACTTCATCGAATGATAAAGGATCCACCTCGATCCGGTTACCACTACAGTACAGGGAACTGGTTCATTCAGTGGAGGGCAGTTGAGTAGTTGTTGGAAATAGTTCTGCCATGAGTTCTTGATCTCCACATTATCTGTAATCAGGTTGCCATCATCGTCTTCTAGAAATTGAGAAGTAAGTCGATACCCCTTTTTGAAAGTCTTCAGTTCCCGGTGAAATTGACCATATGCTGTCTTTTTGCCCTTTTGATTACTTGTTTTGTTACTATTTTCAGTTCTTTATATTTACTTTCCCATTGTTCATCTTGTTTGGCTAAAATCTTATATTTCCTTTTTTCTGCTATGCTTATTTCACATTCGTCGTTCCACCATCTTCTCCTCTTTTTCCTTTTCCTGCGTCCAAGAATGGTCAGTGCTACGTCTTTTATTACGTCTCTTGTGCTTGACCAGGAGTTTTCTATATGTTTATCCAATGCTAATTCTTCAAATCTGTTATTTAATTCTATTTCAAAGTTAAGTTTAACTGTCTCGTCATTTAATCTGTCTGTGTCTATACGCTCTACGTTATGTCTGCGCTGTATTTGGGCTACACTAACTTTTGACTTCAATTTAATACCAAGCATGTAGTGATCACTGTCACAGTCGGCACCTCTGAAAGATCTTACATCTAAGATGGAATTTTTGCGTCTATCGTCTATCAGGACATGGTCGATCTGATTAACAGTATTTCCGTCCGGGGACTTCCATGTACCTTTGTAGATATCTTTGTGTGAGAACATTGTGCTTTTGATTACCATATCTTTGGATGTAGCAAAACTTATGAGTCTCAGGCCAATTGTCGTTAGTTTGTTCGTGTTTACTATGTTTCCCTATTGACGGTACAAAAATATCTTCGCGTCCCACTTTCGCATTAAAGTCACCTACTACTATTTTTGTATCATAACTTGGCAGCTGATCGTAAACATGTTCTAGGAGTTCATAAAATTCATCCTTATCGTCTTCATCAGCCACTTCGGTTGGAGCGTAGGCATGAATAATTGAAATGTTAAAGAATCGACTTTTAATGCGGAGAACACAGAGTCTGTCTGATACTGCGTCAAAGCGAATTACGTTTTCTACGATGTTATTGGACATCAAAAATCCAGTGCCATTAGTGTGGTGACCAGAATCACTACCGCTATAAAACAATGTAGCGCTATTGTCAACATTGCATTCTCCTTTACCCGGCCACCTTACTTCCTGAAGGGCTGCCACCCCTACACTACCTTTGAATCTCCTTGTTTACCTAGTACAAGGCACTAAGTCTATAAAGAGAGCGCACATACCATGAAGCTAATCGGAGGTCTATCGTTCTTTGCCATAAGTCGTTGGTACTGGGATCAGATCGGTTTCTTTCTCTTGTCGGTTTCGAAACAGCTGGTTTTTTTTTCCATGGGAGGGTCGTTAGCCCGCCGCAAAACCCCCAAAATGCTGGAGGACCACATCCTACTTAGGTCAGCGAGTCCCTTGGACTTAGCCGGATAGCGTAGCTAGGCTGTACTACCGACCGTTCCCCCATCCGCCACCCGGGGGACGCTCCTCTACGCCGTGAGGCCCAGCGCGAGGCATAAATAATATAAAGCATTTTTTGGTTCTTGTTTGTATGTCCGACATAAACTTCTGGCTAGCTAAGCTTTAAGGATTATTTTCCTGCAATGGCATCTTTTAGTTTACTTTCACGCTATATTAAGCATTACTTGAGGGTAAAAATAGTTAAAGTTACATCACAATTAAAGTATGTTTAACGAGTAAATGTTTACCAAAAATTTATAGAAAATTATTTCATCTCTAACAATAAGTAAAATTAGGTATCTTTATTTATTATAATAAATCTTTTGTATTAAAAAAAGTATAAGAG
This sequence comes from Epinotia demarniana, assembly GCA_945867215.1. Lineage (NCBI taxonomy): Eukaryota > Metazoa > Arthropoda > Insecta > Lepidoptera > Tortricidae > Epinotia > Epinotia demarniana. Next base: position 7,294,260 of record OX244262.1, read on the forward strand.
CTATCGTAGGGGCTAAACACGATGCATCCTGTAAGCCAATCTTTAAGGAATTAAATATCCTCCCGCTTCCAAGCATACGAGTATATTGTACATCAAATATGCATATTCGTCAAAGCACACGAGTAGTTGTTACAAGTAAATAACACGACCGTTAATATATGCACAAGGAAGGATAATTATTTATATATGCCTAGATGTTACTTGATTGTCTATAGAAAAAATGTCTATATGCATCACATTATTTAATAAACTGCCGAAAAGGTTCTATAGCATGAGTATTAATATGTTTAAAAAACTTACATAAATGGTTACTTGAGTAATGTTTTTATTCAATTAACGATTACATAAGCCTAGATGAATGTACTTAATAATACCTTATTTATCTATATTTCGATGTATTTAATTTCAAATAAATTTTAAGAACAAATGTTGCCCGCCTAAGACGGCAGAGAATGTGAAACTGGCAGCTATTATCTTATGACCAATCCACCTGTATGTAATTCACCCATGTTCAGCAATAAAGAGTTTCATTTCATTTCATTTCATTTCATTAAATCTATTTTTAAGGGAAAATTGGAGAACAATTTTCTTAAAGGTTAAATACTAAAATTACTCCATCCATTGCTTTTATCAAATCTCCAAAAGCCTTTAAGCTCAAAAGAACATTTTATAAAATCCAGATTTCTTAACACTTTACAGAGGCTCTATACAAGCTGGCTAGCTATACTTGCTCCCACTTAAGGCATGATACATACAAACGAGTTTTTTTTAACTAATGTAGTACAAGGATTAGTACAAAACCTGAGAAATAAACGATTGCCGGATCGTTAATCCCTAGTTCCTGGGCGAGTGTTTTTAGAAACAACAAGTAAAATAAACCTTATTTTTGATGGATGGACGCCATGATGTAGTGTCACCAATTGAAGAAGAAACAGAAGAATATCGCGATCGAAAAAGAGGCCTGAGGGCCTACCGCGAAACGAAAACGAACTTCGTTCGTGTATCTCACTATCTGCCGCACTTGCTAGTTCAAGTGACAGAGAGGGAGATACACGAACGAAGTTTCATTTCGAGGTAGCCGCTCTGTCTACGTCTCGTCTGCGGATATGCGGAGCGTGAGGGTCGTCCTCCCGCGCTTTTCAGCCTCCTCTTGCGCGGGCTTGTAGAAGAGATGAGAGAGGGAGAGAGAGAGAGACTTGCTACAAGAGACCATGGGAAGCAGTGGCCTTCCTGTTTCCCATGGCCTCTTGCTGTCTAGCAAGACACTGCCCCCCTATTCTGTAACTTGTTTTAAGCTCACCTCAACACTCACCCACAAATATATCTTGACATCGTCGCGATGCGTAGTAACTAAGCGTAGGTACTTGTACTAATTATCTATTCTGTGGCATAGGAAGAGGTCTAGTTTCGTGACGGGTGACCGGCGGGGTGAGCCGCAATAGTGCGTAGCGAATAACAGCCCCGAGCTATAAACCATGAAAATCGAGCGACAAAGACAAAGATATACGAATTTCGAGATTCGATTTTCCTAGTATCGCCTCTGGGCCGACCCGTCCGCCCCCGCGTTAGTTCGTTTTGTTATCAGTGTGTGCCCGCCTTAAGGGACATAATCTAAATTTCCCGGGAATCTAAAAAGTCTCACACGAAGTAAATTTTTTTGGGCCCCGAATATTTAAGATTTGCTTTCCAAGGATAATGTTATTGAAATGTGTTCTTGTACAGATCAAAGAGTCGTACTGAGACCAAGATAATATTTTGTATATGTGTGCGTGAGCGTGTGCTAAACTTGATGTAGCTTGGTTTTGTTTGTATGTGGTTTGGCTTCACTTGACTGTCTGTAACGTCTTTTTTTCTTGGTCTGAGTGTATGATTCACTTTATACCCTATTCCATATAACATTAGAAGAATCGTGCTTTAATATTGCGATCCACAACGATTTAAAGGAAAATCATTGTGAAACGCAATAGAATTTTCAAGTTTTCACTTCTGCCGGCACTCGCGGAGTGCAACCCGGTCTTTTTTTAAATTTATTTCACGCGGAAACCCATAAAAATAAAAATAATAAATCAGCTATATACGTTCCACTGCTGGGCATAGGCCTCTTCTCATGGATGAGAGGAAATGATGACAGGAACCCATATTTTACATTAAATAGCACTGATAATAACAACAACAAACAATGACAATTGATAAATACATAATCTTAATCTAAATATAATAATAAATTAATCATAATTTCAATAATTATAAAAAAAATTGAAATAAATAATTGACATTACATATTTGCTACACTGGGTAAAGATCATTACTTTGTTTGGTCAGTGATGACATTGGAATCATAGTTACTATGATTGAATAAATTAATAACGTTAAACTAAGGACGTGGTTCCATCTGAAATATTTGTCAGAGGGGGGACATCTCTAGGAAACCGATATTGTTAAATGTACCTATCTCATTCTGACTTTGAAAGACAGACATGAAAGTAGTGTACTACACTTAACTACACAACACTAATTAGTTTTGTTACATTTTGTCTTATTTTAAATATGGGTCATGTAGTTACACGAAATAAATGATTGATTGATTCATAATTTCGTATCAGGTCCCCGAAGAAACAGACTATGTTGCATGTATGCATATAATACAAATACATTCAGCGCCGAGAAATATGACCCCTCTACCTAGAAATGTATACGGGTGACGTCACGTTTTTAATGACTGAAAATGAATATTTAATAATGTATATTGTATTATGTACGAAAGAGGTTTGAACAGTTCTAAAAAGTGTGACGTTATGCCTAAGAACTACAGTTTCTGCCACAAGATCCAATTTGACGAATTAAACTTCTTTAAAGTAACATTAGAAAACATTTTGAAATTCAAGGCATTTAAAATACTAAAAAGCATTTTTTTAAATCATTAAACAGCCAAAAAAAAACACCCCCGGCCAGGAACTCCACAATTATAATCCGCATCAGGAGACAAAAACGATCCAAAAATAATGAACACTACTACAGGCCCTCGAAAAACCTATGAATGGGGACAAAAAGCTTCATTACTTTTATCCCGCTTTCTCTTAATGACGTCATTTTCTCCGGAGGCCGGGCGGTCACGTCCCGTAGTTCTGGCCGTTCTGATAATTCTGACGTTTGTGACACGCAATGTAACGGGATGACAAACGAGCTGCCTAGAAGCGCCCTTGAGTAAGTTTTATATGTTTTTAGAAAAGGGACACTATTGTTCGTGTAGCAACTACTAAACAAACTAGTGAATTCATGAAAAATTAAAACACATTAAAATTCGCACCTGTTTGTACCATAGACAAACAGGGCAACTCGAAAAAAATAAACCTAACCAAGAAACAAATTGGCAAAAAAATATTGTGTAAAACCGAAACTCATCATTCAGTTTCCAATAATGTTAACACTTCAGTAACTCCGAAATCAAAATCTTCGTTGAGCAAATTTTCCTGATTTTTCAAATGCCATATAGCTTTTGAGTTAAACGGTACTGTAGGGACGGTGAGTGGGATGGTAGCGCAAGACGCAATAGAAGATTACAACTTTTATTACATAAATTTGCGAGAATTATGAGTAGCGTGGCCTGGATGATAAAGCCTCGAAGGCGACTCCTTGACGTACCTATTCAATTCTTCATCTATTTATAGACTTCCAGACAGCATTTGATATCCGAATAGTGGTTGTCCAGCCAGCACTGTACAGGTTGATTACCTACACGACCGCTCCCAACACATACGTTTATTTTAACAAAATTAAAGCTGTCTATAGAATTTATTTACCTACGTGACTGTATAGTCACTTTCCAATATTTTCAAACCTTGTACGGACTACATTTTTGATATCCACCAATGTGATACGAGCCTTTTTTACAAATAAATGACGATATACTTTTTATACAATTTCTTTCCCTACGTTATGCAAGGTTGACATTCCGTAAGGTTGAAGATTCGGGATCCGATTTACATATTGCGTAGGAGCGTTACCTGCGTTGCATTTAATGAGGTACGGAAATTGGTGGGGTCGAGTGAACAACATTTTTCACGGGTAACATTTTTACATATGTATGATTTGTGAAAAAGGCTAAAGGAACGCTGCTCTCTTGAGCTTCGTTATAGAGAGAAATAGCTTTATTTACTTCAACATGTCTATTGGCGTTTTCTGGTATTTATTATAAATATAATGCCGACAGATTATAGTAGGGGAGATATTAAAGCACTGTGGGAACAAACCGATGGGGTATGATTTTTTTAGTTCCTTGTTTTGTATCTTTTTAATATACTAAAAGTCTCGAAAGATCTATGTGTAAAATACGCGTTTTTATTACCACCATCTTGAAAAATTAATAATACCAAACGTAGTAATTTGATTTTGGGGTACTTAATTGACTCGGAAAGACAAAGAGCGACGAAGATGATCATACTGAACAACTTTACCCATGGGATCAACCACGAAATTGAAAAAATAAGAATCAATTAAGAGTTAACTTAAGTTAACAAAAAACGGGCAGGTGTGAGACGCTTGACTCTCCATACAAACGTATTTTAGTTAACTTTTGTACACACAACGGGATGCACCATATCTAGGTTGGAAACTAGTGTCTGTTGCTTGAAGTTAAGTTTTTTATAGTAACAGAAACTCGTTTCTAATCTAGATATGGCCAATCTAATTGTGTATAAAAATGTGTATAAGTATTACGCCCTTTTCGTCGCGAAGCCACTTCTGGGCACTCTCATGGCGGCGAATGAGTACCTATATCACTCTAGCTTAGGTGCCTGCATTAGCACATAATGTAACTATAAACTTACACTTACAACTTGCATAATCCTTTAGATATCTGACATACGGGCTGCCGCCTCGTCCGTACCAGCTCCATATGAGGTGTGAGGACCTCCGTCCCCAAAAATGTCCTCCAACCTCCCCTTACAGACAACCCTTACCACACAACTGATCTGTTCCAATTTACGCGCTATTGTTCTAGTTATTAGTTCCCAGTTATTATGCACCGTTTATTGACACTGATATGACCTGAGGCTGAGACTACCGAACCTGAGACCATGTTGCTACACTTGTTACTAATCCTCTTCCACTAAAGAACTCCTAAACTAAGAACTGTGTTATGGCATGTACGTAGCCCGCATGAAAACCTAATTCAAATATGTACATGCTACACCGTTACCGTCACGCCTCTCAAAGAGAATAAGATCTGTGGATGCACATACATACATGAACGATCAACAATTACCGTTCGATTAGTGTAAGCACATGTAAATGATATTAGATCGTTACAATATCATAGGATGCATGGAAAGTGATTATGGAAAGAGCTCACCCTGGCCTTCCTCCAACCCTCCACAACTGTTCGTCCCAATAGGTATAGCCGTTAGGAACTCTGACTACTCGCCTATCCGTCAACATAGTTATAAACATGATTTCTTGTAGGTGTACATGAAATGAATCGGCTGTTTGAGACAATCATTAACGTCATCATAAATGTATCGTGAATCGTGACTGTTCACGACAGTTTTAATATGAGAACCAAAACTACGTTCCTATAGAGAATCGTCTTGAGTCGACTGTTAACCTTGTTGTTCCAGACTGTTAACCTTGTTATTCCAGAAAACGCACAACATAAGTAATTACTTTTTTCGCTAACAGCTGCAATGCGCTTGATCTCCACGTCTAGACGATGATTGAACACACTTTAATATTTTGAGCCGGCAGCTGTACGCTTGACTCCCACGCGGCCTTTTTCATTGTGTAATTTCAAAGGCAAGTAATTTGTTTTAATTTACAAAGCGAGCTAAACACGTTGGTCTTGACATTCACAGGCATTTGCCAACTCCGAGGGAAAATCTCGGGCCTAATGTTGATGAATAAGCTAGCGTGTCTACAAAATGGCCCATGGGCCCGTGATAGGGTCATGCCACGCCACATTAGGTTTTAGCTGTCCCTTCGAGAAGGTTCCCGAGCGTCTTCTCATTTTGCCAAAATCCACAGATGTAACTTGTTGCCATCTTATATACAGTGTGTTACCGGCATGCGGGCATTTATTAAAACAGATAATAATATGTTCCACTAGCAATAGGGAATATGCATGTGATTCAGAAATGGACAAAAAAAAACATGAGTAATCTTTATTGCTTAGTAAATATACACACATGATTATTTTTACAAATAATCATGTTTCTATTAACAAATTTAATTATTTAAAAGTAGTAATTTTCAAATTCTCTCGCAAATTTCCAAAACGCAACGCCATTGGCGGAGCGAATCGTGACGTCACCGTACACTCGGTGACTACTGTCAACAGGTCGTTTGTATGATTATTGAAAGTTATTCGCAATGTTTAGCGTTGTTTATGATAAATAATCAGTGTTTTTTGGGAATTATTAACTGAAAGCAGTGACTCCTTGTGAAAAAAGACTCGCTACAATGTCTGGAAGCGGTTTTGTCAAGGCACAGTCGGATAATCTGCCTAAAATTAATGTGTTCATGATGACTAAGTACGTAGGTACCTAATTGAGGTGTCTTTCTTAAATAAGTGTAATAACAAACTAGTACATATCTATATTATATAATCAAAGATATGTAGGTATTAGGTATGTTACATGTTGAGAACATCTTTATGAACATAACAAACTTAGGTTGTTTTCGTCAAAAGTTGTAAATAAAACAAATTTGTGTAGGGCACTCAGTAAAAACAAAGAAACTTAGCTAAAACGTTTCGTGATCAAAATCAACACACGTAGTCAACTGTTGATCAACAACAATCATAATATTTGGAACATTAATAACTAAAAAATTGGGACTCAGAATAGTTTTATGAATAAGTACCTATACCTATAATTAATTTTTTAGGTTAGGTTATTGTTTATATTGTTCGCAAGTCGTAATAAAAAAGATTTTAGGTACAAACATATTTAATACTTACTTCGAAATGATCTTCACAACAATATAAACTATTCAAGCACGATACATTATCTCTCCTCATCGCCTTACACCGCTTTTTTCTTATATTTGCATCTTTGGGCATATGAAAATATATCACGTCAGGTGCAGTTTTAATGTTATTTTCACACATAGGGGCAATACAATATTTATAATAAGCTTTTGTGTGCTCTTCCGTTACAATAAGTTGATCTTACAAGCTTTAATCACTCACTTTTATTAAAACTGTGAATCAAACCCTTCGTTGTTAATTTATTCTAAGTGCACGGTGACGTCACAAAATGAGCGCGCCAAAATGGCAGCGTTTCAATCGTCCGAAAATGATAGTAGTTTTAATTAATTTTTTTTAGCTCATTTAATGATAGTGTGAAAGTGTTATATTTTTTTCCGGTTTTATAATTACTTATAGAATCGTTTTAAAATATAAAAAAAATACATGAATATTCCCTATTGTTTGCATGTATTTGAAAAACATAATTATCTAAAATAACTGCGCAATTAATTTTCCAAAATACAAACCTTCAATGGACTAGGTGTATGACGCCCTACTAAACAAAGTATGAAGAGTTGTCATTTACACTTAAGTACATGTCAATTTCAATTTCGTTAGAAAATGTATGAAGTCGGAATTATAGTTAATTATCTGTATTAAACCGTGAAATACTGACGTTTAATCTATTTACCAGACTTGATTCTCAGTAAATATCTAAAATTATTGAAGTTGCCATTTGCTAATGCGTTCTAAAGATCAGCTGTTGTGAGTTAAAAACATCTTCAAAAACGTGCATGACGGTGGGATGGAACCCGGGCAGGTACATTGATTCATTAGTCCGCACTAAATATCAGCTGTATTGTATTTTCACAGCAAAAATCAATTTAGTTGAAATCCGAATCTCGTATCCGTTTCAATTTAAAAGATTAATTTTATTGGTAAATTCTGCAACATTCCGCTACGCCACTGTGTTTGCGTAGTTAGTAGGCACCTAGAATTTGATCGAAAACAAATGCGAATCATTAAGGACAGTTAATGTACCGTTTTTAAAGGATCCGTAGTGGCTTAACTTAGTAACCCTTACTAGTGTAAAACTGTAATTTGTCATGTGATGGGTATATATTTATGTATTGTAGTTGATTTCGACTATGCCGACAAAACGGTAGAACTGCACCTAAAAGTGGGGATGTCATTTTTTCTCTTTAAACCCATCATCATCATCCTCCTAGCGTTATTCCCGGCAGTGTCCCTAAAGGAGCCCGGGGTCCGCTTTGACACCTAATCCCAAGATTTCACATAGGCACTAATTTTACGAAAGCGGCTGCCATCTAACCTTCCAACCCAGAGGGAAAACTAGACCTTACTGGGATTAGACCGGTTTCCTCACGATGTTTGCCTTCACCGAAAAGCTAACGGTAAATATTCCGTACATAAGTTCCGAAAAACTCATTGGTACGAGCCGGGATTCGAACCCACGGCCGCCGCTTGACAGCCGCATGCCTGAACCTCTAGGCTACCGTAGCTTCTCTTTAAACCCATTATTTTCAAAAAATTGTTGATGGCATAACTAGTATCCGAGCGATAGTTGACACCTATCTTAACTTAATGTGTACTTGGAAAGGCCAACTTCCATACAAATTCGTCAGACGCAACTGCACCATTTATTTGGCGCGCGCGTGTCGATGTAACAAAGACAGACCGGCAACTACGGAACCCTACACTGCGCATGGCCCGACACACGCTCGGCCAGTTTTCCTTTTTGTTAATGTTTAAATGAAAAAGTTTTAACTCATGAGCGTGTGTACTGAATAATATTTGAAAAGTATTCATTATCCCCTTTATTCAAGAAAAAATATATCATTAGCATGAGCTTACAAGATTCCGTTGGGACACCACGCTTCAAATTTAAGGCAGCGGAAGCCGACCTTCCGCTGTCATAAACAAGTATTTGCATACCGAAAACATATTCATACTTCATGAGAACTGATCCGAAAGATTTTGAGTGACAAAACATTTCCCATAACTGAGTCCAACTCTAACTAATCATCCCTTTCAGATATTGACAACAAAAAGTTTCCCCGTGATGATATGAATAATGTGACGTCGTTGTGTAAAGGCTTACATTTGCTAAAGAGTTATGGGAGGGGCCCCGATATATGGCAGTTGAGAAATGTGCTAGCATATCACGCAACAAATCATGAGACATAAAAAGGAAACAAGCGCTTTGGGATTCATTACGTACCTGTTTGAAGGAAAATATGAAAAAAGATAAGGGGACAATCTTACACAAATCTACCTAGTCCCTAAGCTTAATAAGGCTTGTTTTATGGGCACTAGCTGGCGATATATTTCAAAGATACTATACTAAATAAAAATTTCTAATTTCTGATTTCTGATTTCTCAAATATATAAAAATCATCCAAGATTGGGAGACAAAATATTCCTGCGCATCACACAAATATTTACCTTTACCCGGATTTGAAACCAGGACCTTCAGCATCGTAGACAACATCACTACCGACTAGGCAAACCGGTGGTCAAAGAAAATAGTTCAAAGGCTCGGGAATATTTTTGTATGTTGCACTATTAACGTCTGCTAACGAAAACTATATATTTTTAACTAAATGGTAAACGATTACTAGTGCCTAACAGTTCCAATCTAAATATATAAAAGAAGAAACTGACTGACTGACTGACTGACATATCAACACACAGCCCAAACTGCTGGGTCTAGAGATTCCAAATTTGGCACGTAGGTTCCTTACAAGGTGTAGGGGAGCACTAAGAAAGGAAAAACCCCTAAGGGGGTTAATTAAATAGGGGTGCAAAGTTTGTATTCAAAACTACTGGGACTAGAAACTTGAAAATTACACCAGAACTTCTTTTTATGACGTAGGCAGGGGATAGAACAGGATTTTTGTAAATGCTATCCCTAAGAGGGTGAAATGGGGGTCTAAAGTTTGTATGGGGGAACATTATTTATTGAACTAGAGACTTAAAACTTTGTAGGAAGATTACTTATTGATACAAAAAAAGTACTTTCAGCGACTTATAAAATTCTTCCCCTAAAGGGGTTAAATAGGGGTCCAAAGTTTGAATTCAAAACTACTGGGTCTACAAACTTGAAATTTACACCAGACCTTCCTTTTATGACGTAGGCAAGGGATAAGATGGGATGTTTGGAAATTCTATCCCTAAGGGTGTTAAATAGGGATGCATTGTTTGTATGGGAGAAACATATTTTTTGTACTATAGACTTGAATCTTTGTAGGGATATTGCTTATTAAGATACAAAAAAGTTCTTTCAGCGTTTTAGAAAATTCTACTCCTAAGGGGGTCAAATAGGGGTGCAATGTTTGTATGAGGTAAACATTATTTATTGAACTAGAGACTTGAAACTTTGTAGGAAGATTACTTATTAGGATACAAAAAAAATATCTTCAGCGTTAGCAAAATTCTACCCTTAAGGAGATTAAATAGGGGTGCAAAGATTGTATTCAAAACTACTGGGACTACAAACTTGAAATTTACACCAGAACTTCCTTTTATGACGTAGGCAAGGGATAAGACGGGGTTTTTGGAAATTCTATCCCTAAGGGGGTTAAGTAGGGGTTCAAAGTTTGTATTGGAGAAACATAATTTTTTGTACCCGTGTGGTGTCGGGTTAGAATTTCACCACCCCCTTTCTTCCCGTGGCTGTCGTAAAAGTCGACTAAGGTTGAAGTGTGTTGTGGGCGATGGGCTAGCAACCTATCACTGCAATATCACATTTTGTCGATATTTTATAACCACATTTATGCTAAAAGTGGCGCTGGAACATACGTTTCATGTGCTCTGCCTACCCCTTTTGGGAATAAAGGCGTGAATGTATGTATGTATGTACGTATTTTTGTTATTACATTTACAATCATGATTAATGAGAATCTGTCCTCTGGAATAAAAGCTAAGTACTTTATGTTCATGATAATGTTGAAATACTAAAATATCTCCACGAATTTCAAGTCACCCGTCGGGGCCCGTTCCACGAAGCTACATTACAAGCGTAAGTCTCTTTTTAGCAAAAGGTATTGAAACGAGACAGACAGCCCCATATGCAGAGCGTGCATGAAAGCAGAAGAAACAACTGAAACACATTCTACCGGACTGCAACCAGGTAGAAGTATACAGGAGAAAACACCGTTTGTCTCCAGACACACTACGGAACGCAGTCAGCAACACCAAGGCACTCACCAACTTTCTAGAGGAGCTGCTGCTGGGCCGCACCGCACCGATTTTACGCAAAATTGGCACATTGGGTGTCGGTTTGCGGAAAATGCCCAGTAACATACTAAGTAAAGAGACTTCCTGAAACGGGCCCCTCGAAAACACCACCACATCGCTAAAGAGTAAGTAGTGGCTTTATTATGACTGCGGTCTGTAAGGCGGAGGTACTTCTTCAGTTGGGCTGCTCTAAATAGTTGGCATTCCTCTGTTCTATAATATACCACGTACCGAAAGGTAGGCCCCCATATGATGGACTGATGACCTGACCCCGTATCATGGTCGGCCTTATCACACTAAGTAACAAGATAGAGCGTCCATCACTGGCTGACACCGTTCGATAGAACGAGACGACGCTCCTATCTTGTCACTTATTGCGTGATAAGGCCGACCATAATACGGGGTCTGGTAAAGGTCACGGGAGTCCGCTGGATGCGGTTGGCGCAGGACCGGTCACTTTGACTCCTTTGGGAGAGGCCTGGGCTGTTATTCGCTACGCGCTAAAGTGGCTCACTCCGCCGCCCACCTGTCACGAAACTAGACCTCAGCTTGGGCTTAGTTATTATGCATTGCGGTGTCTAGTTATATTTGTGGGTGAGCGTTGAGGTGAGCTTAAAACAAGTTGCAGAATAGGGAGGGTTATGTCCAGTTAGTGGACGTCTCTCAGCTAATTCTGACTCAAAGTTAGTTAATATTTTCCGTTACCTTTTCGGTAAAGTAAAATGTCACAAAGAAAAAAAATTATATACAACAATTTTGGTATTCCACTATATTCTGATCGTTACCGAGATATACATGGCATATTACTGTAATGTTAAGTAGTTTATTCTAGAACATTAACATTATAATAATGATAAATCAGCCTATATACGTCCCACTGGCTGATCACTCGCCTCCTATCATGCTAGAGAGGGAACGGGCTATAGTCCCCACGCTGGCCCAATGTGGTTTGGTGACTTCTAATTTTACAATATAAAAATAATAAATAAATACACTAGTGGCTCTGTAAGTTGTAGGACTCCTGAGCCTGTAATCCTTTTTTGAGTTTCGAAAAAGTCACTCATCCAAATTATTCTATGTAATTAACGAACCTGTTCACAAAATTTCACGAGAATCGGATGAGAAATGCGACCTGTAGAGAAGAACAGTGAATAAACGCGACATCTGGAAATACAAACGATTTTCGGCCCAACCTGAAGCGTGGAACTTCGTTCGCTTCACTCCCTCGTTTGATAATAGTAATACACGTTCTTCAATTCACCCAAAACGTACAAATATTACGGGAAAAACTCCCCCACTATTACCAGTACCAGTGTAAAAGATACAAGTAGACTGGATATATCATGTAAGTGTGTAGATCACTTCCGTATACGCCTGGGATGTTATTCATAACGCACTTCGCCTAGCCCCAGCCAAACGAGTGTCAGACCACCTACACGCCGTATATTTTCAATGCAGCGTAGTATTGTTAACCGAATTAGTATGATTTAAATCGTGATGCTGTTAGTAATATGCAATAGAGAAATAATAGTATTGTAGTAAAGTATTTTTATTGCATTGTCAAATACCAATAACAAGAGAAATAAAAAGATTTTTTTCTAGCTTAGCCTATGCGACTCCCACGATTAAGAGAAATCTAACGACGCCGTCAAACGGTTTAGGGTGCTGGGGGCCTAGACAAGGTTACATCGACAAGCGCTAACGCCAATAGAATACTAATAAAATGTATGGGAATGACAGACGTTAACGAAAAGTGTTTCATCGGCATCTGTCATTCCCATACATTTTGTTGTTTTCTATTGGCGTTAGCGCTTCTCGAGTGTTACCTTGTCTACGGCCCCAGGGCGAGCCAATGAATAAGACACACACACAAACATACGCTCGATAAACATCACCCTCCTCTCTTTTGGCAATCGGGTAACAATTTGAATACCAACTCTGTTAACATAACCGTGCGGTACCTGTGTTTGATATTCAGATTTATTTATTTCACAATATACAATAAAATTGCACTTATTATTACACATAGGTAGTCGTATATATAAGTATATTTATATTTCAGTAGTTTATTGTGTGTTGGTAGTAGCACTAGGCTACGGTAGCCTAGTGGTTCAGGCATGCTGGTGTCAAGAAGCGGTCGTCGCGTCGGTTCAAATCCCGGCTCCTACCAATGATTTTTCGTAACTTTTTACTGAATATTCACCGTAAGCTTTTCGGTGAAGGAAAACATCGGAAGGAAACCGGCCTAATTCCTTTAAGGTCTAGTTTCTCCTCTGGGTTGGAAGGGAGATGGCAGTCGCCTTCGTAAAACTAGTGCCTATGGCTATGCCAAATCTTGGAATTAGGTGTAATAGCGGACCCCGGGTTCTTTTAGAATATAACCGGGAATAACCCTAGGAGTATGATGGTGGTGTGAGTGGCAGTGTGATGTTTCGGGGTGGTTGTTTAAGGGTGAAAGGTGAGGCGAGGTGAAACAAGGTTGTGAATAGCATCGCGCGCGAAGAAAAGATTGATGATGGTCTGATGAACCGAGAAACGTGTCAGAAATGTACGAGGGTATTCAATTTTAGCGCATGCAAAGGATGTGATGGAGCAGGAAAGAAATTCGGGTTTGATGTACTTATAAATACGTATGCATGTTGAACTAAGTAAACACACTAACTACCAAGAAAACAGTGGCGCGTTTCATTAAGCTCCAAGTCGCCATTTTAAATCTAAACTACTTAAACAGGCAGCGCAGGTAAAATTACCTTATTATTTCAGCTAGTCTGTAGAAATCTATACTCTGAGGGATTAATTTTGATCTAGCTAACGTACGTACAACATACATACAGGATACAGGATGACTGATGAAGCCAAGAAAGTTCGTAGGCACCGCTTAAGAGCGCACCAGCATGGCTATCACAGGACGGTCCGCGAGCTATGTCGCGGCGAGATAGACTTCCTGTCTCTTTCTAATTAGAACGCTTAGAAGGAGATGGATAGTCTATGTCTCCGTGACACGGTTCGCGGGTCGTCTATTTTATACTATGACGGTGACAATCGCATGATTGTCACCGTCATAGTATAAAAAAGACGACCCGCGTATGCGTATGCATATACGGTTAAACTTATTAAGCAGACATCGTAGCTTATGGAGCTTTGATAACAAGGAGACACCAGCGCGTTACCAACTCTATATTGATTTGGGGATTCCTTATGTCGTTAGCTGGAGACCAGTGCATCCATGAAAGCTTTTGTGGTCTTACTCTAGGAAAACAATACCGCCACCAGCAGAGAGTCTTCTTCTTCATCGTTTTCACTCTTGACAAAGTGGTTGTGCTCATAAGGTATGGTAGCAAGCTTCATAACACGCCACCATTCCTCTCTGACAGTCGCCTTGCTTGTCCTTGCGTGTAGTGAAGTAGTGATGCATCTACTGCAGTTTTAATCTGATCTGTATATCTTATTGGTGAGCTGCCTCGCGGTCTGGTGCCCTCGACCTTTCCCAGGACCACAGGCCCTCGATAGCCACTTCTCCTCGACGACATACGTGCCCGAGAAACGAAAGAATGCGAGACTGCAGTATCGATGATAGATGCTGCTTGATGCGGAGTTTCTTGTGAGAGTAAGAGTCGGACAGTCGAATGCCAAAGTCACGTGTGGCATCTTAGGGGCTGATCACACTTCACGTGGTCGAATGCGTAAAGCGATCCCGCGGCGATCCCCTCCCTTAAGACAAAACTGGTACTCGTTGGGTTTTTAGATGGTAGTCCAAGGATTCTGCCGCGGTTCCGCGGTCCGTCATACTCGCCCTGCCCCCCTCCCCGTGGCGAGGGGGTGCGTAAAGATATTTCCCCAACGTAAAATAAAATAAAAAAGGTGTCATCACACGTTTCGACGACCGGTTAGCCTAGTGGGTAGTGACGCTGCCTACGAAGCTGAAGGTCCTGGGTTCGAATCCCGGTAAGGGCAAATATTTGTGTGATGAGCATGAATATTTGTTTCTGAGTCATGGATGTTTTCTATGTATTTAAGTATTTCTATTTATTATATATATCGTCGTCTAGCACCCATAACACAAGCCTTATTGAGCTTACTATGGGACTAGCTCGATTTGTGTAAGATTGTCCCCTTATATTTATTTATTTATTATTATTTATTTACACTGCAGCCACATCTCGCTGCGCCGCGCGGAGCGACGGTTCGGAACGTTCTATACCAGTTCCCCCGTTTGTATATAAATTCCGCACGGTACTTCATACTGCACCGCATCTCCGTCAGGCGAAATTTGTACGCGGCTGCGCACGACGCATCGGCATTGGTGAGGCGTCTAAAGTGAGCATATTATAACTAGTGTTGTGTTTAATCATTTGTGGATAGATATGTCAACAGTGCTCCACTTGTGCTGAAGTTTGCCTTAACTCGGTTCTCAGTGTAACATGAGTTTGATTGGAATAGTTTGGAGGCAAAATTATCTGTAGATTTAATAAATTATGTGTATATAAGTATTTGCAAAAAGTAACTGACTATTAGATTGGAAGATTAGTATTATGCCATTCTATTGGTATGACCTAATATCGCTTCATACACTGGTACCTATGAACATAAAAATGGGTTTCGATGAAATGAAAATACCATCGACGGAAATGTTTGTCGAATCGATTACTCAAGGACATTTCCGGAGTCCCTTATTTTACGGAAAAAGGCTTCACTCAATGCAATGTTTCGCCGCTTTTTTATTTTTTTTCGAAAAAAAAACATAAAAACGGACAACTTTTTAGAAAGAGCTAAGTTACTTCATTCCAGATATCATTAGAATTTTTAAATGCAATTTCGCCTACGTTTCTTTGTTTATTTAGGATATCACAGGAAATGTACCTACTTAACTACTTATAGTATTACTTATTTCGTTCAAAATAGCAATACATTTTTTGCGTTCCAATGTGGTTTTATTATTTTAACGCCTCATTACGATTAACGCCATTTTTTAAAAAATCTTATATGATTATTAACAGTTTTGAGTAAAGTGGGCGTAATGCCGTTACGACCAGCAAGTGATCTAAATTGCGACAGCCTTTTTTTAGAGTTCACCGTTAAGGCCCGTTGCCTCCATGACATTCCAGATTCTTTAGGCGGTGATATGTTGTACCTCTTCTGGGTGCACGATGTGCCGCCCTAGGTAGATACTTCTTTTGTGCACGAGTGGTCCGCAGGATATCATGATAGCGTATATACGAAACGTTACGTAAACGACTAGTTGGTACCCCCTATACAACTTGTTTACTCGGAATATTCGGACCTGATTCACCGGGGAGTCAATAATGCACGGCCCAATAATGTACAGCCTGATAATCCATGTACAGTATGGACGCGGATTATCAGGCTGTGCATTATTGGGTCGTGCATTATCATGGCTGTACATTAACCGGCACCATTCACCGCAACTGTTGAAATGAAAGGGGCAACTAGCAAAGGTTTACAATAACAATGTTTCGTGGTCAAAACTTTATATTAAAATATTCGGTAAAATTTTTCGGACCACCACAAAAAGAACGAACTGTTTCCCAAACCGCAACTTAACTTTAGTTATGAATTGGTAAGCGATGTAGAGGAACAAAGTTCGAGGTTTGACCAGTGTTACGGTTCTTTGATATTGACCGAATCGAATTGGAATTTCGTAAGTTTCAGTCATGAATTTGTTATGAAAAGGTCAGGCGCGACCGTTCAGGTCTTCTTTTTTCTGTAGTGTCGCCTCAATCACGAAAAACTAATAGTTCCTTTGAAATTGATTTAGCATGAATTTTGGATGTTTTCTTACTATTTAGCGGGTGATGTAAAGAACTATTGCAAAAAAATCATGTCCACGCGTTCCATTATTATTAACTGAATAAAAGAATAGCTAAACTCTTTTAAGAAACTAGTGTGACAAATTTTCACCAGTTGGCTTTCCAGGTGCGCGAAATTCCCCCTTTCCTCTAGGAAATTTTGGTAATAATTTTCTCAACTTATTCTAGTATATACAAGTTTACTTGTCGTCGGTGCATGGTGCTCAAAGCCTTAGAGATAAAATATTAGATGCTTCCATTGGTTCTATGGAGGCCACGCACTGCTCCGAGGCCAAGAACGTTTGGTCCATAACCTGTCCCGACGCGGACCCGCCTGCCAATCCCTGCTCGCAGAGGCAATGGGACGAGCCGCTCTGTCAGCTAGTACGGAAAAACCTTTTAAATACGTCAACTAGTTCGGCAGACCGTGCTCGCCTCCTTGCAACTGCGGAGTGGGAGTCGGGTCTGTGGCTGCAGGCGCTACCCTCTCCAAACATAGGTACTTTTCTGGATAACACCACCTTCCGCCTGGCAGCTAGCTTGCGTTTGGGGGCATCAACAAATCAGCCACATCGCTGTCAATGCGGCGCCATGGTGGACATACTGGGCCACCATGGCCTCTCTTGTGTCCGGAGCGCTGGTAGGATATCCCACCACGCCTGTATCAATGATGTCATCCGCAGGGCCCTTGTCAGTGCGAGAGTGCCGGCAGTCCTCGAGCCCAGCGGGCTGGCTAGGGACGGGACGGCAAAAGGCCTGACGGAATGACGCTGGTGCCTTGGAGCATGGGTCAGCCGCTAGTTTGGGACGCTACTTGCGTTGATACCCTGGCACCGTCCCATGTTCCAAGCACCAGCGCCGCCGCTGGCGCTGCAGCATCCTCGGCCGAAAGCCTCAAGCGCCGCAAATATGCCCTCTTAGGAAATAGCTACATGTTTGCGGCGTTTGGCGTTGAAACCTTGGGACCGTGGGGCCCAAGTGCGCGTCGGCTATACAAAGAATTGGCGACGCGCTTAATAGAAGCCTCGGGCGACCAGAGGGCTGGCCACTATTTCGCACAGCGTATTAGTATCGCTATACAGCGAGGAAATACCGCCAGCCTTCTGGGCACCTTGCCCGTTGACGGCGATTTATGCCAAATTTTTTACCTGTAGGTTAAGTTTTGTTATGTTTGTTATTATTATTATTCTAATGTTATTTTCTAATAAATGACCATATTTGTATAAAAAAATAGAAAATAAAAATAAAATTCCCAAAGTATCACGGGTCACGTCCCAAACTAATTTCTTCCTTAACTATTCTTTCTTACGGAAATTCGCGCAAATGGAATGCCAATTCATGAAAGTTAGTTACATAAGTTTCTTAAAATGCCACACCGTTAGCCAGCGAATGTTAAAAGCAGATTTGTATTGAAATCGGGCCACCTTAAAACAAGTCTCCCTTAAGCTAATTAGTCCTCCATACATTTCCAATCTTACATGCTCTGAGCACTTCGGGAAACGTATCTACCGAATATAAATGTCATTAAGCTAAAGACCCTTATCAGGCGGCGTTTCCGAAAGGGCTTAGGAGGCAGTCTAATGACCCGATTTCTGCCTCGTAAAAGACAACTATGTATCTCACCAGTGCTTTCGCCTATATCTAAATTGCTTTGAATACCCATTCGGGATTTCACTGTCGGAATTACGCACAAATACGTGGGTTTGCTTGGGTGATTTCGTTAATATTGAATTAGTGTATGGTTTGTTTAGGTTCAACGGCTAGAACATCACTCACCTTCGGTTTGCTGACAATTTAGTAGTCTTGGCTGAAACCATTGAGGACTTAAGTATGATGCTCAATAACCTCATTAAAGCTTCCGGGTGAGTTGGTCTAAGAGTGAACATGGATAAGACGAAGATCATGTCAAATTTGACAAGTAGTGCCAACTCCCATTACAATCGGACACTTTACGCTCGAAGTTGTAGACGATTATGTATACCTAGGACAGACTATCCAGTTGGGTAGGTCCAACTTTGAAAACGAGTTCTAATCCATCTGACACGCAAAGCAACAATAATGTCTATCACTCATGCGGGTCGTTCTGATACAGGTATGCTGACTGTCGAATATGTAATTTTATGAACTAGCTTTACACAAATTCGACGTTATTTTCCTTAACAAGAAATTACATTTAGATCTACCTTACGAAGCTATTATTCATTGACTACTACTCATCCAGTATATGAGTTAGCTACGTAGCTGGTCCTATCTGCAGCCTAGTGCTGAGATCGCCTGAGTCTTGGGAGGGTTGACTATGTGCATATGCTAATGCAATATGTGATTGAATTGATCGTAGGTGATTACACCAGATTGTAGTGGGTTAAGGTACCTTTAGTCAGATCTTGCTACCTCTGTAGCTATGATTATGAGTGGCCACTCAATTGTCAACCCTCGTGCACTTCAAATCGGTGTTCTTTGGTCAATTCAGACAACCATCTATGTACAAGCAATGACACACGAGTGGGGATCGAACCCAACTTGTACAGAACACTATCCACACTAAAATCGTTCCACAATTAATCAATAGATAATTACACAATATACAATAAGGTAAATAAATGAACAGATGTGGCTGCTTTATCTAGAAGTAGGTAACACTCCTACAGAGTGTAGGCTAGCAACTCTATGTGACAACGGTAATTAAAGGAAAGGTATTTATATAAATGAATACGCCCACTAATTCATCTGTTCATTGATTTACTCAAGATTTGTACTTAGCCCTTCAAATACTGTACAGGAGCACTGCACTGACTCTAATACTTAAAACACTTAGATGTCTCATATGATCAGACACAGGAAAGAGAAAAGTAATCTCGTAATTAGAAAGTATCGTCTTCTTCCGCGGTTCTCGAACAAGTGTCGTGCTCGCGACTTTTCCCCATCTTCGTAAATATTTCCTCCCCTCAACTCACTACAACTTTATTTATACAATCGCTTATCCTTATTTTCAACTTAATTTTAATACAATAGGGTTTTTCTGCCGGTATCTGCCTGTCGTTGCATCCCCGCTCCCCTATGATCTGCGCGTACGCCCTTGTCTTG
Organism: Epinotia demarniana; assembly: GCA_945867215.1. Taxonomy (NCBI): domain Eukaryota; kingdom Metazoa; phylum Arthropoda; class Insecta; order Lepidoptera; family Tortricidae; genus Epinotia; species Epinotia demarniana. The sequence goes on from OX244262.1 coordinate 7,314,372, forward strand.
CTTCTCGTTCCCTCCTTCAAGCAGGATCACACTCCGTCTCTCTCGTGCCGCTTTCACCAAGCTAACGGAATTAGCTCTGTCATTTGCTGTACACGTGTCCGTCTTTTACTGCAAGTAGAAACAATGGTCTGCGTGATATCGGTATAATAGGACATGCTACAACGAACATTATGCCAATGGTAGCAAAGTCGTCATTTGATTGTACCGTGTGCAAACCTGGACATTAAATTTATTATCCATGTTCCTTGGACTGCCATTAGTTAAGCATTATAAGTGCTCAATATTTCTTTAGGTCCCATTCTTTTTGGGACCCTAGTTTATGACTTCCTATGGTTAATTGTAAGATGCCGCCTTTATGGCACTGCTGGGCGAGTATTATTGTTTACTTAAATAAATATTCGTAGAATTTCACGGTATATTTAACAGATCTGGGTTCCCATTACAGTGCGGTTAAGAACAGAACTAGAATTTAAATAGGATGTATAATCAATTTTGCACAACATCTTGTCCCAACTCCGTTGGATATGTAATTTTGCAGGAGGATCTTGACCGGAACAAGCCATCTGCCAAGCATTTCTAGCCTCCGCCAGGCATGTTGTCTCATAGTTCGATGGACAAAAAGCCCTCAGGATTTTGCCTACGAGAACGGAAGTGCCATGGACGGAGGATAGAAAAGCTGGTAAAGCGACACTGGAAATTTTGCGCGTGCCTAGTCCACCAAACCTGATGGGTAAGGGCGCCTGGGCCCAACACTGCTCGCTGAACTGTATATTTAAAATTGATTCGAGGCTTGATTTGATCAAAAACTCAATCGGTAACAGGGAATTTTGATGTTTAAAAAAAGGGACCAGAGCGAAGCAGATACGTAAATTTCGGCAAGAACAGGCAAAATTTTAAAATCGTTAAAGCGTAGTGTGGATTTATTAGAAGTAGGTGCTCGGCACAGTTTTTAAATTTTGATATCGCGTTTGTGATGATATTGGAGACGGCTTCCTCATAATATTGGTGACCTAAGATAGCTGAGGGACTCCTTGTCGACCACTTTTATATTAGGCTGCTCTGAATGTCTGAATGACATCTATTCAGAAACAGTTCACACTTGTTAAAATTTAGTTCCTAACCCATTGATATAAACTTGTTTTTAATATCCAAAAGGTCTGTGAGTAGGTACTGTATTCGCATCTCCACCGAGGGTCCCGTCATCCAAATACCATAAATTGAATTTTGATTTTAAATTTTGAACTATCGGATTGATTGCTTATCTGAAAATGGCTGGAACCAGAAGGTCGCCTTGCTGACAGCCAACTGCTGAGGAAAGTTCGTTGTGTTTGTACATTAATCTTGAAGGGTCCGCGTAACAGTGTAACTGTGTAATAGATATGCGCGCACTGACATATAAACCCATACGTTGCATTTCTGCGACGCGATTATCGCACGACAAAAAATCGTAGTGCGCGCCTGGCCTTAGTTCCGAAAATTCGACCGCCGCTTGACAGCCGCATGCCCAAACTTTTAGGCTACTGTAGCTTATAAATTCTAATAAGAAGACATATTATACAGTAATTATTCATGATACAGTCCGTTGTTACAAAATTACTATTAACTAACTATCTATCCCAGGTGTTTTAGCATTCTTCATTCTCCGCAGTGCAGCAGCGAACTCGTCAAACGATGGGGGTTCCGCTAAATCTTCAAAGGTGTGTATATTTTTTAAAGATTCAACGTACAACAAGTCGGTCGTCTGTGTTGTGGGATTTAGAACATTGTGAAAATGTTCTGCCCATCGAGCTAGTACGTCCTTCTGCTCAGTCAACCGTCGGGTTTTATCCTTGTCATACATCGGAGCTGTTTTCTTTGTTCTTGGACCGAAAACAAACTGTAGGTTCTCAAAAAATCGACCTGATTGGTTAGTGTCAGCATAATGCTGAATTGCATGTGCTTTATTTATTTATTTATTTATATATTTATTTATTGTAAATATATTACACAGCATTACAGACTTAACCTAATACACTGTGAAACTAAATTAAAACAAGGTAACAATCAGGTAGGGACACTAGTCATTCTATTATCCATCAGCTCACAATACTTCAGGCACGCACAACACACAGCCATCCATCGCCATGCAAAAATATCACATTCTGGTGTTGACGCCAGAAGCGCATTAAGCAGCGTCAGGGCGCGGAGAAGTGGAGAGTTCCTGTGTGACACGGTACGAGCTGCTGGCACAGCCAACAACACGCGCGTACGGGGTCTAAGGGTTATTCGAGGAACATCTTTATACACCCACCATTTGTCCTTTAGTGCACGCACTTTTACTTTCAGGTCTAAATGAGCTTTTTTTCGTTCAGAGATGTCTGTTGAAAGAAGAGCACGCCTGTGGTCCTCAACGAGCTTTCGGATTTCTACATCTGAATCGTCAAACCAGTCTTTATTTTTCCGATCACGTTTACCTATTACTCTTAAGGCACACCCATGGAGATTTTCGGCGTATAAACGCCATCTCTCATCGATAGACGCATTTTCTGTACTTTCTGGAATATTAGCATAAAAAGCATCAAAGCTTTCGACAGAGTACCGCGTGAAGCCTTGTGGATAGTTCTAAGGAAAGCTGGTTGTCCTGAAAAGTTATTAAACTTGATTCGCCAATTTCATGATAATGATATATGATGGCGAGAGTTCGACATGAAAATGACTTTTCAGACCAATTCCCAGTAACGAGTGGTGAGAAGCAAGGCTGTGTTCAAGCTCCTACTTTGTTCTCTCTGTACTTTGCTTCTGTGATGCAAGATGCGGTTAGGAATTGGAATGACTTCATTGAAATTAACTTCAGAACTGACAAGAGCATTTTCGATCTCTCTCGTTTTAGAGCTAAACGACAAGTTACCAGACTCTCAGTTATGGACGTTTTATACGCCGACGATGTTTGGCTAATGGCTGATTCTCTTTAGTCTCTTCAGGCCTATATAGACTCTTTACAACTGTCATGCCGTAGATTTGGTCTAGTTATAAGCACTAAGACTCAAGTCTTAAAACAGCCCCCGAGAGGTTTCGATGAGGATCATTCAAAAGTCAAGTTGAATGGCACTGACTTAGTTGAAGTTCCAAACTTCAAATACTTGGGAAGTCTTTTGTGTGATAACACCCTGGCATCAGAAATACCAGCCCAAATAGCAGGTGCTGCAGCAGCCTTTGGCAAACTCAAGTCGCGTGCCTGGAACTCGCATGACATCAAATTGCAAACTAAAATATTAGTGTACCATGCAATCGTCCTGCCTACCTTGCTTTATGCCGCGGAGACCTGGTGCTGCTACAAGACAGACATTAAGCAGCTAGACACCTTTCATCTTAAATGTTTAAGGTCTATACTGCGCATCAGGTGGCAGGATCGTGTTCCAAATACTGAAGTCCCACGTAGAACCGGCTTGCCCGGAGTCGAAGCACTCAAAATGAAACATCAACTTAGATGGAGTGGACACGTCGTACGCATGAATGATGGTAGATTGCCGAAGGCTGCCTTCTACTCAGAGCTGTCATGCGGAAAGCGCAAACAAGGTGGTCAATATCTGCGTTACAAAGACGTGTTAAAACGCAATCTTGTGGCCTGCAACATCTCTACTGATGGTTGGGAGGAGATCGCCCGTCTTAGACCGGAATGGCGTCATACCGTCCGCATAGGTGTCGACACTTTTGAAGAAAAACGTTTAGAAGACCTTGACACGAAACGCCAAGTACGGAAGACTCGCCCAAAACCCTCCTACTCCTACACTTATAATTCATCTGGCCAGCTATTCTGCACGCCTTGCGATCGTGTCTTCAAGTCGAAGTTCGGCTTTGCAAGTCACATCAGAGCCCGTCATAGGGACCAAATAATTATTTAGGAGTCGCCTTCGCCGGATACGGTTTGGACGACATGATGACTAACTAACATAAAACCTAAAAATAAACTTCATGAATGACCTTAAAATTGTAGTCTTCATCCTAATTTGCTTAATATTTGGTTTCGAAGTAAGAAAATGAATCAAGCATCGACCTTATCATAAAAAGGGCTACAATATGGCATAGTCAAACAATAAAATAAATACATCTTAAGCAATATTAGGATGAAATCAATTAAATGAATTCCATTGAAAACCCTTTTAATTAAAATTAACATAATAATAATAATAATAATATATTTTTTATTGCACCACAACATAAGAAAAACATGTTACAAGAGTACATAATGTTAAATATAGGTAACAACAGTCGGTCTTATCGCTTTAGAGCGATCTCTTCCAGACAACCTTTGGGTAGCAGGAAATTTTCAAGAAGAGTTGTAAAGCAAATTCACATCTGTTAAGCAAATTGATTGTTTTGATATAAATTGCTTTTAACTAATGATGGCCCAGAAAATCGACAACTCTGTTGCGAATGAAGGGAATACCTTGATTTGCGCCTCTTCGCGTGTATATACGCTTAGCTGTATCATTGTATTTTACTATTTTTTTATTTGTTTTATATCTATATATAAAATTAAGTCCTTTGAAACTAATTTTATGTGTTTATTTTTATTAATGTCTACCGCGCACAGGAAATAAAGCTCTATAAATATCAAACTTCGTGAAGTTATATACGCTTCTAGTAAATTTTGTATAAGGTAAATACTTCATTAACTTGACAGTGTCGTTTTATAACATAATTTATTTATTTTGAGGAAATTGTACGCAATAATGTTTCGGCTATAATCTTACAAGAAATCATAAAAATATAGTCAAGAATCAAATATCTGAAAACCAGTTTCTGGGGGGCACGATAGTCGGGGCACCAGAAACTCAACACATATTGAGCCTGAACAAGTATTGAGCCTTCTATGGTTTTTTCGTGCGCTGATCGAACCCAATACTCTGGCTCACCACTTAATTATTTCATCTATGATTGATGAAGTAAAACAAGATCAGACAGCCTGTTCCTTAGACATGATTATGGATTTAATATAATGTGACATCTCCATTGTTCTACGATGATATTTCAGCCCCTTTCTATCCGTCCCAGGGCCAAGACTTAAATTATTTTGGAAATAAAGTTTTCCCTTTGAGTGGATCCCGACAGCAAGAGATTAACTTAAACTTAATGTGACAGGTCGTTTTTTTTTCACAATTTCCTTTGGTTTTCTATTACAACATGTTTTCTTTAATGTGGAATTTCACTTGTAACCGAAAAAATAGCATTATAGTCAAGGTATGGCAGATAAATTGGAAAACATTTATAATGGTTTTATTTCACTGGCAATGCATTAGTTATTGGTTGATTTGTTTCGGTGAAATCTTGCTTGTCAAAGACCACCACAAATCTCGTCTGATGTTGAATTAATGAGAAGTGTTCGTACCAACTTCTAATCTACGCAAATTCATTATGTCGTCGTGCTGGGCTCATAAAAATCATGTCAATTAAAAAAAATTATGCGAAAAATGAGTCGAAACAGACATAAAAAAAATGTAAACAATAAAATAGTTATAATTTACGATACAAGTGCTGAAAATAGGAAATTCGCAACGAGTGGTGATAAATTAAAACACGGTGTTTTAAATCGACACGAGTTGCGAATTACCTATTCGCACGTGTGTCGTACAACGTTTTACAGTACATATGGCTCTTTAAAGTTTCGACAAATGCACGAAAAGTGATCTTTTTCGCACTAGTGCGGGAAAGTAGCACCATATGTACTGTAATGTTTATTTAGGTTAAATTAATTACTCGTATCAGGCTCGGAAACATTAAGATAATGTGAGTCTTTCTTTAGGTAGTTTTTCCTCTTATACTTACCTTTAGAATTAGAATAGAATAGAGTAATTCATTGAAAAAACCTTACTGCTAATGGTACATTAAATGTGTTTTATCCCTTTCTTAAGAACACAAATGTCAAAGTGACAGATAAAGACAAACGAATTTCAACGGCGTTTTAACTAAAATAGACTCGTCGATCGTTTATAAACACGCCCCCTAAGATCTAGCTCCAAGGCTCAACACATTATCAAACCCATTATTGCACTAATGCGGCAAATGAAAATCTAGATGTTAACAGCACGAGTACGAGACAACGTTAACAAAACTATTTACAGCGGTAGATAAGGTTCTTGTTTATAGCGGAAGTGCTTAGCGACGCTCGTCTGCAAACGTCTGTTTCCAAGACACACGGCCATTTGCATTTGCTAAATGTTAAGAGGGTGCAAAATGTAGAACAAAAACCTGTCGGTGCTGAACTCACGTGAAGCAGCGCTCTGATTTATTATTGTTATAATAAGCCGTAGATTCTTAGTGTTTCTGTTTCCTATTTTCGTCTATATAATAATACTTAATACTTATATTATAAATGCGAAAGTTTGGATGTTTGTTACTCAATCACACTCAAACGGCCCAACCGATTAAGATGAAATTTTGCACGAAGATAGTTTATAGCTTGTATTTGAATATTTTTTATTCCGGGTCCACGTAGAAGATTTTTTTGCAGATAAATGCCGGTTTCCGTACGATGTTTTCCTTCACCGAAACCGGGTTATTCGCAACTAAACGTATTATTTCTACTGAAACAGTGCACCGTATGTGTCGCTCTAAAACGAGTGTTTGTAGGAAGCAGATATCTCAGTGGGTTATTTATTATTTGATAATCTAGCGGGACGTGGACGGAACATATCTCTGGTTATCTCGTTGGCTTTGTTTCGCTCCGAACTCGCTGGATATGAGAAACATCTGTATTTTGTTGCACTCCTGCTTGAAACATTTCAGCGGGATTTATATTGGTGTAAAACATAGCAAGTATTTGTTTCTCTCTGATATAAATAACAATGCAAGGTATCTTGTGTCTTTATTCATGTTGCATCTACATTTCATTTATTTAACAATCATTAATGATATAATTTTCTGCCTTCAACAAAAAAAAATATCTTCAATCATCTTCAAAAATGAAGAAAAAGTTAATTTGAAAGCCATCACCAAATTCGCCTTTGAACAAAATGTTGTACTTATTTGGTTTGCGCAATAAATTGAGTATCGTTACTAATTATGAACTAATTCCTCTTTTCAATCTCTATCTCTATCCTCTGTCAAAACTCGACTAATATTTCCAAAAGCATCATCATTAAAAATGAAAGATTTTTTAAATCAGCAGGTCGACCACGAAACGCATAATAGATCTAAATATAATTGTTTATATGGAAAAATGACAGTTAGATTGTCCTAACGCGCGTTTGAAACGTAATAAGGGTGAAATCAAATTTATCAGCATCGAATCGCGTTTCGTAATACAGAAACGTAATTTGGTATGCGATGCGTCAGCATGCGGAAGGGTGAATTGATGCGGACGCATCTTCATACAGAGTTGCGTTTTCGTGTTGCGGAATGCGATTCGATGCTGATAGATGTGATTTGACCCTTACGATTACGTTACGCCCACAGACTAATCTGTGGTTACGCCTGAGCAGGGCGATAGATCTAAATGTCACTTTAAGTATGGAAAAAATACAGTTGAGTTGTCCTAACGTACGTTCGAAACGTTGCGTGATCATCCCTGGTCATCGCGATATCGAGCCTCTTATTGTGGCATCATTCTCGCTCATGAAACAAAATGAAACACAAAGCACCATCTCTATTCATCATCCACGACGTGAGGAGCCGTTTACGAAATTTATAATACAAAGGGGATCCCGGTGAACGTTGACCTTTACATATAAATCATGTTGAGGGAAATTTGACTGGCCCATCCTTGGGAGTGGAGTCCGGTTTCGGGAATATAGGTCAGTTGATAAAATAATGTGTTGCTAGTGCATATTACTTTAACATTCTCATAGGCAAACGTTTAATTCAATTGTGTCTGGCTTACGAGTAGGTCGTGTTATATAGTAGAGGAACGGTTAGTCCGTCGAATCCGTTCTGGTCCCCCGACCAGGCGGGATGTATAAACGAATGTCCCCAACTTAAAAAGAAACCCGTGTTATAGGGGCGAACGGCGGGGCAGAGCCTTCGTTCAAATGCTCTCCAGCCGCTTAAAGTGCATTTAAAAGGCCTTTTCCTCTTTCATTATAATTTTACCATTCTAAAGGAACTGATTTGCATTTGTTTTGTTCCGTTGGAATTTAAAACAAAACAAAATTTACTCTATTTCCCAGTACAGTTGATTCAAATTACATTGGCATTTTTTCTTGTATGGTGGCTGACGGATAAAACACGGTGTCTGAATTTAGACGTCTAGCTGAGTGGCGTCGGGTAAGAATTTTCTACGAACTTCATACTAACGGAGCGTTTTTGACGTTTCATATAAACATCCGAATTGACTAACACTCAAATATCTGTGGCGACACTGCGGTTTAAAACCTCTATTTATAGATATTTAGCCGCTGATCGCACCGGCTACCGATAGAGATGACAGCGTGGACTTGTCAAGTATTTTGTCAAAATGTTTTGTATAGTTTATGGTGGTTAATTTGTGTTAAATAGCGTGAAGGTTTATAGTTTGATTTATCGCTACCTCAGGAAGCATCATTCATACCCATTACTGCTGGTAGAATAACAATGTCTACCAATAACAATGTAAGTTTCCATGTTTGTTCAAACTTACGGATCTATTTAGTATTTCGCAAACAAACTCGTTCGAACTTTGAGACAGGAATACATTGGTTAGCATGACCCCCAACTTAGCAAGACTTTAGACTAGGTCAAAACAAAGTCATATGGCGATAATAATAGGAGTGGGAGTTAGGCTTAGGCCGTCTAGGAATTCACTTGGGTACATCTGTACTAAAGTTAGTAAATAGAAAAATGAAGCACATAATCATTATAATTAAAATTACACACTGTGGAGAAAATTATATAGAATAACACACTAAGTAATTGCAAAAGTAGATTTGTACATTTTAATTGAGTTAGCGAAGGCTTGGTTAAGTAGCAGTTTACTCAGATAATTTGACTTATTATTGAATAGGTACTGAATGTTTTAATTAAAGTAAGTACTCATTTTATTTTAAATTCTATACTCAAAGAAACGTAATGCCATCAAAGACTTAAAGCTGAATATCGGAGCCAAGTTAAGTATGAAGAATATGCGTGTTTGTCAAATTGAGATCTTAATGAGTACCAAGTTTTGAACACAAACAAGACTTTTATACGAACATACATATAAAATAAACTAAAACAGAATGTCTTGTTTTTTTCTACTACGCCACACCAAACACCAATGTTTGCTATTTCAAAATGCAACTTCTTTTATTTGAACAGGCGATTTATTGACACAGTGCAGGTAACTTAGGTTAATTTGTATTTCGAGATTGCTCATTGGAATCCTCTCAACAGGTAACTGAAGACAGTCGGAAATGAGAGCTAGTACCACAAATTAATTGTTTATCAATAAAAATATTCATATCTGTCATGCTTATAATTCATTAACAAGTTAGTGGTTCTGTTAGCTGGCAATAGCTGGAGAACTTTTGAGACAATCTTTTATTCCATTTTTTTTTAGTTTCGCTTGAAACTCAAGTTGTGCTTGTAGCGCTGAAAAACTGCATCGACAGATAATTCAATATTATGTATATGTAGTACTCCTGCTCACAAAATTTCACAAGAATCGGTTTAAACATGCGACCTGTAAGTAACATACGAAAAGATTTGCACCAAATTGAGACGGAATGTTCCAATCGCTTACCTAGCTTGTTCAATTAAAAAAAAAACATTTTCACTCACTTGGTGAATTTACTTTCAACATACGGAACGTTCAAAATGCTAAATGTTCTCTGAATGAGACTTACTTAAGGCCGAAAGGGCCTGGCGCCTATTTACCCGTCCCGTCGACTGGGAACAAACGGCTTATCCAAACAAAAATTTGTCTTTCATTATAAAGGTTAACCGGAGCAGATTTCAATTTATACGGAATTTTATTTCTACCCAAAGCGCTTTAGTGAAGGCTGACAAGGCTCTTCGAATCGGCACGGACTGTGTTGGCGCAGAAAAATCGGCATGTACCCGTTTGCGTCACAAATACACAACCACACAAAATCCTATTGATATTTTGGATGTTTGTTACTCAATCACGCTTGTTCGGTTTTTTTTTGTTTTTTTGCACGAAGATGTAAAACTAAAAATTATAGAAAAAATATCCTATATTTTAATAAAGGCCTTATAGGTATACCATAAACCTTGTTTCCCGGCTCGACACAGACGAAGTCGCGGGCGGAAGCTAGTAAATCATATAACTATTGAGCAAAGTGAATGAGCGAAATTTAATTGGTTGACCGTGAAGATTATTTGTGGAACTGTGAAATAAAGAAGATGAAAATTTATTGTAAATTAAGAAAGACCAGTATTCCATACCAAAAGGCATATATCCCCATTTTGATGTAAAGGAAAAATTGCTTTATTAAAGCAATTTTTCCTTTACCCGCGGTGTTTGACAGAAGAGGACCTGACCTGTTTGACCTGTTTTTTCTGTCATTCAAAATCAGAATGACATCAAAATGGGGATATATGCCTTTTGGTATTGTCGCCCTAAGAGTAAAGCTTCTGTGACTTAAATTTTCTGTAGGGGCACTGCTGACCGGAAGCGCGGGCCCGCGCGGACCCGCGCTGCACACGCGTTGCTAGCGCGTCGCCAACGCGGCGGGCCCGCGCTGCACACGCGTTGTTAACGCGTCGCTGACGCGTACCCCCGCGTTGCTTAAGCCGCCCGCTTGCGGTGTGAATATACCGATTCAATCGCGCCCGACGCGCGCCGCGCACGTCACGCGCCGCGCACGACACGCGTTCGTAAAGCTTCTGTGACTTAAATTTTCTGTAGGGGCACTGCTGACCTGAGACAATTTGCGCAGCGAGTAAAACCCTAAAACCCGTCTTTATTTTATTGAATATAAGGTTATATTTATGGTAAAGTAAATATTAATTTGTGATTTTCATATTCGTCATTGTCATTAATTATATTACAAATATCATGCAAGATTATTAAAAATAATATATAAATAATATAAGCACTAAAAGCTACAACGCATTGTAAATATTAATTAAAGCATCATGCAACACAGTCTGGTTTGATTTTTTAATGCTGATTGAGCTGGTTAAGCCCTGTTGGGCAAAGGCCTTTAAAATGGAGGAGGCAGAGGTAGACAACAGGCGATCTTACCGCTGAAGAGCGATCTCTTCCAGACAACCTTTGGGTATCGGAGAAAGAGATAAAACTAGATTATGTAGAAGGTGGTGCAGAGATTATAATCAGCCAAAAATCTAAATAATTATATAAATACACGCGCATAAATAGCTCTAGGTAAACATACATACACAATCATATATATATACAAATATCACAAATAAAAATATATAGGATATTGCAACTGTCGTTTTTTCCGTATCAAATATGACATTTTTAGATCTACCTAACGTGCGTACAATACGTTATATGATCGAGTAGGTCGGCCCACCGTCATCTAGAGCCTTCCCGTTTCTAGCTGTCGGCCTGCCAGTCAGTAGCAATCTTAACCATAAGTTACTAAACATTACTACCGTTTTTTTGCTCTTCGTATTCACTGCAATTCCCATAGCCACATGGTGTCTCCATTATTAGATCAGCTCGATGGTACCATAATATTGAATTGTCATCCAAACTATAGTTAAAACCAAAGTTTTCAGCTCAATCGGTTGAAGATATCTGTTTCAAAATTGAGTTGCAAGATTCGACTCGAACATACATAGTTACTTACATACATTGAAAGTGTAATAAAAGCTTGTAATAAGGAGACAATCATGTCACTACAAAGGAAGATTATACTTACAAAATTATTCTTAATGAATAATTATTTTAATGTAGGTACTTACCGAGGATGCTGATGGCGGCACTTGGTTGCAAATAAAGAAATTGAGGGGTCGAGACATTTCTATTGTAAGATTATTATTTTGTTACTCTTTATAATGACAATGTCGAGCATTGATATTTCCGACTGCCACTTGACCTTTCGACGCAAAGAGGAAACTATATTTTACTTGGGTTCGGCTTTTGTCATGGGAGTGTTTTGTCACATCTTCGATCAATCTTAAAGAAGCGCTTCACGCCTTGCTATGGGGCGCAGGAAAACCATTTCGAACGTAATAGTTTTGCAATAGTTAATACTGATTTTTATTTTCGTTAATACTTCAGTAACCATGGGCCGCTACATCAAACTTTGAATTGTTTATTCGTAATGTAAACTTTAACTCCATTTTGACTCATTGCAGGGATATAAAAACTATCCTATGTCCTTAACTAAGGTCTCAAACTATACGTCGGCTTAATCAGTTCAGCTATAAAGCATGAAAAGGTAAGCAAACAGACACACGGAGTTCCTTTTTAGCCCAAGCACTTTATTTTCATTAGTATGGAAAAAACGGAAATTTGGAAATAATTCATAACAGCAGGTTTTGTGTGTAACTAATATATTATCATTTTAGTAATTACGTAGACTCAAAATCCACCAAAATATTACTCATCAAAAAAATCGGTATTTAACCAATTCCTGAAAAAAGAGGAAAAATATTAATAGATATTTTAATTTTTGGTTTGGTTAATTTACAGGAGCTCTTCAAGAATAATAAATAAATCACACAAAAAACATAATAGATGTGTCATTTATTTTTATATATTTACTTCCCGATGGTGGTGGATTCTTGGATAAGGCATCGTAGAGTAACATTTTAAAATTAAACAAACAAAAAAAACGCTGTTATAAATTAATGTTTGAAAAAAAACGTAATTTTCCTGGGTTATTTGTATTTATTAAACAAACGAGTCTGTTGCAGCTTTGACAAAAAATATTTGGAATGTCGGCGCCTGTCGGGTTTTTCTCCTCTGTCAGTCGCATTTCTCAACCGATTCTCGTGACATTTTGTAAGCAGGTTCATTACAATAATACAGATTTTTAGTCAAAAGAAAAAAAATATGGAAAGGCCCGCTACGACTTCTACCGTATGTATAAGTCTCCCATTTTAAAATGAATCCTTATTTTCTATTCACACTTGTCTCTGTGCTTTTCCTTTTCCTATTCAAAATTCAGCTTCCACATTTCACCAAGTTGTAATTTCGCGAATTTACAGCCTTACATTTTACGCGCGAAAACACTTGTAATTCTACTAGGGGAATGAGTTTTATTTACGTATAACTGACGTTCGGCAGATGGCGTCGTAATCGTAAAATTTAAAGGATTAGAATGGCAAATGTCGGGGACTACGATGGTGTAACGGTTTCTCCATTGGGCATGGCCGAATTTAATTTATAAAGTGTATTAACACGTTAACGTAAAACACAAAATAACAAGGATCACACAAACAAAATAAAAAATAAAAACACAAACAAAACAAAAACAAAAACATATACTTATAACATTCCTAGCCAAAGCTGTCCAAGTCTAGTCAAACAAGCCCCCGCGAGTTGTACCCGGTGCAAAGGTGCCCATCACGCTTGCCGCGTTACCTCGTTGCATGGCGATTGACTATCTTTGCACCAGGTACGAACTCGCGCGAGCATCGGAACCTCTGACTTTAATTGGACGCCCAACCTCCTTTATGAAAGCTAACGCCTCAGACCCCCAGCACCCGGTCGTCTCAAACGCTAGAGGGACAAAATAATTATTATTTTGAAGGGCTGAGTATTTGTCCCTTTTTCTAGCCGCAGCAAACTCTGCACCAGCTCTCTGCATACGTACGGCAAAGGTACGTAACGCACGAGGCGTCCCACAAGAGGCACTTCCCCCTCTGCCATGGCACCAAAGTTAGCCCGTCTGGCCTTTTGCCATCTGTGCGACAACGGCCAGGTGGTTCCAGTAAACATCGTTTATTTTACGTTACAATGATTAGACGCTTATTCAATCACGTATAACCAACTGAAGGGGTTGGAATAAAATTTAGCACGCAGATAATTAATAACGTAAAAGTACATTGTGATACAAGTAAGGTATGTTGATAATTACATCAGAGGCGAAATTGTTCACGCGAAAGTTACCGATTCAAAGTAAACCACAATTATTTCGATATCGGATAACGGTGCGATTTTATGCTCTCATGATAAAGTCGTTTTCTGCTTGCGTTTTCGACAGGATTTTATCTTACAATTTCGGACATACTAAACATCGTTGATGTAGTTTATCGAGGTAAAAATAATTTGCAGTAACGAGATTATCATTTGTATAGGCGTTATCAGTGTCTTACAACTTTTTTTGGATAAACCCAAAAGTCGACTAAAATATAGATAAAGAAGTCATTGAATTCCAAAGTCATATTAAGTTATATGCCTTTGCGATAAAGTCGAAATTTCAACAAAAAAATGGAAGCTAATTACTTACGTCCTCCTAAAACTTTGTTTGTTTTGTTCGTCACCTGCCGGCGAAACGGGTCTCCCAATGTCGTCCATTTAAAATTAATACTCGGCCAGCAATTGCCTACTTCACTACAATAATGTACTATTGCCTGTTTTCTTCGCCGACCTGAGCTGTGGTATTTTACCGCAGAACGGATATATTAGGGAAGTGGAAGGGGCAGGTGGAAGGGGTCTTAAGGGACATAGGATATAAACGAGTTCCACGCGGACGGAGTCGTGGGCAGAAGCTAGTAAGTTTTATCCCATAAAAAAACATTTCATGAAAAAAGAGGCTAAGTCTCAAATCTCTTCTAACTTAAAAAGTTGTTAGACATTTCGTAGAGCCAAGCCTCAGGCATTCTTATTAATCTTTATTTACTCATCATCATCCTCATCATATCAGCCGAAAGACGTCCACTGCTGGACATAGGACTCCCCCAAAGAGTGCCAAAGTGACCGGTCCTGCGCCCCCGCATCCAGCGGACTCCCGCAACCTTTACCAGGTCATCAGTCCACCTTGTTGGGGGCTTTATTTACTTGCTAAATAAAATTTTACGTCACACCTGGCCATAATACGAGTTTTACTGCACGCTGCGCACAAACACCTGTGACCTTGGGCATTCACGAATTCACCGCCCTAGTTACGTAATGTACTATAGTGACTTGGTAATCACACAATACTACATAGTTTTAGGTATGCAAAATGTCATAAATGCAGTAAATTTCTCATCATTGTTTCTAAATTGGGACCGGCCAATTTTAGACCACCAGCTTCGTTACTATTATAATTCAAAACCAAAACTAGATTAATGCTACTACATTATTTTTCACATTTTAAGCTCAAATAAAAATCTGGGGGCACGGCGGTGCCCCCGCCAAGTCGAGCAAAAAAGCGGCACTGCCGTACCATCTTTAAAGGGTTCCGTACCAAAATGGTAAAAAAGTATAAACGTAAATATCACTCGAAAAGTATATCTTTTTCTGTATCTAGCTTATTTTTTGTTTTGTTTTGATTTTGTCAAGGGGGCAAAAAAAAGTGAGGTATCATATGAAAGGGCTAGAGTTGCACTTTGTTTCAAAACACTTGCTTTTATTACATTGGTAAAATTTTGATCTATGAAGGAAATTGTAAAAAAAATACCATCCCCCCCCCCTATCGCCGAAGTTATCAAAGCGAAAAATTTGAAATAATTACTTGTGATTAAGATAAACATAAATATTACTGGAAAAGTATTTTTTTTTCTGTATCTAGCATATTTTTTGTTTTATTTACAAAAATCATTTCCTAGTTAAGTTTGCAATTAAATCAACTTTATAAGTATTTTTTTGTTTTGAAATTACTATAAGACCATAATAGAAATACTCTCTTTCATATAAAATAAAAATAATAGAGATCGGTTCACGTGATAAACAATAATCGCTAAAAGACCAACATACATACTAAGCCGATTGCCCTTGCACATTAGTACCAAATGGGGCCGATAGATGGCGCTGACCCCATTCGCGCTGTTAAGATTTTTCTAGAATTAATGGGCTGGGATTGGGACACGTATATTTATTTACAATAGCAGTTCAAAAAAAGATCGCGATTCAATTGTCTAGGTGTAAAAGTTACTCGTTGTTTGAAATTGAATTCTATTGTGTTGGGTTAAAATAAGTAATTTAACAAATATTGGGACATTTCCTTTTCCTTGAGTTAATTGTTAGTTTGTACGGAACCCTCGATGCTCGAGTCAGACTCGCACTTGACCGGTTTTTAATACCTATCAAACAATATATAACTCACTCCCCACTTTACGTATAGGGGAGGTACCCTAATAAAACATTTTTTTCCACTTTTTATTTTACCACTTTGTCGTCGTGATTGATTGATTGATACATATAAGTACCAAATTTCAGCTTTCTAGTGCTTACGGTTACTTACATTATCCGCGGACGGACGGACAGACATATAAGGGTTCCTAGTCGACTACGGAACCCTAAAAACGGAACCCTTATAGGATCACTTTGCTGTCCGTCCGACCGTTCATCCGTCTGTCAAGACCCTTTTTCTCAGGAACGCGTAGAGGTATCAAGCTTAAATGTATACCAAATACTCAGGTCTACTGTCCCTTGGAGCTGTGAAAAAATCAAACTTCTAAGCCAACGGAAACATTACAGCCGTTTATCCTGCAAATTTTCGAAAATCGCAAGGGAATCAAAACCTACAGGGTACTTCCCGTGAACTCAGAATCTTGAAATTTTGGTACGAAGCATCGTCTTATAGCATAGATAAAGTAAAAAAGATATAATAAAAATATTTTTAATAATTTTAAAGTACAACCCCTTTCCTCATGAACGCGTAGAGGTATTAAATTGAAATTAATATCAAATACTCATTTCTATAATACCTTTAATGCCTACAGGTTTGTACGGAACCCTTGGTGCGCGAGTCCGACTCGCACTTGGCCGGATTTTTTTTTCAAAGCAGTTCAAGCCGGTTTCGACCCCCCAATAACTTAGTTGTGAATAAAAGCCTGAATTTTCAGTAACCAAGCAGGCATTGTTTAAATACGGTATATTCCGATCAACAAAAACACTAATTTAGAACATAATTAGTGTTTAGTGTTCAAATCAAGATGAAACTAAAATATTTTGCAAATTTCGGTCCAGATTTCTAGATACGCGTAAATAACTTTGTAATCCCATATAAATATATAAGATTACTAAGTTACATTTGCAGTGAATGGGAGAAAAAATTCCAAAGCAAGAATGAAACTGCATTCATAATTTGTATGTATTGACACAATACTCCATAGTTTAAGGTGTGCAAAAATCCATAAAAGTGGTGTGATTGCCAAGTGGCAGAATTCTATTTAGCTAGCAAATAAAGAATAATGAGAATGCCTGAGACTTGGTACTACGAAATATCTCACAACTTTTTAAGGTGGAAGAGTTTCGAGACTTGGCCTCTTTTTTACATGAAATGTTTTTTTATGGGATAAAACTTATTAGCTTCTGCCCGCGACTTCGTCCGCGTGGAACTCGTTTATATCCTTTGTCCCTCCCCCAGCCTCAAATCTCTATACCAAATTTTATCTAAATCAATTCAGCTGTTTAAGCGTGAAGGGGTAACAGAAAGACACAGGCAGACAGACCCACTTTCACATTTATAACATTAACATGGATTCGAAATTACTTTTTTTAAAATCTAAATTTGAGAAGGCGAACTTTACGTACTTTGTAATAATTTGTTACATTTATTAATATGCTATTTTTATTCACAAAAAAAGATGTTATAATTGCAAAGCTGCGAACACTTATTTAGTACTTGTATGTACATTCTTAGAACAACGGGATAGTTCCTAGCTTCACACCACACCTCAAGGACGGGTAGTACTACCCGCGTGTAAATAGGACGCGGGTACCCGTGTACACGTGTACACGGGTACCCGTGCGCTAATTACACGGATCCGTTCGGACCGGTCGCTTAAGCCCGCGGGCGGGTTACACGAACACGGGTACCCGACACGTGTACACGAAACCCGGACACGACCGCGAGCCCTAGTAAGAACCCATTTGCCGAGAATTAAAAAAAAAGCTGTACATTCTGTACAACCCGGCTAATTTAAGAATGCAGCGTGTTCATGCATATATCTTGCTGCAAGGTGCCAACGTGACTCAATCGGGATATAACCATAACACACAAGTGTTGTAATGTTATAACACACGCGTGTTTAATATCCAGGATTATGTGCCTAAAAGCGACACAATAAGAGAAACGTTATGAGCAATTATGTTGAAAATCATTTTACAATGAATACTTTGTGACTAGTAAATTCCTTCATTTGCCATGCACTTTATAGCAGACGTTAATCTGCTTGAAAGTGCATGGCAAAGTATCGCGCGGTCGCTTTAACCGCGCGTTTATAGTAGGAATATGTAGATGTTTGTGTGATCAACTGACGGGTTTTCCACCACTGTTCAGTCAGCTTTTTTCGTCGTGTTTACGTGGGTGTTGGTGGCAACGGAACCACAGCTGACGTCCACGGGGCTTCATTAAACAACATTCTTAACCGTCTCATAAGTTATCGCACGGGGGTTGATTGTTCACGAAAGACGGTTGTTAGCTCGCGGGCTATATACAGGCTAGAAGAGAAGAGATGCCAATCCTAACTCAATATAAATGCGACTCGATCATACACACCTGACTTGTATTTCTGAGAAAGGGCTTCTTAAGGAACGTAGAGTAAGTAGGCAGAACGTTACGCAAACGCAGATATTAACCACGCCCTTCCGGTTTCCATTCGTTATCATCAGATTTCCTTATTTATTATACGCTTGTGGTGTGTGTTGATATAGTTATTTACGTCTCACCTGGCCAAAATGCGAGTTTTATTGCACGCTGCGTGTACGGGAAAACTCGCTTTCCACGGCCAGGTGAAGACGTAAAATTTTGTACTCACCACGGACTGTAATTCGTAAAGCCCCAGAGCGCATATTTATGGCCCTCACCTTCGGTTCGGGTCACAAACACCTGCGATCTGGGGCATTCATGAATTAACCGCCCTAGGTACGTAATGTACTATTACGATACAAGTGCCAAAAATAGGAAATTCGGAAGGAGTGGTGATAAATTAAAACACGACCGAAGGGAGTGTTTTAAATCGACACGAGTTGCAAATTATCTATTCCCACGTGTATCGTACAACATTTTACTGTACAAATGGCTCTTTAAAGTTCGACATATGCACGGAAAGTGCACTTTCTGTACTAGTGCGGGAAAGTAGCACCATAGTACTGTAAAAGTACATTACGTAACTAGGGCGGTGAATAAATGAATGCCCCAGATCGTAGGTGTTTGTGGCCCGAACCGAAGGTGAGGGCCATAAATATGCGCTCTGAGGCTTTACGAATTATCGCCCGTGTTGAGTACAAATTTTACGTCTTCACCTGTACGCGCAGCGTGCAGTAATACTCGCATTATGGCCAGGTGTGACGTAAAATATATTTACTCAATCTGATTGATAGTTGCGTTTGTCTTAGATACTGTTTTCCTAATCTAGAACATGCTAACTAACATTTCATTTACTAACGTCTGTAGACATAATCGTTTGCAACACGCATCTTAGCTAAAACAGTAACCCATCATCCTCCTTGTTTTTATTCCCCGGTTGTGCCCTAAAGGATCCCAGGGTCCATTTTAGCATCTTATCCCAGGATATGACGAAGAAACTAGTTTGCTGACCTTCCATGTGACCTTCCAAGCGGTGTCATGATGGTGTTTCCCTTCAACGAAAATCTACTATTCGTAAGTTTAGTGAACGATTTTTGAAAAACCGTGAGGTATTGAAAGTTACGCGTCTTACCGCTCGGAATAGTAGGCTATGACCATTATAATACACGAAAGCTGTAGTTTCAATACGTTCCTACGTAAAATAAGGCACAATAAGTGATAGAAAAAACTGGTAAAGGATTATTAGCTGAGGAGAAATCCTGCTAGTATCAAAGGAAAATTAAGGGTACACTGAGACTGCGGTTTTACGATAGAAAAGGTTTTACTATATGCTTTAGAGAAAACTTAAATAAATTGGGTATTGGATAAAGAATATTAATAGATAATCCAAGGTGTTTACTAAAGTGTAAAAATTGTGTTCGTAAAAGGTAGCCTGGGCTATAGAAGACAGAATACAATACAAATACTCTTAAGAAGTACTACTTTTAGAAGATGTTTTGTGTTAACAGTGTGGGTCTGGTATTTGTATATAGCTCTTAGGCTATGATATCGGATTATTATCAGTCGATCAGTATGGATTGCTGTAGTTTGTTTAAATGACGAAAATGCAATTAACATGTACAGGTCGATTCACTGGAGCTGACATGAATGAATTGACCAAAAGTAATGTCACTTGTCACCGTGGGTGACAGTGTGAGTGCCGTTCTTATACAGGGGCCTCCTAATATTTTGTAAACATGTACCTAATACATGTTCGTTATTCAAGAAAAATTTAATTATATTATTATTATCTGCACCAAATATCATGTTAATCCTTTTAGTAATTGTTATTGAAGTCCTTTGTAAATAAAACGTACGTATATTTTTCTGGCTTTTTTTTAATGTCCAGAATCGAAAGGTGAGGCGGGGCTTCTTCGAATTGTAAAAACTCTAAAAAAAAAGCATAGCATTCTCTAAAACAAAATTATCATAATTACTTTTTGCGTCAACCTGTATTTAATCATTATGTGATGCACACATAGACATTATCATTCACTCGTTCAATTCATTCGTGCCAGCTTTCGCGAATCGACCTGTAATACTACAACTTCCTTTGTTGCTGGATGTGAAGGAAATGATTACAAAGAGACCGCATACAACTGACCGAAGTGTGCCACATGTATTGGAATAGAATTACAACGCAACTTGAAGATAAGAATTAAACAATAGATTTTATTGTACTGTTTTGTCGACGTAATTGATTTATATACCCATGCCGAATCACAGTTTTCTGGTAGTAATGGTAACTGAGCTAAGCCGAAGACGGACGGACGGACAAACGGAGATGGCGAAGCTTTATAGCTCCTTCCTCCTACCTTATAGCTTTTAAGCTTTATGGTTCCTTGTTGACTACGGAACCCTAAAAATCGTAGAAGGGCCGAAGCAAAATGAGCGTATCTTGAAAAATGCCACTTTTTTAATCCTAAAATTTTATGTCATTTCCACTAAGAATCATGAACTCTTTCGATTCTAATAGGACAATTATTTACTTTATAAACAAAGTTTTAACCGACTTCAATTTAGTACTCCGCCAAGCCACGAGAACATTTCCTATTTTTTTTTACAATTGACCACACGAACTGATTTCCGATTGCAAATGCGTTGATTACTATATAGATATATAGAAAAAACCGAATCGCTGTATGTGGGCCGATAATATTTGAGGACTTCCATCGATTCCCCAAGATCATCACCAATGGCACTTCATTAGTTCCTATTACAACGGAATCTTATCAGAACCTGTGACGTACTTTTGCACTTTTAAGTACATAATGGAGAAATTCGATAAGTCATCTGTGATCTTCATCATCAATTCCTCGCCACCAAATTTATGATTGCGGATGTAAATACACGAGTTATAACGAGTTATAATATTATATAATAATAAAATTGAGGAGTCCCCTCAATTCCTCATGGATCCCATCATCTATCTGAATTTTGAAAAAAATGGGACCCACCTGAAAGTATATACATACTAACAAAAAGAAATATTTTCGAATCGGCTCATCAATGACGGAGTTCTGAGGTAACTAACATTGAAAAATAATAATACAGCCGAATTGAGAACCTCCTTCTTTTTTTGAAGTCGGTTAAAAAATTGACCCAAATGTATTTTGCTTTTTGTGTTACCATGGACACAAGGCAAAAATCAAAACTTCTTGGAAATTTCAGGACACCTCTTTTCTCCTTTTGGAATGAAAAAAGCTTGTCATACTGAGCAGAAGTGACATAAAAATTGCAGATATTTTATTACCAAATGCTCAAATGTCCTATGCTATTTGTCGCTAGCTGTCAAGTAGTAAGCAAAACTCACTGTGCCAACAACGAGTTTTCAAATCAAATAAGAGTCGGCAACATAGACTATAGTCATTGATGTATGCTTACTGTCAGGCTGAATGTACAAAAAAAACACCAAAAAAATTGGTTTGAGGTAATACTGTAAGGAAGGTCCGTACATGTTTTAAATGGGCCGGCAACTCTCATGCAACCCTGGCGTTGCAAGCGTCCATAGGCTACCGTAACCGCTTCTCATCAGGCAGGCCGTATGTTTTTTTTGCCACCGTCGTAACATAAAGTAAGTTGTAGACTGACGGAAGCAAAGAATACCCTTACATGTTTAAATGAAACCCTAAAAAGACTGTCGCTTTTACGGACCTGCATGCCGCTTTAAATAATTAAATAACTCCGAGGGATTGAAGCCTCAACAAAAGCTAAATGTAAATTGGAATCTTCAACAATGTTACCTCCCTAGTCCCTCGTAGCCGGGCTGGGAGAACAGCACAATCAGTCTTAAGATCATTACTAATGGGAAAGTGTGTGTGTTTGTTTGTCCGTCTTTCACGGCAAAACGGAGCGACGAATTGACGTGATTTTTTAAGTGAAGATAGTTGAAGGGATGGAGAGTGATATAGGATAGTTTTTATCCCCGAAATCATCCCCTAAGAAAGTGAAATAACCCCCTGAGTGACTTTCACCCCCCTAAAAAAGGGGGTGAAAGTTCTGGAGCTGCGATATAAACGAGTTCCACGCGGACGGAGCCGCGGGCAGAAGCTAGTAGATTTATAATGATTCAAGGATTGCGTAAATAACGTCAAAGTATTGAAATGAGAATTAATTTAATTCAAAATAGTGTTTAGGCTTCCTTTTCTGGGTATAGCTCGTATTTAATTTACTTGGTTTCTCCCGAGACGATAAAAAAGCTGATAATAATTTGACGTTTTTGTTTCGCATAATGAAACGATCATAATTACATTTTAGGAAATGATTAAATTTATTATGAGTCATAAATATCAGATTGTATTATACGGGCTAGTTAACAGAAACTTAGTTAGAAATTAAGAAAATGTATTATTACACTAGCATCTGCCCGCGACTCCGTCCGCTCGGAAATCGTTGATATCGCAGCTCCATACAAATTTTATCTCCTCATTTCAATCCCTTATTGGGTGATTTCGGGGATTAAAACTACCCTATGTCACTCTCAATCCCTTCAACTATCTCCACTTAAAAATCACGTCAATTCGTCGCTACGTTTTGCCGTGAAAGGCGGACAACAACTACATAAATATGCGAGCACTGTGACGCTCATTCAACTACCTACCTTATTATAACTAATTTAAGGAACAAGGGATGAAACTCTCGGTTACAGATGCAACGGATAGTTGTTCGGCCGGATACCGGATACCGGATATTCGGCCTGATCACCGGCCGAATATCCGGTATCCGGCCGCCGAATATTCGGCCGGCCAAACGATACCTACATTTTAGTTTGGCGGCGGGCGCGTCGTGCAGGTTTTATTAGGTCTGTGTAAACGATTGGTTGAATGGATACTAATGCTGATCAAAGGATTTCTTAACTACTTTAAATGAGGCTTTTTGATAAGTTTAAAGTGTACGTAAAAGGTAATAGAATATTGTAATACGAATATTGATAATTTGTTGCTTTCTTGTCTACTAACAATTTTTCTAAGTTAAAAACCAAACAGAATCACTATTTCACTATTCGGTATCCGGCCGGATAGTGCGCAACTATCCGATATTCGGCCGGATAGTAACATAATGGCCGGATAGGCCGGATACCGGATAGCAACTAGATATCCGTTGTATCTCTACTCTCGATATCACCAACTGAGGCTCTAGTTTACCGAAACAAAACGTTACGACCGCGTTCGCGTTTAGGTGTCAAATCCCATACAAATTGAGGGTAAAACGCAAACGCGATCGTAAAGTTTTGTTTCGCTAAAACTTATACTAGAGCCTCTATTGCCTAAACATCCCGGGTTTTAAATAGTGGCTAATGATACGAGTATGTAACACTGCTCTAGTTCTAAGTATAGTAAAAATACACATACCATCTCAGATGTTCTGGTTGCCATTTGTGAATACATACCAGTGGACAATCCATATTTGGGAACTCCCTTATTTCACCGAATGCATTGTTTCGCCAAATTTTCATATCATTTTTTTTTTCTGATAAACCGTAACCGTACCAATATCTTTAGCTTACAGGTAAAATTGAATATGTCTCATAACAGTCCTCAAACCTGTTCCTAAGAAAATGTTCTATGCGATACGAATAAATATACGTTTTTCGGTAAAACAAGGGTAAACCCATAGGATACTTTTTGTCCCGGCAATCATTTACTAAGGAAAGAAGTCAGTGAACAGGGACAGTAGAATTTATTCGGTAGTTTGTCAACACATTCCACGCGGATGGAGTTAAATTTAAAAGAATATAGGCCGTCGTTATTTTACCTCTTGAAATCGAGTGTGAATACAGAAACATTATACATTATATTTATATTTCTATCGTCTTTCATTAAAGTTTGAGCAAATCAAAACTATTTACTTTTCTCAGTGCAAAAAAGGATAATTTGTTAGGTATTTTTCGAATACTTCCAACACGTTGATCGACACTACTACCTTATATTTGTGTATCTTCTTCGTTTATTTTTGAACTGTGACGTAACTATTCTTAAGGCGAGTCTCTGATTAACGGTGTCGGGAATATACCCTGGAACGTTACAATTCTAAAAGGGGAACAATTTAAATAAGGTAATTACGTGAGACGCTGAGCTCATTTTAAATCAAGAAGGAGTTTAACTACCTACGTTCCCCGGTTTATTAATTTAGTTATGCGAAAGAAAAATCTACAGTAGACTCCCCTTGTTCAGTGTAAAATAGGTACTATCTATATTGTTTGTTATAATTTATCATATTTTTTAAAATTAGCATTAACTACGTATTTACTTCTTTGGACGTTAGCTGCCACGAAGGCCACCGAAAACCTCCTATTTAAGAGGAAATACAGGCTCCCAAGGTCCAAACAAAAACATGAATTTAGAGCAGCGATAATCCTCTTTTTTTCATCATCATCATCATATCAACCGAAAAACGTCCACTGCTGGACATGGGCCTCCCCCAAAGAGAGCCAACGTGACCGGTTCTGCGCCACCCGCATCCAAGGAACTCCCGTGACCATTACCAGGTCATCAGTCTACGCTACACTAGCAAGAAGAGGGATCACATTCCCTATGGGTTCCGCAAAACATATTCCTTAAAGTACCTTAAAACTGTCCCGTGGACACGCAAACACTAACGCATATAAAATGTTTGAACCAAAAAACCCAACGCCTTGCATTAATTTAAAGACTTAGAGCTTGAAAGTTTTCTTCAATTTTATATTTCAATCATTCATTTTGATAAAAAGAGATTCAAGTTGCCATTTAATTAAAACGGGAAATTTCTTCTTTGAAATCTCATAAAGTTGAGAAGTTTCGCAAAACTTGAATCATTGTCGTTAATTAGGCTACTCGAAATTGGGATAAGTTATTTTTCTTTGCACTTATTTCAATTCATCCAGGTGCTCTTACGTGAAACTATATTGAAAATTGCTTGGTACCAATGTTTTCTCGGATGGATCGAATCAAAGACTCGGTTCTGTGATATTTTGAGAATCAGCATTGTGACTAACATTTAAAAATGTTTTTTTTTTTATATTAGGTTGAACTATACAGTTTTATAATACGTAAGGCTGGCGGTATACTCTTGCTTGCCAGAATTTCATTTTCCCAAATTTTATCTGCCATAATATTCAACTGCCATAAAGTTGTTTTCTATAATTTTGTATTCCATACTCATTGTTTACCATATTAATTATAAGCCAGAATCTTTGTTTTCCATAATATCAATATCAATTATCTCATTTTCCATAATCGTTGTAATATAAATAACTATCACATGCCATAATGACATTTGCTATCCATCTCAACATCCATAATATTCATATGTAATAATGTGGGACGTATTGCAGTGTCTAAAATGAATAAAAAAAATACCTCGAACCTATCTGCGATCCGGGTCGGTTTTGCCACTAAGTAAAAATAAACTTTTCTCTGAGATTACCCAATGCCAAGATAGTGGTATATCATAGGCAGTAGGGTGTTCCCTACTGCCTATGCCCCTGTTGGGGCTTAGTGGCAAAACTGACTCGGATCGCGGATAGGTTAGAAGACGGAAGCGCGAGCTTAGCTCCCGCTTTTGTCTTCGAGGTTATTTTTTATAAAAGAGCGGATAAACTAACAAATTAACAAAGATGAATCCGAATGCATGTTTGGTATGGCATTTAAATATTCAATTAAATAATATTATTGCAAACAATAATCTGGAAAACAATACGTATGGCATTCGTATCATTATTACATCCAATATTCGGGTAAACAAGAGTATGTCAATTAACTATTATGGTAAACGAAACATTCGGGCAAATGAAATTCGGGCAAGCAAAGTTCAGGCAAATGATTATTATAGTATGTGAATGTCGGGCAAACAATAGACAACCAAGGCTGGCAGCTTCTTTTACGTAACTATTTACCTGAATCAAGAGAACCCGCTCTTCCTGCTGATATAGTAATTCTTGATTTTTCGTATTAAAAAATGAAAGTGAGTTGTTCTAACGCTTGCTCGAAAAGTAACGCAATTATCCCTCCGGTTATATAACTGTTGAATCTCGAAATGTCCTGAATCCACACCTATTATAAATTGATATAATATGGTTTAATAGAAAGTTTGTGAATGGCCCATTTAGATTAATCTGCTTAGTCGTTGGCATTGTTTCCGAGTCAGCAGGTGTACAAGTGTACAATATTAAATTACTACCTATCATTTAGTGAAAACGCAGCCCAAAACTATGAATAACTTAGACTTTGAGGTACATTTGCTGATGAAGACACAACTTTACGGTCATTATCTGTATACAGGGATCATGTAACACTGTCCTAATTTAAAAGCAAACGTTGTCATTATGTTCGGCTACTGTATTCGTGTATCCTATCCTATCCAACAACACTTGACACAATTCGTTGTCCCCGGTCAAAACAAATCGTGCGATGGCAAGGGTGTCATGAATCGGCTTAAACCCACAAAACTGCGCTCAAACATAATAAATGAACTCATATCGTTCTTATACTGAAGTGTATATTTTTGCCAACTGCGCCCCAATTTACTTTGCCTACTTGATTCCGTCAGTACGATGAGAATTTTTGAATTATTCAACTTAGCGAGTGTTCTGGCCGGTCTGAAGCTGGAATTATTACGGACAGCGCGCCCAGTGAATACAGTTACGTTTCTTTGTAGTAAGAGCATGTGGAGCGGAATTTTAAACCCAACAATTCGCGCTCAGTGACAAAAGGACGGAAAATTTAACCTCCGCTGTAAAAACTGGGGGATTTTTTTTGAAAATTTTAACAGGTTTTGTTGTAGCACGTTCATTTCCTTTTCTGTGGCTCCTGACGCTTGAACTTTTCACAAAATGTTAAAGGTACATTTTCCAGTACAAAGTGATTTTTTACATCTGAACTCCTAGTTCATTCACAGTAACTAAGAGTTCAGAGGGGTGATCACGTAACTTTTCTAACGCACGTTAGAACAACTGTGGGTATCACATAACTGTCATTTTCCCATACAAAAAGTGACATTTAGGTCTACCTCACGTAAATGCGTCACGCAATCGACCAGCAGGTCAATCACGTAACGTATTGAGCGCGCTTCCGATAGAGATCTAAATGTCAATTTATATATATATATATATATATATATTCTTTTATGTGATAGGAGGCAAACGAGCAGACGGATCACCTGATGGTAAAAGATTACCGCCGCCCATGGACACCTGCAACACCAGAGGTGTTGTGAGTGCGTTGCCGGCCCTTAAGATGGGTGTTCGCTCTTTTCTTGAAGGTTTGAAGGTCGTATCGGTCCGGAAATACCGCAGGCGACAATCCATTCCACAGATTAGTTGTGCGAGGCAGAAAGTTTCTGGAGAAGCGCACAGTTGAGGACTGCCAACCATCTAAGTGGTGAGGATGGTAATGTTGTAGCGTTGGACGATGGCGAAAAGAGGCGGTAGGGATTAATCCGAACAATTCCTCGGAGCACTCCCCGTTATACATGCGATAGAAAATGCAGAGCGAGGCCACATCTCTACGCAGCGCCAAGGAGTCAAGCCGATCCGAAATATGCTGGCAGTCGACAATTCGAGTTGCTCGCCGTTGGATGCGGTCCAGAGGGAGAAGCTGGTATTGGGGTGCCCCTGCCCATAGATGAGAACAGTATTCCAAGTGTGGGCGGACCTGCGACTTATAAAGCTGCAGGCGGTGGGCCGGTGTGAAATACAGTCTCGATCTGTTGAGCACACCGAGCTTTTTTGAGGCTAATTTGGCCTTACCCTTTGCCCGCGGGACTGGACTTCACTCGAAATGTCGACGCCAAGGATTCCGATACTGGCTGCGGCAGTCAGGGGAGTGCTCTCAAAACGAGGTGACACGACAAACTTTAACTTTTTCGCGGAACACGCGCAAACCTTTGTCTTGTTTATATGGGAAAATGACAGTTAAATTTTATTGTTCTAACGCGCATTCGGAACGATACGTGATTACCCATCGGCTGATGGGCAGCCAGACAGTTCTCGCTACGCTAAAAGTCACATTAGTAATTTCTTAACTAGCTTAGCATCAGGGCATTGAACTGTAAAACCCGAAAGAAGTCAATGTTTTTATGCAAAAGGTTTAATTATAGTGTATACTCGTGCTTAAATTCTCATTTATTTTATCACGTCTCTGTTAAATTTTTAGTTATAAGAGACTAATTTTTAAGCATTCTCTGCTGCACCAAATGCATGTCAGCCTTTGCGACCATATTATCCAGGGTTGTGGCAACTATAGTTTGCTTCACTTAAAATGACGAAAATTTTATAACTTCATTAGTTGCTAACTATGAAAGGAAAAGATAACACAGAGACTTCATAAAACTGACCAAAGTGTGGCACGTGTACTGGAGTAGTTAGTTACTGTGCTATGGTTTATGCGTAATTGTTTAACAACCCTACTAGGATCAAGCATTGCTGTGCAGCGAGAAAACGACGCCTGCATGTTGGGCTCATTTCCACCAATGGTGCCCCACCCCATACTAGACGTAATTGTAATGTTTTTTTTTGTTTTGTTCCTGTAACTCATTTTTATTGCCAATTTACGTTTTATTGTTGAGTTAAAAAATAAATAAAACATCAACCCTGCTTGAAGTTAACATTTAAACAATACGTTAAGTTTTGTTTTTAAGCAGTAACGCTGCTAATGAAAATTATAAATTTTAAATCAAAGGAAAAATTTAAAAATTTAATGCACCGACAAAATAATTTGAGACGTTGGTGCCGTTAAGAAGCCTAAGCCTTCTGGTAGATGTCACTACACGCCTCCCTAAGGCGTTGTATGAAGGGACAGATTGAAGGATTTGGTGCCCGAACCGGATTGTTCCGATAGCTCAGTTGGTTAGTAGCGACGGGCCATGAATGCCTGTGGTCGCCGGTTCAAATCCGGGTCGGAGCATCAGATTTTTAAATTTTTCCTTTGATTAAAAAAAAAATAACAATATATGTCCGTAGTGGTTCGTTTTAAGTACTTTTCGTCATTTTAATTATAATAAACTACGTATATATCTGCACTACGGTTCTAACGCACGTGATATCATAACACCACAATTATCGCACTGTCACAGTGCTCTGACCCTCGTCACACGCAACTGGGGCCGGATTAATCACGGATTAACTTAATCTCAACCAAATAAATCTGCGTTTGTCGTACGAAATCACTCGTGACACTTTTTACATTCCATTGGTATGCTCATGTCAATACGATTGACGGATGGTAAATTGAGTGTAATTCGGGGCATGGTGTGGATTTTTTTAGTACGAAAGTTAATGCTCACGTTTTGCTGTTGTTTAATATTTTATCGAGCATATATTTTTTTCAAGGTTAATGTTTTACTCAATCATAAAATAAAGGAACCGATTTAAGATACTTTAAAATACTTATATTTTTAACCCACACAAGGTATAATATTATCATTGTGTTGCCTTGTATTTTTGGTCTTGTTTCGCATAAACAATGTTTTACAAAAATAATGCCTATTTTCAGTATTGCTCATCGACGCCCTAATATGGGATGTAGGTGCCTGTTGAAAACATTTTGGACCTTCCTCTACACCAAAAGTAGGCTAAACAATTATTTAACATTCCTGGCTATAATTGGACACACGATGGATATTATCGAAGACTTCCTAAACAATTTAATGACACGACCAGTCTTACATCCTCTTGAGCTATTCAACACCGCAATCAACTCTCAAGATCTCGCTCCATTGACACGATCTCATTGTTAAAGCCGGCAATTTGACAAACTATTTGTTGTTCACGATGTTGTTATATTGACTCCAAATAGATAGTTACTGCAGATATTTGAAGTTTAGTTCAAAGGCGGTAACCAGACGTTGAAAGTTTCGCCATTAAGTGTTCGTCTTCTTTGATTCGCAGATTGGAATTACCAATCTTAGTAAGCATGTTGTAGATGTTAAAGTTTGGACGAACCTTCGCTTGGCTTGTTACGGGAACTTGCAGGATAGGCGTCTCGAATACAATAGCTTAAGGTCTACAAGCGTTTTACTTTATAGGTAAATCGTGTCGAAATAACTACAAATTAGAAAAGTAGAAAACCCTCGACATTTTCATTTCAAAGTCCAATATCTCAAAAACGGCTGAACAGATTTCCCTGAAATATGGCTAAGAACACTCGGGATAAAATTATCTATGACACAAGAGAACTAAACGAAAATCGGTTTATCCGTTCGTGAGCTACGACACCACAGACAGAAACACAGATACACAGACACGTTAAACTTATAACACCCCTCTTTGCGTCCTGGGATAAAAACATTTAAGCACCTGTACGTCTGAGTTATTATTACACTTATTTATTATATTAAATCTAACGAAGAAATCTATGACAATCACGTATCGAGTTGAGCTTACACACACTTGGAAAATGTTTACCTACGTCTCCGTACAAGTGTGTGTTTTCAATTTACGAGAACCAAAATAATATTTATTCCTGTGTAAGCACTTCACTAGAAAGCTACCTGATGTTGGAACGTATTTACAGGATGTAACATAAATGGGGTGGGAACCGATCAAGGGCATAACAGGTATCGAGTTTGACGGGTTTTTTTTTACATTTGTATGGAGCAGGTCGCCCCCCCAGTCGGCCAATGATCCAAACAAATGTAAAAAAACGCAAAAAAAAATCTCTTAGTTTTTTCTTATCAAAACACGATGCCTGTTATTCCCTTGATCGGTTAATACCCCATTTATGTAACATCCTGTATGTAAAAATTTAGATCAACGTAACAAATACTAATTTATTAGATTGTTTATTTTATTTATTAAATAAATAAAATAAACAATCAGCACATCTGTCAAAAAACTAAAACTTCCATAAATTTCGAAAATGCAATATGTAGTCTCTCAAATGATAATATACCAGAATTATATAAGCTAACTGATCCTAATATTCTTGCTGATGCTTTGATAAACAAAATAAAAAGATGTCTCTTAGAAAATACAATTACTACTTTAGTCCCTAGAAATAATCGTATTCTCAAGCCTTGGATTACATTGGGGATCCTGCGCTGTATAAAAAATAGAAATAATATGCAAAAAAGTATTCGTACAAATCCGGAAAACACTACTCTAAAAATTACCTACAAGCGATACCGAAATTTCTGCAATGGTCTGATTAAAAAACTAAAACGGAAATATCAAAAAGAACATTTAACAAAATCTAGTGGCAATACTAAAACACTATGGAAAGCTATAAATAACATAACTAACCGAAAATTAAAAAGAACAGAAAACAATGAACTACTTGATTTTAAAAGTTCTCCGGCTGACTCTGTAAATGCTATCAATGTTTATTTTGCCAACATTGGCAAAACTTTGGCTGAGAACATCACACTTAATAACCACTCTCCAGGAAACACCTCAGGCAATATCTCGTCCTTGTTGTCTAGTCTAAATTCTCTTGTGTTATTCGAAACTGATCCCAAAGAGGTTTTTAATATTTTATCTAACTTAAAATCTAGTAGTGCTCCTGGCTGGGATAAAATTCCAACTCAATTCTTGAAACTGGCAAGCGGTATTGTAGTTCCAATAATATCACATCTGGCAAACATGTGTTTCAGGCTAGGGATCTTTCCGGATCACTTCAAACAAGCAATCATAACTCCGGTGTACAAGAATGGGGACAGAAACGATATATCGAACTACAGACCAATTTCCGTACTATCCACAATTTCTAAAATATTAGAAAAATTAATAAATATTAGACTTGTAAATTACTTGAATAAATACAAATTACTATCCAATTCCCAATTTGGTTTCAGGCGGGGTCGTTCCACTGAGGACGCAGTTGCGGCCCTTTCAGCTTCAATAGTATACAATGTAGATAAAAACAAAAAATGTATCACAGTATTCTTGGATCTTAAAAAAGCTTTCGATACCGTGTCTGTCCCCATACTTTTAAATACACTAGAGAAGGCTGGTATTAGAGGTGTCCCTTTATCTCTTTACAAATCTTACCTTGAAAACCGCGCTCAAAAAGTGAAAATAGGTGATCATATAAGTGATGAGTGCACTATAACCTACGGAGTGCCACAGGGCAGTGTCCTTGGCCCAACCCTATTTTTAGTTTACATAAATCAGCTCTGTGATATGCATATTGAAAATGGCACCATTTTCACATATGCTGATGACACAGCAATTGTCTTCACAGGGGATACGAGGGACAGTGTGCGCTCATCTACTGAACGTGGACTCACAAAGATCGCAGAATGGCTTCGGGAAAATTTACTTACTCTAAATGTTAGCAAGACCAATTATATTTGCTTCACCAAATATAATCGGACCCAGCCTGATACAAATTTCTCCATCAGGATTCACACATGCCTAAACTCATCACCACCGAACTGCTCCTGCTCAAGTATCAATAAAGTGGAGAGCACAAAATATTTAGGTGTTATGGTTGACCAGCGCTTAACGTGGCACACTCACATTGAACTTCTCATGACAAGAATTCGCAAACTCATTTGGATATTTAAAAACCTAAGACATGTAGCAACAAAAAATCTACTAAATCGAATATATATTTCACTCGTACAGTCAGTTCTTGCATACTGTATTCCCATATGGGGCGGCGCTACAAAAACTAAATTTCTGGAGCTAGAGCGATCACAAAGATCGTTGCTTAAGGTTATGTATTCAAAGCCTTTTCGATTTCCTACCACTGAACTATATAAGACTTGCGATCTCCTATCTGTACGCAAACTTTATCTATTAAATTTAATCATAAAGAAACACAAAACCACGACCTATATACAAGACACAACATACAGAAGACGAAGGAAAATTAAAGTAGTTTCCGTTCCGTCCATGCGCAGTGCATATGCAAGAAGGCAACATGCATCACAGTCGGCCAGATTGTATAATAAAGTTAATGTATACAACGACATATACCCTACCACCTTACATGAGTGTAAAAACAGAGTAGTTAAATGGCTGAAATCAATAAACTATGATGACGTAGAGAATATACTGAAGAATGATACTTAGTAATTTAGTCATTTTAAATTATAGACACACACACAGAGTCACACACACACACGCACAAACACACACACACACACACACACACACACACACACACACACACACACACACACACACACACACACACACACACACACACACACACACACACACACACACACACACACACACACACACACACACACACACACACACACACACACACACACACACACACACACACACACACACACACACACACACACACACACACACACACACACACACATCATATATACACAAATCATATTTTTTATCCTTTGTCATTTCTTATCTATGTATTATTAGTTACCACAGTGAAGGAGTGGTGTCTCTTAATACAGGTATTTTTAATACTTAAAAAGAGGCACCAGCCAATATGTTGTTAAATAGTTTAAGTTACTGAAATACAATTTCATTTTAAAACGCTTCTTAACCAAAATGGTCTTTAATCACTTTCTCTTTTTCGCGTGAGCACAGGGCCCGCAAAATTAACGCCCGTTTTTGTTAATTCACAACATAACACGCTATCTGTTCAACGTGCTCAGTTAAAAGTTAAAACTCCGCGGACACACCGCCAATTTCAGCGTAAAAACCCGCATTACGCTCCAAAGCGTACTAGAAAATATTTCCCGAAGCCAGAAGTCTCGTGGGACTTCGGTTCACTGCATGTACACGACCCCGCATTTGTGTCACAGCTTTCTGCGTGCACTTTTATTTTATCCCTGCACTTTTTGCGGGGAAAGCTTTTAACTTTTATGGAGGCGCTCATACAGCATTTTGGCAGTGAATTTCGTCCGGTGCCATTGTAGGTTGACTGTTGTGGAACGCGATACATTGTCATGTAGAATAGAATATGGTTGCGATGCAGTTAAGCGATTTATGGAGCGTTAGGTATGCTCTGTAAGCAGTTGTGTTAGTTCTATTATATTCTGCTCGCTTGGTTGAACGGTAGGTAGGTAGTTCTTGATGTGGCGAGATAACTCATTGACTACGGTCTGCTTTGACTGAACAATGCATGAGACTCGCGTATATACTATTGTAATAAAATATATTGACAGTAGTTTAAATCTACAGGTAAATAAATTCCGTTGTTTATTTTATATAACACAATCAATTAAATAAATTCATTTAATAATAAATTATGTTAGTTATGATTTTATTTCAATGGGAGAATAAATGTTTAAAGTAAAAAGTTACTGTTTTTGTAGATAGATTCAAAGCTTGTGGTTTCGGCACACAATAACTGCGTTATGTAGAACTCGCTTAGTTTGCAAATTCAACACGGTAGTTGGGTCAGAAGCCTTTTCTTTATTGCACATTGTTAAGCTCGTGTGGAGAATTCACTTCTTTTCCGTGTACGATGTATTACAATAGAATCCCACCATTTTTATCGGATATTTTGCACGTAAATGTTGCACGGTACAAAGTATTGCTTTTGGTACATTTCAAGTATCGTTATTTTCATTTCAAAATAAGACTTCAATGATTTTTTACAGCGCGAGTGTGTTTTTACGCCTTCCTAGTAATTTTCGCGGGCGAGGGCGAAAGAGCAAAATTATGACGACACTATCTGAAATTGTTATTCACACAGGAGACCGTGGAAGGTTTTTATGGCCGTGATCCGAACAGTTTGTTAGCAATTGCCGTGTTTTCTAAGTTGTCAATAACAGTAAAGGTAGGTGTTTTGTAATGCATTTAGGAATAACGAAAGTTGTGGATACATATTAATTTGTTTGCAGGTTTGGTAAGCTCTATTCTTTGGGAAAGACGCAATAGTAACGGTTGTTTTTTACGTGATGACTATGAGAAAGGCTAAGAGACATTGTCTGTCACTTTTGCCAGCTGATCGATTACGTAACGCATTGTACAGTCAACATCAAAAGTAACTGTGTCAAGTCTTTATTAAAAGGGAATACAAGCGTTTGGAGACTTTAATTGCGCAGGTAGCTCTAAATGTTGCTTTATGTTTGTGAAAATGATAGTTAATCTGTCCTAACGTACGTTCGAAAAGTAACGTGATCATCCTTCAGGTGTATGGAACAGAAGAAAGTTTCCGTTGGACGGAGGTAATCATGTGAAGATCACATACAAATGCTAGTAAGCTAACACATGACAATATTTATTGGCTTGGTTACCTTACCTATGGCTTACCATTGGCAAACCATTGCACTCCGAATCTCACCATTTTTTTCACTTGATCTTTGTTTCAATCATTTCAGTAGGATATTTATCTGGTATCCTAATTGTAAATATTTCGGACACATTTTAGCACACTTCGCTTCTCTTCTGCAAATTGCTATTACTCTTCGGCCATCCATCAAAACCGAAGTTTGACAGTCAAATCATGGTAGAGAAATTAACTCATGATTGTATTTTTTTCCGATTAACTCAAGTGACAACCGATTCCAAACGATAGTACAGGCAAGCAGCAGAAATCACTAATGTGGCGAAGTGTACCTGATGATGAAAACCACCGATGTCTCACTTGCACCTCCTCAATGGTGTATTTAAAACTATAAAAGAACGTCACAGATTCGGACATATTCCTGTAAAATAGCAACTAATTAAGTGCCAAAGGTCTCAGAATCACCTTTCTGTATGAATCGACGGAATTCCTCGAAAATTATCAGCCGACATACAGTGATTTGTTTTTTTTTCTGTAATAATCAATGTTAATGTGGTACAGTGGAAAGGAAATGTTAAAATGTTTGTGTGGCGTGGCGGAGCGCTGAATTGGTCGGTTAAAACTTTGTTTTTAAAGTGAATTGTGAAATAAATGTGTGCAGTTTGGCGGTGCCGTATATTGTTTAAAAAGATTTGTATAATTATTGAACAATAAAAAATAAATAAAATAATAACAAATAATCATGGCTATTGGCACGTGATCGCTTTGCAATAGTTGACTCTTTCACTCGATGATTCTCGGATAGCCGTTGAATTGTGTTTGCTCCGCTCCGTCCGCGTCGATGGAATCAGTTTGCTGTTTGGATTGGCTAGAACCCCTTTTATTTTTCCAAACAATTGTTTGAATAGTTTCTGCAACATGTAGGTTAATAATATTGATTACGAAACAGGCGGTGTCGCCATTCATTGGTATAATAAATATTTTGTACTTAGGCCTGTGATGTTTTTGAGTGTTTAATATATGCCAATGGGTGTAAAAATTCCCACATATATTTATTAAGCTAGGTTAATAATTGAAACACAATATTTAATTGATATATGACATGTTCTGTAAATCTGGATAGGTAACTCATTAGTGCAATATTAAGCCAAAAATTTTAAGATTATAATGACATTTCGATGAAAAAACTTTCAGATTGACATATAATCGATCGCAAAACACAACACCTGAGGGGTGATCAGGGACCACCTAACTTTTCAAACGCGCGTAAGGAAAACTTATCTGCCTTTTTCTCACAGAAAAAGTGACATTTTGATCTACCTGACGTACGTACAATGCGCAAAGCCTGCATGACACTGGGAGCGGCCTGAGGGGGTGTGGCGGTTAATAGTAAACTTGACATTAGCTGTCAAATTTACTATTGACCGCCACCGCAGGCCGCGCCAGTGTGTGAAAGGCTACGTGATCGACCTGCTGACCTAGCTTAGCAATTGAGCCTGCCACACACGCGCCTCCTAATACCTTAGCGCTTTCAAAAGGTGCGCACCATCACGAAAATCTATGATCTATGGTGATACGTTGAGTACTTAAATCAAACCCGGATAAAAAACGCGGCATTCATGCTAGTGCTGGTGTGACGCCAGCAGCATCCGATTATGCACCATGTTGTTTATGAACGGTTTGCAATATCAATATATTATTGATAAATATATCAACCCAATAAATGGGAAAGTGTGTGTTTGTTTGTCCGTCTTTCACGGCAAAACGGAGCGACGAATTGACCTCATTTTTTAAGTGGAGATAGTTGAAGGTATGGAGAGTGACATAGGCTACTTTTTGTCTCTTTCTAACCCGCCACTTCCCTAAAATGGGAGGTGGATGTTTGTATGGAGCTGCGATATAAACGAGTTCCACGCAGACGGAGTCGCGGGCATAAGCTAGTAATAATGATATTGCTAACACGCACAGAATACTGTATATTATTACCAATGATGAATGTGATGTGAACATTAATTTGTATTACATTAATAATCATCATCCTCCTAGCGTTACTCCCGGTTGTGTCCTAAAGGAGCGCGGGGTCCGCTCGGACACCTCATCCGAAGATTTGGCATAGGCACTACTTTTTACGAAAGCGACTGCCATCTGACCTTCCAACCCAGAGGGAAATCTAGACCTTATTGGAATAAGACCGGTTTCCTCACAATGTTTTCCATCTCTGAAAAGCTAATGGTAAAATATTCCGTACATACATAAACATCATATCTTAGCTTCCAACCATCTTATTAATGAACAGCTTTTTGTTTCGATAAAAACTTTTGTAGATAAGTCTATAAACGGACTAACTGTAGACCAGATGCAATCACACAAGGCGTTGCTACACGCTGCAAGCACGCTGTATGCATTAAAACTGTTTCCGAATGCTCTTTTGTGATAAATAAGTTATAATACATACTTTTTTTGTAGATAGTGTCGAATTTCAATAAAAAAACAACACTTATTACACACGATAGTGATAGTAATCTTTTCCATCCTTATCTTGCATCAAATAAATTTTATTTACACCGCAGTCAAGATTATATAGATTAAATCAAGTTCAAATATTTAATCCACTGGCGTATTTTTACATTACATAAAATAAGAATGTAAATCTTATCCGAACGGATAAAAAGTCTCTGTTGAAACTAGTGATGTTGATGTGGCGGCATCTGCCGTAGGCAGTTGACAGCTCAATCATTCGATCCGTCATATTATTTGTACCGGAAATTATTATTTTACCGGATATTACTTTCATTCTGTAAAAACCGAAACATCTCTTAACACACCTTCAAGTAAATGGTATATTTCGTTTGACACTTCTTATAGTACCTAATTTGGTTTCAGTGCTGAGGTAACGTAACCAACGAGCGTAGCTCAACAATTGAATGCCAGATTGGAATGCTAAAGGTGTGTTAAATGGACCTTTCTGATGGTGAGTAAATTAAAAAAGGTTCTTAGTTTAGAACAACTGTCAGCGTAAAGTAAACTAACACACTGATTTCAAACTATTTAGTCTGAATCATACTGGCACGGCCTGTGGTGACGGTTACTATTGACAGTCACCGCCAGCCATGCCACTCTATGAGAGCATTTACCCTGATTAAATAACTATTGGAAAAGTTCTTCGAAAAATTCTAACAATACAAAAGGAAATTATTAATGAGGCTACAATTGTCCTCTCTAGTCCCAATAAAACTTTTGATTTCAATAATATTCATATTCAAATATTAATATAGTATCTAAGATTGTTACGATTTTCGTCACACCGCTGTTTGGTGTATAGTCCAAAAACGTCTTCAACAATGCAATTCCATTAGTACGTAAGAAAGCAGTGTTGAATAACTCTCGAAAAAGATTTGTCTTCCGAACATTCTATTCATCACGACAAAGATCTCCTGTGGACTCTAGCTTTAGAGAAAATTGGATGTCTTCTTACTGCGCTGCCGGATTTATAGATGTTTCATCAAATTCTTATATAAGACCATGGATGCGGCAATCCAGTCACGCAATTCTAAGGATTGACGTAGATTGGATTCGTGCTGTATCTATACTAATATTAATAAATATTAAATAAATATTACGGGACAGTATAACATAAATCGGGCTAGCCTCTAGCTTAGAAAGCTAGCTAGCTAGCTAGAAAGAAGAGATGCGTGAAGCAATGTTGACTGTCCTAATTTACTTAGCAAAATTTCTTTTTATACTCCCATACGAAGTTTCCGCCGTTTTCGTACTTGTATTTAGCATGTTCCATGTATCCACTAAACATAGAAATATTTTTTTTTTTTGCGCAGAGCAGGCTCCTGCCTAGGAGTTTAAACAAAGTTGTAGTTTATTTATTTATCGTATGGCAAATCAGTATTTAGAACCGTGAGATCTTGGAAAAGACAGTTCGGTTGCTAGGTTGTTGCACTTTTAGCACCACCCAGGGGGTCACGTGTAGGGTAGCGATGGGTAATTTCTACGGACGTGGTGCAATGTGTGTGCTAATATTAAAACTTCCCCATACAAAGTCAAAGGGCCGGCGGCGGCACTGAAGTATTGAAAAATAAAACTTCGTTGTTTAAAAACAATGCATTTTATTAGTTTTAGATATCATGTTTCTTAGTAACATTTACTATGTAAGAGCTACATAACCGATATTCAAAGGAAAATAACGAAATTTAATTTTTCAAAAAGTCCAGGTTCGATTCCTGGGCCGAGTAAACGTATTTTTGTAAGTATATGAATGCAGTTTTTCTTTTTACTAAAATCAACGTCATGGTTCCTAAGCCAAGATTTCGCTATCTGTTATGGTTTCCAAAACCGCCATACTGACCCATTTGGATTGCTCACCCTGTATATATATATATATATATAGACAAGTGTGACTGATGACCTGGTAAAGGTTGCGGGAGTCCGCTGGATGCGGGTGGCGCGGGATCGGTCACTTTGGTACTCTTTGGGGGAGGCCTATGTCCAGCAGTGGACGTCTTTCGGCTGATATGACGATGATGACGATGATATAGACAAGTGTGAGCTGAGTAAAATTGTCCCGTGACCCCGAAAGTTCGGGAGACCTCAGAGATGTGAATAAATAAGGTAATTGTACGCCATTAAGTCCCGTTTAGTAAAATAATGTCTGAGAATCGTGAAAGTCAATCAATATACAGATACATACGAGCTTGTCAAACTTATAACCCCTCGTCTCCAACAACTTAAAAAAAAAAACAATCGAAATTGCCCGCGTCACAAAATATTCCACTTCCGTTTCCTGGCTCTCCGTCTCTTGTCGTCCCTGTCAGTTCCAACACTAAGATGAATGTCTTAAGCTGGGCAAGTGTCCAGAATATTCGTCTGGTGACGACTGGTTAATTTATGTGTGCTGGATTTACATAAAAGCAGTATTGTTTTACAAGGCTTATATTAAATTTATCTTCATGTAAGTAACAGTTATCATCCTCCTAGCGTTCGACACCTAATCCCTAGATTTGGCATATTAGGCACTAGTTTCACGAAAGCGTCTGCCATCTGACCTTATTCAGAGGGAAAACTAGACCTTATTTGGATTAGACCGGTTTCCTCAAAATGTTTTGTTTCGCCGAAAAGTTAACTGTAAATATTCCTTACATTATAAGTTCCGTAAAACTCATTGGTACGAGCCGGGATTTAGAACCCACGACCGTAGCTTGACAGCCAAATACCTGAACCACTAGACTACCGTAGCTCCATGTAAGTAACAGTATTGTAGGCAAATCTGACAAGTCCATTTTCACCCAATTCCAGTCCTATCGATCGACGATTTGAAACATTGAAATTATCAATATAATAAAGAATGACAATACAATGGTTTGGTACCATTAAGTTAGTTTGATGAACGGAACTAGAAGATGGACGTAAAGGAACACACATATGAAGAGAAATAGTTGAGTAAAATACAGAATAATTATTTGCCTAAAAGGCCTGACTATAATGATAATGCTAAAACTGTAAAAAATATTATAATGCATTTGCGGATTCCACTGCGACCGAGTGCTTACGACCATTTACCGATTTTTTTTAACATTTTAACATACCTTTAACATTTTTAACTAACTTAGCCAATAATAATAGTATGTGTATTAGTTTTTTTAGTTAACCAATATTATAAACTCTCTTCCTGATTTTAACATTCACCTACAATCCTCGCCGCCCACGACTTGACTCACGATGGAAAGTATCAATTAGATAGATGAAGTTCAAAGATTAAGGTCTAGATAAATGTCAAGTTTACTGGTATTCAAGTCTGAATTTAGAGCAATTAATAGTTTGAATCTAAGACAAGTGACAACTATTTTTGTTGTGTTCAATAATCATATTTTATTATTTTCATCATCGCCATCATCATATCAGCCGAAAGACGTCCACTGCTGGACATAGGCCTCCCCCAAAGAGTGCCAAAGTGACTGATCCCGCGCCACCCGCATCCAGCGGACTCCCGCAACCTTTACCAGGTCATCAGTCCACCTTGTCGGGGGCCTACCCACGCTGCGCCTTCCGGTACGTGGTCGCCACTCGAGAACCTTTCCGCCCCAA
Organism: Epinotia demarniana; assembly: GCA_945867215.1. Classification (NCBI taxonomy): domain Eukaryota; kingdom Metazoa; phylum Arthropoda; class Insecta; order Lepidoptera; family Tortricidae; genus Epinotia; species Epinotia demarniana. The sequence goes on from OX244262.1 coordinate 7,356,193, forward strand.
CGGCCATCGGTTCTACGTGCTATGTGCCCCGCCCATTGCCACTTAAGTTTAGCGATACTTTATTATTGTACACGGTTTTAACGCGATAGTTAATTTACCTTTATTTCTGACGTTTCGATTTGTCACAGGGTTGCACCGGTTAGATGACTGTCGTCCCAGCAAGTTGTCGGGCCCTTTTTAACCCGTTAAAAGCCCGCGCGCGCGTTATACCCTGTGTTATATTGTTAAATATTGTCGAGTTGATTCCTTGCCTCATTATTTTAATACTACTTTTGGGCCCATTTACGCGGAAGTTTAGGGTTGCGCAATCAATAAGAATTTCCTTATAGTGTCACCATTTCCGTCTGAGCCTTAGTTCAGTGATGGGTAGATTTTATACAAATCAAACACACGTACAAAGTGGTAAAAATAAATAAAAAATTGTTTTGAGTAATAAGTAATAAAATACTATAACGGGTATAAAGTGATAATGTATTTTTTTTCCTGTTTTCCCATGGCGTGGTTGGATAGCTTATTCAAATGTATTGCCTTAATAACTTCAACGGAAGTCCCCTGGATGCGGGTGGTGCATGGTCGGTCATTGCACATGGCCCTACACGTCTGGGGGGAAGGTCAAGCGTCTCTGACCTTCCCCTCCCTTGGCGCGGGTGCTCTGGCGTAGCAGCCGGGGCTGCCGGGGGGCGTCGTGGTAAGTAATGCTGCATCCCACGACGCTCCCCTTAACGGCAGGTGAGGGTGACGCCGCTGTAGTTTTAGTGGGTAGGCTCCTCCCCTCTCTCCCCCTTGCGCGGAGGGGGTTACGGGAGGAGAGATCCCCACATTACCCCCCACTATGGCCTTCCCCGGGCCGGGGGGTATGTGTAATGCATTTCTCCAGCGTCAAAAAAAAAAAAAGGGTCGGTAATTGTGGCGCCCTTTGGGGGAGGCCTATTTCCAGCAGTGGATGTCTCTGGGCTACTATTATTAGTAGAGATTGATGATAGAATAGAATAGAATAGAATAGAAAACGTTTATTCGTGACAACACAACACAACAGAAAATAAAAAACAGTAAAAGTAGACATGAAAAAAAAAAGGGTGCTGCACTAAATGGTCCCATCTCAGCGTTTTGCTGGCAGGAATACCAGCGCTGATCTTCCGATGGAACCATCAAGTGATTTCCCAGCCGGTAACACATAATTAAACAAAAGAGAGAAAAAAAACACGACAAGTAAAACAATAATAAAAATAAAAATGAAATAACAATTACTAACAAATAGTAGGAAGAGAAGAGCATAAGAAAAATGGACAGGTTAGAAAATATCATGCAATGCCAAGCCACTTAGGCATATTTATGGTGAGTTTATGTATGATAAATAATACTATTACGTTAGAGGCAGCTTGTCTCCAACCTTAACATTTCCTGCCCTTTTTGATGGCTGAAAAGGAATTTTTTCAACTGCATTTTAAATGTGGCGATATGTTTCAGGCTTCTCACTGGGGGCGGTATGTTATTCCAGCACTTTGTGGCCGCATACCGGAAGCTACCGCGGAAGGCGGCTGATGTGTGCCGAGGGACCAAGACTTAGAGCTCTAACCCACAGCGGCGCACCCTACGCTCCGACTGACTAGATGACCATGTTAACTTCTCAGAAAGATACTGAGGCGCTTTATGTTTTAACGCATTAAAAAGTAGACAAGCCAGGTGAAGTTTGCGCCGATGTTGCATTTTTAAAACATTGTTAGTGTTTAAAAAGGGTGTGACATGGGCTCTCAGCGGAACATCAAAACAGTTACGTGCACAGGCATTTTGTACACGCTGGATGTACTTTTTAGTTTTTGATAAAAGTCGAGGGCCAAACACTGCATCCATGTAGTTCAGTTTGGATAGCACTAGTGACTCCACAAGTTGAACGCGTAAAGATTCATCTATAAAAGGTCTCACTCTATATAACACTTTCAGCTTGTAGAAGCAATTACTTACACAGTTAGCAATGTGTTTTTCAAACCTCAAGTCAGTGTCCATCAGCAGGCCTAAATTAGGTGCTTCACTAACACATTCAATGGGCTCCCCTAGCAGTGTTACACCTAAAGATGGCTCACAGGAGGATCACTGTTGCTTACTACCAAAGACAAGATATTTAGTCTTCAAAGGGTTTAGCAGCAAGCTATTCTCCTGTGCCCAAGTCGCTATTCTATTTAAGTCATCATTAAGCAACTATGTGGCATTGTCAATCTCTGTTGGCTTACAGGATATATAAACTTGTATGTCATCTGCATATATATGATATTTACAATTTTTTATTTGAGACCTTATGTCTGCGGAGTATAAAATGAATAGAACTGGACCCAAAATGGACCCCTGGGGGACCCCTCTCATGATCTTAAGCTCATCAGATGTCCGTGAGGACCCATCCCCATTATCTACCTTCACATACTGGGAACGACCACTGAGATAACTATTGAACCATCTCACAGCTTCAATGTCAAATCCATAGTAAGAGAGTTTAGACAGTAGGATATTTATATTGATCAAGTCGAAAGCCCTAGAAAAATCGAGCAGTACTAAAAGAGTGCACATTCCCTTGTCTTGAGCACAAAGTATATTGTCAGTGACATCAAGTAGCGCAGTTACTGTACTCCGGCCTTTTCTGAAACCGGATTGAACATCGGGAAGTATATTATTCGTTTCTAAAAAGTTTGTTATCTGCATGCACACAGCTTCTGCATGCATTCATCATCATCATCATGCATGATCATGATGATGATGATGAATGACACCAACAATAGCAAACTACCATAGTTTATTTCATATATTTGTCTGCTCGGATCATTATTAATTTTTAAAATACAATAGACAAGAGAATTTTCCAAAAAGAACACGTTAGGTTAATAAAACTTTACATAACTGAAATTTCATTGTTTTTAACATTTGCTATAGAATAAACTCATATGGGAAAAAACTCACAAACGAATGAAACGATGCCCAAAATTCAAACTTTAGAGAGCTTTTTACAGGCAGCCGTCAAACGCAGTTGCGAGGTTAACTCCGGCTCTAACAAACTTAGTAAAAATGTTCACTGAACAGCCCTGTCCATTGAAATTAAACAGTGAAAAAGAATGTCTATTTTATCCGTCAAATCCTATTTCAATCACATTCAATTAATCAGAGCTCCCTTGGAGCGTTGTTTTGAGAGTGAGGCACTCGCGTTCGCCACAAGCTATCAACAAGGAGAATCCTCAAATCGATAAAAGGACGGCAACGCACTTGAGGTTTTTTTGGAATCGCAAAGCGTCCGTAATCTGCTTTTTACCATCAGGTAGACCGTATGCCGTTTAGAAATAGAAATTGCAATTAGGATGGGCACATCCTGAACCAATATAGGGGATAGTCTGACGCTGAGTTCAATCCTGTCGTCGCACATATAATGTATAATTATACTAGATTTCGTTTTAATTTTTCTGTTTAGTTTGTTTTTATGTTTGTTTCTGTTTCCTTATTCCAACAATTCATTATTCCTAACGCATTTACTCCCAATTCCATCATCATCATCATCATATCAGCCGAAAGACGTCCACTGCTGGACATAGGCCTCCCCCAGAATGCCACAATGACCGGTCCTGTGCCACACGCATCCAACGGACTCCCGCAAAATTCACCAGGTCATCAGTCCACCTTTTGGGGAGCCTACCCACGCAGTGCCTGCCCGTATACGTGGTGGCCAATCGCACATTATCACTTAAGTTTAGCGATTCGAAGGGACAAACTTCATAGTTCTGAAAATGATGTTCCGTACGAGTGTTCATGAGAAAATTAAACTTCTTCATGTTGAGGTTCCTCAAATAAAATATGCCTCTGCTCTGGCAGCTGCATCTCTCAGGTCAGGTCAATTACAGGTTGTACCTACATCAATACAAAAAATTATAAGAAATAATTATCACCGAAAAATTGCAATTCGACAAAACGATATATAAAATTATCCCCAGTCGAATCACGCTATTACGAGAGCAATTACTGGCATAAGAGAAATAAAGGCGTTAGTTAGTAACTAAAATGGCAAACAGAATTAGCTAAATTCGAGGCACGGACCGGACAGCGCAGCAGAAAATTCAATTAGGGTGATTAGTTTCGCCCTGCAACTTTATTTTGTAGTGAAAGCATCTGCATTCTTTTTATAAGCGATATTGCACCTTAACTCCAACAGACAAGGCTCTAATTAGACAAGGGTTACAACGAGATGAGAATGCCAATCACGTGTTGCTTAACTTTAGGCTTCCACCTGAATTTATTTGGGATAATGCTTGGAAGGAAATTAGGTGCAGTCCTATCGGGATCTTGGGATTGTTTTTCTACAATTCTGCCGACATTTGTTTTGCATATCACGTACCTGCAATCCGATTAGAAATAAATTGTGGACTAGGAGTGTGTTCCTATTTACAAAATGGATCCTGCGTTATCAAATTTCCTGAAATAAAAACGAAACAAAATGTAAATTTAGTTTTAGGTAAAACAAAGCAAGCGTGCGTCATAATCCAGTCGTATTTCCATCTTTATTACGTGTTTTCGGGTGAATTTTCCACACCGCCGTGCTTTGTCAGTCGTGCATTTAAAACTGAACATAACGTCTTTCTATTTAAGACTCAGCACATTTGTTCATTGTCAAAATGAATTTACTAATTACTTTGATACATTCACATGAATACTTTTATCTTTTGAGAAAAGGCAGACCATAGCTAGTTTTTTTCACATCGTCATGCAGAGTAATAAACACTATAGTGCAATAAATGCGTTAAAAACATCATTAAATTTTTAAAGAAATGTATCATGTCATCAAAAATCGATAATGTCTTCGCTATCTCAGACCAAATAACGGTATTTTTTTATCGTTAGTTTACACCTCAATGCGTCTTTTTCTCGTCTTTACAACTAAGTGTAATGCTCGAAGTTTCTCAAGGTTGCGTTGTCAATGTCAATTCAGATATTTTATTGGATAAAATGCGTATCTGAAATTCTGACTGTAGTTCGTGTACGTCTGAATACGAATATGTGAATGTCAAATACGTTATATCAAGCTCTTGCCCTTTCTATTCAATTTGTAGCGTACCTAATCTAACGATTGGTTATAAATTAATCAATCCAAAGTGATCTAGGGTAAATTAATAGGTTGTTATGCCGCCATCATGTTGGGGACATTTGCACCAGGTTTCTGCTGTCTCGTAATCTATTAGATTAAGTTGCGAATATTACTATTAAGTATATGTCATATACTTAATAGTAATATTCATGTCGCAGTTTTAGTTAGACATACATAGTTTAAATTTTTATTGCAACTTTGTAAATATATTTTTTCCATAGGTTAGGTATATGAATTTGAATATGATTAAGTTTTTGATTTTGAATACAATACAATTTAAATACCTAAAAAAACGCTTAGGTACTTATTACAAGAATTTCTATTAAATAAACCGCACTCGAATCAGTTCATCCATTTTGGAACTGCATACGACAGACTGACATACAGATACACATATTTTAACTTATAATACCTCTCGTTATCAGGGGTTAAAAATAAGAAGAACCGAAATCATTATTGAACTGCCTCAAAATAGCACAAATAGTTCAAAATAAGTGACAAAATAAAAATCAAATATCAATTTGAAAGGGATTCCGTCCCTGCAATGCGATCTAATTTAGAAGGCACCATTATTCCCCAACGCCGGTACAAAGTCACGTCCACTGCCACTCGAACGGGTAAGCTTTCACTTATCGCTGTTTTGGAATCGAATCGCTATCGAAAATTGTTGTTTTACGTCAAGAAACGCGTTCCTCTGGCACTTTGTTGCTGGAGATTGCACCAGTTCTGTTAAATTCCGTTGGAATTTATTTCACTTGGATCCGTAAATCGATGTGTCTTAATGACAAGGGTTCAGAGTGCCTTGAATTAAAGCTTGTATATATAATTCTCAACCAGACGGATGGAAATAGTATAGGTATCTGGAGGAGAGTTAAGGTGCAACACAGCTTCGTAATAATTGCAAAAAATATACCTAGTGAATGAACGAATGAGTGAATGTGACTATAAGTGCACTTACCTTCGAATTATACTTCATTTAAACACAACTGTCTGAAACGAAATGTTACATAGGTGCCTAAACCGATATTATGACGTGTGTAAATCTAATATTTTATAATAAAAAATCTATTTTTCTTATAAAAAAAATTAAATCCTTGAAGTAACTTTAAGACAATCTTACAGTTCGTTGTTGAACACTTACGATTACTACCTGTTAAAAAGAACACTAATTTCAAAATCCAGCTGTCATTACATGACATGCTGTCAGTTGCCCATATATGTGTTCAAACATAGATTCACGCCTTCATTCCCAAACAGGATAGGTAGAGCATATGAAACAAACTTCCAGTGACACTTTTAGCATATAGTATTATGGCTATAAAAGATCGACAAAATGTGAACCAGTAGTGATAGGTTGCTCGATCGCTCACAACACAAGTTAACCCTGTTCCCTTACCACGACTCTTACGACACCCACAGGAAGAAAGGGGGGTATTCTAAACTACACGGGGGCTCAGTAGCCCATGCATATACGTATATCTTATTAGAAATACCTACTTGGATTATTAAAGAGAATCTAGCATACGAAATAAATACCGGACATAAAAACACGTATTCAATGATAAAAGGAGCAAATTAAATATTTCCTTTCAAAACTCAAATCATATTTTTCCCAATCGTAACGTTGAAAACTCATTGCAATTGCAAAGCTTGCGAATATGGTAATAACTCTTTCTGGCTGTCTCCGTTTCAAACACTCGGGTTTGAAAGCCGTAAAGATTTTTCACCGGTAGGTAATAAATGTTGGTTGATTTATTGGCGAAACGGCTAGATCTTAATTCCATTCATTGCCAGGTTCATTTATCCATCGTGGTTTTGTTTCTGCTGCTGCAGGATTAAATAACGCGTTGTACATACGTCAGGTAGATCTAAATGTCACATTTTGTATAGCAAAATGACAGTTGAGTTGTCCTAACATGCGTTCGAGAGGTTGCGTCATCACCAGTGATCGTAACTTTTGTAGCATGTTTGGTGCAGCGTAGTGTTGTTAACGGAATTGGTTTAGACAATATCAATCAAAATTGTCAATTAAGGTAACGTAATTCAAGCTAAGTAAGCATTAGGATTGAAATAATTTATACCAATTCTGTTAACAACACTACGCTGAACCAAAAATACTTACTACAAAAGTTACGATCACTGGTCATCACTCCTTTCTGGGGACGATATAAATCATTTTTTTTTTATTTATCTATAGACTTATTATTTTATTGATTTTACTTACAAACTACATTCTTGACTGTGTGACCTAAAATATCAATTTAATTTCTAATTTATTTATTTTTTGTTTTAGTGTAATACTTATTTATTATTCATTCGATTAGATTTATGACTACATGCAATGTTGCTGTGCCCTATATAAGGGTCCATGTGAATCCAAAACCATCTATACATATAATAAAGCTGAAGACGGTCGAAAGTCTGTACATGGAAGATATTCGAAAGAAGTTTGCTGAAGATACTTAGAATCGATAACAGAATACGATCAAAAAGTTTTTAGAATTTTTTTCTGTTGGTCTGCAAATTTGTACGCGCATCACGTGAAAACGGCTGAAAGGATTAGGATGCAAACTTTACTTATCTGTCGAGGAAATTCCTAGCCAACATGCAAAAGGATAAAAAATGGGGTTGAGCTTTGTATGGGAACATCTTAAATCTATGAGCTAAAGACTTGAAAATTGACAAGCATATACTTGACTAGAAAGTAAAAATAAACCTATTCAAACTTTTAGCAAAATATAGATAAACCATAAAAAACCCGGGATGTAAAATACCACCACGGTGGCTAAACACTACATATTAACCAAAACTTAGATATCTCTACCGATAGTAACTGTTATACATAAGAGACCTAATTATATTGGAACTTCAGTCACTGACGACGTCGCTGTTTATATTGAAAAACCAGCAACCTTGATCTCTGCCTTCCAATATTTGCTATGAAATCAGAGGTCATCTGAAGTTGTATGACGGTTGAGTTGAATACTTATCTCGAATTTTCATACTTCACCAACTTCAAGGGATGTGGTGTGGGTATACAATTACTACAAAACGGCATTCCGCGGAGAATTGAGTGGTGGTGGAATGGTATTATCATTTTATTTATGTAGAAAACACCCGTGTCTTTTTGAAATATTATTGGGAGCGCATAAGGAGCGCCCCCTAAAGGGATATTTTGGGCCTTTCATTCCCACGAGCCTTCGCTTCGCTTCTTCTTCGCTTGCCTTTTTTTTCCCCGGGATTTTGGCCCTCAAGTTTCGCTTGCAAGACACGTCCGGAAGATAATGAGTGTCCTTAAGGGTCATTGCTCGCATTGAGACCATTCTCAGAAGGGTTGCTTTGGGCCTTACATTTCAACGAAAAGGCCTTGCTTGTCTCGCCACTCAACTTCGGAAGTTTGGCCTGGAATTTTGCTTGCAAGATACCTGGGAATAGTAAGTGTACGTGGGTGCTCGCCCTCAGATTTCACTTGCAAGACACCGGGAGATAATGAATGTCACTCCTACGACAAGCTCAGCCTTCGGCTCCACTTGCCTCCTGTTTACTTTCAGAACTTCGGTCCTCCGGTTTCGCTTGCAAGTTACTTGGAGATAACGAGTATCCGTGGGGGATCGGGCCCTAGGGCCCTCGGGCTCGCATTGAGACTCTCGCTCTCTGAAGGATCGCTTTAGGACTTTAATTCCAATGCCTTCGGTCTACCTTGCCTCACCGCTCGGCATTTTGGGCTCAGGTCTCGCTGGCAAGACACCTTAGGATAGTGAGAGTCCGTCAGGCTCGCCCTAGGATCTTCAAACCTCTGTCTAAAAGGATACTTTGGGCATCTATATAGACGAAGACGACCAAGTTTATGAAGATAATTTGAACTGTTGCACGCAGTCTATGGAAATAAAATCTTTATTCCCAGTCAGTAAGTATGGTAAAACATAAGAATACCAAACCATATTGTATGCGCGTACGAAGTCGCGGGCAGAAGCTAGTAATATATAAGGCCTATGTCCCATGGATACAATAATTGATGGTTATGTTATATTTATGATTATAAACTGTACACGGAACACACAATTTATTTTAATATTTATATAACGTATATGCCTCCATATTAAACAAGTTTGCAAATAACTCCAGGATAAGGAGATACTGACATTGCGGCGAACAAGTGTCAGGTAGCATGAAATCTTGTCACAATGTTCTCAACTTGCAAATAACCCGAGCAGCCTGCAAACTTATATATGCGTTTAAATAAGCATGCTTCACTTCAATACCGGCTTTATAACCAAAGACGTAAAGGTACCCTTTGAGATTTTTGCAACTTGTTTTAGCCAAATAGGTAATATGCTCCTCACAAATATTACAAACAACTTTCACGGACTCTGGAGTTGTTTTAAAATCGTGTTTGGCACCGAAATTGTATTTGGTATTTAGAATTGCACCATTGTCTGTAAAGTTTTGTGGTGAGCGGTCCTTTAGTTTTGAGTTAACAATGTATAATTGTGCTATTTACTGCTATTACTACTTTGTAGACTAAATACTAGATAAGTAAGTAATCGATGATTATTTAAAATTATATGCATTGCAAATGAAAAAGGTTTTATGTGGAAAGTTTCCCCGCGACCATATACTTTATTTAGTACCAATCGAAACGTAAACTATTAAAGTTTTAAATAAACATAAAAAATGCACATGTTTTAAATTTGGTTTTTTTTTTAAACCGGCAGAAGTCCCCATTCGAAACTGTACGTCATGTTTGTGACTTTTTAAATTAATTTCACTGTCGTAACTTATTCAATTATTTATATGAACAAATCGCCCATTTCTTTAGCTTTACAACGTAAAAAGAATCAGATCAAGTTCAGTGAAAGTCAAGCAATTGATAATAATAATAAAATAATAATAAATAATAAAAATAATTTATTCAGTAACTTAAATAATAAAAATAATTTAAATTTATAATTGATTGATTTATAAACAAAACATGACACGGCGCCGCTAGCGCACGGTAAATCTTAGGCACTTTACAGCACCTTTTTTGAATTGCGGGCACTCAAGTGGCTAGCGCAGACCATCAGCCCTCTGGCATGCAAATCCTGTGACCAAATCCAAATACAAAGCGTCAGGCTAACTCAAAACTTAACGCAATCGACCAGCATACGCCCATATTACAACTATTTTAACTTTTGTAATGCTTCTCTAGAATTTGTTTTATTACAAAGAAACTTCCGCCATTAATTTCAACATTGTAAGACCAACTACATTCGAAATTACAAATGTTTGCCGAAGACATCGTTACATCCAGAACTGTCACCAAGTGAAATCGAATATCAATTACTAAGCTTCAGCCACGGTGGCCTAGTGGTTCAAGCATCCGGCTGTCAATCAGCCGGCTCATACCAATGAGTTTTTCGGAACTTATGTACGAAATATCATTTAATATTTACCGTTAGCTTTTTGGCGAATCTGAGAAGCCATTTAAAGATTTATGCGAAGTCCCCAACCGACAGTGAAGGGACTCCGGCAGTGAAGGGACTACTGCCCGTTCCCTCTCATTCATGGGAGGAGTCCAGTGCCCAGCAGTGAAACGTATAAAGGCTGATGATGATGATGACGAAGACTTGATTACTTATCTGAAAAGCAGTTCACGAAAGTAATCAGGAGACACAGGACATACATGTTGTTGCACCAGTAAAATAAGTTTCTGGCACAAGCTTTTATTACTGACTGAACTTTTCTGTATACCGTCATCAACTACTCATTGTTACGATTCAAACTAGCCCAAACTCAACGGGTATACTTCGGTTAAGTGCGGAATTCCCTTGGCCACCTTCTGTCTCCACCATCAGAACAGGCGAATAGAACCATAATATTGAATTGTCATCCCAACTTTTCTTAAACCCAAAATCTCAGCAAAATCGGTTGAAGATATCTGCTTCAAAATTGAGTTGCAAGATTCCACCCGAACAAAGATAGTTACGTAGTAAAGTTAGATAGGTACATGTATACCTTGCAGGTTATTAGAAAGCTTGTTAAAACAGTGGCCAAAGCTCAAACCTCCATTGATCAAAAGTTTATTTATTCCCTGATTCATATTTTTGCCCCCGGGTTGAAAATCACATAAACTCGCGCTACGACGTATACAATGTTTGAAATGTTGGTTTTGTATGCAAAAATATATTCCAACGCGGAAATTGAAGCCGGTAAATAAATTCGGTTCAAAGCGAAGGAAACCCGCGTGAAAACAGCGGATCAAAATTCAGAATGATTTTGGAGGTGAACGGTAAATCCTCGTGGTTCAGTGAACTGAATACCGGGTACTAAGGTTGAAGGAAAACGGGAAGTTCCCGGATCCGGTTCCCGTATACGGGACGATTAGCAGGGTAATCGGATTGGAACATATATCAAGGTGAAAATGTTTATTTTGTTTTCATAACTAGTGGTTGACTGTGTTAACTATTTAATCGTACATTATTTTGGCCTTTTAAAGTTTGTCACTCTTTAGCACCCAGGGGACACGTGCAGGGTTGTGGTAGGTAGCTCCTGCGGACGCGAGTAACAGTTGTCCTCCCTTTGTCAAGTGAGTGGTCAACTCGATTGTTAGAAGTTCTTAAGCCGCCCGAAGGCCTCCAACTCGGCTTAACGAGTACTGTCATAGACAGGTCTTTTTTTGGACCGGTTCGTTTGCACCAGCCTGAAGGGCTGTGGCTGCTGGTATTGGCTAGCCTGTGGGTAGTCTCCACTATGAGGCTACCCGACTGCCGAATACGTCATAGACAGGACACGGAAGCGCTCATTTATATTAACCACTCAAACATCAGGCGGTCACCCATCCAAAGACTGATCGCTACCATTTTTGCTTAACCTGCGTTATCGTTTCCGACTCGCAGGCGCCGCTAGGCCATGAGCGCTTCAGAGTGAATGTGTGAGAGAACTCGAAAGCCTGTTTATTTTTTAATGAAATAAATACTTCATGAGTATCGATTGAGAAATGCGACCTGTAGAGGAGAACACCTTTTCACGGATCCAGACGTACGAAATAATTCTGGCCCAACCTGTTACAGAAAACTTCGTTCGCTTGGCTCGCTCGTTTATTATGATGTACCTACACATTAATGACGTTGTAAGTTTGGATCACTATCCAAAACTAAACATCTAATTTCAGAAATAATTCTGTACTTTTTAGGGTTCCGTAGCCAACAAGGAACCCTTTTAGTTTCGCCATGTCCGTCTGTCCGTCTGTCAGTGACCCTTACTACTTGAATGCTGTAATTCGGCATGTATAAAATCTATCACGGTGACAAAATAATATTTTTTTTTTATATTTCGGTAAGTAGTGTTGAATAACTTGTTCTTAAAACCATTGTCCAACTCAGTGGTCCATTTGCGTGATATTGGGATTTAAAGCCCTAATTTTTGTTTAAGTTAAAGTGTCCCGGGCTACCGGCTAAATGGATACAACTACCTTTGAATGTAAAAAAAATCTTGGCACTAGTACATATATTTTATGAATATAAAAGGAAAAGTATCAAGGCTAAGTAGACATTACTAGTCACCGAGTATTAGTCGACCAACTAAAAGTCAAATACCTACTGCTTTAAAGTCAATTACCGACACATATTCCGCTCCTGCTAGATACGTAAAAATCAACCACCCAACTTTATTTAACAGAATTTTTGCTTGATTTTCAAATTTCCGATAATCTAGGATTATTCCGGACTCCGCACTCGTCGACTATTCGGAATACTCGGGCAATAAATAATATTGTCTGTTGGACCAAGAGATTGCCAAGCGGGGATTCCGCCCAGTTTGTCCCGACTTGCAACCGCAGTTGAATTGGCCTATTTGTCCGCTTTAATTTCAGCTTACGTCACAATTTGGACTTTATTTTGGTTTCACAAGATTCCGTTTTCAATGAAGTAGTTATAGAAGATAGGAAGTGGTGAAAGTAATCTTTCCACAACAAACTGTCAAGCTGTGTTGTTTTATTGGGTGAATTAAGTGACTTATTCAACTTTTTACTTACCATCACGTTAATAAGTGCGTTTATTTTTACGCTAATGTTTTTTAAATGTTTCAATATGATAAAGTTTTAATGACAGATGAAGATCCCCTATATTACATATCATAAGAATTACCTACTGGATGATTATTTCGAAGCCAGTCAAAGCTGTGGGGCTGTTGTATTTTGAGAGTTATTATTGATTATCTTTTTCTCAGTATTGATTCCTTACTAAAATACGAGGATTCCAAGAATACTGACAGATTTATTCGAGTTTTATTTGTTAACTGCCGATGTCGAATCATCATTATAATTCTGTCACAAGACAATGATTAGGGCTGAATTAAATTCGGTATTATTAACGCATGTTTCCAAAATTACAATTACAATTTTCGTATCGAAGTTGAAAAACTTGGCAAAATTGTTAAAATATTAGATTAGATTAGATTATTTATTTCATGATAAAAAATTACATTACAGATTTGCATACATCTCAAAAATATAAGAATTTTTATCACGATCGTCAAAAACAGAGAAAAATAAAATATAATATTAAGACAATGTCAACAAATGTCAGAACACAATAACAAGGAAATAGAAAAAACAAATTAAAAGCAAAAGAACACTAATATATCAACCTCTAGGTATCGTCATTCTTTACAATATTTAGTGCACCAGAAAATACGTGACACAATACATTTAATGTCAAATCATATTCGTACAAATTTAAAAAGGTGATAATAATAATAATAATAATTTATTATGTCAAGTCAAGACTCATATATTCTTTGACTGAGTATAATGGATTTTCCAATAAAAGGTATTTAAGGCAGCGTCTAAATGCTTCGTCAGATGGTTCCTGTCTAAGATCAGCGGGCAGTCGCTCGTAGTAGGTAGGCCCAATGACACGCGGGTTCTTGCATGCAAGTGCCATGCGACGGGGAACTGTTCTCAAACGCCCAGTGCGGCGGAGTGTTTTGCCAATCACATTAACAGTATCGAAAGAAGAAAGATTTTTCCTTACGAACATTATAATTTCGAATACATAGAGTGAGTAGTGCGTCATAATACCATGCATTGGGAAGTAGCCTCTACACGAAACCCTCGATTTTGCCCCAACCATCGCACGTACGGCACGTTTCTGTAATAGTAGCACTCTGTTGGCATCCGTTGAGTTTCCCCAAATGAGCGAACCGTACGACATCAGCGAATGGAAATGAGCAAAATAAACCTGCTTTATGCCATCGTCGGATATTAAAGGTTTTAGCTTACGCAAAGCAAAGACTGCACTACTCAATCTATCGCATAGTTTGTCTACATGGCACTTCCAGTCAAGATTAGAGTCCAGAGTGAATCCAAGGAACCTACATTCATCACTTATCGGCATCGGGCTGTTAGATACACATGGAGGAATGGCATTTTTGCGCCCCGAGAAGACCATGACGTTGGATTTCGTTATATTCAAGAGCAAGCCGTTGGTAGAGAACCACCTCTGCAGTTGATCACAGCCGCCATGTATCTTCTCTCCAAGCTGTTCATAAGTGCGCGCACTGACAACCACCGTGGTATCATCCGCGAATAGGACAGAGAGGCCAGCTGTGATGGCAGCGGTAAGGTCGTTCATAAACGTTAGGAAAAGGGTATTTCCTAACGCCGAACCTTGAGGAATTCCTATATTCACGCTGCCAGCACTGGACTTCTGTCGTTTACCGCCCACGGATAATTTAACTACCTGTCTCCGGTCGGACAAAAACGAGGTAACTAACTTGTGACTCAAGTCCCGTATCCCGTAATGATGTAACTTGCCCAAAAGCAATTCATGATTAATCATATCAAAAGCCTTGGACAAGTCACAAAATATACCTGCCATCTTGCATTTGTCATCCAGACCGGAAACAATAAAATCAAATATCTTGAGCGCAGCTGTTGTAGTGGACATGTTTTGCCGATAAGCGAATAATATTTAAGCGAACATCGTCGCGAGGACAAAGCCATGTTGAAATATCTACATATTTAGTAAAGATTGGAACTGCCACACGGCAGCAACAGAACAACAGCTTTCCTCTACTGTCAGGAATTTGGGTATCACCATGGACCAGACGCTTTCTTGGTCACCCCATATAGCTGAGGTGAGTCAGAGGATCTTTAGATCCCTTCACTCCCTAAGACGTCTCCAGAATTTCCTTCCTCTTCGTACCAAGTTGACCCTTACTCAATCTCTTTTGCTTCCTCTTCTGGACTATGGCGATATTGCGTTTCTGGACCTCAACGAGGAGCTACTTGATAAGCTGGAGCGTCTACAAAATGTATGTATCAGATATGTATTTGGTCTACGCAAGTATGATCATATCTCTGAATTCCGCTCTAAGCTTCGATGGTTACCGATTCGCCGGCGCAGGGATGTGCATATCCTGTCATTACTTTTCAATACACTGTTCAGCCCTACTTCCCCTCCTTACCTTTCTGAGCGGTTTAGTTATATGGCAGACGGCAGTGGCCACCGCTTGCGGTCGAGTACTAACCTTACTCTTGCTGTACCGTCTAGAAAGACGCGAACATACTCCAGATCTTTTACTGCGCGCGCTGTTAAATTGTGGAATGAGTTGCCTTTGTCGCTGAGACAGTCGCAGTCTGTTGCGTCACTTAAGATGAATTTGAAGAAGTTGTGGCTTTCCAATGACTTGTGAATTGGTTGAATATAGTATTTATTTATTTATTGTATATTTGCGATATATATGTAACATATGTTAGTGTGTATTATATTTTATATTGTATATTTATATATGTATTGGCATGTTTTTATTTGTCTAGAATTAATACTAATTAGGATTTGCTTTATTTTCTCTGTTTTTGTACACGGTATAAGTTTGCCTATCTCGTTCTACCTACCTTCCTCTCAATTGCTCAAAGGTTAGCTGGAAGAGATCCCTTATAGGGATAAGTTCGCCTTTGTACTTTGATCTATTGTGTGACATGTATATTCCTTGACCTGTTATTGTGTACAATAAAGTGCTTACATACATACATACATACATACAACAAGTAAAACATTGCAAAGGGTATCGGGTATAGGGTAGGGTAGGGGGTAATAATACAGGTATACAAAGCGTTTGTCAGCCTTTGCTTTGTATATTTAATAGAGTTAAATGGTAATGGACCCTGCAATAATAAATTGCCAATAAGCATAGCCGCTCCTAGTATTGACAGTTTCAAAAAATATTTAATAAAAGCTTGTTGAGCAGCAGCAATTTTATGCTAAGTTTGCAGTATTTCCACACTTAGAATTGAAGAGCATAATTATTTCATAAGCATCCCTATGGCATCATTTTAAAGATATAACCGATTTTTAACTGAATTCTAGATACAAGTGTAACTTTATGGCCATACATGCCTGCATAGTAATAGCAGTGCTACCTAACTGCACCGTGGGAACTAAGATATATACCTACACTTTGGGAATCGAGGTCGGTTCATTCAGCCAGTTGGTTGGCACACGCGCTCACGGACGGACGCTTGCGCACAGTTAGGTATTGAAAATGACTTCGTTGCAAATAAATTCGGTTCACTGCAGCGTTGTGGGGTGTGACAACAATAAAACAAATGGACATTTATGCTTTTTTCTCTGCCGACTGACGATGACAGATTAGTAACTTACCTACCTACTTTATATAGTTACCGAAGTACTTACTAATTATTTCCATGACAGGTACGATACGAACTAGTGAGTTTTAACAAGGACGTAATGATTTTTACGGAACATTGAATCTTTAATACCTATTTTAAATACGTAGGTAATTAATTTGTGAAGCCTGCTTGAGTTTCGGTAATTTAGTATTAAGTACCTGTACCCCGAGTCTCAGACAAGTTTACTCCGCCACTGCCATGATGTCCAAATTATTTAGTTGTTTTCGCCAATTTCATGTTTATGTTTATCCCTGTATAACAGCAATTAGTATAATAGTTTACTTAGTAAGATTCGGCTGCTTAAGAAAGGGCGTATACATCGTCATTGCTATAGGGACTTATAACTTTTTGAAAGGGCTGGAATCCACTCGCGAGGATGAAACACGTAATCAGAATATTTTAAAACAATACATTAAAACAAATTAATTATTCCTAGTGACTACTTTCATGTTTGTAATACTACTTTTAAACTATTACGTTATTCATATACTTACGCTATAAATAACGAAGATAGGTGGTAGGTAGGTAAACTTTATTTCGTAGGTACTTTCTTCGGGATATATTTAAATTAAGTTACTTACCTACACAAAACGTTTCGTTTTGTAATATGTGGTAGATTCATAATAATAAGTACCTACATTCAAACTGTCGTATGTCGTAACCATAGACAGGGTGAGCGATAGGTAACATTATGGCTTCAATTGTATTTAACATGCTGCGTTGATATGCTTGTATGTATGTATGTATGTAAGTGACTATGCAGTTCAGGTACTGGCAGTATCTCGGGAAACCCCGGATATTTATATATACCTATTTGCTTTTTAGGGTTCCGTACCCAAAGGGTAAAAACGGGAAAATTGCTTCACCATAGTGTGTGTACTCACACATTATAATTGAAATTTATGTTTTGTAAAATAATTTACGTCACACCTGGCCACAATGCGAGTTTTACTGCTCGCTGCACGTACGGGAAAACTCGCATTGTGGCCAGGTGAAGACGTAAAATTTTGTACTCAACATGGGCGGTAATTCGTAAAGCCCCAGAGCGCATGTTTATGGCCCTCACCTTCGGTTCGGGCCACAAACACCTGCGATCTGGGGTATTCACGAATTCACTGCCCTAGTTACGTAATGTACTATTAAAAAGTAAACCATTTTTTATTTCACTCAACTGTTAATTATAAAATCATTTCTAAGCGGTGTCAACCCTAGCGTCAACGACCCGCCCGTTCAAGGTCGCTCCATTGTTAAATTTCGTAGGCACTTAAAGCAGTTGGTATTGGCATTTCTAAACAGACTTGAGTATCTGTTCGTAGAACTATTATATAATCTGTGGTAATAGCCCAAGCACTTTATTTTCATTAGTATGGAAAAAAACGGAAATTTGGAAATAATTCATAACAGCAGGTTTTGTGTGTAACTGATATATTATCATTTTAGTAATTACGTAGACTCAAAATCCACCAAAATATTAGTCATCAAAAAGATCGATATTTAACCAATTCCTGAAAAAAGAGGAAAAATATTAATAGATATTGTTGGATCTTAGACGAGTTTTAAAAAACGCCTTAAACGGGCCTGTTGACGTTAGCTGTCACTTTACGCGGGAATAGCTTGGATTGTCACTCTTTGATAGAGATTCTTGTTGTATGAACGTTGCACTTAGGATTATTATTGTAAAATGGTAGATTTGATGTAAATTCATTTAATACTTGTAGAAAAAGTGATTATAATTGTTATTTTTCATCCGTGTGACTTTCATTTCCAAAATCAGAAGTGAGACACGGTATTCATTAGCCCACAAGGCATTAATGCCTACGGCGTGCTTAGCCTACTTGTCGTATCCTAAGCTGAAGTAGTCGCTAAAAATATTTAACATTCGTTTACAATATGTCTAAGAGCAACGTTCAGACAATCTGATAAAATCCCATCGATCCACAAGGGATCTAATTGATTGCTGCGCAAACGCTAGTGGCGCGAAAAATGGCCGCCTTTTCGCTCAAATTCTGTGTTCGAATCGGCGTTAAGGAACATAACAAATACCTCACAATCGGTGTGTTTATGTTTCGGTCGGCATCTGCAGAGCATTAAGCGTGTATTTAATGATTGGTTCCGAGGCGATCTTTATTAAGTGTCCACAGGTCAGCCGTCAGATGTCGGGAGGGTAATGTAAAATGTTACAAGCTGCAACGGGAGCTGCCTAGCAACTGCACCTACAGCAGACAGTTCCAGACTCCTTGAGTTGTCAAGTACCCATATAGCGGTTGAGTCGAACGGTTCCTGTGTATGGTGAACCATACAACTCATTTCCTGTGATGCAGATGCTCCGGACTTGGTAATACAGTGACAGACAAGTGGCGATTCAGATGGCAAGTAGTAGACGGGCAATCACTCATCTTAAAACAATGAGTACTGCCTATGGATCAACCAGGTATGAAGCAAACTTTTAAATCAGTATGAGCGTTTATTTGTGGCATATTTTGTGTTATGAGATGCAATTTCTTGCTTGTGTTAGTGGATCTAGTAAAGTACTAGTGCATTATAGTCATACTTAGGATCTCTAGACTCTCAAACTATAGACTTGATATTGTGAGATAGCGTTTCAATTGGGATGAGAATAGCAAGATTGCATACAAAATCACAGAGATGCTTTAGGTAGTTGTTGCATTTACATGCTGGTACATAGATCATCATGTGAGTCATTGATTTTACCATCAAAGACTTTGGCATTCAAAGTGTAGTAGAAATATTAAAACAAAGTCAGGCATTCAAAGTGTAGTAGAAATATTAAAACAAAGTCAGCGGTGTCAGTGAATGAATTTTTGTGACTATCAATTTAGATGAGTGTCTTTAGTAGTAATTATTATTTTGAACTGGTTTTTAAAATAATACTTAGCACCAAACTTGTAAGTTGAAAATGACTCTGACGGTATATTACACACATGAATAAACTTAGGTACGGTAACATGCCACTTCCAACATTTTCTAAGTAAATACTAGGTGATCAATGTTTGTAATGCAATTGAGGAAATTATGAAAAAGTACATGACAGTTAACATTATTTCTTTAGCAGGTACCTGAAGTCAGTAATTCAGTGGCACATAAAGTGTTTTGAATCTAATTAGTACATGTGCTGTTTTGATGACATAGTGAGACTCCATTCCTAACTTATGTAATGTCGCTATGATGTGTATGCTGTTTTGAATTTCATGGCACCTAGTGAGAAGTCAGCCATGTATGATTACTAGATTTTCAGGTCAGTAATTGCATTGGTTCTGACGATAGATGAAAACGCATACAAGCTTTTATTTAATTTGCAATGTGTGTTGCTTGTACGCATATGTACTTAGTTATGTATGTTGACTTGTTCAGGTCAAGTCTTGCAGGTCAAGTTTAGCTGACAAGTCCAATTGGTTTAAAGTTGAAATTATGAAATGTACAATCATTTGAGTTTGTCAGATGACAATGCAATGTTGTGGTGCTGTCGGGCTAGTCTGGTGAGGGGGTTGACACAGGCTAGTCATTGTGGCTCTTTGGTTACACATGTTGACACATGGTAGACCCACTATGTTAGCATGAGTTTTGAAATAGTCGTGCAAAGAAAGGTATAGTTGGACAAAATAAAGGTGCCTACCAAGTTGAAGTTTTTGACAAATTGTTTTTACATTTGTGCTGTTGATAATTATGATTGTAGAAGCGGCAGGTTTAACTTGTTGTTCTCAGTTTACAGACAGAATGTCTGTCAGCAGGTGCAGACTAATATTAACTTATGTGCATAATCAGTGAATGGTCACTGAATGGGGTTTCATTTTGGGTTTGATTTTAGACTATGTTGTGTTAGGTAATCATGGAACCATTGAGACAAGAAAGCTCTGTTGGTTTTTATTTCATTAGTCATGAAATATGATGACATGAAGAATAATCTAGTGAACTGTACATCCTAGTGAGCCTCGGATGACATGGCGGTTAAATAGCTGTAATCTTTACAAGAGCTAGTATGAAGAAGACTAGACTACTTCTTAACCCTTTGAATGTGGTCGACGTTTTAAGGTGGTCGTACTTATCAGTGCTGGTACCTAGGTAGGTACTACTAGTAAGCAAGTCTCCACACAGTGAGCGACCCCAAATCCAAGCAAAGTTTTATTTTGCTCGATTGAAGCAAGGACTGAATGTGGTTATTGTTTGTAGCGAGACTGTCCAAGGTGACTTGATCTGATTTGATGGCTCTGTTGAATTGTAGATGTAGATCATGCCGGATTTTATTTTGACTAGGGCAGTATGTGCTGAAAATTACTTAAGTAATGAGTCAGCGAGGCCGAACGGGTCTCATGAAAAGAGTTTTTATATGGATGATGGTGGTACACTTTGCTGAAGGTGAACTGTTTTCCAATGAGTAGCGATGTTAGTCCTATTGATAGCGACTCATTGTAATGGGGATGTGTATGAAAGCAATTGTACTTGGTGATTCATTGTTTTTGCAGTGTGGCTGTCGACTTTAAGAAGAGGACGCTATTAACTGCGGTTGATATGCGGGTCTTATGATGAAGCCAGAAAATCAGCCATCGAGTACTGCTGATGCTGTTACTGCAGTGCTGTGAAGAGGATAGTGGTGCCTGGAGTCATACACTGCTATCCTGGAGGCTATGAACTGCGGTTCATAAGCCGATCCTGCTATCTGGCGCTGTGGAATGGATGGAGATGCCTGGAGGCATGCACAACTTTCATGGACGCTCTTGACTGCGGTTGATGAGCAGGTTCTCATATCTGAGAGGGAGAGGAGAGTTGTTGGAGTCATGCGCTGCTTTCATTGTTGTTTCTGAGAGTTGTGATTCGGTTTATCATAAGCCCACTCCGTAGGTACCTTCTACTCTCTTGAGTCAGAAAACATTTTAATTTTGCAGACCCTCTGTAGTCTTTATTTGGCCAATAAATTTATCTCGACGTACCCTTACCTACTGTTACTGACTGACTTACTCGTCCATGATAAAAAGAATCACAATAAGACATTAATGATGGTAGTCGTGTGTGCAGGTTAACGAGCACTCCTGCTGTGCTGTTAACATTTAGGTTGTTGACATTTTTGTCAATTGCAGGTTGTCAACATGTGTTGTCAACATTTTAGTTTGAGCAGGGTGACATGTCGTTGTTGACATTTTTGTCAATTGCGGGTCGACATGGTACTGTCGACGTGAGCAGGTTGACATGCTAGTGGGACGCCTCTAGCCTCTGTTAACGTCATACATGTTGTAGACAAGTGCTGAGATGCCTTGTACATGTATGTAGAAGGGTAATTGCGTGGCTTTTCGAGCGAGCGTTGGGCCGGATCAACTGTCATTTCCCTATGCACGGGAATGGCATTTGATCTAACTGACGTGCGTGCAGGGTGTTACGTAGTTTACCAGCAGGTTAACAAGTGGGTGAGATCCTTGTTAACAATGGAGGAGGAGACTTGTGTTCTCAGCTTCCTTGGTGATGAAGGGGAACGTTTCCAATCTCAATAGTGCACATGTGCAGCCACTTTGGCTGATAATGAGACGTCTCAGTGAAGGTTTTCGAAAAGTTGATGAGTGATTTCTGGTTTCGTATGATGAATGAAACATGATGGTGATGTAAAGATGAATGAATGAGTTGTGGTATGTGATAGTGATGAACATTACTTTCAATGCATGAATTGCCATGTCTGGTGAATAAGAATGTTTGAATGAAGATTGAAAAGAAAGTAATGTTGAATAAGGTATGAGTTTGGAGACTAAGGTCACTATGTTTCAGATTGTTCTGATGCTGGTTCTCCAGAAGCCAGCGAGCAAGAAACATCGGAAGCGGAGCCACGAGTTGCCGACTCCGCGCACCAGCTGCTGCCTCCGTGCAGCAGCTGCCGACTCCGTGCACCAGCTGCTGCCTCCGTGCAACAGCTGCCGACTCCGTGCACCAGCTGCTGCCTCCGTGCAACAGCTGCCGACTCCGTGCACCAGCTGCTGCCTCCGTGCAACAGCTGCTGACTCCGTGCACCAGCTGCTGCCTGCGTGCAACAGCTGCCGACTCCGTGCACCAGCTGCCGACTCCGTGCACCAGCTGCTGCCTACGTGCAACAGCTGCTGACTCCGTGCAACAGCTGCTGACTACGTGCAACAGCTGCTGACACGCGCAACAGCTGCTGACACGCGCAACAGCTGCTGCCTCCGTGCAACAGCTGCTGCGGGTGTTGGTGTTGAAGAGCGGAAGATGCAGTCGAGGACGACGCACGGTCAGGAGAGGCCGTGTTGGATCTTAGACGAGTTTTAAAAAACGCCTTAAACGGGCCTGTTGACGTTAGCTGTCACTTTACGCGGGAATAGCTTGGATTGTCACTCTTTGATAGAGATTCTTGTTGTATGAACGTTGCACTTAGGATTATTATTGTAAAATGGTAGATTTGATGTAAATTCATTTAATACTTGTAGAAAAAGTGATTATAATTGTTATCTTTCATCCGTGTGACTTTCATTTCCAAAAATATTTTAATTTTTGTTTTGGTTAATTTACAGGAGCTCTTCAAGAATAATAAATAAATCACACAAAAAACATAATGGATGTGTCATTTATTTTTATATATTTACTTCCCGATGGAAATTTTGGTGGATTCTTGGATAAGGCATCTTAGATAACATTTGAAAATTAAACAAATAAAAAAAAACGCTGTTATAAATTAATGTTTGAAAAAAACGTAATTTTCCTGGGGTATAAATGGAATGGAAGGATCTGTTTAAAGAAATAATATTTTAGGAGTTTATTTTGCTTCTTGTATAATCGACACTTATATACTTAGTTATGTCGTTTTTGTGAACTCTTCAATTATATTCTCAAGCTCGAATTATCCATTTATAAGTTAAATAGGTAGGAAGGACTTATCTCTTCAAGTGCCATGAACAAATCTAACTAATACGGCACAGACAGATCAGCGAGAAAAGCATTAAGCCTAATGTTTCCTCTGAGAATAAACCTTTTATTTATTGTCTGACTTGTTCTGGAAAGGTCTTCGAAGAGGGACAGCGAGACAACTGCAAAGCTATTGGAAATCAAACGTGCAATTTTCTAAGTACTTCATAAAACTTAAGGGTATGACCGTCAAATAAACGTTTTTTTTAATCGATACCTGCCTTTGTGTTACATTTTGTACATCGTGTAACACAAATATTGTGTTATGGATAACACAAAAGTATCACAAAACACAAACACTAACGTAACACAAAATGCCAAAGTCCATAAAAAAACATAAACTTTGACGGCTTAAACCCTTAATTTTGGTAGAAAAAAATACAAACGCAATATATAAATAAAGGGCAATGAAAAGGTTTCAAATGTGCCATCCGCAGCAGAACGTAAAACCGATAACCGTAGGGGCAGAAATATTTCGAGTGGCGACCACGTGTACCTACCGGAAGGCGTGTAATCAACCCCACAAGGTGTACTCATGATCTGGTAAGTCCTGGAAGTTCGCTGAATGCGGTTGGCTCAGAAAAGGTAATTGTGGCACTCTTTGGAGGAGACTTATGTCCAGCATTGGATGTCTATCGGCTGATCTGATGATGTAAATAAACCAGTACACTACACAATGTATGGAAAGCTCGGTGACGAGTGCCGCACGGTGGGTTTCAATTGCCTATTTCTTCATCAATGCATATCTCGTGAGATGAATCTTCTTTAAAATGCCTATTTAGCAAAAGCAGATCCCTTCAAGATTGAAGTATTTATAGATATAAAGAGCCGATTTTCACAACCGTGAGCCGCTCGAACTTGGACCAGATTCGAAACAATATAGGTACCTACTGTGAATCATCTTTTAAATTAAAAGTGCTATGCGATTTCTATGAATTTACGCCACAAACCACAATACAGTACGCCGTGAATAAACGAAATTTAGACTGGTGGCTCTATGAGCTCTAAAACAGGTAAACTTGTCTTAAGCCGGACATACGAAAGATTTTTGGGCCAAGCTGAAACACCAATTTCTGTAAATATACACAAGAGAGTACGCCGTGACTATACGAAATTAGAAAAACACTAAATCCATACTAATATTGTAAATGGGAAAGTGTGTCTGTCTGTTTGTCTGTTACCTCTTCATGCTTAAACCACTGAACCGGTTTAGATAAATTCGGTATAGAAATAGTTTGAGGTTCGGGGAAGGATAGGATAGTTTTTATCCCGGAAATCATCCCCTAAGGAGGTGAACTTGGGGGTCGAAGTTTGTATGGAGCTAAGATATATAAACGAGTTCGACTCGGACGGAGTCGCGGGCAGAAGCTAGTAATTAATAATCATATTTACAATGGAACAACGGCTACTTACTTATGACTACTATCATTTTTTTTTAAACAATCACGCGTAATTAATTACTCGAAATTAAGTTTTTTTTCGACATCCATTTTGAATGTAACAGATGTTTAGTAAATAAAACAAAAGATAAAAGAGAACAGCGTATTTTAATAAGGTCATGACGGATTGGCAGTCCATTCGTCTGTTGTTCGTTTCAATCAAATTGTCTTGTTTGTATTTAATGAAAACCATCTTGCTGTATAACTTGACATTAACTGATATTTATTTATTTATTTATTGATACATGGAAAACCAACAGCGCAACATATTTCTAGATACCATAATAAAACCATATAGCCAATTACAGGTTTTCACTTATAGAAATAAACTAACAAAGAAATCTGAAGCCAAACTTAAACTTAGCGTACATTACGCACAGTAACCAATCGCGCACTACCTAATACGCGGAATATACAAGAATCAGGTAGTTAATGAATTAGGCTACTATAAACTCTAATAACCCGAGCCTACACCTGAGTATCACACATGAAGAAACTTATCAGTTTAGATTTTATTGCCTGTATGCTATCACAGAATATGTCTATATCTAATTGATCTACAACTTTGTTTAAACTCCTGCCTGCTCTGCACAAGAAAC
Organism: Epinotia demarniana; assembly: GCA_945867215.1. Classification (NCBI taxonomy): domain Eukaryota; kingdom Metazoa; phylum Arthropoda; class Insecta; order Lepidoptera; family Tortricidae; genus Epinotia; species Epinotia demarniana. The sequence continues at coordinate 7,381,933 of OX244262.1, forward strand.
TATTCATTCTATATTTAGTGGAAACATGGAATATGCTAATAGGACGAAAACGGCGATATATTTTTGCAAATGTGCGTATATTGTATTGAGCTCTTGCTTATTGGGCTACTTTTGCATGAGACGGGATTACGAAAGTTTGGAACGGTTAAGAGTCCCCAGCACGTTCAACTAAGTGGACTCTCCATACAAACGTAGTTTCATTATTATTCAAAAACGGTGCGCTGGAATAACATATAACTTTTATACACTATGAGATCTGCTATTTCTAGGTCGAGAACAAGTGTCTGTTGCTATAATGTTTTTGTCTCATTATTATATTCCAGTTCTCACGCAAAGCAGAAACAAACATTTTTACTGAAACATCATCACTACACTGAAACAAAAATGCTACATAAGTTACGATCACTGAACGTCTATATCATGCGACAGCGCGAGCTCTCTCGATTTTTCTCTCACTATCCGTCTCTATCTTATTAGAACATTTAGAACAAGAGATCCGAATATAGTGCGAGAAAAATCGGGAGTATGTCGCGGCCGTCGCGTGATATAGACGTTCAGTGATCGTAACTTATATAGCATTTTTGTTTCAGTGTAGTGTTGTTAACAGAATTGGTGTAAAGAATTCCAATCCTCATGCTTAATTAGTGTTATTAATATTGATATTGTCTAAACCAATTCCGTTAACAACACTACGCTGCACCAAAAATGCTACAAAAGTTACGATCACTGAACATCACACAAGACAATGAATTTAATAATTCACTGGTAATATTGGAACTTAACCTGAAATAAATTTGCAAGATTTAATGCTAGCGAAGAGAGAGGAATCTTCTAAATGCTTTACAGTTCAGATTTTTCAGTCTTCCACTACAGAACTGCGCTGCTTGAATACTCAATTACTGCTCCATTGCCGCGGATGGCATATAATTTATTTTAATATCTACATAGTCCACGGTATACTCACGTATTAAATGTCACTACGGGCGACAAGTTTCCAACTCGTCAGCAGTTCTTTCAGGATGAGTGTTTTCGTGGCAGTGCCGCTTGAAGCACTGCTTTCACGCGCTCCGACCGCCCCGTGACACGTGACGCACGCACCGAAAGGCAGAGAGCGGGCGTTTTTTGCGCTGGAGTTGACATAAATGTCCTCACTCAATCTCACAAAAAAATAATTCGTTCTTCTCATAACTGCCTTATGCTTAACCCGTATAGCGCTAATCATGACACGATATGGGCATTAGGCTGAGTATCCACCACAGCTGTGCGAAGTGGCGACGCACTGAGCGAGGAATAAATCATCTAACAGGAAGCGATGCGCAAGCGTGGATTTTTTCCTCGTGAGGTGGGCTGCTCGTGTGGTGAGGCTACGGCGGTCTATAACATTAAGGACTTTGGCAGAAATAAAAGTGAGTTTAACGTTTCAACAATAGGTTATATCGCTTATTCAACGTTTTACATAGGTACTCGTAAGCACTAGGAAGACGTCTGGCACCTGTCACATAGTAAGCATCTCTGAAGAAGATACTAGAGAAGCTAAGTATAAGGTTGAATACTAAGGTTAAAACCACAACACACCACATCAATGTGCCATCTCAATGTGCACCTCAATGAGACATTATACCGTCAAGTGAGAAAATTTTAGCGCTCTTAGTAACGTAAAAAACCGGCCAAGTGCGAGTTGGACTCGCGCACGAAGGGTTCCGTACCATTATCTATAGAAACAGTAAAAAAAAAGTTTGTTGTCTTAAATATTTATTATATTTTGTTTTTAGTTTTTGTTGTTATAGCGGTAACAGAAATAGGTACATAATTTGTGAAAATTTCAACTGTAAAGTCTATCGCGGTTCTTGAGATACAGCTTGGAAAAAAAACGTTTGTTGCTTGAGAGCCCCCCTCAAATGTTTTTTTTTTTTTAGCATTTGTTGTTGTATTGGCAACAGAAATACATAATCTGTGAAAATGTCAACTGTCCTGTATAGCTTTCACGGTTCTTGAGTTACAGACTTTTCACAGACAGACGGACGGACAGCGAAGTCTTAGTAATAGGGTCCCGTTTTTACCTTTTGGGTACGGAACCCTAAAAATGGCGCATTCAGATTCAGCCCCACAAAATGTGAAATGCCTTATGCTGTTATAATAATGCAATTACTGTATACGTTTCTTTGATATCAAGAACGCAATAGCCGCTTTACGTCACCTTGCATGGCAGTAACAATGCTACAAACACAGAACACTGTGGCTCCAAACGACCAGTACAGCCAAGTTATTGACTGTGGGCTTTGTTGCCCTGGCGGTTATTCCGGCCTCACGGATTGTTTGCGTCGATAGTTTGGTACTGAACAAATTGTGTACATGTTTCCATCTATAAGTAGATTTCATAGTTGCAGCGTGTTTCCAGACCTATATTTATTTATTTAGTTTCTGCCTCTAGCTACTAATGATAAAAGTGTTCTTTGCAGTAACGTCTGCTAACGAAATTGATTTAAATTACGAATTGATAATTGAAGGGATTTTTTTTAATTATCGCTCCGAGCAAGATTCTTCCGATAGCTCAGTTGTATATATTAATTTGTAATCATGTAGACTCGCTGATTCGAGAATGGTGCTATAGGACAAAAAATCGAAATACAAACATATTCTTTCTGAAACATCTCATTTTATTGGCTATCAACAATAGGCCAAAAATGCCTGTACCTATGTAATAAAAACATGAAATAATTATGTGGTTCAAATTCTGGTCGGAGCGATTTTTTTTTCAACTTTTCTTTTTAATTTGTAACAAAAACAGAAGCCCCAAATAAAAAGGAACTTAAAACTAAATAAAAAAACCCTTAGGTATATTTATGTATTTCATGGACCCTTTACGACTCTCAACGCTTTAGAACTAATAGTTTATAAATTCTGGCAAGAAAAAATCCACTGTTTGAAAAAAAACAATATACGATAACATTAAAACTGTAGATAATCTTTGTTCACATTTTCTAAGAGAACTTTGGTTGTATATATAAAATGTCCGTAACATTACAGTTGAGCAGCGCATATAACAAAAGACAGAGCTTTACCACTAGCCACAGTCAAGTGATGCCGTTAAATCGATTCTTTGTTAAAAGCTAATTCATTTAGTCTGGCTTAACATCTGTTCAACCACTAACGACATTCACGGCAAAAGGAACAGAGGATTTTAGAACCGAGCGGCTATAGGACAATCCGCCGCTGCCGACTTAAAGCTTCTTCAAAGGAATAAAGGATGTCCTTATGGACATCGTTTCATTATAATGTTTGCCTGTTAGACACATTTGCATAGTGCTTGGAAGCCGCAGCTTCTTAAGTGTAGCCAGATGCATTGTCAGTTTTCATGGGATTCGACTTTATATATAATTTACCGCGACCCTACAGCGCGCGAGCCGAGTGAACGAAGCGAGCGTGTCGCGGCAGCGGCAGCGGCCGGCGAAGCGCCCCAGAACCTAACACTTTTTTACTAGCCAATACGTATTATTTTTAAAGGTTCCTATAAAATTGAGAGTATTATACAAAACATCATTAAAGTCTATATAGGAGGGTAAGAAACAGGTTGCTAAACAACGACGTATGCAATTTATACTGAATTCGTAACTAAATTCCTAAAATCAACGAAAAATACTAAAACACCCTATGAAACTACGGCAGCGAAACGTTTACGAGTTATATTATACAAATCGATTACACGTAACAACGACATCTACCGGCCAATTTGGTAAATCGTCGTATATGGAGCGGGATATGACATGTATAACTTTTAAAGTTTTATTTGTGTAGTATTAAAAGTTACAAAGGCGTGTACGTGTAGGTAACTGATTTGAGCAAAATATATACAAACTTGCACAGCTTGTATGGAAGTATCTAAGTTTTCCTATAACATTAGCAAACCATTTTTCAGTCAGCTGCCGGTATCTAATCCATACTATTATTATAAATGCGAAAAGTGCCTTTCAGTTTGTCTTGCCGTCTGTTGATAGTTTTAATCCCGGGAATGGACATAAGAAAATAGATTGTAAGGACCCTAAAAGTTTTTATGGATGAGGTACGAATGTAAACAACGAATACGGGTCGGTAAAATAACGTCATGTTTCCTAAAATAGTGCAAGTTTGTGAAGTTTTTTTTAATCCAGTCATGATCTTTATTTAATGTTACATACTGCAAAACAAACAGTAAAAAATTTTTTACCACATGTAAATCGGACTCTTAAAAATGCATGAAAAAAACAACGATTCTGCGGCAGCTGTTTAAGCGTGAAGGTGTCAGACAGACAGACAGACCAAATAATCCCAGACCGCATAATACACAGACCAGATAACAGTTTTCAAAGCGATAGTGTACATATAGTATATACGTATAACACAAAGTTATTTATTGCAATCGAAAAATGAAAATGTATATTTTTAACTTAAAGATGGTTTGATTTCTTTGTTAATAATAAAAAAAAATGTGTTTCTAAATCTTGCTCTGTTTCTAAAACCTCTGGTTAAAGACAAATAAATAGATAAAATAAATAAATCAATATTTGGGGACTTTGCAGAATTGAACGTAGTGTAACCTGCTTAAGTTGAATTTCGCTTTCTTTTCAACTATCGATATGACTGTGTTTGTGGAAGTTCAATCGTTTGTCCAGGGTTACGCCCAGGTATTTAGCTTCGTTCTTCTACGGAATTTCTACATCGTGTAGACGGACTTTAGGGGCAGACGACATGAGCCTTTCCGTAGGCGCTGGAACGGGAGAAGATGACGCCCACGCTTTTTTCGGGGTTAACCTCTATACCGAGCTCATTAGTAGCAGGTTGCAGATTGGTGATTGATTGTAGCAGTCGGATAACTCTGCCCAAGCGTGGAAATGTAGCGAAAATGGCGGTGTCATCCGCGAAGAGGGCGTAGTTTGTTTGGGAATATCATTAATATAGATGGAGAAGAGGGTAGGTGAGAGAACTGAGCCTTGGGGAACTCCTGCCTTTATAGGATGAGAGGCGGAATACGATCCTTCCACCCTATAGCGAAAGCTTCTGTTGTTTAGGTAGTCTTGTATTAGTAACACAAGACTGTCCGGCACCTGGATGTTATAGAGCTTGTAAACCAAGCCCTGGTGCCAGACTTTATCAAAAGCTTTCGCTATGTCGAGGAATATCGCACCTGTTGGGATCATACGACCCCAACCTGTCATCCAAAAAAGTGCATGATCCACAAGGCGTAAACTAAGCAAAGCTTGATGTACTATGGTTACTAGACGACAATATAAGTACTAGTAGATAATATAAGTAGGTGAATAAATACATAGAAAACATCCATGACTCAGGAACAAAAAAAGGTATGATAAGCAACAAAGTGGTTTAAAAAAAAGTTCCTTTCACCGTTTGAGTCAAGGAACCAATAAACACAGTCATGTTTAAAAACTAGCTGACTGCGTTAAAAATATCCCGGTCCGTACTTTCCCGTTTCAACGTTAGTTGTTCATTGCGTTCTAATACTACAGAAGTATATATTTCACTGTCTCTTTAGAGTGAATTGTGTGCCCGTAAATCACCGAGGTACTTGCAGTAAAAATGCTTGATGCAAAAAGCAAGAATGAAGCTCTTTTACGGAATACGAAGTAGGTGAATAAATTGTAGGACTTAATGCTTAGTGGTAGTCAGTTTCTTCTGTTTCTTTGTGCTGCAGTCGCATTTGAGTTGAGTTTGAAGTGCTCTATGTATTCTACTTATTAGTCTTTTAAATTGATAGGTTACCAGTCAACGCAGTATTTTTATCCCGGTTTTTTTTATTATTATTATTATTATTTTTTGAAACAAACAGTCTTACAAAGATATTACTACGTGATAACTTAATACTATATAGACCTATAGTTTCCAAATTGATTTTAACATATTAAACAATGTTGCGTACTTAAGTAAAAATATCAAACTTATTTGGTTTTAGTTATAGTTACTAACAATTGCCATTACGAAGACGTAATTATAAAAATATGTATGTTACACCTAGAAGTATGAGCGAGTAACGTTTTAACACAGACCAGATTAATTTCAATCTTATGCCTAAAACCGGTTATCTACATGGAAAAATTGTTTTACTTATTATATATGTATAATTAAGTAGGTATTACTACTTTCTAAATACACTTTTTAATGACTCTATTGTGCAGTTAAATATATCTATATCAATCAATTTATCATTATTGTTATAAAGTGCACAAGCACGCTTAACAAACATATTTTTTGAATGAGCTGTTTTGCTAAAAGAGATGGAAAACAGATGCCCGGAACGACACTGGCGTTGCCTATTACGTGGAACTCTGATACGGATGTCATGTAGAAGGTTAGGGGCATCAATATGGTTGTTTATGATTTTATGTAATAAAACAGAGTCAATGCAATCTCTTCGACATTCAAGGGATTGAAAGTTTTGGCGATTTAAAGATTCTTTATAATCTTTGTAATCATTACCAGTTTTAAATTCAAGGGACTTCAAAAACTTTTTTTGTAGTCTTTCAATCCTATTTATATGCACATTATAATAAGGTTTCCATACCGCACTCGCAAACTCAAGCCGACTACGAACGTAACTGTTATACAATATCTTAAGTGTTGACGTGTTTCTAAAGGGTTTACTAATTCTCAATATCATTCCTAACTGTTTAAAAGATTTGTTCAAAATATGATCAATGTGCGGTACAAATGTCAGTTTATCGTCCATCATGACGCCAAGATCACGAATCTCCTTTACTCTTTGCAAATCTTGGTTACACAACTTATAGTTAAATACCGACAACTTCTTTTTTATTGAAAAACTTATTATATTACATTTATCTGAATTTAGAAATAGATTGTTTTCTCTACAAAATGTTTCAAAATTATAAAGATCACTTTGTAAAAGTTCACAATCTGCATAAGAGCGAATAACTCGATAGATCTTCGCGTCATCAGCATAAAGAAGGACATTAGAGTGGGAAAATGTTTTAACAATATCATTAATATTTAGAGTAAATAACAAAGGCCCCAAATGAGACCCTTGAGGGACGCCTGAACTTATATTTTTACTGTCCGATGTAAACCCTGAGACTACTACTGACTGTGTCCGATTTTCAACATAGGATTTAACCCAGCGAAGCAAATCACCGTGCATACCGAGTTCCCAAAGCTTATTTAGTAAGGTATGATGACAAATTTTATCAAAGGCTTTGTCAAAATCGGTATACACGGCGTCTACCGAAAATCCATCATCCATAGCCTTCAGTATAACGTTGGTAAATGTCAACAAATTCGCATCAACTGATCGACCTTTGTAGAAGCCATGCTGGTTGGGTACTGCTTGCGGCCTGCTTGCGCTTTACTTCCGGCCATTTGTACCAGACCGCGGAGCAGTTTTCCGGCCGGCGCTGAACTCAGCGCCGATGAGAAATTCCGCCGCCAACCTACACGGTGCACTCAGGGGAGTACTTCGGCTGCAGGAGAATAACGGAATCCGATTTTAAGTGTATTAGCCCGTACCCACGTACTTTTAATTTTTAAACCGAGCTAGTCTGCACAATTATGCTGTACCGCTGTACCAGCTCAGAAGCGCCTAGCCCTCGAGAAAACAGCAGCAACGGCAACATACCTGAGGCTCAGGAGCAAAACAAATCGGAGTAATGAAACAGGACGTTATCACTTCCGGCTTTTTCTTTTTCTTTTAGTGTCGCTATTCTTGTATTCATTTCATTTAATTTTAAAACTGTTTCTACACACCCAACGCCCTCTTACAAATCACACCAACACACTACATTCACAAGACACGCATGCCCGCTCAGCAATAACTCGGTCCCGCTTGTTAAAGGAAACATCCGTGAATAAAGTTAATTTTTTTGTGGAAGTTATGACAACTTTCCTCTTCGATCAAAAAGCCGCGTCTTACTGTTTTGAGAATGGCATTACATGATCTAGCAGACAGCATAGACGGTTCCTTCAAGATTGATTGTCATAGACTTGATACACTAGACCAATGCAAAGCTATTCTCACTCACGAACACAAGTTTAAGGTACTCACATTAAACATAAGAAGTTTGCAGCGGAACTTCGATGCTTTCCTGGTAGCCTTAGGGCTTACTGACATCCAATATGATGCTATTGTACTTACAGAGTGCTGGCTGGGGGAGGGTTCTATCACAGACCAGCTGCCCGGTTATAATTCGTTTAGCACATCGAAAGTTATCAATAAAAGTGGTGGTGTTGTTGTCTATGTAAAGGAAAGCCTCAGTGCTGTGGCTGTGGAGCCACCATTCGAAGATGCCAACTGTCTCTCTGTGACTATATCTAATGAAATTGTTCTTTTTGGTGTCTATCGATCTCCTTCTTTCACAAATACTGACAATTTTCTGAACTCACTGGATAATATCCTAAGCCTAGCAGCAACCAACCATGTTATAATTTTAGCCGGAGACATTAATATCGATTTGCTACGTCTCTCGGCCCACAATCAATCGGATTACGTCTCTCTGCTGGCCTCTCATGGGCTTCTCCCCTCTATCACCAAGCCCACCAGAAACGATGCCTGCCTAGACCATATTTTTATTAAATACAATGATCTCTCTGTGGGAGCCGTCTGTCCGAGCTCTGTCTCAGATCATGATGTCGCAATGGCAGGTCTTATGCATTATAAACATATACAACGTAACCGACATGTTCTCAAAACCAATTACAGGGGAGTGGCGGACGAGTTGAAGTCGGCTGAGACTGGTCAATTGTAACGAACGCTAACAACGTAACCGAGGCGGCTTCAAACTTCAACCACTTGGTATCACAGGCAATTCAAAATAACACACGCACCGTTAAAGTTAGTCGCTCTAAATACAATATTAAGCCCTGGGTCACCCCAGGGTTGATTAGATGTATGAGACACAGGGACAGGCTGCACTCGCAGGTGAGAGCATCTCCACTCAACCAAACCCTTCGCCTTATATACACTAGGTACAGGAACTATTTTGATAACCTGTTATATAATTTAAAAAATGAGTACCAAAACAAGCAGCTGACCGACAACAAAAATAATCCTACCAAACTTTGGCAGTCAATTAAAACCATGTGCCAAAACCCAAAACGACAAAATGACTCTGAGGAGCTCATCACCGCCACGGATAAACCTGTACAGGACAAACTCAATGAATGTAACAAGTACTTCTCAGCAGTGGGGAAGAATCTTGCGGATAGTATTTTGGCAGAAATCTCGGAAACGGAGGCGTCCTTGGCCACAAAATACAAGCCTCAGCGGTCAGTCCTTAATTCATTGTATTTGCGCCCTACAGATACCCATGAGGTTGACAGGATAATTTCTCAGCTTAAAAATGACAGTGCTCCTGGCCCTGATGGTGTGAAGCCGCTACTAGTAAAAGAGATCAAAAGCGTTATTTTAGAACCACTTACATTTATTTGTAATCTTAGTATGCAGTCTGGTTAATTTCCTGTCTGTTGGAAAGTTGCCTTTGTCTCGCCTATTCATAAAAACGGCCCCAAAAATACTCCTGTGAACTTCAGACCAATTTCTCTCTTGTCCATCTTCTCTAAAATACTGGAAAAAATTGTAAACGCCAGATTAACGAGTTTCATTGAGAGCAACAGCTTAATCTCGGACCACCAATTTGGCTTCAGGGCAGGCAAGTCAACGGAGGATGCGGCTATTCTCCTCTCCAATCTCGTGTCTGGCTTTCTGGATGGTGGCAATAAGTGTGTTGGTATTTTCCTGGACCTGGCCAAGGCATTTGACACCGTCTCGGTCGCCATCCTGTTAAAAAAGCTAGAATGTCTTGGAGTAAGAGGAGTGGCTCTTGCCTGGTTTACTAGTTATCTCACTGAACGCACTCAAAGGGTAAAGATAGGTGACCTGGTAAGCGACCGTCTCCCGGTAAATTTTGGTGTCCCTCAGGGGAGTATACTCGGCCCATCATTGTTCACGCTGTACATTAATGACATGTTTGATATACCCATACCAAACTCAAACCTCATTTGCTACGCTGATGATACAGTCATACTGGTGAATGGCAAATCCTGGGACGATGCTTACTCTGGAGCCGAGGAAGCGCTGGCAGGAGTTGCTCGCTGGTTAAAAAGTAATCTGCTAACTCTGAACATAGACAAGACAAACTACGTAGCCTTCTCGAAAAGTTCAGCAGCCTCTCCCACAACTGACAAAACTATTGCATTTCATACCTGCATGCATCACAGTGTTCCGGGTTCACGTCAGCCGGCCCCGGTGTGCTCCTGCCAGATGGTCAGGCGGCAGACCACCGTTAAATACCTGGGTCTGCTATTTGACCAACACCTCACATTTGCACAGCACATTGTCACCCTTGCTGCTAGAGTCCGAAAACTGATCTATGTAGTGAAGAGACTCCGAGACTGTGCTGCCCCGGATGTACTGCGCCTCGTCTATCACGCTTTGGGACAATCGATCCTACAGTACGGAGTGGCAGTCTGGGGCTGCGCTGCCAAGAGCCACATGATCCTGTTGGAGCGTGCGCAGCGAGCGGTTATCAAAGTTATGCTCAGGAAGCCGTTTCGTTACCCAACTAACTTGCTGTACCAGGAAACGAGACTGTTTAGAGTGAGACAGCTCTTTATTATGAAAGCGACCATACGTACTCATAGCAGCATCTTCAACTCTGATCGCCACGAGGAAATGTTGCGGAAACGTACGTACAAAGTGCCAACCCCACCGTACAGGTCCGCCCTAGCTAGGAGATCACCTTCATACTCCTATTGCTGCATATATAACTATGTCTGCAATAAATGTGACATAAAACACCAGCCAGTTCTCAGGGCTAAGAGAGTAGTGAAACAGTGGTTACTCACGTTATCTTACTGTGAGACGGAAAAAATCATTGAAAGTGCAAAGATAAAGCATTAACTAATAACCTAACTTACCCTAACCCACAACTGATTTATAAATGCGGGCTCACGCACACACAACCACATACCAACACACACTGACATAAACACACACACACACACACACACACACACACACACACACAGAGACACACACACACACACACACGCACACAAATGCACACACACACACACATACACACACACACACACACACACACACACACACACACACACACACACACACACACACACACACACACACACACACACACACATATACACACACACACACACACACACACACACACACACACACACACACACACACACACACACACACACACACAAATCTTGATCTAAATATGTAGTGTTATCCTTTTCCCTAGATTAGGTACATCATGTTAATTGTAGATACGCTAGATGTAGGTACTTAATTAATACTAATTATGCTTATACTATTATTTTGTTCATTTAAAATCCTTTTCATAGTGTAATTGAAGAACGATCTGTTAACCGCACTCGCAGTAGGCCAAGATACAGGCTCAGCCTAGTTTGGTCACTGACGGACAGCCTCGATTTAATGTAATATTTGTTTTTGATGAAATAAACTATTTTGGTTTTTTTTTTTTTTTGTTTTATAAATATAATTTTTTTGACCGTTTTTCTGACTCCTCATTTAAAACCTTTCCATAATTTAAAAACTATTAGGAGGCAGAACGCTCAAGACGGGACACTGGCTGGCTGTTTTAAAAAGATGCGTTAGAGCATATCCCTACATTTAGTAACTTAGTAAGTTTTTTGACATGGCTGTTCGACATAAGGACATAATAATGGCTATTTATGAAACCGGGGGTCAATAATTATAACCTAATTCAGGCGACTTCCAGACTCGGCAAAAACAAAGATTTATTGAGGTTAAAACCAGAAGAAAAAAAAACATCAATATCCCCAGCGCAGATTTCGTCATTCCACATATATAATATTCCATAGATTTTGTCAGCATACAACAGATACAAAACACATTCCGCAACAGGCATCGTCATCTAAACCTATGATTTTCATCCACATAAACGAAATCCAACACTATCGTTCTGCGTGATACGTATCCGGCACACGTTGGATAGCCAACGAAATACGCACCAGATCAAAATAACAATTAATAAGTTTTTGACAAACAAAATCATTTTTGGTGCTTGTACCATTATTGCCGACTGTACACCATCATCACTTTTCTGAATACCATCATCAACTACTCATTGAGACAATTCTATCGAACCCAAACTCAACGGCCACCTTCTTCTATCTCCGTCATCAGATCATGGTACCATAATATTGAATTGCCATCCAAACTATACTTATACCGCTTGCAGTTCTGATTAAATGTGCAGGAGGCACTAATTCTAATGCACGTGCACAGAATCGGTATAGGACTCAACAAACTAAATTACTAGTGCCATCTTACCTTGGTAACATCTCACACGCTCTACTGTTTTAACTACATAGTAATCATCGCACTCGATTGCATCTATTATGATTATTAATATTATTAGTATTGTTGCTATTGTAGAAAGTACTTGATTTTAAAAACACAATCGCAATTTTGCTTTGTTTTTAGTGGGGCCAACATAATACACGTGAGTCTGTACTTTTGCCATAAGCTAAATTATACCGTTTGCATTTTTTTGCGGATCTATCACAGATCGACTTAAACTAAGCGAAGCTCAGTAAGAAATATATTCGTGCTCATCACACAAATAAATGCCGGGATTCGAACCAAGGAACTCAAGCTTCGTAGGCAAGGTCACTACCAACTAGACCAAACCCGATTTGACCAAATTAGGATACCTCTTTTAACAGCGCTCAATGATATCGAAAGTAAATATACGCCTGTCCGAACAATATTCGCTTGACATACTGTGACACACTGTGACAGCTGAAGACTACGGCACGGTGGCCCGCAATTGCCAGTGTCGGGCCACCGCATTGGACGAATTACTCGTGCGCGTTGGGCGTCTTTACGAAGTAATATATATATATATATATATATATATATATATATATATATATATATATATATATATACATATACATATGGCAGCGCTACGTATGCAATACAGTATCGGTACAGGTGAGTTTGACAGCTGATATATGGCTAGTTTCGCGTGACAGTCGTTTTATAACGCTGCCAAAAATGGGGACTTTTGGCAGCGTTATAAAACGACTGTTAAGCGCCTTAATGTAATGTTTGCCGCCAAAATTTTACCTATAAGCTTTTTTTATATAAACTATGCTTTCTTGATCCAAAACTTTGGTTCTCTAACTATGATGAAAGTTATTTAACTTTACTTTACTTGTTTACGATTAAGACTCTATTCTTGTTACGTCGAATAAACCACATTCATTAATTCATGCCTTTATTTCAAAAGGGGTAGGCCGAGCACATGAAACGCGCTTCTCAAAGATCGTAAAAGAAAGTAATGATAGGTTGCTAGCCCAGCGGCCGCAACACACTTCAACCCTGCTCCCTTAGTCGACTTTAACTACACCCAAGGGAAGAAAGGGGTGGTGAAATTCTAACTCGACAGCACACGGGGGACCGCAATACGGGTGTAGACTCAAAACTTATTTGTACTCCAAAAGAAAGAAAGCAAAATAATATGCCTAGTGACGAAAATCCCATTCAGATATCACAAAGGCTTACGAAGCTACAACCGTCAATCGTTTCATATGAAGGTCCGTTTTGCGGCAAAGAGACAGAATATAGCCCTCTGAGAACTTTGAACACCATCCATATATTGTCCCATGCTTTATTTTTTTCCCTTTTTGACAATATTTTTAATCCTTTTCTAGGAAAGTTTACCATTATTGGTTATTTTATTTGGTGTATTCACCCCTATTCATATAAAATACAATAAATATAAGTTCGTAGTCCGCACGGCAAAATGAAATAGTCCAGGGGCTTATTTTACTAAGTGCACAGCCGACGTGCTAAGGACGCGACGCTCTTTATCACACATACCGAGATGCTCAGGGGTCGCATTCCACCCGGCGTAACACCTATGGCGATAAAAACGTGAGGGCATTTAGTTGCCGCATTTTAGGGATGCGTGGAAAAGGTCCTTGGTGAGGATATATTCAAATGGAGGCCGGTTACCGTTCAATTTTATATATTGCCCTATACACGGTTTTATCAGAGGTGAGGATGTAGATGTATCCATGTTTCTGAATGGCGTCTTTGTGGCGTCAGTCAAGGATCCACCTTAGGACCCTGTTTTTCGAACTCATGATGAACGATCTTAAACCGGTTTTTCAGGCGTGCCTCTTGTATGCTGACGATTTGAAGTTAGTATACGTCGTGAAGCAAAAAACCGATTGTGAAACGTTACAAATAGATGTTGTAGACTTGGTGTTTCGGTGGAGTGTGGACCACAAGCTGCATTTTAATCTAGCCAAATGTTATGTCTACACTTTAAGCCGTCATCACATCATCACATCACCCGAAAGACGTCCACTGTCCTAGCCTTTGTCCAGGCTTCCCCCAGAGAGTGCCACACTGACCGGTCCTGCACCACCCGCGTCCAGCCCGCGACGCTTTACCAGGTCATCAGTCCACCTTGTCTACCCACGATGCGCCTTGCGGTACGTGGCTGCCACTCGAGAACCCTTCCGCCCGAACGGGTATCGGTTCTACGTGCCCCGTCCACTGCCACTTAAATTTTGTGATTTGAATTGCTATATCGGTTGCCTTGGTTTTGTTGCGGATAGCCACTCTCACAGCACAATGATACATGCACAATATAAGATAGGGTCTGACCCAATCAATTGTACCTTCTCCGTAAAGGACCTGGGCGTAGTTTTCGATACACGGCTCACTTTTCAGGAGCACATTTCTTTCCTCGCTAAGCTGCCTGCGTCATTTCCATGGCCCGCAATAAACAAACAGTGTGCGTACAAGTCCTTAGTTGGAAGTAAGCTGGATATATGGGTAAGCACTACCCGTATCTGTACCCAGAAGCACAGTGTGTGTGTTCTTATACGGTACACAAAAAACTAGTTCCCAACCCAGATATGGTGGATCCCATTCTGTGTACAAAGTTTCATGTTAATCTAGCATGTCGTTTTAACATGAGAACCTAACTTTGGTTTGTAAGTTGAGTCAATTAAAATAACTGATTAGCCTCAATATAAATTTATAGTTGATTATGCATATTTGTTACTGTTTCATCGTGTTTGCCATACCTATAAATAAATAATGGAGAACCGAGCATCCTGGCGGGGCTCCTAGCTCCCAATGACCATCGATCTGTAAGTGACCGTGTTTCATGTTTTTCATGGTTTATCGTATTAACAATAACGAGGTTTACCGAAATAGTATCTCATGTTTACTTCAAAACTCACACTTTTCGATATATATAGCAACAAACTTTGGCAATTTTAGGGCTTAAAACGAGTTAATTGGACGTAACTTTTGTGATATTGAATTAAAAATAAATATCACTCGTTGTTGTGCTACAGACGTCAATAAGAAACAGTTAGGTACCTATAGGTATGTAGATCTCGTATACGAAAGTGCGTAAACATCATACTTTTACCGTAAAAAGAGATTTTTTCGACCATGTCACAACATAATAAAATAGTTTTTCTTTCAATCTCGCGCACATGTAGTCATACATATACATACAATGACATACATACATACACATATACATATATAATCATGCCTATTTCCCGGAGAGGTCGATCTAGACAAATCTTTCTTGCTTCATTCACTTTCATTTTATGTCCTGTTTCTGTGTGATTGTAGCAAACAAATAAACCTTTTATCTATCTATCTATCTATATATCTTTCATTACATTCAAATGTAAAAGAAAATTTAGGTATTAAGGAACCGATAAGCTTTGTGCCTATAGTATTGACGGAGGCATATCAACTCAAATCTCGTCATAACTAGGGAAAAAGCGCGTGGAGCCATTACTTCGTTACACGTAAGCTTACAAGTCACGGATGACCTACGCGTCAAGGTATAGGCAGGTAATCAATTTTAATTTAACCTTTACACACCCTAGTAAAACAAGGTAACTAGTTATACGTATAACTTCTTTGGTTTCACCCAAACTAATTAGCAACTAAACGGATAACTTTAACCTAACTAGAGTCGCAACGCGATTGTGTGCTAGTAACGTTTTTAAGTAGATTTAACCAGAAACCTACTTTCGACGTTAAAGTTGGGCACAACTTGAAAAACTCCCGCGTTATGGGCAAAGCGCGAGCATTTTCGACTCGTAGAAAAAGTGTGAAGTCCGCGTTACTTAAAAGTTAAATGTTGCGGATCGCTGAGACGCAGGCGGAGACGATTTGCGAAGTGCTTGCGGCCATTTTTATATTCCGGTTTTATACAACTACTAGCTTTAGCCCGCGACATCATCCGCGTGGAACTCGTTTGTATTGCAGCGCTACAAACTTTCTCCCCTCATTTTCCGGGATAAAAACTATTCTATGTCCTTCACGGGGACTGAAACTATGTATACTGATAGATACCGGTTTATTTATTTATTTATTTAAGCCTTTATTATACAAACTGATTATAGTCGTTACACAGTTCAAATTAAAATACATGGTAGGTATCATGTTTGCATGGTTTCTTAAACCTAGGCCTCTTCCGAAACGCCGATTTTTATTCTTGCTAGGTATTTGTCTAGCATGTTCTTCCATGTTTGCCTGTCCATTGCTACTTTTTTCCAATCATTGCCTACTGTTTCTAATAGGTCTTTTTCCCATCTTGTAATTGGTTTGCCCACTTTTCGTTTGCCGATTTTTGGTCTCCAATTGGTTATTGTTTTTGCCCATCTATTGTTTGGCATTCGAACCATGTGGCCTGCCCACTTGAACTTTTGTTTCAGTATATGTTGTGCTGTGTCTATAAATTTAGTTCTTCTTTTTATTTCCGTGATTCTTATTCTGTCTGACAGTCTTATGTTAAGGACACTTCTTTCTATGGACCTTTGACACACTTGGATCTTTTTGATGGTGTCTTTTGTGAGTGTCCATGTTTGACAGCCATATGTGAGGCATGGTAGAATGCATGTATCAAAATAAAGTTTTTTAAGTTTCATTGGAATCTTCACTTTAAAGATATTCTTCATCGCCCAGTATTTCTTCCATGTTTGTCCAATTCTTCTTTCTATTTCTTTATTTGTGCAGTCAGTGAAGGATATTTGTTTACCGAGGTAGATGTATTCGTGTACATATTCTAGTTGTGTATTCTCTATTTTGATGCTTATTTCTTTCGAGTTTGTCATAACTTTTGTTTTCTGTTGGTTCATTTCCAAGCCTGCACTTTTGCTTTGTGTGCTTAGTTCTTGTAGTAGTATTCCCAGTTCAGTTGCGCTGTTGGCTAATATTACAAGGTCGTCGGCAAATCTAAAGTTCGACAAATATTTGCCTTCTATCTGGATGCCTTTCTTCCTTTCTTTCCATTTCAATTTTTTGAAAATTTCTTCTAAAACGGCAAGGAACAGCTTCGGTGACATTGGGTCACCCTGTCTCACACCCCTGTTGATCTGTATTTTTCTTCCCATTTTGTCTGTTTTTACTCTAGCTGTGCTTGTTTCATAGATTTTCTCAATGACTTGTATGTAGCATTTTGGGATGTCCTGATTACATAATGCCTGCCAAATAGACGAGTGGGTTATTGAGTCAAAAGCTTTTTTAAAGTCGATAAAACCTATATATAGTGGTAACTGGAACTCTTTGTGTTTTTCGATTATTTGGCTCAGTGTGTGAAGGTGGTCTATTGTAGAATAACCTTTCATAAATCCAGCCTGTTCTGTTGGTTGTTTCTTATCTATGAGAGGTGTAAGGCGTTGCAATACTGTCATTGAGAAGATCTTGTAAATATTAGACATGAGGCTAATTGGTCGGTAGTTAGATATATCGTGTGGGTCACCTTTCTTGTATAGTAGGGATATGTGTGCCTCTGTCCATTGGATAGGTATTTCTTTTTCTTCTAGAATTTTATTAAACAGTTTTGTTAATGGTGTTGCTTTTACGTTTTTTAACATTTTAATGCTTTCATTTTTGATGTTATCTGGTCCAGGACTTTTATCTTTCTTGAGCTTATCTATTGACTTAATTACCTCTTCAACACTAAAGTTTTCTACATTTTGACTTTCTTCTTCCCTTAGATCTATTTCTATCTTGTCAGTCTGATGTGAATACAACTCTTCATAAAAAATTGTTGCAATTTCGTTAATGTCATTTCTGTTGGTCTTTTCTTCTCCCTTTTTGTTTTTGAGTTTTGGCATTACTGGTTTCCCTGTATTTATAATTTTTTGTGCCTTTTTTATTGTTCCTGATTGTTCTAGATTTTCTCTTATAATGTTTAGTTTATATGTTTTAATATCCGCTTTTATTCTCTTTTTGATGATTTTATACAGAATTGATAATTCTTTCTTCTGTGTTTTAGTCTTCTGTTCTGTGTTCCTTAATATTTGGCGTTTTTCTATTAAGTCTATTGTTTCTTTTGACAACATTTTTCCTTCCATAATAGATACCGGTAGATAAATAAAATTTGATCTAAAAGATTAAAGGCCTCCACCCACCGGACGCGTGTGCTGCGCGTGTGCTGCGCGTGTGCTGCGCGTGTGCTGCGCTGCGCTGCAGGTGCTGCGCGTGTGCCGCGTTCGATGTGTGTTTGAAGTGTAGTTTCAATGCTTTACAACTTGCGCGTGTGCTGCGCTGCAGCTGCGCGGGTGCTGCGCTGCAGCTGCGCGAGTGCTGCGCGTGTGCCGCGTTCGATGTGTGTTTGAAGTGTAGTTTCAATGCTTTACAACTTGCGCGTGTGCCGCGCAGCACACGCGCCGCGCACGACACGCGTCCGGTGGGTGGAGGCCTTAAGCTGTTTATGCGTGAAGAGGTAACAGACAGGGAAACACACAAACTTTCGTGTTTATAATATTAGTATGGTTACGTTGTAGACATTTTTTATTTACAACTTTTATCGTCGTTGATTAACCTTTTTTTAGTACGATTTAGTGTTTAGTCTTTCAATGTGGACACATCCAAAAGTTAAAGATATTTTGAGGCCTAGTTATATACATGTACATATGTAAAAGAGCCTTTGTGACAACCGACTTGTATTAAATAATAAATAAATATTTATAATAAAATTGTTGTTTATTTAGTTATTATCGGAACATAAATTATGACCCTAAACCGTTAAATAATGTAGGTATTGTCTGTAGGAAACACGCCTGGTTCCTTTCTGATTCAGTTTGAATACTTTTGAAGATTGCTTACATTGATTCGGATTTTTTTTAATGTATTTTTACATTTGGCCTCTGGCGCCGTAGATAGAGGATTTAGATAGCGTCCTAGCGAATGCCTGAAAGGGACGATGGTAAATTAGCCTTACTACATTGAGAAGTTACGTAGAAAACAGAAGAGGGACGATAATAGAGAAATAGGGCACCTCATACATGACAACTATATTGATTGGGATAATTGAAGGAAAGATAGAGGGGAAGCAAGGAAGAGGAAGACCTAGAATAGACTACATAGAGCAACTCAAAAAGACAGTTGATGTTAGGTCGTATTTAGATGTCAAAGAGGTTGCATGGGATCGGAGTAGACCGAGGGCCTACTTTGAGCTACACTGACAGGAGCTTAGCCCTTAAATAAGAAGAAGAAGACATTGAGAAGTATCAAAATACTAATAAATTGTCGCTTATAATTTTCTTGTTATATCAGTGACGTCAGTTTCGGTACAATATTTAAACAGGTTGACAAACAAAAAAGCCTATACGCCCTGAGAGACAGGAGATTGGACATTGTATCTCGTTCCGACTTGTAGTATTGTCTATCCTTACATCCCTGTCACTCATGTCTGTATGTGTATATGAGTCCCTCTTTTCTATTTTGCTCTATGTACTCTAAGTAAAGAACTATTGTTCGTTCAATGTTATTAGGTTTATCGTCAACTTCATACAATTTACTTATTATGATTATAAAATAAAATCGCAAACGCTTGGAAGAGCTACTGGTCCATTAAGGAGCTAATGAAGGGCAATCTTCCTCTGTCACTAAAGCGGAAACACGTCGACATGTGTATTTTGCCTGTCCTAACCTACGGTGCGCAAACATGGTCACTCACTGAGAGCCAGAAGTCCAAATTGAAGGTTTGCCAACGCGCTATGGAGCGCAGTATTCTAGGTGTCAAAAGGACGGATCGGGTCCGAAACACTACACTGCGCTCCAAAACACGCATAGCTGATGTGGGTGCGAAAACTGCCAGGCTAAAGTGGGACTGGGCCGGCCACGTCTTTCGCATGCATCCAAACAGGCGGGCTAATGTGGCTACCAAGTGGGTACCACATGACGGGCGACGCAGATGGAGCCGACCTAGACGGAGATGGCGGGATGACCTGGATGTGTTCTTCAACAACTGGGCGGAAGAGGCACCTAACAGGGACGCATGGAGATCACGGGGAGAGGCCTTTGCCCAGCGGTGGGACACACAATAGGCTCGTAAAAAAAAAAAGTGTGGGTGCTATAATTAGCGTAAAAGTTAGCGTAGTCTTATTACTAATAAACTTCGTTTTTATTATATTCTTGCAACAGAAGTAATTCTATTGTATTCTATCCTATTCCATTTTAGTAGAGCCGAGAAGGATCTACCCTCCTCGTTCTAATTTGCACGGTGCGAGTGTGACAGGGGACGCTCAGTCGTGCGACAAGGCGGCTTGTCAGCACGTTGTGCTAGACGTACAGCTATTCTGTAACTTGTTTTAAAGTAACCTCACCGTTCACTCACAAAAATATCTTGACACCGCGATTCGGAGTAAGTAACCGTATTAAGGGTCTATTTTCGTTTGGCGTTACCGGTGAGGTGAGGTGCATAAGCGCGTTCTGAATAACAACCTGGCTTGAGAAGAAAATGGTTTCTTTAATTACAGACAATATGTTTCAACAGACTCTAAATCAACAGTGAGACCTATGCATTTTAAGGAGTTCTTTAATAGGTAGAAAGTCGAAAAAATATCCTTCCATTTCACTAAGGTCATCCGAGTGGTCCGATTTTCGTAGCAAAATCAATTAAAGCTAGGTTCACAGTCGAGCCACGTTGGATTACCGGAGCTGCTGGCTTACATAGGCAGCTGTGTATTTTGCGGTTACTTCTGCAAACGGTGAACTAGATAGATAAAAGATAGTCAATTTATACATATATACATAATATTTAGCTTCTTGTTCGTCGCAACCTCATGATCATGACTGAGGATCGTGACTCGAGGTCGTTGCTTTGCGCACTAATGCTATCCAGGCCAATTGGTTTCCGGCCATCCGGATAGACGTCTGTAAGTTTCCTTTACTGTGTCGTTCCAACGGGTTGGTGATCTTCCACGGCTCGTCTGCCTTGTTTGTATTGCCTTGTAAATCATGGGCGGAGCTCTGGGACAACTTATTACTATCATCATCATCATCATCATATTAGCCGAAAGACGTCCACTGCTGGATATAGGCTCCCCCAAAGAGTGTCAAAGTTACCGGATCTGCGCCACCCGCATTTAGCTCTTTACCATACAGAAGTGTAACACAATTTGTTAGTTAAAAATATTCCAAAAAAAACGACCGTAATGTTAATGATATATTAATGTGCATAGCTAGACATTATCAACTTAAAATATTATTATGCAAAATTACGTCTATTTTCATCAACCTTATATTATAACTCGTAGATACCGTTGTTGACTGTCCATAAAATAATACTTATATGTAACACAAATTATAAAATGTAGGTATTGCATGATTGCAAAAAAAAAATACACCTCATATGATTTTTGGTAATAGAACTAGGCTTAGTAGATTTTTTTAGTTCTATTTTCAAATAGCAATTTGATTTATCGGGTTTCTCCCACAGCCCTCGGTCTAATCTACGTTAAGGCTTGTTTGTTTGTGTTCCTAAACGTCACTCAAAGACGACGGCTATACGTTCCCGGAAACCCTTATACCGACATAATCCGGAACGCGCAACTCCATTAACGTTGCTCGCAAGTAATCATCCAACAGTACACCTCCAATGACATACCTACGACCAATAAAATTTAATATCCGGACACCTCTTCGTAATGAGGGCTGAGTTCACTCGTTTGGCAACACTATTGTCATCGCAATTTTTAGCGTTCCGTAGAGAACAGATCCCTTTCTAACCCCCGACGCAAGAGAGGGGTGTTATAAGTTCTCTGTGGTATCGTAGCTCCCAAACGGATGTTTTTGTGTCGTAGATAATTTTATCCTGAGTGTTCTTAGCCACGTTTCATAAAAATCTGTTAAGCCGTTTTTGCGGATTTGACTTCGAAATAAAAAATGTCGAGATTTTCAACTAATGAATTCAGTGTAGTAGGCGCCATAGGCGGCGCGTGAAAATTTTCGATCGTCAACCTATATTATTTAATTCTAGCCAAGCCGGTGGGAATCTGCTTGTATGGGCGCTCCAACACTGGTAGGCACAAAGACAAGACAAAGTTGTATTTCATTGTTAAGTTTAACCGCTCATTGCTTACGTTGTACTAAGTATACTGCAACTACTGATAAAAAGTTGTTAATACAGTTAAAGTAAAAAAGTTGAAGAAAGTATAGTTGTTAATTTGAACCTAAATAACAATAGACTCACTATTTGAGTAAAGTATTTATTAAACATTACTTATTCATTTCGAAGCGTTATTGGCACGTGGCTAAACAATGGTAGTATTGTACAGACGGGTTTTGTGACAAGATCCGTCCTAGAAAAGGGATTCTGACGATACCAAAATGGCCCAATAAAACACTTCTACCAACATTTTTATACCAAGTTAGATGCACACTACATGCGCTTTGCCGACCCTTAAAGAATGTATACACTCCTTTCTTGAAGAAACCCATACTGTAGTCCCTAGGGAAAACCTCGGCGGCTGTGGGTGCAATGAGCCATTCCACAACCGACGTTCGGTAACTCTCCGTCTGTCCCAGGCAGTCTTCCGTCCATTTATGAACAGGTTGATAGTTTTCGGATGGAAGATAGGAATTATTCATAATTCCTACACTATAGGTCGGAATTATTCCAATAGTAAGATTGCGTTATGACTGGCTGATCAAGTTGGCCAAAGAAATTAGGTGGTTTTTGGTTGGACATAATTTATTTAATATTAACTCTAGGTTAAAAAAATACGGATTAAACCAGCGCATAATGCAACATTTATACAAACGGGAAACACTATCTGGAGGGTAAATTTTTTAATAAATAATACAGCCGTTTCAAAATTGAAACACAATTGCGGACGCGCTTGCAAATGAGCTTTGATATTTAAACTTTGTCAATTTATTTAAATATGTTCCGTGTGACAATCTGCCATTTTTATCGACTAGAATATAAGTAGGTTCTTAAAAATATCTTCCAAAAAACAACTTGACGCTCATAGTTAAATATCTTCGAAGTTAACATAGATGGAATGCAAAATATGAAATATGATATTCACCCTGGTATGTTATATTTTACATATCAAACATAAACTTAAAGCCATATTTTTTTGTAATTCTGCCAAGTTATGCATCCAAAAAATGGAACAAAAGAAGGAACTTAGTTGTCCTACGTGATATTAAAACACTAAGCCCTGCTATGAGATACTGCAGCGTAGGGGACCAATGTGACATAACGTTTCGCATTCGTAAGCCGTTATCTCAATGTTTGGAGCGAGCGCACTACATTAAAATCGAATTGAAATCCTAAACTTATGCCTCAGATTGACTCCGCTTGTTTATAAATCTATCCCAAAATGGCCGCCACGTCGAATTTAATGAACCACCCCTATCTCACCGAAATAATAATCGGTAACGAAAATGACGGGTCCGTAATATTCTCTATTAAAACGCCAGGATCTCTAAAATATCCTTTACGCAGGTGAATGAGGTATAGAATCGGAGCGGAAAATTCAACAATCATAATTTCTTTCAAAGAAATACTTTACTCTTGCATTGCATATTTTAGGTTCGCCGGGTCCTAAAAATATTGTATTCGAATAGTTTAAAGGGGAGGTAGTTAAACTATTCGAACACAATATATCTGTACTAATATTATCAAAATTAGAGGTTAAGTTTATAATGTTGGGAAATGTTAGTTTGTGGGTGGGGCGTAATCTCCGGAACTACCCTTCCGAGTTGACTGGTATATAGAAAATATCCTCAGAATTAAAATCATCATCATCATCATCACATTAGCCGAGAGACGTCCACTGATGGACGTAGGCCTACCCCAAAGAGTGCCAAAGTGACCGGTCCTGCGTCCACCCGCATGAAAATAAAACTATATTTTGTAGTTCCGATGGAGATAGGCCATATTTTATCCCGCGACTCTGCCAAATTCTCTATAGTACACTGGAGGACGATAATAATTATAATTGTTGAATATTATAAGTTCTTCGACACCATCATAATGAAAGGGAGAACGCCAAAGGCGTGGAACAGAGGTGAGGTGGTGCTGTTTTTCAAAAAGGGTGACAATACCCTGCTGAAGAATTACCGACTCATCTCTCTTCTGAGCCATGTCTTTATGCTTTTTTCAAGAAGACTGAGGAGTATAACCTGCCTCTCTGCTTAGCGTTCGTGGACTACCAGAAAGCCAGCGGTGCCAAGTAAACTACCTCTATATCAAATTACGGAAGTGTTTGTACTCGAACGCCAATATGTCAGTCTAGGCCGACTCCAGCATTAGAGTTCGAAACCTATTCCGCTGCAGCAGGGTGTTAGGCAAAGGCATGTTATTTCCTCAAAACTGTTCACCGCTGCACTGAAGGATGTTTTAAAGACTGGGTAGAGGCTTACGAGCGAGTTGGTCTAAGGACGAACATGGATAGGACGAAGATAATGTCAAATATCGCTCTGTATATAATTACGCTCGAAATTGCAGACGATTATGCACACCTAAGACAGACTGTCCAGTAAGGAGGTAACTTTGATAAATAAGTCAAACGTCGAATCCGTTTCGGTTGGGCAGCGTTTGGGAAGCTAAGGCATATCTTTTCGTCAAATATTCCGCAGTGTCTCAAGACGAGAGTGAGTAGTGATGACGTATAATAGCACCAAAACGCAGGCGCTTACTATAGGCCTCATCAGAAGGCTTAAAGTCACCCAAAGGGCAATGGAAAGGGCTATGTTTGGAGTTTCTCTGCGTGATCACATTAGAAATGAGGCTATCGGCAGCAGAACCAAGGTAACCGATATAAATAACCCTTTGAATCGCTTAACTTAATCGGCAGTGGGCAGGGAACATTGCATTTAGAACCGAGGGCCATTGGGGCGGAAAGGTTCTCGAGTGGCGACCACGTACTGAAAGGCCCAGATAAAGGTTCCGGGAGTCCGCTGGATGCGGCTGACGCAAGACTGATCATTATGGCACGCTTTAGGGCAGGCCTTTGTCCAGGAGTGGACGTCTTTCGGCTGATATGATGCGTACCTACACCGACCTGCCTTAGAGACGAATTGCGTATATGAATTAAATCGACTAAGAAAAATAAGAAGTGGGGAAAAATGCAACTGGAACTTGGTTGGGGAACTGGTCTAGCTACTGGGGAGTACTCTGGCCGCCACACAGTGATTTTGTTCACTCCGGTGTATTGTCCACTTTCAAGGATATTACCTATTTTAGCGCCTCAACAGGTATTGAACATAAAGCAGACATAGGTACAGTCAGCGTCATATAGTTAGTAGCAGCCAGGTAACCAAATATTTCGGTACACATTTTTAATAACGTAATATGAATGAGTGTGTTAACGAAATATATGGCTACCTCTGACTGCTACTGAGTTCCCAAAAGAGTGAAAGATGAATGAATGGTTCACATGGAATTTAATATACGAGACTTCAAGTAATTATTGCAGGTTAGAAAAAATTACATTTCGGTGATATATTTAAGGCTTTATCCCAAAACACCCTATTCCAGTCCTCAAAAAATGTGTCAGGTAATAAAAGAAACAATTGAACCTAAACAATTAATTTTACTTATTTCTCCGCTTCCGTCTCTACTGTGCGTCATGCCGTTATTCAATTTGCTTTTATTGTTTAAAAGAAGACTTTAAATTCCGAGTTTCTTGCCCGGGTCGGGATTCACGATTAAGCCTGAGTTTCTTTCCTCGAATTAATACAGTGAACGAGACTACCAATTTGAGATGGAATTTCTTTTCCTTTCCGGTTGCAATTTTCCAGTGGTATTTTTATAAACTTAGCTGTTGCAAATAAATAATGAAATAAACGCTCGAAATAACGCCAAAAGCTGGATTGTGAAGCTATGTAGGTACAAGCTTTTATTTAACATGCACTTCTTATATATGAGTGTTTGTATGTAAGTTGTCCTTTATTTGCAAACTTTATTTCTGACACTTGCCGCTATCCGAATAAACTGAAATTTTAATTTTTATATAACCTGTGACAACGCAATTTTATGACACAGCTATGACAGAAACAAATAGTGGCCAGGACAACTCCATATCTACACAAAATAAGCCCGTTGCATTTGGCCTCATTCGAATTCTGGAAAGGGGACTGTGCAAAAAATACAGTCAACAATAAAAGGTATAGTAAATGTTTATTATGTAGAAACGACCACTAACGAAATTCCAGTCTCCAGGGTAAAATACAATAGTGGTTGGGATTGAAACATTCGTCGCCATTAGCTGACCCTCGGTAGCTCAATTGGCAGAGCGATGGACGGATTCCAGAGGTTGTGGGTTCAAATCCCGCTCGTGGCAAATATTTTTCATTTTATGATCGAAATGAAGGTATCACTAAAATTTTAAATTTTGAGATATGGTTCTTAACTGTGAATTTCTGTAAATATAACTACGCAGTACTAAGATACCTTAGCTGGCAAATAAGTTCACAACTTAATGGAACTTGGATCTATTACCTTGGACGCTAGAGTTTATTTATGAATGGACTAAATAATTTGATGCAATTCGGCAAACACAAATAATCTCAAGCATGTATATTTTAAGCGTGTGTAATTGACTGAGTTTTCATTATTGTATTGCTTTCATTGACGTATACTTATTAATGGAATTCGTGTCAACAATGTTAACAAAGGATCAAGTTATACCTAACTCAACTTAAGCATAACTACTTAAATTATTTGTTACACCAATTCCATTGGCACCGTTACGTTGCAATTAAAAATATAAACTTACGATGGCCATATACTTGATTACAATTTGAGATGACAAAATGCACCAAAGCGATGCCGATGTTATAGGGATGTGCAACACTGCGAATTAAAACTATGGAATCGTGGTCCTGAGGGGTCATTCTGAAACTTGTCGAACGAGTGTTAGGAAAATTCAATGGCATTGTACGAAACATTATTAATATCGACCAGACCCCGTATCATGAAATGAAATGAAATGAAATGAAATGAAATACTTTATTTGCAAGATTATGGTAACAGGATCTTAAAAATAATAAATAAACCGACATAATCAACCTGTATACAGTGTGCAAATTTTTATGAAATAAACAGCTTTTTTGAATTTTTCTTCCATGATGTCAAGTCTTAATACTAATACTTACAGCTATTTGTTACATAGGTACCTAATATTTTCTTGTCAAATACTCCTTAACACTATAAAAACATTTTTCATGCAGCCATTTGGTCAACTTAGTATTGAAAGACGTCATATTTTCTAATTTAATTATTTCAGGTAACTTATTGTACAGAAGTATACACATATTATAACAATTTTTTTCATATATGACAGATCTGCAGGCAGGCTGATCTAAAAGGTTCATATATTGAGCTCTTACATGCCTTTTACTGGTTTCGCTGCGTTGAGTGAAATATTGCTGGTTTTCCTTGACCATACAGCACGCGGCCCTAATGTACTGACATGGAAGTGGAAGTATGTTAAAATTATTAAATAAAGGCTTACAGCTGTCAAGAAACCATGCTTTAATTTTTTTTAAATGAAAGGAAAAATTGAAAAATTTAATGCTCCGATGTGAAGAAGCCTAAGTCTTCTGGTAGATGTCGCTACATACGCCTCCCTAAGGCGTTATATGAAGGAACTGATTGAAGGATTCAGTGCCCGAACCAGATTGTTCCGATAGCTCAGTTGGTAGTAGCGACGGGCCATGAATGCCTGTGGTCGCCGGTTCGAATCCGGCTCGGAGCATTAAATTTTTCAATTTTTACTTTCATTTAAAAAAAATATATATATATATAATTTTCTTTAGCAGCGTTACTGCTTAAAAAGAAATATTAATTTAGTATGGGGTGGCGCATCGTTACTGACGATTTCTCAACATAATTTGAGACGTTGGTGCCGTAAAGAAGCCTAAGTCTTCTGGTAGATGTCGCTACATACGCCTCCCTAAGGCGTTATATGAAGGAACTGATTGAAGGATTTGGTGCCCGAACCAGATTGTTCCGATAGCTCAGTTGGTAGTAGCGACGGGCCATGAATGCCTGTGGTCGCCGGTTCGAATCCGGCTCGGAGCATTAAATTTTTCAATTTTTCCTTTCATTTAAAAAAAAATAAATTATAATTTTCTTTAGCAGCGTTACTGCTTAAAAAGAAATATTAAACCATGCTTTATCTAAGGCACGAACGCATTTTTTTTGCAGTTTGAAAGCTCTCTCTATGTCAACAGAATTGCCCCATAATAGCAATCCGTAGCCTAGAACAGAGGAAACGTGTCCATGATACGCCGTGAGCGCAGCTTCTACAGAGATTGTTTGTGTTTTTCTCTTCAAGGCAAAGACAAATCTGTCTAGTTTCTTACAAACGTGATCCACATGAGATTTCCAATTCAAATTCTTGTCAATATTAAAACCTAAAAAAATTACAATGTCAACTGTCTCTACATGGGAATTATCATATTTAATTTGTAATGGTACAGGGTTCACCTTATAATTATGAAATTGCATGGCTTTTGTTTTGGTTATATTAATTTGCAGATTGTTTCTTTTCAGCCAGCTAACCGTGTCAGAAAAAGTTTTATTAATAGTACGTTCAAATACAGATATATCTTTAATATCACTTTTTATTATAAGAGTCGTATCGTCAGCAAAAATAATACAATCTTGATCTATGGAAACTGGTAGGTCATTGATTGCTATAAGAAAAAGTAGTGGTCCAAGAATACTACCTTGTGGAACACCAGTGCCGTTTACTAAGAAATTTGATCTAAATTTTTCCTTAACCATACACTTATTTTTATAGTTTCTTTGTATTAGGTTCTCGATTTCGGTACACTGAGTTCTTTTCCCAAGATAACTCTCGATCCAGTCGTAAGCTTTTCCTCGAATGCCATAAGTGTTAGCGACGTGCTCGTATTTTACGGAAATATATTCCATTTGTTGCATGTTTTTTATTAAAGTAGGGAGGCATATGTTTGTCTATAAATAAGGGTAGTTTTAACTGTGGCCGAGCGCCTATTAGTGTTTGTATGTGTGCGGCGTCATCAAGTCAGTCGGTCCATGCTATCCGCGCGAGACGCCCGCACACCCCTATTGTTTTATTTAGTGGCTTTAATGTACTATTTCGTGTGTGCGATTGCCGAAATATAAACTGTTAAACGTTCTCAAGTGTTCACCATTTCACCCCGCGGCACCCGATCCCTAACAAAGTGGTCTTCGAGCCGGATCGACGTATGTACCGCACGCCGCCGCGAGCCATCATTGTGAAAACGCGTAGTACTGTGCAAAAAGAACGTGAGCAGTTACGAACAGAGGATAGCGCATCCAAGTTTCAAGAGCCAGGACCCAGCCAGCAGTACCAGACCCCTAAGATGAGCAGCGTGAAGTCGAAATCAAAGTTATTTGACGCGCCAACCTGCGCGCCATTGCCCGGTGCGATAAAACCGTTATCCGAGCCGCCGCCATTACGCGCTGCTACTAATTCGAAATCCAAACGGTCTACGACGTCATCTGTATTGGCACAAAGGAAAAAATTAGAGCTAGAAGCAGAAAAAAAGAAGGCTGAAATAAGGATGCAATTAATAGATAAGGAGCTAGAGGCCGACCTAGCCGATTTAGAAGAGGATAAATACAGTTCACAAACTAGCGAGGACTGTACACGTCGCGATGTTGAAAAGTGGATAGAACACAGCGCACAGGAGTTGGAGAGACCGCAGGCCGCCCCCGAGAATGGTATAGACACGGGCGATCAGCGTCAGTCGGCAGCACCCGCCGCCGGCTCCTCCGATGGGACTGTCCAGCTGCTTGCTGCTGCAGTGAAGAACCTAACGGTCGCATCTGTCCACAATAAATCAAACGCCAACTTTTTAAGCCGTATTTGTACGCCACGGGATTTATCAGAATATTCTGGGGACCCGCTTGAATGGCTGCATTTTAAGCAGGCGTACCAAGAGTCAACCGATGTGTGCAACTTCAGCCCGAAGGAAAATCTCTGGAGACTGCGAAAGTGTCTGCGCGGTTCTGCAAAGGAAACAGTCTCAGCTTTGCTTATGAGTGCTGCATCACCTGAGCGCATCATGGCTACTCTGGAGCTTCGCCACGGTGATCCAGAATGCATAATAAATAGCTACTACAAGATATAAGAAAACTGCAGCCTTTGTCTTCAGAGTACCAAAAGGACATTGTTAACTTTTCTATTAAAGTACAAAACTTCGTCGAGTCAGTGAAAGTAGTGGGATGCGAGGAATATATTCAAGGTCTAAGTATCGTTCCATTACTTATATCGAAACTCCCTACAGTGCTCGTGTCTAAGTGGTCGGACTATAGCTACCCCTTGATCCAAGCCGGCACAAGGTCACGATTGAGCATTATGTCAGAATTTTTAAACATTGAAGCTGTTAAAATTGCCACTACTGCAAATGTTTATCTACAAAGTTACCGTTCGGATCAACAAAGGTCTAAACAACAAGATAATTACGTTCGGCCGCAACCTGTACTATTGCAAACGGAACGACAAAACGGCTGGAAAAGTGATAAGTGCCATTTTTGCCGAGCGCAGCAAGGTCACAAACTGCCGGAATGTAAGCAGTTCAAGCGAGCATTACGTAAGGTGCGATGGCAATATGTTAAACGCAACGGAATATGCTTTAAATGTTTAGAATCACGTCACGAGAGAGAAATATGCCCTGCGCCGGTGTGCGATAAGGATGACTGCGGCGGGGCGCATCACAGATTGCTGCACTTCGATAATAACAACGGGCAGCAAGTGAGCGCTAACGAGCCATGCGAGCGTGCGGCGCGATCAGCTGATGTACCTCCCCCGGAGATAGTGAGCTACGTCGGCACGGGTAGCAACAGAGTGCTGCTAAAAGTCGTGCCCATACGCATCCGCGCGACCAACGGCAGCATAATCGAAAGCAGTGTTATTCTTGATGATGGTTCCTCAGTGACAATTTTAAGTGCGGAATTGGCAGCGCGCGCTGGCCCAAGTACCTGTATTCGGATAACGGGACCAATCTACGCGGAGCCAACACGGAGTTAAAAAGGTGTTTACAGGAGCTGGATGAAGAGGACCTGAAAAATAAAGGTGTTAATTTCGGAGTGCAGTGGACATTTATTCCACCCGCTAGCCCCCACTGGGGTGGGGCGTGGGAGCGCCTTATAAGGAGTGTAAAAACGTCTTTAAAGGTGATTCTGAAGGAGCGTGCCCCGAAGGATGAGGTACTTAGCACCCTAATGACCGAGGTTGGGAACATGGTGAACGGACGACCGTTGACACATGTGTCCGTCGAGCCTGGCAGTGAGGAAACCCTTACCCCAAACCACTTCCTCATTATGGGAGCACCTTCACACTTACCTGCAGCAGGTGCTTTTGATGACTCCGATCTCTACTCCCGGAAGCAATGGCGCAAATCTCAAAGGTTAGCCGACATGCACTGGACAAGGTGGGTCAAGGAGATTCTGCCAGACCTTATACCAAGGACGAAATGGACCCAAGAACAGAACCCACTACAGGTAGGTGATTTTGTTCTCATTGTAGATCCGGCTGCGCAGCGAAACGTGTGGCTGAAGGGAGTGATTCAACGCGTTTTCCCTGGTCGAGACGGTCGCGTCAGAGTGGTGGAGGTGAAAACCAAAACTGGTACGTTAAGACGTTCTGCCTCGCGCGTCGCTCAAATACCGATGAATGTCGAGTGCTGAGACAGCACTTGGGGTGGGGAAATGTTAGCGACGTGCTCGTATTTTACGGAAATATATTCCATTTGTTGCATGTTTTTTATTAAAGTAGGTAGGCATATGTTTGTCTATAAATAAGGGTAGTTTTAACTGTGGCCGAGCGCCTATTAGTGTTTGTATGTGTGCGGCGTCATCAAGTCAGTCGGTCCATGCTATCCGCGCGAGACGCCCGCACACCCCTATTGTTTTATTTAGTGGCTTTAATGTACTATTTCGTGTGTGCGATTGCCGAAATATAAACTGTTAAACGTTCTCAAGTGTTCACCATTTCACCCTGCGGCACCCGATCCCTAACAATAAGTATACAATTTATTTAAAACACTTTCGTGATCAACGAAGTCGAAAGCCTTGCTTAAATTTAAGAAAAGTGCCAAAAGTGTAATAGGGGTTTTCTGATTAATGCTCTCAGATATAGATTTTATTAGGTTGATTTTCCTTTACGGAATCCAAATTGTTTCGGTGTTAGTATGTCATATTTGGTAAAAAACTCGTTGAATCTATGAAATATGGCTTTCTCAAAGATTTTTGATAGGATTGGAACTATTGTTATGGGTCTATAGTTATTGGGATCCGATTTATCCCCTTTTTTAAATAAAGGTAACTATGAATATCTTTAATTCTTCAGGAAAGATGCCGTCAGTAAAAGATAGATATGATGTGTGATAAAGGACCACAGATCATCATGGTCGGCCTTATCACACGATAAGTGACGAAATAGAGCGTCCATCATTGGCTGACACGGATCGATGGAACGAGACGGACGCTCTATCCTGTCACTTATCGTGTGATAAGGCCGCCCATGATACGGGGTCAGGTTAAAATCTTGACTTTAAAGAAAGAAAGAAGAAAGTAAGAAAATAATTTATTAGCGTAAATTTTTGTAAGTACATAGAAGGAAAAATAACCACATACAATTTTACGCTAAAAGGTCCTCACTCAGCTTGGTGTCACGGAGCAACCTACTTTAGATTGTCTTTATCATTTTGTCTGCGTATTGAAACAGTTATTTGGAATCCTCTTCGGGCACCGAGCATAAAACATTACCTATGCACATCGGACTAAGTATGTATAAGTACCGACTCGTGTATTTCCCAACTTCAAGCACAATTGCACCGGAGGGCCAACGTCATAATTCCTAAATAGACTGAAACATGACCTCCGCCGCTCTGCCGGTCGCAAATTCTGCCGCTAGTCAGCTTGGCAAATTACGTTGCGTCGCTAATTATTATAACTTGACGGTGTATGCATATTTTTTCATTTTAATTAAATTAAAGGAAAAATTAAAGAATGGAATGCTCCCAGCCGGATACGAAGCGGCGACCACAGGCATTCATGGCCCGTCGCTACTAACAAACTGAGCTATTGGAACAATCGGTCTTGGCCACTAAATTTAATCTGTCTTACAACATCTTACAACGCCCATAGGGAGGCGTGTAGCGACATCTAAAAGAAGACTTAGGCTTCTTAACGGCACTAACGTCTCAAATTATATTGAGAAATCCTCAGTAACGATGCGCCACCCCATACGAAATTATAAATTTAAATTAAAGGAAAAATTTCATGGCTCGAACCGGATTATTCAATTTTTCCTGTAATTTAAATTTATAATTTCGTTAGCAGAGCTACTGCTTAATTCAAATTATTTTTTGATATGATGATGATGATAATTATGTATTGACTACCCACACTGTAGTTTAACTGTTGACCAAAGAAAAGACTATTTTTTTTTTTTTTTGACTGACAATGACCCGGTTTCATGCTATTTATATTCGAAATCGTGAAAAGATTTTAATAGAGTGCAATTAGAGGAAAAATACCCGTCACCGCGGGCAAATAACTACCATCAATCATGTTTTGTTGTCCCGGGCTCGCTTACTCGGCATTTTTCTGACAAATCTAAACGTTGAATGAAAAATTAAATAAACACGCCCAATTCATTACGCCTGGACATACTTGGTCGTTTGTATTCTGATATGATTAATTTTAACTAATTAAATAAATGAATCTCAGGGGAACATCTGACACTACAAATCGAATTAGCCCCATAGGTCAATAATGCTTGTGGATACGATACATAATTTAATAAATATGTAAATATGTCGCAGTGAAATGGCCAAAACAGAGATTTGAACAAATCCCTAAAGGCAAAAAAAAGCAAAATAGATCAGATTCTTCGGAAGAGGAGAATGATACCGAATGCCTCTTCTGTACTGAAAGCTACTCCAAAGACAATAAAGGCGAAGGGTGGATTAGGTGTGTTGTGTGTCTTAAATGGGGACATGAGGCTTGTGCGGGAGTAGATAGTGACGATGAAGGCGACTTTACTTGCGCTATTTGCCTTTCTAGTAACAAATTTGATAATTGTTATTTTTTAAATGAAGAGTTGATTACTATTGCATTTTGACATTGATAAAATACCTTTGATCCCTATCATATTTTATGAGTATAATTTGTTTTTTTGATTTAGAAGAAGAGTTCATTTGTTTACCTACCTTGATTAAATATGTTGTTAATTTGCAAACCTTTTAAAAGTTGCAATGTTTAATGTTTAGTTTTGTTGGTTGAGTAGTAGATAATTATAAAAAAGGATCTCTAATGAAACTAGAAGAGTGGAAAAATTTTGTGTAACTTGCTTATATACTTAAATTGTTATGAAAAATACACATGATTAAAATAAACAGCTGAGTGTTTTATTTCACTGATATCGATTACTTATGGTATAAAATGATGATGGGATTATTTTACTCCTACCCCAGGGATCATTTTTTACATAGGTGTGTATAAAATGATCCTTTACTAAACTTTAACAAAAACCTCTTGCATAAAAAAACGACATTTATATAATAAAAAATTAGTATGCAGTTACAAAGTTAAGTAAATTCACTACCTCTAACAATAGAAATCTTGCGATTTTGCTTTCAACTTTCGCCACAGCTAAGTTTTTCCCTTAAGGGATCATTATACCTCACCTTCCCCTACCTAATACAAATCAGTCATTTGATCAAATCTTTGAATCTGTTTAGTGAAATGACGAAACCGGACAAAAAAGGCAACTCGTTTTTTCATTTCACTAGATTTGTTTAGTGATTTGATAAATCCCTGAAACGCGTCAGTGAATTGATGAAACTAACTCGCAGATATTGGCTCCTAAATCATTAGCCATTTAAACGGTTCTGGGATTTAGACTCGGATGGCGGATAGGTTAGAAGATGGTGGCGGGAGCTCTGCTCCCGCCACCGTCTTCGTGGTTATTTTTTTATAAAAGGGCGGAAAAATCTTTATCGCGTTAGTTTCGTCAACTCACTGACGCGTTTCAGGGATTTTATTAAATCACTAAACAAGTCAAGTGAAATGAAAAAACGAGTTGCCTTTTTTGTCCGATTTCGTCATTTCACTAAACAGATTCAGAGATTTGATCAAATTACTGATTTGTATTAGGCAAATGATAAAATGGATTGGCCATTTTAACATCCTGCGTGATTTGATCATATCCCTTAGAGATTAGATCAAATCTCTGTTTTGACCATTTCCCTGCAACATATACATAGCTAACAATCATTTATAATATAATAATAATAAATCAGCCTATATACCGTCTCACTGCTGGGCACAGGCCTCCTCTCATGGATGAGAGGGAACGGGCAGTAGTCCCCACGCTGGCCCAGTGCGGGTTGGGGACTTCACATACACCTTTGAATTTCTTCGTGAATGTATGCAGGTTTCCTCACGATGTTTTCCCTTCACCGAAAAGCTAACGGTAAATATCAAATGATACTCCGTACATAAGTTCCGAAAAACTCATTGGTACGAGCCGGGACCCACGACCGCCGTTTGACAGCCGCATGCCTAAACCACTAGGCTACCGTAGCTTTTTTCAATTCACACACAACACACAATCATTTATTAATGAATTAATAAATTAAGGGACAATCTTGCACAAAATGAAACAGCCCTGTAGCAATAAGATTTGCGTCATGGATACTAGACGACGATATATTTATTAGAAAAAAAATCTTATATATAAAGAATACATCCAAGACTCAGAAATAAATATTCATGCTTATCACACTAATATGTGCCCTTACCGGTATTCGAACCCAGGAAGCTGAAGGCAGCTTTGTAGGCAGCATCACTACCCATTAGGCAAAATTATCGTTTTTTATAATCTGCTGAATAAAAGTCAATAATGCATATTCCGTAAACGAAAAACTTTCCTAACCCCAAAACCACTAAAAACACCTTTCATTTTGTTCTACCATCATTTAATATTGTACAAACAGA
Source organism: Epinotia demarniana (assembly GCA_945867215.1). NCBI lineage: Eukaryota > Metazoa > Arthropoda > Insecta > Lepidoptera > Tortricidae > Epinotia > Epinotia demarniana. The sequence continues at coordinate 7,418,271 of OX244262.1, forward strand.
TAACTCGTCACCAACACGTCTGTTTCCCGAGCAACTATTTCAGCTATCCCAATGGGTTACCCGACATTTTACTTAACAAGCCACATCAATAACAAACGGTATCATAAAGTGAAACCCAACTTTGGCCATACACTGTAACAAACGCGAGTGTGCAATTGTGCCCGAATTCCGAACAAGGGTGTAACTTAATTGGGAGCACACGTGACTTATAACCTTTTGAGTGAGAAGGGTCTTGCGCCCTGGGAATTCGGTATAAGGTCAGCAAAACACGGCTTGGCAAATATTCAAGAATTAGTTTGTCTCGAGCCGGTGCCGCGTTAACGTTTTATTTCCTAGAAAATTTAGTTTATTTCCTGCGAAATTGCACGTAACGTCTCAAGCGATTTGGCTTTGAACCTTTATATTCGTACTTTTTCACCTGTTTTGATGCGAGGGTGCGGAAAAAGTGCTGGTTTCTGGTGAGGGTATAAATAGGTCAAGAAAGTAGGTCTGTATTGATGATGCGTGTCGGTACTTAGTTGGTTTATCAATAGACCTATGCGACACGGATTACCATCTATTTGCATGAGGTTTTATTATTTTTACCGTATGCCGGTTTTACAAACGCACTGGTATAATTTGCTTTAGTGAAAATGCACTTAAGGGTGTTCGACGACCATACAAAACGTGTTTTGACATTCGCAGCATAATGGCGTGATATTTCAAAAAACTTATATAACACACTCTTTCCAAAATTGGCATTCCATTTTCGCGAAATTCCTCCTTTCCTAGAAAAAAAATGTATCAACTCGAATAATTCGAGAAATTAGTTTGTCACGTAATACTCTGGGAAAACGATTATACCCAAATTATTCTAGTTTATACAAGTTTTTTCTGGGAAATAGGGAATTTCGCGCAAATGGAAAGCCAATTTATGAAAGATTGTTACATAAGTTTCTTAAATATCACGCCGTTAGCCTGCGAATGTCAAAAGACGCTTTGTATGGGCGTAGGATTTTACAACTTCTTTCGTTGCTAAATGCGAAAGGAAAAGATAACAAAGAGTAACATAAAATTGACCCAAGTGTGGCATGTGTACGCGGCTAGCTGGAGTAAGTAGCTACTCTTTGTTCTATTGTTTATGCATAAGTGTTTTACAGCCGTATGAGCTGTTAAAGATGCAAATTATTAAGTTAAATTAAAAAGGTACATGTCGGTTATGGTTGGTTTTATGTATTTTCGTGTTCTAAACTAAAACAAACTAAACATATACACAACCTGTATTTTTAATGTTACCTCAAATTGTAACCGGACGTAGTGTTAGGGATATAAACTGATTTTGCAACATATATATTTCTTATCCTACCATTTATTTTCCTTGTAAAATAATTCAGCACGCAATGTGTTACTACTTTGTTTTAATGACGTGACGTCACAACTGTCACAAGTAACCCGCTTCTCCATGTGTCAAATGAGTGTACGCAATACATTGCTGCTCAATAAATAAATAAATAATACACACTTTTGTAGAGAGTAGACTAACTTAAAAATTTCTTGCAATATCGGTTCATAGCCCGTAGCACCTACGCCTGGTTACAAGTTGTGGTATTATTAACAATACAGGCTATATACTCGTACATTTGCAATTATTATGTATGTAAAACGGCAAAATGTGATATTCTAATTTGAACAGGCTCTCATCAATCCATTAAGTAAAAAATTTAGATACCTAAGTAAGTCGTACTAAATGTAGGTACTCAAAACACCAGCTAATAGTTAAAGACACACGTTCTCTTAATTTTTGGGATGGGAAAGCCTGATGCATAATTTAATTTTTAGGGTAGATCAAGGTAAAAGTGGATAAAACCTAGTTTCTAAGAGGAATCGCTTACTATGCAGTAACGTCTAGCCCTTAGCAACCTTCGCCCTCGTTTGCTAAAGCCTACAAAGCCTCAGCTAAAATAGAGGGCCACTTCGATCTTCAAAATAAACCTCGGTTTTTTCAATTCGTCGAAAGCCGGAACAAAAGCCTGGAGAAAATTATTTATTTATTTATTTATACTTAAGGAGTACCAACAGCTACAAAAACATGATATAAGTCTTAATAGTAATACAAAGCCAATTAAAGGAACTCACAGATAGAATTGGTATAGAAATATAAAAATGTTTGACACACTTAGCACACAATATCGCACTAGGTAAATGTACACTGCTAATACAGACTAGTGCACCAGAAAACAGAGAAAACAAAAATACATAAAACATAAAACTACGTAGCAACTAATTAGCTGAGAAGGAACACATGAGCAAAGTCGCACGCACCCGAAAAAATCTTAGAATTTAGATCGGAGAATTGTCATGAAAAAAACGACATGCTAGCTTTCGCCTCACAGAAGGAATTGAGCAGTTGAACACATCAATATCCATTTCTCTTGACAAACTATTCAAAGTGCGACTAGCGCGACTCAAAAAACAATTATGCCTGTATTTAGACGAGGTACATTTAAGTGAGATAGGGGGAAAGTGTCTTTTAGATCGAGTAGGCGTATTAAATGAAAGTTTATTGAGTAAATCCGGAAAATCAATATTCCCACTAGTGACATTCAAAATATAAGTCTAATCAGCTATTTCTCGACGTACATATAGGGGTAATATGTGATGTTTTTTGCATGTGCTCAAGTAATTGGAGGATACGTATGAACATTTTAGTTTAAAGCACAGGTGTTTGAGAAACCTTTTCTGAATACGCTCGATCCTATCTATATAAGTTGTATAGCACGGATTCCAAATTTGGGATGCATATTCAATTTTACTTCTAACGAGTGAGCAGTAAAGTACTTTGAGTGTTTTTGCTTGCGTAAAGTGAGCGGAATTACGCATTATAAACCCCAAGGCTCTAAGGGCGCTACCCACAATACCATCAATATGAAGATCAAATAATAGCTTGGAGTCATGTACCACACCTAAATCCTTCATAAAACTAACTTTATTCAGGGATTGGTCTTTAAGTATATAATAGAGGATATTAAGTTGCGTTTGCGTGAGAACGTGATTGAGAAGCATTTTGATGGATTCAAATCCAGCTTATTTGTCTGACAATAATCATCAAGCCGCGCAAGGTCTGACTGAATAAGTACAGAATCCTGACTAGACTTTAACTTTCTATAGATCTTCATGTCGTCTGCAAAGCAAAGAAGTTCAGAGTGAATGATGCACTTGCTGATGTCGTTAATAAATATATTGAATAACAGTGGGCCAAGCAAAGACCCTTGTGGGACACCACTTGAAATTGTCACCCAACCAGACATATAGTTATTAACGACAACTGCCTGAGATCGATTGTCTATATAGGATGAAAACCATCTAAGCAAGTCTCCACTGATACCCATGTTATACAGTTTCGATAACAGCATTGCGTGATCAATCCGATCGAACGCCTTGCTGTAATCAGTGTAAATAACATCAACTTGATAACCATTATCCATTGCCTCAGTCACATACTCATTCATAAGTATCAGGTTAGACACCGTGGATCGACGCCGAAGAAAACCATGCTGGTTAGGGCTAAATGAGTTCTTTAAAGCCTCGTAGACCTGATTGTAGACAACCTTCTCCAGAACCTTAGATAAGATACACAATTTAGAAATAGGTCTATAATTAACGATATGCGTTTTAGGCCCCTTTTTATGTACCGGTGTAATATATGCGGATTTCCATAATGAGGGAACAGAATACTCAGAGAAGGAACGCTTGAAAAGCAATGTAACTGGTACCACCAGACTCTTTGCGCAGTTGATTAAAAAACAAGCTGGGAGGTCATCAGGACCCGCAGACTTGGCTGGGTCAAGCTTAAGTAAAATATTAATAATCTCATCCGGTTTTACTTCAATGCTGGACAATGAAACGGGCGAGTCGCTAGATGGGCTTAAAGATGTTTGTAAGTTGTTGCTACTCGACGCTGAAAAACTAGTACGAAAGTAATCTGAGAAAGCATTACATATATCAGTACCAGTATTTACCATGCCATCACCGTATTTTAAACTACTAGGTATGACGTGAGAGCCGGACCTTGACTTAATAAATGACCAGAATTGCTTTGGATTTTTAGCAATGTTGTTTTCTGTGCGGTTAATGTACGCAGCAAAACACTCCTGCTCCAACCTCCGCACCCTGTCTCTCAGCAAGTTAAAAGATACTAAATCCGATATATTATTATAAATACTGTATTTTTTAAAATATTTATATTTTTCCTTTATAGCCTTTTTTAGTGGAAGTGAAAACCATACGGGATAAGATTCCGCTTTAATTTTACGGCACGGAATATATTTACTTCTCAGTTTAGTAAAAATGTCACAGAAGAAATCGAGTGACTGGTCTAATGTACGCTTGGAGAACTCCCCTTCCCAGTCAGTAGTTACCAATTCCTCATTGATAGCGGCGTAGTCAGATTTATTGTAAATATATTTCATACGGGGAGCCGGATCCATAAAATCAGTAATAGTGTACTTAATATGTATTATTAAGGGTTTGTGATAAGGGTCAATTGGTACTAACGGATTCATGCACTCACCGACACTAATAATGTCATTTGACAAGACAAGATCCAACAATTTACCGTAGTCATTTAGAACCCCGTTGTATTGGCAAAGGCTGTGGGTGAATAGATCATCTACTAAGTTGCACTCGTCAACGCTTGTATACGTAGTAGGAATCAATGACGAGGACCCTACCAACCACGTAATGTTACTCATGTTGAAGTCACCAATTAATAATATCTTATCATTAGGATTGCTTAAAACTACATGATTTAACTTACGCAAGAAGTTCTCCAATTGCTGAGAAAAAGAGAAACCTTGACCCTGTTTACATAAATATAAGACGCATAAATGCACTTTAGTAGACCTATTGCGATTATCTTTGAGTGAAATGGTGAGCCAGAGGTCCTCAGCTGACGAGTGAAATGATGGTTGCGGGGTAACCGCTAGTTCCTTACGAGTAGCAATAATAACGCCACCACCGCGGCTCTGCCCGGTTACAGACAGGTCGCGGTCGCGACGCCAGACAACATACCTGTCATCAAATAGCTCCGAGTCCCGTATCCCATCCACGAGCCACGACTCGGTTAGTACGATTATGTCATAGGTAGCCATACATAGGTTGCGATAAAATGTAAGCGTTTTAGAGCGCAGCCCCCGCACGTTTTGGTAGTAAATACTAGGATAGTTCACTGAAGCATTTAGATTAGCCATTCAAAAGACACTTTAAACATGGAATAATGATTGAATATACAAAAAATCACTTCATCCAATAAACAGGCAAAGAATAAGCAATAAATGAATAACGTGTAATGAACTACTACGGCATGCGTGTTGCCCATATGAAATCATAATAAGAATACAGTGAGTGCGAAAGAGCGAATAAATATGCATATTAATTATCAGTTGCGACGAAAAGAGACAAATATATGACAATGACCACCCGTCGAAAACAATATAGCAAGTAGCGACAAGCCCGGGCGCTAGACAAAAGAGGTAGACTGCCTGGGTGGTCCGGTCAGCGGTGATCAAACTTTCATTCGGCATGGTGGAAATAATGTACAGTATTGACAAAATCGCGATGCGTACACAAGTCAAGCGCAGATTATTGGTTATTTTACAAACTAGCGCAACTTGTTTAAATCACGCTCACTATGAATGACAAAAGCCTTAGAATTATCGTCCTTACGGACATGGATTTTACAATGTTTTACCCAAACATACATATAGCCTTTCTGCTTAAGCAAAGTTTTAGTAGACGTCAAAAGCTTTTTATTCTCAGATGTCAAATGGTCGTTGATAAAAACTCTTTGTTTATTGCCCTGGAATCCAATGTCTTCAGCTAGGATTGACTTCTTCAAGCGGGCTGATGCTATAAAATCTTCTTTGATGTACCGGTTGATGAAACTCACGATAATCAGTTTATCCTTGGAATTGTGGATTGGAACTCTGGATATGTGATTAATCTTGGCATTATCCACTGGGTAGCCGATTGCATTACATATATTCCCCAATACTGTGAAAAGGTTCTCGTTCTTTGATAGCGGAACACCCTTTAACTCAACATTATTCAGACGTTGCAGTTGATCACCTCGGGCAAGTTCATTTTTAAGGAACGATATTTCATTACTCTGCAAAACCACTGTCCTGTAGAGCCTCCAGCTCGGGAACAAATCTCTCCACTACCGCTAGACGAGATGAATATTCATCGAGCTTTGAACTGGTAAAGCTACACGACTCTTTGACTTCAGTCAACTCCGTCTTCATCGCTGCAACATCCCGTACTATCTCAGGCAGGCAAGATAGTTGCTTCTGCATGTCTCGTAGCATGCCCATTATGGCATCTAAGTCCGCTGGCTTCACAGGGAGCGGCGAGGCTTCCCCTCTACACTTTTTACAGCGCCACGCCGCTCTGCTGACTGCTCCAAGCTTCTTAAAGGCTCCGTCAGTAATATCAGCGCAACAAAACCCTATGTCCCTCATGCACGCTGCGCACGCAGCACTTTTGCTAACTGGTTTCTTGCATAAAGCACACTCCATTATTTGAATCCAAATTATTTCAATATATATATATTTTTTATGAATTCAAGCTAGTTTGAGAACCACTGGTAACAATGAATAGGACAAATATTATTTTCTGTGTACATGTGCGATGTTAACGAGTGCGCGCACTGAACTGCGCCTGATGCATAATTTAATTTTTAGGGTAGATCAAAGTCAAAGTGTTTAAAACCTAGTTTCTAAGAGGAATCGCTTACTATGCAGTAACGTCTAGCCCTTAGCAACCTTCGCCCTCGTTTGCTAAAGCCTACAAAGCCTCAGCTAAAATAGAGGGCCACTTCGATCTTCAAAATAAACCTCGGTTTTTTTCAATTCGTCGAAAGCCGGAACAAAAGCCTGGAGAAAATTATCTCCGGATCTATCTCGAGACATTCGCGTTATTGTTTCCTCGACAAAAGGATGTCGATGTCGGGGCCAATTGATCACGTAGCACTAGTAATCGAAGGATCGCTGGGCCAACCGGGTACGCAGGTACTTTAGGAGGTCACTCAGTGCGTTTAAATAAAATAAATCAATAATAGGGGACAATCTTACAAAAATGGAACTAGCCCCTTAGTAAGCTCATATAAGGCTTGTGTAACAGGTACTATACGACGATGCATTTAATAGATACTATTATTATTATTGGGAGCCTGTAGTGTCCCACTGCTGGGTAAAGGTCTCTCAATAGATATAAATACGTAAATACATAGAAAGCATCTAAGACTAGGAAACAAATATTCATGCTCATCCCACAAATATTTGGCCTTAGCGGGATTCGAACCCAGGACCTTCAGCTTCGTAGGCAGCGTCACTACCCACTAGGCTAACCGGTCGCAAAAGTTTAAAGGAAACTAAAACACATGTTTGGAAAGCTAATTTACTTATAAACCGACGGTGAGGGTAGGTTGCATCAAACCGTAAGCTGTGTTTGTTAAAATCTGAATCTATTGTAAGTCTGACAATATTTTATGGAAAAACAGCTGCCGCCACCATAAATATTTAATGTTGATCGGTCTGTAATCGTCAGTAGTCGCAACCCAAGCCATGTAGACCAATCATAAAAGAGAAGGGTACAAATTACTACAACGCTTTCCGCAATCTTTTTACAAACTTGTAATTCAAATCTCATTTTCTTGCCAATGGTCTTTTGAATGAATCGATATTCGTGATGCCATAAAAAACGAGGCTAGTTATCTGAAAAAAAAGCTACCTATGTCTCTTTCTTTATCGATTACTCCCCGTCCTGTTCTGTCACAGACACATCCCTGTGCAAACACGCAGTGGCCCCCAGTCTTCTGCATTTCATGGCAATGCGCGAAACATTTGAAAAAATCGCAGGGATCATGTGTTGATGATAGTGCGGAAACGTACCCTGAAACAAGAACAGTGACAGGTTTTAATACAGGCTTGCGTGTTCAACAGCTCACAGAGCCACTAGTGCTAAATGAACCTATTATTTTATATTTTGATTATTATTGGAAATCAGCAGTGTCGTGCTTCTGGGCCTCACCCTCCCCTTCCGTTTCCAGTATTGTTTATCCTGAGGTATCTGTGCCCACTTCTTTTAAAACGAGTTCAGCTCGTCCCGCCACCACTGGCGAGAACTGCCGCGCCTCTGTTTCGAGCTGTTGGGTTGCCTGCATGATTCTATATCATCGTCGTCATCATACATATAAGAATTAGACTCATGACGTTGTAGCTCTCTTATCAGCTACAAGATTGGGAGATCTGTACAGAAGGTTTCCATTACCTTCTGCACTGCGGTTTGAGATTCAGTAGCCTGGTTCTCAATGTTTCGTTGTGCGTGCACTGTTCACCCTCTGAATGTGTCACGTGTCATTGAAATGTATACATTAACTGGGCTATCTAACGTCATAATTACTTACCCCATTGGTATAGCGACCCAAAGTGGATCTTGGACTCCGGCACGAGTTGGCGCAAGCGTGCCCTTTTCTGTGCAAGTTGTCTGGCTGTAGGGCGCGAAGAACATTTAGGGATGATATGTCTCTCTCTCTCTTCCTAGCTATTTATCCCACATGGTGGTCAGGTGAGCTTTTCTCGTCTTACTTCTCCACTCGGCTCGGCATGTCATCTAAACATCAGTTTCGGATAACTTGCACTATCTTATGTCTCTTAGTACTACATCCTTCCATCTTGTTCTGGGTCTGCACCTGGATCTTCAAACAGAGACGGAAAGTTGCAGTGCCAAGTTACCAATATAGTTACTTCCTTTAGTCCTCTTTACATGACGATCGCAGCCGGCTTTCTTGGATCTTATCGGCGATGTCACGGTCGCCCAGGCTTCCAGGCTTCAAAGTTCTAAGACTTGCTGGAACCTACTTTGCGAGTGCTATAATACTGATAAAGATACTTACCGTCATGATAATCGTCAGCGTCAGTCACAGCCGTTACAGTTAGACAAACAACTAATAGGGTTGCTAAATACATCTTCATTAGTTTATTAATTTAGCGCTCAGCTAAGTTACCTCAAACTAAAGTGTATTTATAAAAACTAGCTGTTCCACCTATCACATACAACAATGATTCCGAGGCAATGTGGCAATAATGCAAAATGTACAAGTAATTGGTTATTATATTAAAAAAATGTCAGTGCCATGTATGACGAATCGCAACTCATAAATTTAAATCGTAGTGTTTTATGGATGTGGACTTTAATAAACTTAAGGTTAGGTATGAGTTGAAATTTGAACGGACACTTGTAGAAATGCAATAATAGAGTTTAAAAAATGTTGTGGTTTCTATATATATCTTACTACTTTAATAATGGTCGGTCGAGGAAAAAGGGAAGGAATGAAAAAGGAAAAAATTGAAAAGTTTAATGCTCCGAGCCGGATTCGAACCGGCGACCACAGGCATTCATAGCCCGTCGCTACTAACCAACTGAGCTATCGGAACAATCCGGTTCGGGCACGAAACCCTTCAATCAGTTCCCTCACACAACGCCTTAGGGAGGCGTTTTTTTCCTTTGATTTAAAATTTGTAATTTTCGTTAGCAGCGTTACTGCTTAAAAAACAAAATTTATTGAGTTTATGACTTATATATGTGCTAGTTGCACTAGGAGAGATATATTTGCTTCGACGTATCGCCTCTGCTGTTTTCACAGTAAAAGATGGAAACAGTAGCTTAAAATCACATTGTAAATATTTTGACTAATACGAATATTATTTATTTATTTTCACAAGGAAAACCTATAGCTATAAATACACAGATTGCAACATAATTAGTGATACAGAGCCACAGGAAGTCGCGTTTAGATGCAATATAATTATGTAAAAAAAAAACATACACTAAGTTACACGCACAACGTTTCAGCAAAGCACACAGACAAGGGTTTACATGCATAAAACAGAACATTAAGCAGAATCTAGCAGAACTAAGCACATTAAATTTATAGCACACCAACTTTAGTAGTTTATGCGACTGATCCATAATGAGAGGCCTTAGAATACGAGTGTGGTTTTACGAGTATGTACAGTTGCATACACTACTTTATCTACAGACATATCATTTAAGTCGTAGTAAGTAACAGCAAAAAACCAACAATAAAATGACAACAGCAATGGCGGCAATTCGATCATCCGTCATGGCGATGTTTTTTTTTTTAAATCATAGACAAACGAATGAACTCCCTTTTGTCATATCACTCGAGATCAAATGTCGTGCGGTTTGTATTAAAAAACGTACTGAATTGACGTTTCGTATCGATAACTGTTTTAATATCTATGGATACTAGAATAGAGACCCACTATTTATCAAAAATCTGTACTGTAATGACATTACAGTACAGATTTTACCTACCACCTACCACACCTACCACAGACAAGAAAGTTCTCATAGTAAAATCGGTTGTAGTAATGCTCGTCATTTCCTACGGTTTCTTAACGCATTTAAGAGCACTAATGATATGTGCGTAAATAAAATATCTAATAAAAAAGAAATCGGAGCCTCCAAAACCTGTAGCATAAAGAAGTAAATACTACTTGTTACAAGACATTGTTATCAGTATGGTGACATGAATTATCAATACAGTGCAGAATCACGTTAAATGATGCGTACAAAAAATATAGCACATATAACTTCAAATGATGCTACGGCCAAGGCTACTGCAAGACCAATCCTATGATTTTTAGACAATACTGGCGGCATTGCATCCGAGACGTTCGTCACTGACACGATTGAAATGCTGACTGAATCAGTGACTAAATTTAGAACGGTGTAATCAGGGGCATCCTTCCTATCCTAAGCATTCTAATTAGAATGACTAAATTTAGGAAAGTGTAATAAGGGCTTAAAGTAGGAGAGTTCAGTGGTACTTAAATCAGGGGGCTTGTAGTGGGCGGGGCGCGGCGCGTTAGAAACCTAGCGCTCGCGAGACCCCCGGGGCACCAGTCAGTCGAGGGCCGGCACCGCGCGAGCAAGCACACGTACGTCGTGTTGTGACCTGCCGCCGCCGCCGACTTGAACGCGACGAACCGCGCGCACCTAATTACGTCTTATTTCTTTCGAGAATTTTTAAAAACATGATGAATACAACAAACCGCCACAGCTGCTCGGTTTATGGTTGTTTAAGTACCCAAAAGGACGTTGGTTTATCTTTTTTTAAGCTGCCCGCAAATTGTAAAAGTAGGTACTATCGGCTGCAATAATGCATGGACACCTTACGGCCCAGTTTCGCTTGCATCGTTTGACGTCTGCTGCTCACATAGTTGCCCGTGTTGCGCAATAATTAAACTAGATGGCGTTACCGCGACATACCGCGGAAAATAAGCATGCTATTATTAGGCACATTAAATACCTATAAATGGACCCCTGTTATCACCAGAAATGTTCTCCTATTATTATAATCATTAACAAGGCTACTAAATGCTAATTTATAATAGCTGTATTTAAGTGCGATACCACGGGTATCTGAATGCTATATTTCCACAGGTATCTAGAATGTTGAGATAGCTCAATGGATCATGGAATGTGGTCATGGCTCAGCGGCCCAAAACGATCGAGGTTCGAATCCAAGCTATCGGTTTATGTTTTTAAATTTTTGTATATTTTTTGTATTTCTACAGATGAAAGTTCTTAATAATATACAAATATTAGTCATAAAGAAAATGAAATATTCATAAATTAAATACTTAATCAAAACAGCTTTTTATGTTGAAATATGTTTATTTTCTTCACTACAGTTCTGTTAAAGCAATTTTATAATACTACCTAGTAATAGTCACCTAGCAACTTTGTCACATTTTTATTGAGGTAATAGCTTAAGTTTCATTTCCGTAATTGGAAAAAGATTGAAGCTTCACCCCAATAAATATAATATTGACAATATACACTTACAACCGGGTTATCTAACATTCAAATCAGCAGAACGCGAATATAACTATCTATACCATATGTGAGCGTTCAAACCATGAATTATTGCGTTATTGATTTGAAAATAATCATAATAATTTTATTTGGGCTTTCACCGTTACTTAGACTTGTTTGAGAAGTTCAATAATATCATATTTTAAATAGTAAAGGAATACAAAAAAGAATGCAAACGGCATAATTACCTACCTACCTACTGCAACAATATATATATATATGTAATTTATTTAGGATAACCCGGTTTATAAAATATATATATAAATCTTAACGTAATCCGCACTGTTTGGCCGACAGCATATTCACTTTTTCTTTAGTAGGTAAACTACGCGACCATTATCACGACGCGTATTAAATTTTACACCATAAACTTGAATGGCCGTGTTGACTGGATTTAATAAACTTCACTTTTTCACTCTTCACTTAGACAGTTAAATATCATAGGCCAAATCACAACCTTGTTTTCTGGGCTTCTGTTAGAGACCACGAACTGGGCATTCGCTTGTTTGGAATGGAATGTAGGTTGTCCGCATAAACAAATTTTATTCGTAATTAGGTCATCTTCACAGCTTCATAATGCGCGGTATCAATGAGACCATCGTTCCTCTCGTGCCCATAAAATAACCGTTGTTCGCTGTAACAACTGTATTCGTAAATACACAATAAGAAAAATGTAAGATACAAGTATGCACTAAGGTATACCTAAATATATTTATTATTACAAAACATATATAAATACTACTTACGTTTACATTATATTTTACCAATTAATTGTGATCTTTTAACTAGGTCAATCGAGTACTCATTGTTACGTTTGTATAGAAGGAAATCGAATCGTAAATGGCCGACCTACGAACAAAAAGTAAATGCAATAAGAAATTGGATGGTAGTTATATATTACAATACAGTCTACCCTCCTCAATAATTCGTAGTTGTGATGCGACGAATATTTGCATACAAAATGAAACTGATGACGAATTTCAACCAACGTTACGACTGTCATAATGGCCCAATGGTAACTAGACAGGTTTAAGACGTCCTAAGATACCATTACTCGAAGGTTTCGAGTTCAAATCTGCGCCCAGCCAAGTTATGGTGGGAATCAGTGTTTTTGTAATTTATTCAATGTTTGGATATTTCCTCGTGGCGCAGAACACAAACATAAGAAAAAGATAATAAATCCACAAAAAGTGAGTAGTGACAAACAAAAAATTGGCAACGCGGTGGAGTTGACTTGATAAATATAATCTAAAAATAATCAGTCATACAGTTTTCACAGACAAGAAAAACGTTAATAATTTTTTTGCCAAAAAATTGCTTACAACGCCATCTAGTGAAATCTAGCTAATCCTCTGAGGTTTAAATTAACATCCATAACTATATTACACGTCAGATGGCGTAGGATTCGGCGACAAGCAATACTGTTTCTGGAATGACCATGCACTTATGCTGTCTGCTGTACCTACGGAACCCTAAACAGAGTATCTTAATAAAACCGTACCTATGCTTTTTGAACTTACTTGTGAATTAACTTACGAATTAAAACTTCAAAGGTTAAATTGAATTAGTCAATAGAGAATAGAGAAGTGGCATTCATAAGTGTTATTCATAACGACACTGACATACATTTCATGTGAAGTAGCATGTACTAAATCGGTATCGGTTCACTTCACTCAAGCGACATCTGGTAAGCTAGAACATTTCTTGCCTTGATTGATGTATTCTTGGCGTGACAGCCCTAGCGCTACACGTGGCGTGTGTAATACAAGTTATACGATAGACAGAGATGCACAGAGTAAGTACGTCTCTTATGCCTAAACGTCGTTTTTGCTAGGAAGTGCAATTTCTGTACTTGTACTATTACTTATTCTGTGCTTAAATAACGAAGAGATGAAATTGGTTTTCTAATGTTAGAGGGCAAAATGGACAACGGAACATTTAAATTGCTACGGAGCAAACACACATGTCACAGGCAAATTTTATTAAATGCACAGCGAGAGGTACAGAGTTTCATGGTCTTGATGCCTAGATATATATATTACTTCGTAAAGATAGGCCCAACGCCCACGAGTAATTCATCCAATGCGGTGGCCCGCCACGGGCAATTGCGGGCCACCGTGCCTTAGTCTTCAGCTGTCACAGTATGTCACCGTATGTCAAGCGAATATTGTTCGGACAGGCGTATCTTTACTTTTGATATCATTGTCTTGATGCCATAGCCTCGAGGGCAACAGCTTGACGTCTTTATATAATCTTCGTCTTTATAAATTGGAGTTTAGATGATTCTGGACTTGATTTGAAATTCGGAATAACGCGTAGCCAACATTGAAGAAGTTTCTTATGCAACAATTAACAGTACTTAAAGTCATGATTAAAATCTCTTGAAATGTCTCGAGATCAAGGCTTATCATAAATATGGTTTTTGATTGTCAGTCCAATCAGTTTTTTTTTATGAAACGTCAAAAAAAGTTTGTCAGTATGAAGTTTGTAGGGAATGGCTTGAAAATGACTTTGAGATTTGGTCATTTGGTCAACGTTCTTTACCGGGTGGTTTACCCTTAAATTGCAGAAATAATGTTGGAGCGTTATGTATTTAAAGCATTTTTGTGATATTTATCTATTGATAATTAAATAATAAATTAACGGCCGAGAACGAGAACTCCTTTAAAACCATCATGAGGTAAGGTAAGACAGATAGGAAGAAGAGGCAAGGAAAGACAGTTATTGTATTATAATAGAGCCTGATGCGTCCCACTGCTGGGCAAAAGCCTCGTGTCTCTTCTTCCCCTGCTCGCGGTTTTTAGCTTGATCTGGCCAGTCCTTTAAAAAGGATTCCAACACATCCCTCTATCGCCGCGTCTCCTTTTCGAGTTCAGATGTTATATGGCCCAAATATAAGAAACAGGTGACCAGTTGTTTCTTCTGTCGTGTCATATCAAGAAATGAAAAGGCTGGCGTACTAGGAAAAAAAATGGAAAGACTCCATCCATACTCTTCATTCCGTGATATCACCATCAGCATATCATAGCATACAAGATGATAAAAAAGTAATTTATTTTAACTGTTATCAATTACTTGTTAATTGACTTCGCTTACTGATTGCATCGGTTCTGTGCGAAGCACCTCAAATTAACCTGCGGTGCGATCTCAACGCTGATTGCATATTGCTTGACGCCCACGTTATTAATGTGTATTACATGCACAATCAAAGCACGTGTTAATGTAATGAAGGTGATCATTTGAACATGCAGATTATGCAAACTCTCGACACGAAATGAGATAATTTGATTTAAAAACAAAGTTTGATTCGACTTCAATTCAGCAATCCGTTACTATTAACTCTAAAGAGTTCCCTTGATTTGAGAAACCATGTGACTACCTGGGAAGGATTCACTGTTTGAGTCATCGGAGGACAAAATAACATAAAAGTTAAATAATTTATTGAATCAGGCGTTACTTTGCGGAAGTCCATGATAAATATATTACGTGAACAATATTTCTTTGCTATTCCGCTAAAAAACGTGCTGGTCTATTAGTGAAGATAAGATGCAACTATTTGCGTAAAAACATGCAAAAAATTACAGCATACCACCACCAATAATGACAAAAACCTCGACACGTGTTTCGCCTCTCTACGAGGCATCATCAGGAGATGCTGGCAGGAGATGTTGCTTGCGCCACGTCCACTGAGCTGAAAAAAAAAAAGTTTTTTTTAGCGGAATAGCAAAGAAATATTGTTCTCGTAATATAAAAGTTAAAGATTCCGACGAATTGAGAACCCCATCCTATTTGAACATACATACATTCACGCCTTTATCGCTAAATGGGGTAGGCAGAGCTCATGAAACTTATGTTCCAGCGCCACTTTTACCATAAATGTGGGTATAAAAGATCGACAAAATGTGATATTGCAGTGACAGGTTGCTAGCCCATCGCCCACAACACACATTAACCTATTTGAAGTCGGTTAAAAATCAGAGGCGCTCTCGAGAGGATGAAAGACGATCTTGCAGTTAAGACTGCCAGTAGAAAACGCGAAAAAGGTGACAGAATTCCCAAAGATACACCTGCCTTTAAGGCAGCCAACTAGGTCACCGTACAAGTATAGTTTATAGGTGAACGCAGTGCGCATTCTAAAGGTCAAAGTTCACCCCCTGAGACCAATCAAACTCTCGTTTAGCTGCAAATCTAACAATAACACCACTGTCCACGTATTACATAATACACACAATTTATATTCTGATCTGTGTAACGAGCGTAGAATTCCCATTTGCATGGTAATAGTGGCATCGGGCCCATAATAATGTTTACGGTTAGTGTTAGACTGGATTGCTAGTGTAACCACAAAGGCGTAGAATGCGATTGTCTGGGAAAAGGCAATCTCGAGCGCCTTTCAGACATATCTGGAACTGTCTTAAAGGTTTATTAACTAGATAGAATACAAATGGGTACCAAATATGTTGTTGAAGGAGCTTTGTTAGGATAAATAATGTTTTGAAAGAAGAGCAAAAGGCCCGGGTGAATGTTTGGGGCCAAAGGCCGGATTCACATCTTAAGATTATAAAAAAAGACGGGGTTGCACTCCGAGAGTGCCGGCAGAAGTGAAAACTTGTGGTTTGCTTTAAAACAACTTGAATAATTTTAATCAATGTTAAATATGGCGCGATAAAAAAAATCATACATTTTGTTTTATCGAATCCCGCCTACGATTACAGACAGAATTTGCGAGTCGCTCTTGGTAATGGCACAATGTAATTGAATCCAGTATTACACGTAATAAACGCATTTGGAGATGCAAATTATGACGTTAACATAACTTACTAATGCACACGCAAGCATTATGCTGATGCACTGTCAACAAACCTGGTAGGACCCTGTGCGACTTAGGCTCGGTTTTATAAAGATAAGACCGCATGTCAAATCCAAATTTAGTAGCTTAACCTTTCGTATGCCGTATCCCGGATCCGTCCAGAACGATTCGAACTTACAACTTTAACTTCAAGGTCATGATTTGAATGGTTTTTTTTACATCGGCATACGAAAGGTTAATAGATTTTATGTTATTTTTAATTACAAATTACAATCAGTTAGCTCTTATAGACGCTTTAGGCATAGATGATGCAATTTCCCATGCATATGTGTATGATTTAGGTTTAGATTTAGATTTATTTATTTCACAATATACAATTACAATATAAATGAAAGCTAGATTAATCTATTATGTCTTATATTATGATCGTCAAAGAGAATAAGATTTATAATAAAATGTCAAGTTACTGAATGTAGCTGTGCGTTTTACAATAAAAAGTTTCTCAGTTGGCGCTCGAATGTTGCGTGTGCATGTGCGAGAACAAAACACCAAAAAAAACCGCAAACGATCTAATTGTCAGAATGTCTCCGACGCGGATTTATACGTCTGGGGGCACGTTAGCATAATCATCATCATAATTAACTTATCCACACTATAAAGAGTTACCTGACACGTCATGTCACCCTTAACCCATTCAGTCAGTTCGTACGTTCGTAGTTATGCCTTAGTCCGAAGCAGGTTAAAAAATAGGTGCGTATAGCGCTTAGTTTTATTTTCGCTAGTTATATGGGCACTAGCTTCTGCCCGCGACTCCGTCCGCGTGAAACTCGTTTCAATCGTAGCTTCATTCAAACTTTTACTCCCCATTTTTCGCCCTTAGGAGATGATTTCCGGGAAAACTATTCTATATCCTTCCCTGGGATCGTCGATCGGAACCTATCTCCATACCAAATGGTTGGTTGGTTGGTTAATGTGTGAAGAGGTAACATATAGACAGACAGACAGACACACTTTCACATAAATACAACGCACTTGTTTTGTTTTTGGCGCTGGATACGTTCTGAGTCATCAGTGTACTTTACGTACACACTCTTGCGGACGACTCTGCTTAGTTACTCAACAATTTGTTGCCATTTTATTTTTAATTTATTTTGTTAATAACATTATACAGTTACATAAAAAATACTTTATTTATTTGCATTCAAAAAATGTCATACATAACAAATAAAGCGAAAAAAAGTACATTCACACCCTACCTACTTTACCTGGATTTCGTATTTCTCTACAAATATTCTGTCATACCACAATGTAGTCCGGAAGTTGTCAATATACATAAAGAAACGACGAAAGATGTAAGATAATGTATAGGTGGGAAATCGCGTAGGTGTGTTGTGAACGACAGAAACAAACGAAGACAATCAGGACTGCAAGCGAAGAAACGTAATATATAAGCACCGCATAGATTGTATATCCAAAGTAAATAATGACCCCAAATAGTACCCCATTTCACTTAAAAACTGTATTAAAGTAGGCAGGTAGAAACCCCTAGCATTGTATAATTGTGTCAGACAAAGTATATAAAAGCATATAAGAAATAATTAATGTGATCAGATCAAGTACATAAGCCAGACTGGCAAAGCTATATTCACGCAAATTAAGTATATCAAATAGGCACGCCCATAACTACGACCGACATGTCAAGCGTGATCATTTTTAACCGACTTCAAAAAAAAGGAGGAGGTTCTCAATTCGGTTGTATTTTTTTTTTTTTTTTTTTTTTTTCAATGTTTGTTGCCTCAGAACTCCGTCATTGATGAACCGATTCGGAAATTTTTTTTTTTGTTCGTATTATTATCGTTCCAGGTGGGTCCCATTTTTTTCAAAATTCAGTTAGATGATGGGATCCATGAGGAATTGAGGGGACTCCTCAATTTTATAAGGCACGCGTGTAGTGATTTTGGTATTTTCTGTTATAACTCGTGTATTTACATCCGAAATCATAAATTTGGTGGCGAGGAATTGATGATGAAGACCACAGATGACTTATCGAATTCCTCAATAATGTACTTAAAAGTGCAAAAGTACGTCATAGGTTCTGATAAGATTCCGTTGAAATAGGAACTAATGAAGTGCCATTAGTGATGATCTTGGGGAATCGATGGAAGTCCTCAAATATTATCGGCCCACATACAGCGATTCGGTTTTTTTCTATAGTAATCAACGCATTTGCTATCGGAAATCAGTTCATGTGGTAAATTGTAAAAAATAGGAAATGCATTGCTCGTGGCTTGGCGGAGTACTAAATTGAAGTCGGTTAAAACTTTGTTTTTAAAGTAAATTATTAGCAACATTGTTCTAATTGGTTATAATTATCCCATACTAAATTGTAAAAAAGAAGCTACGGTAGCCTAGTGGTTCAGGCATGCGGCTGTCAAGCGGCGGTCGTGGGTTCGAATCCCGGCTCGTACCAATGAGTTTCTCGGAACTTATGTACGGAATATTTACCGTTAGCTTTTCGGTGAAGGAAAACATCGTGAGGAAACCGGTCTAATCCCAATAAGGTCTAGTTCTCCCTCTGGGTTGGAAGGTCAGATGGCAGTCGCTTTCGTAAAACTAGTGCGTATGCCAAATCTTGGGATTAGGTGTCAAAGCGGACCCTGGGCTCCTTTAGGGGCACAACCGGGAATAACGCTAGGAGAATGAATGAATGAACTAAATTGTAAAACTTAACTCTAAGTCGAGTAACTTTACCTATCTTACGAAACATTCAGCTGAATATATTGTTTGCCTTTGATAGTACATATATAAATAATACATCGATAGGTCGGCCAAAGTAGGCGCTATCCGATTAATATCATGGACCAAGTCTAAATAACGTTGTTATTATGTAAACTCAAAATAAGTAGTTCATGACGGGTCAATATTGTGGAAATTCCGCGTTCAACTTAGAATATTTCATGCCAGAAGTCAATAAGAGACGCAAAAATGTAAGTAAGACGTCAAGTAGAATCAGCTTTACATTCCCTAATAAGTTTCGATACCAATAAGTTTAATTCAAGTAAGATATTCAAGATGTAAAGTAAATTCATAGTGAAAGTAGGCGAAACCAGCCTGGGTGGAGCTTACCCCCACCACAGAGCCAAGCGACTTTACGCACCACAATACGTTTGTAACGCCATATGCGCCCGCATTTTCATCCCCACTAGGTGGCGGACCTAAAAAAAAAAAAAAAAAACACAGTGCAATTTGTGTCGGCCCGATCCTCAGGAAGAAACAACAACAACAAAGAAGAAGTCCTCAAGAGCCAAATAGGGAAAGTGATAGGAATTAGGGACTTGAAGCAAGTCACTTAGGGCAGTGATAGGAAAGTTTGTAATGAATCAATAATATATTCATCTTATTAAGAGAAACGTTGGTTTTCTTTTCACCCTTGATTAGGGAAGCCCGGGCACTCTAAGAGCCCCGAATTTACGCCTCGGGAGCCGTGTCCGAGGGCTATCGAAGGCCGTTGCGGGGTCGCCCCCATACACAAGCACGGTACTTCTTAGGTGGTTGTTGGGTGGAGGGCGCCGCAGCTCTAGGCGCTGCTCATTCGCCCGGTCGATGCCGCCGAGAGCGGACGTCGTGCACATGTTTAATTAGAGGAATGTTAAACGGCTGAAAGCTAACTCTGATGGCAGGTTAATATCATATTGTACGGCACAATTATGTTCTGGAGTGTTTTCTAATATCCATAATAAGATCATGATACTTATTGACACTTAAGTGGCAGTGGGCGGGGCACATAGCACGTAGAACCGATAGCCGTTGGGGCGGAAAGGGTCTCGAGTGGCGACCACGTACCGGAAGACGCGGCGTGGGTAGGCCCCCCACTGATGACCTGGTAAACGTTGCTGGAGTCCGCTGGATGCTGGTGGCGCAGGACCGGTCACTTTGGCACTCTTTGGGGGAGGCCTATGTCCAGCAGTGGACGTCTTTCGGCTGATATGATGATGATGATGATGATGACTTATTTACACGAAATATGAAAGAAAAAGATAATTTTAAAATAAACTAACAAATAAAGAAAGTAAACGTAAGTCTTCTGGCACACAATATTCATAAGCATAGTCATTGTGACATTTAGGTCCATCCATTTAATTTAAAAGCCAACCAATCCTGTTAAAATACCTCCCACACGTATCCACACTTTCAAGTATATGTAGTAGATAGATATATCGGAGTAAAACTAGCGACCCCTATAAAATAACTTTCATGAATATTAAAACATTAACGCGCTGAAGTTTTTCGCCGAAGTTAGGTATCTAATATTAATTAATGAACGTACTCGGCTCAAAGGCTTCTGAGGCAAACGGCTCTGAGTAAATATAGGTACTTAAATACCTTCTTATTAAATACACCATATGGATGGAGCACGGCTTTCAAGCTTTGTACAAGTTTATTTTCGTTTTCATAACACGAGTAGGTCGAGTAGTAAGGTTAGGATGAGCGTTCGCGGTTATAATAAAAATGTACCCATCAGAGAAGCTACTCAGAGACCTTACATAATTAGACATGTGTACTCACGCCAGCATTCTGAAGAAGATACGCAGACCACATCAAATTAAATACTAGTGTCACTACTAGGAATTGTAGGTTTTACCATGAAAATTACTATTGCAGGTGGTCAGCTATTCGCTCACAACACTTAAAACATATTCCATAGTCGATTCTTCACAGCAAGAAAAGTAGAAAATAAATAGCCGAAAGACTTCTACTGCCACTGTCTTGTCCCCTGCGATGAACTGTGTTGGGACTCCCCTCTACCACGATTGAGCAAATTACTCAACAAATATAGCGATTCTATTGACATAAAATTTGACTCAATATCCAAGATTTCATTTAGTTAATTATCGTCAATTGCTTTCTTATTTTTTTTTTATTAAGTCCGTGTTTAAATTGGCATGTGTTTACCTGTACTTACAGTTATACATTAAGCATAAGACACTTCAACTATATAAACTGTCTGTAAGTATCAATGTAATAACTATTGGTGAACCTTTAAATAAATAAATAAATATTGTTGGACATAGGCCTCCCCCAAAGAGTTCCACAACGACCGGTCCTGCGCCACCTCCAGCAGACAAGCGCGACCTTTACCAGGTCATCAGTCTATTTTCTCATGCTGCGCCTTCCAGTAGGCACGTGGTCGCCACTCGAGAACCTTTCCGCGCCAACGGCCATCGGTTGCTATGTGCCACGCTATTATGTCGGTTACGTTGGTTCTGCTGCACAAAACAAAACTAGAACAAGATCTTAATCGTAATCCTGCTCCTTCGGCGGCGTACGAAACCACAAGTTCGTAACCAGAATATTTATACTTCTTACGAAACCTGGTGCGATTGAAGGTATTTATTTTTTGTACGAAACCAGATGCGACATTTATTGCCATAATTTGTCAGTTTTGACGGACTCCTATTTCTGGCCTGTTTGCCTTTCGGGCATCTAAAGTTGCCTAACGAATGTAGGTTAGGTAGCCGTTTATGTTGTTCGTTGTTTCCAACGAGGAAGAAAAGAGTTCTTCGATTGCAAATAGTTTAGTACAAAGAAAGAAATTCTAATATTCCTATAAATTATAATATTTTTTTGTGGAATCCAATTATGTATTAAAAGTTTCATGTTATTATAGCGTGTCGTTTTTAAATGAAAACGAAACTGTATTTGTATGGAGAGTTAAGCATCCAGACGACCCTTAAGAAGTATAATAATACATATTTTACGCTACCTTTCGTTATTAATCTACCGAGTATTACAAGGATTAAAAAGATAAGATGTTTTAGTCTAGTTAAACCTCTTGCGGCACAATACCTCTGTGAATTGTATGTGAAGCCATCCAAGTTCGATTACCTGTGTGTAGCGTCAATATTGGAACAAGGTTGCATGCGATGCGCTGTGTTCCTCGCTAAGTCTCGCTTGATCGGCTGCTCCACAATTATAGAGGGTGAGATACTACTACATGGGTCAGTATGGGGAAATAAGGAGCTATAATAATAATAAACCATTCATTATAGGCATCTAAGGCCCATAGTTACAAATACCTGCCGAATGGTGTCGTTGCATCGACAAGTCCAGTGTATATTCTGAAGGTTGCCCTGGAATCGCCGAAAAACGACACCATTCGGCCTGAACTCAGTTCACCCGATGGTCTCCCGTAGCGTTGTTCTACTAATATCAGGATTTTGAAAGTCTGGATTTTTATGTACGTTGCTCATCATAATCATAAACGTAAGAGCCTGGCTCTAGTCTGTGGAGTTATCATTATTCTGTTCTACTATTTGCCACGGTTTAGAGCTCCTGTTACTATATTACACTTTTATATAATCCCCCGTAAACGGGGTAAAATGATGGCATGCAGATAGTGCGTAACCTGGATTGAAACCAATTATTCTTTCGTCACGTTAATGAAGCAAACATAGATGACTTGATATCTGAGCTCATCAAACAAATGCCTTCACCGGACTCCGAACCTCAAAACCGCCAGCTACTAACCAATCAGAAGTCAAAATATATTTTTTTAACTCTTTAGATCGCAAAAGAAGAACTTACTTATAGTATGGTAAGCTTAATGCTATAAGGCGTTTCTACCAGTGAACCTTAAGGCAGAGCAGATAAATTGCAAGGAATAATGTTGCATCCTAGTTCTGTGCACTCCAGGGTTGCCGTGTAATAGCATCGCATAATGCCATCCCGTGCAGTATTTGCATTAACTTCCGCTACCGAGTGCCTCGGCACACCGTGTGCAGCGTGCAATCGCAACCACGATATAGTGCGCTGCCTTAACACATTCACTAGGTCACGTCCCTTAGGTACCAAAAGGGATGTAGATATTAAATAAAACAATCAATAATTGAACGAGCGATCGATGCCAACGATGATCCCTGGGGCAGGTTGGGTCGAAATTCGTTCGTATTTTTTTATACATCTACGGTGGCAAACAAGCGTACGGCCCGCTTGATGGTAAGCGGATACGCATGTATTTCCGGATATCGGCTCTCCGGCTGTTTCCCTCTAAAGATCGCTTTTTCAACCGATTCTCGTGAAATTTTGTAAGCCGGTTAAATTAATACATATCGTTTATTTTTGTTTAATCAGTATTTCATAATTTAAGAAAATGAAATTTAAGACAGGCTCTCGAGTTCTAAGGTTCACAGAGCCACTAGCTTATAACCTCGACGAAGATTTAAACTATAGTTAAATGGGGGAAAAGTGACACAATGTACTAAATAATCAAAAAGATGTAAAGTGGACAAAGTTTTGATAAGGGGCATTTTTTCTCAGTTTTCCGCAAAACGCACCTTCATATTTGCTATGACGCTTAAGGTCATCCTCCTAGCGTTATTCCCGGTGATGCCCCTAAAGGAGCCTGGGGTCCGCTATGACACCTAATCCCTGGATTTGGCATAGGCACTAGTTTTACGAAAGCGACTGCCATCTGACCTTCCAACCCGGAGGGAAAACTAGACATTATTGGGACCTTATTAGACCGGTTTCCTCACGATGTTTTCCTTCACCGAAAAGCTAACGGTAAATATTCCGTACGTAAGTTCCGAAAAACTCATTGGTACGAGCCGGGATTCGAACCCACGACCGCCGCTTGACAGCCGCATGCCTGAACCACTAGGCTACCGTAGCTACGCGCTATGACGCTTAAGGTGAGTGACGAAAATATATCAAAAAATCAGCTTCAGTTGTTAGAGTGTAATTAAGTAAGTTTCTGCGACCTCAAAACTGCCGCGAGATAAGCTGTAAGGAGTGTCTCCCGGGCCACTGCCCCGGGGTACTGAGTGTGTCACTACGTCACAATGATGACGTTGCAGAAAGTACAAATTGCGGTCAAACTATACAACGCATGCAGAATTTGGTATGTACTGAATACGTATATCGAGACACCTTTACTTTACCAGGCCACTCGAGAACCTTTCGGCTCCAACGGCCATCGGTTCTACGTGCAATGTGCTCTGCCCACTGCCACTTAAGTCTAGCGATTCAGAGGGCTATATCTGTTGTTGTACCTTAGTGCGGATACCATCAATTCTGACGCGTTCACGCAGAGAAATTCCCAGCGTAGCCCTTTCCATTGCCCTTTGGGTCACTTTGAGCCTTCATATGAAGCCCATAGTAAGCGACCACGCAATACACACTGGTCGAAGTCTTGAGAAATTAAATATTTGACGAAAAGATGCACGTAGCTTCCCGAACGCTGCCAAGTCGCGTCGGATTCTTCGTTACTGATGAAAATATAGTTACTATACTTTAAAAGATTGTGATTCAAACATACCCCAGACGTAAGGTAAACGTCTCAGTGCCTGACACTATACTTGCCAAGTACCAAGTACAATCAAAATAGAGATGATCAATACCTGTCAACTAGTGGTCATTAAGGTGTCAAACAAAACGTTTACCTTACATGTGTAGAATCTCCACTATGTGGTGGAAGAGAATTTGAAATTTTCGAATACATTTCTGTTTTTTTTTTTCCTAAGCGTGAATACATATTATTTCCCGAATCGTAGTTAAGCTACCATTAAGAAAACAGAAAAATTAAAGAAGTGATGTGAAAAAAACATCGGTACAGGTAGTAACATTATCAAAACCGACAAATAGCTATCAATTGTATAACTCAGCATTAAACTAAACGTACCAACTGTCCATTCATCTTCTAGATTACATCTGAAAACACAAACAATCTATTATATCAACACCGCCATCACGTATCCAATATCTCGACTCAGTATTATTCGGTTAATAAATTCCAAGACCCTGAGTAATAGAGTCGCCTCCGCGTCAGGCTTGTCAACAGCATACATTATGTGCCCGTGATATACTGTGTAACGGAATACATAACCGTGCAAACGTACATTTGCACCCAGCAAACTACCGCCTCAACGGAACTCCACTCATACCGGCTGTATATTCAATTTTGTACTCTTGACGCATAGGTAAGGGACAGTATGCGTTCTCTACACAGATAGAACAAGATTAGTATTGAGACAACCTATGTCATTGCTGACATGGCTTTAGCTGTGAGATAATCTTGGTATATACTACAGTTTTGATGAGGGTTTAGAGGTCCTAATAAAACACTTGTCAAAGCTTCGTGACACATGACATCGGAAATTAAGATTATTAACTTAAGCGGCAATTACACTTCGTCGTTCGCCGCATGCGGTCGCCGAATTCATTTTAAACTACTTAGGCCAGCAAACGTCGCCTTTACACTAGTCTGCCCGCCTATTACTAAGCGTTGGCAGCTGTCGATCGCCGAATGCGGCCGACTAACGTGTTCTTTACACTTCGTCGTTCGTCCCATGGAGCATGCGGCGAACGACGAAGTGTAATTGCTGCTTCAGTGATTTTCAATTCTGATAAATCTTTAAGGTGTAACTTGGTCTCTGGTATATTATCTAGTCAACAAATAAATGTTTGTTAAGTTCAGTTTGAAATTATGCATCTAAACTCACAAGAGGATTCTATATGTGCATTGCACAAACAACTACGTTTTGGTTCGGGCATATTTCGTGTAAATACTATGCTTTCTACGTTTTCCGCATATTTCTGCAATAAACACAGACAAAAACACACAAAGTATTTACGATACAAACGAATTATTAACCAACTTAAAAAAAGGAAAGGGTTCTCAATTCGTTTTTAATTCACATCAATCTGTCCTAACCTGTCAATCTGAAAACAAAAATGACGCTAGTAAAAACAAAATTAACAGAACATTATAGAAAAATACCAATGAATTCTATCGGCATTCTAGCTGACTAAAATAGGATTGATGAACGTTTAGACTTTCTTATCAGAACACGATACCTGGTTATGCCCTTGTTCGGTTCAGACCCCATGTTTGGTACACTCTGTATGTTTTTGGGCAAGTATTAACTGCTTACTATTTCTATAAAACAAACCTTACAAAAGAATATAAGTAATAAAACACAGAGATATAGGGAGACGGCAGAGGTAAAACAACAGGCACTCTTATCGCTAAAAAGCGACCTCTTCCAGACAACCTTTGGGTAGTGGAGAAAATTATATTAAAACGAAGTAGTAGTAGTTGGTGCTAGATAATAATGCATTGATGAAAGATCACATCACATCACACACAACACATTATATCAATAGACGACCGGCTAGCCTCGTGGGTAGTGACGCTGCCTACGAAGCTGAAGGTCCTGGGTTCGAATCCCAGTAAGGGTAAAAAATTGTGTGATGAGCATGAATATTTGTTTTCCAGTCTTGGATATTTTCTATGTATATGTATATACAAGTATTGATATATATTAAATATATCGTCGTCTAGTACCGATAACACAAGCCTTTGGTAAACTTACTATGGGGCTTGTTCGATTTGTGTAAGATCTCCCCTAATATTATTTTCACTTATTGTTATTGTATGAAAAATATACAATACACATACTTATAAAACATATCAATATGCATAGATACACGTATGCATACAATAAAAGACATGTCGATGTCATCATAATAAATACTTACAATATATGCCACTGAATAAGTATACCTTCATATGAACATGGGAAATAAAACTCAGGCGCAATATCGAAAAAAATATGCCAAACATTAGTAGAAAAAGTTTCACCACCATCATCATCGTCATATCAGCCGAAAGACGTCCACTTCTGGACATAGGCTTCCCCCAAAGAGTGCCCAAGTGATCGGTCCTGCGCCATCCGCATCCAGCGGACTCCTGCGACTTTTACCAGGTCATCAGTCCACCTTGGAGGGGGTCTCCGCAAGCTGCGTCTTCAGGTACGTGCTCACCACTCGAGAACCTTTCCGCCCCAACAGAAAAACGAACACAAAAACTGAAAAAGAATAGACAAATAAAATACACGGTTGTTAAATAAATTCTATTAAATCAAACGTCAAATTATGGATTTGTGGATGATGTCGATGTGATATG
This sequence comes from Epinotia demarniana, assembly GCA_945867215.1. NCBI lineage: Eukaryota > Metazoa > Arthropoda > Insecta > Lepidoptera > Tortricidae > Epinotia > Epinotia demarniana. Next base: position 7,445,990 of record OX244262.1, read on the forward strand.
ATATTTCTTTGCTATGTCAGTTTTAATAAATATCCAAATAATAAAGATATCAAAACTGTTATCAAACGTTATACACTCTACTAACCTTGCAAAGCGTATGTACCTACATTTCGTGTAATCCGAAACAACATTGCCAACCCTAATTCAGTAAAGGACCTTTGATACCAGATGCCGGTTCAAAACAGGCAGCCAAGAACGGTGAACCCTATTTTTCTCTTTTTGTTACCGTAGGCGTTTTTTCAGCGTTCACTCTTTTGGAATCTAATTACTCTGGCAGTGCCGCTCGCTTTTGTTTTTTGTGTGTCTACTATGTGTAAAATTCGAACGGTTATTCGCACTTTTATACGTACGTTCGCCGAAGCTTCTGGTCGTTTGTAATTGTATTATGGTGTTAACTTGGATTGGTCGTACGTTAGCAAATTTTCGGAGCGCATGAGATCTAATACCTAAACGTGTTTTTTCTATAATTTGAATTTCGAGCACTTTCGCTTGTCTGTGCAGGAAAGGCAAAATTAACAAATTGGCTGCAAAGAATCGCTATGCACTACGCTTGTAGCCGATCCCGTGGCTTTCCTCATATGTAGCGGAAAGCGACTACGGTGGGCGCCGTAGGTGCTAGTCAGGTTCCTGGCAGTGAAAGTAATAAATAACTGGCAAAGCCAAAAACGTGCTAAAACTGAAAATCAATGAGAGTTTTATTTCGAACTAGCTTCTGCCCGCGACTCAGTCCGCATGGAACTCGTTTATATCGCAGCGCCATACAAACTTTTGCCCCCCCATTTCACCCCCTTAAGAGATGATTTCGGGGATAAAAACTATCCCATGTTACTCTCCATCCCTTCAACTATATCCACTTAAATATCACGTCAATTCGTCGCTCCGTTTTGCCGTGAAAGGCGGACAAACAAACACACACATACACTTTCCCATTTAGTACTCAAACCAAGTTAAATTTCTATAGATCATGTACTCTTAATGACTAACATTTATCCTTACCTCACATGGAGTGTCTCAAGGACCCGATTCTAAATACGACTCTCCCGACAATTTTATGAGGATATCTACAATGTCATGTTTTTGTCTTTCAAAATAATGACAGTACCTAGAGACGAGAACCGAAAAAGACATCCTTGGGACGTGTCCATCTGCCAGGGAAACACGCTTTAGGCAATAATATTATAAACTGTATTTTTTTATGACGTAAATTACAATTGATATGCCCAGAGGGAGACATCGAAATAAAATTTAAACAGTCAACCTGATATCTAACCAACCGAGAATTGGCTTACGGGTCTTACGCTCGTTCGAAAAGTTACGCAACTACCCTGCAGAAATCACGACCATGTGCACCTCGTAGGCTGACATTCGTTATGTCACGTTTTGTTACTTTTCTCCCGCACGAACGTCGCTACGTCGTGGCTCCCTCAAAATAAACATTATTAGCCTAATTGACGACTTTTTATTACCCGAGGGTAACTGGCAGAAAACAAAAGATAAAGCGGTAATCCTCTATGCCTCGCCTTCCCCAAGAATCCTCCGAATGCCCCGTCTTGATAATGACTCCTAGCTGAATCCAAGCCGAGTTCATTCCTGATTATACTTTCAAGGAACTAAGCTTTAGCTAACAAAGGCATTCAAATTGGACAAACGTCTTATTATGGTAGTAATAAACGAATTGAGGTGACATTATTGACAATTTAAATCGAATAATTCGCAAATATAACACATGGTATTTGTTTCGTAGATTCTGTCGTATTCTTTTTCTGCAGAGTCAATCTGTTTCTTTGCGCGAAATTACTTTTTGTTGTCTCAATGTTCTATGATAGGTCTAGTACGGAAAGGACAACTAATACTAATCGCTCTTTGACCTGTAAAACTCGCAAGCTTTCCTGTATTATTTTTAATTTAGAAAATCTTAATCGTCAAAATAGCCTGTACATATACATAATTGCTATAGAACCTCCTAACAAAATTTCTCAAAAATCGTTGGAGAAATGCGACCTGTAGAGGAGAACAGCTGGATAAACGGACATACGAATAAATTAAGGCGCAAGAAACAGAAAACTTCGTTCGCTTCACTCTTTTGTACAATTATATCGGGTTCGCGCTTTACACTACATCAACGCACTTCTCAAGTCGGCTCCTGACTGCGATGTTTTTGCCAGTAGTTGGAGGGTAATGTGTGAGAAATGCAAAACCTTTGTGAGGCAATGGATGACCGTCCGTCCTCAGTTAGTTAAGATTGTTGTTAAGTTAAGTAAAAATTTCGCAGTGCATTAGTACCTATTTACTGTAATGCTGTGTAATTTCTTTGATACCAAGAAAAAAAAAAAAAAAATTGTGATGTGACAGTGAAACAATGAAAGTAAGTCGTCGCTACTAACAGGCGCAGGCACCCACACAGAGACAGTTGCAAGCGCACAGATGACTTGAATTGTCTGTTATAAGATATCTTGCACTGTTGTGTAGCTTGACGTGCATATTCCACTGATACCCAAATGGAATGCGAAACGTGAATGTCTGATCCGCCCTTGATAATATTTACTCCTACATTGCCAAGGTCATATAGTTCCGTGTCGCCTTTAGCGGGGAAGTTTCAGGAAAATTGATGGCAGTTAACTTTTTCTATTAGCTGAAATCGATATGAGCTTCACACGATGGATGTCCAATACATTGTTTCCGTAATAAGCACACACACAAATCTTTATATTGTTCTGAAAATAACACTTAAAAGCACAAACACAAACTTTAAAGCAGGAAAAGGTTAACAAAAGGCAGCCTTATCGCTAAAGAGCGATCTCTTCCAGACAATCTTTGGGTAGGGGAGAACATGCAACAAACAATTACCAGTAGGTAGTAACTACGAATGTAACATTTTCAACTACGACTACGCTCGGTTTCTATTTCATACCCGTTTTTTTTGTTTTTACAAGCTTTTATTTAACTTGACCTGTTAGTATGTATAACATACATAATTAATACTAACGTATGGGACTAATCTTGCGAGTTAAATTTGACCCACTTCCCGGTGACCGATTGAGCTGAAATTTTGGGTATGATTATAGTTTGGATGACAATTAAATATTATGGCACCATCGAGCTGATCTGATGATGGAGACAGAAGGTCGCCATGGGAGTTCAGTACTTAACCAACGTAACCCCGTAGAATTTGGGCTCGCTAGAATCGTCTCAATGAGTAGTTGATGATGGTGTAAGATGGTAAAGCTTGTACCAAAAATGACATTTTTGACGAGACTTATTATAAGTCAACTAACTACATAATCATAAAAGTTTTTACAAGCAGTAGTATTTTTGAATCTTTAGACAAAGATATACCTAAACTACTATTATCCCGCCACAATCGTGACACAACAATATGTATATTTTGCCCTGTTATCTCTAATTTACAAAAACCATTATACTAATTGTAACAGGTGAAGATCAAAGCCTCAAACCTGAAACCACACGCTGCTAGGCGGAGTCTGTCCCCGCTGCGGTCACGGGCCGCCTTCGAAGTCTAAACACCGCTAAGACAACATAGTTAATCAGCCGCAAACGTACAGGTTGCCTGCTCAGCCATTTACTTAGTGAAATAGTAGGTTGGTTAAGGTTTAAACAACTGCAAAGCTCGACGAAGAAAGTCTTCACCTCACATTACAATGACAGTCAAATGAGGTAACATGGGAACGTTGTTACTTGAGATTTTTGAGACGATTTTTACCCGAACAACACGTGCTAGAAATCGAAGTTGTAGTACAGACAAAAACACTAGTTCCTGTTCCTGGTGAATACCGGTGTCTCAAAGAACCACGTGTGTTCCGTATGTGTAAGGTTTGATATCGATCTGTATTCAAACTCCAAAGTCACAGCATTTTAGATAGCTGAGTTCCAACAGACCATCTATCGACTTTTGCGTGTTGGTGTGTGTGAAGTTTCGGTGTGTTTGCAATTAATTAATTATCTGACACCACGAAATTGTGTAACATCAGTCGGTTAAGGTTACTTTTACATTAATAATATTTGTGTCTTAGTCTGTAAGGCACTTTAGTAAATAATAAGCCTTTGTTACCTTGACGACCGCTTTAGCCTAGTCGGTAGTGACCCTGCCTACGAAGCAAGAGGTCCTGGGTTCGAATCCCGGTAAGGGCATTTATTTGTGTGATGAGCACGAATATTTGTTCCTGAGTCATGGATGTTTTCTATGTATTTAAGTATTTATTTATCTATATAAGTATGTTTATCGTCGTCTAGTACCCATAGTACAAGCTTTGCTTAGTTTGGGACTAGGACGATTTGTGTAAGATTGTCCCCTAATATTTATTTATTATTTATTATAATTTATAAAATCCTTTCCGCGGGTATTATTTGATTATACTATGTTACCATCAACAAGTTTGTATTTGTCATCATTTTATAATGTATATCTGAATTGGAAAAGCAACACGTTTTAGTACAGAGACAATATAGTGCTCTCTGATTAAAGTTTAATTTAGACCATTCATTGAACTCCCTTGAACGAAACGTTAATATAACATTTTCATAAACAATTTCTGAAGCAAGTAAACTCAATTTGCTCTAATGATCAAATAACTATGTTAAAGTTACCCAAAAAGAAAGCGAATCGCATTAAAGACATTCTGTCCAATCCATCCAAAATATTTTTCCTATCCCCTTCGATGGCAAACAAGATTACCAACTGATTTATATCGACGAATAGCTGATATCTGACAACTGTTTGTTCTGTTTTTCGTAAACAATACGAACGTTTTTATGACAGGCCCATTTGGTCTAATTGTTTGTGTTTTTCTCTTCAACTGAAATAATGTGGGTGGAGCATTGTTTGTAAACATTTTCGCGTCTCAATTGAATCCGGTATTTGCCATTTACGTTAAGTTTTTCATTGAACCATACTTTCGAAACTTCCATAAATGCGAAAGTAACTCCGTCTTACCTTTTCATGACCCCTGACATTACCATGACATTACCCCTGAACTGAGTAAGATAATATTTGGTATGTAGATAGGTTGAATCTCGGGGAAGAACAAAATATATTTTTATCCCGAATGTCATCTCGCAAAGGGAGTGATGGGGAGAGTGAAAGTTTGTATAGGGCTACGATATAAACGAGTTCCGCGCGGACGAAGTCGCGGGCAAAAGCTAGTTATTATAACTTTGTGTTCTTGTCTTATCCCAACTTGTCTCGATTTATGGTTTTCCTTTTGTAGTGGCCTTTCCAAAATGCAAATTGTAGCACGAACTCTGGTCGTCGAGGCACATTGCAACTATTTCTTGTTGTTATTCTGTAAGCATATTTCATTTCATTCCGCAAACTAGGAAACAATATGACAGAATTGCTTAGTTCTTCTAAAATATATTATCATCATCATCATCTCAGTGGAAAGACGTACAATGCTGGACATAGACCTCCTCCAAAGAGTGCCATAATGACTGGTCTTGCGGCAACCGCAACCATCGGACTCCCGTGACCTTTACTAGGTCATCAATTCAACTTGTGGTGTCTCCCCACGCTGCGCCATCGAATCTGCGTGCCATGTGGCATGTGGCTCGGCCACTGCCACGTAATCACATATCTTTAAATAAATAAATATTTGGGGGACAATCTTACACAAATCGAGTTAGTCCCAAACTAAGCAAAGCTTGTACGATGGGTAGTAGATGACAATAACACATACTTATATAGATAAATAAATACTTGGATACATAGAGAATATCCACGACAAATAAATGCCTTTACCGGGATTCGAACCCGGGACCTCTAGCTTCTTAGGCAGGATCACTGCCAACTAGGTTACCAGTGGTCGCCTATTGCTTCTGGCTTGAGACAGTAAGAAACATACGAGTAATACAGTATTTTTACTACATGTGTTTTTTGTATGTTACTATTAAATTATTTACATTTATTTCTGTTTCTGACATAAGACGCATGCATAGATTATTGAAATGTTGTCTGTATAGATTTTGGATAACTCTCGACTGTTACTTTTATTATCCATCCTTCGAAAGAGTCACGCCATGCCATTTTAGCGGAATGTCAGGTAATTTCGACTTAGCAATTAGAAAGGGAAAAATTGCTACGTAATTATTCACCGCCCTCGGCACTGCATTAAGGAAAGGGGCCGATTTTTTAGGACACTTATAAATCTCTGGAAGACGCATTAAACTGATTTCATTTCGGCTCTTTTGAATTTCCACGGGCCGGTCGGCATAAAACTGAGTAGATACGAAGATAACTGATTTTTTGCACCCTTCTTTATTTTCGAACGCGCTCCAGTTGTGAAATGAGCTACAGAGAGAGGTAATGTGAAAGGATGGACTACAGTATGGGGTTATTCGAGTAAGGAGTGTTTTTTTTTTCTGCTCCTCACGAGAATCGGTTGGGAACTGCGACCATAGAGGGGTAATCATCACGCAACGTATTGAACGCGCGTAGATCTAATCTATACATATAATAAAGCTGAAGACAGTCGAAAGTCTGTACATGGAAGATGTTCGAAAAAAAGTTTGCTGGGGTCTTGGGGATTCTAAGTATGAATCGATAACAGAACACGATCCAAAAGTTTTTGAATTTTTGTATGTTTGTCTGTTTATTTGTACGTGTGAAAACGGCTGAACGGATTTTGATGCAAACTTTACTTATCTGTAGAGAAAATTCCTGGCCAACATATAGGCTATAAAAATTGGGTCTCTATTATTGTTTCCTATAAAATTTAAGATCCGATTTTTTCAGTCCACAACGTTTTCCACCACAATTTATTCTAGTCATATTGTCGAAAGTCATAAAATTTAACAATATACAATATATTTTGCAGGTCATCATTATTATTAGTCATAAAATTGGTTAGCCATAACGTTCAATGTCCCAGTGGTATGCAATTACATAATGTTACAGGCAATAATCTAGTTTGTAATAATTATGGAAAGGTATTTTTTCGCAAGTCATAATGATTGGTAGTCATCTGATTAGTTAGTCATATCATTCAATTTCACGGTGGTGTCACTCTTCATAATGTTAAAGCCCATAAACACACTCCCAGAAAAATAATAAAATACATGTTTTTTTTTACTACCGAACGTTACTGAACGCGTTCTTCCAGACTGCTTTATAACATACCCACATACCCATTCATTATAATTAATGTGGGTACTTGGGCAAAAATAAAGAGTGATGCGATTGAAAGATATTTATGCCGCTCACTGTTTTGTTTAGCGGTCAGAATACGTTAAAATAAGTATGTTTTGTTTTGAAACTTTTTTCTCTAAAATCAAAAATGGCCGAAATATTTGACCCGAAAGTTAGGAAAAATATGTACTTGTCAACATTTCTATGAATGTTGTGTCATTATTGGTCCTGGCGCTTAGGGTCATGGTACAACTAACACTCCTCCTCGCTTTGCTCGTAGTACCTACACCGACCTGCCTTAGAAGTCCAATATCTTGGCCATTTTTAATTTCAGAGAAAAATTTTCTAATAAAACATGCTTATTTAAACGTATTCTTTACGAAACAGCCATAAACCCTTCGCGCAACTGCGCCAAGGGTTTATGACTGTTAGGTAACTACCTAGTACCCCTTTCAAATGTGTGTCTAGAAATGTTTCTGAGTAATTATCTATATGAATTTGGATGTTATAGATTTGGTCTCTTAGACGTAATTCACTTTAGGCATTAAAAAGATATGAAAAGCAATCATTAGTACGTTGAAATATATGCCTTAGAATATTTATGAATAATTATCGATAGACCTTTGATCGTTATGGACATCAATTTCTGACTTTTGTGATTATAATACTTATTTTTATGGGTCATTAATGTTAGAACTACAAAACGTTATACTTAACAAAGATTATGACTACTGATGTTTATCTCTATAAATTGTATGTATATCAATTTGTGATTATCGAAATTCGGAACAATAAGTTTATGGGAAACAAAGGGACCCCATTATTAAGATAAGTGCAAAGGAGTTAAAAAATGGGATTGAACATTGTATGGCAACTTCTTAAGTCTTTAGACTTGAAAATTGACACGCATATACTTGACTAGAAAGTAAAAAACCGGCCAAGTGCGAGTCGAAGGGTTCCGTACCATTATCTATAAAAACAGTTTAAAAAAGTTTGTTGTATGGGAGCCCCCCTTAACATAATAATAAACATTTAGATTTACCTAAAGTGCGTACAATGCGTTAGGTGATTGACCTGCTGTAGAGAAGAACGACAGCCAGAAATCTGGACATCCACGAAAAATCTACAAAAAACATTTACTAGTACTAAATGGGGCAATCAACAGTTTCCTATCTATAGTGGCCATGGTTGGTTTAAACCCACCAAATGGCGGGTATTGTTTTGCTTTTTTTTCATGAGCCTATGTTGTGTCCCGTTGCTGGGCAAAGGCGTCCCCCCTAGACTTTTATATATCCTGACTCATTGCCAATTCTCGCCAGTCATTTTGAAAGACGTCCAGTTCATCCTGCCATCTCTCGTCGACCACGGCGACGCGGTTGCCGGTGTGGCATCCACTCTGTAGCCATTTTAACCCACCTCTGCGGGTGCATACGGCAAACGTGACCAGCCCAGTCCCATTTGAGCTTAGCAGTCTAAACTCCAACGTCGACGATGCGCGTACTGTTACAAGCTTTTATTTACCTTGACCTTCATTTGTCAGTTTGTGAGTGAGGGAAAAATCTTGCAAGTTAAATTTCACCCACTTTCCGTTGACCGATTGAGCAGAAACTTTGGGTATAGGTATAGTTTGGATGACAGTTCAATAGTATGGATCCATCGAGCTGATCTGATGATATAGACATGAAGGTGGTCATGTTAATTCAGTTTTTAACCGACGTAACCCCGTTGAGTATGGGCTCGTTAGAATTTTCTCAATGAGTAGTTGATGACAGTTTATAGAAAGGTGCAGCAGGCAATAAAAGCTTGTACAAAATGTTTATTTTTGACAGAAACTTATCGTCAATCATTCTACGTCGTAACAATTTTTCACAGAAATACTGTTTTGTTGTATCCTGGCCAACAAGATCAACACGAAGCTGGAGTTTAAGATTGAAAAAAAAAATACAGATTATCCAGTGAATCTTAAATTATGGCGCATTTGTAGGTAATAAACTTTTAACATTTACTCCGTTATGAAGTAGGGGAGGACGGGGAAACAATTAACAAAATTTATATTTTCGTCTGTAACTTCAAAATGACTTAACATTTTCAAATTATTACTTTTTTAAATGATGCTTTAACTATTCAGCTATCGTTTAATTGGTATAAATTTGACAAGAAGTAGATACTTTTTTCAACAGAACAGTTTTTCTGATAAAAGTCAGAAATTAATACTTACCCCGTGAACGGGGCTAGAATTAACGTGTCTGAGGTAAGTATTAACAAAAGGGGCCAGAATTAACATCTTCGTTTTTTCGTATCATTATTAAAGAAAACAATAATATATTTATTTATTTGTTAATTTACTAAGGCTAGAAAACTCGAAAGAATTTGTTAAACAACAATGTCTAATCATACCAAATTGTAAGAAACAAAAAAACTCAAAACAATACCTTGTTTCACAGAAACAAAAAATTGAATTATGTTAAAACCACTATTAATTATTAACAACTTTCAGTGTCAAACTTACTTAACAGTCTTGAAACTACCATATTAGTCAATATATCTAGCTAGAGCGAGATATATGTTTCATTAACATACGAATAATCAGTTACAGACAATATCACAAAGAATTTCCTAACAGGCAGTCTTTATTTAAAGATATTTTATCTTTTTAAATATTTAAACAAAACAGTCTTGATAATTAAAGATATAATACCTATATGTTTACTTTAACACAGCCTCGTTAAAGCGTATTTTTATATAAAATCAACATATTTCCCGCATATGGGGTAAGAATTAACAGGTTAACAGTTACCCCGTCTGTTTTGTTAATATTTGCCCCATGGGTACTTTTTCGATGAAAAAAATCACAACGAAGAAATAGTTTACATTAGCGTTACAAAAGTCATGTAGTATAATAACCAATAAAATAAGCTTCCCGGAAAAAAAAAATAGCCCAGATAAATCAAACATTCGAGGCGTAAATCAAAAAATCGTAAAGTGAAAAAAGTTCGTTACCTGCCAAAAACGGAGGCACATGTTACAGCTCGCTCCCAGGGCGTCCTGGGTGGATCTGACGAGTCTCAACCTGTGCAGCACTGTCGCGGGGATAGATTCAAGCGATCACTAGTGATGTGCAGTTTACCGTTTTTTAGATATTCGCTTGTTAATACTTACCTCTGTTAATTGAAGCCCCGCCTTCCCCTAATAATGAAAATTTCAAGAAATATGATTCTTCGTCTTTTGTATCATTCCTTGTCAATATTGAAGGTATGAAGCTCGAATGTATAACAATTCATTGTTGGCAATTAATAATGGTACGAGATCCGTGTCCGCGGCAAAAATTGAAGTCCCAAGAATTTGAATGAATTTGCTATCGGTGAGGATCTGTTATTAGCTCACTGTCACTACTGGTTTAAGCTACTGTGTAATATTTAAGCTGATGATCTTCCTGTATAAATAAATAAATAAATTAATTATAAACTATTTTGGAGATTGAACTTTAATAAACTAAAAAAACGCTTGCCATATATTATATTCTCCACAGCCTCCCGGAGGACATCCAATTCGAACTTATGTACGTATTTTTGAAAGAAAATTAAAAAATATTTATTAGATATATGTATACACTATCTTAGACTTTGTCGAACTAAGCCAGATAAGTATTTAAAATGTAAAATTACTCTTGCTTCAAAAGTTTCCTGCCAACAAACTGTATAAAACAGGTTTGCAGGGCTTTTGCTTTAAATGTAACATTGTAGTTAGATTAATAAATAAATGACTAATATACGTTAGTGTGTAATCGACCCCTAGATGGTCTAACTAAGAGATATTACAAATATTCGCATTCACATTTTAAACATTACGATGCGAATGTTTTGCGAATTAATGTGTGCAAGTTGCGTTGCGTTCGCTACCGCCGAGTCGCACGAGCTGCGGCGCTACCACGAAAATCGAAATTCTAAGTTCGTATCGTATACATGCATCCCCGTCACTCGCGTATGTAAGTGCGATAGAGATGGAAATACCCGAAATTCGACTTTCCAAGTTCGTGGTTATAGTTGTGCTGCGCATTCGGATTCCTTGATTAATGATGACAAGAAGCATTTTTAATCCGCTGGTTGTTTGTGATAGGTTGATTAGTTTGACTTGTGTTGTTTTATTTGTTGTTACTTTGTGTTTTTTATCCTTTTGCACCCTAAAGGTTCGTATTCGCATTCGCTAATGCGAATACGAACCTTTAGACTAGGAATGTCTCCCTAGTCTAAATTTTCGCTGTAATTTATATATCTTAAAGAGTCGTGAGCAGGACCACCACACCCTGGAACCTAAATGGTCGCGTTCCGTACGGTTTCAGATAAATTTCCTCCGTCGGACGCTCCAGTTGTGGAATAAGCTCCCTGCCGAAGTTTTCCCCAGGGAATACAGTAAAACGAATGTATAAATTCTTCAATGGTCGACAACGCGCATGTAACACCCCTTGAGTTGCAAGCGTATAGGCTACGGTACCCACTTACCATCAGATGGGCCCTAAGCTTTTTTGCCACCAACGTGATATAGTAAAAACGTCATGAATTTTTATGGTTCAAATAGCTTAATTTTTTAATCATTGAGATAATTTTGGCTTTCCTAAAAACCTTAAATAGTTAAAATAAGTTGAGTGAGTACATGAAAAAGTCGAGTATAATGTTATGTATAGCAACTCCAAATAAAATTTTTAATAAAGCAATCCATTATGAATGGAATATAATTACTTGAGAAATCCAAAGGGACATTCGAAATATAGAAATTTCAACTACAATTACCTAATTACTAGCGTCGTAATATAATTGTAGGTAATAACCCACAATTATATTAAGTACATGGATAAATGGAGTAGACATTGAAAGAATTCTTATTTACTGAAATAGTGTGGTAATTCTTGAATAAAAACTCTGTTCAGTAGTAAAGTAAGCATTCCAATGCAACGCATATATTACAATAATTGACACCCAGCCTTTACTGCTGTGTTTTAAGCACTAGTCTATAAAAAACACAATCCGAGAAAGTGGCTCGGTATAATAAATCTATATAATTGACGAACCTGCTCACAGAATTTTACGAAAATCGGTTGAGGAATGCGATCTGATTTTATATTTTATTAATAAACAATTGAATTGAATTGACAACTTGGAAAAGTTGAAAAACGCATTTCATTAATATTTCAAAGAACAATATCTCAAAAACGACTAAACAGATTTTCAGAATACATGGCTAAGAACACTTGAGATAAAATTATCTATGACCTATGAGGAGCTACGATACCACAGGCAGATACACAGATGCACAGAGAGACACGCTAAACTTATTACATTATAACACCCCTCTTTTTGCATAGAACTTCGTTCGCACCGCTCCCACCACCGCACCGTTCGTTCATAGAAGTTCGATTCGCTTTGCACCTTCGTTCGATGATGTACCAGTAAATCAAGTATGCGATCAGAGTCGAGCAATGAAACATTGAATCAATCATAATCTCACCAGCTTTACAGGTTATTATAATCTGATACGAGAGCAATATTTTACAAAGATCGTTAAATTTCATTTTTATATCCACGAAGCCTATCTGGGGCATGTCCATAAATTAGCCTTGTTATCAGATCCAGCAAAACTTTTATACCTAAAGTCTAACGTTTGTTTTACGAGGCCAAACAACTGCGTAAATTGAAAAAAAGTTGATGTGTTCGTACAATTAATTACGAGATAAGTTTGAGTTTGAAACATTGCGTTTATCTGCGTTGCGAAGTTCAGCTCTTATACCTATATTATGTTTTAAAAACCGTTGCTTTGCGTTAGTCGTAAAATCAACTGTCGTTCCTTTAGCAACTCACAGTTTATCTTAAACACATTAATAAATTGTACAGTACATATTTTGCATTAAAACTGAAATAATGGCTGTCTCTTTCAAACCTATCCCACCGTATATTAATAGTACGTTAGTACAAAGGCCGGGAAATAAAGAATTGCCTGCCGAGTGTCATATAGTAAGTAAAAGGCAGGCAATCTCTAGTTGTGGCTGAGTTATATACTCTATATACAGTCCAGTCATTTAACTGGCAATTATTGCAAAAATTACAAAGCAAATAATTTATAATATCAGTTTTTTTCTGTGTAACGGGTACTATCATTGTTTAAGTACCTAGAGACAAAATCCTACCAAATATCAGATATCAAAAAAGTTATGCACATTAAACCCCACTGCCACCCGAGGTCTTCAATCTTTTATCTCCATTTGGTATCACCGGATTTTGAAATAAATGAATACTTAATTTTGTATGATTTTTTAAACATTGTCTAAATAAACACTGATTTCATATCTCTATTGACGTCAAAGATGTAACTTATACGAAATCTACATATTTGGGTTCGTCTGCATGTGACGTCTCTAAAAACTGGTCCAGGGTTTTCATTTTGAACCAATTAACACAGAAGTTATAGCCAGAAAACTGGTTTTAGGCCTAAAATTGTTCAACTTTGATGCCAAATATCTCGAAAACAATGAACCTTGAAGTAAATATGGGATACTATATATTGCTTAAAGCCGTTGTTGTTACTATAATAAGCTACAAAAAACATAAGAAGACTAAGGGATCAGATCGAAGATCATTGGCGTATGGGAGCCCCTTAAGTTTAGCGATGGAGTAGTATATTAAAACATATTTCAGTTCGACTCGTTTTGCAGCAGACGGTAGCTAGGGGAGGATTCCTATAAATTCAGCGCTGTGTCTACAACTTGCTTCATACGGAGCGGTAACCGCTGCTAGAACAAATATTTTCCAGTTAAGGTGCATACTGCCTTCGTTTCGTGGTACCATAATGCGGTTTATTTTCAAAGAAGTGAATTAAATTTTTCGATTTCAATTTTCTTGCTGAGAAATTGCAAAAGAATTTCTCATCTGAAAAAGTTCCAGTGATGTTGCGCTGAGATGTTTGCGCTTTTCGTAATAGATTTCGATTTAACGATAGCTATTGAAGTTGGCAAGCAATGATTTGCTTTGGTCAAATCGATATTCGTTACTTGCCTGGAAATAATGTATATCTCCAAGCAAAGCCACTTAATTGAATGACAAAAACCTAACATTGTCTTTATAATTTATATCCTCATCCTGCTTTCGGTAGTACCATCAATGAGCCCAAGTTCTGTTTTGGCACGTAATCCCAAGACTTGGCGTAGCCTACGCCGTGTAAGAACTATTTTTACAAAAGCCGCTGGCATTTGATTTGCTCATGCGAACAGTGGAAAAAAATCACAAGTCTATCCCATCAGCTTCGAGCCCTATCAATAGTTTTCAAGAAACATACTGCCATAAACGATATTGATTCTTAGACATCAATTATACTCCTATTTCTTTGTGAATCGATTTCTAAAGTCAGATAAAATACGAAAAAAAAATACAAGATCATTGTTTGATAATATCATGATATAAAATGACGGTATAAATTCGCATGTATACACTCATAAAAACAATTTACGTCATAATCTTCAGAAACAAAAAACCTATTTTATAAAAATATTAGCACAATGTCAACAAAGTAAAATACACAATTACATAGAAAAAATTGAATCAAATATATCTACCGTTAGATAGTCGTCATTCAATAAAAAATAATATCCATGTGAAAATAAAAACAATGAATGTGCATCATCTAACAGCTCGTGGAAGGTCCCAATCACAAACATTAAGAAATGTGGTTGGGATCGAAAGCGACGAATACAAATATACCTACTAGTGATATAGATGGCAGAAGCCTTAACCACTTTGCGGCGCCACAGGGTGGTCGTGTTTGTGTAATGTTATTGAAGGCGGCCGGAGGTGATTGTGTTTGGTTAGGTTCCTACTTCGACCCGATGCTTTTCTTAGGAACTTTCCCGACTGTAGGTAGCAGTCCTACTAGCTAAAAATGTGGAAGTTGAGAAGTTTTGGTTTATAGTTTTTTTTGTCTAAACAGGATTTTGGCTTTGTCCGACCTGACATGTAGTTCAGTTCAATTCATTTGGGTTTATTTAGATTTATTTTTAAACTAGCTTCTGCCAGCGAATCCGTCCTCCTGGAAATTGTTTATATGCTTTATAGAAAATTTCACCTCCTCCTAATACCTCATCCTTAGGGGATGATTTTTAGGATAAAAACTATTCTGTCCTTCAATGGGGCTCACTACGGGAATGTGACTAAATCGATTAAACGGTTTAAGCGTGAAGACGTTGCAGACCGACAGACGCACTTTCGCATTTCTAATATCATTAGTATCTTAGTATGGATTATTTTCTTTTAAGCAGGAGATCACTTCTTGTAAACCTGTATTTATATCAGATTCGAAAGAACTTATGGTCCATTTGATGCACGGTATACTTACCAAATAATGCATTCATTCTTCATGCTTTCGGGCAAGTTCTTAATATAAATGGGGAATAATAGCGGTCTAATGCATTGACTCGATTTGACTTGTTTTCAAGGTGCTCAACAATCATAGCTTGTGTTGTATCAAGTGTCGCTACTGTTTCTAGCCTACTTGTGACACATATGTGCATTTGAGAATTCGTTTTGTTGATAGCTAGACCCAAATGCAGGTCCTACGCAGCGTATTCGGAAACGCTGGCGACCTTACTCACCAGGAACTCGGTACCCTATCCATACAGTGTACATGTGTTATTATGACCGCGGTATTATTTTATGTTGGGATATAAGTGGCATTGACTGTACCAAGGTAGTGCCGCAGGCTACTACTAAACAACGTTGTTCATTAAACTGAAGCGTAAAACATGCGATGTTAAACGAAGTTGTAAAAGATTCGCTCGCAATGAATAAAGATGGTAGACAAAATGATAACTACGGTAATCGTAGTAGCTTTGCTGCATGCTGGAAATAAAAGCAGAAAAATATTGCCTCGAGTCACGCTACACGACTTTGTTCCAAGAGACCAACTATTGTTAGTGAAGTTGCCATCAGATATATCGACGCGAACAATGTGCTCGTTAATATCTACACACGACTCTATTTTTTTTTTTTTTTTTTTTAATAAATAAATATTACGGGACAATCTTACACAAATCGAGCTAGCCCCATAGTAAGCTCAATAAGGCTTGTGTCACGGGTACTAGACGACGATATATATAATAGATATAAATACTTAAATACGTAGAAAACATCCATGACTCAGAAACAAATATTCATGCTCCTCACACAAATATTTGCCCTTACCGGGATTCGAACCCAGGACCTTCAGCTTCGTAGGCAGCGTCACTACCCACTAGGCTATCCGGTCGTCGATTTTGCAAAACGTTCAAGGGCCTACTGTTTAGTGCAGACGCGGATGATACGAGTATGACGCAAAACAATAGAACAGAAATATCTCTTTCCGAGTTACTATTGTACCTGAGGACAGAAGTCCAATTAAAATTGCCTTATTTTAGAAAACATAACCATGGCAAATGTGACGCCATACGCTGAGCACTTAACACTTTTGTCTGCGATTCTACAAATTTCGATCTTCAATAAAACATTATCGTTTTTAAAATATTGCTGAAATCTTATCTTTTAGTCGGAGTCTCAAATATCTAATCTAAATCGGAAATCATCAAATCAATTGTTAGTTACGAAAAATCCTATTTACAGTAATACAAATGCCAAATGTAACTTTACCATATTGGAACAAAGATTAAAAATTCAAAACAGAGCTAAAACACGTTGGGATACAAAAAATACCACCCCCGATATCTCTGATTACTTTTCTAAACTCGTACCTTAAATAACAATAATTATTAAAGTAAACTCTATCTCTACCCCATACAGTTCCCTTTGCAAAGTTCCTTCGATAGAATGTTTGAGGTTAGAAAAGTGAAGGGTAGAGATATGAGTTGGTATACCGCTTTGCGCGCCATTTTGAGACAAGTTATCGTTGCTCGTAAACAAAAGATTGGCGATGATTTAGAAGCACGGGTGTCACTATTATACTGTAATACGTATGAATTATTTTATACAGCCACGGAAATCAGTAGAGGACTAATTTTAAACGTTATATAATAATTATAATATAGTCTTAGTTGCTTTTCTAGAGCGAATTCACTGCTCTTTGAACTAGTCACAAAAGAAGCCATTGTCTTTCATTGTTAAGCGTAACCGTTAATTGGTTACGTTGTACTAAGTATGCTGCAACTATTCACACATCCCTTCGGCTCTGCCGTATTCGGGCAATAAAAAGTTGTTAATACCGATATACAATTCGTTTTAATTTGAACCTTCCTCTTTTAACAATACAGCTGGTATTCGAGTAAAGTATTTATTAAGCATGGCCCTTTAATTTCGAAGCATTAGCACGCATGGTATCATGTTGTTTAGATGGGTCGTAAGATAAGATCCGTTCAAGAAAAGCGATTCAGTCTTTACCAGTACAACGTTGCTAGAACATGCTGTGCTGGGTTCATTTCGTGATAAGCCAGTCTCCATCTGTTTGCATCTTTTAATTTGTTTGTCATGCATGAATAAATCTATGAATTCAAGTACTTAAATTGAAATAAAACATACGAGACACGGTTAAAGCATTTGTAATACTTTTGTGTCCCACTTGTAATGTAATTTAAATATGATTCCTCTAACAAATTAGCCTCATGTTCAAAATGAGCCGAGACAAAATCTTACGTTTCCATTTCTTATTGCATACCTACGCACGCTCAATTTTTTGTTCACTTTGAACGCGCCAACAAAATAATTTTATTATTCTGAAGCCATTTTCGTCAAAACATCAAATGCGAATTTTAAATTCACATACGCACGTGGATACGAACCTTTGACGTTGGATAGCGTCAAAGTATTTCGTTGGCAATAAGGCTAACTTTGTCGGCGACTTCGTGCCAACATAATATGATCGGCATGTATGACTATCCGAACCATGCCCTTTTTGACGTGGGGAAGCATTTACGCATCCCGCCAGACTGGGAAATCTGGAGATACTATATATGACGGACTCCCAGGAACCGTCTAGAGCCCCACGGTGTTCCATCCCGTCACCATGGTTTCGGGTTACAGCACAGAATAATTAATAGTACCTAAAGGTACAGAAGATCCACTGCTTAAGAGTCCGCAGTAAGTTCGGCCGAATTTCACCTTCCCATACAAACGTAGTTACGCTCTCATTTCAAAACTGCGTTTTGGATTGTGACGAAACTTTGCATATAGAATAACATGAGGTATATCTATGTCTGTAATTAATTTATATGGTTCCAGTTTATAAAACAAACAAAATACAGCACAAACAAGTTTTGTATGAATTCGCTATATTTTTTTATATGGTATCTGAAGCTACATAAACTAATTACAGACATAGACATACCTCATGTCATTGTATATGCAAAGTTTATTTACAATCCAACACGTAGTTTTAAAATGAGAGCGTAACTACGTTTGTATGGAGAATCAAGCTTACTGCGGACTCTTAAATGATGACGTTAAAATGTAATTCTTGGCGAGAGATTATAGATATAGAGAGAGATAGGGTTGTTGACGGACATCCAAAATGATAACTATCTTAGTTCCTATGTTCGTTATCGAAATAGTCATCAATTTTGTAAATAATAATATAATACTATAGTAAAATAATACAATAACCGGGAAGTCAGGAAGTAAGATAATAACATTAATACAACTACAAAACTGTTTATATTTTACAATGAGATTATATCTTTCGTCTTGTTAGCAAGATGTAAAATTGAAGTTCGTAGAACGGTGTGCGATCAATGAAATTATTTTGTTACTACGTACAACGAAATGTGTATGTGAAATGTCACTGCGTGCGATACGCTGTACAGCCCTTTTACTAGATCTACACTAGGAGATGCCATAAATAATGACCTTGAGATAGGCCTAGTGGGATAGGTATCGGCACCCCGAATCACTCTTCCGCTACCCAACTTAGAAAGATAGGAGGAGAAAAAAAAATCTTCCGCTACCCGGCGGTGCCTACTGCAAGTTGGGGTTGGCATTGGCAACTGTCAAATGTTTCACTAGATGGCGCCATCATAGATCTGTCCCTATCGTTAGCCTTTTTCTTGGGATTTGACTTAAACGGTTTGATTCTAAACAAGGAAATTCCGAAAAATAAACAAGAATATGTCAGTTTTGGTAGGACTGACAGGTTCATCCTACGCTGGCACCATCTGCAAATAACTTCGCCCGGCCAAACCCATTAAAACTACAAGACTTTCGCATTAATATTTAGTATTAATACGGATAGAATAAATACTTTAGGTAAACAAGAACGATTCAAAGCCTTTGGTAAACTCGAATCGTAATCCGAAAAGATAATAATTACGCAACTGTGCAATCCTTACAGATCTCTCGCCGAAGGGCTCAATACCGACTTAACAACTGTACTAATTATCTAATCCAAACACTAAAAGATAAAAGTATGATCAAAGGCATTATAAATGGTTAGCAAAACTGAGCCGAGATCAAAGGAGCCAACTTTTCATAACATCGCTCAAAGTAAATTAAGTTGAACGAAAAAGTAGGGAAGCTAATAATATTGAAATAAATTTCGACTGGGCTGAAATTGAAATTCTACATTTTATGGTTATGTTTATATCTCTTCACGTAGAAATTGTTATCACAACTAAACTGAACCAGAACCACATATGAGATCCATACTTTTTTATTTGTGCGAGAAAATAACAATTTTAAACGCAGAATATAAGTAACTAGGTAGGTAACGGTGGTAATCAGACAAAAGGATCTATCACTTTATTTCTCATCTAATGGAATAACATTTTTGGGAAATGGTAAAATGTAGTTTTTATGAAACCACGCTAGCAGAGTGGTTCATGCTCATAGTAAGCTTTTATCATGAAAAACATCTAGTAAGGTGGTGAAATGGAGGGCAAAACTTTGTATAGAGGTACGATAAAGGAAATCCGCGCGGACGAAGTCGAGGGCAAAAGCTGGGAAGTACCTTTAATAAACAAACGGGTTATTTCATCGTTATTTACTCTGAGACGTCTCTAATTAACCCCTTATGACGTATGGCGTAATATCAGTCATCAACACAGCGATATTACATGGTCGTCGCAATTAATTATAGCCCACAACTAAATTAAACTGATTGCGTTATGCCAGTTAGAGCACTTGCTTAGTCTGTCTGATACACGTGTTATACGTCGTTGGTTATCGAACTTCTTCAGTATGAGATTATGAGGTACATA
Organism: Epinotia demarniana; assembly: GCA_945867215.1. Lineage (NCBI taxonomy): Eukaryota > Metazoa > Arthropoda > Insecta > Lepidoptera > Tortricidae > Epinotia > Epinotia demarniana. Next base: position 7,466,344 of record OX244262.1, read on the forward strand.
GACCCTATCTTTTCCTCATATAAAATTTTAGAAATATCAAAATTATTCCTTTTATTTTACAATTTACAAGAAGATAATTATTATTTAAAAATGAATTCTACTCGAAGATGTAAGTGAGTACATACGCCAGAATCAGATTTTTGTTTTTTCCACAACTTAAAATTAAAATAAAGAATGGAATAAATAAGGAATGAAAAAGATTAAACTACTAGTAACTCACTTGGTAATCAGAATTTTGAATAAGCTTTAAAGGCTAAAATAGAAAGTGATTCATCTCGAAAATGGTTATTTTATTCATAATGCATTTGAATTTTGAATATGAGGTCCTATAAGTTGCAATTAACCTCTTCTATAACGACTTAACACAAATACGTTTCAATACATAAAACCCTGTATTATTAAAGGTCTTGACACGTATGTTTTATCCTTATCAAAGGAGAGGCAATGTTGTACTAGGTCGGAAAGTCAAAGATTTCCTGATGTAAATAATGAGCAAAAGTCACACAGCCGCGCAACGCTACGTTTGGCGGACGGGCGGTGCTGCACTTCCACAAACATTGCAGCCCCGCCATTCTAATTTCTATATTTACTTTCACAATATGCATAAAAATAACTTCTATATTTAATTAGCATAGATATTGTATGGACTTGCAGTAACGTGTCAATGGGAGGACGAGTACCGAGGAGTAAAAGACCGCAAATAACCATATATCCATTAGTCATGGAAAGGTTATTTATTCTAGCTGGTCAATCGTACACTGACATTTAGCTACACTCATATTAATAATTAAAGCGGTAGTAATTTAAGCGAGTGACTGTAAATTAAAGTTTTAAGTGTCAAAAATAATTAGTTAATTTGGGTTACTTAAAATACAAAAAATGAGAAGCTTCATAATATTTCCCGCATTTTTTTCAATATTTGGCAAACGTTTATTTTTATACTTAGCGGTATTTTATCTTTATTGAAGTGTTTCGAATACAAAAACCACTTTGAAAAATACTATATGGAGCAGAGGTTTTTCCGATCATTTATAAAAAAACATTGGTCGTTAGTTTAGTTAATTTTTCGCTAACTCTAATTCATACCGGTTAAGTTAATAAAACAGTATGTCATCAACAGTCGCAAAGTTTTTTTTATTCGATCGTTTTATAATTCCCCAAAAGGGTATAGGTACTTAAGGTGCGTTGCTTCCCCTTTTCATTCTCGTACGAATTCGCTCATTTTCTGCTCTCCGAGAATTTGTGCATTGAACTCAAAATTTGATAATCATAAGTAATGTGTACTTAAAGAGCAAATCTTATGAAACACGCTGCGGAAGGGACGGGCCCAATAACAAACGAATTGCTTATAAATATTAAAATATTGAAATCCGCTACATTATGCAGTCAAAGCCGGGAACAACAAAATATCCTTGCGTCCATGATAAAGTGGTTTATTCCATTAATGAACGAGTACTTGATCAGGAAGATTCGTAAACCAGTGGTCTTTCGAAACGAGGCTTAATTATTCTCGCAATATGGTTGTCGAAAAGAGGACAAAATACGAACGTTTAGGACTAGAATACTTCTAAAAAATCCACGGTTAAGTTAAGAGGCTCACAAGACCTAATTTTGTTGAAATTGATGTTATTTAAGAGAGAGAAAAACTATTTGTTCTACCACATCAATAAAAAGTGAATATTCACCATATTTCAAAGACTGTGGACAGTCTCTATAAATATTTGGACGAAATCGCTTCAATAGAACATAATTGCGAAGATTGGTCTTAAAATCATCATTAACCGGTTAATATGTCTTTATTTTTTTGACGTATGGGAATTAAAAACATGAAATCTACATCATCATACCTAAACCGCAAACGAGTCATATTTCACAAATAATCCACACTTTTTATTTCAACATTTATTTAACCTGGCCGCCCAGTAACACTCGCTCTCTTTTACTCCGATACAAATAGACAGTGTGCGCCGTATCCCGAATCCTCAAGGGCATTTTGGTGTTGACCGCGTCTTAAACTCCCGTACCTATTAAATGTCACGACCACAGATATATCTGTGATCACGACGGGCGCCAAGTTTATGTTTGTTTAGGTTAGGCGAGGCGTTCAAGACTCAGTTTACGTTCCCGTTTGCAGATTCATTGAAAATTATTGATTTATGAGGATGACCGTGATGTACTGTCATCGGCTTCTAATAGATTTCAAATCAAAACCTTTGGTACATTCAGCATTGTATAGTTATATCGTATTTGTAATATCCTTTCTCTTACAGTAATAAAGATGTGTTGCGATATATTTGGCTTCTTTGGCTTATACTACCCATACTACCCGTACTACCCATACTACCTAACTATATCGACGGTGAAAATTTCAAATGTCGTAAGGGACAAATGCCTACTTTTGAGGGGAGCCATAAAACAAAACTCCATTTAAAAATATATATAACTTTGAAACTACTCATCCTATAAAGATGAATCTTAGATGTATACTTTTCAAATAACGTCATCTACACTAACCTATTAGTCGCATAGCAATAAATGCAGTAGTTTAGAAAATAGTGTCCCATACGACAAAAAAATATGAAGAAAATGTGTGTTACGCGTCTGAAAAAACAATATTTATGTGACAAAATCTCTTACGCCTTCCAACTAAATTATAATTTTATGTCGTAACTGCGTTAATACTACGTCTACTACGAATTTCCTGTTGTAAAGTCATTAAAGTTTCGAGGTAAGTGAAGTAAGTACGTAGTTAACTGTATGAAAATAAAGATTTTACTACAATATTTATTGATTTCTAAGCTTTTCGGATGCGGGAAAGTATAAAAATGTTATAAGTCTGATTAATGTTTTTATTTTGCCAAATAAATGTGTGGAAACAATTAAACATAACGAAACGTAATGAAACAAATTTGTGCTATAAGCTACATCTTACATTTATATAACAGCACTACAAAAGTAGTATTCACGAGGCGTTCGAGATTTTCCATAAGAAATTCCACAGGATGTATTTATTGACCTTATTGAATCTAAGAGCGCCTCGAACAGTTGTCTCGAGAGTGGGTTTCAAGCAGCAGCTGCAGTGCTATTATAAGCTATTCAAAATCACAATCAAGATAATCATTATTTCATGCTTAACTAAACACCTAGTGTTCTGCATCAAGTCAGAAATAGGTGTATTTCTTTGTTACATGTACATTATTGGTAACAAGTAAAAAGTACACATCTAAATAACATTATAGTTATATGCGTCATACAGACTTTAATATATATTAATGATTTGTATTTTGCTTTGCATTGCTCACAGGAATGACGTTTATTTGAAATCTGTATGACCTTTATAACTAAAAGGAACTTTCTACACGAGAATCACAAGTGAATTCTTTTGTATTTTAAGATTGAGATCAATGGGAAAAAAATTATCAAATTTCCCAAACACTAAACAATAACACAACAACAACATCGTAAATTATAAAGCACTATACCTCGTCTTTCCTTACTTGATATGAATTGATTGTCAGTTAACAAACAGAAAATGAGAAACAGTTAAAAAAAACGACCTCCAACGACAAAATACACAGCATACTCAAATTTCAGCCTTAAGTCTGCGAATTAATGCTTGTTTTTGACCCAGATTTGTGAGTATCTCTCATTCGAATCATGTAAGAAAAAACAGGGTATAAAATAAAAATACTGTTAGTTCTCTGGATCTCTTTGCTCCTCATCTTCTTCGTCCGTCTCTGCTAGTGTATCAGAGACGCCATGCAAAGATGGAAGTAGTACCTAAATATTCATTTTGGAAACGCTTTGGTACTGTGCCTTTGTCGCATAAGCGTTTCAAATCTTTATATTTTGCCACAGATAGGGGCAGCCTTAACTCATATAAAGGTTTTAATTCAATCCCTTCCTCTTCAGCCTAAAATGCGGATCAATGTGGTGGCATGCGATGGTCCGCGAATTAGTGTTTTATTTTAATGCGGATCAATGTTATCTTATCATCCTAGTTATCTTACTCATATTATAAAAGCGAAAGTTTGGATGTTTAAGTAGATGTTGGCTACGCTTGAACGGCTTAACCGATTGGTATGAAATTTTGCACGAAGACAGTTTACAGCCTGGACTAAAATATAGGATGGTTTTCATCCCGGCTCCGCGCAGACGAAGTCGCGGGCGGAAGCTAGTAATTAATGTAATACAACTAAGGTTACCCTGTAATTATGCACAGTCCAAATAATACTCTTCATTATTGGACTGTGTATAATTACAGGGTACCTAACCTTAGTTGTATTACATTAATTACTAGCTTCCGTTGTAAATATCATGCTATATCTATAAATCAGTTGAATACATGATTTTACTCTCCATGTTTTATTGCATTCCGTAAGTTGCTAGAAACAGTTTTTTTTTTGCTTAGGCTGTCAACATTCAGATTGATCACTCAACCCGTGAAAGGACACCACTAACGACATCTAGAGGCTAGGCGCCCAACTACGCTATATCCTTATATAGTATCCTTTTAAAACAGATGTCGCTGTCTGCCTTATTCTTGGCGCAATTCACAAAATACTAGTACGTTGGTTGTACAGCGTGTTGTTCATGTACTCTAAGGTATACGCAATTTTCTCTTTACTTATAATGGGTACAAATAGATAATACAAAATAATTATTTAGCGCACGATTGCGGAATGTAGGTGATTTCCGACGAGATCATTTTATATTTATATGAGCGGTTGAAGCGAGCAAATGTACTCGTAGGTATAATTCGACACGAGTCGGAAATCATTTCTACGCGCGTGTATCATAAAACGTTTTAGGTACTATTCGCGCCCTGAGCGAGAAAATGTACACTTAACTAGCTTCCGACCGCGGCTCCATCTGCGCAGACCCGGGATGAAAATAAAACTATCAGTCAGTTTAAAATAGATACCTAGGTTTAAATTCGATTTTACTGGGTTGTCAGGAGCATATTTTTGCCACATAAGTAGTTTGTTGTCAGGCTTTTTTACTTGGAACCATTGTTAGGTCGGTTTAGAAACGCAACCAATAATTTCTACTTTCTTTATTAAACATTTTTGGTGTTCATATCGTACCTTGTACCTTCCCGTATTAAGGTATTTATGTTTTCATTAAATGCTTCTTGAATCTTCATTATCTGAGGTAAATTCAATAATTAGGCACTTTAACTCGACATTTTAAAGTTACACCTGAGATTTCCTAGCACATTTATTCATTTTCCTCGCTCTAATATTTAATTTAGGCAAAAACGCACTGAGATATACGACTTTTTTTTAACACTATGACAAACAACCAAACCACCCGTATAGATAGACGCCTGTGACACAAATAATAATCAAGCGCGTTGTCAACCCTTCATTGATTCATTGTGTTGACAACTGGATACAAATGCAAGCCCCGAACTTTCAACACTGCCCATCCTCGGGAGCTCAGGCGACGTTAGTCACCACCAGGAAAACCACACCAAATACCTTACCCAAGTAGTGGTCATGAAACGATTTGAGAAAATATGTGATACCACCTGCCCACTCAGCTGGGCCAGCGTATTACAAAGAAAGCAGAACAAAATATTAGCCTATAACCATCCGGACAGTTCATTCTCCACGCAGGTGAAAGAATTTTTTAAATCAGATAAGTAGGTCCGAAGATTATCCAAAGAATACAAACTTAGAGACACTTCCTCTTTTAATATTCCGAATGGAACGGAACGCAACGGAACGGCTTATACTCGTAACCATCGAAACAGTTCCTTCTACATGCAGGTGAAAGAATTTTTTTAATCGGATATGTGGGTCCGAAGATTCTCTCCTCTTTATAATATCAGTATAGATGGGTACATCTCTATGACACACAAGTGACATCTAATATTAGTGGAGACACTCACTTTCATGTCACTGTCGCTCAAAACCAGAATTAAACTTTGTTAGACTGGGAACTAAAGCAATATTCTAGGGACGCTCCTTCCTTCAATTAAGACGAATGTCTGAAGTCGCGATTACATGCCATTTAAATACCAATGTAATCTATGATAGCAGCGCAAGTAACATTCCTTAACATAGAGTGGGTGTGCCAAAGGAAGCGAGTGAATTTAACATTAGAGCGACGAGGGCGACACGGCGAGGGCGTGGTACCCTATCACTGCTGCATTAGGCTCTAGCTTAGTATGTATTGTGTTGTAGTCTAAAGTGTCTGACCTCTCGCTCGCACTCGCTTGAACTTTAGTAATACTAAGATGTAGGTCCGCTTTTTTCCTGTGAACACGGGCATTTGCTGACTATATTAATCAAAGTTTTAGTACGACTTCAGCTAGGACTCACAATATTAAAATAAAATAATCACTAGTGGCTCTGTGAGGTAGGTACTCGCGAACACTGTCGTTTCATGTATGAGAGGGAACGGGCAGTAGTCCCCACGCTGGCCCAGTGCGGATTGGGGACTTACACCTTTGAATTTCTTCGCAGATGTATGCAGGTTTCCTCACGATGTTTTTCCTTCACCGAAAAGCTAACGGTAAATATGAAATCATATTCCGTACATAAGTTCCGAAAAACTGATTGGTACGAGCCGGGATTCGAACCCACGACCGCCGTTTGACAGCCGCATGCCTGAACCACTGGGCTACCGTAGCTTCTACATACTTAGCTTTAAAAAACACGAGAATCTATTGAGAAACGCGAGAACAGTGGACATCCTGACATCCGGATATACCAAGGAAAAAGGTTGCAATGTTGACCCGGTAATTGTACACCCTTGACAATCAATACCTATTAACCTTCATCTCCACCACGAATAGTTTCCCAAACAGCAAAGCTAGCACATAATTATACCCAACGTTTTTATTGGAGTGATAGTTCTAGCATACGACTTAGATAAGAGTTTCGTCTTAGCTAATCTCCCGTGACAGAAATAGTTGACCAGCCTATAAATACGACATACCCTCTTCGTAAAACTTAAAATGCTTCTGATAAAGAAAATGTGTGTTTCTCCTTTCTTGCAAAGACAAAAGTCAAAGCGACAGAGAGAAGAAAGACCAACGAGTTTTACTGGGATTTTTGATAAAATAGGTTTTATGAACGTTTGTGAATATGGCCAAATAGACACGACATTCATAGCACTTCTGAAAACGTTAAATTCAAAAATCGAACGCCAACTCGGAAACAACGGCTCGGCCGAAGCGTAATATTTCTCGGCGCCCCGCACGGTGCATTACTCGCTCGCGCCGTCATGCCGTGATGGCACGCTGCGATGCGCGCATTGTACTACGAACACAATGCCCGTAATGGATTACGACACCGCTGATGCTGTTATACAAAACGGCTGCCTTCTTTTTATCGTGTTTTCTGATTTGATATAATTTGTAACGTCAGCCGTGTTGTAGTTACTCGTATATTCGGCTTCTTTCAATCTTGTTTTTCACTTGGTTAACTTTTATAGAGATCCTGACAGCTATTCAGTGTATAACATACTCGTATGGTTTAACACTGTAGGTATATTTAAAAATTGCAACGCCCCAAAACGAAGTGACAGTAATTGGAGTTGTGCTCCAGAACTACTAAAAACCTAATAAAAAAAACGACCATCGATTCTGCGTGCAATGTGCCCCGCTCACTGCCAACTAGTATGAGTTTAGCGTTTCGGAGGACTCACAGATGTAGGAAATAAGTAGTAGGTACTATATGCTCTGAGGGAGGGCTTTATCGGTTACCTTGATTCTGCTGCGGATACCTCATTTTTAGGGTTCCGTAGTCAAAATCTGTCAATGGAAACCTTATAGTTTCGCCATGTCCGTCTATCCGTCTGTGGCTTAGCTCAGTGACCCTCGCAACTAGAAAGCCGTAATTCGGCATGTGTATAGGTCGACCGACACACGTAAAAAGAGCTCCGAGCGGCTAGTGGAGGGGATGAGTTTGCGCATGTGGTATAATTACGCGCAAAAGTATTTGAGTTGCGGCCACCAGCTTGAGTATTAAGCGTTAAAAAAAATATTATTTGGTTTCCATTATTATTACATATTAAATAAGATTAACGATATACGTAGATTGCCTAGATGTACCCTAGATGTATGTTGCCTAGATTACATAAGTGCAAATAAATAACGTTTGTGCTACTATCGCGTATATTATTTAAATCTACATTCCTGACGTTTCGAGTACTTTTCATTGCTCGTGGTTACCAGGTAGACCACCTGGACAAAATGGTGACCATGAACACTGAAAAGTTCGATTCGTCGTATTTAATAATTATTATTGTAGAATGCGTCACCTTAATAGGGGTGTAGACTCGAAAATTATTATAACTCCTAAACAAAGAAGCCAAAAAAGGCCGAACACGATGGGCGGTTCGTTTTATAATATTTGCTACCCTAGAACCAGCATCTTTCCTCATAAAACAATAAACATCATCAACCATTTTTCTTTCCTTTCTATGGAGAACCATGGTAAACAATTTGTGTGCGCGACTGTATTTTAAGAGCGAACAAAACGTGAACATTGAGTGGGCGCCAAACGTCTACTGACAAGCCAATAGCGTGGCAGCAAAGCGGAGCGTTTACCCCCTTCCCCGTCGCGCCTTCCCTCATACCGCCAATTTGGTCCGTAATTTGCTCACTGCGCAGGTAGGTCGCTCAGGGCTCTTTTTACGTGTGTCGACTTGTATATAAATCAATCACGCCGACAAAATTGTACAATACAATACAATACAATACAAATACTCTTTATTGCACACCTCACACAAACAAAGCAGTTATAAAGAGAAAGAATACAATAACATGTAGAACAAAAACTTGATTTTATTTTATTTCTGGTACCTCCCATTCACGTATATTAAATGAATCAGCCTACATACGTCCCACTGCTGGGCACAGGCCTCCTTTCAAAGGTGAGAGGGAACGGGCAGGTTCCCACGCTGGCCCAGTGCTGGTTGAGGACTTCACATACACCTTTGCAGTTCTTCGCAGATATATGCAGGTTTCCTCACGACGTTTTTCCTTCACCGAAAAGCTAACGGTACCTACACCGAAAAACTCAACGGTACGAGCCGGGATTCGAACCCACGACCGCCGCTTGATAGCTTGAATGCCTCAACTACTGGCACACCGCAGCTATCTTTTTTCACGTATAGTGGGGTGGTAATTGTTTTTTCTCGTTAAGGCCAGCACGGTATGGGGTTTCGTTAGATAGCTTGTGTAAAAATACATTTGGTTTACATAAACCATTTTTCAACTCAGTGGTTCATTTATATGACATTGGGCTTTGTGGCTTCTACTGGGAATGTGAAAAATTTCACGAAATTTTTATTAAATATTATATTGAATGTAAAAGGAAAACTATCACGGCCAAGGAGACATTACTAGTTATCGAGTAATAGTCAACCAACTTAAAATGTACTTGAAAAGGCCAACTTTCGTACAATTTAGTGCGTGTCAATGTAACAAAGGCAGGCAGACAACAACGAAACCCTACACTGTCCGTGGCCCGATACGCACTCGGCCGATTAATCACTTAATGAGCCTTTTATAGAACCTTCTTATTCATCGTCATCATGCCAGCCAAAAGACGGCCACATCTGGACATATTTATTTCCCAAAACGCGCCACAGTTACCGGTTCAGCGCCACCCTCCTATTACAGCGAACTTCTGGAACCTTTACCAGTACGCTTACCATGAGTTTGACAATGACGGCTTACGCTAACGAGTATCGAGTTTTCTATCTGTGCATCCCGCTCGTACTGTCAAAGTGCAATAGAGATGCACAGATAGAAAACTCGATACTCGTTAGCGTAAGCCGTCATTGTCAAACTCATGGTAAGCGTACAGTCTACCTTGTCAGGGGTCTATCCAAGCAGCGCCGGGAGGCGTACGCGGTCGCCACTCGATACTGGGAGGTAACCAAAGGCAAATGGCAAGTCATGGAAACTTTTTGTGTGTAAAGGCCGAAAACCTGGCGCTTTAATATTGTCAATAACTATGGTATATGCCTAAAATAAACTTCCTAGTGCATTATTTAACTAACCAAACGCTGATTTCATGTTATGCTAAACAGTTTTAATTTACACGAATTTCGCGGGACTTGTTACAATTTACTGCGTTCGTAGTTCATACTAATTGGTTAACTATCCAACCACGAGGTGTTCATTTGGTTAGTCAAACAATTTGCCGCTCAATTACGTACAGGTCTTCTTTAACAGAACATTCATGTATGCGTATTATAATATAATAGGAGAAAACGTCGTCGGTCGCGGATCAGCCCCCTACGACGACCGCTTTAGCCTAGTTGGTAGTGACGCTGCCTACGAAGCAAGAGGTCCTGGGTTCGAATCCCGGTAAGGGCAAAAATTTGTGTGATGAGCATGAATATTTATTTATACTAAACGGGACTTAATCGCGTATTAACTTATTTATTTACCTCACTGAGGTCTCCCGACGTTTCGGATGTGTTGCAACATCCATGGTCACGGGACAACTGGCTTGTGCGGGTATCAACATCTTCTTGCTGCGCGGGTTTTCCGAACTACCCGCATTTGGTCTTTTTGAACCACTTGTACACTAGGGTTGTCACCCGGCCGACACACGACACTAACAATGTCCGGTGATATAACGGACGATGTTTTCTGACGCTGGCATTTACTTATGATAGGATTCCACGAAGATGAAATCTTAAAACCGTCATCCCGATTGAAATTACGATGTTTTCTGATTTCAACGGCTTCACGTATTTTTCTACTATATAAATGACGTTCCGTAGACAGGACTTTCGGTTTATGGAGCTCAATCCAGTGGTTTGGTCCTGACTCCAACAAATGCTCGGCTATCGCAGACTTATTCACCTGCCGATTTTTTACAGCCGCAATATGTTCCTTGACCCTTTCCGCGATGGTTCGCTTGGTCTCACCAATGTAGGAACTTCCACAACTGCAGTCAATCTTATAAACTCCTGGTGATTGAAAGGGGATAACATCCTTCGGTGATCTTAGATGTCCCACGACCTTGGATAACGGCATGTATATGGTTTTAATGGAATACCTTCGCAGTATTGTACCAACTTTGTCCGTTACTCCCTTAACGTAGGGCATAAAAGCTGGTTGCCTTGGAACATCAGGATGTTTTCCTCTAGACTTCCGTCTGGGTTGCCGTCCGTCTAACTTATACCCATTCCACCTAAGGACCTTCTCAATGTAATAAATAAGTTAATACGCGATTAAGTCCCGTTTAGTATAAATAATGTGTGAGAATCGTGAAAGTTTAAATCAATATAGCATGAATATTTGTTTCTGAGTCATGGATATTTTCTATGTATTTAAGTATTTACGTCTATTATGTATATCGTCGTCTAGTACCCTTAACACAAGCCTTACTGAGCTTACTATGGTAACTAGGTACTAGGTCGATTTGTGTAAGATTGTCCCCTTATATTTATTTATTTTATTTATTTTATTCTGTTACTTGTTAAAAGTAGAGATGCAACGTATCCAGCCTATCCGGCCATTATTTTACGATACGATTCGATTACTGCAGAATCTCTGAAAATGCTTGGATTCCTCAGACGTACTGCCACTGATTTCAAGAAGGTATCGACTAAGAAGGTCCTCTTCAATGCTCTGGTCCGTAGTTGCCTCGAGTTTGCAAGTGTTGTCTGTAATCCGAGCTACCAAGTACATAGGGATCGCATTGAACGAGTACAATGGGCGTTCACGCGACACTTAGCTTATCACGACCCAAAGATCAAATACAACACCGATTACGAATCGCACTTACGGCACTTCAACATGGTATCTCTAGCGAATCGGCGGTTACTGCACGACCAAGTGTTCTTGCATAAACTAATTAATAACCAAATAAGTTTGCTAGAAATACAAAATATGATTAATCTTTCCGGTCCGTCCGTCTGTCTGTCACCAGGCTGTATCTCAAGAACCGCGATAGCTAGACAATTGTCACAAATTATGTATTTCTGTTGCCGCTATAACAACAGATACTAAAAACAATACGTCTAATATTACTTGTCGCTGCCTTAAGTTGCCTTGTTGTCCTGTAATATATTTATATAATTGTGTTATAGTTTGTATGTATGTATCTATGTATTTATACAATACTTATTTATGATATTATGATTTCTGAAATTGTCATATAATGTGATGTATGCGATAGTAAGCTTTTTTGATTTATTCCTGCACTACCTGTTTACAACTCTTCTTCAAAATTTCCTGCTACCCAAAGGTTGTCTGGAAGAGATCGCTCTAAAGCGATAAGACTGCCTGTTGTTACCTTTATTTAGGGGAACTATGTATAAGACGGGGACGCGGGGTAAGATGGGGCCACCCACACACAGACAAAACTACACGCTACACTAACAAAACTACACGTTACACTAACGCAACAGCTAGGCCGACGCGACGCCATTCCCGAGCCGCCATTAGTCCGCTGGCGAGAGCAAGTGAAAGCGCACACGTGTTTGTAGTACAGGTCAAAATGTGTTTCAGAGGTGTCGCGATCTAATTTTTGAAGCCTAAATATACTGACCTAAAATCGTAAGCAATTGTGTCTCTTTATTGTTATTTTGTATACGGGTTTTGTATCATATTGGGCATGGTGTGGTGTATGTGAAGGCACTTAAATATTGACGTGTTTTTTTAAATAATATTTTTTTGCGAGTTTGGTGCTTGAGGCAAGACAGGGCAAAATACTTGAGGCATGACGGGGCATTGCCCCATCTTGCCTCATATGACCTTGTCGAATAATTCTTACTTAAAATCCTCCGAAAATTGGTTGCGATGCCAACTATGTGATCGCTGGGCCCACACAGCATGTGCAGGTGTAGATGACGATAACGCACAATAGGTTTTGATATGCTTTGCATGTGAGGAGGATTAAACACCATCTTGCCTCATAACCCCATCTTGCCTCACTTTTTGCGTCCCCGTCTTGCCCTATATGTGGGGTAAGACGGTGTATTTTCCAATTTTTATTAATTGTTTTTTTATAAATTTTATGATTACCCATATTACCAAAACTCATGCCAAATAAAAGTTGATTGAATAATGTATGTGCAATTAATATATGATTAACATGTGACTTTGATTACTCTGTATTTTTACTGTTTTACCTTAGCGTCCCCATCTTATACACAGTTCCCCTAACATTATGTACTCTTCTAACATGTTTTTCTTATGTTGTGGTGCAATAAAGTATATATTATTATTATTAAAAACTAATACTAAATTAGTAAACTAATACTAAATTAATACTAAATATTTAAGGGGGGATCCCGTATCACAAACTTTTTTTAATACTGTTTTTATAGATATTGTACGGAACCCTTTGTGCGCGAGTCCGACTCGCACTTGGCCGGTTTTTATATTACATGATGGAGTCGCAGCCTAAAATCCGGGCCCTAGTTATAATAGGGACTTCAGAGAGTATCTAATAGCAATTTACTTAAACACTACTTGGCAACATTGCCATTATCCCCACATAAAAGCAACCTGTGTCAACATCGTGAAGGGTTATGTTATGAGTAACATACACATTACCGCCTAATTTATGCGCGGACTTAATGAAACTGCTCTGATTTACATCTCAATATACACCCGTAATGTATGTTATAATTATGCGTACTGTAATAAAATTATGCTTATCAGGCGTGATCAAGGATTTTAAATTGAGTTTTAGCTGTGAAATGTCAGTAATGCGTAATTATGGATGACAGTGGCAAACAAGTATTCGGCCTGTATGATACTCAGCAAGCATTTTATGGACGCTTGCACTTCCAAAATAAATAAATTATTGCGGACAATCTTACACAAATCGACCTAGTACCAAACTAAGCAAAGCTTGTACTATGGGTAAAAGACGTCGATAAAATCTTTTATGGCTAAATAAATCTGACCTATTAGGTTCTGTTTCTATTTTCTCTGCGAGTTTTTGTACACTGTATAAGTATGCCTATCTCGTTCTACCTACCTTCCTTTCAATTGCTCAAAGGTTAGCTGGAAGAGATCCCTTATATTTTAATCTATTGTGTGACATTTATATTCTTTAACCTGTTATTGTGTACAATAAAGTGCTTACATACATACATAACTACTTAAATGCATAGAAAACATCCATGACTCAGGAACATTGCTCATCACACAAATAAATGCCCTTACCGGGATCCGAACTCAGGACCTCTAGCTTCTTAGGCAGGGTCACTACCAACTAGGCTAAACCAGTCGGAAGATCCACAAGAACCTTGCTAACTCTGTATTGCTGTGAGGATTTGTTGTGTTGGTAGTGACGAACGGGATTCTGAGGATATGTGTAAGCACAACAAATACTTGGATATCACAAACATGACACGGTACCTATGTCCTTCCCCCCTATTGTGTTACTTGTTTAACACGTTCGAAACCAAGAACCCGCCTAGTGGCACTCGTTATGAACTTACACGCCTAGCGAATTCTTTCGGTTTCTGGTGAATGTTTCAATTTTTATTCCGGTTGCGAAAGTGTTGAAGCTCACCTCAACGCTCACCCATAAATATATCTTGACACGTGATGTAGTAACTAAGCGTAGGTAGAGGTCTAGTTTCATGACGGGTGACCGGTGGGGCGTTGAGGTGAGCTTAAGGCGCCGTGGGTTCAGCGAAGTCAAGCGAACAGTGTTTTTGAAACAATATAATGCGTCTGTTTATAATAATATGATTTTAAAAAAATACGAATAGTAATCTTGAGGCTTTTCTGCAGGGAAATCAGTGTTTAGAAACATGATTAAGCAATTTTCGCTCGATAGAAAAAAATCACGAACATAGGTCTAAAAGGGTCTGAAATACACTTAAAATATTTGTTACGAATTATGCACATAAGCTAAAAATATTAAAATGGCTTTCAAAAATCGGCAATATCATGTTTGAGAGCAATTAGTGATTCCATTTTTATTTATTAGAACGGCCAGAAAATTAAAATTAAAAAACATGATATCCGCCCTTCCGAGCACGCACTTCCATCTCGCTCACGCGTATGCTTAAGGAGCCCATGAACCTACGGCGCCTTAAATCAAGTTACAGAATAAGGGAGGCTGGGCTGTTATTTGCTGAGCGCTAATGCGGCTCACCCCGCCGGTCACCCGTCACGAACCTAGACCTCTACCTACGCTTAGTTTACTACGCATCGCGGTGTCAAGATATATTTGTGGTTGAGCGTGGAGGTGAGCTTAAAACAAGTTACTGAATAGGGGGAGCTGGTGTTTCATGACTCTGGTCTTACGATGTTACTTCACCAGTTGAGCTAATCCAACTATGAGTGCGATAACATGACGTTTTGTCCTACTTCTATTATAACGTATGTAGTACATAACCTTTGTTACCTACCCCGTCATCAATTTAATTATCATCTTCTGCGAATCCTTAAAACTATTATTAGATCTCAATCTAGCTGTGAAACTAATTAACTAGGTGTAAGTATTCATTACCGAGACATCAGTTAATTAAACCGTTCGAGTCAGAAATCCAATATTCAAGGCCTCCATACACACCGAACGCGGGTCTGACGCGGCGCGGGTCGGGCGCAGGTCGGGCGCGGCGCGGGTCGTGCGCGGTATCAACGCATTTAACATCTCTCTCACTATCTCTATCACACAGTTGCGCGGGCCCGCGCGCCACGCTACTGCGCAAAAGAGATAGAGACACCGCCCGACCCGCGCCGCGCACGACCCGCGCCGCGCACGACCCGCGCCGCGCACGACCCACACCGCGCACGACCCGCGCCGCGCACGACCCGCGTTCGGAGTGTGGAGGCCTTAAGGCGCCGTAGGTTCAGCGAAGTTAAGCGAACAGAGTTTTTGAAACAATATAATGCGTCTGTTTATAATAATATGGTTCAAAAAAAATACGAATAGTAATTTTGAGGCTTTTCTGCAGGGAGATCAGTGTTTAGAATCATGATTAAGCAATTTTCGCTAGATACAAAAAAAACACGAACATAGGTCTAAAAGAGTTTAAAATACACTTAAAATATTCGTAACAAATTATGCACAAAAGCTAAAATATTAAAATTGCTTTTTAAAATCGGCAATATCGTCAACTCAGTGTTTACTTTTTTATAAATTTAAACGGCCTAAAAATTTTAATTAAAAAACATGATTTCCGCGCTTCCGAGCACGCACTTCCATCTCGCTCAAGCTTATGCTCAGTGGGAGGGAGAGAAGACCATGAACCTACGGCGCCTTAATGAGCTTGTAACGTTTCACCTTGGGGTCTTTTAGTATTCTCGTATAAATAAAACAACCGGTTGATTCTATTAACTCAGGCGCACAGACTTGACCTCGTTCACTGACAGCTAGCCGGCGACCGCCCAGTGTTGTCAGTTCGCCACAACACAGCTGCTACTCTCGCGTACATATTTGTGGTGGCAATACGCAATACGCGGCTTATTTACTGGTTTCAGGGCCCATGTCCCTGAAAATGGTGCAGACACCAAAAAAAAATAGAACGTTTGAACGGCTGTTCATTAAAAAGTTTATAAGCAGGATGTACATTGTGCACGACGTCCGCTCCCGGCGGCGTCGACCGGGCGAATGAGCAGCGCCTAGAGCTGCGGCGCCCTCCACCCAACAATCACCTAAGAAGTGACTCGTCCGAGTCACGCGGTAGCGACACGTAGGCTCCGCCCCTGCACTCGGACGGCCACCAATGCAGACTAGGTGCGGCCCGGAACACCGTCCGGCCGTCTCACCCAGCTGGCCTACGACAGCTCGCAGACTCAATGCCCGAGTTGTAAGTTCGGGTCGGTAAATAAAAGATGCTTTGAAACTGAATTAAATATTTATTATAATTTACTTTTCCAATAACAACTGGCCCTATCACTTTCCCTATCACTGTCCCTAGTTACTAGTTCCTACTTGTTCCTTTAGTTGCTTCTTCCGAGAGGCTTCAGCTGACACAAATTGCACTGGGACAATGAGCGGCCTTTATACCAGTATAGGTCCGCCACCTAGTGGGGGCAAAAATGCGGGCGCGTATGGCGTTACAAACGTATTGCGGTGCGTAAAGCCGCTTGGCTCTGTGGTGGGGGTAAGCCCCACCCAGGCTGGTTTCGCCTACTTTCACTATGATTTTACTTTACAACTTGAATATCTAACTTGGATTAAACTTACTGGTATCGAAACTTATCAGAAAATGTGAAGCTGATTCTACTTGACGTCTTACATACATTTTTGCGTCTCTTATTGACTTCTGGCATGAAATATTCTAAGTTGAATGCGGGAATTCCACAATATTGGCCCGTCATGAACTACTTATATTAAGTTTATATAAAAACAATGATAATTGGACCTGTCCCCTGGTATTACTTGGATAGCGCCTACATTGGCCGACCTATCTATACATGACTTATTAATGTGATATGAGAATTGAATGAGATATTTAGCTGAAAGCTTTACAAGATTGGCAAAGTGACTCTACTTAGTCTTATGAAATAATTATAACCAATAAGAGCAATGTTGCTAAAAATGATCGCGCTTGACATGTTGGTCGTCGCTATGGGCGTGCCTATTTGATATACTCGATTTACATGAATTTAGCTTTGCCAGTCTGGCTTATGTATTTGTACTGATCACATTAACTAATTCCTTATATGCTTTTATATACTTTAAATGACACAATTATACAATGTTAGGGGATTCTACCTGCCTACTTTAATACAGTTTTTAAGTGAAATTGGGGTACTATTTGAGGACATTATTTATTTACTTATACAATCTATGCGGTATTTATATATTACGTTTCTTCGCTTGTAGTCCTGACTGTCCTTGCTCGTTCTGTCGTTCACATACATGGTTAGGCAAGTATTACTTTATAATGTATTCTATACGAATCCTCCACTAATAAAGTGTTTAAAATTAAAAATCCGACTGTTTTTTGCCCGCGTAATATGTTTTGTTGTTAAGCTACGGTAGCTTAGCGGTTCAGGCATGCGGCTGTCAAACGGCGGTCGTGGGTTCGAATCCCGGCTCGTGCCAATGAGTTTTTCGGAACTTATGTACGGAATATCATTTGATATTTACCGTTAGCTTTTCGGTGAAGGAAAAACATCGTGAGGAAACCTGCATACATCCACAAAGAAATTCAAAGGTGTATGTGAAGTCCCCAACCCGCAGTGGGTCAGCGTGGGGACTACTGCCCGTTCTCTCTCATCCATGAGAGGAGGCCTGTGCCCAGCAGTGGGACTATTTATTAATATGTTTTTAGCAGTCTGTTTGTATTTACGTTTGTTTCACGGTAGCGTTTAAGATACTGAACTGATTTTGATAAATTTGGTGTCAATCGATTGGAAATTATTCTTCTGGTGGCTGTGTTCTGACAATATTATGGCTTGCGACTATGTAAATTCCACGAATAGTAATTTACTTTAAAACAAAGTTTTAACCGACTTAAATTCAGTACTCCGCCTTCCACATGAACATCTTCCTTCCACTTAACCACAAGAACATTGATTATTACAGAAGACAAAACAAATCGCCGTGTGCCGATAATATTTGAGGATTTATTATTGTAACTTCATTGTACTTGCTGTTTCAACTTAATCATATCAGAATCTGTGACATTTTGTAACAGTTTTAAGGTCACTGGGGAGTTGTAGGAGATATCTGCTCTTCATCATCAGTTCCACTTCACCACATTTGTGACTTCCGGGTGTAAATACGCGAGTTATAATAGAAAATACCGAAATTACTACACGCGTGCCTCCTTCCTCATAGATCCTATTATCCAACTGGATCTTTGAAACGAATGGGATCAATCTGGAAGCGTATACTTACAAGCAAAAAATATGCAATCGAATTGAGAACCTCCTTCTTTTTTTTTGAAGTCGGTTAGAACTAGTCTAATATACTAACATGTCAAAATCCATCAAGCCGACAGGAAAGAACTTGCATAAAAGTAAACAGGGAAAGTGTTGGGAAGTTATAAAAAGTATTTAATTAGGTTAGGGCAGTGTTAGGGTGTTTTTAAATAAATTATTATCAAGAAAAGTTATTGTCAAACTTTTAATACATATTATCTGTCAGTTCTTCATTGTCTGTTTTTATCATATCAACTCCAGTAAATAGGAAACAGGTCATTGGTAAAGGTAATAGCAGATATCGGGTGGGATCCAAGTTTACAACTCGAGAGTCGTATCTTCG
This sequence comes from Epinotia demarniana, assembly GCA_945867215.1. Taxonomy (NCBI): domain Eukaryota; kingdom Metazoa; phylum Arthropoda; class Insecta; order Lepidoptera; family Tortricidae; genus Epinotia; species Epinotia demarniana. Next base: position 7,485,513 of record OX244262.1, read on the forward strand.
AGCAATCGTGGGCTGCCATAGGTATAGGGTGGACTGCCAGGATTCTGTTACAAATACTGCGCTTTGTTAGGTGACTGTAGGGTGCCATACGCTGATATTTACTCGTAAATTAAAGAGTTTTTAAACTCAATTTGGCCTAAATGCCTAGCACCTTTATTTATTGAATAATATTCTTAGGCTGGAATAAGATTATATTTCTGTTGTATTTCAGATTTTTACATGTTATGAATTTCTGATAGCGACATACTTTGATCTAGGTACGTGAATGGGGTTATAACTACGGGTTTCTTTATTTACATTCATAATCTATTGTTGTATGTAATAGACATTTGTTATGGTTCATGAGGTGGTGAGTCTGTCGTCGACACTAGTTATGATGTTTTTATACGGATTATCGGCAACTATAGAGGCTTCTACTATTTTTGGAGAATCCTGAAAGTGTTCCAGTTATTAAAGTACGAAGTGGGTATTAATAAGGTTGCATTTCAATGGTATGTAGGTGTTCGGGCCCGAGTTATTCAGGCGGTGTGTGGGCCCGGTGAAGGACCCTTAAGATTAAAAAAAGTTGGGTGACAGTTGAGCTGTCAGTCGGACAGAATTAATTGGCACGTTTGTTGGGCTGTAACCTAACTTGAGGAATTGTAGAAAGTGGAATCTGTTTAGTCCAGTGTTCAGATAAACTTAGTATTTGTCCGCGCTAGGCGCGAGGGTGATATTGGTGTCGAAGTTGGCGTCTGCGAGGAGATATCGTGCAACGTGGTGTGCGGCAGGACCACGGAGCCCTCAGGGTCGGGAGACGTAACTGGTACACGACATTAACTTGACTGGACCACTTGACTGATTGACTGAACTGCCCGTATGGAAGCGAAAACGCCGGCCCTTTCGGTGAGTCTATCTTGGATAGTTTAATTAGTTCATAAGTGCTTAGAACTGACCCGCGTATCGCGAGGCCCCAAAACGACCTTGTGGGCGTTTTGAACAGTAGATCAGGGGTGCGTAACGATGGCTATAAATATTTATGATATAATATTACTCGCAATAACGCTCATCTGATATAATTCTCAATTTCTATAACAACACTTATTATATTTTCATAGGACATAATTATCATTTTATATAACGGTCATTTGATATAAAATTATTTGGTATAACATACATTAAGTATAATGCATATTTGCTATATTGAACATTGGATATAATGCTAATTTTTTCTAATGCACAATTAGCATAATATTTTTTGGTAGACTCTATAGAGCCTTATAAGAAAGGTCGGTGTAGGCACGACGACGAGCGAAGCGAGGAGGAGTGTTAGGTTGAGCTGCGACCCGCGTTATGACATATAACTTGTATGTAACATGAGCATTATACCATATAATGATTATACAAAACAAGTGTTATATTCGATGATCGTTAAACAAAATAAACATATATATTTTGATATTATAACAAACGTTTATTATATACAATGAGTGATTATATACCTTGAAATTATGTCAAATGTTGTTATAGCGAATGAAATTATATTATTTATTTTTATACCCATCATTACACACCCGTAGATCAGCTATCGAATTTCTACTATTTCATACAAAAAAAGCGCCACTCATCACTACACGTGTGCGTCAGGGTGCTTCGGATGTTTTTCGCTACAAATCGACATTAGACTGCTATGGAATACAGCGTTGCGCTGCGAACATATTATGGCGTTTGCATGGGTCAGCACCAAATATAGGACGCCTCTGTATTTGTTCTTTTGTTCGCTTACTAAGAAGCAGATCGTCTTTAAAGGTACGCACTTGCTTTGGCTACATTTGTGCCTGCACTTGGATGCGTTTTGCTTTCAGCACCATCTATGAAAATGAGAATAATAACGCATATGTTTGCAGTTTTGCTCCTCATCCATTTATCAAATAGATGAGGTAAGGAGAGGTGGCTAAAATTAATTAGTAATAACATTGAAAAACAAACCAACGTCTTAGAATGATAATTAACTACGGTGCCAACTATTAAATTAAGTATCTATCACACGCAGATTCGATATAATCAATACACGTATAACACAAAATTACATAGAAAACATGCTAGACTCAGAAGCAACTATTTGCGCTTGTGACACAAATATTTGCCCTTGCTTGGATTTGAACCCAGGATCAGCTTTGTAGGCAGGAATAGGATCTAGCCACGACGACTATTCGCGATTACATTAGTAATATGGATAATAACTTAATGTTTCGACATAATGCTGTACATGCATCAGTCTTACCAAACAGAATACCGGACACATTATGCAGATAACAATCTAAGAGGCCGCAGTAAGCTCGGCCGAATTTCACCTTTCCATACAAACGTAGTTACGCTCTCATTTTAAAAATACGTGTTGGATTGTGACGAAACTTTGCATATACAATGACATGAGGTATATTTATGTCTGTAATTAGTTTATATGGTTCCAATTTATAAAACAAAGTAAATACAGCAAAAACTAGTTTTGTATGAAAAACTTTAAATTCGCTGTACTTATCTTTTTTATTATGGTATCTGAAGCTACGTAAACTAATTTCAGACATAGATATACCTCATTTCATTGAACATGCAAAGTTTCGTTACAATCCAATACGTAGTTTTAAAAGGCTTATTATCGACAGAAAAATTAAAGAGCAGCAAACTATTTGCAACTAAAATAATAACTTGTCAGCGATTAAATATTTTGGCAATCATTTATATTAAATGAGCTTTAAACTAAGGATATTTTAAAATTCAAATAATGGCAGCTACTTTAAGGTAGCAAAAATAATAAACAAGATTACTGAAATCATAGGCGAGGTACTATAAATAATGACTTGGCGACTAACCGACTCGGAACACGGATAGGTTAGAAGACGAAAGCGGCAGCTTTGCTGCCGCTTTCGTCTTCGAGGTTGTATTTTTTATAAAAGAGCAGAAAACTTGTTTTTTTATGACCTTGATTTATTTTATATGCAATCCATTGAACAATTAGAGTAGGCCATTTTCAACTTTTTATCCGCTGTCATGTTTCCGCTCAATTCAGTTAATTCAGTCGCCAAAACAATAACTCGATGCTAGTTTATATTGAAACAAAGCCGAAAATTGATTACTTAGCTGCTACTTTTTACTTTATACTAGTCTCCGCAATTAGTCGCCAACTTATTATTTTTGCTACCTCCTTTAATTTTTTATAAATCCCTAAATCAGATTAATTTTTCGCCGCGTTAAATACATGCCGTTTTAAAATGAGAGCGTAACTACGTTTGTATGGAGAATCGAGCTTACTACGGACTCTTAAATTCTGTAGGAAGATGTCTCAATTAAACTAAGTAACTACTATGCTTACGAATAAAAACGATCACGAAATGAAATCAAAAGTTTATTGTTGACTCATCATAATAACCAAAGATGAGATAGGAAATTCTTCTCTATCTTTCAAAAATGGCATCCCGTACAATGGCATGTCATTGGGTCTGTGCAATGGTGTGTCTTGCAGTGAAACATGTCACATTGTTTCTTACACCACTGCTCTGTACAGCCACCATGGTTTACTAATACGGCATTTTGCGGGTCGGTTTCCTCCGACGCCGGCACAGCAGATGCAGCTGAAAATAATGTTGGTATTATTTATTATCTGGTCACACACACACACACACACACACACACACACACACACACACACACACACACACACACACACACACACAAAGTCGAATTACTCAAGAGGATGAACGATGAAAAATTAGCAAACACGAGGTCAGGCTTTTATGGTTTTTAGATTTTTTTGTACAACGAACTTTTATAAATCTTTTCAATCATAAAATAATTCCAACAAATCTGCCCCAGTGTTGACTTGCCATTATTACGAATTAACTAATCAAAATTAACTAATAATTATTTAGTACGTAATTTATTCAATTGTATTGGTACTTCCAAATTATTTTTAAATTTCAATATAAGACTATGTAACAAAGGTTTTAAATACAAATAATAGGTTTTAATTTTTTATTTAATGTTTCAAATTAAAGCTTGAAAACCACCCTTTTCATGTGCTGCCGGTTCAGATGTTTCAATGACGTATAGCGAACTGTTGCGAACTATTTTTAAGTAGGATTAAGATAAGTATGTGTGGGCTACTAAATTGAAAAAAAAATACCCTACAAAATCGCTCGTCAAGTATTCTGCTCGCTAACTTTCATCTGAACTCATTTCCGTTTTGGTCATATCTGGTTTCATGCACATGAAAAAGCGCGTTCATTATTATGTAATCGGTACCTACAAAAATTTAAAACCTCTTTCTTCTGTTTCGTTACTCGTGCAGTTAGACACGAATTGGCATTGGGTTGTGGTAAATTATTCATTATATTGATTATAAAAATATAAAAGCGCGCATTAAAAGTCGGCAGTTTAATACAACACAAGAGTTTTTCTTCGCATAATGTACATTCTACATATTACATGCAAAGCAATTTGAACCGTCTGTACAGTAGTTACATTTCAAATTTGAATGAATCATGCATCCACTGCGAGGCGGCAGCTACCGAACCGATGCGGTTGGTGGGGAATGTGGGGATTGTAATCAAATATGAATTGTATCTGCTGTATAGACGGTTCAAATTCCTTTCCATGTAATAAGAATGCGCGCCGACCCGAACCGTTCGATGGGAAACGAGTACATTATTTACTCGTAAACTTACCAGTTACAGCGCACAGCGCAGCGATGACGAAGAACGCAAGAAAAAGTACCTTCATGATGCAATAGTGGTAATGCTTATTACTTTGTCAGTAAAAGTGTAACGAATGACTTAATATAGGCCCTTATATACTAAAATGATTGTACATCGGATTTGAAAAATGTTGATTCCTACTGTTATTATCACCTATAGATAACCTTTAATGAGCCTTCAAATTGTTGCGCTTTATGTAGTAATTAATATTTGATTTACAGCAATACATTTAATTACGTTTAAGAATAGGTAGCAAAAGCAATCTGATAGAATTAGGATTGTTCATTTATTTTAACCCCCCATTTATATTTTATTTTTCGAAAATATAAAATAATTCAAGAAACTAATTTCAAGATTTTAGCAATGCATAACTTCCTTTATTTTTTATAATTTATTAAAAATATTAGACACGACTTCTCGAAAATTACATGTAGCGGCTGAATCTATGTATAGCACTCGCCCAATATAGAAAAAAAAGTTGTAAATATCAATAGATGGTTGATCTTGAATACGGTGGTTGACACTTGACCGCTAATCCTTGTTTGACTGACCGGCCCATGTCAAAGAAAATGTAGACTTTCTACTTTATTTCTTTTTTGATACAAGTTATATTAACTTCAATGGCAGTACCATAGTGTCTATAAGGTCAAACTAAGGTCAAACAAACATTTGTTAAAATATAGCTAACATGAATGTAATTTTGAACCACAATTAGAAATACTTGTTGTGAAGCTCTATCCGTCGAAACGGTTTTCGAATTAGACTTCATTGTACATTTGTAAGTGAAGCCAATGAAAGGGTAAAGCTTACTGCTAATATTATTCACATGGAAGAATATCATAATAAGTTAAGTTATAATGTCTCGTCAAAATTGAAATTGCGGAGAGTGGTTTTGATTATTCTTGTTAAATATAAAGAAGAATGATGTTGAAGAGTTTTATTTCATACAATTTTACTTCCGCTGTAAAATAATAATTGTTCAAGTATCATTATTATTTTATCGCGTTACATACATACGTTTATGTGTTGACACGCTGTTTTATAAAATTTGCCGCTATTTTCTAGGTTCATCTTTCCCTGGCCTACTCTTCTGCTTTCATCTGTCCACGTATCGTAAAAGCACCGTCTCCAATTATCTTTTTTAATTGAATTTTAGTGCCCAATATGAAATATTGCAAATTTGTAGTAACGAGATCATCATTTGTATAGGCGTTATCAGTGACTTGCATTTGTTTTTGGATAAACCCAAAAGTCTTAGCGACTAAACTATAGATAAAGAAGTGATTGAATTCCAAAGCAATATTAAGTTTTATGCCTTTGCGATAAAGTCGTAATTTCAACAAAAAAATTGAAGCTAACTACTTACGTCTTAAGTTTACTTTGTTTGTTTTGTTCCTCACCTGCCGGCGGCGAAACGGGTCTCCCAAGGGGGTGCGTCCCACGAGATATAACAACAGTATATATAATTTCATATTAATAACGTTCACAAGATATAATGAACGTTAGCTATAACAACAATACCAATACTTTTATAAGGAATAACGGTCAATAGCCGTAATAATCATATTACATAACGTTTTTTTCTATACCACTCAAATTGAATAATTTCATTTCGTATAACGATCATAACATATAATATATTTTCGTATAACATAAATAACGCGTAGTATATTTTCGTATGAGGATTACAATACAGAAAATTAGGTTAGGGGTGTAAGTTAAAGGGGGGCTCGGGGGGCGAAGCCCCCCGCAGTAAAAAACAACAAGTACTCTTACCAATGGTATTACTTGTAGGTTAGGTTAGGGTTGCCTTGTGTCCCTTAGAGCGGAAATAACCCCGCGAAGCGGGGTGGCGTCGACACGCTGGTGTTTAGGTAAGGTTAGGTTAAAATAATTGGCGTGTCTGATATGAAAGAAATATAATTTCAGTCTTAAAAACGTTTAATGTTTTTTTATCCAAATTCATTCATTCCTTCATACGGCATTGCTATTAAAATAACTGAAGACGATTATAATATACGAGCAATATACTTTTTGATGTTAGATAAATTGAAAAATATATGTTATAAATCTTAGGTGTTATGAATATTATACGCTTTAATCGATATATCAATTGATATTATGTCTAAAGTACGTTATACTTTACGAAATGATATATTTTGTCATTATACCTTTCGTTCGTTATGTGCAATGAACGTTATACTAAACAAACTTATACACAGTGAGCGTATATATTATGACCGTTATATGATTAGTTTTTATACCTCGTATTACTTACCCCTCCCAAGGTCGTCCATTTAAAATTAATACTCAGCCAGCAATTGCCTACTTCCCTTGCTTCGACAATAATGTAATTTTATCTGTTATCTTCGCCGACCCGAGCTGTGGTATTTTACCGCTGAACGGCTATATTAGGGAAGTGGAAGGGGCAGGTGGAAGGGGTCTTAAGGGACATAGGATATAAACGAGTTCCACGTGGACGGAGTCGTGGGCAGAAGCTAGTAAGTCTCATCCCATAAAAAACATTTCATGGAAAAAAGAGGCTGTCTCAAAACTCTTCTTAAACTTAAAAAGTTGTTAGACATTTCGTAGAGCCAAGTCTCAGGCATTCATTAATCTTTATTTAATCATCGTCATATCAGCCGAAAGACGTCCACTGCTGGACATAGGCCTCCCCCAAAGAGTGCCAAAGTGACCGGTCCTGGGCCACCGGCATCCAGCGGACTCCCGCAACCTTTACCAGGTCCTCAGTCCACCTTGTGGGGGGCTTTATTTACTTGCTAAATAAAATTTTACGTCACACCTGGCCATAATACGAGTTTTACTGCACGCTGCTCACAAACACCTGCGATCTGGGGCATTCACGAATTCACCGCCCTAGTTACGTTATGTACTATTGTGACTTGGTAATCGCACAATGCTACATAGTTTTAGGTATGCAAAATTTCATAAATGCAGTAAAGTCTCATCATTATTTCTAAATTGGGACCGGCCAATTTTAGACCACCAGCTTCGTTACTATTATGGTTCAAAACCAAAACTAGATTAATGTTACTATATTATTTTTCACATTCTAAGCTCAAATAAAAATCTGGGGGCACGGCGGTGCCCCCGCCAAGTCGAGCAAAAAAGCGGCACTGCCGTACCATCTTTTTTCGAAGCAGTTCAGGCCGTTTTTGACCCCCCAATAACTTCGTTGTGAATAAAACTGGAAGCCTGAATTTTCAGTAATCAAGCAGGCATTGTTTAAACATGGTATATTTCAAATTTCATTCAATTTAAAGCAGTAGTTTAGTTTAGTTAGTCAAAGTTTTTTAATTTTGTCACTCACATATTCACTCAACGATCAACAAAAACACTAATTTAGAACATAATTAGTGTTTAGTGTTAAAATCAAGATGAAAATAAAATATTTTGCAAATTTCGGTCCAGATGTCTAGATACGCATAAATAACTTTGTAATCCCATATAAATATATAGGATTACAAAGTTACATTTGCAGCGAATGTGAGAAAAAATTCAAAAGCAAGAATGAGACTGCATTCGTAATTTGTATGTATTGATGACACAATAACCTACAAAAAGAAGTAAGATCCCATAAAAAAAACATTCCATGTAAAAAAGAGGCCAAGTCTCGAAACTCTTCCACCGTAAAAAGTTGTGAGATATTTGGTAGTACCAAGTCTCAGGCATTCTTATTATTCTTTATTTGCTAGCTTTATATAATTTTGCGACTTGGCAATCACACTATACTTCATAGTTTAAGGTGTGCAAAAATCCATAAAAGTAGTAAAGTGGTGTGATTGCCAAGTGGCAGAATTCTATTTAGCTGGCAAATAAAGAATAATGGGAATGCCTGAGACTTGGTACTACGAAATATCTCACAGCTTTTTAAGGTGGAAGAGTTTCGAGACTTGGCCTCTTTTTTACATGGAATGTTTTTTTATGGGATAAAACTTACTAGCTTCTGCCCGCGACTTCGTCCGCGTAGAACTCGTTTATATTCTATGTCCCTCCCCCAGACTCATCTCTATACCAAATTTTATCTTAATCAACTCAGCTGTTAAAGCGTGAAGGGGTAACAGAAAGACACAGGCAGACAGACCCACTTTCATATTTATAACATTAGCATGGATTCGTACTTACTTTTTTAAATATGAATTTGAGGAGGCGAACTTTACGTACTTTGTTATAATTTGTTACATTTATTCCTATGCTATTTTGATTCACAAATAATATGTTATAATTGCAATGCTACGAACACTCATTTAGTACTTGTATGTTTATTCTTAGAACAACGGGATAGTTCCTAGCTTCACACCACAACTCAAGAACGGGTAGTACTACCCGCGTGTAAACAGGACGCGGGTACCCGTGTACACGTGTACACGTGTACACGGGTACCCGTGCGCTAATTACACGGATCCGTTCGGACCGGTCGCTTAGACCCGCGGGCGGGTTACACGAACACGGGTACCCGACACGTGTACACGAAACCCGGACACGACCTAATACATACACACGCTCGAAAAACATAACCCTCCTCATATTCGGTAGTCTGGTAAAAAGTGGTTTAAATGGGTAAAATATGATTTCAATAGGACCCAAATGCATTCCGAGAGCTAAAAAAAAAATAAGTACGTACCTACATAAATAATGTAGCCAAATATTTTTTTTATGTTTTTGTTTATGTTTAACGATTAATATTGGTATTACATGGACACAATACTCCTTGCATATTTTATTTTATGTCTGAGGCTCATCGAAGACCTTGTAACTAAAATTCACATAAATTACTTAGTAACAATAAATTATTGTTTTACGGTAGTAAAGTGCATGTTTTACACGCTTTATAATTTACCTTGCCCTGTTAGTATCCATTCTAATATCATAAATGCGAAAGTGTGTCTTTCTGTCTGTCTGTTACCTCTTCACGCTTAAACCGCTGAATCGATTTCGGTGAAATTTGGTATAAAGATAGTTTGAGTAGATAGCGGTTACCTGACACCAAGACATTGCGTGACACATAATAAGTAATTGTGTGTTTTTGTAGTTTTAAAATAAGGTTGTATATATTGACATGTATGTATATATCACCTAGTGACAAAACGAAATACCCTCAAAGGAAATACGCTATGCCACTTCCAGTCTACGTAACTCAATGATTTAGTTAACTTGCAACTCGGCGCACGGATTTTCTACCTGTGTTGACAATAGGTATACAGGGTGACATTTTAATCAGTGTCCAAATATTTTGTAGGCATTTGGTATCACTAATAGACTCCATTTTTGAAAAAAAACTGGGAGGTATTTTTAAAATTATAATTTGTCTATCCCAAAAGAATAATCCGTTTTGCGTGGTTACTGGGCATTCAGTACCGCGCGGAGCGGGGCGGAGTCGAGGGAGGGGAGGCGTGCCGTGCGCAAACCTTACTACCCGCTGAGGTGCCCGCGCGGTAAGGTTTTTTGGGATAACTTTAAGCCGCAATTACTATTTTTTTTGTACTGAATGATATGAAACAAAAAAAAAACGTATGTTATAATTTTGCTGAAGAATCTCATACTTAAATTTGGACACTGATTAAAATGTCACCCTGTATAGGCACATATTTAATTTTCAACACAGCTAGACCGGCAGAATGCATTAGGAACACTCCTAATGCATTCAGGGAGAATAACCCTGTTTTTATACTTTCTAAAATATGTATATATGTTTAATTTACAGTATTCATAATAAGTGCTTTTTATGTATTGTATGTATGTATGTACGTATGGTTGTATATACGTCTGCGTATTTATTCATTTATTAGGTATGTATTTTAAAGTATCCTGTTTAGTAATATTTGAAAGATTGATGTGTTAGTATGCTCTTCTTGATGAATTCCTGCACTCCCTGTTAAAAAATCTAGTTTGAATGTTTCCTGCTATACAAAGGTTGTCTGGAAGAGATCGCTTTAAAGCGCTAAGACCGCCTGTTGTTATCATTATTTATGAAGCAATTTTTTTGTGAGATGTTTCTCTCTTGTCGTGGTGCAATAAAGAGTTTTTTTTTTTAAGTGAATTGTAAAATTCTAAATTAGAATAAATATTATATTCGCATATATAACGTATCGCAGGGACGTCGTTACCAAGAATCGACACAACACATTTCCCTAAACCACCTCAATACACTCCCTGAACTGAAGAGTGTAGAGGTAGGTATGTCAAAGCACTTCAATACCTTCAGTAGGACCCGTAGAGCTACTTTGAGAATCTCTTTAATATGTCAAGTCCCTATTCAAATGACTAAGAAAAAGCGATCTGAAGGATTGACAAGTAGATTATTGTTAGTAGTGATTATCTAATGACTTCGCGTGTGTTGCGTGGATGAAACTAGCCATACAGGGTAATACAATGTATTTTTTGGTTATGTGTAATATTAGGTTTAGGTTATGTTTACCTATGAAATTGGCGTTTTGTATGGAGAATTTTGTGAAAACAGTGATGTTAATGCATCAAATTTTGCGGATTACTCAACAATGTCAATTTCAAACAAACAAAATTTTGGTAAGAATATAGAAAACTTAGCTACGTTACACATACTCGTATCTTAATTACTTAAAAATTGTTCGCATCATTAAACTATACGTAAGTGAAACACTTGAACGCTGAAATCCACCCTTTTCATGTGATGCCACATGAAAAGGGTGGATTTCAGCTTTAATTTGAAGCACTAAATAAAAAATTCAAACCTATTATTTGTATTTGAAACCTTAGTTATATACTCTTATATTGAAATTAAAAAATAATTTTGAAGTTGCAATAGAAATGAATAAATTACGTAGTTTACAAAATAATATCTGTGAAAAAAAACGCCAATTTCATAGGTAAGGACCTATAATATTTGTTCTGTGTATACATAATACGAGTATGGTTGTGATTATTCAACGTGTCCCGACTTTTTAGTTATAAAACTGTTATTGGAATTGGAATATTCTACCTAGGACGGTAAAGTAGCTTTTTGAATGAACTACTTTGATGCAATTCGGCCAACTCGAATATACAACGTGCTTTTTTCACCGTCTTAGAGCCGAAGACCACTTAAAGTAAAAAAAAATTGTTAAGTTTTTAGTAATAATATACATACATATATACATTCACGCCTTTATTCCGAAAAGGGGTAGACAGAGCACATGAAACGTATGTTCCAGCGCCACTTTTAGCATAAATGTGGGTATATAATATTGACAAAATTTGATATTACAGTGATAAGTTGCTAGCCCGTCGCCCGCAACACACTTCAACCCTGGACCCTTAGTCGACTTTTACGACACCCACGGGAAGAAAGGGGGTGGTGAAATTCTAACCCGACACCACACGGGTGTCGTGTAACGACGGATGACGGGTGTTTAGTAATAAAAGGTAATATAATAATAATATACAAAAACAACAATATAAGTAAATGCATCAAAAAAAATTTTTTTATGTTCTTTGTATAATGTCTACTAATAACTGGGCTTCGGGTCTAAGACGGTAGAAAAAACACCGTGTATAAATATAAGTACGGACTCTCAAGTAGGTATATAATATACGTAGGTACTCTCGAGTAGGCATAGGTATATAATAAGTAAGTAAGTACTATGTTACCCGTGTGGTGTCGGGTAAAAATAGCACCACCCCTTTCTTCCCGTGGGTGTCGTAAGAGTCGACCAAGGGAACAGGGTTGAAGTGTTGAGAGCGATGGGCTAGCAACCTATTACTACGATATCACCTTTTGTCCATCTTTCGTACCCACATTTATGCTAACAGTGGCACTGGACACAAGTTTCATGTGCTCTGCCTACCCCTTTTAGGGATAAAGGCGTGTATGTATGTATGTAAGTACTATGTTTACATTTTAGGCGCTGCAGCTTTTCCATGTAGGTACAGACTTTGTACCGTCTTTAGTTTTATTGTAATGTATAGATTTGTTTACTTTTATGAGCTCAGGCCGCATGCAGTGCATTATTTATAAATTCATGGAACTGAGAAGGTGTTCATAATGAATATTCCGGCATCTCCAACAGTTATATATATAATACATAACTTGGCAGGCCTATAAAAATTTCATCTAATGCAAAGGATTTTGTCCTCGCAAAATGTGTCGAAAAACGTCGTATGACACGCGTGAACTTTTATAATTACATCCTCGGCTTTCTTATCACGCTCACAGCCGTTCGCAGTTCGCGTGAACAATTTCGCCTATGATGTAATTATCAACATACCTCACTTGTATCACAATGTACTATTAGATATATTCTGTTAACTGTTTTTGTTGTTGTTGTTTCATAATAAATCTTATTCATCCATTCATTCATTCATATCCATATCTTGTGAAGTATCCGACAGCCACTGCACCTATATTTTTGATGTGCAATTCTTTTTCTTTTCACACTTGAAGGTAATCATATGTACGGCTGTAAATCAAATATTAATTACTGCATAAACCACAACAATTTGAAGGCTCATAAAATTTTATCTACAGGTGATAATAACAGTAGGAATTTACATTTTTCAAATCCGATGTACAATCATTTTAGTATATAAGGCCCTATATTAAGTCATTTGTTACACTTTTACTGACAAAGTAATAAGCATTACCACTATTGCATCATGAAGGTACTTTTTCTTGCGTTCTTCGTCATCGCTGCGCTGTGCGCTGTAACTGGTAAGTTTACGAGTACAACTTTTGCGTAGAAAAACTTGTGTTATATGAAGTCATATTGTATTAAGGCGCCGTAGGTTCATGGTCTTCTCTCCCTCTCACTGAGCATAAGCGTGAGCGAGATGGAAGTGCGTGCTCGGAAGCGCGGAAATCATGTTTTTTAATTTTAATTTTTTGGCCGTTTAAATAAATAAAAAGTAAACACTGATTTCCCTTTAGAAGCCATTTTAGTATTTTTAGCTTTTGTTCTTAATTTGTAACAAATATTTTAAGTGTATTTTAGACCCTTTTAGACCTATGTTCGTGATTTTTTTCGATCGAGCGAAAAATGCTTAATCATGTTTCTAAACACTGATTTCCCTGCAGAAAAGCCTCAAGATTACAATTGGTATTTTTTTAAACCATATTATTATAAACAGACGCATTATATTGTTTCAAAAACACTGTTCGCTTAACTTCGCTGAACCTACGGCGCCTTAAACTCTGAAATGGCCGACTTTTTTTATTTTCTCTAGCTAGTCTAACTATAGCAAGTTCTTGTGCCAAATTGCCGGGCCTTTAAACGTATGAGCACTTGGCTATTTGTGGTGATTGGCACAAGGTAAATCAGTATACACTAATGGAATTTCATACACTTTCCTGACCGCTAAAACTTACTGTACGTAATGAATTTTAACATTTTCAATTTGCGTTCGTCAATAACGAGGAACTTACTGAAATTCAACCGTTTTTAATTTTTTCATTTTTCTGGGCAAGTTGAACTTTGGAAAAACAACTGGCGAGAGCCTGACCTCGTGTTTGCTTATTTTTGATCGTTCATCTTCTTGAGCAATTCGACTTTGTGTGTACTAGAAAATTAATAATACCTACATTATTTTCAGCAGCATCTGTTGTGCCGGCTTCGGAGGAAACTGACCAGCAAAATACCGTATCAGTAAGCTACGGTGGCTGTACAGAGGCGTGGTGTAAGAAACAATGTGACATGTTTCACTGCAAGACACACCATTGCACAGACCCAATGACGTGCCATTGTACGGGATGCCATTTTTGAAAGATAGAGAAGAATTTCCTATCTCATCTTTGGTTATTATGATGAGTCAACAATAAACTTTTGATTTCATTTCGTGATCGTTTTTATTCGTAACCAAAGTAGTTACTTAGTTTAATTGAGACATCTTCCTACAGAATTTAAGAGTCCGCAGTAAGCTCGATTCTCCATACAAACGTAGTTACGCTCTCATTTTAAAACTACGTGTTGGATTGTAACGAAACTTTGCATGTTCAATGAAATGAGGTATATCTTTGTCTGAAATTAGTTTACGTAGCTTCAGATACCATAATAAAAAAGATAAGTACAGCGAATTTAAAGTTTTTCATACGAAACTAGTTTTTGCTGTATTTACTTTGTTTTATAAATTGGAACCATATAAACTAATTACAGACATAAATATACTTCATGTCATTGTATATGCAAAGTTTCGTCACAATCCAACACGTAGTTTTCCAAGCCGAGCTTACTGCGGCCTCTTAAATTGTTATCTGCATAATGTGTCCGGTATTCTGTTTGGTAAGACTGATGCATGTACAGCATTATGTCGAAACATTAAGTTATTATCCATATTACTAATGTAATCGCGAATAGTCGTCGTGGCTAGATCCTATTCCTGCCTCCTAAAAATGGTTTGAAAGATAGAGTAGCAGAATTTCCTGTCTCATCTCTAGTTATTTTGATGAGTCAACAATAAACTTTTGGTTTCATTTCGTGAGCCTTTTTATTTGTAACCATAGCAATTACTTAGGCACGTAGTTAAGTTGAGACATCTTTCACGAGAGGAAATGAATTTTTTGAAAAGAAAATAAAAATACGCTAGAGACAGAAAAAGTTATACTTAAGTTAAGCTTTGCTCCCTCTTTCGAGGTCTATTTTTTTATAAAGGAGCGAAAAAACTAACAAATTAACAAAGATGAATCCGAGTGCATGTTTAGTATGGCGTTTATATTATATTCTATTAAATAATATTATTGCAAACAAAAATCTGGAAAGCAATACGTATGGCATTCGTATCATTATGACATCCAATATTCGGGCAAATAAGAGTAGGTATGTCAATTAACTATTATGGTAAACGAAACATTCGGGCATTCCTGTCTCTAAGCACTTGTCTGAACCGTTATTTAGACTTAAGAATAGTGAGATGCTTGATGTAAAGATATATTCATAAATAAATAAATAAATGAAATTCGGGCAAGCGAAGTTCGGGCAAATGATTATTATAGTATATGAATGTCGGCCAAACAATAGACAACCATTCTTTTTAAATGATGCAAAGGATGAATATTCAGAAAGTCCACAGATGAAAAAATATGACGATGAAATGAAAATTCGAAACAATGCATTCGGTGAAACGTTTCTCGATAAAATAATGAACTACTATTAAACGTACCAGTATTATTTAGTTTTATGAATGTCACAAAAGCGGCTAGCTTACCGTCTGCGGATCGCGTCAGGGTTTAACCCGTCTAGAGAGCTTGAAATTGGGACCAGAATGCGTTATGCGCGACATTAAAATATCAGCGAATTTAATTAATGTTTACGAAGCGACGCGTCAGTGGTAGAAGTCAGAAATATATTTTCCCGTGGGTCTGTTTCGGTTCTTAATAAAACGCGGGTACAGCCTCATAAAGTACGATTCCCACTGAACGTGCCGGGCCGGGTCACCTGGCGCCGATTTGCAACAGGTGAAATGAAATGAAATAAATAAAATAAATAAATATTTGCGGACAATCTTACACAAATCGCCCTAGCCCCAAACTAAGCAAAGCTTGTACTATGGGTGCTAGACGACGATAAACATACTTATGTAGATAAACACATACTTAAATAGATAGAAAACATCCATGACTCAGGAACAAATATTCGTGCTCATCACACAAATAAATGCCCTTACCGGGATTCGAACCCAGGACCTCCAGCTTCATAGGCAGGGTCACTACCAACTAGGCTAAAGCGGTCGTCGAAATGAAAATTATTTATACGTAACAAACAAATACGTACATACAATACTATTTAATTACTTAAAACTATTTATTTGTTACGAAATGCGGTACCATTTCTGGCTCACAAGCCAGCGCTGGTCTTCCGGCGAGACCATCGGGTGCGCGAGCATCGGGGGTGCGCGAGCACCCGGCGGCAGCCGTCCGTGTTTTAATAGAGTGCAGTAGGCAAAAGCCGGACGGAGCCGGTCACATGTGACGATAGCTGACCACAGCCGACCACAGCCGTCCACGTCCGCGAGGAGCCGACCGGCCGCAAGTACATTCAAATATGAATTCTAACGTCTATATTTAAAAGCTTCAAATTCCTTTGGCAACTTGTAAAATGCGCAAAGGCGCGCTCCGGACCGGCCCGGTCGGTGGGAATCATACATAAGAGGTAGTAGGTAGATAAACAAGTCATGTGTGGGGTCGCATTTATGATAGTTTACATATAGAGCAGAACCAGACTCTTTAGGGAGGCCTATGTCCAGCAGTGGACGTCTTTCGGCTGATATGATGATAATGATAACATAGCACATTTTGTTGCGTTCGCGCTGCAGCCTGGTTGTATTAACGGAGTTGGTATAGACAATATTAATCAAAATGTTATAAAATATACGACTTCCGATCAAAGCCACTTAAAAATATATTGCCAGTAATATATTTTATTGTTTGATTGTACAAACAATTTTCCTTTCTGCTAAGCGACCATTACCTAG
Source organism: Epinotia demarniana (assembly GCA_945867215.1). NCBI lineage: Eukaryota > Metazoa > Arthropoda > Insecta > Lepidoptera > Tortricidae > Epinotia > Epinotia demarniana. Next base: position 7,502,684 of record OX244262.1, read on the forward strand.
TTTATCCTTCAGTCCACAAGCATATCACTCGCTACGGTAAATCGCTGATTATTATGTTAATTTATATACGTGAACGCAAAACAAGTCTATGCTTATATCATAAAGAGGAAAATGCTCTGATATCGTGGATTTGTAAGTTTGTATGTAGGACCAAGAAAAAAAGAAAAGAAAATATTCTTCTTTGTTTGAGATTCATAAACAACAGAACCTCCTTCCAAATAAAAAAAAATATGACGCGGGTTTTACTGACTTCTAGGCGGGCGGAGCTATCAATCATATAATTTAAAAAAAAGAAATTTATGCGAGCTTGTAATAATAGCCTGTATATACGTAATCTCCGTAAATACCCGTCCGCAAATAACTACGCTGGCTTCGCCCGCTCGCTCGATAAACAGAAAAAGTCTGCGTGATTGTACTATAAAATGACAGTAGGTATGTCTTGGGTAATCTCCGGAACTGCTTATCCGATTTCACAAAATCCCTTTACATAATATGTGTTTCTATCTTATAGCGGTTTAGCTGCCAGTCGTTCAGCAACGGTCCAATTTAATTATTCTGGATAGGTAAGTACCTATATGCTATATTTCATCCCACGGGCGAAACCGCGCGGGGAGTGAATAATAAAGTTAGTAGAGCTAGGTATATAAACGGTCTAAGTCACATACAGTCATTATTGTTCCACGGAATATCTGAAGGTTAACACATCTGATATTTCTTTAAGCCATCCGAAATGAAGGATTATTTGATTGTGTTTTTTATTATTGCAACGTTTTTGGTGATGACTGGTAAGTGAACATTTGAATAAAGAAGGTAACTTCTAAATTCGAATCCAATGTTAACTTCAACTTGCAATTTCTTCATTTAGGGAATACTTTTTGGGATAAGAAGTATACTAAATCCAAGTAACTATATACTGACGACCACCGTAGCCTAGTGGGTAGTGACCCTGCCTACGAAGCCGGAGGTCCCGGGTTCGAATCCCGGTAATGGCATTTATTTGTGTGATGAGCATGAATATTTGTTCCTGAGTCATGGATGTGTTCTATGTATTTAAGTATTTAATTATCTATATAAGTATGTTTATCGTCGTCTAGTACCCATAGCTTTGTTTAGTTTGGGATTAGGTCGAATTGTGTAAGATTGTCCCCAAATATTTATTTATTAATTTATTTATTTTATATTTATCGAATTTCTAATCTAACTGCACCCGTTTGAGTCAAATCTTGCAAGTCAATTGACACTGTTATACGTAGACGGGTATAGTTTGAAGACCAGGCCCCGTATCATGGTCGGCCTTATCACGCGATAAGTGACAAGATAGAGCGTCCGTCACTGGTTGACACCGTTCGATCGCTCGAAGAACGAGTATCTGTTCTGTGTTTATTATCTATCTTTTAATTTCCGACACAGTTTATATTGTTTTGGAATAATTTGATTTGATTTGATTGATCGCGTGATAAGGACGACCACGATGCGGGGCCTGTACTTCATATTTTTTAATCTTTGAAACGTTCTTGTTTTCAGTAGTAAGTGGCTGCAGTAATTCTGACTGCGCCAGTTTCTGCCAGAGCTCTGATCTCCCTGGTGGCCAGTGTATCACAGGCAGCTGCGTCTGCACAGGAGATCCGTACCCATTCTAATCGCAAGAGAACAATTTTAAACAACACAATTATAGAAAAATCAACGGAGTTTCTGTCATTTTAAAATACAATGAAACGGGTTAATCACGTCTTTAAAGTCGACTATCGTTCGTGCTCACCGCGCTTGCTTCGCGAACGCTCATGACTTGTACCGAGTGTCAGTTCGGAGCAAGTCGAATGATATTCGACGTGAATGGCCCGTTTTAACAATAAATTTAATCACGATTATAATATGTAGCATAGTATGTAGAAAAAATCGGTGTTACAATAAATTAGAAATGGTTACGTGATGTAGGACCTACTTTTGTGTTTAACTGTTATTGCCGATGTCACTTCGCGGTCATTATCAAACGACAGAGCGAAAAAACGAACGAAGTTCTATGCTTCAGCTCGCGACGAAAATCTTTTGTCTGTCCGCGGTCAGCTGTTCTCCTCTACAGGCCGCATTTCTCAACTGATTCTCGTCAAAATGTCGAGTCACTAATTCGAAATTCAAAATGAGAATGGATAAAAAAGGTCCGCGTGTTCTAAAGCTTACAGAGAGCCACTAATATTATCGATATGTTCTTTAAATATAAGTCCAGATAGCCATGGATCACCTAAATCCCGTAACTCCGATAGATTCTGAAGAGATGGGCTCTTTAATGAGTACAATATGGGAATTAACTTTCGCTGGCATTAAAAAGTACCTGCAAAAGAAGGCTTCAAATCTAGTTTATTCACTTGGCATCTTGATTGGAATTTATTTTAACAAAACCTTTCATGTCGTCAGCACAGCAAATCTATGTAGAGTGGTGAAAGCATTTAGCAATATTGTTGAAGATAAATTTCCGTAATTAAGTTCGCAGAAAGGATCCTTGTGAGACATCGTTCGGGACGGTCACCTACATAGACATACTTATAATTGTTTACTACAACAGCCTGAGACCTTATCGTCGGCTGAAAACCATCTCAGTAAATACCCATGTCATACAATTTAGATATCAGTAAACCGTATTTAATTCTATCGAAAACTTTGCTGTAATCAGTGTAGATTAAGAACATCAATCGTGTAATCGTTTAGTAGAACAAGGTTGTATACTGTGGACCTGGACTGGACTACATGGCGCTGTAGGAAACCGTGTTGATTGGCACTGAAGGAATCTTAAAAAGTTTCGCAAATCTGATGAGATACAGTTGTCTAAAGTATCACAACGTATCTCCTTACCTTGTTTTTGTATAACATCGTTGATAACCGTTCATCGCTGGTCCTTTAACCTAAACTGAAGGAGGCAATGCTACATAGGAGCGGTAAAATAAAACAATCGGACATGTTAACAAAGTATATTAATTTCATATTTTAAAATACTAAACGTTCACATAAGAAATGGTTGATTGCGTTTAATTTTGTACGTACGTTAGGTAGATCTTAATGTTATATTTGTATGGACAATAATTGACAGTTGAGTTTTCGTAACGCTTTTATGAAAAGTCACGCAATTACCCCTGGAGCAATAAAGACGATAACATTTCTACAGGCGATGTCGCATATATGCTCAACTTTGACAGAAAAAAATGTTTCTCACTTTTTCTGCACTATTTGTATGCCAAAGAGGTGACTTTTTAGGTGACTGATTCGGCGGTGCGGTGGCGGTTGTACATTTAAGTGGGTGCTTTCTGCCTGGCGAGGGATCGGTACGAATGCAGTATTAGCGCACTGGCCCGTTGCTATTACTTCTACGCAAATGCAAACGTCAGTATACCTAACTGTAAACGTCAGTATACCTAAATGTAAACGTCAGTACAGCTTACTGTGTATACTCGTATACGTGACGATATCTGTGCAACATCAGCAATGTTATTCTGTAGTTCGTTTTAGCCTCACCCCACCCGTCACCCGTAGTCCAAAATATATCTTGACGCCGCAATTCGTAGTAAATAAGCGTAATCCTCTGAGCTCTATCAAATATATACTGGTTCGTTAGGAGTGACGGGTGAAGGTGAATTGAGTGCATTCAGAATAACGGCCCTGTTCGCTCACGTCAAAGTACAAAATACCGATCCCGCCCCGCCAGGTCAATAAGCCGCCTGAAGCGACCACATTTTGTTGATCATTTATACCTATCCACATTTATGCTAAAAACTAGCTTTTGCCCGCGGCTTCGCCCGCGTAGAAAAAGTAATTTTCCAATAATTGTTGAATTGCTACGCCGCCTACTAACCTACTACTACTAACTTCCCCTACGAATAACCCTTCGTCATAACCCACTATGGTAAATTAATTTTTATTTACTATTATTTTTATGCCCGTGAGGTGGCGGGTTAGAATTTCACCACCCTCTTTCTTCCTGTGTGTGTCGTAAAAGTCGATTAAGAGAGCAGGGTTGAAGTGTGTTGTGGGTGATGGGCTAACAACCTAAGCAATATCACTTTTTGTAGATCTTTTATACACACATTTATGCTAAAAGTGGCGCTGGAACATAAAGTTCATGTGCTCTGCCTGCCCCTTTTGGGAATAAAAGCGTGAATGTATGTATGTATGTACGTATTTCTGTTATTAAATTTACAGTCATGATTAATGAGAATCTGTCTTCTGGAATAAAAGCTACTTTATGTTCATGATAATGTTGAAATACCAAAATATCTCCACGAATGTCAAGTCAAATTTGTGGCCTGGACATTGCTATAGGCTAGTTTCCTAAGATTTTTTTTCCATGCTTTTCGAACCAGTATTTAACATAAATACCCAAAAATTTGTTTTAATTTAACGGCGGCCAAAATGCTTAACTTATAAAAAGTAAGCAGATCTTCGTGCAGCACCTTGAATGTACTTATTACGGATGCAGGCACTTTCCCAATGTCTCCTACCCTCCCGTCCCGCTGCGCCGCCCGCACTCGCCTAGGTACCGATTGCTGACGATCGAGATGGCACCAAATACAAACTTTAAAACCTATAACCCTATATAACGCGGGTCTCGTTCCATACCTCAAAAGCAAAAATAGAACCCTTATTTATAGGATCACGTGTGGCTGTCTGTCAGTCCGTCTGTTACAACCGATTTGCTACGAAAAAAACTGGACCGATTGAATTGCTATTTGGCACAAACATTTTCATGAATTTTCATGTCCACAACATGACATTTCAAAATCTATGTGATTTTCGTTATTAACGTCCCAAAAAACCGTAATAACAACGCCCATATTGATATTTAGACGCCACGTTGGAATGTAAAATCGTTGTTGTTTTCCTAATCAGCGACCCGATAAACCATAGAAACAATAGATGCCGATGTTGATTTTCAGATTTTGTCACCACATGTCTCCTTTTAGGGGTTGAATTCTCAAAAAACCGGAAACACTTGTTTACTCATTTATCGTTAGGAATTATCCTGTGAATTCTCGAATAAAATTGTCTAACTAATCTTTTTTCTCCATACAAACTTTGGACCTCCTTTTTAACCCCTTTAGGTGTAATCATTTCCAAAACGCTGAAAGCACTTTATTTGTAAATGAATAAGTAATCTGTCCACAAAGTTTTAAGTACGTAGTAGCTAAAAGTAAGTTTCCCTTATACAAAATTTGGACCATCATTTAGGGGTGGAATTTTATAAAAAGCTGAAATTACTTTTAAGTTATCTTCCTACAAAGTCTCAAGTCTCTAGTTCAATAAATAATGTTTCCCCCCCACAAACATTGCATACCTATTTAACCCCCTTAGAGGAAGAATTTTATAAAACGCTGAAAGTACTTTTTTGTATCTTAATAATAATATTCCTACAAAGTTTCAAGTCTCTAGTACAAAAAAATATGTTTCTCCCATACAAACTTTGCACCCCTACTTAACCCCCTTAGGGATAGAATTTCCAAAAATCCCGTCTTATCCCTTGCCTACGTCATAAAATGAAGTTCTGGTGTAAATTTCAAGTTTCTAGTCCCAGTAGCTTTGAATACGAACTTTGCACCCCTATTTTACCCCCTTAGGGGTGGAATTTTATATAACGCTGAAAATACTTTTTTTTGTATCCTAATAAGTAAAATTCCTACCAAGTTTCAAGTCTCTAGTTCAATAAATAATGTTTCCCTTATACAAACATTGCACCCCTAATAAACCCTCTTAGGGGTAGAATTTTCTAAAACGCTGAAAGAACTTTTTTTGTATCTTTATAAGTAATATCCCTACAAAGTTTCAAGTCTCTAGTACAAAAAATCATATTTCTCCCTTACAAACTTTGCACCCCTTTTTAACCCCCTTTGGGATAGGATTTCCAAAAGTCCCGTCTTATCCCTTGCCTACGTCATAAAAGGACGTTCTGGTGTAAATTTCAAGTTTCTAGTCCCAGTAGTTTTGAATACAAAATTTGCACCCCTATTTAATCCCTTTATGGGTGGAATTTTATAAAACGCTGAAGATGTTTTTTTTGTATCCTAATAAGTAATCTTCCTACAAAGTTTCAATTCTCTAGTTCAATAAATAATGTTTACCCCATACAAACATTGCACCCCTATTTGACCCCTTTTAGGGGTGGAATTTTCTAAAACGCTGAAAGAGCTTTTTTTGTATATTAATAAGTAATATCCCCACAAAGTTTCAAGTCTCTAGTACAAAAAATAATGTTTCACCCATACAAACTTTGCACCCCTATTTAACACCCTTAGGGACAGAATTTCCAAAAATCCCGTCTTATGCCTTGCCTACGTCATAAAAGGAAGGTCTGGTGTAAATTTCAAGTTATAGTCCCAGTAGTTTTGAATACAAACTTTGCACCCCTATTTAACCCCCTTAGGGGTGGAATTTTGTAAAACGCTGAAAGTGCTTTTTTGTATTTTAATAAGTAATCTTCCTACAAAGTTTTAAGTCTCTAGTTATAAAAATAATGCTTCCCCCATACAAACTTTGGACCCCCGTTTTACCCCCTTAGGGGGTGAGTTTTCAAAAATCCTTTCTTAGCAGATGCCTACATCATAGTGGCTATCAGCATGTCAAATTTCAGCCCGATCGGTCCAGTAGTTTGGGCTGTGCGTTGATAGATCAGTCAGTCAATCAGTCAATCAGTCAGTCACCTTTGCGTTTTATATATATAGATGTCGCTTGACCATAAGTTTCAGCCTACCCCTTTTGGAAATAAAGGCGTGCAGTATAGATGTATGTATGTAAAGCTGGGGTTAATCTAGAAGTTAGATAATTCTAGAATATTCTAGAACTTATCGCAGTCGCATTTGTCTCCGATACATGCCCCGCCCGGGAACTTAAGTCGCCTGCAGAGTTGGTCGCAAGCGCTGAAATCGCATTTGGTGGAGCGGATGACTCGGGGTGCTTGTGTCTCTGGACGGAACGGGAAATTCCCGTGTTCACCAGCTGAAAAACAAGATATGGTGATAAAAAAAAGATAGTTGGTAAGGTAAGGGTCGTAGTCCTTGACATTGCACTAGTGTTAGGCATGGCCACCTTATGTCAAAAAGACATGGCTTAAATTAGAATGGTGAAAAATTCTTGGGCGGGGAGTAGGATTCTACTAGGATGTTATTCTTAGCTAGTTGTTAAATGTAGACTGATTGAGGGCATGGCAGGCATGGCAGGTAGGTATATAGCTTAAAGCAATAAAGCTGGACTATACACGGTGTTTTTTTAACCGTCTTAGAGCCGAAGCCAAGTTAATGTATACATTACAAAGAAATTAAAAAAACATTTTTTTTTAGTTTTCATTTTTTTAAAGTTTTTTTTTAAATGCATATAATATTGTTTTTTTGTATTAATATTAATTTTAATCATCCAGCTGAGTGACCGCAGTGTTCGCTAGCCGCCATCTTATGTAGATAGGTACGAACTCTAACCAGGTGAATGAACTTCGCTCCGTGCGCCATAGAGAATTTTTCAAACTTTTATTACTAAAAACTTAACAAAAAAAATTTTTTTTTCACGAATGGATAGTACCTTTTGGATTCTTTCAGTGGGCTTCGGCTTTAAATAAAATAAAAATAAAAATTGCCTTTATTCTAACACATGCAACAATTTCATAGTGATTTTAATTTCCTATCGCAAAACAATAGCAAAATATCTTGTTAGTATTATTATACATTTTTTCTGATTTATTATTTCAATTATATGCTTCATTTTCTTAATTATACATATTTATATATATTTAATTGGTTATATACTTTTCAATTACATTACATTATAATTTTAATTTATTTTAATTCCATTCCTATTTATTCATTGCTTAATTATCTATCAACATGTGTAAGTCGCCTCGGCGGCGTAGGCCTCCCCCAGTTTACGCCATCTTTCTCTGTCTCTAGCTTGTCTTCTCCATTCTGGTCCACATTTTTCCTTAAATATATCCTCCCATCTTTTCTTTGGTCTACCTTTGTTTCTTTTTCCATTTCTAGGCACCCACTCTACGAGTTTTCTAGCCCATCTATCGCATGGCATTCTACAAATATGGCCAGCCCATTTCCATTTTAAGTTTCTTATTTTTTTCAGAATATCAGTCACTTTGGTTTTTTTTCTTATTGCACAGTTTTTAATTTTATCTGATATTTTTATGCTCAGCATGCTCCTTTCCATTCTGCGTTGATGTACGGCTAGTTTATTTTCATCTTTTTTACGTAGAGTCCATGTTTGGCATCCATACGTCAAACTGGGTAAGATCGTAATGTCATATAGTTTGCTTTTTATTCTTATGTCTATATCTTTATTTTTCATGATCTCCTTTAGGCTCCAATACTTTTTCCATGCAATCGCTATCCTTCTATTGATTTCTTTTTCAGTCTGGTCCGTGAACGAAATAGATTGGCCCAAATAAATATATTCCTTCGGGCTTCGGCTTTAAGACGGTTAAAAAACACGTTGTATAAAGTGTATAAAAACCTTCGATGTGACGCACCCATGTACGAGAACGTCGCCGTCGTTACAAAAAACTTAGATACTGCCTACTTTTTTAGTGATCTCTACAAATACTAAGGTTTAGTATTGGACGGGTTCTGTTGCATTAGGTATTACAGGCATCTACACACACCTTATCCAATAGTACAAGTACAGAAGGGACACTCCTTTGATCTTTACAAAAAGCGCTTTTTTCAGCCATAATGTTAAGATTTATGGCCCTTTGACGTCGTCAACGACGACGTCGACGTTCATCGCAGTGTTCCGCGCCTGCTACAATTACAAACATATCTATCGGAGTAATAATAAAAAAAAAACTGCAAAACACGTACATATCGCAATTGATAAAACAGTTTTGAAAACAAACAAAATGCGGTTAAAATTCGATTGTTTACATGTGACAGCACATTAACATTAATGGTGTTTCTGAGACAGGGCTTATACTAGATACTTTAGCTAAGATTTGATAAGTTTTATATGAATTAATACCTAAAAAGTGTAAATGGACAGACGACGAATGCCAAGAGCGCGAGCTGTGTCGCGGCGAGATAGATTAAGCATTGCAAATCAGAACTACCGGATTTGACGCAAAGTACTTTCAGGGGACAAGGCGAGGCAACGTTGTGGTGACGCACGCGCCGACAGACGCGTCGCTTATCATAAATGCGACCTCACACATGGGTTATCTGTTTACACTAAATTATTAGGTGTCGTTCTAGCTATCCACGCGGCTCTGACCGAGTATTACAAAGAACCGAGACAGAGATATAGGATAAAATATAGCTTTCTAGCTTCTGCCCGCGACTTCTTTCGCGTGCAATGGAACTCGGTTATATTGTAGCTCCATACAAATTTTAACCCCTCATTTCACCCCCTTAGGCGATGATTTTTGGGATATAAACTATGCTTTGTCCTTCCCCGGGACCCACACTATCCCTTTACCAAATTTAATTTAAATCGGCTCAGCGGTTTAAGCGTGAAGAGGTGACAGACAGACATACACACTTTCGCATTTATAACATTAAATATGGATGTTTTTCCCGAAGATCCATTCTATATAGAATAGACAATATAGACTAGTATATAGTAGTCAAACTATTTTTATTAGATCAGTGGCTTCGTTGATTAATTATTTCACAGATATTATTATACACAAGATTCCGCCTGCGACTTTGTCAGTGTGGACCAGGAATAAAATCTATTTTATATTTGAATCCAGGATATAATTAAACTATCTTTGTGGTAAATTTCATCCAAAGTTTCAAGGTCATAGCTCACTAGAGCCACCCGTCGCCCGCTCCTCACCGCCTCGCCTCGTAAATGTACTAACTACGGAGTTGATGTAGTGAGCACATGCCCGTACAAATCCATAAGAATACCTAACCGCTCGAGGCGAGGCGCGGAGGCGGTGAGGAGTGGACGACGGGTGGCTCTAGTGAGCTATGACCTTAAGAGTGATTGAGTAACAGGCATGCAAACTTCCGATTTCGTAATATTGGGATCCTGTTGTTTTACCAAACTTATTTTGGTCAAATTTCATTTATCAAACAAATTTTAGCAACTATATTGTTTGCCAATGCAAACTTTGGCACAATTTTAATACGAATATTTTCATTACGTCAAATTTTCATTCAGCAAAATATTATTACGAAAAATTACATTATGGCATGTGGTCTTTTAGCAAATGCTTTAATAAGGCAAAAAAACATTAGACAATAAACATTTCGTCAAGTTAATGTTATGGCAAACTATAAATAGACAAAAATCACAATTGTTTGGGTTATGACATTTTACCAAAATACTATTAAAAAAACGTCACGATCCCTTAAATAAAATAATGCACGGTTAAGTAGGTAGGTAGGCAAAGGCGTTAAATTAGGTTAGGGCAGCCAAAAAAGGGGGGCTCGGGGGGAAAAGCCTCCTAGCAGTAAAAAACCAAACAATCGTAACTATTGTAGTATTTGGTAGGTTAGGTTATGGTTAGCTTGTGGCCCTTAGAGCGGAAATAGGCACCCCGCGAAGCGGGGTGACGTCGACACGCTGGCGGTTAGGTTAGAATTGCGACCTCTACACAAATTAATTTTTCCTACCCACATAACAAAAAAAGTTGTTATTTTATTGTGTACCTTATACACCATTGAAATAAAGATGCAAATGATTTGTCATTGAAGACTTCCTCTGCTGATTAACCGACGGAATAGAAACGGTCAATTAAATATTGACGATACAAATCATTTGCCTTATTTTGTTTTGGTTAAAACATATTATGCCAACTAACATATTTGACTGAATGAAATTTGGTCAAAGTACCAGTTGGTAAACGAGATATTGCCTAAACATGAATATGCCAAATATAAGGTTTGCGTAAGAATTATTTGTCGAGTGTTAATTTGGCAAACGATTATTTGGCAAATGAAATTCTACGAAAATTTTTTTGGGAAGTGATAATTTGTCAAAATTTTTTTGGTAAAACAAAGGCAACCCCGTAATATTAGTAGGATGGTTGAGGAAATATAATTTGCACCGATTCCCTGGACAAATTGTATCGTGAATTGGTGTTACTATTATTCAAATATAATCTTAAGTACCTAATATTTGCATACATATAATAATATTTCACTGGCTGCCTTGGCTGGCTGGTGGAAACCTTTAATTGGCTCTCTATTACTTAAGTTAGGTATATAACTAACTTATAATATTATCTTGAATTGATAGCTGTTGGTTCTCCAAATAATAGATTTACACAGAAACAAGAACACACAGAAATTACACAAATATTACCTTCGTAGTCTACCGGTGAACCATCAGAAATAGCAATAACAGCCAAAACAACACTAATTAACAAGAAGTAACTCTTCATTTTGATCAGCTTCCTTTTCTCACTCGAAGATGACTGCAAATTATATATCTGCTTAATCTTATATAGGCCACATTACAAAGTTACAAACTCTAGGATTGATAAAAACATTGCTGTGCGAAATTGATCTTTATTGCGACTACATAAAGTCGTGGGTGCGTTACTTGGCTTTCTGGTCGGGTCCAGCATGAGTCAATTGACTGATAGTGGAAACAGATGAATATATAAATAAACACTTAGACGTTTAAAGGTCTTCAAGAAAGTCCCGTGTCGGGACTTTTTACGGCGTCGAGACATGTGTGTGTGAATGTGATACCCAGCGCAGCGTGACAAATGTCTCGGCGAAGGTCACAAAAAGGTTATTTTGAGTTTTGATATTAAGTAGTTCAATGTCTTCGCTGGCGATAGTGTCGGGGGATATTTCAATAATCGATATTCAAAGACGTACCCGTCATGCTACGCACACATGCACATTCACTGACAATCGACTGAGGTGTACCTCATCATAAACTTAAGAGACAGGCTCTGGTCGGTGGAGTAATCGCCACTCTGTTCCTCTCTCTGCAACTGTTTTGAACTCTCGATGCGACATTAGATTGGATTATACGCATAATGACATATCTACGCAAATCGACCGATACGCGAAACGACACATACGCAAAACGACACATACGCAAAACGACACATACGCGGAATGACACATACACGGAACGACACTTACGCGAAACGACACATAAGCGTATTTCCTCGTAGCCACACTGTTTGGTTCTGGCGCTTCGCCGGCCGCTGCCGCGGCACGCTCGCTTCGCTCGCTCGGCTCGCGCGCTTAGGCTCACCGTACAACTAACACTCCTCCTCGCTTCGCTCGTCGTCGTACCTACACCGACCTGCCTTAGCGTAGTATAGGATAGATATGTTTCATTTTGCGTATTTGTCATTCTGCGTAAGTGCTATTTTGCGTATTTGTCATTTAGCGTATGTGTCGTTTAGCGTAGGTGGCGTTCTGCGTGGTCAAAATGTGTCATTATGCGTGTAATGTGGCGTGACTTTGAAATTTAATTTAAGGGATGGATGTTTACAAAAATAACATAGCTACATACATTGGTGTAGATTGTACAAAGAAGCGAAAAAAACTTAATTTCTGCTAAAAAAGTATTCCTTTCAATAATACCGTCTATTTTCTATGCAGGTGTATGACCATAGAGTTACACTTGAATCTTGGATTCCATTAATAATCGGTTCAAAAATATAAAAAAATACAATGACACTTAATGCTGTTTTTGTTAAATTAATGGCACGTATGTTGTGTAAAAACCATTTACATTCCTATAGTACAAATATTTTTTTGATATAATTTATTGAATTTACAAGAACATTTTAATTTCCAAATGTAGGTATTCCAGTTAAATTAAGTGTATTAACTTGTTGTACCTACTTTAAGGTCCGTAGATCTGAATAATTTTGGCCAAACGGGAAGGTCTGTTGCACAATTAAATTGTAGATTCATCAGTATCACTATTATAGCCTAACATAATCATACCAATAACAAGATTCCGTAAAATATGTCAGTCATGATGTTTTTGTAAACATCCCTCCAATGTAATGGCAGTCGACGAAAATTTTCCCAAAAAAGTAGCCCGCCTCATACGTGGTAACAGGAATTCAAAACAGGAAGAAAGCTCGTCTTTTCTGCCCCGCTTGTGTCACTGTAACTATTTCTAACTTCACCTCACCCCTCACCCACAAATATATAATCTTGACGCTGCGATTCGTGGTAACGAAGCGTAATCACCGCAGTTATCAATAGAGGGCGCGCGAGCTGTGCCACGGCGAGACTATCCATCTCTTTCTAATTAGAGCACTTAGACTACTTAGATATACAAAGGTCTAGTTTCGTTAGACGTGACGGGTGAGGTGATACGCGTTAGTGCGTTCCGAAAACAGCTCAGACAATATGATAGTAATCGTTATGGATTATGAGCGCTCCAAAAATGGCACTCTGAAACTGAGTCAATTGCATCAACTTGCCTCGGTTTCGCGTCGTCGTCATTAGCCTGCCATACACGCAGGGATTTGTCCGGCGGACACATCTCAGATCTGATCCGCGATGACCGCGATCACCCACACACGGCGGCGAATGGGCGGCGGAGTATTGAGTACGGACAGCGGACGGACGTCAGGCAGACAAATCCGTGCCTAATTCTCGCCATACATGGACGGATGTGTCCGCCGGACAGATCTGTCGGACACATCTGGCGGACAAATCCGTGCGTGTATGACTAGCTAATGCGTGCCTCTGCTGTCATGGAGGCTATTTTAAACACGGAAGTTCCTATGGATACGTTTCTAACTCTTTTTTATATTAAAAAAATCACTAGAATCAGTTGAGAAATGCGACCAGTATAGGTGAACAGCCGAACACCAGACAGCGTGACAACCGGACATAAGAAATTATTTTTGCCCAAGCTTTAACGGAGAACGTCGTTTGCTTCGAACACTTCGTTCAATGAAGAGGAATCATCATCATCATCAGCCGAAAGACGTCTACTGCTGGACATAGGCCTCCCCCAAAGAGTGCCAAAGTGACTGGTCCTGCGCCACCCGCATCCAGCAAACTCCAGCGAACTCCAGCATCCTTTACCAGGTCATCAGTCCACCTTGTGGGGGGGCCTACCCACGAAGAGGAATGGTCTATGGGATTGTACCTTTATAAGTTTATATGTCATGGGTAAATGCCTGCGTTCTTTGCATTGCGCAGTACCTACACGTGGGTAACTAGTATATTTCAAAACGTACGCATTCGAGGTTTAAATCGAGGGTTTATAATCATACAACTAAAATATCAGATTCATCTTTATCTGATATAATTATTATCAGCTTGTATACATAGGGGTTTCACTTATTAGCACCTTTTAATTGCTATTGTAACAAACGCTGTGGTATTTATTTATCAGGTACACTTTACAGACATCGTACATTATTAGATACAATGGTTCTTTATGAATTACCATGACATCCAAGGCAAGTGCAAATAGCATGATCAGCAATTTAGAGCATATATGCAATCAACTGCACATTATACAATACTATAGTACCGAGTCGACCAAGATAGAATAGGGTTGGTTGAGAACAGTTCCAAGTGTATTGTATTGATATAGAATTTAGTGTTTGGAATAAAACATGATATACTTTTACGTACCTACAGCCCTTAAGTGGTGTGGTTGAGATACATTCCATGTAGAACAGCCCCAATATCATGTAGCTTTTTTAAGCTGAATTCACCGCTCACCCACAAATATATCGTGACACCGCGATGTGGTTTAAGCGTGAAGAGACAGACAGACAGAGAGACAGAGACACTTTAGCATTTATAATATTAGTATAGATTGGATCGGGGCTGGACCACCAAAGAGGGAGAGAGCCTATGAGCGCTCGGTCTCTCGAGAAACAGAGTGACCAACTTTCTTCCGATAGCATGTCTTCCCTCTGTCGCTGGAATTTGCAAGTGCGATGGAGACGGACACGAACCAATAAAGTTGGCATTTCGACCACATAATCGCGATAGCCCCCCTATTCTGTAACTTGTTTTAAGCTCACCTCAACGCTCACCCACAAATATATCTTGACACCGTGATGCGTAGTAACCAAGCGTAGCTAGAGGTCTAGTTCGGGTGAGCGGCGGGGTGAGCCGCTCTAGCGCGTAGCGAATAACAGCCCAGTACTGGTCTGGCTACATTGCAATAGCGATAGCATAAACGCCATGTAATTAAGATTCTCATTATTTATCCGTACACAAAGAAATAGTATCTACCAAGTGGGTAAAGAGAAAACCTCTCTTGATTAAGTTTTCTCACGGCAGTCTGTGTTCACAGCAAAATGAGGCTCTTCTTTATTCTAGGTATTTTCCTCGTTATCTTAGCTTCAGTTTTTGGTGCTCCCCAGGTAAAAGGTAAGTAAGTGGATAAGTAGTTTACTTTGACGAACTAATAACTAAACCTAAGTGGCACTTACGGTGGGTTGCACCAAACCGTCTGTAATCTTAAGCGGTGTTAAAAAATCGAATGTAAGGAAAGTTTGACAAGTTTCTATGGAATGACAGCTGCCGTCGCCATATTGACGGGGATCGGTCTGTAATCGTAAGTCGGTGCAACCCGCCCATAGCCAGTGAACACAACACACGCAATCGATTATTAACGTGCTTAGAATATTGCCCCAAAAATGTCAAGATATCCTTATACTTAGTGAATTGATCTCATAAAATCCACGTCATCCACGTTAATCACCTGACCCCGATCACCCAGGAGAATCAGCGGCATTTATTTTATATTCAACCAGGAAAAAAATATAATGTTCGGTTATGGCGCTTCGCCGGAAGCTACCGCGTCACACTCGCTTCGCTCGCTCAGCTCGCGTGCTGTAGGGTCGCAGTTCACCTAACAACCTAACCGTTTTTTCCCCTGGGGGATCAGGCTAGGGGATTAACGTCGATAATCGCATAAAATCAGTTTAAAAAATACCCAAACAAGCCTTAACTACTGAAGTGATTGGCCAATTAAGGCGACGTTTTGACTTGGGGCGGGATCGGTACATGGTATTTTGTACATTGAAGAGAGCCTACTGATGTCGCATGGATTTCCTCACATGTATGTCAGTAGGTATTCTGTCAGCACTGCTTTGCGCATCATGAGCATAAGAAGGGGCGTTGCGATTTTTAGTGGTACTGCACGTACCGTACCGTAGTCAGTAAGATGCAGGCACGCAGTAAAGCATCGGTACTGACTTACCTAGCAGCTACTGATATCATTCCGCCTCCGCACCAAATCAGTAACTCGCCTTACAGGTTTACTTCTAAGAATCGCTACGCGCTATCCTCGTAACCAATTCCTTGGTTTTCCCGTTATGTAACGGAAAGCGCCAACTGCTTAGGCGCCCGCTAGGCGCGTTCCTGGCAGTGAAGTGTGAATGATATTTAGGTGTTTATTTTGCAGATACCAGGGAACCATGTACCCCCTGGAGTTGTCAGAGCTACTGCGGTCCTGTGGGCTTGACCGGAATATGCGTAAATACTGACCACTGCATGTGTGCGGGACGACCTTATTACTTCTAGTTTCATCAACCTTGGGTGTTATTTTTTTGCAAGATTGTTTCGTCTACTAATGCTAATAAAACAATAATTAAGCAGCTTATGTACATTTTATTAATAAGGCTATTCTTACTCGCAAAATTACATCAAGGTTCAAAGGATTCCACAACCTGCACATTACTCCAAAGGCCGGGAAAATAGGGAATTGCCGGTCAAGTAGTCATAGACGGACGAGCGTAGCAAGGCCGGACATGGAGGCTGGCAATCATTTTTCAGCCGAGGTATGTAATGTACTCGTACAACCTATACAAAATATGCAATTTCAAACATAAAAATCTCCAAGTTTTTTACATGTAACTTTACAAATCGCTCGTCTCGCCTCGCCCGAAACGTGATACTTACCTAATTCAAAGCACAATGAGCACGTCAATATTTCGTTGCATGTTTGTGTTTTTTTTTGACATAATTTGTAAGCTCTCGGTAATGTTCAAAGTAACGCACACCGATTCCGACCGACCAAAATCGGACGTGGCCTTGTGTTTGGTACAAGCAAATAAGAAAATCAATATGTGTTATCTATACTCTATACTACTATTATAAAGAGGAAAGACTTGTATTTTTGTGTGTGTATGTTTGTAATGAATAAACTCAAAAACTACTGTGCAGATTCCAAAAATTCTTTCACCATTGGAAAACTACATTCACCCTGAGTGACATAGGCTACTTTGTACCGCGCGAAAATGCTTCATTCCTACGGGAGAACGAGTAATCCGTGCGAAGCCGAATAAATAAATAAATAAATATTATGGGACAATCTTACACAAATCGACCTAATCCCAAACTAAGCAAAGCTTGTACTATGGGAACTAGACGACGAAAACATACGTATATTATAGGTAGATAAATTAAAACTTAAATACATAGAAAACATCCATGACTCATTCATGCTCATCACACAACCTTACCGGGATTCGAACCCAGGACCTCATGCTTCGTAGGCAGGGTCACTACCAACTAGGCTAAAGCGGTCGTTATGTATATAACTAATATGCACTTTAATTTTCTAAATATGCTTTACAGAGGCAGGGCATAGAGGAATGTCATCTCGCTCATATTTAGAGATTTGTCCAATCACTTATAATTATTTTGCCTTTAACTCACTGACCACTTCACGCGCGGACGCCTCTATCCTCGGTACTGCTCTTTCTTACAAGAACAATCAAGCCATCCCTCTCGCTCAGTGCATTTCTTGGAAAACACGCATATTTACATCTTGGCGACCACATGTTTGCGTAATTTAATTAATTTACCGCTGTCACCATGTAGTGAAACGCAAGATGCTAGGTCAAACACTGATTTATTGAAAGCCACCCTCATATATAAATATCACAAACAACTACCTACATAGTTTATATTAAATCTACAACAGGTCCTGATAGACTTAACCATTCACATGTAATAAAACACCGAGCGTTTTTAAAGTCGAACTGAACATCGGACAGAGCCGAGCATTCTTACGAACATTTTTTTTTTATGTTATAGGAGGCAAACGAGCAGATGGATCACCTGATGGTAAGCGATTACCGCCGCCCATGGACACCTGCAACACGATCATTAGCTACGCTCTAGTAAATACGGTACGGGAGGTGTGGGCGGAAAAGGGAGGCGACAGAACAGTAATAAAATTGCTCGGCTTGACAAAAAGCTCGAAGTAAAACCGGATACCTACTTACGCTATAGCTCTTCTCGCGTTCGTTCCTTTCGCTAAAATGCTCTCTATAACGCTCCGTAGAATGCTCGCCAAAACGCTCCTATTTTTGTCTTGTGAGCTGTTTTTAACCGACTTCAAAAAAAAAGGAGGAGGTTCTCAATTCGGCTGTATTTTTTTTTATTATTATTATTATTTTCAATGTTTGTTACCTCAGAACTCCGTCATTGATGAGCCGATGCGAAAATTTTTTTTTTGTTCGTATGTATATACTTCCAAGAGGGTCCCATTTTTTTTCAAAATTCAGTTAGTTGATGGGATCCATGAGGAATTGAGGGAACTCCTCAATTTTATTTGGCACGTGTGTAGTGATTTTGGTATTTTCTGTTATAACTCGTGTATTTACATCTGGAAGCATAAATTTGGTGGCGAGGAATTGATGATGAAGACCACAGATGACTTATCGAATTCCTCGATTATGTATTTAAAAGTGCAAAAGTACGTCACAGGTTCTGATAAGATTCCGTTGAAATAGGAACTAATGAAGTGCCATTGATGATGATTTTGGGGAATCGATGGAAGTCCTCAAATATTATCGGCCCACTTACAGCCATTCGGTTTTTTTCTATAGTAATCAACGCATTTGTTATCAGAAATCAGTTCATGTGGTAAATAGTTAAAAAAAAATAGGAAATGTTCTCGTGGCTTGGCGGAGTACTAAATTGAAGTCGGTTAAAACTTTGTTTTTAAAGTAAATTATTAACTGTAATGTAACATTCACTAGAATGCTAGTGTATCAGCATCTTAACTCTAGAATTAATACAATACTTTTTGCAGCATATGTAAGTATGCACAAACTTGAGATTAAATTTGAGTTGGTCGAATTGCATCAACGTAGTACATTCAAAAAGCAACTCTCAAGTCTTAGCTATAAGATTCCAATACCAATGACCATTTTATAAAAACTCGGCAACACATTCTCAACCATATAATATAACACTACCTATGCCAAGGGTGGTGAAGTCGGCGTTTTTGTCGTTTGTTCGTTTGTTTGTGCAACAAAAAAAAATACAAGTGTTCTTTGAAATGTTTAGTGATTTATTACGTGGCCAAACCTTTTCTAAGCGCCTTTTGTTCCACTTCATAATCAATAACTGTAATTTAAGTCACGCAGACATATGGCCGGATCCATAAACGTGCAACAAAATTTTAAGTAAAATGCCATTGATAATTTGTTTACTTAGATATTTGTGTTCGTAAGAAAAGGACAAGAGACATTTCATTTACAAGGGGCTTTTTAAGTTTTTATGTTATTAGGGCTTATGTTATATAAATATTTTACTTGTTTGATGAGAATGCATATTTGATTCGGAATCTGAGATTTTCAATGTTTATAAGTATTTCATATTTATTGAATATATCGTCCTCTAGTACCTTTTTTACATTGGGGAAATATTTGTTTACTTTATTTTGTATGGGCGCTCCGACGCTCAGTCCTATGTTGCCACTACAAGGTGTGTTGTAATTATACACTTGAGATTATATGGCCGAATTGCTTAAAAGAAGTCCATTCAAAAAGCAACTGTACCGTCCGAGAAAGAAGGTTCCTATTCCAATGACAGATTTATAAAAAGTCGGCCACATGAAATAATCTCAACTATCTTCATTTGTCTTTACATATCAACAGAACATAGATATCCTCACGCTTTTTTTTATGCAATTTATATGGCATACCAGCGGCCCGTCTCATGGTAAGCAGCTACCGTAGCCTGTGGATGCCTGCGACTCCAGGATATCAGTAACGCGTTGTGTTTCCTCTTCAGTTGTGAGTCTCATAGTGTAGTAGGTTGTATGGTCGTTTACCACCGTCTCGGTTTGGTTTATTTGTGACATGTAAGTAAGTTATGAGGCATGCTGACTAACATCCTCTCATTGTTGTGGCTATGATAACTTTGTGGTATGTGAAATATCGTATAT
The DNA here is from genome assembly GCA_945867215.1 of Epinotia demarniana. Taxonomy (NCBI): domain Eukaryota; kingdom Metazoa; phylum Arthropoda; class Insecta; order Lepidoptera; family Tortricidae; genus Epinotia; species Epinotia demarniana. The sequence goes on from OX244262.1 coordinate 7,522,811, forward strand.
ACCAGGAACTCATAGCGTATGTTGTTAGTATGTAGTTAGTTCTTTTGAGGATTGTGACTCACGTAATAATTATTTTAAACAAGTTAGTCGGTTAGTAACAATGTTGAGAGATTACATTATACAATCAACGTACTGTTCAACATTAGTGTAGGAACGCTTGAGCTTTAATGAAGCGACTGCTTTAAGTATGAACTGGACCATGTCAAGTCATTAACACAACATTCACTTGTTTGATAAATTGTATAGTGTATAGCACATGAGGTGTTACTGACCCATCTGAAATCTGCCCAATAAAATAAATTAAGTGCTAGAAACAAAGTTGTGAGTGTGTCCACTCACGCTTGCCATAGATGAAGGGCAGTTTTCAGGTAATAATGTGGACACGCTGGACAAAAGCACCAAAAAATTTTCTGGTACTCGTTAGGTCCATAGCTTTAAGTTTTTGATAGGAACCACCTCCTCCGTCGGCCATCTTTAATTTTATGGTGGTAATTTTGAATAATACGTAGGTAAGTATATCATTAATATCTCGAGTTCTAAATAACGTAGAATCACAAACTTAGTGTCTAAATATACATAATTAGGGTTAAGGAATACAAGTAGATATAGACTCGAGTCCCCATAGGATATCAAACGAACCCTCTTCCTAAGCTTCCGCTATCCATCTGGCTGGCTGCGTATAAATAAGCAATCGCTAGACTGTTCAAATTTCCACAGAAGTTTATGCCATGGTTTTTATCAACAAATTGAACAAGGCCATTTAATAATATGCTATATATGCTTCATTCACAGCAAATGAGAATGAGTGGTTTAATGACCCTGAAACCATCATACATACCGATGAGAACCAAACTCTGATGGAGCCGGAACCACAGGCATCAATACCAGCTGACAAACCAGACCAGAGTGCTACTGTAGTAGACCCGGAGCCAGAACCAAACGGTTCAACAAATACTGAGACCTCGATATCCACAAGTGAACCACTAGTGGATAATGAATTGGATATAGAGATTATGCAAATATTGGGAGAAGACCCTTCTACAGCTCCAAAGTATGGCCAGAATATAAGAACTGAACTGGCATGCCGTCTCCAACACATGGCCACAGAGGGCATAGGAAAAGAAAAAAGAAAAGAACTAATAGAAAAATATTTAATACCTCAAAATTGCCCCCACATTGATGCTCCAAAAATTAACCCAGAAATGAAGGCTGGTTATGGTGGTAATTTTATGGTGGTAATTTTGAATAATACGTAGGTAAGTATATCATTAATATCTCGAGTTCTAAATAACGTAGAATCACAAACTTAGTGTCTAAATATACATAATTAGGGTTAAGGAATACAAGTAGATATAGACTCGAGTCCCCATAGGATATCAAACGAACCCTCTTCCTAAGCTTCCGCTATCCATCTGGCTGGCTGCGTATAAATAAGCAATCGCTAGACTGTTCAAATTTCCACAGAAGTTGTTTTTCTATTGCTGCTTTAATATACATTCATAAAAAATATTAAAATAAATCAGTTCTCTCATACATGACACGTAATTTTATTGCCCGCCCATAGCAAACGGTCGGTCTAGAACTGTAATATGTAGACACTTGAAATTTCTACAGATTATGTACTACTATAGTTTCTATAATAAGTAGTAATAAAAATATAATATGTTAATAATTGTTTTTTTTATTTTTTTTAACATAAATTAATCCAACTCTAAGAAAAAGATGTTTTACATTTAATATGAAGTGTTAGATCGGTAAAATACTTAGGTATCTAGTTGAATTCCCTGACCCCAAATATGTATATTTAGATACCATCTTTTTCATTCTAAGTGCCTTAGAACTCGAGATATCAATAATTAACTAAAATTAACATGGCCGCAAAAAAATGGCCGACGGAGGAGTTGGTTCCTATCAAAAACTTAAAGCTAAGAACCTAACAATTGCCTGAAAAAAATTGGTGCTTTTGTCCAGCGTGTTCACATTTACGACATTTTGTTTGAGCACTATGCACCACTAATATTGTTTTTTAAACTCGATGTGCGCTAACGCATCTTCTGCATCAAGTGTGAAATATAACACCACCTCATTTCTTGGAATTCATCAAGCAACCACTTGTTAGCTTGCAGTACTTGTTTGCTACCACTAGCAAACTATCAATACCTAATACTTAACGATCAATTTAATCCATTAACATTTATTTGTGTTTAGCCGTAGCAGGGTAGAATGTTAAAATTAATGTAGTTCATATCGTATTGTTTAAATCAAAGGGGATTTGAAATTCTCCCGAGCTTCCAATACAGAGAATCTTCCCTGGAAATACATAGAGGGAAATCTCACATACGTGTATGCATTTTTCACTATGAAGACAAGGTGTGTCGTCAAAGCGGTGAAGTACAGGCTTATCCTGAATTTATTCAGCTTTAATGTTGCTCTAGACCATGTTTTCATAGAGTAAGTGTAGTTTTTGAACAAAACCTACGAATGGAGTACATTTTCCAAGAAGGCGGCCGCCATCGCCATACAAAGTCAACCTGACCCAGGGACTTTTGGCCGACGAAAACGTTCGTCTTCGATCAAATTTCATCATACTCCTCAGGATTTCGAGGTTTGACAATCTCGACTGTACGTACTAAAAGGCAGAGGAAACAAATGAAAATTATTTCATCATAACACATTTGCACCTGAGTGCAACACATAACTTTTCGAACAAGCGTTAGGAGATTTAAACTTTAATTTTCCCTTAAGTCCTAAAAACAATGACATTTGGATCTACCTGACACGCGTATAATGCGTTACGTATTCGACTAGCTGGTCAGTTGAAATTGTCCTAAGTGTCCTAACGTGCGTTCGAAAAACTACGTGAGCTGTGTTGCTAGAATTGCAAGTTTCAGTCTGATATAAGCATGATCAATGTTACGTACATCCTCGTCCTAACTTAATATAAGTAATAATTTTAGTTGAACTGCAGTGGATCACGTTACGCATTGTACCTACGTAGGTTAGGTAGATCTAAATTTCAATTCTAATATGAAAAAAAAACCGTTGCATTGTCCTAACGTGCGTTCGAAACGTTACGTGACTAGCCCTCAGCTAGCGAAAACAATAATAATGTACTGTGGATTTATTGAAGAGGGTGTTACGTTACTTGAGTGGAAATTAAGTTGACATTCTGAAGTATTAACTAAGAACATGACGTGTTAAGTGGTTTCGGTGATAGTCACTGAAGATGTGACAAAGTGGGCCTTAGTAGTACCAACGGTTATTTAAACTGTTCGAATATTACACTTCACGCCTCGTACTCGAGATTATTCCAAAATTATTATATATTTTCACAATGTAGTAATCACCAGGTACTACCACACTAACACTTATTTGAGAGAATTTGAAATAACAAAAAACAAACTCCATATTTTGTATCTGTGACCCGTGCACTCTCGCGCCGTTTCGGCTGTCAATGTCATTCACATTTTAAGTGCTTAACCACGCTACACAGTTCTGTATTTCCCGAGTTTTAAAAGAAGAATTTAAGAAGATTTCAGGTCAAAAAAGGAACTACGAAGAAGATATGATATATCTTAAACGAAAAATGAAAAAGCTCGAAAGAAAAATGGCGAAAAAACGCAGTGGCTTGCTTTCTGAACCCCAGGTGGAACATGGGGAAGAAGAAAAAACAGGTATTTACTTGATTTTGTAGACGTACCGCAAAATTCGGCTAAACATAAATGCAAACAGAGTGGCTATTGAGGCTAAGCTCGCCGCATATATACTCTCTTGACCTTGACGGACAATTCATTAGGAATTGTACCAAAATAAGGGTCAAATGACTATCGCACGTAGCGTTTCGAGTCATTACATGTTAATTATGGGTTGTTTAAATGTAAGCTGGAGCAGCACGCTACCAACATAACCTCGTTTAATATAACAAAAAGTATAATGAGCTGCACATTTCACTCAAGTTTCTCCAAACTTATACAGCATCTTAAGTTGCAAACTGAGTAGTCATTGGGGCTATCTCGACGCATGGTGTACATAATATGCCATGGTTTTTATCAACAAATTGAACAAGGCCATTTAATAATATGCTATATATGCTTCATTCACAGCAAATGAGAATGAGTGGTTTAATGACCCTGAAACCATCATACATACCGATGAGAACCAAACTCTGATGGAGCCGGAACCACAGGCATCAATACCAGCTGACAAACCAGACCAGAGTGCTACTGTAGTAGACCCGGAGCCAGAACCAAACGGTTCAACAAATACTGAGACCTCGATATCCACAAGTGAACCACTAGTGGATAATGAATTGGATATAGAGATTATGCAAATATTGGGAGAAGACCCTTCTACAGCTCCAAAGTATGGCCAGAATATAAGAACTGAACTGGCATGCCGTCTCCAACACATGGCCACAGAGGGCATAGGAAAAGAAAAAAGAAAAGAACTAATAGAAAAATATTTAATACCTCAAAATTGCCCCCACATTGATGCTCCAAAAATTAACCCAGAAATGAAGGCTGCCGTTCCAGAGCCAATTGCAAAAAGGGATAGAGGCATCGAAAGTAAACAGAAACAAATAGCTAGCGCCATCGCTTGCCTGAGTGGGTCACTTGACACCCTTCTGAAAGCAACAGACAAGAATAATGAGCTTATTCAAAGACTAATGGATGCAATAAGGCTACTGTGCGATGTTCAGCATGCAGACTCGGTAACACGTAGAAACTTTATTCTATTTTCTCTGAAAAAAGAAGTTAAAGAGCACCTAAATGGTACGAAAATTGACTCAATGCTTTTTAGCGCTAATTTAGCAGAAACCTTAAAATCTGCAAAAGCAGTTAGCAAATCTGGAACAGAGCTGAAGAACAAGCCGGTGACAAACAACACGAAAAAAGACCTTGCCTCATCGTCCAAGCCTTTTTTACACCAACGACCGGCCCCAGCGGCGGCACGCCGCCCGATGGGGCCTGCCTTCCGCGAGCAAGCAGCTCCGCGCGCCCTGCCTCACCGGCCGCAGCACGGGCGCTCATCGAGGCCGTCGTTCTATCGGCCCCCGGCTCAAGCTCAGCGCAGGAATTAAATACAGTTGAGTATGCTGGACGCCTTTCTTCATATTTAGAGCAGTGGACACTTATCACTGATAATCGTACTGTTTTGGAATGGGTTGAAGGATACAAAATCACCTTTTCACATCCAGTAGTCCAAGTTAATGAACCTGTTGAGTATTGCTATAGTGATAAAGATAGGGCGCACTTTGATGAGGCCATTCATAATTTATTGAGTACAGGTGTATCAGAGTGCGTACCATGTAAAGGGCAGTTTGTATCCAGTATTTTTCTCACACCGAAACCGAATGGCAAAATGAGACTTATATTAAACCTTAAGAATCTAAATAAATTCATTGACACAACCCATTTCAAATTAGAAGATTTAAGGACTGCTGTAAAACTAGTTACACCAGATTGTTTTTTGGCAATTATTGACCTTAAAGACGCTTATTTTTCCATAAAGGTTCACGAGCATTCCCGTAAATATTTGCGTTTTTACTATAGTGGTAAACTCTATGAGTACAATGCCTTGGCGTTCGGTTTGAACACATCGCCTTATGTATTTACAAAAATAACGAAACCAGTGGTTAAACTGTTACGCTCAGCAGGTTTTTTGTCAACGGTGTACTTAGATGATTGGCTCTTATTAGGCAAATCAAAACATGCATGCTTAGAAAATATTAAGGTCGCAAAAGCCTTGTTAACTTCTCTCGGTTTCATAGTAAATGAAGAAAAAAGTGTACTAACACCTGCAAAGGCATGTAAATTCCTAGGAATAGTTATTGATACCCAGTGTTTCAACCTGAGCTTACCATCACAGAAACGAACCCACATCCAATCTGAATTAAAGCAATTTATGAAATTAAAAAGATGTAAAATAAGAAAATTAGCGCAAATTGCCGGTTTACTAGTTTCTGCATGCCCAGCTATAGAGTATGGTTGGCTCTACACCAAGGAAATAGAACGCTGCAAATTCCTTGCTTTACAAGAAAATGATAATTACGATCGCTTTGTTACGATATCCGACACTATAAAACCAGACTTAACTTGGTGGATGCTTGCCCTAGACAAATCAGTGCACCCAATTCGTGATGATGTGTATTGTAAGGAGATATTTTCGGATGCATCGACTAATGGTTGGGGAATTTCATGTGGTTCTGATACAGCAAGTGGTCTATGGTCAATTTCGGAGCGGCATAACCATATAAACTTTCTCGAATTATTAGCTACTTTTATTGGCCTTAAAATATTCGCTAAAGACCTAAGCCACTGCCAGATACTACTACGTATTGATAACACGACCGCAATATCATATGTAAACCGCATGGGTGGCATCCAGTACCCCTTACTCAAATTGCTAAAGAAATCTGGCAGTGGTGCGAACATAGGAGTATATTTATTTATGCCTCATATATTAAGTCAATAGATAATACTATAGCAGATGCAGAGTCTCGAAAGAATCACCCCGATATTGAATGGGAACTGTCGGGTCACTGTTTCCATCAGTTGGTAAAAAGTTTTGGCCAGCCGGAAATTGATTTGTTTGCTAGCCGTATAAACCATAAATGTCCAAAATATATTTCATGGCATAGAGATCCCGATGCCTTTGCCATAAACTCATTTACAGTTACATGGGCTGGTCAATATTTTTATGCTTTTCCCCCGGTCTCAATGATATTGAAAACACTTAGAAAAATAATATCTGATGAAGCACAAGGTATCTTAATTGTACCTCAATGGCAGGCCCAGCCTTGGTACCCTCTTTTTAAGTCTCTGCTCATATCAGACACCATATGCTTCTACCCAAACGAACGAAATTTAATTTCTCATTCCAGCTCTCAGATGCACAAGACAATTACCCTGGTTGCCGGAGTGTTGTGCGGCAAGCACTATCGAGAAGAGGCTTACCACCAGAATCCTTAGAAATTATGATTGCATCTTTGTCCCAGAGTTCACTTAAGCAATATGATGTAGCTTTGAAAAAGTGGTGGATCTTTTGTTCAAGTAAATCTATTAATTTTTACCAGCCTACTATTCCTCAAATCATAGATTTCTTAACTGAAATGTTCAATAATGGGTGCCAGTACGGTACCCTCAATACTTACAGATCAGCATTGTCACTAATTCTAGGAACAACAATCTCCTTGGACGAAAATATCCACCGATTTTTTAAGGGAGTCTTCCGCCTAAGACCAACATTGCCCAAGTATCAGCTAACATGGGATACTAATGACGTTTTAAGTCACCTGGGAAGTTTGTACCCGAATGAGGACCTATCGTTAGAAGTTTTATCTAAGAAAACCAGTATATTATTGGCCTTGACAACAGCTCAAAGGGTACAAACCCTATCTAAGATTAACATCAAAAACATACATTCTTTAAATGGAGTCATAATTATAAAGATACCTGATTTTATAAAAACAACTAGGCCAGGTTGCAAACAACCAGTACTACGCCTACCTTTTTTCATAGAAAAACCTAATGTTTGCCCAGCCAAGACCCTACTGGCATATATTAACAGAACACAATATATTAGAAGTACTGACGATTTGTTTATAGCTATAAGAAAGCCACACAAAGCTGTTGGCACTCAAACGATCAGTCGTTGGATCAAGCACATGCTGGCTGACAGTGGAATCGACACGAGTGTATTCACGGCACATTCGACACGACACGCAGCCACGTCGCGTGCCGCTGCCCGCGGTGTGAGCATCGACGTTATACGCTCTACCGCCGGGTGGAGCGGCGAATCGATGGTATTTGCCAAATTTTATAATAGAGTTATAATTAATTATAATGACATGTCTGTAGCACAGTCAATCCTTGATCTCACGCATTAATCCACGTAACTAAGCCTGCTACTGGATAATTACTTTAAATGATTACTGCAATTATCCTAACTGATTAATTATAAGTAATAATTTGTATCTACGAGGTGTAGACAAGTATAAATATATATTTTTGTTATATACACGTTTTTACTGTGATACTCACCCTTAAAAACCATAGTCGCATGCTCTCAAAGTCTACATTGTGAAAATATATAATAATTTTGGAATAATCTCGAGTACGAGGCGTGAAGTGTAATTGATGATTAAACGAACTTACCTTAAGTGAAGTTCTATCACAATTACACGAACGCCTCGTACGAAGAGATTATTAATTCCCTCCCGCCCTGAACTACCCCAAAAATATGAGGAGGTTACGAAGATTTCGGGAAACTTCATGGATTTCTAATAACTTTAAACTTAATGACATTGACAGCCGAAACGGCGCGAGAGTGCACGGGTCACAGATACAAAATATGGAGTTTGTTTTTTGTTATTTCAAATTCTCTCAAATAAGTGTTCGTGTGGTAGTACCTGGTGATTACTACATTGTGAAAATATATAATAATTTTGGAATCATCTCTTCGTACGAGGCGTTCGTGTAATTGTGATAGAACTTCACTTAAGGTAAGTTCGTTTAATCATCAAATATTAACAATGTGTTAGCAAACAAAGAGGCAATTCATAGTGGCAGCTTCGTCTACTGAAGCTGAGTATGTTGCTCTGTTTTTGACTTTCAGAGAAGCACTTTGGGTAAAATCTCGAATAACGTACCTATAAAGTTAAAATTTTGGTTAGTACAATTAATAGTAGGTACATTATGGTACCTATAGCGGTAAATTCGTGAATGCCACAGATCGCAGGTGTTTGTGGTGATTACTTAGAATATGCGATCTGGGGCTGTACGAATTACCGCCCGTGGTGCGTACACAATTTTAAGTTTTCTTCTGGGTGTGAAGTGTGATTTGTGGCTGCGCCCGCGGGCGATAAAAAAATGTGTTTTACCGCCCAGAGTGACGTAAATTAAATTAAATTATTACGGTGCTAGATCCTTCCGACTGTACAAAACTCGTCAATTATTTATTTATCTCAGGCAACGAGGCCCATATTTACACACACTTTACAGATTAACATACATATCAGTATATATAACTTACAAGTAGAACAATATCACGATAAGACGGCGACGCGGGCGCAATTTCAGTCCATGTCTTTGTTTCTACATAATTTTCAGGTGATTATGCAACTATTAGAATATTATTTGATCTTTAAAATGTAAAATAAGATCGATATCATTCCAGTTGAGTAACAAACCCACGCAAGCTTTTTACTTTAATAAAAGTTGTGATGTTTTTAGTTTTCTTTTTATTTCAACCACTTGAAAATAATTTCTGATTCGCATTATAATCCACCATGTCATGTTTTGTTCGCGTTACCGGCCACATTCTGTATAGCTTAGGCGAAGTATCTCTCTCTCTCTCTCTCTCTCTCTCTCTCTCTCTCTCTCTCTCTCTCTCTCTCTCTCTCTCTCTCTCTCTCTCTCTCTCTCTCTCTCTCTCTCTTACCTCTTTATGTTTTGTTTTGTCGACACAAAGCAGCCTTTGCTCAAGAGAGAAACAGAGACAGACACACAGACAAACAGATAGTATAGCTGTTGTTGCTTTCATAACTCCTGTTTACGATAAGCCTTAAATATGCGTTCAGACGATATTTAACTGTAACCTTAAGAACTACTTTTTATTATTTTTCTGTAAAATTCTCAACTACATTTAAAATCTTAGCTTGCACGTTATTGTTATTGAGCGTCTCGGCGTTAATAGATAGGTATTGTATTTATTTACAATTAATACATAACAAATTTTATCTACGCACATATCATTAGTGCTCTAAAATGCGTTCAGGAACCATAGTAAATGATCAGCATTACTACAACCGATTTTACTATGAGAACTTTCTTGTCTGTGGTAGTAGGTAAAATCAGAAACAGATTTTTTATAAAGTATCGTTATGAGTTTAAATTTGGAACAGCTGTCAAAACTCAAGTGGGTCTCTATTCTAGTATCCATAGATATTAAAACAGTTATCGATACGAAACGTCAATTCAGTACGTTTTTAATACAAACCGTACGACATTTGATCTCGAGTGATATGAGTAGGTATAGGGACTTCATTCGTTTGTCTATGATTTTTTTTTTAAACCATTCGTCATGACGGATGATCGAATTGCCGCCATTGCTGTTGTCATTTTATTGTTGGTTTTTTGCTGTTACTTATATACTACTTATGATATGTGTGTAGATAAAGTAGTGTATGCCACTGTACATAATTAGGCCTTAAAACACTCGTGTGATCCTATTATGAAACTCGCTGACGCTCGTTTCATAAAACCACACTCGTGTTTTGAGGACTCTCATTATGGATCAGTCGCGTAAAATTCTATTACACAGTAGATGAGGAAGTTATTGCGCGCCAACAAACTGTTATACCTACTATGTAGTATTGTTTAGGTTAGGTTAGGTTAGGTTAGCTAACCTTCAGCAATCCAGTTACAAACCAATTAGACGGATTAAAGTCTCAGAATGAGTGGACGAAAATAAATCCATGTTTACCTACTGAACACTTAGCGATGTTTCATTTCAGCAAATAATTAATAGCTTGAATACAAGTACAAAGAATTCATAAAAGCCTCGTCTGCTAAATTGCTTGCACACCAGCATGTAACCACTGATAAAGCGCTGCTTGTAAAGGTGTTTAAAGAATGTCGAATTGACATAAATCTTATCCTGATACTGTAAAGGAGACTACTGCCGTACAATCGATGAGCATTGTGCCCAGCAGTGGGACGGAGTAGGCTGATGATGAACTTAAAATGAATGTTATTTAAACGTTACAACTATAGTAATTTTTTGACTGGGTTTATAATTTATTTATCCCTTTTGGAAAAATTTGACATTGTGTTTTTAATTTATTATTCTCGTTTTATTTATTTTTTGATATTAGATTGCCTTCCTAGAAATATTCTAGTCTAGTATTCTTTTTATAAAAATGTCTAAATACTTCCTATAATACTTTTTATTTTTAATAAATTACTCTAAGTAATTAGCTTAAGATTATGTTTCTACCTGACGATTTGAAAGTGCTTGTTACAGGGCCACTTGAATAAATATAAGTTTGAGTTTGAGTATTCACAAACGTTCACCAAACCTATTTTAGCTAAAAGGCCGTAAATAGATTATCTATATCGTCATCATCATCGACCACTACTGAGACCACTACCCCCAAAGAGTGCCAAAATGACCGGTCCTGCGCCACCCGCATCCAGCGAACTCCCGCAATCTTCTTACCTCTTACCTTCTTACCTCTCTTCTTCTTCTTTTTATCCATACCATAATCTTTAATAATATTATAGGGAGGAAAAGTCCGTTGTAGCGTTGTAAGTTTATAATTATAAGTTTTTAAGTATGTAATGTACGCTCCGAAACCAGTAGACCGATATCAAAAATTATTTTACTTGTGTATAGAATGCACCTTCTGGATGGACATAGTCAAAGTTTTACCGCACGGGCTTGCCTGCGATCTCTGCAATACGCGGGACCTAGGATATCTAGCCACGTGGCAGGGGCAGCATGTCCAGCCAAGTTCAAAGCGAAGAGGAACTGACGACGGAGTAGCCGTGTGTATTTTACACGAAACATTTGGGCCCACTTTGACTCCGTAATATTCAAAATCTATTTAACATAGAAACATGAAATTTTGTAAATGACATAATATAGAGTGGTTACAACCGGGTATTCTATATTTATCCGGGTACTACTCGTAATGTTAAAACATACATGTTTTTACTTACAGTACGGGATGTTTCATGCTAGTTTGCCGTTAAAAAAATAGTTTTCTACCCGGTTGCAAACTATTATATTACGTCCTCTAGCCAAGAATAGGTATTTGTCTCACCTTATTCCGATCACTGTATAAGATTGGAGGTTACTTTGACAGCGTATGCCAAACACCTGAAGTTGTTCTTGGCGCTTTGGCACAACTCACGGAGTCACGACACCTTTAAAATATGTTCTTGGCATTTCAAAAGTTGAAATACCTCGGTGGCAAACAAGTATATGGCCCCTCTAAAGGGAAACTGTCACCTTAACATATGGACGCTTGCAATTCCATGTAACGTGTGCACTGCCAACCCTTTATAAAAACATTAAAAAACATAGTCTATTGTAATAGACTTTGTTTTTAGGAGAGATGTATCTCTGCTTATACTTTAGATAGGTAATGTTTGTGACTTAATATTCGTGAGTTTATTTGTACGTATTCTCCAAAGCTACTCAGGGTGTGCTGTGTTGAGAGTGAGGCCGCGGTCGTCTCTAGCCGTCTTCAGGTAGACCGTATGCTTGGTTGCCATCATCATAGTATAAAAAAATACGCGTGTTTGTCTAACGCACGTATCGATGCAAAAAGGTCGCTGTGTATGACCACTTTTAGTAAATTCATGATAAAATCAATAGTTCCGGCAAAGCCTAAATGCCCGTTTTTTTTTGCAAAATCGAATCTTCGGTCGAACACTTGAGTTGCACCAGCTTACAGACAGGCCGATCAACGTTAAATATGGCGCCGGCAGCTGTGTCAAACTCTCCATACACTGCGATTTTAAGGCGGTGCATTGGAAATTATCGCGTGCTTTCAAACGCCGTTCTGACTAGGTTAAGAAACAATAACGTCAGATTTTAAGATTTATGATTCTTGACTATACGACTGTTTATCTGATTTGATCGATACATGATTGCTTGAAATTTCCTCTATAGAAAAAAATCCCAAGTTGGGTCTGTTTTTTCCTTTTTTCTACTCCGCCTACTCAAACGATACATTATATTACGACACAACACAATCAAATTATTACTAATATAAGTACTATTACTTATAACTATAACTTGATATATTTAAATAAAACTTCACAAACTATTCATCGATTTGTCCAAAAAAACCATTCCCGAAGCGTCTTACATCTCTTTTTCTCGTGCGCGGAAGCCATTAGCGTTTCTCTGTCTAGGGGGTGTGTTTGACTCAAATCAAGGCATCCCCTTAACGAACACCGCTTACGATTGCAGACGGTTTGGTGCAACCCATCCTAAGCGCGGGCGGTCTTCAACGCGTATATAAGCGAGCATACTCTGCGTCCTACTCAAGCACGCTTAACCCTTAACGCTTTCCTGTCACTTTTTTAGTACAGTTAGTAAATGCCGCGCAAATTTTGAACGCGCATTCTGGCTAGAAAAGTAAATACGCCCAACGAAATAGCGAGAATATTACTATATATTTCTGGAATACGCCAATAGTGTGCAACGTTCAATTTGTGCGCAAGCGTCACTTGAAATTGTGGAGCATGTCCTTTTTTGGATGACAGGTTGGGGTCGTATGATCCCCACAGGTGCGATATTCCTCGACATAGCGAAAGCTTTTGATAAGGTCTGGCACCAGGGCTTGCTCTTCAAGCTCTATAACATCCAAGTGCCAGATCGTCTTGTACTACTTATCCAAGACTACCTTACTAACAGAAGTTTTCGCTATAGGGTGGAAGGATCGCATTCCGCCCCTCATCCAATTAAGGCAGGTGTCCCACAGGGCTCTGTTCTCTCGCCGACCCTCTTCTCCATTTATATTAATGATATCCCCAAACAGCCCCAAACCAATTATGCCCTCTTCGCGGATGATACCGCCATCTTCGCCACATCCCCTCGCTTGGACAGGGTTATTCAACTGCTGCAATCTGCAACCGATGCGCTCGGTGATTGGTGCAGATTGTGGCGCATAGAGGTTAACCCTGAGAAAAGCGTAGGGATCATATTTTCCCGCACCAGCATCTACAGTAGGATGATGTCGTCTGCCCCCAACATCTGCCTCCACGGGACCCAAATCCCGTGGAAAACAGAGGCTAAATACTTGGGAGTAACCCTTGACAAAAGGCTTAATTTCCAAAAGCACATTACTAATGTAATCAATAAGGCTAAATTCTATATAACCAGGCTCCACATTGATAAGGGGATCAACAAGAACAGTAAACTGAAATCCAAATTTAAACTAAACCTGTTCAAAACCGTCATTAGACCGGTATTAACTTACAGCTCCCCAGCCTTTGCCCAATCCTCACATCTTCTCATCAATAAGCTGCAGATTGTACAAAATAAGTTCCTTAGGAGGGTGGTGAATGCGCCCTGGTACATTAAAAACAAAGACCTACACAAAGATCTGAAGATCGACACCGTCAAAGCTTATCTAAAGAAGCTGAGCACTTCTTTCTTCACGAAAAACTCCTCGAACCCGAACACTCTCATCCAAGAAGCCTCCGAATACACCCCTGAACTCCCACCTAAAAAGGGTATTCGTCGTCCGAGACACGTGCTCAGTGACCCAGACGACCCCATTACGATCGCGCAAATACGGGAACGAGATCTAGAAAACCTACTAAGATCGAACTACCATCGACAGCTTAGGAGGAATAGTAGAAGGAACGTACTCTCACCGTCAGTTACTTACAGGCCTGCCATCCGCAGGCCTATTCCAGGGAGACGCCACTGGGACAACTCCCGGCAAGCCAACAGAGATGCACGATTTGGTCCGAGAACCTACCAAAGGATCTCGGATCAATCGCCCGTCATCTCTCCCACCATTAATGAACCCCGACCACCGGATTAAGCATGTCTGTTGCTCACCTACATTTCTATAAACAATATTCTTAGTTGTTATTAGTTACTAAAGTATTCTCTCCAAAACTGTCCTTTTAATGTGTATAAATTCTTAGCCTTAAGTGTCATAATTGACTTTCACATCTGTACTTTACCAGTTGCAAATGTATTCGTAGCATACCTTGTATTATTTTCTTTTACATAACTTTTTACACTGTTGTCCATTTTTATTTATTTTTGTTTTGTATAACTTTATTTTAATGCGTTCTTCTCTCCTCTGTTCTCATCTTTACTCTTTTCCTTCCTTTACTGCTCTTTCTCTTTCTTTTCGCTCTTTCCCCTGGGTGGCCCATAAGGCCCCCAGTTGAGGTATCCATAACCAAATCTGTCGCAGGCCGCTCAGCAGGCCTAACAGGGAAAAAAAAAAAAAAAAAAAAACCTGTTCCCGAGTCATTCCTGAATCAGCCAGTCGAGTCGATTGTGTTTTGTTAAACAAATGAAATTTTCGGTCCTTGTTATTTTGGCCGTGGTGGTTGTCACCCAGGCGAAGTAAGTGGTGTTGCAGGTGCCCATGGGCGGCGGTAATCGCTTACCATCAGGTGATCCGCCTGCTCGTTTGCCTCCTATCACATAAAAAAAAAAAAAAAAAAAAGTACCCTATGTCGCCCAATGGCCTTTCTGCTTCTATGGATAGAAATGAAATGAACGGTGAGTTCTATTTATTTCCTGAACTCTTTTTACTGGGTGCTATTTGTTTTTCCTGAAAGTTTGAATTCCTCTGAGTAGCCTCAATTTTTTTAGATAGGTACAGTGTTAGGGCCATTTTATTACTTAATCTTAGAACTATTGGAACTTGCTTAGCCAGTCCCTTTTGCAATTTCCGCTACACCCGGCTCGTGTACACCTCCGAGGTGCCAAAACCTGAACGCGACCAACGCCGGACAGTGACACTATCGTTCACACATACGACGACCTCTGGAGCCTATAGTTTTTAGTGACCATGTCTACTATGCTAGAGGTCCCGGGTTCGAATCCCGGTAAGGGCATTGTATTTGTGTGATGTGCACGAATATTTGTTCCTTAGTCATGGATGTTTTCTATGTAGGAATTATGTTTATCGTCTTCTAGCCATAGTACAAGGTTAGCTTAGTTTGGGACTAGGCCGATTTGTGTAAGATTGTCCCCTAATATTTATTTATTTATTGTATCCAGCTCTGTTAGGATTTTGCAAAGGTTATTTATAACTGTTCATATTTTATTGCATGTTATTTGTATGTTTTATTTCGTCTTTATTTGGTCAGTGCATCGTATTGTTTAAGTTTATCAGCGTCTTGGGATCTGCTGTAACGCTGTTAAATTTTGTATTTAAAAAAAATGAGACCCAAGCTACGTTTTTATGGATAGTCGACTTGATGAGTCTTACTATATAAAAGAGCTCATGGTATGCGTTAGAGCGGGATGACGTGATGAGATTAGAGCTGAGAGCTTGAAATTTCTAAAAGTCGAACATAAGTTTTGTTAATAGGCCGTTCTGTACGTAAGACGTAAGTAGGTATTTATCTGTGATCTTTCTAAGAGTCCGAAACCCCCACCCCTTATAACAGTTTATGAGGCAAAGGGTAGGTATTCTATCGCAATCTCTATAGGAGAATGGGTATTTTTTTAAGAGTTGCAATTTTTTTAGAATAGCGAGTCCTCTTGTAAAAGTTGTAGATTATGATAGTTCTATTCAAAACAAACTTATTTTGTTATAAAATGTATCACTTACCTACCTACTCTAAAATGCTTCGGAGCCGAGATATTTGCAATATAAGTATATCTCCACAGGTTATGTTGAAATGTTATAAACAAAACATAAAACTCAAATATCTCGGCTCCCATATTGTTCAACCCGTTTAATTTAATATCTCATGATGAAGTCCTCTAAACGATTATAAAAAAAACATCCTTGGCCGCTGCAAAAAAAAAACAGTTTCGTTTTCATACATTGAGTATCATGTCGAACTCTTTAACTTAGGTTATTTTTCTTTTGTAATCATTCTGATTTCGGTGCTGCCAGAGAATAGGGGCTTTTACTCAAAATGTAAATTCAGACAGACGTCACAGTAGGGAAATTAACTTAAGTGATTGAGATAGGTAACCCTAACAAAGCCATTCCAGTGCTACAAAATATTAATCCCACTTTTTTGCCCCCAGACGAACCGCTGACTCAAGCAGCCACCCTGACAGAGATGATGTACTTACATCCCGATGGCGCGACATGTGTCGTGCAACGGCGTTGCTTGTGTCGCCGTCTGCCGCGCCCTCGGGTACAGCCACGGGAGGTGCGAGAGCGACACGGATTGCATGTGCTACAATTGATGCGACGGTGCGTACACGAGGCAACTTTTTGCTGCGGATCAAGCTCGCACTTCACGAACGCGCGACTACCCATAGATCATAGCACGTCTATCATGGGACGGGCGCGACATACTCTCGATTTTCTCGCACTATACCTCTTGTTTTAAGTGTTCTAATAAGAAAGTGATAAAAATCGAGAGAGCTCGCGCGCCGTCGCGTGATAGCGTCTCTTTCTAATTAGAATGCTTAGAAATATGAGGATATTCCATGTCGCCGTGACGTGACTAAGCTCACGGACCGTGCCGTATTATAGCCGGACTGTACGTAGCATTTTTGGTGCAGCGTAGTGTTGTTCACGGAATTGATATAAAGAATTTCAATCCTAAAATACTAATCTAGCGTTAATATTAACTTTAATTAACAATTTTGATTAATAATGTCGAAACCAATTCCGTTAACAACACTAAACTGCACCAAAAGTTCTACAAAAGTTACGATCTGCACGCCTGCTCGCAGCCTAGATATATACACTGTGCGCGGCATTTTCGTAAGAACAAAAGAAGACTGTATCTGAAGCAAATAAACTTTATTAGAACGACTATCATGGAACGGCCGCGATGTCGAAAATTAGGTATGTACCTACTCTCGATTTTTCTCACGCTATACCTCTTGTTCTAAGTGTTCTAATAAGATAGAGACGGATAGTGCCGGCTCGCCCCGTCGCATGAGAACAACGAGGAAGCGGGACATCTGGACATACAAACGATTTTTGGCTGAGGAAGCATTTTCTTTTAATATGAATGAAATTGGTTTTAAAATTATTACTGTTATAATATAAAAATGCATTTTATTTATTTATTTCTTTATTCAACATCATAAGTCATGCGCATTACAAGGGATGTTACTTATACATAGGTAGGTGGTTGGTACTATAACACCCTGGGAGGGCACATAATGTTTTCTAGCGCTTACATAGTGCAGCAATAAAACGATGTTTAATTTTGACAATTATTCATGTATAACTGTCAAAATTAAACATTGTTATTGCTGCAATGCACACAGAAATTGATTAAAATCTCTTAATACATTATTACGCTGTCAATGTTTGTTTATAATTAATAATACATTTCAATTAAAGCAATTACAGGTATATATAAAAAATGTCAAGGTTAAGAAATTGATAATTAGAAATAATAATGAAGAAGTTTAGCTTAAAGGTAATTGAAACTAAGCCATATACAGATTGTCAATTTACAAGGATTGTCATTTAAATAATCATCAATGGAATAATAACTCTTCTCAATAAGTAGTGTAATCTGCTTTTAATTTATTTGTCGCTGGTTATTTGAATATTTTGTTCAGGTAAGTTGTTCACTACAGTTGGGACCATTTATATATTATTCTAGAAAAAGCCTCGCCTTACTCAACACCTGTAAACTTTCTTCAACGTCCCGAACTCGCATTGTGAGACCCGCCAAAAAGCCTCATTTAGGAGCCCGCTAAAAGTGGACGTAAATATGAAAGGTCGCAAGGGACGTAGTAAAAAAATATTTACATAATTCAGCGACGCAGGTGTTGAGAGGACCTCTAAAAGGGTGAAACGTTCGCTTCATCACTTCAATTTAATTTGATGCTGCGTAAAATGATTTAGGTAATCTTACGCGCCAGTACTTTCGCGTTACGATGCTTCGTAAGCCATCAAAAGGAGTTTTACTTAACTGATTTCGGGAAAAGCTGTAGGAAAAAAAAAACGCTGGATACCTATCGTTGAGTATGGTACGAGGGAGCGAAGCTAAAAGTTCTATGCTAAAAATCGTTCCCATGTCCAGATGTCAGGATTTCCGGCTTTCCCGCTGTTCTTCCCTATAGGTCGCATTTCATAAGAGATTCTCGTGGAATTTTGTAAGCGTGATCGTTAATTACATAGTTACCTATATTATAGTCCCTATTTCTTATAATTATAAAAAGTTTTTTTTTTACAATACATTTTCGCAATTTCTACAACTAACAGTCACTAGTTTAAGGAGGCCGACTTTTTATGAACCTGTCATTGGAATTGGAATCTTCTACCTTGGACGGTAAAGTTGCTTTTTGAATGGACTATTTTGATCAAATTCAGCGAACTCAAATAATCTCAAGTATTAACCACCTAACAGCAAAGCGTGTCATAAACATCTGACAAGCGTGTATTTATATATACGACCGTAAGGATGTGTCAGATGTTTTTGCCCGCTTTGTTATGGCAGATATTGATGCTGGTGTTTGTATAGGTACAGTACAATACATACAGGTTGTAACAAAAATGGGGTGCCATCTCAGCAAGACCAGGTTCAGTAGCATATTGCTATGCCAAAAATGCATTTTTTGGGTTTGTTTTTGTTTACTTTGTAATCTTGGTTTATGTTTTCTTTAAAGTATTTGTTTTTGTTTACTTTGCTTGTGTATGACAACAAAAACGTGTTAAGCCGTAAAGTACGATATCTGACACTTGTACAAACTGTGTCCTGTCACTTTAATAACTTTTCAGCGGCCCATTCGCTGCACCTCTGATACCGTAAAGCTCGTTGCATTACAATTGTCATTTAACCTTATAGAATACATTTTTAAGTCTAGTATTGAAATAGTATATGATAATGATGTCTTTATTTATATTCATTTTACAACGATACTATTGTTTTTAGTAGTCTAATTTGTAGGTTATACGTTGTAAGTAAGTTTTTTTTAGTTTTTTATCTAGAGATTGCAATTAAATTGCACAAAATTCGAGTAATCTATATAGCATGTAATTGATGTAATGAAGAGTTTTGTGCAATTTCGTTTGTATATGTGTGCGTGCTGAATCAAAGCCCATGGATATTCATATTGTCGAATTTTTTTAATGAGCTCGGCGCGAGCATAATTTTTCAAAAAAAAAGGTTACAGCCACGTATAATATTCATTGAAAAATGGTCTAATTCAATCAATTTTAAATGAAGTACGAGATGAAATACCACACACAGAGTACAATTTTGCATCTTTGGCTAAAGTACTATAGAGTTCAATGAACATTCTATACAAAGTATAATATAAATGGGGTGTGAATCGATCAAGGGCATAACAGGTATCGTGTGCTGATAAGAAAAAACTAAGAGATTTTTTTTTTTTGAGGCGATTTATTTTTTCACTTTTGTATGGAGCGTCGGCTGACTGGGGCAACCTGCTCCATACAAATGTAAAAAAAAAATCGCGTCAGAGAAAAAAAACTTAGTTTTTTCGTAACAGCACACGATACCTGTAATGCCCTTGATCGGTGATGGGGTGTGACCCCATTTATGTTACTCCCGTATACCGATAACATTTTTTTGGAAAAATATGGCACACGCCGACCTCAAACAATGACCATTCCGGATCACAGTTGATAAAAATTTAGACTATAGTTCCATACTTACACGCATCTAGCTCCTTTTATCTCATGGCATTTATCTTGTGTCGTTGCCTGAAGTATGGCTATATTCTATTCGTGACTAAACACATTGACACTAAGATGTAATTCTATCCAGGTCCACTGTCGTCGAAGTGAACTAAAGTTCTAAGTCGTCTAACTATTTGTAAGCCAACTAGAGCTGTTTTCGATGACTCAAACTTAGTTATTTCGGATCGAGTGTTCTCGTCTAATCTGGGCTCAAATGTCTTAGGTATTCGTAAAGTTTTAAGTAAACAGTGTCAATACCTTATACCTTATAAATACGATAAGAATACTCGCGCGTTTGACGCTAAGCGATTTCAAGGAAAATAATTTGGAAACTCTAAAAGTATTTTTGCGATGACCACTCTTTTTATGACATTATAGATTTTTATGAGTTTCTACAGAAACACACACATTGTATAATATTTATCTTCAGTATCATGCCCCATGTATAATGGTCGGCTATAACACGCTATAAGTGACACGATAGAGCGTCCGTCTCGTTCCATCAAACAGTGTCAGCCGGTGATGGACGCTCTATCTTGTCACTTATCGCTTGATAAGGCCGTCCATGATACGGGGTCTGAATGTGTTAAATTTGTCGTAGCGTAGTTTGTGGTGACAAGGTGACGGGGTGAACAATAAACTTGATAATGGTAGAGTTCCTCAGTAATTATTTGCCAAAAGCCTGTACCGATTTCAGAAATACAAATCCAGTTTTTCATCTTATTGGGTTGTAATAATGTCAAAACATAGTCCATCAGTAGTATGAAGAAAGTTAATGATAAAAGTTGACTCAGGGAGGCAAACAGTTGGGTACAATGGAATGTCATCTCTTCGATCCCTCTCTCGGTAAGAGCCCCGTACAGCAGACTGCAGGCATTTTGACATCGGTACTTGGTCTGTATAAAAGGTCGCCTACATTTGTCTGTATCTGTCGACGAATCTACAAACTAATAAAGGGTTAAGTTCGTGAATGTGGTCTTGAGCCGCAAACGTCCATGTGCTTTGTATACGCTTTCCATCGGACAGGCCGTATGGTTGTTAGCCACCGCCGTAGTATTTAAAGGAAACAAGATGACGTGTAAGAAAAACATATGCATAATTTACCATTATTTATTGAAAGACTGGATCATCGGAGACCAGGGATTGCGCGGAATGTTTCTAAAGGCCCCTCCACATTCGCGCGAGAACGTGCGTAGAATATGCGCGAACTCGTGAAAGCGTGAATGTGGACCTGATACACATATTTTCCGCGGGTTCGCCTTATTTTGTCGGTTTTTGGCCCGCGTCAAAGAGCCTGCGAACGCGAACAATTATGACAATTGTGAACACTGCGAATGTGGAGTCAAGGAAGAGTTCACGTGCGATTCTCGGCGCGATACGCACCGCTATTCACGCTCTCGAATCACGCGCGAGTGTGGAGGGGCCTTAAAAACATACACACAGCGATTATTTGCAGTGCTAGAAATGCGATACAGTATCGCGCGATTGTACCGGCCCGGCCATGAAATTACGCGAATTGCGGCAAGCGTTTTATCTGTTCACTTTAGTTGGGATCACACGCAATTAATAAGAAAAACCGCTGCCGCCGAGCAATGTCGTGGCCGGGCCGTACCGCTGCAATAAGTCGCTGTGTGTTCCTCTAATCTATAATAAGGTTAACACACATATATTCTAGTTAGAAGTGGACTTCTTGTCCAGTGCAATAGCATCTTCCTTGGATACACTGCCCGCCATGGCGGCCGGAGCCGCGACAGTCGCTCGCACAGTCAGAGTTGCTGCAAGCAGCGGCTGTAAACAAAAGACGTACGGTTTTAACAAAAGACAGTTGAAGAGTTGGTAAATAAATGTGACTTATGCATAGACTGGCCAACTCTAACATTATGACGTCTTTCGTCAGGCCGCCATCATGCGTGTGTAAAGGTACTCCGACTTAGATTTTTAGGGTTCCGTACACAAAGGGTAAAAACGGGACCCTATTACTAAGACTTCATTGTCCGTCTGTCTGTCACCAGGCTGTATCTCAAACCGCGATAGCTAGACAGTTGAAATTTTCACAAATTATGTATTTCTGTTGCCGCTATAACAACAAATACTAAAAACAAAATATAATAAATAATTAAGGGTTCTCCCATACAACATCAAACTTTTCTTTTTTTGCTGTTTTTATAAATAATGGTACGGAACCCTTCGTGCGCGAGTCCGACTGGCACTTAGCCGGTTTTTAACTTACAAATTCGCCTACGATTCTTCGTTTATCTAGGTTCTAGGATATAAAAGGAAAACATTGTACTGGTTTAACAAATTTATCTCAATTTTTGAACAACAACAGTACTAATGTTTGTATTTCAAAGTGGTTTTCCTTGAAACCGCATGATTTTTCTGATTCTATATGGAACAGCGTATAGTTAAAGCAATGATTTTTCGTTTCAGTGACCGAGAGGCAACCGGATGGCTCGCTGTATTTGAGCTCCCGAAGTGTTGTGGAACCGCCCTGTGCAACCCATTCTTGTCGATGTACAATATGAGAGTAAAACCTGTTGCCAGCAATAACTGAAGAGCCTTACTTAACATTTTCATTATATGAAAAGGATTTTTTCCTCGCAAATCTGTTAAAAAACGTCGTATGTAAAGCTCGCGCGCTTCGATAATTACATCCTCGGCTCTGTTATCACGCTCACCTGCGGCTCGTGAACAATTCCGCCGGTGATGTAATTATCAACATACCTCACTTGTATCACAATGTACTATTATTGTTCCTCAAAATCATTATGGGTGGTTATTCGCTACATGACTCTGCATGCCTACTCCTAACAAAATATATCTTACTTTTACTAATTTTGTAAATGGGAAAGTTTGGATGTTTGTACTCAAGCACGCTTAACCCTTAACGCTTTCCTGTCACTTTTTTAGTACAGTTAGTAAATGCCGCGCAAATTTTGAACGCGCATTCTGGCTAGAAAAGTAAATACGCCCAACGAAATAGCGAGAATATTACTATATATTTCTGGAATACGCCAATAGTGTGCAACGTTCAATTTGTGCGCAAGCGTCACTTGAAATCAATGATTTTCGAAATTTGCGTTGGCGTTTGTTTCTGGCCCCATAAAACAATAACGAAAAAAAAAATGGTTTTCTTTTTGTTGAATTAACCTTCAGGTGAGTTAAACTTTCGGTTTTGATATAAATTTCATTAAATATTCAATTAATTCTAAGTCAAAAAGGATGATTTAAAGCTGGTCCTGTTTTTGTGACATTATCGATTGTATAGGTGGCTACGTACCATTGAGCATGTCATAATAAACGGACAGTGCCGACTTTTATGGATACATAGTTTGTTTCACATTGTGACAGAAAACGGACCTTGCCATTAAACGAAACGCGAGCACAAAAAGTGGACCAACTAAAAACGAGACTGACTTCATCCTGTCGACGAGGAGGGATACATTAAATGTTGTCTCTGTGATCATCAATACAATTAAAACCGGGAGCGATCACCGTCTGGTAAGAGGCACATTTAATGTATGTGTCAAGCAAGAACGCTCTCGATTGATGAAGCTGTTCCATACAGCACCAATCAAAATTCAAAACCCCGAGAGCTTTCATGTGGAACTCCAAAACTGTTTCCGTTTCCTAGACGGCGATTTAGACGAATTCAATTACGGGTTTGTGGAAGCTCGCCGTGCCTTTGGGTCTAAGTTCTTCAACGCCTAATGAACCAACACAACTAAAAGGTTCTCTAGCTGTTGAGCTAGAGAGCCCTCCAGTTGTGTTCACATGTTATGTTCACACAGCAACACCTCACTCCCCTCCCCCATAAGCCTCCGAGTTGTTAGAAGCTCACAAAGGAAGGGAGCGAAACGTTGCCTAGGTCTTCATCCGATGTCACTTTACACCAGTAGCTCAATAAAGAGATCTGCAATTGCTTTACCCGCGATCTGCGCCAATTCAATACAAGCTATTGAAGAGGCTATCCCGTGTAACGAGGACGCTAAAGTGTTTTGGAATTTGGAGAGATTTGACTACTGGACTGAGCCAGCTCGCCAAGTTGGAAACTGAAGATGGTAGAATCGTTTCTTCTAAATCTGAGCTTTTGGTTGAGGTAGAGCGCTTTTACGGACAGCTATACACATCAACTCGCGGACCCGAGGTTAGTCTCGTGGAGGGCCCTCTAGCTCGACTTACCCAACTCTATTCCAACGACATCCCGGAAATCAGCCTGTACGAGCTTGTAAAGGTTCTTCAACAGCTCCAGAACAACAAGGCACCAGGTGAAGACGGAATAACAGCCGAACTGCTGATGGCGGGTGGAAACCCGGTCTCTACGGCTCTTCAGCATTTGTTCAATTCCGTCTTACTGGAAGGGAAAATGCCAAAAGCACGGAACAGAGGTGTGGTGGTGCTATTCCTCAAAAAGGTTACACCACCCTGCTGACGAACTACCGACCAATCTCACTTTTCGTCCAATATTCGGCAGTGTCTCAAGAGTATTCGACCAGTGTGTGTTGCTAGTGATGACTAATGGCACTGAAACGTGGTCGCTTACTATGGGCCTCATAAGAAGGCTCAAAGTCACCCAAAGGGCAATGGAGAGGGCTATGCTGTTAGTTTCTCTGCGTGATCGCATCAGAAATGAGGCTGTCCGCAGCAGGACCAAGGTAACCGATATAGCCCTCCGGATCGCTAAACTTAAGTGGCAGTGGGCAGGGCACATTGCACGTAGAACCGATGGCCGTTGGGGTGGAAAGATACTTTGGTGGCAACCACGTACCGGAAGATGCAGTGCGGGTAGACCCTCGACAAGATGGACTGATGATCTGGTAAAGGTTGCGGGAGTCCTCTGGATGCGGGTGGCGCAGGACCGGTCACTTTGGCACTCTTCGTGGGAGGCATATGTCCAGCAGTGTAAGTCTTTCGGCTGTTATAATGATGATGCTCAGGATGATTTTATTCGGTGTATTCAAGCTTATTTTTGGTTGACGACAATTTTTTTATTTTATTTTCTTGACCTGCATGACAGTATTGTCCGTTTTTTAGAACAACATCAAAGGCAATCATTTTATACGATTCGTGGCAATGTCCGTTTTAACGGACGTCCTGAAAAACTAACTTTCAGAATGGTTTTCATTTTTTTTTCTTTACTATAGTTCTTTTTATCCATTAACTATCACAAAAAACATTCCGAGTGATAGCTGGCTACATTCCTTCATGTCTTGCCATGTTAAGGGTTAAACGGCTAAACAGAATTGGATGAAATTTTGCACAAATATAGTTTATAGTCTGGCCTAGAGTAAAAAAAAATATATTTTTGTTTTATCCCGAGTCCAAGTAAATAAATCAATATTAGGTATTTATAATATACGAAGTAATATTTAATGGATATAGATATTAATTGAATCTTACAAGATACCTTGTCTAAAAAAATATTAAATACCTACATAGAAAATATCCAAGACTAAAAAAAAAATTCGTGCTCATCTCACAAATATTTACCGTAGCCGGCATTCAAACCCAATACCATCACTCATCAGCTTCGTAGGCTAGGTACTTATTCAAACGCACATTATAAGGAATTAAAAAAAACACTCACCAGTCATTGTCAAAAACGCTGCGATGATGAAAAACACTAGCAAATACCCCTTCATTTTGTAAATTAAAAAAATCTTGAATTGAGATGTTTCTCTAACAGTCTATTTCAGTCTAGTTCTGCAGCAATGATGCTCCATTTTATATGCAAAAACCGTTTATTTAGCAAACTTATGTTTGCAGTTGATGAGCGACTTCTTTATGGTGCTTTTGTTGTAATGTACCGTTATCGGTGTCTTGTGAAGTGAATGTGTAAGTTGGTCGTGAAGTTGTGATTCGCGGGGATGAACACGGTATGGGGTATCAGGGAAGTCCCTATGTTTATTAGTAGGTCAACATAAGGTTATCTTAGTAAGCTTGTTTGCAACGCAAAGACTGCTTTAATTTATTGTAAGAGTTATAATTAAGAAAACACAGACACAACATTCAATCTTATAAAATAAAACAATAGAGGTGAAAAGGTGTCAACTATTGGACAATAAGATGTCCAGCAATGGGACAATAAAAACCTTACCTTGTTATTAACAGTTTGCAAACATAAAATAAATATGTTAAAACAAAAATTGTTCGGCGTAAAAGAGAAATAACTTACTCGGTCGGTGAGATCAACAATCATTGTGAATATTTTGTCCGTTTTTTGTACAATCTCAATCTCACACATGATCCCAAGTACAGTATTTTCGCGTAGTATTTGTTCAATCTATCTAAATATACTTACTTACTTACTTATAATTATAACGCGAGGAACACACGGAGCGGTGTGGCTCCGCGGCTCCGCGCGGGCACGTGGATTCGTGTCAGTCGAGGCGGATTACCTACATCGTGAATATCGTGATACAAAATTTCAATCCGCCTTAACCTGACCTGGGGCCTAGACAAGGTTACAATCGACGAGC
The DNA here is from genome assembly GCA_945867215.1 of Epinotia demarniana. Taxonomy (NCBI): domain Eukaryota; kingdom Metazoa; phylum Arthropoda; class Insecta; order Lepidoptera; family Tortricidae; genus Epinotia; species Epinotia demarniana. The sequence goes on from OX244262.1 coordinate 7,549,640, forward strand.
GCTAACGCCAATAGAAAACTAATAAAATGTATGGGAATGACAGTTGTCAACGAAAAGTGTTTCGTCGGCATCTGTCATTCCCATACATTTTATTACTTTCTATTGGCGTTAGCGCTTGTCGATTGTAACCTTGTCTACGGCCCCAGAGTGTTCGTGACTTTGTAAGTTTGTATTTAGGTACCTATTAATGCGTTATCCCAAGAACTACTTATCCGATTTCAAACATTCTTTCACACGTATATAGTAGTATATAGTAGCCTTTGTTAGAAGTATTAATTTACTTTAAACTATAAACTTTACCTTCGGAGCGTTCGTAACTTTTTAAGTTTGTGTGTAGGCACCTAATGCGTCATTCTTTGAGGTAATTAAGTACTAGTTTTAGTTTTAATTACACTAGTTTTTTAGTCAGGACCCCACTGAAAATCAGCGCCACGGCTGGTGGTGGCAGTGCTGAGCGGGGCCTTTTAGCGTAGCGTTATTTGTAGTTGTGAGCGACATCCGCTCTCGGCGGCGTCGGCTGGGCGAGTGAGCGCGCGCGCTACCGGCCGCGGCAATGCTCGCCCCTCACAGTCACCTAAGAATGACCTAGTGCCGAGACACAAGTCGGCGACGGACGAGCTCCGCCCCTATGTGCTCGGACAGTGCGTCGACCACGCTCCGTGACACAAGTCGGCGACGGACGAGCTCCGCCCCTATGTGTACGGACAGCGCGTACTACCACTCGGCGCCCGAATGGTGTGTTTGGGCTTCGCCCGTGTCCTCAGATACTTTGGGTAATCGATGTTACCAAAATAAAAGAAGGAATAACGAGAAATAGACTTTTTATTTACTTTTCCCTAACTGCCCTATCACTGCCCTAAGTGACTTGATTTCAAGTCCCTAACTTCCTATTACTTTTTAGTTTTCTTCTTCTTCTTGTTGTGACTTCCAGGAGGCTCCGTTTGACACTGATTTGCTCCGGGCCGTACCTGCTATTTATACCTGCTAGTGGGTGAGCAAGACGTGCTGAGTGAGACAATAAAGGTTACGCCCACTTTGACTTGACTAATTTACATTGCAAGATGTTATTGGGATGTTATACATATTAATGGGCGGAAGACTAAGCTGATTTACAAAGTTCTAATATGGCTTGAGATCTTATAAGTACAGTAGGGTTCGTAAATATTTTCTTATCTGAATAATCGTACATGGAAATCGGGCAAACCGTAATTCGGTCCCTTTCTTAACACTTATTCATCATTTGCGCTGAACCTACTGAGTTTACTTATTTGTAAGTTTAAACATTTAATAGAACTTTTAGTAAGCTTTCTAACAATATATAAATCATTCTGATACGATGAGCCGTTGTAAAGGTATAAATGTAAACATATTAATTGTAAAGTGAAAATGCGCCGTACTAAATTCTAATTCAGGCTCGGTGGCCGCGGCTCTCGTTACGGTCATGTTGGCGCGATACACCCCTCCCCTCCATGGCGGCCAGTCCGCGCTGCGCTCGCGCATAGGCAACATCTCCTCTCTCTTTCTAATACAATTTGTACTGGGATTTTACTTTAATGTTTACAATATCAAATGAATGCTATGAGAGGGTGTTTTATGTAAATAATTACTATGGGGAGTCTAACTACTGGGTTCTTTATTTACTCTAAACAATCTAAGTCTTTATAAATAATCACATATTTATCTTACGTATAATCTTCGTATGACGCGATGCGTAGCTCTGCCGTCGCGTGTTGATGTTGTCGTCCATAATTCTCCCCCTTTAGTGTGAGGCGAAGCCTCGCACTATTGGTTGCAACGGTGTTATCACTTAGGCACTTTCACTGATTGACTTTTCTTTCACTGATTCTAACACTACTATTTTGACGCTACGTTAAAGTTCCCATTCTCCGGGTTTAAATTTCTTCGATGATTGTTCGACGACTTCTAATGAGTTTGCTTCAGATGGCTGCTTGACTGGTATGGTAATCTTCAGTTTTAGTTGATCCCGTTTTCTTTCTTTGGCCTTCCTGCAGGCTGCTTCAACTAGTTCCCTTGATGGTTGAGCTATGTATATTTTCCTCACTGCTTTATTCCGCGCCTTCGGCGCCTCGTTTTCCTTATCCCGGTGGTCGCTGCGTCTGCGGCGCCACTCTGCCCACGCTATCCTCTTCTCGCTGGGCTTCAATGTTGGGAGATCGGCCGCGGCATTGGAGTCTCCCGGCTGCTCTACGGATGTGTGGAAACAGTCCACTGTTGATGCTGATGTCGCGACGGAGTTGATGCCCTCCATGGGCTTCCGCGAAGTCGGGCTCGCGCACGCTGCCGCTGCGTGTGCCCCGTAGTGCGGTACCGTTGCCTCGAACGGTGTGCGTGTGTGTACACGTAGATTGATCGGACCCCCCAAATCCGATGATAGACGACCGGCGGTCTGTCTATTAATAACCGAACCCTTACCCGGGTTTTTGTACTCCTTGGTACGTAAAGCTTCCCTGAGCTTGCTTAATTTGTTGCGCCAGTCCTCCTTCTGGACGGCTATCTTCTTTTCGGCGTCTTCCAATTGACGCGCTATTTCCTCCAACTCCTTCTTCATTTTCTCCGCCGCGACTGGGTCCAGGTCCCTCGTGAGTGCCCGCTCAGATGGCGAGGCTCGGTCGTGAGCCTCGTGGAATGTGAGGGACCTGACGCCTGATGTGATGTTGCTCGTACTATCTTCACTCGAAGTTATGCCGGTGCCCGATGTGCTGCTCCTGCGGTGCCCGCGGCCCACGTAGCCGAGTCGATTGCCGTGCGCACCCGTCGCGCCGGCCCGAGCTCGACCTCGATTCATCGTCCTGGACGAGGGGAACGGCCCGCTATCGCCCCAGGCGTGATCGGTGACTCGTAGATTGATCCGGTCGAAGGACCCGATCGACTAAACTCCCACTTGCTCGATGCGGCAGCCGGCGTTGATGAAACTGGATTACTGGAACTGGATACTGGAACTGATGCTTGCTTGCTGATTTTCTTGCTGGTACTAGTTGCTGCTTGGAGATGTTACTTCCTAGTTGTTGCTTGTAGAGATGTTACTTCCAGGAGTGACGAGCGGACACTGATTTGCTCCGGGCCGTACCTGCTATTTATACCTGCTAGTGGGTGAGCAAGACGTGCTGAGTGAGACAATAAAGGTTACGCCCACTTTGACTTGACTAATTTACATTGCAAGATGTTATTGGGATGTTATACATATTAATGGGCGGAAGACTAAGCTGATTTACAAAGTTCTAATATGGCTTGAGATCTTATAAGTACAGTAGGGTTCGTAAATATTTTCTTATCTGAATAATCGTACATGGAAATCGGGCAAACCGTAATTCGGTCCCTTTCTTAACACTTATTCATCATTTGCGCTGAACCTACTGAGTTTACTTATTTGTAAGTTTAAACATTTAATAGAACTTTTAATAAGCTTTCTAACAATATATAAATCATTCTGATACGATGAGCCGTTGTAAAGGTATAAATGTAAACATATTAATTGTAAAGTGAAAATGCGCCGTACTAAATTCTAATTCAGGCTCGGTGGCCGCGGCTCTCGTTACGGTCATGTTGGCGCGATACACCCCTCCCCTCCATGGCGGCCAGTCCGCGCTGCGCTCGCGCATAGGCAACATCTCCTCTCTCTTTCTAATACAATTTGTACTGGGATTTTACTTTAATGTTTACAATATCAAATGAATGCTATGAGAGGGTGTTTTATGTAAATAATTACTATGGGGAGTCTAACTACTGGGTTCTTTATTTACTCTAAACAATCTAAGTCTTTATAAATAATCACATATTTATCTTACGTATAATCTTCGTATGACGCGATGCGTAGCTCTGCCGTCGCGTGTTGATGTTGTCGTCCATAGTAGTTATTGTCATATTGGGGCAGCACATAGCACCATTTTTGTTTCAAGCATTTATTAGGTCCATAGCTTTAAGTTTTTAATAGGAACCAACTTCTCCGTCAGTCATATAATAGTTTTAAGGCGGCCATATTGAACAATTGTTAATTTATTAATACCTCGAATTCTAAGTCACTTAAAATCACAAAATTGGTGTCTAAATATACATATTTGGGGTCAGGGAATTCAACAAGATAAGTATTTTACCGATATCTCAGTTACTACTAGTTAATTACTTGAGAATACAAAATTGTTGTTTTTTTTATATGTACAGGGCGGAAAGTTAAAACGGGGCAGTAGGGCAGCTACTAGATCCCTTGCCGCCACGCAAAAATGGCATTAGGGTTTCATTCCTATTTTTTTAATTGATGACAATCAACATTCACAGATTTGTGAAAAAAAGTACAGTCAGCGAGAAAATCATTAATTTTGACGTTTTTTTTATGACATTCGATCCCGTTCCTATTAAGGATCGAAATACAATTTGGGACCGACTAAGGTTTGACTACTAGAACGCCCAGAAATGAAAGAAAACTTTTTCCATACAGTTAGTATGGGAATCCTAACTACTCTTAACTGCTAATTTTGCAGATCAAAAAAACATTAGGTATTGAATTTAAATTTGGAATTTCATTGGGTATTTAAGGACTGATAGGCATAAAAAACAACATGAGCAAAATTAAAGGGTGTCCCAGAAGTAAAGAGACAATTTTCAAAGTTTTACTAGCTGAAAAATTTATTAAAAAGAAAAAAAAGTTTTGGTGTCATGGCGTCTATGGTTTCGTTATCCTTCATTTAAAGCGGGAATATCGTTATTGCATACATTTTTTCAAAGTGAAGCATCATTAATTTGAAGTTTTTGCTAATAGAGTTATTCTATTATACGAGTCACATAATAAAAAGGATACAGTAAATCACTTTCTTCAAGAAAGAGCTAGATCAACTAGTATAAATAGTATAATAAGACGTTATGAAGAAACGGGAGAGATTTGTTTTAAGAAGATTCCGGGAAGAGATAGGTCAGTGATGGGACATCGAAATATAAATCGAGTAAAATAGATTTTTAATAAGACTGCTACAATTTCCGTCCGAGTGGCAGCGGATAAATTACAAATATCAAAGTTGACTGTCGCCAGAATGAAGAGGAACGATCTAGCTTTGAAAGCATATGTGAAACATTCAGCTCCTAAATACATAAAGGACCAAGAAGAACGTGCCAAAAGAGGGCGCCGAAGAGCTTATAACAGTCAGCTGAGAAACGTACTCGTTACGGACGATGACATTTATGTCCCGGCAGATCCCGACTTTGTACGTAAGGAAAAATGCTCCAAATATACCTCAAGTTCGCGGTGTCTAGATGTTTTGGTTCCTATGTAAAAGAGAATGTAAGAAACGATCAGAAAAAACAAACCCTTAAAAGGTTTTAAGCAAAGATGGGCCAGGCTGTTTAAAGAAGTGGCTACAAAATCTGGATCAGCCGTTATGCGGCGGGCCGCTAACAATCTAAGAAAAATGGCTTTCAAAGGTGTTGGGGCGCGAATTGAATATAAACCTTATAATTATATTAGTTTTGTTACAATATTCAACCAAAATTAATATTTTTATTGTTTACTAAATATTCAATATTTGGAAAATAAAATTGTCTCTTTACTTCTGGGACACCCCAGTAGCTTTCGAATTACCATGATGCAACGTCAGCTCAGATGGCGTGGGCATGTCCTTAGAATGAACGACCACCGCTTGCCTAAAGCTATGTCCTATTCAGAATTAGCCGAGGGTAAGCGGAAGTAAGCGGTCAGTAAGAATGCTATAAGGACGTGCTCAAACGACATCTAAACGCATGCGCTATCGATCCTTCGTGTTGGCAGGAGCTAGCTGCAGTCAGGTCGTCATGGCGATCTACCATCTTTAGTAAGATCAAATCTTTTGAACAAAACTGCTTAACAACCTTAGACACTAAACGCCAAATGCGAAAGGAGAGGCCTAAACGCGTAAACCTTCCTACGTGTGGGAATACCTACACCTATAAATAACACAACTGGCCAACTCGACTGTTCCTCATGTAAAATATATAAGTATATATAATATAATCTGACATATAAATTTAATATAATGATGTGTATAAATTTGGTAATATAATTGAAAGATATATTATGTTAATATTATGTATTAGAACACTATTTGTTATCATTTAAGTGTCTATAAAGATTGCTGTGCCCTAACAGGGTTTATATTGGAGCATATATTTACTTTTACGAACTTTTGTAACCATATAATGCAATTAATAAATGAATGAATGAATGAATATTTCATTACATTAGCGTTTTACAATTGCATTCACGGTAGTGACGTCTACGGCTCTAAAAGTTGAAAATGAGCACAAACATGTGAATAAAACAAATATTCATCAATACTCCAACATATCAATTAATATCGTATATTATTAGTGATAAATAGGTGCCTAAATTAAATTGTATTTGTATTAATAGCATTTTGTTGTTTATTTAATAAATAACACTATACATAATTTATCAATACATTTTAGTTTATGATCTATTGCTTAATTTAAGCTTGAGCAAGTACAATCAAAATATAATTACAATCACATAACACTAACATAAGTACCATTTTACACATAAACTATAATGCAGCACTGTCTCTTATTAATAGTCAGTTTAACACCAAAAACCTTGCAATGATCTCTAATTAAGGTTGTATCCATTATGTTTTGTAGGTTATTTATAGGTTCTGAAAATAATAATTTAACCTTCATAAATCTAGTGGCTGGACCTAAAACAACCTTCATTGTTGAAAGGGTACCGGCTATCTTTTAAGTATGTTTTCCATAAATATAGTTTTATTGTTTTGGCTTGCAACATTAAAATAACAATGCTTTTCTTTACAAAACATCAAAATTCAGGGTCGCTAGAACACTCTATACAAACACACATACACATACAAAATACATACATGCATACATAGTAAATATTTAGTCCGAACTCTAGCTATAAATAACCCACTAATGGCAATAGCAGTAAGATCATGAAATTATTTGGAACTTTAAATAAAAATAAATTGGTCAAGTGCGTGTCGAGCCACGCGCAGTGTAGAGTTCCGTAGTTGCCTGTCCTTCTTAGTTACATCGCCTCGCGCGCGCCAACTGAATGGTTGCGTCGGCCGAATTTGTACGAAAGTTGGCCTTTTCAAGTACATTTTAAATGTGTCGACTGTTACTCGGTAACTAGTAGTGCCTACTTAAATTCATTATATGTTCTACTGCCTTGATTTCACATTCCCAGTAGCAGCCATTTAGCTGGCAGGGGATACACACATGACTTGAACAAAAATTTGGGCTTTAAAGCCCAATATCTCACAAACAATGGGGATGAAAATTGCTACGATATAAATGAGTTCCACGCCGACGGAGTGGCGAGCAGAAGCGAGTATAATAATAGTAAGTATTTGTATGCCCCTAAATATACTAAAAATACAAGAAAACATTCCCACTATGCCTACCTCGCGGAAAAACATAGTTTAACTCAGCGGGCGGCCTTAAATCGACTTTTGCGGTCGTGTATGAGGAAATAATGAATATTCATGCGAACCCTCGGGGAAGGCTCCGTAAGAAATTGTCAACGTAATGGGAATTAGAGGGTGATTTACGAGAGGTATTGTTAACCCAGTGACTATTCCTCTTACAGTCTTTCATTAAGTACAAATAAAAACCCGTAAGAAGGCCATACATAAAAGTTGGGCTATTCTCATTTTTGTGGACACTGTCAGAGCTGCGGATACTCTTTATTTAGATTTAATTATTAAGGAAATTACGCTCCTTACTCCTACGGTACTCAGAGATTGACCAGCATACAACATGATGTAGAATTTTGTTTGAGAATGTTGGAGGATTTAACCGGTTTTGCTTATTCAGAAATATATATACTAATTAAAATAGGCGATTCAGTTCAAGATTTTCTCATTTAATTACAGACAAATACTCAGTACCGAAAAGTACCGAAGAACCGGCAATTTCAGGCCCGGCTCAGTACCAGAAACCTCAGCCTCGGTTCTTGGAGTGGTACCGGTATGCACTTGCATCCCCTAACTGGGAGTATTTAATGGATCGACCGTGTCCGAAACTCTACGCTGCGCTCAAAACCCCGCGTTAGAGTTAAGACTGCACAAAATGCTGAAATGGGAATGGGTTGGCCACGTTTTCCGCATGCATCCACAGAGGTGGGCCATAATAGCCATGGAGTGGGTGCGACACGATAGGAGGCGACGACGTGGTAGGCCAAGGAAATAAATATGGTGGGATGATATGGATGCATTTTGTAACGTTTGGCCAGAGATCACTCAAAGCCAGGACGAGTGGAAGTCGAGAGGAGAGCCCTTTGCATAGCAGTGGGACACTATATTGACTTTAAAAAAATAATGACCCTTCTTGCTTGTAGTTATGGAATGTTTCAATATGCATTTATTTTATGATTGTTACAATTTTTATATATGTTATGGCTATTCGATAAGTTACAGCGACTAAGAAGAGGGGGCTTTCTTAAGTGTTTACCCATAAGTACTTTCGTATTAAATCAATGTGATTATATATGTATAAATAAGGTACATAGTAAGTAGGTCTAAAGGACAATGTTCGTAGAACACAATAAAGGCAATAACAATAACTAGGTACTTATAGACTAATTTGACACTTAAAAATATCTATAGACTTACACCTCTACGTACATGCATAATTATTTACAATGTTTTATATTGCAAAAATACTTGTCATACCTTTCTACTCTAATTATTTTTATGTTCCTTTTCATTTCTCTAGTAATCATATAAATGTTCATTATTTGTATAAAAATATAAAAGTTTACCTGTAGCAGCCCATAACATAAATCACACTACTTACTTTAATTTGGTTTCAAGGTAAAATGTATATGATATATATAATAATATCTGCCACATGGTTGTTGATTTGCCGAAGCAAAACATTCAGTTCGGCTTGGATATTCACAACCTGTCTCGATTCGCTTCACCGCACGTCCCAAGTGCAGTAATACAGCGAGAATCGTTGCGACTTGGAATCACAGGTCAGAGGTATACTGGTTTGCAAGAGAGTAGTCGATAAGCTTTGTGAATACCAGCCCAATTATTCGGTCATTAATTAACTAATATACACTACTGCTACGTTTCTATTTTGCTTTGACTAGTGTTCCTCGATATCTCGTCCTGCTGCTGGTTTCTTAAAGCATTGTCGCTTAATACTGGCCGTGCTAGAAAAAAGAAAACAAAATATAGTTATTTGAAAATAAGAAACTTAAAGAACCATTTTTATAGTGCATATGTGTATCAATGTTCCTTATATCATGATTGTTTTTTTATTCGGAATTTGATCAATCAAACATAAGCCTTTATACTTTAGCGACTGGGTCCAGGTCCCTCGTGAGTGCCCGCTCAGATGGCGAGGCTCGGTCGTGAGCCTCGTGGAATGTGAGGGACCTGACGCCTGATGTGATGTTGCTCGTACTATCTTCACTCGAAGTTATGCCGGTGCCCGATGTGCTGCTCCTGCGGTGCCCGCGGCCCGCGTAGCCGAGTCGATTGCCGTGCGCACCCGTCGCGCCGGCCCGAGCTCGACCTCGATTCATCGTCCTGGACGAGGGGAACGGCCCGCTATCGCCCCAGGCGTGATCGGTGACTCGTAGATTGATCCGGTCGAAGGACCCGATCGACTAAACTCCCACTTGCTCGATGCGGCAGCCGGCGTTGATGAAACTGGATTACTGGAACTGGATACTGGAACTGATGCTTGCTTGCTGATTTTCTTGCTGGTACTAGTTGCTGCTTGGAGATGTTACTTCCTAGTTGTTGCTTGTAGAGATGTTACTTCCAGGAGTGACGAGCGGACACTGATTTGCTCCGGGCCGTACCTGCTATTTATACCTGCTAGTGGGTGAGCAAGACGTGCTGAGTGAGACAATAAAGGTTACGCCCACTTTGACTTGACTAATTTACATTGCAAGATGTTATTGGGATGTTATACATATTAATGGGCGGAAGACTAAGCTGATTTACAAAGTTCTAATATGGCTTGAGATCTTATAAGTACAGTAGGGTTCGTAAATATTTTCTTATCTGAATAATCGTACATGGAAATCGGGCAAACCGTAATTCGGTCCCTTTCTTAACACTTATTCATCATTTGCGCTGAACCTACTGAGTTTACTTATTTGTAAGTTTAAACATTTAATAGAACTTTTAGTAAGCTTTCTAACAATATATAAATCATTCTGATACGATGAGCCGTTGTAAAGGTATAAATGTAAACATATTAATTGTAAAGTGAAAATGCGCCGTACTAAATTCTAATTCAGGCTCGGTGGCCGCGGCTCTCGTTACGGTCATGTTGGCGCGATACACCCCTCCCCTCCATGGCGGCCAGTCCGCGCTGCGCTCGCGCATAGGCAACATCTCCTCTCTCTTTCTAATACAATTTGTACTGGGATTTTACTTTAATGTTTACAATATCAAATGAATGCTATGAGAGGGTGTTTTATGTAAATAATTACTATGGGGAGTCTAACTACTGGGTTCTTTATTTACTCTAAACAATCTAAGTCTTTATAAATAATCACATATTTATCTTACGTATAATCTTCGTATGACGCGATGCGTAGCTCTGCCGTCGCGTGTTGATGTTGTCGTCCATAGTAGTTATTGTCATATTGGGGCAGCACATAGCACCATTTTTGTTTCAAGCATTTATTAGGTCCATAGCTTTAAGTTTTTAATAGGAACCAACTTCTCCGTCAGTCATATAATAGTTTTAAGGCGGCCATATTGAACAATTGTTAATTTATTAATACCTCGAATTCTAAGTCACTTAAAATCACAAAATTGGTGTCTAAATATACATATTTGGGGTCAGGGAATTCAACAAGATAAGTATTTTACCGATATCTCAGTTACTACTAGTTAATTACTTGAGAATACAAAATTGTTGTTTTTTTTATATGTACAGGGCGGAAAGTTAAAACGGGGCAGTAGGGCAGCTACTAGATCCCTTGCCGCCACGCAAAAATGGCATTAGGGTTTCATTCCTATTTTTTTAATTGATGACAATCAACATTCACAGATTTGTGAAAAAAAGTACAGTCAGCGAGAAAATCATTAATTTTGACGTTTTTTTTATGACATTCGATCCCGTTCCTATTAAGGATCGAAATACAATTTGGGACCGACTAAGGTTTGACTACTAGAACGCCCAGAAATGAAAGAAAACTTTTTCCATACAGTTAGTATGGGAATCCTAACTACTCTTAACTGCTAATTTTGCAGATCAAAAAAACATTAGGTATTGAATTTAAATTTGGAATTTCATTGGGTATTTAAGGACTGATAGGCATAAAAAACAACATGAGCAAAATTAAAGGGTGTCCCAGAAGTAAAGAGACAATTTTCAAAGTTTTACTAGCTGAAAAATTTATTAAAAAGAAAAAAAAGTTTTGGTGTCATGGCGTCTATGGTTTCGTTATCCTTCATTTAAAGCGGGAATATCGTTATTGCATACATTTTTTCAAAGTGAAGCATCATTAATTTGAAGTTTTTGCTAATAGAGTTATTCTATTATACGAGTCACATAATAAAAAGGATACAGTAAATCACTTTCTTCAAGAAAGAGCTAGATCAACTAGTATAAATAGTATAATAAGACGTTATGAAGAAACGGGAGAGATTTGTTTTAAGAAGATTCCGGGAAGAGATAGGTCAGTGATGGGACATCGAAATATAAATCGAGTAAAATAGATTTTTAATAAGACTGCTACAATTTCCGTCCGAGTGGCAGCGGATAAATTACAAATATCAAAGTTGACTGTCGCCAGAATGAAGAGGAACGATCTAGCTTTGAAAGCATATGTGAAACATTCAGCTCCTAAATACATAAAGGACCAAGAAGAACGTGCCAAAAGAGGGCGCCGAAGAGCTTATAACAGTCAGCTGAGAAACGTACTCGTTACGGACGATGACATTTATGTCCCGGCAGATCCCGACTTTGTACGTAAGGAAAAATGCTCCAAATATACCTCAAGTTCGCGGTGTCTAGATGTTTTGGTTCCTATGTAAAAGAGAATGTAAGAAACGATCAGAAAAAACAAACCCTTAAAAGGTTTTAAGCAAAGATGGGCCAGGCTGTTTAAAGAAGTGGCTACAAAATCTGGATCAGCCGTTATGCGGCGGGCCGCTAACAATCTAAGAAAAATGGCTTTCAAAGGTGTTGGGGCGCGAATTGAATATAAACCTTATAATTATATTAGTTTTGTTACAATATTCAACCAAAATTAATATTTTTATTGTTTACTAAATATTCAATATTTGGAAAATAAAATTGTCTCTTTACTTCTGGGACACCCCAGTAGCTTTCGAATTACCATGATGCAACGTCAGCTCAGATGGCGTGGGCATGTCCTTAGAATGAACGACCACCGCTTGCCTAAAGCTATGTCCTATTCAGAATTAGCCGAGGGTAAGCGGAAGTAAGCGGTCAGTAAGAATGCTATAAGGACGTGCTCAAACGACATCTAAACGCATGCGCTATCGATCCTTCGTGTTGGCAGGAGCTAGCTGCAGTCAGGTCGTCATGGCGATCTACCATCTTTAGTAAGATCAAATCTTTTGAACAAAACTGCTTAACAACCTTAGACACTAAACGCCAAATGCGAAAGGAGAGGCCTAAACGCGTAAACCTTCCTACGTGTGGGAATACCTACACCTATAAATAACACAACTGGCCAACTCGACTGTTCCTCATGTAAAATATATAAGTATATATAATATAATCTGACATATAAATTTAATATAATGATGTGTATAAATTTGGTAATATAATTGAAAGATATATTATGTTAATATTATGTATTAGAACACTATTTGTTATCATTTAAGTGTCTATAAAGATTGCTGTGCCCTAACAGGGTTTATATTGGAGCATATATTTACTTTTACGAACTTTTGTAACCATATAATGCAATTAATAAATGAATGAATGAATGAATATTTCATTACATTAGCGTTTTACAATTGCATTCACGGTAGTGACGTCTACGGCTCTAAAAGTTGAAAATGAGCACAAACATGTGAATAAAACAAATATTCATCAATACTCCAACATATCAATTAATATCGTATATTATTAGTGATAAATAGGTGCCTAAATTAAATTGTATTTGTATTAATAGCATTTTGTTGTTTATTTAATAAATAACACTATACATAATTTATCAATACATTTTAGTTTATGATCTATTGCTTAATTTAAGCTTGAGCAAGTACAATCAAAATATAATTACAATCACATAACACTAACATAAGTACCATTTTACACATAAACTATAATGCAGCACTGTCTCTTATTAATAGTCAGTTTAACACCAAAAACCTTGCAATGATCTCTAATTAAGGTTGTATCCATTATGTTTTGTAGGTTATTTATAGGTTCTGAAAATAATAATTTAACCTTCATAAATCTAGTGGCTGGACCTAAAACAACCTTCATTGTTGAAAGGGTACCGGCTATCTTTTAAGTATGTTTTCCATAAATATAGTTTTATTGTTTTGGCTTGCAACATTAAAATAACAATGCTTTTCTTTACAAAACATCAAAATTCAGGGTCGCTAGAACACTCTATACAAACACACATACACATACAAAATACATACATGCATACATAGTAAATATTTAGTCCGAACTCTAGCTATAAATAACCCACTAATGGCAATAGCAGTAAGATCATGAAATTATTTGGAACTTTAAATAAAAATAAATTGGTCAAGTGCGTGTCGAGCCACGCGCAGTGTAGAGTTCCGTAGTTGCCTGTCCTTCTTAGTTACATCGCCTCGCGCGCGCCAACTGAATGGTTGCGTCGGCCGAATTTGTACGAAAGTTGGCCTTTTCAAGTACATTTTAAATGTGTCGACTGTTACTCGGTAACTAGTAGTGCCTACTTAAATTCATTATATGTTCTACTGCCTTGATTTCACATTCCCAGTAGCAGCCATTTAGCTGGCAGGGGATACACACATGACTTGAACAAAAATTTGGGCTTTAAAGCCCAATATCTCACAAACAATGGGGATGAAAATTGCTACGATATAAATGAGTTCCACGCCGACGGAGTGGCGAGCAGAAGCGAGTATAATAATAGTAAGTATTTGTATGCCCCTAAATATACTAAAAATACAAGAAAACATTCCCACTATGCCTACCTCGCGGAAAAACATAGTTTAACTCAGCGGGCGGCCTTAAATCGACTTTTGCGGTCGTGTATGAGGAAATAATGAATATTCATGCGAACCCTCGGGGAAGGCTCCGTAAGAAATTGTCAACGTAATGGGAATTAGAGGGTGATTTACGAGAGGTATTGTTAACCCAGTGACTATTCCTCTTACAGTCTTTCATTAAGTACAAATAAAAACCCGTAAGAAGGCCATACATAAAAGTTGGGCTATTCTCATTTTTGTGGACACTGTCAGAGCTGCGGATACTCTTTATTTAGATTTAATTATTAAGGAAATTACGCTCCTTACTCCTACGGTACTCAGAGATTGACCAGCATACAACATGATGTAGAATTTTGTTTGAGAATGTTGGAGGATTTAACCGGTTTTGCTTATTCAGAAATATATATACTAATTAAAATAGGCGATTCAGTTCAAGATTTTCTCATTTAATTACAGACAAATACTCAGTACCGAAAAGTACCGAAGAACCGGCAATTTCAGGCCCGGCTCAGTACCAGAAACCTCAGCCTCGGTTCTTGGAGTGGTACCGGTATGCACTTGCATCCCCTAACTGGGAGTATTTAATGGATCGACCGTGTCCGAAACTCTACGCTGCGCTCAAAACCCCGCGTTAGAGTTAAGACTGCACAAAATGCTGAAATGGGAATGGGTTGGCCACGTTTTCCGCATGCATCCACAGAGGTGGGCCATAATAGCCATGGAGTGGGTGCGACACGATAGGAGGCGACGACGTGGTAGGCCAAGGAAATAAATATGGTGGGATGATATGGATGCATTTTGTAACGTTTGGCCAGAGATCACTCAAAGCCAGGACGAGTGGAAGTCGAGAGGAGAGCCCTTTGCATAGCAGTGGGACACTATATTGACTTTAAAAAAATAATGACCCTTCTTGCTTGTAGTTATGGAATGTTTCAATATGCATTTATTTTATGATTGTTACAATTTTTATATATGTTATGGCTATTCGATAAGTTACAGCGACTAAGAAGAGGGGGCTTTCTTAAGTGTTTACCCATAAGTACTTTCGTATTAAATCAATGTGATTATATATGTATAAATAAGGTACATAGTAAGTAGGTCTAAAGGACAATGTTCGTAGAACACAATAAAGGCAATAACAATAACTAGGTACTTATAGACTAATTTGACACTTAAAAATATCTATAGACTTACACCTCTACGTACATGCATAATTATTTACAATGTTTTATATTGCAAAAATACTTGTCATACCTTTCTACTCTAATTATTTTTATGTTCCTTTTCATTTCTCTAGTAATCATATAAATGTTCATTATTTGTATAAAAATATAAAAGTTTACCTGTAGCAGCCCATAACATAAATCACACTACTTACTTTAATTTGGTTTCAAGGTAAAATGTATATGATATATATAATAATATCTGCCACATGGTTGTTGATTTGCCGAAGCAAAACATTCAGTTCGGCTTGGATATTCACAACCTGTCTCGATTCGCTTCACCGCACGTCCCAAGTGTAGTAATACAGCGAGAATCGTTGCGACTTGGAATCACAGGTCAGAGGTATACTGGTTTGCAAGAGAGTAGTCGATAAGCTTTGTGAATACCAGCCCAATTATTCGGTCATTAATTAACTAATATACACTACTGCTACGTTTCTATTTTGCTTTGACTAGTGTTCCTCGATATCTCGTCCTGCTGCTGGTTTCTTAAAGCATTGTCGCTTAATACTGGCCGTGCTAGAAAAAAGAAAACAAAATATAGTTATTTGAAAATAAGAAACTTAAAGAACCATTTTTATAGTGCATATGTGTATCAATGTTCCTTATATCATGATTGTTTTTTTATTCGGAATTTGATCAATCAAACATAAGCCTTTATAATACTGACAATAGGTAAAAATGTCCTTATATATTTAGGAAGATTTGGTGTTTTTTGTTCCAAATATAACTCGAGCAACTAGTGTAAATGGCTCTCCGCAACCTCCATACGGGCGCTTTAACCATGCGTTTGGACATCCCTCGCACCCCGCACGCGGGCCTTATAATGTCAGAATAATGAACATGCATCTTTATAAGCGGTCGGCGCCCGCTGTCCACTTCCTTTTGGGTACCCTTTGACGCATCCCCCCGCGTCCCTGTCTGCAGGCACCGCCTCAGTTAAATGAATACGAAGAACAGTACACTTACCAAACATTCTCAGGAGGATCTTTTCGATTCCATGAATGGGTGATTCGAAGCTGAGGCAAAGCAACGTCGCCAAGAAGAACGTCAATATTATGTGTGATATCGCATTAGCCACCTGAAACAAAATACATACTTTAGAAGAAAATAAGATATAAACATTAAACATTAAATGGACGCATAGCTGGACATTCGTAGGCGCTACGCTTTGTCAGTGCAGGATGGATCCACCCAAATGGATAGATAATGTAATATGTGCACCACGTCACGTAGATGTTACCTTCAAGTATACCATTCGTCTCGGCGACAAATGGATGCGTCCAAATGGATGGATAACAATTTTTTATGATCTACCTGTGGACCACAACTGATGCTCTTATAAATCACTTATGGTCTGGTCCAATTTACGATTGTGAAAATGACCCTTACCTAACACCTACCATGATAATGGTTCAGAATGTTGTATCGGCTTGATATCTAAATGAAACAGATGGCAGATGGAACTGCTGCGAGTACATATTCGTAATCCTCTCTGCAAATGGAACGGGATATATTTCTTGGATTTATATCGGCGCGGACGCGGAGTATGAATGTTAGATTTCACCAGACGATTGGCAGAGTTTAGTTTTTGGACGCTAACAACGGATCAACGCCAACTACTTGCTCTGAATCCGAGCAATCAACAATATATGTAAAAAGTTGAAAACAGCCTCTAAACTCAATAATAATGATTAATGAAATATCAAAACCTATACAAAAGTACCTCATCTCAGTTATCCATCTCACCAGCTCATTAAAAGCACATCAAAAAGGATTTCTGGCGTGGTTTCCCCTTCACTAGACGAGCATCAAGCAAAATAAGTAAGCAATTTCTGAATAAAATCTGCCGTAAACAAAAACACTTTAGCCGATCAGTTAAGTAGTTTTTGATTGAACTGAATAAAGTGCTTTCAATGTACACAAGTACGAGTACTTACCCGTAGAGAATAAGTAAAGTCCTAACTTTCATGATTTCCGTATCTTACCCAAACTTTTATCCAACTTGGCCAAGTATATCTAATGAAATGTCGCTCTTATCGATTCAGTAGATTTATTAGGCGCGTTGCAACTTTATTTATATCACGAGATGGGAGCAAGAAAACGAGTTACTAAAGTGGCCGAACAAACCTAATTAATACTGATTAGATGTTTCATGTTTATATCATACTAGCTTCTGCCCACGACTACGTCCACGTGGAACTCGTTTATATCGCAGCTCCATACAAATTTTAACCCCCCAATTTCACCCCCCTATGGGATGATTTCGGGGATAAAAACTATCCTATGTCACTGTCCATCCCTTCAACTATCTCCACTTAAAAAATCACGTCAATTCGTCGCTCCGTTTTGCCGTGAAAGACGGACAAACAAACAAACAAACAAACACACATACACTTTCCCATTTATAATATTGGAATTGATTTTCCTATATATATGCGTGACAAGTGTCATATAGTACTCGTAATATTTTGGATTTAGGTATTGTTGATCTCAATAAATTAACTTCAAGTCAAGATGAATGATTCCTTTAAAAGGGGTTCGAATCTGCCTCTTGCCATATTCCTATTTCTTTTGTTTATGAATATTTTATAGAGGAAGGCACGGCGGAATGTCATCTCGTTCGATCACAGCAGCCAAAATACCACTACTTGCTTTGTGGGTATTTGGTGTTGTGTTTCTGGTGGTGAGTACGTAATGGAGCTGTATTTATCTCAAGCTGTCAACACCACAAACCGTCAAATCTATAAAGGGTAGGCCAAGCTCGTAATTCTTCTGTAGTAGCGAGCATTATAGGCCACGTTGCCTGCTTACCGCAGCACCATCAAACAACATCTTCATCACCATCATCCACATCTGGATCCATCATCCTCCTTCATCATCATTCCGGCAACCATCAGCAGATGGTTTGCCACAATCGTAGTATAAAAAAATCTTACCACAGTGAAGAATGTAATATGCAGAGGATGCCTCAACTGTCCGACGTAGTACAGTTCGACGACTCCGTTGACGAGGTACGCGCAGAACGTAAGACGAGAGACTGGCACCAGGAACTTCCATGATAAGAGCTTGCCGAGGTAACCTGGGGAGCAGTTTTCTTTATACTACGCAACATAACAGAAGAACTATACTACGCGGAGAAAGTACATACTGTATTCGCGGAATATTCTTGAACCAAGAAATGAATTCGGAAGATCTCGGATGGAGCGAAAGTATCGTAAGTCGAGTCAATGAGGTTAATTAATTAAAGTAGGTAAATATAAGTGTAAGCTACTTTCATCATCATCGTCAACTTATAAACGTCTCATTGCTGGACATACAGAGCTTTCATTTACGAGTTTGTCAATAAACGCTTCTTGTCATCATTACCTCTTTATCAGCAGATCCCAGCAGCACCTTGTGAAAAGGGAAGAAAGAAAGGAGAACGCTTCGTACATGGCTGGTGGGTATTCAACCAATGGGGTGAATACCTTTATCCTAATTTTATTACACCTAACTTTTGAAAGTGCCTTACCTCCATTTCCAGTGGCGCAGGCAGTGATAAGCCACCCGTTGGCGATTCCCCACGCGACCTTGTGCAGCGACATATAAGCCGCAGCCTCTATGTTGTTGTACTCGTACCAATCTTGGTAAAACACGGTCACCGTGAAGGTGGTGACAGTCCCGAGGATTATGCTGGTCATCCACGCAAACACTTTGAATGTGCGGGAGAATTTGTATCTGGAAGCAGAAAGGTTATATTTGAAGGAAAACGAAATGTTAAGTTTCCTTAACCATTCAAATGATTAATTCCCTTCTTCAAAAAAGGTAAGAAACCTCTGCTACCTGCAATTTGTTTTCTGACCTTTTCTCACAAAAATAAATGTCAAAGTTCCAAATGAGGGCAACAAAAATAAAGACAATTTAACAATGCACGTTCATGAATGGGGCATAAACAATTTAACTAGCAAAAGCCTATTTGTTTTGAGTCAAATAAGTCTTAAACATACTTGTACGTTTAAGACTTATTAAAGAACGCTGTACGTAATATGAATAATCATTAAGACTCACTCTTTTTCCTGGATCCTGTGCAATATGAATCCAGTAAGCAAACCCATGAAGTAGGTCGTCAGTTTCATGTGGGTTTTAATGTATTCTTGCTTGAAGTAGAAGTTAGACGCGATGTCGGTAAACTCTCTGAAAAATATAATATTATAAAAATGGGAAGAACCATCGCGAACACACATTTAATGAACCACCTAAGCAAGACGCAAAAACGACGTAAAATAATTTTACTGAGAAGTATTAAACAGTTTAAAATATAATAGACAATAGACTACGTGCTAAGTTTCTTGACAAAAGTACAGTAGCGACTTTCATCCCGATGATTCGTTGACCATAGCTCGTATATTCATTTAGATAGTTCTTTACCGTATTACGACATCCAGACAAAAGTCGCGACAATGGTGCTCTATTGCCATAGCTCCTGGTACGTTGCATAGAGGAATGGGCAAGAAATGCGATCAAATGGAAATAGCAAAAATCAAGCAGGCACAACGTAGCAGAGTAGTACCTGTCAGGACAGTGAAACAAATAATTTCAAAGATCGCAGATATTGTACGCGTCAGCCGAATGACGACAAACATTCGAGCTTAAGCTGTCGTTATCACCGCCGATGGTGAGAACAAAATTTAACGTACACGGGCGAAGTGGGATTTCTCGCAGCGATCAGTAATTGCCGCTTCATGCCCAGGTTTGTAAACTTACTTGGCATAAAACAACAAGGTGGGGTCCAGATTGTCCTTATAAGTGATTACAGCAGGAACGATGACAGAGACAATGGTACTGATAGAGAGGAAAACAGGCCCCACTCGGCGCCAGCGCCACAGACTGTAGATGAAGATAGGCGCCACGAAGAACAACTGGGTGTCCACGGAGAGGTACCACGATTGGAACATACACTGAAATTATATAAATAAATAATGTTAAGGGGTAATCTTACACAAATCGAACTTACAAACACAGATTGTATACTAAATTTTTTATAAGCGCTCGCTTTACCAATTTTTATTTCGTCACCGAATTCTGCTGCGTGATATCAACCGCCGTTTAAACACCAGAGACACGCGTTGCTTTTCGACACGCATGAATTCTGCTTGTATGTGGCGGGCCCAGCGGGATTCAACGACGGAATTCGGTTGCGAAATTCAGCCCGTAGTGGCGAGGTGGTGGCGTGTCATACATTTTGTATAATTTTCGTGGAATATTACCAGTTGCACGGTAATTTTTCTGTACCATGTCTGACGCGGTAGCTGACAGTAACGTCGACAGGCGGGCCTAATATATGTAGGCTTAATAATAAATGAAAGCTTAACAACGCTTAATTGAAGGTACTGTCAGCGAACGTGTTAACGGCTGCAAGAAAAACACTACATAATGTAGAATGTTTAGATATTGTATAAAATTAGTATCGCACGAGTAAGCTTACCAGATGGTCGGTATTAACGTAGTTGTTGATGTACAGAATGTTGGCCCACCAAGAAGTCATGCAACGCTCCTGCTCTAGTTGCATCCTGTCTTCCCACAGTGGCCCTTCTCCGATCTTCGGCAACCAGGTCATGTAGAACAGTATCACCACCAGATACGCTGGAGTCACCCTGGAAAAAACACATTTAATAGAAGCGCCTGAGAAAATCGAGATGGCCAAAATATTTGTAACATAGTTTTGCTATTACTTGTTTTAAGGCGCTTTGTCGAGTTTCATAAACAGCTCCTTGCTCAAAAGACGCATTTCAATTAGATATAGCATGTTTTTACGTGTGTTAAACCACGTCCTTTAAGTAAAGACTACTAAAAAGGTTCAAATGTTTCTGGGTGGTCTCTGAAGGCATCAACTAAAGAATTAAACGTACGTTTAATTCCTTAGTTGTACAACGAGAGAAAGAGATGCGTTAGGTTACTCTTCAGGGCTAACTTTTTGAATTAAATATATATATAGTATATGTCTTTTGACAACGTTTCAAGGCCTAATTTTGGCGCTGAACCCATACAGATATGTAAAACGCCTTAATGACTTATGAATGACTTGTATGATCGGTATACCATAATTTATATGTGTTACTTCTTGTTCCATTGTACAGTCAAGTGCACAAATAAATGCCGAATGAATACTTATATAAACAATCCGAAACCTAAATCACCGAGAGCCATGGGACATATTTTAATGTAAGTTGGCATTATATAAATGGGTCTCAATCGGGAACAAATACTAGGCGGCTTTCAACACGATACAATATTTGCGGTAAATTCAAGTGCAAAAGTGATTGTGACCCATTTACATAATCCTAGTTTACTCGTGATAGAGGCAATCTTGTTAGACTAACAGGCTTAAAGCTAAAGGTCCGCTAATTAGTTCCTTAATTGTGAACTAGACTCGCAATTGGCACATTAAAGAAAATTACGTGTTCGTATTTGCTTGGGGTCGTGAACATCAAAGGAATAAACTCAAGCATGTAAGGGGCGAGGGAACAAAGGCCTCTCATTGTTTATGTAGTTTACCAAACTATCATAGCAAATGTTGGGCCTCAATTCAGTTCAACTGTTTCACAACCCTAGCACATTCTCATGTGGCATGAATCGTTAGCACGGAAACGCTACGTAGTCAGGCATGCGGCTGTCAAGCGGCGGTTGTTGGTTTGAAAGAATCCGTGCTGGTACCAATGAGTTCTTCGGAACTTAAGTATGTACGGAACATTTACCGTTAGCTTTTCGGTGAAGGAAAACATCGTGAGGAAACCGGTTTAATTACAATAAGATCTGTGTTCCCCGGGTTGGAAGGTCAGTAAGTCCTCCTTAAGGTGCCGATAGACTTGAACAATCACATGTAACAGAACATCGAGCATTCGCCGTTTTATAGGGTTCCGTAGTCAACAAGCAACCTTTATAGTTTCGCCATGTCCGTCCGTCCGTTTAGCCGTCTTCGGCTTAGCTCAGTAACCCTTACTGCTAGAAAAGTGTAATTCGACATGGGTAGGTATATAAATAAATTACGCCGACAAAACCATATAATCAAATTTGTAAAAATATTATTTTAGGTTACTTTTCTACACATAAAGTGGGTATGTAATTTTTTTTCTCGTTAACTCGTATAGTGGGGTATATTTACGAGTAGGTAGATAGCTTGTTCATAATATTGTGGGTTTCTTAGAATCATTTTTCAAAATAGTAATTGGGCTTTACCGGACCTGTTAGCCTAGTGGGTAGTGACGCTGCTTACGAAGCTTAAGGTCCCGGGTTCGAATCCCGGTTCTTACCATATTTGCGTGAGCTTACATACATTGGTTTTTTGGATGTTTTCTATGTACCTATTCAAGTATTTATTTCTATTAAGTATATCGTGGTACCCATAACATAAGCTTTCTTGAGCTTACGATGAGGCTAGTTCTATTTGTGTAAGATTGTCCCGTAATATTTATTAATATTATCACACAAATATTTGCCCTTTCCGTAGGGTCCCTAACGGGTTAAATACAACCTGGTAAACGCTAGGATAGGTAATAGCTAGCTCACCTAATGTATCGGAATATCAGGATCGGTATGACGTTGAGCCGACCCTTCCTCTTGTCCAGTTCGATAAGAAGTAGTCGGCAGAACAGGAACGCGCTTAAGAATAGGAACGTGTCCACTAGCAGGGAGTTGTTCAACATGAACGCGTCCGCTGGGTGACGCACCAACTGAAAATAATTCATCATCATTATCATATCAACCGAAAGACTTCCACTGCTGGACATAGGCCTCCCCCAAAGTGTGCCAAAGTGACCGGTCCTGCGCCATCCGCATCCAGCAACCTTTACCAAGTCATCAGTCCACCTTGATGACCACAATAATGACGTTGCAGAAAGTGCAAATTGCGGTAAAACTATACATCGCATGTACAATTTGATATATACCGAATACGTATACCGAGAGACCTTTACTTTACCAGGTCACTCGAGAACCTTTCCGCCCCAACGGCAAGTGCTATGTGCCCCGCCCACTGAAGTGTAGCGATCCAGTGAAAATAATTAGTATTATGAATTATTTAGATATTTGTTTTATGTAGGTACCTACACCTAATAGATCTATGTATTTTTTACTGATATAATTTTTGTAACATGGCAAAATTACAGTTGAAATGTCCTAACGGTCGTGCAAAAAGTTACGCTATAAAAAATAGACTCACGACAATTTATTTAAACATAACACCTCGCATGCATTAAATAATATGACACCTAGGCGTAACCTGTATGAAAACACAGATTAGCATATCCACATTCAAAATATTAGCTAAAGCAGTACGATTTAAATATGACAGCTCGCATTTATTAAATAATATGTGACAGCTAGGTGTAATGCAACCTATATGAATACAGTAAATAATAGTTAAAGCAGTATCTTATCTACAGTCTCAAACATTCAATGCCAAGAATCACTACGCGCTACGCTCGTAATCGATCCCGTCTATGGCGTAGGCGCCCGCTACGCGGGTTCCTGGCAGTGAATGTGTTAAGTTCTACGCGGCACATGCGCAGCTTACTTATTGTTACATACATAGATCTTAATTTGGCGAAGCTCGAAGGGAATATCCAACGGCGGTTCAGTAGTATTTAAGTTTTTGTATCGGCCGCGCGTCAGCCCGCACACAAATATTCTTTAAGTAAGCACTATAATTATGGACCCAATTAGAAGAAGACGGGTTACAAGAACAAGTAAGTAATTAACAAAATGTATAAACTGATTTTCAACTACTTGTTATCAGACTGAAGTGACCTTTAACAATGAAATAATAATCGCATTGTTAACTCGGCCGAAGTACGAAGGTAGAAAGAGAGACTGACAAAAGGCATAAATTAGGTAATTTTGCCGTATGAGTTTTTCTTTCTCTGAACTCATTTACTCAAAGATTAGCTGGAAGAGATCCCTTAAAGGGGTAAGTTCGCTACGTACCTGTTGTATTCAACCGGTTTTATTTACAATATAGCTTAATACATTCATGCATACATACATATATCAAACCGGAATTTGAAATCTAAACTTAATGTGCATTCCAAATTTGCACGAGTCCCGTGCCAACCAGTTTGGCTGGCTAAATCACTAATCTATATCAATGACCCCAAGGGTATCTCAAATGACAGACTATAAGTACATAACTTACTTAAGTGTTTAACTTTAGTCTGCATTATTATAGATTTATAAGTGGGAGCTCAATGTGATATTTTACGATATTGAACGCAATTTTCGATATTTATTTTCATTATAATGTATAGCTAACATAAACAAAGCCGATAACGTGGCCAGCTTTTCTCATGAAGTAAATTATGATTGATTTAATTGAATCTGTTTGTTTTACGATTATATATTTGGTCGTTTTTGAAACTTATTAGCCATTTCTCATTTTATTTGCTAAGTTTTCATATTTAGTGAGTAAGTACGTCAATTAGGAGTCCCCAGCACAGCACTGTCAACTCAAGTCAAATCTCCATACAAAAGTAGTTTGGTTCTCATTTTAAAACGGTATACTGAAATAACAACGAATTTATTATAGCACGTCTTTTTACAAGAAGGACCTTACGTCAACCCTTTAATTTTTCTTGGTTTGTTGCCATTTTTTAAGTTTTACAATTTTGTGCTATTTATAACAAAGAAATTATTACAGAACCTTAATCATCAAAAATCATTTAGGTATATATATTTTAATCGCAAACATCAGAGAAAAATTCACAATATGCTTTGACGTAGGTACCTACTTAATAGGTACAACTTTTCTGGAAATGCTCGGTTAAGATAGTTATTTTTAGGTGTTTTTAAAATCCGAAAAAATCTCTGGCGGTTATGTAGGTAGTCGTTGATTGAAAAAAAAAGGTTTGGTCTTTAACGCAATGAAATAAATTCGAACGCCAAAACTGTTCGGTCCAGTGTAAGTTAAATAACTGCGCGGATAAGATAATTGTCGTTTTATCACTTACAGTAATAAAATGGCAACCTTAGTTTAGGCCCTCAGCAAAGCGCTGATATATCTAATAAATATTACTTGTCTGATAGAGACTTTCAGACTTAAAGTCTGCCTTTTTAACCCCCGTCGTAATAAAGGTGTTATAATTGTAACATGTGTATTATTGTATCTTTGTATCCGTCTATCTGTGTCTCTGTCCGTGGCACCGTAGCTCTTAAAAGGAAGAACCGATATATCCAAGTGGTCGCCATTCCCGTCTGCGGGGAGCGCCTACACGCTGTGTATCGACCGACTTATAGGCTCAGGAACTTAATCAGTAGTGCAAGGATTGTAAAAACATCTTACCCGGTCCCAAGCCTCCGCGTCCATCACGGGTCCACTGGCAATGAACAGACACGCGTGTCCAGCTACGATGAACACCATGGCCAAAGTCTTGATGCCCGTGATACATTCCAAGCCCAACGTGTGGTTCTGCTTGCAAGAGATCAGTTTCTTTACGTTGTTGATGACCGAGAAGGAGACGACCAAGTCGTGGACCACAGAGGTCTTGTTGGTGCCCCATTTGATCTTGTAGAATTCGTATGCCGTGCTGAAGAGCAAGATTGCGCCGAAGAACAAGATCATCGCCCTGTGATAAAAATAGAAGTTACACTGAATCAGGTATTCATTTATTTTTGTGTGAAATCGGACCGACCTGATTGGTGCAATCCACCAAATTGGAAATCAGTAAAATGTAAAATGCTCTGAATCACACAAACTAAAACTAAATTAAACTAATACATGAAAGTACCTAGAAATGTAGGTGAGGTGAATGAGGCTGTTAATTGTTGGAGTAAAGGTCAAAATTTTGGGTCATTTCCTCAATTAAAAGAGAATAAATGTGTATATACTCGTATGTTATCTATTTTTATACGAATGACAAATGCATGCATAATTTAGCTTGCGCGTCAGGTATTCGGACCCGTGTAAAGGGCCCTAAACAATTTCATAAACACCGGTGTATAAAAAAAAAAGAATGTGTCTTGTCTATAGTCCTGTTCCGGTCAGAGTTTTTTGCAAGAAGTATGTCTCCTGATTTAATACATACATACATACATACATACATATAATCACGCCTTTATCCCTAAAAGGGTTAGGCAGAGCACATGAAACTTTTGTTCCAGTGCCACTTTTAGCATAAATATGGGTATAAAAGATCGACAAAATGTGACATTGCAGTGACAGGTTGCTAGCCCATCGCCCACAACACACTTCAACCCTGTTCCCTTAGTCGACTCTTACGACACCCACAGGAGGAAAGGGGGTGGTGCTATTCTAATGTCGGGTTAGAATAGCACCACACGGGGACGACACCACACGGGGATTGAAATCCCCGATCCTGATCGAATCCTGATTTAATAATGGTAGAAATTTAAGTGGAATCGTTATTTTGGAGCGCTACTCCAGTGTTAAGCCGCTGTGCACTGGGCTCTAGAAGACTAGGAGTGAAGGAGTTTGCCAGGTTGTGTCGCCGTGCGGGGCAGTTCCTCGTGTGCGGATTTGGAGCCGAAGCTCCGCGAGGACTCCGGCATCACGACAATAACTTGACTCGACCCCTTGACCTACTCACCGTACTTGACGGCTCTTAGTGAAAACTCCGGGGCATATTTGTTGATTCTCTACTGGCAATTTTAACCTAGTTTGTAAGCGGTTATCTCAGTACCCTCGTATCACGAGGCCCCAAAACGACCCTTTCTGGGCGTTTGAAACAGGTATGTTACTTCAAAAAAAAAGGAGGTTCTCAATTCGCTTGCATTATTTTTTTCTGTTTGTTACCTCAGAACTCAGAATTAATGAGCCGATTCGTATTTTTTTTATTTGTAGGTATATGCCTTCAGGTGAGTCCAATTTTTTTTCAAAAATTCTGTTTGTTGATGGGATCGATGAGGAATTGAGGGAACTCTTCAATTATATAAGGTACGCGTGTTTTCTATTATAACTCGTGGATTTACAGTCGGAAATCATAAATTTGGTGGAGTGCAATTGATGATGAAGACCACAGATGACTTATGGAATTCCTCAATTATGTACTTAAAAGTAAAAAGGACGTCACAGATTCTGATAAGATTCCGTTGAAATAGCAACTAGTGAAGTGCCAAAGGTGATCCTTGTGGAATCACCGGAAATCAGTTATTGTGGTACCTAAATTGGAAAAAAAATGTGGAAATGTTCTCATGGCCTGGCAGAGTACTAAATTGAAGTCGGTCAAAACTTTGTTTTTAAAGTAAAATATTTCAATTAAAGGACACTTACAGAAACCCGACGTCCAAAGATGTGACGGTCAACGGTTTTCGGGAGTAGCAGTCCCGCTCAGTAACCTCGACAGTGGTCCTATTCCCAACTGTGTGAGATATGACGCTGGAGACAAAACTGGCGACGGCTTTGGCATTGCATGCGCTGGGCACACAGACTGCCCAGCGGAGGGTCTCGCCGCGGCCGGTTCGGACCTGGAACACATTTTATAGTTGGAGCATGATGCATCATACGAGATCTTGGTCAATACGAGTATGGGGCTGTCCATATATTACGTCATTTCTAATTCTGGGGGCTCATGGTCAGACCATTGGATGACGATAGTCATTTTGTTTGGCGGGGATGGTCCATTTCAAGGAATAGCATTATAGGGGCGGCGGGTCAAAAATAGACGAAAAACGATTTATGGAAAAGCCCTATGTGGTATATATTATTGAAAGATTTACGATCTCCCCATTTATAACAGCATCTAATCTAGTTTGGTGACATAATTCAAACATAGTATTAACTACTTCACTATGAAATGTGAGTAATTAGATAAATCAAATCATTTTTACATATTAACTATTATACAGAATCCACATTATTTTTGGCATGTAACATTTTATATTTTATTAATAAATGAGTATGAGTATGAGTATGAGATGTCTAGAAAGACCAATGACCGTTAGATCAGACCATTTGATCAAGAAAAAGGTCGAGGCCTCGACCGCTGGATGCTCAAAAGATGACTTACTTGTCAAAACTTAATAATAACTAAACAGCTTTGAGGAATTTCACTCAGTCACCCAATCAATAGGGTGCAAGTTTTCATGAGAAATAGTAACTCTGTTATAAAGGTTTTACGGTCTACGAGATTTGGGATTGGTCTTTTGACAGTTCCAATATGACGTAAAGAGTTATGTAATAATAAATATAATAATAAATTCGCCTATATACGTCCCACTGCTGGGCACAGGCCTCCTCTCACGGATGAGAGGGAACGGGCAGTAGTCCCCACGCTGGCCCAGTGCGGGTTGGGGACTTCACATACACCTTTGAATTTCTTCGTGGATGTATGTAGGTAAAGCTAACGGTACAATATCAATTGATATTCCTTACATAAGTTCCGAAAAACTCATTGGTACTAGCCGGGATTCGAACCCACGACCGCCGTTTGATAGCCGCATGCCTGAACCGCTAAGCTTACCGTAGCTTCGTAATATCCGATTACAATTGATGGTTGCTAATAAAAGGAATCGATTGATTACTGTGCAATAATTATTTTTAGAAAATCAAATAGAGGGCCTATACACAGTCGTCTGCTAACAAAAGTCTCTAGATTCTTTAGAATAATTATTGTGTTTGGATCTACATGGAAAATTAATTTGATATATTCCTAAGTTAATTCATGAATAAGTGAAATCAAAAGACCCTCTTTAACCCGTCCGAGCAAAAACTGCCAAAATAATAGTTGTTCAATAAAAACAAGCTGCAAAGTGACATTGACATTTGTCATATTTTCTTGTCAATATTGCGTTAAGGAACGTCGAACGGACGAACGAACGTCTATCATGAGACGGCCGCGACATACTTTAGATTTATCTTGATCTAATTGTTCTAATAAGAGAGAGACGGATAGTGCAAGAAAAATCGAGAGAGCTCGTACGCAGTCTCATTATAGCCGTGCAGAAATTAATGCCATATTTTCAAACGGATCATTTTGCACAATCAAATATGTCGGTTTCGATCGATTCGTGGATCGATGTGACTTTATTTCATATTATTGTGACAGTAATTAAATAGTACATTGTTATTCTTCCTAATCACAATTATTTGATTCATACCGATTTATATCCAAATTGACAGGCTCCAATCGATTGAAGCAGTGTAACACTAATTTAAAAAAAAAAGTCGTAGATCGTAATTGTTCGCATACCGAGTTTTCAATGCTAATTTCTGCACAAATAAGCCGTAAAAAAATATTACTATCATTTTATTCGTGTAAAAAAGTGCTTGCATGGAGATAGAACTTTTTTTCATAACTCGTAAGCTATTGAAACTTTTTTTATTATTTCGATGAGCAGTGCAAAATTACGCTATATGGGTGTCGCGATGTGTCAAAAGACCAGTCCCAAATCTCGTAAACTGGAGTCTTTGAGCCCTTGAAGCGACATCAATAACCTTTAAGACTATTACAGACTAAACAAGCAGTGTCATTGCGGTGTACAGATGCCGTCAAACTTCTTGAACATGCGGGACGAAGTGGGGGGGCAGCTCGCAGGTACAATTCGCCTTTGCGCAGGCAAGGTCAAATGTTCAAGAAGTTTGACGGCATCTGTACAGGTATACAGGGTCTACCAAAACTGGGGTGTGAACTGTGAACCGATCAAGGGCATAACAGTAGGTAGGTATCGTGTTCTGATAGTAAAAAAGTAAAAGTTTTTTTTGACGTGTTTTTTACATTTATATGGAACGTTTACCGACTGGGGCGACCTGCTCCATATAAATGTAAAAAATAAACACGTCAAAAAAAATATTTTTTTCCTATCAGAACACGATCCCCATTATCCGAGCCATAAGTATGTGCATTCGAGGCACT
This sequence comes from Epinotia demarniana, assembly GCA_945867215.1. NCBI lineage: Eukaryota > Metazoa > Arthropoda > Insecta > Lepidoptera > Tortricidae > Epinotia > Epinotia demarniana. The sequence goes on from OX244262.1 coordinate 7,579,889, forward strand.
CCGCACAGATTCAGATCTGTAAAACATTTTTTCGGCTTCAACGACGGGGCAGCTCTCACCACCTAATCCTCCTCTACATACAAGCCGTTCATTTTTTTATACATAGTTGTTGTAAATATTAAAACACTATATGTTTGTAGTAAATTGAAATGTGAAATTGTTAATAAAGATATGATTGATCAGAACACGATACCTGTTATGCCTTTGATTGGTTCACAACCCATTTTTGTTACACTCTGTATTAGCAGATTTTGTTCTTTTTGACACGGCCCTACCTTTTTCGCCTTAGGTTTCTTTGGCCACTTGATAGTCGCCAGACAGTACTGGCCCTCGACTGTGATGCCGCCATCGGTGTTGTCGTCAATAGCCACACATTCGTCGAAGTTGCCCAGGTGGTACGACGATCCGAACAGCAGGCCTTGAGGGGATTTTGCGGATGCATCGAACACTGGACACAATGACAAAATAAAATAAACAAGGGATGAAAGTGGCACATTGCACACGAGACGCTTCATGCTAGATGGAACGCTTGAAGGTTAATGAAATCCATTCATAAACGTTCAAGCGTTCCATGTGAAATTGAAAAGTTTCTACATAATATTGCGTCAATCAAGTCAAGCTTGTAATGTTCGTCTTTAGTTTCCATTTTTAATAATTTCTAATACAAGTTTTAAAATTCTTTAGATTTAAAGTATAACCCTTCTTATCGGAATTAGTATTATTTTTTTAAATTCTAACCTATTTATTTTAAATAGGCTTTAAATAACGAGCTAAAAGCTTTTCTAAAAACTCTCCGCATTATTGGATGTCCTCTTGTATTTTAAATGCCTAATTAAGTTACTACACACGTGTACCTACCTAGCAAACTGTATATTAACTAGCTGCTCACGCAAAACTTGAAGGTATCTTCTAAATTGAGTTCCCATGGTAAAGAAGCTTTGTGTCGTCATCGTATATGTAATGTTTTTTTAGAAAATTACCATAAAACATGATGTTCAATCAAATACTTGAGCACTAAGTGTTGGAATACTACATGCGTAGGTAATTGCGTGTGCTAAAGAAGTGTGACACCCACTCAGTATGACGCCATAACTTGCTATAAATACCTGTTAACCTGTACAGGCCTTGAAATTGAACTTTAACAGCTTCCCGAAAACTAATTTGTTTTCACGTAATATACTTCACGTTACTCGCGAAGCACATTAAAATGCTTAAGGCGTCTGTTAGGTACATTGGGATCGGGCGAAATATCTAATTTTGGGCCTATAATTTTGTCTGTAAAATTAACCAACCATTTCAAATAAATGTATATATACGCAACGCGTGATTCTACGCCCTCTATTATCTTCAAAAAGAGAGAAATTGGGGATATAGTTCGTACGAGTCAACAACGGCCGTGCCCTGGCGCAAAGTTATTAAATAAATAAACCCTGAAATACTCTTACACTGTATTAAAAATCACCCCATTCCTAACCGTGCTCTTACATTATTCCCACTTCTCATTGTTACTCGGACAAAAAGAATAAGACAAACTCAATGTTACGGAAACCATTAAGTCAGTGAGGACCACAAGGACTCGTGATTCTTTTGTTTAAAACAAAGAGTATTGATGGATGATCGAGAAAGTTCCCCTGCCATATATATCTGGTGTGAAATTCCCATTAGACAACGGTCATTTACTAGTGTGGAAATGAATGGATGGATCTGGCTACTTTCTAAAGTTTTGCGGGAGTCAGATGAGCGTTTATAAAAAAGGTACGTGATTATTATTTCAAATTTCATTTTTGCTTTTTCCCAGAATCGTCAATCCTGACAATCCTTGTACCAGAAATAAAGTGTATCAAATCACATTTAACTTTTTTGTATGGCGTCTTTTTAGTGCTCCGTGCCAAAATTGGTCCAACGGAGAACTAACGGGATCATTAAATGTCACAGAAAGAAAAAAAAACATAGCAAAATCAGAATTATTTTCTTGTATAAAGATCAATTGTATATTATCTGAATTCCGGGTATGAAAAAAAAATTACAAAGCAATGCTAAAAAAAAATTTTTATCTACAGTTTTTTTAATCGCTTGACTATATGACTTGGATAAAATAGGTATACCTATTACACAAGCTCGCATGGCTTCTACAACGTTCTAAGGTAATATTATAATGCTATTAAGGTGATTGGAACGTTTGGGTTACTCATATGTCATCAAGCAAGGACGACAGGGCTATCAGGGCACCGTCTCTTTCTAGCGAGTATGTGAGGGCAAGAGGGACGGCCAATCGCACTGATGGAGGTGCATACCGTGTGTTCGCCTCGACAATAATGTAATCCCGAATATAACTATGCCTTTAAATTGTGCAATAGTTATGTATAACTAATTTTTCAAATAAAATAAAAACTTTACTCAATTAAACTGAATACCAACGATATTGGTTCTTTACGATAACATGAATGAAATATCTCACACTCAAGAGGGGCCGAAAAAGAACAAAATCGCGGGCTGCTCTGTTTACTGGTTCCTCCTCTTCAATGTTAACTTGTATATTTTATGGGTTATTCTTTATTATGGGTTTCCAAAAAATATTTTTCAAATTAGTGATTCTTTTGCGAGATATTGGTATTTAAAGCCCAAATCGTTGTTCGAGTGATGTGTTCCCCCCTGCCGGCTAAATGGCTGCTACTTGGAATGTGAAAAAACCGTGGCAGTAGTAGATATAATAAATTTAAAAGGAAAACTATCATGGCTAAGTCGGCATAACTCGTTACCGAGTAATAGTCGACCAACTTAAAATTAACTTAGAAAGGCCAACTTGCATACAAATTCGGTCGACGTAACCTTTAGTTGGCGCGCGCGTGTCTATATGCCTATTGAAACATAGTCTCAAATTTTTTACCTAAAAAATGACCGAAATCGATGAACAAAATGTTCATTCTATTTAGCTCTCCAGACTAATCCGATTGATAGGAATAAATCCGGCTTTACACTACGCATCGCTGACACATAGATTGTGAAACAATTCGTTCACTTGAATAGAAAAGGGCCGCAATTCCGTTGGCCTTAATTGACCAAAGGGAACATCACTAGTATATCTCTCATTCATGTCGGAGGCTCGATTAGAGTTTCAAAATAAGTAGTGTCTCCGGCATATCAGAGCTATGGCCTCAATTGCAGGTCTATTTTAAAACCTTAATTATTTGCTGTCATTCAGTACAAATGGAAAATTCAGAGAGATAATCTGAATAATAATGTCAATTTGAAAATCCTCGACAAGGAAAATTGCGTCCCAAAAGTAAAATGAACATACTTGATATAAATATTAGGGGACAATCGTACACAAATCGACCTAGTCCCAAACTAAGCAAAGCTTTTACTATGAAATGTTTGTGCTCATCTCACAAGTAAATGCCCTTATCGGTATTCGAACTCAGGACCTCTTGCTTCGTACCAACTAGGCTAAAGCGGTCGTCGTTTCGATATACATCGAAAGAAATACGTCCATATGGAATTACGTGTACTCCTAAAATATACACATCGGAAATACGTCGTTATGAATTTTGTGCAAAATAACGGTACATAAATAAATTTTGTATAAAATTCGGACATGTTTTCTTGTACAACAACGCATTATGAAAAATGTATCATATTCTTTGTATTCGTATTCAGTTTCAGTTATCTTAAGTAGGTAGGTTACGTAAAAAGATTTTTTATGCAAAAAATTACTGACTGTTGAGTTTGTTTTGGCGTTTCTTCTTAACAGTGGTCCTCTTTTTCTGAAAAACTGGTAGAATTTTGACTTGCGAAGGTGAAATTGCGGCCATCTTGCAGAATAAAACATTCATTTCATAATATTCGAATGTCATATACGGATTTGATGTTCATTAAAATAACCCTAGTATCTATTATCTACACAAAAAACTAGAACCTATTTCAAATTGGACAAAATTATATATGGGCTAAATAGATTTTGAAAAAAATTGGTGATAAAAAAGTATTCTTAGACACTCCAACCTCTTCAACCAAATTCACTGTTGGTACTTATGGTTTTTGGTCCAATTTCAGAATCGTTATTTCGAACGATAGGAAACCATCAGAATGACAGGTACACGAAACAAGAGCGATATCTAGGGATGTCCTCGTCAGTCAGTAACGACGAATGGAATCGTGGTTTAGTCTATAAAGGTTGCTCTTTGTTTGTCATTGCGGACCCTAATAAAACATCGAAAACACGGGTAACTAAAGTGATTTTATTTCCATTTTTAACCGACAACGTGTACGAAGAATGTCATGAAAGTAATTGCAAGCAAGAGAGGTTTTTCAGTATTCGGGATATATGCCTACCCTGCCAACACTAGCGTGATTATCCGCTCACTTGCTTGTGGCAAGAGTTGCCACACACCCCGAAATTGTGGCAATTGTAGTTGCAAAGAGAACAAAGGGCGGCATTTTTTCGAACGAGCGAGTGAAGTGAACGAAATGTGCTTCAGCTTGGGCCGAAAATCGTTCGTATGTCCGGTGTCCGATGTCTGTCACGCTGTCACACTATCCGGCTATTCTCTTAAACATGACGAATTTCTCAACCGATTCTCGTGAAAAATTGTGAGCAGGTTCGTTAGTTATAATATGTTTTTTTATTTCCTGGTTCTGAAAAAAAGACGGGCTTGCTAGTTATACTATACTGCTCACAGACCAACTAGTTTTATGATTTTTTGAAAATACTTAAAAATAAATTTACCCGACTACGGTAGAGTTGAAAGATAGGGATATGATTTTAGCCAATGATGTAATATAAAAAGGGGAAGATAGGTTATACGCGCTCCAAAAGGTGCACACTAAGTTTTCAGTTGCACCAACGTGACTCAGTTTCGTGTCAATTAGTTAGCTTTACGTAGCTGAGAATAAGTTTTTTTAATACAGTTGCTCAAAAAGTGGTACTTTTTGTGGCTGCGTAGCGTACGAGAAGCTCAATTTCTCGAACTAGTGCTTTTTACTTTTTAGTCCCAAACTATACTTTCGAAACGCAGTAAGTGGCGGTCGCGCGGCGCGATACCTCGCACTAGTTGTAAAATGTACCTACTATTTTATATTATAATGTTCTTTATTTACTATGACGGTATTTTTGCAAGTTCTTTTTTCTACAATAACAGCCGAGTTCGGAAATATGTGCACGGACTTACTGATAAAAGTATGTGAACAAGACTTTGTTGCATATTAAGCTTCTTCAGTTTTCGATACAATATGAAACACACATATTTATGAATGCGACTGTACTTTATTAATATCACGTTCCATTTGTTCGCAAAGTTAAAACGCTTAATTGTATTCACGTCGGTTTTGTGCGTATTTATTTCCCGATGAACGAGGAAGTAAATGATTCATTATCAAGCAGTACATTTACCGTCATTAAACGATTCGTTGTACAGAATACCGTCATTATGCTATCATTAAACACTTCTAATAACTTTGTTTCTCAATGAGTATGGGATCATCTTGCTCGTGATAATAAAATAAAATAACCAATGACGTTGAATTTTCTCGAAAAAGGATTTAAAAGTTTTAATAGGGGGTATATTCTGTCCCTTTCCTGCAAACCGCACCTTCGATTGTAATTTAGTATGACGTGGCGTCACAATCTGCGAGCGTTTCCTTTCTCTAACAAGGAATATTAAAACGGTTGTAGCTTCTCAATTCTTTGCCACATCTGGGAATGGGATTTTCGCAAAAGAAATATGTTATTGCCTTCCTTATTTTGGAGTAATAATATTTTTTGAGTCTACATCCGTATCCGTACCGCCTTCTGTATCTGACCCTTGATCCAGCCATCTAGTGAGGGTATCTTGAGGTCGAGACTCTTCGCTATTGAACCGATCGCAGTAACGGCTATCGGGACAATGATCGTCATATCAACATCCCACATGGCAGTCACCTCGTGAGCCAGGTCTAGTACACTTGCAGGCTTTATTATTATTATTATTAAGCAGGTTGTTTAAGGTAAGCCGTAACCCATTTTAAAACAAGTTCCCAATTTACACACGTGGGTATAGCTACTCTATTGGATATTTTCCTTTAAGTGCGTGAATGACGCCATGTTGGTTCTAGTTTGCTTATGGAGACTACATTTCAAAGATCTAACTACCTGCCTCAAGATTTCTCCGCGAACCAAAAGTATTAGAGCTCTTTTTAAACCTCTTGGTGTCAAACAAGCGTACATTCCACCTGATAGTAAGCGGTCACCGTAGCCAAAGGACGATCGCTACTCTCTATCCCATGTGCGCTGTTTCTTTGTCCATGGCCTCTTTGGTACTCTGAGCGTTCCGTAATGATGCTGATTGTTGCAAAACTGTCGCTTATAATCACGTGCAATTACATTGCATTTTGTATCACATTACGTTACTGGTCCAAACGATTTTGCACCGTCACTGTTTGTGTTAAAGTCTATATTGCCAGTACTTGATACATGATGACTGGACGAGGAAATGACGCGTGTTGTAATTAAAAATATAAATGCACATATATCGCGCTATTCATCTTTACAATTTGTTCGATTTGATCCATGAAGTAATAATATGGTTGTTGACTTGACAACGGTACACAAACTAGCTGCTTTAGTTGAGATTTGGATTATTTGTAAATAGCAAACATAACTTGAAGAGTGATGTTTGCAGAGGATTTTTGCGAGTTTTGTTTCATCATCATCATCATCATATCATCCGAAAGACGTCCACTGCTGGACATAGGCCTCCCCTAAAGAGTGCCAAAGTGACCGGTCCCGCGCCACGCGCATCCAGCGGACTCCCGCGACCTTTACCAGGTCATCAGTCCACCTTGTGGGGCCTACCCACGCTGCGCTTTCCGGTACGTGGTCGCCACTCGAGAACCTTTCCGCCCCAACGGCCATCGGTTCTACGTGCTATGTGGCCTGCCCACTGAGTTTTGTTTATAGACCGGGAGATACTGGTCACAACTCTGTTCTGGGGTATAATTACGTAATGACGAAAAGGAAAATAATGGTCATAGCGCTGGTACCGGCTGGTAACGCGTCGGATAAATTACGAAAGTCGAACGATTTGTTACACAAAATGTACCGACGACAACATTTTAATAAAAATAAAAAAAAACAATTTCTCCTATTTTTACCAGGCTTAATTTTGCAGACCTAATCATCGTCACCATGTCATACTTTCCCGACGGTTCCAAATGGCCACCATACCGCCAACGCAGAAGCGTATTTTTTTTGTAATTACAGAAACGCGTTTCGGCGCGCGTTCGCGTTTACGGCTCATAGGCCCAATATTTTTTTCGTTTATCATCAGGGGAAAAGTGTACATCATATCTTTGACCTGACTGGTACAAAAAATCAACCACGCGGTAAGCCATTGACAAAAATAAACTGACGATTCGTAGACCTTAATGATAGGTAATAAGGTGTAATATTAGACAATCCAGCTTGGCTCCGTTTGTACATGCTAAAAGCAGATGCGGAAAACCGTCCGGCATTTGCCTTATAAGCGTTCTATAAGACTGCTCCAAAACCGAAACGACATTACTTAATAGCATAAAAGGCGCATAGACTTCTTTTACAAAGAATTATCTCCTATTAACTCACATTCTTATTCAACTATCGTGCATTTGTATATCAAATGGTAGGTAGTGTTGTTAGTATTAAAACCTTAAAAGAATAAAACTTGTACGTAATCAACATTGTTTTATGTGCTAATATGATACTCGGGTTGAGTTTAGTTAGTGTGCGAAAATAAAAAATTTTTAGACTTTTTTTACATTCACGTGACAGTAAGACACAAGAATAGATCAAAACAAGTCATTATTATAATTAGTATACGAATGTGAAATTGTCTAAAAGTCGTTGTGTAAATGTTTTCTTGATCTTTTGTTGTTAATACTTTATGTAAACTCCGATTGACGGACCATTCTGAGGTAATACAAGGCATTGTTCCAAATCAATGAAGTCATCTAAACTTTTTTCATACCTACATTCAACCAAGGATTCTGCGTTCGTCACATTGTCTAAAGGACTCTAAAAAGCATAATATTAGGAAACAAAACTGTACGTAACATGTTCAAATTATACATACGGTTCACATTTTATGTCTTAAGGATGAAGATGTAATATTATTTTCTTGGTTTTATTATGCTATCTTTATATATTGTAAAATCTGAAATTGCCAAAAATATCAATAAAATGCTATTAGTTGTTAATTAAACAAAGTGCATTAAATTAAAATGGTACTGTGGATCAACTCTTAAAATATGTTGTGTGTAATATTGCGGGGGGACGCATCTTATGCGTCACGATATTAAGCTAATTATCCACTGGAGGGGCGAGACGAGACGAGGTGAGCCGAGAATAGAAATTCTTATGGCTTCAATTCTCTCCTCGCGCATCTTCGTTGGAAATAGTAAGTCCTGTACAAATTTATATTCTCGCCCCGCCTCGTCTCGGCTCGCCCCTCCGGTGGAAAATCAGCTTTATACATTAGCATATTGGTGCATGGCTTCCACAGCGGAGGTAAAAATCCGCTCAAATCAAATTAATGCAGCTACAGCGGGTTTATGTTGCATATTTTGAGTTGTTTTTCTTAACATTGTTTGTAGTATAGGATAAGGCCTGAATCACACTGGCGCGGCGGAGCAAGGTCACGCCAGTCCGTGAGTGGCATAAACGTTCTGATTCTCTTTTTTAATTCTTTCGAAGACAGTTTTTCTTTGCCCTATAAGTCACAAACGAGGCTTGAACTAGTTTCTTTTTTTATTTGCCAATGAATTCAAACGTTGTTCCGCCGCATCTTATGCACTTTAAACCATGTCTACATTAGTAGTCCCCGCTTGCTCGGCCTTGGCACCCGTTGCGAATGCCTAAGCAGACATTCGGGTGCTGCGCTTACGCACACACGCGCAAACATGCCTGCGGGGTCTATTGGTCTAGAGGTATTGGTGTGGTATCAAAAATGAAAATTGTTACGGCTCACTTTAACGCTCGTCAAGATATAAGCGTGTTCCCGCCCAAGCGCTGATATATATATAAAAAGAGGCTTGTCATAAGTTTGACGTGTCTGTGTATCTTTTTGTCTGTCTGTGGCACCGTACCTAGGTCCAAAACGAATGAACCGATTCGAATGCGGTTTTTTCTGTCCAAATGCTGCTTGTCAACAAAGGTGGTTCAGCCGGTTTTGAGATACTGCTTTGATATGTAAATATCGGGGGTTTTTCAACTTTTTCAAATTATTAATCAATTAAGATATTTGTAGTTGAATTCTATTGGGCACAATTTGAATATTCGTAAATCTTAGTTATATTGTATGTATGGGAAAATTATATGATGGGTTTAGCTTAACATTCGTTATAAATTTACGCAGTTAACCCTCAGATTACCAATTAAAAGTCATCGTGTATAAATATAACGTCTAACCATTACATCAAGTCAGATAGATTCCCGGCCGCCGTTCGAACCAAGAATTCAAATCGCGCCCGCTACCGCTTACCGCGTGGTAATGACCCATATTGTGTAAGTTTACGCACTAAGTAAATGAAGTTTTGACTGATTGCGATCAACTTTAATAATAGAGGGCGATCCATATTACCTACAAACAACGAACAGTTTTTTGAGGAGTGTAGTTTTGGTCCAAAAATTGCCTGTGACAAAAGACACGAGGCTTGACAGGAAAATATCATTACCTACACATGGCCTCACATGATAATATAGCATACAGTTACTCGTATCTTCATCGTATCTTTAGACGACCATAATACGTCCGTTTAAAAACGTTTGACAACAAAGGAGATCATACTAATTCGTGGCTAAACTAGATGTTTCGTAATTTTGTTGTTGAGGCGTTATTTAGAATAGAATAGAATAACATTTATTCATGACAAGAACACATACATGCACATAAATCAACATACAAAAGAGAAGACAATATTGCCACGAAACGGTTCCATCTCAGCGTTGTGCTGGCCTGGTGGCCAGCGTAGGTCAGACATCGGGTATGGTGGCGCTAGTTCCGGGTAAAAAAAAATCTTAAGCCATTGCTTGTGTTGGTATCTGTGCGCGCGACCAGGGGTCCAGGTCGCCTTTCCATAAGATCCAGAATAGACGCAGTCTAAGGGAAACTGCTGTCAGCCCGTTATAGTATAGGATCGTGTGTGCAAATTTTGAATAGTGACAATTTCTGGCGATTAGACCTAGGTCTCAGGTTTACGCTGCACACCATATACATTTCTTGAAATGAACAGTCACGGGGCCATTGAACCACACTAGTAGAATATCGTCATCATCATTTCAACTAAATTACGTGCACTGCCGGAAGATCTCCACAAAACCGGTCTTGCCCCGAGTAGTAACTCTGGAGAGTATGTTAAGCTAAGCTTTCCGGAATAACACATTATAGTGGCATTCTATTACACATAGCATATTGCGTCGTCGGTCCACTTTTGGCGTCATCATCCTACTAGCGTTATTCCCGGTTTATGTCCTAAACGAGCCACAGATTCCGCTCTGACACCGAATTGTTTACTTTGTTCCTAACAAGATTGATAGCACTAGCTTCTTTTATATCCCCAAGTTCGTTGGAACTATTCATTGAAATTAATTCAATTTCAAAATGCTTGGTGGTGTGCTGTTTTATTCTTATGCTAAACGCGTCTGGCGCGTCATTGTTTTAAGTTGGATTGTAATAAAGACGACGTGACGTTATAAGGCAGAGATTCACAGCCGATTTCAACTCATTTCTCCAGAGGTCTCTCGTATAAATCGAACCCGAGATCCGTTACAAACTACGCGTATAAATATTGTCAACATTTTGATAATTTCGGAATAGGTATGAAGATTTTTAGATATATTTTTTCGAAAGAAACGCGATGAAACCGTAAATTTCAATTTACAAACAGCCTCAATTCAGCTCTCCTTTTAACCGACTTCAAAAAATTAATGGTTCTCAATTTGTCTTAATTTGTACAAGCTTTTATTTAACTTTCACTATTCGTATATAGGTGCTGTATGTAAAGTAAGTTGTCCGTCAAAATTTGCAATCCACGTTTTACTGACCGTTATCGGATTGAGCTCAAATTTTGGGTAAGTACAGGTATAGTTTAGATGCCAATACAATATTATGGTACCATCGAGCTGATCTGATGATGGAGACAGAATGTGGTCATGGGAATTCAGTACTTAACCGACGTAACCCCTTTTGAGTTTGGGCTCGTTAGAATCGTCTCAATGAGTACTATACAGAAAAAATACAGTCGGCAATAAAAGCGTGTACCAAAAATTAAATTTTTGTCACGAACTTTTTTATGTACCTACCTATGTTCCCCGATGGTCCGGGACGCCTAGACCGATTTGGAAAACTCTTTTTTGTTTCAAAGGGTACACTTCCCAGGTAGTCCCATGGTCCTCACGTCTGGGTCCTGGAGAATACGAGGAAACTCTTCAAAATATTATAGGCAACCAACAGCGATTTGGGGTTTCTCTATAATAATTTAATAATCATCGCATTTTCTGTCGGACAGAAGTTTATGTGTTACTTAAAGTGGTAATGTTCATGGATGACCATGAACATATATAAGAACATTTCCACTTTAAGTACAACCAGGCTTGGCAGAGTAGTGAATTGAATACGGTTAAAACTTTGTATGTAAAGTAAATTATTGCTTGTGTTCAGGAGTTCTTTCACCAGTCGCCCCTGGTATACCCGTAGATTAGACCCGTAAAAAAATCCACAAAATTAAAGTTTAATCACCAGGGCAACCATTATCTCTACTAATCGGAAAGTTCCAATCAATTAAAACGGACTTCCTTGGCTTTGCGGAAAGTTACCGAAACTTAACCCAAAGGTCAATGAGGTTCCCTCTTCACTGGCTTAAAGTCGTAAGTGACTTGTTTCCGTGCAGACGTGTCATTTTATTCGAATATACTGTCTCCGAACAACGCCTGAATGGACGCTCTCGTCGAAAAAATATGTAAATGCCAAAGTTTTTATTTACAAAGATGCTTAACGCTTTTCTACGTAAAAGCGTATTTAGCTCTCCAATCATCCTTCTTAAAGCTGACTTGAGAAAAGCTTTCATAGAACTTTTGAACGTCTGTGGTGAAATTATAATATTCCGTTGAAATAGTTATTTATTTTTGTGCTTATAAATTAGGTTTTGGCGCAACTCAAACAAAAATGCGTTATAAGGGTCAATTCAACCCTTTTTAGATATGGAACACTAAAAAATACTTTATGCTTTTTCTCTTAGGTCAGTAAATACAAATCTCATGGATAAGACATCTGTCACTCTCAGACTCGCATACTTGTCAGAACGTGACGGTCTTAAGGACAGCGATACCTAAGCGATAAAATGGCAACCACCTAATCCCCCGACGACATGTCCGCTCCTCTCCCGCTGACCCATATGTGGGTCAACATTTAGTACGCATTTGCGAACAAAAAATAATTGGTTATGTTTTTGCGGGAGCTCCCAGGCCACACTCAGCGGCGCTACAACGAAAATCGAAATTGGTATGCATCACTGTCACTCACTCGACTAATGTAAGTGCGATAGAGATGGATATACCCGCACTTTCGTAGTTCGTGGTTATATCTCTGATCTGTCACTCCCACTCATTCATAGGTGTGGCACCGCTACGTTTTATTACATCACATAATAAACTGACTTGTGGTCACCAAGTAATCTGGGGGCAAGGCACGTATTTATTCTTAGCACAATATAAAAAGCCACGAAACAGGTTATTTAAACTAGATCGCGTACGAGATGAATTCAACACCTACCGACACTAGCATTTTTATATTTGTCCTCAGTCCTCACTGAACCGGAAATTAGTAATGGTGCCATAAATATGTTGCAATCAATTTTAATTAACGCCTTGAGTTCTTGTAATAAAGTTGGTTCAATATGCAATCATTTATTATCGTGTGCATTAGAGTTGTGCTTAATAATTTCATGTGGCCGACTTTTTACGAAACTGTCATTGGAATTCAAATCTTTTACCATGGACGTTAGACTTGCTTTTTGAATGGACTACTTTGATGAAATTCGGCCAATCCAAATAATCTCAAGTAAAAAAAGTTAATAAGTAGTAGGAGTTAGTCTCAAGTATTAGTCAAGTAAGTCGCAGCGAGAAATGCCTTTGAAGCACCATACGCATACGCGACCATTTTTACGACTTCCTGACTTGGCGAGGCGGGCTCGGTCTGCGGTATTTTTTGATAGATATTCACCCCTAATATTTATTTTTATTTACCAATTTATTTTATTTTAATAATTATGGTTCGATTCTTGGCTTTGGCTGCGGACGCGCTTTGGGGCAATCACGGTTTTTTTTAAACTGTAAGTAGGTATGTGTTCTCTGTATCAATCGATTGCCTCACTTGTCGGTAAACTGTCAATATTAAATTCGCACAGTAGTAATATAATATCAAGCCCGGAAGCGGGGCGGTGCGCTTGCAGTGCATACATTCTTACCACCCCGGTTACGCGCCACCCTCGCCAGTCAGACCCCGTATCATGGTCGGCCTTATCACGCGATAAATGACAAGATAGGAGCGTCGTCTCGTTCTATCGAACGGTATCAGCCAGTGACAGACGCTCTATCCTGTCACTAATCGTGTGATAAGGCCGACCACGATACGGGGTCAGTCTCAAAAAGCACTCATTTAAATATACACGCGAAGCAAACAATCGATCGGTGACTTGACTGTCAGATGAAAGCTTACTGATATCGTACCGTCGCCGCACCTATAAATCTGAAAACCACCATGTAATGGACGATTCAGCTCCTCAAGCACAGAATAAAATGATAGTATTACGTACAGAAGATTCACTGTTAACAAATCCCCTGTTTAGGTATGCCGAACGAGACTAAACGTGGCCATCCCTTTCTATCACACACAACGGGGTCTATATCGGGTGACATAAAATTGTTGGTCCTACTATTTTGTCGCATACCAACTTTATGCCGAATAACGTATGGCATAAACATTGTTGTGCATATTTTTTATTTGCCGAAATTGTTATTCCTAATATCGAATGTCCTAAATATTTAAGGTCCGAATGTTTATTGTGTCGAAGTTTTTATTTTAGAATGATTGATGTTCCTAATATTTAATTTTCTAAAAATGTTGTGCATAATCTAAATGCAGGTTGGATCTGTCAGAATTGCCTATTACTTAAATTACTCATGACCCGCCCTCATGTCGACGGAGCCCCGCTTCGCGGGGCCCCTATTTCTGCTCTGAGGGACAAAAGGCAACTAACGAACCTATCTTATTTATCTAGATGTAGGTCGGGTCTGCTCAGAGTTTTTTAAATAGTATAAAATTTAGGAAAAAAAATAGTAAAGGTGGTTTAGCTAATTTAATAATAGGCCAAAAAAATACTATGACAATGAAAATTAGGACTATTACTTTTTAGGTAATTCGATGTTCGAGTAATCAATATTAGGATAAACATACTTTAGAACTTTTAAATGTGTATGCGCAAAAATGAATAGGCTAAATAAGTAGTAGGCCACTAAACATTATGCCAAACATTCTCGGGCAAAAAATTTTAGGACAAATTCAAATTCAAATTCAAATTCAAATCATTTAATGCCTAATAACAGCACAAGTCAACAAGAAGTAAAACAATAATTATACAAAACATTAATTACAATTTAAAATTTGAATAATACAATATTAATAACATACCTGAATAATAATATTAATTAAAATGTCCCTATACTAATTTCCTATATTTACAAAAATCGTCAACACTGTAAAAAACATTATCCATTAAAAACTGCTTCAGCTTTTTAACATACAGCTTCAGGACCATCAACATTATGCGATACGACAGGCACCCCACACAACGCGCTGCGATAGAACGCGTCGGTAGGCATGTTACTTGTCGGCGCTACGAAATCACGGAGTGAGTCATCCCTGCCTAAAGCCAATGACGTCTTACCGGTACGTCGGATATACCCGTCCTTGTCGTGCCTTGCAATCAAAATCTTCCATAATTATCCGTATCACGCAAATACCGATATAAGTGTAGTTTAATAGCGGCAAAACAATCTCACGCCATAACGGGTTGACTTTGAACTTGCCTTGGTGTTCAATTGGGTATCAAGATCTATGATAATTTTCTGTGTACACACGCCAAGTTTTTCCAAAAACAATTCAAAGCTGTTAGTTACCCGATTGCACCAGGAGCGTTATGCTTTTCAAGCGTATGTATAGGTATAATTGTATACGAGTATGTGTATGTTGTAAGAAAATTCTATATCACGGGTTCAAACGGCTTGATGGATTTTGGCATATGAGGTGTCGTGGATTCGTCATTGTTTTTTTTAAATCTTATTACACTTGTTGTTCTCAAGAAATTAGGATGAAACTAGCTATCGCAGAACAGTATTTACGGTACCTAGTTATACCAACATTACAAATGAGACAGTAACTGTATTTGTCCGTTAGCCTTTCACGGTTAAACTGCTGAACCAATTGTGACGAAATTCTATATGCGAAAAGCTTAAACTCTAGGGGTCGATGTAGTTTACTTTTTTTAATTTTAGCTTCCGGAGGGAAGGAAGGGGTATTGACACAGATCGTATATATGCTCGTAATAATAATAAGGTAGGTTATCCTTGATAAATATCCGCACCTGCGCCACCCATATCCAGCGGATTATACCGCGACCCACCTTGTGGGGGGTCTACCCAAGCTGCGCCTTCCGGTACGTAGTCGCCACTCGAGAACCATTCCGCCCCAACGGCCATCGGTTCTACGTGCAATGAGCCCCGCCCACTGCCTCTAAAGTTTAGCGATTCGGACGGCTATATCGGTTACGTAGTGTCGTTAATTTTAGTTGCCATTTCTAGCAATTGAGGGTTAAAAATGGAGAAAAATTAATATTGCACAGGTTGCTAGCCTACAGCCCACAACAGACTTCAACCATATCCCAAATTGGATGGTGCTAATAAACCCGACACCACAGGGTATCCAAATCCACAATTCAATAAATTATAATGTAACGTATGCGTATTAACACGTACCTATGTTCGCTAACTTACCTCAGAAACATACTAAAAATTAAAATTACCATTTATTAATGCCTATCTTTAGTTCATAGTTTATAAATAACTTTGCTCAAATCAAATAATTTTATATGTTTGTCCAATCATGCCGCATATCTACGTCAATACTCCTAATAGTGAAGCAAATATAAGTTTTTTAACAGTAAGTGTATTATATTACGTCAAATGTTTACTCAGTACTTTGCACATAACATGGTATCTAACAAGCCTGAGTTTCAACGTAGTTATACTAGTACAACAATGTGGTATTTGGAATTGGTAAAAATAAATTATTTGAATATTACATACAACCAAAACTGACTCAAATATTTGGGAAATATTAATTAAAAAAAGACTGGATGCTGTTTCACAATAGAATATTGTGATCTCAGAACTCGTTGCACGCGTATAAACAACCGAATTGATGTTTGTACGCACCGAGTACTTGGCCGGGAGCACTGTCTCGCCCGTTTACTCGGTACAAGTGATCAAGGCATAAGCGCTAAGCAAGAAACAAGTAAGTGACAGCTGCCGTCAATCCATAGAAACTTGTAAAATTTCCATAAATTGCAATTTAACGAGCACCGCTTACGATTTATTACCGACGGTTTGGAGCAAACCCACCTTTACTGAAATGTAGTTAATACGGTATTTGACGAAACTCAAATCAGCTTCTTCTAATGGAACGTTAAAAACGCTCCGATAGTATGAGATTTGTGGGGATTACTTGCTTGTGGCGTCACAATCCGACAACGAATCAAACAACGTCCTTATTGTTCGTTTTCATGAATTAAACCACTTTAAAACAGCATACATAAATGAAAAATGATACTTACCGAGTATTTTCGTAAACGCTTTATTGTAACTGTTGTCAAAAATCCAATTATCCAACCGGACATACGTTTTTTTGGTTCAGGCCGAAACTGAGAACTTCGTTCGTCTGAGCTCGCTTGTTCAAAAAACATTATCCAGACTGTTAGAGCAGTCGCGGTCGTGAATATCCAACTCTAGTTTCGTAACCTTTTCATTATCCTCATCTTTTGACGTAGAAATGATCTTGACACAAAGTATCTAGATTATTAAGTGCGATATCGTGCTAAACTCGATTTTCCTGAAAAGGTCGTTATTGTCCTATTCACTGGATCTAAGAACGAACGCTACTAGAACTCCTTTGTTTGCAGTGTGTATGGGAAATACTGTGAACTAGTTTGA
Source organism: Epinotia demarniana (assembly GCA_945867215.1). Lineage (NCBI taxonomy): Eukaryota > Metazoa > Arthropoda > Insecta > Lepidoptera > Tortricidae > Epinotia > Epinotia demarniana. The sequence goes on from OX244262.1 coordinate 7,597,161, forward strand.
CGACCACTCGATTAAGCCTGCTAAGGCCCGGCACATGTCTACTGGGACTTACTTTTGATCCTTAAATTAAATTGAAATCAATTTTAATTTAAACATAGTTGCATTTTTAGTTTGACTCAATTTTGAAAACAAAAGAAATTATTTTTCAGTCATTGATTCAAATATCACCGAATTTTTAACAGGATTGCAGATTTTAGGGTTGTCTATTGCAATGCAGTTTTTTCGTTAAAATATAATATCGTTGCTTTCGCAATAACTTTAGTAGTTCACACAGTCTGGGGTTCTTTAACTGTTTAACCAACTAAATTGAGCAGTTACAACAATGCTTTTTAATAATTTAAATAAAAGTAAAGTATAATAATAATAATAATAAAAAAATAAATAAAAAAAAATGACCGCTGTCACATGTCAGACGTGTTTTTTACAATTTTATTTTGTGTTCGTTGTATTCGTGTCTTATCAGGTTAAAATGGCTCGATTTCGTATCGCCACTATATATAAACATCCCACAGCCCTGGAAATATTTAAATTGTCCAGAAAAACGGCAATTCGGTGAAATGCCCATTTTTGAAATGTCACTGACAGCACACGATGATAACTAGATCACAGCGAAAAACACGTCAAGCACTAGCGGAAGAACACGCACGCCCTCCACCCCCACCCGCCTCGTCGTCCACACCATCGTCCAGCACGTCATCATCGGGCGATGAATTTGCGACCGCGCCCGAAACTAGCAGCAGCAGTTCGAACGACGAGTGCGGGTCGCCGCCGCCGCCGCCGCCACGACCACCTGCGCGGCGCGGGCGACCACCGCTGCCGGCACGCTTGGGGCCTGTCCTGTGGGGCATCCTGCTCCGCCCACGGCTCCCGCTACCGGTGGTATAGTGCGCCGCATGCAGTGGACGCAATCCATTAACGGAAACTGCATGCGCGCCTACTATGGGGCGACAGAGGGAGGAACCAACCTGTCCGCGTACCGTGTCCGGATGCTGCCTCTGTTTCAGGCGCTTGAACCGAACATCACCGTATCCGCACAACGTCTATCGGATCAGGTGCGCGTCATCCAGCGGCACAAGCGGTTGGATGACGCCACACTTGATCGGCTACGACTGGAAGCACTCTCTGATCGTGCGACCTCTACCTCGGCGCGGGATCCGCCCGCCTTGTTGCCGGCTCCGATGCCCCTACCCGAACTGGCACCGGGGGCACCGCGGGTTGATCCCAGTGCCAACGAGGAGGACTGTGCGAATCAGAGCGTGAGTACCCAGACTAATGAGCTACTGAGGAGGGCTTTAAAAAAAATAAAATAAAAAAATAAAATAAAAAAATAAAATAAAATTTGTTTATTTCGGACAAAATCCATATAGCATTGGTTTTAGTTATTTAATTAGGTAGGTACATAACACTTAAAACTATGTTAGTTATGTCAGGTTAATGCTGTTCTTTAGTGCTAAATACAATTCAATTTAAGTATCTGCCACCCTCAGGAACACCCGAGGAAGGTGGCTTTGGAAGATGCGATTACGGGGTATCGTTCCACAAACAACTCTAGGCCACGATTACCACGTCTGCCTGTGAATAGACGAAATCTAGCGTTAATGGGAGCCCTGAACGGTCTGCTAGACCCATATATACGGACTAGTGAAGACTTACTTGATACACACTCAATCATGTACTGCGGGGCCATCGCGGCATGCCGTGTTGCTCGCGTCAAGTTTCCGGACGCTGATCGTGCACCTAGGACCGCTGGGGGTGTCCTTGCATGGCAAGTACGGATTGAGCGGCGTATCAATACGTTCAGGACTCTCATTGCAAAGCTGATCTGCTTCAGGGGGGGCAACAACCGCCCCCGAGTCATGCGCTTTGTGAACCAAGCCTTCGCGGGAACTGGTACCAGGCCCCGCGACTACATGGCCTGTGTCACAGAGCGCATTGACTTTCTGAAGCAGAAAGTCTATGCATGGGCAGCCCGTATTCGCCGCTACAGAGAGCGTGTGGACCGATACCAGCAGAATCGCCTTTTCCAGAGCGACCAAAGGAAGGTATACCGAAAGTGGGAGGAAACCGATGTTCGTGTGACCGACGAACAGCAGCCGGATTCTACTGCCATGGTTGACTTCTGGCGTAGTATCTGGTCGGTGCCAGTCGAACACACCGAAGGCGAGTGGATGAGTGTCGTCGAACGTGAGTGTGAGGACATCGAACCCATGGGGACTGTTACAATCAGCCCCGAAGACGTTAGTTGTGCCATCCATTTGGCGCCGAACTGGAAAAGTCCTGGGCCGGATGGATTGCACAACTTCTGGGTGAAATGGTTTCGATGCTCACACCTGCGTTTGGCAACACAGTTCCAGCAAGCCCTCGAGCTCGGTTCCCTGCCGTCTTTCTTTACAACTGGTATCACCTCCCTGCTCTACAAGTCCGGTAGTACCACGGAAGCGAAAAACTACAGACCCATCACGTGCTTGCCTACGCTGTACAAGCTCCTTACATCTATTTTGAGATCAAAAATTAACGCACACATCGTTGCAAACAATGTTTTGGCTCCTGCTCAAAATGGATGTAGGGTTGGGTCTCGTGGCACTAAAGAGCTCCTCCTCATAGACATGACCATTTGCCAACGAGTCCGGCGGAACAAAGGGGCCCTCTCGGCCGCCTGGATTGACTACAAGAAGGCCTATGATTCGGTGCCTCATTCATGGCTGAGGAGGATCTTAGAGTTGTATAAAGTTGATGCAGCTCTGAGATCCTTCTTAGGCGCTTGCATGGGGCAGTGGACCACAGTCCTTCGTCAACCGGGGGGAGGAGATTGTTCTTCTGGTCCGCAGTACTCTATAAGGATTGAACGTGGGATCTTCCAGGGCGACAGTCTGAGCCCTTTGTGGTTCTGCCTAGCGCTGAATCCGCTTAGCACCCTGCTGAAGGATTCAGGACTAGGTTGCCGGCTTCGGAGAGAGGGTGAGGTTATTTCTCATCTGCTCTATATGGATGACCTCAAGCTATTTACACCAAATGAACATGACCTGTTAGAACTACTGAAAACAACAGAAGTCTTCAGTAGCGCCATCAAAATGGAATTTGGTGTCGATAAATGTGCGGTCATGCATGTACAGCGGGGGAAAGTTGTAAATTCAACAAATTTGCAACTTTCTGAGACAATGTCCCTCAAATCTATCTCCGAAGCAGAAACCTATAAGTATCTTGGTATGTCACAGTCATTGGGTATTGAGGGTGGGGGCGTAAAGCGGGCGGTGAAGGAGCGCTTCTTTTGTCGCCTGACCAAAGTACTTAATAGTCTTTTGTCGGGCGGTTACAAGGTGCGCGCCTTCAACGCCTGGGTGATGCCCTTGCTTACTTACTCCTTTGGCGTACCAAGGTGGACTCAGACTGAGCTGGATGCCCTGGATCGAAGAGTCCGAGTACTGCTTACTGCGCATCGCATGCTACACCCACGCTCGTCTGTTATGAGACTGTACATCTCGCGGAAGTGTGGAGGTCGCGGTTTTTTAAATGCCAAAGACCTCCACAACCGCGAGGTGTACAGTCTCAGGGATTATTTCCTAAACAACGAGTGTGGGATGCATCGCGACGTAGTAGCAGTAGACGAAAACTTCACCCCGCTCTCCTTGGCAAACGAGAACTGGCGCAGACTTAAAGTAATGAGCGCCGAGGACCGCAAGGCGGTATGGAGGAGCAAGGAGCTACACGGGCGGTTCTACAAGGCCCTCACAGGGCCCGATGTAGATCTGCTCGCGTCGGTGAACTGGCTACGTTTCGGGGATCTCTTCGGGGAAACCGAAGGTTTTGTCTGTGCAATTGCGGACGAAGTAATGATGACGAACAACTACCGAGGTATATCCTGAAGGACGGTACGGTCGACATTTGTTGGGCATGCCGCCGTCCCGGGGAGTCACTCAGGCATATCATCTCCGGTTGTGGTCGCATAACGGCGAGTACTTGCACAGACATAACCTTGTAGCCAGAATTATTCACCAGCAACTTGCTCTGCTATACGGTCTTGTGGTCTCCGAAGTGCCTTACTATACGTACACACCTGCGCCAGTTCTCGAAAATGGTCGTGCCACGCTCTATTGGGATCGATCTGCCATCACGGACAGAACTATTCTTGCCAATAGGCCTGATATCGTGCTGATAGATCGATCAAAACGCCAGGCAGTGCTCGTCGACATCACCATCCCCCATGACGAGAACCTCGTGAAGGCCGAAAAGGACAAAGCCAGCAAGTACCTAGACCTGGCTCACGAGGTAACCGCCATGTGGGATGTTGATTCGACGAACATCGTCCCGATAGTCGTTTCGGCGAACGGTTTGATAGCGAAGAGTCTCGACCGTCACCTCAAGAGACTCTCGCTAGATGGCTGGATCAAGGGTCAGATACAGAAGGCGGTACTCCTGGACACTGCGCGAATAGTCAGGAGGTTCCTGTCTCTGTCGCCCTGACCACCGGTAGCTTAGGCCCCGCCTCGCTGCCGGCGGTACCCTAGGTTAGGTTTTTATGATGGTTTTATGTTTTATATGTATTGTTTTATATTTTACTTTTTATATAATTATTGTAAAAACCTAACTTAAGAGAAATATTAAATAAAGGGGGTTCTGCCTTTTCTCCGAATTAGTTATGTCCGAATTTCACTTGCCAACCAACTTTTCGCCGATGATTCACCTTGACAACTTATGGCAAATTTTTGTATGACAACAGATTCATTTGGTAGAATTATTGTTAAGTCGATTATTATAAATAATTAAAAAAATTGGCATACCTATCATTTGGCAAATCTTTCAGTTGGACAAACAACTACTAATCGAATAACGTTTCGTCTGTGCAACAGTTCCCTTTTCTTACATAAGCCAACTTTTTACTACAAAGAACAAGACAGCATAACATAGTCAGACTTTTATTCAACGTGTTCTTATATAAATTAGAAGGAGAGAAATGAGGATGGGGAGACGAAGCCAGCCACAGGGGAGGTTCGGGGGCAAAGCCCCCGCAGTAAAAAATAACATACAAACGTAATAGTGATGTTATTTGTAGGTTAGGTTAGGGTTAGCTTGCGTCCCTTAGAGCGGAAATAGGCACCCCGCGTAGCGGGGTGACGTCGACACGCTGGCGGTTAGGTAAGGTTTAGGTGAGGTTAAAATAATTGGCAGGTGTTTGTTTAAAAAAATAACACATGTACACCTACATACATACATTCCACCAAGCAACAGTCCAAAAGTAATGATGTAAACACTTATCTCCAATGATGCGATAATTCAGGTAACATCATTGTCAAAAAAACACGTGAGCGGTTGCGCTTACTCACTTTGTAAATACGTTACATAGTTAGTAAATAAAACATCTGGTAAGTGTTATACCACGAAATGTATATGAGTCAAACTGACCCATTCTGCTACTCGAAAGGTGGCATTTTGAAAAGTGACTTTATGAAAAAAAGTCCAAGCATACAGTTGGTAACCGTGAGGTTGCGAAATAAAACTAAACCTTTTCATAAGTTGACACTTAATCATTCGGCGAAATGACATTATGCGAAAAATTGGTTGCGATGTGATATTCGTACATAAAATTTTCGGAGATGATTTAGAGAACCTAAATAAAGAGATAATAATAATAATAATAAGCCTTTATTTCTCACATTAAGTTATGTTAAGTACAGTTTTCGTTTTTTATTTTTATTTTATTTTCTCTAGTGAGGTACCCATTTTTGGGCAAAGGCCTTCCAGCTCCTTCCAGTTTAACCTGTCCTTGGCTTTACGGATCCATGCCAGTCCGGCTATTTGAGCGATGTCGTCAGCCCACCGCCGCCGCGGGCGACCGCGTGGGCGCTTCGCGTCTCGCGGGTGCCAGTGTAGGATCCTCTCGCTCCACCTATTGTCGGTTGTTCGTGTTACATGGCCAGCCCATCTCCATTTCAACCTACATGCTAATTCAGCGGCATCTGTGACTTTTGTTATCTTCCTAATTTCACTATTCCTCTTTCTGTCACTCCGTCTGATATTCAGCATGCTCCTCTCTGTCTCTGGTAAGTACCCATGTTTGGCATCCATACAATAGAGTTGGTAGAACTATTGAGTCCATCGCTTTCCTCTTTAGGTGGATTGGGAGCTTTGACTTAAATATGAACTTTAGGGACCAATACTTGTTCCATGCGATTTTTATCCTTCGCTCGACTTCAGTTGATGAAACAGTTAGAATCAATCAAACAGTTAGATCATGTATACATAGTTTTCTACATAGTCTATTTTGCTGGATTCTGTTATCATAGGTATTCTGTCACCGTTTGTCATGGCAAAAGTTTTTTGCTAGTTCATTTGCAAACCACATTTCTTGTTTTCTTTATCTGAATTATCCAGCATAAAGACTATATCTTCGTGGTTATTTGCCATTAGAACTATGTCATCAGCGAAGCGAAGATTGCTGAGGTATTCGCCATTAATGGTTATGCCTTTAGTGTCCCAATCTAATTTTCTAAATATTGATTCTAAAAGAGCTGTAAACAGGTTTGGGGATATAGGGTCTCCTTGTTTTACTCCTCTGTGGATAGGAAATGATTCTCCTTTTTTCTCCAGTTTTACAATCGCTTTGCTGTGGCTGTAGATCTCTTTAAGTATATTTATGTAAGCAGTTTCTACTCCTTGTTCTGTTAGCGCTGCCCATAACGGTTGGTGTTGTATGGAGTCGAATGCCTTGGAGTAATCAACGAAGGCTATATATAGAGTTTTCCCATATTCCGTATACTTTTCTATGAGCTGTGTTAGCGTGAAAATATGATCCATGGTGGAGTAGTTTCGCCGAAATCCTGCTTGCTCTCTGGGCTGGTTGCTATCAAGCACTTTCGATACTCGTTTCAGTAAAACTGTTGCGAAAACTTTATACACTGTCTTTTGTAAGCTAATAGGTCTGTAATTTTCCAAGATGGTAGGATCTCCTTTTTTGTAAAGTAGGGTTATAATAGATAGTCCCCATTCTTCTGGTATTCTGTTCTGTGTCAGTATTTTGTTGAATAGCTTCGTAAGAAATGGTGTGAGTGGATCTATAATTGCTTTCAAGATGTCATTTGTAATCCTATCGTCGCCTGGACTTTTCGTAGTTTTCAGCATTTGTATTACGTTTTTATTTCAGTCTCCAGAAATGATGGAATACTCTCGCAGCTCTGAAGGTTAGTATTCTCATAGCTTAGTTCGTCATTTTGGTACAGATGTTTATAAAATTCCGTTGCGGTCTGGATGATTTGTTTTCTGTTTGTTATATTTTCGTTGTTGTGACGTAGAGTCATGAGCCATGGCTCAGAGTTATTCAATTTATATTGTGCTCTTTTTGATGAGGATCTCTTTTCTAATTCCTCTTCTATTACTTTGTAGCGATAGTTTTTTCAATTCCGATTTATTTCTTTTTTAATAAGTTTGTAAAGGGCTTTGAGATGATTTCTTTCAGATCGTGTTCTATCTTCTTTGGTTTTAAGTCTATTTCTTTCATTTATGAGTTTTTCTATGGCGGGTGTAATCATATATATATATAATGAAGCCACCAGCTTCATTTTTCGTATTTTTAGGTAGTTTGTTCAGTGCCTGTTTTATGTTTGCTATTAGTTTCTGGTATGCTAACTCAATGTCGTCGAATTCGATGTTGCTGATGTGGTCCGCGATTATGTTCCTTAATGACTCTTTTTCAAGTTGGTTTAGATGTTTAATTTGTTTTCTGTATCCATTTCGTGATTTTCTTCCATTCGGTTGCTGTATCATACTCGCTCTAACTAACCTGTGATCAGTAGAGAATGTTGTATTGATTATTTGTAAATAAGCAAAATCTTTTCTATTTCTTGCGAGGATAAAATCTATTTCATTTTTTACGTTGCCGCTCGGTGAATTCCAGGTCCATTTTTGTTTCGGTTTCTTCTTGAAAAGCAAGTTTATGACGGAGAGTTGATTTTCAAAGCAGAACTGTATAAGTGTTTTTGCCCTGCTGTTTCTCTGTTCATATCCCCATGGGCCTAGTACTTCTTTATCATCTGCAGTGGGTTCGCCAATCTTAGAGTTGAAGTCTCCCATTATTATTATATTATTGTTTGTGTTTTCTAAAGAAGTTTGAAGTTGTTCATAGAATGTCTCTAGGTCTTCATCATTAGAATTTTCTGTCGGGGCATAACACTGTATTATGTGAAGGATTTTTTGATTTAGACATATATATCTAAACGGATAACACGATCCGATATTGTTTTAATATCAATTATGTTAGACTTAAGGTACTTTTTAACAAGAAAACTCATTTGATCCACTTCTCTCACCATGGTAAATCATTACATGGTCTTCATTTTCAATGATTGACTTCCCTTCTTTTTTCACTTCTGACAGGCCTATTATATCCCACTTAAATTTCGTTAGGCTATGTTTGAGTTCTATAATTCTTGTTTCTTTGACTAGTGACCTTTCATTCCAGGTACATATATTAAGATATGCTCTTGTCCGTTTTTGGAGATTAGCTGGAGGGTGGTAGTCTTCTTCCCCCACGGTGACCGGCCGGGTTGGGGGAGGTTTTTGGTTGTTGTTGCTGGTATTTGTTGATACTTGGTACGGTTTCCGGTTGGTGCTTGTAATCAGTTTTTTGAAGTTGGTTCAGTTGCTGGTTGGGTTATAGGTCTTGAGAAATAACCCTTCATGCTTGTCTTGGTCAACCTCTTGGGCTCTTCCATTGCTTCTCCCTCTCTTTGGTTTTGCTAGCTTGGAGGCGATGCAGTGCAGTCTCTCTTCCTCTTTTCGCGTGGACTTTCCTTTGTGTCGGATATAATTAGTTTATTGAAGCGAATGTGGGCCTGTTTTCCTTTTTTAATTTCCTCTCGTTGTTGTGTTCGAAGCTCCTTCCTTTTGTTCAGTACCTCTTTAGAATAGTCCTCGCTGATGTACACATTTTGGGGCAGAAGTTTTCTATTTTTAAGCAATTCATGTTTTCTCCAAGCAAGGGTGACGGAGACAAGTACAGGTCTAATTTTATCTTTAACAGGTTTTCCTAGTCTGCGAGCATTACTTATCTCCCATTTGTCCCAGTTCTTTACGTCTGCTTTTTCGTTTGCTACATTTAGAGTTTCTTACACCTGCCCTAAGAGTTGTGGGTGTTTGTTTTCAGTTTCTTTGATGCCATATATTATTATATTATTTCTCTTTAAGTCTTTTTCCATGTACTGTATTTTTGTGTTTAGAACATCAACCTCCTTTTTTAATTGTTGATTTTCTAGCATAAGCGGTTTAAGTTTCTCGTCCATAGTCGCGGAAAAGTTTTTTGTTACGTTTTCAGTGATCCTGTCTGTTTGTTTGTCGAATTGTTCTTCCATTTTCGCCATTAGGGTTTGCATCATTTCAATCATTTGTGCTTCCATCTTGTTCGTTGCCATTTCTACTAAATGGTAGTATTTTTCCAACGCTGGCAAGCTTTTGGTAGTGGTAGCCGGAAGTCTATGGTTTCAATGTATTTTTTAGTGTGGCAACCCCAGCTGTCAAACGTCAATCTTGACGGGGTGTCTATATAGGTCTAGTTGTGTATATATTGAAAACAAGCACGTATTTGGCCGTTTTTTATCGTAGGATTCACTTTTTTTTCACTGAGATCACTTTATTTCGGGTCCTGGTAGGTGGCGCCGTGTTTGGATGCACTATTTACGGAGAGATTGTTCGTTTTTTCACCAATTTTTATAAATATCGCTGAGACTCGTAAACATAGCGTAGGTCACTTGACAGTTCGCACCGGAAACGGAAAGTAAAGTAGTCATAGTAATATTGTTTTCTTAATGTCGCCCGGTATATGTACATAGTATTATGTACATAATGTGTACTTATAAGTATATTACATAACTTTAAAGACCAGGTTTATAATTTTGACGTACAATCAAGTATTTTATTAGGTACCTAAGTTTATAGCTAGTAGTTTATAATTAAAAACATTGTATATCATGCTAATTATTTTAAAAGTGCAAGATTAGATTTTCAAGTTGAGTGATTAAAATGTCAATGAAGAAAAATCGAGGATACGAGTATATGTACAATATGAACAATTTTGTAATTTATTTCAATGACGTTAATGACTTGTAGGACACACATATCATGAATGATACCATAAAACGTTTCTCATATTTTTTATTCACTCGGCATACAAATTTTTAATTCCGGATATTGTTTTTAAGCACAAATATTTATTGACACTATAATATAGTAGGATAGGAATGCAACTGTAAGAGCAGACTTATTAAAAACGAAAATCATAATAATATACTACTTTACATTAGCATATTGTCCTTTTTTAACAGCGTTCCTTTGACAGAATTCGCTTTTAAGGTTTTGGTCCTGCCTAGTAGTTGTGTTGTGTAGTACAATATTAAATTACCTACATGGGTAGTCCATCATGTAATTCTGATATAAATACACATCAACAACCGAATGATGATCGATGTTTTCAGTCTATAAATAGCTATACCTACTAGAAAAAAACATCATCACAAACTTTAGTAGAACGTAGGCAAGACAAAAAGTTTTATTTTGTAACTAGGTAAGTAATTATTTATTAATACTCATGAGACGTAAGATATTGACAAACAAGTTTTTGCGAATGTTTATCAAAATATGAGGAAGGACAGAGAGTCAAGAATTCAATCAAATGAGAGTTAGTATACTGTATATTTTTCATCTCTCCTGTTCTGAAACTTGAGTTTTCATGGGTACGAGTATGTGGAGTATATAGTATATAGATTATATACCCATGAAAACTCAACTTTCAGAACAGGAGAGATGAAAAATCATTAACATACTAACTCACAATATAGCCGGGTGGAAAATTGCGTGTTCTCCCCTAGGGTGGAACGTAATTTTTTTTTATTGGTAAGCTAAGCCACGGAGTCGAAGATAATAGAGTATTAATATAAGAGCTTTTCACAAATCGACAGTCAGCTATAGGCTATACATTAAACGAAGTGTTTATTACGACCTATAGGTTGATATTACAATCGTTTTACAGTTGGTTTATTATTATTCGCAATTACCGAAAATCAATATTCAAAATCATTCCTTTATTCGACTGCCCGCCATAATGCCATGTCACTTTTTCTTTTTTTACGTTTCGGCATGGACCTCTAGATTAGTCGCGTTGCGGCCTACTCGATTACAATTTAGGTCGTGTAGTCTAGTAGGCCGTGGCATAATGTAGCCTGTGCGAAAAAGTTGGATATTGGATGGTACAATTATTGTCCTCACAGTCGAAATGAAAAGTAGAGTGTTTAACTCGGGTGAAATGGGTCACTTTCAACCCTTGGTTAACAATCTACTATTTTAATTATTAACAATTACAACGAAGTAATCGGGTACACAGAAATCTGTACTCAAGGCCGTTGCTCAATTCTAGTACACCACGCCCCGTGTAAGAGACACCGGAGACACTCGATTTTGGCCAACTGACTATAAATATCCTTTTTTTCATATTTGCTGCTGTGAATCTCGATATGGCGGGAATACCGCTATTTTAACTTGATCGTGTGGTTTAATAATATTTTATTTGCATTACGTAACTTTAATTGGCTTCTGTCGGACACCAAAATGAGCCGAGATACATTTTAAAAAATTAGTTACTTTTGTATCCAAGGTCACAAAGCATCGCTTTAAAAATATACAATCTATAAACAGTCGGTTTCTTTTCTATCCAATAGCGGCATAAAGAGTAAAATACTTTGTCATGTATGTATCGTGCGATAAACGTCAGTTTCCTTGATTGCTCCAATTTTATGTTCCTTTTTATGTTTCTACAGTAGCATTACGTGTGTAAGTGTTGAATAAAGTTCAATGTTACGTTCGTCCAAGTCAACGACATTTAAGATGTAGCTCTTGTTATTAAGTTGTTACGTATTTCGTTCAACTGCCTTGAAAGAATTATACTATCTTTAACTAAACATGATTATAGTCAGTTAAGGCGAAGCTTCATCGCTTACATTATAAATAGTTGCTGCTTAGTGACAACATGTATTAGATCTATTTTAAATATAGTTTATTTACCTCAGTTTTTTCTTTCGTAAATAAATAATATTTTCATTTAAATGTTATATAGGTGCCTGGAAGAGATTGCTCTTTAGCGATAAGGTCGTCCTGTTGTTAACCCTAGTTTATGTCAAGGTTAAGTCTTATTTGTTTTCTTCTATAATTCAGCTAACACTCGGTACCGATCTTCAAAAATCGAAAACCTAGGCTTAGATTTCTAAATAAAGATAAGGTCGTGCCTACAAATCTAAAATTAAAAACGCGATTAATTATATTAGCGTTTCTCACCAAAGAAAAATACGCTATCTAAACTGTGCCGTATTTTCCAACAAAATTACCTATTAAATTATGATTCACTGTCGCTTTTATAATTATTAATACAATAGATACCTACTGCTCAATTGTATGTCTACAAAGCGAGCGCGATTCAGCCACCAGAGGTGAAAACGAACTTATTTCGAGTATCTCCCTCTCTGTCGCTAGAACTAGCAAATGCGAGATGGAGATACACTGACTGTTTTTGTTGTTACCCAGTTAACCCCAATTTTGTTACCATCTAGCTCCTGCCCGCGACTTCGCCCGCGTGAATCGTAGCTCCATACAAATGTTCAACCCCTTATGTCCTTCCCCGGGACTCAAGCTATCTCTATACCAAATGTCATCTAAATCGGTCCAGTGGTTTTAGCGCGAAGAGGCAACAGACAGACACATTTTCGCATTTACAATATTACTATGGCTATCCCACGTCGTCTTCAAAGGGTTTGCTTTCCATACAAAACGTTATTAGTAATTCGCAAGCTAACGGCGTGAAATTTTAAGAAACTGAATTAATTAACAAACTTTTATAAATTGGCTTTCTATTTGCACGAAATTCCCCCTTTCATAGAATTTACCTGTATAAACTAGAATCATTTGAAAAAAATGCTTTGTCTTCTTCACGCTGTTAGCCTGCAAATGTCAAATAAAGTTTTGTATGGAAAGCGAACCTCCTTAAGTCGTGATACCGGCACATGCCCACGCGCAGCCTTGATAACCAACATCCTACTTCCGAAATATGCAAAGGTGGCATTGTCTTGCGAGCGGCAGTAAACACAAAAAAAACTGTTTCGGTTATACTAAAACAGAGGTATTTTTAACGTAGGTATGTAATGAGTCATTTATCGGAGACGCCACATGGGATTTTCCTTTTTTATATACATGTGTGTTTTTATGCAATGTGTATTAATAACTTCTTCAAATTCGATACCAGCAAGAAAAAAACAAGTAAGGCTTACTGTCAGTATAAGGTTCTTCTTGCTATTTATTATCATTACACTTAAGAAGCTAGGATCCTACGAATAAGTTTAATAAAAGTATGCCTAAATCGTGTATTGTCAGTTGTTATATGATGTAACGTCTTATAATCAAAATATATTTTATTGATAAATCGTAATTTTAGTAGAAAATAAGCCTGAACCAGATTCAAAAATTTCGTAAGTAAATGGTTAAGTCGATTCTAAAACATGCCTTAATTATTTTGAGTGTCTGCATTTTTTAGCAAGGTAATCAAGGTAAATTAATATTATTAAAAGTGTAAATAAGTTTTGAATGTAGAAGGTAAATAAATTTGAAGACCGCTTTAGCCTAGTTGGTAGTGGCCCTGGGTTCGAATCCCGGTAAGGGCATTTATTTGTGTGATGAGCATGAATATTTGTTCCTGAGTCATGGATGTTTTCTATGTATTTAAGTATTTATTTATCTATATAAGTATGTTTATCGTCGTCTTGTACCCATAGTACAAGCTTTGCTTAGTTTGGGACTAGGTCGATTTGTGTAAGATTGTCCCCAAATATTTATTTATTTTTTATTTTTTAAATGGTACTTGCATATTTTTTTATGTCTTAACCGCTTAATATGTATTTATGTATTCTTTATATAATTTTAATGATTAGACCTTGGTAGGAGAAGCGGCTCTCTCTCGATGAATGAAGACGGTAATATTCGGCATTAAACCTCTTATTGTTCTTCCATTGGAGACTCGTTAGGAGTAGTTACATACTTACATAGGGCAGTACATAGAAAATCATACATAGATAAGCCCAAAACGTGAAATAATCTTTTGCCTAGTTTTACGTGAGGCAAATCCTGGAAACGCCTTATTATATTTACGTATTATATCGTTCAACTACGAATTACATAGAATCTATAAATGTCATTCAATTTTTTTTCTTGTTCTGCGCGCTCTTTCTGACCCGCTAGACCGAAGTCCGTGGAAGTGAGCGCGCAAAAATTCAATCGAAATCAAATTAGAACGCGTAACGTTATTATCTAATTGGCCCCGTGGTCGCATTACTCCGATTACATCACAACACGCGGTGGCTAGTATCTGGTTTCGAATTCCTAGACCGTGGGGACATTTGAGCAATGCCTAGGTATTGAAGCAATATCTGTGCAATAAGATTTTCTTATTAAACTGCATGCTCTTAGATAATTCAATCCTTCAAATTGTCGAGCTCTTAACTTATGTTATTAAAACATGAGTCCAATATTGTATATCATGTCGAATATGTTACTAATTTTATAATCCAAACTGTGCCCGGCGTGGATGTTTGAACTAAAAAAGCAGTATTATTTTTACTTTTCTCAATTTAGTCGGGTAAACAGTGAATTGGGCGTAAAAACGGCATTGTACCTAATTCCAGCAGGAAGTGTAATTCTGAGTTCTAATATAAAAATGTGAAGAATCGCATACGAAAAATCGTCAAAAATGTAATGTCACGAAACATTTAAAATCCTCTATACAGAGTGTAACATAAATGGAGTGTGAACCGTTCAAGGGTATTTACTTTACTTTTACTACGACTTTTTATAATGCTGCCATTGCAATTGAAACCTTTACCTTGGACAGTAGAGTTCCTTTTTGAATGGATCACTTTGATGTCAACTCAAATAACCTCAGTATCCAAATGTGGTGATATTGACGACGATTCTGTAACATCCTTAACCTTTTTTGGACGAAACATGATTTTATTATTACCTTCAAAACTAATACAAATTGAACACTATATAAATATAAAGTGCCAATCAAATAGTTGTATATATTGACTGATTCAAACACACGCCATTTATTTGCATTAAAGAATAGACCTGTCGTCCTCTACGGATTAACAAAACCAAAAAGACGTATAATTTTAGCTAAGTTTATTTTTATATACAGGTACCTACGCTTCTTTCTAGATAGTGATAGTAATCATTAACCCCCGACGCAAAGAGGGGGGTGTTATTAGTTTAACGTGTCTGTGTATCTGTGTATCCGTGTATCTGTGTATCTGTGTTTCTGAGTATCTGTGTCTCTGTCTGACCGATTTGGATGCGGTTTTTCTTGTGCTATAGATAATTTTATCTCGAGTGTTCTTATTAGCCATGTTTCATGAAAATTTGTTCAGCCGTTTTTGAGATATTGGACTTTGTAATGAAAATCTCGGGGGTTTTTCAACTTTTCTAAGTTGTAATACATAATAAAAAACTAGTGGCTACCTGTAAGCTGTAGAACTGACAAGTCAGCTTTTTTATTATTATTGTTTAGTTCCAAACACTGACTTCACAAAAAAAAACTGCAGCTGGCCCAAGCTGAGACGAAGAGCTATGCTCATTTCGCTCGCTAGTTCAATAATTATATCACTTAGGTAGGTGGCATATACGACTGTTCAAAATTAAACTAGTTAGTTAGAATGCGCCTTGATGGCTGCTTCCTGAGTAAATATGTAATCACTTCCGAACAACATTTCTCAGAGCGATTTTCGAGGTCCATTGCCAAGTTAACTCTGTTTGTATATTAAGTTTGTATTCAATATTTAATCAACGATTTAAATTATTTTTCTGTTCAGAAACCAATGAGCGGATGATCCGCATATTTCAAGAAATATATTCGACGATATGCTTCTGTACGACTTCGTAACCGGTTCAGTATGATGTGGACCAAAGTCCGTAAATAACAAAATGTCTGCCAGTGTGACCTCGTGACGGTCAAGTTGTATTCAATTGAATGTTCAGGCATGCAGCTGTCAAGCGGCGGTCGTGGGTTCGAATCCCGGCTCGTACCAACGAGTTTTTAGGTATACTTACCGTTAGCTTTTCGGTGAAGGAAAACATCGTGAGGAAACCGGTCTAATCCCAGGAAGGTATATAGGTCTCAAGTCTATATCTCTAGGATTTCCCTCTGGGCTGGAAGGTCAGATGGCAGTCGCTTTCGTAAAACTAGTGCCTATGCCAAATCTAGGGATGGGGTGTCAAAGCGGACCCCGGGCTTTAGGGGCATTACCGGCGATGATGATGACATAATGATAGTAGGTAACTTAGTTTTGAATGTCCTTGTACTTAACTAATCTGTACTTAAAAGTTGTAACTATTATCAATATTAGTGATACTGAACTAGTAGTAGCACTGACCCCCACACCCTGACATGTGTGTGTGTGTGCGCTAGACGGCGCCAGTGTGAAACATAAGTACCTACAAAGCCAATATTTCGTCAAACTGCGTCAAACTAAAGAAATGTGACGTATCGTAAGATTATCTTGTCTGTCGCATTAGGCGTGAGGCGTGAGGTGAAAGGTGAGGTGAGAGGTGGGTTGACCGGTGACGTGATGTCTTGCGACGCCATCACGAAATATATCATTTTAGGGAATTTCACTCCAGTAGCCAAAGAAGTAGCATAAAGGAGATGGTGGGACGATTTTGATTGCTTGGGTTGCTGGAAACATGCCAGCAAGAGACCGATTGGTGGAAAAGGGGGGAGGCCTTTGGCTAGCAATGGGTCACCTAAACGGATTAAGAATTACTACAACTTAGAAAAGCCCCCGACATTTTCATTTCAAAGTCTAATATCTCAAAAACGGCTGAACAGATTTTCATGAAACATGGCTAAGAACACTCGGGATAAAATTATCTATGACACCAATAAAACCGCATTCAAATCGATCCATCCGTTAGGGAGCTACGCTACCACAGACAGATACACAGACTGACACGCTAAACTATAACACTCCTCTTTTTGCGTCGGGGGTTAAAAAAAAAATAGTTATATCATTACTAAGGAGGTAGTGGTATTCCTTATACGATCAAATGATTTTGTATAAACATTCTTGATAATTGATATTGTATAATTTATAGTAATAGACTTAGTTTTTTTGTTTCAATATCACGATTGACACATATATTTGCAAAATGAAATAATAAATGAATGAATGAATGAATGAATACGAGTACAAACCAGCATTCACTACAAGCCTGCAAAGAGCTTTGCTATTCTTTTTTAAATAATGGTGGTTTTTAAGTTACATATTATTCCCTTTTTTCCAAAAGGGGTAGGCAGAGCACATTAAACTTATGTTACAGCGCGACTTTTAGCATAAATGTGGGTATAAAAGATCGACAATATGTGAATAAATGTGAATGTGTGTAAGTGTGAAATTCATTTTTCAGTTAGCCTATATTTATACTTCAGATTATTCGAGTTGGTCGAATTGCTCCAAAGTCCATTCTAAAAGCAACTCTATGTCCAGGGAAGAAAATTCAAATTTCAATGACAGTTTAATTAAAAGTCGGTCACATTATAAGTGCAGTGGGACATAATATATTATAGGTTCATGGCTAACGATACATATCTTTCGTCTATTTTTACAACGTATAATTATTAATGTATGAAACTATTTTAAAATATATAAAAAAAACCAGGCATGTGCGAGTCGTACTCGCCCGTACGTACGTAGTTAATTACAGTGCATTCATCCTTACTTGTCTTATTTGGTCAACAACATTCTAACCTCAAAATGCATCTTTTTAGAATAGAATAGCAATTTTGTGCGTATTAGATCATGCCGAGACGACTTTTCGGACATCACTTCACGATTTTTTTGTCTAGCAATGCTTTTTTACGATAAAATAGCTGCTATAGTCTAAAAAGATACATTTTGAGGTTAGAATGTTGTTTACCAAATAAGACAAGTAAGGATGAATGCACTTTACAAATGTATAGTTTTTAGATTTTCTCTGTTCAGTCAAGTACAAAAATAAGTATCGATAACATCCTATCATACATAACATGAGTACCAAAACCTTAATCCGCTGACATAAGAGTAATGGGGACATATATATGAGTTCATAATTTGTATGCACGTATATTTTTACACTTGGCTGTACATACGTGTATTATAAAGCCTGCTGTACACACTGGGCCAACGTTGGCGCGTGAGCAGAAGAAAGCTATGCGTTAGAGGGAGAGGGCTACAATTCGATCTCTTTCGTTTACATAGCTGCCTCCTGCTCACGCGCCAACGTTGGCCCAATGTGTACTGCCGGCAAAAGACGATATCACTTGCCAAATTTCATAGTTCTAGCAGGCGCGGGACACTCCGCGATTTACGTTCATCGCTACAAGTACATGCCGGTGCCCCAACGTTGGGGAACGTCGTCGACGACGTCAGAGGGCCATAAATCTCAAAAAAAAGCGCCTTTTGTAAAGATCAAAGTACTGTACTTGTACTACTATCTTTTCTGTGGTTTTAGGTCAACGGAAAGTACCCTATACATTTTAATTCCCTTGAAAGTGTCAAAATATACGTTTTTTGTGGCATAAACGGCCATATATTTTTTTACGTTACCTAACTTAGAAGTTTGATTTTTCACAACTTCAAGGGACTGCAGACTAGAGTATATGATTAATTTCAACTCGATACCTCCAAGCATTCCTGAAGTAAAGGGGAGAGACAGACAGACGGACAACAAAGTGATCATAAGGGTTCCGTTTTTCCTTTTGAGGTAGGTACGGAACCCTTAAAATGATGATAAATACATCAAAATTGCACAATTGTTAGAAAAAGAAGATTTGTAAAGGTTTAATGAATTATATATTACCTACATTGTAGTAATTTAAATGTGTTTACTCATAGAAAAGCGTCGTTTAGCATAGGATACAAAATAGGTAGCATATCAATATATATAATGTTAAACACGCGTTTATCTAAGTATAGAAAACTACTAAATTTATTTAAAATGAAAAATCTTATTTTAAATATAAAAAATATTAAAAAAAAAAGGAAACAAACTAGTCAGGTAGTTAAAATGTACATCAGAAAATGTACACATATCCTGTATGTTTACGTATATATTTCTGATGTATATTTTTACCGATGTATAAAATCATTGAAGATGACCTGCGCCGATATGTCGACAATAAGACGTGACATTAAACATTCAGTTTCAATTAATTAATAAACAACAATGACGCTCCGGCCAGCCCCATTAGGGTCGTGACGTATATGTGACGCATTTTGCCAAAACATCCATCGTTATGAAGATATTAAAAAACAACCGATGAGATTACTAACCACTAATTTATTATTTTATCTGGTTTATTAGCGTATTTATTATAAATAATTGTAAGAAAAACGTAATTTCGTAGTTTGTATTACGCAGTTCACCAAAAAAACATAATTCCATTCGGTCTTACCTAGAACCGATGATATTACAAACCACAAATTTATGACTATAGCTTATTTAGTAGGGTAATTTTATTATATTTATAATTTGAATGACGCACCAAAATCAACAACTTCTCATTCGTTACTTAAATATGCATTCCGAGGTGATGTAGCACTCGAAAGCCTCCTTTTTATTTCGTTAATCTTAATTGCCAAAACAAAATACATAATTATTGAACCATTGAACCTGCTCACAAAATTTCACGAGAATCGGTTGAGAAATGCGACGTAGAGGAGAACAGCCGGACAGCGGGACCTCCGGACATACAAACGAGATTTGGCCCAAGCTGAGGCATACAGCTTCGTTCGCTTCGCTCGCTCGATAAATATTTATTTTTCATTCCTCCTGAAAAAGTTTTATTATAATGTAGCTGACTTCGTAAAAGACAAATGTAGAATTTTAAAACAATGTTTATTACTTTTAATACTTTTTAAGAGTATCTAACAATATATTGTTCTTTTTTTGTTTTTTGACTGTAATAATAATTAATTTGAATTTGTAATGTAGGCACCTGTATGTTAAGTTGTTTGAAATGTAATTGTAAGCTCGACTTTCATCCTTTTTCATCCTTTTCTTGAGTTTTTAATACGGTCGCTCTTTATGAGATGTTTATGTACGAGTACCTACCTAAAAATTTTCATATACCTAAAAAAAAAATTGTGACTGAATAAATAAACAGAATCGATGAGACGAGCCACATACTTCTTCCATATATCTATTTCATTAGGGTGTTTTTATCCTTCTAGAAATAAAAACTCGTAAAAGTAAGCAGTGGTTTTAACGATATTTAGTAAAGATCCGCCATGTTATGTGGATTCTTTTTATTAGTTACGATTTGTGTTGTGGTTTTCGTAGATTGATAACTTTTGGCATAATTTCGATAGAGTTACTGCAATATTATGGTGAAATCATGATAATGTAAATTCTGATCACCATTTCGCATAAACACCATAATTTTCGTAAGTTAAATATTTGAATACGCTACTTGTCTGGAATTGTTATGCTTTATAAATAACTCGATATTTAATTAATGGTTCTCTGTTTTTGTCTTATATTGAGTTATTTTTTTATTGTTGAGTTTTTATTCTTGGCAAAAAAACTGACTGTTAAGTTTTGACATTGGCCTCCATCCTTAAAAACTCTTGTAAAAGTGCTATCGGCCCTACTTGAAATTTTATAATTTATTTATTTTATTAATGTATTTATTACACACTGTAGGTGTGAAATTGTATCGGAATTTGCAACTGTACATACGCATAAATACCAACAACTATAACATCAGTAATCAGTATCTTTATTTCTATGTAATATTCTGTTGTGTAGAGTTACATTCATGTCGTAATTGATCCATTCCACTGTTTTTGCTCTTATTAAGTATTGCGAGACCAATAAAAACACAAACAGAAGACACTATGAACTAGGATCATTCGGAGACACAATTCGCGTACCAATTTGACGTCATTTGTTTTTCGTACTCTTTCTGATTCTGACATGTTACTCGTCGTCAGAAAAATCGTAAGTCAAATTAGAATTCAAATTTCATTTCCCAGATTGATCCAGTCAATCATCAATTATTTCTTTACTTAATCTTTATTGCACAAAATAAAAACGCATACTACAATAGGCGAACTTATTGCTATGAAGCATATAAATATGGATGAAAGTAGGGTGAACGTTACGTGAAAATTATATTGCGCAGTAATATATTATTATATATTTTTATTCCCGACGAAAAAAGAGGGGTGTTAAAAGTTTAACGTGTCTGTATCTGTGTATCTGTCTGTGGTATCGTAGCTCCCAAACGGATGGACCGATTTGAAAGCGGTTTTATTGCGTCATTGATAATTTTGTATGTCTTGATAAGTGTCTTTAGTCATATTTCATCAAAATCTGTATAGCCGTTTTTGAGATATTGGACTTTGAAATGAAAATGTTGGGGGTTTTTCAACGTTTGTAAGTTGTAGTTATTTCCAGCTAATATGAACGAGGTTGGATTATAAAAGCCCATTCTAACTAAAATGGCGTTTAAATTCGTCTTTATCTGTCACTGTGACATTTATGTTCATAAGAGAGAGAAATCATATTATAATTAGCAGAGACATTTTAAGTTTTATAAGTTATGAGTAAGGGTATATGTATGACAAAAAATCACCTTAATTCGTTTTGCCGTTTTTGCGTAATAAATATCCAAACATCTAAGCTTTCACAATAAACTTGTCATTATTTTAGTAGGATAAAACTATAATGTTTTTCCAATTTGTAACATTAGTAGTAATAGGGAGCATTTTTGACGTTTCTCTAAAAGTGGTTGATTTGTCTGTCAGTCGACATCCAAATTTATACAAGATATTTTATGAACAGGCTTTCTATATCAGGCTTATGAAATTCGTTAAGCCTTTTGATCTAATATACGAAACAAAATAAATTAGGTCGCATCCAGAAGGGATTTTAATATTCATGAATTACAACGTTGGGTTTGAATATACTTATATTAAAGTTTTGTGTAGCAACTGTTTTCGCAAAACCACGCGCAATCCAAAATGCCTCGGCACTTACTAATTACGTTTTGTAAATCATGTTAATTGGTTACATTTGGTCGTATCATTAAATATTCACCAAACTTATGTTAGCTGATACTTATAGGTACCGTTTAAAATAGTTTGTCTTTTATCTGTCTCTTTGATATTGTTTGTTTTACCTTTAGACGCGAATCAAAATTATGTTTTGTGACATAACGCCTTCATTGTCCGTCTTTCACGGCAAAACGGAGCGACGAATGGCATCAAATATAATGACCACCAAAAAATGCTTTGATCGGCCGGTAATCGTAAGCTGGTGCAACTCCCCCTAAATGCGTGTTGACAATGATTTTGGTTGAAATTTCTTACTAAATTGATTGTTTACGCGCATTTAGCAACATATTTTTATGTTAATTAGTTAACAACTTAACACTTATCAATCGAGCATAATCCATAGGTGGAGCCATGCGGGAAGCTAGTACCACAGTAAGATTATAAAAATCATGTGGTAATCGTAGATCAAGTAGAAAATTTATCTTTGACGTTCTATATGAACGGTTAAACGTAGACGAATATTTCCCTAAAGTAAAAGTGTTATATCGAACGGCGTACATATATGTATAGCTAAGCAATCTGAATGATGAATGACTGAATGAACCAAACGGTAGCTATTGGTGAAAATTTTCCGATAGACATTCGATACCATTTGTCATATCTTTATATATTTAAAGCCAAAAGCTTACGTCCGTCCGGACGTTTTGCAGGTAGGCTGCAGACCCGACACTTTGACTTAGAATCACTGTCAGCAAATAATCTTGAAAACCTCGTCAATTGACTTGAAGCAAACTTGGATCTGCGTTGTTTATATACAGGATATAAGGAACAAAATCGCTCAACGATACAGTTACAGTTGACCTCTGACTGATACTTGGAGAAGACTACACGATGCAAATACAAATGGTTTGTTTACAGTCGATGTCACGTCTTGACACCTTTTTTATTGCATCGGAGCAATTTTGCGCTTCGGATATGTTTTGATATTGTATTTTTAATATATTTTTGTTACCCAACTAAATTAACTATTATGGTAATAATAAGAGGAACATTCTGTGAGATTTTAGCGTTGCTGTAATTTTAGATATGGTAAGTAATCATACGCAAGTGGAGCTGCGCGCGCTAGGTCACCAATAAAAGTAAAAATTCCTTACTGCTCCATTTAATAAAAAAATGTATTCGGTAGTGCACTCAATCTATGATAGACAAATCTTATTAGATTCTGAATTAAAATAAAGAGGATTGTAGACAATGCCATTTAAATTGCATCACCAATAATAAATAATTGTGTGTAATATAAATAATATTGTTCTGCTTGAAAAGGAATTACTACATACAAACCTGTTATTTATATCTTTGTTCTACCATTCATGACAATAGTCCTTCCACAAATTACTAAGAAACAGAACTACTTATATCGTCCTCTCTTCATTACTATGTCAATTATATTACAAGGACATTTAATTAAAAACATCCCAATAAATAGAACACAAAATTACGAATGTCTACAGGTATCAGTGGGCCGCCCACACAAGCCGATCCCACCGGCTTCCCTAAAATATTAAATTGAAAATTTTCACGCTCCGCCAGGTACGCTCTGACAGGTATAAACATTAAAATAAGCAAAAAAAACTATCACTTACTTCGCAAAGCCCACCTCTTGTTAAACAGCAGTCCATCCAGGAACCGGTAACCCTGTTCTCTACAGACTTTTTCAGTCACAGTAGCCACAGCGCTCGTCAGAGACAGGAGATCACTGGCCAGAACCACCGAGGAAGCATAATCGGGAGATTCCTCTATCGGTCCTAGCTTGTCTTTTCCTGCTTCGTCTTCATATTTATTGTAACCGCTCCTACCATCTTCTGACAGCCTGGTAAGTCCTGGCTCCACTGTGCTGTTCTTCTTTATCAGATCACTAATTCTGTCAACTACTTCCTTTTCTATGCCCAAAGCATAGGCAGTCCTGTTAAGGAGGGCCAGATCCCGCCTATCAAAAGTTCTGTTGGTGTCGATGAATGTTGAGAGTCGGTTGAGGACTCGTTGGTCGATGGTTGTGTTGAGTTTGAGTTGTGTTGAGTTGAAGGTGTCGGCGGCGGCGCACGCGCATGCGATCGCGAGTACGAGCAACATGGCGGATACGAGCGCCCGCGCTGGTCGCACAAACATCACTGGCAGGCTTTGTCCGCTGCGCCTTGGTCCTGATTTGAATTTAGATTTCGCTCAGATTCTAATCGGATTCTTTATAGTGTTGTCCATAGGTCTGAGACCACCGTAAACATTAAAGTCGTGACGCAACAAGAAAAATGGTTATCCTCAAATTAAGGCACAATGGCGTTCTCAAAATTATTAATACTGTAGAAAAAGTGTCGCTTCTTTTTTTCAGATGCATGCACTATGATCACGGTAGGTGATTATACCGATTCGGTGGCAAACAAGCGTAAGACCCGCCTGATGGTAAGTTGTTACCGAAGCCTATGAACTCTTGCAACTCCAGCCCCTGAGCTTAAAACCAGTTACAGAATAGGGGGTAGGGGATTTGCATGCACGTGGACCCGCCCGGTATCCCCTTCGAGGGTTTTGGAAAGGGTTTTTCGTAATGCTTTGCTTACCAAAGCCGATGCTCCTCAAAACCCATATAATAATAAATAATAATAAAATTCTTTATTGCAACTATAAACATAGGTACATAATAGTTGAAGCCCCGGCTTTCAAAGTAGGTTGCCCTGTGTCTCAAAAGCCGGTTCCTTCCTTGATACAGGCATTATAATAGTTACAACATAAAATTGTACAGAACATGTTTTTTTTTTAAATTATAAATGTTAATCTTAGGTAGAATGCAACATGCATGTATGTGTTTGTGTGTGAGTGTGTGTGTGTGTGTGTGTGTGTGTGAGTGAGTGAGTGTATGTGTGTGCGCACATATGTGTGTCTGAGAACTATGAGTATTTATTTATTTGCATTAAGATATTATAGTAAGCAGTTCTTCTGACTCCGTATAAGTTATCGACTTCAGCCAGGAGTTAATTTTGCGTTTAAATTGAAAGTTACTTAATTTATTTATTTTATACATTTTAATTATTTTATTGTATAGGTGAGGAGCTAAGAAATTAAAATGTCTCTTTGCACATGCACTGTAGCAGCGTGGTAAAGGATACCGTACTAGTCTTTTTTCACCAATTACTATGGTAGGAGCTATTAACTTATGGTATCTTCGAAGACTTTGAAATATGAAAAGTTTACGCACACTCAATACTTCGGCTAGATCAAAAAGAAGTTTAGTAGGGTATCTATATGGGAGGTAGAACACAACCTTTAGAACGGCTCGCTGGGCGCGTCCTAGTTCAATGAGGTACGTTTTAGGGGCGCCACCCCATGAGCAGATACAATAAGACAGTACACTTTTGCAGAGTGCATCGTATGTCTGAGTTAAAAGTTCACGATCTGCCACCTGTCGTAGGTTTTTGAAAACAAATATTATTTTGCGAATTCTGTTAGTTGTAAAAGATATGGGCTCCCATCGTAATTTGTCGTCTATTTTGGCTATTAAAGCGCTCCAATACGGTATCCCCTTCAAAGGGTTTTTGAAAGGGTTTGCTTACCAAAGCCGATGCTCCTCAATACCCATTCATTTGGCTTTTAAAGCACAATGAATGGGTATTCAACACGAGTAAGCGCTTCAACCCTTTAAAAAGCGCTTAAAAAAGCCTTTCGAAAGGGTTTTTCTATCAGTAGCGGTAGCGCCTCGTAAGGGAAACCCCTTCATACGGCTAAGTTAAATGAATGAGTTTTCAATCAATAAAGGACAACAAGTGATTTGGGCTATTAAACGAACGACTAACCCGTTCAAAGGCTTTTTTCTGGGAAGGGGTGGGCGGGTCCCTCAAATTAAATAGGATATTTTATTATTTTATCATTATTTAATTCATTTATTCAGACAACAAGATCTACAGTTTGTTAGTAGTTTTCTCAACCCTACGTTATCGTATGTTAGTAAATAATAGAATAATAGTGATGGAAAATAATATTTTTTTGTTTTTGTCGTTTTAAAGTGTTACCTGTACTTTGAAACAGAAAAAAAACTGTTTCAAAGTTCCAACCAAAGTAAGGTACCCAATTCTGTTTAATAAAGCTAGAGACGATGTGACATCTTCATGATATCTGGGCCGCTATTCCATTTCATTTAATAGACAAAAAGGACATCCCTAAGATATCGCTTTTATTACACGCCTCTACAAGAAGACACGAAGATCGGGATATCACTATTACATGCTCGAGACATCACATTGAAATCAGATCGCATCGTGATCGCTGATATTATCACCGGCTCACTAAAGGTACCGTTCATATGGGCTGATAAATTTTCTAGATTTTTCTATACTAGAGCCTACGTAAGATGGCCGAATCGCATCAAAGTGTAGTCCATTCAAAAAGCCACTCTACAATCGAAAGCAGAAGATTACATTTTCGATCACAGTTTTATTAAAAGTCGGTTAGGTACATTAAATAATCTAATCTAAACCTTAAGTTTGGTTACGGTTTCGGAGAAAAATGATATTGAGGAAATCAAACTTTGGAAACTACGTGAATCATATGGGAAAAAATGTTATGATATCATGTAACATATAGAATCGTCCGGAAACGGTCATTAAATATTACATGCTCACCTCGTACCGAATTGTCATGTTAGAGTCACCGTTAAATTGTGACTTTCGATAGTTTATTTAGTAATCTGACGCTCACTACGTCAGTGAAAAACAAGCGTACAGCCCATCTGATGGTAAGTGGTTACCGAATTCTATAGACGCTTGCAGTTCGCTCGCAGTTCTAACTAACACTCAACAACATGGGGGCTCGCCTCGCTTCGCTCGTCGTCGTACCTACTTGAGACCTACCTTAAGGTGTATTATGCTACATGTTAAAAGTGCAAAGGCACTTTGGAAATGTCGGTATCGTGAAATTGATGTCAGTATAAAATGACAACTAACTTTTCTCTGTGACCATCCGTTTTGGAGATTACAACGCAGTGACTGATAGGCATTCCGACGGAACTTCGACGGGTCTCGCTTATTTATTTTATTATTCATTATATCTTTTCAAGATTTGTTTATATCTTAACTTATTTATTATAAAACCAACATATATCTTCTGAAATTTATAGCATTGACGAATTATGTCAAATAATTCATTATAATAAACACGTTTTATACCTTGTGATAAATATAGTAAATGTCTTTTATACTATAATTGTAATTATAGCCTTAAATCATTATATCAACCCACAATATAATAAGCATTGGTATATCAAACCAAAATGGACGAAGTGAAATTATATAAAACGTCGTGCACCCGATTTTAAGAGCTAATTATGTAACTCGAACTTTAACTTTTTCTACGAGTTAACTAGAATAATTGAAAAGTCAATCATCATTATTATCATCATATCAGCTGAAAGACGTCCACTGCTGGACCTAGGCCTCCCCCAAAGAGTGCCAAAGTGACTGGTCCTGCGCCACCCGCATCCAGGGGACTCCTGCGACCTTTACCAGATCATCAGTCAAAAGTCAATGTATGTAATCTATTGTACTATACTTTCAACTTACATGATGTGATTTCTTCTGGAGTACCTACCGGCCAAAGCATTCTCCTCGCTATCTCTGTCACTCATGATTATTTTTATTAGGTGTTTCATTAATTATTTCACCATCACATCGAACGTGCAAACAAAACATTTGTATTCAAATTTTCAAAGCAAAGAAAAATCTCTGAGACGTGCGGTTTCTGATTGGCCAATACATACATATTTTAAAAATGTTTGGCTCAAAGCAGAAGCGACGCAAACGCGTGATTAAGTAGAGACAAATTTGCCAAAAACCGACACGCGACGGTGTTACGTTCCGAAACGCCATCATTGGCAAATTTGAATTGAATCGAGTCGCCTTAATTTTGACACATTTTGAAGAACCATGAAGTTCTATTTTCAATTTTTTTATTGTTGATTAAACTTGTCTTATGAAAATATATAAGTTGAGTCGGAAGTGCCATAGACTATCCAACATTGAAAGGTGCACGATTATATTTGATCTATGAAGTCCTAATACGCAGATTAAAGTCTACGAGTAGAAAAAATTATCTTATATCCAAGCTATAAACTATCTTCGTCCACAATTTCATTCAAATAACAAAAGCGTGATTCAGTAACATATATTTAGAATTTATATATATAGAAGATAAATAATAGTAATAAATTTGTTTAGAGTAACAAACCAAAGTATAATTTATACCTTTTTAATCAACATAAATGTTTCGATAGTACCTACCTCACTACGCGCGTCGCCCCAAACCGCAACCCGCCTTCAGTCAGACCCGTAAGCGGTCGGTAGATTTTCGTAAATTAGAATGTATGGAAAGTTTGACACGTTTCGCGGCATATTTAACGTTGGTCGGTCTGTAATCCTCAGTTGGAGCGACGCACCCTTAAGTATCGCTCTTTAGAGGATGGTAAACGTTGAACATGGCGGTTGGCATTGACGGTTTGAAACATGCAACCAAAAATTCACATAACTGGTCAATCTGGTCATTCATAATTTCAATGTTTGAAATGTTTGTTCTTCGTCATCGTTTTACTCTTGCTAGGATAGGATAGGTAGGGACTATTTTTGTTCAAACCAAATATACGTCTTCTTATTTCATTTTAGTTACACATATCGTTTAAGCAAAAAGTGTATTTATGTGCTTCGTTAAGTTTTTAACGACGATGACTTCGGATAATGGCTCGGGGCGGTAGAGTTGTCATGGTCATAATTTCGGGCCGTCATTCCTAAACCGCAATTCATACATGGAACAAATTACAAGCAAGTTTAACTACCTACATTGCTGGCTTAGATAGAGCATTCGAACTCGGTACACAGTCCTCAGTAACTGGCAATGTAATGAAACAGTCTGTATACATACATACAAACACATACATACATTCACGCCTTTATTGCCAAAAGGGGTAGGCAGAGCACATGAAACGTATGTTCCAGCGCCACTTTTAGCATAAATGCGGGTATAAAATATCGAAAAAATGTGATATTGCAGTGATAGGTTGCTAGCCCATCGCCCAGAACACACTTCAACCCTGGTCCCTTAGTCGACTTTTACGACACCCACGGGGTGGTGAAATTCTAACCCGACACCACACGGGTACGGGGACGGGGTCTGCCCCGTCCCCGTACCCCGTAAGTATACATATATACTTACATCAAAATTTGTCATTTTTTAAATACGCAAGCAAAACTTCCCTAAAATCAATTACACGGGATTCAATTTGAAACAAGTCCTCTTAAGTCGTCCTTGAAAAGTATCATTTGCAGAACACGTGTATACGATTCCCGGGTCGCTAAATCTTAATATTATTCATTCTACCAAAAAGCATCAATAAATATCATCGTATATCGTAGCAGATAGCTTGTCACGCTTTATTGTTATTATACACGTTATATCCACCAAATATATTAAAGTACTCGTAACGTGTTTAAAATGCTGTATAATTTGTTTTTTCTAAACTTGATCATTTACATTAACTAAATGAAATAAACAATAATATTATTCTGAAAAAGGCCCTCGAGGCATTGTACCGAGGAAGCTGGCGGCATTTCCTCACTGAATTGCAATGCTGATGCGTTGCGCAAGAAAGCCGCCAGCTCTTCGGTCACCAATGTACCGTGTTTGAATACATGTACGGGGTAACATCGATTAAAAATAACTAAAATTCGTTTTTTTTACAGTCGATATTTGACAGCCGTCATCCCGGTACAATAAGGCCCTTCGCTCACGGAGCTACCTAAAAAGAACTAGTTACAAACGTAAATTACTAACGAGTTGCTTGAGCGTCACCGCCCATACATTCTCATTGAGGTTCGCACACGACGCGACTAGTCAAAAACCGGTTAGTAACGCGTCAGCAACTGATCGTGCATGACGCGTCGTGCCAGTCTCCGCGCGTAGGTTACCACAGTTTTCTGTGATTTTGGAAAAAATGAGCGAGCAAACATTAAATATTAACTTTGTGCAGGAAGTGGAAAAGTATCCATGCTTATATAATTATACACTGTCGTATTACTCACGAAAGGATGTAACGGAAAGAGCTTGGAGTGAGGTGGGAAAACTATTTAATTTGACACGTAAGTATTTATTTATTTATTTTTACAAAATATGATTCCATTGCCACGGTAATGCTGCATGCGGTGTAATAAAATAGTTTGCCAAATAATCTCTGAGATTATAAGCTGCAGATAGTGCTTGCAAATTTTGTGGAGCTGGTATTGATTCGAGAGTGAAGTCCGTTGTTTCAAATTGCTGTGATTGGTACTGAATACCTTCTCTGCTTCGTACGTAATTGTGCAATATACATGTAGATTTCACGATATTTGTAACTTTTTGCGGGTCTCGACAACGTATAGGTCTGTCTAGAATGCCAAATTTCTCAGCCATCATTCCAAATGCACATTCTATATTCTTTCTTCCTCGAGCTCCGGTGCCTATAATTAAACACTCTTTTTGTATTATTCAAAGTTCGTTTTGGATATGGTCTCATCAGAGAGAGTAATAACGGAAAGGCCTCATCACCCACGAAATAGTAGGGAAATTCTTTGTTGTCGTCGCGGTATATTAGCAGCGTTTTCTAGCCACTGTTATATAGCTGAAGCCCAAAATATTCCACCATCACTATTTCTCCCAGCGTAGCCACATTCAATTAATGTAAATAGCCCGTCCGGACCACAACATGCTATCAAGACTATAGAATGAAAGGATTTGTAGTTAAAATTACTTGATCCCGAATTAGGGAATTTCTCTACTCGGCAATGTTTCCCATCTAAAGCTCCGATGCAGTTGAGCAAATTCCACAACGATCTAAAGCGCTCTGATATTTTCTTCCATTGAGCTATATATATCTGGAATTGGCATATAAGTATCCTTTTGAACATTCCAAATAATAGCTGTAGTTTCAGCGACTATATGTCCAACTGTATTGTCTCCTTTAGCAAAATAGTATCAGACATTCACAAACGAATCGCCACTTGCCAAGTACCTGCAAAAACAATAAATTTGTTAATTTTGTTTCAGATAGCCAAGCTAAAGAAAAATGGAAAAATTTGCGTGCGGTTTTCGTCCGGCACATGAAACCAGCTCCGAGTGGGTCTTCTTCAAAAAGAAAGAAGCCGTATTATTTGACCGATGCGATGCAATTTACAATCCCATACGTTAAAGCACTGAACAATACCATACCGGGGAATCTTCCTCTGGCAGCAGATAGGGAAGTGACGGAGGAAGAAGATAACGAAGAAGCAAATGAGTCGCAAATGTCGCAATCCATATTACAACAGAACATTGCATTACCACCTCAAAACAAGCCACCATCAACCGAAGACATCCCATCACCCATGTCATGCCCTCTGCCTGAGTCTTCGTCTATATCTAATCAACCACTCTCTCCAATCAGATCATTTGCTCCCAGTACTGATATCGGCTCTCATCGTCGTAAAAGAAAACCTGATACTGTCGATGATGGTATTATGGAATATTTCAAAGCCAGAAAGGCTAACCTTGAAAAAAAGTCTGAAGACGAGGATCCTAAACGAATGTTTTTACTAAGCTTACTACCAGACATGAAAGCAATGACCGAAAGTCAAACAAGAACCTTCAAGCGAAGAGTGCTGGCTTTAGTGGATGATATTTTAGAAGAATCTCCGAGAACTTTGGAACCACCACAGCGAGCCACACCGGCATAATTAATTGTACGAAATTTAAATAGCTATCTTTGGACATTCTGTAGAATCCCACCAATTTATTATCTGTTTCTCGCATCTCTCGTGCTGCAACTGATAATCTGCAGTTCACATTATTTCGAATATACGGGTGAATCCAAAACCTGCGAAGATTCCTTCGGCGTCTATTAAGATAATAGTATAATACAATGTCTTCATCATTCATCCTCGCTCGATCCACTCCACATTTTGCTTTTTTTCTAATATTTCCCCTTGTCAACCGTGTGCTTTTGTGAGCAGAAATAAACATAACTGACTGAAACCTTGGAACTTGAGTAGCGTTGTGTGCGAGGTACGGTTTCTCGGTAAATGGTTTGTAATTGTAATTACTAATTAGTTCCGTCATTTTTGAGTAACTCAGTGAGCGAAGGGCCTAAACGTCAATGATGCCATATAATGACATGAATTGTAACGGGATGACAGCTGTTAAATTTATCGATGTAAGGGTATTTTCATTTTAGATATGTTGAAGAAAAAAGGTAAACTGAATGTGACACAGAAAATTGTATTTTTTTTTTCAAATTATTATCAGAAAAAAAAAGCTAGGTGACCCTACGTCGTTTGTTGAAACAGTAAACGTACTAAACATTTGTAAGAATAAACTTCCCCTTTTCGATTCAACAACTGTGGGGTTGACGAGACCAGTAATTATAGAGTCGGAAAGAGTGATTTCGGATTACCTTCACCCTGTAGAACATTTATCATCATCATCATATCAGCCAAAAGACGTCCACTGCTGTACATAGGCTTCCCCCAAAGAGTGCCAAAGTGATCGGTCCTGTGCCACCCGCATCCAGCGGACTTCTGCGATCTACCAGATCATCCACCTTGTAGTGGGTCTCCTCTCGCTGCGTCTTCCGGAACGTGGTCGCCAATCGAGAACCTTTCCGCCCCAATAGCCATTGGTTCTGCGTGCAATGTGGCAGATTACTCCTACTCATATTATAAATGCGAAAGTTTGGATGGATTAATGACGCTGAAACGGCTCAACTGATTTAGATGAAATTTTGCACGAAGATAGTTTAAAATAGCCTGAATTAACATATAGGATAGTTTTCTATCCCGGGTCCACGCAGGAGAAGTCGCGGGCGGAAGCTTGTACTGACACAAAATTTATGTCACTTATTGGACTGTATAGAATACACTATACCTAACAATATACAGTGTGTGGGGCAAATATTTAAAAGGTCTTTAGAGCATCTGTAGTAACCCCTTGTGTCCATTTTTTTTTCAATTCGGAGTAATTTTGATCTAAAGTTGACCTACAAGTAATGTATCTTGGCACCACGAGATCATAGCACAGCAGTCAATGCAGATTTTGAGGTAACATCATGTCAGTCATAATAGTTCTTGCATTTTATTTTTTTAAATACATTTTAGTGATTTTTTAATATTTTTGCTATCATTTTAGTGTTTTTTAAACAAAAAAACTACTTGTGTCATCCCAGCAGGGTAAAAAATATACGTAAACTTAAAAAAAAAACTTTTTTAATTACAATTAAAATTACCTGGAAATAAGTGCTCACAAGCTCTACAGTTTAATTTTTTGCTCCTGTTTCAGGCCACACCCTGTATATTTTCTTCGATTTTTGTAGTTCCATTTGTCGTTTTCCCCAGATTCTTTAATAACTTAATTTTGTTTTATTAATTCACTTCAGTTTCTCTACAGGTCGCATTTCTTAACCTATTATCGTGAAATTTTGTGAGTACATTCAATAAGTACATAGCCTGTTTTCCTAAATACAGTTTTTTTTATTGCATAATGCAGGCTCGTATGTTCTACAGCTCACATTCTGTATTACTAGTAGTATTTATTCACGGGATTTGATTTTAGAAAACCTAGTATATGCTGAGCTCCAAGGCTCGCTGGAAAATCTCGAGCTTGGACTTTTGAGATGAAGCCACTAAAGGTGAAAGTTGGAAGTCACATCTCCATAAGCTTCTTTCTCTGGTCAGGCCTGGAAGGAAACTATGTGACGCAAATAAATGTATACTAGGATGTACGCAATTGAGGGTCCGCTTACCTCAATTATATGTGCTATGCTATTGGTCATAATCTTAGTATTTGCCATAAGGCATAAGCTCAGAAGCCTACGATAGTGATACACGTTGAATTAAAATAAACAAACTATAAAACCCTGGTTTTTTATTACAATGATAAGGAAACATTATCTGGTGTAGCGGTAGTGTTGAGCTCCGTTTCGACTGCCGTTTGCGGTCCATTCCCACTCATCGATTTCTTCGTCGTCGTTTTCCACTGGATTAGCTCTTCTTGGTACAAAATCTTCGTCTCTGTCTCCCCAGAAATCGTCTTCACCTCCCTGTTCTTCCTCGATCACTTCCATATCTTCTTCATTCAGATGATTCTCTCTAACCTCATATTCTGCATCTTCTTCTTCTTCTTCTTCCTCTAGAATTTCTTCAAGTCCTTCGATTTTGTCTCTTTGGACTTCATACTCGATGTCAGCTTCAGGTATTTCTTCTAATACTTCTCTATGAGCGACGAGAAGCTGTCTACTTTTTATTTGCGGGACATCTATTTCTTCTTGATCTTCTGTTAGTTTTCCGTTTGAGTCAGTGTGGTTTTCTTCTGGTTTTTCTTGGGATTCATCTTTTTCCTCATCTTTTTCTGAACTTGATGGGAACGTGAACACTCTGTGCAAGGATTGCATTGGTATTACGAATGTTAATGTTAATAAGGTTGAAGATAGCAGTATCAAGGATATTTCTTGTAAATCAACCTGAAACAATGAAATTAACACAATAATTAAATTTGAGTTAAAAATATCAAGTAATGTGGGATTCAAAAATACAAACAAAAACAAAGGATCAATTACGTGGCAAAAAATTAAAACAATGTGTGATATTTTTCTTAATCGGAGTCATCAAACTCACTGGTACTCCACACAATGGAAAGAACAAAGAAATAAGTGACACAGTTAGGCCTACCAAAGACATCAAGCTGAATTCACTAGTCGTCCGAACAGTGCCAGCCTCGGTGAGGAACACGATGAACTGGCAAAGGTACAGTGCGTAAGAGAGTCGGCTGATGAGCACCAAGGGGCGGCAGCAGAGGAAGTCGGAGAGGAACTCTGAAAACAAATATACCTTTCTTAACACAGAGAACACTCTCATACTCTTTTGTGGCAGTTTAAACAAACAATAATACAATGCTGGCATTCCAATATTAAGCAACAATCTTGACGTAGTCTTACACCAGTTTGATCAAAATATCAGATGAAAAATAGGGCACATTTACATAATAATGTACTTATGTTAAATGGTGTCACAGTTAATATCCATTTTATATAGAAAGCTCCTATATGAATCAGACATATGTATTAAAGTATAATGAAAACGGGTCAATCACGTCGAGCGTTTCTCGATACACTTGAGTGACCCGTTTTCATTAAACTTTAGTTACTAGCCACTTACTTTATTAAGTTATTTTGCCTTGCATTTATAAAAATTAAACCAGAAGGTAGTTTTCTATTAATATATAATATATCTACCCCTCCGATTGTTTTTAAGTTTTTACCAAATTGACTGTGGAACCCTTTTGAAATAATTTCATAAGTACACGGAACTAGCTTCGTCTTTCCGTGATTATGTAAATTCGACTTTACATCAACGCCATTAAGGTCCAAATGTGACGAACCTATTAATTTTACGACTCATATTTAACCAACAAATTAGATAATATGAAACTTTGGGTAAACAATGGTCACATTAATTGTAATACAAATTACAAAACACGTAATGCGGGAGGTAATCAATAATCTACATCCTAGTCGGCAGTATGTGTTAATTATGCTCGTGCATGATGACGTCAAAAGTAGTGGTTAGTGGAAAAATTATGAATTCTACAAAATTTACACTGTCAGTGTTTTTCCGGTGTCACATATTCTGAGCCGGATGTACAATTATTAAGTTCGAGAACAGTTGAATTAATCTTCGGGTCATCTCTCTCGTTTGCATTTTTATGCTTCTCAATATGATTTTAAGGCGGTGCATTGGAAATTATCGCGTGCTTTGAAACGCCGTTCTGACTAGATTAAGAAACAATAAGGTCTGATTTTCAAATATATGATTCTTGACTATGTGATTGTTCATCTGATTTTATCGATACACGATTGCTTAAAATTTCCAAAATCCAAAGTTGGGTCTGTATTTTCCTTTTTTTACTAAGCCTACTCAAACGATACATTATATTACGACACAATCAAGTTAATACTATACAGTTATCTCATCTAAAATCTCACTTTATGAAATTTTAATAAAACTTCACTAAGTTAGGTATTTATCGAAATTTGTCCAAAACAGCGATTCCCGAAGAGTGTTACATCTCTTTTTCTCGTGGGCGGAAGGCATCAGCGTGACTCTGTCTAGGGGGCGTGTACGACTCCAATCAAGGCATCCCCTTAATTTGATTGTTTCCGAATCATGTTGTAGTTTTCCTGAGATACAGAATTATCCTTGTTCAGGCGCATATAATAAATTCTCGTGAAATGTTATAGTGCGAGCTCAATGTCGGTAACATTAGTCATAATTTATTAAGTTTTTATAGTAAATTATATCCCATCAAAAACATTCTGTAAAAAACTAGCCAAGTCTCGAAGGAGCTGCTTGTTTATCTCTAAAAAGTAATGAAATCTAGACAAAGTCGTACCAAGTCTCAGGCATTCTTATTACTCTTTATTTGCTAACTAAATAAAATTTTGTACGATAA
The DNA here is from genome assembly GCA_945867215.1 of Epinotia demarniana. Taxonomy (NCBI): domain Eukaryota; kingdom Metazoa; phylum Arthropoda; class Insecta; order Lepidoptera; family Tortricidae; genus Epinotia; species Epinotia demarniana. Next base: position 7,633,814 of record OX244262.1, read on the forward strand.
GATCAGACCGCAGAAATTTCCGTTATCCAGTAAGCTAGCTAAATAAAATTTTGTGACTTGGCAATTACACAATACTACATAGTTTAAGGTATCCATAAATGCAATAATAATAATTATTATTATTATTCAAAGCAATAAAGCTGTGTGAAGAGCTTCTCTAATACAGCTGAGACCAGCTGAGGGTTCTTCATCAGATACTTCAGACCTATATTTTTGATATCAAATGAAGCAGCCCACCAAGTTGAATATTTTTTGTAAAGGTGGTTGTAAAGTTTGGTTGGGCTCTTGTGTTTTCTAATCAGGGTCACCAGGTAGGTACTCCAGATCTTCGATTATCCTAGTTTTTATAGTTTTCCCTTTAAGTGGCCACTAAACCCTAACTCCGTAACAAATTTCAACTCTCTGAGTTTATGGGAAGTACTAGTTCTATTTGATGATCATGAGTGAGTGAGTGTCATAAATGCGAAACTTTGCTTTCGCTTAACTTCGGAACTAAATGACCTACATACTTGAAATTTTGGATTTTAAGTATGTGATTATAGCTTACTGGATGACGAAAATTTCTGCGGTCTGGTCTTATCCAGAGGTTCTCAAATAGGGGCCTGAAAATGACGCGAAATGGTTCCAGTAAAGGATGGTACGGCAGTATTTGCTTCGCGCTCGACTTGGCGGGGGCACTGCCGTGCCCCCAGATTATTATATTCTATGCCAAAATCAACAATTTAAACCGAACCCAAAGCTCACGGACTGTAGCTATTAAGCTACAAATCATAATGCTGGTCTTCTTAGCAATTAATTTATGAATGTGGTTTATTTATTAAGTTACTAATTTTTTTATTATTAAAACTACCCCTCTTAGTGGCACTGCAATAATTAAACGTAAGACTATGAAACTACCTCCATGGGAATAGCAGACTTGTCTCATGGGAGCATAATTATTATATTCCCGAGTGAAGCAAAAGATTCTACTTCTTCAGTTGGATTTTGAGCTTCGTTAGAGATAGAGTTTAAGCCCAAGATGAAAATAGTTTTTCCCAAAAATTTAAATTAATCAGGGAATATAAGGGAGGAAAATTACAACTTTAACCTCTTATTATATGACAACAATGACTCTACTCTGAATAGCAGGTGTGAAATAGTAGATTGTGTCTAAAAGGAGCTAAATAGAAATCCCTCACAATGACGCTTTCCTGAATAGCAGGATGAGGGAAGAAAAAACAACATTGATCAATGTGGGCAAAACAAATACTGTTTTTTATGTAGGTATAAATAAGTACATTGTTGTAAAGGCTACAAAGTAAGCAATAGATAGACGAAAGGGTTCGAGGTCTGAGCCGAAGGTGAGAAAGTCGAAGGAGACGAGTCTATCTATTGCACTTTTGGCCGTGACATTACATAGTGCTTTTCACGTCTACTACGAGGAAATTACAAGTAATTATAATTATAAGTCAAAATTAAGTACCTAATTAATTATCATAATATGAAACACTGCAGTGCGGCCATTCGCGTGTCGGGGGGCACCGCGAGGCGCGGCACCACGCGGGCCGGGGGGCACTGAGATTGAGCGAATCGCTGTTCAAACTGTGCAACAATATCATTGTTGGACAGTTTGAATTCATAGTTGGCCTGTTCGTGCGATGTCCAACTAACCCCAGCTATGAAGCCTGAATTCTGATTAACTTTTGCTACTTTTCCGAGCAGTGGCGTAAAAACGATATCAACGTACCGCTATGTCCATTCTGCACGGCGTATATAACCCAGGCGATGGCCAGCGAGGCAGCCACAGGCGCTAGGGCGGCGTAGTTGGCAGCGAACGCTGCGCTGTACCGGTATTGCGTGTGGCCAGAGTCCAAGCCTGCCCACAGCACTAGCGCCCAGAGCGCGCTACTGGATAACCATCCCAGGGCTACGAGGATCTGCAAAAGTGAGATAGAAAATGTTTATTTTAAATTTACTAGCTTCCGTCCGTGACTTCGTCTGCGTGGACGCGGGATAAAAACGGGAGTGCATAGGCTATTACTGAACCGATGAGCTTCATCTTAGGCTCTGTCTTTGCTTACCATCAGGTGAGACTAGGCTCAATCACTGAACAGTCTTATGTAAAAAGAAAACTTTCCTTTATTTAATCCAAAAAAATTTCGTGCAAAATTTCATCCAAATTGGTTGTGCCGTTAAGCGTGATTAAGTAACATACCTCCAACCATGTATATATATCCATCCATCCAAACTTAAGCATTTATATCATCAATCATTTGGGTAAAACTTTTTGTTTTTTTAGTTTAAAGTTTTATTTTACTTAAACTAAATAGTGCACATGTTTGTACCAGGGAAAATCTTAAAGTGCGATACAGATGCTTATTTTCACGAGTTCTCTGTTAATAAGTTGGTTGAGTTGCTTGCTAGATGGCGTTGTACCCGCTAGATGGCGTTGTACCGTCTGCGTCGATTCCTGAATCACACTATCGAGACTTTTTCTGGAATGTGAGAATGATGTCGTGGGACGGGTAAAGGGGCGCAAAAGGGTTTTTTCCTTAAAGTCAATGTAAATAGATTGGTAAAAGTCCCACTAGATGGCGCTGTACCGTCTGCGTCGATTCCTGAATCGCGCTATCCAGATTTTTCCAGCGATGTGGCGATGATGTGGGATGGGTGAGTGGGTGCAAAGGTAACTATTTAAGTTTTTGGCTGACGCTGACAAATTACCCAATGTTCACTTAGTAAAAAAACTTATGGCTTTTTTGACTCTATTTCCTGAAGGGATAGGCAGAGATCACGGATTTTCATCTTTACTTATTCTCATCTATGCCATTACTTTGTGTTTGTGTGAAAGGGGCAAGTCACATATCACTTAAAAAAGGTTTGTCAAGGTAAATAAAAGGAGGGTAAGAAATTTAAATTAGCAGAAGTTAAATCTTTAGCTTGACTAGTCGTACACTTGCCGTCTTACACTGCAACGTTGAATCTTTAAACTAGCAACTGAAAGCTTCCTTAATGCGACTTAGTAGTTGCCAGCTTGTTACTTTTTATTCTGTGTTGTTGTTGACCAACTAATATTTTATAAGTAAAGCATACAACAAGCTTGGAGTAAATATCCAACATTCAAACATATTTAAGGTAATTTGAGCAAGTGTAAGTTCCCAATGATTGTTTTATTATGCACGGTCCCTTTTCCGCAAAACGCACCCTCATTGCGAACAAAATGATTATCATTTACTATGACGCTCGCAGATCGTGACTTCATGATCTGCGAGCATTTTCTGTCTCTGACAAGCAATATTAAAAATGTTGTAGCTTCGTAATTCTTTCAGATATCGGAATGGGATTTTTGTCAGTAGGCATATTTTTTGTCTTCTTTCTTTTGGAGGAGTAATAAGTTTTGTATCTACCCGTGTTAATATTGATTAATAAATTAAGTCAGTATAATTAAACGAAGCAAACGAAGTTTTCCGGTTCAGCCTGGTCCAAAATGTATTCCTTTGTCCGGCTGTTCTTCTCTACATATCACATTTCTCCTCCGATTCTCTATTTTCTCGAGTAGTTACTCGAGTTCCACAGCTAATTAAGTCCTAAGACTTATCGATTCCATTGAGCCTCTAGTAAGTATTTAAAGACAGACTTAAAGAACCTCCTCATTTGTGTACGTATCTTAAATGTGAATTGAAATAAATCAGGCCTACATTTGTGACAAAAAAATACCAAGAACATTCATAGAGATCAGCATACAAAAATCAGTAGGTACAATAAGCGTCACGAAACGGTTTCAGGTCAGCATTGTGCTAGCCTAATAGCCAGTGCGTATTCCGATGGGACCGTCAAAATATCATCATCATCATGTCAGCCGTAAGACCGCTAGACATAGGCCTCCCCCAAAGAGTGCCACAATGACCGGTCCTGCGCCACCCGCATCCAGCGGACCGCGACCTTTACCAGGTCCAGTCAAAATATATTGGGGATTAAAATTCGCTTTCATTTTACCTATAAGTAAAATTGGTCACCCTCGTATGTTAACGCATTGAAATGTTTTATTCATACGTTCATTTGTTTTATGTTTTACTACCTATCCATTTACTATCGGGCATTGCGTAGCAAAAAATACGATTTTGAAGTCTATAGTACGAGGTACCTATCCGGCCGCAGTTTCATTTGTTATAAGTGACAGAATAGGACATTGCAAGGATATCGCTTTCGTTATTGATACTTAAAAGTAAGGATGTATATGACACCTTGGCATGTCAGCACCAAATTTTGCCATATCTATGGCATTGCAAATCTTATCTTCATTCTTAAAATTTCCGACACAAATTTTAGTGGAACACCTAAACTTTCTTTGCGCTTTGAGAGTTATTTTAGAGTTGTGGCAACATGTGTTGTTACATGTAATTTATTAGGTTGCTTATGAAATGAGATGTACTGTTGCGGACTGTGACGACGGGTATTACGTTATATAATATTACCTATAGTATGGATATCTTACAAACCCGATAGTTACTCGTACATAAGGGGACCAAGAATTATTGCAACTATGGGTTTTGACTTTTTATAAACTCCATCTAGAATACATCATATAAGTCGTCATCCTCCTAGCGTTATTCCTGCTTGTGCCCCAAACGAGCCCGGGTCCGCTATGACAACTAATCCCTTTATTTGGCAAAGGCACTAGTTTTAAAGCGACTACCATACTGACCTTTGAACCCAGAGGGAAACTAGCCCTTATTGGGATTAGACCGGTTTCGGTTGATCATCATCATCATCGTGAGTTGTTTTCCTACACCGAAAAGGTAACGGTAAATCGGGAGGTTACAATTACCACAAATTTGGAGACAACCCTAACAACATACTACGCGTATGCATACGCCTGGCTAAATTACGGTATTATTTTGTGGGGTAACAGTACCAACGCATCATTACTTTTTACCCTCCAGAAAAGCTTGTTCATATCTTAATAAACAAAAACCTTGACGAAATCGAAAGCCACAAACCTTATTTTTCTGAACTTGGACTGCTGACTCTTACATCTATACATATATTAGAAATGTGTAAATTCGTTCGAAAGCATAAAGAATTCTATACGAAACGAGGGAAACTACCTTCTACACGATCGATCCGTAACAAGAATAGAATTAACCCACCACCTTGTAAACTTAAGGTGCTCCCATAATTGGCGTCTGGGATCGTACCTTCGATGTGAATCTCTGAGTTTTCTTAGGCTTTTTGTAGCTTATTTTGTTAACAACAACGGCTTTAAGCAATATAGTATCCCATATTTACTTCAAAGTTCATTGTTTTCGAGATATTTCGCATCAAAGTTGAACAATTTTAGGCCAAAAAACCGGTTTATGGCCATAACTTTTGTGTTAATTGGTTTAAAATGAAAACCCTTGACCAGTTTTTAGGGATGTCACAGACGAACCCAAATATGTAGATTTCGTATGTGTTAAATCTTTCACGTCAATAGAGATACAAAATAAGTGTTATTTTAGACAATGTTTAAAAAGATCATACAAAATTAAGTATACATTTGTTTCAAAATCCGGTAGACCGAAATAGAGATAAAAGATTGAAGAACCAATAACCGTTTGATTTATACTTCTATTTGTAGTGCAAAAGTAGGAGATACGATTCAAAACTTGTCAAAAATCGATGGAAACCTCGGGTAGCCCCTTAAGCTACTGTCATCAGGCCCCTAGTAATGTCCATTAAAATATAGGTACAATAAACTCCCGAACTGTATAAAAGAAGAAGAAAATTATAAAATATATATAAATAAAATTAAACAGTTGTTATTAGTTAAGTCATACTATACTGTAAGCGAATTTTTTAATGAAAAATTATAATCCAATAATATCTATAAATTCTTTGTTCTTGTTAATATAATAATTTAATGTTTTACTATAACTAATAACTGACAAATGACATTGTATTCAAAATTTTTGATATATGTTTCATTTCAAATTTTAAGAATATTATCATCTACAGTCTGTATTTTTGACATTAGGGTGTGCCATTTATTGTTAAGGTAACTTTAAATTTGCTAATAAATCCAATTCTAAATATTTATTTAGGTAATTAATCACAATTTCTCCTCTCCCTGGGATTGTAAATAATAATAATAATAATAATATTGTAGTGCCGCACAGGGTTCACAAAGCTCTAACCTATAAGTTTACCACCTGTACAACTACTTTGTGAAATTGCAATAAAATATTGAGTAATGAGCATTAAATATTCCGTACATAAGTTTCAAAGAACTCATTGGTACGAGGCGGGATTCGAACCCACGACCGCCGCCTGGCAGCCGCAATATGCCTGGACCACTACGCTACCGTAGCTTTTTTTATACAACGTATAAGTATAAATGCAAAATTAACCGTCGTCCTGTTACGTTTTCACCAGAGCTGTTTGAGGTGTGAATTGACTTGCGAGGAGGAAATGAATTGAACCTGATATAGAGATACGGACTTATCCCCCGAAAACACATATATTATGACTAGCTTTTGCCCGCGGCTTCGCCCGCGTAGTAAAAGTAATTTTCCAATAATTGTTGAATTGCTACGCCGCCTACTAACCTACTACTGCTAACTTCCCCTACTAATAACCCTTCGTCATAACCCATTATGGTAAATTAATTTTTATTTACTATTATATTTATGCCCGTGTGGTGGCAGGTTAGAATTTCACCACCCTCTTTCTTCCCGTGTGTGTCGTAAAAGTCGATTAAGAGAGCAGGGTTGAAGTGTGTTGTGGGTGATGGGCTAACAACCTAAGCAATATCACTTTTTGTCGATCTTTTATACCCACATTTATGCTAAAAGTGGCTCTGGAACATAAAGTTCATGTGCTCTGCCTGCCCCTTTTGGGAATAAAGGCGTCAATGTATGCATGTATGTACGTATTTCTGTTATTAAATTTACAATCATGATTAAGGAGAATCTGTCCTCTGGAATAAAAGCTACTTTATGTTCATGAACATTAATGTTGAAATACCAAAATATCTCCACGAATGTTAAGTCAAATTTGTGGCCTGGACATTGCTATAGGCTTGTTTCCTAAGATTTTTTTTGTATGCTTTTCGAACCAGTATTTAAAATAAATACCCAAAAATTTGTTTTATTTTAACGGCGGCCAAAATGCTTAACATATTAAAAGTAAGCAGATCTTCGTGCAGCACCTTGAATGTACTTATTACGGATGCAGGCACTTTCCCAATGTCTCCTACCCTCCCGTCCCGCCGCGCCGCCCGCACTCGCCTAGGTACCGATTGCTGACGATCGAGTTGGCACCGAATACAAACTTTAAAACCTATAACCCTATATAATGCGGGTCTCGTTCCATACCTCAAAAGCAAAAATAGAACCCTTATTTATAGGATCACGTGTGGCTGTCTGTCAGTCCGTCTGTTACAACCGATTTGCTACGAAAAAAACTGGACCGATTGAATTGCAATTTGGCACAAATATTTTCATGAATTTTCATGTCCACAACATTACATTTCAAAATCTATGTGATTTTCGTTATTAACGTCCCAAAAAACCGTTATAACAACGCCCATATTGATATTTAGACGCCACGTTGGAATGTAAAATCGTTGTTGTTTTCCTAATCAGCGACCCGATAAACCATAGAAACAATAGATGCCGATGTTGATTTTCAGATTTTGTCACCACATGTCTCCTTTTAGGGGTTGAATTCTCAAAAAACCGGAAACACTTGTTTACTCATTTATCGTTAGGAATTATCCTGTGAATTCTCGAATAAAATTGTCTAACTAATCTTTTTTCTCCATACAAACTTTGGACCTCCTTTTTAACCCCTTTAGGTGTAATTGATTTCAAAAACGCTGAAAGCACTTTATTTGTAAATTAATAAGTAATCTGTCCACAAAGTTTTAAGTACGTAGTAGCTAAAAATAAGTTTCCCTTATACAAAATTTGGACCCTCACTTAACCCTCTTAGCGGTGGAATTTTATAGAACGCTGAGATTACTTTTTTTGTATCCTAATAAGTTATCTTCCTACAAAGTCTCAAGTCTCTAGTTCAATAAATAATGTTTCCCCTCCACAAACATTGCATCGCTATTTAACCCCCTTAGGGGTAGAATTTTCTAAAACGCTGAAAGAACTTTTTTGTATCTTTATAAGTAATATCCCTACAAAGTTTCAAGTCTTTAGTACAAAAAATCATATTTCTCCCATACAAACTTTGCACCCCTTTTTAACCCCCTTTGGGATAGGATTTCCAAAAGTCCCGTCTTATCCCTTGCCTACGTCATAAAAGGAAGTTCCTAGTCTCAGTAGTTTTGAATACAAAATTTGCACCCCTATTTAATCCCCTTAAAGGTGGAATTTTCTAAAACGCTGAAAGAACTTTTTTTGTATTTTAATAAGTAATATCCCTACAAAGTTTCAAGTCTCTAGTACAAAAAATAATGTTTCACCCATACAAACTTTGCACCCCTATTTAACACCCTTAGGGATAGAATTTCCAAAAATCCCGTCTTATCCCTTGCCTACGTCATAAAAGGAAGGTCTGGTGTAAATTTCAAGTTTGTAGTCCCAGTAGTTTTGAATACAAACTTTGCACCCCTATTTAACCCCCTTAGGGGTGGAATTTTGTAAAACGCTGAAAGAACTTTTTTTGTATCTTAATAAGTAATATCCCTACAAAGTTTCAAGTCTCTAGTACAAAAAATAATGTTTCACCCATACAAACTTTGCACCCCTATTTAACACCCTTAGGGATAGAATTTCCAAAAATCCCGTCTTATCCCTTGCCTACGTCATAAAAGGAAGGTCTGGTGTAAATTTCAAGTTTGTAGTCCCAGTAGTTTTGAATACAAACTTTGCACCCCTATTTAACCCCCTTAGGGGTGGAATTTTGTAAAACGCTGAAAGTACTTTTTTTGTATCTTAATAAGTAATATTCCTAGAAAGTTTCAAGTCTCTAGTACAAAAAATAATGTTTCACCCATACAAACTTTGCACCCCTATTTAACACCCTTAGGGATAGAATTTCCAAAAATCTCGTCTTATTCCTTGCCTACGTCATAAAAGGAAGGTCTGGTGTAAATTTCAAGTTTGTAGTCCCAGTAGTTTTGAATACAAACTTTGCACCCCTATTTAACCCCCTTAGGGGTGGAATTTTGTAAAACGCTGAAAGTGCTTTTTTGTATTCTAATAAGTAATCTTCCTGCAAAGTTTCAAGTCTCTAGTTCAAAAAATAATGTATCCTCCATACAAACTTTGGACCCCCATTTCACCCCTTTAGAGGGTGAATTTTGAAAAATCCTTTCTTAGTGCTCCCCTACACCTTATAAGGAACCTACGTGCCAAATTTGGAATCTCTAGACCCAGCGGTTTGGGCTGTGCGTTGATATGTCAGTCAGTCAGTCAGTCAGTCAGTCAGTTTCTTCTTTTATATATTTAGATTCTTGGACACTTTTTAAGGGTGTGCAAGTGGAGGTAGAAGATTCTAAGGGCAACATCTTACCGGGCCACCATGGCGGTGCAACCAGTCGCCCGCCACCAACAAATTGTATGTAGCTCTATGGGCACTATTTCACCGGGCCACCATGGCGATGGTGGCGCAACCAGTCGCCCGCCACCAACAAATTGTATGTAGCTCTATGAGCACTATTTCACCGGGCCACCATGGCGATGGCGGCGCAACCAGTCGCCCGCCACCAACAAATTGTATGTCCAACGTCCCGGTGAAATATTGCCCTAAGGGGAGCGATAGTTAGCATTACGCCTGAACTAATGGAATAGCAATCATCCTCTAAGACACGGATTGCTGAGGACACAGTCGTGGGCCAAAGCTAGTTTCATGGAAATCATCGACACATGGGACGCGATACCAGTCGCCATACGGCCGTTCCCTATATTGGCTATATCCATATTAAACCCAATGCTAGAACTATAGATACTCGTAGATAATAGGTGCCCCGAATAATACCCATTTAGTCGTCAACTCTTCATAATACGTTTGGATGAAAGAATAAAGATAAATAGGTTTTCCCATCATCAGTATGTCAAAACAAAAGAAATATTAACATTTATGCGGAAGAGGACTTAGACGGGGACTTTGAAAGACAGACGCAAGATTAGGATATACGGGCGATGTAACATTTTGAATCTCGAATCGGGTCCAGCTTTATGATAGAGTTTCGTTCGAAAGTCTAGTAGTTTTAAATGTATGTTAGTTATATGTTGCAAAATTACAGTTGAGTTATACTAGCGCTCGTTCGAAACTTTACGCAGTCACTCCTCTGGACTTGATGAGCTTTTAAGCTATCTGCACTGTTTCTTAAGGCCTCCACACACTGGTCGCGGTTGCGGGTCGGGTGCGGGCCCGCGCAATTTGAACATTTCAACAGAAAACATTAGAACTACACTTCAAACACACATCGAACCCGCGGCGCTAAGTTACAACTCGGGCTGCGCGGCCGCGGGTCGGGCGATTGATATCTCTCTCACGACCAACGCATTTAATATCTCTATCACTATCTCTATCAGATAATAGCGCGGGCCCGCTCTACTGTGTGATAGAGATGCCGCTCGTCTGCGGTGTGAATATACCGCTTCAACCGCGCCCGAGTCGCCCGACCCGCGCCGCGCACGACCCGCGTTCGATGTGTGGAGGCCTTTCAGCTCGACAGGCGTGTGTGCTGTACAAAAACGGCTTGACGTACTTTATTGAACTGTGTAGGCTTTTGTAGTGCGAGGCCCAAGCTGATTCCGATGAGGTACGGTGTACAGCGGTGGTAGATGGATGTGTAGCTCAAACGTGCCGTTCGGTACAGCTGACTCACACTGTAAAGAAGAAAACCAATATTAGCATGCAATACAGCGAGATTAGCACAATGGCAGACAAAATAAACGAATGACGATTATAGGTTTTTCCTTGACATGGCATTGTATCTTATAATGCTGATAATAATAATAATAAATCAGCCTACAAACGTCCCACTGTCCCAAATGTAGCACAGGACGTCCCTAATGGATCCGAGGGAATTCCCTGGCCGGTAGCAGTGGGTTGGGGGGGAACGTGTAGCAGCGGGTTGGGTTCACATACGCCTTTGAATTTTGCTATCGGTATATATCTAATGGTTCCGTACATAAGTTCCGAAAAACTCATTGGTACGTGCCGGGTTTCGAACCCACGACCGCCGCTTGACAGCCGCATGCCTGAACCACTAGGCTACCGTAGCTTCTTATAATACGTATGCACGGTTAAATACACAATGTTATCAGCTCTACAAGCCCTAAGAAAGGATAAAGTTGTAGGACCCGCAGCTATATTATGTTGCTATCATTTGCAATATCATAGTTACAAACGTAGAGTTCGTAAGCACCACATTAATTATTTGTGAGAACGGGACAACCACATTTAAGTAAACATCGGCTTGCGCTTCATGAATAAGGGGTTCGACTTTGGTTTGTTTGGCGACCACTTACGGCCTAGAATCCCGGTATTGGCAAATATTCGTGTGTTGTGCACTAGTATTTATTTAACCCTGAGTCTTAAATAAATTAATATGTATTAGGGAACAATCTTACACATATCGACCTACTATTGGTACTGGACGACGATAAACATACTTACAAATCCTTAAATCCATAGAAAACATCCATGACTCAGAAGCAAATATTCGTGTTCATCACACAAATAAATGCCCTTACCGGGATTCAAACCCAGGGCCTCTTGCTTCGTAGGCAGGGTCACTACCAACTGGGCTAAAGCGGTCGTCCGTTAAGGGGCTACCCGAGGTTTCCATCGATTTTTGACAAGTTTTGAATCGTATCTCCTACTTTTGCACTACAGATAGAAGTATAAATCAAACGGTTATCGGTTCTTCAATCTTTTATCTCCATTCTGGTCTACCGGATTTTAAAACAAATGAATACTTAATTTTGTATGATCTTTTTAAACATTGTCTAAAATAACACTTATTTTGTATCTCTATTGACGTGAAAGATATAACACATACGAAATCTACATATTTGGGTTCGTCTGTGACGTCCCTAAAAACTGGTCTAGGGTTTTCATTTTAAACCAATTAACACAAAAGTTATGGCCAGAAACCGGTTTTTTGGGCTAAAATTGTTCAAGTTTGATGCCAAATATCTTGAAAACAATGATCTTTGAGGTAAAAATGGGATACTATATTGCTTAAAGCCGTTGTTGTTAACATAATAAGCTACCAAAGACCTAAGAAAACTAAGAGATTCAGATCGAAGATACGATCCCATGCGCCAATTATGGGAGCCCCTTAAGTGTGTTAATATCTATAAAATTGTGTATTATGTCATCTCGTACTACAACACAAAAGGCTTATTGACCTTACTATTTATCGGACAAGAACGATTTGTGTATGTCCCCCATTTATTTTATAGATACTAACAGCTCAACGACTGTACGTCTAAACTAAAGCATACCTACTACTAGTAGACGGAATTCTATTCTCGCTACTCATTCACATTCCTAAATGTATAGTAATTTGGTTATTCCGCTGTCTCTTCTAAAATAAAAAAAATAATCCGTTTGGGAAGCCCATGCGATGCTCGTAAATGTATCGATAAATTATGGACACCTGCAAATCTTAGCAACGCTGTCTCGTAGGGTCAGGAAAACCGGATTCTTGTTATTTGACACTATAATTATATGCACAGGCTATTTTAATACGAAAAGAACTGTCAAACTAGCAGGCTATCAATCGAAGGTCACTGACTGTCGAAATAGTGAATACTATATCACACCTAGGCACTATTCAGAGAATAGTAATAAAGGGATCAAAGTAGATTTTTTCTTCCCTTATCCTGTTGTTCGGAAAGAAACTTTTTTGCCGTCAATAAGGTTTAAAAAATTGGGAATACTCGTATGTGTAAAAAACAGGACCACTCGGTAGCAAAATTATTTCCGTCTTGGGCGTAAACAATGAATGCCGCCGTAAATATAACATTTTGTTCCCTTGAGACAGTATCTACTATTTCGGGCTGGGGCCTAACACCAGGCTCTGTAGGTATGTGGTGTTATGTTCCTGGTAATTACAATTGTTTCATATGAAGGTGCGTTTTGCGGAAAAAGGACGGAACAAACCCTCTTTTAAAACTTTGGATACTTTTATCTTTGTGTTTATTCAACCTATTTAGATTAGACTTCATTCTTAATCCTTTTTCACGAAAATACATCATTGTTGATTCTTTTTTTGCCGGGATTGGTTGATAGTTGAGGATCGTGCCCACTGCTGCCCGGCAATAATTACGATGTTGACGGGGGAGTAGAGAGGGTGAGTGTGGACTGCACCCCAGAGGGGTTTCTGGCAGTCCACACTCAGAGAGACACTCTGAAGTACTGTCTATACAATGGTTATTTATTCATTAATCAACACAGTATATACACGATGATTTTTAATCGGTGAACAGGAGTGCCATGGGGTGATGGGGAGGGTCAAACTGGACAAACTTTCGGTATGGGGCAAACTAGAAAATCATGAAAAAAAAATAGTTGTTCCATACATTTAGGATAGTTAGCGATCAATTAGCTATCAATTAACTCTTAATTAGGAGATTTTTTTTCACGATTTCGTGATGTGGCCCAAACCGAAAGTTGCTCAGTTTGACCCTCCCCATCACCCCATGGCACTCCTGTTCACCGATTAAAAATCATCGTGTATACAAGTAGCTGCATGCATAATCATTCATACATCTCGCGTTTTATACAATAACTTATCGGTACAATAGAATGTGCCTTGCCGGCACAATTTTATTTAGTGTCTACACCTAAATAGGTATACGAATGTCCCCTAATATTCATTCGGTCTTACCTCACGCCATGATAGGCAAGCATCGTCAACCGGTGCTCGCTCACCGTCGAATATCTGGAATACGCAGCCAGACCGAGGATGGTGGGTAAGATCAACTTGCAGATTCCAGGCTTAACCTGCACAATCCACACGATCATACCGCCTACGATGGTGAGCTGCATATCTAGAGCCAGCTGGTGGGTTTGCGGGGCACACTGGAACAAAGGTGGTTAGTATTAACTTTCATGTATTATCCTCATGAAATCATCATCATCCTCCTAGCGTTATTCCCGGTAATGCCCCTAAAGGAGCCCGGGGTCCACATTGACACCTAATCCCAAGCTTTGGCATAGGCACTAGTTTTACGAGGAACTGCCTTCTGACCTTCCAACCCCGAGGGAAAACTAGACCTTATTGGGATAAGACCGGATTCCTCACGAAGTTTTCGTTAAGTTTCGAAAAACTCATTGGTATGAACCGGGATTCGAACCCACGACCGCCACTTGACAACCGCATGCCTGAACCACTAAGCTACCGTAGCTCTATGGTATGTATTATCCTTGGAATCATTACTCATAAATTACGTCTGAGTCATCTACCGATATAGCCCTCCGAATCGCGAAACTGAAGCGGCAATGGGAATCGCACGTAGAACCGATATGGCCGGTGGTGCGGAAAGGATCTCAAGGGGCGACCAAGTACGAAGACTCAGCGTGAAAAGACCCCCCACAGTGTGGACTTATGACCTCGTAAGGGTCGCGCGTGTCCGCTGGATGCGGGTGGCACTCTTTTGGCGAGGCCTTTGTCCAAGTGGACGTCTTTCGGCTGATATTATGATGATAAGAATACATCTGAATGTCTGTCTAAATTTTGTGAGCAGGTTCAATAAATATGTAGATTTTTTTGTCGAATCAGGTTTTCCAAATGTAATATTTTTTATGTTTAAAGTCAGGCGATTAGATTGGGCTTTGGTATATTTTTGGCATATAAATAAGTCAAATATTAATATTACACACAATTCCAATCTCATTTCTAATCCCTATTTGATAATACTGAATGATGATGATACAAGGTGGCCAAAAGACAAACCGTGGATGGTGGATTGCAACGAGCCCTTTTACATTGTCGAAGAAAAATATTTTATATTTTTAAAAATACCTCCTTTAAACAGATTTCACTAGGATGTACTAAAAACAGGGTTCCAATTCCGAAACTTGCTTTTGGCGTAGATATTAAAAATATCCATTCGTCTTGACGTACAGTCAGCATCACAAACTATAATGCACTTTTCGACCTTATCTCTAAGCTTACAAGGTTAAGCATGTATACATGTTTATGGTGCTGAATGTACTCGTATGTGCTTTCTTGCTTTACCGCGTGATGATCAAAGCGGATCATTTTTATACTCTGTTAATGGGTATATCTATTGCCTCCGTTTTTCTTAAAATAAGGAAGTACACAGTCAAATGTATAGACTAGGCAAATAGTGTAACAAGTTATTGACGACAAAAAGTCATCAATAGTTTACCCAGAACGCTACCCACATCGTTGCTGCCGCAATTCGCACTTCGACCAAGGGAATGATAAATGTATAATAAATGGTTCACGAAGAATACACACTTACCGATGTCACGGCCTCCGCGACCATCGCCTATATGCCTTTATGACCCATCTGGGGAGTTATTTAGGTATAATAACCAGTGTTGTTATATTGTGTTAACATGGTTTTATTTATTTTAGCGCCTTGTAGACCTTAGCCAACCTAAACTTATTAAAACGGAGGACATTGTTGCTGAATTAGTGGAACATAGTAATAGGCATTTATTAATGTGCAAAGATAAAAACGTTTGGATTCGAAACCGATGAGCCTTAGTGTAAGGCCTGAGTGGACGCCCCGCTCCGGGGCGTCGAGCGTCCATATAAATTGCATTTGTTTTATATGGACGCTGCACGCCCCGCTCTGAGCGGGGCGTCCACTCAGGCCTTGCACTTAGATGAATTTCGCTTATACTTCGACGACATACTAATGAATAAGTTTCTGTTAAAATTCATTTTTGGAAGGAGGTTTCATTGATTGATAATCATCCAAACTATATTCTAATTACCCAAAATTACAGCTCAATCGGAAAACGGCAAGTGGATGAAAAGTGGATTGCAAATTTTGACGGACAACTTCCTTACATACTTATACTTACATGCGAACGGGTTAAGTTAATATAAAGCTGTAAGAGGAGCACAAACAGTACACTACGGTACGTACAGCACCACAGTACCCAAATTTTATTGTAGCATCGGATAGAGTCGTCTGGAACTTTTAGTAAGCCGATACACATGACCAGCACGGCTATCACAAGACGGCGCGCATACTCTATAGATTTTTCTCGCACTATACGTCTCTTTCTAAGTTTTCTAATAAGAGAGAAACGGATAGAGCGAGAAAAATTGTGATAGCTCGCGCGCTGTCTTGTGATCAGCACGTCTATTGGCCGCTCCACACGATGGGCCATCCTGACCCATCATACAGGACGCAACTATGCGTTAGAGGGAGTAAGACATATGTATGTCTCAAACGTGATTGTTTTGTAACGAAACTTTGCATATACAAGTGACATTGCATATACAGTGACATGAGGTATATCTATGCCTGTAATTAGTTTAGCTTCAGATACCATAGTAAAATAATAAAGCGATATTAAGTTTTTCATACATAACTTGTTTTGCTGTATTTCGTTTTTTTTTATAAACTGAAACCATATAAACTAATTACAGACATAGATATATCTCATAAAATAAGAGCGTAACTACGTTTGCACGGGAAGGGAAATGTGAAATTCAGCAGAGGTTACTGCGGACTCCACCGATCCTGCACCTTCAAGTCAGCACGTCGCCTAAGAGAGTAAGTATCTCAAGTGTTTAAATACCATTTCTTCGAAGCCGAACCAGTTCTGCACATATACGATGTTCCACCACCAACCCTCTTGGCAGATTTCGGCGTTCTTGGTGACTAGGGTGCCCCACATGGGGCCAGTGGAGATGTTGTCCCATACGTAAGCGTAGAACAGCACCACGGCTAGCAAGGCGGGTGTCAATCTGAAAAAGAATAAGCATTCCTATATATAACACCTATAGGTACATGAACTATCGTGTGTATTGCCAAAAGGTGGACAAGGCAGATTAAATTATTTCAGTGCCAGAGGAGTTAAGTATATGTAATTAAATGCTTAATGAAACTCAAAAGTAATTAAAACAGTTTGTGTTTAAAAAAGTCGTTCCTAGATAAATAGGTCAAATTATAGACTAGTTTAATTACTAAACCACTTGGCTAATGTGTGACTAAACCAGGCCACGCTTGGCCAAGTCATGGCCAAGTGGCATTTTCAGTAATCAGTAATCAGTAATTTATTGCTTTCATAGGTACATAACATAAGGTGGTATATCGAAACAAGATCAGCTATGAGCCCTGCAAGGGCACTGCAATTTACATTCTTAATTAGCTTATTAACTAACTAGACTAATAATAATATAGCAGAAATAATTAGTAACAACATTTCAATAATAATAATAAGACATTAGTTGTAGGTACATGTACTAGCTTATTATATGTACCTTTAAGGTACATATACAAAATATGGTAATACATAATAAGGTACATATACATATACAAAAGCTTTATAGGTTTTGTCCACAAGAAATTGTTTTAAGATTTTTATAAACTTGGTTTGGTTGGGTTCATTTTTTATGTGGTTTGGCAATTTATTAAAAATCCTTATTGATGTGGGATAAGGTCCATTCTTGTGTATTGCCATATTCTTCTATATATTTATTCATTCTTGTGTATATTTTTTTATATTAACTAAATAATTGATTTATTAAGTAGTAAACTGAGTACTGGAAATCAAATCAACGTAAGCAAAAACGAACATAATTTTCAAAGATATGTGAAAACCGCAATTTTAACGCGGCTAGCTGTCCCGCACACTACCCCATAAAACCTAAATGCAATGTCAAAAATTCAGCACCAATTCACTTCGGCGTTGGGAACCGTCCCTTTTCATCCTCTGACACTGACACGCCTAGTAAATTAAAAAAAACTATTGTGCCGAACTTATTGCGATCCTCTGGGTGTCGAAAAATGTTACAGTGTTTTGTTTATATTGATGAAGCGAATTCAACGCCTGCGCTTTTCTGCATAGCAATGCTGCATAAAAGATGAATAGTTTTGAGAATGACAGAAATAGAAAAGGTTTAATAAAATAATAATACAGTTCCCAAAACAAAACATGGTATATGTTTTGTTGCGGATTAATGTAGTGAATGTTATTTTTCTATTCTATTCTATTCTTAGTGTAATTCAATTGAGCACAGGGCAAATGGCTAGTAAAATTGAAACTTGTAGCTTCGTTATACGAGCCACAGGGAATCTTCCTAGTTAGGTTTATATTTTATTAAAATACAGCTCTTATTAATTTTTCATTTAGTTTCTTGACAGCAATTAAATGTGGCTAACATTTAGACAAGCTTTACAGTAACTTGACCTGTTCGTATGTAATTATACAAGTATATAAATTGTCCGTCAAATTTGCAATCCATTTTTCAGTCACTTGCCGTTATCCGATTGACCTGAAATTTTGGATATTAGAATAGTTTGGGTAACAATTCAATATTATGGTACCATCGAGCGTATCTTATGACGGAGACAGAAGGTAGCCATGGGAATTCAGTATTTTTTAACCGACGTAACCCCGTTGAGTTCGGGCTCGTTTGAATCGCCTCAATGAGTAGTTGATGATGGTATACAGAAAATTACAGTCTGCAATAAAAGCGTGAACCAAAAATGTTTTTTTTTTACTGAAACTCGTAAATTAAAACTTAACTAAAATTTTCTATTTGCTGAGACAGCGACCGATTCACTGCCGATGCCGCGAAGACACACACAGTATGTGTTAATTGTATTGTACGTCTTTTTGCTTTGTCTCTGTGTGTCTTTTGTGTAGTGAATAAATGTCTTCTTACTTTCTTTCGTTAAGGATGCTTCGGTGGGGTTTTTACTAACATATAGACCAGTCTCAGTTGTACAAATATTTGCCTGGGCTATTTACACAGGCGTTAAAATATGGACGTGAATATTATATACCTCTACTATCTAATACCATAGAAAATGCTGAATACATTGTGAAAATTCGTCCATAGAAAGATTAGCAAGCCTCAGAGGTCCTCAAAAACAAGCAAAAACGTTATATTGTAATATTTTGTATTAAGTTGTCAATAATTTGCATTAACACTAGGCTTAAAATTAAACAAGCATCCGATGCATGATATTGATATACGAATTTCTCAATTAAAACGCTTACGAAACGCTTTTCGTCGACATTTGTCATTCCCATACATTTTATTCGTTTTCTATTGGCAGCGCTTACTGTCGATTGTAACCTTGTCTACGGACCCAGCTCATTAAAAAAAACACACACAATCAGAAATGTCAGAACAGGCGATCGAGTTTTCAAATGGTTCGCTGATCAATTAAAGTATATGGCAGTGTACCTATACCAAAGTAGGTTGTATGTTAAAGTTTTTTTCTAATATTATAAAGAGGAAAACTCTGCAAGATTGTAACGTTGTAAGTTTGTATATAATAGGTAATCTCTGGAACAGCTTATCCGATCTCACAAATTCTTTTACCTACATGTATAACTTTCTGGATGGTTATAGGCTATATGTTATTCCGCGGGTTTACTTGCGTTATTTGCAATACGCGTGTGAAGCCGCCCGGGCAGCTAGTTTATATATAAGTCATATTATTATATATATAGGGTACCTAAACTAACCTATCAAATAATAACTAAATCGAATTGGCAAACGTGTTGTTTAAACTAAGGCAAATCTGTTACAAACTTTATGTTGGTGAGGTCGAGCACAGCGAAATATTATCCCGCTCGAATGTGGAGCAGCCCAACTGGGGAAGTACCTCCGCCTTGCAGAAGACCAAATCCATAATAACACTACTTACTTGCTCTGTAGTAGTGTTCTCTTCCTGGAGGTGAGCAAGGTCGCCAGAGCTCCCGAGGATGCGTTGTGTTGAGAGCGAGGGAATTGGTTCCTTCAGCTGTCAACTCAGCGAATCCTCAAACACATCGAGGGTCGGCAACGCCCATGTTACTCCTTTGGAGTTGCATGCATCTATAGGCTGTGGTGTCCGGTTACCATCAGGCGGGCCGTACGCTTGTTTGCTACCGTCGTTGTATAAATAAAAAAATAATTTTGTTTAAGTGTACCTGAGGTACCGAGATACTAGTCTCTTCACGGCCGACCCCTCAGCCGAAATGCGGTGGGCAGTCAAAACTCCACTCAGCAGTAGGAAACAGTCCGTGTACATCCAGCCAGCACGACACCATGACCATAAAGGCGAGCTTACCACCTGGAAGAGATTTATTTAAATAACTACAATTTAGGAAAGTTGAAAAACCCCGACATTTTCATTTCAAAGTCCAATATCTCAAAAACGGCTGAACTGATTTGCATGAAACATGGCTACAAAATTGGGATAAAGTTATCTATGACACAAAAAAAACTGCATTCAAATCGGTCCATCCGTTTGGGAGCTACGATACCATAGACTGATACACAGATACACAGACAGACACGTTAAACTTATAACACCCTCTCTTTGCGTCGGGGGTTAACAAGTGCAAACTAGCAATTTACACAAGCAAGAAATTGCATGCAACTTTCATTACATTGCGGGTTAACGAGGTACAGTCAAGTGCAAAAGTATGTATCAATAACATCCTCTCATAAATAAGAAGAAACCAAAACCTTATACCGCTGACATAAGAGTTATGGGACATATTTATGAGCAAGTTGTATGCACCCATATTTTTACACTAAACTGTGCTACTAAAAATGGTAGATACTAACTTTGACTATCAAAACCCCGCAATGTAACTACATTAACTTGCGTGGATGTTCGTGCTTATCCTGGTAAAAACTTGACAATTAATTAACTTACGAGTGTTATTGAAACATATCAACGAAATTAAATCTAAAATCGGGACCCAGCGGGACGTGAACACACTTGTCATCTTATTGCCACCGGGCTAGATGGTGTTTGTCTATGGTGCTATGATGGTGTCTGTCTGTGGCATCGTAGCTCCGAAACGGATAATCCGAGTGCTTTTTTTTAATTCTGTGGTTGTGCTAATGTATATGAAAAACATGGAAATAATTATGGCGCCTGAAATATTTTACTTAGCAAATACTTATTTGTGTGATTCTCAAGTAGCGTTTTTTCAACGCTCTGCATTTGTCGTTACCATTGTATGTACTACAGGTCGACACATGTAAAAAGAACCCTGGCGGCCATACTTTTTATATGGCCGCCAGGGCTCTTTTTACGTGTGTCGACCTGTAATATTGTCATTATTCATTAAAATTCGACTAAGGGAGCCGGGTTGTGGTGTGTTGTGAGCGATGGGCTAGCAACATATCACTGCGATATCACATGTTGTTGATCTTTTATACCCACATTTATGCTCAAAGTGACACTGAGACATACATCACACATCATCAGCCTATATACGTCCCACTGCTGGGCACAGGCCTCCTCTCATGTATGAGAGGGAACGGGCAATAGTCCCCACGCTGGCCCAGTGCGGATTGGGGACTTCACATACACCTTTGAATTTCTTCGCAGATGTATGCAGGTTTGAATGTTTTTCCTTCACCGAAAAGCTAACGGTAAATATGAAATCATATTCCGTACATAGGTTCCGAAAAACTCATTGGTACGAGCCGGGATTCGAACCCACGACCGCCGTTTGACAGCCGCATGCCTGAACCACTGGGCTACCGTAGCTTAACTGAGACATAAGTTTCATGTGATGTGCCTACCCCTTTTGTAGGTATGTATGCAATTCAAAATATATTTGTTTAGGGTCCAGGTATCGAGGATACATTTTGATTTTGTATGAATAAACTCATTTAGCTACTGAACACCGCATTTAATAGCCCATTAAACTATCGTTTTCCTGTCCTGTTTGTCATATGACGAACTTCACTAGATGACATGAGTTATGTTAAGAATTTGTAACACAGCCGAGAAGAAAGCCTTGACCCCCACCGTGACGACATCGGTAGTAATACTACATCGCCGCGAGACAGACACAGTTTTATGTCGTTATGTTAACCACGCGGTAAAATAAGTTACCGATATGTATAACATATCCATCACCATACTCTGCCTATACACTACATACATTCACGCCTTTATTCCCAAAAGGGGTAGGCAGAGCACATGAAACGTATGTTCCAGCGCCACTTTCAGCATAAATACTTATAAACTACTACAACATAATTGAACGAGCGAGCGAAGCGAACGAAGTTTCATGCTTCAGCTTGGGCCGAAAATCGTTCGTATGTCCGATGTCCCGCTGTCCCACTGTGCGGCTGTTCTCCTCTACATGGGACCGATTTTTGACTTCGAGCGCTCGGAAATCAAATATAAGTAAATACGTTTGTACTTACTTACCATACCAATAGAATTCAGATGAGTGGTCAAAACTACTCGTTTTTTTAATTTTCTATCGCTATTTCAAAATAGCATTTCATATTTTTGATAGTTTTCGAGTGAAAGAGTCGAGCGCTCGAAAGTCAAAAATCGGTCCCCTGGTTGCATATATCCATCTCAACGGGTTCTCGTGAAATTTTGTAATTTCAATGCAGTTTTTAGAAATTAAAAAAAAGACATTTTTTTTTATAAGATTCACTCCCGATGTCCACAGCACGGCTATCACGCGACGGCGCGCGAGCTCTCTCGATTTTTCTCGCACTATTCGTCTCTCTCTTATTAGAACACTTAGAACACATGATAAACGTGCAGCTCACATAGTGATTAGTTACTATGGGCAGAAGCTCCTGTCTATTTAGTACTACAAATATTGACTTACGCTCAACAAAGTACCTACCTACGAAGCACAATAGAATCATTCAAAACCTTATCATACAATCGGATATTTACAATTGAATACCAATTAAAAATGACCCACCGATGTGTCACCCGCTAGAACAAGCATGGCGGGCTGCCAAGTGTATTAGGTGCGACATCGGATGCTTTAATGAGCCTAATTCTTTATTTGGAGCTCGCTCAAGAGTGAGAGAGTAGAACTAATGACTGTTACTATAAGGCGATTCTCCCATTGCACCGCGCAAGTGTTATAATTGACATCCACTGTCCGTATATAGATACGTAAGTTTGCATAATGTCTTTAAAATTTAAAACTGTTCAAGCTAATTGCCGGTATCCGATTGAGCTTGCATACTCGTGTAAGTTCGTTGACAATAGTATTTTATGCAATCGTTTTACAATGTATGCTTTTTCAGTCGAGTACCACGTTTAGGCCACGAAGCTAGCTGAGTGGCCTAATTAAGGTACGAGACTTAAAAAGCTAATTATATAACTATTGTATACGATACTTTTTCTACGAGTCAACTGAACTAATTAGACAAACTTGGTATCTATTGAAAACGAAGTGCAACCAACGGCTTTTTCTTTTTTGTGCGTTGATGTCTATTTACCTTTTGATTTTCTCACGACGGCGTCCTATTGGTCAATTACTTACATTATAATTCAGTAAAGGCGCCACGTGATTGGTCAATTTCATTTTAGTTGTCTCAACAGTTATGAAATGTTGAATTGGGATCTTCATAGTAAAAAGTATGTGATTTAAGTTTGGTGTACGAAGTCTTAATTCAAAAATTAAGGTCGACGAGTAGTATAAAAAGAAATATTATGGCACCACTGAACTGGTCTAACAATGGATACGGAATGTGTTTAACTTTTATGACCACTACTGATTGCCCGTAATGATTTATGTACGATTCTCACCGACCGGACCGGACCGGAGCGCGCCTGGCGCCTAACATGCCAAAGGAATTTGAAGCTTTAATTTAGACGATTGGAAGTTGGGAACTTCGACGTTGGGAAGACGACATCAAAGGGACTGCCGGCTCGCTCTGGAACGAAGTGGCACAGGACAGAGACAAGTGGTCTTCCTTGGAGGAGGCCTTCACCCGCACAGGCCAGACCAGTTTTAATTTTCTTTTTTTTAATTTTCTTGCAGACCAGTTTTAATTCTAATAACTAGTTTATAATAACATTTAATTTTTTAGTTTTTACTAACCAACAATAAGTTAAAACAAGTTTCTGTATTCTGCAAGAAGTTAAAGGCTTTTTTATTTTTTATTTTATTTATAATATAGACGATAAATTTCATATTTGACTGTACTTGCTGCCAGTTTGTCTACTGCACTATTAAAACGCGGTCGGCTTCCGCCGGGTGCTCGCGAATCCGTTGCGACGCGGCGCCAGGCGACCCGGCCCGGCACGTTCGGTGAGAATCGTACATTATTTGCGTCTAGATTGAATTCACTTACATCCTTTGGGAATCTACTTCTTTATGATGTAAGTACCTCGGTTATCTTCAGACGATTGTTGTACGGAGTGACAGCGACGGGCAGAAACTTATGTGCAATCAGAAGAGCTATAGTAGCGAGCCCGCGTATTCCGTGGATGCAGGATATCTCGTCGTTCGATCCTGGCGCGGTGAGCTTCTTAATCGTGCGGTAGAGTGAGAAGGCACTGAGGAATCCATCTGGGAATGAAAGAGATAACATGTAGACCAATACTTCGTTACCAAGAAAGGTATGCCTCTTGCTACTAGCGTGAAAACGAACTGGAAAGAGATAACATTAGAAGTATTAGAACGATACTTCGCTAAAAAACTAAGGTATCACACACATCACACATCATCAGCCTATATACGTCCCACTGCTGGGGACAGGCCTCCTCTCATGTATGAGAGGGAACGGGCAGTAGTGTGTAGTGTTACTAAGTTATGCCTGCTAGTAAAACAGTTCCATTTATTGTCTCTGTTCCTTGCTGATTCGTTTTCGTTCACCATTGCTGATGGTACTGTCTATGAAAGCTTTTCATAGCTTTGTGAACGACCTGCTTGTACTTCGGTTTCTGGCACCGTAGGTTCACGGGATATAGTGCGTAGGTTCATGGTCTTCTCTCCCTCTCATTGGGCATAAGCGTGAGCGAGATGGAAGTGCGTGCTCGGAAGCGCGGATATCATGTTTTTTAATTTTAATTTTCTGTCTGTTGAATTGAAATAAATAAAAATGTAATCACTGATTTCTCTCAAACATGATATTGCCGATTTTTAGAAGCCATTTTAATATTTTTAGCTTTTGTGCATAAATTGTTACGAATGTTTTAAGTGTATTTTAGACCCTTTTAGACCAATGTTTTTTTCTGTCAAGCGAAAATTGCTTAATCATGTTTCGAATCACTGATCTCCCTGCAGAAAATCGTATTTTTTTTGAAACCATATTGTATAAACAGACGCATTATATGGTTTCAAAAACTCAGTTCGCTTAATTTCGCTGAACCTACGGCGCCTTCAGTCCGGCTGATTATAAATACCGTGAGGTCAATGACTTGGTCATACCGGCCGTTGGGATGATCGATCCATCCCACTGATTTTCGGAATTTCATAACTAGTTGCGATGTGGGAATATACAGTCATGTCACTATGGAACCAGCCGTGAACTCGAAAGAATTTTTGTACTATAAAAACTGAAGATTGAAATTGCACCATTATTTTTAAAATTCTCGGTTTGTTCCTTAGCTAAAGTTAATCAGTACGACATATCTACATATTTTGTCCCTAAAATGTTACCAGTGAAAGACCCATCATGTATGTCGCTAGGAGTTCACGCTCCAAGTAACTTTATTAATTAGGTATGCCGGTCACAAAGTATTGTTAATTAGCATAAATTACGTATGCTTAGCTTACGCGCTGTTTCGACTGTTGCAACCAGCCAGGTCAAGTCATCTTATTGTATTGTATCGATGGATTGGACTTGACCTAGGATAACATTGGACTCATTTCCAAATAATTGTTTTTGAGGTGACCTTGCTTGGTCATTGTTAGACACTGATATCGTAGTTTCTAACATTGTCATTCCATTCATTTGTGGGGTTTTAACATTAGCATTTTCCTAAATGGAATCCGCACACAACTCGCAAAAATACCTTTAGGCTGAGCTGTCTTTTTCTCTTTCTCTTCTTCTTCAGCCTCCTGGTCACACTCTGCTTTATCATCAGCATCTTCGTTTGTAGCCTCGTCAGTGTTTCCACTAGATAGATAGTCCTGGACAGTAGCCACGGAGACAAGAAGTATGACGACAGCATAGAGTGATCTGCGAAGAATTCGAGGAACTATAAGCATCAGTATAATGGTTAGCGACCACCTAATTTAATGGTCTGATCTAATTTAGTGTGCCAGTTTATGACTACATGAGTTGTTCAAATGAAATGATAATTCTCGTTTGTAATAGATTCCTATTGCATAACTGCTAATAAAATTGCATTTGCACGGCTGTCCATTCGAATGTTTACTTATATTTTATTGAAGAAACTTTATCATTCTGGTGGTCTCTAATTAACTGATGCTGGTCGTTATATCGGCGTAATGATGAAAGCATAGAATGGCACAAATAAATTAAAATACATAATAGGTACATTTTAGGTAACATTCTAATTTATAACAAAAACGAGAATAATTTATAAAAAATAAACGATGGCACTTTTACAAATATAAATTCAACCAGCGTTTCTGAAAAAGACGACTACTGTTAAGAAGAAACGCGGAAACAAACTCGACAGTCAGTCCTTTTTTGCCAAAAAAACTTATTACAATGATGGCTCTTAACCCACTTAAAATAAGTCAAACTAAATATGAATACCAAGAAAAAAATATAATCATAATGCGTTCTTCTACAAGAACACATGTCCGAATAAGCTATATGAATAATAGGGGGTATATTCATGTTTTTTTTTTATATTTTTAAACGATTCTATAAGTAATTATAAAACCGGAAAAAAATATAACACTTTCACACTATCATTAAATGAGCTAAAAAAAATTAATTATTTGATTGAAACGCCGCCATTTTGGCGCGCTCATTTTGTGACGTCACCGTGCACTTAGAATAAATAACCAACGAAGTGTTTGATTCACAGTTTTAATAAAAGTGAGTGATTAAAGCTTGTAAGATCTACTTATTGTAACGGAAGAGCACACAAAAGCTTATTATAAATATTGTATTGTCCCTATGTGTGAAAATAACATTAAAACTGCACCTGACGTGATATATTTTCATATGCCCAAAGATGCAAATATAAGAAAAAAGCGGTGTAAGGCGATGAGGAGAGATAATGTATCGTGCTTGAATAGTTTATATTGTTGTGACGATCATTTCGAAGTGAGTATTAAATATGTTTGTACCTAAAATCTTTTTTATTACGACTTGCGAACAATACAAACAATAACCTAACCTAAAAAAATAATTATATAGGTACCTATACTTATTCATAAAACTATCGTGAGTCCCAATTTTTTAGTTATTAATGTTACAAATATCATGATTGTTGTTGATCAACAGTTGACTACGTGTGTTGATTTTGATCACGAAACGTTTTAGCTAAATTTCTTTGTTTTTACTGAGTGCCCTATACAAATTTGTTTCATTTATAACTCTTGACGAAAACAACCTAAGTTTGTTATGTTCATAAAGATGTTCTCAACATGTAACATACCTAATACCTACATATCTTTGAAAATATAATATAGATATGTAATAGTTTGTTATTACACTTATTTAAGAAAGACACTTCTACGAGGTACCTACGTACTTAGTCATCATGAACACATTAATTTTAGGCAGATTATCCGACTGTGCCTTGACAAAACCGCTTCCAGTCATTGTAGCGAGTCTTTTTTCACAAGGAGTCACTGCTTTCAGTTAATAATTCCCAAAAAACACTGATTATTTATCATAAACAACGGCTAAACATTGCGAATAACTTTCAATAATCATACAAACGACCTGTTGACAGTAGACACCGAGTGTACGGTGACGTCACGATTCGCTCCGCCAATAGCGTTGCGTTTTGGAAATTTGCGAGAGAATTTGAAAATTACTACTTTTAAATAATTAAATTTGTTAATAGAAACATGATTATTTGTAAAAATAATCATGTGTGTATATTTACTAAGCAATAAAGATTACTCATATTTTTTTTGTCCATTTCTGAATCACATGCATATTCCCTATTAAGCTATTTTGGGCTCTGGTTTGGGCCATGCAGCTTTGGCCGTTAGATATTCCTCAACCCTGTAATAAGCCTTAGACATCAATGCTAAGCGAATCATCAATAGTAAGCTTAAAAGGCTTGTTTTATGGATACTAAGCGATGATATATGTAATATACATACATATTTAAATAGAAAACATCAAAGACCATATACCTAAGGATATCGAGCTTTATAGGCAGGGTCACTGTCACTACATATATCTACTAGGCCAAGCCGGTCGTCAATTCGTCATCATAGGAATCACAACATCGGAGGAAGGTCATCGTCATGATTTAGTTTGTGATTCCGAGTTATTTTTCCCAAAACCCAATTAACATATAAATTCTACACCGCAAGTGAGTCATTTTATTCATGATTCATCATAGTCATAACAGTCCACGTCTATTGAACACAGGTAGATAATTTTATGGTTATATTGCTCATGATATCATTTGAAAACGGAATAATAATATTTTATTGGTTAATTTAACTTAATACGTACAAAAATGGTCATAACCACTATTTCCTTTTATTTATTTCATATAACTTCTACAATAACATTATGTATTTGTTTGGGAAAAACCGTTGAAAAATTATCTTTTAACAGCAAAATCCTTTTAAGGGGATGCATGGATTATTCCCCCGTGTGGTGTCGGCCCCCGTGTGGTGTCGGCCCCCGTGTGGTGTCGGGTTAGAATTTCACCACCCCCTTTCTTCCCGTGGGTGTCGTAAAAGTCGACTAAGGGACCAGGGTTGAAGTGTGTTGTGGGCGATGGGCTAGCAACCTGTCACTGCAATATCACATTTTGTCGATCTTTTATACCCACATTTATGCTAAAAGTGGCGCTGGAACATAAGTTTCATGTGCTCTGCCTACCCCTTTTAGGGATAAAGGCGTGAATGTATGTATGTATGTATGTATGTATGGATTATTTTTCAACCACGCCCTCGTATTTTTCAAACACGTTTATGTTTTCAGCGCACGAGATGCCACACTCTTCGGGAATGGCTTTTTAGGGTTCCTCAGTCCACAAGGAACCCTTATATTTCCACACGTCTGTCTGTCTACGGCTTAGCTCCGCAACCCGTAACCTAATAAAACTGTTATTTAGCACGGATAAAAACATCCCATGTAAAACAAAGGCCAAGTCTCGAAACTCTTCCACCGTAAAGAGTTGTGAGATATTTCGTAGAGCTGTCTCAGGCCTTCTTATTGATCTTTATTTGCTACCTAGCTTAATCAAATTCTGCAACTTGCTAAAAGCTAACTATCACGAGACAAACGCCTGCCTCGACACAAACGGACGGACGGACGGACAGCGGAGCCTTAGTTATAGGGTCCTAACTTCAAACCCTCCTAATAAGTAAGATTGACAGTCATTAACCAGTACTCACAACGTCAGAACAGTCGGAAGCTCGAACCACTCATCCCATGAGGGTTCGTGAGTGTGACAGTCCCTCTCATCGATCTTGACTCTGATGACCAGGCCGCTGGTATGCTGGTAGTGCTTGAGTGAGTCCTTGATGACCACCTCCGCATCCTCAGGGTCGCAAGGCGAGGGCACGCAAACCCCCCAGCTTAACGTAGAGAAACGCGGCACAAAGTGACCTGGCTGAACGAAGTAAGACATGGCTTAGTAACTGTAATAAAACCTGACCCCGTATCGTGGTCGGCCTGATCACGCGATAAGTGACAAGATAGAGCGTCCGATAGAACGAGACGGACGCTCTACCTTGTCACTTATCGCGTGATAAAGCCGACCATGATACAGGGTCTGGTTTCACAGAAATGATAGACCTTCCGTATTTGGTAGGGCAGAATCTGTATACATGCGGTATTTTGTAGTTTACCGACAGCTTGTCTCCCAGATTTAGGCAGGTAAGGACCGTATTACGGATGCAGTACGGTATTCGTACCACCACACATTCGCGCATCATATAACGTTAGGTGTGCAAGCTCTTTAACTACGCAGCCATCTTTACAAAATACAAGAAACGGCACGGAACCGGACGTAATCGTCCTTTTACTCCGGCGGCTTTAAGCGGCAATTATTTTCTATTCAACTAGGAAAAAATGATAATGTTCGGTTATGGCGCATCACCGGACGCTACCGCGTCACGCTCGCTTCACTTGCTCGGCTCGCGCGCTGTAGGGTCGCAGTTCATTTAACAACCTAACCGTTTTTTCCACCGGAGATCAGGCTAGGGGATTAACGTGGACAACAGCTTTTACTCAAACCTAACCAACCTTAATACTAAAACTCACATCATCTATCCTACTCCGGATGAGGTTCCTGGCTTGCGCCAGATGCACAGGCATCTCCAGCTCTTGGTGTTCGGCCTTCAAGTCGATCCGTGCCAAGCAGTACTTCCCCTGGACCTTCACCACGCTTCCTGTCTCCAGTTGGACCCTCGCCCGACTCCCCACGCACTGGTCGAAGTCGCCCAGCTGAATACCGTTGCCTTGTAGTATCCCCGAGGGGATTTTCGCTGACGCATCTAGCACTGGAATTATGAACGCTGGTTGAGTAAAGGTATCTCCGTGCAGATTTACGATTGTGGTCCTTATTTATATAAGAGTAGAGACTAGTTTTGAGTTGGGTCGTAAAAATATACTATTCAGTTGTTGGTCCTTTGGGGATCGTAACATTCGTAACACGCAAAGGTGTTGAGTTAGTGTAATTAGTGTTTTATGAAGCTAAAGTAGCATACCTATTTATGTGCGTCATGTAAGTGCCCATGAAACGGTTAAGTTTAGCATGGTGTTTGTTTACAGGTTAGGTACGTAAAATATTTTGTATGATTTTTTTTCGGTACAGTTCTTCAGAAGACTTCAAAAAAAAAGAGGAGGTTCTCAATTCGGCTGTTTTTTTTTTTTTTTTTTCTATGTTTGTTACCTCAGAACTCCGTCATTGATGAGCCGATTCGATTTTTTTTTGTGCTTATGTATTGGCCTACATACAGCGATTCGGTTTTTTCTATAGTAATCAACGCATTTGCTATCGGAAATCAGTTCATGTGGTAAACTGTAAAAAAAAATTGGAAATGTTTTCGTGGTTTGGCGGAGTACTAAATTGGAGTCGGTTAAAACTTTGTTTTTAAAGTAAATTATTATTATGGAGTGTAAAGTGTTACAAAGTGCTTCCAAGATATTTCCACACAGCTTCCGCCCGCGATTTCGTCTACGTGGACCCAAGATAAAAATATATTCTATATTTTAATCCACGCGCCACCCTCGTATTTAAACATATCTACAACAATCAAAGGGGTAATAGCGGAACTGTTCTTACGAGCGTTATGACAAGTAAACTGTCATTTTCCCATTCTCTAC
The DNA here is from genome assembly GCA_945867215.1 of Epinotia demarniana. NCBI lineage: Eukaryota > Metazoa > Arthropoda > Insecta > Lepidoptera > Tortricidae > Epinotia > Epinotia demarniana. The sequence continues at coordinate 7,665,144 of OX244262.1, forward strand.
CGTTACACAATTGTCATGCAGAAGTAACTTTTTTCCGTCTTTGTAACTAATCTCTCGTTTTCCGCAAAAAAACAACTGTCATTTTCCCCATACAAAAATGACATTTAGATCTACCTAACGTAGGAAGTATTACACAATCGACAATGCACAAGCAGGCGGGACACTCCGCGATTTACGTTCATCGCTACAAGTACATGTCGGTGCCCCAACGTTGGGGAACCGGCATGTATTTGTAGCGATGAACGTCGACGTCGTCGTCGACGACATCAGAGGGCAAATCTTAATGTTTTGGCTGAGAAAAAAGCGCCTTTTGTAAATATCAAAGGAGTGTCCCTTCTGTACTTGTACTATTATCTATTCTATGGCAGAAGTAGCTTTTCCGTTTTAATAATTAAACTCTCGTGTGCCGAATCTTTATTTTTTCTAATATTTTGTTTCCCCGTTCCCGAATCCTCATTCCGTGCAAAAGATTAATCGCCATTCAAGGCAATCATATGGGCCCACAGAAAATTTTAAATAAGTAAAAACCATGCGACACATTTGTATGCGACAGATTGACCAAAAAAATTTTTGTTTTTTTTTATTAGTTTATTTTCAAGAAGGTACAGTATAACACATAATCACATCATCAGCCTATATACGTCCCACTGCTGGACACAGGCCTCCTCTCATGTATGAGAGGGAACGGGCAGTAGTCACCACGCTGGCCCAGTGCGGATTGGGGACTACATAACACAGTCATATTAAATTTCAAATTCACTCGCCAAACTGACGGAACAGTTTGTTGGCGAGACCGCGATCATTTTTTTACAGCTACATATATCATGCACCTAAGTTACATAGTTACTACTTAAACACAAATATAATTCTGACTAAACGTGTACTTGAAATTGGAATAATAACATTAAAATTAAGGTAATTTTTCCAATAAAGTCTATTTTAGCTTGCTTTTCACTACATTTAAACTACATTTTTTATGTTCTCTTAACCAGTTAAATTGATTATAAATGGACGGGACCATGAACTTATTTGTTCGTCTGCCGTAATAATTGTTGACATAATTTTGTACATATTTCCCTAGTTTAATATTTGTCGTATTATATTTACTTTTTTTCGGCACCTCAATCTCGAAAATCATCGGCAAAGTGGACTTTATTGGTAAAAAATCAGGACGTGAAGTGCATAGTTTATGATTAGTCAACATTTAAAAAATAAAAAACCTTTTCTCAAATATCTAGTTGTTCTTTCGGAAAATGTTGAATATTGACGTGAAAATGAGTTCTAGTTCGAGTGAAGAGGATATGGAATATACGCCTCCAGAGTTAAAAGAAGCTGCAAGTTCAGTTATTGAGAATTTGTTCCCGGCAAAGTCAAAAGACAAATACTTAAAGGCGTACGACAATTTTATGAAGTGGCGAGATGAAAAGCATGCCTCATTATTTTCTGAAAGTATATTTTTGGCATACTTTAATGAAGTTTCCAAGAATAAAATGCCATCCACACTGTGGGCAATATATTCTATGATAAAATTCACAGTCAATATAAAACATAACATCAATATAAAAATTACTCAAATCTAACTGCTTTGCTGAAACGGCTGCCTGACGGTTTTAAGAGCAAGAAATCTCCAGTCTCTACACCAGAAAATATTAGTCAGTTTTTGAATGATGCTCCGGACGACAGATATTTAGTTACAAAGGTATGTATACGAATACTTTCTAACTAATAATATGTATATATTATGTACCTAGTTACCTTATAACTGCAAATAGTGCGTTGTACTTTATTTTACTTAACATTATGTATTTTTGTTGCAGGTGGCACTTGTTTTAGGTGTAAACGGTGCTTGCCGTACTATTGAGTTGTACAATATAACAATAAAAGATATAAACCGCCATGAAAACGAGTTATGGGTTAAACTGCACGATACCAAAACGAAGATAGACAGAGTCTTTGTTGTGAAGGACGAATACCTACCGCCCCATTATTCAAAAATATCAAGCATTACGACCTACTCCAACAAACTCTGACAATTTTTTTTTGCAGTACAAAAATGGAAATTGCCATAATCAAGTTATAGGGAGGCACAAAATGTCGACCTTTCCCAAAGAAATGAATTGAATTGATTGATTAAATGAATTCCTAAATTTAGCAAACAGCAATAGCTACACAGGCCACTGCTTCAGTCGCACATCCGCACATTTAATTTAATTATTATTATATTAACATTTAATTTGAAATGAGTTAATAATTTGTCGTCTGTATAATAAATTGTTGATTTCAATAAAACTTACCTGTACTTATTTTGTTTTCTTGCACCATTTTTGAGAAAAGCACTATATTTGTCTCAGCCGGAAGGGCAATTGCTGGCTTCGTATAAAATTAAATGGACGACCTTGGGATTTGAATACTCAGCCAGCAATTGCCTACTTCCCTTGCTTCGACAATAATGTACACTCGAGAGCAAAAGTTTCGGGTCACTAGCATGTACTTCAATATCTTGAAAACGAATAAAGCTATCGTATTGAACCGTATAGACAATTTAATGTTACTAAAATAAAATGCATTACATTTACTACTGACCATTTATTTTATTATGTTTAAAACGACGAATTAAAAATGGCGTCATTTTGCTTGCAAAACCAAAACTGAAAATATTGAACTTTTTATATTTACAAGTAGTTTTAACACAGTTTAGTACTTGGTATTACCCCCACGTGCTGTCTAGACTGCTGCAATGCGATTCGGCATGCTGTACACCAAGTTTCTGAAACACTGTTGGGGAATGTTCTCCCATTCCTCTACCAATGCATGTTTCAAGTCACGAAGCGTAATTAAAGGAGGATCTCGTTGTCTTACACGTCGTCCGAGCTCGTCCCAGGCGTGCTCGATCGGGTTAAGGTCGGGGCTACGTGCTGGCCACACCATGGGACGAATATTCACTTCATCAAGGTAGTCTTGCACTACACGAGCAGTGTGGGGACGTTATCGTGCATAAAGATGGCATTCTCACCAAGTCTTGCCATAAATGGACCGACGTGCTCGTTGAGGATTTCATCCACGTATCTTACGCCATTAAGAGTACCGTTTTCGATCAGTACAAACTCTGTTCGACTTTCCGCAGAAATTCCAGCCCACACGAGTACCGAACCACCACCGTATGCCACCTTTTCTTCAATACAGGCTTGCATAAATCTTTCTCCTGGTCTTCTGTACACCTTTGCCCTTCCGTCGTGTGTATACAGCATAAATTTTGATTCGTCCGAGAACCCGACATTTGACCAATTTTCAATCGTCCAATGCGAGTGTTCGCGTGCATAAATTTGTCTTGCTATACGATGGTGCCTCTCGAGTTTCGGACCATTTGCGGGTCTAAATGGTTTCAAATTACCTTCAGCAAGTCGCCGTCTTACAGTCCAAGCAGCAAAGGTTGCTTCTACCAAGCCCTAAAAAATGATGAGTCAGTGCTGTTCCCGTAAGAAACCGATTTCGCAGCATAGAGTTGACTAGATATCGATCTTCCCGTGCCGTCGTACACCTGGGTCTGTCTGTTGTTGGTCTGCGTAGGTTCAAACCAGTTTCTAGAAACCGCTGGCGAACACGCTGAACTGTAGACAACGATACACCGACTATTCTTGCTGTTTCTCGCTGACTGCTCCTATTTTCCAGGATCGTGAGGATTCTCGTACATTCCTCAGGTGTGAGTGACATAATTACTACTTTAATAATGACTATTGGATACCTGGAAGACTTCTTATAAATACATTTTATGACAGAACAAAAACAAAAGCAAAAACAGTTGCGAAAATTAGAAGTTCTGATTTGAAAAAAAGGGATCATTATGTTTATAACTTTTTTAATGCCATTACTTCACGCCAACCAATAAGTTTTTATACGTGTAACGAAGGATTATTAAATTGTCTATAAGGTTCAATTTATTTCAATACGATCCCCGATAAGGGTACGAATCCCGGTAAGGGCAAACATTTGTGTGATGAGCATGAATATTTGTTTCTGAGTCATGGATATGTTCTATGTATTTAAGTATTTCTATCTATTATATATATCGTCTTCTAGTACCCATAACACTAGCCTTACTGAGCTTACTATGGGACTAGGTCGATTTGTGTAAGATTGTCCCCTTATATTTATTTATTTATTTATACGATAGGTTTATTCGTTTTCAAGATATTGAAGTAGATAGTAAAAGCAAGTGACCCGAAACTTTTGCTCTCGAGTGTACTATTCTACACCTATAAGATAATTAACCTTTTCCTGTATAGGTAGAATTTTAAACATTTTGTATAACTTATCATAATTGCCTCTACATTTGTTTTTGGTATTTGTATGCGACAGATTGACCAAAAATAACGTTTTTTTTATTTTATTTGAAGAACAACAACAACTAAATTAGACACTTTGAAACAGTTATAAGTAAATTTATTGATACTTTCCGTTTCTAATTAGACACGTCTATAGTTACAAATAAATACTTAGGTACAGTCCGCGGCAGGGAAACATAACATTGCAGAGGCGTCACATTTGACTGTACATGAAACAATTTACACGAGTGGTTCTGTGCGCTTTAGAACTCCAGAGGGTGATTTAATTCAATAATTTAATATAATTTTTAAAGTCCAAAAATTGAATTCCAAAAAAATCTACGCGAAACAAAATTTCACGAGGATCGGCTGAGAAATGCGACCTGTAGAGTACAACCGGACAGCGAGAAATCCGGACACACGAACGAATTTTGACCCAAGCTAAAGCATTGAACTATTGGTTATCGTAGCAGTTCAATAAGGCACCAGCAAAGGTTGATTTAGGTGGAATTACAGCGTGAACTTTATAAAAACACACAAATCCATTCAAAAAGCAGCTCTACGGTCCAAGGTAGAAGATTCCCGTTCCTATGACAGTTTTATTAACAGTCTGCCACATATTTTTAGAATTCCGTACCAAAAAAGGTAATTAAGGAAACCTTATGGTGCGACTCCGTCCGTCTGTCTGTGTGTCTGTCTGTCTGTTTGTCACAAAGTGAAATATATCACGAACTACTTAAGCTATCAATAAGAAATTTGGAATTGTTATAAATGAGAGTTATTCACATGCATGGAAAATGAAAAAACTAAACATACATTTTAATTTTCTACGAAAAATTACGAATATGAGGAGGAGGCAAAAAAAATTCTACTTCATAGTTGAATATTTTTTTTTATTTGAACTAATGGTCAAGCTGGGTATCATTTGAAAGGGCTTGATGAGGTGTACTTTTTCACACAGTTTTTTTTTTCTACATTGGTAAAATTTCGATCTATGAAGGAAAATGTAAAAAAATACCATTCCCCCCCTTATCTCCGAAGTTATCCTAGCGAAAAATTTGAAATTACTTGTGATTAACATAAACTTAATTATTACTAGAAAAGTATGACTTTTTCTGTATCTAGTGTATATTTTGTTTTGTTTTGTTTTTGAGGAGGGGGCCAAAAAATATTCATATTCATATTCATATTCATTTAATCCATTGTTATCATGTTCATCAGCACATAAAGGTCACATTTTAGTCTTGGTAGGTACATGATACCCTGCTAGGGCATACAATATCGGACATCTTATACTACTTAATAACTAAATAAAAATTACAATGAACACTCATGCAGCACTAGGTTTTACCGTTTAACTAAAGTTAATCACAAGAGCAATTGAAAAATGAAAAGGTTGTTTGTACATGTCAACATAGTGTTACTTGATGTCAATTCATTAATAATAAATTCATTATAATTCAGTATATTATGTCATGTTAGCTAAAGATTGGTCCTCAAAAAATTCGTCTACGGTATAATAACATGTCTCGATAAGTATCTTCCTTAATTTATTTTTAAATAACTTAATGTCGCTTAGTTGTTTGACAGTTTCGGGGATTTTATTCATTATTCGGACACATCGATAGAAGGGACCATTTTTAACTATGGCAAGCTTGCTAGGCGGTAAGACAATTTGGTTTTTTCGTCTACACTCAGGTTTGAATATTTCCGTTCCGCTAAATAAATATGGGTGGCTCTTGACAAATACTGCGGCCTCCATAATATACATAGAGGGTAGTGTTAATATTTTAAGGTCTTCAAAATGCTGTCGAGAACTATTTGGGATACGCGTATTGGTCATAATTCGAACACACTTTTTCTGCATAACAAATAGTACTCTCACCCCACAGGATTACGCCGTAACTTAGCCAGGCGTGCGCGTATGCATAATAAGCCGTCAAAGCAGATTCCAAATTGGTATTTACCTTTAAAACACTAAGTGCATATACAAACTTTGCAAGTTTTGATTTAATATTTTGGATGTGCGATTTCCAGTTTATACCGGAGTCCAATTTTATGCCTAATAAATTAAACTCACTGACTTCTTCGATTGGACTATCGTTGATATCTAAGTGCAAGTGCAACGCTCTCTTCTGAGTAGGTTTAAACTGAATTACTTTTGTTTTTGTTAGGTTAATGTCTAAATTGTGTTCCTGTAGCCAGATGGTGACCATGTTAATGGTTTCTAGCAGGCGCGTATTGCATTCCGCACTATCAGCACAACTCAATAATATTGAAACGTCGTCTGCAAACATAACGCACTTAGTGTTAATAATTTTAGGTAAGTAAGTCGTTGATGTATGCTAAAAACAACAGACATCCGATCACACTCCCCTGAGGTATGGAGCATGAGGTATGCCGCATTTGCGAAGTGATTATATGCGTTTCTCCTGTACTGTTATCAACATGATCGAGCTGTACATATTGTCTGCGGTTTTCTAGATATGATTTAAACCACTTATGCGCGACTCCGCGGATTCCCATGCCGTACAGTTTTTTTAGCAAGATTTCGTGGGATACGCGGTCGTAGGCTTTAGTCATATCTAGCATTAGCCCCACCCCGTACTTTTTATCATTTATGTTGTTTAGGGTTTCATGTATGTAACTAAATATGGCATATACAGTAGAACGATTGGTTCTAAACCCATATTGGTTACTATCGAGTATTGAGTACTTTTCGAGGAAATTATACACACGGTTCGACATCACCTTTTCAAATATTTTAGATACACTTGGCAAGAGGGCTATAGGTCTGTATTGGCAAGGATTTTTACTGTCTCCTCCAGGTTTAAGGATCGGTATTATTTTCGATATTTTTAGCAAATCTGGAAATACTCCTTCTCTAAGAGACTGATTTATTAAAAGAGTTAACGGTATAATTAGTTCCAATATACATATTTTTATTAGTTTCGGTGGGATCTCGTCTATGCCGTAGCTTACTTTATTTTTTAATTGATGCATTACTTTTTTTACTTCGCATTCAGTTATTTGAGTAATGAATATGGAGTTAGTAGTAGGGATGATAACTGAGCGGCCAGTTGGTGCGCTCGCGCCGGTGCAGCCGGCCGGCGGTGACTCACCAACCGCTGCGAAATACTCATTAAGCGTGTTGACGACTTCTTGGGGTGATTCTACTATAGAATCTCCAATTTTTAATGATATGTTTTTATGGCGCGGGGTAATGTTATTTGTTGTGTTTTTAATTATACTCCACCTTGATTTTATCTTGTTTTTTGACCGGCGCATTATTTTTATGTAGTTTAGTTTTTTTGAAGTAATTATACATTTTTTGAGAATATTTTTATATTTTTTATAATAATTTCCCAGCACCTCACTTTTTGTGTGGTTAGTTAGGATCCGTAGCAGCCGCTTATGTTTACAAGCTCGGCGGAGTCCGCTCGTTAGCCAGGTTTTATTATTATTTATAGGTCTTATAATTATTTGTTTTATAGGAATATGGTCGTTCAAGTTTTCTTGTAGTGTAGTATGAAATATGTTATAATTATAGAAATAGAAATAGAAATAGAAATAGTTTATTCGTGACACATATACATAACTAAACAAACAAAAAAAAATCAAATAAAACATTAACAATTACTGTTTATATCGCTACTAGGGGAAAATAAGTCATTCCATTCGATGTTTTTAATTCCTAACCTAAAACTTTCCATATTATTATGATTAAATAACCTCTTTTTAATATAATGTAATCTTTTCACTGATTTTATTCCTTCAATTTGATAGGCATAAATAACGCTTTTATGGTCCGAAAGTCCGTTTTCTGTGACTGTTATTTTGTAATCTGATTTGTTTGTGAATACTAAGTCAATACAAGTGGAAGATATGCTATTTTCTCGAGTTGGTTTGTCAACTGTTTGATGTAGATTACATGACAACATTTCATTTAACAGTAGTTGTGATGTTAATGAATTTATAGCTATATTAATATTTAAATCTCCGCCTACAATAAGTCGCATTTTTTGCTCTATATTCAACTATTAGGTCATTTACTTTACCTTGAGTTAATAATTAGTTTGTACGGAACCCTCGGTGCGGGAGTCAAACTCGCACTTGACCGGTTTTATTTTTTATACGACGACGGAGGCAAACAAGCTTACGGTCCTGATGGTAAGGGGACACCGCAGCAGACAGACGCATGAAACTTCAAAGGAGTAACATAGGCGTTGCCGACCCTTGATGTGTTTGAGGATTCGCCGTGTTGACAGCTGAAGGAACAAATTCCCTCGCTCTCAACACAACGCATCCTCGGGAGCTCTGGCGACCTTGCTCACCTCCAGGAACACAACACTACTACAGAGCAAGTAGTATTAGTGTTATTATGGCTGTGGTCTTCTGCAACGTGGAGGTACCTACTTCCCCAGTTGGGCTGCTCCACATTCGAGCGAGATGACATTTCGCTGTGCCCTACCTCAACATAAAGTTTTATTTAAAGTATGAGAATTCTATAATATAAAAATGTATATGTGAATTTTGACACATAGTATGGGAATTTTAGATTACATAAATGTATGTATGAACTATGACACGTTTGCAAAAATTACGAGTACTTAGGCGATGATGTTACCAATTCATTAGATTTCACAATGGTAACTAAAAATTGAATTGAAATTAAGCAACGTAGTCCAACACCATTTGTAAATAAAAACCATTAGTTTGTGTTTCATGTGTTGTATTTGGAAAATTCAAAAGATTTAAGAAACTTAAAATTTAAGAAATAATCCTCCTGTAGGGTTGTTGATGTCGCAGTGGAATAGTATAATCCGCCGTTTTACAACACAGCTAGCTGTTTTACAAAACAACAATGGCGTCGGCGAGTTTCAGAGGTTATAATGCAAATTAAAACGTCAATAATGGCTGTGGATTCTGGTGGACGGCGGAATCCAACCCAATATTAACGAGATTGTCATTACGATACGCTCTACAATATAGCGGCAATCCACCGAACACATTGCAGTATTCAACCCGCCTGATCGTCAACTCGCCGTATTAAAAAAACTGCGCTGTTTTGTGAAACAGCTAGCTGTTATGTAAAACGGCGGATTATAAAATATGCCTGCGATTGACATCAAATAAAATAACCAATAATTTTGAATTTTCTCGTAAAACAAATGGAGAAAAAAGTAAAGCGGGTTTGAAATTATAACAACGTCACAAATGTCCAAAGTGTTAAGAGGTGGTATATCGCTTCCTTTTCCGCTAAATCCCCCTTCATATGAAACTATGGTCATTTACAATGACGCTCGAGTACCGATACGTCACGATTCCCGAGCGGATTTTCGATACTAGGCATATTTTTTGGTGTAATGAGTGAGACCTTTAAAGCACACAATTTAAAGTTAAAAATACCAACCTCCGCGGTGCGCGGGTACTGGCAGAACGCAATAATAATAACAAATCAGCCTATATATGTACGACTGCTGGGCACAGGCCTCCTCTCACGGATGAGAGGGAACGGGGAGTAGTCCCCACGCTGGCCCAGGGCGGGTTGGGGACTTCACATACACCTTTGAATTTCTTCGTATGTTTTTCCTTCATCGAAAAGCTAACGGTAAATATCAAATGATATTCCGCGACCGCCGTTGGACAGCCGCATGCCTGAACCACGAGGCTACCGTAGCTCGTAATAATAATAAACAGACAAAAATTTATTTAAACTGTTACTTACATTAAGTTTCGCATTTATAACATATCAGTTTGTATATCACAAACTGGCTACCTCATCAACAATTGCAAACGCAAAGAGTTAGTCGCAAAGTTTATTGAGCTAGGGCAGACCTTGAAACTAACTGTGTTACGGTTATTTATGATTTTTCCCCGCGTAACATCTGTTCCGAAACGGCGGAACAGTGCCACTATAAATAAATAGCCGGTGTAATGTACTGTGCAAGCACGATTGGGAAACCCGAATACCTACTTAAGGTGACTGTAGTAACCAAAATGTCGTCTCGCTCACTCGCTGATGATAGCTCGATATGCTGTGCTCTTCACCCGCACTTGGAGCTTGCGAATAGAAAATATTATTGTTTCAACGAATGGTTATTTGGGATCTTTCCAATTTTAGATAAGTAAATAAAGTTGCAATGGTATGGTAAATAAAGTCGTAATGCAAAATGTCTCCATTGCTATGTTTAAATCGTCTGAAATGATTTTTAGATTAGAAGTAGCAAATTTTAAGAATCCGCTTTTACTTTTTTTGATTTGTATTTAATGTCCTACAAGAAATTCGAATGTTTAAATATTTTTGAGAAATATTAAACCTTAGCGTTTCACAAACAATTTACTAGCGAAGCCATTTCTCTTGAAAAATAAAAAGTATTATAATCGTATCGTGTATAATGCAATAGTCATTGTAAATTAATTTTGTGTCAAGCGGTAACGCTGCTAACGAAATTAGAATTTAAATTAAAGGAAAAATTTCAATGTTTCCTTTTATTTATATTGATAATCATATTGTGTTTTCTACAAATAACACAGATGTAGTTAGTAAAGTGCATCCATAAATTAAAGTCTTAAAAGGTAAACAAATATGGCGGAATGAGTAACCATAGACTACTATAGTGATGTGGAGTATGTCGAATAATGTCGAAGTCGGCAAAATTACTATATAATAGACATGATGATAATAAATGAAAATCACTAAAATAAATACTAAAAAAATGCTCATATTTAAGTAAGACATTACTATTTATTTTGATAAAATTAAACTGAAAAATACGGACGCCCACCATGATATTTTAAACACCAAACAGAGCGCATGACGTCACACTCACATCTCTTCTCACTTAAGTACTGAACGACTAATAAAACATGGATAGAACCATATTATCTGACAGGTCTTCATACGTCATTGTCACCGCTTTGTCGCTCGCACGACCGCGCAAGACTTGTAAACTTTTGAATTCATGTTCATTCAATGAGCAATCGAACATCTAGGTAGCAAACGTCAACGTCAAAAGTCTGCGTTCTATTTATACAAACTACTCGGGACGCCATGACACTGACAAGCGTTTTAGCGCCAATTTGAAATTTAAAATCTAGAATGCATTTTTTTTCTACTTAACTGTTATTTTCTCTAGAAAAAATTTATTCGTTGCACATAAAAAAAATTAATCTTCTGACGACTCGAATTCCGATATGTTTACTAATGCACGCGAGCGTGTGAACAGGTACACAAGCACGAGCATATTCACCCTTTGATCTTTGTCAAAAAACCGACAGTCAAGTCAGTGCCCGTGCACGTGAATGTCGCTTTGAACGCGAGCATGTGAACGCGGCATGATTTATGTCTGCAACAATATGTTTCGGCAAACAATATTTTTTTTTAGAAATTTGGCACACTGAAATAGCCTTAATTTTTGAATACTAGCTCAACATCACTGTCTCGACCAAGTACTCTGACTTCCAGTCTTTATCGATATCAAAGTGCATCCCATCCCTATCCACCAAAGACGATACAGAGTATTTAAAATGTCAGTTGTAGGTTTGAGGTTACAGCGATTTCGGTTTTCTGCGAAAAAATAAGTGTTTTACGATAAAATGGACATATTATTATAGTAATAATGGTGTTGCACGTGATAACCTAGATGTTACAACAATTTCCTAATTGTTATTGCGTGTGATTTTACCAGGAATGTGTGTTTTTCTACCGGTAAGTGGTTTGTTTACATTTTAAGACTTTAATTTATGGATGCACTTTATATATATAACTTCGGCTGCCACAAAATATCTTACGCTACACGGTAATAAAATTGTATGTATTAAGATTTAGTAATTATTATTGTACGCTGTGGCTGTGTATAAAATGTACCATTTTGTTTGATTAAAATTGGGCACTAAAACATACATATTTGACCAGAAAAATCATTAAAATCGCAACCTAAGGGCTAGTTGTGATTTTTAATATGCTGGTACGACCACTACCAGTACCGTAAAATCCAAGTTTGTAGCAGACCTGTGCTGAATTTGCAACCCTCGTAAAACCACACCACACACTCGCTTTCACACACCCATTACACACTTTTCGCATTTTTTTTGGTACTGTTAATAAATAAAATTGTTTTTAAATCATCATCCTCCTAGCGTTATTCCCGGCAGTGTCCCTAAAGGAGCCCGGGGTCCGCTTTGACACCTAATCCTAAGATTTGACATAGGCACTAATTTTACGAAAGCGACTGCCATCTGACCTTCCAACCCAGAGGGAAAACTAGACCTTATTGGGAGTAGACCGGTTTCCTCACGATGTTTTCCTTCACCGAAAAGCTAACGGTAAATATTCTGTACATAAGTTCCGAAAAACTCATTGGTATGAGCCCGGGATTCGAACCCACGACCGCCGCTTGACTTCCGCATGCCGGAACCACTAGGCTACCGTAGCTTGTAGTGTTTAAATAAAAATCTAAAAAACAAAAAGTTTTGGAGAGCTCTATATCGGTAAGCAATAGCATTGAACCTAGAGAGCTGGTTCTGGTCTCAAATTGTATCAATTTTAGGCTTCTTAAATATTTAAGTCTCGCTTCACATCAAATGAAAATGTAAGGTTTGTCATAAAAATAATCATAATTAGCCTTTAGTAGTTTTTCTCAGACACTGTAAACTGTTCAGGATTGTTATATAGCAATCCCAACAGGGCTATAAAGATTAGATTAGATACTGATGTAAATTACACACGAAACGTAACTGCCATTTAGCGATTTCTTATTATACTAAGATTATTTAAATTCACCATGCAATTTTTACGGAATCAGAGAAAAACATTTTTATGGCAAATGCCCTACAACAATAGCTTGGAAGAGATCGCTCTTAAGGTATAAGACTTTGTTTACCTCTTGTTGTTGTGATGTGTTGGTTTAATATAATGAGGTCTCGTATAAGGAGTAATATATTGTACCTAGTGATTGAAATTCAGCTCATATCAAAATTGTATGATTTGTGTGTGAGTACCATAAAACTTAGAGTATCTGTACGGGTTGAACGTAGTTATTTAAAATGGGTATTTTATAATATTTTCACTTAGGTAAATTGTAAAAAATAATATTTGTATAATATTGCTATGTTTAATCACGATTAAATAATAATACAAAAATCTTGAAAATTATTATCATTAATGAACATGAAACCGAAATGCTCATGTAACTCTGGAATCCAAATATTTTTTTTTAGCTACACCGCAGACGATAAAAATGCGAGGCACGTTACAATAATTCAATAATGCACACAAAACTTCCAAATGAAGTTACTTGAGAGCAAAGTTCTAATAGTATTTTACTGAGATTTGAAAGTTACAAACGCTAGCATTTAAGTATGTTAGTGTTAAATGTTCGCAGTAAAAAGCTCTCGTCACCCAATTAATTTCTGTGTAACCCCGAGCAAAAGTTAGTTATTTAATTACGTACTTACTATTCAAAGCCCATAGTTTCGTCCCGCGTAATTGCCTCAATAGAATTTGCCCATGCCGTCTGCATTCTGGATTATGAATCCTTGAGAAATTAGGAGCAAATGTTGGCAGAAAAGCATAAAAGTCGTCGAATTCACTTGCTAACATATTTCTCCTGTGTAACATGTCTGTTAATTGGTCGATACTACTCTTAACTTCAGCGCTGTCTGACTCTTTCTTGTGTTTGCTGTCTTTTTCTTTCTTACGTTCACTAGAGATTTCAGAGCTTTTTTGTTTCGAATGCTCAGATTTGGTATCTTTTTTGGGGTCGGGATGTTTTTCAACCTTCTTTCCTTCTTCTTTTTGTACTGGTTTAGACTTTACAGGGTCTTTTTCGGGTTCTTTTTGCTTCTTATGGTCTTCTCTCTGGACTTCTTTCTTTGAAGCTTCTACTTTAGGTTTGAGTTGTTCTTGCTTTGCTGTTGTTATTGGTTTTTCTTTAGGTGTTTCCAGTTTTTTGACATCTGCTGGTTTTGGTTTAAGCTCACTTGGCTGAGGCTCTTTCTTAGCAGGTGATTTCTTTTCCCCTAACTGAGGTTCTATTTTGATTTTTTTATCTTCTACTTTAGCTCCATAATCTATCGTATCTTTTGTTATAGCAAGCTTTACAACACTGTCTGGTTTTTGTGGTATAGGGGGACTTTTGGTTTTGTTGTCTTTTTTTGTACTTAAATCATCTTTGCCACCGTCATTGTGGTCATCATCGTCATCGTCATTGTCGTCGTCATCGTCATCGTCATCATATTTCTTAGATATTATTGGTTTGGGTTTGCTTGTATCGGTTTGCTTTGAGCTCTGCTTTACATCTTCTTTTTTCTTTATTTCAGCAGTGTGGACTTTTTTCTTTGTATCTTTTAGTTTGTCTTCATCATCGTCATCGTCTCCATCATCGTCATCGTCATCATCACTGTCTATATTTTCAACTTTTACCTGTAGTTTGATTTTAACTTTTTCTTTGCCATCTGATGTCCTACTATTAGGTTTCAATGGTTCTTTTTTCGAATCACTATTCTTAGATTGTTTCAAGTAAGTAGAGTCTTCTCCATCCTCATCATCATCATCGTCGTCATCGTCGTCATCATCGTCGAAGGACAATTTTAACTGTGTTTTTCTTGGTTCTGCTTTTATGACATCAACTTTTTTTCGAGATTCCACTACTTTCCCTTTTTTGGGCTCTGATAACGTTTCAACTATACTTATTTTAGGATTCACGTTTGTTTTGTAAACACTTCTACTTTTTAAAATATCCAAATCATCGTCATCGTGGTCACCACTATCGCTGTCCAATTTAAACACATCCGACTTCGCGCCGGTCTTTTGATTAATCAGCTGTTGCTTCTCCCGTACGGCTCTCTTCAATTCCTCGTAACTTCTGGTACTACTAACACTATGTTTAGTTAACTTGTCCGCACTGTCACTTTTAGGTAAATCGCGTACACGGAATGCGGTTATCACTGTCGCTAGAATTGGTAGGCAGACTATAATTAGAGCTAGCGTCCATCTGTTACGCGCCATGACCGACGCGCGCGACGCTCACCGCGCCATCATCGATCCAACTGAGAAAGTTTCAGTATCTGACGCTACAGTTTATTTGTATCCCGATCTCTGACCGCGAATATTTTAAAACAACGACGAATCGGTAAGAATGTTGTAACGTTCGGTATGCGGATTTAGGTTATTTAGCTAATTTGTATTATTTAGAGGGACTGGGAGCGAATTGGTTGGGATTTGGTGCGAGTAGCGCGAGGACACGGGCGGTGGCAGCAGTCCAAGTTCTGCTTAAAAATAGTGTTTCAGAGGCGATTGTCCGGTCCCGATGGGAGCGAATGCAACGACATTGTTTATTACTCAACAGTAATTAATCGTTTTTTGAATCAGGCCCGGTGATGAAAATTGCGTTTTTGGAGTGTGTTTTCATACGTTTCAATGTCGTGTGAAAAAATGTGTCGTAATGCTGCCTGACTGACCGCCGGAACCAGAAGTTCTATAATTGAAAGCGGTGATCGTTAAAATTGGAATGTATGGAAAGTTTGACAAGTTTCTGTGGAATGGTGACAGATACTGTTGATAGGTCTGTAAACGTAAGCTGTAAACCCGGGTTTACATACGTTTTTGGTGTAATTTACATAAAAAGTTGGGCTACGTTTAGACGCGAAACTTTTTATCTATTTCATTACCTTGACGAAGTTGACGACTTCTTTAAAATGTTACTATGGGAGAATGTGCCTGAATAAAATTATGAATATTTCTGTGTCAGTTATTTATTTATCGTATAGCAAATCAGTATTTAGAACCGTGAGATCTTGGAAAAGACAGTACGGTTGCCAGGTTGTTGCACTTTAAGCACCACCCAGGGGTCACGTGTAGGGTAGCGATGGGTAATTCCTACGGACGTGGTGCAACTTCGACCCCCAACTGTCAACTCTGTGTCAGTTGTACATTGCACACAACTTTTTGACCAATGCACTACATATTTTTAGGACAAGAAAATCATCACTATGACAGGGTGCTAACACAAAAGGCAATGTGTGCCAAATGACGCGGCCACGTTGTCAAAGTCAGTTCAGTAAAGTTGTCACAGGGTTAGGGTGCGCATAACAGAGTCTCACCAGCGAGTCACAAGAAAAATGCAGTAAACAAAAAAACGCATCTTGGTAAAACGAAATGTATGTCGGCGTAAAAGTTAGGTACCCACTTATAACCAACAGCTTATTTCATAGGTAAAATTGTTGCTAGTCTATCGGGTGTTGCTCTATTTAGCTCATCACTTTCGCATCGTATCCGCATTTCAGTGTGTTTCGCACACTCGTCCTGACAAGCTTGCTCAGCGCACGTGGTAGTTAACGACCGCGCAAACCACATTTAAATTCGAAAACAATGCGACGAAAGCAACCAAATTAATCCTCGTGACATTGTTTATGAATAATTTAATTTAAAAAGAAAGTTATAACCGATTTCCAATCAGAACTCAAATCGCTTTAAGTGAGCCTGTAAAATTGAAATGGCTCCCTCGTTTTCTTGAGGATCCTATCGTCAGATCCTGACTTGATGACCATGGGACCAATTGAGAAGGGCACCCTTTCAAAAAAAAACAAATCGGTCCAGCTTCTTCGAGTAATCGAGCAACATACATAAAAACAGAAGATTCCGTCGAATAGGGAAGATGCAGCTATAATATTTACCATTATTTTGTGACCAAAATGTTGAAAAAACCTAAAATAATGGCTACTGAAACGTTTTTACTTTAGTTTATGCTAATTTAGAAGTAATGTGAAACGGAATGTTTTAATCCAACAATCAGCGTCTGGTGGCAACGCTCCTGTCAAAAGTCAATCACTCAATCAATTTTTGGGGCTATATGGTTCCATCAAAGCCTTGATGATTCCGCCGATGTCAAAACTTAGGCAAATCTATGACATATAGGGACGAACCACAGACAAACAATTATGGCTAGTGACACACATGAAAAAGCATTGCCGCAGGAGGCAGAAGCGGATCTGGATATTTATCACGATTGCATTCGATCTTATAATAAATAAGCTGTGTCGCTATCTCACCCAATCCAGTCCAGTTGATGGGCCTAATTTGAAATTGCATCAAATAAATTATTGCCTTCTCCCGAATCCACAATTTCTAACCAATTCACTAATCAATTCGTAACTAACATTAAACTTATTTAAAATAAACTAATTAAAAAAAAGAATTACTGACTAACTAGTATCTTAAATCTCATTGATAAATTAATAATTTTGTTGTTATAATTTATTACCATACTTCATCAAAATTTGTTACACTTAATAGCGATAAGGAAACACCTAATACAAAAAAAACCGTTTTAAAATGTGAATGATGACACCTGTAATTGGGGTACGAAGTTCCTAAATACCACATAACTATTAAAACGTTACTCACTATTCTTATGTACTCTGTTGGTGTCCCGTATAAAAAAATAAAAAATAAAATAAATGAGACGTCATGTCACAGGAACTGTAGATCCGTTCTGAACTGTAGAGGCGCGAAAGTTTAAATCAGAGTAATTTTTTTTTTCGATACTTTCGTGGTCTATTTCTACATGCGATTCTTTCAAATGAAAGCAAAATTGAAAATATTGAATCTTCTGAGAACCTCATTTTCATGAAATCGGTTAAAAACATCAAGACATCAATAAATGTCACACTTTTCATTACAATGTCAACTTGTGGTTGTTAATTACCTACGTTATTATATACTTTTATTGTCTCGGAGATCGTAATGTTCTGAGTGGGAAAGATGTTTATCATTTGATGGGCTAACCTACGCAAAGTATGACATTATATAACATATTGCCGTCAAACGTGTATATGGTTGTTAGTCGCATGATGTTTTAAAACGTGAACTAACCGCAATAAAACCGTATTCGGCTAATCGTTACTTTTTATTGTTTCGAATAGGATTTTAAATCGTTTCGGATAAATAATAACTCAAACGGAAGCCGTATAGTTTTGGGGTAATTCTAACGTAACCTTTTTTAACGCTCAGCGGTTGTTGCCTGTAAGCCGGTCGCTAGAGTATATATATATATATATATATATATATATATATATTATGGTTATATCTGTACTTTTATTATATTGTGTAAAAGGTGTATATTCCAGTAAAGGTAGAATTGTGTGATTCAAAAAATGTGACTGTACCTATATTTTCTGTAAACTCACACAATAAATAATTGATTGCTGATCAAGTTGCTTATAAAAGGTCATATCTATAACCACTAATGGCGGAGAGCAGCATTTTTTTGATTTGCGTACTTGTAATGATGCGTACTTATGCGGATTTTGTGGTCCAACACTGATAAATGTAAATAAACAACGTCCATTTTATGATATCACGCAATCATCAAACACGTTGATACTAAATTATAATCGTTGCGAACAAATCAAAAACGTGTCTGCTCTTGGTCACAGAAACGATAAGAAGTATTTTTTACTAATGGCGAAAATATATATAACTTGCGCAGTAAGCGCTGTTTGGGCAATCGCTTCTCGTGTATTAGAATGCGAAAATCATAAACTCGTCTCATCATCATCTCGTGCGTATGCGCTACATTCGCATCCGCTGATGTTGAAATTTGTGCGTAACATCTGCAACATCCCTGGCGGAGAGTGAATACAAGTCGATTCCCACTACCTTGCCTAAAATTTTTTTTAGGGAGGGTTAAGAGTATAACTATAAACTAGTCATATTTACTCTTAATGAACTCTTTCAGCCAGTGATGACATATGGCACTGAAACGTGGTCGCTTACTATGGGCCTGATAAAAAAGCTCAAAGTCACCCAAAGGGCAATGGAGAGGGCCATATTGGGAGTTTCTCTGCGTGATTGCATCAGAAATGAGGCTATCCGTAGCAGAACCAAGGTAACCGATATAGCCCTCCGAATCGCTAAACTTAAATGGCAGTGGGCAGGTCACATAGCACGTAGAACCGATGGCCGTTGGGGCGGAAAGGTTCTCGAGCGCGCGCGCGCAAGTTGCGACCGCGTACCGGAAGGCGCGGTGTAGGTAGGCCCCCCACAAGGTGGACTGATGACCTGGTAAAGGTTGCGGGAGTCCACTGGATGCGGGTGGCGCAGGACCGGTCACTTTGGCACTCTTTGGGGGAGGCCTATGTCCAGCAGTGGACGTCTTTCGGCTGATATGATGATGATGATGATGAACTCTTTCATAACCTTTGTTGTTCCGGGTTAATTGATTGAATCAGGTGTTACATTGCTGAAGTCCATGATATGTTACGAGAACAATATTGTACTGCATTGTATTATTTAGAATCTCATTCTACCTATCGTCCACTAAATTGCTCAAAGGTTAGCTGGAAAAGATCCCTTATAGGGATAAGTTCGCCTTTGTACCTTAATCTTATACATAATCCTCCTACGGAATGTAGTAGTGTAAGGGCGGGTTGCAAGAGCTTACGATAACAGTCCGATCAACATTAAATATGGGGCCGGCAGCTGCTGTCATTCCATAGAAACTTGACAAACTTTCCATACATTCAGATTATTACGAAAACCGCTTACGATTACCTACAGACGGTTTGGTGCAACTCACGCTATATGCATAAATGCATAAAGTATGACGAAAGCTCCTAAATAAATAATAGGCATAGCTAAAAAACCGTCCTAAAACATTTCATGACGTACATAGTTGTTTTCGCAGCAGAGCCATTAATGAACCGGTGCCTTTACAATGAGCTTGCGGCCGCGCCTTGCAGATTTTCGCGCTCTGACGCTGCCATACACGCTGTTGCCATGCGTCTTTTTGCCGTTGCGGGAATGCCGTGACGCACCGTCCGCACGCTCAAATGGGGGGGGTTAGGTTAGGTTATACTCTAAATAGACTTTTAAAGGTAACAGGTATCAGTAGCGATGCTACGTGCCCCCGCTGTGGGGAGAGAGAAACTAGTAAGCATCATGTATTAACGGAATGGGAATGTCATCCTATTATGTACGCGGCGCCGTATATATTCGGTAGTGATAAAGATGTGTCAAAGGAGAGCAAATGGAGGGATGTCAATCTTAAAGATGTCCTTCTATTCTGCAGGAAAACATGAAGAATCTAAGAATTTGATGTGGGAATGCTGCCGGGACAGTAACTTCAAGCTCCAATCTTAAGGAAAAGCACTGAATGAAGGCGACAATCGATCGACAGCCCGCCTGTTTCCCGCCAGCATGTCTATCATGAGACAGCCGCGACATACTCTCGATTTTTCTCGTACCATACCTCTTGTTCTAAGTGTTCTAATTAGAGAGAGACGGATAGTGCGAGAAAAATCGGGAGAGCACGCATGCCGTCGCGTGATAGCCGTGCAGGCGTCCCTTCACGACATCATCATCATCAAGGGAGGGAGGGGGCGTAACGCGTCGTGCTATCTCGGTATCTGCGGACATGAGTCGAAGTAATCTTTAAATTATTATTTTTTTGGCAAGGAATGACTGACTGTTGAGTTTGTTTCGGCGTGTCTTATTTTCCAGAAACGGTGGTGGAGTTTTGACTTGTAAAAGTGTCATTACGGCCTACTTGCATAATAAAATTCATTTATTTCATTTAATTTTATTTGAATTTTATACTAGTGTGCACATCCTCTTCTTTCTCTTCAATTGCCATAATCATATAAAAATGGATGGATTCTAAGACCAAAATTAAGACTGACATGACCAACTTGTTCATTTCCTGACTTCGAAAGGTTTTGGAAAAGACTCAAGGCTCCGTTCAGGGGAATTAATTTTGTATTAAGCAGTAACGCTGCTAACGAAATTCTAAACTTTAATGAAATGAAAAATTAATTTAATGCTTTGAGCCGGATTGGAACCGACGACCACAGGCATTCATGGCCCGTTGTCAATTTTTCCTTTCATTTTTGACAGTTCAGGGGAACTTTATAAATGCTGAATATGCTGTATTATCTTATACTCTATACTGACATCTGATATTATCAATATTGCGGATAAATGATTATGATTATGATAGATTAGTGATTGGCTCACAGGATTTCGATTTTCATATTGACGACCGGTTAGCCTAGTGGGTAGTGACGCTGCCTACGAAGCTGAAGGTCCTGGGTTCGAATCCTGGTAAGGGCAAATGTTTGTGTGATGAGCATGAATATTTGTTTCTGAGTCATGGATGTTTTCTACGTATTTAAGTATTTGTATCTATTATATATATCGTCGTCTAGTACCCATAACACAAGCCTTATTGAGCTTACTATGGGACTAGCTCGATTTGTATAAGATTGTCCCCTTATATTTATTTATTTATATACATTTTTCTGTATGCGAATGCGAATCCTGCAGAATCCAGCAGAACCAGAACCAGCGCGTTATATTTTATTGATTTGACGATTTTTTGTGTTGATAGCTGCGCTTTGCTAATCGTATGAAGTCTATTTAAGTAATACAAATTGCTGTATGCCCGATATTGGGTAACTGTTGAAACCAATTCTGTCACGTCCAGCTTATTTACACAGTTATACAATAACAATATTCTATTCTATTCTATGTGTGAATACTCGTACATACACAACAACATAAGTTGTAAAGCCAATTGTCAAATTAAAGAAATATGACGTATCGGGGTAAGATTATCTTGTCTGTCGCATTAGGCGTGAGGCGTTATGTGACAGGTGAGGTGAGAGGTGGGTTGACCGGTGACGTGATGTCTTGCGACGCCGTCACGAAATATATCATTGCTTTAGAGAATTTCACTCTTGTATACAAACGCGGGTTCCTCACTCTCAATACAGCACGTCCTTGGGAGCTCTGGCGATCTTATTCATCATCAGGAATCAAGTATTGGCGTTATTGTGGCTGCATACGTGTAAGGTAATGTTTCCGAACGTAGCTGTCAAGTTGTTCTGTGGAGTCTGTGGTAGAAAAGGGAGTTTCGGCAGTTTGGCTGCCAATAAATATCAATGGATGCTCATGCACTAAATGTGTTGTTTTATTCTTGAAACATGGTGTAAGAAGTGGTAAATAAACAATGGAAGTGGAAGAATACAAGAAACTTCTGCAGCAGCAGTCAGAACTAGTGTGATGCAACAACAGATGCTCATACTGCAAGAACAAATGAGAAATGTAATGACATCTGCAGAGGTTAAAAGCCGTGTATCCGTGCCCTGGCCCCAACCTTTGGAAGTCGAAAATGGTGAGCCGTATGAAAACCTTACTTTTTTCAAGAGCCGCTGGGAAGATTACTGCGTTGCAACCGGGATGCAAAAGTGGGGTCCCGAAAAACAGGAAACTCAAGCAGGTCTTCTCCTGAGCGCGATCGGAAGTGCAGCAATGAAAAAATACATGGACTTTGGCTTGACTGAAGTCGAGAAAAAGTGTCAGGACACGATCTTTCGAAAAATGGAAGAGGTTATATTTAAAAAAACAAACATTATATACTCCAGATATTTGTTTAACATGAGAAACCAAGCTGAAGAGAGTTTCGATGATTATTTGCTGACTCTTAAAAAACTTATAAGACCATGCAACTATGGAGACTTAGAGGAAGATATTTTGAGAGACAGGATTGTGGTTGGTATAAAAGATGGAGAGGTCATCAAGGAACTTTTGAGAAAACAAGACTTGACGTTAGAATCCGCCCTGAACATATGTCGAGCGTCCGAACGAGCTACGGCTCAAGTAGCAGATTTGCAAAAATCAGAGGCAAACAAAATTAGCAGAATTAATAAGCACAATAAGTCCTCTAAAGACGAGCCAAAACTTTGTAAGTTTTGTGGAGGGACACATGTTTACCAGAAAAAAGCATGTCCAGCTTGGGGTCAGCGGTGTGAAGAGTGTGGTGGCCGAAATCACTTCAGAAAAGTTTGTAAGAGACGTGGGACAGTGAAGGAAATACATGAAGACTCCGATGACAGTGTAGTTATAGCCGAGGTGCGAAAGAATAAAGAAACAGGTCATGTAGAGGCACCACTTTTATTCCAAGTGGGTACAAACAGCTTACTATATACTGCACTCTGGACACCGGAGCACATGTTTGTGTGATGGGAGGTGAATTTTACAAAAAGTTAACAGGTCAGAAGGACTTCTCAGCATTGACTCCACCACATCAAAAACTGAAATTTTTTAATGGCTCTTCCATTACAAATTATGGTATGGCATCATTTGAGTGCAGCAGAAAAGAAAAAAAATATAAAATAAATTTTCATATTGTTGATGTCAATCATGAGCCCCTATGGTCTGAAAAAGCCTGTGTAGCTCTGGGTTTCATTAGGTACTGTGGATCAGTAAGTTCTCATATTGATCGTTCTCAAGCTGAGCAGATTATGAAAAAATATGAAGATGTGTTTGAAGGCTATGGCAGCCTCCCAGGTGAAATATCATTGGAGGTTGATGAATCAGTCCCTGCCCGCATTCAGCCAGCACGTCGGGTTCCAGTTGCGCTGAGAGAAAAATTGAAACTGGAATTGCAGCAATAAGAAGCAGATGGCATCATTGTAAAAGAGACGCAGCACACAGATTGGGTAAATAACATATTAATACGAGTAGTTCGTCGTGATTCAAAATTCAGATTATGTTTGGATCCTATCCCTTTAAACAAAGCCTTAATGAGGCCGAACTTCCAGTTTACTACACTAGATGAGATGTTGCCAGAGCTCAGTAAAGCTAAAGTTTTCAGCACTGTGGATGCTAAAAAAGGATTCTGGCAGTGTCGCCTTACTGAAGAAAGTAGTAAATTGACTACATTTTGGACTCCATTTGCTCGTTACAGATGGCTCCGGCTCCCATTCGGACTCTGTTCTTCGCCTGAGATATTCCAGCAACAACTGACCAGCCTCCTAAAGGACCTCAAAGGCATCGAGATCATAGTGGATGATATTTTAATTTATGGAGTTGGAGACACAATGGAGGAAGCGGTAATTGATCATAATATAAAATTTGAAAATTTACTTAAAAGACTGCGAGAAATAAATTGTAAATTAAATAAAGATAAAGTCAATCTGCTAAGAACATCAGTGAAATTTTATGGACACATGCTGACTAATGAGGGTCTAAAGGTGGATACATCCAAGGTGGAGGCTATCAGCAAAATGCCTACGCCAACAACCAGCAAAGAGGTTCTGCGTTTTCTGGGAATGGTTGGATACCTCAGCAGGTTCATTAATAACCTCAGTGTTCAGGCTACTCATCTTAGGAGACTAACTAGACAAGATGTGGATTTTGTATGGTCTGAAGCAGAAGATAGAGAATTCAACATGATTAAAAAGAAAGTAGGTGATTTACCTATACTGCAGTACTTTGATGTAAATAAAGAAGTTGTTTTAGAATGTGATGCCAGTGAATATGGTTTGGGTGCTGCTATGTATCAAGACAATCAAGTTATAGCTTTCGCATCTAGATGTTTAACAGAAACAGAAAAGAAATATGCTCAGATTGAAAAAGAAATGCTATCAGTGGTTTTTGCCTGCATAAGATTTAATCAGTATATTGCAGGTAACCATAACATAATTGTCAAGACAGATCATAGACCGTTAATCAATATTGTGAACAAACCACTGATTGAAGCTCCTAAAAGACTTCAAATGATGCTACTTACCTTACAAAAGTATAATGTGAAGTTGCAGTTCATTCAGGGACGAGAAAATGTGGTAGCAGATACCCTGTCTAGAGCGCCAGTTGAGGAAGTATGTAACCCGTACGATTTGGAAGAAAAGATTAAAGAAAAACAAGTTTATAGTCTCATAAGCAAGATCAGATAAACCAGAGTCTAAAATACTTGAAAATTACAGATAAACTGTTAAACAAAATCAGAGAAGAGTCATGTAAAAATACTTGTTGTCTACAGCTGATACACTACATTATGAATGGATTCCCTAGATACATAACAGACATGCCAGAAGAGGTCAGGATGTTTTTCAAATTCAAGCATGAACTCTCCACATCAGACGGGTTCATCTTCAGAAATAACCAGGTTTTGATACCAGAATCATTAAGAGGAGAAATGATGCAAAAAGTTCATGTCAGCCATAATGGAGTTGCTAGTACACTTCGTCTGGCCAAAGGAAACATGTTCTGGCCTGGAATGTCGGATGACATAAAAGAGTATATAGAAAAATGTTCATTCTGTGCAGCACATGCCCCGTCACAACAAAAACTTCCTCTGTTGTGTCATAATGTACCGGTTTATCCTTTTCAATATGTATCGATGGATGTTTTCTCTGTTGGAGATTTAAAGTATTTGGTCACTGTAGATCACTATTCAGATTTTTTTGAACTGGACAAGGTCACTACCCTAATGGCTAATGAAATAATTTCCATCTGCAAGAAAAATTTTGCACGCCATGGCATCCCTCAGAGAGTTTGCACAGACAATGCCACTAATTTCGCAAATGAGGTATTCAAAAACTTTGCAGATAGATGGAATTTTGAACATGTGACTTCATCTCCACATCACCCAGAATCCAATGGAAAAGCCGAAGCTACAGTGAAGATTGCAAAGAAATTGGTCATTCACAGCCGGGAAACCAAGCAAGATTTATGGTATGGTTTACTTCATCAGCGCAATGTTCCTATCCAAATGGATGAAACAAGTCCATCTCAGAAGTTATTTTCCAGGAGAACACGTTCTGGACTTCCTTGCTTTTTGAGACATCTTAGACCTCAGATAGTTCATGGTGTTCCAGTCCAAATTAAAGTAAGAAAAGAGAAGATGAAGCAGGGAAGTGACAAAAGATGTGTGGAGCTTCCGGGATTACAGATTGGTCAGAAAGTATTGACTCAGTTGCAGCCCGAGGTAAATAAGAAGTGGAGCTTCGGTACTGTCACCAAGAAGATTGATGCAAGATCGTATATTATTCAGGTAGAGGATAAAGCATACAGAAGAAGTAGAATACACATCAAGCCCTATGCTGGAGGTGGTGTAGAAGACAGCCACTCAAATCTGATACAATTTCCAGATCACCCACTACAATCTCAACAGAACAGGAAGCAGGACTTTTCAGGTTTTGAACTAGTGGAGTCTATGGCACCTCCGAGTCCTGAGCGTCCTGACGACGAGACCAGAGGACAGCCACTATCATCAGCAGAGGCTGAAGAGAGCGTGCGCCGCAGTGGACGTGCTAGGACGCAACCGCAGTATCTAAGGGATTATGTTTTGTAGTGTCTTCTTTAAAGAAAGGAAGATGTTTCCGAACGTAGCTGTCAAGTTGTTCTGTGGAGTCTGTGGTAGAAAAGGGAGTTTCGGCAGTTTGGCCGCCAATAAATATCAATGGATGCTCATGCACTAAATGTGTTGTTTTATTCTTAAAACAGGTAACATACGTGGGTAAACGCAGTCAAGGAACATTAATGGCAGTAAAATGCAAGTGTTTAGAGTACAAGCACGTAGTTTTTGATACAATTTGTGATAGCAACGCGCGAGCGTTGAACTTTGTAAGTCCATCCGTCCTGCAATATTCCAACTACATGCACTAAAAAGCAAAAAACCGGCCAAGAGCGTATTGGGCCACGCTCAGTGCAGGGTTCCGTAGTTTTCCGTCCGTCACAGTAACCACTTGAGCGGTAAAAAAATGGGCTATTTGTTACATTGAGTTGACATATTAAGTACAGAACCCTAAAACTCTACAAGCAATACTTAGCGAACAATTTTATTATTAGACAACGAACGACCAAAGACAACTAAGACAATTCGAGTACGACAAATTTTCGACCTAATGTATGGGCGTTGGGCGCGGTTACCTATCATAAGCTCGAAAATCGTAATTCCGAATATTAAAATCCCGAAAACGTTTCCCTTTTTATTAGTTGGCCGAAGTTTTGTTTGCCCGAAATTACATTTCCCATATTATTATTTTCCCAATTCTTAGTTCGTTGCAATTTTATTTCGCTTAATATTCGAATAGACACTTATTAAAATTCCGAAGGATCATTTGCCAACTGGTTTTTGGTACCGAAAAGTATTAAGTCCGAAATATTAATACCCCGCTATATCAAAAGATCAAAATTGTAGCATGGAACCTAACCTAACCGCCAGCGTGTCGACGTCACCCCGCTTCGCGGGGTGCCTATTTCCGCTCTAAGGGGCACAAGCTAACCCTAACCTAACCTAACCTAAAAATAATACCATTGTTACGATGTAAGAAATGGCTGATTGAGAAAGTGTACTACAATCTTAAAGACTTTTTTGACGACGCAGTTTTTAAGAACTATATTGTATGTCCGCAAAGGGCAGCTGTTGATACCATTTTCTGTACCGATCATCTATATGTATACCTACACAGTGGACAATAAAAACATTCTATTCTATTCTATTTTAAACTATCATTTGTTGTTTTTTAAGTGCGGGGGGCTTGCCCCCTGAGCCCACCTTTTTGGGTTTTTTTAGAACTCGTGCAGCACTTAGTTGCTTAAATGTTTTGACCTAATCTAATCTCCTTTTCTATCAATTGTTTATTTTGTAAGGTCACAGTTTTAAATCTAACCTAACCCGCTTAGTAGCGAAAGAAATTGCACTTCTGTAGGATATTTAGCATATCTAAATGTTTTTTTTAATCGTGGCGATAAAATTATATTAGGGAAAATGATATTTAGATTTATGTAGCATCGCAATTATGAAAAGGTGATTAACAAATCGGTTGTCAAATAATAAAGTTGTCAATCGTTCTTCTGGTTATTGAGTTTCGGGAAAACGATAATGTGGGAAAACAAACCAGCGACATTTCAAAAGCATGGTAAACAAAGTATATGGATGATGAGAATTCGGTTTACCGTTTTCGGACAAGTGAAAATCGGGCAAGTGTTTTTCGAAACTTCGATAGGTTACCGTTGGGCGCACCTGCTCCGACCCTGAAACTTCCATCTTCATAGCCCATGCCAGTGACGTAGTATACCTTTACAAAGAATGTTCGATTATGTCTATCCCTCTCGCACGAACGCAGCAACTCAAGTGTAACAAAGATGGACAAGATGGTGTTCTTTGAACTTACATCTTCGATCTAATAGATATTACGAAAACAAAAAATAGACCGATATTAATATGTCTCGATTTCAGGGTAAATATATTTATGTATTTATTCTCGCAAGATCACAAAATTAGTGAGCAAACGAGACAAAAGTTTGGTGGCACAGTCGCCTTAAGTATAACGAGTAGATAAATAAAAGTTTTCAAGGTTTACCCTTCTTAGCATTCGCGTCATGCCTCGATGTATTTTATTTAGACTGAGTGTCATTTTTTACATCTTGTTTTTGCGTACTCTTGCTTTGACTACAATCTGCTTCATTAATAGACAAGATCCTACATAAAAGGTTCATTATAAGTAAGTATACCAAGTAACAAAGACACACCACAGACACAATAACAACTAAATACCTACCAGCTTACTCAAAACCGTTGTTATTCCTGGTTGTGCCTTAAAGAAGCCAGGGGACCCCTTTGACACCTAATCCCAAGATTTGGCTTAGGCACTTACGAAAGCGACAGCCATCTGGCCTTCCAATCCAGAGGGAAAACTAGCCCTTATTGGGATTACACCGGTTTCGTCATGATATTTTCCTTCACCGATAAGCTATCGGTAATTGGTAATCTATTACGAGCCGGGATTCAAACTCACGACCGCCGCTTGACAGCCGCATACCTGAACCACTAGGCTATCTACCGTAGCTTTCCAAGTTTTCCAACCAACACCATTATTCATTGCATATTCAAAGATGTTCATTTTCAATTGTATTGTTTACTATAATTTTCCGTTTGAAATACGCACTATTATCCTTCATTACCTCATTTTCATTAAAATGTCACGAATCCCTTGCAAATGATTCTTCGACTGTGGTATATAATTTACCTAATCATTTAATCGTTGATGACACGAAGACGCTTACACAATTATATATGTCGCTGAGATTTTCTTTATATACAAAACAAGCTTGTGCCCGCGGCTCCGTCCGCGTGGAACTCGTTTCTTCATATCGTTCAAAACACCCCCCCATTTCCAGTGATCGGAATTAGGTCAGCCAAAATACCTATTCTTCGCAAGAGTTCCTTCTGATGTCGCAAGCGTCCAGAGACGACGGAGTTCTGGTTACGATGAGTCGAGTTGTATGCTTGTTTGCCACAGTCGTTGTAACTATACATTTTTTATATGACCACTAATGATATCGAAAGTAAAGATACGTTGTCCGAACAATATTTGCATGACATACTGTGACACACTGTGACAACTGAAGACAAAGGCACGGTGGCCCGCGATTGCCCGTGGCGGGCCACCGCATTGAACGAATTACTCGTGGGCGTTGGGCCTATCTTTACGACGTACCACGTTTATCCTACTAGGTATTACAAATGCGAAGGTGTTTGGATGTTTGTATTATTTGTATCTCAATCCCGCTTCAACGGCTCAGACGATTCGGCTGAAATTTTGCAGGAATTAAGTTTATAGTCTGGAATAAAATATGGGATAGTTTTTATCCCTGGCCCACGCAGAGGAAGTCGCGGGCGGAAGCTAGTAGGTTTATAAGCGGGTTTGTGTGGCGGTGCAGTGCGTGCCGCGAAGTCACACAAGGGTACCCGAAAATACCCCATGTACAGTCGAGGAAATTGAATGTTTACTCACTTTTGGACCTTAGCGTCATTACATTAGAGTTGACATGTGCCAAACCTTCAGCTTCCTCGACCGTACGTTCAGCAATTTTTTGTAGTTTTCAAGTTATGTTTTTATTTATCCTTTCATATAAATTCGGTAGCCTTTAAAAATAAAAAAACTGATGTGTTTCTTGTGTTTTTCTTACCGAAACGTATTTTCGGGTACCCCTGGGTAAGAGGAATCCAGAATAAAAAAGCGGCCAAGTGCGTGTCGGACCAAGCAGGACAAGGGTTCCGTGCCTATTAAAAAGGTCGTATCGTTGCTGAAATCTTAAGGCACTTACGTCCTTTTCTTTAAGGAAGGCAGTTTATTAGAAATATCTCGAAGACCTTTGAACCGATCTTGTTCAAAACAATTTTCGCTGAAAGAATTTAATAAGTATATGATTTTTTTCATATTTTTAAAATATACGGTTCGTAAATTAGAGGGGGGGGGGACACAATTTTAGTGACTTTCGAGGCGATTATCTCCGACTCTATTCACTTAATCAAAAAATTGCCGAGAAACCTTATATTTATTTTGAAAGGCCTATCGATTGATGTGCGTGGGCTTGCAATGACATTTTTTTTACTTTCAGTTTTATGTATAGAAACCCCCAAATTTTTTTTTTTGTAATTTAATTACAAAACTATGTAGCAGCCAAAAAAATACTCCTATCCTCAAAATTTTATTCAAATACACCTTATAGTTTTCGTGTAAAATGCCTGTGACATACGGACGGGTAGACAGACAGACAGACAGACATGACGAATCCATAAGGGTTCCTTTTTTTCCATTTGGCTGTGGAACCCTAAAAACACTGACATCGCTATTTGGACCACCCAGTATTTTCTATGCGCGGGCCACGATCACAGAATAAGGAGATAACGCGAAGGAGGGAGCAAAAAATTAAGGACCGCGTCGCCAATGGCCTGTCAGTGTCGGCTACACACACAGCCAGACTCAGCAATCATATTTAAAAACAATGACAAATGAATTCCTGTAATATTATAAACAATGACTTTTTTATAAACGTCCATATACCGTGATCTGTTGCTATGCTAAATAATTATAGATTGAAGGAATATAAACTTTAGATATGTGTTTAGTACAGTCGAGCTCATAAGCACCTTGGCAACCTTTCTCACTCTTAACAACTTCGTTGGGCAGTTTAAACATAACGTTAAAGCAACACGGTACAAAACCGTTAAGATTGCAAGTCCCTTGTCAGGCCGACCGGAGCTAATCAATACTAACATATATATTATATTTCCTCTATGATACTAAATACAGTCCAAGGCCCCCATTTTCCATCTAACACTACAATTTCGCACCGTCCCTAACTGTTGCTAAAACCATTTGAATTTCCCTTTTTTAATAAGTATAATATTTCTATCATCATCATATCAGCCATAAGACATCCACTGCTGGGCACAGGCCTACGCCAAGGAGTACAACAATGACTGGTCCTGCACCACCCGCATCCGCGACTACAGAGAGGTACCTTTCCAACGCGCGTTAAGACTATTGAACTGTCATTTTTCCATAAAAAAGTGACATTTAGATCTACCTGATGCGCGCACAATGCGTTACGTGATCGACCTGCAGGTCAACAGTCAATGTTTGTATGGATTTGTTTCTTTTTTAAGCTATATCTCCACTGTGACTCCGTCAAACAATGCGAAGCGCATGCGTGTCGTTTTTTATTCACCTATACTTAGTGTCCGGCCTTGTGCGCGTGCATAATGACTACGCCACGTTTATTATATAGTCAACATATGTATTATGTATTGTTCCAAACCTAGGGTCAGGGATGTGTCCCTTAGATTTATTGGGAAACTATGAATGTGTAATTGTTTATTTTACACTTATTTAGGAATGTTGTTAGCTTTTATAGTTATACCAGCGTACAGATACAAGGTTTGAATTAATGACTATTTACCTACGTACTTAAACATTTTAAGTTAACGCAATAGTACATTGTGATACAAGTGAGGCATGTTGATAATTACATCAGAGGCGAAATTGTTCACGCGAACCGCAGGTGAGCGTGATAAGGAAGCCGAGGATGTAATTATCAAAGCTCACGCGTATCATACGACGTTTTTCAACACATTTTGCGAGGAAAAAATCATTTTCATAAGATAAAAATGTTATAGGCCTGTCAAATTATTTTCTTTACATTAAGTAAATCATTAAGATGACGACAGGTTTGTACTCAGAATTGCACATAGCCAAGAATTTCCAGTGGCGTCCATTCTGTTTATCACTTTTCTAGTCATCACGAGTCAACATTTTTGATAATAACCAAACACGCATAAACAAATTTTACAAATATATGTGAAATAACCTATAATGGCGCGCAACAGTTTTTTTTTCGTAAAGTTTGCGCAGTGCGGGCACAGACAGACATCTCTAAACAGCCAATACAAAATAAAATAATATTTTCGTTTTAAAATGTTATCTGTATTTTAATTCATGTTAAATGTTATCAAAAGTGAATAGTTTTAGTAAATTAAACGTTTCTATATCATATACAAAAATAATTAGTCAATTAATGAACAAAAAGGATTTAATTTGTTTAGTCGAGTAAGAATCCATTTGCCGAGAATTAAAAAAAAAGCTGTACATTCCGTACAACCCGGTTAATTTAAGAATGTACTGTGTTCATGCATATATCTTGCTGCAAGGTAGCAACGTGACTTAATCGGGGTATAACCATAACACACAAGTGTTGTAATGTTATAAAACACGCGTGTTTAATATCCAGGATTATGGGCCTAAAAGCGACACAATAAGAGGTACGTTACGAGCAATTGTGTTGAAAAGTATTTTTACGTTACATAATGCGGGCCATAATGCGAGTTTTACTGAACGCTGCGCGTGCTGGAAAACTCGCATTGTGGCCAGGTGGAGACGTAAAATCTTGTACTCAACACGGGCGGTAATTCGTAAAGCCACAAAACAAACACCTGCGATCTGAGGCATTCACGAATTCACCGCCCTAGTTACGTAATGTACTATTACGTCACACCTGGCCATAATGCGAGTTTTACTGCAAGCTGCGCGTACAGGAAAACCCGCATTGTGGCCAGGTGAAGACGTAAAATTTTGTACTCAACACGGGCGGAAATTCGTAAAGCCCCAGAGCGCATATTTATGGCCCTCACCTTCGGTTCGGGCCACAAACACCTGCGATCTGGGGCATTAACGAATTCACCGCCCTAGTTACGTAATGTACTAATTACGTTACCATTGTAAACATTTTTTTTAGCCTTTTTCTTTCTTTAGTTTAGTGAGCCCTCCGGCTTGTACATAATTTTATGCTGCTCCGTGCCCGCTTAGTGTACCTTTATTGATTTTTTCACTAGTATTTTTATGCTCCTTTTGCAGCCTCGCACACAATTCACTTACGCTTCGCCACATATCCCCGCTTCGCTCATTTTCCCCGCACGTCTATGGTGGACATTGTTTCACTCCTGCTTCGCTACGCTGGCCCGCATCGCTACGCTTCGCTCAGGTTTATAACCACCCTTTTCCTCCGCAAGTACTAGATGTCGTGAGGCTTTTTGATATTACGCATTTTATGGCCCCAAAGCTTGCCAAACAGGCTACCAAGGAGAAGATATAAATAGCCATGCAAATTGTTTACTCGAAATCAGTCCTCATCATGCTCTGGTAATTTTAAAGTTTTGCCTTTTTGTCCCTCAATTCACGTATGTACTCCGCTGCTGCCCCTTTTGGAAACATCAAATTTTGCTTTCACCAGTAGACGATTTAGTCAAAATTAGTTTGGAAATGATTTTAAATATTCAGCTCAATGAACCATCTTGGTTACAAGCATCACTCCCTATTCGGTTTGGCGGTTTAGGAATCTCGAGTGTTGCTTCCCCAGCCTTTTTGTCGTCCACCCATAGCACGTCATGTCTCATAGGTAATATCCTAAGGGCTTTGCCCACAGACTATGAGACTGCGGGCTTGGAGGATACCAAGAGTGCTTTTAAAATTGCTTGCCCGGGTAATTTTTTTCCAGACAACCTATATTTTCAAAATAGCTGGGACGATATATATTGCGAGTTAACGTTCAAATCGATTATGAGCCGCAGTTCAGATCCAGATCGCGCAAGGCTTTTGGCGGACGGAGCCAGAGAGGCTGGTCACTGGCTGCATGCCCATCCTTCACCAAATACCTTTCTGGATCCGACCTCCCTTCGTCTGGCGACTGGTCTACGACTTGGGGTCACAGTATGCACTCCACACATATGCCCTTGTGGCACGGACGTGGACCGACTGGGTCACCACGTTGCAGGCCGCTTTTTAAGACATCTCACTCACTCATCTCACTCTTAATGACATAATTTGCCGGTCTCTTACCACCATCAATGTGCCTGCTCTTCTTGAGCCGCCTGGCATTGTCAGAGATGATGGCAAAAGACCTGATGGAGTGTCTCTGGTTCCGTGAAGCTTGGGACGGATGCTTGTGTGGGACGCTACCTGTGTAGACACACTGGCACCGTCCCACCTCCAACGGACTACTTCTAAAGCGGGTGCAGCGGCGGAAAATGCCGAAAATATGAAACGCATTAAATATAGAGGCCTCAGCAGAGAGTACAACTGTGTACCTTTTAGCGTCGAGACCCTCGGTCCATGGGGTCCCAGTGCGCAAAGGTTGTTTGCAGAAATCGCGAAACGTCTGGTTGGTAATTGGTGACCGAAGAGCCGGCGGCTATCTCGCGCAACGCATCAACATTGCAATTCAGCGCGGAAATGCCGCCAGCATCCTCGGTACAATGCCTCGAGGGCCTTTTTTAGATTTAACTTAGCTTTAATTTAATTTAGTTAATATTATAGTTATCATCTTTATAGTTATCTTTAGAAAATAATTGTTTTAATAACCATAGCTGGAGGCCCAAGTCCCAAGTCAAGTTTACAAAGTCGAGAGTCATTTTCAAACTTCAAACTTCAAATATATTATTGCCACAAAAAAGACGTTCACTATAGATAATACAAATTAATTATCGTTGTGAAGCAATAGGTCTCAGTCTCAGCATTTGCTGAGCTTAGCGCAGCGCTGGTTTTGGCCGAGCCTTTGAGTTTTTAATCTCGGTCAAGAGCAAACAAATTCTGTAAAGTTTAAAAATTAAAATGAAATTATCAGTACATGGAAGTAAAAATTGCCCTTTACACAGCATAATCATCAGTGATTGTAACTTTTGTAGCATTTTTGGTACAGCGTAGTGTTTGTTAACTGAATTATAGTGTGTATGTATTGTATAATATATATATATAGGTCCCCGTCTAATGAGGGCCCTTTCGGGTGCACTTCGACCCAGTGGGATCTTTTGTGAATTTGCCCGCTCCTTATGTCTACTCCCAACCTCGCTTCATCATTTCCACATAGCGGATGATGCAGCTCAGCGGAAGTACCTTGAATTCCTTTGAAGTCTGGCCTCAAAATATGTTAACTCAATAAACTATGGCTATCACAGGGGACATAAACATAAACCTGTTGGTCGATAACGTAACGCATTGTACGTACAATACGTTAGGTAGTTCTAAATGTCAAACGTATATGGAAAAATTATAGTTAAACTGCTGACGCGCGTTCGAAACGTTACGTGACTACCCCTCCGATTCCGCGTTCAGTGGAGCAGAGTTATGAATAGTGCAACAGAAATAATTACATGAACATGTTGAATGTACATGGCATTATCCCTGGTCTACTTAAACCAATCAGACTAGGCAACTGTTAGTCTCTGTTGCTAGAAATGAAAATAGTAAAATAATAGAGCGATTATGAACGTTTTTCATGCAAAGTTTACAATCGCTTAATTTTTTTCTATTATATTTTTAGTATAATTTATAACAACGGAAGCTGGTTACGGACCTAAAAATGACATATACAGACCCCCCAGCAGACTAAGATTTATGTCGTACATAAAGCAGTTGCGGCAGCACATGACGGTCCAATAGTCTGTCACTGTACGCGATCTCATGGCTCACAGGTGAGCTATGAGAAGTGACCATCTGTGTGTACCTATACCTACACTAACATAGCTCCTAAGTTAATAATATGCCAAAAACTAACAAATATGGATGTATCTTTACTCCGAAATAAACGTATTTATTTATTTATTTAAAGCATTCGTCCCATTCTGGCAAATATGCGAGTGCAAAAGGGACAAATGCTTTACGTTGGACATAAAACCAAGTGTGCTGTCGTATATATATATAAAGTTTCATGATATTGCCGATTTTTAGAAGCCATTTTTTTTTTTAGTTTTTTACATTATTTCTTACGAATATTTTAAGTGTATATCAGGGGATCGATTTTTGAATCTCACCAAGTGACTAATTCTCACCGATGTGAGTGATTTCCGAAAGTTCGTATTTTTGAAACTCATCGGTGACTTACATTTGTCATACTTATGATATCGTTTGATATCGTTGTTTTTGACAGTTGACCTATGTGACATCTGCCAAGAATTTTTCAAAACTTCAATTTTCGGTTATCTGACACATACGCTACGTTTTACGTTTGAATCTGTTTTAAGTTGTAGTATGAGAAAATAAAAACCGATATCAAGGACAACATCTGCGTAAAAAGGAACGTAACGGGAAGATTGTCTCTGACTGACATTGTAAAATTTCTGCATGTTGGTAAACAGCGTGTGACTTTCAAAAATACGGCTTTAGGAAAATGGTGACATAAAAGTCATCGGTGATAATTTTAGTCACCGGTGACTTTGATATCACCAGTGGGATTCAAAAATCACACTCCAGACCTATGTTCGTGATTTTTTTCTATCGAGCGAAAATTGCTTAATCATGTTTCTAAACACTGATTTCCTTGCAGAAAAGCCTCAAGATTACTATTCGTATTTTTTTGAAACCACATTATTATAAATAGACGCATTATGTTGTTTTAAAATCTCTGTTTTCTTAACTTCGCTGAACTTACGGCGCCAGCCTTTAGTGTCATAACAAGAGTGGAGCAATGACCCTTAGCGATCATTATGTTTATTTCTGGCCCGCCTACCCTCCGTAGGTACTCGTTTTGAAAAGAAATACTTTCAACGCCAGTTCGCTTTGCTTGTTTTTTAGTTCCACAATACTTGTTTAGCTAACCAGTTGCAAATGCCGGGGCTGCGTGCATTTGTAACTAGGGTTTAAGTTTCAAGAAAATAACTAACTTCGTTGATCTGCAGCCCAGCTTCAGCTACCTATATATTAGCCAGGAGTCATAACAGTAGGGTTGTTAACTCGGATATTATTATTTTATTTATTTAATCGTATGGCATACAGTATGTCACTCTTCAGTACCACCCAGGGGACACGTGCAGGGTGGTGGTAGGTAGCTCCAGCGGACGAGATTACCAGTTGGCCCCTTTATCAAGTGAGTGGGCAACTCCACTGTTAGAAGTTCTTAAGCCGCCCGAACTCAGCTTAACGAGTACTGAAATAGACAGCAGCCGGGATCAACTGCTTAGCGTGCCGTCCATAGCACGGAAGGCAAACATCAGGCTCCGCTAGGCTATGAGCGCTTCATACATATTAAGTATAGCGTCGATTAAAAAAAAACTGGCACAGATTGACTGGCAGACATTTTTTGGGAAGTGACACTTTGGGAAATGATTTTTGCCCATACAATAGAGAACCATATATTGTATATGTGTAATCATTACTATTCGATTAAACTGCCCTTGTATGACAATCTATTTTCTGTAAGGTTCATGAAAAACATCCACTCTATATGACAGTGTGTTTGACCGTATAAGGATTAAGGAACTTAAGGAGGTGATAGACTGGACCATTAGGAAGATATTGAACCTTACATGTCTCAGTGCTGGTTCTCTATTGTATGGGCAAAAATCATTTCCCAAAGTGTCACTTCCCAAAAAATTATTCCCAAATGATCATTTGGCAAAAAATCACTAGTCAAATTATTGTTTCGCATTTTATCACTTGGCAATATCTCCTATGGCAAAATATTACTTCGCAAATTATTGTTTGGCAAAGTTTTGCATAGTCAGGTTTCATTTGGTCAAACGTATTATTTGGCATTACATTCGTTTTCCAAATTATTGCAAGGCATACGATTTAGATCCTAATTGTGTAGTGCATACGAAATCTATTTGAGTGAGATTACATATTTTGCTAAGCAGGTAGTTTGTAAAAAACAAAAGTAAATAATTAGTAGTAAATAAAAAGTTTATATGTTCTTTTGTACTATAGGTACTTAGGTAACAATATATTATAATGTAAATAAGCAGCATGCATGCATCAAGCCCGAGTCGGTTTCGCCCTTTTCATCGAGAGTCTCCAGTGAATCGACGCCACCCCGCTGCGCAGGGTGTCTATTTCTGGTCTGAGAGACACAAGTGAACCCTAACCTAACCGAACAAAAACAGAGTTCGCTTATGACAAGCCATTTTTTCCACCCTGATACCTAATGTGCGAAATGAAAATTTGAAGAAATGTTTTGTTTGGAAAACAATATTAGCCCGAACAAAGTGTTTGCTTAATAAACTTTTGTCTTAATAACACTTGACAAAGCAAAATTATGCCAGATGATATTTTGACCAAATGAACAAAATGCGAAACAAAAATGTGCTATTTGTTCGTTTGGGAAATGAAACTACTGCCATAAGTTTTGTGGGAAGTGAAATTTGTCGAAAAATATTTTGCCGAAACAGCAGGATACCACAATATATATAAACATTTTATTGATACCGCCAACCCTGATTGTAGGTAATTCATGAAAGCCCTTAAAAGCTTGATTACCAGTGATGTCATTGACCTTCATCGGTCAGTCGTTCACCTTATTCTCCGTTAGAGTTGTAATATGCAGATTTCGCACAAAAGTTTAATGAACTCTAACTTGGAAATTGTCATAAATATTAACATACATATTAGGAAAATTGGGGGAAAGTCCCGGAACGATGAACTTCCACGCTATAACCAAAATATGTTTGGGGCTTCGATTTTAAGTGGACTTTCATAGGTTCTTGTTGCGAGCGTGGGCGGTAGGTATATACCTTGAAAGCACGTTTCACACTCAAAGAAAACCAAAAACAACTCACGGAACTTCAGCACCTCGGGAAATGCAGGTTAACATGCACAATACACGTCGCAGGAGTCAGCCTTATCACCAACAGAAAGTTTGACAAGGAAAGCGGCGCGGGAGAACAAAATTAGATGCACGCGGTACGGCCATATAATGCAACGTAATTTATCATGCGATCAAAAATTTTTAAAACACCCGTTTCAAGTGTTGATTATTATCAAAAACTTGTTAGGTACCGATCCATTTTGTGCTGTGTGAAAAAAATAATTTTAGCTAAAATACTTTAGTTGTACGTTCAAGAATAAGCTGGGTATAACCCTATTGTTAAATTTTATCTCCTCACCAGAAGTGCGATTTTTGAATCTCACTGGTGATATCAAAGTCACCGGTGACTAAAATTATCTCCGATGACTTTAATGTCACCATTTTCCAAAAGCCGTATTTTTGAAAGTCACACGCTGTTTACCAACATGCAGAAATTTTACAATGCCAGTCAGAGACAATCTTCCCGTTACGTTCCTTTTTACGCAGATGTTGTCCTTGATACCGGTTTTTATTTTCTCATACTATAACTTAAAACAGATTCAAACGTAAAACGTAGCGTATCTGTCAGTGTCATGTAAACGAAAATTAAAGTTTTGAAAAATTCTTGGCAGATGTCACATACGTCAACTGTCAAAACAATCGCATGGTGATTTCAATTACGAGTGGGTAGGGGCACTCGTAAATCGATATCATAGGTATGACAAATGTAAGTTACCGATGAGTTTCAAAAATACGAACTTTCGGGAATCACTCACATCGGTGAGAATTAGTCACTTGGTGAGATTCAAAAATCGACCCCCTGGATTGTAGGTACAGTCACGTCTATAAACATGTACCTACACGTTTAGGGGAATAATGTTGATGAACTTATAAATTCAAGCCAAGAATTTTGACTGAAGGTACCTCAATAATTTGCGAATGCGGACGCCTACAAATTGTAGGCGCATTCGATTCGCATTCGATTAGGTCCAAAAGTATATACATCTCTTTGTCCTCGACTGTACAATTCAGTGCATATTCGTGGACACAATATTGAATGCAGTTTCTTTTCGATAAAACTGAGTCAATGGCACCAACCTGCCTCGGCGTCGCGTTGTCAATGGAAACGTGTGCTGTCAGATTTGGTGGCCGTTTTTAAACACGGAAATTCGGATAGACAACGTTTCTACCTTTTTAGGGTTCCGTACCAATAAAGGTAAAAAAGGAACCCTTATGGTGCGACTCCGTCCGTCTGTCTGTCTGTCTGTCGCAAAGTGAATATCTCACGAACTACTTAAGCTTTGAAATTTGAATTTGAAATTTGGAATAGTGTTAAATGAGAGTTATCCCCACGTGCATGGAAAATGAGAAATTTAAATATACATTTTAATTTCCTATGATAAATTACGAATATGAGGGGGCAAAAAAATTCAACTATTAGGTCAAGTGGGGTATCATTTGAAAGGGCTTGAGTTGCACTTTTTGAAACAGTTTTTCTTTTTTTCTGCATGCGTGAAATTTCGATCTATGAAGGAAAATGTAAAAAAAATACCATCCCCCCCTCCTTATCTTCGAAGTTATCCAAGCGAAAATCTGAAATAATTACTTGTGATTACGATAAACATAAATATTACTGGAAAATTTTACTTTTCTGTATCTAGCGTATTTTTGTTTTATTTTCAAAAAGCATTTCCTTGTTAAGTTTGCAATTTAATCAACTTTATAAGTAATTTTTTTGTTTTGAAATTCCTACAAGACTATAATAGAAGTACTCTCTTTCAAATAAAATATAATAATCGAGATCGGTTCACGTGATGAACAATAATCGCTAAAACACCAACATACATACTAAGCTGATTGCCCTTGCACGTTAGTACCAAATGGGACCGCTAGATGGCGCTGACCTCATTCCTTCTTCGCGCTGTTAAGATTTTTATATAATTAATGGGGTTGAGATAATTGATAGTTTGTGTGGAACCCTCGGTGCGCCAGTCAGACTCGCACTTGACCAGTTTTTTTATATTACATGACTGGTGGCAGTTATTTTATTAGTTATCAAGTTTTTTAGTACTGCAAGTGAATACTTAAATGGTGAAATATATAAAATATGCAAATTACTTTAGGGAATCTCAGAAATAAGGAACACTTTAATCCATTTTACATATTTATTCAATTTTTCGTGAACAAGGCATCTCAGCAACCAAACTTATAGTTCACCAACCAAACTTATATTTCGCCAACCAAACTTATATTTCGCCACCCAAACTTATAGCGCCAACCAAACTTATAATCGCCAACCAAACTTATAACGCCAACCAAACTTCCCAACTAGCAAAAGAGTCTCAGAATGCGCACTTAATGAGAGTGGTAGGCTTATAGCGCTCTTATAATTGTTTTGGAACATCTCATCGCCCTTATATTAGTCTTAGATAAGCTTGTACGGACTCAAGAATGCTCAGTCTTATTACTTAGACTTACACATGTATATAAAAGCATTTTATAAAACTAATTTAAGCCTCTTACTCCTACAATAACATTTACGAAGCATCATTGGACTTAACAAAACCTGTGCTTATAACAGTCTCGGAATGCGCATTATATAAGAGTGGTAGGCTTATAGCGCTCTTATAATTGTTTTGAAAAATGTCATCGCTCTTATATTAGTCCTAGACTAGCTAGTGCGGACTCAAGAGCACTCAGTTTTATTGCCTGGTCTTATATATGTATATAAGAGCATTTTATAATACTATTATAAGCCTCTTGCTCTTACAATAACTTTTACGTAGACTCATTGCACTTGAGAAAACTGTCTTTATAATAGTCTTAGAATGCGCTCTTTATAAGAGAGGTAGGCTTATAGCGCTCTTATAATTGTTTTGGAAGATGTCAACGCTCTTATATTAGTCTCAGACAAGCTAGTACGGACTCAAGAACGCCCAGTCTTGTTACGTCGTCTCATATATGTATATAAGAGTATTTTATAATACAATTTTAAGCCTCTTGCTCTTACAATAACATTAACGAAGATTGGATTGGATTAGAAAACCTGTTCTTATAGCCCCACTCTCTAACCTCATTTCATTTTGTAATAGACTTGCTAAATGCTATTGTAAGAACGTCAGACTAATGTCAGCATAGCATAAGATCACTGTAAGTAGGTCCATCTCTGATCTTATTTAAAGCTGTAATAAGATACCCAGTGATTTAGTAAGATATTAGAGTGATATTGGATCAACATACTTACAACACAAAAGACAAGATCGATAAAAGGTGGTTTGATCTTAAATCGATTTTGGGAACACACAAATTAATTGTAGATAAGAGCAAGATTTTATTTTATGTACTAATGCTGCCAGGGCAAGGTAGTGTTGCGAACAATATTAGTGAGGGTTCTGCAGGTTCTGCTTGCATACAAGAGGTTGATTGAGGACAGTGATTAAGTCTGTGTTGAAAATGATTTTAGTGAAAATGAATCGTCGACCGAAGACGAAACCGATTATGAAAAAGATTTTGCCTTAAAACTTTTTCCCGCGGAAAAAAGTAGCCTATGTTCATCAGGGATAATGTCGGCTTCTAATGGTTAAAGATTTTTTCAAATCAGTAAGTAGTTTCGGAGCCTATTCAATACAAACAAACAAATCTTTCCTCTTTATAATATTACTTATTATTATAGTGTAGATGAAATGTTTAGGCTTGACATTTATGGCGTTTTTGTAATGTAAACGCACTTCTTGTTCAGTAAAACGTGTCACGGATGTTTTACTCAACAAGAAGTGTGTTTCTTTCCAAGGCCATTTTAAATTAGTCATTTATATAGGTTTTAGCTCAAATACAATGACACCGGTAATAAGTCGTCGAAAAACTATGCTCTATGACCAATAAACGCACTGTTTAGTGTACTTTTATGGTTCATACATTTTTGATAAAACCACTGCTACCACGATGTCAAATCGCTTAACTTTTTTTAATCAGCCGCTATATTGCAGTAGTACCAACTTCGTAGCAAATTCGTGTTTGTGAAGTGAAGAAAAATGCGTACGTTCCTTTTAAATGGACGAAGAAGAAAATAAATGCACCGTTGAAGAAATTACGTGAGTATTAATAGAAATAACGGAAAACTAACTGCCTGAAAAGTTAGATGCTATTTATTTAAAAATTGTCGTAGAAAAAGTATTGTATGCAACGGTGTATAAC
The DNA here is from genome assembly GCA_945867215.1 of Epinotia demarniana. Classification (NCBI taxonomy): domain Eukaryota; kingdom Metazoa; phylum Arthropoda; class Insecta; order Lepidoptera; family Tortricidae; genus Epinotia; species Epinotia demarniana. The sequence goes on from OX244262.1 coordinate 7,708,347, forward strand.
TTGGTCTTAAAACGCTCGGGGCGTCTTTAATTGCGATGCTCGCCAAGGCTCGCATCGCAACTCACGACACTCGCGTTTTAAGACCCTACTTAGACGACAGTTGCATAAAATACTATAACATACGGATGTCTTTCTTAATTAAGTAACGGTCTATACCCATCTAATACAACTATTTCGCCACACTAACGTTTTCACTTAAATAGAAAAGTACTTAGTTTATTTGTATTTATAAGTTCAAGTGGTCAGATTAAGATGAATAAAATCGATTTGAGATTTTAATCAACGAACCCTAATTAATTCAACATGGCCATGCCGTTAGTATCCAGAATGCTAACGTGAGTTAAAACGATCTTACAATAGTCTAACAGTGCGCTGTTGAAATGCAGCTATATCAATGGCAACACTGTCAATACAAATAAGAAATAAAATAATTAAAAGAGGATACGAAATACCATAGTTGATTAGGCGCATGAATTTTAAAGCGTAAAACAGGGTCTACTTTACAGTAAATAAAATCTACCATGCAAATTACTTACCGTAAAACAAACACACACCAGATGAAAACAAACACGTTATTATATTACAATATTAAATATACTTAATAAACAGTCACTCAAACCTTTTTATATTTTACTGTCACGTTGCACTTTAACATACTGACCGACTCGACTCTCAGACTGTTTCAAATATCGAGTGATTCTACAATAATTAAGTACTAAATCATAATAAGTTTCTTTAGGCTCACAGTATTCTAACGTTAGACCAATATAAGCCCATGCAGGCTTACACGATCCTACAAAAAAACATAATAAGCTTGTTTAGGCTCACAGTATTCTAACGTTAGATCAATATAAGCCCACGTAGGCTTACACGATCCTACAACAAATCATAATAAGCTTGTTTAGGCACACAATATTCTAACGTTAGACCAATTTAAGCTCATGCAGGCTTACAAGATACTTAGGTAAATGCGATATTAGCCTAAGGCGCTAAAATTTGTTTTGGCAAGATTACTGTAAAAGCGAACAGCATCTAATAAGACTGATATAAGAACGATATTAAAACAAATACGCTTATAATTGGTGCCCAAATCCAGGCTTATACGATGATATAGGATCAAAGTAAGAGCGAAAAAATGGTAGTCTTGAGACTGTTGTAGGCCTGGTTTTTGCTAGTTGGGTTATAATCGCCAACCAAACTTATAATGGTTATCACAAGCCTCTAAACTTATATAGGCTATCACAAGCCTCCAAACTTATATAGGCTATCACAAGCCTCCAAACGAATACTTAAGAAATCGATTAACACTTTAAAACGGATATCCAAACTTATAGCGAAACAACACTATTTCTTTTAACTTCTCGCACGTCCGCTCAGTTCGAACGCTCCGTCCAGAATGTCCCGTCTCGCCAGTCATTACCTTGAGAACCCCACTCTGACGTCAGAGCGGCCGGTGCAAATATCCTTTATTTTCGCATTTTTAAGTAAATTTATAGAAATCGTGTGGTTTTATTGAACGAAACCTTACACTCGACCATCCTGACGACGTGCATGTCCCCATGCACGCACCAAGTGGAACCTTACACTCGGCGAGACGAGACAGTGCGCTTTAATCTATAACAAAACCAGTGTGAACCATATCATAGAAATCAATTTAACATAATGTTTTATTTCCTATTTATTTTGATCGTGAATAAGTATATGTATATTATAGTCCATTATTTACTCATCCAAAACAACCCATGTATTTTTTTAGTCACAGATTTCCCAATATCCCTATTGCGAGTATTTGTATACATGTACATTTTCGTTTTTATTAGTCACATATCTATCGACCAAATAATAATAAACATTCATAAAAAGGCAATAGTATTTCTTACTCGAACATTATGTCATCCTTACTTGCATCATCTATTGTCGCGACACTTCCTGGGAATGAATATATTGTACATAGTAACACTATATCTCTATGGTAAGTATGTCCACCTTTCATCTATATCTGCCATAGAGCAAAGATACAAGTTTGTATATGGCGCGTTCTCTAAAATGTCACTTCCATCTTTAATGTTGGTATTTACTGGTCATCGCATGAACAGTATGGTGAAGAGTTTGCTGGTAGTGACATCACGAGAGGCGAGCCCGGATTCATAAGCTTAGTGCCTTAGGTAACTTAATTGAAGTCCTAGAAGTAATGATACAAATAAAATAGTCTCGTGGAGACTGATACTTGACCATATAAAATTCAGTTGGAGATCTGTCAAAAGAAGCTCTTGCGACGGCCGACAGATGCAAGCCAACCGTCTTCTGTGACGGCATAGGCTACCTTAAGACGTATATTCCGTTCAGACATGGAATTCCCCGGGGATGTGGTTGGCTCACACATGAGCGCGGTTTGTATCTGCGGATACCCATCCTCGTGCACTAGCACGAGCCCGGGTCACAACCAACACGGGTTGGTCTGAAGTGACAAATAAAGTAATAAATGCATGGTCAAGTAACTGAAGTACCTAAACTAAATGTACAATGTAATTGTTTAATGCAGGTAAACCTGAGTCACTTTGTGATCCATGACGGAAGAAGGAGGAGGAGGAATCATGTGGTATTTGACCCACAGGTGGTGTAAGCAGTCAGGTGTGAGACATACATGCGGTTCTCATGATCTGCAGACCTGGATACAGATAGCAGGCGAAGCACTACACAATAATGGTATGAGTCACAACATTTTAACTTGCAATCTCTTATACAGTAACAATGCATTATAAGAATAAGAATTTCGTCGTCCATGGAATGACATATATGGTATACACACTTAGTATACATTAGAATATGGACTTACGGACTTTGTTTGCGGATGATGCCACAATACTTTTCTCAGGGGATAAGTCAGAAATACCTTTACTCAAACAAAATATTAATACAACGCTGAAAAAAGTTGTAGAGTGGCTCTCTAGTATCAATCTTAGTGTAAATTTAAGCAAAACGAAGCTAATGCAGTTTAGAAGCAATAGATCAACTCCTATATCATTAAACATAAGCGAAGCTGGAGTTTCGGTACAAGAAGTAGAGAGTATTAGTTTTTTGGGAGTGACTATTGATACCCATTTGAGTTGGAAAACTCACATTAAAAGGATTAACAATAGCATTTCTAGCAACTGCTACGCTTTGTCGATTTTATCTGCAACATGTTCAGAAAACATCGTTAGAAATGCCTATTTCGGAAATGTGTATCCATTATTAAAATATGGTATCATCTACTGGGGAAACTCTGTCGATATACAGTCTACTTTTATTTTGCAGAAGAGATGTATATGCACCATATACCGCTTACATTACCAACATTCGCTTCGAAGTATTTTTAAAGAAAAGGCTCTTCTCACTCTTACCGGTATATATATAATGGAATTATGTCTATTTGTAAAAAAATATCCAGACTATTTTGCTAAACAAAACTCGTTAAGAGAAAATGTAAGGTCTCAATATAAATTTAATTTACAGCGTCCAATTGCTAACAATACAATGTATTACAAAAGCACATTTTTAACGGCAATACGAGTGTTTAATGAATTACCTAACGAATTAAAAATGCTGCAAGGTAATATATTTAAGTATAAGTTAAAGAAATGCAATGTCACATTTTGTCGATCTTTTATACCCATATTTATGCTAAAAGTGGCACTGGAACAAAAGTTTTATGTGCTCTGCCTAACCCTTTTAGGGATAAAGGCGTGATTATATGTATGTATGTATGTAAAGAAATGGCTGATTGAGAAGGTATACTACAATCTTAAAGACTTTTTTGACGACGCATGCAGCTACAGAATGTAAATTAGTTTTGTTAATATAGTATATGATATGCTTAGTTTATAAGTAGTTTATAAGAATTATATTGTATGTTCGCAAAGGGCAACTGTTGATACCATTTTCTGTACCGATCATCTATATGTATACCTACACAGTGGACAATAAAAACATTCTATTCTATTCTATTCTTAACGACATGGTGGGGTTGCTGGGATTGATGTGAAGAATCCTTTTTAAGGCTTAATAATAATGCATTAGATAATGAATTTATATTGTAAGAGATGAGAAAGACATACATAAGAAATTGCAAGTTGTGACTTATATATAACCCCTAACGCCATTTGTTGTCTAGTAACAAACCTAATTATGCACATTACTGTTTACTATTTTTTTTTAATATTATAATTCAAGCTATTAGGCATGAATAAGAATTATGTTAAATTAAGACAAAACTATTAAGTAAAGCTACACGGTAAAAAGTTCTGCAGAAATACAATTTAGTACATGTGATTTTATAAAATAATTCATCAAATATAATAACAATTCAAAAATGGCTACTAGCATTTTGGTTTTTCCTAGAAACGTCTGTTAAGTGCATCACAGACGGTGTAATGTAATCCATCTCGGCAGCCGACAACAGATGATGATAGAATTCGTATATGCCGGAAATTGTCGTAACATTGGATAAAGTTAGTTTTATCCGGCTAATGTGAACAAACCAAGTAAAAACCAGTTGTCTGTTCTTAACGATACGTTTGGATGTTCCATAGCTTGCGTGTGGGCGCCGCGGTCATACGTATTCAAGTTTCATAATTTTCATATGAAAATGTTTTTCTCAACTTTGGTGTTACTACGTAGTATAAATGTACGTAGTAGTAAATAGTAGTAAATACTATTTAAACTTAGTTTGTTAGAAATTAATGATTTAATTGGTATTGTGAGCGACGTCCGCTCTCGGCGGCGTCGGCTGGGCGAGTGAGCGCGCGCGCTACCGGCCGCGGCAATGCTCGCCCCTCACAGTCACCTAAGAATGACCTAGTGCCGAGACACAAGTCGGCGACGGACGAGCTCCGCCCCTATGTGCTCGGACAGTGCGTCGACCACGCTCCGTGACACAAGTCGGCGACGGACGAGCTCCGCCCCTATGTGTACGGACAGCGCGTACTACCACTCGGCGCCCGAATGGTGTGTTTGGGCTTCGCCCGTGTCCTCAGACACTTTGGGTAATCGATGTTACCAAAATAAAAGAAGGAATAACGAGAAATAGACTTTTTATTTACTTTTCCCTAACTGCCCTATCACTGCCCTAAGTGACTTGATTTCAAGTCCCTAACTTCCTATTACTTTGTAGTTTTTTCTTCTTCTTGTTGTGACTTCCAGGAGGCTCCGTTTGACACACACTGATTTGCTCCGGGCCGTACCTGCTATTTATACCTGCTAGTGGGCGAGCAAGACGTGCTGAGTGAGACAATAAAAGTTACGCCCACTTTGACTTGACTAATTTACATTGCAAGATGTTATTGGGATGTTATACATATTAATGGGTGGAAGACTAAGCTGATTTACAAAGTTCTAATATGGATTGAGATCTTATAAGTACAGTAGGGTTCGTAAATATTTTCTTATCTGAATAATCATACATGGAAATCGGGCAAACCGTAATTCGGTCCCTTTCTTAACACTTATTCATCATTTGCGCTGAACCTACTGAGTTTACTTATTTGTAAGTTTAAACATTTAATAGAACTTTTAATAAGCTTTCTAACAATATATAAATCATTCTGATACGATGAGCCGTTGTAAAGGTATAAACGTAAACATATTAATTGTAAAGTGAAAATGCGCCGTACTAAATTCTAATTCGGGCTCGGTGGCCGCGGCTCTCGTTACGGTCATGTTGGCGCGATACACCCCTCCCCTCCATGGCGGCCAGTCCGCGCTGCGCTCGCGCATAGGCAACATCTCCTCTCTCTTTCTAATACAATTTGTATTGGGATTTTACTTTAATGTTTACAATATCAAATGAATGCTATGAGAGGGTGTTTTATGTAAATAATTGCTATGGGGATTCTAACTACTGGGTTCTTTATTTACTCTAAACAATCTAAGTCTTTATAAATAATCACATATTTCTCTTACGTATAATCTTCGTATGACGCGATGCGTAGCTCTGCCGTCGCGTGTTGATGTTGTCGTCCATAATTCTCCCCCTTTAGTGTGAGGCGAAGCCTCGCACTATTGGTTGCAACGGTGTTATCACTTAGTCACTTTCACTGATTCACATAATCACTGCCACTGGTTGCTCTTTTAACGTGGCCTACTTTCATATTGTTATAATTATTGTTGTTTTTTCTTTTTTCACTAATTGTCTTTAACACTAGGTTTGTACCATGACGTAGGCCGGCGGGTCGGCGATGACCTGGCGATCGCCGATTTTAATTTTCACTTTCTTCCGGCGATAATAGACGGGCCCTCTAGGCGCCGTATTGTCTGGAGGCTCCGGCGGCTCCGGTGGTGGCTTGAAGATGCCGGCAAGCTGTGCCGGCTGTGGGTTCCCGCTGCTCTTTTTGACGTTTTTAGTCGCGGCCTCTCGCGACGTATGTGTTGGTCGGAGGGCCGATGGGTCGGCGAGGCGCCGTTTGCGCCGTCGCACCGACGATGTCACGCCGCTTGTAGTGACGGCAGTGGCGGCAGACTCGCTGCCAGTGGCGCTCTCGGGCGCTGTGCATGAATGGCCGGCAGATGGTGCCGGTCGCTGGCTCCTGCAGTGAGTTATGTAGGCGACACGCTTAGTCGCCGCCTCTCGCGACACGTCCAGTGGTCGGAGGGCCGGTGGGTAGTCGGGGCGCCGCTTGCGCCCTCGAGTTGATTGGATGATGGGCGTTCTAGCCCCTGCAGGCTCGGAGACCGCGGCGTATTCAGGCGCCGCGGATAAGATTAACCTCTCTGGTCCGGAGGTCAATGTGGGTGTACTGGCCCTTGCAGGCTCGTTGCGTGCGGAGTTTTCTTTAGCTGTAGTCAAATTCGACCCCGCTGGTCCGGGGGTCGGTGTGGGCTCGCTAGCCCTGGTAGGAGTGGCTCCCTCCGGGTCGGAGGGCATAGTGACGCCAGCGTACTCGGGCGCTGTATTTGTGATCGACTCCGCTGGTCCGGGGGTCGATATCTTGACCGGCGTGACCGACCGCGGGCGACCGCAGGTCGGTATAGTGGCAGCGGTGACCGCGGCGTGCTCAGGCGCCGCGGTAGGAAAGTCTTCCTCTGAGATGGAGGGTAATGTGGCGCCGGCGTATTTCGATGCTTTAGTTCTGCGGCGCCGCGGGCGACAGCGGGTCGGCTTAGTGGCGTTGATGACCGCAACCAACCACGGGCGATCGTCGGCTGGTTCATTGATGAGGTGGGCCATGGCGTCCCCTGACGCCATGGTCGTTGACATGGTGATGTCTTCGGTGCTGCTCGGCACCGTGGGCGTCGAATTTGCGCGCGTGTCGACGAGTCCCGTTGATGTGGCACCGCAACCTACGGTCTGTAGGTGCCTATGTGACTGGCCGTCATTATAATGGGCCTCCTTTTGCTGAGGCCTCGTAGTTTTGCTTGTGCTAGAGTGTTTATTTTGTTCAGATTCTATTCGTTTTGCTACTGTGCCGCCGCTTGAACGTTCGTCCCTTATTAAACACTCGGACTCTTCTCGGAACCTTTTTGCCAAGGCACGCTGTCTATTGAGTTCCTTTCGCATATCATATAGTTTATGTTGTAGTTTGAATTCTGCTTGTTTCCTGTATTCTGCCTCCAATATCTCGGCTAAATGTTCGCTCTTTTCGAAATCTAGAAGGGCTTCGAAATATATCGCAGTCACTTTTGTTAATGGCTCGTCGAACCCTTCTCGCCGTGTGTCGGCGTAGTTGCCCCACGGGCGTGCTTGCGCGGCGGCTGTCTCTGTATTACATAATTTCCTTCTTTTGCATCTGTCACGGCCCGATGTCGCGTTGAGTGTGGGCCTTCTCCTGGATTCCGACATCGGGGTATATTTATTCCACATTTTGCTCTCATATGCCGTACTCATGGCGGCTATCTCGTACATAGTTCACAACAATTCTTCTAATAATTCACACGAATTTTCAAACACATGCGCTCTGACTTGCGCGTATGCCTCCCGGGTGGTATAATGGGCCCGTAACCTGGTGCCCTGAAAACTTCTGACGTCCCTTTGGTACGTCAAACACAATCTGGATCCAGCGGATCCGGCTCGAAGGACCAAAACGACTGTGAGCGACGTCCGCTCTCGGCGGCGTCGGCTGGGCGAGTGAGCGCGCGCGCTACCGGCCGCGGCAATGCTCGCCCCTCACAGTCACCTAAGAATGACCTAGTGCCGAGACACAAGTCGGCGACGGACGAGCTCCGCCCCTATGTGCTCGGACAGTGCGTCGACCACGCTCCGTGACACAAGTCGGCGACGGACGAGCTCCGCCCCTATGTGTACGGACAGCGCGTACTACCACTCGGCGCCCGAATGGTGTGTTTGGGCTTCGCCCGTGTCCTCAGACACTTTGGGTAATCGATGTTACCAAAATAAAAGAAGGAATAACGAGAAATAGACTTTTTATTTACTTTTCCCTAACTGCCCTATCACTGCCCTAAGTGACTTGATTTCAAGTCCCTAACTTCCTATTACTTTGTAGTTTTTTCTTCTTCTTGTTGTGACTTCCAGGAGGCTCCGTTTGACACACACTGATTTGCTCCGGGCCGTACCTGCTATTTATACCTGCTAGTGGGCGAGCAAGACGTGCTGAGTGAGACAATAAAAGTTACGCCCACTTTGACTTGACTAATTTACATTGCAAGATGTTATTGGGATGTTATACATATTAATGGGTGGAAGACTAAGCTGATTTACAAAGTTCTAATATGGATTGAGATCTTATAAGTACAGTAGGGTTCGTAAATATTTTCTTATCTGAATAATCATACATGGAAATCGGGCAAACCGTAATTCGGTCCCTTTCTTAACACTTATTCATCATTTGCGCTGAACCTACTGAGTTTACTTATTTGTAAGTTTAAACATTTAATAGAACTTTTAATAAGCTTTCTAACAATATATAAATCATTCTGATACGATGAGCCGTTGTAAAGGTATAAACGTAAACATATTAATTGTAAAGTGAAAATGCGCCGTACTAAATTCTAATTCGGGCTCGGTGGCCGCGGCTCTCGTTACGGTCATGTTGGCGCGATACACCCCTCCCCTCCATGGCGGCCAGTCCGCGCTGCGCTCGCGCATAGGCAACATCTCCTCTCTCTTTCTAATACAATTTGTATTGGGATTTTACTTTAATGTTTACAATATCAAATGAATGCTATGAGAGGGTGTTTTATGTAAATAATTGCTATGGGGATTCTAACTACTGGGTTCTTTATTTACTCTAAACAATCTAAGTCTTTATAAATAATCACATATTTCTCTTACGTATAATCTTCGTATGACGCGATGCGTAGCTCTGCCGTCGCGTGTTGATGTTGTCGTCCATAGGTATCTTATGCAATCACGTAGAAATCAAATATATCCACGTATGTTTGAGAGTTATTTGCTAGTTTACTTTTTAACTGTGGCTTGAACATTATTAGAAGTGGGTGAAGTGTAAAATAAATGAATAATGACTAAATTTATTCAGAATAGGTTATTCAAGCTATTTCTTGTAATTATCAATCTCACATGTCAATTGTAGTGGCATTGGTCTGGTGAAATAATTTGAAATTAGTATTTTCATCGCGCTAAACATTTTTGGATTCTGCCATGCTATATTATGTTAAATCTACATTACAAATAAGTGATTTGATTAGGCTTCAAGTGTCTGGCAGTGTATATTTTACCTAAGTTGCACACATCTTAGGATCGGTGCATTATTTGGTATTAGAGCATATTAGGATCCTTTGTGGTCTGGTAATACTAAATATTACTTCTTTATGAATACTTACTAGCAACTCATGTCGTTTATGTTTTATGTGTACCTGGCATTTGATTGGCAATTTTATTTTATAAAATGAAATAAACTTATTTCCATAATGACTTAAGTACAGAATAATGGATGAAATAATTTTGATGAAACTAGAACTCTATCAGGTCAAGCAAAAACCCTCTGTAACATCTTAGACTATGATAACTTGGAAACGGCAAAGGTAATTGCAGCTAAGCTAAACTCAATTCTGTCACGCTTTACATCAGAATTGTACAACTACTTTAACATCTGCAAATACCTTGATTCATATGAGATTTGGAATTTTACTACGTACCGTATAGCTAGAAGGAGAAAAAGTGTTGGCCGAACTTCAGGCAAGATTAAAATCCAGGGCGGAATTGTCATCGAGAATCCTTTCTGCTGGACCATCATCATATGGCAAGCTTCCAGACTTAAATTTACCTGTGTTTAGTGGTGACTTGCTCAAATGGCATCAATTTTGGGACCGATTTATGTCCAACATAAACAGAATAAATGGAAGACTGTTAGTCCACTTTAGATAAAACATCCTTGATGGAAAAACTAGAACTACCTGACCTTCAACGATGATCGATGGCTGCTGATGCTTGATTACAGGAATCCCTTGCAGCCTGTAGTTTGCTTGGGCTAGGACTCTCGTGTCCCCTCCCAGCATCGCTCGGCTTGCGGCTCCTCAGCTGCATCTGTTAGGAGGCACGTGCTTCTTGCAGGGCGATTTCCATAATCGTAACCGTTCCTGCTGTGGCCTCAGGGCTTCCTCTCGTTCTCTCAGCCTGCGGCTGTGGCTTTGGCTACAGCTCCGACGGTGCAAGAACGCGCTCGTGCGAACGCGGCCATTCCTGTGCACGCTTGTGTTACTGCGGCTACGGGTACGCCTTGTGTGCGACCGTTCGCGAGTAGGAGTTCTCGAACTCTGCGGCTACGGGTACGCCTTGTGTGCGACCGTTCGCGAGTTCTCGAACTCCTGTGACGTTCACTACCTGTGCTCATTCTCTGAAACTCGGCGCAAATTTTACATGTAAGTTATTTATCAAATTTCAAACTTGAGTCTAATTTCAGCTCTAGATGTCGGCTACACATGTCGGCTATACATGACTTTACATATTGACTCTACAAACCGACTCTACATATATAAAGGTACATACTGACTCTGCATACCGGCTCTACAGACCGGCTCTACATACCGGCTCTACAGACCGGCTCAACATACTGGCTCTTCATACCTGCTCAACATATCGGCTCTACATATCGGCTCTACATATCGGCTATACATGTCGGCTCTACATGTCGGCTCTACATGTCGGCTCTACATGTCGGCTCTACATATCGGCTCTACATATCGGCTCTGCATATCTGCTCTACATGTCTGCTCTACATATCGGCTCTACATATCGGCTCTACATACACGACTCTGCATATCGTATAAACGTGACATGAAAAAATGGATGGAATGCAATATGAGTTCAAATAGGAAATACTCGTACAACAATTTTGGCTAAAGAGAGAGAAAGAAAATAATTCACTAGTGCAAATGATATCTTCACTTCATATGCATATAATTTGAAATTATGAACACCAGTGGTTAAAAATGGTAGTGTACCTAGAGCTCATTAGTAATGGCCACTTTAAAATTAAGTAACAAGAATTATCCATGATTGTCTTTAAATAAATTATTTGAACTTGTCACGCAGCTGAGAGCTTGCTTAACTGGAAACCGATAAATTATTTGAATGCTACACGTGTGTAAAAAAAAAGAAGGTAATTCTTTTTGGATTTTAAAGATAAATATGTGTAGGCGTGGACTTACAGGAAGTATCTTCGTAATCCCACTTCTGAGATTTAGGGAATCTCAGAAATAGGGAACACTTTAATCCATTTTACATATTTATTCAATTTTTCGTGAACAAGGCATCTCAGCAACCAAACTTATAGTTCACCATTATATTATATATTTCGCCACCCAAACTTATGGCGCCAACCAAACTTATAATCGCCAACCAAACTTATAACGCCAACCAAACTTATAATCGCCAACCAAACTTATAATGGCTATCACAAGCCTCTAAACTTATATAGGCTATCACAAGCCTTCAAACTTATATAGGCTATCACAAGCCTCCAAACGAATACTTAAGAAATCGATTAACACTTTAAAACGGATATCCAAACTTATAGCGAAACAGCACTATTACTTTTAACTTCTCGCACGTCCGCTCAGTTCGAACGCTCCGTCCAGAATGTCCCGTCTCGCCAGTCATTATCTTGAGAACCCCACTCTGACGTCAGAACGGCCGGTGCAAATACCCTTTATTTTCGCATTTTTAAGTAAATTTATAGAAATCGTGTGGTTTTATTGAACGAAACCTTACATTACTAACAATAATCATAAATACCTAATAAAAGTGAAAAAAACTTACGAGTACACCCCGCTCTGCGTCAAGCCCGAACCAAAGGTCCCCAAAATGCTTGCGGCATTGCCTCGCTGAATAGCAATTTAGACCTGTGACCTGTTGGACGAGCCATGACCCAGAGCGGGGGGCAAGACCCGGGGGCCCGAGACAGACCCGGGGGCTCCAGGATGCACGGTACGTTGGCCGACACCATAGCTCGACGCACGATCTCATTATACTTAAATTCAAATTCAAATAATTTATTTGTAAAACACAGATATACAAAAGTAAGTATGGGAGGGTATTCAAAAACATGTCTCACTGTGTTTTGCCACAAGGCATACAAAATTCAACTGAAACTACCTTCAATACGATCAAAATTATACATTAAAATTCAGACTTAAGTAGTTAATGTCTCTCTTTAACTTAGACCTTCGTTAAGATAATATATCCGTATATAGTGCCCTCGCGGCTTTGCTGGCACAGTCGGCAGAAAAATTTGCTACACGGATCAAGTGCTCAAAATGACTTTCACACTACTTATGGACGACAACATCAACACGCGACGGCAGAGCTACGCATCGCGTCATACGAAGATTATACGTAAGATAAATATGTGATTATTTATAAAGGCTTAGATTGTTTAGAGTAAATAAAGAATCCCCATAGTAATTATTTACATAAAACACCCTCTCATAGCATTCATTTGATATTGTAAACATTAAAGTAAAATCCCAGTACAAATTGTATTAGAAAGAGAGAGGAGATGTTGCCTATGCGCGAGCGCAGCGCGGACTGGCCGCCATGGAGGGGAGGGGTGTATCGCGCCAACATGACCGTAACGAGAGCCGCGGCCACCGAGCCTGAATTAGAATTTAGTACGGCGCATTTTCACTTTGCAATTAATATGTTTACGTTTATACCTTTACAACGGCTCATCGTATCAGAATGATTTATATATTGTTAGAAAGCTTATTAAAAGTTCTATTAAATGTTTAAACTTACAAATAAGTAAACTCAGTAGGTTCAGCGCAAATGATGAATAAGTGTTAAGAAAGGGACCGAATTACGGTTTGCCCGATTTCCATGTACGATTATTCAGATAAGAAAATATTTACGAACCCTACTGTACTTATAAGATCTCAAGCCATATTAGAACTTTGTAAATCAGCTTAGTCTTCCGCCCATTAATATGTATAACATCCCAATAACATCTTGCAATGTAAATTAGTCAAGTCAAAGTGGGCGTAACCTTTATTGTCTCACTCAGCACGTCTTGCTCGCCCACTAGCAGGTATAAATAGCAGGTACGGCCCGGAGCAAATCAGTGTCAATCGGAGCCTCCTGGAAGTCACAACAAGAAGAAGAAGAAAACTACAAAGTAATAGGAAGTTAGGGACTTGTAATCAAGTCACTTAGGGCAGTGATAGGCAGTTAGGGAAAAGTAAATAAAAAGTCTATTTCTCGTTATTCCTTCTTTTATTTTGGTAACATCGATTACCCAAAGTGTCTGAGGACACGGGCGAAGCCCAAACACACCATTCGGGCGCCGAGTGGTAGTACGCGCTGTCCGTACACATAGGGGCGGAGCTCGTCCGTCGCCGACTTGTGTCACGGAGCGTGGTCGACGCACTGTCCGAGCACATAGGGGCGGAGCTCGTCCGTCGCCGACTTGTGTCTCGGCACTAGGTCATTCTTAGGTGACTGTGAGGGGCGAGCATTGCCGCGGCCGGTAGCGCACGCGCTCACTCGCCCAGCCGACGCCGCCGAGAGCGGACGTCGCTCACAGTTGTTTTGGTCCTTCGAACCGGATCCGCTGGATCCAGATTGTGTTTGACGTACCAACGGGACGTCAGAAGTTTTCAGGGCACCAGGTTACGGGCCCATTATACCGCCCGGGAGGCGTACGCGCAGGTCAGAGCGCATCATAAGAGGATTATTCACCACGATGTCAGACACCAGGAGGAGATTGACACGATCAATGACATCGGGTAATGAAGATGATGAAGAAAGGAAACGATTCCTGCAACAAGGAGCCGAAGCCGCACAAGAACGAGTGCGACGCAACTCTGCCGATAAGGCAAAGAAACGGTACGCTGAACCGTCCACCAGCGACACGCTAGCTAAGCGTGTCCATCAGGCCGGCCCAGGAGAGGGGCCCGCAAAAGCGACGTCCGACGCCGTCGAGACGTCAACACCGGTAGTAGACACCCCGGTACTTTTAGGTAATAATGACACTGCCCAAACATCCAAGAAAGCAGCACCTGCCCGTCTGTTAGATATGGGCGTACCAAAGTCTCCATCCATGGACACCACTGTATTATGGCGGCATGAATTAGAAAAACGGCTACGCAAGCCACCGGTAAACATACCTCTGGACACTCACTTAGGACGAGTGATACGGGTACCCCCCACCGCGGAGGAACAAGCTAACAAAACAGGCACCGAAAAGGAAGTTACGTTTGCTGAAACGTTGACGCCCCATAGACCCGCGTCCATACGATCAACTGAAAGCCGCCTAACGGAAATCCGTCAGCAAGAATTAGAGTTAGAAGAAAGTGAGCAGTTAGCCGCCTTAACGGAAGAGGAATTAAAACGACAAGCGGAAGACGAACAGAAACAAATAAAAATGGAATCCGAACGACGGCTGCGACAGAAATTATTTGATATACGAAGGAAGCTCATTAAACAGCGTGCTATGGTAAAGAGGACCCGGGAGGAGTCCGAATGTTCTATTAGGGACGAACGATCTAGCGGTGGCAACGTGGCAAGATGGATCGACGAAAGTAAGGAGAAAGCACGCGAACCTACAGTGGCGCAGCCTGACGAAAGATACAGAGATCGCTCACCGCCACAAGCATACGAGGCACGAAGAGAATGGCAACATCAAGAGCCACAAACGCCGCATACAAAATGCACAAATGAAACCTCACCTGAAGTGATGGTGCAATTATTCGAGCGCATGCAGATGGCAGCTAGGCCATCACCCAAGGAAGTATATGAGTTACCTCCATTTTACGGAGACATCTCAGAATGGCGGAGCTTTATAAATACCTACGAAGAATCGAACCGAAGATACAAGTTTAGTGAATATGAAAATGTAGCCCGATTGCGCGCAGCAATACGAGGAGAAGCTAAGACATGCGTGCAGCACATATTATCAACGGCAACCAGGCCGGAATTAATAATCAAGGTATTAGCCAAGCAGTATGGAAGGAGTGACTTTCTGGTAGACAAGGCATTAGAAGATTTGAAAAGGATGCCTCCCGTGGGTGAGAGCACCCACGATCTTAACCAGTTCGCAATAAAAATCGTGAACATCGTAAGTACGCTAATAGATTTAAATCAGCGATACTACGCTGATAATCCCATGATAATACGGGAGATTACGGACCGACTGAGTCCACATTTACGTAGTAGATGGTGCGAATACGCTCGCCAATATGCACGCACAGGAAAAGCAGAAATACAGCAGATAGCAGATTTTCTTATGGAAGAATCGGACTTACAAATGTCCTTCACACATGCTCGAGCACCGGTTCGACGTTATCCCAACCAAGTAAACCGGGAACTCCCTCCGCGAACGCCGAATCAAGGAAACAGGGCACGAGGACCTCCGCGCCCTCAGGGTCGAGTCACTCAGCCATATTTTAATAAACCGGTCTACCCACAATACTCGCGCGTTACTTACGCCACTCAAGATACGAATAGACCAAATGTAACCTGTTTGTACTGCGGAGGAAGGCATTTAACCTCAGAATGCTTGAAACTTAAAGCGCAGCACGTCGGAGCCCGATGGGACTGGGCGCGAGATAACAGAGTCTGTTTTAGATGTTTAAACGCCAGACACGATAGCACGATGTGCAAAAAGAAAACATGTGGGATATTAGGATGTAAATACTTGCATCACAAATTGTTGCATGGAGCGATGAGACAATACGAAGAACCCCCACAAGCCCCACAAACTATGGAGGCGACAACAGCCACCACAGCTTACGAGCACCAACCAGCAAGGATCTCCGAGCAGGCGGAGCCTCCTGCTGAAATAAATGATATCGAAGAAAATACATACGCATCCTCGTCAAGTACAACGCAAGTACTTTTAAAAGTGATCCCGGTAACACTAACCGGACCTAAGGGAGAAGTAAACGTATACGCGCTTCTGGACGAAGCATCAACAATCAGCATGATTGAAGAAGAGATCGCCGATCAAATAGGGGCAACAGGTCCCGAAGAAAATATGCGAGTAAGAGGAATAGGCGCCATTTGCCACGAATCTAATAGTAAGACGGTCAACATTTCAATACAGGCCCCCGACGGGGGCAATAATCACCCTATAAAGTTGCGAACAGTACCCGCGCTGAAGATAAAAGGTCAAAGGGTGAGCAAAGAACTGCTCAACAAATATGAGCACCTGAGAGACGCACATGGAGCATGCTTCGAGTTGGGAGTACCTCAGTTATTAATCGGAGCCGATCATTGGCAGTTGATGATCCCAGAGGAGATAAGAATCGGCCCCAAGGAAGCCCCCGTAGCAGTTAAGTGCGCTATCGGCTGGGCTATATATGGTTCTGTGCCTAAGAATCTAAGCACCATCGAGCACTCCACATACCATGTGCAAAGCGAAGCGGACATAGAATTGCACGAGCTAGTAAAACGTCACTTCGCAGTAGACTCATTGGGAGTGAGTCTAAAGGATAACGTCAAACCTCTGGAAGAGAGGGCTACGAAAATATTCGACACGACCGTCAAGAAAAAGAGAGGCCAATTCGAAGTCGGACAGTTATGGAAAGAAGATACGCCGCGATTACCATCAAGTTATAATATGGCGTTTACACGTTTACGCAACCTCGAAAACAAAATGGATCGCAATAAAGAATTCGCCGAAGAATACTGTAAACAAATAGAAAATTTGCTAGAAAAGGGGTACGCACACCGATTACCGGGAGTACCGAATAGCCCGTTGAATTATTTCTTACCGCATTTCGCTACATATAATAAAAATAAGGAGAAATATCGACAAGTCTTTGATGCAGCAGCAAAAAACGGAGGATTATGTTTGAATGATTTCGTCCTGGATGGACCCGACTTATTGCAATCATTGCTAGGAATATTACTTAGATTTCGCGAAGGACCCTTCGCAGTATGTGCTGACATCCAAGAGATGTTCCTGCAAGTCAGGATTCGTGATGAAGATATGCCATCACAACTATTTTTATGGCGAGGAGCCCGACGAGAGGGCAAACCTGATGTATATGTGATGAATAGAGTGTGTTTTGGGATAGCCAGCTCGCCATGCCTGGCACAAATTACAAAAAATCACAACGCTACGATGAATGCAGTTAAGTACCCAGCCGCCGTGAAAGAGATTCACGATAATCACTATATGGATGACTTCGTATCCAGTTTTCATACAGAAGAGGAAATGATAAGTACGGCAAAACAAGTAAAGATGTCTCACGCAGAGGGCGGTTTGAACTTACGCGGCTGGGCAACCAATAGCGCCAAATTGCTTAAGGCTACGCCAGTCGAAGATAGAGCCATCGAGCCTACAAGCCTGGGCGATAAAGAGCAAAAAGTACTCGGGCTAACATGGGACCCTGTCACAGACACCCTAGGTTTTAATACCAAATTACTCCGAGTCTCAGAAGAGGTAAAACAAAGTAAACGCGCACCTTCGAAAAGAGAATTATTATCTACGGTAATGTCAATTTATGACCCTATGGGATTAATCGCGCAATATGTAGTAACCGCTAAAATTATCATGCAATCTATATGGAAAACAGTGGACTGGGACAAGCCCCTTCCAGCTGAAGCAACGAAGCAATTTCAACAATGGTTGAACGCATTGAAATATGTGGGAGCCCTTCGAATTCCAAGAAAACACCCAGCACTCAATGGGACAACAATAATCGAATTACACATGTTTGTAGACGCTTCAGAACAAGCGTACGCCGCCATAGGATATTGGAGGTTTAAAAATAACGGGCAGACAACAGTTAGTCTGGCGGCAGCCAAGTCGCGAGTAACGCCACTAAGGGCGGTAAGCGTCCCACGCATGGAGTTAAACGCAGCAGTAATGGGGACTCGACTCGCGCAAACGTTAAAAAAGGAACACCGTTATAAAATAAATAAAATTACATTCTGGACAGATTCCAGAACAGTATTATCGTGGATAAGAGATGACGCGCATCGATACTCACCTTTTGTATCACATCGGCTATCAGAAATAGCAGAGAAAACAGAACGTCAGTCGTGGAGATGGCTGGAGACTAAATTAAATCCAGCTGACGACGCCACTAGATCCAAACCGGATCAAAGAATAAACATAGAAGATAGATGGTATCAAGGGCCTACATTCCTGAAATTAAGCGAAGAACACTGGCCAAAAATAATAGAAAAATTGGACGTCGAACCCAGTGAACTCAGGAAAATACACACCGTCTGTGTAACCGTCAAATGCGAGCCGTCAGCAGTGTTACCAAACATAGAACGCTTCAGTAAATACGAGAAGTTGATACGAGCCACCGCATATGTGTTATTATTCATAGAAAAATTAAAGAAGAAACAGAAAACAATTGAACTAGAACTCCGCCATATAAAGGCAGCAGAAAATATGTGGATCCAACACAGTAAACGGAACAGTTTTCCGAATGAGCTACGCGCTTTGAATAAAAAGGAGGAAATAAACCGAAACTCAAGATTGTACACACTAGCTCCTGAATTAGACGCCGACGGCGTTATAAAAATGAAGACACGTCTAAGTCAAGCACCTGTCCGCTACATAGCGGACAAACCCATCATATTAGACGGAAAAGATACGTTCGTAAAACTATTAATTTCAAACGCCCACAGAAAAGGGGCACACGTAAACAACGAGGCCATTGTTAATGCCCTCCGGCAATCCTACTGGATTCTGCACCTCCGACCAAGCGTAAAGGCAATCGCACACGCATGTGGATTATGTAAATTACGTCGAGCCAGGCCACATGCACAACCCTTTGGGGACTTGCCTTCAGAAAGATTAGAAGCCTATCAGCGAGGGTTCACTTACTCCGCTCAAGATTACTTCGGACCATGTTGGGTCACCGTCGGAAGACGACGCGAAAAGCGCTGGGTAGCGCTATATACATGTCTAGCAACGCGCGCTGTGCATCTAGAAGTAGTGCACAGCCTATCCACAGACAGTGCAATAAACGCCCTGCGGCGATTTGCTGCCCGCCGCGGATGGCCACGAGTAATGTGGAGCGACAATCAAACATCATTCCGCGCCGCCGCATTGGAGCTCAAGGCCGCTCACAACGAATGGATGCCGGCCTTGCGAGACTACGGACTACGGCAACGAATGGAATGGAAGTTTGTTCCTCCCGGCAACCCGTCAGCCGGAGGAGCCTGGGAGCGCATGTTTAAAACAGTTAAAAACGCGCTCACCTACACACTACATGAAGGGGCGCCGTCTCAGGAAGCCTTTGAAACCTTGCTCACCGAGATAGAAAATATAATCAATTCTAGGCCATTGACTCATGTTCCTGTCAATCCCAACGACGAACATGCGCTAACGCCTAACCACTTTCTTTTACTTAGTGCACCCGATCAACCATTGATCGGTCTCTGCGATATTGATGATAGACGACGCTGGCGACAAGTGCAAGCCCTAGCCAACCACTTCTGGCAAAGATGGTGTAAAGAATACTTCCCTCTCCTTGCACCCAAGAGGTCGTCAAACGATGGAGGGAGACAGATTGAAGTCGGCGACTGCGTGATTATCGCCGACCCAGCCAACCCCCGCAACGTGTGGCCAAAAGGATTGGTCATGAAAGTCAACCCGGGACCTGATGGGAAAGCCAGGTCCGCCGACGTGAAGACAAAGCATGGGATCTTCCGCCGACCTACATCACGATTAGTAGTGTTAGAATCAGTGAAAGAAAAGTCAATCAGTGAAAGTGCCTAAGTGATAACACCGTTGCAACCAATAGTGCGAGGCTTCGCCTCACACTAAAGGGGGAGAATTATGGACGACAACATCAACACGCGACGGCAGAGCTACGCATCGCGTCATACGAAGATTATAAGTAAGATAAATATGTGATTATTTATAAAGGCTTAGATTGTTTAGAGTAAATAAAGAATCCCCATAGTAATTATTTACATAAAACACCCTCTCATAGCATTCATTTGATATTGTAAACATTAAAGTAAAATCCCAGTACAAATTGTATTAGAAAGAGAGAGGAGATGTTGCCTATGCGCGAGCGCAGCGCGGACTGGCCGCCATGGAGGGGAGGGGTGTATCGCGCCAACATGACCGTAACGAGAGCCGCGGCCACCGAGCCTGAATTAGAATTTAGTACGGCGCATTTTCACTTTGCAATTAATATGTTTACGTTTATACCTTTACAACGGCTCATCGTATCAGAATGATTTATATATTGTTAGAAAGCTTATTAAAAGTTCTATTAAATGTTTAAACTTACAAATAAGTAAACTCAGTAGGTTCAGCGCAAATGATGAATAAGTGTTAAGAAAGGGACCGAATTACGGTTTGCCCGATTTCCATGTACGATTATTCAGATAAGAAAATATTTACGAACCCTACTGTACTTATAAGATCTCAAGCCATATTAGAACTTTGTAAATCAGCTTAGTCTTCCGCCCATTAATATGTATAACATCCCAATAACATCTTGCAATGTAAATTAGTCAAGTCAAAGTGGGCGTAACCTTTATTGTCTCACTCAGCACGTCTTGCTCGCCCACTAGCAGGTATAAATAGCAGGTACGGCCCGGAGCAAATCAGTGTCAATCGGAGCCTCCTGGAAGTCACAACAAGAAGAAGAAGAAAACTACAAAGTAATAGGAAGTTAGGGACTTGTAATCAAGTCACTTAGGGCAGTGATAGGCAGTTAGGGAAAAGTAAATAAAAAGTCTATTTCTCGTTATTCCTTCTTTTATTTTGGTAACATCGATTACCCAAAGTGTCTGAGGACACGGGCGAAGCCCAAACACACCATTCGGGCGCCGAGTGGTAGTACGCGCTGTCCGTACACATAGGGGCGGAGCTCGTCCGTCGCCGACTTGTGTCACGGAGCGTGGTCGACGCACTGTCCGAGCACATAGGGGCGGAGCTCGTCCGTCGCCGACTTGTGTCTCGGCACTAGGTCATTCTTAGGTGACTATGAGCGGCGAGCATTGCCGCGGCCGGTAGCGCACGCGCTCACTCGCCCAGCCGACGCCGCCGAGAGCGGACGTCGCTCACACTACTCTAATGTCATTAGAAAAGTTGAAAAACCCCCGACATTTTCATTTCAAACTCCAATATCTCAAAAACGGCTAACAGACTTTGATAAAACATGGCTAAGAACACTCGTGATAAAATGAGCTATGACACAAAAAAAACCGCATTCAAATCGGTCCATACGCTTGGGAGCTAAGATAACACGGACAGATATACAGATACACAGACAGACACGTTAAACTTATAACACGTACCCCTCTTTTTCGTCGGGGGTTAAAAAGGATAAGGACTGGCTAGATCTTTTTGAGCGTGTTATTTCGTGTCCCTACTCCTGAAATGAAATGAAATGAAAGGAAATGAAATGAAATGAAAGGAAATGAAATGAAATTTGTTTATTTGCTTAACATTATGTACGTAAAAGATGGTCTGGTAAATGGTAAGTAAAGTCCATATAATATCCTGCTGCGGACTGTACAGTCAAGTCTAAATAAGTGGATACTTTTGGGAACATAAGTCTGGGGAATAAGATTCAAAATCGTATACATATTTATAGACGTGACCCGTAGAATACCTATAAGTAACAGTAATATAGAATATAATGTGAATGTAATTTAATTATTTATTAAACCTTCACCAACGATTGTTCACATCAATAAAAGGAAGACTTGCCTACACCACTTGCGAAATATTTTCGTTGTTAAACAGTGGGAATTCTTAAAACATAGTTAAACACTTCAAAAAAATTAACGAATATTATCGTAAAAACAGCAAAGTTTGAAACACAGCGCCATTTCTAGGCCCTTGAGCTTGAGACTCGATATCCATATCCATACTTCCATACTAATATACTAATCCATACTTCCATACTTAATATCATAAATGCGAAAGTGTGTCTGTCTGTCTGTCTGTTACCTCTTCACGCTTAAACCGCTCTACCGATTTGGATGAAATTTAATATAGAGATAGTTTGAGTCCTGGGGAAGAACATAGAATAGTTTTTATCTCGGAAATT
The DNA here is from genome assembly GCA_945867215.1 of Epinotia demarniana. Classification (NCBI taxonomy): domain Eukaryota; kingdom Metazoa; phylum Arthropoda; class Insecta; order Lepidoptera; family Tortricidae; genus Epinotia; species Epinotia demarniana. The sequence continues at coordinate 7,730,778 of OX244262.1, forward strand.
TCACCTGTTGGGGTGAAGTGGGGGGTGAAAGTTTGTATCGAGCGACGATATAACCGAGTTCCACGCGGACGGAGTCGCGGGCAGAAGCTTAGTCTCTTAATAAATCTATGGGTTTAAAAAACAATTTGTGGCAGATGCTACTTACGGGATGAGTCAAAGTGGGTGACCGACGTGCTACTGCGTTTTACCTACATAAATTAGAGAGATTCTGCCTGTGATCTTCAAAGCTGCGGACACAAAGGTTTAATGGGATTGCGGGGGAACGAGAAGGAGCGCGAAATGACACAAGCATTAGAATCTGTGGACAATCTATTTTGTGGTTTGTTAATATGCATAATAAAGATGCGTCTTAAGATTGTTCGTCGTGTTTCGAGCGAATAGTAACTTTGGCAACTTCCTGATTTGTGGGTCGCCTCGCCTCCGCGCATGATGTTACTCCTGCGAAAATGTAAAGGCCTCCACACATCGATCACGGGTAGTGCGCGGCGCGGATCGGGCGCGGCGCGGGTCGTGCGCGGCGCGGGTCGTGCGCGGCGCGGGTCGTGCGCGGCGCGGGTCGTGCGCGGCGCGGGTCGGTATATCACTCTCACTACCAACACATGATTATCTCTCTCACTATCTCAGCAGCGAGCAGGTTGCCCCAGTCGGAAAGTGTTAGATTATTGAACTTGTAATGCAAATATTAATCTAATACATTGAGGTGTCTAACCTCAGTTGTACCTCCTTAGTATCTTCGTCAGAGCTGTTTACTATGTGACAGGTGCTAGACGTGATGGCTTCCGAGAGTGCTTAAATAAAACATTTAATAAATGATATAATCTATTGTTGAAGCGTTACTACGTACTTTATTTCTACCGAAGTCCAAATCCCAAGTGAAAGTAGGTAATTGTTTTATGTATAATTTTTAATTTCCCCGCGTGATGCATTGTAAAATGTTGTATGATACAGGTGCATATTGGTAATTCCCTACTCGTGTCATCGTTAGTCGTTGGGAATTACCTACTTTCCGCACTTGTATCATAAATAACTATTTTTGCGATTTGTACATAGACTTTATAGATGGGAGACAAAAACTACTACAAAATACAAAAATCTTCATTGCACATTAATTCTAAAAAAGCATGTTAAATTGTAATCTGCAGCCCGTATGATCTCTAATAAGCGATCTCTTCCAGGCAACCCGACAGAATACTTGACGTTGCCAAAGTTAGAAAATTTAGGCAATCATGTATCGGTAAAATCAAATAAACAATAATTTTGTCAGAATCATATATCTGAAAATCAGACCTTATTGTTTCTTAATCTATAGTCAGATCGGCGTTTCAAAATTCAAAGCACGCGATAATTTCCAATGCACCGCCTTAATAAAGAAACATTATTATCGTTTGGTCGACAATTCGATATTATGGTATCTACCACCGAGCTGATCTGATGATGGAGACAGAAAGTATTGGCCATGGGGATTAATTACTTAACCGCCGTAACCCCGTTGAGTTTGGGCTCGTTAGAATCGTCTCAATGAATCGTCTCACTTGGTGACGGTGTACAGATAAATACAGTTGGCAATAAAAGCTTGTACCAAAAAGTTTTTTTTAAGTCTACGCGTGGTGTTAACTACGTCAAACGACGAATGAAAGGTATCATCATTATGAGAAAAACACACACAATATATATTCAACTCTTTAATCATATCAGTATATATGCAGCCTTAGACTAGTATTTACAGTAATATGGAAAAGCACGGAGCAAACGATATATTTTAACCAAAATGCAATACATTATTTAAATGGCAAATTATTGATCAATTATTGATACTGAATAGATAAGTACATTCATATGTTTAGAAGGAAATCTACTTTAAGCTTTATTTGAAATCAAGTATATAGGTTATAGGTTATAGGTTATAGGTGTACGCGGGCTGGGTTTCCGCAACTCGACGACATATCTGCGCCTATTTTGCGTGTGGGTATTGGCACTACTACTATTCGTGCCAGCCCAGTTCCACCAGGAAGCCTAGCAGACCCTTTATGTTGCCGACGGCCTCCGGTAGTGACCCCGGTGTTCCGAGGTGTTTTGCCCGGTGTACTGCCACCCCAGGGCACGTCAGGATGACGTGGGCGGCTGTCTCTTCCTCTTCCATGCAGGCTCTGCAGAGAGGACTGTCTGTAACACCTAAGGTGAAAAGGTGTTTTTTTAATAGTGCATGACCAGTTATGGCGCCTGTCAAGAGACGGAGTGCCGGCCTCTTTAGGTGTTTTAGCTTCCTTGACAATCCGGGGTTGATTGTCGGGAGGGCCTCCCTGGTTTGCCTGCAGGTGCCTAGGGTGTTCCAAATTTTTTGGTGTTCTACCTTGGTGTTTAGTCGCAGTGTGCTCCGCAGCCACGCAGGGGGTAGAGGGATCGTGGGTTCCGGTCCTATGGCTTCTGATTCTGAGTCTTCTCTAGCCAGTGCATACGCTGCGTCGTTACCGCGTGAGTTGCTGTGCCCTTTGATCCATTGCAAGGTTATGTCGCAGTTGGTACATACCTCTGATAGAATTTTGTGGCACTCGTGTATCAGCCCAGACGTTGTTGTGTGACTTTGCAGGGCTTGTAGTACAGATCAACTGTCGGAAAGTATGCGGATGGGATATCCTCTTACCTCCCTGGAAGCGATTGCATGAGCGGTCATTATAATACCCATACACTCTGCCTGGAAGACTGAGTTATGGATTCCTAATGGTGTCGAGATTCCTATGTTTAGGTCCTCCGAGAACACTCCTGATCCGGTGCCTGACCTTGTCTTGGACCCATCCGTGAATATTCTTAACTCCCTGGGGTTAAGTCCTTCCTGGAGGGTTTCGTATAGTTCGATTTTGTACTTCTTGTCGAAGACGAACTGTTTAGGAATGATGTCGATTGTTGCCTCTATAAGGGGTTCCCTACCTACAGCCTCGTAGAGTATCTCGGTGTGTGGAACCCTGGGCGGTCTCCAGAGATGCTGTTTTTGAGCCGTATGGCTGACGCCAGGGCTTCTTGCCTGATAAAGAGGTGTAGCGGCGGAATGTTCATGATGGCTTCCAGGGCTGCAGTCGGTGTGGTCCTCATGCAGCCACTAGCCGCCATGCAGGCCAGTCTCTGGAGGCGTTGTAGTTTAGCTTCGACCGTGGTTAGTGTGGTGCGAGGCCACCATACTACGGCTCCGTAGCTCACTATTGGTCGAATTATCGCCTGGTAGAGCCATAGAGTGATCCTGGGGTTTAGTCCCCAAGTCCTACCTACCATTCTACGGCATTGCCAGAACGCGACTGTAGCTTTTTGGATTTTCTTGTCAAGGTGGCTGCTCCAGTTAAGTTTGGCATCTAGTATTACACCCAAATACTTTACCTCTGCTGACAATTGGAGCTCTGTATTGAACAGTCTGGGTAAGCGGTAGGTCTCCAGATTCCGTTTGTAGGTGAACATTACCAGCTCCGTCTTCCTAGGGTTGACTGTAAGTTCATTGTCGTTGCACCAGCGTTCCACTATGGTGAGTGCGGAATGGGTGACGTCGCACACTGTACCTGCGTGGATGCCACTTGTGAGTATTGCTATGCCGTCAGCATACCCGATGGTGTAGTGATGACTGTTGTTCAACTTAGTGATTAAGTCGTTTACCACCATGTTCCAAAGTAGTGGCGAGAGGACGCCTCCCTAGGGGCACCCCTTCGCTACCCTTGCCTGCTTTGTTTTGTCTTCCCGAGCCTGATGACTCTTTGACTCAACATGTTGTTTATCCATTTCGTCATAACCTCACTCACTCCGTGCCTTACCAGTGCTGCGGTTATGCTGGTTAATTTAGTCTTGTCGAAGGCTCCCTCGATGTCAATGAAGGTGCCTAGACACATTGACTTGTTTTTGATCGCAGCTTCAGCCTTGGTAACCACCGCATGAAGCGCAGACTCTGTTGATTTACCTGAACTGTAGGCATGTTGGTTCTGATGCAGAGGCACCTCCACCAGTGCTCTCTCCCTCAGATGTCTGTCACACAGCCTTTCCAACGTCTTCAGCAGGAAGGAGGTTAGGCTGATTGGTCTAAAGGATTTGGGGTCCGTGTAATCCTTTACCTGGTTTCGGTATGAAGATAACTTTGACTTCTCTCCATTGCCTAGGCACAAACGTGTGTGCTAGACAGGCGCCCAGGACTATTGAAATCAAGTAACCAAGTTTAGAACGTGATACAATATTTTAACTATGTTACCGTCAATCAAAAAGAATAAGTGAATCTTACCGGAACGATACCAATGTGACCGTCTCCGACGCTGGTGAAGGCAAAAGTGGCGGGCTGGATCTCCTTCCTCAACACGATGACTCGGTTCTGCTGCAGAGGGCGCCATCGACAACTTCAGGTTGGTGAACCGCCACCAACGTCAGGATGGTCTGCGTTTCTGCTACGACTCCAAAGATGGCGTTGTTTTCGGTTTAGCCGGCATGAATATACCGTGGCGACAACAGTTATCATCATCAAATCAGCCAATTGTTATGTATTTCTGCAACTATAGCAAGTTGATACGCCAAATTGGTAGATGTGTATAGCCTTTAGCGAATTTACTTCATTGGAAGAATTTATTTCAAAAATGTACAATTTGATAACAAAGGTTAATTCCCTTGTACATTTAAGGATGACTCGACAGTTTAAGACATGATAGACTTCGTGCCTCGTTAGAGAAAGTAATATGGTGTAATTAGGTTAAGAGCCAATAAACAACTATAAATTATCTACCTCATTAATATGTTACTTCTATGAATGATTAAGACAAGATAGGGAATCTATTTGGGAGCGTATATATTATAATAGTGTTTAGTAAACTTTTCCTATTATTATAATTTAAATTATTTATTGAACCATACAATTGTTTAACACGACAGTGTACACCAAAACGTAACAGCGATACATAGAAAACATCCATGACTCAAGAACAAATATTCGTGCTCGTCACACAAATAAATGACCTTACCGTGATTCGAACCAGGAACCTCCGGCTTCGTAGAAAAAGTCCAAGTGGTGCCACCCAGCCTTTATAAGGCTTGAGTTGTAATTATAATTACTGGACGACGAACGACGATATCATATTTTTAATCCATACCTACTATACTATATATCTATACTTCTATAGTAAGTATATAAGTATAAGTTAGTACTTATATTTCTATCTTCTTCTTCTTCTTGTTTCTTCTTTCTTCTTCTATATTATCTATATCTTCTATACTACTATAAGGAGGAAAGATTTGTATTTTTGTGTGTGTGCATTTTTGTAATAAATAAACTCAAAAACTGTGTCGATTTATAATCAATGTCGATCAATAATATCATTGGAAAGCTACATTCACCCTGAGTGACATAGGCTATTTTTTACCGCGAGAAAATGCTTCATTCCTACGGGAAAACGGGTAATCCGTGCGAAGCCGGGCTAGGCAGCTAGTAATATTATAAAAATGCGAAAGTATGTCTGTCTGTATGTCTGTTACCTCTTCACGCTTACACCGCTGAACCAATTGAGATGAAATTTGGTATGAAGATAGTTTGCATCCTGGGGAAGGAAATTGGATAGTTTTATCACTTTTATCCCAGAAATCTTCTCCTGAGGGGGTGAAATGCGGGATGGAAGTTTGTATCGAGCTACGATATAAACGAGTTCTACGCGGACGGAGTCGCGAGCAGAAGCTAGTTTTCATATAAAACGCCCAAGACTCAGAAACAAAATAAATATTCATGCCTATATGAACCCAGAATCGTCAACTTCGTAGGCAGCGTCACTAGGCTATACCGGTCGTCAAAAGTAGGTAAGGTAAATATCTAAATGAACACTGTCTCGACAACACCATGCGTTTTCACATTAAAATATCTATGCGTCCTTATCTAGGACAATCGAACTTAAATCACAAATTCATTGATTCATTAACCGACTTATACAAGAATGATTAAATTTTTTAACTCTTTTATAACTCTGTAGATAGTAGATTTTCAAAACTACTCAAAACCTTCATTGCAGGTTTATTAAATATAGATTACTATAAAACGTGCCTTTGGCTCCGTCCGGGTGGAATCCGTCCTGTGTTTAAGATGATGTCTTTAATGGTCTTCATCATCAGTTCAGCTCGATGGTACCATAATATTGAACTGTCATCCAAACTAAACCCCTAAAATTTCAGCTCAATCAGATAACGTCAGTGACTGAAAAATGGATTGCTTGACGAACCACTTACTTATGTACAGACATTCGACCAGTGCAAGTTAATTGAAATCTTGTAAAAATTATTAAAACTAAATAATGTATAAGTAAGTACATAAAACTTGAAAAATTACCACACCTATTTCACCCCAACCGTGACATCCGAATTAATTATATTTACACAACGCATTGTCCTATCAAAAGGCCGACCGAGGATCTTCGTTGTTGAATAAGGGCTACAGATGTCATTGTCGCGCGGTTCAACTATACTACATTAGTTAAACTCACGCGCTGCTGCGATCATTGTTGTCGCCGATATCGCCATGGCCGCTCGCGGGAGCGTGCTTTACGCACTCACTTTACTGACTATAACGAGTTTATCACACGCTCGCGATTGCATGGTCACTCTCCCAGGGTTTGACGACAGTATTTTGAATAGGACGTTTTTAAATGTGAAGCAAGTGGACAATGTTGGGGTGTTGGAGCTCTGGGCCCGGTTCCCGAGGGTTGTGGTGCCTACCAATGGCACCAGTGAGCTGTGCCGTCGGGACAGCCAGTTGTACCTGGAGGGCTTGGAGCGGCTCGAACTTTGGGCTTTAAAAAGTAAGTTTTTTTTTAAGTTATTGATTAGACTAATAACAAAAATATGTTTTCATGTTAAGTAATCTGTCAAAAGTGCATCGACATTCCATGTGAAAGATATGGATCAAGGTTGATTCGTCTCTTAAAATGCGGTAAGCGGTAATTTATTCATGCATTAAGTAAGATTTGCATTGTTGATGTCTTCTTGCGTTTTTTGTCTTGTTGGGTACTCGGTAATCATTGATAATAAAAGGGGCATTATTATGTTTGAAGTTTTTAATCACTACCCTACGATGCGAATTTAATTATACTCTACGATAACAAAACGGAAATAAACAAAACTGATACATCACGAACTTGTCACATACTTACACAGATGTCCTTATTAAGTACTAAGCAATACATCAATAAAATGACATTGAAAACTAGTATAATGAGCCTTAGAATGTATATTTTGAATACAACTGCCTAAAAAACAAGTGCAATATTTTAAGTTCAGTTCTGGAATATAATTTATACTTAATGATTTTTGTGCTGAATTTATATTGGAATCTCTCTCCGTTTCCCCTTTCTTGGTGATCGTTTACCTAGCGTAATACCAGCCCCCCCCCCATTCTGTAACTTTTGTTAAGCTCACCCACAAATACATATATCTTGACACTTCCGTAACGGGTGACCGGTGGGGTGAGCCGCTTTAGCGCGTAGCGAATAACAGGTCAGACTTTTGCCAGGGTCCGCTTTCCTACTCAATTTCCTAGCGCACGATCCTTATACTTCTAGGCATTCCCTGGTACAAAGCATCAGTATTGAGCAGTTTTATAAAAGGTACACAGGGGTACCTACACAAAAGGTACCAAATATTATTGAAATTCCCGAGCTCCACCCGCCATCCTCCACGTACCAGATGGCGCGGCGTGGGTAGGCCCCCCACAAGGTGGACTGATGACCTGGTAAAGGTTACGAGAGTCCGCTGGATGCGGGTGGCGCGGGACCGGTCACTTTGGCACTCTTTGGGGGAGGCCTATGCCCAGCAGTGGACGTCTTTCGGCTGATATGATGATGATGACCCGCCATCTGAACGTACACAGCAGTAGGGCTGGCGGGTTTCGGTAGGACTTTTGGTAAAACTATTTGTAGTTGAAGGATAAAACCGGTGATTATACCGCGATGTCGAAGGCAGGTGGGGAAACCACCGCATTACTTTTCTCCAATAAGGATCATAGACATTGCATTAGTAGCGAACTGAATTACTCCACAGGCAAGATCTAGACCCCTAAATATTATCATTAGATATGATGATAATAGAATCGCGTCAATACGATCACGCCCGCTTTGGCACACTCGTGTCCCATTTATGACAGCGCATAACACCTTTGACTGTCCACCAGGCAGAGGCCGTACGTTTGTTTGCCACCACCGTAATATGTCTCGGTCGGCCAAAAACAGAAATATGAAACAAAAGCGTTATACTAGGGATATCGCCTTTTGTCAATTAATATGATGAGTGTAACTACATTTTGGACTTTTCCTGAACACATAAAAACTGTACAAATAGGTACCATAACCAATTTTCCATCGATACGTTTTTGAGTAAGTATACAAAAATGCATACTAGGTTGAACTGAATTAATTAATGTCCCTTACATAAATAAATCTGGATTACCATAGAACATAAAAAATATATTAAATAAAAAACTGCAAATTATAATTCGTCAACCGTAAATAGTAAATTCTTTAACATCATATTTTTTTAAAGTAAACCACCAACATGTCTATCGACTAAAAAAATTACTTTGTAAGTAATGTTAAATAATATGCATGATTGTGTATGTGCATTATTGGTATGCTGACCAAATAATATGTAAATTTATGCAATGGGTTGAATGACATTATGTTGCCTAATTGCAAAATTAATGCATACACCAATAATAGGCATATCTGATAACAACGGATATATCTAACTTTACTGAAGGTAAAAAACTTAAGTAAGGCTATAACCCTCTTGTTAAACGAGCGAGCGAAGCGAACGAAGCTCTATGCTTCAGCTGTGGCCGAGGTTCGTTCGTATGTCCCGCTGTCCCGCTGCCCGACTGCTTTCCTATACAGGTCGCATTTCTCAACCGATTCTCGTGAATTTTTTTAAGCAGATTTTTTTTTGTGGATTGAATTTTTCAAAAGACTTTTTTTAAGGACTGGCTCGCGAATATTACTTGTCACATAGCCAAGTATATAGTTGTGGACGAAAATGTGTTAACATGAACAAAACAAAAGCGCGAGCAGTAAGAATGCTGTATTGAATACGTACCGGTACCGCGCTGCGTCGCGTCCGCGCAATATAAGATAAGATAAGATTTATTTTTGCAACCAAGTACTTTAAACTAATTTACATGGACCCTGGAAGGGTGTAGCAACAATCAGGTAACTTATACTATGTGTATAATTTAGGTAGCTATTGATATTATAAAAAATTACGGCAAACACATTATAAACTTGTATCTTCCATAAATTCAGCTATGAAATTATAATATAATAACGCATAATAACTACTGCGTAAATGTATTACAGACACTACATCGACAAGTAAAGAAATCAGGGCGAAATCAGTAAGCTCTCGGTAGGTTACATAATACCGCATACCGATCCGCGCTCCGCTAGGTCAGGAAGTTGCCTTACGGGATCCAATTCAACATGTACTGATGCTGAATAATGTAACCAATACTACAGTTGATACTTTCAATCTTAATTCATGACAATACCTACAGGAAGACAATAGCTGCCAACCAGTTGATCGATTGCGTAACGCGTTATTCGTGCGTCAGGTACTAAACGTCATTTTTTGTATGGGAAAAATATAGTACCTACTGTCCTAACGTACGTTTGAAAAGTTACGTAATCTCTCTAGTGGTAACTTTTAGGTTATACACGGCGATATTTTGCAGCGCTGCATACGGTATCGATACTAGATGATTTTGACAAGTGATCTATGGCTCTTATTTATTGAAATTAGGCAACAAAGGCCCATATTTACATATTAATGTACATTACAGGCTAACATACATAAAATATAAATATAAATACAACAAAAACACACGACCTATAACTGCGATGTGTTACGCAATTTCGTGTGTCAGGTAACCGACCGCTAAAATGCCAGAAGTTGATTCCCTTCGGCCAAAATTCGTCCTTAGTGAAGGTCGCCAGATGTTTTTTTGGAACTTTCACCGCAAAAGAATAAAAAATCACGTTATGGCGAGGTCCCAACCTCACGAACCTCAGGATGAATCTGGATAGAGTGTATTTTTCAAATTTAGGCGGATGTCACACTGCGCCGCATCTCCAGACGGAGGTGCTTTGCTGCATACAAATATCGCCGGACCGAGGGTGCGGTGCAGTGTGTCGTATCATACGGAATTTATATACAAACTGAGGTACTTGTATACAACGAGCTCCGCACCTCCGTCCGGAGATGCGGCGCAGTGCGACATCCGCCTAAGACAACTGGCTTGCGCTTGTCAACTAGTAGGTATTCGCCCATAGACATTGAGGTACCTATGAACATTAACATTTGAGGTCGTAACGGAAGTTTTGGTTCAGAAACCTTAGCGAATTTTAATTTGAACACGGAACTCATTTGAATATGTTTTTTACATAGTTTTATCGTCCAATCTTTAGCTTAATTTGACATGATATGGCACCCGTATGGCAACATTTGTGCAAGGTGAATTATTATTTTACTTGTGCAGCATAATTTACGCCGCGACCGCGACACGAGAAAATCTACCCCTCTCATTCTAATTAGAGACTGAGTCGGGCCACGCGACTTAGCAGCAAGTTGAGCTCGACACTGTAATCTAAAGCTAGACTACATGACCGACAGAATTTCACGGATACCCTCAGTCCTGGATACTAGGGGACGTCTATAATGGTATCCTGGATGTAGTCCGGGCCTAAAACGGCAACTGTTTTAAATTTAACCGTTAACCCAACTCGGCACCGCCATGGAATCTCCGTATACTGACCATGAGTTGGCATATTTGTGCCAACTCCATTGGCCGGGAAACCATAAATAACCGAAGAACCGTGATTTGCCATGGCAACGTTTTTCATTACCATCAAAAGGCGTTGCGTCTTTGTGGATTTATAAATATAAGGGGACAATCTTACACAAATCGACCTAGTCCCATAGTAAGCTCAGTAAGGCTTGTGTTATGGATACTAGACATCTAATAGATATAAATACTTAATTACATAGAAAATATCCATGACTCAGAAACAAATATTCATGCTCATCATATAAATATTAGACCTTACCGGGATTCGAACCCAGGACCTTCAGCTTCGTAGGCAGCGTCACTACCCACTAGGCTAACCGGACGTCAAAGGATTTGATACTTATATCTGATATAGGGTTGTCATACTTAGATATGTGACAGGTCTGAAGCCGTATTCGCACATCACTCGTAGATGTTCAACGCTACGCATATGGTTTATAGAGAAGAAGGGCATTTTTTTTTCGAAGTGTACCATTTCATTTGAAGAGATTATTTTTCTGTTTAGTCAATTGTTAGACTTTGATTTGCTTAGAGGGTGAATTGTAGCCTTAGGTATCTTAATTAAGCAATAGTTTTGTGAAATACGCGGAAATTTAATAAATATAGGCTTTTTAATGCAGCTTGACCCCGATTTCTTTTCCCTTCCGTTACAACATTCATTTGTTTGTATAAATTATACGAAAGCTGACTTATCAAATATTTGTGTTCTATTCAATTATAAACATGTTAAACTATGATAATTACTAAAGTTTTCATGGGAGTAATATCAATATCAAGAGAAAATTGAGTTACTTCAACCATTCCGTTACTTAATGGCAAAAATGACTTACAATTTTCATTTCTAATCAAAAAATATAAGGTCTAGGCAAATCAAGTATTATTATCTCACAAAATTAAATGATAATGGAAATTTTTAAGAAGCAGATTTGTGCTATTTGTTAATAATGAATTAATTAAAAAATAAAGCGACAATTTACAAAAATGGACAGTAACGGAAAAGCCAGTAACGAAATCATAAAGCCGCGGCTACAATGTTCATTAAGTTACAAAATAAGTAAGTCAAAAGAAGGGATATATAGAGATATGGTTATTTTACGCTAATATGTTGTCAATTTATTGACGAGTTAGTAACCGAGTAGCTACTAAGTATTTAAATTACGGTGGGGGTTATTATTCAGTGAAAAAGAGGTGTAATAATAAAAAAAATATCAAGGTTTATTGTGTTTTTGTATGATAAAAATACAACATATATCGTAAAAAAACAGCATCTTTTTTAGCTTCATTATAATTATATCTTACCACTATTAAGGCACTTTTCAAGAATAGAAAAAAAACACAGATTCTTGGATCATTAAGATCGTGATAAGTTAATATTAATTGTTCTTTAACATTGTTCTTTAATTATTTCAAATTAACCAAAAAAAGAAGTATTTCTACTTAGGCGTAGCAAAGCTAGCGTCTTTGCTTTCAAAATTGTTCTTTGTTCTTAAAGTAATTGAGATCTACTAAATCGCTATCAAAATAAAGGCATACAAAATGGGCAACAAATTGGTTAACAAGTATACTTTTACTTTCTTGTTAACCATTAATAATAATGATTATTAATAAAAATACATGAAATAAAAATCTTTAGGAAAACAATAACAACTTAGGTAGTTGCGTATACAAAATTCTAACATCAATATTCTAGCACACTTATTGGAAACACTAGCCACTGTTTTAAAAGTTTATTGGCAGAACTTTGAGTTTACCTCAAACTTCCTAAATAGGGCGTTATTATAATAATCGTATTCTAGAACGTGCTAAACAAATCACAGTTTAAGGATCATCTTTTTTCGTACAAATAATTAACCTTAAAAATTATTTTACCTGCTTAAAGGTGGAGATTGATTTGTAACTTGTCGGTGTAATGTAACACGACTGAGGAATCAAACCCCATACATTATTAAAAATGTACTGAGCACACTTGTTACACATTAAAAAGTGTTAAACAATGAATGATTGATCAGTTTCCCGTCAAATGATTGAAAACAGTTAAAACAGTATAGTGTAACTAGTTACTAAATTTTTAATACAAAACTTCGGTATGATCACGTCTTAAGCCTTCCATTCCGTTACTTTTTGATGGTACACTTATACATTACCACAAATATTATAACGAAATGGACGTAACGAAGCTACTACTTCGCAGATTAAAACACATGTTTAAAATACTACTTTTAACAATTGTAATAGTATTTTACTGAAATCATGTTCAGTGATAATGATAGATTAAGATAATTGAGTCGCATAACAGAAAAATAACGACTTGCCTACGTAATCTTGGTAACTCAACCCGGAATCTGTTTTTGGACCACCACTTGACACAACATTCACGCGCGATTTCTAGCCACCACTGACGGTTTGTAAACAAAACGAATGTTGCTACGTAACGATATGTGTTGCTAGATGAAAATAAACACCTAATTTGGTAATAAAAATACCTCGTTTCCACAAAATCATGGTAACGGAGACGTGGAAATTCCACTTTTCCAAAATCACTGGACAATATTAACTTTAGGTTATTATGAAAATAATACTTTAGCGAGGTAAATGTAAGGTTGATTTTAGTAAATTCATGTTTTCCACTATCAGAAACAAGTATTGCCAGGCACAATATACAAGTCCTAATACTTCGAATCGATACTTGAAGTTGGCTTGACCACAGGTGGACACACAAAAATCGAGGGTCAGCAGCCAGTAAAACCAAGAAAATGTGGTAAATTTAATGCTATTTGATAGGTTTATTAGGTTTATTTACAATTTAGATACATTATTAACATTTTAAAATAGCAACAAGTGCACATTTTAAACGTGTTTCGTATTTGTAGACTGACAAAGGCACCGGACAAGCCGAAAAATCAAGGTACAAGAAAAAAAAAAAATGCCCAGAAACCAAAATATTATGTCGTTACCTAAGATTGTTTCTGTCCAGCATGGCTATCACATACGATAGACTATCCATCTCTAACCCATTAGTACGCTTAGAAAGAGAAGGATGGTCTATGTCGCCGCCACACAGCACATCAATATTTTTCTCGCACTATCCGCCTCTTTCTTACTTAGAACAAGAGGCATAATGCGAGAAAAATCGAGAGTATGTCGCGGCCGTCCCATGATAGGCGTGCTGTGTTAGCGTTTCCATGCCCGCCTGACGGTTGGCTTTGCCTGTCTATAATCACCTGAGTTGGAATCTGTTAAAATAGATTTCGTCGAGTATTGCAATATTCTATGAGTATTACTGAGGATTAATCATAATAGTCTTGTAACGCGGGTATGGACAGCGGCATTAGTAAACTAGTTAGCACATTTGTAAACTTTCGCTTACAAATATCCACTTCGTTGTCCAGTTAAAGAATACAATTGTAAAAAAACGGCCAAGTGCGAATCGGACTCGCGCATGAAATCTTCCATACCATTATCTATAAAAACGGCAAAAAATCACGTTTGTTATATGGGAGCCCCCTTAAATATTTATTTTATTCTGTTTTTTTAGTATTTGTTGTTATAGCGGCAACAGAAATATGTCATCTGTAATAATTTAAATTGTCTGACTATAACGGTTCATGATATACAGCCTGGTGACAGACGGACGGAGGGACGGACGAAAACTTTAGTTTGACGGGTTATTATATCATATTGAACATAATTTGGGCATCAACCCGGACACAGCAACAAATATTACTGCTACTATACTCGTAAAAGTAGGTACTTAATCTACACTTCTACGCTATCTAGGTCTAATATCTACACTAATATTATAAAGAGGAAAGATTTGATTGTTTGTTTGTATTAAATAGGCTCCGAAACTACTGGAGCGCTTTGAAAAAATATTTTACCATTATATTAGAAGCCGACATTATCCCTGATAAACAAAAATGAAAATGAAGGAAAATGCTTCATTCCTACGGGAAAACGGGTAATCCGTGCGAAGCCGGGCCGGGCAGATATATTTTATATTTTACAGTAAGTAACCTTGGAGATTGCCATCTAGACGTATTTTATTTATTAACGTTTTCGTGGTACGTGCATATAATGGTTGATGTATCATTTTACGCAAAGCAAAAATATTTTCCGGGACAAAACAATTTATTCAAATGCGGTAGATGAATGTAGACACAACGCTTGAAAAATAATACCTTAATACGACCAGTGTGGCGCACTCACACAGAACCCGCGTGCCGTGCTGTGCAAGTGTGCGTATGACTGAATGCATGGGTGCCATTGCCATTATGCGGGGATGGGGGGGGGGGTCAAAACGATGCCACGCAGCCGTTCAGTAAAATAAATTAAAAAATATTATGATTATGAAAAATAGACTTGCTCGCGAGTTGTATATACAGCTCACAGAGTCAGTAGTTATATAGGGCCCGGAATTTTGCGTGCGGTTTTGGAAAAATCTAAGGGAGAGAACATCGACGTTTATCGATACATCGATAAACCGAATTTATTTATTAGTGTTTTTAAAAATAATAATGCAAACTTTCCTATGGTACATTCTATGCTCTTTCAATGGTCTGTGACGAAAAATGTACGAAATATAGGAAAGTTTAATCCGTTTGAATGTTTTAAGGATTAAGTGTTCTAAACGGTGTCTGACACGACACATTCGACACTTCACTTTTTATTCCCAACAAAGATCACGTGATACTCTCTATTCAAAATGAAGTTGTGTCGTGTCGGAGACGGTCCGAAACACCATGCATCACTCTTTGTAGTACCTATATTGACGAAAACCTATAACGAGTGGGTATTTGTTTGCAAGAATGCAAGTTTTATTTAATTAATTATAAATTAATCTCAATGACTCTGAGTACACGACCGATTTATCGATATGTCGATAAACATTCGTGTTCTCTCCCTTCGAGTGTTTCAAAACCGCACGCAAAATTCCGGGCCTTAACTTATATCCTATATATGTCTATCTGTAAAATCTGTATGAATATGTCTAATGTCTGAAATCAATATGGATAGTCTCGGTGATTACAAACCAACAGAGCCTCAAAATTTACATCTTTATAACATTAATAGGTATGGGTTAGTAGGAACAGATGGTTAAGTATGATCCAACTTGGTATGGAAGTGATTGAGAACCGGATCTCGATATCACTATGTTATTGCCGAAAAGAAGTTCCCTTGGCCAAGGGTCATGTTAGTAGTCCTTAATGCGAATGTAAATGAAACCGTCAAAATATTGTCGCCCACGCGTGGGTATTTGACAAAATTAGCATAAAAGTCGGCATTCACGGATCACTATTAAGAAAAGTGAGTAATCAAACTGAAAAAGCAACGAAAATATCACTAAGAGCTATTGCTTACCTTACCTTAGCTTTCACTCGGATACTTGTCACTCTTCAGTGACGGATGTCTTATCCACAGCGATAAGTGATAAAACTACTACTACTACGCTCGCTGATATTAAATAATAATAATTTATTCACATAAACAACCCTTGGATTTACATTATTTTCTTCTACCAAACTGCAGGACAGTTTGTTGGCAGAATAGGTATATCAAATTGTAAAAAAGTACAAGAGGAAGAGCGATGTTCTCTTAAATCTATTGATATTGATTATACTTAAGAAGCTGAACCAACACAGTTATTGTAACTCAGAAAACCCAAGTTATTGAATAAATTATTTTTAATTAAATTTAACAAAGGAGTTTATGGGATACACCGATATAAAAGGTCAGATAACACATAAAACCTTCAACCGGTTTTCTTTATCACTCCATAAGTCCATATTGAATAGACTTTTTATTTATTACATTCTTAAATATCAGATGACATGCAAATATTGGAGATGTGGGGCCTATTATGTCACGTTGGATCTCTCAAGAAACCGGCGGTCCGGCGCTGTTATTATAGTTTAGATTATTTTAACTGAGTTCATGAATAGCCATTGTACTGAGCTCATGAATAGCCTTTGTTTGCGGTCAGCGCGTGCAAATTTTGCAAAATAAAATTACCGCCACGTCAAATTTTCATTGAACAATGCACTCTATCTTCTTTACAATAGATTCCAAATTAGCTACGAGATAATATATGTACTTTACCACACACAGCGCCTTGGCTCGCTGGGAGCGGGTTTTTTGAATCTTTTAGTCCATTTTGAATAAGAACATTGTGAATAAGAAGACGGAGTTCATTGTACAATGAACATTTTATGTGGCGCTAACCTTTTTCTTGAAAACACGTGTGGCACGCTTCCGACCACACAGTCGTATCGTTAGACTTGAATGCTATTGTTCTGAAGATAAGAAGATCAGTCCAGTCATGTCCAGTTCAGAAAATTTCAACTATACGCGTTCATGCGTCTCCCTCCACCCGTCACGCCTAACGAAACTAGACCTCTGCCTACGCTTAGATATTACGAATCGCGGCGTAAAGATATATTTGTGGGTGAGCGTTGAAATGAGCTTAAGACAATTTACAGAACTGTTACTGCGGGACAGGACTGTTATTTACAACAGTCCACCTCACTTCAAAGCGGTATTTATTTGACTGATAGTCATTAAAAAAAACTAGCAACATTTTATGAGACGTCAATAATGCTAAAGCCACCGCACATTGATTGAGTGGCCGCTACTAGCTGGGGACAAGGTTTTCCATACATTTTGCATTGAATCGGCGCACACCAGGCGTTTAGGGTCACCGCACACGGGCCACAACACAAGAGACAGCCACAAACGCCGCTACGTAGTAGCGAAGATTTGTAGCGTGTTGCGGCCGGTATCCTGCTGTTTGCAAAATACTTTGCTCGGCAAAATATTTTTCGTCAAATTTCACTTCCCACAAAACTTATGGCAGTAGTTTCATTTCCCAAACGAACAAATAGCACATGTTTGTTTCGCATTTTGTTAATTTGGTCAAAATATCATCTGGCATAATTTTGCTTTGTCAAGTGTTATTAAGACAAAAGTTTTTTAAGCAAACACTTTGTTCGGGCTAATATTGTTTTCCAAACAAAACATTTGTTTAAATTTTAATTTCGCACATTAGGTATCAGAGTGGAAAAAATGGCTTGTCATAAGCGTACTCTGTTTTTGGTCGGCTAGGTTAGGGTTCACTTGTGTCCTTCAGACCAGAAATAGACACCCCGCGCAGCGGGGTGGCGTCGATTCGCTGGAGACTCGATGAAAAGGGCGAAACCGACTCGGGGCTTTCTTGCATGCATGCTGCTTATTTGCATTATAATTTATTGTTACTTAAGTACCTATAGTACAAAAGAACATATAAACTTACCTGTAAATTATTTACTTTTGTTTTTTACAAACTACCCGCTTAGCAAAATATGTATTGTCACTCAAATAGATTTCGTATGTACTACACAATTAGGATCTAAATCGTATGCCATGCAATCATTTGGAAAACGAATGTTATGCCAAATAATACGTTTGACCAAATTAAACTTGACTATGTAAAACTTTGCCAAATAATAATTTGCGAATTAATAATTTGCCATAGGAGATAATGCCAAGTGATGAAATGCGAAATTTGATGAAATGATTTTTGCCCATACAATAGAGAACCGTGGCGGCCACCGGCGTCAACCGTGGGCGGCGACCCCATATAAAATGTATGAAAATACAGGAAATATGCCAGTGGCAGCGTTTGGCTAGTGGCCCGTGTGCGGCGACCCGTGGCCGCGTCTGTGCCACACAAGCCACTGCGCGAGTGACTCGCGCTCGTTCCTTACGGCGGTTGCCACAATCGCATCCAATTCGTCCATGCTTTCCAAGCGTACCGCCTCGCAACTTGGCACAGCTCTGGTGGATATTTACCCTAATGTAGGTATGTAATTTTTACAAAATGATCCTCTGCATGTAAATTATTATACGTAAACAAATACGTGTAATATAGAGATATATTATATACGGAAATCCCCAACACGTCTGACGAGTCATTATGTTAATTTAGAGAATGTTAGGTACCAAGGTACTGAACCGATTTTGTTGCGATTTTTACTAATAAGTAGCTAGGAAACGCAATCTCGAGACTACTGATAATATGAAATTCTATTAATTTTACTTACATTAAAACCTGAAAAATAGCCTTTGTGGTGTATTTTGAAATCGAACTGATATTATAATTATAAATTATAAAGTACTATGTTCTTACATGCCGTGTTTTTTCCCATGTTGATAAATATTATTGTAAGCATTGGCATAGGTACGTTTTCAGTGAAATCCGGGCAACGAATCCCAATTTCGTAAATCTCGAAGTCGCGAGACCACAAAACCAGTCTCGGCTAGGTCTGAAATCTCGCGCAATTGCATTCCCTATTTGTAGTGGTAGCTATATTATAGACTAGCGACCCGCCCCGACTTCGCACGGGTACTATATTATACATACATATAAACCTTCCTCTTGAATCACTCTATCAAATAAAACCGCATCAAAATCCGTTGGGTAGTTTTAAAGATCTAAGCATGCATAGGGACAAACAGCGGGAAGCGGCTTTGTTTTATACTATGTAGTGATTATTAGCTAGCTTTTGGCGATGAGTAGGTACATTGTGTACCTACATTAATGTAGTGGTAGAAGTACTACATCCTTACGATAGAGAGCCTGCAACCCTTTCGATTTATTAGGTATTCAGAGTAGGTACGTATGTCCAGAGGTCATCTGTCACGTTGACTGTACAAAATGGCGTATCGACCACGATGCTGGCGTGTGATCTGACCTTTTGAAAGCAGGGCAGCGTCAGTACGCCAAACACACAGTGGCCGTACGCGCTGTGCATTCTACTTATCTCTTTCTGAGTGACATTTGACATGTGATGCAAAGGTTGTTGACGCCTTGGGTTTTTTGAGAAAATTGCGGTTTCTACAAATCTTTGTAACACCTGGCCTCTATTTTCATCAACTTGACAATTGTCACCTGACAATGACAAGTCACCATACATTGCTTGTTCTAGAAGTTAAGGTGGTCGCTAGGTTACATGTGGAACCAGTAATGTACGAAGAATGGTCGTTGTCAGTTGACAATTGTCAAGTTGATGAAATAGCGGCCAGGCAGCACTACTGTATTCGTTTTAGTGTTACACTAATTACGTTGAATTATCATTATTTCGTTTGTAACTTGCCTGATTGCTTTATTTAAACACTCGTTTTTAATATTGTTATTTCTTAAGTTGCACTTATTCCGTTCCGTTTTAACAAGGAACCCTTATAGTTTCGACATGTCCGTCTGTTCGTCTGCGGCTAATCTAGGAGTCGATCCAAGACTAACGCTTCGCATTCCAAATCGATATCAATACCTATTACTTAATTTAATTTTCTTTGGGGTGTTGTACGACGTTTTAATAATCCAATTCGTCGTTACTGACTTGAACTCAAGATATCATTAGATTTGTTGATTTTAATTAGTTACATAAATACATATCCATATGTTTTAGGAGTAGGCATTATGACGCCTCAATACTAGTCGGAAAAAATGGTACGGGAAAACTATTTTTCACACCTTTCATTCGGAAAAGTAAGTTTTGCTCACGACGAGAGGGACCAAAACGCTACTTTTCTGTTCAAGCTACTTTTTTAATTTTTACATTGGCATTGGAGCATTGGTACGCAATGTGCCAATTGAACACAGATGTAAATAAAATAATCGATTGTAATTTCATCGTAGTCGATTCAAAACGGACATATTTCAAGTTTTAACTCTAACAACGTTGTATAAAAAATTATAAATATTTCGTAATATTTAAAAATTAGCAATAATAATTAAGATAATTTAGATATATTATAACAATAGCTTTTTTTAAATTTCCTCATAGTCGGTGTGAAAAATAGTATGTGTCACTCGGTAGCAAAATTATTTTCGTCTCGGGCGTAAACACTTGTATCCCTCACTATGCTCAGGATCCTATGTTAGAATCCCTCCGTTCGCTCAGGATTCTACTGTAGGATCCCTCGCTACGTTCAGGATTCAATACACCGCCCTCGCCGTAAATATACTATTTTGCTCCCTTGTGACACAAATAACTATTAAAGTGTAGTTAAGTGCAGCCCCCATTTTTGTTCATCACATGAATACGCGTGCATAATCCACGGAATGTGCTAGCTAAGACCACAAAATTATATGGCTGTGTCATGAATTTTATTGGGAAGTGTCGGTAAGTAATCCGATATGAATGAAACAATGGGAGCATCCAATTTCTGCGCGGTCATAAACATGTGTAGTTTTCTAAACTTATTCTAATAGGTGTAGTATACCCGTGTGGTGTCGGGTTAGAATTTCACCACCCCCTTTCTTCCCGTGGGTGTCGTAAAAGTCGACTAAGGGACCAGGGTTGAAGTGTGTTGTGGGCGATAGGCTAGCAACCTATCACTGCAATATCACATTTTGG
This sequence comes from Epinotia demarniana, assembly GCA_945867215.1. Taxonomy (NCBI): domain Eukaryota; kingdom Metazoa; phylum Arthropoda; class Insecta; order Lepidoptera; family Tortricidae; genus Epinotia; species Epinotia demarniana. Next base: position 7,751,994 of record OX244262.1, read on the forward strand.
CGATATTTTATACCCACATTTATGCTAAAAGTAGCGCTGGAACATACGTTTCATGTGCTCTGCCTACCCCTTTTGGGAATAAAGGCGTGAATGTATGTATGTATGTGTATGTAGGTGTATAAGGTATATTTGACATTATTTGAGTTGGCCGTATTGCACCAAAGTAGTTCATTTAAAAAGTAACTCTATCGTACGAGGAAAAAGATTTCAACTGCAATGACAGTTTTATAAATAGTCGGCCAAATTAAAAAATGTCACAAGCATATAAATAAATAATAAATATAAATAAATATTGGGGGACAATCTTACACAAATCGACGTATTCGTAGAGCAGACGACGATAAACATACATATACATAAATAAATAAATACTTAATAATATAGAAAACACCCATGACTCAGGAACAAATATTCGTGCTCATCACACAAATACCAACTAAGCTAAACCGGCCGTCATCAAATCGTACAGCGTCAACATACAAACATACATAGTTAACTAATAAGTAACTAACAAACAACTCGGATTTGCGGGGCAGTTTGTGGTCACACTCTGAAAGTGTTTGCAAATAATGAATTAAACTGTTTGAGCGCTAATTATTGTGATTAATGTCATTATCATTAACGTCCTCGTGCGTGGTTTGATTTCGTCAACAATCATAGTAATTTGGCACTCGTTATAATCACAATATCATTCACATTACCTTGCACAACAAAGCGATGAAATGTAAATTTATCTGGAGACTCATTCGTGATTAACAATATTATACAATGAAGTTAACAACGGGATATCGTCATGTAATTCAATACCCATTTTATATTTGTAAGAAAAACGTGAATCTTTTAAATCTTTTCGACCAATGCGCAAACCAAATCCCTTCCTGCAATCAAACAAATATTGCGTCCACGAAAACAGATCCTTCTAATATTATAAACCTGAAAGTAAAGTACGTGGGTAAGGTATTGAGGATTTTATAGGACATATCCATATTCCTTCGTTTTTAGGGTTCCGTACCTCAAAAGCAAAAATCGGAACCCTTATAGGATCACTTTGTTGTTCGTCCGTCCGTCCGTCCGTCTGTCAAGACCCTTTTCCTCAGGTACGCGTGTAGGTATCAAGCTAAAATTTATACCAAATACTCATGTCTACTGCCCCTTGGAGCTGTGAAAAAATTAAACTTCTAAGCCAACGCAATCAAAAGATACAGCCGTTTATGCCGCAAATTTCCGCAAATTTTCGTAACTCGCAAGGGAATCAAAACCTACAGGGTACTTCCCGTGAACTCAGAATCTTGAAATTTGGTACGAAGCAACGTCTTATAGCACAAATAATGGAAAAAATGCTAAAACCGTACCATTTTGTTCGGAACCTTCGGTGCGCGAGTCCGACTCGCACTTGTTTTTTTACATAAAAATTGCTTGACCCCATTCCTACCCCCACAACTGCACCCTTAATTGGAGTTCACTTCTTTATTTGTGTAATTAAGCCATAAATTCCTATATCTACCTATATACCAAATTTCAGCTTCCTATGTCAAACGGATAGATTCGGAGCGTTGGACCAATTTTGGTACGGAACACTAATAAAATAAAACTACCGAACTGATTTTAATATAATTTCCTGTAATACTTTATACAGTATTTTTTCCTGCATTGAAACATCATGTCTACTACTAGGTATATATTTATATCCTCAAGATCTACTCTTTAAACTTATCTATTCAATCTCCGCCATACATACACTCAAAAGAAAACCTTTTTCTGGGACAGTAGGTCAAATATCTAACCAAAAACTTAACACACATCCCAAAAAAATACTGACAATTATGAATAACAAAGAGTAATACCGGTAAATAGTTAGGTCAAAGCCTTTATCCAAGCGAAGGGCTGTTTGCCTACTTTAATAAGATATATTGCTCCACGGAATCTGACATGGATGCATATGTTTAATGAAATAAGGGCGGAAAGGCTTTTCGCAAATTACGCGGCTTTTCGGATAAAACTTCGGCCTTAGTCATACTCGTAACAGTCGTAACGGGGGCTGAGTTGAGAGGTTTGTAACAATTAGAAACACATCGATACAACCACGCCTGTATTCATAAAAGGGGGTGAGCAGAGTACAGCAGTTTGTAAAATTATGTTGACAACATTAAATTCCATTAATTTCCGTTATAAGAGATCCTTCTGGGTTGCAACTTTGCAAGGTCGGATGACAATGGACCCGATTCTACGTGTACATGGCTTAACTAGCGTAAAACTAAATTGTCAAATTTTTAGACATAATTTAGGTTAGGCGGCAGATTAAAAACGACATTATTTAGAATAGCATTCAGGCAGCTAAGTAAGTTGAATAGACCGCCTAAAATAAGAAACGTCAGATCCAAATTAGCGCTGTCATTTGATTATGACAGCTGCGCATAGAATGGCAAAGTGTTTAGCGGCACCTGAATAAAATTACTTAGGAAGTTTTGAGGCCACTGTAGAATGGGGTCTAGTGGCAGTCTTAAAACTAGCGCCGACGCCAATTCTTGGGATGAGTTTATTTAAATGTGATTTTCTCGCTTTTTATTGTCTCTTTTATTATTATTATTTGTGTTCACTGGATGTACCCAACGGAATACCAGCGCTGGCTGCAAAGCCAGCATCACGCTGAGTTGGACCCATTTCGAGACACGGCACAAATTGCCTTTTTTTCTTTTGTTTTTAGGTCATTCTCCGGTTTTTGGTCGGCGTCTTAACTTCGTCAAACCATATGAAACGTATAAAAAAGTTTGATGGAGTTCAGGTGACCCGCAGACCAGAGGCTAACCGATTGGATAAAGTCATGTCATACGCAACAGCGCCATCTTTTGTTGTCAAGTGGACGTCGCGGGGCGGCGATGAGATTCAGTATAATTTTAAGGGAAAATTGTAGCAAAAACTACTGAACCCATTTTGATGGCACTTTCTAATATTGTAGTTTAGCCCTCAGAATAGGACATAGCACGGCCTTTTTTTAAGATAATGTTTTCTCAGAGGGTGATATAAGATTCGAATAATTGTATGGGAATTCATTTATTTTTTAAGGTAGTGACTTGAAACTTCGTGAAAAGGTTCTTTAATGAAATACAAAAAAACATTTCATCGTTTTTGCCAGTTCATACCCTAAGGGGGTCAAAAATGGGTCGAAAATTTGTATAGGAATTTGTTTAATTTTTAAGATAGAGACTTGAAACTTTGTAAAAAGGTTCTTTCATGAAATACGAGAAAGAAAGTTTCAGCGTTTTTGCCAGTTCACCCTAAGAGGTTCAAAAATGGGTCGAAAATTTGTTTGAAGAATGAATAATTTCCGAGCTAGGGACTTGAAACTTAGTAACATGATATTAAAACAAGAAATCAAATTTTTGCGTTTTTGAAAATTCATCTTCTAAAATCTAAGGGGATTAAAACTTGGTTGAAAGTTTGTATTAAGAAACGTTTTATTAAGAAACTTAGGGTACCTAACCTAAGTACCACAACTTTATCTGGGTACCTGTCACTAGATGGCATATGCTGTACACGTTTTTGTGGAAAAAATCACAGTAGAATTGTTGATGTTGCTTCAGTTTTTCGATCACAAAAACTACTAAACGCATTTTTATGTAACTTCCCTTAAGTTTTGTAAAACTTTACCTGATGATAGTCTACTATTTATAAAGATAAAAAAATGTCATGACAATTATACAATTACCTACGATCTTTATTGTGCTTCACGTATACAAAACACAGTTGGGTACAATTAAACAAAGTACCTAAGTTGAAGCTTGCTGTGTAATACCATGTAATACTTTAAATTATCAGTCCACCTTGTCAGAGGCCTACCCACGCCGCGCCTTCCGGTACGTGGTCGCCACTCGAGAACCTTTCCGCCCCAATGGCCATCGGTTCTACGTGCTATGTGCCCCGCCCACTGACACTTAAGTTTAGCGATCCGGAGGGCTATATCGGTTATCTTGGTTCTGCTGCGGATAGCCTCATTTCTGATGCGATCACGCAGAGAAACTCCCAACAGGGCCCTCTCCATTGCCCTTTGGGTGACTTTAAGTGGACTGATGACCTCGTAAAGGTTGCGGGAGTCCGCTGGATGCGGGTGGCGCGGGACCGGTCGTTTTGGCAATCTTTGGGGGAGGCCTATGTCCAGCAGTTTGATGACTTTAAATTAAAGTTAGCTACTGGTCACTAGATGGCGGAAGCTGTTTCATATTTCCCGCGTTATTTTTGTAGCGAACGTAACCGTTTGAATATAAGACGCATTAAAATAAATAATAAATAAGCGTACATTTAACGAATACTAGCTTCCGCCCGCGACTTCGTTTAGGTGGACCCGGGATAAAGCAATCCTATATTTTAATCCAGGCTTTAAACTAACTTCGTGTAAAATTCCATCTAAATCGTTTGAGCCGTTTAAGCGTCATTGAGTAACAAACATCCCAATATCTAAACATCCAACCACCCACACTTAAAGGGCAGGTAGCATTTATTATATTATAGTAGGATTATCCTTTACTTTATACTTATTATATCAATTAAAATTTAATTTTGTTGGTAAACTTCAGCACAATTGTATCACCGTAGCGTAAATCGTGAATAAACCTCAGTCAAGTGAGTGGGCAACCCGACTGTTAGGAGTTCCTAAGCCGCCCGAAGGCCTGTTCTAACTCAGCTTAACGACTACTGTCACAGATAGCAGCCGGGATCAACTGATTAGCGTGCCTTCCAGAGCACTGAAGCGCTCATTTATATTAACCATCCACTCAAACATCAGGCGGTCACCCATCCAAAGACTGACCGCTCCCATCTTTGCTTAACCTGCGTTATCGTTTCCGACTGGCAGCCGCCGCTAGGTTATGATGCTAAAGTTTGGACCTCAATCACACAAAAACGAACTAAAATAAATTTTGGTATACATATAGTGTATAACCTGGATTAGCATACGATTATAAATAATACTTTTTATTCAAGTTTGTAAGGAGCCTTGATATAAAAGAGTTCCTCGCGGACGAAGTCGCGGGCAGAAGCTAGTAGGTAGGATATATATAGTAGGATAACAATAACGCGCTGAAATGCGAAATGTATTTGTCCATAGGACTTTCTGACACTTCATTGATTTGCTGATTCGTTGTGCCAGAGCCAGAGATCATTCCCTCTCTTTTCTCACACTGCATCTCTAAGCTCGGGAGCTCTAAGCTCAGGTGACGTAACATCACATTCCTACAAAGCAGGTAGGAGTGTTATTACGACTGCGCTCTTCTGTAAGGTAGAGATACTTCCCTAAAAGGGCTGCTCCGATTATGAGTGAGATGGCATCCCACTGACCTCTCTCTCTAAAAGTTACCTTCGGTTTGTTTCAGTGTTCGACGCCACCGCCAAGCCTCCGTCTGGCATCTTGAGCGGCAACGCGAACCAATACGGAGATTTCGACGAATGCCTCGCCATCGACGAGGCAGTGCGGGGCAAGTACTGTCTCGCGTCGCTGGAAGTCAGCCTGGCGCGGCCAGGGTTCACGCACCTCGACCACATGATACACAGCGGACATTATCTTAGGAGCAATGTTTCTGACGTAAGTACACGAAGTAAGAACCGACCATATTGGAGCTTGAAGCCGTCATGGTAAATACATAAGCTAAAGCGGTATCTCTACTAGCGTCGCCTAAGACGTTGCTACTCGTACATCTGTGTTTCCTTTATACCAGTTCTATGAGGCGCATGAGCGGCACGATGACTGATGCACCGCCGACTACCCCGACTTGCACTTTAAGGCCTCCACCCACCGGACGCGTGTCGTGCGTGGCGCGTGTGCTGCGCGGCACACGCGCAGCACACGCGCGACACACGCGTTGGTAACGCGTCGCTGCCGCGTACCCCCGCGTTGCTATACGCCGCCTGCTTGCGGTGTGAATATACCGATTCAACCGCGCCCGACGCGCGCCGCGCACGTCACGCGCCGCGCACGACACGCGTCCGGTGGGTGGAGGCCTTTAGTTTACTGTTCTGACGCGTGTCTGTGTAAGTGCGTCGCATCGCACGTTTGTACGAGCCGACTGGCATTTGGTTACCGAGTTTTTCGTACTTACATACAACTTATTCTACTGTACGAGTATTCCATCGGCGTCCTTCTCAAGATGCTAATTTCAGGGTGCTGTAATAACTGCATACACTCTAGGTATTCCTAATTAATAAAGAAAAAATACTTCTTAATTAAAGCAGGAACTTGCCCTTGTGTTGGACACGCAGACGGAGGGCACTATAGGGCGGAATACTTCCTTGCGCCCTATAGGGCCCTCTGCCTATGAGAGTTATTTTATGAGTGGCCAAAATACAGCATGCAGTAGTTATCGGTATAAATGTAGTATATCAGATTAATTGCTATGCCACACGCGATTTCGTTGACATCACACGACCATATATTTTGGTTTATTGGCTATTCGCTGGGAAGGCATATGGAACTACTTAAAGTCTATTGCAATGCTTGAATTTCGAGAACAGTGTTTGCTACGCTACATGTTTTATTCAATTCATAGTTGAGATATAGTAACATGCATGGTAGGAATAAAGTCAGAGGAGCAGTTAATAGGAAGAAGTGAAAATAAAACCATTTGCTGTCTTTTTCCTATTTAGGCTGTCGTGATGAACCCTCAAGCAATGTTTTTTACAAGCTCTTACTTAAGATTTTTCGTATAAGTATGCAAGTCGTCCATCAAAAATTCTTCCGTACGGTTCCAGCTAGTCCGTCACTAGCTCTATCTTGTCACATATCGTGTGATAAGGCCGACCATGCTACGGGGTTTGATCTGATGATGATGATACAAGGTGGGCAGCAACTCTTGAACACAGGATAACCTTTTTTTACTTAAAAATGGTTGCGTTTGGCCTATGTCTAACCTGATGGACAGTTAAGACAAGGCTTAATATGGATGGTCATGTTCAAGTTCATTGAAAGCCTCTCAAAATATATTTTTAGACAGAAAATTATTCAATCACTTCTTATACTACGCCATCTAGCAGTGACAGCTTCCGTGATATTTTTGCAGATGGCTTTGTTTACTTTACATCACGAAAATCATACAGGCAGAAATATTTTTTTCTCCGTCTGATGCACAGTGACCCTTTGGGGAGGCCTATGTCCAGCAGTGGACGACTCGAAAGACGACGCAACTGTGCGTCATCATCAGCATCATATCAGCCGAAATATGATGATGATGATGACGCACAGTTGCGTCCTGTATGATGGTATACCAGTCTTCAGAGACCTGCAGGTCGATCACATAATGCATTGTACGTACGTTAGGTAGATCTAAAATTAACATTTAAGGCCTCCACCCACCGGACGCGTGTGCTGCGCGTGTGCTGCGCGGCGCGTGTGCTGCGCGGCACACGCGCAAGTTGTAAAGCATTGAAACTACACTTCAAACACACATCGAACGCGGCACACGCGCAGCACCCGCGCAGCTGCAGCGCAGCACACGCGCAAGTTGTAAAGCATTGAAACTACACTTCAAACACACATCGAACGCGGCACACGCGCAGCACCCGCGCAGCTGCAGCGCAGCACACGCGCAGCACACGCGCAACACACGCGCAGCACACGCGTCCGGTGGGTGGAGGCCTTAAATGTTAATTTGTATATGGAAAAATGACAGTTGGATCTACCTAACGCGCGTTCAAAACGTTATGTATGTATGTTACGTACCGACCAAACAGCTAGACTAATTAAATAATGCGAAACAATAATTATCAATGTCACAATATTTATATCACAAGAGTAAACTATTAATTTTCTTTATAATTAAAAATGCGTTATTCTTTGCAATCAGGAAACCCCGGTCTGTACGAGTTCATAATACTAAATTGCGCATTACATTACGCTGTCAAATTGGGATCTTCGCGACACGTTTTTGATGAAGCTCTTTTAGAATTCTAATAGTCTTGGTCAAGGCTATTTATTTAAAGCAATACCTATGTTTTGCTTTAAAATAGCCGCAAGATTGCTGTTTATATTTAGTGTAATTATCCCAAACTTGGTTGAGGTGAAACGGGAAAATATGTGGTTTCTCTTATGCTGTAAAAATTGACCAATCTTGTTTTGGCTTCTTAAAAAAAAAGAAGATATGGATGTAAGTATTTATGTATATTTATTAAAAATCTCTCAATTTCTTCTGTTCTTTTAAAAGGTTTTGCATTCAAATTCGCACCCTCGTTTCGACATAGGGCTCATTTTCACTGGTGTTCACCAAAGATGTTACGTTTATATTTTTTCTGAAGACATTAGGTTAGGTATATTTTGTAAAAATTGTATCCAGTCCGTGGTTCGCCCGAAAAAAAAACGCAAAATATCAAAAACACTAAGTATAATCAAACTGCCCGAAGCCTAAGCTCGGCGCGGTCGACATTGATACCAAATTGCAATGCAAAACGAATGTGTTACTTTGACTCCCTGGCCATGGTCTACCTATGCTTCTTGAATTTAATCAATACATTGTAAACATTCGCACACGAATACTAATTTATATTCGAACAGCATCAGGTTCCTATGTCAACTTATTTGGTCTTAGTCGGACAGTTATCTTGCGCAAGAGTAGCCCTTGACCCCATGCTGCATGCTCTGACACACACAAATCAGTGCAGGCATAATGAGTGCAGAGGGCTAGTAAAAGGAATGTGACCACATCCGCATAACATACGTAACAGCTACATTGCAATGGGCCCTCCCTATTAAGCCGAAATCGAATCATAAGAAGAATCGAGAATAATCTTCGATTCTAAATGATGCACAAAATACTATAGTAGTAACTTGATTGTGTCGTAAAATAATGTATCTTTTGAGAAGGCTGAGTAAAAAAAAAAAACAGACCCAACTTTGGTTTTTTTTTATACCGAGAAAATTTTAAGCAATCATGTATCGATAAAATCAGATGAACAATCATATAGTCAAGATTCATATATCTGAAAACCAGACCTTATTGTTTCTTAACTTAGTCAGAACGGCGTTTCAAAGCACGCGATAATTTCCAATGCACCGCCTTAATTTTTGTTTTAGGTATTGTAATGTATTCTTTTTCGTAATAAATATATTTCTCCTTATTTCCAGATGGGTCACCGTGTACCCCGATATTCGAGTATTCTCTGGGGAGTGTGTATTCCGAGTTCATGCAGTAGCTTCGATCTAGAGGAAGAACTATCCCACCACCTCTCTGGCCTCGGGATATCCGTGCGGGTCCAGAACACTATGTGCACTGTCAAGGATTTTAAGCGGCCGTATTCTTTCGGGAAAACTCTTGCTATGTGAGTAATTAACAACTTTGAAAAGTTGAAAACCCTCGACGTTTTCATTTCAAAGTTCAATATATCAAAACCGGTGCAACAGATTTAGTTGAAACGTAGGTACAAACCTCGATCACGTAAGTTTTTGGACAAAAAAATGCGCATTAAAATCGGTCCGTTCGTTTAGGAGCTACTCTGACACACAGATATCTGTATATCAGACACAGATACAAAAACATGTCAACTATACAACCAACGATCTTTTTGCATCGTGGGTTAAAAAGAGGCATCATATTGTGTAGTTGACGCCAAAAATATATTTACACTAGCTTCAGCCCACGGCTCCGTCCGCGTGGAACTCGTTTATATCGCAGCTCCATACAAACTTTCACCCCCCCCCATGATTTCGGGGAAAAAACTATCCTGTTATGTCACTCTCCATTCCTTCAACTATCTCCACTTAAAAAATCACGTCATTTCGTCGTCTCCGTTTTGCCGTGATGGCCGGACAAACAAACACACACATACAGTATGGATGCCTTATTCCATGGTAATAAGCTGAAATATGTTTAGTTCTTCGACGTTTAGAGTTTCAGAGTTTATATAGTAGGCCTGGCTAACTTTAAAGATTTCAACTACTAGGCAAGCTTGTATAGTGAGATCGCTCATAACGACGTTCAAATTAGTAAACGGTCTGGTATTTTCTGTACCATTGTCTAACTAATATAGGTAGCACTTGATCAGATTCATCAAAGTATTATATTGGTGTGAAACAATAGGAGTCCCCATAACAACGTTACGTTCCATAAAAAGAACTACTGAAACATCCGCAGCATATACAATGTGACCAAAACATTTGGAGCATTACGTCATGATACGTGCAATAATCAATCTTATTCATATATGTTTCATTTGATAGTATCAGCTCTAGAGACCTTCTTAGGACATGGAAGTAGGGGGAATCTCCCCACTTTCATATACAACGTGTCCCAAAACTCAACGATAAGCCGGCACCAGAGGATGGAGCTGCTTATGATTAGTCGAGAAAAAATAAGGAAAAAAATATATCTCAATTTTTTTTTTGATTATTGATTTTTTTGACTATTTTTTGTGTAAAAACTACATGTATTATGGTATTTTTAAGAACTGTGTTAGATAGCAGGGCTACTTAAGTTTCCAAAAACAAAAAAAAAACAAAATACCATTAGGGATGTCGATTTTCGATGAATTTCATTTTTTTTCTGTAATTTCTAAAATAATTGAGATATATTTTTTTCCTTATTTTTTCTCGACTAATCATAAGCAGCTCCATCCTCTGGTGCCGGCTTATTGTTGAGTTTTGGGACACCTTGTATAAGAGACAAAAGCAGGGACATGTCGCCTTTGTCAATTATCGCGGATGGAATAACGAATATGGCTTACCGGCTTACTTCAACTTTTTATCATATTTCGAATATATTTTTACTGGGCTGCGGCATTGGCAGTAACAGGTTTGTCAAGTGTAGGTATCGCTCTGAAGCGTAGTCAAAACGTACCTACGCACGTACGTACCTTGAAAATTTAATTCCCGTTTTGTTTTACACCGAATTTTTTAAATGCAAATTGGTAACCAAAACGTAGATAATTTCGTGAATTTCACAGAGCAAAGCATCAAAACCAACCTTTTTTTTGCAGTACATTCTTCCTAGCGATTTTACTGCTGCTAAGCCTGGGAACGATATTGGATGAGGGGACAGAAGGCGCAACCAATTTCGAGAAACTTCTGAACGCGTTCTCACTGCGACGCAACCTGAGGAAAGTCTTCGAGGTATCGGAGGAAACGAGGATTAAGGGTGTGGACGCGTTCAGAGGGGTCAATGCCCTCGCCCTCCTTATGGCCCACAAGTCAATGGCGATGGCGCACAACCCATATGTAAACAAGATGCACTTCTCGACGGTGAGTTCTTTCGTGTTGTAAGTTGCGGATTTTTTACAAAATTATGAAAAATGGGAAATTCTCTAAAGGCAATTTAGAGAATTGATGCATATCTTTGATGTTGTCCACTAGAATCCCCTAGCCTGATCCCCCAGGGGAAATGAACGGTTGCGTTAGGTGAACTGCAACTTTATTTGCGCGAGCCGAGCGAGCGAAGCGAGCGTGACGCGGCAGCGTCCGACGAAGTGCCATAACCGAACATTATCATTTTTTCCTAGTTCAATGTAAAATAATTGGCGCCAATTTCCCCTGGATGATTGGGGTCAGGTGATTAACCTGGGTAATGTGATATATTTAAACGGGAAAACTATAAAAACGTTCCAACGGCACATGTACCTATACGTTTTGAGTAGAATACTAAGCACGCTGTCCGTAGTTCTATTCCTTCGTGCATATACCGTATGTGACTATGATTGTTTTGACTCAAACTTGTGATTTTCCAAAATTAAACTTGGTTTTTGAGTTAATAGATAACGAAGTGAAAAACGGAACACGAATGTAATTTCATAAACCACTAAAAAGCTGTAGTGGTTCAATTAATGTTTAATAAGAAAATTACATAAAATAAGATCCATTTTTGCGTTTCATATTTTTTAAGGTTTGGTACCAAATGTGTCATAACATAATACAATTTGTATCCAGAAGTTAATTAAAAACATATCTATTTGTAACTCACTGAGCAATTAAGATAAAAAACATGGTAGAGTTATTTCTGTTATTTAACGTTTGTTAATGGATTCGTGAACTGTTTTTCCTTACTTAAATTGAAATCAATTTCACGATCTAGGGCACAGAATTGCCTTTACACGTGCTTAGTTAATTAACGTTCCCTCCCGAAGTGGTTTCAATATATAGACTGATTAATGTATAGGGATTAATCTAATGTAATACAATATGCGTATGCCCTAAATGGCTTCGTGTGTTTACCCATGGTTTACCGACTTTTATCAGAAGTAATTTTCGCAGAATTTTCATACCATCGAAAACAATATTTTTCATTAACTCTTAGGGATTGTTATAAAACAAACCTAACCTATAATAAAGTGAACTAGACCATCCCATCCCCAATGAGATAAATAAAACTATTGAGCAAATATTCACATATTTTTGTCTTAGAGCATTAAACCAACAGGAGCGGCCATGAGTCATTTTCTATACATAAAAAGTCTGCCGATTTTTGCGGTGGAGGGGAACATCAAATGTATGCGTAAAGTGAAAATAGCTACGTCAGATAAACGTCAGTCCATACAATGTGTATGACCACTGGTCATATATTTTTAGCAGAGGGGAACGCCTGTCAATGGCCGCTCCGGTTGATTTTATGCTCTAAGATTCTTGACTTAGAGCATTAAACCAACAGGAGTGGTCACATGTGTCATTTTCTATGCATAAAAAGTCTGCCGTATGACCACTGGTCATACGTATTTGGCAGAGGGGAACGCCTGTCAATTGCCACTCCGGTTGGTTTAATGCTCTAAGATTCTTTTATTCAATACCCAACTGACGTTCTAGACAGTGGCAACACAAACCTCTAAGAAGTTGAATATACTACACAAACGTAAAAAATTAACAGTTTCTGAAAAAAAATCGAGGAAATGAAAATTCTGCGAAACAATAACATTCGGTTAAATGCATGGATAAGGGAATCCCATAACGGTAATTCTGAACGACAGGACCTCAACGACAGAGCTACCGGGACCACGTCTGAATATGGATTTGGACAAAGCTATATCTAACACATACATACAATTAAATACTGGTCTCTTGTTTTAGTTGATTAATTCAAAATGTTTTTTAAGTAATAGCTGTTTTTCCAGGTATTTGGAATGCCCTGGGCGGTAGTAGGTCGGTCAGCTATCGTCTACACCGACAGCTTCCTCTACATCAGCGGCTTTCTGAACGCCAACAATCTACTTTCCGAACTAGAGCGAAAAGGCTCCATAGACGTCAAGAACCGACTCATCTCCAGATGGTTCAGGTATGTTGAACTCATCAAGATAGTTCAAAATAAAGTAACAAGTGCAGTAAACAGGTTACAGGGCCTAAAGTGGGAAGGTCTAGAGGTTGATACCGGTTTGGCACAAAACAGGACACACGGGATTCCGAGCCTGCGTAGTCATACTTGATATTATAAACGTAAAAACTCGTTGATGTTGTCAGAGAGACATAATAAGAGGTACATGAAGGAAACTGTATTTATACGACATAATTTAAAAACTTCAATAGCGCGTTGCAGAACATCACCAATTTCCGAACATATTCTAGTCTTAGAAGGTCATTCTTCAGTTTTTTGTCGGCGTCTAAACTCCGTCAAACCATATGAAACGTTATAAAAAAGTTTTGTGGAGTTAAGTTGACCCGCATACCAAATTTGAGACTAACCGATTGGATAAAGTCGTGTTTACGCAACAGCGCCATCTTTTGTTGTCAAGTGAATGCCGCGTGGCTGCGATGCCAACCAGTATAATTTTGGGGGAAAATTCTAGCAAAAACTACTGAACCGATGTTGATGGCACTTTCTAATATTGTAGTTAAGACATCAGAATAGGACGTAGCACGGCCTTTTCTTAGATATAATTTCTCCAGAGGATGATATACCTAAGGTTTGTATATTTGTATTGGAATTAATTAATTTTTGAAGATAGAGACTTGAATCTTCATAAAAAAGTTCTTTAATGAAACATAAGAAAAGTTATTTCAGCGTTTTTGAAAACTCAAACCTTAAGAGGGTCAAAAGTGGATTGCAAATTTGTATGGAAATTATATTTTTTTTGGAGCTAGGGACGTATGAAACTTCGTAAAATGGTTCCTTACAAAAAAACAAGAAAAATAATTTCAGCGTTTTTAAAAATTCATCTTCTAACGGGATTAAAACATGCTTGAAAGTTTGTATGTAGAAATCCAGAGTGAATAACTCCATAATAGATGGCGCTACCGGTCTTATCCGATACTATTAAGCGAGCAATATTTGTATACCTATATTTATATAAATTTGTAATCATGTTCAGATTAAATTTGCAGTATAAGGGTTAACGGCGCCGATGAACCGATCTAGCTTGGTCTTTCGAGAAAATAAGTTTTTCCGTATTTTCTTTTAAAAGCCTGGCTTTCTCTTCGACGACTACCAATGATTAATATTCTTTGTTGATGGCTGCACGTTCGAACCCTAGCGATGAGAAGGTTTTTAGTTTTCTTATCATCACTTTCAGATCGTTATTTTTTTGGTGAACGATTAGTTATTGGTTTTTTGTTTCATTTTGTATAGAAATCGATTTTCGTAGTATTAAAGCCGAGAATAACTCAGTCCCTACATCAACACACATACAACTAAATCGACGGTTGTGGATTTGAATGCATTCATGCAGTCTTATCGTTTTTAATTTATGCCGATTTTAGTCCAACACGACCCCAAATTAAATTACAATATGGACTGATAAATTGTTCTGTTTGCGAAGTTACGGAAATATTGCCTGAAATTATGACTTTACCTACATGTACATACATACATGTAGGTAAAGTTAGATTTGTGTTTGTTGCATAATTGTAGGATAAAATAAAACCCATAAAATATCAAAAACCTAATATAAGCGGCATCTATCGAGCCCCAGTGGACTAAAATTAGGCTCGCTAGATGGCGCAAATCGACAACTAACATCAGTGACCTCTATCAAACTGAAATTGTACCAAAAGTATGATCGCTAGATGGTGCTATCATTATTATATAATTGTTCCTTTTTCATTGAATTTGTGACTCATTGTTCATCATCACGAATATTATATTGTTGTTAATATCCGTTGTAAAAACAGATATGTAATTGCGTAAGTAATAACACGTTCAAAGGCATGCGGCCTGGCAGCCTAATAAACGAGAAAAAAACTTCGAACTCCTTTTTAAAACGTCTGGGGTAAAATTGTGTCTCCGAGGTCCCAATGGAAAGAAATACCAAATTCTTTCAGCGGGGACCATGGAGTCGTAAGTCCGAATCGATGTCGTTCACTTGTATTTATTATTTAATAACTAGCTTCCATCCGCGACTTAGTTTGCGCCGACCCCAGTAAAGCTAAACTTTATTTTAATCCAGGCTATAAACTATGTATCTTCCTGCTAAAATTCATCCAAACCGGTTGAGCCGTTGAAGCGTCGTCATTGAGTAACAAACATCCAAACATCTAAACATCCAAACATCAAACCATCCAAACAACAAACCATCCAAACATCAAACCATCCAAACATCAAACCATCCAAACATTCGCTTTTATAATATTAGTAGTTCGGGAAGCTACGGCACATCTTTTCGACCAATATTCGGCAGTGTCTCAAGACGAGAGTCTTTGACCAGTGTATGTTGCCAGTGATGACATATATGACACTGAAATGTGGTCGCCTCTTAAGAAAGCTCAAAGTCACTCGAAGGGCTATGGAGAGGGCTATGTTAGGAGTTTCTCTGCGTGATCGCATCAGAAATGAGGCTATCCTTAGCAGAACCAAGGTAACCGATATAGTATAGCCCTCCGAATCGCTAAACTTAAGTGGCAGTGGGCGGGGCACATTGCTCGCAGAACCGATGGCCGTTGGGGCGGAAAGGTTCTCGCGTGGCGACCACGTACCGCAAGGCGCGGCGTGGGTAGGCCCCCACATGGTGGACTGATGACCTGGTGAAGGTTGCGGGAGTCCGCTGGATGCGGGTGGCGCAGGACCGGTCACTTTGGCACTCTTTGAGTTTACTTATAGTGTAGTGTATATATAACCTGGAAAAACATATATATTACTTTTTATTCCGGGAACCATCGCATCGTCGCGAACGTTTGTAAAGAGCTACGATATAAATAAACGTGTTCCACGCGGACGAAGTCGCGGGCAGTAGCTAGTAAATTTATAAGTAAAAAGGCCTTAGAAAGACTTAGTACTCATCCGTTAAAATAACACCTATGCCTAATACATGTCAACGTAATACTTTATCTTATTAGAGAAAACCGAAGAATTCCTAAGCGGCCGTGACCTACGTATCATCATTAAGGAGGAATCGGATGTATCGATTTAGGAATCATTATTGATATTTAATTGTTGTTGGCTTCTCGTTTCTGGCACATGTCATCATACTATCATCATCATTATCATGACCACGGTCAGTTAAGCTCATCTTTAGCTTATTTATAGTGACTATGTAGACCTCTTTTGTTACCTTGTATTTTATTCTTACAACTACTTAATACAAACAAGAGATGGAAAATGTCGCCAGGAAAGCGTTATACGAACATCAGAAATTCCAGAGGCCTCTGGAGATTGGTGATCTTGATGTCAAATATCACACTCAAGTTAAAAACGAATGTCTGAATATGGTAAATGTATGGGGCCGATTCGGTATGCGTTATTTTTAAACGAATTCAAAAAAAGAAGGAGGTTCTCTACTCGGTTGTATTTCTTTTTTTATTCCTTTTTTTTCAAATCAATTCAAATAATTTATTTGCTCAGAATACAGCCTGTGCAGATGTTAAATTGTCAATTATAAATATGTCCATTGTATATAGCCTGCATGCAGGCGTGTAAATGTTTTTCGGAGCGATACAATTAAAATAATATTTTTTTTCACTTCTCATGCTCAAAAAGTGCGTCATATTAGACTTAGCAAGCGGGGCTAAAGTAGTACATTTAGCCCCTAGGGAAAGTATGTATACATATTTATGATTAATAAAACATTTTAATTTGACCAATCACAACAGTTCAATATTACATCCACCAATCACAACTCTTTAAAAAAACATTCGTATTCTGCTGCTGCTGCTATCTACTAACCAGAATTCAGCTAGACATTCAAATCGACCAATCAGGCAACAGAATTCAATTAAACATTAGGTGTCTTTATTCCCTTATTCATAATAATAAAAAAATAAACGCCTCTGACCGACTATAGCTCAGTCCAAACGTTCAAGCGTGGGTGACTGCATACATGACATAAGCTATGAAGATTGAGCGGGATAGACTGCTGTCTATCTCGCCTTATCATATGCCCTGCGTATGCTGTCCACAGCGCTCGGCCATTTAGACGCCGCTATTAGACGGTCATAGGCGTTTATTCGTGGTTCTGTGTCAAAGCAGCAAGAATGGCGCCACCTTTTCGCCTTGGTATAATTGTTTATTGTGAATGGATAATCTTTGTTTTTACTATTTTCTTGCAGTCGAAGTGAAAAGTAGAGTGTATAGCTCTGGTCTAAAAGCCATATTACCCCTCGAACTATTTCCCCTCACTTCGTTTGGGTAAATATCCATCTCGTGGTAATATGGCTTACTTTAGATCCTTGTCATACAATCTACTATAAATAAAACCAAAACAATCATAAACAAAGTATTCAAACACAAATATTAATAACGCAATCGAGAATAATCAAATATACCTATGGGAAAACAAATTAAAATGTCAAGAAATTAAATAAATTAAACTTACAAATGTCAGTCACGATTCAAATATTTCTGTGTTAAATAAAAACAACGGTCTAAGAGCCAGGTAGTCAATGTTTGTTACCTTAGAACTCCGTCATTGATGAGCCGATTCGTAATTTTTTTTTTGTTTGTAAGTATATGTTTCCAGGTGAGTCCCATTTTTTTTCAAAAATTCAGATGGATGATGGGATCCATAAGGAATTGAGGGAACTCCTCAATTTTATTGGGCACGCGTGTAGTGAATTTGGTATTTTCTATTATATGTAATTCGTGTATTTACACCCGGAAATCATAAATTTGGTGGAGTGGAATTGATGATGAAGACCACAGATGACTTATGAAATTCCTCAATTATGTACTTAAAAGTACAAAAGTACGTCACAGATTCTGATAAGATTCCGTTGAAATAGCAACTAATGAAGTGCCAAAGGTGATCCTTGTGGAATCGACGGAGAAGTCCTCAAATATTATCGGGCCACATACAGCGATTGAGTTTATTTCTCTAATATTTAGGTAATCAACGCATTTGCTCTCGGAAACCAGTTCATGTGGTAAATTGGAAAATAAATGTGGTAATGTTCTCGTGGCTTGGCGAAGTACTAAATTGAACTCGGTTAAAACTTTGTTTTTAAAGTAAATTATTTTATTTTGACGTGAGCTTACCGATGTCGCATCTATAGTTGTCCTCACTTGTTGGTGTACTGTCAGCATTACTTTTGTGCAGTAGTAATATCATGCCGCTTGCAAATGCATTCTTACCGCCCCCGCTTCAGCATAAGCGCTTATTTAAACAAAAGTGCGCAGGAAAGAATCGGTACTGCCTCGACTTGCAGTTGACACTATCTGAAAGCTTACAATATCGCATCGCCTCCACACCGACCAATCAGCGAATCGCCTAACGCTCATAAAATGTTCCAGATTATTCCCCCTGTTCCTATCGCTGATGCTGTTTTGCACGTACGTGCTGCCCGACGTGAACAACGGCCCACAGTGGAATCTGGTCGTGGAAGAACACAGCCGTGTCTGCGAGAAAAACATGTGGAAGAGCTTCCTCTTCATACACAACTACTTCGGATTCGAGGACATGGTAAATTAATTAGCAAACACCTTCCTCGAAGACCCACACAGCAATCGGTCCATTACCTTCCCCTTCATAGACAACTACTTCGGATTCGAGGACATGGTAAATTCAGCAGTAAAACACCTTCCTCAAGGATCTACACAGCAATCGGTCCATTAGCTTCCTCGTCATACACAACTAAGTCGGATTCGAGGACATGGTAAATTCATCAGCAAAAACCTTCCTCAAGGATCCACACAGGAATCGGTCCATTGAGAGCAATTGCATGAGCAATCAATTGCCTTCCGCAACCTTCAACAGATCATCTGGTCAACTTACGATTACAGACCGATTCGACCATTTAATGAATCATCCGACAAGTAAAAATACTGGGGTTCTGCCTTTTCTCCGAATTTGTTATATCCGAATTTCACTTGCCAACCAACTTTTCGCCGATGATTCACTTTGACAACTACTTAATGCTAAATTTTTGTATGACAACATTTCATTTGGTAGAATTATTGTAAAGTCGATTATTATATTGACTTGAATTTTTTAGCAAATCTTTCATTTGGCAAATCTTTCAGTTGGACAAACAACTATTAACCGAATAACGTTTCGTCAGTGCAACAGTTGCCTTTTCTTACATTAGCCAACTTTTTACTTCAAAGAACAAGACAACATAACATAGGCAGACTTTTATTCAATGTGTATATAAGTTACAAGGATGTAAGGGGGGATGGGGGGACGAAGCCACCCACAAAGGGGGTTCGGCGGTGAAGCCCCTCGCGGTAAAAAAACAACAAATAATCGTAACAGTGGTATTATTTGTAGGTTAGGTTAGGATTAGCTTGTGTCCCTTAGAGTGGAAATAGGCACCCCGCGTAGCGGGGTGACGTCGACACGCTGCCGGTTAGGTTAGGTTAGGTTAAAATAATTGACTGGTGTTTGTTAAAAAAAAAACACATACATACACACATTCCACCGAGCAACAGTCCAAAAGTAATGATGTAAACACATCCCCAATGATGCGATTCCCTCAGGTACCTTCATTGTCATAAAATCAAGAGGGTGGTTGCGCTTACCCACTTTATAAATAATTATGTTACATAGTTACTAAATTAAACCTGACTAAAAAAAACATTTGGTAAGCGTTATACTACGATATGTATATTAGTCAAAGTTCAATTTCAGCAGAATTGTTCACCATTCTGCTACTCGAAAGGTGGCATTGTGAAAAGTGACTTTATGAAAAAAGGCCAAGCATTCATAGTTGGTAACCGTGAGGTTGGGAAATAAAACTAAACCTTTTGATAAGTTGACACATGATCATTCGGCGAAATGAAATTATGCGAAAAGTTGGTTGCGAAGTGATAATCGGCAATACAATTTTCGGCGACAAATTAGAGAACCAAAAATACTCGATTTATAATTATTTGTAATGACCATTCCACGAACTGAATTGTCGACGAAATGAAAATACATGAAACGTTGACTTTGAAGTGAAATTCGACAAAGTGAGTGTCGACAATTGTGATAAACCAGAATAGTGTTTCTTCAAATAGTTATTTCATAAGATATGAAGTTTTTTTGTTTTTAATGCGAGCTCATAATACTCTGCTCATTATAGCATTTTTCAAAGTGGTTTTTGTATTCGACACACTTTGCCAAATATTTGAAAATAATGCAGGACAAAACGTTGATACTCAAACAAATATTAAATCGCTCAAATATTATGGAGCTTCTCATTTTGCATTTTAAGTAACTCAAATTAATGTTTGTAAGTTACTGTTCTGATGATTTCTCGTCACGCGCTCAGTCGCTCACTTTGTAAAACTATAACCTAAATTCATTATTTTGACACTTAAAACTTTAATTAACAGTTAAGTACTCGTTTAAATACTACCCATAGAAAAAAAACAAAGTCGGGTCTCTATTTTCCTTTTTTTACTCAGCCTACTCAAACAATATTAAATTATTAATATAATTATATTACGACAGAATCAAGTTAAAAATACTACAGTATTTTATCTCATCTAAAATCTCACTTAATGAAATATAAATAAAACTTCACTAAGTTAGGTATTTATCGTGTCCAAAAAAAGCTATTCCCGAAGAGTGTTGCATCTCTTTTTCTCGTGCGCGGAAGGCATAAGCGTCTCTGTCAAGGGGGCGTGGTTGACTCGAATCAAGGTATCCTCTTAAGAAGAAATCTTACTAGAAAAATGGTAATGATCCAATTTAATTAAAACGTAAATAGAGAAGGTTTGCAAGATGTTAAAACTCATTCCAAATAAATTCTTGTGATTCTCGAAATGCAAATTTTAACGTATTTTAATGAAAAATTAGAATTTTAAATTATTAAATTAAAATTACTTTGCAACGTCGAGGCGCTTCTGATATTGCGTAAATAATATTTAAAACAAATGCTACGCTTTAATGACTAGTGAGTGGTAACTTTTGTCGGGCTCTTTCTGTTTCATACATTACATATGAGATGGGATATCCATAATTCCATATGCCTTTGGACATTTTTGTTTAGTTTTCTATTTGAAAACCAAATCTCCAATCTTAGCTTGACAAACTAGTGTGTAATAAGTTATTTTAAAAACAAAGTTTTAACCGACTTCAATTTAGTACTCCGCCAAGCCTCGAGAACATTTCCCCAGTTTTTTTTGCAATTTACCACATGAACTGATTTCCAATAGCAAATGCGTTGATTATTAGAGAAAAAAACCGAATCGTTGTATGTGGACCGATAATATTTGAGGACTTCCGTCGATTCCCCAAGATCATCACCAATGGCACTTCATTAATTAGTTCCTATTTCAACGGAATCTTATCAGAATCTGTGACGTACTTTTGCACTTTTAAGTACATAATTGAGGAATTCCATATGTCATCTGTGGTCTTCATCATCAATTCCACTTCACCAAATTTATGATTTCCGGGTGTAAATCCACGAGTTATAATAGATAATACCAAAATCACTACAAGCGTGCCTAATAAAATTGAGGAGTTCCCTCAATTCCTCAGGGATCCCATCATCCAACTGAATTTCGAAAAAAATGGGACCCACCTGGAAGCATATATATCTACTTACGAACAAAAAATATACGAATCGGTTCATCAATGACGGAGTTCTGAGGTAACCAACTTTGAAGTATTGAGAACCTCCTCCTTTTTTTAAAAAATACACGGAAATGTGTGTTAGTTATCGACTAATTCTGATGGTGAAGGATAAGTATGTTCTTCAAATATAATTTCTTCATTAACGATCTGAATATAGGTGACATAGTAAATAGAGTTCGTTATATAACGCCCGTGAGAACTGGAATGCACTCTTATTGTCCTACCATCTATTGCTTTGCCATTAACGACCTATGAGTCATTAAAATCCATCAGACTTACTACGTTTTTGGCAAAGCGAAGCAAATCTATACTCGAGACTGTCGTCTAAGAACGGAATTTATACTGTTTCAGCTGCAATTTCTGTTTTATTAGAATACAATAAGATTCAGTTTTAAATTAACACGTAGTCGATTAGCACGTTTGTGCTCTGAAACTGTATTGCCTATTCATTGATAAACTGTATGTCGGCATGTCATCAGTTGTTCTAATGTCAACTTTATTGCATTCAAAACAAATGCTTGTTCGTTATTAACTGTGATGAAAATAGTTGGTTTTTAAGTAAAATAGCTATGACACGGATTAGATAATAGTTACTTCGGATTAGATAAAAGGAAGAAAAGTAGAACTAGGGTAAGATGCCATAAGGCTTAGGATATAGTCCTACATTGGATAATGATGATGATAATGATTATATTCTATGGAGTAAATATGTGTAGTACGCCTGTTTCAATCTAAGTCATGGTCCTCTACTGAAATCGTAAAGTTATTATGTTCGTCGTAATTTTCAGCAAAATTAGAGGGTTTATCACGTATCTTTTACTTTTGGAACGCAAACTCACCTGTATTTCACGTATAAAAAGTGACATTTCAGATCTACGTGACGCGCGTACAATGCGTTACGTGATCGACCTGCAGAACTCATTTGAGTGGTTCAGACTGCAATGACGGTTCCCTCGACACTCTATGAGTACCAGAACACAAAAATTACAATGATTTCGTTTTCCGAAAACTTTCAATCAGTTTTCCATAACTCCAAACGCCATTTTCCGCTAAACGAAAATTTGCACGGAAATACCTTGTACCAATATTCTTGTAGATATTACAGAGAGGTAAAGGTCGTACTTTGTAAGATTGTGCGTAGGGGTCAATCTCCGTAACTTTTCTAGCGATTTAAATAATTCTTTCACAAGAATGGACC
This sequence comes from Epinotia demarniana, assembly GCA_945867215.1. Taxonomy (NCBI): domain Eukaryota; kingdom Metazoa; phylum Arthropoda; class Insecta; order Lepidoptera; family Tortricidae; genus Epinotia; species Epinotia demarniana. The sequence continues at coordinate 7,775,074 of OX244262.1, forward strand.
TTTGGGTAGGACACTACCTATATTATCCCGCGGCTTCTTGTACGTTATGTGTAAAACGCGAGTGAAACCGCGCGGGAATCTAGTAGATTATATAAATAGGTTGTGTTAGATTTGTATTTGTAGTTATTCTCATCATTATAAACTGAAGAGCCGGGCTCTTGGCAGTGGAGTAATCACCACTCTGTTCTTCTGTCGATAAAACGACGTGGGTACAAGGTCCCTATAGTTAAAATTGTTTGACTTGGCTTGGCTGAGTTGTAGAAAAATCCGTTCAAAAAGCAACTTTACCATCCAAGCTACATCAAAAACCAATGACAGAAATACAGTTTCACTATAAACCATGTGCTTCTCAGCATACTCACTATGGGTGAACATGGAATTTGCCATAGCAGTTTCACAATGCCTTCAGTGTCCAAAGAACACCGTGCAACTTTTACTGGGGTCATGTTAGGTTCGTTCGGGTCCTCCTAAGTCCTACCTTCGGTGTCAATGTGACGTGCCATTTACGGGACACCCTGTATAAATTGCAGGCCAATAAAGTTGCAACCATCTGTTCCAGTGCCTCACTCACACGCACCAGATCGGCATGGACATGCAGCTGTACGTGGCCACGTTGCCCCTGATGGCGGTGCTATGGCGCTACCGCCGGGTGGGCTGGGCGCTCATCGCGGCTGTGGCCGTCGCGTCCACGGCCCTTCGCTGGCTCGCCATCTATTGGTACGACATCAGCATGTTCGTGTATTTTGGGATTTCGTGAGTATTTCTAATAAAAATAATAATAATTACTCTTTATTTCGGATGATTTATCCATATACAGGGTGTTACTTAAGTGGTGATACAATACAAAACAGCAAAATGTGAATCTATCCATGATTCTGAACAACTTTTACTATGGAACCAACTGTAAGGTATGCAGCTAATTGTAATATGTCGGGTAGACGAATAAAGTTAGTTAGTGTCCAGCCTGCGTTTTATTGTGTACTCTCCATTGGCGCAGCCGAGTTAAATAATTATATTAACGAGTAGTTACGTGTCGTTGTGGATTAAGTGTCTAATTACGAATGTTTTGTGTCACGAGTAATACGGTTTAGGTGGATTACCAGGATGCCGATTGGTAAAATCGAAGCATTCGATCTTAATTCTAAACAATGGCCGGCTTACGTACGACGGGTGAATCAGTTTATTTTGTTAAACGGAATTAAAGACGATTTAAAAGTGCCGACTTTGATTACCGTAGTAGGCGAAGCGACTTATTCGTTAATGTGTGACCTATGTGCTCCAGAGCATCCGGAATCGAAAAAATTTGACGCCCTAGTCAAATTAGTGTCGGATCATTTAGAACCGCAGCGGTCAGAAATCTCCGAACGCCATATTTATCGCCAACGAAGGCAACAACCCGGTGAATCGTTGACCGAATTTTTACAGAGTTTGAAACATCTCGCAGCGACATGCAATTTCACCGGGAGATTAGAGGAAGAGTTGCGAGATCAGTTCGTCTCCGGCTTGGCAAGCGAGGCGATGAGATCGCGGATATTTGCGGAAAAAAATATTAAGTACAACAAGGCAGTGGACCTAGCTCTGGCCCTGGAAGCCGCTGAGAAGCATGCGGTCTTGAGCGCGACCGGCGGGAACTCGGCGGTGACGAGTGCAATCGGCGGCGGCGGCGGCGTGGCGGGCGAGGGCCTGCACGCCATGAGCGCGCGCCGCGGCGGAGCCAGGCCGCGCGGGCCGGCCGGGGGTGCGGAGCGCGGGCGCGGCGGCGGCGGCGGCGCGAGGGCATCCGGCGGCGGCGGCGGCGTGGCGGGCGAGGGCCTGCACGCCATGAGCGCGCGCCGCGGCGGAGCCAGGCCGCGCGGGCCGGCCGGGGGTGCGGAGCGCGGGCGCGGCGGCGGCGGCGGCGCGAGGGCATCGGCGGCGCCGAGGGCTCGGCGGGCGACGGCACGGCATGTTGGCGGTGCGGCAAATGGCATCGAGCGAATAAGTGTCGGTTTGCGAATTATAATTGCGATCAATGCAATCAACGCGGCCATTTGAAGGCGATGTGCCCTAAAAGTGATCGGCGTAACAGTGAAAAGTGGCAGCATTACTTGAGTGGTAATTCGGAGGACGAGTTCTACAATATTGAGGTGCCATCTAGAGGTAACGAACCATATTTTGTTAATATTGAAGTGAGTGGCATCAATTTAGAATGTGAAATTGACACTGGCAGCAGAATATCGGCCATAAATGAACAATGTTATGAGCAATTGTTTAAAGATAAGAAGTTGCAGACAGATAACTTAATCCTCCGCAGTTATTCTGGCTCACGAATTGAACCTCTGGGGTTCCTCTCGGTTGAAATTAATTTTAAAGGTACGAGAGTAAACAATCAATGTCTTTATGTAATTAAAGGTGGTGGCAGACCGTTGTTAGGCCGAGATTGGCTGAGGGCGCTACACATCAAAGAGATTAAAGTAAACCAGATAGTAGAGGATCAGTTCGTGAGACAATTGTGTAAGGAATACCCGGAAGTGTTTACAGACAAATTGGGTACATGTAAAAAAACAATTAACTTAGAAGTAATAGACTGCGAAGGTGTGCACATGCGGGCGCGGCCGGTGCCGCTGGCGCTGCGCGCGCGCGTGGAGCGCGAGCTCGCGCGGCTCGAGCGCGACGGCACCATCTACAAGGTCAATCATTCAGATTTTGGAACTCCCATTGTGCCTGTTGTTAAAACGAATGGCGAGCTTAGGTTGTGCGGCGACTATAAAATAACGATTAATCCAAAACTGAAGCGGGATTATTATCCTTTACCGCGTATTGAGGAATTATTTGCCAATTTGAGTAATGGACAGGAGTTTACGAAAATCGACCTCAGGCATGCATACGAACAGGTGATTTTAACGGAAAATTCGCAACGTTTTACGACGATAACCACGCATATGGGTACATTTTCATATCGGCGCACCCCTTATGGTTTGTCATGCGTGCCAGAGAAATTTCAGAAGTTAATGGAAGATACTCTGCGAGGGGTGCCGGGGACGGTGGTGTTTCTAGACGACATTTGCGTCACGGGGCCGGACCGGCACGCACACCTTCGCAATCTTAGATTGGTACTCGAGAGACTTAGGCAAATGGGGTTAACGGTGAAACTTGATAAATGTAAATTTCTGCAGGAAAGAGTACATTACCTAGGGTTTATCATAGACAAGAACGGTTTACTCTCTCGGTTGAAGCTCTGACCTGTCTGCCGAGCCCCACGGATGTCACTCAGTTAAAAAGTTTTTTAGGATTATTGAACTATTATGGCAAATTTATACCTAATCTTAGTACACTGTTACACCCATTACACGCCCTTTTAAAAAAGAATGCCAAGTGGAATTGGGATAGCAATTGTGAAATCGCTTTTGGAAACGCAAAGACAGCTCTGGTCAGAGACTGCGTTCTGGCGCATTATGAGGAGGGGCGGGCGCTGGTACTGTCGGTGGACAGCAGCGCGTATGGCGTGGGCGCCGTCCCGGCGCACCGGTACGCCGACGGCAGCGAGCGGCCCGTCAGCTGCGCCTCGCGCACGCTGAATGCTGAATGACGCGGAAAAAAATTACAGCCAACTCGATAAAGAGGCTTTAGCCATCTTTTATGGGGTAACTAAGCACCACCAATATTTGTTTGGTAGGCCGTTCATACTCCGCACAGATCACAAACCTCTCATGTACATATTTGGGGGAAAAAAAGGTATTCCTCAGACGGCGGCTAGTCGGCTGCAGCGATGGGCTGCGCGGCTGGCGGGCTATGACTACAAAATCGAATTTGTCAGGTCCGCGGACAACGGTCCGGCGGATAGTCTTTCAAGGCTTCCATTGTCACACGAGCATCGCCCCGCCTCAAACACGCCATGTTATAAGATGTTAGAAACTATGCCGATTAATTTTAGGAATGTAGCAAAAGAAACAAAAAATGATCCTTTGTTATGTAGGATACTAGGCTACATTATGTTTGGTTGGCCATTGTCTCCTAGCAGTGAGGAGGAAAAAGCATTCTTTAGTCGCAAGGAGGAGCTTTACACGGAGTTGGGTTGTATTTTGTTTAAATATCGAATCGTTATCCCCACTACCCTCCGGGAGAAGGTATTGAAAGAAATACACGTCGGACATATAGGTATGAATAAAATGAAAAATCTAGCGCGAAACTATGTGTACTGGCCTAACTTAGATGCCGATATCGAGGCGACAGGGCGCGCGTGCGCGGCGTGCCGCGCGGTGCGCGACGCGCCCCCACGCGCGCCCCTACACCCGTGGGAGTTCCCCTTGCACCCGTGGAGGCGTATACATGGCGATTTTTTTGATTGTGCCAATAAGCGTTTTTTAATCATGATAGACGCTCATTCAAAATGGGTGGAAGTTCTGTTAATGTCAGGAACTACGGCAAAATTAACAATTAAAGCATTCCGCTCCGTATTTGCAAGGTTCGGGTTGCCCTCGCAGCTGGTGACAGACAATGGCCCACCTTTTCTTCCGAAGAATTCAAGTTATACTGTGAAAAAAATTCAATTATGCACACCACATCGGCGCCGTACAGACCGCAGGGTAATGGAGAAGCCGAAAACGCAGTAAAGACGGTAAAAAAGGCCGTCAAACGGGCAATTATTGAAGGGGAGGACATTTTTGACGCGCTGAACAGGTTCTTATTTCAATATAGAAACTGCGAGCATGCAACCACGGGTGTGGCACCAGCCGTGGCGCTGCTCGGCAGGCGGCTGCGCGGGCGCCTGGACGCGCTGCGCCCCGATCCCGCGGCCGCGGCGCACGAGGCGCAGCGCTGCCAGCAAGAGGCTGCCGCCGGCCGGTATAGGCAATTTTGCGTAGGGCAGCCAGTTTTAGCGCGAGACTACACACAAAAAGGTAACAGATGGTCGGAAGGTCAAATAGCGGCAACCACGGGTCCCGTATCGTACAAGGTTGACGTGGGTAATGGTTCCGTTTGGCGCCGGCATCAAGATCAAATTATACCTTTAGGAAAGTCGCATCGGTATTCTTTATCGCGGGCAAATATGTTGCCTACGGATTTAGACCCGGACGAGCCTGGCGGCGCTGGTGTGCGGTCCACGGCGGAGGTGGCTGACGCTCCCGCGGCAATCAGTAAGAAGGGGATGGTCGCTGACTCCGCTAAGTCGGACACCGAGTCAGATCACGAGTACGGGGACGCGGTTGACGGTTCGGAACAGGGGGAGAACGTCGATTCCGCGGTACCGTCAGCAGCCTCCGCTCGCGATATCCGGGCCCACGAGAGGGCCATTAAAAAACAAGCTACTAAATAAGTGGTACGTAAAAGTACAAGTAAATAGAGTTAATTTTTTTTTGTTTTTCCTTTCGTTCCCAATAAGACGCGAATAACGTCAATCTTATATTTTTATATTATATATTCTTCTTACTATTTGATAGCAAAGCAATGTTACGAATGTGTATAGGAGGAAACTACTAAATATTCTGTTGTTATAGAAATAAACATAGGCCGTATTGATTACAAGTTTTGCTAACGACGGAAAAATGCCTATCCAGGCATAATAATCGGAACACATGTACGTGGCAAAAAAAAAATATTTTGATTAGTTACCTATAATTACCATCCTTTAGTCACGTTATCGTTAAATGAAGACTTGTAATAACTACGCGCCTACATGAATTAAACTTGGTGATGCGTCCCATTTGTGGAGAGGATGAGTCGGAGGTGAATGTACCTACGCTAAGTTTAATTCATACAAATAATGAAGGCTAGGAACATATTACAACTTAAATGAAAGTTGCCTGTTTAAACTGTTGATGTACTATGTCATAATTTGGTGGTGGGATGTGTAAGGTATGCAGCTAATTGTAATATGTCGGGTAGACGAATAAAGTTAGTGTCCAGCCTGCGTTTTATTGTGTACTCTCCACCAACTTTGTGATATACCAAAAAAATCCAACTATTTCATTAACTGTGCTCAGTTTAGAATGACGAAAATGTATGAACAGATTTTTTTTTTTTGCATAACACAAAGTTGGTCCCATAGTAAAAAAAATTCAGAATCGTGGACAGATCCACATGCAGTTTGCTATTTTGTATCACCACTTAAGTAACAGCCTGTAGTATTAGTATTTTACTTAACCTAGGTAGGTTAGTGTTATATTCTAGTTATACAATTAAATTAATTAACTAGGTAGTCTATTTGACCACCAATAGTGCAACAGACTTAATCTGCCCGACCAAGTGCGACAAGATTGGGCAGTACGTCTGCATCTGCAATGACACCCAGAATGCTGTTGGTACTTCCCCTAAGTAGGCGCAGCATTGACTCGATTTTCTTGCGTAGGATCGCTTGAAAACCTTACGAGCGGGCCTCGGCGAACATACGGTTTAACAAGTTTTAATCGAAATACAAAGTCTGCGGGAGTGATTAAAGAATATTTACGATTGACGGCGAAAGAAATAAGTGTTGGTCAAAAATTAATTTCATAGCCGGTTTCTTAATGATTTTATCAATGTCATATTACTTAAATCAGCTTTTTCTGCGAGGTGGGATGACGAATGGATTGTCCATATATTACGTCATCGTATTTTGTCGCGATTTTTGACCCCCGCCCCCCCTCATCATCATCCTCTTAATTCCTTGAATGGAAGCGTCAGCCCCTAAGCGGAATCCTGGGTCGGCATTTGACAGTGTTTTAAATGAGTTAAGCCGCTCACTGACTGGCGCGGCCTGCGGTGGCGGTCAATAGAGGCTTTATGGTGACCATAAGGCTAAAGTGAATTGTCATTTTTTGTCATAGAAAGCTAATGTCTGTGAATCGAGAATTATTATTGTATATATATTATAGTGATTCCATGAGCTGTCGAAAATCAATGTCAGATATCGCTCTAGATTTTAAATCACTATATCACTTGTAAGAATTCGCACGCAGACTCTACCCAAAATGCGAAAGTTTAGATCGATTAAATTTTGATAGATAAGTTATTTACACAATTCGCTGTGATCCAAATCTCCTAATTGTGCGCAAACGAATTAACATCGCGAACCCTTATTATTCTGATGAGCTATTACATGAAAATTCAATTTATATTTATTAAATAGTGACGCCAAAACAAAAACTTAATGGTGAAAACCTAATCTAGACTTAGCAGTCTGTAACCTCGAAGATAAAACAAATTTCAATTTACACAAGCCGCGGGGCATGGACACAAATTTACCTTTCATTTTCTCAGCAAACTTAAACAGTGTGATATACGATTTCCACCGAACGGTTCGGGCCGGCGCGCATTCTATTACATGCAAAGGAATTTGAACCGTCTATACAGTAGTTACATTTCATATTTGAATGAATCATGCATCCACTGCGAGGCGGCGGCTACGGCTAGTGGCGGCTACTGACGCGGTCGGTGGGGATTGTAATTAACTGTATCTGCTGTATGGACGGTTCAAATTCCTTTGCATGTAATAGAATGCGCGCCGGCCCGACCCGTTCGGTGGGAAGCGTACATGAGAGGTAATCTGGCTACATTAAATACACTGTAAGTGGTTGCGAAGTTTGTGCAAATACAATTATGATTGTGGCCTTGAATGCGGGAAAGGTTGACGGTCAGGGCTTTTGGTTATATAATCTGTGCTTTGGTTGATCACGCTCGCAACTCAATGATTTGAATGTGTTCCCCGCACTCGTTCTGCTTGATAAAAACACATTCGAAATGCATTTAAAATGAGAAAAACATGAAACGAGAGCCCCTGAATCTATGACATTTAGATTCTATGTAGCTGTGCCCACGCCTACATGTGCGTAGAATTTTATTCATCTGTATTCCAAACTGTATAATATTCCAATGCAATATAAAATCTCTTCTCATCTCGCTTATGAGGTCAGAGAGGGCAAGTGCGCCCCCAGGGTAAGTGCACCTTTCATCAAACATCGAGATCTACAGATATTTCACAAATAACGACATCTTACATTCATGCCACAAACTAAAACTTGTTATTGCATTGATATTGATTTAAACGACTAAATGATGAATGAGGCGCACTTTCCCCGGTGGCGCACATACCCGAACTGACCTCAAACCGTTTGTGGATGAAACCAGCTTTACGTATATAATTTATTGGTCCACCGTTCACCCTTATGAAAACCGACAACCACTTCAGAATAAGGATGGAACCCGCTAATTAAAACAATTCAAAACCTTTTACGTGCCGCCAACTTTGTCAAAGTTGACCACACCGCAATATTACCGTAAAATTATCAGGAGAATAAAGTTTTTGCTTCTGTATTCCAGAGTGCAAAAGTTACTAGACGCTGCGAGGTACTCCTACATCCTCCCGACTCACCGAGCCACCATCTACCTCATCGGAGTGTGTATGGCGTACTTTCTGAGGACCAAGAAGTTTAATTTTACCCTTTCAAATGTAAGTATATTGCTATATACTTACGTACATTTTTAACATACAATTTGCTTTTCTAATCTTCCTTATAATATATAGTTATTCACGTTGCCGACAGCCATTGCTCTTGAAGGATAAAGTTCACTTAACACTGAACTATTCGATTAATTTGTTTCATATCACAATCCCAATCACATTCGGTTTCATGCGCTCGCTCTGACACGTAGCTAGTTTCTATATTAGATGAAGGATCTTATAAAGAAGCCATAAGCATGTCACCGTAAAGGCCGCTTTACACAAAGGGCCACCAAGGCCGATCATATAGAACGAAACTACGCGTTAAAGGGAGAACGACCTATTTTCATCTCATTGCTCCGCATAACCCGTGTGGTGTCGGGTTAGAATTTCACCACCCCCTTTCTTCCCGTGGGTGTCGTAAAAGTCGACTAAGGGACCAGGGTTGAAGTGTGTTGTGGGCGATAGGTTAGCAACCTATCACTGCAATATCACATTTTGTCGATATTTTATACCCACATTTATGCTAAAAGTGGCGCTGGAACATACGTTTCATGTGCTCTGCCTACCCCTTTTGGGAATAAAGGCGTGAATGTATGTATGTATGCTCCGCATAACTGCACAGGGGGTAGTCATAGCAAGTTGCCAATCCGTACCAAGCTAGGCCTGTACAAAAAATACATAGGATCCAGACTTACATATGCCGCGCCAGCTTGGTACGGGCTGACTTCAGACTCATCCAGAAAGAAAATGATCCAACAGGAGACGGGAACACTGAGAACCGTTGTCAACCTACATTAAAAACAGCATAATTCATAAAGACCTAAAGTGGAACGGGCTGGAGTCGTTCATTGGAAGACTGCCTAGGGCCTTGTTCGACCGAGCGGACAACTCCAGCCACAAACACCTTCAACGCATCGCCCCGCATACACGGCCACCGGAGGGCGGATTCCGACGGTTGCCCAGAGACACCAAAGAGCTAGACCCAGAACAATAAAAACGACAAGCACGACGACAACACCATGCAACCAATGAGATGAGTACATAAAATCCAAAACCACAAGCACAAGGGCAAGAAACCATGAAGGACTCGCCCCAGCCACCAACTCGTCGTTGCGAGTTGAGCCCACAAGCAGCCTTAGATAGAGCCTTAGCTCTAGGGAAGGCAACCCCCAAGAGGAAGACCGCATCATCATCATCATCATTGTGTTAGAAGCCATGACTTGGTGCGGCGGCTGCACCGGTGCGCCATGCTTCGAAGCTAGAGATCGCAGCGCGCCATCTGGCTTCCACGCGCACGCTTCAAGTAGTGGCCGAGCCCTAACGGACGGAGTCTCATATGCAGCTAAATTTAGAACATGATTTAAAATGGTAAAATTACCAATTATCGGTTTACGGAAAGATACGCAATTGTAATAGTACGTGAAGTTTGTTTTGTGTTTTGTGGTCTTGCGATAATATTATTAAATTACATCATACGAAGACAACAAACATTGTTACACTTATTTTATATTTGTTTACAACCATCACGCTCGGTCTCGGTACAGGGTGTTATTCCTGTGGCCAGTCTGGATAATCTACTCGGAAGTACCTGAGCTGTGTTCGCGCGCGCGAGGCAGCGAAGCAGATCAGATTGAAATGTGATTAATATCTGAAGTGAATGATGAACATGGACTGAAAGCAAACCCTTTTAATAAATAATTAGGTTCGCAAGTGAGACGAGAAGCCAGAAACAAATCCTTACTTAACGCTGCGAACTTGCTTTTGCGTTCGTTTCGTTTTCATTATTTATTAGCGGGCTCAGGCTGTACGAGTATATTGATAGACATTCAATCATTACAAAGTTATAAAGGCAATTTTTTGGCTGGACTCTTATCGTCCCGGCGCCCGACTGTTAACGCCCTACTCGCGCTGGTCAGTGTGGTTTGTATGAAACTCTATACTGCAACGCACACTTATCATCCCATGACGGCATCGCTCCCGCTTGGGACAAGCTGACGGCGGGCGGGGAGCTTGCCGTCGCCAGGGGACGGTCGCACTTGCAGCTTGCAGCAGACACCGCTAAGTAGACCGTCAAACGTAAAAAATTATTTATTTATTTTATTTATTTATTCCATACAATTTCACAGCATTACAGTAACACCAAAGCACTGTGAAACAAAACAAATGTAGATATATATACATAAAAGAAACAAACTATTATTATAATAACACAAAAGACGGTCGTGCATCCATCTTCTCGCAGAACGTCAAACATTCATCACACACATCTATCCATCGGCTAGCAAATATATCACAATTTGGTGCCGATTCAAGCAACGAGTTCATGAAGTGCAAAGCTCTTCCGGGGACTTTCTGCGAGACAACGTTCGCGCTGCCGGCGCCGCTAGTAAATGTTGACAACGAGGTCGAAAATTATATCTAGAGGGCGAGGGAACATACAGGCGCACCAACTGAGCTACTAATCCGGGACAGTCTGAATCACCACGCAAACTTCTACCAGCTAAGGAAAGAAGACCGAAGTTTCGCCTCACCTCTAGTGAATTTAAACCTAAAACGCCTAGCAAAAATTTTGTAGGGTATAGAAATGGGTAGTAACCGTACATTTTTTTATACAGAAAACGCAAGAATACTTTTTGTACCTTTTCCAGAAGCAAGATATATGTTGTCTCATGAGGATTCCACACAACAGCGGCCGATTCAAGCTTGCTTCTGACAAGAGCGGTATATAGGAATTTTATTATTCTGGCTCTTCTTATAAATCTGTCATCGGTGACCGCGCGGCTACCTCAACACTACTAAGCCGGTGCTGAGTGCATTGGTATGGCACCGGGTGGACGGCAGGTGGTTTTTGCGTCTCGGTGGCGAAGTGGTGAGGAAGCGATATGCGTGCGCTTACTTGCAGCCTTTGAAAACAAAATTGTAGCTTTTCTCGTGTAAGTGCAGTAACCGTCTTCAGACTTGATAATCAAGCGTGCAAGAGAACACTTGTTTCTGCTATTCACCGTTGAGAGCGTTGGAATAGAATGAGCATCCTGTAAGCGATGTTCTCGCTCCCTCCTACCTATATCTTGCATAACCTTGTCTTTTTCAGACGCAAACCCGTCTGCTCTGGCTGTCCTGCTTAGCGCTGGCCGTCCTGACTGTGGGCAGCCCGTACCGGATGGGTCTGGAAGGGTACCAATACGAACACGCACCGGCAGCCATCTTCGCAGCGTTCTCGCCGATAGTTTGGGGCGTTTTCATGTGCATCATGCATTGGGCGATCTGCAATGACTATGCTGGTTAGTTTTTTTTTCATACCATTTCGGTGGCAAACAAGCTTACGGCCCGATCTCGCCACCATACGAGTATAACGGCACCGCTATCCTAGGACACCAGAGCTTAACCACATCCATTTTATTGGAGCGAAATGCGTTTTTGGTTTACAGTAGTTACGACCAAAAACCGTCAGTGCTTTAAAAAAATATTTTATTGTAAAAATCCTACCTATTAATATTCTATTTTCCACAGGCATAGGAACTGCATTCGTCGAATGGCGAGTGTTCAAGTTCTTCAACAAGATCGCGTACGGCGTCTACTTGACGCAGTTTCCGATATTCTTCTACAACGTGGGCGTTCAGCGGCATTCGGAGTATTACACGCCTCTATTACTGGTAAGGAGCCGGCAATAAATATGGTTGTGGGACAACCTACCAGGGGGAATCTGGCAACAAGGCGAGGCGGTAGTCAATGATGGTTGCCAGAGTTTGTTCTGTCATAAGCTCTGTCGCGAGTTCTTCTAACAGATGATTACACTCGCGCCACAGTGTTGACAACTGGTGACGTAATGCATTCAGGAAACCCTCTTTGACTACCTTGTGCTATTTTCTCGTAGACTAAAGAAGTGCACATTCTGTTCGTAGGTAGGTAGGTACTATCGGCTGCATTAATGCACCTTACGGTCTAGTTTCGCTTGCACCGTTTGACATCTACAGCTGATATGATTGCATGCGTTGCGCACAAAATAAACTAGATGGCGCTGCTGGCCAAAAATATTGATATATAGACGAATATAACTTAATTCACTGATAATAATTGACTCCTGTAATCACCAAAAAATGTTCTTGCGATGCGAGTACAATTATTGACAAGTTTAGCAAGGTTTAATCTACTGTAACAGTATTTGAGTGTGACTGAACTGTCATCCTACCTACTCGTTTATCAAAGGTATATATTTCACAGTTGAAATATGTATACCCGTGATAAACCACTGACCAGTGTCAACAACAAGATTGGATGGGCTTGTAGATTAGCCTATTAAGTGCAAATGACACGGTGCTGACTGCCTTTTTAGTGTTTTTATGATTTCTGTTTTTTACACTATTTTGCACAGCCAAAAGTAGTTTTTTTTTAATATAAATAACAGTAATTAAATACAATTAAATAACTCAAAGATATTTCATTTTAAAATTATATTTATTCAGTAGTAGTATTAGTGAATTACCCACTTTTTAACATGTTATCGAGGTTATAGCTTAAGTTTCATTTCCGAAAATCGGAAAAAGATTGAAGCTTTACCTCAATAAAAATAATACCTATTGTCAATTTTATTAATAATTTCAGACCGGGTTATGATAACATATATATCAGGCGAACGCATTCTGGTGTTTATTGGCATTTTCTATTTAAGTGAGATTTGAAATAAGTAATTAAACCCGCCATTTAAAATAATAAAAAAATACGAAACAATCTTACAGTTCACTAAGGCTTTTATTATTGATACTAGTATTTCATAGATTATAATGGTAGGCTTCTACGGTTATCTATCTCACTCGATCTCGTTAATTAACAAAATGATTATATTCTATTATGATAATTTTCCTTAACGTAACACATCTATTACTAATAGTGTCTACAGGGATAAAAAAGCACGATGAAAACAATATTCTACTCATATTTTACTTTTGTCATTTGTTTATATATAAACGGTCTGTCTTTCTTCAAACCCTACATGTTCACAGTTAGATATACCACCAGATTCCGCGTTAGGCACTACGTGATCACTGAACGTGAACTTATATGTCCTTATGAATAAATTTAAACACTTCTCACTTCTCATCACTAAACATGACAAAAATCCAGTTGTCCAGTGTCCAAATTGCGACAATTTGCTGTTTTATGTGCTTCTCTGTAAGTATGGGTTTAACAGCATGCCCATGATAATTATAAACCCTTCTCGTTATGGAGACACGACGAACTCCACACTTGTGCAATAAATCGACGTAATGACTTGTCGATTCAAAATCATTTTCTTTATAGTCCATTGTCAATGGCTGGTGGCCGTTGTTTGTCGGTGTAGCAGAGACGTTTCCTTTTGCTCAACCTTTTTTTAGCTGTAACGATATTATTTGAAAATAAATCATCAGAAAAATGTATGATAGTTCAGTAGTAGTTACTAAATAATTATATCACAAACGTGTAAAATAACTTCTTACGTTTAGATCAGTTTCTGTAGCTTGTAGCTTCGTTACATATCGCAAATATTTGCGACCTTTTAACTAGATCAATATTACGTCGAAAACTAGTTTTAATATTCATGTTATCCAGAAAAAAATATGAATAACAAAGCTGAGTAGTCCTACGAACGAACACGTAACATCTTTGTGATAAAAACGAATAAGTATGGTAGTTTTGATTCATTCGTCTACCCTCATCGATTATTATATTAATCGTAGTAGTAATGGATTAATATCTGAGCAGCAAATTAAACTTATGATAAATTTCAACTGCCTAGTCAATTGAACCGATGGTCGAGTGGCTAACAAGGCAAGTAACTAGGTCGACACCTAGCTTGAGTCGTGGGTTCAAATCCCGCACCCAACCAAAAATATGTTGGGAAAGATGTGTTTTTGGAATTGTTTGGATATTCACTGGTAGTGAATCGGAAACATCGAAAGAAAAATAAATGCACAAAGGTAGCACATAAATAGAATACACATTCCAAATTGCGTCATAATACCGCCATTATCGATCGATAATGCGTTGGCAAGATTACTTGACAATATAATATAGGAAAAATAATAACCCAAGAAAATAATTATAATTATATCCAAGACGAAGAATGACTTTTTGTTTCCATTTTTGTTAACAACGCCATCTAGTGAAACCTTGCTGATCCTCTGAGGTTTACATTTACATCTATAATGATATTACACGTCGTGCACATAGATGGCGTTAGCGAGCGCGTCAAAGGAAACAGTTTGTCAGTTGACCATGCACTTATGCTGTCTAGTGTACATACAAAATGTGATTTCCATCACACTTGCTCGAAAAGGGCTTCATAATGCGCAGACATATATATAGATAGCTACAATAGCCTATGTAAGCCAACGGGCGTAATGGTTTTTTTCTTAAATTGTATCTGTTACCCATGCGGCAGTTACAAAGCAAAGATGTTTTATATCAAATACGATGACTGAAAAGGTATTTATAAATAAATTTAAACTTAAATACACTACTAAAACATGTTTAACAGAATTATTTACAGATTTGATACGTAGTTATTTAGTGTCTATGTTAAAGCCTGACAAGTTCCTATTTAGCCCTGATATAGTGTATTAGTGTCGCTGTGTACCTACGTGGCGAGGGCTAAACAGGAACTTGTCAGGCTTTAAATGTTTTTAAGTATTTTAAATCGTGGCTGTATACCGAAGGGTCTTTGCCATACGCGCCTCACGTCAAATTCAACAAAATGGACGACTGACATGTTGCAGTTTTTATTACGATTTGTATTAATTTCATCTAAAATGATTTTTTTCCTCGCAAATGTGATGAAACACATTGTGTATAACACGGGCGTAAGAATATTGCAAACTCGAGTGCCTTCTGCGTCGGACTTCTGATAGACTCTTGTTCGCAATATACCACTTACGCCCCTCGTTAAACAACAACAATATTTTTACAGCTTTATTGTAGGTTAGGAGCCCCGGGCCAGGTACAGTCAGCATCAGTTAGTAGCAGAGTAGCCAAATATTTCATAGCACACCCTTATTCTTACAGTAATAAAGATGTGTACCGAAATATTTGGCTACCTTGGCTGCTACTAACTATTTGACGCTGACTGTACATATTTATGGTTTTTATACTGGGATCGCATGATGGATGGCGGGCCACTCGAACTCATAAGTTCGGTGGGCCGCAGGCCGCAGGTTGAGTATAGCTGGTCCAAGTTGTACTATTATTGTAATAAGTACAATTTTGCCAAAAATATGAGTACCTATCTTTCGACATTTTATACGACTCGAATTGTCTTACGCGTCAAGATTTCTATATGCAACGTCAGCTATTAACTTGGTGTGAGATCGGGCCTCTAATTCATTTAGTATGCCGCTACAACGGATACACTTGCCGGGTCTTACATTTGATTTCATGACATCTCTAAGACCCGGTTTAATTACCAAGGGTAAGTCAATCAAAGCTGTACAGCTATCACACGAGCGCGCGCGAGCTCTCTCGATTTTTCTGGCACTATCCATCTCTCTCTTTCTCATAAGATTCTGTTAGTGCGAGAAAATCGAGCGTATGTCGCGGCCGTCCCATCATAGACATGCTGTTTTACAAAATTACCTTTCCTTTTCAGATGCACGTCCCAGAAATGCTAACCGTGCTGGTGGTATCCGTCATCGCTACGGTAGCCATTGAGATGCCTTTCAATCAAATTTATAGGATATATTTCGGTAAGCAAAACGCATTCGATTCTATAGGTCTATTTTTTTCAGTGAATTGTAAAGGCGCCGTGCCTTCGTTTTGCTTCCTTTCTGTATGTCTTGCGCCTACAATATATTAATAATTCGGAAAGGAGCTATTATACTTATATTACGTATTGGAAGTAACTCCTAGTTGATACAAATATATAATCATACTAGCTTCTGCCCGCGACTGCGTCCGCGTGGAACTCGGTTATATCGTAGCTCCATATAAACTTTCACCCACCATTTCACCCTCTTAGGGGATGATTTCCAGGATAAAAACTATCCTATGTCCTTCCCCACGAACTATCTCTATACCAAATTTCATCCAAATCGGTTCAGCGGTTTAAGCGTGAAGAGGTAACAGACAGACAGATAGACAGACTTTAGCATTTATAATATTAGTTCGGATACAACTAACTAAACATTTTATTTTTTGCAGGTAAAGCACAGACAAATAAGTTAAAGGACAAATGAAGTTATTATTAATGACATTTAGTTGGTAAGGACATAACTGTATTATATAGCTATATTTAGACATCACCTAGTTTTAAGTTATGTTAATATTTTATATCGAAACAAATAAAGTGACTGTAGAAAATAAGTTATTAAACAATTTCAACAAATCTTTTATTACTTCTCGTCCTCATCCTCACACTTCCAATAAATGGCCTTGACCAAGACTGGCGGGAGGCTGCCCACGACAGGTATATGTGGAAGAAAAACTACAACTTAGAGAATTTAAAAACAATGTTTTAACCGACTTCAATTTAGTACTCCGCCAAGCCACGAGAACATTTCCTATTTTATTTTTCAATTTACCACATGAACTGATTTCCCATAGCAAATGCGTTGATTACTATAGAAAAAAACCGAATCGCTGTATGTGGGCCGATAATATTTGAGGACTTCCATCGATTCCCCAAGATCATCACCAATGGCACTTCATTAGTTCCTATTTCAACGGAATCTTATCAGAATCTTGGACGTACTTTTGCACTTTTAAGTACATAATTGAGGAAATCGATAAGTCATCTGTGGTCTTCATCATCAATTCCTCGCCACCAAATTTATGATTCCGGATGTAAATACACGAGTTATAACAGAAAATACCAAAATCACTACACGCGTGCCTAATAAAATTGAGGAGTCCCCTCAATTCCTCATGGATCCCATCATCTAACTGAATCTTGAAAAAAATGGGACCCACCTGGAAGTATATTATACATACGAACAAAAAAAAATTCGAATCGGCTTATCAATGACGGAGTTCTGAGGTAACAAACATTGAAAAAAAAACAGCTGAATTGAGAACCTCCTTTTTTTCGAAGTCGGTTAAAAAGTTGACAAATCTCATCTCAAAAACGGCTTAACAGATTTTCATGAAACATGGCTATGAACACCCGGGATAAAATTATCTACGACACAAAAAAAAAACTAAACGAAAATTGGTTCATCCGTTAGAGAGTTACGATACCACAGAAAGATACACAGACACTTTAAACTTATAACACCCCTCAAGGCCTTTGACCAGCAGTGACACACTTAAGGCTCTTAATAATAATGGGATACAGAATAAAAATAACACTGAACTATTTTTCTTTATTCAAAATGTAACGAGCAGTTTTAGTCAAGAAATTGATAAGTGAGGTGGACACAGCAAAATAAATTAACTGGTTGCTGACATGTCTAATACATCTTTTTGATTTAATACAATTTCACTCTTTTATAATAAGTCCATCGAAATATGTACAGTCCGAGAGCGAGTTGCGCTCAGCACGGCTATCACGCGACGGCGCGCGAGATCTCTCGATTTTTCTCGCACTATCCGTCTCTCTTATTAAAACACTTAAGGTCATAGCTCAATAGAGCCACCCGTCGCCCACTCCTCACCGCCTCGCCTCGAGCGATTAGGTATTCTTTATATGGATTTGTACGGGCATGCGCTCACTACATCAACTCCGTAGTTAATACATTTACGAGGCGAGGCGGTGAGGAGCGGGCTGGCTCTCTATGACCTTTAGAACAAGAGGTACTCGTATATAGTGCGAAAAAAAACGAAAGTATGTCGCGGCCATCCCATGATAGACGTGCAGGTGAAACCGTTTATTTTGGCATAATAACGTATATTTAAGAGCTAGCGAGAGAGAAATATAGACCTGAAGGCTATTCTAAATGCTCACAGACTGTACATTATTTCTCGTGGACTGTATACATTTTGGTCACGCGTCTAAATTCGCATACGTGACTAAAGTGCCACGACTGTGACGTCACAGTCGCGGCTTAATCTTCTTTTAATTATGTTTCCTAATAATTGTTAATCTATGACTAATCGTACCACTGATGGCGATATTTCCTAAGAACCTGATAGCGAACTTTTAATATACTACGCAACTATACAAATCAATTGTAAACTGGATGGGAAATGGACGAACTATTTGGGGCAAAAAAACTTCTTTCTGTCACTAGTTGAAAGTTTTAACCCGTTTGATATGGGCCATCTTCTAAGCATTTTAGAAGTATCATAGTTTTTTTTATGGAACTTCGTTATATGATCTCCTGACAAACGGGACAATTACAACGAGAAATAGTTGTTTGACCCATTTATGTTTAATACTAAGCTCATATCTAAACATCAGTCTTGAGTAAGAGTTTGATTTAACATTAAATAAATCTACTTACATCTACTAGCCAGATGAGAAAATCTACTCTCCGCTTTTAAATTTTCGCAGTACCAGAAGTTGCTGAATCACGATTTGTATTCAGACCAATGACGCGTATTTGCAGTCTCCAAGAGGCAACCGGATGACTCGCAGTAGTTTGGGTTGCACTGGGCCGTTCCACAACACTTCGAGAGCTCAAATACCGCGAGCCATCCGGTTGCGTCTTGCATACTGCAGTTGCAGTAATGACGCGTAGTTACGCGTCATTGCTTTAACTTTTGCGCTTGAGACCGATAGTAACTTCAATGAGTACAATAAGATACATTCCCAAATCTAAATTCCTAATAAAGATGGTATTTCAGCGCGGCGCTTCCAAGGAGTTCAAAAGCGATGAGATCATTTTTGTCTGAATGGACATTGAAGTAATTGAAAATAAATCTAAATTTGTCTAATTAATCATATGTTATTTCTATGTGAGATAACTGAACATAGGTGTTCACTTAAAGTTGATCATCAATGAAAACACTATGCTTTACTTACAGTATCATAGTAGCGCCTGAATAAATACTGATGGCAAAATTTTAAACACACTGATCTATCACTAATCAATCGTTAATTACTTAATCAATTAATATATATTTAAGGCGCCGTAGGTTCATGGTCTTCTCTCCCTCTCACCGAGCATAAGCGTGAGCGAGATGGAAGTGCGTGCTCGGAAGCGCGGAAATCATGTTTTTTAATTTTAATTTTTTGGCCGTTTAAATAAATAAAAAAGTAAACACTGATTTCCCTCAAACATGATATTGCCGATTTTTAGAAGCCATTTTAATATTTTTAGCTTTTGTTCGTAATTTGTAACAAATATTTTAAGTGTATTTTAGACCCTTTTTTAGACTTATGTTCGTGATTTTTTTCTATCGAGCGAAAAATGCTTAATCATGTTTCTAAACACTGATTTCCCTGCAGAAAAGCCTCAAGATTACTATTCATATTTTTTTAAAACCATATATTAATATTTAATATAAACAGACGCATTATATTGTTTCAAAAACACTGTTCGCTTAACTTCGCTGAACCTACGGCCTACGGCGCCTTAACTGAGCCATACCTCGTCGATTTCGGAATGCGTGGAGCATGTCATGTGACATGCTTCGTAGACCGCTGTATGACACAACGCTCATCTTACTATGACACTAGTTCGTTTAAAGCTAGTTCATGAACCGGCTCCGGTAGGGCTGCAGACCGGCACGCGTCCGGGCCGGTACCGGCACGTGACCCGCGCCCGTCGTGCGCCAGCCACGAGCTGAGTGAGCACGGGCCTTGTGTGTGTACTCGTATTATTTGGCATGCTCCGTAGAAGACAATGCTTAAGTACTCCACGCCCTTATTCATACAACTTAAAATGTATCTGCTAAGTAACATGTGCTATGTCCCTTTCTTACGAACACAAATGTCAGTGTCACGGACAAAGTCAAACGAATTTTAACGCCATTTTGGTTAGAATAGGCTTATAGAACGTTTGTAATATACGGCCGTTGGACACTTATGTTTGTCTTGTTTCTTTAGAACTAGTCAATAGTCATTCTTCAACTGCCGGTGCCGATGTCTCAAGAAAAGATCAGGGTATTGTTTATCTATTATAACCCAGACTGCCAGAAAGCTACTCCTAGCTTTCCTCTAAAAAGCAGTAAAATCACAGTGTCAGATAATAGTATAGCGCTACAAAATCTTTATTACTCAATGTGTTGTTTGTTCAAAACCAGTATTCGTCAACTGCCGGCTGGGGTGTCGGGGCTGCAGTCCGGCGGCACGCGTCCGGGCCGGCAGCGACACGTGACGCGCCCGTCGCGCACTAACCACGAGTTGAGCGGACACGGGCCTTGTGTGTGTAGTATGTGGCATGCGCCGCCGTATGCGACCGCCCCGCGGCGTGTGTGACAGGCTGGTACCTGGAAAGAGAACTAGTGTTGTAACATTTCCGTTTCGCAGGTTGGTTTATGGACACATAGTGGGTCTGGCACTTTTGTCTCAGAGGTCGAAAAAACACGGATCTTTCGTGTATTCATTTGTTTCGCTGCATACAGGTGCTCTGTTGGCGCAGGACCCTGACTCATCAGAATCAGAGCCTAGTAGATTATAAATACTGCTAATGTCAATACAATATTGCGTTCCTGTAAAGTCACGAACCTGGTGTAGCTAGTTTCACCGTAGAGATGTGAAGATGATCTATGTAACATTCATTTCGTATGGCAATAAAAAGCTCATTAGATGGTGCTAATGTGTAAAAAAAAGCAGAGGTCTAAGTTAAATAGTAATACTGGACTGTTTCTGCAAGTCAACCTCCAATGTGCCAATTTTGCGTAAATCGGTGGGGTAGCGCTACTCTAACCACCCCAGCTCCTTCAGAAAGTTTGTGAATGCCTTGGTGTTGCTGACTGCGTCCCGTAGTGTGTCCAGAGACCCTAGGTGTTTTTTTTCTGTATACTTCTACGTGCTTGCAGTCCAGTAGAATTTGTTTTGGTTTTGGTTGTTTCTTCTGCTTCCATGCATGCTCTGCTCTGGGGCTGCAGAGGTCTAAGTGCCACACGGAATGAACGGTATAGAGAGGTGTCAATAGTGAAACTAGCTACAGCAAGCTCATTATTGTAAGAGAACGCGACATTGTAAAGAGATTGGTAGTCTAAAATTCACTTTAGCGCGCGAGGGAATATGATGTAGGAACGCAACATATCTATTGCGCTCTAGATTACGCCAATCATGGCAGGTAAATGCAACAGATCATCCAGATTAAGAGGAATGCCTTATACCTGCGATTTTCCCATACAAACGCTCTCGACTGTTTCCTCTCTGGTTTTTGAACATAGAGCAATGAATTTTTCAAATAAGATCAATATCATCAATATCTATACCGTTATGTTTTGCTTTTTTGGATATTTTTATTTCAAAGAAACTTACAGCGCCGTGAAAATCGCAAAAACGGCTTATTCAATTAAGCCGTTTTTGCGATTTTCACTTTACGACGAATTGGCTGCCAAAAAAGGCGCAGTATACAAATATTAAAAAAATCAAAACATAGCGGCGTAGATTATTTCTTCTTCTTGCAGTTCCCAAAAATTAATAATGATTGGTTGCGTTTTGGAGGCGGAAACAATCGAAAGCGAAACCTCGATTTTTGAGTTTATTGCGTGAGATTTTTTGTCCGAGCTGCAGTTGTCCTTATCGCACGAATTGGAGCTCCCGCCCACAGCAGCGCGACAGAAACATTGCGTCAAAAATTCGAGATTTCAAAAGTTGCTTAGCTAGGCATTGCTCTTAAGAGATATAGGGCGAGTTGCTGAAAACCGTTTAAGTAGATATTAATCGTAAGCGGTGTTCGTTTGATGGTATGGAAAGTTGGAAAATGATATCTATTAACAGCTGCTGGTGCCATATTTAACGTTGATCGGTCGGTAATTATAAGTTGGTCCAACCCGCCTTTCGGCTCTGATCAGAATAGGGGGTCTAATAGAATACTCACTCTCGCACTTAGGGGACTAGATAGTGCCCTGCTTCAAACCGATTTGTTGTGTAGTAGTTACCTCTCTCCTGGCGCAGGCGCCGCCACCGCACGCGCACACGCCGTTGTGGCTGAGCCCGTCCAGCGCCGGCCGCGCGTCGAAGTCGAACGCGACCACCTCCCCCCCGGCGCACGGGCCGGCCGCGCCGGGCCGGTAGCAGCGCCGCCGGGACGGCACGTACAGGCGCCCGCGCGCGCATGGCACCTGCACAGAAATACCTTTATTACCACTCACTTCCAACAACCCGCTTGTTCATACTTATTAATAACAGTAATCCCATAAAAGCTTTCCATGTAAAAAAGAGGACAAGTCTCGAAACTCTTCCACCGTAAAAAGTTTTAAGATATTTCGTAGTACTAAGTCACAGGCAGTCTTATTATTCTTTGTTTGCTAGCTAAATAAAATTCTGCAACTTTGGCAATTATACAATGCGTGCTTGCTGTTGCTGAAAATTCAGGCTTCTAGTTTTATTCACAACGATGTTATTGGGGGGTCGAAAAGGGCCTGAATTGCTTCGAGAAAAGGATGGTACGCCCGTGCCGATGTTTTGCTCGACTTGGCGGGGGCACTTCCGTGCCCCCAGACCCCAGATATGTGCCTCGCTTTAGAACAGCGCAGAGCTGTTGGCTTCGGCCCCACGCATGCCTCCCAAAAGTCCGGGAGCCCATGGTCCCGAGATATGGAAAATACATGCAAATAATAATAATAATAAATAGCTTTATTTCGGTCAATTTTTTGTTTCTACATACATATATTTTTAGTATATCTTAACCTAGGTATTTAGCATACAGCCTCTAAATACAGTCTTTATTTACTTAACTTTAAATTTCGCTACCGAACATAGGGCCTAGGGCAGTCGTCAAACAGACAAAAGCAAACTGATCGACCTTCAAATGCACTGGGCTTTGAGTAACCCCACTCATACAGGAACCTCTAAGTGAGAGATTCCGATATTTAGAAATATCGGTCTATGAGAGAGCCGAGTTAGAAACCTTTGGACGGCTCCTCCTATAACGACGAGCCCAAATCAAGCCTGGAAACGCAAAACAGCTCACCTTAGTACACCGGCCGGCCCTCGCGATCATCTCATCATTGGCACAAGGCCCTTTAGTGTACAGCCTGTAACACGCCCCGTCTGCAGCCCTCGCGTGGAAGGGCTTGCACTGGCACTCAGCTTTGGAGCCTTGAGGAGACACCTCCGTGATGGAGAACGTATGGCCTTTGGGACAAGGGCCGAGGGAATCTGGCAAGATAAATTTGAATGTAAATAATGTAGCTGATCCGTCGTCAACCATGACAACGCAGTGAGTTCTCGTCTGGAATGCGTTTAGAGGTTGAGAGATATTGCCAGCAGTTTTATGGATGGCATTATCCCTCTGGCAACTAACCTGCAAAATGTGTCATAATTAATCAGAACCTTAACAGAATATGTGCATGTATTTGATATTCAATTGTTTTTATGTAGTACCTATAACTACACGGGGCTTAGGCACATAATAAATTATACTCAGGAGGTTTAAGGGAGCGACCACACCGGTGCTTAACGTACGCGTTGATGTGACGTAGGCGTCACGTCTTCTACATACATTCTGTTGAACAGCTAATAATCCTTAATATAGTTATATGCTTACTATATGCTTGCTAATTTACTGAGCTATGTCCATAGCTGACAATACAAAGATTTAATGTTTTGACGTAAACTACCTTTCCCCATGTCGACTGTGCGTAATAGACCGGTATTACCAATTAGTCAAAAAGTCCTGCTAAATTGAAGAATTTCGTCAAGATTCGAAAGGTTTAAAGACCAGTGAGATCTTTGAGAAGTTATGTAGGAACCTTCCTTAATACCTAGTTCAGTCCCATTTTAAAAATGTGAGAAGTGTGCCTCACAGTCACACCAGCCTCTTTAAGTAGTAGTGCGCGTAGCAATCTTCTTGGGATCTCAATGGAAGCCCTTTGAGGCGTACTAGTATGTAACGCCACCAGTGGCCCCCGTAGCCCGTTGAGAGCCCTGAGCATTTTAGGAGAGCAAAATCCATAGGGCCGCATTGAGGCTTCTTTAGTCACGGGCTATGGGCAACTCTGGCATTTGGCTAGAATAGGAAAGACGGCCTTACCTAGTTCATAGCACTTGCCGGTCCCATTGTGATAGTGCGGCAAATGATCCTCGCAGCCGCACCGGCCTCCTGGCAGAAACAATTGGCCCCGCTCGCAGGGGCCCCGTGAGTAGTGCGCGTAGCAGCCCCCGTCGGGGGCCCAGAAGTTGGGCCCGTCTGAGGCGCACTAGAATATAAAAATTAGACGTTTAATTTGGGCGGTGAAAGAATAGAATATCATGGACACGCAGTTATTGAAACAGTCAAGTGGGTACCTACTTAAATATCTAGGTTAAATGATCGCTACTAAACTTCCTTATACCTAACTGCTCCCAATAACTTGATCTGAGTACGATAATTTCCGATACGGACATTTGCGTCGATCTGGTATGAATCCCATTATCAAATCTCAGTTCTGAAAATGTTTCTATTAGTAAAGCCTTCAAACTAAAAATCTTAATCATTTGTTAAATCAGTGTCAGTAGAGCGAGGTCCCATGAGCGAGATTATGTCGACGGTCATATAAGGACGGGTGACTGTCGGCCGCGCACTATTGCAGACGGTCAGACGGACGCCGGATATGGAGCAAGGGCAACAAGGTCTTGTCAGGGCACTGTTGCACGGGTCTAGTTAGTTCGTGGCGCCATCGCTGCCAACATATTCGTCATTTCAGCAAGGTATTGTAAGCGCACTGTTGCACGGGTCTTATTGCGGTCTCACCGTGCAGTTCGCGACGCCGTAGTCACCAACATCCAGTAGAGAGCCTGGGTAGCACCGACCATGGCCCTGACGGTAGTAACGCCATCGGCTGGCCAGTGCAGCAAGGTCTAGTCTGCGCACTGTTGCACGGGTCTGGTTGTGGTCTCACCGTGCAGTTCGCGACGCCATCGTTGCCAACATCCAGTATGGAGCCCGAGTAGCACGGACCCTGACTCAAGCGGCAGTAGCAGCGCCCGTCGACCGGCCAGTGCAGCAAGGTTTAGTCTGTGCACTATTGCACAGGTCTGGTTGCGGTCTCACCGTGCAGTTCGCGACGCCATCGTTGCCAACATCCAGTATGGAGCCCGAGTAGCACGGACCCTGACTCAGGCGGTAGTAGCAGCGCCCGTCGGCCGGCCAGTGCAGCAAGGTCTCGTCGGCGCACTGTTGCGGCCGCACACACATGCCTTGACGTTCGCTGAAATGTTTAATGCATCTCTTTAATACGTTATATTTACAACTTGTTTAGTGTTCATAATCTAATACATACAAAGCCGGAAATTGAACACAAAGTAGGTCACATAAAAATAAATAAATTCGCGGTCAAACCCGATACTTGCGAGATGATTGTTTTTTGAAATAAGAACTCAATTTAATCGCAGGGTTATCTTTTCAAAAAACCGTTTACGCGACTTATCGGGTTTGACAGCTCAACTCTTGTAATGTCCCAATGCTCGATACCATGTCGATATCTTAATGCTTCATAGTTGTCATTGACACCTATTGTTCATCTCAATTGTTTTGACATAAGATTGAAAGTGGAAACAAGCGTACGATCCGCCTGATGGTAAGCAGACACCGCAGCCTATACAGGCATGCCACTCCAGAGGAGTAACATGGGCGTTGCCGATCCTTGATGTGTTTGAGGACTCTCCGTGTTGACAGCTGAAGGAACAAATTCCCTCGCTCTCAACACAACGCATCCTCTGGAGCTCTGGTGACCTTGCACACCTCCAGGAACACAACACTACTACAGAGCAAGTACTTATTCATTGCTCCTTTAATATAACCTACAAACTTTCATTTTAGAGTTATAACTACGCGTAACTCAGAACCCTGGCACCGAATCGTGACCGCAACACATGACCACAACGCTTTATCAATATTAAATAGCTGTAATCGACTGTGGGATTACCAAGTGTTAGACATTTGGCCTCAAGCCCGCACATTTCTAACGTCCTTTGGTCATCAGTATACGGGTTAGGTTTTATACTAAAGATTATGTGTTGCGTTGTAGGCTGGGTTTTGGTTACTCGGCGTTATAGTTATGTGTGCCTACTTTGCATGTTAGGTTGTAGGCACTGCACTAGTCGGGCCAACTCAGTTCTACCCGAAAACCCAGCAAACTCTTGAATCTCTTAATGTTGCCTCGTTCGAAATGTTACGCTAACCCCTCTGGCCTGTTATCTTGGAATGGCACTTTTTAATAAACTCCAAAAGTAGGTCTATGTTGTCAGGGTCATCGTCACACCGAATATCGCTCACCGTCGTATGTATTAAAATTTTACTATAAAATCAGATCTAAGTGTTTTAATACAAGGGAGTGGACCTTCTGATCCTAATTATACTGTGGTAAAACATTGCAATTGGGAGGAACAGATGAACCAAATTGAGATTTCGGACCACAATTCCAATAAACAGATTGCGGATAAACAGAAAACAGCAATAAAGCTGTAGAAATCCACGTAGCGTGGAATATAAATGAGAATATTACAGAGATATATTATGTAACTTATGGAGATTTGAGGAAAGATGAAGTGTCTGGCATAGACAAATAGGCCTATCTGTTGAGAGATTTAAAGCAATTGGTATTCGAAGCGAGACTTGTCTGTAACGGTCATATAAACGTGAGCTTATCAAAATCAAAACGATGCAGAGACCTATTTAAATGACAACACATATTTGATATACAAATATTTCGCAGTTATAATATAGGATTCCCAAGGAGGACCCAATCTTGGACTAGGCATCGAGTTTATTTGGGTTCATCTTGGAATAAAATACAGTTTTGGTTGCTTGGACTGACACTTAGAATGTATAGGTACCCATAGGAAGTGGCGCCATAAAAACCAAGTAAACATGCAGTGAACATTACGTACATATTTAAATATAAACATGAGTGCCAGACCGTTCTAATTAAATACCTACTTAAGTACTGTTATTCTTCACTATGATAAGCGTTGTTCATATCCAGCCTGCTATGCTTCTCGTAATCTCTCAATCAAGAAGATCTGAGGCTGCGTTTGCGCACATACGTATATAATGACGCGCTTAAATGGAAATCAGAATTATTCTGACCCTCGGCCCTCATTTGAGGGCCAGAATAATTCTCACGTAATGGGGACAGCTAGCACGATAGGTTTTCTGGTCAAGTTTTACGGCCCAAATGGCCCAAACATCACGTAAACACGACCATAAACCCTATCCTAATAGCTGCCATGGTGTGGCCCGTAATCGCGGAACATTTGTCATAATTTTCCACTGACGTAACGTTCTGTTGCAACGCTTCCTCGGAACCACTTTAAATTCAAGATGAAGGTGATGAGAGCGGACCGGTATTTCGTTCCGTTACTCCGATATGTCAAACTTCCGAGCGTAGTAGTTGTACTATTATTTATTCTGTGGCGTTGGTTTTCGTTATATCAGTTATCACTAGAGAATAGTACGAACATAAAATTGTTTTTATTGACCCTTTAAATACTAGTAGAGCAGTAGCACTAAGACTAAGGGTGGGTTGCACCGAATCGCCTGTAATCATAAGCGGTGTTCTTAAAATCTAAATGTATGGAAAGTTTGAAAAGTTTATATGGAATGACAGCTGCCGGCGCGGCGCCATATTTAACGTTGAACGGTCTGTAATAGCAAGTTAAATTAATTACACAAATGTAATTCAATTGCCCATACCCAACAATAACCTAAACTAGGAAACTCATTATAACCGAACCAATGATAGGTCTGCAGCAACGGCCGCAGATGCTTGTTAATGGATGGCTTCTGTACCTGAGGTCTCTTTCGTGTGTCTCAACATAGATGGCTTTTCTAGACACGTAGAAGTAGAGTATCCTCTCTTATTGAAGGTCTCCTCCGCAGGTGCGAAGTTGACCTCTGGCCGGCAAGGGCCCCTCTCGAAGAGCTTGTAGCACGTGGTGGAGAATGGAAGCTGTGCCGTGACAGGAGGGCATTTGCACTCAGCGATGGTTCGCCCTCTCTGCCCCGATGGCTTCTAGATACATATGCAGCTTACCCTCTCTTATTGAAGGTCTCCTCCACAGGCGCAAAGTACTCCCCTGGCCGGCAGGGTCCCCTCTCGAAGAGCTTGTAGCACGTGCTAGAGAGGGGAAGCTGTGCCGTGCCAGGAGGGCATTTGCACTCAGCGATGGTTCGCCCTCCCAAGCGGCCCGGGCTCAGCTCTTGCGTGTCAGGGCACGGATGGCCTTTCTGGAAAGAGATACATCGTCTTTTATCGCTGTATGAATTTGCTTTCATGAGGGTTTCCAGAATGCATTATGTCACCAGCTGGCAGAACTGTGGCGAGAGCTCTAGGTGTCAAAATCCACCAATCGTGTTTAATTATCATCAATTACAGTGGTGGATTTTAATAGTGTAAAACTGCAACTAGCCACAAAATGGGTGCGCACGGAGATGGCGGGACGACGGACGAGTATTTCGCAACGATTGGCCGGAGTTCTCGGAATCGGGATGAGTGGAAATCGAGAGGGGAGGTCTTTGCCCAGCAGTGGGACACACTATAAGCTAGGAAAAAA
Source organism: Epinotia demarniana (assembly GCA_945867215.1). Classification (NCBI taxonomy): domain Eukaryota; kingdom Metazoa; phylum Arthropoda; class Insecta; order Lepidoptera; family Tortricidae; genus Epinotia; species Epinotia demarniana. Next base: position 7,804,041 of record OX244262.1, read on the forward strand.
AACTTCAGTACTGACAGACGGTGACGAAATGCATTATGAAAACCCTCGTTAGAGTGTCCAAAATAGTAGATATGCAATAATTATTCAAGCTCGTCATAGTCATCATAGGCATGTATGCAGTGTAGGTACATATGCATAAGTACATACGTCTCACTTCTGAGTCTTTAGGTTTGTGCATATTTTTCAAGAAATTTAAATTTATTTTAATTATATGCGTAATCAACTTATTCAGATCACAATTTAGGGATATAAATGGATAAAGCATAATGAGGAAAGTCTACCTACAATCGATACTCATATTATTTCAATTCAATAGTGATTATAATGTGCTATAAAGTTCCAAAAACTGAGTAGGTAAGGTACTTACTAATAAATACAATTCAGTCACCATGGTTGATAATCATTTTATTTTACGTAATTATTCCAGAACGCGTTCAATGCATGAAATCCACGTCAATGAAGGAATAAGAACGACCAAACTTGATGATTTTTAACAATTTTACTCACGTTTGCCAATTAAGCAGTCCGAGTTGACTACTGAACTTCTAACACGTGTGCTCTAAGACACGGGAAGTCACGTGCAGCTTATAAATGTTACCACAGATTTATATTACGACCGTTTCAAGGCGTGTTGACAATGGTGGTCACACAGTCGTGTTTCATGGGATACCGACGAAATCGTGTAAGTCAACGCACTTAAAAAGAGTTCTGAGTGCCATACAAAATGGATGGATCATTTGCTGTCGTGCCTATGTCAGAGCTCAATCCGCTAAAGATTTTTCCGTGGCCGTTTTCTCCGTGGGTGGTTGGGCGGTACCCCGTAGTACCAATCGAACCTCAACCACGACATGGAGATTAGCACTATGTATATTTTATGGGTCCATATTGGCTCATATAAACTTGATGTGTCGATTTTTTCTAGTAATACCGCTTTGTAATCATAATCATCACTCTTCATAATGTTTTTCTTCGTACCTTTTATGTTCCTAAATTTCTGTTACTATCATCGGAACTCATAACGACCCGACCTGTATTCATAAAATGTTTCTTCAGAATGTCATTACTAAGAACAGACTTGAACTCATAATTTGGTTGTTCGTAACAATTTCCTTCATAATGGACATATATCATAATTTTGTTAGTCCTATTTAATATTATTGTTGTTGATTGTTGTGGTTACTGTATAATTTTGTTTTCCGCTCTTTTATAAAAAAAAACCTCGAAGACGAAAGCGGGAGCTAAGCTCCCGCTTCCGTCTTCTAACCTATCCGCGATCCGAGTCGGTTTTGCCACTAAATCCCTACTGCCTACTTGAACTTATACACAACTATCTTGACAGTAGTTGATCACAGAGTAAATCTTTATTAATACAAAATTCAGCAATAACTACTAGTATGCATAGAAATAAATATGATATTAAACTATATTGCTAACAATCGTTATGATATAAAAGTATATAAACATAGATAGTAGTAACAGAGATACTTATGTTGAATAACATTATGAATATAGACAATTCGGAGTTACGATAGTTATTAGCACAAATAATTATGATTAGTGATCATTATGAGATAAAATTGTATGAGAGAAATTTACGGAAATCCAATAATCGAAGTTGCAATTTTATATGAACTTTGGCGCACCCATATTTAATGCAGGGTGCCAGTCAATCGAGTCGAATCTGTTAGTTAGGAAGGCTGTTGACTACGTTCCTATCCCTCCCCCCTCTGTCTTTACACGGTGCTCACTGAGCGGCGCTATGGGCCGGACGACGAAATCACAGCATCATTCCATCGAAAGATGGAACGCTGCGCTTTCTGCCTCCAACTTGTCGCGTACACTTCGGCGTTCCCGCCGGCACCCGCCGGCGGGAACGCCCACCGCGAGATCGCGACAACACAGACACATATACTACATATAGTCCATATTCGTCCCGGTACCGTCGCATACGTACGCCGCATAAACGAAGTATATATGTTACATCAGAACTTCGTCATTGCTGAGCTGATTCGAAAAAAAATTTTTTTGTTCGTATGTAGGTATATACTTCCAGGTGGGTCCTATTTTTTTCAAAATTCAGTTAGATGATGTGATCCATGAGGAATTGAGGGGACTCCTCAATTTTATTAGGCACGCGTGTAGTGATTTTGGTATTTTCTGTTATAACTCGTGTAAATTTTGTGGCGAGGAATTGATGATAAAGACCACAGATGACTTATCGAATTCCTCAATAATTATGTACTTAAAAGTGCAAAAGTACGTCACAGGTTCTGATAAGATTCCGTTGAAATAGGAACTAATGAAGTGCCAAAGGTGATGATCTTGGGGAATCGATGGAAGTCCTCAAATATTATCGGTCCACATACAGCGATTCGGTTTTTTTCTATAGTAATCAACGCATTTGCTATCGGAAATCAGTTCATGTGGTAAGTTGTAAAAAAAATAGGAAATGTTATCGTGGCTTGGCGGAGTACCAAATTGAAGTCGGTTAGAACTTTGTTTTTAAAGTAAATTATCAGCGAACGTCTTCTAGACTGCTGCTAGACGATGAGCAAATACCTGTAATGTAGATATTAAATGAAAACTTCACTATTTGCTAATGGCATCGGCGTCGCTTTCTTCCGACAAGTTCAGGGGTTATATGTCGCAACTGTTAGGGTGTACGTCCACGAGTCGTGTTCAACATTGTTGAGAGGTGTAAATGTAAATATGTTGTGCAAGAGTGTTGAGCCGAGGCAACGTGATCAGTACGCTTACCATGAGTTTGACAATGACGGCTTGCGCTAACGAGTATCGAGTTTTCTATCTGTGCATCCCGCTCGTACTGTCAAAGTGCAATAGTGATGCACAGATAGAAAACTCGATACTCATTAGCGTAAGCCGTCATTGTCAAACTCATGGTAAGCGTACAGATGAAGCTTTTATTTTATAATCTTGCTGAGTTGCTAGATACGCTCGGCCTATCTTGACTTGTATGTAATGTATGTATCCTTGCAATCCTTACTCATAGACTACATCTGAACGTCTCTCTAATAAGACCAGCTAGACAGTACTGGCTTACCATGATAACACTTGAATATATACTTTAGTTCAATACAAGATGGCGTGTGTGTTGTGGCTATCACTCTCTATACCTTTTCTAATGCAGTTTCGTGTTAGATAACAGATAAAATTAGAAATTTTAATGAACCAATTCGTCTACGTTTATTGTACTAGTTTCACTTAATTAGATCATTAAGTGCTTTTCAGACAAGAGTACCTACTAAAGTGTGGCGTTTCAAAATGGTTTTGAAACGCCACGATTAATGCACGATTTTCCTGATCTTATATGGAATAGTGTTCCTATACTCCTATAGGTATTTGCATAGATCATTCCCATTTCGTTAGGCTGCCGTCTGGATGGCAACCTATAAAAATGAATATGATTTCAATCATATGGTGCTACTTTCCCGCTCTAGTGCGGAAAAGAGCTCTTTTCGTGCATATGTCGAAACTTTAAAGCGCCATATGCACAGTAAAACGTTGTACGATACACGTGCGAATAGGTAGTTCGCAACTCTTGTCGATTTAAAACATTCCCTTCGGTCGTGTTTTAATTTATCACCACTCGTTGCGAATTTTTTTATTTTCGGCACTTGTATCGTAATAGTACATTACGTAACTGCGGCGGTGAATTCGTGAATGCCCCAGGTCGCAGGTGTTCGTGGCCCGAACCGAAGGTGAGGGCCATAAATATGCGCTCTGGGGCTTTACGAATAACCGCCCGTGTTGAGTACAAAATTTTACGTCTTCATCTGGCCACAATGCGAGTTTTCTCGTACGCGCAGCGTGCAGTAAAACTCGCATTATGGCCAGGGGTGACGTAAATAACTATTAAGCTCACCTCAACGTTCACCCACAAATATATTTTGACACCGCAATGCGTAGCAACTATAAGCGTAGGTAGAGGTCCAGTGCCGTAACGTGTGACCGGCGGAGTGAACCGCCTTAGGGGGCTGGCGTCGAGCGAGACCTCGGTATAAAATGCATCAATTACCTACCTACTTGTACCTACGTAGTTAATGATATCAGCCGAAAGGCCTCCTCCAACTGTGTTAGTTACCAAACCAACAGAATATATCTGTATTGAAACTTAATCACTCACCAGGTTGCGAATTAGGTAATGCCGAGTCATTAATTAATTGTAATATATTTCTACTTTTAGGCCCGGTTTTGCAAAAATGCGTTAGATAAAGAGGTCAGATCAAAGCTTTAGTAACTCGGGTTTTTTTTTATTACTTACCGACAACATAAGGTCCAATGTATCTTTATAAATCCGGAGTTAGTGAACTTAATTCCCCGAAGTGAATTTAGTCTATTACAGGGTTGAATTTCAAAATGCATCCACAAATGACAATATCGTAACCAACACAAAAACATTGTTGAATGAAAAACTGTGTGTGATCTATAGCGAGTTTTGATTTCCAGTAGATGGAACAATCCAGTTTTTGCGAATTTATTTCCATTTCATTGCTGCATTTTTTTTAAACTTACTACGTTGAAAGTTATAAATTCAACTTCTACCGTTATGAATAGTTAGTGTAGTTAACAACGTTATTCATGCAAAATTGCGCAACGACATACCAAAATCTTACTTTTTAACATAAAAAATATTTCTAGTACTCCCAATAGTCCTTCTGTAGGAACGTAAGTACCTAGATACTATTATTTATCAGACAAAGTCGCGGGCGCTAATAACATTACTGCAGCAAAACACTCGTTCTATGGAAACATACAACACAGTTGTGTAATTTTAAAGTCATCTCGTACAAATGAATAAATAAACACAATGCGTTTCATATTGTATCGTATCAGTAAATCCGATCGAAAACCGTGAAGCGTGAATCAGTTCATTACCATCGAACTGTCATAACGTCATGATCGGAGATTAAGGGCGGGTTGCACTAACTTACGATTACAGACCGGTCAACGTTATATATGGCACTGGGCACATCATCAAATAGAAACTAGTCAAACTTATACAATTTGATTTTAACGAACACCGGTTACGATTACAGACGTTTTTGTGCAACTCACCCTAACCCCCGTTTTCACTTGTCGGCTGTCGGGCCCGGATTTTAATCGGATGTTGCAGTGTCAGCATATTTTATATGAAGATTCACACTTGTCGGACAACAGTTTGTAACTTTGTATGAGGCGCCGACGCCCGCTTAAAAATCGGGTCCGACATTCGACAAGCGGGAACCGGGGGTTAGGCTCAGTTATTTCAAACCGTCGGTGATCCGCTCTTAGCTAGTGCGGCAAGGGTCGATGCGTTAAGTTTTTTTTATGTTATAGGAGGCAAACGAGCAGATGGATTACCTGATGGTAAGCGATTATCGCCGCCCATGGACACCTGCAACACCAGAGGTGTTGTGAGTGCGTTGCCGGCCTTTAAGGATGGAGCTCTGGGAACCTTACTGACCATCAGGAACTCAACACTACAATACCTACGGAATAGGCAGCAGTGCTATTATGGCTGTGGTCTTCTGTAAGGCGGAGGTACTCCCCCAGTCGGGCTGCTCCAGATTCAAGCGTGATGACATTACGCTGTGCCCTACCTCTCTCACAGTGAGGTTAAATATGGTGCAAGCAGCTGTCACTCTATATAAAACCGTTCCATACAATCAGATTTAAACGGACGTAACTCACTACTTTCGACGGTTTGAGACAACCGGTCATAAGGCTTAGTTTTTTCCAGGGGCGGCTTTACCTATAGTGCAGGGAGTGCGTTGCACCCGGGCGCACGGTCCTAGGGGGCGCCAAGCGCCAATCGCCTCGACTCGGGCGCTAGCGCGCGCTAGGGGAGGGTAGTGCTAGAGGGCGCTACGGTAATGATTGCCCCCGGGCGCGACATGGGCTGGTGACGCCTCTGGTTTTCTCATCAACTACACTTTACTGGCCGTACGTCAAATATGGCACCGGCAACTGTCATCCCATACAAAACCGCCACAATTCCTTAAGATTTTGACACAAGACACAGTTCTCGGTTTTAAACAACCGAGCCGTTGGCTCGTGGACAACAGCCTTTACAGACGTTTTGTAGGAAGTTTATTCGTGCATTATCTAATCGAATGTATCTAGTCGCAATCAGCTCTCAAGTTCTCAACCTGCACTTTGAACTCTAATGAAAAGAAAATAAGGTAGATGTTTGCGGAACGTTAGACAGGTCTTGATTTTAGACCGTTATGCATTCAATAAATTTAAGCGCATGCCGTAAGTCTGCTAACGAAATTGATGTACAGTCAGCATCATAAAAATTTACACAGTTTTCGATGTTTACTCTAAGCCAAAAGGTGCTAACTACACCTAGAGTGTTGTGTTGAGATGTTTATGAAGCTGACTGTGCCTAGATAACCTGTCAGAAATGTAGGAGGTGCGAAGTTTTAGTGTCGCGCGTCCTTTTCTCGACATAACAGCAGAGTATTTATACTTAACGGGACTTAATCGCGTATTAACTTATTTATTTACCTCACTGAGGTCTCCCGACGTTTCGGATGTGTTGCAACATCCATGGTCACGGGACAACTCTCACTTTAAATAAATATATAACAGCAGAGCTCATTTGTATGCTGAATAAATTAAAAATAGAGCCGTTTTTGAACATGCAAAATGATAATGTGTTACAATGTTAATTCATTTATCCCATCCTGTCGCCTCGCTCATTAAGGGTTCAACATTCACTTAAGTGTAATAAAATAAGCCCTATAATGACATAAGGAGAAAAACGGTCAATTATTTGGTACCAAATCGTCTAACACGGGTGCAAAAGGGCTATTACTGACCATACAACTTAAACCCTGCCATTAACACCTCTTTATAACCCTCTCTTTTAAAGTAGCGACAAACGGGAGAGTCGTAATGATTATTATACAACTATAGATAAGCATCGTATAATTAAATAAAGTATCATAACCATAACATAACGCCAGCTTTCTACCTGAACTAGGTAAGGTGTGTGAATAATCCGTTGGAAGGTCGAGAGCGCTTAAATGGTTGTTACTGTATGTATACCAAGATAATATGAAAGACTGGCTTCTGACCGCGACTTCGTCTGCGTATAAAACTCATTTATATCGTAATTCCTGACAAACTTCCGTCCTCCATTTCACCCCCTTAGAAGATGTTTTCCGTCTTACCCTTCCCTAGGATTCAAAATATCTCCATTCCATTAGGAATAATTATACGGGAAAATTAAACTTTTAGTGAAAGTGTTTTTCATACCTGATAATTAACAGCCTGGGATTTTTTGTATTTTAAATGTGATTGCATCCGATTGAATTACTCAATACAACTTGTATTAATACCTAGGCGTTAAAACATCTTCCCTTTTAGTACGTACCTACTTTAACCACAGAATAAGTAATAGTACGAGTACTACGTACTTACTCTAACTTAACCTTGATTACACAGGACTGGTGCATATATTACCAAAAGAGGGTTTTGCAACATAGTACCGGTTTCGGTGATTCAGGTTTTAACAACACCATTGAACCTTGCGGCACACCTCTTTCCACAGGGCAAAGAGCGGACCGCAAAGTGCCACCATCCATCCTACGCAACGCCACCGTTTGCACGCGGCCGGAGAGATAACTATCAAACCACTTCACTGCAGAAACATCAAACCCGTAATATGACATCTTCGATAGAAGTAAGGACACATTAATACAGTCAAAGGCTCTTGAAAAATCTAAAAGAACTAGAATGGTACTCTCCCCAACATCCCGAGCCTGTAGAATATTGTCTACTACATTAAGAAAGAACTTGGCCTCTTTTTTACAGTTTGTCGTTTTTTGATATTGCTTGTGTATGAAAAAAATCCCTCGCGAGGGTGAAGGGTAGGAGGGTTTATTTCATTTACAACAACATTTGGAAGCGCAACACGCTACCGAACATTTACCTTTGATCGGTACACACCCCATTTTTGTAGGTATCTATAAAAGTACAAAAAACAAAACCCGACCACGCAAAGTAACTGAAAAAAATACGTTTCCCGTATCATAAAAAATCGTAGCCTATACCCCCCAGAAAATAATTTTGAATCGATTGACGCCTCATTTATCAAAATCGGTTCATTACCTAGTCTGCCGTAGTCGGGCAAATAAAGATACGTCACGATTTCGTTAAAAAACAATTAAGTAATTATTATTTCTGTAAGTTTTCCAATCGTCGGGTTTTAATTTTATCATAGGCAAGATCTTTCCTCTGTTTGGAGTTAACAGAGCGAATTAAAATTAATCTGTGATCTACGGACTAACTGAGCAAACTAACATTTGACTAACAATAATTTGTTAATTAAAGATAACAATGAATCGTATATTATCCTTTCTTATCTTAACACCTACATTTAAATTATACAGTTAGTTTCAACTCGATACGCTTGAGCATTCAATGCATATTTAGGTTACGTAAATATAACCATGTCTCCTTTCGATCTCAGCTTAAGAGTCCCCAGGAAGCTTGATACAACTTGGATCCGCATGCAAACGTAGTTTGGTTTTGAAGTTTGCATGGAGAGTCGAGCTTCCTGGGGACTCTTAATTGGCATCCTTTTCGTTTTCGGCATCACTCTCACATCTATCGTCCCCTATATCTTCTGTATAGTACCTATTCTTTGCAACCCCGCAACTCTCCGCTGCCTAAAGGAGCGTTTCAGGTATCTTAATCTCAGGAGTTTTATGTTCGCGAAATATTAATTCGTTCACTAAATTCGAAAATGAAATAAATTAATTTTATTCTGTGAGTAGGCCGCAATGGCACTTTTACAAGTCAAAATACAACCAGCGTTTCTGAAAAAGAAGACCACTGTTAAAAAGAAACGCCGAAACAAACTCAACAGTCAACCATTTTTTTCAAAAAAAAATCTTGACTATAATGATGGATCTTAACCTACTTAAAATAAGTCAGATATAATAATTTACGATACAAGTGCCGAAAATAGGAAATTCGCAACGAGTGGTGATAAATTAAAACACGACCGAAGGGAGTGTTTTAAGTCGACACGAGTTGCGAATTACCTATTCGCACATGTATCGTACAACGTTTTACTGTACATATGGCTCTTTAAAGTTTCGACATATGCACGAAAAGTGCTCTTTTCCGCACTAGTGCACCATATGTACTGTAAAATACTTTTCAGCCATTAAACAGACGGGTGCAGGTCGTGCTTATATGCGTATCTCTTACTGTGTAAGTTGTTTTTTCATACATAAGGTTGAACAGTGATTGACCATAGTCTCACACCATCCGATGAGACTAGGTCTCTCCATGGTAAGCGACGACAGAGCTTAAGATGAAGCTCACTGTTTCAATAATAGCCTATTCACTCTTGTTGTTAAGGCACCTAGATCCTAATTGTCAGGAAACTACTATTATGTATTCTGTGGTGCCACATGAGCCCGCTCAAATGGGGACTAGCAGAATCGTGACCTAACTTGCGTCTTTCTTCACTGCCGTGACATTTGAACACAATGGTTAATAGTCGTCATCTTAGCGGTCTTAACTAGTCAACTGAACGTGACGAAATCTGTAATGAAAGCCAATTTTGATGTAGACATGTTGCTAGCCCTGACAGCAAAGTAGGTGTTATGATACTTATGATTATGTAAATGATTCAGATATATTTATCTCACAATTTTAATTAAAACTATTACACTTTAATCAAATATTTAGGTATTAGGCTGCGCATCCAGAGAATTTATTTTCCAAACAAAGTGACATGTTAAAGAACTACGTGTCAAATGTACAACACTCACACGCAGCCTTCATAATTTAAACTAAAGCCGGGGTTATATTAGAGCCACGCCGCGTGTCGCAACGCTTACTTTGTATTTAACGTGGCGACACGCGGGACTGAGTCACTTAATATAAAAAAGGTATGTGGCTCTAATATACCCCCGGCCTTATGGTTGGTTGCACCAAACCGTCTGTAATCGTAAACGGTGTTCGTTAAAATCAGAATGTATGGGAAGTTTGACAAGTTTCTATGGAATGACAGCTGCCGCCGTATTTAACGTTGATCGTCGTTGTGAGTTGGTGCAACCTGCCTTAAGTTGAGTAACATTTTTTTAGTACCACTCTCACGGACTTTTACGACCCAGTCAATGTCAAATCTTCTTTCAAACACTTTAATCAAATATTTAGGTATTAGGCTGCGCATCCAGAGAATTTATTTTCCAAACAAAGTGACATGTTAAAGAACTACGTGTCAAATGTACAACACTCACACGCAGCCTTCATAATTTAAACTAAAGCCGGGGTTATATTAGAGCCACGCCGCGTGTCGCAACGCTTACTTTGTATTTAACGTGGCGACACGCGGGACTGAGTCACTTAATATAAAAAAGGTATGTGGCTCTAATATACCCCCGGCCTTATGGTTGGTTGCACCAAACCGTCTGTAATCGTAAACGGTGTTCGTTAAAATCAGAATGTATGGGAAGTTTGACAAGTTTCTATGGAATGACAGCTGCCGCCGTATTTAACGTTGATCGTCGTTGTGAGTTGGTGCAACCTGCCTTAAGTTGAGTAACATTTTTTTAGTACCACTCTCACGGACTTTTACGACCCAGTCAATGTCAAATCCGTTTGAAAAACCCTACAGCCGAGATAAAAGCACAATCTATTAGATTAGAGCCTCCCAATTTGGAATGTGAACGCAAGTTACGTGATCAAACCTATGCCGATCCCCTTAATAGGGCACCGGTATAGTTCCCGAGGTGATTGACATCGATTGCGTAAGAGCATCAGGTTCTGTGGGACTGGTTCGACCACCTCGACCATACCACGAGGCACATTCGACGCGTCACCTCACCTTACACTCTGGCAAACGCAAGATGATGCTCTTAATCAATTACACGGCAACTTTATACGTTTTAATCAACAGTGTTGGCACGTAATTCAGTCTAGTGATGGGATCACTTTCTCGTTGGGGTGTATTTGCACATTTGGTCTGGTTAAACTGATGGAATAATAAAATAATGGATCGTCTGAGATGATTATTCGATATTCGTTGTGACAGGGTATTCCAAATAAGATAGGATTGAAGGAGATCAAACAAGTTAGGGATGTTATGTCATTTCATTAATACTCGACAGCTGTGAAGCAGTGCAAGAAAGGAAACACAGTATTTGATAACAGTAACAACAAATAATTTTTACATCACCGACACACAAAACTCACGAACGTACTCTGAAAATATATAAATATAAATTATGTTTGCCGTTTTAAAGATTTTGAAATTTCCAAAAAACCGGAAAAGGACCCTTTTATTGCCATAAAAATCAGGTACCGCACTATTCTGTTTTTTCCTACAAAGTTGCGCGTATCTCGTGTCCAGAATCCGCTGAGCCATGAGCACTCCGCATCATCCTCCAAATGACATAACCGATTGTGGCAAGATGTCCTAACATCACTCCAGTCAAATCGCAATATCAATCAGCAAGCATACAGTAACCCATATTTTAATAATTAAGAAATGTCCATTGTTATTTGTTCCCACGTAAAAACGGAGGTAATTGATGAAAGGTAATGGATCATGGTTAAGAAACTACTATTGCGTAGGTATACTTGTTCTATTTATGAGTTGTGCAAAGGTAGAAGAAAAATAATAGGTTACTAAATGTTCGGTACCGGTATATACCTACCGATTAACATACTATTTAATAGAGTTGTGGGAAACAGGCGTAGTTCGTTGTATGTGATACCTTCGTAATCACTTTTATACCTACTAATATTAGTAGAGGAAAAGTAACTACTTATTTACTGTACCTTCGCTTCAACCGCTGAATTAATTTGGATGAAATTAGGCGTGATGATAATTTGAATCTCGAAGAGAAAGACATGTTTTTTCATCCTGAAAATAATTATCTATTGGGATGGTAAGGAAGGTGGAATTATGAAGGAAAATCGGATATCTACGCCGACGAAGTCATGGGCAAAAATCACGTTGAGATTAACCCCCTTTATTCTAAAACTTAACAAACCCCTGTTAACTAAATTGTGTTTAGTCTCTTTCTCACAAACATAAATGTCAAAGTGGCAGATGAAGACAAACAATTATTACGGTATTTTATCTAAATAGAATAGCTTTGATGGGCGTTAATTGTTATCCAAGTCTGATACCGGCAATAACACATGTCAAATGGCCAGCTATTGGTCTTGCACCTGAGTGTTACCAGATTAGACTTGTAAAATTGTAGCTACTTAATAAAAAAAATGTAACAGGTAACAACCACAAGATGTGTAACGGTAATGTTCGCATTTACATTGTCTTTTCGACTTTTTCGAGATAGTGGGTCAGTGGGTAGATCGATCGGTCACGGTCTCTCGTGCGTTCGCACCGAAAGCACAACTGGTTACGTTGATATTGAAATCGACACGCAATATTCACTTAGTTCACTAGTGCTTATTACACGTGTACGAAGTGCGAAAACTATGACAATGTTAATCCACACGCTGTTGGGCGTTTCCCATGAGGGTTTTCAAAATGGATGATGTCACCAGCTGGTGGCACTGGGTCTTTTTAACAGCAGCTTACTAATCTAATTGATTTTTAACCATGATTGGTAGATTTTGACACCTAGACCTTTCGCCATAGTGCTGCTAACCGGAAACATTATCATAATCATCATCATCGTCATCATCATCATCAGCCAGAGCTGTCCACACCGCTACCTATTGGGCATCTTTTATTTAAGGAACCTCAAAACGAAAAAGAAGAACAAGAAGCCTATATTAGCCATGTCCCACAGCTGAGCATAGGTCTCCTCTCATCATGGATGGAGGGACATTGTGCATTGTTCAAAACCCTCATCCATTTCCACCTTAAATTATCGCCTCGTAGTTAATCGTCAAACGTGAGTCTTTCTCTTAGGCCGTCACCCCAAGCGGGCAAGGGCAATCAGGACGCAGTCGTTAGGCACAACCGTACGTGCGTTGCGCGCCATAGACCAAATCGAGTTAGGCAATCGAGTGTGCCCAGCGTGCTTGACGGGTTAACCCCCGAACCTTCGAACCTATATTACCTTATAAATAGTGTAGCATTTTCCGTCAGTGGGCCAGTACAGCATCAGCCAGCCTCTTGGGTGCGAAGCACACGGATTCCTCTTGACGTCCGCCCACGGCGGCGGCAGAACAACCGCCTGTGAACCGCACACCAGTGCCACCAACCACACCCAAGCCGCCATTTTGAATCTCCGAGGTCCCGATTTCAAAATACTGTCCACATTGTCTCACTGGCACTTCACTTGTTTTACAGTTCCATTTTTCGAATTTGTTTTTTTTCTTTTAAGTACACAATTTCAGTTACACCTTTGAACACTGACCCCTGAGCATTAATTTCGTAAAGTTTTGATTGGCATTTCGAGGTTGCTCAAAGCTATTTCGATTTGATAGTGGAGTAGGTAACACTTTTTGTTTCTTCTTGTTATGCAAATGCAGGCTCTACAATAAAACATGACGGTCAATTACGCAATACAGTTTACATATGATAATTGATATCATATTTTGCTTACAAATGTCAAAGTAATTAATCTTTATCTCTAATGTTGCTTTAGGTACCATGTTCTTGTCCTCGACTAGTACCTATATTAATACATGTACGGAAAAGAGGGTCAACGATGGCTGGGTTTATCGATATAGGTAGTCCTAGATAGAGATAGACATACTTAAAAAAATTGGGGACAATCTTACACAAATCGACCTAGTCCCAAACCAAAGTTTGTACTATGTCTGTCGCGCTGCTGTGGACGGGAGCTCTAATTCGTGCGATAAGGACAACTGCAGCTCGGACTAAAAATCTCACGCAAAAAACTCAAAAATCGAGGTTTCGCTCTCGACTGTTTTCTCCTCCAAAACGCAACCAATCATTATTTGAATTTTATTGTTTTTTTATATATTTGTTGTCATATTTGTATACTGCGCCTTTTTTGGCAGGCAATTCAAGCGATTTTCAAGGCGCTGTAAGTTTCTTTAAAATAAAAATAACCAAAAAAGCAAAACATACCGGCATTGATATTGATGATATTGATCTTATTTGAAAAATTCATTGCGCTATGTTCGAAAACCAGAGAGGAAACAGTCGAGAGCGTTTGTATGGGAAAATCGCAGGTATACAAATATTCATGCTCATCACACTACAATACACACAGCCAACTAGGCTGTTGGTAATAGTGACCCTGCCTGCAAAGCCGGAGGTCCCGGGTTCGAATCCCTTGTCCTTTCGAATTCATTTGTGTGATGAGCATGAATATTCGACAGACACGACCAATTAGACCCACGATTTTTCAGTAATGTTCAAGAATCTCTTTTTAGGGTTCCGTACTTCAAAAGGAAAAAAACGGAACCCTTACAGGATCACTTTGTCGTCAAAGTATCGAGCTGAGATTACAACCATATACATGGCAAAAATGGCCGGCCCAGTGACACGCAGACCGCTTCTTGCCCACATCTGCTAATCTTGTTCTAGAGCGCAGTGTGGTATTTCGGACTCGATTAATTCTCTTGATTCTCAATTCTCAATTCTTTATTCCTAACACACTGCGCTTCATTGCACACTCGCAAACCTTGGGTTTGAACTTCTGAATTTTGGTGAGCGACGAAAGCTCCATAGGTTATAATTGGCAGAATACTAATGTCGATAAGCTTCAAATAATTTATTGAATCAGGCGTTACTTTGCGGAAGTCCATGATATATTAGGAGAACAATATTTCTTTGCTATTCCGCTAAAAAACGTGCTGGTCTATTAGTGAAGATAAGATGCAACTATTTGCGTAAAAACATGCAAAAAATTACAGCAAACCAATAATGACAAAAACCTCGACACGTGTTTCGCCATCATGATGATGCCTCGTAGAGAGGCGAAACACGTGTCGAGGTTTTTGTCATTATTGGTTTGCTGTAATTTTTTGCATGTTTTTACGCAAATAGTTGCATCTTATCTTCACTAATAGACCAGCACGTTTTTTAGCGGAATAGCAAAGAAATATTGTTCTCGATAAGCTTCCGTTATAGATTGACGACCGCTTTAGCCTAGTTGGTAGTGACCCTGCCTACGAAGCGAGA
This sequence comes from Epinotia demarniana, assembly GCA_945867215.1. Lineage (NCBI taxonomy): Eukaryota > Metazoa > Arthropoda > Insecta > Lepidoptera > Tortricidae > Epinotia > Epinotia demarniana. Next base: position 7,819,144 of record OX244262.1, read on the forward strand.
GGTCCTGGGTTCGAATCCCGGTAAGGGCATTTATTTGTGTGATGAGCACGAATATTTGTTCCTGAGTCATGGATGTTTTTTATGTATTTAAGTATTAATTTATCAATTTAAGTATGTTTATCGTCGTCCAGTACCCATACTACAAGCTTTGCTTAGTTTGGGATTAGGTCGATGTGTGTAAGATTGTCTTCTAATATTTATTTATTTATTATTTATTATAGTAGAAGGTTTCCTTTCAACAGATCTTTCTTGGACCAGTAGCTATCCTAGGAATTGTCAATACATCTTTCGATTTCTTTATCTAGTCAGTTCCTGAACGAGACTAACTAGCTGGTCCAAATAGAAAGTTATTCTTCGACATAGTGTATTTCCTGCCGATCAACCTCGATTCTTTGGGGACTGATATTAGTCATGAGTTGCGGTTTTCGACATCATTATGTCAAACACTTCGTAGTTACCGTAAAAAAAACTTTATGTCTCAAAAAACAACTTCCACTGTCAAGGTAATCAAAAATTACTTATAGGGCTTTTTCCGTTGACCTATGAGATTTGGCAAGTAATATCGTTTTATACTACAAGTACACGGGGCCTAGACAAGGTTACAATCGATAAGCGCTGTCTATCGTAACCTTATCTACGGCGCCAGGGAACAATCTGAAAACTGTACATTTGTAATTAAGTACAGAACCCTCGGTGGGCGGTTTTTTGTACCACAATGTCATCTGATGGTAAGAGATGATGAGGTCGAGGATGTTACATGACATGATACCTACCCGTAGATAGGTACTACCTATTCAATCGCGTCTTGAAAAGTTTCTATTGTAGTCAAATTTTATATCAAGCTATTCATGTAATGTTAATTACAGTCATCACACCTGTAATTAAATGTACAACGCTTTTCAATTGTACGTATTCAGAGCACCAATTACTAGGCTATCAATGACACCTCCAGTATTCCACGCCCTATAAGATTAAACTTCACAAAGCGTCTTAAAACTCGTCTGTTGACCTAACAGACGAGTTTCTCCCCACTATAATTTGACCTCTATATTCGAAACTAATAGGCACACAGCAGGTAGAACCTATGGCCGTTGGGGCGGAAAGGTTCTCGAGTGGCGACCACGTACCGGAAGGCGCGGGGTGGCTAAGCCCTCCATAAGGTGGACTGATGACCTGGTAAAGGCCGCGGGAGTCCGCTGGATGCGGGGTGGCGCAGAACCGGTCACATTGGCACTCTTTGGGGAAGGCCTATGTCCAGCAGTGGACGTCTTTCGGCATATATGATGAAGACAATGATTCGAAACTAAGCGGTAGCTGAATAGTTCAAGCGTGGGACTCTTAATCAGCTCGCGGGTTAACACAGCCAGTACAGCCTGGTGACAGACAGACGGACGGACGGACAGACAAGCAGAAAACGGAACCCTATCGTTTTACCCTTTGGGTACGGAACCCTAAAGAAGATGTTTCTCATGAATGATCCGCTCATCCGTCGACTTTTTTCTCAGTGCTCCCGAATAACGGTCAGTCCGCTCCGCTCCGCTAACGGTTAGGTTACCGTTTGAAACGAGCCGAATGTCGAAACACTCCACAATTATTATTAACCCACTTACTTCTTACCGAGATTACGTGTAAGCGATTTGTTTGTGGCCCAAGTTAAGGGAGACGTGGTATATGAGGTTTCCCACTGCTTAATTGCGTTTGTCGCTTTATGATAGCGGCCACGACTAGGATATATACCAATGTTGATCCCATAGTAATTAGTGGCTCTGTCATAGTATCTATGTGAAAGTTCTACATAGGTCAGTCAGTCAGTCCTTTAAAAAACAACACTTTTTCATTTCGACAAGCTAAATCGTCAAAAATAATCTACATATATGTAACTATTGAAACTGCTCAAAAAAATTCGCAAGGATCGGTTGAGAAATGCGGCCTGTAGAGTAGAGCAGCCGGACATCTGGGCATACGAAATATTTTTTTCTTCGTTCGCTTAGCTCTCTGGTTCGATAATGACTAGGTTATTGTTATTGTTATTTGTTATGTTTATTGTTAATAACATTGTAAAAAGAAATTTTGTTTATAATAAGTAGGTACCAACACTTTTCGTTAAAATAATTGCAACATTTGTAACCAATTGAATTTTGTAACAATTCACTGTATAGCAGTGTGTACAAATGTTGCAATTGTGTTTTATTTATTTTTATTTAACCTTAGGTTATAATTTATACCGCGGCTTCGCTCACTTTCGTGAACAGTAAAACTGGATCACAACTGGTTTTTTTCCTTACTTTGACATTTAACGTTTGGAAGACAGCAGAAACATTATTTCAAAACGGATATGTTAAGTTGCACTAACAAGACAACTCGCTCTCTCTTGACACTTGCAGCGCATATAATCGTTTGTTCGATGCAAAGTAAAACTATAAGAAATGGTTGCAACGTAGAGATACCGTAAATTCATTACTACTTATTGCCATTCGAGTAACAAGTATAAAAACGTATGCCTGTTAATACCATGGTAATTCACGTGAGTAGGTGTACAAGACACGATAGCAATATGCTACAACTGTGCAATATGCTATTGCTTAAGATTGTGACAGATATGCCTAGTGGCGGACCACGCATGCAAGCTGATTCCCACAGGCTTGGCATTTTTGTGTATATAAATAACTATAGGAGGGAAAATGATTGGTCACCTTATACGACATGACGCTTTTGTTAACACTTTCGCAACCGCACTGAAAATGGAACAATACACCAGAAACCGACAGAACTCGCTAGGCGTGTATGTTTATATTAATGCCCGCCTAGCGGGCTGAGCCAATCTGAGCAAACATTACGAGTGCCTACCAGGCGGGTTCTTGGTTGCGAACGGGTTGATGACATGATAGAAGGCGAGATAGACAGCAGCCCTAAACAGAGTCAGATGGATAGTGAGGTGTGTGGAGAACAAATTGTCGTAAATGTGGACACGCTGGACAAAAGCACCAATTTGTTTCAGGCACTTGTTAGGTTAGGTTAGGCTTTTAGGCTTAGACGGGGGAGTTGGTTCCTATCAAAAACTTAAAGCTATGGACCTAACAAGTACCTGGAAAAAATTTGGTGCTTTTGTCCAGCGTGTCCACATTATCACCTGAAACTGCCCTACTAGGAGGGAGCTACACTGACAAGAGTTTAACCCTTCAATTTATGATGATGATGATGATGATATTTATATACTCATTCACAAATATTTTTGCTCCGGATTACTGTCGAAAATTTCCACGCCCTACACAAATTTTTGATAAAACATGCAGCCTTTTTTACTACAACGTTGACTTTTGTTGGACTGGACTGTTTAAGTTATGCATACACAATAACATCACGAGACAGACGCATCGTTAAACTCTGGGTACATATAGGGTCACGTCATGTCACTGGAATTTGGCTAAAGGAGGACAAGGACTGGACACTAAGGATGCTGTTTACATTTCTGTTGTTTGTATTTATTTAAATCTTTGTTATCCCATGGGAATGTTGAACAATAACTTGTAGGTACTGAGATTTATTTAGTAAATAAGACAAGAGTTAATAATAAATTCAAGTAAGTATATTCGTCTTTGTTTGCCAGCCTGGGCTCCTTGAGGAGGCTTAACAGATCCCTGCTCCCACGCAATGGACCGAATATTCGGCAGTATGTTCATATTAGGTGAAACCTATATTCAAAAGCATTCGTATTGCCTAGTATTATACCTACCCGCTTATTACTTGTTACATCATTTCCGCTCTAAGACCAACAAAACAGATGAGACAAGACGACCCTAGTTGCAATTGTGGCAAAATGCATTGAATAACCTGTCCAATTACATTGAGATTAAAAAAAATAGTTGAAGCTCAACAATGAAAAGTAGCGGTAAAAGAAGTCTTTTGTTTATTTCATCTGCATTGTTTGACTAATGTGGTGATAACGGTATGACATATTATTTGATGCTTGTCTTGAAGCTTGTCGGTGAGTATTATTTTCTATGCAAAAACCATCGAGTGTCTAGTTTTTGCTCGACTTTTTAACGTTTTTTTAGCAGTCTTCTTAGTGTCTGTCAGTCTAGCAGTGCCGGTTTCGGCAGTCGGGTAGCCCCATAGTGGAGACTACCCACAGGCCAGCCAAGACCAGCAGCCACAGCCCCTCAGGCTGCTGCAAACGAACCGGTCCAAAATACAGCAGTGCCGGCGTTCACGCGTAGAAAGGTATGGGAGAAAAAAAAGGTCTAGCAGTCTTTGTTATACGTGAGTTCCACGTTAGCGTTCACGATACTTATCCAGTTAAATTATGTTTCAATCGATAAGAAAATATTTGCCGGGTGATATACCTAGTATACTTACCTACTACCTACCTAACCCCGTATCATGGCCATGGTCGGCCTCAGCCAGGATAGGGCGTCCGTCACTGGCTGACACTGTTCGATAGAACGAGACGACGCTATCTCCGACCATGTTACGGGGCCAGGTCTCTTTTTCGTAGTCTGGTACAGTTTTTGGAATATTTTATGCTTGCTTTGTGTCCTTATTTAACATACGATTGTTATAGTGCCATACCGTGATATGATTGCAATCATCAAAAACAGAATGTAGTGTCAATAGAATAATTAAGTATACAGGTTGACTTTTTCAGGGTGTATGATTCGGCATCGCGTTATTACTAAAAATAAGTAAGTTGCAATTTTGATTGGCTGTATAAATGGATCAATGAGGAGCAGCCACCAGAAACTTTCAAGCATTAAGTCATTATAAGAGAATAATAACTAAGAAAAAATCTTTTCAAAGATTTTAAAAGAATCTTATTATATTTAGGCACACTTCATACTTTTTAATATCAGGTGATCAAGTTTTGTTTCGGTAAGGCTTTGATTTGATTCGTTTCGGTCTATTTATATATTTAAGTTATTTATAAATTGTAGAAATTATGGAAAACTCTAAAGTTGTTCAAACTCTTTCAAATGTGGTCGAAACTCAAATATTAGGTGTCACCCTAAGAATTGTTTTAATGGCTTGCCATAAAATAATTCCACAAAAGTGGAGTAACAATAGGGGTGAAGAATCAAGAGTTTTATATATATTTTTTAAGATAAAAGAATTTATGTTATGCAGAAGGCAAAACAATATGCCTATTGGCGAAAATACCATTCAAATATCTCATAAAATTACGAAGCTACAATCGTTTTAATGTTGCTTGTTAGAGAAAAAAACGCTAGCAGATCGTGACGTCAGGATCCTCGAGCGTCATAGTAAATGGCAATCGTTTCATGAGAAGATGCGTTTTGCGGAAAAGGGACTTTAACCTCTTGCGTTTCTTTTGACTACATTTCTCCATTTGAGTTCATTCTAAATCCTTTTTTTGAAAATGCATATTTATTGATTATTTTATTTAAGTCTACACCCCTATTGTCAGTAACGGAAGACGTAGATGTAAAATATTATGAAATATCCGAGACATAAGATATGCATATAAATACAATAACATCGTGAGACAGACGCATCGTAAAACTCTGGGTAGTCTGGGTACCTATAGGGTCACGTCATGGCACTGGAATTTGGCTAAAGGAGGACAAGGACGGGGCACTAATCCTAAGGACCCTGTTTAAACTGATGTTTGTATTTATTTAAATCTTTGTTATCTCATGGGAACTTTAAATGTGAATGTTTGAACAATAACGAATGGAAGACTCCTAACTCGTGCCTAAAACTATATTATTAAATAGAGGTTTTCGAAAAATGTCCAAAAAATGGAATAAGCTAAAAATCTGAATAATTAAAGAACCGGTAGAGGAGAACAGCGGGACAGCGGGACGTCCGGATATAAATTCGATCGAATTTGGGCCAAGCTGGAGCAGAGTTATTCGCCTCGCTCGCTCGATCAATTAAATAGACACAGCAAGCCAAATTTTATCAATGTCCAATTTTCTATCTTTGATGTTACTCCCAAAATTTCAACTAATTTGTAGTAGAACTAGTAGAAGTAGGCCATAATATAATCAAAATCGCTGAGGTACTCGATATTCAACATTAATATCCATATTGTACCCTTTTAGTAATATTAAAATTGTGTGTAGTTTTAACTTGTGAATTTGTAATGTGTTATCCGAATAAAATTCAAAAATCACCATAATCCCATCCCATTCACAAACACGTCACTTTTATCATAATCTAATTTATGCGCAATCTCCAGAAATCTTAATCATTACGACATCAAAAGATGACGAACCTAACCCATTTCCCGAACACTGTTCAAAATTCAAATTGACGTTTCATTGATTAAATAAATAAAAAAACACTCCGAACCATAAGCAAATTGTACAAACTCCCGCCACTAAGTTTTGTCCGGTCGCGCCTTACCGGCGGCGCGGCTGTACGGCTACTGAGGCGACTGAGGACCAGTACGCTTACCATGAGTTTGACAATGACGGCTTACGCTAAGGAGTATCGAGTTTACTATCTGTGCATCCCGCTCGTACTGTCAAAGTGCAATAGAGTGCAATCATTGTCAAACTCATGGTAAGCGTACAGAGGCTCTCGAGCTTTGGATAACAGACCCACAGATAGACAGACAGTATCTTACATCATGCTATGGAAACTTAGAACTTATTGCAAATCTTTGAAAACGGTGCTGCCACCTACTCGCCATTTTAGGTAGCTGGTGCTGTAGCGAACTAAAATATCAGTGTTGTTACAGTCAAATATTTTATTTGATGTAGGGAGATTGATACGTGCTACGTAAATGAATATGAGGAGAATAGTATTTCCTATAATGGTAACACTACATTGTGTCTACGTGACATAAGTCCCGAAAACCAAATTAACCGAAAACGGCTCGAAAAACTATAAAACCATAACGGTGGGTGGTTTTCTAAACTGATGATATTCATTATAGTAGGTAAACCCTTACGCTTCGTGACAGATTAATTATAATGGTGGATGGTTTTATACCAGTCCACACTGTGTAAGTGTGTTAGTACCTCTGCTTGAAATTACCTGTACCTAGTACTTTCCCTGCGAGTAAACTCGCCGCGCGCACAGCGAGGTGATACCCGTAGCCGTGGTGCACGCTGGTGACCAGCGCGGCCCGTTTCAGTGTTATTCGAAACCCCTCACCTGTCATGCCTAACAAAACTAGACCGCTTCCGAATAACAGCTCAGTAGATACAATAAATGTAAATGCAAGTCGGGGTTATAGTCTGCGGACTCGGCTATACACTTCTGCCGCGCATCAGGTGCGTGGATCTGAGGGTGTCTGAAGGCTGAGAGCAAGTGCCACTGAGACGAAGATACGCGAACGATGTTCGTTTTCGTTTCGCGGTAAGCCCTCTGGGCTGTTATTCGGAACGCGCTAATGCGCCTCATCTCACCCGTCTTGCCTAACGAAGCTAGACCTGTACCAACGCTTAGTTACTAACTACAAATTGCGGCATCATCATATATGTATTTGTGGTCGAACGGTGAGGTGAGCTTAAGAAATGTTTTAGAATAGCGGGGCTGGTTTCAAATGGAGCGCAGCTGCGTATGTGTAAAAAGGTATCGAGACTCTAGTTGAGACACGACAGGATAAATATAGTAGTACGTACAGAAGGTTCTCTATTAACAAATCCCTGTTTAGGTTTTAGGTATGCTGAACGAGCCTAAACGTGGCCACCCCATTGCGTTGCATGCGATAGAATAGGACCCAAAGCTATCACGGACAAGTAGGCATAAGTAGTTACAGAGTAATAGTCGACCAGCAACTTGATGTGGACCTTGTTGATATTGTCTGAAATATTCTATTGTTATTTCATATGAGTTACGACGAAAACACTGACGCAGAAATAGTAATATAAATAATTATGTGTTAATTATATTTTCTTCGAAAAAAGAGTATAATTTAAAACAGTTATAGTTTAACTTGCCAGTCTGTGTATCTGTGCCATGTTTCATCAAAATCTGTTAAGCCGCTTGTGAGATATTGGACTTTGAAATGAAAATGTCAGGGGTTTTGCAACTTTTCTAAGTTGTAGTTATTAAAATTAATTTCATTGCATGTTTGAGAAGAGCACTATACATACCTCGGCGAGAAACGGGGTTGCCGGCCGAGTACCTACATATAGAGTACGGATAGTCATGAGGCTTACATCCCGGCCTTTGTAGTAATGTACTATTACTGTGTTATAGGCCCGACAGTTTGGACCAGCAGTAAGTATGTGACCAGCAACTTGCAACTTTCAATCATGTCTAAGAAGTATTGTTGTGTGCCCGGATGTGTAACAACTTCAGAAGATGGTAATTATACATAATTCTAATTTAGCCGTTGTTTGTACTTTTATGTACGTATACTGTAGGTACTTGGCTCCTGGCCGAGCAACATGACAAGGTTTTAGGGTTCCGTAGTCAACAAGGAACCGTTATAGATACGCCATATCCGTCCGTCTGTCTGTCCGTCTTCTTCGGCTTAGCTTAGCAGAACCCTAGCTATACTGCGCAAGGCCCGATACGCCCTTGGCCGATTTTTTTGTTATGTTTTACGTGACGTTTCAGTAGGTACATTTAGGCCGTAAAACGTAACGATAAAACCTATCGTGCTAGCTGAGCTGGCAGCCTGGCATCAACAAAAGAAGCCAGAAGGTAGGTATTTATGACTGTTCCATGTTAAATTGTAGGTATGTACTTAGGAGCTGCCTACATCATTTTGAAGTCCGACACTAGGTTTTCGAAATCGTCTGCCATCTGAACTTCCGACCCAAAAGGAAAACTACCGAGCTAAACTACTACTAAACTACTACTTTGGGTTATTCCGGTTTCCTCACATTGTTTTTCTTGATCTAAAGCAACCTATAAATACTTATGTAGCTACTGTTATAATCATCATCATCCTCCTAGCGTTTTCCCGCGTGCGCCCTATAAGAAGCCCAGGGTCCGCTTAATTACAAAATATCAAGATTTTGCGTAGCGAAACTAGACTGTATTGGGATTAGACCGGGTTCCTTACGATGTTTTCCTTCACCGACAAAGCCAGTTGAATATCGAATGATCGTACTTAAGTTTTTTGATAAAACCCCATATGTGATGGTTCGAAACCACGACCTCCAAACGTCGACCTCGAATATACTTACCGCCCGGCTACAGAGTGGCTCTCACTGTTTCTTTACTGAAAATCGTGATTTCTCACTTAAGTACCTACTGTACTGTCACCATTCTAATCCATACTTAATTATTATACTTAAATGGGAAAGTGTATGTGTGTGTCTTTGTTTGTTTGTCCGTCTTTCACGTCAAAACGGAGCGACGAATTGACGTGATTTTTTAAGTGGTAGTTGAAGGGATGAAGAGTGACGTAAGATAGTTGTGTTATCCCCGAAATCATCCCTTAAGGGGGTGAAATGGGGGGGTAAAAGTTTGTATGGAGCTGCTACAAAGTTTGTATGCTGCTGCTGCTATAAACGAGTTCCACGCGGACGAGTCGCGGGCAGAACCTAGTACCTATTATAATTGCGAAAATTTTCAAGCTTATATCGCTGAACCGATTGAGCTGACATTTGGTATGGTGATCGTTTTAATCCTGATGGGAAAGGACGTTGTAGGATAGGATACCTACTTCATAAATATTACAAAAGTGAAATGGGTATCGGGGCACGTTTTCACACTTAAACCGGATTGAGATGCAATTTATAAGTTAATAGGAATAAGATAGTTTGTATCCCGGAAATCATCCCCTTAAGGGTACCTATAATTATGGTGTGAAAGTTGTATGGAATGATATTAAGCGAGTTCCACGCGGACGGTGTCGAGATCAAAATCTAATAAGTACTTAGTAAGCTACAAAATTATGCTCCTGACCCCCTAGCGCACTAAGTTTTATGTCGGACATAAAGCATTTGTCCCATTCTGGCAAATATGCGAGTGCAAGAGGGACAAATGCTGTACGTCGGACATAAAACCTAGTATGTGCTGGTTAGTTCTTGTTTTGCAAAATCATCTTGTCGCTCATCTGAACCATCGCGATCTAATCCAATATCTTATAGAGTAGGTAAGTATTGATATATTATTGAGGTGTGCTTTTTTGTTTCATTTATAGGTGTACCTCTACATCGATTTCCAGACCCAGAAAAAAATGCAGACAAACTCAAATCGTGGATTTCCAACGTTGGTGGAGACCTATCCACTTTGGATCCGGTTGACATTTTTAACAATAGACGTGTTTGTCGAAAGCATTTTGAGGATTGCCACAAATATCCCAAAAACAGGCTGTGCAAACTAGCTGTACCTGTTATGAACATACCCGGTAAATAATTTATGCAACTAAGCATTATCAATCATTACGGGTTCATCATCATTCATCATCATCACATCAGCCAAAACACCACTGCTGGAAATAGGCCTCCCCAGAGAGTACCACATTCATCGATCCTGCGCCACCCGCATCCAGCGGACTCCCGCGACCTTTACAAGGTCCGCGTACATCAGTCCGCCTCGTCTACCCAAGCTGCGCCTGCCGGGTACGTGATCGCTACTCGAGAATCTTTCCGCCCCAACGGCCATAGGATCTACGTGCAATGTGCCCCGCTCGGCCACTTTAGTTTAGCGATTCAGAGCGCTATCCTATCGTTTACTTTGGCTGTGCTGCTGATAACCTCATTTCTGATGCGGTGACTTTGAGCTATCTGAGGCTTATTACCAATACTTACGACCTTACGGCTTACGACCAATATGTATGGCGCGTCCGCATTACTCTAAAACGCTCCCTTAAGCTTAATACATCGTACGTGATCCGCGCGGACGGTCCGCGTGACACTAAAACCAGCCTAATGAGGCGCATATAGTGAGCGAAACGTGGTCAGTGGTCGACTGACCACGCTTCGGTGCCATATATGTCATCGTCCTCGTCCAGGATTTTGGTTTGTGTGTGGAAGGCAACGCTTTCGGCGGAACTAAAATGAAAGGTCGCGCACGATAGGAAAGTCCATATTTTTTAGGTTGCAGACGTTTGTCACTCTCTCGTTCGTAAAATTAATGCGCGCATGAAATTTGAGTCCCTTTCTTATGGATGAAGTGGGCCATGCCGGCTAGAAGTTGGATTTCTTTCGTGTTGTGACATGAAGGCTTTAGGAATTAAATACTTATATATTATTTGTATTTTCAGGTTTAAGACAATTTCAAGCAGTGACTCGAGATGCTCAAGCAGATACTCCTTCAATTTCAGCTGAGCATACTATAGGTATTGAACCCAAGCACGTTTTGCGATAGGTAGTCACGTCTACGAATATGAATGGGTACCTACATTTACGAACGTATTTCAGTGGAATAAAGCTGAAAATTGGATAGAAAGATAGGTAGTAGGTATACATATTTTTCGAGCTGACCGTAGGCACTTTAAAGGTACCTATTAATTCATTACTTGCATAAATTACAACACTTTTATCAGTAATGCGAGTGTAGGTATAGAATTGAAATTATTATCTACTACCGAGAGTCTGTCTGTTTTTATGCACATTACCACTATCAATAAATGAAGTAGGTGGAGCTTATGAGTGGCTGATGTACTTAAGTAAATCAATCTTCTTAGGTAACGGAATCGAAAGATACGACCGTTTATTTTGCGTTATTATGGTTTCACACTTTTTAACTCTCAATACCTACTTAATAAATATTTAAACTAAAAACCTGCTACTTATATGGGTCCATGAAGACCTGAAATAAAAGGTTTCATTAATTCATTCATTTCACACTGCCAAGAGAATGCAAACCCTTCGTTGCAGGAATCTCTATACTTACCTAGTACCTATACTACTTCCCGTTGATGTAAATAAAAATAATTTTGAAAGAAGCTTGCTCTTACGTTACCTAGTAGTAGTAAAGGCAATAAGTCTGTACACTTTGAATATGTAGTTACTAGTCCGAAAACTTTGAATACACTGTTGGCAAACAAACATTAGGTACGGTCTGCCTGATGGCACCTGATGGCAAGCAGACACCGTAGCATGCAGGCTTGCATAATCACATCGCAAGTCCCTCACTTTCAACGCACAAAATCCTCGGGAGCTCTGGCGACCTGACTCACCGTCGAACATCACCACATACCTTCAGAGCAAGTGGTGGCGTTATTGTGGCTGCGGTCTACCGTAAGGTGGAGGAGCTACTTCCCTAGTTGAGCTGCTCTCTTAAAACCGTTAAGTATATGATCGAGATGAAATTAGCCGTATTTATACACTTACCAAATATAAGCATTTTACCCCAATAGAGTCAGAATCACTTAAAAATATGCTATGTGACCGAATTAAAGAAATAAAGTTTGAATCTAAATGTCACCTGAATGATAGGATGACAGAGAAAATGTGCAGTAGGTAGTTAAGTAACCACACGGTGTCCTAGTAGTGTAGTGCTGTTGGAGACTTGACATCCTATAGCTTTGAATTTCTTCACAGATGTACACTTTTCCAAAAAGCTACTATGATAAACATTAAATTACATTCCATACATAAGTTCTCATTGCTATGAGCAGATATTCAAACCCGTTTGACAGCTGCGTGATTGAACCACTAGACCACCGTAGCTTAGGTAGCTAAGCGACGGCAGCGATCGGCTCATGTATCTTCTTCCATCTATATAATATAAAAGACTTCCTACACACACTAGCTCCTCTACATAATGGCCCACTAGGATGGGCCAGCGTGTAGAGAGGGTAGTGGTGTCAGATGGCTTATGGCGCGGCGATGTCTTTCTCCGTCTAACACATAGTTGCGTCCTATGTGATGGGTCGTGATGGCCCACTGTATAGAGCTAGCTTATTACGTAGGCAAGGGATAACACGGGATTTTTGAAAATTCCATCCGGGGGGGGGGGATAAAGGGGGGTGCAAAGTTTGTATGGCGGAAACAGTATTTTTTGAATTAGAGACTTGAAACTTTGTAGGAAGATTACTTATTAAGATACAAAAAAGTACTTTGAGACGGCTGGAGATCTCCGACGATGGTGATGCCGCATAAAGTCTTGAAGATGTTTCATTGCCGGCGCGGCGTCTTAACAGTTATAAAACTTTTCGGAACAACTTAATGTTTCTTGATGCCAATCTTATGTCCTTCCTGTGTGCATGACTCCATTATACTGAGGCTAAGACTTCGCGGATGTGGGGATCTTTGGTACCTATGTAAAAAGCAGCGATCTATATTTTGACAGCTTATTCATCTGTTCCGGCGCTGCAGGAAGAGGAGCCACTTCGCCTTTGCGTAAGAAAGCGCATGCACCCGTGGCTCATCTCCGCAAACTTATGGAAAACGTGGGTATCCCATTTGGATGGTAACTTTTTCTACCTACTTATATAATAATAAAATTAATCAAGGTAGAAAGAGAACATGGAAGAGTGACACAGAGATAGACCCGCACGGGTGGGAGGTGCGTCTGCCACGGCGCACTGGTCGCTCGAATAAAACTGAACTGTCCGCCGGCGCCAGTCCTTTCGCCGGCCGCCGTGGAGTTAACATCGTATCGTCGATCGCCGCGCCCCGCTCCGCGCGCTTGCTGGCTGGAGGACACGCGACGAATCCGACGAGGGTGCTACAGGCTTCGGATAACTAACTGCCCTTCTCAGTGCAATTTAAAACTGCTCTTGTCAGAGCAAATCACCTGCTTAACCGCAGAGTACCAGACGATCGATCTGTTTCTTGATAACACACTATGTCAGTCGATGTGTATTTATTGGTGGCGCTTTTGTTCACCTATTTTTTAAGTCCTATTATCGGAAGTCCGAAAATGTTCTTCATAAAATTTTACGCCATAATAGTCGTTAGTCCTAATATTTCCTATTCCTCACGATCGTAAGTCATAACCACTCGTAGTCATAATGACAATAATCATAAAATTCTCATATCCTAATATTTCTTTCCATATTTTTTTTCATCATAACACTCACTTGTCCGTTTTATTTAAATTCATAATGACATTAGTCATACATTCTTAAATCCTAAATTTGTTTTTCATATTTTTTTTCATCAAGAATGATACTTGTCGTTATTGAAGTAACTAAACGTGTTTGATTTTGTCGCATAGGGCGAGGCGAGGCCACAAGGCTCTAGCTAGACGCTAAGCAAGCCGCCTGTCTATGGCAGGTCCGTGTAGGTACGACGACGAGCGAAGCGAGGAGGAGTGTTAGGTGTACCGCGAACCTACGCGCGCGAGCCGAGCGAGCGAAGCGAGCGTGCCGCGGTAGCGGCCGGCGAAGCGTCAGAACCTATTTTTTAAAATTATGATATAAATATGAATAAATATAAGGGGGACAATCTTACACAAATCGAGCTAGTCCCATAGTAAGCTCAATAAGGCTTGTGTTATGGGTACTAGACGACGATATATATATAATAGATAGAAATACTTACAACCCGGTCACAATATCTGTGCACCTGACCTCGAACAATAAACATTAAAAAACAAAACAACAATAAAGCGAAAATATCATAATTATCGGGACGTGTAGCGGCAACGAAGATGCTAACCGTACTGTCGCACCGGGGAGTTTCGCTTTATTGTTGTTTTGTTTTTTAATGTTTATTGTTCGAGGTCAGGTGCACAGATATTGTGACCGTATATGTATACGTAGAAAACATCCAAGACTCAACAAATATTCATGCTCATCACACAAATATTTGCCCTTACCGGGATTCGAACCCAGGACCGTCAGCTTCGTAGGCAGCGTCACTACCCACTAAGCTAACCGGTCGTCATTAGCATTGAAAGCGCTTATTCATTAAGAGAAAGAAAAACATGACTTGATGTCGTATGTTCTCAGTTACGATGTAAGGACTAACAAAATTATAATTTATGTCCGTTATGAAGAAAACTGTTATGAATAACAAAATTATGACTACATACAAGTTTTTGTACTGAAATTATGAAGAAAAATTTTAGGACAACTGATCATTATGACTTCCAATGATAGTTACACAAAGGGCATTGGGTAACCTTGTATGAGAAAAATTGTACTTTTTTTGCAGCGGCCATGGAAGTTTGTGTAAAAATCTTTTAGAGGACCTCTTAATACGCATATTTGTATAAAAATAAACGCGTTAAACAATATCGGAGCAGAGATGTTTTAGTTTGGTTTATAACTTTTTAATATGACCTGCGGAAATATGCATTGCAAATATCTCGGCTCCGATGCATTTCAGAGTATTACATTTCATAACAAAATATGTTTGTTTAAAATAGATCTATCATAATATACCAATTTAACGAGTGGCCGCTTATTTAAAAAGTATGACAACACATTTACCCAAACCCCTTTAGGAACAAACAGGTTAGGACGAAATCAATTAGGACTAGCGATGATTATGACTACAATACGTTAGTATACAAAAAAATAGGGCAACGAATTTTATGGCAGCCAATATGGACCCGTATTTATTTACGTATACGTGAACCGGTTCCAACAGGCGTTGGGGCTATTGTAGGTAAAATGGATTGAGAACTGTCTTATGGTGATGAGATATGGGTCGATTATGAAACTGGGCTATTGCAAAGAGGTCCGGACACCCGCCATTACATTGTCACGCACAAAGTTATCGAGGCAGGCGGTGATTAGCCGCTCATTAGATGGGCCCTTGAAATAGCCGTCGAAAAGACGGCCATGACCAACACCGGGGTGAGCGGTTCAGGGATGTCGAGAGGTGATGCTCCGCTTTCTCCGAAGTTACTCGCGGCGCATAACTTTCACCCCCGTAGCAAATAGCTCTGACGACTCCTCTCTGGACGGCCATTGAAGGCAAGCCAGAGCGAAGAGGCATGCCGGCCCCCTTGGGGTTCCACTCCGACCGACGAAGACACGCCGGAGACGGAGTCCCTGACCGACCCGTTACTCCCCAACAGCTTGCCACAAGCTGCCCTGCGGTCTTATTATTATTATTCTCTTTATTCATATTTCCTCTTAAGTTAGGTTTGTACAATAATCATATAAAAAGTAAAATAATAATTATTATTATGATATGGTCAATAGTGCAATAAAGTATGTTATGTTAACGACATGTATTAAAACATTTCATTTACATTTTGAGTTGTGCGAAAACAACTGCTGGTTGAAGATAGGGTACCGGACTATAACCAACCTTCAACGTCAGGTACTCAGGAGGTTCAATCCGGAATTCCTATACCACGTTAGTATATTCTGATATAATATAATAGCTAGTCTAAACAATTGATAATATTAATAAAAAGAGCCATCATCATCATCATCATTGGCCACAACATCTAACTAAGACAGATGATTGTTGCAACGCTTGCCTAATGAATACCCGGCTTAACTTAGGTTATCAACATGACTGTATTAAAACATTTCCTTTATATTTTGAGGTGTGCGAAAACAAGTGCTGGTTGAAGATAGGGTACCGGACTACAACCAACCTTCAACTTCAGGTACTCAGGAGGCTCCACCCGATATTCCTATACCACGTTAGTATATATATATCTAATATAATAAAATAGCTAGTCTACACTAAACATTATAAAGAGGAAATCTATGAGAATGTAAAATTAGGTATTCCTGAAAAGTGTTGCATCTCTTTTTCTCTTGCGGAGTGTCGCTCCCTAGAGGGATGTGGTCTTCGCGAATCGACTTTACACAAGGAATCGACTGAAATAGGAATAACTATTTATTTTTATTTTTACAGAACCTGTTAAAAGTAATAAGAAGACACAAGGACAGCGCAATCGAACTAAAATAATGGATTCAAATCGCAGTAAAAACAATAGCAGTGCAAAAAAAGGCATGTTTCTTGTATGGTTTTCTTGTCTTCTTATGTACATATACTCGGAGGCGTCTTTACCTATAGTGCATGGTGTGCGTTGCACACGGGTGCAGCGGTCCTAGGGGGCGCCGAGCGCCGCCCGCTACCATTACATTTTGACCGCGCGCTTACTAGGGGGCGCTAGAGTAATGTTTGCGGGGTCCCTTTGTTTCCCATAAACTTACTTCAAACGAAACATATGGAGTAAGTAATAACTACAAGCGGCTAAATAATATAGATCGCGTCAACAAAGCCGTCGTCCATCTTGTTTGTTGACTTTGGGAACACTGTGGACTGAACATGCATTTGAAGCAAGTGTGGCAGGTACATAAACATTTTTTCAAATGAGTGAGCAGTCTTTCAAAGGTTTTGTTCAAATATTTGTCTATGTGTAGCACCGCCATTAATATCCTTTTGTATTTTACAGGTGTACGCGTATCATTGGCACAGCATAAAGAATACAGATTACTGCAAAAAAAATTAGAAAAGGCTGAAAAAGACAAAAAGGCATTTAAAAAAAAAAATATTATGGCCAAAAAAATTAAAAAAACAGCAGCATTTAACATAATATCGAAGAAAATGTCACCAACGTCCAAAACATTTTGCCAGATGCAGGTCTCTCAAAGTGGAAAAAAAAAACAAGGCAGGAGGTTTACTTTAAACGAAAAAATATTGGCTTTGTCGCTATATAAACCGTCGCCTAAATCATATAGATTGCTGAGCAAATTATGTGTTTTGCCAAGCAGGAAAACCTTACATAATTTACTGCAGAGAATTACTTTAAAACCAGGTATAAACGATTTGATATTCACAAATTTAAAAGAGAAAGTGGAGAAGATGCCGGAACATCATAAATACTGTGTCCTGTCATTCGATGAAATGGCTATTGGATCGGGTGTGTCTTATGACAAAAAAAAAGACGTACTGATGGGGTTAGTAACCGACGGACATACTAGCACCATGGAATTTTGCGACCATGCACTTGTATTCATGATTAGAGGTGCTGTAAAAAAATTTAAACAACCTCTGGCCTACTATTTTTGTCATGGGAGTACAAAGACCGTACAGCTGAAAGCTCAGATCAAGACAGTCATACAGAAAATCCAAGAAACCGGACTGAAGGTGATTGCGACCGTATGCGACCAAGGTGCCTCAAACATTGCAGCCGTCAATCAGCTAGTCAGAGAAACCAAGCAGGACTACCTTAGAACAGGCCAAGAAACCAGAGAAGATTTCTTTGAGGTCCAAAATAAAAAGATTTTCCCAATTTTTGACCCGCCACACCTAATCAAAGGAATCAGAAACAATCTCATAACAAAACATTTAAAATATGTCATGGAGCGAAAAGAATGTGTCGCTAAATGGGAGCACATTGTGGCTTTATACAACAGGTCCCCTGGTTATAAAGGCGTCAAACTAGTGCCCAAGTTAACTGCCCAACATGTGTTGCCTGACCACATACCCAAGATGCGAGTGAAACATTGCACTCAAGTGTTCAGCAAATCAGTTGGAGTAGCGCTTGGATACATGGCAGGTATGCCTCTTTTTAGGGTTTATAAGGCAAGGTTTTACAAAGATATATTTTTTGCGAGTTGCACCCGCATGTAATTTCCTATGCCCTCTGTGGCCAGGACTGTCTTGCCGGCGGTATACCAGTCCTACTGCTTCAATTTTCTGCCCATACTTCGCAGTAGCATAATACAAGCTCTCTTTATCTTGTCTTCTCCTACAATAATCTCTCTGGTATCCAATTCTTCAACGAGTGGTTCTTCATTCTTCAACTGTTGAAAGGAAATGTTCTGTTTTCATTCGTCCCTCGCGTAGAAATTATAGCCGGGCAGAAAGCTAGCTCCTATTTTATGAAAAGAACGAAATAAATATTTCTTGTAGTAAGTGGTCTCTGAAGATGCCCAGATCACTGTAGTTTATAGTATTTCCGTGTATAAGATCGTCGTCTTGTCCTGTCTTCTGTAATTTGTTTGTGGAAACTATGTGGCACCTTCAACAAAATTGTTTAAAAATATTAATGACGTAATTGTGAGATAAAGCCTATATTTTTATTTGTAAATTGAACATTATTGAGTATTATTCATCATCATCATTAATTTAAGAGTTATCCTCTTGTCGGTGGAGTATTTTCCATTTCTCTCTGTCGTACGCCAGCCCTTTGATTTGTTAATACAGATGCCGTCAAACTTCTTGAACATGCGGGACGAAGTGGGGGGGGGGGGCAGCTCGCAGGTACAATTCGCCTTTGCGCAGGCAAGGTCAAATGTTCAAGAAGTTTGACGGCATCTATACGACACGATTTAGGTATTATTAGCATGTAGTAAATATAACTTTCATTACCTTTGTTTTCTGTCCCTGCTGTGGCGAAATGTAAAATGCACAATTGTTCGCACAATGAGGTTACACTTCTGTCTTCTTCTTTTTTGTGTTAAAATGTTCATAGTTAATTTGTTCATTTATTTTTTCTGGATTTAACCATACACTGGTTTATGATATTCTTATTTTTTTAATGTATCTTCGGGTTTTCTATTATTTCAAGATATAACCTTGCTGCAATGTTGTATTGTACGCGTAAGATGAAATGAAATATAATAATTTCACTGTTTGTGTTCGCAGCCATGGCGCTCTTTGAACTTTGACACAAGCAAGTGGCTGCTTTTTTTTTTATAATTCGTCCATTCGGACAGGCTAATGCCGCGTTTATACGCTTGCGATGGTTTGGCGCGTGAACAGGACGCAGCTATGCGTTAGAGGGAGAGGGCTATAATTCGATATCATTCGTTTATATAGCTGCGTCCTGCTCACACGCCAAGCCATCGCAAGCGTATAAACGCGGCATAAGACCATGGGCCATACTAGCAAGTGGCTGCGTTCAGTTTTAATCTAAGGGTATGCGCGCACGAGCAACTTTGTCGCCGCGACAGTAGGTATATTACTACATCTCTCTTTATCTCACTCCGAGCATGCAAAAGTGACAGATGTATTAATATAATTACTCGACAAAGTTGCTCGTGCCCCCATACCCTAAGGCCGTGTCGCATGTACAGGAGAGAACGAAATGGGGTGTATACATGTCAGGATTTGTCAGCCCCTAATTTATCAGAAGCTGACTAATTGCTATCGTCTGGTCATGTTGCGCTGCTAATGCAACTGTCAAACGAGTTGTACTGAGAAATTGCATGTACATGTGGTCAGATTGTTACATCTGGACGCTACACCCAATTATGACTTCGACATGTTGTACTGACAAATTGGGATAAAATCATATAATCTTTATATCCCATAATACTCAAAATCACCAGCGGCGCTGGCTCGTGAGCCAGCATTATGCTGAGTTAGGACCATTTCGTACTTATATAGCCCCTCCTATAGTTAGTAAGTACTACAATCTCTGATTTTTATTAACATAATTGTATGATTTTCGTTACAGAATCTGGAGCAATCGAGAGGAAAAGTTCTGAAACAGCAGATATACTGATGTTTTTCGACGACTTATTTGATAGTGTAAACGGGAGCTTTAGCCAAGTGCGGGCAGGTAAAATTTATAGGGCTGCAGTCACTCCAACATCACCTCACCACAAGTTGTGGGATAAAAGTCTGCCGATATTAAAAACGATGCAGTTTGTAAATGCACGAAATCAAGGCGTGGTGCCATCATTAACGAGCTGGGTTAAAACCATAGAGGGTTTTAAATCCATTGTGAAGCATCTGAATAAAAAGGGTCTCAATTCCCTATTACTGCGCAACTTCAACCAAGATGCTTTGGAGAATTTTTTTGGGGCGATCCGAGCTCATGGGTACAGCAACATAATGCCCACCTCGTCTGCATTTGAAAGCGCCTTCAAAACTCTTCTGATTAACAATATTTCTTCTTCACATTCAGTTGGTTCGAATTGCGAAAAAGACGACAGTGTCTGTCTACAGTCACTAAAAAATTTTTTGCTGAAACCTGTCGCCGAGACCGCAACTGAATCTGAAGAAGAAATTGAGGGTAGTCATTTGTGCATAGACATTTTAAATACAGACGAATTGCTGCAAAGCAAGACTCCCGAGCATGTTGAAAGAAGCGCAGCAATAGGGTATTGCAGTGGGTGGCTCGCAAAACTCGCAAAAAAACATATTTATAAAAATTGTGTGACCTGTACAAATAATATGGAGGAAACTAAACTCCAGTGCTTTCATAAATTTATAAAAATGAAAGAATACGAGGGTAAAAGCTGGCTGTGCTATCCTACTAGGCAATTATTTGAGTTTTTTGCCCAAGTAGAGCACATATGTATAGAAGTTTTAAAAGAACACGGCAACAAGAAAAATTTGTCTAATTACATAAAATTGATTATAAATATCAACATGAATGTTAATTTTTTGTCTTGCACAGACCACAAAGAATTGCTGTGTAAGTACATAATAAACAAGAGTACGTTGTTTTTTATAAATAATTGGTGCAAAGACGTGAGTAATATCCTCAATGGAAAAATTACCTTTTGGGACATCAATGACCCAATGAAAAAACAGGCGCATAACCACTACTTGAAAAATAAAGGGAGAAAACGGAATAGACAAAATGGTGTAATGCTGAATGTTTAGGTACTTAGGTAGTAAGTAGGTAGGTACGTACAGTGTACATTCATATTGTATTTTGTACTATCATAAATATAGAAGATTGCCATGTTATGTAAATAAGTAGGTGAGTAAATAGATAAATAACTGAAGAGCATATACCAAAAGTTGTAGGCTCCCGTATCTCAAAAGGAAAAAATGGATCCCTTTGTGGTCCGTCTGTCTATCTGTCAAGACCATTTATCTTAGAAACGCGAATAAGTATCGAGTTAAAATTAAAACCATATAGCTACTCGGATCTTACAGTCTCTTGAAGCGGTGAAAAAATCAAACTTTCCGTTTATGCTGTAAAAAACGAATATTCCGACACATCTCAAAGGAATCAAATTTATAGGATACTTTCCGTTGCCCTAGAATATCGTCTTATACAAATACAGTCTATCTACTTAATATCGTCTTATACAAATACAGTCTATCTAATTAATATCGTCTTATACAAATACAGGGAAAAATCGGAAAACCATACATTTGTGATGTTGTACGGGACCCTCGGTGGGCGAGACCGATTCTCACATGTCTGGTTTTTTTGGAAAGGATTTAGTATTTCCTCGCAAATATGTTGAACACTTTTGAACCATGAGCGAAGCGAATGCGAATCTTGCAATCCTTCGCTAGCTCGGCTTTCAATAGTACGCACTTGCGCCCAACAACAACCTTGCAGCTTTGCATAACAATTAACTATTAATACGTACGGTGGTGGGAAACAAGCATATCTTTAGCCAAATGGTAAGCTGACACCGTATCCTATAGACGCTTGCAATTCTTAGCTGCGTTATGCGGAGCTTTATTGATTTGAGGATTTGCTGTATTTATAGCTTCGTATATACGAACATGGGTCCCTCACTCGCATCCTCGGGAGCTCCGGCGATAATAAATCAATACAATACAATACAAATACTCTTTATTGCACACCTCACACAAACAAAGCAGTTATAAAGAGAAAGAATACAATAACATGTAGGTAGAGGTAGACAACACCATTACAAAGGCACTGAGGGTATTTGGAATGTGTAGATCAGCGTATGGCAAAACATGGGGTTTGAACCCAAAGGTACTTAAATGGATCTACACTATGATGGTGACGGCCGTACTTTGGTAACGGCTATCCGCAACCAAAGGAATTCAAGGTACTTCCGCTGAGATGCATCATCCGCTATGTAGAAATGATGGAGCGAAGTTGGGAGTAGACATAAGGAGAGGGCAAATGCACAAAAGATCCCACTGGGTCGAAGTGCATCCGAAAGGGCCCTCATCTAGATAAGATAAGATAAGATAAGATAAGAGGTAGACAACAGGCGGTCAATCAATTTACAGGTCACACAATTTTTATGAATATGTTTGAGAACGTACGTATCATATTATAATGATTATCATTATAATATGATTATAAAGATTATGTTTCTACCTGACGATTTGAAAGTGCTTGTTACTGGGCCTACTTGAATAAATATTATTTTGAGTTTGAATGATATTTTTTATACTCGTCGACTTTAATGTTGGAGTTAAGACTTCGTACACCAAACTAAAATCACATACTTTTTACTATGAAGGTCCCAACTCAACATTATACAACCGTGTAGACAACTAAACTTAATTCGACCAATCACGTCGGACTATTGCACCCAATTTAATAAGTCTGATATAGTCCTGATAAATTTATCGAAGCGCCTGGAAGTGCTCGTTTACGTGGTGATGTGGTGTTGGTGTGTTGGATGGTGATCCCCCATGACGAGAACCTCCTGAAGGCCAAGAAGGACAAAGCCAGGAAGTATGTTGACCTGGCTCACGAGGTAACTGTCATGTGGGATGTCGATTCGATGGTCATTGTCCTGATAGTCTTTTCGGTTAACGGTCTAAATAGCGAAGAGTCTTGACTAAAATCTTAAGATACTCGCGCTAGACGGCTGTGTCAAGGGACAGATACAGAAAAAGGTACTCCTGTAGGTTGGTTTCGTGACGCTTTGTGTAGATCTAAATATTCTAAATGTCTTTTTTGTATGGTAAAATGACAGTATCATCCCTCTAAACACTGCGTGAATAGCCAGGAGCTTCCTGTCTCTGTCGCCCTAATCACCTGAACCTGCAGCTTTAGGCCCCACCCTGCGTCTGGCTTCTCCCTAGGTTTGCTTTTTTATAATATTGGTTTGGTATATGTGTAATTTAATTTTAATTTTGTTGATATTGTTTTTAACATCAATTGGTAGTGCAACACTGGCGAACAAGTGCATATCCTGCACTGTTATCACAAGACACGCGAGCTGTCTCGTGGCGAGGTAGACAATCCGTATCTTCCTAATTAGAACACTTAGAAAGAGATAGGTAGTCTATCTCGCCGCGAGAAAACTCGCGTGTCCTCTTGAGATAACCGTGCCGTCCTTAAAAAAACCTTTAAAATGTTGCCCATGATGATAAACATTGTAAATAATGTGAGACAATTCATGTAAATTAAAGATTTATCAATATTTTGAGCATTAATTGATATATACATATGGTCTACTGATGTGTCATGTAATTCATTGTTTGCCTTGCAAACTATATTCAATGTACCGATAAGAAATACAAATAATTGTATCTGTAATATCGTAAACTTGCATGAGCCTGTTCACACCAATCCGTAACTGTCAGTATCGGATCCAGTAACGATATCGGGGGGCAAGTAAATAAATGTATGAAAAACATGCTTAGGTACTGTTTGTTACACCGCCCCGCCCAGTCAGATATCGAAGCATGCTCCACAAAAACGTCGCGTCGTTCACAGATCCGACACTGGCGGTTAGGGATTGGTGTGAACAAGCTCTACAGATGACGAGATTAGGAGAAGCTACACGAGCCTAATTGGCAGGACTGACTAGTAAGGTTACAGAAAATTTAGTATGGATCTTAATTTCACTGCCCGTTGGTAGTCCGCTAATTTCATACATGTAGCGGCTTTTAATAGGAGACGCTACAATACGCCGCTTGACGCGTGATACGACCCATGTGGATAAGTGCCGGAAGCACGGTGGCCGGCCAAACCAAGGCCAAGGAGTGCCTGGCTTGCTTGGCCTTCGATTTCGCTCGTTTGGCGTCTCCTATTGTCAAGTTGACGCCGCTATATGAGAGAGAGAGATAGGTATTACCTAGATTGGAGGTATTTACATATATTAAAATGTATGTTTATATATACTACCCGCATACTTCCTTTTTATATAGTACATTTTGGTTTTTATATAGTACCATACATAAAATAACTAGGGTAACAAACCTTATGAAATTGTTTACGAATATATAACTATATTTTTTTACTTTGTAAATGAACAAATAACGCGTCATCACAATCATAATTGTGATGTAGGTCATACAATTTCGAATAAACCTTTCTTTGTTTCTTTTTTATACACACGGTGTAATATATATTTGACTTAAAAAAAATGTTACTAGAACTAAACAGAAGTATCACAATTATAACAGTAATTGCAGGAGTTCATGGGAGTACTATAAGCTAAAGCGCGTGTGAGCTCCACAAGTTATTATTGTGTAGCTTGTTTTAAGCTCACCTCAATGCTCACCCACAAATATATCTTGACACCGCGATGCGAAGTAACCAAGCGTAGGCAGAGGTCTAGTTTCGTGACGGGTGATCGGCGGGGTGAGGCACCAAGCGGCTGAGGGACGCGGGTGACCTCCGCGCAGGCAGCTTGCCTTGCTCGCTCACAGAATACCTACTTAGCGATTGCTTTTCAGCGCGGGAATGCTTCCTGTGTGATGTGGGCACCCTGCCTTAAGGGCAAAGTTTTGTTACGTTTTTCTTATTGAATATTCCTAGGTTCCATTTAAGTACCTGTACATATGTGACGTGGATGTACTTTTTATAACTTTTAAACATATGCTATTGTACCTACGTTTGTTATACAGTATATACAGATATACCTATGTGTAATAATAAATTGAAAGTTTTTACAATTTGATGCTGTAAAATTAACATTTTCTGAAGACTTCTTCGGCGATCGTTCGAGAGAAGAATTTAGAAAGAGATACCAAATATGCAATTCATTAGCTTTAAGGCGGTAGTAATAACAAACTGCTAGGTGTGGGTATATCTATTCAAAACAATTGGCCAGAACATTCTAAGCAAGTGCACTACGAGTGATAAAGGGAAATATTACAATTGATGACAGCCTACAGTAATTAAATCACAGGGTAATAGAACCTTATACACTAAGAATATAAACCAGTCGATATTTAAGTTTAATGTTATTCGGTAAGAATGTTCATTGGAGGTCCAGTTCTCATCACCTAAATGTCTAATAAATTCTGGACAAGTAGTAGTAGTAAGTAGGTGCACAACTTTGTCAGTAAAATCTTCATAGAGCAAAACTCATTGACATGTTCGATGTTCCCTAAATTTCCTATCAGGGGAGAGTCTTTGCTTGTGAAGCAAGGGAGAATTTGTAATCTGCTTTGATTTAAATAAGATGGAATGACTTGTTCAAATTAAAATTGTTGACCTTGTTTATTAAGCTTTAATGTTACTCTAGAATCTAGGTGGAAGTATACAGCAAAAAGTTACTAGGACTTCTTATCATATTCGATTCTGGTGACCTGTGGTTCCACAATGATTTCTGCTAGGTACTGGATGAGCGTGTCGTTTTATTGTTTCTTGTTTTATATTAATAATAAGCTCCTTTCTATGCATGCAGTTAGTAATGTATTGTTAATAAGTTAAATAAATCTGTGTATCCCTCACTTTTATGTTTCATTTCACAACAGTTATTACAAACATTGAAAATACTGATAAAAATATAATACGACCGAATTGAGAGGTTCCTTCTTTTTTTTATCGGTTGAAAAGGTTTCAGGCCAAGTAACAGATGGCGCTTGTAAACAAGCATAAAATGCCTTCTCAATTTGGCTGAGTTGCCTGTCTATCTCAGTATGTATATTGTAGTCTTTGTCTTACATTTCTAGATACAAATATCAGCCATGTGTGTCAAGATCGCACTTCGGAGATAAGTCCGTTGGTTGCTTAGATTTTTCAGGTACCTACAATTTTTCTTTGATGATGTTCTGTTTGTAACCATGTATCATTGTGGCACTCTTTGGGGGAGGCCTATGTCTAGCAGTGGACGTGTTCAGAGGACACATATATATTCAATGAGTATCATGATTTGACAAGTCATGTTTTTGATACATTTTACATACATTCATTTATCATGATTAAGATAAAATGTTTAAAAAATAATCATGTATATTAAGGTATACATGCATATACATTGTGTGGTATAGTATTTTTTTTAAAGATAGATTTGTAGAATTTTAATTGATATAGGATATAGGTAATAAGATCGGTAATGTCCATTATTGGGTCTTTTCACCCTGTATCCAAAGCTGCCAAATGCCTAAATGACATATAGAAAAGTACTCTGTGATGACAGTTAAAATTATCGACCACTACTCCCCGACCCAACTTAGTTTTTTTTCTATCGCGGAACCTTCAGTCAATCATGTACTCGTATCGATTAAATCAGATAAACAATCATATATGTAGTCAAGAATCATATGTCTGAAAATCAAACCTTATTGTTTCTTAATCTAGTTAGAACGGCGTTTCAAAGCACGCGATAATTTCCAATGCACCCCCTTGAGAGTGGACGAAGTGGCCTTGGACACCTAGCAATCATGTCATCACACTTTAAGAAACCCTGGCCTAGTGGGTGCTTGACTCACTGCGAAGGTAAATCCTGGGTTTCTTCAAATCTCATTAAGAACCAATATTTGTGTGTGATACTTGTTTCAGAGCTTGGGATGTTTTCTATATCTACGCGTTTGTATATATTAAAGGTATCACCATCTGCCTCCTCTCTGGTAAGAATAATACAAGGGTTAAGTAGTCTGATTTGTGTAACTTTGTCTTTATATTTATTTGCTAATTCTATAGAAGCCACCTCACGTGAACTCATTACTATTGTTTTATCTTATCTACATGTTCTAACTGTTTGGTCATTGACGACTTTACGATGTTTAATTATTTGCTTTTCTAACCAGTTTTATCTCAGCGTTTCGTTTTGTAAGCGTATCGCTGTTACTTCAAATATACTAGATAATAACACGATGTATTAAAGTGTTGTGTAGTTTGTAAATCCAGAGTATGATGGGGTTACTTATAGAGGATTCTTTTCTACGACACTTATTTGTAGCAACTGCGGTATCAAGAAAAGCACTTTCGTATATGGGTGAGGACCAAATTCTTGGCCAGTAAAATTAGCCATACAATTCTGTGGTTAATTTTTGTGCCACAACGGATTTTTTTAACTACGAGAAATAAGACCAAGAATTTGGTCCTCTCCTCACCCATATTTCTTCGTTTATCTGAATGTATCAAGAACACATGACCCGATGTGTTTTAACGCCGATATACTAAATGTTATATTTAAAGGGCTTTGTAATTTTGTTCCTAAAAAGTAATCTACGGATCGGCTCATACGATTTTAAAAAAAATAGGTAAGTACTTATTTCACTAATATACAGGGCGGAAAGATCGAATGCCACATGGATGGCAACTACCTTAAATATTGTAAATAGCAATACCGTTATTTTATAGCTACGGTAGCCCAGTGGTTCAGGCATGCGGCTGTCAACAGGCGGTCGTGGGTTCGAATCCCGGCTCGTACCAATGAGTTTTTCGGAACTTATGTACGGAATATGATTTCATATTTACCGTTAGCTTTTCGGTGAAGGAAAAACATCATGAGGAAACCTGCATACATCTGCGAAGAAATTCAAAGGTGTATGTGAAGTCCCCAATCCGCACTGGGCCAGCGTGGGGACTACTGCCCATTCCCTCTCATACATGAGAGGAGGCCTGTGCCCAGCAGTGGGACGTATATAGGCTGATGATGTGATACAGGGCGGCAAGATCGAATGCCACATGGATGGCAACTACCTTAAATATTGTAAATAGCAATACCGTTATTTTAATTGTAAGTATTTGTTAATAAGAGAAAAATGAACCTTATCAGTAACCCTTTCAATCTGCATCATAAAATACGGCACGTTATTTTTTGTCACATTTGGCCGGTTTGAGTCCCGACTGAGGCAAGCGATTTTTCATAAATTCATAAATGCAGAATTTATTGTTTTTAAAAACAAAGGAGAGTCTCCTTTATTTACAATATTTAAGGTAGTTGTGGGATGTGTGATCTGGCATTCGATCTTTCCGCCCTGTACGAGTATAGGGATATTTTCTTAGTTGTTAGGGTTCTGTACCCAAAGGTTCAAAGGGACCCTATTACTAAGATTCCTCTGTCCGTCCGGCCGTCTGACTGTCTGTCCGTCTGTCACCAGCATGTCTATCATGGGACGGCCGCGACATACTCTCGATTTTTCTCGCACTATACCTCTTCGTCTAAGTGTTCTAATAAGAGAGAGACGGATAGTGCGAGAAAAATCGAGAGAGCTCGCGCGCCGTCGCGTGATAACGATGCAGACTGTATCTCATGAACCGTGATAGTTAGACAGTTGAACTTTTCACAGATGATGTATTTCTGTTACCGCTATAACAACAAATACAAAAACATACATACAACAAACGTTTTTATAGATAATGGTACCTCTCATTGAGTTCATCCATCACAAAAGTCCGCAATAATCACACACAATCAAGTATCATTAAGTTCACTTGGATCATAGTTTATTTTTAGATAAGATAAGATAAGATAATTATTTATTAACGCCACAGTAAACTTTTACACAGAACATATCAATATAACAACAAGCGACGCTAAAAGGAGCCCCACTCAGCATATTGCCACGACAAGCCGTGGCGCTGATTTTCAGCGGGGCCCTGGCTAAAAACTACTATAATATAATTAAAACTAAAACGAAAACTAAACGAATGACGAATCAATTAAAAGATCAACCAACCAATAACCAACCTTTTTACACGCACCGTCAGTTGCCAATTTTCGACCGCTATCCAACCCAACCAATTACACGGGAAGAAAAGAATCGAAAAAGTACAAAGGAAAAGGAGGTTATATACCTATTGAATATTAGTCAATAGATAAGATCTAATTTAATGCCAGTCCGAAAATAAATATGAAAGCGAGAGCGTATTAGATGTATATTTTCACATATGTAAAGATATTTATTTAGCTTCGCCTAATTGAATGTTTAAAAAATGAAGTCTACATTTAAATTTAAACCCGTTTATTGTTTTAAACCCACCACGGATTGGCGGAGGCAGGTCGTTCCAGCACTTGGTGGCAGCATATCGGAAGCTGCCCCGAAATGCGGCGGAATGGTGACGAGAGGGCAGACTAGCTGCAGAAACCTGCAAGACCAAACTTCCGGAGATCTGGAGTTACGTGGCCAGGTTAGCTTGTCATACAAGTACGAAGGCAGTTGCCGATTTACAACTCCAAACATAAGAGTGGACATTTTTAAAATTTTGTGCTGATTGAGATATGGCGTGACATGTGTACGTGGGGGAATTAAAAAGCAAAAGCGCGCGCAGGCGTTTTGAACTCGCTGAATCAGTCGCTGTGTTCGTGCAAGAAGACGTTACCTATGATTTGGACAATAGTTGGGAGGTTTTGCGGTGCTGATGATTATCACTTGAATTAGCCTTAGTTTGGTCCTACAATCGAAGTCATAAGTACCTTAGTAGATATTTCACCTGTTTGACAACTTCATACGGCAGTTTAGACATGGCGTTAAAGCGACACTGCACAAAGGATCAGTCCCTCGTGAGGCCGACCGTACCAACATTAAATAACCAACTAAACTATAGCTAACCCCTTAGGCTTAGGTACCACGTTTCTCTTACACCGATTAGCTGCACGACACTAGAGAAATAACGACGACGGACATTAGTGTTTACGTAATGCGTTATTTAAGGTAGCAACATATTAGGTACTGAAATTATCGTAAGTAGCCCCAATACCTCTTATTCGTAAATCAATCGTCAATCACTGTTGTCAATTCTAAATATTATAATTTTATTGTATTTGACTGTACTTAGGTTGACCTGAGACTTGGTAGGGTATACGACCACGATAGGCTTGAAATAAGGGGAAAACATATACCTGAGTGGATCGCCCAGCACGGCTATCACAAGACGGCGCGCGAGCTCTCTCGATTTTTCTCGCATTATCTGTCTCTCTCATTAGAACACATGGAAACAGAGGTATAGTGCGAGAAAAATCGAGATAGCTCGCGCGCCGCCGTCTCGTGATAGCCGTGCAGCCCCCCCTATTCTCACCTCATCGCTCACCCACAAATATATCTTGACACCGCGATGCGTAGTAACTAAGCGTAAGTAGAGTTCCGCGACTAGGCTTGTGTAGTACATGTACCAAGAACTAAAAATACCTAATTCCCGACACTGTACTAGACCGAACTATTACGTTA
Organism: Epinotia demarniana; assembly: GCA_945867215.1. Lineage (NCBI taxonomy): Eukaryota > Metazoa > Arthropoda > Insecta > Lepidoptera > Tortricidae > Epinotia > Epinotia demarniana. The sequence continues at coordinate 7,849,929 of OX244262.1, forward strand.
GAAAAGGACGGCAACAACATTCGGGCGAAGTGTGGCCGAGGCATTAGTACGTTTAGTTCACCCGGAGCGATAACCAGAGAGAGAGATAGATAAGAGCGCTGCCTTGATTCTTAAAATGGCAGTTATCTGACAATTGACCAATTTTGAGTTATATATTGTGCCGTGATCAGCAAAAAAAGACGCGTTGACCAATCTTACCCGTTTTTCTCTATCGTATTTAGTTTTTGAGATATATTTTCAATAAAAAGCAGTCAAGTGCATTCTTACTTGTGCCAAATTCATTAAAACGCAGTTATCTAACATTCATCCATAAAAAAACAGTTAAAGTCCTTTGCGTAATATTTTGGAAAATTTTAGGCAAACACTTATTTAAAAGGCAGTTTATGTACCAAACTGCCTATTGCTAATTATAGTTCATAGAATTTACTTCGCAATAATTCATTAAAAAGCCGCTTTTGAGGAAAAATTCCTTAAAAGGCAGTCATGTGACATTGGCTGCCTTCTTAATAACTATTTGGATGATATTACTTACTCCATACTTCAAAGTAAGAAGTTTACGTCGCTAAAAAAATTATAGGTTACAACTTTTTGGGATCCATCGGATACTACAACGCAGTTTTCTCGCAATAATTCATTTAAAGGCAGCAATGTTTTGCCGCGCAACTATATTTTTGGGTGGATTTTAAGTTTGTTAGGTACCACAGTGAGAGATGTGAATTTTCGTATAACGAGTTTAAGTGTTAAATATCGGTCAATTTCGGGTCAGGCCACGCGCAGGGTAGGGTTCCGTGGTTGTTAGGTACCTGTCTTTCTTAGTTACATAGACACGCAGCAGGTGCAAACTAAATGGTTGCGTCTTCGGCCGAATTTGTACGAAAGTTGGCCTTTCCAAGTAAATTTTAAGTTGGTCGACTATTACTGGTAACTAGTTAGGCCAACTTAGCCGAGATAGTTTTCCTTTTAAATGCATTAGGTATACCTACATGTATGTAATCCTTAAGTTTAGCCAGGCAATTATTCCGTAAATATAACAGATAACAGAACATTTTAAACTGATATCGAAAGTACGTTATCTACTTAATAAGTAAAATCACATCAATACCTTTTTAAAAATAAAACTAGACATATCCAAAATATTAAGTTTAAACGCTCCCATACATTTAGTATGTACGACGTTCGTTGAGAGGCTGTAATTTCACTAATTTCCCTACTGTAAAAGATACGAATATTTAATATTCACTAATTACACAATTAGATTATAATAAAGGAATATACCTATCCTTTCAAAAAATAAAAATATTAAAGTAAATATTCCCATTTTATATCAGGAAGTTTTTTTTGTTTGCAGCTGTTGCTTTAAGTGATGCCCTTGTAGTGCGATACATTGACGGGCCTTCATTGTTTCTAAATGCACTTTTCTTACAATTTACAGCGTAATTAAAGCAATGGCTTGGCGTACACGATTCTTTAGCTCTTCTTAGGTAGTGTATCAGCTTATCATACACATACCTAATCTTTTATGAACCCCCAAAAGAAAAAATCACGGAGTGAGATATTAAATGTATGGAAACGTTTCAACTTAATGTTTTGGAGATTTTTAGTTTTATTTAAAAAAGTTATTCATGTTGTGTACCAATGTACACCCAATGGTAATGTACTTTCGACATCAGTTTCAAGTTTTCTGATATCTGTTATATACCTATATTTACGAAATAATCGCCTGGCTACAGTTAAAGATGTGGGTACTATTTCCACGACTATTTTCACATTCCCAGTAGCAGCCATTTAGCCGGCCAGGGGGTTGGGGACACATAACTAGAACAAAAATTTCGGCTTTAAATTTCTCAAACGAATCAATAATTTAAGAAACCCAAAATATTTTTGAACGAGCTTTCCAACGATACCCCGCACCTGAGTTAAACGACAAAAAAAATTACATCCCCCTGTAGGTGTAGGAGAGATACCCAAAAAAAATGTTTTTAATATTTTATTTTTCTGTTTTGTCGGCGTGATTGATTTATATTATACCCATGCCCAGTTACAGTTTTTAGGAATGGTTACTGAGCTAAACAGACCGACGGCCAGACGGACATGACGAAACTTAGGGGTTCCTTGATTACGGAACCCAAAAAATGTCTTATTAGAAGAAATGTACAGTGCCATTACAATAATTTTATATTTCGTAATAAGTATGGCATTTTAATAAATGTCTGTTAATTTGATTGTTTTCTTTAATTTCAATTCACTTGACTATTGGTTATCCAAGTTTAAGAAATCTCTCACTTATAATAAATCTCTAATTTGAAAATGGAATCAGCCAGTATCAAACTAAGCATTTACGTGTCCCGAATGATCTCGGCTTACTTCCCATGAACGGAAAAACATGTAGATTTTTTCATAAGTAGTTTATTACTCTAGCTTCCGTTTAGGATAGTTTTTATCCAACTGCGACAGTTAATTAATTTTCGGAAACATTTGACCTCATTAAATTATTCAGTTCTTCTTCTTGAAATCATAGCCGCCATATCCGTCAACTGTCAGTGACGTCAAAATGGCGGACTTGCCATATCTAACTAACAGTAATAATTTCGATCTGGTGTTGTGATAGACCTTCACAAAACGCATATTAAATTCTAAAGCATAAAAAAATAATCGATTCTGATATGGAAACTTATACGCTTATTCGTATTGAGGCGTAATTTCAATAAATGTATCAACAAATTTCAACAAAATAACGTCAAAAGTCTGACTCTTCCTTTTTTTTTAATGGCATGGCCTAGCGTTGTCTCGCGTTCAGCCAAAACGTCTAGGTTTATGAGTTTCTGCAAGATTACACGCTGAGTATTTGTCACGATACTTAACGGCTATCAGAAGATGGCGCGGGATCTCTCTCGATTTTTCTCGCACTATACGTCTCTTTCTAAGTTGTATATTACGAGAGAGACGGATAGTTCGAGAAAAATAGAGAGAGCTCGTGCGCCGTCTTGTGATAGCCGTGCTGGTTTGTCAGTATTTATATTTATCAGCAATAAACAGTAAAACTATATTAAATCCGTAAAGAACGGGCCCTTTTTTTAAAAAAGACATTAATTATCAAGCGCGTCAGTAGGTATTAAGGCGGTATTTTACTTCGTACTTCGCGCCTTCAAGTTGACATTCAGCCTATATAGAGCCACAGGAATCGGCCAACATACAGATAAAACTTTTATCATAAAGCCTGCAATACACATTCCTTAAGTTGACAATGGCGGGAACATACAGAAGATCGGCAGAATGTGATAGTGCGATCTGAAACATTGCAATATGAAAAAATAAACATATTACTTTAATATTTTTAATAATTACATTAATTACCTTTAATAGAAAGGGACTCGGACTCGCATTATGGTTCTAGAACTTAGTTAGTGGTTAGGTATAGCTTGGAAATTATAAATTCAGACGTTAAAAAAGAGATCTTTTGTTCCGCGTAAACACTTACCGGTCAATGGGTACCTACTCCGGGTACTCGAAAGGATTATTAAATCTATTTATCAATTCTATACACATCTTTACCTGAGAGTCGGAGTGACTCAAGATAATTTCAGTCATCACGTTTGTATTTATTTAATATAAAACAGTGTTATATTATAAATATGTAGAGAAGAAGATATATAAAAATTTAATGCTGCAGCCTGTGTCCTACCTGTTGGATCTATGGCCACAAACATCTACTAAACTATTACCCCATAAAACGAGTTTTGTCCCTTTCTTACTAATTTAAACATAAAAGAAAAGAATTTTAACGGCATTTTAGCTAAACGTTTTACTTGAAAGGTTAAATTAGAACTGCATGTGTCCTATGTCCAAAATAAGAAATTCGTTAACTCCCACCACATTACCATGCAAACGAAGTCGCAGGTACAGCTAGTATAATATAAAAGAACAAAATTCCTTAAAAAGCAGTTTCATGCATTTGAGCATTTAAGGCTGCTTTGTAGTGAATTACTCAGTGAATATATTCTATCTATAGTAGGCTTTAAAAAAGTAGTTAGGTGTTATAATTCATATGAAGGCAGTTATTGGACTTTTACTTCTTTGTTAATAATTGCACTAAAAGGATTTATTGTCAAGAAACTTTACAAAAAGGCAGCTAACTAAAACCACTGCCTTTTAAAGAATTACGAGCATACAATTGAAAGGCCTTTTAATTTTCAATTGTTAAATTGTTAGTCATAATTCACTAAAACGCAGCTTCAGGACTTTAGCTGCCTTTTAGTGAATTATTATACATTGAAGATAAGCTCTCATAATGCAGACCACAACTATTTTTTTATATAATTAAATTAAATAGGTAAACATATAATAAATAACAATGACAAATGATAAAACAGGCGCCTTTTTACTACTTGGAGACATCATTGCGTCAAATTTTCTTACATAGCCTAATTAAAGTAAAAAAATCTAATTACAGACTGCTTTCGCTTTTTTCTCAAAAGTAGGTGTTGTCAGAAGACTGCAAAGATTCAAAGATTCAAAGATTCAAAGATTTATTTGTCCAACATAGGTAGTTATTAGGTATTACATTTTTCCAGTATCACTATGTGGCGCCTTGCGGCATACAAATATAGTTATATTTTTGTAACATGCTTCTGCATGCAGCATGCTTCACAAATAATTTACATTAGGTAGTCAACATATCACAATATATATATATAAATACAAATTTAAGTTAAAAGTCCGTTAAAATGAAATATAAAATATGATGTAGTCAGCATTATTAAAAATATAAAGAATAGAGTAATTGGAATTAAGTACATATGTCAGCTAAAAATTGATTAATTGAGTAATAAGCTTTTTTTAATAGAAATTCTTTTAATAGTTTCATATCAACATCATTTTCACCAGTTCCAACAATAGTCTGTGGTAGTTTATTAAAAATCTTGTGGGCCATTCCAATTATGCTTTTTTGCAATAACGCTGTACTACTTGAAATTGCTTTTAATTTATTCTGAAGGCGGGCACTTTTGTATTTACCAAATTGGTTTCGATTTTGGATCACAAAATTTACTATTTCATATATGTACAAACAAGGTAATGTGAGTATTTTTAACCTAATAAAGTGTGGTTTGCATGAGTCACGCTGTTTGATTCCACAGATTGAACGCAGACATTTTTTTTGGGCTTTAAATGCATTTTCCCGATTTGTGGAATTACCCCAAAAAAGGATACCATATCTCAATGTGGATGTAACATATGCGTGGTACGCCGTTAGTAAAGATGCCTGATTGGACACTTTTTTAAGATTGTATAAGGCATATGAAAATGAACTAAGTTTTTTACATATAATGTCAATGTGGTTTTTCCACGTCAACTTATTATCTACGCTAAGCCCTAAAAAACGACTAACATTAGTTTCATTTATTCTATGTCCTTTATAAGCTATATTTAAACTAGTTGGCTGCAATTTTTGTCTAAATGTCATTATATTCGTCTTATCCAGATTAATTTTCAAATTATTCGTTGTCAACCATTGTATAATAATGTCTAATGTTTTATTTATGTCTGCTTCATATGTTTCTAAATTTTTTGCTGCGAATACCACTGTACTATCGTCAGCGAAGAGAACCATGGGATGTTCGATAGCTCTTGGTAAATCATTTATGTAAATCAAAAACAATAAAGGCCCTAATACACTTCCCTGTGGCACTCCGTAGAGAACGTCTCTGCGACTAGATGTGTAGATTAATTCTGTTTTTGTTTCTAAAGACAATCTTTTTATTTGTGTCATTTGTTGTCGATTACTTAAGTAGGATTTTATTAAACTATAAACATTGCCACGTATTCCATAAGTATACAGTTTGTCTACAAGAATATTATGATCAACAAAGTCAAATGCTTTAGACATGTCCATGTATAAAGCACACACAGAGACTTTTTTATCCATATTTATTATTACACTTTGCAGCAAATCAAATATAGCCATGTTGATGGTTTTTTTCTTACGAAATCCTTTTTGTTCAACACAAAACAAATTTTGACACTCAAAGTATGTATATAAACGATTGTATATAACTTTTTCAATGATTTTAGAAAATATAGATAACAACGCAATGGGCCTATAATTAGCAATGTTATTTTTGTCATCTTTTTTGTGAAGGGGTCTTATAACAGAAATCTTAAGATATGCAGGAAATGTGCCATGTTCTATACATAGGTTAATAATATAGCTGAGTACAGGAGAAAGAACTTGACATGCTCTTTTTATGATTTTTGTATGGATCCCATCATAACCGACACTATTCGTACTTTTAAGGCCCTGTATTATTAATTGTATGTCATCCGGAGTAGTGGGTTGCATAAACATTGAATTGCTATTGGATGTCATTGTATTCATTCTATTGTAATTTTGGTTGTCACTAGACTGATTAAATCGATATACTTGGTCAATGTAATAATTATTAAAAGCTTCTGCAATGCGTTTTGGGTGTGTTATAACATTACCATTAAATGTTATTTGTTCAATGTTTTCTACAGGCTGCTTAGCTTTAGAATTATTAATAATTTTCCAAGTTGCTTTTGTCTTATTATTGGATGTATTTATATAATGGTCATTCTGTGCCCTTTGGGTCAAATTAATTATTTTTGCCAGTCGCTTGGAATAACATTTAAATAACATCTTACTATCAGGATCTGATGACAGTCTATATTTCCACAACATTTGTCTTTTTCGTCTACAGCAGAGTCTGATCCCTTTTGTAATCCATTTAGGCTTACAGGTATTAGTAATTTTTACTTTCTTAATTGGAAAACACAGCCTGTAGAATAATGTAAATGATGTGATAAAACTATTAAACGCTTCATTTGGGTCATTTGTAGCAAAAACATCATAAAAATTTAGATTGTCGATACAATTTATAAATTTCTTAATATTTTCATCACACATATCTACTTTTTTCATATACCAATGAGTGAGAGAACAAGTTTTCTTTACCGGACATTTAAGTAATTGTGCTGTGTGGTCCGAGAGAGCAAGTTCCAATACTTCTGTCTTGCTTCCTCTGATATTGTGGATAATATTATCAATACATGTTCCACTACACAGTCGGGTCGGTTGAGATATACCTAATTTCAAGTTATAGCTAAGTAAGAGATTTTCAAAATCCTTACAGTGCGTATTTCTTTTGAGGGTATCAATGTTGAAATCGCCACATACTATTATCTTTTTCCTGGTATAACAAATTTTATTTAATATATATTCTGCCTTTTTAAAAAAAATGAAAGCAGGGCGAGCGGTAACACTGACAGCAAAACGATGCGATCCGAATGAATGACCGAGCGACCGAACGTATCCGAATGGCTCTCGGAGTGCGCGAGCGACAAGGAACGAAAACTGTGTGAATAGAATTAGTGAACTAGTGAACTAAAAGATTTAAAAGACTGAACTAGTACATTTGAGCGATTGTACTAGTTTGGAGCGATCCGCTCAGTGACCGAGCGCGCACAAGCCTACTCGCGACGGGTGACCGGCGGGGTGAGCCGCATTAGCGCGTAGCGAATAACAGCCCCGTAACTTGTTTTAAGGTCAAAGCTCATTAGCCTGGCGCCCGACCCGCACCGCCTCGCCTCTAACGGTTAGTATTCTTTATATATGGATTTGTTTGAGCATGCACTGCATCAACTCCGTAGTTAGTAGCGAGGCGGTGCGGGTCGGGCGTCGGGTGGCTCTAATGAGCTGTGACTTTTTAAGCTCACCTTAACGCTCACCCACAAATATATCTTGACACCGCGGTGCGTTAGTAACTAAGCGAAGGTAGAGTTCTAGTTTCGTGACGGCCGGTCGGCGGGGTGAGCGGTGAGCCGTTTATCGCGTAGCGAATAACAGCCGGTCAGGCGTCGGTCGATGAAACAACTCACACTCACAAACAACAGTATGGAGAGGTAGATAGAGCATGGAGAATGTCATCACGCTCATATTTGGAGAAGATCACAGCCAAATATGTGTTGTGTTCCTGGTGGTGAGTAAGGTTGCCAGAGACAAAGGGATGTAAGTAGTTCGATCTTTTACGTCATTTACATCATTTATCAGCAGTTCAGTAGTTTATATCTAGTTCACACAGCGCTCCGCATCGCTTCGTGCTCGGGTCTCCTGTCACAAGCTTCCAAATATTGAATTAAAGATCAATGACCCATTATGATCGTGCAAAGTGATCTTGTTACTTTCGGTACGCGAAGGGAATGAGTTCCTTAATAAGGAACTATTCACTCCCACCATGAGAAAATATTATATCTTGTAGGTACCATACTCACGCAAAACTCACAGCGCCTTCCATTCGTATTGCTTATCGCCTTTATTACGAAAATTACAATTTATGGCGCATCATTCATTTGCCATTCTTCGCGAGGATGTTGCGAATACATCAACTCTCCAATGACACAATTCACTGGCAACACCAACATGTTTTCATTCGAAAATGGCCTCCCCAACTCCAAACAATCGATGATCCAATTTAAACTCAAGCACACTGATTTTAGGGATTAAAATCGAAAATATTTTTTTGAATTTAAGTCGTTTTTTGCAATTGTACTTATGTTTTGGCCCTCCCTGGCTGGAATTATAAAATCACGGTAATATTATGGGCTTACGTCATTGATCTATGAAGAGTTGCTTAACATTTAAAGTCGTGACTTACTTGTACCTAATGCTTTCAATGACAGCTGTAGCACTTGGCCTAGTCAGGGATTACGCGAAATAACTAAAATGTCATACCTACCTACTCGTATATTGCCGGCTTTAGCCACAGAATATTAATAGTTGTAGTAGTGGTTGGATTGAGCTGAAATGTCGTGTCGACGCTCGCTGTAGAGACAGACTGATAGTGTGTATCAATGCGTTCAATGCCTCAATAAAGACGATTTATATTACAAGTCTATATCAGGGCTGGGTGGGTGGGGAAAACCCAGAACCGAAAACTATTCCGCAATATGATGGAGAAATACTTACGGTGATCAGCAGAAACCGAATTATGGCTGACGATGATGATATCTACTTAATGAGGATCTTTCATGATCCATATTCTACTAGCTATACGTGAGTTCACTGAGTTGGCGTTAGGGCGAACACCGATTAGCGACCACCTAAGTTAGGCAGTGGTCCCACCGCACCGCCGGCGAGAGAGAGAGAGAGAGAGAGCGAGATTGTTACTACATGCTACTCGCTCAAGCGAGTAAAAGCGAGTAAGAATTACTATGAGAGTACTCGCTACTCGCCGGCGCGGCGGTGGGACCTTAGAGTACCGGTTTGTGGCCATTTCAATGAGTTGGGACAATAAAAGGATAAATGGGCATTGATTGATTGGTGAAAGTGTCGGCGACATCTTTAAAGCCCACGAGAGTAATCTTTGCTTTGGCATTACAGGCCTACCTAAACCAATCGTCACTTACCATACAGTTGAGCAACAGTGAACATTACCTTCTAGATGGTTATCATGTTGGATTATTTGTACTGGACATTAGATAGTGGGATTCTTTGATTATGTAAGAGAACAATCCGTTCATGTTTACGAGTAGCTCATTGGCAAACACTACGAAACAGGTAAGCAGTAACTACCTCTCAAAGTCCCTCTGAGACGGTAGTACTACCACGTAGTTCAACTGGTACCTAGTACAAATAATACACCCTAGGGTCACTAGTACTTCCTGTACTACCAAATAGTGACCCCTCTGATACAGTAGTACGACCACGTAGTTCAACTGGTAGTTCAAATTATACACCCTAGGGTCAGTAGTACTACTACTAGACATACAAGAAACTCACTGACTCATCGAAATTCTAATAATGGTACGCCATGAAGTGTGTTATAATTGCCTACTGATAACATAAAAGTCTTAAAGGTTGGTAGGTTTTAGGTTCGTTAGGTATCTTCAGATGCCCGAAGGGCAAACAGACCAGAAATAGGAAAAACTGTCGAAATACTAGGAGACCATACATTAATAGGTGGTTCTAGTTATGAAAGTGGAAAAATTAAATAGCTATCGTGATCACGGAGCGACTATACGGGGAGAAGGTACATACTAATAAATCTTGCCAAAAAAAATGATCTTATGTTGTATTTCACTAGACTGTATTTGAGTTAATGTCATGGATTAGCTGTAAAACGAGACCTTAGTAGCTATTCTTTAGATTTCCCCTACTCACTGCCATATATTAAAAATTGGTACTGTATTATAGTAGCCCAGCTCTGAAATGTTTGATGATGGATGACGTAGTTCTAGATATAGAAATAGAGATTGTACATATAGAATTAATTAATTACCTAGAATTGGACATAGGTAGCTACTAAGATACAGCGAATCTCTATCATGATCGGCCTTATCACGCGAAAAGTGACAAGATAGAGCGTCCGTCACTGGCTGACACCGTTCGATAGAATGAGACGGACTCTATCTTGCCACTTATCGCGTGATAACCGGCCGACCATGATACGGCTGCTACAGCCGCTCGCGTTTTCGCTCACAGTAGGCCCTCTGATGACTCTTATCTTATAGGTGCTGTCTTTTACGACCGTATCTACTGGCAATAAGGTTACCTACACAAGTCGTCATATATTACTGTAAAACTATATAAATGCGATACGATGTACGATAGCTAGCTTCTACAAGAGGTATCTCCTAGCTCCATTATCGTTATAAGGCGGTATAGCCGTCGTAATACCGTTGTGGTAAGGGCCGGGTGATATCAGCCGATCGCCTATTACCATACAATGAAACCTTTAATGACACAGCCACTAACGGTTTTCCGACATAACATTGGATTTTGGAAGATACTCTTTAAGATGGACCTTGTTTCAACACCAAACATACAGGGTTTTTTTTTTTGAACCGGTTACTAGCCGTAGCCTGAAGGCTGTGACGTCAAGTCATGGCTGGCTGGTGGATAGGCGACCATAAGGTGCTATCCGACCGCCGAAGAAGCATACAGGGTGTCCCAAGAAGTAGTGATATACTGGAGCTGGGAGGTAGAGGACCTAGAGGGCTATCTGAATCACCCCCATGTATGTTCCGCAAATTTTCGTATTTTCGTAGTTATGAATTTTTTTTAAATTTGTCTCTTATCGCCGAGTACGATGAGATTTTTATTTATGGCGACGTGAATTATTGCGGTAGATGCTTGATTTTTTTGTGTGCTAAGCTGATAGATAGGCCAATTCAGTGTGGCAAAATTTACTAACGTTAGATCTTTGAATGGAATAAAAAAATTAAATGCCAAGAAAGATAAAATTACCCAGTATCAGTATGTTTACAATTTCAAGGGCCCTTAAAAAAATAAAATCACGTAAAAAAAAATCCTTATGAATAATAAAATGAAATTTTCAGGGTAGCTACCTGATGGGTACCTGTCGTATCGCATAATGTTGATCGTCCTAAAATGTTTTGGCCGAGAATGTTTGGCATAATGTTGAGTGGCATACTACTTATTTAGCCTGTTCATTTTTGCGCATACACATTTAAAAGTTCTAAAGTATGTTTATCCTAATATTGATTACTCGAATATCGAATTACCTAAAAAGTAATAGTCCTAATTTTCATTGTCATAATAATTAATTTGCCTATTATTAAATTAGCTAAAATTACACCACCTATACCATATTTTCCTAAATTGTATACTATTTTTAGACTCTGAGCAGACCCGACCTACATCTAGATAAATAAGATAGGTTCGTTAGTTGTCTTTTGTCCCTCAGAGTCAGGGGCCCCGCGAAGCGGGGCTCCGTCGACATGAGGGCGGGTCATAAGTTATTCTAGTAATACGCAATTCTCTGTACAGCCAACCTGCATTTTGATAATTAAATAGGTTCGTTATTTGTCACCATGAGGGCGGGTCATAGCTTTTTCAAGTATTAGGCAATTCACAGCAGAGCCAACCTTCATTTAGATCAATTAGATAGGTTCGTTAGTTGCCTTTTGTCCCTCAGAGCAGAAATAGGGTCCCCGCGAAGCGGAGCTCCATCGACATGAGGGCGGCTCATAAGTAATTTAAGTAATAGGCAATTCTAATAGATATATATGAATATATGAAGTTCGTTTTCACTTCGCGGTAGCCCCTCAGAATCTTGAAATTTGGTACGAATCAACGTCTTATAGCAAAGATAAAGGAAAAATTGCTGAGTGACTTTGATGAGTTAGTAAAATATAACCATAACAAACAATAGGCTCGATGGCCGATCCTCATGTAGCTGTTAATTTTACTTGGCTAATCCTCGACCTTGGTTAAGCTCGATATTTTTTTGTTATCAAGCATCATTGTTTTGAACAATGAAACGCAAATTGCGTAAATCGGAACAATAAAACATCACTGTCAAAAAGATGTGCAGTGACATGGCTGTGACGCAACTTTTGATACATTTTTTTAATTTATGGTAACGCTAAATTGGCCTTTAAGCTTATAAATTTAAGATACTTTTTGCTGTAATTATGTTCACACAAATTCAATGCTACTTAAGGACAATGTCATGTACTAATAATGATGTGATTGATGTGATGTGATGTGACTCAAAAAGTTAAAAGTTGCATAAATTAACTTGTTTAGCAGTTTCTTATTTCGAAATCGATTCTTAATTTATGTAACGGCTAGAAAAATATACTTGCTAATTGAGAATTCTGTTTCTGCAGCAATGGATACGCCAAGAACGAAAAACGCTTCGGAAGGAATAGCGGTGAGTGAGGGATATCTGAGGAACTATTTTGATGACAATTGCAATTTGGAAACTTTTTAAACGATTTTAAAGTTAGGAGTGGCTCCAACCCATTTTTGTTACAACCTAGTCAATAATCACTTTATTGAATTATGTCACTTGTGTCTTATGAGTCCCTAAAACATAAAATATTGAATTTAATTTGTAAATAATGTTTATGAAACATTCCGGAAATAGGGCATAGCTAGATCGATTGTTCGCCCTTCTAAACCCATGTATCTCATTGAAATATTTAAAGCTGTTTTAAAGAATTTACAAACAAACCCAAATACAAGTGTCAACTAATGTCATTAAGATCGAACATCTTTAAAATCTATATGCATAAAGAATAAGTATAAATAGACCATAAAAAATGTATGTCCCTTTAAATAAATAAAATAAAAAAATCATCATCATCCTCCTAGCGTTATTCCCAGTAATGCCCCTAAAGGAGCCCGGGGTCCGCTTTTTACACCTAATCCCAAGATTTGGCATAGGCACTAGTTTTACGAAAGCGACTGCCATCTGACCTTCCAACCCATAGGGAAAACTAGACCTTATTGGGATTAGACCGGTTTCCTCACGATGTTTTCCTTCACCGAAAAGCTAATGGTAAATATTCCGTACATAAGTTCCGAAAAACTCATTGGTACGAGCCGGGATTCGAACCCACGACCGCCGCTTGACAGCCGCATGCCTGAACCACTAGGCTACCGTAGCTAAATAAAAAAATAAAATTAAAAAAAAGCCTTTTTATTCCATAACCACTTAAAATTACAATATTTTTAAAGTATGTCCCTTTACATAACTTTAATACTTACTTCAGTCTCTTAACATACATATATAATTTAGACTTTCGTAGTACACAATTTGGACACATATTCTGAGTCAACATGACTTCTAAACAACACTGTTTTCATGCAAGTTTGGTCCTTGTGACAACTGTAATCTCAACACAATTATTATAAAGAATACTGAAAAAACAGCACCATTGAGTAAAATAGTGTAGTGTGATAAAATAAACTGAAACATACCTTTTTATGTAGCTATGGGACTGGAATTTTAATTAATTGATCATGTGCTAACTTAATTTTCCAGTTCCTCCAATTCGTTGACTATTTTTCTGACAAGAATCCTTCATCGTCATATTTAAAAATAAAGCCAGTTGGATGGAACTGGCTTTATTTGTTGATTTTGGCAGCTAGTAAAACTACCCTTTATTTTATCCCTGATTATTATAGTATAAAAAGAAATAGGTTTATTTTTTAATTTTATGAATAGTACTAATCATGAAAACAATTTGCAGCCCATGGGCATATCATCCTTGAATGAGGCGGTAGCGGAGCCTGAGTCTCGGTATGAATGTCCCGTCTGCCTCAACTGGCTGCGAGACCCGGTGATCACAACTTGTGGACACAAGTTTTGCAAAAGCTGCATAACTTCATGGTTACAGTAAGTTCTTCAAACTTTGATTCATCCCAAAACCATTAAGATAAGATAAGATACGATAAGATAATTTATTTGTCCAAACATGAGTAAAAATACATACAGCTGTCATCGTCAAAATAATGTTCTTCATGTTTTGCCTTTCGGCTACAAACTATTTTATATGGCTACAACGTGCAAACAATAAAAGATTAAGAATGTCAATATTATAAATTGATGATTAAAATGTTTTGGATGTTTTGTTCATTGGGCATTGGGCACTCAAAAACAAAGTATCTATTGCACAACTAATAAGATGGACCCCGTAAATGCGCAGCAAAGAAGCTTATAACTAGGTTAGACAAAAAATACAAATACTTCATCTAAAGAAGGAATAAAATTAAAAAATATATCACATAATAATAATAATGTAACTATGATAACAAACGAATTGGAAAGAAACTATTTATACCTGATATTTAAAAAAAAGATTTTACTGCAGGTCAGCCACTTTAGGGCCTATAAGGACTAATTATCAGGAGTCATAATCATTATCGTAATAAGATATTGTTATGGCTCATAGTATAGTTAAAAACCGACTTTGTAAATTTTACATTCCACAAATCAAGATTAAATAAATTATACAACAAATAATCTGCTTTACAGAAACAGCGGACACTGTCCCATCGACAACATCAACCTAAGCATGAAGGTGGACATATTCCCTGACAACTATACCAAACGGGAAATACAGGAGCAGAGAATGTCCTGCCCTTTTGCCTCGAAAGGTATGTCAACTTTGTGAATAATTTTGCGCTTCTTGATAATTATCACCAGTATAGGAACCAATGACACAGAGTTCCCTCAACTTTGCATAATCCGAACTGAATTCACGTCACGTTGACACTTCGTCCGTTCGGATAGACGCAAGTGCGGAAATACACGTACGAATGCTTCGAATACAGTTCACTCTCACGAGACCATTTTTTTGTTATTATCAATCGATAATTATCCATCTGTTATTATCACGATAATTATCATGATAATTGTCGTGATAACTATCATTGATAATTATCCTTTCGAACCCTCTTGGGAAGCATTGTTTTAGAATGTACTAAACGCAGCCGCTAGTTAGCAAGAGCGACCACTCCCGCAGCTCGTATTGGACACGGCCATTAAACGCCCGGTGTGCGCCAATGCTATACAAAATATATGAAAGAATCGTCCACAGCTTGTGGCGGCCCCAAGTGGCTCATTATGCGGCAGCTCTTAGAGCGCTTTCACATTTGTGCGTTTTTGTGCGACTGTAGCGCTTCGCGACTCGTATCCATACATATTCGCGACAGAAGTGCGACTGCAGCGCTCCGAGCTAGCGGTAGAAGATCCGCCGCATAGTCGCGAGCGATCGGTCAGCGTTAGGGCTATATCTTACCGGGACTCTATGGCGGCGCAGCCGTGGTGTCTAGCTACCAAACCGAGCCACCAGATTCGCCCCAGTCTCAAAATGGACGCCGATGAGTAAAGCCATATCTATACTATATCCATACGTTGCAAAACGCCTTCACAACAACGTGAGTGCACGAGCGAATGCGGAGTGCGCGGGGGAAGGGAGCGTCGCAGTTGGCGCGACTGCCAACCGAGTGAGTGAGATAGCATACAGCGCCATACTAATTGGTGGTGGCGCAACCATCGTGGCGGCGCTGCCAGTAATGTTGCATGCACGCGTGTATGCCGGTTGCGCCGCCATCGCAACCAAGTGGACACCAGGTGAGATACCCTTCATAGAGCTGCATATAATCTGTTGTTGTTGTTGTCGCCAGGGTAATGTGAAGGTATTCGCTGTGCAGCGTTTCACTCGCGCGACAAAAACGCCTATACGTGAACGCGCTCTTAAGAAGAAGAATCGATTAATGCGCGTACAACTGATTGTAAATAGAGCGCAGGTTTGAAAAGGTCTTAAGTGACTAGTTGAGATACTGCTATGGCTAAATATATATTGTTATAACGTCACAGGTTGCACGATAAAAGTGACGCCGTTAGACTTGGACGCGCACATAGCGTCATGCGAGCACAATCAGCCGCAAACGTCGCGTCAAACTGTCCCGTGCTCGTTCCACGCCGTCGGGTGTAAGGAGATGTTTGATAGCCAGGATGAAGCGCAGGCGCATCTCGAACGAGACACCATGACGCATATGAGCGTGAGTACAATGTATACTAATACTACATTATATAATTGCATAGTCAAAGTGACGCCTTTAGACTTGGACGCGCACAGAGCGTCATGCGAGTACAACCAGCCGCAAACGTCGCGTCAAACTGTCCGTGCTAGTTCCACGCCGTCGGGTGAAAGGAGATGTTTGATGACACCATGACGCATATGAGCGTAAGTACAAACTATCTTTACGAGTCTGTGAGGTTGTAAGTGTAGGGGGTAATCTATGGAACTACCGTCAAATGCTGCAACATGGATCTCAGGATAGACATACTCGAAATAGGCATATCATAGGGATATCCCCACTATCATGATTTTGTCTATTATGTTTATAAGATAAGCGGAATACGTTCTTAGATCGATTTGTGAAAGTCTTACCACTTATTTTATACTTTCTCTCCAGTACCTCATGAACGCCTACTCGGAGATAAAGATTACCAACGATATGTCGAACGCGAACATCGACCCGAAAGAGCAGGAGGCCATGTCTCTGTGGGAGGCGCCAGACAAGGACGGCAACAGCAAGCCGCCTCCGCTGACTAACACTAGCGCGCTTATACGGTAAGCTCATGTGCATATCATCTGACACTAATAACTTGTAAACTGTCACTTGACATTGACAATGTGCCATCTAGGCAACTGTCATTTGACACTGACAATGTGCCTTTGTTGACACCGCCACTTCACAATTGTTACTTGACACTAACAATGTGCTATGTTGACAACTGTGATTTGATTCTAGCTAATGTAACAAAAGGTAATTAAGTTTGAAAAATCCTGTATGGCGCGCGGTGCGAAGTTCATTCACTCGGTTACAGTTCGTACCTAAGATGGTGACCAGCGGTCACTGCGGTCACTTGGCTGGATGATTAAAATTAATATTAATACAAAAAAAATGTATAAAAAAAAACTTTTTTTAAGTTCTTTGTAATGTATAAATTAACTGGGCTTCAGCTCTAACACGGTTAAAACGTTGAGCTGATATGAGAAACATCCTTTAATTTCAGGGCTCTATACGAGCGAGTAGTAGTACTGGAGCAAAGAAATCGAGAGCAAGACATCGTAATAGCCAACATGTCAAAGCAACTGTCAGCTCTGACTGTCGCCAAACGGAAACAGAACAACGAAATGTTGCTACGATACTGCATGGGTAACTACATATGGAGGATCGACAACTTCAAAGCGAGATTGGACGCCATGTTGAAGGACCATTCGAAGATGCTGTACAGCCCGGGGTTTTACACGTCGCCTAATGGGTACAGGTAATGGTACATACATACATATCCCGTATCCCATTGGGGTAGGCAGAGACTAAGGAACGCCAAATACTACGGTCCTTACATACTTCTTTCGCTTCGATCACATCCATACATCTCCTCATACAGGCTCGTCGGTTGCGGGTACTCCTGACCTGGCCTTTTAACAGTATCGCTGAAATTTGGTCATGATACCCTCGCCTAGGCCGCCCCCTACCGACCCTTCCATCCATCTCCTGGACGTAAATCCTCTTAGTCTACTTTCACACATCCTCTCAACATGCCCAAACCACCGAACCATGGAACAATAATACGAGTACATCCAAAATAAATATGTTCCATTCATCATCATCAGTTGTTCCTTCAATGTGTCCAGTCCTCTTGTTGAACACTTGAACAGGCTTCTCCAAAGACTCCTATCAGCCGCTTTATGTATGGCCTTGTGCAGTTGCAAGAGTGCAGTGATTTATGTGCTCCATCTAGCGAATAGTCTGCTTTGAGGCCTGTGGCCCTTCAACTTTTCCCATCATAATAATCCTCTCCAGGATATGCTGGACCATATTCGCACCTTTAGAACGGTACCGACCTAATCCAAAAACACAACTTTTAGGGAAAACGCAAGTAAAGATTTTTAGTCGCAATAGGTCGTTTAGAGTCGATGTATGTATATAACTCGTCGTGTATATAACTCTACTAGAATTTATGTACTCGAAAAGTAAGAAGGCAAAAACTTATGCCTAGTGACGAAAATCCCATTCAGATATCTCAAAGAATTACGTAGCTACAACCGTATTAACATTGATTGTTTGAGAGAGAAAACGCTCGCAGATAGTGACGTCACAATTTGCGAGCGTCATAGTAAATGACAATCGTTTTATAGGAAGGTGCGTTTTGCGGTAAATGGACAGAACATACCCCCCCCCCCCCCCCCCTCTCTTGAAGCTTTGGACACATAACTTTGTGATTATTGAACCACTTGCGTTGCTTTTTTTCTCTATTTGATTACATTCTTAATCCTTTTTTTTCGAGTAAACACAACACTATTGTGTATTTTATTTAGTGTCTACACTTGTCATGCCCTTGCCAGACTAAGAATGAATTACTTTGGTAACGGCCATCCGCAACTAAAGGAATTCAAGGTGCTTCCACTGAGCTGCGACATCCGTTTCGTGGGAATGATGGAGCGAGCTTGGGAGTAGGTTTAAAGGAGAGCTAATAACAAAAGATCCCACTGGATCGAAGTGTATCCGAAAGGGCCCTCATCTAGATAGGATAGTGTCTACACTTCTATTGATTTTTGTCCACAGATTCTGCGTCCGCCTCAACATCTCCCCCCAAAACCCCCTCTGCTTCGCCCTCCACGCGCACCTAATGAAGACCGAATATGACGAATGCCTCGAATGGCCGTTCAACGGGCGAATCTCCTTCTCCATGATAAACCAATACGAGCCGGAGCTAACCCAGCGCGATACTATGATGTCCAACTCGAGCCTGATCGCGTTTCGGCGGCCGACTGCCGAGATCAGTCTCCGCGGGTTCGGGTACACGGAGTACGCGGTCGTCAGCGATGTGGTGAGGAACGGGTTCGCGATGGACGATACTCTGGTGTTCAGAGTGCATATTAAGTGCGTATGACATGAGGAGTGAGTTTTTTGTTAGGTATAACGTTATAAAACTGTTTTATACACGATAACAGGGTTGTCTATGAGGTCAAATCAACAACAATAAAAAAAAATGCAGATTATATCTGATCCATCTCCCTCGTATTATTTATGGCGTAAAAACAGGTCACGTCCTCTCCAAGGGAGCGGACCATCTGTACCCTAGCACTAAATCTGGGGGCACGGCAGTGCCGCCGCCAAGACGAGCCAAGCGAAGCGCAACGCAAGGGCACTACCTACCTTTTCTCGAAGCGGTTCGTCGTTTTTTTGAACCCTCGTAACTTGGGTTTGGATTATATCAGATTAACAAAATTCTTGACTTATTAAACATATAAAGTTTCAGTAACATAGCTCTTATACTTAAAATTTTATCGATATCTAAAAAAACGCCGATTTCGTCACTGACTCACTGACTCACTGACTGATGTTGATCATCAAAACCTCTAGGGTACTTCCTGAAGTCCTAGAAAGCTGAAATTTGGTATGTAAGCTAGTATTAGTACACAATCAACAAAATAATTCAAAATATTCGAACTTCTACTCCCCAACCCCTTAAAGTAGGGGATGGAACTTTGTATGAGATTTCCGCAAATTTTGATGCTAGGGGTCTGAAAATTTATATAGGGACTCCTTGTTATAAATAATAAAATACGCAGTTCAGGATTTTTAGTAAATCACCCCCCACCCTTTAAATTAGGGGGTAGAAGTTTGTATAGGTCCTAAAAAGCTAAAATTTGGTATGTAAGCTAGTATTAGTTTACAATCAACAAAATAATTCAAAAAAATGGAACTTCTACCCCCCCCACCCCTTAAACTAGGGTATGGAACTTTGTATGAGACTTCCGCAAATATTGATGCTAGGGGTCTGAAAATGTATATAGGGACTCCTTGTTATAAATAATTATCTTACAAAAAGGAATGAGATCCCACCAAAAACTCCCTAGCTCATATATAGCTTTCAGCGTTAAAAAGATATCAGGTCATAAGTAGCGACAAGCTTCCTATCCTACACAGCGTAACTCTACCACTACCAGCCACGCTCTACAAATTCTATATCTTGGCTAAATAGTATAGACACGCGTGAGAGTCTATGCGGCGACCGGGATGTGTCCAAAAAAGCTATACTTTTTAGCCAAGATGTAGAATTTGTAGAGCGTAGCTGGTAGTGGTAGAGTTACGCTGTGTAGGATAGGAAGCTTGGCGCTACTTATGATCAGGGGCCGTAGACAAGGTTACAGTCGACAAGAGCTAACGCCAATAGAAAACTTATAAAATGTATGGGAATGACAGATGTCAACGAAAAGTACCTTATACAACTGTAACCTTGTCTACGCCCCCTGATATCTTTTTAACGCTGAAAGCTATATATGAGCTAGGGAGTCTTGACAATCACTTTACATGTAATGTTTTTGGCGGGATTACTTATTCTATGAAAATATCTATACTACCTCGATTTCCATTTCGAAGATGAAGCTTGCAACGCCACACCTGTTTTGTATCATTTTGCGCGACGCAAGCTAGAACAAGTATCTGCGTAGTTAATGTACAAATCTCATGGGCTTAAGGTCTCCACCATTAAAGCTAGGTTTAGCTATTGGCTGCGTTATATAAACATTAGGCACTCATTTCCGTGTGCCTCCTGAGTGAAGAAGGGTGCGTATTATTAATATACATAACTTATGAGTCTTATAACATTCATTTTAGTTGGACTATAGTTAAGTGTTAAGTTGTGCATCTGCATGGGTTCTTATACTCAGTATCTATTATAATACCGTCCTTTAATCTTTCCGTCCAAATATTGATCTTAATTTTAAATTCGTTTTGACTATTGTCTATAGTTACTTAAGTGTTATAATATAGGTACTTACATCTGCGTCTGACATCTTATAATCAGCATTATAATACCGTCCTCTAATGAGTCCGTCCATATATTGATCTTTATATTAAGCAGTTTTAAACTAAGTGTATTTATTGTTTTTATAGAATCTCTTTAGGATATGAGGCTTATACTGAATATTTGCGATCTTCAATGTTAGGGTGCATTTTCATTTGTCGATATGACACACATGCGTAGAGCCGTTTACACTGGTCGATAGCGGCGAGTTCTCTGGGACGACGCTATCTCTCTCCCGAACTACCCTCTTTTTTGCTGGGGCCACACTAACGAGAAATGCCATTAATTATCGCGATAATGGACGTTGAAGGTCCGGCCACACTTCGATTATTGCGATAATTAATGGCATTTCTCGTTAGTGTGTCTCCAGCATTACACTGGTCCTTTTACCGCGTGCGTTAAATCAACTGATGACTGTTATTAGTCGTTATCCCGTCTTCGGGAGCACCCGCATTCTGTATATCGACCGACTTAATGAAAATGTACCTTTAATCCTGTCGAATAAAATAGTCAAGAATGTTATACGTAAAACTTAATGTATATACTTATTTGGAAATAATCGTATTTCGATCAAACACTAGGTACTTTGATGTGGTGAGTGTCTATTTATTGTAGGAAACGAAGTGCATTCCACTAGAGCATAAGTAGTCAGTTTGTTAAAAGCTTATCATTATAATATTCTGAATAAATCTCGCAATTTCATAGCATATTTGTAAAAAATATTTTTATCCGTATTCCCTATAATATAATCTCTCTTTGTAGTATTCTCTTTGTTTATTACAGATTTTTGTTACTTTAATATGTTAAATATATTTTATCATGTTATGTGCTCATGTACTTAGAATGTTATTCATTACGACAATTTTTCTGTATCTAAGATCAAAGTAATGAAATAAAACAATTATCAATATTTTCATAGTTTTATTGGTATGATGGTATGAATGTCTTATAAAATAACAAAGTTTGCCTTACAGCTACACTTCATAGTAAAATACAGCTAAGTGTGTATAAAAATACATCTACAGCATTATTGTTATTTATATACATAAATTATGATTTGGTTACACGCAAACGTGTCCAAAATATAATTTAATACACCAAAGATAACATACCACACCTACTTTTTTAAATTTACTGTTTAAGAGCCAAATTCGCGACAGGACTTATACAATGTCCTTGGAATTATTACTCATAGAGAAATTACACCAGGCCCCTATTTCACCAACTTCACAATTGTCACCTGGCACTTATAATTCCCCATACATTGCTTGTTCTAGAAGATAAGGTGGTTGCTAGGTTACTTGTGGAACCAGCAATATACGAAGAATTTTATTGTTGTTGTCAGGTGAAAAATGACAAGCTGGTGAAATAGGAGCCAGCTTGACGGGACTGGCTTACCACTAGGCAGCTTGAACAAAGTCACGATTGGTTGATAACGCAAAAAATATTCAGTCCTTTGTTGGAGACTGTTACAGATGAGAAGAATCTATGTTCCTGTTAATTTTGAAGGTAGCTGAGACACCAGCCTAGCTACCATTAAATATAGGTACAAGAATAATTGGCAATTGAATTTGAATCAATCATTCCTAAATAAATTATTTCCTAAAATAGAGTTTGTTTTGTCTTAAAACCGAACGAAAAAAAAGAAACAAAAGCAAACTCCAATGGATGGGAACCAACGGACGAGGAACGGAGCGGATAGAAACGGTCCTCTACACAATGTGCCACCACGGCCGGAGGACAGGACGCAGTTATGTGGTGGAATGAGATGGAAATATGTCATTCTCACTTTAACTGTATGTATTACACTTAAGCTGTATGACGGGCTATGATGGCCGACTGTGTAGGGAGACTTATAGTTGGTAAACCAGTGATTCTAAAGTGATGCTTGTGTGTGAGGGCTCGAAAAACAATTTATTAAAAAAATGGTGTTAGATATACAATCGCCCTGCGTTCGCATTGTTCTATCCTTAGGGCGATAATCGTTTGAATGCCTCGACTTATTTGTAGGAAGACGCATAGTTACCTCGTTGCAAGCAACAAAGGAAAATGTTCTATAACCGCGAATTCAGGCTATTATACATGAATTAAAACTAACGTCTACTCTTAAATTGTATTTAACGTTTTATTTTCACCTTATCACATCAAACCATCGCATAATTGCAATCCGTAACAATGACTACCTCTTTATGGCTTGAGACACCCCGAAATGCACTTAAATAATTGTAACAATAAATAATGAAGTACATTGACAAAGTAAATATTGCGCGAGGCTACAGTTTAATATAGTAAAAAAAAGTAGTTTAACTATATCTCTGATATTTTTAGAATTAATTTGGTAGCAAACTAAAGGACGCTATCAAACGCTACACGTACGAAGCCGGCAGGACTGTATGCAGGCCGACGCGTGTGGATACGTGTCGGAAGCACGGCGCGGCGGCCTGTCAAATCACTCCATACTAATTTTCTGTGACCTTGCTTGGCCGTTCGTCAATTTCGTAGATGTAACGTCTCCTAAAGGCCTGGTTATATTAAGATGTGATACACATAATGTCAGATAAAATTTTAGGAACTCAGCATTTTTTTGACGTTACAAACAGGTCTAACGGACCTTTACAAAACTTTGGGTCAGAATATTAATTGTAGCCGCCTCATACAGTCAGATTAGTTTTTAAACATTAGTCATTTCTTTAAGTTGTACTTAACCTTAAATACTTATAATAGATATTATGATTGAGTGTTACAAACAATATCAATGAATTCATTATCTAAAAACTGTACATTTTGGTAGCGAAATTTCATAAAATATATACACTTGACTAAACGTAGATTCTACGCAGTCATTTCTAGTAAACGGACTTCACTTTTTACATAAAGTTAGTTCATTTTGGCGCTCTTTACAAGAATGCTAACGTGATTGCATTTAAGAGCAGTTACACACGGCAACTTTTTGCATCAATACAAAGTGTATCAACGCGCGATTATCGCGAGACATTTGCAAAAGATTACCTGTCTACACGGGCCGATATCGGGCGGAATGCATGCAGGCCGCTGCGGTGATTCGGCCCGTGTGGATACGTGTCAGAAGCACGCCGTCCTGCCAAATCAAGGTCACTCCATACTAGATTTCATTGACCTTGCTTGGCCGTCCGCCGATATCGACCTGTGTAGCGCCTCCTATAGATTATCTGTCAAAATCACCCGATATCGATACTGAACGGCTATCACAAGACGGCGCGCGAACTTTCGCGAGTTTTCTCGCACTATCCGTCTCTCTCTTATTAGAACACTTAGAAAGAGAGGTATAGTGCGAGAAAAATCGAGCGAGCTCGCGTGCCGTCTTATGATAGCCGTCCTGTATCGCAATTTTGTTATGCTGCAAAAATTCGCCGCGTGTATAGTTGGGATTATTTAATAACCGACTTTTTAAAAAAGTGTCATTGTAATTTGGATCTTTTACCTTGGACGGTAAGAGTTGCTTTCTGAATGGTCTAGTTTGAAGCAATTTGGTAAGCTTAAATAAACTCTACTATAACCGCTCCAAGTGCAATGTGCAAAACATCCTTCATTCTTCACGACCCGTCTCTCTCGCACTCTACTTATTCGAAAGAGAAGGTAGCATTCTCACGTGACGACGAATCTCACGGCTAGCACAGATACAGATGGTTCAATGGGGTATACAGATTAAGTGATTTTACCCCAATTTGTCAGTACAACATGTCGATGTCATAATTGGGTGTAGCATACAGATGTAAGAATCCGACCACATGTGCATGCAATTTCTCAGTACAACTCGTTTGACAGTTAGATCAGCAGCTAGCGCAGCAGCAGTTAGAGCAACGTGGCTCCAGACGATAGCAATTAGTCAGCTTCTGATAAATTGGGGCTGACAAATCATGACATGTATACACCCCATAAGTCATCTTTTCGTGCGCCTGTGTGTGAACTATCTGTAGACGGATAGGTAGATGCGAGAGGGACGGATGCTTTATCCATAAGAAATAAAGGCAAGCCTCTATAACACACCATGCAATGACAACACAATCAATTATCTAAAGTTGAACCTACACGTAACTATTAATAACGCGATGATAGATGGTAACTGACATATTCAAGCATTGATTATAGTCAGGCCAGCGAGTCGGGTCACAAGCAATTTTTTTTTCAATTCTTGATTGGGCAACATTTTTACCTATGAAATAAGTTGACAGGTACCTATTAAGCTTCTGATAGATTAGCGCGGCCTAGCCGGGGCGGTCTATAGTAAAGTTGTCATTACCTGACAAATTTCATATTGACCGCCACGTCAGGCCGCGCCAATGTGATTCAGGCTATAGATATAGGTAGCGATATTTTTTTCATTTGCTGAATTTTTTTTTGCGACAGACTCGGCGGTAATTTAAGACTATCACAGTGGAGAATATGTTGAAACCATAGAAAATGAGTCTATACCTAATAGTACATGATATAATAAAATCAGTATGATGTGTGTAAAACTGTATTGATTAGTTGTTTTGAGATAAGATTTTCTCTTGGACGATTTTTTTTCCATCTGTGTAGTAAAGTCAGCGTCAAAAGTAACTACGCAATCGAAAACGTCAAAAGCTCTTATATTCCCTTTTAATATAAAAAAAAATTTGACGGGTTCGTTTGCGTAGCTATTGATCCAGCGGACGTATGATGGTTACAATTTCACGTATCGCAGGCGATAAGTTGTCCGTCACTTTCGCACTCACTCGTTAATCCTTCACCAAATTACTACCACATACGTTGAAAGCGCTTAAACAAATTGTACATAGATATGTTGCTCTGTATTTAAGAGCTGTCATTTATACGAGACACTGTGGTCAAAAGGTTAAAAGTGAACTTATTCAATAAATGATCGGCAGAAGCACTCAAATATTCTTTTTTTTTATATAATTTAATGGAAACTTTGGCTTGATAAATATTCTGCCCAATCGGTGGTTTTGTAACGAACTAATCATACAATTTCGTTAGTCAATTTGATATTTGGGAGCTTCATTCATACACATTAGTTTCGTATTTAAGTAATTATTAATTTCAAAACTTACAATAAGTAATCCAAAAGTTACAAAACCTACATAACATTTGTTACATTTTTAGATAAAACATACTACTAATTTAAAAAATATTTTCATTAAAAATCAACGACAGCATCTTTTTAAATAAACATCCCATGTTTTTATTCCAAAAACGCAGCCGATACTAAACAACAACATTTCAGTGCCATAATTTATCAGGCGAAGCATGTTTAGACCACCCACATGGTGGACTGATGGCCTGGTAAAGGTAACATCAGTCCGCTGGGTGCGGTTGGCCCAGGACCAGTCATTGCTGCACTCTTTGGGGGAGGCCTATGTCCAGCAGAGGACGTCTTTCGACTGATATGATGAATACGAATTCTGTGAACCTTAGCCTCAAGCTGTTTTAAAACGATACAAAAGTGATGTCAATGACCAATAATGACATGTTTAAATTTCATAATTTCCAATACACATTTGACGAACACAAATAAACGATTATTTTTCTTAAACACCAATTAAATATCACAAAGGACGCACCTCATTCAGTTACTTACATATTTCTGCTGGCAACATGCTTACTTCCTAAAACTCATATTTCGTATAAGCGTCCGAAGTTGATCAGTTGTGGAGTTGTTTAAATTATGAACTCAAGGAATAAGACGTAGAGTTCATTATTCAATGAATATTTTATGTTCAGGTACAATATTTTTTGTTAACTACGGCGCGTGCCTACCATACAAAAGCCTTTTATTGCCTTTGTTCTAGGTGTCGCTTTTGTTTTGTGGGATATGCATGGGATTCATATGGGATGCAGACTGCGTTTATCAGGCTTCGACGCACTTAGCGTCAATTTACTTGTGGTTTAGGCCTTTAGTGTTACCAGCTCATACTTCTACAATAGATACAAAAAAAAATCGATAAAATAAACGATGTAATATGTCACTCGCAAATTGTGACGTCACTAACTGCGAGCGTTTTCTCTCTGTAACAAGCAAAATGAAAACGGTTGTAACTTCGCAATTCTTTGAAATACCTGAATGCGATTTTCGTCACTAAATTTTTTTTTTTTTTGATTTCTTGCTTTTGGAATAATAATAATTTTCGAGTCTACACCCGTATTGTAACCGAAAGCTTCGTGAATACGCCCCATATGACCGCCACAACTTAATAGTAAGTACATCAAATATGAGATATAAGTCTCAGAAAGTAAGATGGCGATTTCAGAAACACTCAAAATAAATACACACCTTTTATTGATCCAATTGGAAAGTTTTGTTGCGAAAGGAATCATTGATAAGGAAGACTATTGGCGGAAGATTTGAATTAGCTTTGACAAGTGAAGATTTACTTACAAGTTTAATTAATCTTAAAGTAATTTATGACTATTACTAAAGTCGGACAAGCCGCTATTTGACCCTGAGATAGTGTAGCCCAAGCATTTTATTTTCATTAGTATGGAAAAAAATGGAAATTTGGAAATAATTCATAACAGCAGCTTTTTTTGTGTGTAACTGATATATTATCATTTTAGTAATTACGTAGACTCAAAATCCACCAAAATATTAGTCATCAAAAAACTCGATATTTAACCAATTCCTGAAAAAAGAGGAAATATATTAATTGATATTTTAATTTTTGTTTTGGTTAATTTACAGGAGCTCTTCAAGAATAATAAATAAATCACACAAAAAACATAATGGATGTGTCATTTATTTTTATATATTTACTTCCCGATGGAAATTTTGTAGGATTCTTGGATAAGGCATCTTAGAATAACATTTGAAAATTAAACAAACGAAAAAAACGCTGTTATAAATTAATGTTTGAAAAAAACTTAATTTTCCTGGGGTATTGTCGTTGTGTACATGGCTAGGGTCAAATAGCAACTTGTCGGGCTATGCGTCAAGTTTGAATTATTCAAATGAATCATGATGAATTATGGGCGTGACACATCCTGAGAACCTCACGTGACTTAACCCTTTCACCGTCACGCTACGCTATAGTGAGGAACAAATCAACCCATTCACTGCCAAGACTCGCTACGCGATACACTCGTAGCAGATCCCGTGGTTTTCCGCGTATGTAGCCGAAGCGCTAGCGTCGTAGAAGGCGCTACGTGGGTTCCTGGCAGTGTAAGTGTTAACTTCATATGTGGCGAAGAGCGAAGCGCTCTAACGCATATTTGTCGTGATTAGCGTTGAACGGGTTATAGCAATCCGATTACAGCATTTGGCAAAATGCTCTAAAACTTTCTTTGAATTTATATCATAGATGACAGTAGCGGTTAAAGGATTATTCATAGTATGATGCAATATAGTGCTAAAGATTATCAATCAATTTGTCGGTTTCAAACCTGTTAAGTATGGAATGTGTTTAATTAAAATGGCGCTGCAATCAAATTTTTTTTTTGCTTGAATTTACTTAGCCGTGTCCTAACCTACGCAAGCTCTATTTTTTACTACATATCACAGTTAAGGTAAAACAAATGCATACAATTTGTTTGAAATTGTGATGTAAACCTCTTAAAATGAATGCTTCTAAAAGTATTTATATGTGTGGTTAAGTTTTACGTTGAAGCAAATGAACAAGATTTAATTCAGTTTGAGAGTCGATATACATACTTTTAGAAACATAAGTTACTATTTATGTAGGAAGCATGTTCCAAAAATACAGTTTATTTTGCGTCTATTAATTTTGTATGCTTCCTTTAAAAGTGCGCTTTCTTAACTTTATGACAAATTTTATTTGAAATCGGAATAAAGGCCAAATGTCGTTTTGGGTAACCCATTTTACTTATATCTATTTTGCACATTTAAATAACTTTATCTTGAATGACGCAAAACTATGCTACAATTAACTATTCACCTACATTATATAGGACTATATGTATTATGTATAGTATAACATATTGAAGATCTCCATTTATATAACAACTACTACGTAAAACTAGGTCCTACAAGTTATCTAGTCTAAACATTAACAACAGTACAAATGGTTGGTAAGCAAAAATATGCTTAATGTTCGATTTTCACCGAGCAGGCCTGAGCGCATTTAAAAAGTTGCCAAAGGAATTTGAACCTTCAACACAAACGTTACATATCGTATTTGAATGGATTTGCGGCCGGTCGACTCGTTGCGGAGTGTGCTCGGCCAGGCTTATCTCACTGGCATTTTGGCGCGATACGAATCTTATCTGTGTTAACCTCCTGTGGAGTTCTAGCTAGGGCTGTGCAGCGTATCGCACACAATGACGTTTCATATTTACGTTCCTTTGTACGTAGTAACAACATAATTTCATTGATCGCACATCATGAAACGAATTAATATTTTACAACATTTAGCTGAACATGAACTGTTTTATAAAAACTTAATCTGCTACGAAGATTGTCTGATTGTGGTTGTCGTATTTTTTTTTTAAACATATTAATATTATATCCAAAATTTATTATTTTGATAACAAACATAGAAACTGAAACAATTATAATTTTGGATGTTCAGTTATATGTCAACCCTATCCCAGTCTATAATTGTCAATTGCCAAAAAATTACAGCTAACGTCATAACCTAGGCAGTGCACCTTCTGTACCTTTAGGTACTATTTATGATTCTGTGACTCAGCTGTGATCGCATCTGACCGGTTCCGTCCGGGTTTTGGCTACTGAGGGCCTACCGCGAAAGGCATTCGTTTTCCCTCTCTATCAAACTTGCGAGTTCGTACGTAAGTGCGACTGAGAGGGAAAACTTCGAATGTATTTCGCGGTAGACCCTCTGAACTCTATTAAAACGCGGTCGGCTACCACGCGGTGCTCGCGATGCGGCCCGTTCGGTGGGAATCGTACACAATGGTCGCCGTACACATTGGACCAACGTTACCGCGTGAGCAGGACGCAGCTATGTAAACGAATGACATCGAATTATAGCCCTCTCCCTCTAACGCATACCTGCATCCTGCTCACGCGCCAACGTTGCCCCAATGTGTACAGCGTCCATAAGTGTGTTGAGCACTCTTAATTCTTTGAACAGTCTATATAATACAACTTTTGCATTTCACGAAGGCGAGTGGGCGTGTATTATGACGTTAAAGTTAAATTTCGTCTAAGTCAACTGCCTCCGTAACGCAAGGGTAAAAGTTGGTAAACATATGAGACTGTTTACGCAACTAATGTACCTATAGTTAGAATGAATATAATTTTATAAAATAATATCAATATTTACCTTGCTATCTTACGCTGTCTGATCTATCTTGATATAAATTGCTGGATACAAATTGAAGTCTGATGTCACTCCAGAAGACTAAAGATCTTGTGAATTCTAGTTTCATACACTTGTTAATCCTCGTGTGAGTAAAGGTACGTTTCAGTTTAAACTGAAATGTAACTTAGGACCTACAAATAAGATCGGTTTTCTTATGTACCGAATGTAAGTAACCAAACTGAGGCTTTTTCCAAGTGTTAGAAAACTAATTACGCTTTACATTCCATTCTCCTTAGTTACTGGAGCTCAGTTCATACCAGCGTATTCCTGTAATAAAAAAAAATGTTAAAATTCTGACTTCGCGATGTTACGGGCTCTGATTTTTCAATGGGTGATTTCTACGTCATACTCGTATGCCTACATTGACAATGTATACCGACAGGTAACTGCTGTTCGAATGACCAAACAGTGTATCGGAAACCTTCGTAGTAGCTTTTTAAAAAATACGAGATGGTATCCTGCTCTTTCGGCAAAATATTTTTCGCCAAATTTCACTTCCCACAAAACTTATGGCAGTAGTTTCATTTCCCAAACGAACAAATAGCACATTTTTGTTTCGCATTTTGTTCATTTAGATTTCGTATGCACTACACAATTAGGATCTAAATCATATGCCATGCAATAATTTGGAAAAATAATGTTATGCTAAATAATACGTTTGACCAAATGAAACTCGACTATGTAAAACTTTGCCAAACAATAATTTGCGAAGTAATATTTTGCCATAGGAGATATTGCCAAGTGATATAATGCGAAACAATAATTTGACTAGTGTTTTTTTGCCAAATGATCATTTGGGAAACAATTTTTGGGAAGTGACACTTTGGGAAATGATTTTTGCCCATACAATAGAGAACCATACGACATTCGTTTTAGTGGGATTAAGTTTTATTTTATCTATAGAAAACCAGACACGAAAAGATTTTTTTTTCTCACACACTTTTCTGGAGATTCCTACGTATGAACGCCGGTGTGTTCCGAAATGAAATTTGCACTTTAATTAGGGCCCGATTCGGATGTGAGAGATTCAAGTGTACATGAAGAAGCCTAATCTTTGGACCATCTTGGGCCTTAAACCATTCTAAAATAGCAATCATAATGTGTGCGTGGATAAGGTGTGACACATACATAACATAACTCTCAACCTTTAACTGTCATGAATCAAGATCTGTATCATTAATTGTCACTTTGTCTCATATAATATAACAGACAACGGTTAAAAGGTTAAAACTTTCATTTATATATGTCTCGCTACTCGCGCGCTTGAGCTACCCGCGGGCTTGTGTATAAAAAGCCGAATTTGCTTTTTTCCGATTTTTTGTGACCCCACCAGTGGAACCCACCACTACAGAGAGCTGCTAGAGACGCCCGGGAAGTGCAGCAAGTTGTCCCCGCTGCAGGAAGGATTGGGCGACAACGGGGGATCCAGGGAGGCGCGGGACGTTGAACTGAAGCTGCTCGAGCTCAGCTCTTCAATCTTCGTAACAGAGACCATAACTATACGATAGTGACTCACCTTAGACTACACAGAGCTGCTAGAGTCGCCCGGGAAGTGCAGCAAGTTGTCCCCGCTGCAGGAAGGATTGGTCGACGACGGGGGATCCAGGGAGGCGCGGGACGTTGAACTGAAGCTGCTCGAGCTCAGCTCTTCAATCTTCGTAACAGAGACCATAACTATACGATAGTGACTCACCTTAGACTACACAGAGCTGCTAGAGTCGCCCGGGAAGTGCAGCAAGTTGTCCCCGCTGCAGGAAGGATTGGGCGACGACGGGGGATCCAGGGAGGCGCGGGACGTTGAACTGAAGCTACTCGAGCTCAGCTCTTCAATCTTCGTAACAGAGACCATAACTATACGATAGTGACTCACCTTAGACTACACAGAGCTGCTAGAGTCGCCCGGGAAGTGCAGCAAGTTGTCCCCGCTGCAGGAAGGATTGGGCGACGACGGGGGATCCAGGGAGGCGCGGGAAGTTGAACTGAAGCTACTCGAGCTCAGCTCTTCAATCTTCGTAACAGAGACCATAGCTATACGATAGTGACTCACCTTAGACTACACAGAGCTGCTAGAGTAGCCCGGGAAGTGCAGCAAGTTGTCCCCGCTGCCGGAGGGAGTGGGCGACGACGGGGGATCCAGGGAGGCGCGGGAAGTTGAACTGAAGCTACTCGAGCTCAGCTCTTCAATCTTCGTAATAGAGACGATAGCTATACGATAGTGACTCACCTTAGACTACACAGAGCTGCTAGAGACGCCTGGGAAGTGCAGCAAGTTGTCCCCGCTGCCGGAGGGAGTGGGCGACGACGGGGGATCCAGGGAGGCGCGGGACGTTGAACTGAAGCTACTCGAGCTCAGCTCTTCAATCTTCGTAACAGAGACGATAGCTATACGATAGTGACTCACCTTAGACTACACAGAGCTGCTAGAGTCGCCTAGGAAGTGCAGCAAGTTGTCCCCGATGCAGGAGGGAGTGGGCGACGACGGGGGATCCAGGGAGGCGCGGGAAGTTGAACTGAAGCTACTCGAGCTCAGCTCTTCAATCTTCGTAACAGAGACCATAGCTATACGATAGTGACTCACCTTAGACTACACAGAGCTGCTAGAGACGCCCGGGAAGTGCAGCAAGTTGTCCCCGCTGCCGGAGGGAGTGGGCGACGACGGGGGATCCAGGGAGGCGCGGGACGTTGAACTGAAGCTACTCGAGCTCAGCTCTTCAATCTTCGTAACAGAGACCATAACTATACGATAGTGACTCACCTTAGACTACACAGAGTTGCTAGAGTCGCCTAGGAAGTGCAGCAAGTTGTCCCCGATGCAGGAGGGAGTGGGCGACGACGGGGGATCCAGGGAGGCGCGGGACGTTGAACTGAAGCTACTCGAGCTCAGCTTTTCAATCTTCGTAACAGAGACGATAGCTATACGATAGTGACTCACCTAAGACTACACAGAGCTGCTAGAGTCGCCTAGGAAGTGCAGCAAGTTGTCCCCGATGCAGGAGGGAGTGGGCGACGACGGGGGATCCAGGGAGGCGCGGGACGTTGAACTGAAGCTGCTCGAGCTCAGCTCTTCAATCTTCGTAACAGAGACCATAGCTATACGATAGTAACTCACCTTAGACTACACAGAGCTGCTAGAGTCGCCCGGGAAGTGCAGCAAGTTGTCCCCGCTGCAGGAGGGAGTGGACGACGACGGGGGATCCAGGGAGGCGCGGGACGTTGAACTGAAGCTGCTCGAGCTCAGCTCTTCAATCTCCGTAACAGAGACCATAGCTATACGATAGTGACTCACCTTAGGCTACACAGAGCTGCTAGAGTCGCCCGGGAAGTGCAGCAAGTTGTCCCCGCTGCAGGAGGGAGTGGGCGACGACGGGGGATCCAGAGAGGCGCGGGACGTTGAACTGAAGCTGCTAGAGCTCAGCTCTTCTGGCTCTTCGTAACGCGTCGAGATTATAGCTGGAATACAATAGGGGCAAAGTGAAGAAATAGTTATTTTCACACCTTTCATTCGGAAAAGTAAGTTTTGCTCCACGACGAGAGGGACCAAAACGCTACTTTTCTGTTCAAGCTACTTTTTTTAATTTATACATTGGCATTGGAGCATTTGTACGCAATGTGCCAATTGAACACAGATGATAATAAAATAATCGATTGTAATTTCATCGTAGTCGATTCAAAACGAACATATTTCAAGTTCTAACTCTAACAACGTTGTATAAAAAATTTATAAATGTAATATTTAAAAATTAGTAATAAAAATTAAGATAATTTAGATATATTTTAACAATAGCTTTTTTTTAATTTCCTCATAGTCGGTGTGAAAAATAGTATGTGTCACTCGGTAGCAAAATTATTTTCGTCTCGGGCGTAAACACTTGTGTCCCTCACTACGCTCAGGATCCTACGTTAGAATCCCTCGCTAAGCTCAGGATTCTATTGTAGGATCCCTCGCTACGTTCAGGATTCAATACACCGCCCTCGCCGTAAATATACTATTTTGCTTCCTTGTGACACAAATAACTATTTCACACCTTTCATTCGGAAAAGTAAGTTTTGCTCCACGACGAGAGGGACCAAAACGCTACTTTTCTGTTCAAGCTACTTTTTTAATTTATACATTGGCATTGGAACATTTGTACGCAATGTGCCAGTTGAACACAGATGTTAATAAAATAATCGATTGTAATTTCATCGTAGTCGATTCAAAACGAACATATTTCAAGTTCTAACTCTAACAACGTTGTATAAAAAATTTATAAATGTAATATTTAAAAATTAGTAATAAAAATTAAGATAATTTAGATATATTTTAACAATAGCTTTTTTTTAATTTCCTCATAGTCGGTGTGAAAAATAGTATGTGTCACTCGGTAGCAAAATTATTTTCGTCTCGGGCGTAAACACTTGTGTCCCTCACTACGCTCAGGATCCTACGTTAGAATCCCTCGCTAAGCTCAGGATTCTATTGTAGGATCCCTCGCTAAGTTCAGGATTCAATACACCGCCCTCGCCGTAAATATACTATTTTGCTTCCTTGTGACACAAATAACTATTTCACACCTTTCATTCGGAAAAGTAAGTTTTGCTCCACGACGAGAGGGACCAAAACGCTACTTTTCTGTTCAAGCTACTTTTTTAATTTATACATTGGCATTGGAACATTTGTACGCAATGTGCCAGTTGAACACAGATGTTAATAAAATAATCGATTGTAATTTCATCGTAGTCGATTCAAAACGAACATATTTCAAGTTCTAACTCTAACAACGTTGTATAAAAAATTTATAAATGTAATATTTAAAAATTAGTAATAAAAATTAAGATAATTTAGATATATTTTAACAATAGCTTTTTTTTAATTTCCTCATAGTCGGTGTGAAAAATAGTATGTGTCACTCGGTAGCAAAATTATTTTCGTCTCGGGCGTAAACACTTGTGTCCCTCACTACGCTCAGGATCCTACGTTAGAATCCCTCGCTAAGCTCAGGATTCTATTGTAGGATCCCTCGCTAAGTTCAGGATTCAATACACCGCCCTCGCCGTAAATATACTATTTTGCTTCCTTGTGACACAAATAACTATTTCACACCTTTCATTCGGAAAAGTAAGTTTTGCTCCACGACGAGAGGGACCAAAACGCTACTTTTCTGTTCAAGCTACTTTTTTAATTTATACATTGGCATTGGAACATTTGTACGCAATGTGCCAGTTGAACACAGATGTTAATAAAATAATCGATTGTAATTTCATCGTAGTCGATTCAAAACGAACATATTTCAAGTTTTAACTATAACAATGTTGTATAAAAATTTATAAATATTTCGTAATATTTAAAAATTAGTAATAAAAATTAAGATTATTTGGATATATTTTAACAACAGTTTTTTTTAATTTCCTCATAGTCGGTGTGAAAAATAGTATGTGTCAATCGGTAGCAAAATTATTTTCGTCTCGGGCGTAAACACTTGTGTCCCTCACTACGCTCAGGATCCTACGTTAGAATCCCTCGCTAAGCTCAGGATTCTATTGTAGGATCCCTCGCTACGTTCAGGATTCAATACACCGCCCTCGCCGTAAATATACTATTTTGCTCCCTTGTGACACAAATAATGTATGTATGTATGTAAGCACTTTATTGTACACAATAACAGGTTAAGGAATATACATGTCACACAATAGATCAAAGTACAAAGGCGAACTTATCCCTATAAGGGATCTCTTCCAGCTAACCTTTAATAACTATTTCACACCTTTCATTCGGAAAAGTAAGTTTTGCTCCACGACGAGAGGGACCAAAACGCTACTTTTCTGTTCAAGCTACTTTTTTTAATTTATACATTGGCATTGGAACATTTGTACGCAATGTGCCAGTTGAACACAGATGTTAATAAAATAATCGATTGTAATTTCATCGTAGTCTATTCAAAACGAACATATTTCAAGTTTTAACTATAACAATGTTGTATAAAAATTTATAAACATTTCGTAATATTTAAAAATTATTAATAAAAAATAAGATAATTTAGATATATTTTAACAATAGCTTTTTTTAATTTCCTCATAGTCGGTGTGAAAAATAGTATGTGTCACTCGGTAGCAAAATTATTTTCGTCTCGGGCGTAAACACTTGTGTCCCTCACTACGCTCAGGATCCTACGTTAGAATCCCTCGCTAAGCTCAGGATTCTATTGTAGGATCCCTCGCTACGTTCAGGATTCAATACACCGCCCTCGCCGTAAATATACTATTTTGCTCCCTTGTGACACAAATAACTATTTCACACCTTTCATTCGGAAAAGTAAGTTTTGCTCCACGACGAGAGGGACCAAAACGCTACTTTTCTGTTCAAGCTACTTTTTTTAATTTATACATTGGCATTGGTACATTTGTACTTAATGTGCCAGTTGAACACAGATGTTAATAAAATAATCGATTGTAATTTCATCGTAGTCTATTCAAAACGAACATATTTCAAGTTTTAACTATAACAATGTTGTATAAAAATTTATAAACATTTCGTAATATTTAAAAATTATTAATAAAAAATAAGATAATTTAGATATATTTTAACAATAGCTTTTTTTAAATTTCCTCATAGTCGGTGTGAAAAATAGTATGTGCCACTCGGTAGCAAAATGATTTTCGTCTCGGGCGTAAACACTTGTATCCCTCTCTACGCTCAGGATCCTACGTTAGAATCCCTCGCTACGCTCAGGATTCTATTGTAGGATCCCTCGCTACGTTCAGGATTCAATACACCGCCCTAACGAGGGATCCTACAATACAATCCTGAGCGTAGCGACGGATTCTAACGTCAGATCCTGAGCATAGTGAGGGATACAAGGAAAATAATTTTGCTACCGAGTGATGCATACTATTTTTCCCACCGACTATGAAGATATTTAAAAAAGATGCTGTTAAAATTACTTAACACGTTTCAACTAATTTTCTTATTTTTATTTAAAAAAAAATATTACGAAAGTTCATACATTTTTGGTATCCTGCTGTTTCGGCAAAATATTTTTCGCCAAATTTCACTTCCCACAAAACTTATGGCAGTAGTTTCATTTCCCAAACGAACAAATAGCACATTTTTGTTTCGCATTTTGTTCATTTGGTCAAAATGTCATTTGGCATAATTTTGCTTTGTCAAGTGTTATTAAGACAAAAGTTTATTAAGCAAACACTTTGTTCGGGCTAATATTGTTTTCCAAACAAAACATTTGTTCAAATTTTCATTTCGCACATTAGGTACCAGGGTGGAAAAAATGGCTTGTCATAAGCGAACTCTGCTTTTGGTCGGTTAGGTTAGGGTTCACTTGTGTCCCTCAGACCAGAAATAGACACCCCGCGCAGCGGGGTGGCGTCGATTCGCTGGAGACTCTCGATGAAAAGGGCGAAACCAACTCGGGGCTTGCTTGCATGCATGCTGCTTATTTGCATTATAATATATTGTTACCTAAGTACCTATAGTACAAAAGAACATAAATTTACCTGTAAATTATTTACTTTTGTTTTTTACAAACTACCCGCTTAGCAAAATTATGTAATCTCACTCAAATAGATTTCGTATGCACTACACAATTAGGATCTAAATCATATGCCATGCAATAATTTGGAAAAAGAATGTTACGCTAAATAATACGTTTGACCAAATGAAACTTGACAATGTAAAACTTTGCCAAACAATAATTTGCGAAGTAATATTTTGCCATAGGAGATATTGCCAAGTGATATAATGCGAAACAATAATTTGACTAGTGTTTTTTTGCCAAATGATCATTTGGGAAACATTTTTTGGGAAGTGACACTTTGGGAAATGATTTTTGCCCATACAATAGAGAACCTACATTTTTATATAACGACTTGAAATATGTTCGTTTATAATCGATTACGATTAACTTACAATCGATTATTTTATTAAGATCTGTGTTCAATTGGCATATTGAGTAAATGCTACATGTATGCCAATGAATAAATTAAAAAAGGAGCTTGAACAGAAAAGTAGCATTTTGATCCCTCTCGTCGTGAGCAGAACTTACTTTTCTGAATGAAAGGTGTGAAAAATTATATTCGTGTTGGGCGTAAACACTTGAATCCCTGGTTATGCTAAGATTCAATATACCGCCCTAACCGTAAATATATACAGGGTGAATTTTTAATGAGTGTGCAAATTTTTTGTAGGTATCACTAATAGACTCCATTTTTTATAAAAAAAAAACTGGAAGGTATTTTTAAATTATAAATTGTCTATCCCAAAAGAATTTATCCGTACAGCTGGTTACTCGGCATTCAGCGCCGCGCGAAGCGGGTCGGGGGAGGGGAGGCGTGCCGTGCGCAAACCTTACTACGCGCTGAGGTGCCCGCGCGGTAAGGTTTTTTTGGGATAACTTTAAGCAGCAATTACTAAAAATTTTAGTAATGAAAGATATGAAACAAAAAAACACATTTTTTATAATTTTTGCCGAAGAATGTTATACTTGAATTTGGACACTCATTAAAAATTCACCCTGTATAACTTTTAATTTATTTTACCAATTCGTGGGCTTGTTTGATACAATACAAGTATATACTCGTGACGAGTAGTATTCAGGCTGAGCTAAGCTGCAGACGGACAAGGGACAAACAATGGGGTAGGTATTTTGTTTGAACTATATTGAGATACTGTATGTATGCAAGTACAACTATCTGACACGACTCTATTTCTAGAGCAGTAAGGATGTGTCAAATATTTATGCTCGCTTCGTTGTGGCAGATATCAATGCTAGTGACTGTACACTTGGGGTCAACTTACGTTTGCCAAATGGAGTAAGCAAGCAGAACCAACTAGGTTCGATCACACTATTGGCCAAAACGTATCCGTATGACGTTGTGTTGCCGCGCAATTTAATCTAGTAGGTTCAACTTACGCTTGCTACAAAATATTTAATCCTGTGTCAAAAATTAAGAAAGTAGGTAGGAGAAGTATGACACTAAAAGGACATAAATGACAATGCAGTTGTGGTTTTTGAATTCTCATTTTTATTTATCACTATTTATTTTTTTTAACACTCCATAACATTATCAACAAATTCATACTGATAGAAGGCAGCCGAATTTACAAGTATCAATTTGATAACACGCGAAACACTGACTACAGCAAATTCGAGTTCAAGTACAACTATTCGTGTTTAGATTAAACTTCTATATTAAGAAAAAGCGATAATTAAATTTTGCTACTGACTCACAATGATGTAATACTAAAAAGCGGTAGGTTATAATTATAAGAGTTCCAAAACTGGCACACTAAAACGAGTCAATTGCTCCAACTTCGTAAATGGAAACGTAAGCTGTCAAATTTGGCGGCCATTTTTAAACACGGAGTTTCATATAGCGTCGGTTAGATTGCCAAATCCGTTATATGCACGGTTTGAATTAAGAGACATACCTTAATGTGTAATTAGTAGAGCATTATTTTCTTTGACGTAAATTATGTATATAACGAACTGGGCTATCTCACCGACGTAGACACCTCTTTTTATATTACACGTTTGCTGATATTGTTTTTACAGTTCTGCCGATTATTGAAAGCTTGATCAGGCACCTTCATGAGGTGTATAGCTGAGCAAAATCACTATTCTCAACAGAAATTTCAACCTGAAGTCTTATGGAGTTAACTTCAGGGACAAATTCAATTAAAATAAAACGTCTAACATAACATGCTAGTTATGTTAAAGTTTTTCTTAATTTTCATTAATACAACTTATATGACCAACTATAAAGTATGGCAGTTTCAAAACGAGTCTAAGGAAATGTTTTAGAAATGTAGCTAATCCAGTGTAAGCTTTAACAATACTACCTATATACAACATATAAGTAGGTAAGTCACAATTTCTATCAGGTTTGTATCATGTGAGGACTTTAATTGGTATCTGATGCTATTTGATCAGTTTCAACTATGTACTCATTAGTATGTACATTGTTTTGTTTCGGGCTTTTAATTAGAAGACGTATTAGGTATGTGTAATGTACTCGTACAATAACAGCAGAGATAATTTGATCTTTTGAACACCCCTTTTATTATTATTATTTCGTGGCCTGAAACACACCGGCGCGGCCTGCTTGACAGTTCTTGACAAATTAACTATTGACCGTCACCGCAGGCCGCGCCACTATGTGGGGCTTTGGTCAATAGTAAACTTGACAGTTATGTCAAATTTACTATCGACCGCCACCGCAGGCCGGGCCAGTCTGTGAGAGGAATTACGACTGTCAAAAATAGATGACAGAGGCAATGAAAAGATTGAAATTAACTCAATGCCCAGTAATCTTACAATGTTTTATAAATGTGTAGTTCTATTAAACAACAATTAAAATTGTAACTTACATATCAATACATTGGTCAAGCTATTGTATAACTGTATTAGTATGTACATAATTTGATCTTGTACTTGCACAAATAAGCGGAAGTGTTATTAAATCTAATTATTTTTTGTATCTTTTAGTGGTCGTTCCTTAACTTTTGATGTACTTTAATTTTTTTAATTA
This sequence comes from Epinotia demarniana, assembly GCA_945867215.1. Lineage (NCBI taxonomy): Eukaryota > Metazoa > Arthropoda > Insecta > Lepidoptera > Tortricidae > Epinotia > Epinotia demarniana. The sequence continues at coordinate 7,890,907 of OX244262.1, forward strand.
ATATACTAAACAATATGAATTAATTAATGCGATCCTAATTATTAGAAATGTTGTAAAAAAAACAATTTGTACAGTTATTCGACCAAAAACAATGCTCCAAAATATCAAAATCATTGCTGTAACAATGAAGACAACTTCCACGAAAATATAATTATCAAAAATATTCCGAAAAGTGCTGCCTTAAAATTAAACCTAATTCGCGTTATGTTACGGGTCAATGTCTCTTGAAAAACAATGGATGCTTAATTTTGGGTGAGTTATTATCATTCACATCGGAACATAAATGTGAACTTTCATTCGGGTCAGAAATCGTGCAGTTTAAGTAATTTAATGATGCCTGAAAGGTGACACTCTCTTACCTTTTAATAGCAATTCTATATATAGCAAGTTATTTTTGGGTAAACTGCGGTCAAAAGATACAGAATGTCGCCACAGTTTTATTAATAGGGTATTTGACAACACTGAAAAAAAAATCCTTTTTTTATTAGCAACAGATAAACATTACGAAAAGAATCGGAAAGTATCAATCTTTCATTTATGTTTGCTATTTTAAGAATTTTCGATTCATAGATACTTACAAGCAAGCAAGTAATCCCTACAAATTCCACACTAACGGAGCGTTTTTGACCATTCATAAAAAGAAGCTGATTTGACTTTTGTCAAATACCGTATTGCGGGGACATTCTATTTGATATACATATAATATTACTAAACAATTATGGATGTTTCCATGTTTTGCCCTCCATTTTATCGATCGACAAATACACGATATAAAACATTCCTGTTAGGACTTTTCTGGTACCTAGTTTTATTTTTTCAATGATAGAAGCTACAAATTTACCAGATCTTGGATCTAACATGTCCAAGTATATTTTAATAACATTGCAGATTTTCCAAATGTACGCTTTTTATTAATATGATAACAAAAATGTTACTTTTTTCGAAATAATATAAAAAAACCGTTCATCAAACGGCTAATGCGGACTTATAAACGTCCAGTAACTTTGTAGCCTCAGTAAAATTTTACGTCAAATGAATAACATTTAATACATGGTACAGTCACCAGCAATAAGATCTGCCACAACATAGCACGCATAAATATCTGACACGACTCTATGTCTAATGCCATAAGGACGTGTCAGATATTTTTGCAGGCTTTGTTTCGGCAGATATTGATGCCGGTGACTGTACATGTACCATCTCCAACACAGCAACATTGCAATAAGGTTCAATATTAATATAGGATGGTCGGCTAACTGTGTTGGCGTTTGTACAGTCATAAATATGCACCAAAACCTTCATCCGCTGACTTAAGAGTTATGGGACATATTTATGAGTAATTCATATGCACCCATATTTTTACACTTGACTGTACATAACATAAGAAGTTAACAGTCATGTCAGTGTTACTTTAAGGTTGTAAGATAATAAATCTTCGATAGTAAAACAGTAAAAGTCTATGAACATAGACTTAAGATCTCAGTTCAAATAGTACACTCATATTGCATATTGCTACACATAAAAAGTCTCATTTCCTATTAAATTAGGGCATTACGCCGTACTAGATTAAGCACAACTTCTTAGATTATTTTACTGAAGGCAGCCACCTATCCACTTTCTGTGAATCTTGAGTTGTTATTATGATTATAAATTATTACAGATTACATAATAAAATTAATAACATCCGGTAGCAACAATACGATGACTGAAGAAGTCCTAATGCTTAGGAGCATTAAAAGTGATTTGTTAATATCTAGTTAGTTTTCATCAAAAAAGTACCTATTGTCAGTCTCGAGCTGCTAGCTGCTGCAAACATTGTTGTAAAGGCTACAAAGTAGGCAATAGATAGACGAGTGGGTTCGAGGTCCGAGCCTTAGGTGAGGACCTCGAAGGAGACGAGTCCAACTATTGCACTTGGCCGAGACATTACATAGTGCTTTTCACGTCTACTGCAAGGAAATTGCAAATAATTGTGAGTCAAAATTAGGTAACCAATTAAAGATCATAATATAAAACATTGTAGCGCGGCCGCACGCGTGCGGGGCGGGGGCGGCGGCGGGGGGAGCTGTGACTGAGCGAATCGCTGTTGTCCAACAAAAACATTGTTGGCCAGTTTGAACTCATAGTTGGCCTGTTCGTGGGATGTCCAACTAACACTTTTGAAGCCTGTTTTCTGACCATCTTTTGCCACATTTCCGAGCAGTGGCGTGAAAAGCTATTTTGCCCTCTTAAACACAATGAGTATAGCTTAAGAGTTGCTATGACCACTTTCTGTCTCCATCATCAGATCAGCTCAGTATTGCGTTTTCACACTTCTCACAGAACTATGCATGTAAAGAACTACCAATCATTATAGGGGCGGACAGTACTGTAGCCTATGTATCGTTACTACCCGAAGTCAATAACAGTAGATGCACCACCGTGTATATTTTTTATTTTTATTATTATATGCCTTTTTATTTCTTCACTTAACCTACTTCCACAGAAATGAGCAAACAGCAATAATTTCATTTCATATAGTGATCATGAATATAAATATTATGCGCTAATTATTAATCCGAAAAAAAATTCACTAAACATCATAACTTAAACTAGAAAAATAAAAGCTTAGATAGAAAAAATAAATATTTGTCATGATTCAACATAAAACTTAATATAAAAACAAAACCTCTACATTAATACTTTCCGGATAGTTAAAGTATTTGTACATAAGACAGCCGTCTTGTAGAGAAGGTATTTTATACCGAGTGACTTGGTCACAAGCAAGTCGGACGTAAAGAGACTTCTGAGTTGCCATTGGTTAGGTTTTCGTACTAAAAGCATCCATCTCTTTCTAACCGGGCCAGCGCGAATGGGACAGATACTGGTAGACCTAAAACCGTACGCTAACGCCTCTATCAGTTAAGTTAAAACGTTGAGGTATACGAGAATAAAGTATAAATATATCGAAATAGTGGAAACGAAGCACGCTTTCGAGATTCTACTGTAAAATACGATTAGGGTTTTTAAATGGTAAACAATGAGGTACTTTCTTATCCTACTGGCCAGACATATAAACCCAACTATGGCAGAGCCAATGTTTTTTATGTGTTGGTGATGCAAGCAAAATTATCAGACGTCGAGTCCGTCATTGAAGTTAACTAAAACTACCACATTACTATGTATAATGTAATTAAATATTCTACAAAAATAAGTACTAAAGCAGCACTGTTGTAATGTTTAACTATATTTTTTATGAAGACAGTTTTTGAAGAAGATAAACTCTCTACAGGAAACCGTTCAACATTTACGTCAATTACGAACAGAATGTAAGAACGCTTGCTGGAACTATCTTCATAAAGAAAATGTTAACAATATTTTTGTCGTTTTCCATGATTTTTATTCATTTTTATTTTTTATTTTTTTTAATTATTATTGCGTAAGTAGTTTACTTTTGCAAAAATGTTAGAGTAATTAAACTCGAAAATTATATTGGTTAATTTACCGTTATCGGGATCTTTCATTAAAATTACATCTTAACTATGATATTAGCAGCAAATATTGTAATTTACGATCGCGTAACTATTAGGTATATAAATTGAAGCTATTAAGATTTGAACACATTGAAGTTACTTCTTCTTTCTACGCGATTTCTTACATTTAGCTGATTGCTTTGTAGAAGGGAGGAGCACATTCGAAGCACCGGCAGACCTCTTGTCTTCCTTGTCACTGTCAGTGGACACTAGGGGCGACACATTGTCATCGTCCGATGACTTTTCCATGACTGAACTCTCCCCCTCCTTGGTTTCATCATCTATTTTAACCTCTTGGGTTGTAATCTTATGATTCTCAATAACACTAAAACCTCTCTCCTTCTTAGCTGGCACTTTCTCCAGATCTACTAAATTGAAGGTACTCGACTCTATAACTTTGTTTGTAGTTTCTTTGATGGACGATAATATATCGTCGATATTTATTTTACATATGGGACTGGTTATTTTCGCATCGTTTACTTCCAATAGACTGTCACTCATGACCTCTAGTTTGTAGTCATCCAAGCCGAAATCTAAGGGTTCTAACGGCGGTAGATCGTGCAGATCCGTATGGTGTTCATCGACAAAGTTGAGTTCAGTAGGTGCGTCACATTCCGCAACCATTATGTCTGTCCTCTTGCAGAGTTCAAACAGTTTCTCTTGCAATGACACGCGGTCGTCTTTGGAAGACTTCGGATATTCTAAACTAGCACCAACAGGCTCTTCCCAAGAATCAAATCGTTCGTACTTTTTCATAGCAGTAGAAGGTTCTTCCTTTTTCTCATTCTTTGAGGCAGCTATGGAGCTCCAGGATTTAATAGGCTTCTCTTGAATGATTTCTCTTTCTACGCTCTTTCTCTCCAACGGCTGAGGTGACTTTTTACGACTTTTAGTGCCTCTGGTGATTTGGATTTCAGGGAATTCATCTTTAGTAGAATCTATAACGTATACATCTTTTTTCTCAATTTCGAAAGGTTTGTCAACGCATTTCCGACTGGCCTCGGAATATGGAGACAATGATTTGCTCTTCTTTGCTTTCGGGAGTTCTTTAGGCGAAGTAGAAGGGTTTTCACTAGTGCTTATGTAGTCGTGTTTTACTTTGAGATTAACTGAAGGCCTTTCTGTTGGTATTGGCGTTGATTTTTTAACGGGACTTGGTACGGGCCAACCCTCTATAAAAGCTGACACGGAAGAATTTTTCCTGCTCTTCGGTTTTAGTGAAGCCAGTTCATAATCATCTTCAGAGAAGAATTCAACAGGCTTGACCTCAGTGTCATCATCTCTTTCAGGAGTAAAGCTCTTGGATGAACGCGTTTTCCTCATTTTGGCTAAATAGGAACCAGTGGCATCAATGTCCTCGAATGGCGTTGAAATTGACACCAATTCGCCGCAAGATGGCGTTTTCGCTTCTTCGATTGCGTGGATTTCTATAAAACTGTTTTCACCTTCCTTGACTTGTAAATCCTCCTGGCCTTTTTTACCTTTACGTGTTTTCTTCGATTTAGGTTTTTCATCTAATTTCTCAGGAGTAATCGTTTGTTGCGTAACAGTTAAGATCGCAGGTTTTTCGGGTTCGTTGAAAAGCAAATCCCAAGCCTGTTCTTCCGCTTTTACAGTGTCTACTGGTTCAACTTTAACTAATTTCTCACGAGTTACTTCTATATCTGACTTCACCTTTTCAATCTTCTTTTTTTCGCGAATGTTATCCATAGCGGGTTTCAAATGTTCAATTTTATCGTTCTTCTTTTCTTTATCTTGGATAACTTCTGCTACCGTTTTTATAATATCTACTTTATCGCCTTTCTTAGGTTTTTCACGAATTTCCTCCGTCAGTGTCTTCACAGTGTCAATCTTATCTAGTTTTTTAGATTTTCCACGGCTCTCTTCTGGTACTGCTCGAGGTTTTTCAGTTTTCTCAAGTTTTTTAGGCTTTTCACTTGGGGCCTCTATTATATCTACAGAAGTCTCCGGCGACTTCTCCATAACAACCGCCTCAGATTGTACATCTACTTTCTTATCACCTACAACAACTTCGGGCTTAACCGCCCTTTTCGGAACTATCGGTTCCTTAAGCTCGCACTCCTCCCTAGCACCTTCAACATCTCTCCGCTCCTTAACGTCCCTAGGTATCTTAATTCTAACGTCACTATCTCTATCACTAACTGACTTTGGGGTGGGAGATTTCTTAACTCTAGCTCGGACGATCGGCTGAATATCATCCGAAGGCCGCGATTTTGGCAGTGATTCTCTCTCGCGCTCGGCCGGGGCCGAGCTCTCGTCACACTTCCATACATCTCTTTCTCGCTGGAGATCCTTGTCTAAGTCCCTATCGACCTCTAAAGGAAGCCGGGTCGAGTCGGGTTCCCACGCGCCCTCGATGGGCTTAAAGCCGGCGTCGCTGTCGGCCGTCCAGTTGTGAACGGTGAGCGCGGCGGGTATGACGACGTCAGTGTTGAGCGGGAGAGGTTCGTCGTCAGGGGTGAGTTTCCTGGAGTCGACCGTCTGCACGGGGATGGTGGTGTCGCGTGGCAGGGGTCGGACCACCATGTCGGCTGGCAGGCTGAGCGCGGCGGGCGCGCGCACGACAGGCCGGAAGGTGCCCTCGTCCGCGTTGGGCCGCGTGTAGAGGTCGGGGTCCAGGTCCCGGCGGACCTCGGGCTCGGTGCGAGGCACGACGGTCCCGTATTGGTCCACGGCGCGCCGGACGCCGTGCCCTCGCCGCACTTGTGGCTCCGCGCGCGCACACCCTATACGAACCAAAGGCAACCAAGTTATTCCATGGAGGTTTAGAAAAAAGCATTCGGGACCGAGCTATCAGAGTTCGAATGAAAATGTTGGTAAGAGCGAAGCAAGTCGGTTTTGTCAGGTACATTTCGTCTGGCTTATATACATGTTATAGGATCAACTCAAGTGATTTCTATCTGAGTATAAACGTATGGAAGAGAAAGAACAAAGAACAATGTCGATAGCAGTAGCGGACAGATTTGCAAACTCAATTGTTTTTTTTTTAATATTGACAGGTCTACAATTTACAAGCGATTGGGATCTGATATTTGATTCCCTGGTCAATATGCAATTTTAACTTTCAATTGGAACAGATATCACGACAGTCCCGGTCCCTGTCGAGAAGCCAACAATGGGAATGATGGATGCCTTTGGCTGTATAGTTCTGGCGTTCGACGCAATGCTTTCTTCTCTCCTCCATTCGATCTTGGCACTTATCACTTCGAAAATAGGGTTCAGAAAATTGAACCTCAAGTTTATATTATTGAGGGTTCCATTTCAAAAAGATATGAATGCATGTAACAGAAGTACGTAGAGCGGTTTACACATGGCGGGTTTTTGCAGCGATACAAATTCGCGTTTCACGAACGCGCGACAATCGCGCGACACTAGCCGTATTGCACGTGAGGGGTTACCGCGAAGTGAAAACGAACTTCGAGTATCACCCTCTCTGTCGCTCGAACTAGCAAGTGTAACAGAGGGGGAGACACACGTTTTCGTTTTGCGGTAGGGTCTCAGTATCGCGTTTCAATATTCACCGTGAGCACCCGCTCTTATACGCGATTTATCTTTAAAGATCGTGCCAAAAAACAGGCACAGTCCTTAGATGAAGTTTCGTATTGTTTACTGATGGATTCGAAGTAAATCCAATATTTATAATCTTCAACATGATGGAAAGTTATCAGTGAGAACAGAATATCTTTCCAAATAAAGTCCCGCAGACTAAAACGACGTCAAAAATGTGTTGCCTGAATTTTTAATGATACTTTACCCGTCTCATTCTGAGTGTTTAAATTTGCAAGAGACAGATAGTCTCTGTTAAATCTACCAAAGTATTCAAAGCCACCACCCATCATAAATCATATAAGGGCAGGTTGCACCGACCTACGATTACAGACCGATCAACGTTAAATATGGCGCTGACAGCTGTCACTCCATAGAAACTTGTCAAACGTTCCATACATTCAGATTTTAACGAACACCGCTTACGATTACAGACGGTTTGGTGCAACTCACCCTAAGTTATAGCCATTTATTAATTCGTCGACATTTTTTAGCTGTTGCCAAACATTTTATAACTTATCGCTATGGATAACTGTCACATTCTGACGAGTACGCGAGTGTGACAGTGAAGAATATCGGCAATAAGTGATAAAATGGCGACCTTCTAAAGCCGGAATTACATTACGAAATTAGTGGCGTGAAATTAAATTTCGTGACATTAGTTTTACCAACAGTTCCACGTGAAATTTAATATTTTCGTAATGCATGCATTAATTTCGTGAATGCAAATCAATTTCGCGCCCTGCGCCATCTTTTTATCCCCCGTCGCAAAAAGAGGGGTGTTATTAGTTTAACGAGTCTGTCTGTGTATCTGTCTGTGGTAGCGTAGCTCCCTAACGGATGGACCGATTTGAATGCGTTTTTTTTTTGTCATGGATAATTTTCTTAGCCATGTTTCATGAAAATCTGTTTACCCGATTTTGAGATATTGGACTTTGAAATGAAAATTTCGGGGGTTTTTCAACTTTTCTCAGTTGTAGTTATGGTTAAATTAGTGTCTCGCCACTAAATTCGTAATGTAATTCCGGCTTTAGGCCCGCAGGCTAATTTGTAATCCCGATTTGTCATTTTAGCCTCTGGGAAACGTGTTACCCATTTTGAGGGGAGGGTACGTACCGTGGTCCTCCTTCATCGCTTCCGCGAGGTCCTCCCTCAGCTGCACGTCGCACACGGAGGCCGCGCGCCCGCTCTCCGCCAACAACGACTTGCGACGGAAGCTGTCCGACGGAGAATGCTCTAGGGAACCTGCGGACAATAAATACATAAATAGTAGGTACATTGTTTAACGAGGGTCGTAAGTGGAATATTGCGGACAAGAGTCTACCAGAAGCCCGACGCCGAAGGCACACACTAACGTGAAAACACTAACGTGTTTTCGCCACGCTGGCTCAGTGCGGATTATATCTTTGAATTTCTCCTCAGGTGCAGGGTTCCTCACGATGTTTCCCTTTGCCCTAAGCTAACGGCAAATATCAAATGATATTCCTGACATAAGTTCCGAAAAACTCGTTAGATACAGATTTGGTCAGACGCAACCCCTGATGAGCTGGTCAGGTCAGGACTTACTCACTTGGCGAGCCAGAGTCGACAAGTACGACTACCACAGGCCACAGCTTGCTGCGCTTGTGTCTGCTTCCAATATGAGTAGCCCTTATCTCGTAGCAGTAAGATGTCAGCTAAGTGCTTAGCGCTACGCCTACATACATGCACAAACTAAACCTTATGTCGTAGCAGTAAGGTTCATGTTACTCCCTTGTCGAGCCCGAGTCGACCAGTACGGCTACCACAGGCCACAGCTTGCTACGCTACTTGCTGCGCTTGTGTCTACTTCCACCATGAGTAGCCATTATCTCGTAGCAGTAATATGTCAGCTTAGCGCTACGCCTATATTCATGCACAAACTAAACCTTATGTCGTAGCAGTAAGGTTCATGTTACTCACTTGGCGAGCCGGAGTCAACAAGTACGGGTACCACGGGCCGCGCGCCCGGCATATTGACGGGGTTGGAGCGAGCTACGCTACTCGCCGCGCTCGTATCAACTTCGACTGCCTCCGCTTCAGATAGTGATGAGTTCGACCTGGACAAAAACAATCAGTGATTAGAACAGTAATGAAATTGCCTATAGAATATGAAAATTATAGAGATTGAATTTAGTTACGGTTTGATACTTTTTAATTTAATTTTCTCAACTTTTCTCAACAACAAAAAGCGAAAAAAAAACTAAAATATCATCATGGAAAGAGCGCGGCTCGCGGGTGATTTTCTTTGGCTGAATTTGATTTCTCGATTTAATCATTAGCGCTATTAGGGTTTTAAAAAGTTTAACGCAGCGGGAAATAATGGGTTTTGTATGGGTTATTAATATTATACTCTTAGGCAGGGAAGAGACTTAACTTTATGAATGTTGGCGGATAAAAATTAGGCACTTCGCGTGTTCTTTTTTCAAACAAAATGCGACGCTTTCCGAGCATGTTTGAGAAGATGACTACAACTTTGAAAAGTTAAAAAAACTATTGACATTTTCATTTCAAAGTTCAATATCTCAAAAACGGTTGAACTGATTTTCATGAAGCATAGCTAAGAACACACGGGATAAAATTATCTATGACACAAAAAACCGCATTCAAATCGGTCCATCCGTTAGGGAGCTACGCTACCACAGACAGATACACAGATACACAGACAGACACGTTAAACTTAAACACCCCTCTATTTGCGTCGCGGGTTAAAATTGCAATGCGTTTCGAATCAATTGTACTAAGAAAAAGAGCAGTCTGTTTTGTTTTACAATAGCATGAAGCAAAACAAATGCCACTCCATTCAATTTAGAAAAGTATCAATTCCATTGAAGAGGAGCAATATCTAGAAATATAGGCTTTAGAGCGGCTAGAAATGAATAAACCAGTTCTCCAGTGGTGGAACAACTTACCCAGTGCTATTGTATGTCTTGAAGACGAACTGCGGCCCCATCCACAGTCGTCTGTGGGGCCCGGCGTGGGTCACTATCTCCACTTGAGACAGCCATCTCTCCTCCTCGCTCATACACATGTCCGCGCAACTTAGCTGTAAAAATACATGAAATTGGTCGGCAAGTCAAAGTAACAAAGTAACGAAAAGAAGCGCACTTTGCCATAACGTGGGGGAAAAGGTTTATTGCTAGAATTTGTTTTTATACCAGGAGGACATTCAGTGCTACTTCAAAGTGTAAAATGGATGGAAAATTTTGTAAAAGAGTGTGTACTTCAGATAGGCAGTGGAATTCATTCTGCCCAAGTGCACTACACACCCGAGTACGTTATGATGCGATAACCAAAAAAAAAAGATTTGTGACATATACATGTTTTCTTAACCGTGTTAGAGTCGAAGCCCACTTAACTTATCCAAAACGTACTAATCATTCGTGTTTTTTTTTATTAGTCCAGCTTTTAGTAATAAAAGGTAATTAAGTTTGAAAAATCCTGTATGGCGCACGGTGCGAAGTTCATTCGCCCGGTTAGAGTTCGTTCTTATCTACAAAAGATGGCGGCTAGCGGTCACTGCGGTCACTCGGCTGGATGGTTAAAATTAATATTACTACAAAAAAATAACAACATTAACAAAAAAAACCTTTTTTTAAGTTCTTTGTACCGTATACATTAACTGGGCTTCGGCACAAAGACGGTTAAAAAGACACCCTGTATAAAAGCGGTTGCACTTTGAGCCACTCGTAGCCGCCATAAGTTGCGGACGAGTCCTTACATGTACGATCGCTCGGTGAGCGCCGATACAAATCCAAGCCACAAGCCACGGGAGTGGTCCGTGCTCGTTCCTAGAGGTCGCGTTTAGTGGTGGCTACCAGTGATCGTAGTGTAAAGGCCTGTATTCACTTTGATTAGTGCGAGTGCAGGTGATTAGTAGATGATTAGTGCGAGTGCAGGTGATTAGTAGATGATTAGTGCGAGTGCAGGTGATTAGTAGATGATTAGTGCGAGTGCAGGTGATTAGTAGATGATTAGTGCGAGTGCAGGTGATTAGTAGATGATTAGTGCGAGTGCAGGTGATTAGTAGATGATTAGTGCGAGTGCAGGTGATTAGTAGATGATTAGTGCGAGTGCAGGTGATTAGTAGATGATTAGTGCGAGTGCAGGTGATTAGTAGATGATTAGTGCGAGTGCAGGTGATTAGTAGATGATTAGTGCGAGTGCAGGTGATTAGTAGATGATTAGTGCGAGTGCAGGTGATTAGTAGATGATTAGTGCGAGTGCAGGTGATTAGTAGATGATTAGTGCGAGTGCAGGTGATTAGTAGATGATTAGTGCGAGTGCAGGTGTGTAGTGCGAATAGTGTCCAATTCTTGTTTAGGGGCTCTGTTTAGTAAATTCAGTTAGCCGTCGACCAGCACCGACGCTAAACTGCTTGTCCACACTTGTTTAGTGGCAGGCACGCTGCGAGTGAGGGGGAAGGGCGGGGTGCGGGACGTGGCTACTCGAAGTCCACTCGCAAAAAAATAGAACACGCTTCTAATCACGTTACTACACAGCCAACTAATCACTTGCACTAATCAGTCGCTGTTCCCACTTATTTTCTTCTAATCACTTATCACCTGCACTAATCACTCGCACTAATCAAATTGAATACAGGCCTTAAGGCAGAGTGGCCGCATTTGTCGGCGGCGACTAGTGGTCGTAGTGTGCGGCAGAGTGGCCGTGTTTGGTGGCGGCGACCAGTGGACGTAGTGTGCGGCAGAGTGGCCGTGTTTGGAGGCGGCGACCAGTGGTCGTAGTGTGCGGCAGAGTGGCCGTGTTTGGTGGCGGCGACCAGTGGTCGTAGTTTGCGGCAGAGTGGCCGTGTTTGGTGGCGGCGACCAGTGGACGTAGTGTGTGGCAGAGTGGTCGTGTTTGGTGGCAGAGTGGTCGTGTTTGGTGGCGGCGACCAGTGGTCGTAGTTTGCGGCAGAGTGGCCGTGTTTGGTGGCGGCGACCAGTGGACGTAGTGTGCGGCAGAGTGGTCGTGTTTGGTGGCGGCGACCAGTGGTCGTAGTGTGCGGCAGAGTGGTCGTGTTTGGTGGCGGCGACCAGTGGTCGTAGTTTGCGGCAGAGTGGCCGTGTTTGGTGGCGGCAACCAGTGGTCGCAGTGTGCGGCAGAGTGGCCTTGTTTGGTGGCGGCGACCAGGGGACCGATTTTTGACTTTCGAGCGCTCGACCCTTTCACTCGAAAACCGGCAAAAACTATGAAATGCTATTATAAATAGCGATAGAAAATTGAAAAACGAGTGGTATTCAATTCTATTGGTAGAAAGCAAGTGCCTGCCATTTTGACATTACAAACGTATTTACTTTTATTCGATTACTGAGCGCTCGAAAGTCAAAAATTGGTTCCCAGTGGTCGTTACGTGCGGCAGAGTGGCAGAGTGGCAGAGTGGCAGAGTGGCAGAGTGGCCTTGTTTAGTGTTGGTTGGTCGGTGACCTTGCCGCCGGCGGCGCGCAGCAGCGGGCTGGCGGGCGGCAGCGGCGCCAGCAGGTCGGGCGCGAGCGGCGGCCGCGCCAGCGCCCACTGCGCCACGTGCTCCACCTCCAGCTCGATGGGGGACTCGTCGCACACCTTCTCTTTGGGTACGTCTGTAAACAACATCATGTTAAACATCTTCAATTATTCCTACCCAAAAAATCTACTCCAATTTCGTATGCCGCCATATCACACTCGTGCAAATCACATTTCCTTTCCACATCAGCAGCACATTTAGATACTGCTTTTGAATAAGCAACATACACGGAGAGGCCGAAGCGCACGAGCTGGCAAGCTCGCTGCCCCGACAGCAGACAACACGGTACTCACTCCTCGCGGGCCGCGCGTGCAGCACTAGATGCAGCAAGCCGCCGGTGTGCGTGACGAGGTACAGCGCGGGCATGGCGGGCGCACGCGATGTTGCCGCGTTGCACACGGAGAGGCCGAAGCGGGCGCGAGCTGGCAACGGCGCGCTGTTGCAGTCCTCTGATAGGGAGGATAGGCGTTGGCGACCTGGAAACAATAGTACATTGTTGTAAAGGCTAGAAAGTAGGCAATAAATGGACGAGTGGGTTCGAAGGAGACGAGTCCATCTATAGCACTTTTGGCCGAGACATTACACAGTGCTTTTCACGGCTACCTAATATTACAAATGGGAAAGTATATGTGTGTGTTTGTTTGTTTGTCCGTCTTTCACGGAAAACGGAGCGCCGAATTGACGTGACTTTAAGTGGAGATAGTTGAAGGGATGGAGAGTGACATAGGATAGTTTTTATTCCCGAAACCGTTCCCTAAGGGGATGAAATGGGGGGTAAAAGTTTGTATGGAGGTGCGATATAAACGAGTTCCACGCGGACGGAGTCGCGGGCAGAAGCTAGTTATAATTATAAGTCAAAATTAAGTACCTAATTAAATATGATACACTGTAGCGCGGCCACTCGCGTGTCGGGGGGCCCTGAGATTGAGCGAATCGCCGTTCAAACTGTCCAACAATAACATTGTTGGACAGTTTGAACTTTGGCCGGTCGACCCGGCCACAAAATATATAGGAACAGAAGTCAATCACATGTTTGTATGTACCTCACTTTTCATACCTACGCTCGGCGATCGCTCTAAGGTCAACTATGGCTTATGACTATGCTTATGCACAAACAACTATAGAGGTAATGGCACTCGTATCCAGTTTTTTGATTTATTGTTGAAATTGTTTATTGTTGTATGAAACGGGAAGAAAGGAAATATAAAATAATAATGACTAAAATATTATATTATTAATGTCATTGTTATATTAAAAATTAGCTTAAAGAACGACAATGCCCCGTTTAATGATGAATTTAAACAACCGTCCACTTAACAGTTTTAATAACTTTTGACTTGTTGCTCCATTATTGCACAAAAAAGTAGACGCGTCTCAAGCGGATGGCACTCGCGCTCGCACTGGTCCGAACCGGTCCGAGATATCGTGTAGGTAAGCAGTATCTATGTGTGCGTTGCTTGAGCGCACTTTGTATGTAGATTGATTTCTGTACCTGGGCGATTCTCCGAGCGTTTGAACCGCTCGGTTTTAACGTCATTGTCGTCTCAAGATTATTTCATCAGAGGTAAAACGTACCGCAGAACTTTTGATCAAAAAAGATTCAGTACTGGTATTGGCTAACATCTTCATCAAAAGTAGACTCTGATACTCGTACCTTTTAATAGTATTTTCTGTCTCCGACAATGACAAAACAAAAACGCCTTAAAAATGCTGAATATTCGCCCACCTATCTATTTTGTGGGCCGGCGCTCATTGGTGGTCTGAGGCTCTAGTATAAGTTATACCGAAACAAAACTTTACGATCGCGTTTCCGTTTTACCCTCAATTTGTATGGGATTTGAAAGCTAAAAAATCGATCAAAGTTTCGGTAAAACTTATACTAGAGCCTCTGAGCGTGGTGCGGGTTACTCACCGGAGCTGGTGCGGGTGATGGTGTGCGTGGGCAGGTTGGCGGTGGGGCGCAGCTGCGCGAGCGGCGCGCCGGCGCACGGCAGCGGGTACGGCGGCAGCCGCGGGTTGGGGAACCACGCTCCCTGCCCGAGGCACTCGCTCACCTGTCGACATACGTTTTATTACTAAAAAATCGGCCAAGTGCGGGTCGCACTCGCGCACGAAGGGTTCCGCTTGGCAACAAGTTGTGAAAGCCTCACAGGACGCCATTCGATACTATCAAATATTGACAGAAATAAGTCTTATTTTGACACAAGGTGGCTTGATGACTTTGTAAATGTCGCGGGAGTACGCTGGATGCGTCATGATAGCACTCTTTAGGGGAGGTCTATGTCCAGCAGGACAGAGCCAAGGGGCTCAAAAGGGTGGAATAAGTACTCACAGGGCTCCGGTATATAGATCCCGCACAAGGTGGACTGAAGTTTTAGTAAAGGTCGCGGGAGACGTTGGATGCTGGATGCGGGAAACGCAGGACCGGTCGTTATGGCACTCTTTAGGAGAGGCCTATGTCCAGCAGTAGACCTCACTGCCTGGCTGTCTAGCCACGGGGCACGAAAGGGTGGAATAAGTACTCACAGGGCTCCAGTGAGTCCCCACACAAGGTGGACCGATATCCTAGTAAAGGTCGCGAGACACGCCGGATGCAAGTAGCGCAGGACCGGTGATTATGGCACTCTGGGGGAGGTCTATGTCCAGCATTAGACCTCTGTATGTCTCTAGCCACAGGGCTCGAAAGGGTGGTATAAGTACTCACAGGGCTCCAGTGAGTAGACCCCACACAAGGTGGACCGATATCCTAGTAAAGGTCGCGAGACACGCTAGATGCAGGTAGCGCAGGACCGGTGATTATGGCACTCTGGGGGAGGTCTATGTCCAGCATTAGACCTCTGTATGTCTCTAGCCACAGGGCTCGAAAGGGTGGTATAAGTACTCACAGGGCTCCAGTGAGTAGACCCCACACAAGGTGGACCGATATCCTAGTAAAGGTCGCGAGACACGCTAGATGCAGGTAGCGCAGGACCGGTGATTATGGCACTCTGGGGGAGGTCTATGTCCAGCATTAGACCTCTGTATGTCTCTAGCCACAGGGCTCGAAAGGGTGGTATAAGTACTCACAGGGCTCCAGTGAGTAGACCCCACACAAGGTGGACCGATATCCTAGTAAAGGTCGCGAGACACGCTGGATGCAGGTAGCGCAGGACCGGTGATTATGGCACTCTGGGGGAGGTCTATGTCCAGCATTAGACCTCTGTGTGTCTCTAGCCACAGGGCTCGAAAGGGTGGTATAAGTACTCACAGGGCTCCCGGAGCGCGGCGTCTGCGCGTGTATAGGAAGGCCGGCGGAGCGTTGGAACCTCGAGAGCCGGTTCACGACGCGCGGCTGCGTGTGCGTGCGCACGCTGCACGCGCCGCCGTACGGGCTGATCGCGAACACGTGGGTCGTTCCGCGGAGGGTCGTGATCGCCGTCCAACGTGAGTCCGGGGATATCGCGATGTCCTGGGGAATAGTGCGTATATTACATCGGGCCATGGCCAGATTCAATCAAAATCAATAATCAAAATATTTATTTTTAAGCTTAAGAGGAAACAAAACGGCCGATTTTCCATACAAACGTAGTCTCCTGTTTTCTCCCTGGATAATGGGAGTAGAGCAATTTTTTTTTCCATAAATACATGGCTACTATTGACATGTTCCTATGTTTTCCTTTTTTACATAAATTTATTCTTAAAAGAGATATTATAACCAGACAGATTTTCCGCTGTGTTCAAACATCCAGAAAACAATTTGGAATAGATTATTTAAAAAATGGAAGACATAGGAACACGGCCAAAGCCTTTCTTTGAGTTTTAATAAAAAAATAGTTAAATATGTCAAGTTTTGGAGAAGAAATCAGGGGACAACGAAACGTTGATTTTATGTTCTTTTAATAAGTATTTTCGGTCCAAGATGCAGTTGTCTCCATCGCGCTCTGGGGGGAGGCTTGAGGTCAGCGCGACAGAAATACATTTTACAAATACCTATTTCTCAATTATCTCGACCTTTTCGTTTCCTCTTAAGCTAGCTCTTTTACACATCACGTTTTAACTTGACTACTTAACTTAGCTAAGCTATTTTACATAAATGCTTCTTGGTCATCTATAAATTATTTTATAGTAATAAGTTTTCTCTATAAGATACTGCCCGCCTAGCGGGTTCTTGGTTGCGAACGTGTTAAAGGATTATCTAAAATTGAATTGTTCACTTCTTAAAATAATAATTATTAGACAATAACGTATTTTTATTACTATTATTATGTACAGTGGTATACTGCACTCAATACCGGTATCAACATGATCAAATTACTGTATCAGTTTTGGGAGCACTCATTAAAACCTAGTATTGACAATATATGACATGAAAACGATCAGATCGATTACTAATTGCCAGTCCAGAGTAAACTAGATACAACCAGATAAAAGTGTCATTACTACTATACTATCGGGTAATTAACGCAATCATTAAACTCATTCACGGGGACATTAAAATAACATTCCACAAGTATAATACCAATAATGATTCTCTTTTAATTGACATTTGCATGTAACATGACATTGAAGACCTCTGTAGCCTAATTGGTAGTGACCATAACTACAAAGCAGGAGGTCTCGGGTTCGAATCCCGGTAAGGGCATTTATCTGTGTGATGACCACGAATACTTGTGCCAGAGTCATGGATGTGTTCGACGTATTAAGTATCTATTTAACTATATTAGTACAAGCTTTGCCTTTATCCCCGTCTTTATTTATTTATTTGTTGTCTTATGTGGACACTTCAAAACAAGTTTGCTTTTGTCTACTGCAATCGTGTCGTGTTACAGAAAACCCACGATGCGACAAACATTGCTAAGAATCTTCTCTACAGACGAAGACTTTAGATTAAAAAAACGCACTCAAATCGGTTCACCCGTTTGCGAGTTACGAGGCCTCAGACAGACATACAGACACAGATAACCTATCTAGTCGAACTCATGGCCCCTTTTAGCACGAGAACATCATTCCAATTGCATAGTTTGTTTTCTGAGTCCGGTCGACTATCTGGCCCGAAGAAACTAGGACAAGCACACATTTTTCCGGAAGCAATTGTCTAAACTCAGTGCTCGGGGTCGATCCACGAGCCTGACTAGGAAAATTACGTTTTTTTTTCAAACATTAATTTATAACAGCGTTTTTTTTGTTTGTTTAATTTGGTAACCTATCGCAACCACTAAAATTTATTGACCGAATATCGTTTGTCCGAAAACTTTTCGTACGTTTATGAGTTCTCCGAATATACAATTCATTACTTTTTTCATTTACCATTTCATGTTATCCAAATGTTTCAGTTGTGTGGACCCGCGTGGTGTCGGGTTAGAATTTCACCACCCCCTTTCTTCCCGTGGGTGTCGTAAAAGTCGACTAAGGGACCAGGGTTTAAGTGTGTTGTGGGCGATAGGCTAGCAACCTATCACTGCAATATCACATTTTGTCGATATTTTATACCCACATTTATGCTAAAAGTGGCGCTGGAACATACGTTTCATGTGCTCTGCCTACCCCTTTTGGGAATAAAGGCGTGAATGTATGTATGTATGTTCATTTGTCCGAAAAACTTTTACCGCTACGGTCGTTTGAGCATTGGTTTGTTACAACTTTTGTTTCTCTGCCAATTTTTTACTTATCCATCATTACTTTCCGCATTTCATACGTTTAGCCAAATGTTCATTTAGTGAAATTCAAAGTAGTTTTAAAGAGACTTTAAGGCAGGTCGGTGTAGGTACGACGACGAGCGAAGCGAGGAGGAGTGTTAGGTTAACTGCGACCCTACAGCGCGCGAGCCGAGCGAGCGTAGCGAGCGTGCCGCGGCAGCGGCCGGCGAAGCGCCAGAACTGAACACTTTTTTACTACCTAATACTTACATATGTAGTATATAAGTAAGGGTCAGGTCAGAAGAAATAACTTGAAAAACAAATGTTGTAATTATTTAGTAACGATTTATTTAAAGAACTAATATATGTGTAAAGTGTATAATAATAGAATAGTATGCACTTGTTTGTATACATTTTTTACCATAAATACAGCTTTGGGAGGATAACATTAGTTTAATTTTAAACTTTTTGCTAATGTTTTTAAATATTTAAAATGCGTAACAACCATTTTCATAAACAAACATGAATTAGTAACATATGTGTGCTCCGTATAAACAATAATATATATGTCAACTATAATAAAGCCGATTCGATAAAATACGAACAGATTATCAACCGAATCGTTACGTCGGTATAACGATAGTGCGGGTATACCAATAATTGGGAATCATTAATTTGTCAAACAATCACTAAAGCTAAACCATATAATGACCAGCCGTAAACGTCGCGGTGTCGGACAAACGAAAAAAGAGGCAAACGAAGTTTGTCGAATAGTAAATGCCGAAACGAAAATAGGAGAAAAAAGTTTAGTGATTCAGATAGGTAACCGTTTAATTTTCAAATGTTATTCTAAGATGCCTTATCCAAAAATCCTACAAAATTTCCATCGGAAAGTAAATATATAAAAATAAATGACACATCCATTATGTTTTTTGTGTGATTTATTTATTATTCTTGAAGAGCTCCTGTAAATTAACCAAAACAAAAATTAAAATATCTATTACTATTTTTCTTCTTTTTCAGGAATTGGTTGAATATCGATTTTTTGATGACTAATATTTTGGTGGATTTTGAGTCTACGTAATTACTAAAATGATAATACACACAAAAAAAGCTGCTGTTATGAATTATTTCCAAATTTCCATTTTTTTTCATACTAATGCAAATAAAATGCTTGGGCTATAGGGCATGAACGCTTTCTCATATCCTCCATCAGTCTTAGCAAACTTGGGATTTTAAGGTTGGACTCAGGGCGGTTTGCATTGCACCAACTTACGATTACAGATCGATCAACGTGAAATACGACGCTGGTAACGTTTCTATGGAATGACCCATAGAAACGTATCATCTTTCGATACATTCCGATTCTAACGAACGCCGCTTACGACTAGAGTTACATAAGTATGCAAGCGTAACCAACCCTTTAGCGCAAGATATTGGATAAAAGTTTCATTACATTGCGGGTTACCGAGGTACTTATACTGAGTTTTATCTATCAAACCCCGCGATGTAGAAACTTGCATGCAATTTCTTGCACGTGTAAATTGCACTTTTGCAGCTCTACAAACGCGATACAGCATTGATACATGTGATTTTGACAGGCTTATGGCAAGTGTCGCGTGACAGTCACATTCGTGAAACCCGTGTTTGTATCGATGCAAAAAGTCACCGCGTGTAACCGCTCTTAGAATCAGACATAGGAATCCGCAGGGCAAAATTGTTTGACATGTGAGTTCGTATATCGATAAACTCAACTATATGCTAGTTCTATATACTAGTGATCACTCAAGGGTTGGCTTCTAAAAATATGTTTTTATTAAAAGTATTTTTTTAAATAATGACTCAATACTCTGTCTAAGTAGATAATTTACTTATATTTAATTATCTAAAGAGGTTGAGATAATATTAACTATTTTGTAGGGCAATAGGAATTACGCCCTACCTTTATATAACCTTGCGATTATTTAAAATATGTTATGTTGAACAATATAACAAAAAACACACAATGTTGGGGGCGACCACTAGTATATAAAACTAGCACCAATAATTTAATTTGTCTAGAACTCCCTACTTGTCAAACAATTTCGCCCCGCGGATTCCTATGTCTGGCTATGATCACTGACACACGACAATTACCCATACATTTTATATGGTTAACTTTCGTTACACAATGGAAAAAAGTTAAAGCATAGATTAGATTAAGGCCCTTAACTATGTACAATTTTTTTGCAATTCACCCAGTGACAGACATAGAACGTACCTGCACTTTAGCCGTAGTATCGCCTCTGTGGAGTATATACAGATGATGCACCGAAGCCAAACTGGGCCCGCACGGGTGCGGATTGATACGGAACACGTGGAAATCGTGGCCGCGTCGGTCGGCCGTCACCAGCAACATGCCGCTAGCGTCGAACTTGAGGGCTATGATGGCCTCGGTGTGCGCCAGGAAGTGGGCCACGATCGGCTCGTATGGGTCCTCGTTGTCTTGGCTGTCGTCGTATTCGTTGACCTGAGATAAAGTAATAGGTAAGTGGGTTTTTTACGTGATCATGTGTATTAGCAGGTTATTAAGTCCACAAAGCGATATATCCATGAGAGGATTAGACAAGATTGAAGCTGCAGTAGACGGACTAAAGAAGAAAGCAGGGACTGCATAACCGAAAAATACCGGTATGTTTTAAAACCGGTTTTCAAATAGCGGTTTCGGTAGCGGAACCTTTATATTTGGCTATCGAAATATAACGGTAATCTTATTTTTTTCTGTACCGCAACCGCTTTTTAAAGGTTACCGATATTTCGATTTTGGCGTCGTTTCCAAACCGCCGGCGCTGCCGTTTTGTCTTTCAGTTTTGTCGGTTCTGTTCTGATACTTTTCTGATTCGTTCGTTCCTATTGGAAGAAGTTGTCTGTGTAAGTTCGCTTATTTTTTCGGTAACCTTTAAATCGAATACTGGTAACCGATATTTCAAAACGGTTACGGCACCGTTATGTTGGCGCGGCGCGCGTAACCTTTACACCATTACGGTACCGTAATGGTTTCATGCCGGTAAAATCGTAACCCCACCAGTATCTAAGATGATGACCACAACAGAGTAACCGAAGAGGCCAATTCACATCTTGAACAGTAAGACTGACATGTGCCATTATCGCATACAATAGAATTTAGAACGTAAAGTTAGACTTTTATGTAATGTTATTAGAAATCCGTAGCAGTGTAGCGCAAGTCATATCGCGCAGGCCTTTGCTGAGGGACTTGACCGCGTGGAGGACTATGGCTGTGCAGCTTGACACGCCTTCACCCAGTAAACTCACCTCTATATCCAGAATGGTGGGGACGCCGGGCTGCTGCGCGTCGCTGTTGGGCGGCGAGGGCGACTGCGAGGGGACTATGGCTGTGTAGTTTGACACGCCTTCACCAAGTAAACTCACCGCTATATCCAGAATGGTGAGGACGCCGGGCTGCTGCGCGTCGCTGTTGGGCGGCGAGGGCGACTGCGAGGGGACTATGGCTGTGTAGTTCGACACGCCTTCACCCAGTAAACTCACCTCTATATCCAGAATGGTGAGGACGCCGGGCTGCTGCGCGTCGCTGTTGCGCGGCGAGGGCGACTGCGAGGGGACTATGGCTGTGTAGTTTGACACGCCTTCACCCAGTAAACTCACCTCTATATCAAGAATGGTGAGGACGCCGGGCTGCTGCGCGTCGCTGTTGGGCGGCGAGGGCGACTGCGAGGGGACTATGGCTGTGTAGCTTGACACGCCTTCACCCAGTAAACTCACCTCTATATCCAGAATGGTGAGGACGCCGGGCTGCTTGCTGCGCGTCGCTGTTGGGCGGCGAGGGCGACTGCGAGGGGACTATGGCTGTGTAGTTTGACACGCCTTCACCCAGTAAACTCACCTCTATATCCAGAATGGTGGGGACGCCGGGCTGCTGCGCGTCGCTGTTGGGCGGCGAGGGCGACTGCGAGGGGACTATGGCTGTGTAGTTTGACACGCCTTCACCCAGTGAACTCACCTCTATATCCAGAATGGTGAGGACGCCGGGCTGCTGCGCGTCGCTGTTGGGCGGCGAGGGCGACTGCGAGGGGACTATGGCTGTGCAGCTTGACACGCCTTCACCCAGTAAACTCACCTCTATATCCAGAATGGTGGGGACGCCGGGCTGCTGCGCGTCGCTGTTGGGCGGCGAGGGCGACTGCGAGGGGACTATGGCTGTGCAGCTTGACACGCCTTCACCCAGTAAACTCACCTCTATATCCAGAATGGTGGGGACGCCGGGCTGCTGCGCGTCGCTGTTGGGCGGCGAGGGCGACTGCGAGGGGACTATGGCTGTGTAGTTTGACACGCCTTCACCAAGTAAACTCACCGCTATATCCAGAATGGTGAGGACGCCGGGCTGCTGAGCGTCGCTGTTGGGCGGCGAGGGCGACTGCGAGGGGACTATGGCTGTGTAGTTTGACACGCCTTCACCCAGTAAACTCACCTCTATATCCAGAATGGTGAGGACGCCGGGCTGCTGCGCGTCGCTGTTGCGCGGCGAGGGCGACTGCGAGGGGACTATGGCTGTGTAGTTTGACACGCCTTCACCCAGTAAACTCACCTCTATATCCAGAATGGTGAGGACGCCGGGCTGCTTGCTGCGCGTCGCTGTTGGGCGGCGAGGGCGACTGCGAGGGGAGTATGGCTGTGTAGTTTGACACGCCTTCACCCAGTAAACTCACCTCTATATCCAGAGTGGTGAGGACGCCGGGCTGCTTGCTGCGCGTCGCTGTTGGGCGGCGAGGGCGACTGCGAGGGGACTATGGCTGTGTAGCTTGACACGCCTTCACCCAGTGAACTCACCTCTATATACAGAATGGTGAGGACGCCGGGCTGCTGGGCGTCGCTGTTGGGCGGCGAGGGCGACTGTGAGGGGACTATGGCTGTGTAGTTTGACACGCCTTCACCCAGTAAACTCACCTCTATATCAAGAATGGTGGGGACGCCGGGCTGCTGGGCGTCGCTGTTGGGCGGCGAGGGCGACTGCGAGGGGACTATGGCTGTGTAGTTTGACACGCCTTCACCCAGTAAACTCACCTCTATATCAAGAATGGTGAGGACGCCGGGCTGCTGCGCGTCGCTGTTGGGCGGCGAGGGCGACTGCGAGGGGACTATGGCTGTGTAGCTTGACACGCCTTCACCCAGTAAACTCACCTCTATATCCAGAATGGTGAGGACGCCGGGCTGCTGCACATCGCTGTTGGGCGGCGAGGGCGACTGCGAGGGGACTATGGATGTGTAGCTTGACACGCCTTCACCCAGTAAACTCACCTCTATAACCAGAATGGTGGGGACGCCGGGCTGCTGCGCGTCGCTGTTGGGCGGCGAGGGCGACTGCGAGGGGACTATGGCTGTGTAGCTTGACACGCCTTCACCCAGTAAACTCACCTCTATATCCAGAATGGTGAGGACGCCGGGCTGCTGCGCGTCGCTGTTGGGCGGCGAGGGCGACTGCGAGGGGAGTATGGCTGTGTAGTTTGACACGCCTTCACCCAGTAAACTCACCTCTATATCCAGAATGGTGGGGACGCCGGGCTGCTGCGCGTCGCTGTTGGGCGGCGAGGGCGACTGCGAGGGGACTATGGCTGTGTAGCTTGACACGCCTTCACCCAGTGAACTCACCTCTATATACAGAATGGTGAGGACGCCGGGCTGCTGGGCGTCGCTGTTGGGCGGCGAGGGCGACTGCGAGGGGACTATGGCTGTGTAGTTTGACACGCCTTCACCCAGTAAACTCACCTCTATATCCAGAATGGTGAGGACGCCGGGCTGCTGCGCGTCGCTGTTGGGCGGCGAGGGGACTATGGCTGTGTAGTTTGACACGCCTTCACCCAGTAAACTCACCTCTATATCCAGAATGGTGAGGACGCCGGGCTGCTG
The DNA here is from genome assembly GCA_945867215.1 of Epinotia demarniana. NCBI lineage: Eukaryota > Metazoa > Arthropoda > Insecta > Lepidoptera > Tortricidae > Epinotia > Epinotia demarniana. Next base: position 7,915,044 of record OX244262.1, read on the forward strand.
CACATCGCTGTTGGGCGGCGAGGGCGACTGCGAGGGGACTATGGCTGTGTAGTTTGACACGCCTTCACCCAGTAAACTCACATCTATATCCAGAATGGTGAGGACGCCGGGCTGCTGCGCGTCGCTGTTGGGCGGCGGAGGCGACTGCGAGGGGACTATGGCTGTGTAGTTTGACACTCCTTCACCCAGTAAACTCACCTCTATATCCAGAATGGTGAGGACGCCGGGCTGCTGCGCGTCGCTGTTGGGCGGCGAGGGCGACTGCGAGGGGACTATGGCTGTGTAGTTTGACACGCCTTCACCCAGTAAACTCACCTCTATATCCAGAATGGTGAGGACGCCGGGCTGCTGCGCGTCGCTGTTGGGCGGCGAGGGCGACTGCGAGGGGACTATGGCTGTGTAGTTTGACACGCCTTCACCCAGTGAACTCACCTCTATATCCAGAATGGTGAGGACGCCGGGCTGCTGCGCGTCGCTGTTGGGCGGCGAGGGCGACTGCGAGGTGCTGCGCCCGCCCGCCAGGCTGTGCGCCACGCTCTCCCCGAGCCCGCGCAGGCCTTTGCTGAGGGACTTGGCCGCGTGGAGGACTGTGGCTGTGTAGCTTGACACGCCTTCACCTAGTCAATATTACGTTATCCACGTTAATCACCTGACCCTGATCACCCAGGGGAACCTAGCAGCAATTATTTTATATTCAACTAGGAAAAAATGATAATGTTCGGTTATGGCGCTCGCCGGACGCTACCGCGTCACGCTCGCTTCGCTCGCTGGGCTCGCGCGCTATAGGGTCGAGCTTCACTTAACAACCTAACGTTTTTTCCCCTTGGGGATCAGGCTAGGGGATTCTAGTGGACAACAGCGTGAATATATATTTTCGTTAATTAACCAAGTCATTGCTAATCACGACTCTACGGACGCTTTTCGCTACATCTGGACTTTAAGCTACGGACGTCAGCGCTATAAAAAGTATAATTCAGTGCTACAAAATTATAATATGCTAATGCACACAAATCCAAAGCCGCTGCACTGTCGTCCATTCCGGATAACGATCGAGAATACGAATGAGAAGGTCGCATGAGTGTAGATGCCTTCTCGGTTCTCGCGCAATTCCTCGGCAAGATTTCTCGGCGAGACTTCTCGCGTGAGTCTGTAGCCGGCAACCGCTCAACCGATTTGGATGTAATTTTGCACGAAGATAGTTTATAGCCTGGATTAAAATATAGGATAGTTTTAATCCCGGATCCACGCAGACGAAGTCGCGGGCGGAAGCAAGTTATCAATAATGTTATAATTTCTCAATACCGATGAAAAATTTTGCCAAATGGAGAAAAAAGCAACGCAAGAGGTTAAATAATCACAATGTTATGTGTGCGCTATATTGGGTCCGTCCTATTATAGCAACAGTCAGGTTCAAAAAAAAAAAAAAGTGTCCAAAGTTTGAAGAGGGGGTATGTTCTGTCCCTTTTCCGCACCTTCATATGAAACTATTGTCATTTACTGTGACGCTCGCTGATCTCTTCTACGTCACTATCTGCGAGCGTCGTAATTCTTAGAGATATCTGAATGGGATTTTCGTCACTAGGCATATTCTTTCGTCTTCTCTCTTTTGCACACGTATTAACCCAGTCATCGCTAATCACGACGCTGTGGGCGCTTTTCGGTGCACATGGACTTTACACGTAAAGCTACCAGAAGACGGCGCATGAGCTCTCTCAATTTTTCTCGCACTATCCGTCTCTCTCTTATTAGAAAATTTAGAACAAGAGGTATAGTGTGAGAAAAATCGTGAGTATATCACGGTCGTCTCATGATCGACGTGCTGATGAACATAGACAATTTGTCTCGCTATGTAAAAGGCACGGAGATCGGTAGAGTAAACAAAAACAAGTTTTTTTATCTTGCATTTTCTTCGCTAGTGACAGACTAACATTGTAACAGAATATTTTGTAGGTCATCGTGTTAACCTGACCTTATCAACATATTCAAAACCAAATGAGACCAAACGATATAGATAAGTTTCAGCTACTAGCGCGTGTAAATTTAAATGCATTTGTTCGGTCACGCGTTACGCATACATCGACGCCAAATACATTTTCCGCCTTAACACAAGGGAATAAGGTCCACTATTAAACATATCTTGTACGTCGACTGCATCGTGGTATTGAATACAAAATCTTATGTTAGTAATTATAGTCAGTTATATCCTTCGCTAGCATAGGTATAGGTATTATATGTATATCTAAGGTCATCGTGAGTCAATCTGTTATAGTTATAAACAAAGGATTAAATTAAACAATACATTGAAGATAGGTTGTGTCGTTCTCAAGCAAAAGGGCTTTGTCGATGTCAATAAGAACGATTTCTAATGGCGACTTTATGGAAATAGCGCCTTATTGACACCACCAAAGTGCGACCCTTTGTTTCAGAATGACACATATTTTCACAAGCATTTTATTAACATGCAATCGTTGTACGTCCGATTCGAAAAGTGCTGAGGCAATATTAAGTAGTCCGGTGTTATTATTATGGAACCATAAAACTGATAGCTTATATATAGCGACAGAAGGTGGCCAAATGAAAATTTTTCTTAAGCACTTAACTTTTTAGGTCTTTATGAGACTATCGCAACTTGCATCAACCACACTTTACAGATCGGTTGACTATAAATATGGCGCCGACAGCTGTAAAACTACCAAACTTCCGGTACTAAATTTTAACGGACGTAACTTACGATTGCTAACTGGTTGAAATAACTGAGCCTAGGGGGCAGATTACACCAACTTACGATAACAGACCGATCAACGTTAAATATGGCGCCGGCGGCTGTCATCGCGTAGGAACTTGTCAAACATTCCACACATTGCGATTTTGCGAGCGCCTAAAAATTTCTACCCAAACGCGTACCTAAAACCCGGTATGCGCATGTTCGAACTAATCGGCTGCCTGGCAACGTTGCAATAAATATTTCGAGTTTGAGTTTTGACACCCCGCCCCTAACCCCGCATAATGACAATGACACCCATTCTGGGGCGCTGCTTAGACTTCTAAGTTTTTTTTGTTCGCTAGTTTTATACCTAAAAATCACGTAAAATTCATCCTTTAAAAAAATTATAGACATCGGCATCAAGTGTTTTAGAAATCGAACCGCGAATTAAAACTCCTCGGAAATCAAACATTTGAAGATCGATCCAGACACGTATGGTCTTTTAAAGTAACAAATCTGAAAATATTTTGCTGTCTTTTAAATCAATAAAATATTTTGCACTTTTTGTATTTTGTATTGGCATCAAATATAATGACCACCAAAAAATGCTTTGATACCCTAAGATCTTTTACCAAAAAAATATACTGAACACCAAAAATAATAATTCTACCATTACAATAGTACTACCTGTTTTAATAAAAAGTGCACATTAAAATTTATTCGAACACCAAATTGACTAAATGATCACCAAATCTTTGCGACCAAATTAATACAATAATTCTACCTAAATAACCCACTATGATTGCCATAAAATATATGAGTATTACCAAATAAAGTATAATGATACCAAAACCCGAATCAGCACACGCTACTTCCACGTGGACTTGTCTGTCCTACCCCTGGAGTGTATATGTCGTCGGCCGATCGTAAAATCCGCCAGATCACGAAATTCCTAGGCATATCGTAAAACGCTGCCATTTCATGATATGCCTAAAAGTTGGCCAGGCTTATCACGATGTGCCTGATAAACAATACGGCAGATCGATTAGAGCAACGCATTTGTCGATATTCCTAGCTCTATACCGGGCACATTGTAAAATAGTTTCTTTCCTGGCCACTGGTGGCGCTGCGTATGCGATGGCGGCCGTGTTTATTGGGAGCCAATAATCAGGGCGGACAAAAATGGCTTGTCATAAGCGAACTTTGTCTTAGGTCGGTTAGGTTAGGGTTCACTTGTGCCCCTCGAACCAGAAATAGACACCCCGCGCAGCGGGGTGGCGTCTACTCGCTGGAGATTATCAGTCCGCACTCCTTATTTTTTCATTATCTACTTCAATTTTGGACACCCTAATTACGTATAACGGTGAGTATTGAACGATATGGCGGCGTTTCATGATATGCCTAGGAATTTCATGATCAGCCTAAACGTCACTGGCTTAGCCAAATCATGAAATGCCGGCGTTTCATGATATGCCTAGGAAGTTCATGATCGGCCTAAACGTCTATAGGCAAATCGTTAAATGGTGAATTTTGAACGATATGGCGTATGTCACTCAGCCAAATCATGAAAGGGCGGCGTTTCACGATATGAATAGGAATTTCATGATCTGGCGGATTTTACGATCGGCCGCCGACATATATAAAAGTTCGCGGAGCCAGAAGCTGGAGTTTCTGGCGGGAGCCCGGGCGGACGGCGGGAGACTGAGTCCTAGAAACGAAAGCGGGGATGCGTCGAATTTAGGAAATTATTTTACTATTTCTAATTTAGCAACGATTTATTACGATATCATTTTCTTTAATAGGATAGTAAGATGTTATAATTTGGGTTATGTTTTCATATTAATAGGAGATACAATTTTGGTGATCACTTACTATTTTTGGGTTAGCAATGATTTATTAGGATAGCGTTTTTTTAAATAGGATAGTAAGATGTTATTATTTGGGTTATTATTTCACATTAATAGGAGATAAAAATTTGGTGATCACTTAACTATTTTTGGATTAGCAATGATTTATTTGGATAGCATTTTCTTTAATAGGGTAGTAAGACGTTATAATTTGGGTTACATTTCACATTAAAATGGAGATAAAATTTTGGTGATCATTTAGTCTTTTTGGCAGTAAAAAGTATTTTTTTGGCGTTATATTTTACTATATCTGGTGGTCCGTTAAACATATGCCTTTTGTATTTGTATTTTTTGAGGTGAAGTTGTTACATCACTACATAGTATAAAACAAAGTCGCTTCCTGCTGTCTGTCCCTATGTATGCTTATAGATCTTTAAAACTAAGTACGCAACGGATTTTGACGCGGTTTTTTAGTGTTCCGTACCAAAATTGGTCCAACGGAACACTCATTTAATAGATAGAGTGATTCAAGAGGAAGGTTTATATGCATAATATAGTGCGTAGCCGGGGCGGGTCGATAGTATTATTAATAAGTAAAACACTCACCCTCGCATCCGCCACTGCTTCTCTTCGACGGATGCAGTTTCTTATCAGCATACGCCAGCCAGCGGTCCCCCAAAGCCAAGGGGTTTATAGGCTGACTACCCCCTAGCGGACAGGGGCAGGGATAGCACGTAGTCACAGCCATCCTGTCTTCTAAGGTCCCAGCGTCGAATACGGCGAATCTTTCGGAGAACGCTACGACCACAGAACGCTTGTTGGCTAGCACATCGAGGATTGGGTTCTTGAATTTTATGCTCTTCACCTGTGGGATAAGGTTCATTTTAGCGTGAAGCATTGTTTGCAGTAGACTTTCGGACGATTTTCGCAAACTGGAATAACAAAGTTTCTCTAAGATTAACACATTCACTGCTAATAAATTCGTAGCACTGTACACTCGTAGCCGGCGATGCCGTGATTTTCCCACTAAAAAGAGGAAAGCGCCTACGAGCAGGGCGCTCGCTAGGCGGGTTCTGGGCAGTGAATGTGATAATGCCAACATTTATGACGTAGGAATTTTTGATTTAGCTGATCCAATCGACAGTTTTAGGTACGATCAAGTAAAACAATAGAATAAATACATTTTACGTCACACCTGGCCATAATGCGAGTTTTACTGCACGCTGCGCGTACGGGAAAACTCGCATTGTGGCCAGGTGAAGACGTAAAATTTTGTACTCAACACGGGCGGTAATTCGTAAAGCCCCAGAGCGCATATTTATGGCCCTCACCTTCGGTTCGGGCCACAAACACCGCTCTAGTTACGTAATGTACTATTATGTGGCAAAAATACAAAAAAATTAGGGTCTCCGAACCGGCGTCATTATCTTATTCAACTTGCAAAAGTGACTCCATTGACCCTTTCGTCGCTATCGTCTCGTCAACAGTGAGAAGCCGAAACGCACTGACAGCGGTGCACTTAACGTATTTTTCCAGAAGTGTACCTAACGTAAACCGTCTTACCTGCTCCCCTCCCCTAATGGATATGAAGCTGAGTGAGCAGAACGTTGGGCCTGGACTCGCGGAGTCACAGAGGGCTATGAGGGGCCTTTTCGACGTGAAACAGTCGCCGTGCTGCGGGGTAGGCAGTATACGGAGCACCCTCACTGTGGGAGAAAAAAATACAGACTGGAACAGTAGGAAACCAGAGGCCTATAAATAGATATCAAGATTGCTAGTATTGCTAAGCTTTAATATTGGGTTTCCAGTCAACTATAACAGTAAGTAGACCAAAATGGAGGCAGGATAACTTGGAGTCATTGGACTTAGACGCTTTGAACACTAAATGGCAAGTATTGATAAGGAGTTTGTACCTTTGACCCGCAGACCTTTTCACCTGGGCGTCTGTGAGACCTCCTGCGCTTGGGGGGATCAGCCAGACTTGGACTCCAGAGCCACATAGCCCAGAATCAGCAGGAGGGGGGAGATTTCAGCGTCGCTGTCGCCTTCTAGAGTCGGCTCACTGTTTCGGACCTAAGAGAAATAAGGTGGTACAAGCAACTGACCTGTGCCTTGACGCTATGACAAGACCTTCTGCGCCTCCCCGCTTTGGGGATCAGCCAGCCATGGACGCCAGAGCCATAGACAAGAATCAGCAGGAGGGCGATTTCAGCGTCGCTGTCGCCTTCTAGAGTCGGCTCACTGTTTCGGACCTAAGAGAAATAAGGTGGTACAAGCAACTGACCTGTGCCTTGACGCTATGACAAGACCTTCTGCGCCTCCCCGCTTTGGGGATCAGCCAGCCATGGACGCCAGAGCCATAGACAAGAATCAGCAGGAGGGCGATTTCAGCGTCGCTGTCGCCTTCTAGAGTCGGCTCACTGTTTCGGACCTAAGAGAAATAAGGTGGTACAAGCAACTGACCTGTGCCTTGACGCCATGACAATACCTCCTGCGCCTCCCCGCTTGGGGGGATCAGCCAGACTTGGACTCCAGAGCCATAGCCCAGAATCAGCAGGAGGGGGGAGATTTCAGCGTCGCTGTCGCCTTCTGGCGTCGGTTCGTTTATATCCGCTGTTTCGAACCTGTGGGGGATTCAACTGATAATTGCTTTAAATGGTACCCAAATGTATTTAGGTTTAAGGTCTTTCCTGTTCTTGATAGGCCTGGGATCATTTAATTGCAATAATGTGAATACGAGCCATAAATAACTACGTCAAGAGGATTATACACTTCAATGACTTGACTTGAAGATATAAATCGGGCTCCACAGTGCCTTAACTTTCAGGACCCATTTTCTTTAAAAATTAAAATTCCCAATTCGAAATATGAATTTCCTGTAATATCCCCAAATATATATTGTTCGGTTTTCTAAATTGGCATTTTCTCGAAAAAAGAAAACATTACGTACATAGCGGAACTGGAGAAAGGATTGAGCAACTTGTGTTGGGATGTCATAGAGTTAGTAAGTTTGAATTGAAGTGAGGGGGAGGACTCGAACCCTTAAATCCGGCAACGTGCTCTATTTCCGGGAGGTCCATCAACAGTCCCAGGGAGGAGTCGGGTTCCTTGTCCACAAGTCCCGCGTGAACGAGGTGAAGATCGAGAGTTTGTCGACTAGAGTGGCGTACCTTATATTCAGAGTATCCAACAGGTAGTCGTTGAAGGTGACCTCGCGTGGCGATGGAGACTATGTATGAAGATATATCAAAGGACAAAACCTACTTCACCGTTGCCATGGGGAACTTGAACACAAAACTGGGCATAATAAATATGGTGAAGAGCTTAGAGGGGTAAGTCATTTGGAGTTGGAAGTCGGAACCACCGGGTCCAACTACTGATGGCTTCTTGAAGGAGGGACTCTACATGATGAATTTCTTATTGAAGAGAGATCTCAAACAGATCAAGAACAACAAGGCACCCGGTGTAGGTCCAATATTCCGCAGTGTCTCAAGACGAGAGTCCTTGGCCAGTGTGTGTTGCCTCTTTGCCAGTGATGACATATGGCACGGAAACGTAGTCGGTTCCTATGGGCCTCATAAGAAGGCTCAAAGTCACCTAAAGGGCTATGCTGAGAACTTCTCTGCGTGATCGCATCAGAAATGAGTCTATATGCGCCAGAACCGGATGCGGGTGGCGCAGGACCGGTCACTTTGCCACTCTTTGGGGGTGGCCTATGTTCAGTCGTGGAGGTCTTTCGGCTGGTATAATGATGATGACGATGGCCAATAATGAAATCGTAGAAAAAAACAGAAAGTAAAGGGAATTACAAAGTCCGTCCCGGGACTAAATGAGGCGAATATTTGTCGAAAGTCCCATGGTCCCGAAAGTCTCGGGATTTCTCTAGAGCATACCCTACTTAAAATTGCATTTATTTTAATTATAAATTTTTTATACATTTATTTTACATCTTCCAACTTCAACCTTAATATTCAAAAGACTTTGTTTTCTTTATTCTAAAAAACCTTGATGTACCTTGTATGACCTTGTGTTGTTTATCTGCTGTGATTCAGTTATTGATAAGATCTATTACGTATTGGAACCCTAATACGAGTTAACACGACATCAAGGGTGATTCAACGATTTCAGCCCAGCTTTTGTAAAATAATATTGTTCCTATTGTTATTTGTAAGTTATGCATACATTTATGTAGACATATCTTACTATAAATAGCTACCCAGTAATTAACAAAATAGCCCGATTTGAAGATACCAAAGTTCATAGATAATGTACAACTTAAAAAGTAACAATAATGTAGGAGTCAAATTACAGCATTTTTTTAAATATCGACATATATCTCTAATTTGTTTCCTAAATGAAACAACAGATAACACGGCAATGCGCAAAATATAGTGTATAAAAATACGAATTACTAAATAACGCGCAATAAGTGTCAGATTAGAATAAATATTTTCAAACACGCAATAACAAAGTTTAACTATTATGAATCGCAGTACCGCAGATGTCTTATGATTCACATTGTAGGTAAACATCTGGAATGCGAACTTATACTCGGCTACAGGACAATAAGTATAAAGTTTAAACAATTTCTTTAGATTTCATTACTTATTTAACTTTTAGTGGTTTTCTTTTGTCTCCTTATAGTTACCGAGGCAGATGCAAATCGAAAAGGAGATGGCGGGACCTTGATACGGTTTGTAAGGATTGGTGAACTAGTCCAGGGCGAATGGCGGAAATGATGAATGACTTTGGCAAAAATTTAACCCAGACATGGGTTAGCCGTCGATCATTGAAGTCTGTGGTGGTAGTAACAGCCACAGCACTTGGCTAACGACCTTAGAGACGGCGGCTAGTGGCCAGGCGGGAGCAAGATCCTGTTCACTCAATTTATGGATCTCGGAGTTGCAAGAAATTCCCTTGTAACTGGATACCTGGTTCGCAGGTTCACAAAGCGAAAAAGATGTGCTTTTGGTCCGAGTATTGTTTTAAATTCTTTTGCGAATAGTCCCATGATACGAGTGGCCTATTATTATTATCATAGCGGTTGTATTTCTCAGCTCTGGGCTGGTATTGGAAGCATTTACGGGTTATTCGCCAAGTAAATGTAGCAATTTCTGTATTTTGTTTAGGTAGCTTGCGTGGCGTTATTTTCCGGGTCAAGTTGCATGAACTTTCTCACAATTCGGCATGTATTTAATATAGCGGCTTTTTGTAAGATAGTGTATATATGTGATTTCAGATCTAGTAGTTTCAAGCTATGGTGTAGGTGTTTTGGGATGACGCCTGTTGTGGATAGGACTATTGGAACTACGTATACTTTCTCTTGTCTCCATATCCTAACAACTTCGTCTTTTAGTTCTGCGTATTTAGTAATTTTTTCGGTAATGGTTTTCTGTATATTATGTGTGTTAGGGACTGAAATGTGTATGAGGTAAGTGATCTTATTTATTTTGTCTGTTAACGTAATATCTGGTCTATCTGGTGGATGGTGCGATCTGTAAGTATGGCGCGGTCGTAGTATAGTTTATGTGTTGTGTTCTCTAGTACTATCTGTGGTGTGTATTTGTAGTATGGGGTGTGCTCGTTTTTAATGAGATTATGCTTGGTTGCCAGATTTTGATGAATGATGTTTGCGATTTGATTGTGTCTGTGTGTGTAGTCTGTCTGTGTCAGTGTTGTGCATGCTCCGGTTATGTGTTGTATGGTTTCCGATTGGATGTGACATCTGCGGCATTTGTCATTTGTGAGTGTTGTATCTTTTATAATGTGTTTTCGGTAGTTTTTAGTATTTATAATTTGATCCTGTATTGCTATAATGAAACCTTCGGTTTCAGGGAATAAACTACCTATTTTCAGCCAAGTGTTTGATGCAGTGGTGTCTATATGGGTTTTTTTTTGTTCTAGGTCATGAGGATGGCGTCCGTGAAGTACTTTTTTCTTCCAATTATTTATCTGTTGTATTTGTGGGTCGTTGTCAAGATTTTGCCTTTCAGGTTGTTTGTTTAGATTAAGTGGTGTGTAGTTGAGGTCGTTTTGGACTATTGCATTGTGAATATTACTTGTGTGTGATTTGGTGTGAAAGAATGTATGTAAGCTCTGTATTTGTTTTTGCCAAAGATGGCTTATGTTTATCATGCCCCTTCCTCCTTTGTGTCTTTTAATAGTGAGTCTCTCTATTGCAGATTTAGGGTGCAAATGGTTGTGTTTTGTTAATGTTGTGCGTGTAGTTCGTTCTATGGTTTCTATGTCCGTTTTAGACCATTTTATAATGCCAAATGAGTATGTGAGGATGGGGATGGCGTAAGTGTTTATGGCTTTAATTAAGTTTTTGCCGGATAGTTGGGTCTTACATATTTTACTTAATCGGTTTTTGTACTCAGTAGTTAGTGTTTGCTTGGTAAAAGTGTGATCCAGTCCCTTTAGTTGTTTGTATCCAAGATATTTATACAGATCGTTCGCTTCCATTGCAGTTATTGTGTTATCGTCGTCTACCGTATAGTTGCCCGGTCTGGTCTTGCCTTTAATTATGTGTAGTGTTTTACATTTATCTATGCCGAATTTCATATTTATGTCGTTACTGAATGTCGTTGTTATATCTACTAGTTTCTTCATATCTTTGTCTGTTTTAGCATATAATTTAATATAGTCCATATATATAAGGTGTGATATGCATGTATCTGTTGGAGTGTTTCTGAAATTGTATCCTACTCGGCTGTTGTTCAATAAATGTGATAAAGGGTTCAGAGCAAGGCAAAACCACATGGGACTCAAGGAATCGCCTTGATAAATACCTTTCTTAATCGAGATAGTACGTGTTGTTACTGTATCATTACCGGCAGTTAACTGAAGAGTGGTTTTCCATTGAGACATAATATTACGTAAAAAGTGGGTTATTTTTGGGTCTATTTTATATATTTCTAATATTTGTAGTAACCAGGAATGAGGGATGCTATCAAAGGCTTTCTTGTAATCAATGTATGTACAGTGTAGGTTCCTATTTTTAGCTGTCGCGTGTTTGTGAATGGTGGAATCTATGATCAGTTGCTCCTTGCATCCCATGTGGCCCCGCCTGCATCCTTTCTGTTCCTCTGATATGATTTGATTGTGTTCTATGTGACTGTTGATTTTTCTTGTTATTGCTGATGTTAATATTTTATATATGGTGGGTAAGCATGTGATTGGTCTATACTGTGAAGGATGTGAGGTATGAGTAGTTTTGGGCAGCATATACGTTATACCGGTGGCTATAAACTCTGGTATATTTTGTTTGCCTAGTATAATTTCAGTTAAGTTTCTCGCTATGTATGTGTGTAGTGAGGTTAATTTTTTGTACCAATAGTTATGGATTTTGTCTATCCCTGGGGATTTCCAATTGTGTAGTTTAGCTGTGATGTTAGTTATGTCTGTTTCTGTGATATCATCAAATTTCATCTCTTCAATCGTATCCCATTTACCTCTTTCAGTTTCTATCCAATCTGCTTGGTCATTATGTTGTGTTTGTTCCTCCCATATGCTACTCCAAAATGACTCAAGTTGTGTCTGTGTTGGTATGGCTGTATCTGTGTGTGTTTGTGTGTGTCGTGTGTTAGTGTGTAAGTTCCTATAAAAACCTTTTTCATTTGTGGTAAATAAAATATTGTCATCTTTTCGTTTTTGTGCTTTCATATACCTTCTAAGTCTATGTACCTTTAGCGCCAGTTTCTGTTTTAATGTATCTAAATATTCTTCTGGTTTTCTAATATCTGATTCGTGCCTAGTGTGTGTAATCCTATTTCTAAATATCTCTTCTACCCTTTTCACTACTTTACGAGATCTATTGTTATTTATGTATTGGGTGAGTCTACCGCAATCTGCCCTGAGTTTTTCAATATCTCTTTCTAATCTAATTTGCCATGGGGGTTTCTTAATGTCTTTTTTCCTACCGTGTGTTGTTTGTTCTGTTATTGTGTAGTTCAGTTCTTCAGAGATGACTACTGCTGTGCAGTAAATAAGGGTATGAATGTCTATTAGTTGTGTGTCGTCAGAAAGAAATCGGTTCAGTACGTCGCGGTCAAATTGATAAACTAATTGAGAGAGTTTGTTACTATATTTTAATTTTGGTAGCTTTGGTCTACTGCCGGGGTCCATTCCAGAGTATTTGGTAATTGCAGAGTGAAATTTATCAATAATTTGCTGAGTGTTCGGCTCAGTCATTGTCTCGGGATCAACTAAAGCTTCTATATCATTTTCCAAAGTTAATGTTATAGTTTCGGTCTGAGTGGACGTATCGGACATATGTCATTGTGTGTACGGTGTATATGTATCTTGTGAGTGGTGTTGTGTATCATCCTGGGATTGGGCTTGGCTGTGTGATGGGATGCTATTAGTTATATTTGAGTTGTCTACTAGATCTATATCACTTAATTGTGTCTCTACTTCGTGTTTCAATCGGGTTAGTTCTTGATCGGTTAGTAGTTTGTTTCTAATAATTGCACGTCTTTGATCGGAAACACGTTGTTCAGTAACTTTGACAGTGGGATATTGCCGTGTAAAAAGTTCATGTAACTGCTTTCGATAAGTGGTCATATCTGTCTCTAATTTAGTAATGTAATAGTAGGTGCGCATGATGAATAGGTTTACGTCTTTACTCCAACTCATGCGCACTCTCGGTTTCCCAGCCTTAGTGGACGCAGGTAAAAAGGCATTCGCCTCCTGCGCAACATCTAAGTCGGGGGTGGGTGTTCTGCGTGAGCTTGCACCCACGGAGGATACTGGTGATGGGATATACGATGCTGTTGATGGACTATATGGCTCTACTGCTGAATATAAACTAATATCGTCATGGTCTGTCAGTCTGTCATCTGTCAGGTTGGCTGTAGCATTTTCGGAAGATCCGGAGGGAGCCCGCCTATTCAACTCCTCTCCGCTGACGGTTCGCATGCTGAGACACCCAGCGTCAGCTCCAGGTGTGCCCCGGCGATCGCCCCCGGGAAGCGGCCCTAAACGTTTACTTCTCAATTTCATCTCCATAATGGGTTCCCAGAGCCATGTTAGCCACGCCAGTAAAATTGTATCGTGTGTCCGCCCCCCACGTGAATCTGATGGTCGATTCGGACGTATGGTTGGATTTAGGGGGCTTATTATTATTATTATTATATATATTATTATATGTAATGTTATTATTATTATGTATTATTAATGTATAAGTACTAACACTATGGACATGGTCTGAAATAAATAATTTGAATTGAATTGAATTGAATTGAATTGAATAATAATAACGAGTGGCCTATATGGTGAACTGATGAAAAAGACCTGCTGTCATGGGATGATATGATGTTGGGTGACTCACCGCGCCCACTGTATGACGTCCTTAGGGTCCGCGGTGGAGGGGGACAGCGTCACGTCGTTGATGAACCCCGACACCGCGTCGATGAGGCCGCGGTCGGGCGGGGGCTGCGCGGGCACTACGAGGGGCCCGCCAGCCCGCGCGTGCCGCGGGGACTCCGCCGACATTGCGTGCTAAGACCTAGGGGCATTAAGACATTTCTGCAGTTGACAAAATTTAACAAAAAAAACTTAGACAGTGACAAACAAGCATACGGTCTGCCTGAAGTTAGTCAGACACCGTAGCCTAAGGGCGCTTGCGATTCCAGAAGAATCACCAGCGCGTTGCTGTCCCTTTATTGATTTGGGGATTTGTTATATTGATAGGTTGAGACGAACGCGGATCCATCTCCCTCTGTCTCTAGCTCTAAGCAGAACTCATCCTCGGAAAAAATTATACAGGGTTTTTTATCGTTTTGGGCCGGAATCGAACCTGCGACATTCAGGCATCCGTAACCAGTCGCTCTAGCCAACTAAGCTATTGGTACAATCTGCTCGGTTGAGAAATCTTTCAACCAGTTCCCTCTTACAATGGCATGTAGGTAGTAACCTCTGCCTAGAATACACCATTTAATAAAATTAGACAATACTGTCACCATATCAGAGCAGACTAATCAATCCAAAGAGAAATATGTTATCTTTTCATGCTTATACCACTGATACAATGTGACATTTTGCCATAAAGATAGCTTCAGCCTTGTAGAAGGCCATGTTTATTTTTAAATTCTTCACAGGAATTACGAGTGTAGAGTTTGTAAAGGAGACAGGAATGAGTTCTATGCAGATGATGTCACAAGCAGAAGCTGGCATAAAATATTAATGTTGTAATTAAAGGTTTTTACCAGACTCAGTGTGGGTTTACAACCAGTTTAGTATGCTACATAAAACTTTTTTTTTAAGTGGTTGCTATAATTAATCTGGCTACCTACCTACCTATTGGTAATAGAATATTTTTATTTTAAAAGAAAGAAGGAGAAACATTGACGGTGAAAATAGTAATTTATAAACGAGAGCACAAAAGTGGAAAACCCTGTCCACGAAATGTATAGAGTCTGAAATACTTAGAAGAGAATAAACCCAATATTAATTAAATTTCAAATATCACCCACAATTTACAATCATTGTTGTTATGAAAAGAAAGAATAATAAAGAATTAAGCAACAAGTGAATGACTAAAATAAGACAAAATAAATATCAGCAAGGCTATCTCACAAAAAAATCGTGAAATGTCACTTTTGGTAACTTTTGCACAGATCTAAGTTGACAGGGATATTGCCACACTGAATATCCCCTGCACCATAATATGATACAAGTCAAATAAATGTTTTTTCTTTAAATTCTGTAATCAAGACTATGATAGATGTTTAATAAATGAATGTTTGTAAGTACAAAACAAAACAATGTGAGGGTGTAAGTAGCTTTGTGCGACATGTATAGGGATTGCAATCCGGTCCGGCGGATCCGGTAATCCGGCCGGATCCGGTACTTTTTGGCGGCCACCGGATCCGGTAAAATTTTACCGGATCCGGACCGGATCCGGTGGACCCGAAAAATTTTTTATATACGATACTGCAGACGAACATACGCAGAGAAAAATAAACATTCATTCAGATATTTGTACACATTGGATACTGGATGGTATTTTTTTATTTTTTATTTAACATAACATTGTACAATGATATATAAAACTCACGTATTGCTTTTGCGAGCGTTCAGCTTCCAGCCTTCCACTTAAGTTTGCCCATTGGTGCCGTTGGCATATAAATATTTAATAGTTAATAAGTAATCCTAATTAACCTTTGTTTTGATTAATGATCTCAGAAATTTATTCTTTGAAAAAATCTTTCTTTTAAAACGTTTAATAATATTGTTTTTGATTAACGTTGTTATAAAGTATACTAAAGTGCAATTAATGTGATATTATGATATTATTTATGTGTGTTTGTTGTTTATGATTAATGTTCTTTATTCGGGTTGTATTTTACGGGTTTAATTTTATTATTGTTGATTTTGTCTCTTAGTTTTAATAAAGTTGATTGAATATTAAATATTGTATAGTACAGAAGACAAAGTGATCTCAAAGTTCCAAGCACGATAATGATCTCCAATTACCAAATTACTTATACTTAATACTTTGATATAGCATTTAAGACGATTAAAAGTTCCTTGTTCCTTTCCATTAAAACATTTTACTTATATTTTTCAAAAAAAAAGTCATTTTGTTTTTATCATAACATAAGACAGAGTTACCCTATGTTCAAATTGTTCATGCGTAACTATAAATAGGTTAAGGCTGAATGTTGTTGAAGCAGATGCTCAATTTGACTTACTACTGTGAGTAGTGACTGTAGTGAGACTGATGTTGCCTTAATAAAGTAGATTTTTAGCACTAAAACATTGTTTTATTACATTATTTGCGATAGTTTGTCTACTCTTAAACCAGTAAACAAGACAAAACGTATAATATTGCATAAACACGATGAAAAACACCAATCCGGCCGGATCCGGCCGGATTGAGAATCGGACCGGATTGCAATCCCTAGACATGTATGAATAATCTAGACTAACATTATAAAGAGGAAAAATTTGTGAGATTGTAGCTTTGTAAGTTTGTATCTAAAAGGGTACCCACAGGAAAACATGACAACCCAATTTAAAAAATTGTCTATAATAATATAATAATAATAATAAATGAGGGACAATTTTACTCAAATCAACCTAGTCTCAAACTAAGCAAAGCTTGTACTATGGGTACTGTGATTGTACAGGGCGTGCTTGGCCTTCGCACACGTGCCACGGGTGTGGAGGATGGTAAAAGTAACCTATCTGCCCAAACCGGGTAAGGCGGATTACAGTGAAGCCAAATCGTATAGGCCGATAAGTTTATCGTCGTTTTTCCTCAAAACACTGGAGAAATTGGTAGATAGACACATAAGGGATGGCCCATTAAGGAGACATCCGCTGCACGAACTACAATGTGCATACCAGCCAGGGAAGTCAACGGAAACCGCACTTCACCTGGTAACAACCAGGGCTGAACAGGCTATAGAGAATAAGGAACTATGTCTGGCAGCTTTCTTGGACGTGGAGGGAGCGTTCGATCGTACCACGTATAAAGCTATCAGCGAAGCAGCTGCAAAACATGGTGTAGAGCCCACCCTATGTAAATGGATAGGCAATATGCTAAATGGCAGACTAATAAAGTCATCTCTCTTAGGGAATGAGATAATAGCCACGGCCACAAAGGGATGTCCACAGGGGGGGGGTACTCTCACCAACTCTCTGGAGTCTGGTGGTGAACTCACTCCTGGTAGAACTCAATAAGGGTCCCATCCACACGGTGGGATATGCTGATGATCTAGTGATACTGGTTAATGGGAAGTTCCCAGGCACGATATCAGAAATCATGAACAAGGCACTGCGGATAGTGGAGAAATGGTGCGACCTGCACCAACTATCCATTAATCCAGGCAAAACTGTGGTAATACCCTTTACTAGGAAAAGGACCCTTCCAGGCGTACAGCAGTTAAAACTGTACGGGAGGGTACTAGAACTGTCCGATGATGTGAAATATCTAGGTGTTACACTGGATAAGGAACTGAATTGGAAGAAGCATACAGATCTTACCATCACAAAGGCACTGAGGGTATTTGGAATGTGTAGATCAGCGTATGGCAAAACATGGGGATTGAACCCAAAGGTACTTAAGTGGATCTACACTATGATGGTGAGGCCCATATTATTGTACGGCAGCCTGGTATGGTGGCCAAGGACTTTAATGAGCACATGCAGAGAGGCTCTGATGAAGGTGCAGAGATCGGCTTGCATGGCTATAACAGGGGCGTTTCGTACCACGCCTACAGCGGCGCTAGAAGTCCTACTGGACCTACCGCCACTTCACTAGGTGATTAAGTCAGAGGCGCGGAAATCGCTCTACAGATTAAGAACTCTTGGACTGTGGAGCGACAACAAACCAAAGACTAAACACACAAACATGGAGACTGATGGTTTCTTAGACAGAATAACAAGCATGGGAAGTGACAAAATGCTACCCAAGTTTGTATTCCATAGGAACTACACAACAAAAGTTCCATCCAGGGCTGAATGGGCCGAAGGTCTAGAACCGCCTAGGTCTGGTATCGAAGACAGTATATGGTACACGGACGGATCAAAAATGGGATCCGGTACGGGAGCAGGCATTTATGCGAATGACTACAGTAGTAGTGTAAGCATGGGTAGTTTGGCAACCGTCTTCCAGGCGGAGACATACGCTATAATTGCCTGTGCACAGGAGAATATAGACAGGCAAACCAGAGGGCAGACCATCTATATACTCAGTGACAGTCAAGCGGCCCTTAAAGCACTTACGGCGCCGAAAGTGGAATCTAGACTAGTCTATAACGGCGTCCAGGCACTGAACAAGCTTGGAAAGCATAATAAGGTGCAACTAGTTTGGATACCAGGGCACGAGGGCTTCATCGGCAACGAAAGAGCGGATGAGCTTGCAAGAGGGGGGTCTACAAATCACTTTGTAGGTCCAGAACCATTTGTGGGACTCTCGCAGGGAACCATAACTTCGGCCTTTAAAGCCCACGCCAAAACCAAACACCAACACGAGTGGAGGAATGAGGCGGGCTTAAGGCACTCTAAGCTCTTCATAGAAGGAGTGGACTCGGGCTGGACTAACAAACTCTGGAAATCCAGTAGGAAGCAGCTCAGAATCATATCTGGGGTGTTCACAGGTCACTTCGGGGTCAAGGATCTCTTGGCCAAGATGGGACTATCGGACAGTTTAGACTGTAGAATGTGTGGCGAGGAGGATGAGACTATGGAACACTTATTG
Organism: Epinotia demarniana; assembly: GCA_945867215.1. Taxonomy (NCBI): domain Eukaryota; kingdom Metazoa; phylum Arthropoda; class Insecta; order Lepidoptera; family Tortricidae; genus Epinotia; species Epinotia demarniana. Next base: position 7,933,804 of record OX244262.1, read on the forward strand.
TGTGAATGTCATGCCCTGGCCAGACAAAGAATGAATTACTTTGGTAACGGTTATCCGCAACCAAAGGAATTCAAGGTACTTCCGCTGAGCTGCATCATCCGCTATGTGGAAATGATGGAGCGAAGTTGGGAGTAGACATAAGGAGAGGGCAAATGCACAAAAGATCCCACTGGGTCGAAGTGCATCCGAAAGGGCCCTCATCTAGATAAGATAAGATAAGATAAGATAAGACTATGGGTACTAGACGATGATAAAAATACTAATATAAAGATATAAATACTTAAATACAAAGAAAACATCCATGACTCAGGAACAAATATTCGTGCTCATCACGCAAATAAATGCCCTTACCGGAATTCGAACCCAGGACCTCTTGCTTCATAGGCAGGGTCACTACCAACTAGGCTAAAGCGGTTGTATGGAATAGAGTTTCTGGATGGATATATGCTTTATTTATTCCCACGGCTTTGCTTGCTTTCCTTGCAATATGTGGGTGGAGCCGCGAGAATAGTAAGTACAATATTTATACTTATACTCATTTAATATGTTAACATTCTACACTATATACAGTTAAAAACAACATAACATGAAACAAAATATTTAAATAAATAATTTGTTTCGTTTAAGTAAGTATTCTACACTATCTTTGAAACAGGTATTTATATAGAGTAAGTTATTTGAAGAAGAGAGGTAATGGACTGTATGAAAGATAAATAGAAAATCAAGGTTGAAAGACCTTGTTGTGAACTATAGATAAGAGAGATTATGTATTACAGTTGCCTTCAGTTTGAAGGGCACAAAGCCCTATTATGTTAAGAAAGCAGACAAAAAGAAAATAATGTCTTTAATTTTTAAAATAATAAAAGCCTAAAGATAAAAAACTGAATGTTACCTCAATGACCTTTAGATCTAGTAAAAAATAATGCAGGAAAACTGTTACGAGCTGACTGACTCAGATGCATTTTAATGAACAAAAAACGCGCAGCAAAAAGGTACTGCAGAACAACAAAACAATTGAACACGAAAACAATGTTCACCTTGCGTGAATCTTTCGTAGCAGATTACATAATTAATAAAAACAAAACACCGTCAACTAAAACACCTTATGAATATTTATTGAATCCTAAACAATATAATAAGTCTGTTGCTTCGATCAGCTGCCAGTTACAAATATAGCTAGTAGTTCTATAGAACTGATAAGTACCGTCCGTCGAGGACAAAGGAAATCAATGCAATTGCACCACCCTTCTATGACCCTACACTAACAATACACCCCACCCAGCGATACCTTACGCAAATCCACCTACGTCTTATCGAAAACTCACCTTGTTTACGAAAACAATCCTCATTTTAAGTCCATTTTCGAAATAATAAGTTATTGCGTCGTTTATACTGGCAGTTGAAAACAATGACGTCACACGAAAAAAAAACAAATAAGGACCCAAACAAACATAACTTGGTCACACAATCACTCAAACAACCGTTTTAAATTAATTCTAACAGTCATCAATAAATAAATGAGAATAAATTACGTTTATACACAAACTATAACAACAATTTATGAAAACAGATGTGAATGACAATACCCCGAGCTTGATTCGTTTCGTAGTGTGCGTGATTGACTAGCTGACTGAGAATAGTGAGAACGTGAGAATAGAACTGGGAAAGTGTGAGTCTCTCGTTTCGATTCGCTGGAGGCGCAACGCAATGACTTCTCTTTCTTTCAACGGCAAAAGGTATGATGCTATCCCGCTGTCACTTCTTTAATGTTACCAGTTGCGAAAAATACTTTTAAATCAAAACCAAATGAAAAAGAGGATGAATTAATGCTCCAAAATGCTTTTTATTTGTTTAAACTTCCTATAAATATAATATTAAAAATCAAAGTAAATATAACACAGTCACGTTATTTTCTGTAAAAGAATACGCAAGTATTCAAGTTTATGTCTTCTCTTAAAATGAATAAGTGTATAATATTCCGTTTCTACAATTACGGTGTTCACTGCAAACTAACGACATTTGTGTCTTGCTTAACTTTTGTGTTGTTATTTAGATTGGTTGATTGTTTACCTCTTGCCATGACCTTAATAATGATCATTTTAAACGTTCTATTATTAAATCTTGGTATAAGTTATATCTATGCAAACATAGAAAGTTTAAAAGGCAATGTATTGATTATCATAATTGACGATTTGCGCCATCTGTCGGACAAAAGTTTAAAATTGCCTAATATTCAAAAAATTGCGGCAAATGGTGTAAAGTTTGAAAATGCTTTTGCACAGGTAAGCCCAGTACCCTTTATTTAAGTTATTATTTAGCTCTTAATACCTAATAAGGACTATTTATTTTACAGCAAGCACTTTGCGCACCAAGCAGAAACTCGATGTTAACAGGCCGGCGACCCGACTCGCTTCGCCTGTACGATTTCTATTCATACTGGAGAGACTCTGTCGGCAACTTCACGACACTACCTCAATTATTCAAACAAAATGGCTACGACACGTACTCTGTCGGCAAAGTTTTCCATCCGGGCGCGAGCTCTAATTTCACAGACGACTTCCCTTATAGCTGGACAGAGTTACCATTTCATCCTTCTACAGATAAATACAAAGACTCGGCTGTGTGCGAAGATAAGATTACTAGGAAACTGCAAAAGAATCTCATCTGTCCAGTCGATGTCAGAGATCAACCTGAACATACGCTGCCTGACTTGCAATCCCTGGATTATGCATTAAATGTACTAGGAGGAAGGAATAAAAGTCGGCCATTCTTTTTGGCCGTGGGATTTCATAAGCCACATATCCCTCTAAAATTTCCTCAAGAATATTTGGGTAAGTTAGGTACCTAAACTTAGGTATCTGAAGTAGAATGCTACGCATAATAAGTTAATAGCACGGGCCATGCTCTGCAATTAATTGAAGCAAGCTAACTCATTAACGAATTGCAATATATGTATATAGCACTTTATAGTACACAATAACAAGTTAAATAATATACATTCCACACAATAGATCACAGTAAAAAGGCGACCTTATCCCTACAACGGATCTCTTTCAGCTAACCTGTGAGCAATTGAGAGGAAGGTAGGTAGAACGAGATAGGCAAACTTATACCGTGTACAACAACACAGAGATAAAAAAAACAAAACCTAATAGGTATTTATTCATTCTAGATTAATAAAACCAATACACATATATAAATTAAATATACAATATATATAATACACACTATTATATGTAATATATATCGCAAATATACAATTAATAAATAAGTATATAATAAACTGATGACCTGGTAAAGATCGCGGGAGTCCGCTGGATGAAATCACTTTGGCACTCTTTGGGGAGAGGCCTTTGTCGAGCAGTGGAAGTCTTTCTGCTGATATGATGATGCAATGATGAAGATAATAGTTTTCGAGTTGGTACCTTCCCTTTTATGTCGATGCTTGATCGTCTATATAAATACTCTTGAGACAATTCACTTGACTTATGGTTCGGCTTTTGTTATTCCTGAATAGGTACATTCAAACCTTTAAACCGATGGTTGACTTGTAAAGAATGCCATTTATTTGGACATTATTTTGTTTTGTGTAGTCAAGTCTAAAAATATAGGGGCTTACCTATTCATAAATATGTCTATATAAATTACATATTTTTGCACTTGACTGTGCTATAAAGTATTCTTAAAACAAAAACAAAAAAAAATAGGACTCCGATCCTAAAATGTAAGTAAAGTAATTAATGCAATTTTATTTATGGCGCTAGTTAGATAAGTTCCCGTGACTCCCGTGAGTCAGGGTATTATTTTACTGATAATATTAATAGCGTACTCGATGATAAAACTGTTGTTTTTCAGATAAAATACCCTTGCACAAAATACGTCCACCGAAACACCCAAACATACCAGTGCACATGCCGACCGTGGCCTGGCATCCGTGGACAGACGTGCGAGAGCGAGACGACATAGCCCGGCTCAATGTATCCTTCCCTTTCGGCATAATGCCCCGTCGATGGATCCAGAAGATTACACAGAGTTATTACGCCGCTGCGACTTATGTTGACGACTTAGTTGGATCGCTGATGCGACATGTCGATGTGACGAATACTGTCGTTGTTTTGACTAGCGATCATGGTTTGTACTTATTATGCTTAAATATTTTCTAGTTTGACGCGAGCGCTATTATTTTGGTACGGTACCTAACTTATAAACTAAGTACCTAGTTGAATTTTCATAGTAAAGCTAACGCCGCGGTATACACCTAGGCACCCTAACCCGTTAAATTATACATGAATTTAAGCTTTAGTGAGTCCTAAGAGTGAGATATCAACTAGTTTATCGTTTTCAGGCTGGTCCCTAGGTGAGAACGGTCTCTGGGCAAAATACAGCAACTTTGATGTCGCCCTGAAAGTACCCCTGATATTCCAAATACCGGGAATGAAGCCCAAGACATTAAAGACACCAGTGGAACTTATAGATGTATTTCCAACCCTAGCAGAGCTCGCTGGATTGAGCGAGAACATTCCTAAATGTAACAAAAACAATGAACCATTATGTTTCGAAGGCAAGAGCTTGGTTAACTTGATGACAAAATCAGAAAAGGTTGAAGAAACTTTTGCATTAAGTCAATATCCACGACCAAGCGTATACCCGATTAAAACATCTGACAAACCGAGACTGAAACATATAAAAATAATGGGTTACAGCATCAGAACAAATAAATACAGATATACAGAATGGGTGTCCTTTAATAATACGGTTTTTACAAAATACTGGGATAAAATCTACGGTATGGAACTATATGATCACTTTACAGATCCGTATGAAGCGCACAATGTCGTATCTAAACGCAAATACAGACTGATTGGGAAGTATTTATCTAAATTACTTAGAGAATCTGTGGATACAAAATAAGGACTACTTTAGGGCTGAATCACACTGGCGTGGCGTGCGGTGGCGGTCAATAGTAAACTTGGCAGTTATAGTAAAATTTACTAGAGTATGGCAAATGAAAGTTGAACCCATTAAACTTAATTACGCGGCAACACTAAACGTCATACGCATACATTTTGACCAGCAGTGTTGCCGCGTAATTGAGTTTAGTGGGTTCAACTTTCGTTTGCCGGACTCTATTGGCCGCTGCCGCAAGCCGCGCCAGTCTGTGTGAGCCTTCAAGCCACAGTGGCGCCATCTGCGGTCATAGTAAACTAGTAAAATTGACATTAACTGTCAAGTTCACTGTTGACCGCCACCGTGCGATTCAGACCTTATGCTTCCGCGTTATATGAGCTGAATGGGACTACAGTAACTATTCCAGCAACTTGGAACTTGTCATCTGTCAATGATAGTGCAGTAGGCAAAACCAGGAAGGAGGCGGTCAGATGCGACGGCAGCCGAGCGCAATCATCCACGTCCGCGAGGAGCCGACCGGCCGCAAATCCATTCAAATATGGAATGTAACGTTACAGATTTAAGGATCCATATTTCTTTGGTAACTTGTAAAATGCGCTTAGGCGCGCTCCGGGCCGGCCCGATCGGTGAGAATAGTACATAACTGAGGCCCTGCCGCGAAACAAAAACGAATTTCGTGTTTGTATCTCCCTCTCTGTTGCACTTGCTTGTTCGAGCGACAGAGAGGGAGATACTCGAACGAAGTTCGTTTTCACTTCGCGGTAGCCCCTCTGGACAGCATAATTAGTTATCAGCCCAGCAATCACCGTCGAATTGTAATTGTCAGACAATTTCCAAGTTGGTAAAATAGGGGCTGCTACCACGAAGACTTCGTTCGTGTATCTCCTTCCCTTTCGCACTTTATAATTCGAGCGACAAAGAGGGAGATCATGAAAGAAATTAGTTTTCACTTCGCGGTACCAGCTCCGATCGTTCAATCTACCGGCCTAGCACGATCACGATTATGTAAATCGACGGTAAACCCATTTTTTATTAAGTTACTTCCAAACACTTGCTTCACATAAGGTGATAAAAAGTGGTAACAGAGGCCCTAACGGGAAATGAAAACGAATTTCGTTCGTGTCTCTCCCTCTCTGTTGCACTTGCTAGTTCGAGCGACAGAGAGGGAGATACTCGAACGAAGTTCGTTTTTACTTCGCGGTAGCCCCTCAGGACTCTGTTGCGCCAATCATGCATCAGCACGTTAATCATGCGACGGCCGCGGCATAATCTCGATGTTTCTCGGACTATATTAGTACGGTACGCGAACACTATAATTTGTCGTCAAACTAACATAAGTCCCAAGTTTGATTTTTTTTTGTTATCAGCGAGAGTACTTTAAGTACTAACAGCGAAAAATATTTTCTAGCAGTTTTTGATTTTGGTTTTCGAATAATTAATTTTTTTGTAAGGAACACTTGTAAAACTTTGCAAAGATTATACAAGTTATAGTTTTTTCCTATAATGCATCGCATTTGATTATTCAAACCTTACATATCGTTTTCTAATAGTTTTGTCAAGAGATTACGTTAGCAAAACCGGAATTGATTTAAAATATTATGAATCTCCTAAAAGAATATTCAAGTGACTAGTGGCTACTAAAGTGTATTCAAAAGAATTTAAAAAAATGGCCCCATTCAGTTCTAACATATTTATCAATAGCATTTTTTTTAATTAGGAATAATATCTTGAAACCATTCTCCTTACCATAAAAGAAATCTCATCAATTCTCAAGTCGGGGTAATTCATTTTAGTTCTATCGAAGAATATATAAACACAAATTCTAACGGATTCGTCAATAGCTCTAAATTGTATTAGCTTATCAGTTATTATCCGTAATTTAAATCTTTCGCGCGCGACTCACGCGATTCGTGTACCTCGCCGGCCGAGTACCTCGCCAAGGCCGAGCGTACGCTCAAACTTGTAGGTACAAACTTTAAGTACTTGATTGTACATTATATTTAGTTACTTAGTAGTTGTTTTTCGGTCGAAATGACATAATTATCTATTTTATTTAGCCAATAATAGCAGGTAAAGAAAGTTAAATAGGGTTATTAGAATTAAACTGTCTTTAACTTTAATTTTATTTGTAGACTGAGAGTTGTTGTAGGTACTTATTTACTAGAGGTTTTCCAGGTCCCGATGTCATAATGATCTGGGGCCCGTTTCATGAAGCAACAAGTTACAAATTACAAGCGGAAGTCTCTTTCTATCAAAAGGTATTGAAAAGAGACTTCCCCTTGTAATTTGTAACTTGTTGCTTCATGATACGGGCCCCTGATGTTACTAATATGAAGTAAGTACAGAAAGTATAAACACAGGGTTATTAGTTATCTGTCTAATAGTAGTAGTAGGCAGTTAAATTAGGGTGCAGGTTGGGGGTAATCTCCGAAAATAGGTACCTTACCTACTCATTCGATTTCAAAGAATCTTTCAAAGTCCAATTGGGGCCTAACATTAAATTATTAAATTACCAATAACCCTCAGAAAAGTAGTTTTTCATCGATGTGGAAGAGGACTTTTTTTATTAATTTATACAAAATTCCCGAGTTATTGAAAATGTAGATTTTCGATGCACATTTCTTACATACGTCACGTAAACGCTTTCTTTTAGTGTTAAGTTTACATTCACGTTGGTTCATATTAAGGCGAAACTTTCTCTTTTATCATATTTAAGGCCAACCTTACCAAATATAATAACAAAACTTTTATTACATACAAATTGCTGCTAGGCAGATCATCTCGCATCTAGGCAGATGTCGGTACACGCCTCCCTAAGGCCTTGTAAGAATGAACTGATTCATAAAAAAGGTGACCGAGGTGGATTATTCCGATAGCTCAGTTGATTGAGAGTACGGAATGCAAAACCGGTTTTAACCGAAATCGAAGAAACCCGTTATAACCCGTATAACCCGAGGTCCTGGGTTCGAATCCCGGTAAGGGCAAACATTTATGTGATGAGCATGAATTTTTGTTTCTGAGTCATGGATATTTGCTATATATTTAAGTATTTATATCTATTATATATATCGTCGTCTAGTACCCATAACACAAGCCTTACTGAGCTTACTATGGGACTAGGTCGATTTGTGTAAGATTGTCCCCTTATATTTATTTATATTTATTTATAACCGACTGTAAGAAAGCGGGCCGTGGGTCAGTTAGAGATCTGAGGGGTAATGTTGCGAACGTGCGTTAGGACAATTCAGCTGTCGTTTTTCATATAAAAAAATGTCATTTACATCTACATAGCGTACGTTACGTAGTATAGTGCGTAATGCGTTACTTGATCGACATACCGGTCACTCATGGGTGGTTGAAATGGTTCAACCTAGCTGAATTGAATAAATAATTGCATAATTTCGTTGATAGGTACTCTTTAGATCAATGATGCTTATTAATGTATAGTTAATAGACGAAAAAGTCATCATATTAAGATTAATTTATAAATTTAACACTGTAGTGTTTTTGCATGATTATACAAAAACACTACAGTGTTAATCGATTAAGTATGATTATACTTAATCGATAACAATCTTCTATTACTACACTGGAGTACCACACATCAAACAAGTATTGATGTATTTTAGTGTCACCTATGCAGGTTATTCGTAATCTAATAATCATCACAGCACACTGAAATTATTTTTCAGTACAATCAGTGTTAGTACGGTGGCAATATCGCAAAGAGTCGTCTTCTTCACGATTTTCGTACGGTTGTGTTCCTCGTTGTCTCCAGAGTACGAATCTGCCGGTTTTAGTTGAGGGAGAGGGGACGGACATAGCTGTGACGTCATAAAGATGGCGGCAGACGGTCATCGATTTGTTCCAATCTCGGGTTCTATTTTACTGATCGGTTCGTGTGAGGTGTCATTTGAAAGCATATTAAACTTTATGTAATTGTTTATTCGAGCCCTATGACGTACCATCAAAATCTTTTTAAATATTTGACAAAATATGACTTTTTTACCGTGCGCGTTAGCATGAGTACTGATAATACACGCTTGTAACTCAATAAATAATAACATTAGCGCAATCAAAGATGTTATGAAAAAGATAGGTAATTTTATAATATTTCCAACAATATAGATTTTGTTGGTGTACAGGTCGATTCACGAGAGCTGGCATGAATTAATTGACCGAAAGTAATGTCACTTGTCACTGTGAGTGGCAGTGAGTACCGTTCTTATACAGGGGCCTCCTAATATTTTGTAAACATGTACCTAATACGTTTTCGTTATTTAATAAAAAATAAATTATATTATTATAATTATCATGTTAATCTTTTTAGTAATTAATATTAAAGTCCTTTGTAAATAAAGCGTAGTTATATTTTTTTGACTTATTTTTAATGTCAAGAATCGAAAGGTGATGGCTTCTTCGAATTGTAAAAAATCTAAAAAAAGGGAAACACAAACAAACAAATTCTAAAACACAAGTATCGTACCTAATCACTTTTTGCATCAACCTGTATTTAATTATTATGTGATGCACACAAAGAAATTATCATTCACTCGTTCAATTCATTCGTGCCAGCTTTCGTGAATCGACCTGTACATAAGTAAATAACAAAGTAATAATACATTTTGCTAATTACGCACCGATTAACCATCATCACGCTAGACTCTGCTAGCGATCGCTGTCGTCACGTGGCCACAGATTATATAATAGTTCTACAAACAGATACTCAGGTCTGAATAAAAATGTCAATACCTACTGCTTTAAGTACATACATACATACATACATTCACGCCTTTATCCCTAATAGGGGTAGGCAGAGCACATGAAACTTATGTTCCAGGGCCGCTTTTAGCATAAATGTGGGTATAAAAGATCGACAAAATGTGATATTGCAGTGACAGGTTGCAAGCCCATCGCCCACAACACACTTTAACCCTGCTCCCTTACTCGACTTTTACGACACCCACGGGAAGAAAAGGGGTGGTGAAATTCTAACCCGACACCACACGGGGAACTACTTTAAGTGCCTACGAAATTTAACAATGGAGCGACCTTGAACGCGCGGGTCGTTGCCCGCATGCGCTGGCCAATCGACGCTAGAGTTGATACCGCTTAGAAATGATTTTATAATTAATAGTTGAGTGAAATAAAAAACGGTTTACGTTTTAAATAATTTTGCAAAACATAAAATTCTATTATAATGTGCGAGTACACACTATGGTGAAGCAACTGTCCCGTTTTTACCCTTTGGGTACGGTTCCGGTTGGGTACGAACCCTAAAAAGCAAATAGGTATAAAATATCCGGGGTTTCACAAGATACTGCCAGTATCTGAACTGCATAGTCACTTACATACATACATACAAACATATCAACGCAGCATGTTAAATACAATTGAAGCCATGTTACCTATTGCTCACCCTGTAACGTAATTTAAATATATCCTGGAGACCGTACGAAATAAAGTTTGTTAGGTACCTACGTATCTTTGTTATTTACAGCGTATGTATAAGAATAACGTAATAGTTTAAAATTAGCATTACAAACTTGAAAGTAGACACTAGGCATAATTTGTTGTAATGTATTATTTTAAAATATTCTGATTATGTGTTTCATCCTCGCGAGTGAATTCCAGCCCTTCCAAAAAGTCATAAGTCCCTATACCAACCAACGACGATGTATTCGCCCTTTCTTAAGCTGCCGTGCGAATCTTACGAAGTAAACTATTATACTAATTGCTGTTATACAGGGATCAACATAAACATGAAATCTACGAAAACAACTAAATAATTTGGACTTCATGGCAGTGGCGGAGTAAACTTGTCTGAGGCTCGGGGTAGGTATACTAAATTACCGAAACTCAAGCAGGCCTTACAAAATAATTACCTATTCGAAATAGGTACTAAATTATCAATGTTCCGTAAACGTCCTTGTTAAAACTCACTAGTTCGTACCAGGTCAATAATTAGTACTTGGGTACCTATATGAAGTAAGTAGGTAGGGTTACTAATCTGTCATCGTCAGTCGGCAGATAAAAAACCATAAATGTCTATTTGTTTTATTGTTGTCACACCCCACAACGCTGCAGTGAATCGACTTTATTCGCAACGAAGTCATTTTCAATACCTAACTGTGCGCATAAGCAGCGTCCGGCCGTGAGCGCGTGTGCCAACCAACTGGCTGAATGAACCGACCTCGGTTTCCAAAGTGCAGGTATAAATCTTAGTTCCCACGGTTCAGCTAGGTAGCACTGACATGGCGCCTTGAGACACTCTTGTTTTGTTTTCTGAGTAATTATACGAGTCAGACGGTCATGATACGCACCTAAAGCAGTAAAATAAAGGCTACCTCAGGAACCTTGTAGCCCAAGCCGAAGGCGAGGCGAGAGCTCTGAAGCGTTCTTTTCTTTCCTTAGAAGACGTAAAATGTGTGTGGGGGGTGACCCCCTTACACTAATTTACGTCTTCTTTTTGCTCTCAAGTGAGATTGTTAATGTCTGTTAGTGTAGTTCCTAGTATAACATCACTACATAGTATAAAACAAAGTCGCTTCCTGCTGTCTGCCCCTATGTGTGCTTAAATCTTTAGAACTACGGATTTTGATGCGGTTTTTTATAATAGATAGAGTGATTCAAGAGGAAGGTTTATATGTATGACATAGTATCCGTGCAAAGCCGGGGCGGGTCGCTAGTTGAAAATAAATAATAAAACAATCAACGCAAGCAGCTTTATTAGACAACTAGCTTCCGCCCGCGACTTGGTCTGCGTGGGCCCAGGAAAAAACCAACCCTTATTTTAATCCAGGCTATTTATTTATTTTATTTTTTTATTTTTGCTATGAACTATTTTCGTGCAAAATTTCATCCAAATAAGTGTGGTTGAGTAACAAACATCCAAACAAAAGTCCGAGAGCGTATCCTGAAGGGATCAAGGGGGAAGGCTCGGCCTGCCGCCTCGCGTGCCATGCCTTTGGCCCTCAGGTTCCCTTGTAACACATTCAGGAGTAGAGTATTCGAGAGCGCACTCTGAAGAGACGCTTCGGGCCTTTGGCCCTCAGATTCGCTTGTAAGATGCTTAGGAGTAATAAAGTGTCCGCGTGGGCCTGCCTTTCGAGCCTTTAGCCCTCTGGCTTGCGTGGAGAGCCTGCTCTGAAGTGACGCTTCGGCCCTCGCCCCAACGCTACGCAGAGCTCAGCCTGCCGCCTCGCGTGCTATGCCGCTTCTCCTTCGGGCCTTCGGCCGTCAGTTTCGCTTTTAAAACACTTAGGAGTAATAAAGTGTCCACGTGGGCCCGCCCTTCGGGCGTTTGGCCCTCTGGCTTGCGTGGAGAGCATTCCCTGAAGGTACGCTTCGTACCTTCAGCCCTCCGGTTCGCTTGTAATACACTTGGAAGTAGTAAAATATCCGCGTGGGCTCATCCTTCGGGTCTTCGGCCTTCGGGCTCGTGTGAAGAGCACGCTCTGGAGGGACGCACGCACACGCTCAGATTCGCTTGTCCTTGAACTCAGGAGTAAAGTATCCGAGAGCGCACTTTGGAGGGACGCTTCAGGCCTTCGGGCCTACGTGGAGCCCGGTCTGCGGCCTCGCGAGCCTCGCCGCTCACGGTTCTGTTCGAACTTGTTGCCTGAAAAACTGCAATGACTTGCAGTTCCATAGTACAGAATATATATCAGTCGACAAATCATAAATATCTCTATGCATCTCCAGAGAAAAAATTGTGTTTACCTAAGGCTGTTGCTAGAAAGGTTAATGTAAGAAATCACCACGTCCAAATGTCTCCAATGGCCATGTCGACAATTTGGGTCCTAGTTGTCGGGCTGTATTTTGGCGAAAGCTCGCGGCCCACAGACAACGCATTTATGAATTTAAAATGGCTTTTTATTGAAACATAATGACAAAATAAATTATGCTCACCTGGCTGATAACTTGCTCCTAGGTGTAATTGATTATTTACACACCTATGTAATTAAACTCAAGACATTTGCATCCCTGCATATGGGCTGAATACACTGTTGTGTAATCTTATTGACATTTGTATTATTTATATAAGTATCTACTGTATTCCGGCAAATAAATGATATTTATTGATGGATTTATTTGAAATAACTCATTTCACCGATTATATAAACTAATCTACGCGTACTAATATACAGTTAAACACAAAATTTATTAATTCGACTACAGTACCTTTCATTTGGGAACACAAAAAATTAACTTTCAAAGTATTTCAAACATACACAGCATGCTGGTTGCCGCGGACTTGCGTTACGGAATTGGCCATAATATGTAATTATTATTGAACTACAACAAATTGCATATTTTTGGCAAGCTAATAATATGCTTGATATTTTTTATAATGAAATTAATCATGCTAAAGTATCTCTTTCTCGAATTATGATGTTAAGTAAGCAAACGTCTAAGGTAAAATAATCCATTATTATTTCAAACGGTTTGTTGTACGTTTTACAGTTGAAGAAAACAATTATAGTACGTTTAATATGCTTTCAAATGACACCTCACACGAAGCAATAGAACCCGAGATTTGAACAAAAATCGATGACCGTCGGCCGCCATCTTTGTTTATTTAATCGTATGACATATATTATTTTGGCCTTTAAAGTTTGCCACTCTCTAGTACCACCCAGGGGACACGTGCAGGGTTGGGGTAGGTAGCTCCTGCGGACGCGAGTGACAGTTTTTGTCAAGTGAGTGGGCAACTCGCCTGTTAGATGTTCTTAAGCCGCCCGAAGGCCTCTAACTCGGCTTAACGACTACTGTCATAGACAGCAGCCAAGATCAACTGCTTAATTTGCCTTCCAAAGCACGGAAACGTGCATTTATACTAACCACTCAAATGTCAGGCGGTCACCCATCCAAAGACTGACCGCCATCTTTGTGACGTCACAACTATGCCCGGCCCCTTTCCCTTAACTGAAACCGGTAGATTCGTACTCTGGAGAGAACAAGGAACACACACCAGTGTTAGGTATATAGAAGACGTGTCCACGACTTTTATCAATATTGCCCAATTTCCGCCGTACTACATATTTTTTCACGTGAGCTCCACTTAACACTCGAGTACAGTCAAGTGTAAAAATATAGGTGCATGGTGCATACAACTTACTCATAAATATAACCCATAACTCTTATGTGAGTGGATTAAGGTTTTGGTACTTATTTATGAGAGGATATTATCGATACATATTTTTGCAATATTTACAACATTAATGATATATTGATTTAGTTTATTACTAACTATATAGACTATTCGTAATCATTACAATCATCACAGCTTGTCAGTGGAGTGTTTCTATAAAATCTGTATGTTTAATACCTACAACACATTGGCGTGGCCTGCGGTGGCGGACAAAAATAGAAAATTTGACAGCGGCGGACAAGTTTACTATTGTCCGCCGGGGCCAGGCCGCGCCAGTGTGATGCAGGCATAATACTGGAGTCATTAATAAGTGTTTTTTTTATTACTACCATAGAGATTATTTGTAATCTTACAATCATCACAGCTTTACCATGGAGGTTTTTGTACAGTAAAACATAACAATAGCTAAACTCGGTAAAAGATAACATTTTTCAAGTGAGCTGATCCATTCAATAATGGAGTACTACACATTAATTAAGTATTGATTTAGTTAGCTTACTATAACTACATAACATATACAGACTATATTCGTAATTTTATTAGACGCGCAATGCCTCTCTCCTTAACCACTACAACGTCAAAGTTCAAGACTTGATTACAAATTAAACACTTATTAATTTTCAAAGTAAACTTTTAAAGCGCATTGTCGTATTACATTTTCCAAATGCAAATGAACTGTCGATGTCCGGTTGTCAGCACAGATGGGAGGCCCCCGCGTAGGAAACAAGCAACGGCGTGCTGTGATTGGTCATGACGTTCTCGCCGTCGGCGCACCAGACTCGCGCGCTGATCGTCGTGAGTTCAAATTTGAAAAATAATTGATAAGTGAATAAAACGAGGAGCTATTGATGAATTACTTAGATTTTTTATCAATAGATTACTATGATAAAGCTGGATTATATGCGTCGACTTGAATTTTTTTGAGATTTATTTTTAAATAATTAGGAGGATTTCAACATTAAACTGTTCGTATAAAATTAAGCTATTGATAAATATGTTATTAATTCAAACTCTGGTTAACTTTGATAGTTTTTAATAGTATTCAGTAATCCAAACCCACTTGTATAATCTTTTAGAGGAAATATATACATTTTATTTGGGTCGGATTATACCGACGTTACCACTTGACGAAAGTTTTAGAAAATTAAATGGGAGATTATAATACTAAAATGCGATACTCCATTGAAGAAAAATACCACTTGTATAATTTATCCTTGGATTTACAAGGGTCGCTAAGAAAACGCTATATAATACCTAAAGCAACGTCAAAATTCACTAGAATTTTTAACTTCTAGTAGTACTCATTATAGTCTAAATGTTAACAAAAACATCGCGACCTTGTGAGTTATCGAAGGTGCATTCATTTCGCGTACCGTACTATATCTCTTGTTTTAAGTGTTGTAATAAGAAATCGTCGGATAGTACGAGAAAAAACGAGAGAGCTCGCGCGCCGCCGCATGATAGCCGTGCAGGTAAGTGCAACAGAGAGCGGAACAAAGGTGTCTCGTTCCCTCTTAATTGCCTCGCGTGCGAGAGTTTGGAAATACTATAGTTTTCTTATCGTTAGTTTTACTCTCACTTAGTTTAGTTACAACATCACTGTATATCTACAATAAATCTATATAAATTGAACTTATATTATTATGATACGGATTTCAATTAAAAAATATTTGAACATACTGGCAGTCTTGATTATTACACTAGACTTTTCTTTTCCTCAGGCACCACTCTTCTAGAATGTTCTTCCATTTCTATTTGCTTGAAACGGGCGTATAAGGCACTGCTACCAAGTACTATGAGGTTGGAAGACCACCATAGCGTGTTTTTGGTTTCGCTATACCATTGTGTAGCCATTACTGTTTGGGCACAGGCTTTCGCTGTGCCTGATATGTTGTGCGTCAGGGGTGATGTAACCTGTAATTATAATTACATTTTACACATCTAGAGCAGTAATTAAGAATGTCAGGCTAGTTCTTTGCCTCTAGCGTAGGTGTGTGAAGTCACAGTAGATATATAATAATAATAATAAATATTAGGGGACAATCTCATCCATGAGAGGAGGCCTGTGCCCAGCAGTGGGACGTTTTATAGGCTGATTTTTATTTTGGGGGACAATCTTACACAAATCGACCTAGTCCCATAGTAAGCTCAATAAGGCTTGTGTTATGGGTACTAGACAACGATATATTTAATAGATAGAAACACTTAAACGCAGCAGTGGGACGTATGTAGGCTAACGATGACGATGCTGAAGTAAATAGTAACTTTGCATAAAACAGTTACCTTGATTTGCAGTGACGTCACATATCCAATGGCAAATCCACACACGCCACCTATAAGCATCTGCACCCAGAAAAAGGTGCTGCTAAAATTAGTGTAGTTCCTCAACACCTCTAACTCTCCATTCATCACCATGAGAGGGAGAAAGAGAAAGATAGAATACGCGTTGTTATAGTAGGAGAGTAGCCAAACTTCTTGGTTTACGTGTGGCAGTACTTTCTTGGTGTATATTGAGTATAAAGACAGCATCAGCGAGCCGACGACCCCGTATATTGTGCCGGTGAGGGAAAATGAACCTGAAATATAAAAACATCTATTTAAATCTCTGTGGCACCGTTTATAGAGGTCTAATAAGGTTATAGGCATGTTTTGTGTTAAAATTACTACTTTTAAGAGTCCGCAGTAAGCTTGATTCTCCACACAAACGTAGTTACGCTCTCATTTTGAACCTACGTGTTGGATTGTAACGAAACTTTGCATGTACAGACATGAGGTATATCCAGGTATGTAGTTAGTTTAAAATGTAGCTTCAGAGATACCTTAGTAAAAAAAATACAGTGAACTTAAGTTTTTAATACAAAACTTGTTTTTGCTGTATTTAGTTTATTTTATAAACTGGACCCATATAAACTAATTACAGACATAGATATACCTCATTTCATTGCATATGCAAAGTTTCGTCACAATCCAACGCGTAGTTTTAAAACGAGAACGAAACTCCGTTTGTATGGGCAGGGGAAATTCGATTACTGCGGACTCTTAAATATGTAATGTCTATTAGTATGGTTCCTTATGTTTTTATACATGAATCTTAATAGTTTTGCTATAGTAGTTCAGGTTTGCATTAAAATTATTGGCATTCAGTGTTCTTCCCTATCCTGCATCCTTAACATTCGCCCACACTCCTGCTGTCGCATAGGTACTGTATAAGGCGACTTTAGCGGCAACCGCTGCTAACTAAATAAATATCCATGGATTTAAAATAAAACATAACAACCAAATGCACTCGCGCGCGGCAATAGCGCTTAATTTGGAATGGCTCTGAGGTCATTATCATCATCATCATCATATCAGCCGAAAGACGTCCACTGCTGGACACAGGCCTCCCCCAAAGAGTGCCAAAGTGACCGGTCCTGCGCCAACCCCATCCAGCGGACTCCAGCAACCTTTACCAAGTCATCAGTCCACCTTGTGTACCCACCATTTGCCTACCCATGTCGCGCCTTCCAATACGTGGTCGCCACTCTAGAACCTTTCCGCCCCAACGGCTATCGGTTCTACGTGCTATGTGCCCCGCCCACTGCCACGTAAGTTTAGCGATCATACCTAACAAATTCTCCTGATCAACTCCAAGATAGAACCCGAAGATGATGAAAACGCAGCACATAACGCACCGGGGCGACGTTGACTGGCCGAGGAGCGCCCACGTTAATATCACGTTGAACACCGTCGTCAATGATCGTCCGATGTAGTAGAATGAGACCTCTACATACTTCAGGCAGAGGTTGTTTGTCGCTATCATCAGTGTGAACATTATGGAGAGTGGGATCACCTGAAAATGGGAGAGTAGGATAGTGTTGTTATGCAGTGGTCTGATTTTTAACTGTAGGGTAGACAAATACATTGTAATAGAGAGTTGGAGTCGAACAATATATAAATATAAGGGGACAATCTTACACAAGTCGACCTAGTCCCATAGTAAGCTCAGTAAGGCATGTGTTATGGGTATAAAGCTTATGGGTTGACGGCATCATAACAACGGCAAGAAAGCTAGACTGAAACTGCAAAGGATGAGGAAAACAGGTAAAAGATGAAGGATAGTTTTACCACGTGGAAATAAAGCTATATTAATAATAATTAATGAATTAGGGAATTATTATTATTGAAATAAATAATGAGCAATAAATTATGTCAGTGATTGGCATAGCAAGCACTTGTCCTTGATTTCTTGAGTTTTTGACTGATAATGAATGAGGAATTTTACACGTAATATTCATTGAATTATTCAGATTTAATTCAATGAATCTACTATTTCAACAGGATTACAAAGACATGCAATGGATAATTGTGTGGTTGTACCTTGTTTTGCCAACAAATATGTTTGAAATTTTTATTCACAGATATTTTTAATCAAAACTTCTTTTCATAAACAGTAAACTTTTCAAGAATATAAAAAAAAACAAACCTTACCTAATGGGTTCTACACAATGAACTTAAATGACACCAATTTTTTATGATGCTATTGTATCATCATCATCATCATCATATCAGTCGAAAGACGCCCACTGCTGGACATAGGCCTCCCCCAAAGAGTGCCAAAGCTATGCTATTGTATAGAAGACACTAAAATAAGCATGTTTTGTAAAGGCAACTTTTCTCAAGATTTGATAATTGCCGAGAAAGTGGCTCCTAAATCAGTAATTTACATGGTTCTGGGACTTTTCGAAAAATTTCGGTATCATGAACCAATTCAGATGACAGATACGTTAGATGGTCCACTGTCTTCGTGGTTGTTTTTTTGCTATACTCTGTCGTTGTCCAACAGTTGTTTTAATGTTATTGAAAAAAAATTTTTTTGATTAAATAAAATAATGTATACACTTGATGAAGTTGAAGAGTTGTACAGAGGCAGAATGTCACATATCAAGAAATATGTAAGAGTTTATTATGTTGCATTGTCCATCATTATCATCAACATACTTCCTTTGAAAATTAATTTTACCTTTCTCACTACGTCACAATTCCATGGTGAGCCCTTAGGGAAGGCAAATACTCCAGGAATGCCCCCGGTTGTACTTAAACTTGAGCAGATTGTGAACGAGACTATGCATTGGAACCATGTGATGAACAAAGGAGCTTCTAGAGGAACCGTCTGCCCGCTCAGCAGGGCTTTATTCACAAAAACTGTTACTATTGATACTATCCTGAAAATAAAAAAAATATATTCTTCACTGTCTTTGATTGTGGTGTCTTTATATATTACTTAAATCAAACATAAAAGGATGATTTTCTCAACCAGAATTGCGCAAGATTGGGACAAGTGAATGTCAAGCGAGGCCTTTGCCCACTAGTAGGACACATTACAGGCTAAAGAAAAAAATAAACAAAAATTCTAAAAAAAATTAGGCCGTGAATCTAATGATAAAGTGATAATAGCTTGTTTTTTGCGCTTACCAGTAGCAAGAGACCACAATAAATATTTTTATATAGCGAGAGCATAAGTCTGAGTGTTGCTCTTTCATCCTTAATTTTGTCATTTTCCTCAGTCTAAAAGGCTATGCGCTGTACTTATCAGTACATTGTTCGGTGTCTTAAGTTAATTATTTTAAATGCGGTCAGGCTATAGGCAGTTAGTTGCTTGTAATTACAGAAATAAAACAGAGTTCAGCAAAGGGCCAATGAAACTGAACCAACACAACCGGTATAAATGGATTCGCTAGTTCGCTACGGTAGAAACGGTGTAACCGACGGATAAACTTTTTTTTGTTTCATTCTCACACATTTGGTATATATTGTGTACAGCGAGAAGGAAAACAGAATTATACAGATATTCGACACTGAAACTGAAATGATAATTGTTCAGTTACTGTCAACGTCACTGTCATTATTGTCAAATAGCGCTGTTTCAGTTCATGTTAAAAACGTTACAAAATACGGGGAAATATAATCCTGACCATAAGTGCATCCAGATGGCCCTGCGCCGCGCATAGCAATACACTAGCAATAGAAAAGTACTCTGTGTGTAAGCAATGCTATAAGATAGAGCGAGATAGGCATATATGAATCTAAATTATATTCCTATCTCGTTTTTCCATTAACTAATTGTGTCAAAAAGTAGGAAAGCCAGTATTCTCTTCCTACGGGGAATGGTTAAAGTGTAAAAAAGAGAGAATTAATGAATCACGGATCGTCCAGACTGTACAAAATAAATATGCCACTTCTAGAACTCTTAAAATACTTATTTATTATGTGTTGTTATCTTTATTTCAAATTTGTCTTTTTAATTTTATCACCTTGCAACTTTCAGCGCTGAAGTAACACGCTGACGTCAGTGTCTTGATGATTTTCTGAATTACTTCTAACCGTCTGGCGGTCAGTTTTATAAAATTTACAAAATTTTTATTAAAATCTAGTGTATTAAAAGTTTTAGTGAAGCGTATCAGCGGATAAAAATGGCATCGGAAGCAGAACCGAAAACGACAGAGGCGGAAATTCAGGAAGCGGGCAATATCTTCACCGATATAATTTACAGCCCCGTTAATTTGCTGTTGACTGTGAACTGTGTATTTATTATTGTTGTGGTGTTTAAATTATTAAGGAGTAGGTTTTCTAAAGTGGCAGTTGAGGCTGCGAAGCCCGAATTGCCTAAGATCCGTAAGGATATGACTGTGGCGGAGCTGCGGCAGTACGATGGGACGCAGCCGGATGGTCGCGTTCTGGTGGCGGTGAACGGCTGGATATTCGATGTCACCCGGGGACGTCGCTTCTACGGGCCCGGTGAGTCTTGATTGCATTGTTTTATTAATAGCGCTGATCGACTCGCGGTATTTGCATCCGACGCGCCAACCCGATCGCGCCTTTATCAGAAGACCTTGTTATGGTGGCCTTCTGTGTTTTGTTTAATAACAAATGCTTTAATTATGTCTAGTAATTTAGAGCATGGCTTTTATGAATGGATAGCCAGGCAAGTGACTATTGTGACAGCAAGTATAAATATGTAAACAAGGCTTAGTAAATAATGAATACCAGTCAAACAATATCTAGTTATTGTTAACTAACTTTAAAATCATAGCCAATAAAATGACAAGTGTCTGAATAGCGAAAGGTGACAAATGAATAATTAGCAAACAGCCCTATTGTTTTTTTTTTGATAATCAAAAGGTAAACTATATTCTTGTTTCATTAATAACCCCGGGAATTGTTTCCTTCCTCTTACTTTATAAATTATAATACAAAACATAAAAAAAGCTTTTTTTTATTCCAGACAAATACAGTTTCTTTACATTTGTTTCATATGACTTTCAGTATTATGGAGCCTCCTCCTCGAACTTGTCTTTCCACCTGCCCTTAGGTCTGCCGACATGTCTCGCATCTTACTATGGCAATAAACAATTCTTGTTCATAATAGAGCATTCTATTCCAGGTGGTCCATATGCTACATTTGGTGGTAAAGATGCCTCCAGAGGGCTAGCCACATTCTCTGTAACATCATCAGACAAGGAGTATGATGACCTGAGTGATCTCAACTCCATGGAGATGGAGTCAGTTAAGGAGTGGGAGGCTCAGTTTCGGGGTATGTAAATTATATATTTTAAAGCCTAAACACACTGACAGCGGTGGCGGAGCGGCGTGGAGGTGGTACTGGTTGTAATGTTCGAGCTAATATGAACGAATCCACACAGCGGCGCGGCGCGGCATTCTGTGAGGCTCCTTTCGTATTAGCTCGAACATTACAATCGGTACTGCCTCCGCGCTGCTCCACCATCGCTGTCAGTGCGTTTCAGCCTCTAATTCTCTTTATTAAAGGGACCATCAAATATTTTTTGTTGCTTGTTGCCATGGATATGACATAACATGCTATTAGATATACTATCCTCCTATCTGTCCTGGGTGTAGACACCAAATATAACTACAACTTAGAAAAGTTGACAAACCCCCGACATTTTCATTTCAAAGTCCAATATCTCAAAAACGGCTGAACAGATTTTCATGAAACATGGCTAAGAACACTCGGGATAAAATTATCATTGTAAAAAACCGCATTCAAATCGGTGCATCCGATTGGGAGTTACGATACCACAGACAGACAGATACACAGACAGACACGTTAAACTAACAACCCTCTCTTTGCGTAAAAATAAACAATAATATAGAATTGTCCCGAGAAAGGATTAAAAATATTGTCGAATGGAGAAAAAAGTAAAGCGGGGGATAAATAATCACAAAGTTAAAAGTGTTCAAAGTATTAAGAGAGAGTATATTCTGACCCTTTTCCGCAAAACGGACCTTCATGTGAAACAATTGTCATTTACTATGAGTCTATGACTCTTCTTCTCTCTCTAACAAGCAATTTTCAAACGGTTGTAGCTTCGTAATTGTTTGAGATATCTGAATGAGATTTTCATCGCTAGGCACATTTTGTTGCCTTGTTTCTTTTGGAGTTATAATAAATTTTGAGTCTACAGCAGTATTTCTGGGAAAACAAAGCGGGCAAAAATATCTGTAAGCGGCCCTAGAAATAAAGTCGTGTCGGATATGTATGCTAGCTTTATTATAGCAGATATTAGATAAAACTGTGTGTACCTATTATACGCGGATCTTGTATATCTTGCATAAACGTATGTTACCCACATAATAAAGATTGCAATAATGATAATAGCGCTATCAGTTGGAGTCCTCAGTTGTTTCATTATCAATGTCAGGTGATGTCTAATCCCAAAGCCCAAGCTGAAGCATACAACTTCGTTAACTTCGCTTGGTCGTTCGATAATTTAGAGCGATTTTTACCATGTTGGTTCTCACGATTTCGATAATCCTTCAACAAATCCGAACAATTAATAAATTCCCCACCTCGATACATGCCTACCTTATCTCCAGTACATGCATAATGCCCACTCTATTTTAGTTTAGTAAACGATTCAGCAACGGCTGATAAGATATGTGATGTTATTTGATTTTAGATTTGCCACACCAGTCACATAAATTACCGAGGTTAACTGGAGTCAACCTTGGTTCACACTGCTAAATAATGTAGCTACTTGTTGCATAATGCATTTACTTACATGCACGTATCGTGTGTGCACTACTTATACACAATTCATTAGTTTTCCTGCGTAGCGTACTGAGGTTTGCTTAACGCATTATAAAATGGTCATCAATGGTTGATCGGTTTTTGCAATTTTACACTCGCGGCCAAAGAATACGGGTCGGTAAAATACCGTCACATTTCCTAAAAGACCTTTCAATTAATATAAGACAATGAATATGATCATTTTTATTTAATTTTACATGTAAACTACAAAAAGAGTACTTAACATAAATTACGTTACCAGGATTAAGAGTCCGTGTCGGCCCGGCAAAAGTTCGATTGTAGGTATATTAGCCGTCTCCCGAGCGCGCCAGCGCAGGTGTCGTGGTGGGGGTCGAGCGAGTGCTAGGTCGGCGTAGAAAAGTTTTGATACTTTAACCGTTTTATCTGAGTTTTTCGTTACTTAATATTTATATTCATATAAATATATAAATGTTGTATATATAAATACATATACAACACAATATTTGTTATACGTGTTGTGTTGAAATAAAATATCAGGCAATCAACAAAAAAAAAACTCATGTATTTTCTGTGTGAACATGATACGGAGTATCAAAATTATGCACAAATAATATTCGGGCTATTGAAATTCAGCGTAATCGAACTATGCGAATCTCAATTCTGCCAAAACAGTTTATTATGCGAAAAGTCAATTATGGCTACATAGATTATGCGAAATTGAATTCCTACTAAAAAAAGACCGGGTTGCACTCCGGGAGTGCCGGCAGAAGTGAAAACTTGAATAATTTTAATTTTGAAAAAAAAACCCTGCCGGCAGAAGTGAAAACTTGAATAATTTTAATTTTGCAAAAAAAAACCCTTCCTCCCCCCTCCCTCCCCCTGCGTGCCAATATATCTAATAACAGCCTTATTAATAGTACGCTATAGTTCAACTTAACTCAGCAAAATTGATGAAGGAGACGATGAAATAAAATATCAATTTGTTTTGCCATTGCTAAATATTTTTCAAAGCCCTATCTCTTTAGGAATAACGTCCAAATTCGAACTATTCGAATTTATTCAATGGCAAAACGGTAAAGGACGCGTGGACAAAATTACATATTTATTTGCAGACAATGCAACTGCAAAAAGTGTTTAACGGCTTTATACTCTTACGAATAGTGTTCAGTTTTGAATGAAGTCGAATCGGCTAACAAAAAATATAATAGTTTGCTTTTTTAAACAAAATGGAATTTGCATTTACGGAAAATGTGTTACGACCTTATACTGTTAACAATAAAGTACAAACTAGAACTATGTGCCCCTAGTCAATCCCCCGTTTCCCCCCCCCCCGCCCCCATGCCTCGTCCCGAATCTCTCCCTATTCTACGGTCACGTGACATCACAAAAATCTGTCACGACTGTCACGAGTTTATCAATTTTTCCCCATCCCAAAAAGTGCTCAGCGCCGCTAAAGAAGTTTTCACTTCAAAAATATGCCAAAACAGAGGGAACCTACTTAGAACTGTATCGTTAATTATAAAGTATTTATGTAATTACTAGAAATTCAGAATTCATTCAAGTACTTACTTGTTTGACGACTGCTTTAGCCTAGTTGGTAGTGACCCTGCCTACGAAGCTGGAGGCTCTGTTCGAATCCCGGTATGGGCATTTACTTCTTCCTGAGTCATGGATATTGGTTTTCTATGTATTTAAGTATTTATTTACCTATCTATATAAGTATGTATATCGTCGTTTAGTAGCCACAGTACAAGCTTCCCTTAGTTTGGGACTAGGTCGATTTGAGTAAGATTGTCCCCAATATTTATTTATCTTTATTCATCTTAAAACTTAGTAACTTTGGCTTTGCTGGAAACGTATGGCCAACTGGTGCCTTTTTTTAGGGTTCCGTACCCAATGGGTAAAAACCGGGACCCGTTCGCTGTCCGTGTGTCTGTCACCAGGCTGTATCTCAAGAACCGCGATAGCTAGACAATTTTGAACGAAGCCCTTTCACGTCGGTTGAGAAATGCGACCTCTAGAGGAGAACAGCCGGAAATCCGGACAGACATACGAAAGCATTTTTGTCCAAGCTGAAACGGCGACCTTATTCGCTTCCGCTCACTAGGTCGATAATTAACTACTGTTAGAGTTTTCAGTTTCCAGGTTATTCAATTCTAGGTGAATAGTTTTTACCTGAATTATAGTATAACATTAGTGTATGTGTTGAAATAAAATACTAGGTAATTTAGAAATGTAGGTACAGTTTATTTTTGATTACAGTTGATTGACCTAACGTATGAGCTTAATCACCTGATAAATATTAATAATTCGTTAACCTTTCCAGATTCCAGCGTTGTGCTGATTTCGTTAAATCTTTAGGACAACTAAATATTTTCTCTCTCTTTACTTTACCAAATGAACGGTTTGTCTTCCTAGGCGCCATACTTGAATCTAAAATAATAAAACCAATCAATTTATGAATATTGTTTTATAGTATACTACATTAGCGACATGAATAGTAAGAATCTGACCAAGGAAAAGATGGGCGATAAAAAGATATGGAGATAAAACATGTTGCACCGTACGTCCGTACGTGAAAGATGAAACAACTTCAGCAAATATTATCACTATACGTAGGTCATAAATGACTTACAAGATGCAAAACGATAATACACTTTAAAAGCGCGAGTTCTATACAAGTGGTGGAATGATATTGTACGAATTACTATCAAAGCTGCAGAAGAAGAAGCAGAAATAGCTTATTTTTTTTTGTGAAAAAAGCCGATTTTAGCTAATAGCCTTTAAGAGTGCTATTGAAAAAAAGCGCTCGCTCAGGATTCGGTATTTTGAGACGCGTAGTGCGTAGTGTGTGTGTAAATACTACTAGCACGCACACAAGCTTACTGTAGCTGTATAGCGCACCGTTGGAGCGAATGCGCGACCGATATTAATACTTGCACTATTCATATTGTTATTTTTGTCAACCCTGCATATTATGGCGGTGGTTTGTAAGTACTTGTGAATGTTACAAATGAAAAAGTGATGGCCGTTGGACCTTGGACCCCCCACAAAGTGGACTGATGTAACTAATAACAATAACTAATTAACAAATAATAAAAGCTTGTTTTATAACAAGCTTTTCTCCTTTTATTAAATTTTTAACTTTTTAGATTTTTAATTTTTCCTATATTTGTTGGAGTTGCATATTCACGCCATATCATATAGATATGTCAAACGAGCCCAAAGTCGATGGGGCTGCGTCTTTTAATTACGGAGTTCCATGGCTACCTTTCAGCTCCATTATCAGACCCTGGTTACCATATAGAACCAAAGTACTCGTCAAGACGAATTACACGACCCCAAACTTGATGGGGTTGCGTCGTTTAATTACGGAGTTCCTATGACCACCTTCCAGCTCCATCGTCAGACCCTGGTGACCAAAGTACCCGTCAAGACGAATTAATCAAGCCTAAACTCGATGGGGTTGCGTCGTTTAATTACGGAGTTCCCATGGCTACCTTCCAGGTCCATCATCAGACCCTGGTTACCAAAGTACTCGTCAAGACGAATTAATCGAGCCCAAACACGATGGGGTTGCGTCGTTTAATTACGGAGTTCCCATGGCTACCTTCCAGGTCCATCATCAGACCCTGCTTACCAAAGTACTCGTCAAGACGAATTAATCGAGCCCAAACACGATGGGGTTGCGTCGTTTAATTACGGAGTTCCCATGGCTACCTTCCAGGTCCATCATCAGACCCTGGTTACCAAAGTACTCGTCAAGACGAATTAATCGAGCCCAAACACGATGGGGTTGCGTCGTTTAATTACGGAGTTCCCATGGCTACCTTCCAGGTCCATCATCAGACCCTGGTTACCAAAGTACTCGTCAAGACGAATTAATCGAGCCCAAACACGATGAGGTTGCGTCGTTTAATTACGGAGTTCCTATGGCTACCTTCCAGCTCCATCATCAGACCCTGGTTACCATATAATACCAAAGTACTCGTCAAGACAAATTAAACGAGCCCAAACTTGATAGGGTTGCGTCGTTTAACTACGGAGTTCCTATGACCACCTTCCAGCTTCATCATCAGATCAGCTTTATGTCATAATAATATTACATTGTCATCCAATTTATACATGCATGCAAAATTTCAGCTCAATCGGAAACCGGGAAGTGGATCAAATTTAACTTGCAAGATTTAATTACAGACAACGGATAGGTGAACTAAATAAAAGTTTATAAAAATTCACCAAGTATCACGATCACTCGTAAAATATTTGACATTGGAGCTATACAATTCGTAAGTTGTCTCGATTAGCCTCACGAATGTCTCACTAGTATAGTTTGACCCCGACGTTGGTGACAACTATGTCTAGCCGGAGATCAAAATAATATTTTAGTCGAGGGGTAGCCTTCGTGAATAGCCACAATTACACGACGTACAGGTCCAACCCGGACAACGGCTAAGCCGGTACTGCCGAATCGAGCGCCGTGCACGGTGTTTTATTACGAACTTTAGTGTGATTTCAAATATTTTTTATGCTTAAATTTACTTCTACACATAAATATATTTTTGTTTGTACGAATAGCGCTTAAACTAGAGTTTCTTGTTATGGCTTCATATTTTTGAAATAATGAGCTAAATGGCCAAAAATACTGGCGATTCTTCGTGTGTTTTTACTCAAAAGTTGTTGGATGGAAATACAGTTTTACTCAACAATTTAATATGTAACTTATAAAATGTTTTCCACTTATTCCTAAGAAGACTATCATTCCAATATGGATATATTTGTTTCATGTCGGTTAGAAATCAAATAGTTCTTCAAATCCACGTCGTTTTACACGTCTCCGAGCGAAAATTGAGAAAACAGCGGTTGGACTGAGCCAAAATATGGTAAATTGAGGGCTAAATGTAAACAATTTTTCCACTTATTAAACTTGAATTGAAATGATCTTTCATATTACACAATAAAATCTTTAGGAAAACGAATATTTAATGAGATATGAGTAGTGAGTTAATGGGGTTTTCAGATCAGAGATCTGAAAACTGCCCATTAACACTTATAATATTCAAGTGATATTTGAAAACCTCCGTCGGGTATTTGTTTTCGAGCCAGAATAAGACGATCCTTCTAGAATATAACTACTTATTGTCTTATTAATCTACATTATTTAAGATAAAACTTTCCTGCTAGTAACACGTCTTCTTTTGCAGAAATATGAAATTTCAAAAACAATCTCAGAGCATGAAATTGGATGTGGTTTGTGCAGTTGGTAAAAAACACAACTTTCGTCATGGTAAACTTTTACCTGACACTATCCGTTGTGTAATTTGCGGACCCTCTAACTGTGGAAAAACTAATTTAATAATTGGACTTCTTCTTCACGAGCACGGATTGCGTTTTGAACATATTTATGTTTATTCTAAAACTCTTTTCCAACCCATGTACCAGTATTTAGAAAAAGTATTAGCATTAGTTCCTGCAGTCACTTATCAAAAGTACACTGAAAATGATCAAGTAATTAGCCCTCATGAAGCTAATATTAATTCAATTATAATATTTGATGACGTAGCGTGTGAGAATCAAAATAACATTCGAGATTATTTTGCTATGGGAAGGCACAAATGTATTGATAGTTTCTACTTGAATCAAACGTACAGTAAAATACCTAAACAGTTAATTAGAGACAACGCAAATTTAATAATTATCTTTAAACAAGATGACGTTAATTTACGTCATGTATATGACGAACATGTGGGATGCGATATGACCTGGTTAAAGTTTCGAGAAATGTGTGCAAAAGTATGGAGCATACCTTATAATTATTTGGTTATAAATAAAGATTGTTCTAAAAATTCAGGATGTTATAGGATGGGTTTTGATACCTTTATTGTAATTGATTAATACATAATTTAAAGAAATGTATTTAAATATTACGTTTATTGTTATCAAAGAAACCACCGAGATCAGACATGAGTCGCAATACGACCGAAGAGAAAAATGTTAAAGAAAAGATATTAAAGTCTACAGAGGCTGTCAAAAGAAAGGTCAAACTTATACGAGACATACAAAATGACAATAACATGATCCTGGAGTCTGTTTTCAAACCAATTACCAAGCCACTTAATAATATAACAAAAAGTACAGTGAACGCTAATTTAAATACTGATGACTTAAAATCTGATGACGATGAATTCAAATTTAACAAAAACACAATAAAAAAATTAAAATTCAGCCCGGATAGTGCAAAAAATAGCGATGGAAGTATGAACGATAATACTGTTTTGCAAAAATCATTTGATTCAAATTCAAATCTTGAATCACACCATGAGAATATTTCTGATGACAATCTATCGAAAGTAAGTAATGATACTAATGATGACAACGATGATGATGATGATGATGATGATGACATCCTATCGAATGAAAGTCAAGACATTGAGGATAACGATAAGACATTTGAAAGTGTTAATAGTAATATAACGGATAACTCTAACGACAGATCATATTATTCTCCACGCGATGATCCAGCTTTTGCTAAAAAGTCAAGTACCTTTGATAATGTTCCTTTTGGTGTTCGAACAGAACGTGGTAGGCTTATGCTAGGATCTTCTTCAGTTCATCTTACTAATAAGAAACTCCAAGTCAATGGGCGTATTCTAAACTTGACACCAGGATTAAAAGAATTATTATTGAAGAAAGTACCCGATTTGCGTGTCATAATAGATGAAGATAAGCACAATTATAAAATACTTTTAGTAGAAACTAATGCCCACAGGCGTGACTTTAATCCAAACAAACAAATCAAAAGTAACAAAGGCAAGAAGTATTTACACATTATTAAGCCGCTTTTTAAGTTGACAAAACCGCGAACGAATAGCACTGAAAGCTGTACTAAGGGTAAAGGATTACCTATATTAAAAAACGTTAACAAGGATACTAACTATGTTTATTGGGATGATCCTAACGAGCTTGTAGATAGGTTGAAACTGTTAATTGCTTCTCGCGATGCTGGTAATACGGGGTTGGATAACGAAATTATATCTATTATTGAAGAGTTACATGAAGCTGGGCACGTGAATAATATATAACTTTAAAATTCATTCTTTACCAGACAGTTAATTAGAAGCTTTTCAGTTAATAACAACTAACAAAATAGAAATGAATATCGACAAGTTTGGTCATCATGTACACAAGCGTTTACGTTTGATGACAGTTTCTGACAAAGCACTTTTGAGATCAGAGAATGGAGATTATGATTTACAATTTTCAAGATTGAAAGGCGTTACAAAACCAATGACAGCGGATGATGCAGTTAACAAGCAATATGTCGATCAATCTTTCACGAATTTTTACGACAAAAAAGACCTTGGTCAAATATTTTATGCCAAAAAAGACCTTGATCAAATATTAAACACTATAAAAGCTCAGATTCAAAATCTTAATGCACAGTTAAGATTGAACTTTTATACCAAACAGGAAGTAGAGACTATCGTCAAACATACTAATATTGACAAAGGAACAAATCGTGAATGAAATTCATCGATCAGCTCGTAAAAATTTCAAACGCAGACCAGTTATTTTAAAGGGAATTGATAATTTATGGCAAGCAGATTTATTGGATTTACAAAAATTTCACACGCTCAACAAAGGATATCAATATATTCTAGTTGTAATTGACGCGTTTTCTAAATATGCATGGTGTGTTCCATCAAAATCTAAAACTAAAACTGAGATCAAAAACGCATTTGAAAAAATTATAAAATCATATAAAAGAATCCCAGTTAATTTACAAACAGACTTCGGTACGGAGTTTTATAATATCGAATTTGAGCGTTTATTAAAATCCTTAAACATTAACCATTATTCTACGTATTCGGTCAAAAAGGCTTCTATTGTTGAACGGTTGATAAAGACGCTCAAAGGAAAACTATTCAGATATTTTAGTTTTATAGGAAACTATAAATGGATGGGAAGGCCTTTAGCTGATATCGTTCAGTCTTATAATCATACTGTACATCGTACAACTAAATTTTTGCCTGCTGCCGTGAATTCTAAAAATGAAAAAGAAGTTAAGGAAAACATAGTCAAATCACGAAATTATTTACATCAAAAATCCAATAAATATAAGGTTGGAGATAAGGTTCGCATCAGCAAATACAAAAGTGTGTTTCATAAGGGGTATACGCCAAACTGGTCGACTGAGCTCTTTACTATAAAAAAAGTGTACAACACCCACCCTTTTACTTACCATATAGAAGATTTACGGAAAAACCCTATACTTGGTACATTTTATGAACAAGAATTGCACAAAACTCGGTGTCCAAACATATATCTTATAGAAAAGGTTATCAAACGAAAAGGTAAAAAAATGTATGTAAAGTGGTTAGGACTTGATGATAGTGAAAATAGTTGGATTAATAGAGATGCTATTGTTTAGTAATATTTATACACTTCGTCTTACGTAAATTTATAATTCATTTAGTGGTAATGAGAGGAGGCGGACTTGTAAATAGTGCTATTAATCACTTACCGTTTGAACTGCATCTGCCTGGGTATAATTATTGTGGACCAGGCACAAAATTACATAAACGGTTGCAAAGAGGTGATAAAGGAATCAATCCATTGGATAACGCGTGCATGCAGCACGACATAGCTTACGACAATCATTCTAATTTAGGTGATCGTCACCATGCTGATTTAGAACTGTATAAAATGGCTAAACAAAGATTACAGTCAAAAACTTCCGGGAAAGCAGAAAAACTAGCCTCATGGTTAGTTAGCAAAGTGATGAAGTCTAAATTAAAGGCAGGTGCAGGAATTAAATCATTCAAACATTTTGTTAAAAAAATACGAACGGAATTAAAAAAAAACAAATCGAAAAATAAATCCACTGCAATCAGTCAAGCATTGGATGCAGCAAAAATAATAATCTCTGTTCACAATACGAGTAAACTGCGTGTACCACGCTTACTACCCATTCCGAAGTCTGGGGGATTCCTTCCACTCATTCCTATATTTGCGGGTCTCTCTGCATTAGGATCATTGGCTGGTGGAGCTGCTGGAATCGCAAAAGCTGTCCACGATTACAAAACTGCTAGAAAAAACTTGGCTGAATCTGAACGTCATAACAAGATGATGGAATCTATCGCGTTGGGAAAAGGGTTACATATTAAGCCGTATAAAAGTGGAAAAGGATTATGTATCAAAGCTTCAAAAAACTGAATGATCGGTTACCCAGGCGAGCACTCACTAATTTCGACATTTTAAAACACTCAACGGACATACCTCACTTTAGAGGTGTTTTTATGAGAGATAATTTACCTAGACGGTCGAAAAGAGTAGAATGTGCAATCCTAAATTTAGATCGTTCTGAAAACCAAGGAACTCACTGGGTAGCCTACGTCAAAGTAAACAAATATTGTGAATATTTTAATAGTTATGGTGATCTTCAACCACCGTTGGAATTAATAAATTATTTAAAAGACTGTAACATTTCATACAATTATGCCACTTACCAAAAGTTAAATACTGTGAATTGTGGCCATTTATGTATAAAATTCTTGAAACAATTTTGGTGTAACCATTTAAAAGTGGCTGATAAATAAAAAAAATTGCATTCACACAATGTCTTTCACTTTGTCTATAACTGGATGCTCCTCCTCTCTTATAACAAATCACTCACCTGCTCTAGAACTAGCTGGTGATTATGAATGCGGTTTGCTATATATGTCGACTTTTAATTCAATACCTAATATAGACAAGCGAAGTAATAAGTTTTATTACGGTGAAAATGAAGTAGTAGAAATACCTGAAGGCTCATATGAACTGCAAGATATTGATGATTACCTCAAAAGTCGTCTCCGAGATTGTTCTTTCACAATGACATGCAACAATAACACGTTAAAAACCTCTATATTGTGTTCTAAAACCGTTCACTTTAATAAAGAAGACTCTATTGGCAAGCTTCTGGGTTTTGGGAAAGAAACTGTTCCAGCGAATATATTAACCGAGTCCGCTTTGCCTGTATCCATTCTGTCTACAACCATAGTCAGAGTTGAATGTGACATCGTGAGCGGATCTTTTGTGAACGGGAAATCTTGTCATATAATTCACGAGTTTGTACCTAATGTACCGCCTGGTTACCGGATCATAGAAACACCAAAAAACGTTATCTATTTTCCTGTTACTCAAAAAAGTTTGAACTCTCTTAAAATAAGAATTTTAGATGAAAAAGATAATTTGGTCAATTTACGTGGTGAAGAAATTCAAATATATTTACACCTTCGTAAAAAATGATAGACTTTAATAAAAGCGTGAACCTATGCAAGAAAGTTACTAGTACTCTTTGTGCTACTAAGAGAAGAACACCTAAAGGACAACTTACGAAGCAAAATAAACAGTTCTTAAAAATAATAGGTTTATTAAAATGAGTATATTATCAGTAACAGATAATTTTAGCTTCGACAACTCTATAGAAAGTTTCGAATATCATTCCTATAAGCCGTACGTTACAAGTTTTAATTTAAATGATGAAATTCGTATACCTATTAATCAACAAGATCTGTATGTGCTGCCGTCAGAAAGTACTTTATACGTAGAGGGTTCAATTGCAGTATTAAACAGAGAAACGAAACAGCAAGTGAACAGTGTGCTTTTCACAAACAACTCAATCCTTCATTTGTTTCAAGATATTAGGTACGAGCTGAACGGTATTGAAATAGATAGAATTAAGAATGCTGGGGTCACAACAACAATGAAATCTCTCATATCCATGAATGAACTTGAATCAACGATGTCAACGCAGTGGGGCTGGGATATCAAAGGCATAAAAAACTCACACGGATCATTTTCAGTGTCTATACCGTTAAAAAAGATTCTCGGTTTCGCCGAAGACTATGGCAAGATTATAATAGCATGCAAGCATGAACTCGTTCTCTTGCGATCAAATACTACTTTGAACTGCGTAAAACTGAATACAAATGAATATGTAGATAACTTAACTATATCTAAGATAGTCTGGCGTATGCCTCATATTAAGGTTTCTGATCGAGAAAGATTGAGGTTACTGAAATATTTGGAAAAAGATCACGTTATTCAAATGGCCTTTCGAAATTGGGACTTGTACGAGTATCCACTTTTACCTCAAACATCAAAACATTCGTGGGCCATCAAACATAAAAGTGTTTTTAAATTGTGCCTATTTTCCGTACGAAAACTTGAATGTTAGTTTTTCATCAGAAAAGTTTGCTTTATTATACGAACAGTATGCCAAATTCCAACAGTCTTATTACAACCGTAGCCAGGCGCCGTTGCTTTCCCCACAAGAATTTAAAGACGTTGCACCTCTATTTGTTATCGACTGTTCACGACAAAACGAAACCTTAAAAACAGGGTCAGTAGATGTTAGAGTTGAATTTGAATGTGAATCAGATTTACCTGACCATACTTCAGCTTATTGTCTTATTTTAAATGACAGTATTGTAGAATATAAACCGCTAAGCAATATTACCCGAAAAATTTCATAAATGACGGACTATTTGTTTGTAGACCTCCAGGGTTTTAAATCCTCGGAAAATGAGTTTATTGTTAAAGAATTTGGATACAGTACAAATGATTACACGCAATCATTTTTAATAAAACCTCCATTCGCATTCTTTACTCTATCGGAATGGGAAAAAAGACGCGTAAGATGGATTGAAAAGAATCTAGGTATTTTGTGGCGTGAAGGTTATGTTGATTTTAGAGAGTTCAAACGAATTATTGTAACTCATTTACAGCACAAGAAAATATTTGTGAAAGGCAACGAAAAGATTAAATGGGTTAAAGATTTGTGTGCTGACTGTAATGTAGTTGATATAGGAGAGATGAATGCTCCCTCGTTTGGTGACCTATATAAAAAGTATTGTTTAAATGGGAATGTGAATTGTGTTAATCATAAAAAGAAATGTGTGTTAAAAAACGTTATATGTATTAAAACATGGTATTTAGATAATGTGTGCAAAAAATGATTTTTAAGATTTAATAAATTGTGTTGTCAATACCTTCGAATTTTTATTTTACTTACTATCTACATACATAGCTATAGAAATTAAATAAAACACCGTAGTTACGAAATATAGGTTTATTAAAAATTTACACAAAAACATTTTTACACCTTTATTCATAATATTTATATCTTAAAACTAACTTACACGTTCTAGCACTAAAGTACCTAATTAAATAACACGACATCTGCGACGCCTAATTTTGCTATAGCAAACTTTATAGGCGTTACAAATGCGTAGTGCATTTAATGTACAATATCAAAACATGGACTCATGACCCCAAGATAAGGTCGATATTCGGTCCTTTAGCAAGATACGTTTGTCATCATTTGACGACAGTGCAACTTTTTTGACTGATTGCGTGAAAATAACATGTTTTAATGATTTAAATACAATGTTTGTCTTTCTCAACCTTTCATTATTTAACAATACCTTTTTATAGTTCTCAAAATCCAAATGACGCAAGACATGTTTCTTTGTACCCTTAGCTTTTTTCAGTTGCTTTTTTTCTGTTTTGATACAGTATAATTTGGACCTGAGACCTACAAACTCACGTATTATTTCACCTCCTAGCTCGTCTTTGAAAAGGCCTGGTACTTTATTATGTTGACGAGTAATGCCATAAACATTATTAGCAGGATAATTACTATTGTCAAAATAATGCTGAAAATTCAATTTAATGTCTGCGTATACATCTTCTGTGCTAACAGCATACAGCAAAGAGTCGGTATCAGAATAACATAAATTTATATTAGGCCCGTAAAATGTTTTCATCGAAGAATAATGAAAATTATACATATGAGACTTCGATATTTCCAAAACAGTAAAACCGATATAAATGGGTCGGTCGAGTTTAATAGACTCGGGTTTCATTTGTACAGCCACGAAATTTTCAGAAAAAATAGTTGAGCTATGATAATTCGGTCTAGATATCAGGCATTCGGCTCCATATTTCTTTTTTGTTTTATTTTTAGTATCATTCCATATGTTAACCAGCATAACTTTTAACCTCTTCTCGGGGTCTTGTAATGTCTTTCCAAAAATAGCATTGTTAAATAACTTAAACAAGTTTTGTTCGAATACAGATGTAGCTTTTTGTCGTAACTGAGTGTTTAAATCTATGTACTGTTTCAAAAATTGACTCTGCTTAAATTTTATTACTCTATGAATTTTTTTAAGTACTAAGCCATGTTTCAAGCATGTTTTTAAATGTACATAATGAATAACGTACTCGTATTTATCATATAAATTCGGAATCAGTTTAGGTTGCTTTGAACCAGGAGGTACGAATTTTTGAGGACAGAACGGAATGTCGTTGTGCAAGTCATGCAAGTATTCTGGATACTGTAAATCCACTTCCAAAATATAACCAAAATCAGAATCATCTGGTACTAAGCGAACATCTAGGTCTTTAATTTCATCTTGCTGCAATAATTCGAAGTCGCCATAAGGCAAACTGGCACACATCGCATACCCGTACAGATTATTACAGTCTATATAAAGTAAAAAACTATTCGGTATACTGGGATCATAATCAGGCATGTATTTGTTATTTGCGTTGACATACCGTGTTGAACATAAGCAAAGTCCCCCCCGAATACCTTTTTGTATCATTCTAATTATTTCTAGGTCGTTAATAAGCTGTAATTTTACGTTGGTTATTCGTAACATAGCATCAAAACTTAAACTTGGTGCGGTCAGATAAAAAGCAGGATCTAGTCTGTAGTTAACTTTACAAGTTTGACGGAATTTTTCAAATATGTCGGCCAGTAATAACACATCAGATTTAAGGTAAATATCTGTGTATTCCCCTAAATTCTCTAGTCCAAATGATTTCCAAACAAGTTTCGCATGCTCGTAATCATATTTTGATATCGTTTCATTAGTTAATGAGCTGTAAAACAAGGTTGCCGAGGTAAGCATTGCTCTTCGTAGCGAGCCCAATTATCCATATACTCATAAGGGTAAATACTTTTACGTTTCAGTAGGTCAAAATGCACTTTTAATGGAAAAAAATGCGCAAGGTGAACAAAATCTCCGTCGTCTAAAGTGCTTACTAGCTCCCCTAAACTAGCTCCTAAAAATTTAAATGAATCCACAAACCGAACTGCCATCATTTGATCAGGATTTTTGATAAAATACTTTGTGAACGATATGTAATTTTCTTTATTTTTAGCAATAACTTTAATTTGACCAGGCATTTCTCCTAATTCACGTAAAAATAAATGAGATTCATAACCAGACAAATTGTGAAAAAACACGGGCACGAATTCAGGTAAACGGAAGCGTAAGTTGCAAAAACTGTGGCTGGCCCCCCGAAATTTTCCGGTCACATGCGAATGATCTCGAACTGAGTCCCCAAGCAATAAATTACCACAAAGAAAACAATTTTGAGCGTTTAAAAAATCCTTTTCTTCCGTCTCAGTAATAACCATAGGCTTGGGATTCGAATAAATATTGTTTATTGTAGATATATCCCTTTGCAAATATTTGAGAAATTTAGCAACGCAATCTTCTCCACGATATGTAACGAACTTGTTGAGAGAACTATCGTACGAACATACAACATAGTACGCAAAGGCAGCTGGCACATGCTCCTGTAGTTGAATAGTATTTTCTGATCCCGTTTTTCCATTTGTGTTGGGCACCAATAAGGATTCAAAGTCTGCATATATTACGAAAGGCATATCCTGCATACGTTCGAAATTTTTAAACTGTATTTCCTCATTTTGATATGGTAAAACTGTTTTTACACCGCCACATACATGAGCATCCCTTTTTGTTTCGTTATTGAAAAATATCAAACATTCTTCGCAAAGAAAAAGTTTACCCTTGTGTTTTGTTAATTGATGTTTAAGCAAACGGCCTAAATCTTTAATCAGACAGTAATGAGTTTGTCGACCGTTTTCTAACATTAATAAATTAACATGATGTTGCTTGCGGCATGCAGTTTTGTACAGCGGACCTACGACTTCCAATTTATTATTTATCGAATATACATTAACACTTATATGTTGATTATTTTTCTCAAATATTTTGATATCGTTTAAACCCACGGGAAAAGTCATATTTTTGATATTGAGAACGTCCTCGTAATGAGGATACGAAGATACTCGATGAACATTATTTTTAGCAGGAAATAAATAAGCCATCACGCACCACAGAAAGCAAAACGCATCATTATTTTGTATATTGATACACGCGCGTTTTAGTTTTATACTTTTAGGCAAATCTATGAATCCAGACGCTCTCAGAGGATTGTACTTGCAGATATTAATTTCTAGGTATAAATTTTTCATGAAAGACCACCCGCTGTCTTTGGTTTAAAATTCGTCAATTTTTCGACAAATCGTCTGCAAAACATTTAAAAATATTTCATTGAAATCGAAATTTGGATGTATTACAATATTCTGCGTTGCAAACGACTTAATGTCACATGTATCGTTTTTTAGCAAAGAAAACTCCGCAAATAATTCGAAATTCACTTTGACACTACCGAAAGCTGATTGCCTTGCTTCCAAAATACGACGAACGCGGGAGCGTATGTTACTTATGAACTGAAAAGGTGGGCACGCACAGTCAAGGTCATCTTGGCTTCCCCGCACTCGGTATGATGCAAGCCTACTACGAAAAGCGCTACCAATTTTTTCAATGCCTTCAATATTGTTTATAGAGTTGTTATTTTTGTGCGCTGTGCTACGTAAATGACCGGAAAATGCGCGCTAGCTCGCAAACGGAACAGAAAACCGACCGGTTACTCATATTCAATAGGTAAATGATTAAGACTAAGGTCAAGTATTAGAATTAAAGGTATAGTAAGAATAATTAATAACGTTTCACGGTAAAATATTCCTATTCGGTGCAATTGATATTACATCAGCAATATTATATAATCAGCTCGACAAAAAGAATAAGGTGAAATATTACAAATAAAGGTATAGTAAGAATAATTATTAATTATTCACGGTAAAATGTTCCTTCTTCGGTGAAATGCTCCTTACATATTTTTAACACGTTTTTAATATGCGAAACCTCTGGTGAATTAGAGTCTACCTGAATTTTGAGGTTAACAAGTGCTTTCTCCCATCTGCCTTTCGATGCGATTGATGCAATATCAGCAACGTTATACAACTTTAAATCTAAATAAAGATCACCGGACAACTGACCGTAACGATACACGCTTCCGCCGGGGACTTTTCGTCTTAGTACAGATCGCAGCCCTGCACCATGTTTTTCGGCGCAGAAGTCGTTGTCACTATCGTCATCTAGAGCCCAGCCCGAAGAAGCGTTGCTTTGTTGATCCGACAATGGCTTCGGACCAGCTTTTGACCTGTAACCCATAAATAAGTTTGTTAAAAATATACAAACGAACTTACATATAAGACTAAACTAATGACATCTTTGTAGGTAATAACTATACAACTTAGAAAAGATGAAAAACCCTCGCTATTTTCATTTCAAAGTTTACTATCTCACAAACGGCTGAACAGATTTTCATGAAACATGGTAAAGAACACTCGAGATAAAATCATCTGACACAAAAACACAGATACACAGACAGACACGTTAAAAAATATTATTTAAATACATGCGAATAACTAATGTACCTTCGTTGTAAAACAAAATTAGTAAATTACTTACCGTTGAGACGAAACTTTCTCCGTTAACGGCCTGGACTTCAGTTTAGTAGATCTATAAAGAAAAAAATATATTAATACGGGTCAAAAACAAAATTAATTTAATTTTCTACATAAGCAAAATTAAAATATATACCGTGGTATCGGAGTTTCGTCATCAGATTCATATAGTTCAGTAAGCTTTTTAGCCGCCTTTTGCTTCTTATACCTGAAACAAAATAATGCTATATTTAGTATACCTTATTTTAGGAGACAGGTTTTATAACAAAATAAAAAAAAAACTGCAACTCACCGTGTTAGCTCCTGCGTTCCAACATCGAATTCACAAAGCGCCCTCTTCTTATTCGATATTTTTTTCGACCTATAAAAGAAATATAACGAAAATTAAATACACATCTTTAAAAAATTAAATCGCTCACAAAATAAATCAAAACAAATTAGTATCAAGTGATGATTACCTTGAATTTGGTGTCGGTTTTCTGACCTCGATTTCGGCAAATGACTCTGAATCAGACCTGCAATAAAAAGATTTATTTAAATATTTGCTATTGTTGAACTTATATTGGTTATATAAATTTATTAATCACGCAGAATGAATAAAACATTTAATTTATAAAAACTTACGCACATGATTTCAATGCAGTGTTCCTTCGCTCGTGAAAACCCGTGAGAAAGTAATGAAGCTCACAATCAAAGGTCGGTTTGCACGAATATCACTTCACAGTAGTTCTCAACCTTCGTCAAGTTAATTAATCAATAAAACTTAATAACGGTAATGGTAGAAAACATGCAGAAGGCAAATTTTTACAGGTTTAATACCTCTGGTACCTATTTTAAAACATCAGCAATTATTCAACATGCGGTTCTATCAAAGCGATCGCTCTAATTTCAAACAACGCCGACATACTGTTCCGCTAAAAATAATGGAATACGACTTTCGTCTCCTTTCAACACCTTATGCTACAATGAGTGCAAGTAAGAAGAATAGTATAGGTAGCCATACGAACGGAAAGATTTGTTCCACTGAATGCGATAATTCGCAAGGATGTAACTTTTAAAATCTATTATTTTATGAAACCTGTCAGAACCTGTAATTATAACATTCGTATATGATTCAAAGTACTTTATGAAACACATGTTTTAACATGTTCTATCTTGTACTGATTGCATCCTCGTTTCACGATATAAGCAGTTTACATACCTAATAAATAAAAATGCAATTGTAGAAAATCATTCTGGCTGGAAAACTTGCCGTAAACGCACGTCGTCCGAGATCGATAAATCGTATACTTCAGTCAAAATGGTGAGTTGATTGATTGAATTTCTAATTTAATATTTAAATTTCTTTTATTAATATTGCGATTACACCATTTAAAATGTATTGTGCTTATTTTCAGAGTAAATCCAGCTCGCAGCCATTACCCACCTCCAAAATTGTTTGTGAGCCGAATATTTCCACTTTTTATTCACAAGGAACATTCGATGATGAGTTACCGTGCTCACAAGATTTTGGCGCGTACCTAGAGTATCAACAGCAATGTATGAATTACGTTCAAGAGGTAAAAAAGCCTTCCGAAATATCAAAGAAATCCTTGAAGAAAAAGACGTGCAGCGGAAAAAACAAAGCCTGCGGCAGTGGATTGAATTCCTATATAATTAAACAAAGTAAAAAAGGTGTACGTCTTATTAAAATAAGCATATCCAATCTTGAAGCGGACAACGAGTCCGAAGAGGTCGCCGTGCAGTATATCGTCGAGAGTGAATATGATGACGTATTGAATTCCACCGAAGGACTAGTTGATAAAATTGTAAAAAGATTAAGCAATGCAAATTATTCGATTTAACCTAGATTTATTTTAGTATAATTTTAGTTGATGATACCTACTTAAAAAATAAATGTTTCTTTATTATTAGAAAATATTTTGATATACAAATAGAATATTAAAGATACCAGATTTGTTTTATTTTAAGCTTACATACTTGCTTTCATTATTTGTAAGATTATTTAAA
Source organism: Epinotia demarniana (assembly GCA_945867215.1). Classification (NCBI taxonomy): domain Eukaryota; kingdom Metazoa; phylum Arthropoda; class Insecta; order Lepidoptera; family Tortricidae; genus Epinotia; species Epinotia demarniana. The sequence goes on from OX244262.1 coordinate 7,975,603, forward strand.
AATATTTATAAACGAACCAAGTTTTAAATAGCGTTATCATCCTCCTCTCCTAGGAGGTAAATAATTTGTTCGCAAATGCATACTAAATTCTGACGCATATATGGGCCAACGGTAAATTGTAACGCATAGGTATATGGGCCAGCGGTAGACGAGGAATTGATGATTCGTATGTTCTAAATGCTCCTTGAGCAATGAGCGGACAGGTAGAATGACTCAAGTTACAACAAAATGCATGACCACAAGTTACTTACTACGATCAACTTTGCTATGTAATTAAAAGCAATATGAGCCAATTGATCAATTCTAATATGAATCTAACAGCTTTGTTATAGCCTCTATTTTGCAATAAATTGATATAGAAAATAGGTCTTCAAACGGATTACAATTGAAAGCAAATAAAAATTATTTTTAATTTGCCTTATTTTAAAGTCTAGATTACTAACAGCTTTGTAAAACATACCGCACGAGCACGTCATGAGTTATAGCCAATGAAAAACCCGGACCTGCATCGCGCTATTAAAGTTTTTAACATTTGTTCATATAAATAAAAAATCAGACCTAAGTCTGTCGGGAAGTTGCGACCGGACAACCCCAACACGTAATTCATATGCACTGGACTGGCCACCCTGTGTGTGTGTTGTGTTGAAACAGAACCATGAAAACTGGGGTTTTCTATACCTAGGCGGTCGATAGGTATGGATACCCACACCCGGAGGGGGTAAACTCACCACATGTAAAACCGTAGCCTTCAGCCTTCAGCCAGGGAAGCAGGTCCCTGGGGGTTGCGATCATGTCTAACGAGTCTGATCAACTTGTTAGATATGTTATGTGTAAACGCCATAGTCGCTCTGCGCTATGAGGGTTAAGCCAGGGCATTGGACCTGGGACCCTTGCATGCAACTGAGGGTTGGCCGCCTTAGACTGCATGTTGTGTTAAGCTTTTGCTATTTGAAATAATGACCGTTATTTTACAACTTCAAAACATTAAAAAAATACCCGATTGGGGCTTTGAAATATCACTTGAATAACATAAGTATTAATGGGTAGATTTTATTTTCTGAGTTATGGGTATATAATAGACAACAATGTATTGTCACATACCTACATGATTAAATGCTAATTATAAAAATGATTATGCATTCGTTTCATTGATATTTGATATTTCATTGCAATATGAATGAGTGATGACTTGAAGGGTTCATATTTCTACTCAGCCACAAGTGCATTGTGCATAGCTCATAATTTAGATTTTAATGCGATATGATTATGATTCAAGTTATCGAACTACTTTCGTAAGTGATGTTTTTTAAATACTTAAGTAATATTCTGCATTATAAAATTCACTGTACGTCATATGCACGTCGAATGAATCGACCAATCAGAAAATCTGGCCTGCATCGCGCTATTAAAGTTTTTGAAGCTGCTTGTATAAATAAAAGTTCTAAGGTTATCGAACGAAGCAAATACCCGACGGAGGTTTTCAAATATCACTTGAATATTATAAGTGTTAATGGGCAGTTTTCAGATCTCTGATCTGAAAACCCCATTAACTCACTACTGATATGACCTCAAAAAGTTTAGCGAATTCAGCAAATGGCTATATACGGACTCTTAAATCGGACTCGTAAACCCATGGAAAAAACAACGTTAACGGAGAGAGATAACTTTTGGATATTTATATTTTTATGAATTATGATAGAATCCCGGATATTGCTAATACAGTTGGGTATTAAAAATAATAGTATATTATGTAAATAAAACTAGTGTTAAATATGAAAAAAAAACCTATTACGATTATTTAATTTACGGTGACCCGAAATTTTTGACCTCGAGTGTAGTAGGTTAGGTAATTAACAATATTAACTTCAATGGCTCACCGACCCACAAGCCCTTGGTCTCCGAGACGAGTTGAGCCCACCTATACTGATCTTGTTCCATTTTTCTTCGGCTCATGGCTTGAAGATCGCGATGTCAGATTCGACGATGTCGTTCCAACGATACCTAACCCGCTATTCTGTAACTTGTTTTAAGCTCACCTCAACGCTCACTCACAAGTGTAATACATACATATTCGTAGTAATTAAGCGTCACTAATAGTAAAGGTTATATTTTTTTAAGTTGCCACTGACTGACCCCTCTGAACGCACAACGTCGCATTGCGCGCTTCTGAAACGTACCGTGTGCTCTGCGCCTTTGAGTGCAGTCATGAAGTAGGTAGTGTGAGTTCAAATGGGTACGTAGTCCGAGTGGGTACCTAAAAGGAAACCAGAAAATATAAGACAGGAAATTTGTACACACGAAACCTTTCGCTTTCACTGTACATTAGTGAAATGGAAACCTTCAAGTCCGAAGGTGCCGATAGAAACACTATATATAAACTGTGAGTTTAAGCTGGCTATAACTTACATTGTAAGAGTACGGCCTTGCGATCGATATAGGTGATCTCTGGCTAGTCCCCCGCGATGCGTAAAGCCGGGGTTATATTAGAGCCACGCCGCGTGTCGCAACGCAATCGGTGACATACATTTTGTATGAACGTGGTTACATTCGCTCAATCCCGCGTGTCGCCATGTTGTATACAAAATACGCGTTGCGACACGCGGCTTGGCTCTAATATAACCCCGGCATAACTGCTCTAAAAGCTTTCAAAAATATACAATAATGGCCGAAACGCACTGACAGCGGTGGCGGAGCGGCGCGGCGCGGCGCGGAGGCGGTACCGGTTGTAATGTTCGAACTAATATGAAAGGATCCGCACAGAGCGGGCGGCGGGGCCAGGTATTCTGTGCGGACCCTTCCATATTAGCTCGAACATTACAACCGTTACCGCCTCCGCGCCGCGCCGCGCCGTGCGTTTCGGCCTTAAGACACGTTTGACATAATCTATTTGTCTAATTACAGAGAAATACGATCTAGTGGGGCGCCTCTTGAAGCCGGGAGAGGAGCCAGCGAACTACTCTGACGAAGAGGCGGAGGACACTGACCCTTCTACCACCAACTCCGTCGACAAGAAGGAAAACTAATCGCGACAACATCCACGGGCTAGCACTGGCTTTGGAACGCATCCGTTGAAGTACAGTATTAAGGCGGATGTCACACTGCGCCGCATCTCCGGACGGAGGTGCGGAGCTGCATACAAATTTCGCCGGATGGAGGTGCGGTGCAGTGTGTCGTATACGGAATTTATATACAAACTGAGGTACTTGCATACAACGAGCTCCGCACCTCCGTCCGGAGATGCGGCGCAGTGTGACATCCGCCTAAGTGGGAACTTTCTGAGGTAACATTTTCGACGCGAACACTTTATCTCATAGGTAGACAGACATATTGTATGCTTTGTAATGGTTTCGGTTTCTAAAGGCTCATTAGTATTAGAATGAATGTGATAATGACTTGTTAGACCTGCTATTCAGAAAAGATTGAATGAGAGTTTATTTCCTCATGGCATGTGTGAAAAACAATATATGCCACTTGGTTTCAAAAGCATTTCCGTGTTGGGCGTAAACACTTGAACTCCTCGTTACGCTTAAAATTCGATAGACTGGCCTCGCTAATTATGTTTCTTGAGACGCAAGCTACTATTCCGTCTACGATTGACGGTTGAGAGCATACAACGGTTTAATATTAGTGTTCGAGAAGAGTCACCTCAGCAAGTTTCAACTATGCTACGTTTAGAGTTGTGTGCGTAGGTAATATTATTGTTGATGTCTCTTTCTTTTACACGAAGACTGCCATTTATAGCCGAAGATAGAAGATTCCCGATGCGCAACTTTACCCGTAGTACTGTAAGGCACTAAAAAGCTTGCGTTACCTGACCAGTGTTTTGGAAGGATAATTTTTCGCTTACTTCTGGGATAGAAATGCCGTGGTTTGTTAATATTTAGACCGTTTCACGAAGATTGTCAATTTTTAAAGTTGAAACTGGCCACTCTGAGGCGCTGGACCAATAAAGACTGGCCATTAGACTAGTGTTGCCAGCATTGTCTTTTAAAATTGTAGCTTTGTGATGGGTCACACTGATCCAAACGAAACTAGTTCACAAAGCTAAGACCACGACGTTATATCTGCATCTTTATTACACTTGCTTCGTTAGAGTGATACAGATTGATATATCGGAAAATTCGTGGTACCGCCTTTAGTAAAATTACCTAACAGTGATACAGCTTTGTACGAGAATCTTATGAATATTAAATTATAAGTTAAAAGTGAAATGTTACTGCATATTTTTTCACCACAATAACTAAATACAGTCCGTGAACTCTTAGAAATGTTCGGCTTCAAATGAAATCGCTAATTTTAGCTTTCTTATGCGAAAATAAGCTGTCGGTGAGCACTACGGGCGCTGACCTCTAACATCAGCGGCCCGCTGACATGGAAGCAAGACCACGCGCTCTGATCTCTCGCTCTCACGTATGCCGCTGCCATTGCCGATCTAAGTGTACAGCCTGAGGCCCTACCGCGCAACGAAAACAACGGTGTGTGAATCTCCCTCTCTACTGCACTTGCTAGTTCGAGCGATAAAGGCGGAGATACACGAACGAAGTTCGTTTTCGTTTCTCGATAGGCCCCCTGAGTGCACGCTCTGTTACGAGCGGGGCGCGGAACGTCCATGGACGAATTTATATGGATATAAATTCACCATCATCATATCAGCCGAATGACGTCCAATGCTGGACATAGGCCTCCCCCAAAGAGTGCCGCAATGACCGGTCCTGCGCCACCCGCATCCAGCAGACTCCCGAGACCTTTACCAGGTCAACAGTCCTCCTTGTGGGGGGCATATAAATTGCATTTGTTTTAAATACAGGGTGTACTTACCAAAAATGAGGTGTGAACTGATCAAGGGATAGCTTTTTTTGTCGCGATTTTTTCTTACTTTTGTATGGAGCAGGTTGCCCCAGTTTGCCAACGCACGATACATGTAAAAATAAATCGCGTAAAAATAAAAGTTATCTTTGTTTTTTCTTAACAGAACACGATGCCTGTTATGCCCTTGATCGGTTCACACCCCAGTTTTGGTACACCCTGTATATGCACGCTGCACGCCCCGCTCATAGCGTCGCGGGCACTCAATCCTTACACTTGGGTTGGGTTCCACCAAACCGTCCGTATTCGTAAGCGTTGTTCGTTAAAATCCAACCGTATGCAAAGTTTGACAAGTTTCTATGTACTGACAGCCGGCGCCATTTATAAACGTTGCTCGATCTCTGATCGTAAATTGATGCAACCCAGCCTTTCTCGCAGCCTTCTTCCAAGACTTAGTCTTGGAAGAAGGCTGCGAGAAAGAAGTATAGAACCGAAGATTGTTTTATGTTCTTACAGACTGTATGAAGTTTTAATATCAGGTTGAGGTCATTTAGCTTGATGGTATATTATATACGCTCTCGGACTCTGCTTTTTAGTAAAGTTCCGTCAGGCCTTATGTCAGATCGAAAGGGATCCCCACAGCAAAATAATCGTCGACTGTATTTCTTTCTCCGTTTAACCTATGCGTGAAGACAGTGAGAGGGATATGTGGCGCGGATTATTGGGCTGTACAATGTAGATTAAATTTTAGTACATGATAATGTGCATTTTTGGCTCTACTAACGCCAACGTTAGATCTAACGAACCTCTATAAAACGATTATTCTTTGATTTTTATCCGTTTCGTAAAGTTTTAAGCGACCTTAGAGGCGAGGACAGGGTTGAATTAATTTTCATACAATCACGTGTAATCAAATTTTGTTGACTTTCTGTATGACGTTTGATTTGAAAACTTTACATACAAAATTACAAAAACTTACGTTTCACAGCCTCTTTATTTGATTTCAAGCAACGCCTGCCCTCACCCCGCCGGTGGAAAACCTTGGGTGGTTTCCGATCCGTTCAATTCAGTTAGGACAATTAACGTCCACACTTATAGTGATTCATCGCTACGTTATCAACATCGCGTGATCTTGAGGATAGATTGCCGATATTATTGAATTTCAACTGGTTTAGAACCATAAATACCTATATAGAATACATTTTTACAAAGCGGTATTACATGGGGAGATTGCAGCGATATAAACAGGATATAGACTATCCGTCTCTTTTTAAGCGTTCTAATTAGGAAGAGACCAATTTTAAATTAAAGGGATGCTAAAGAAATAGCGTTATTGGTCCGAGCAGGATTCGCGCTTTTTGCAGAACCGGATTTCCGCCTAGGCCTACAAGGCCCCGGCCTCTAGGGGCCGCTAATGGTAAGTGGCGGGTAAAATCCCTGAGCGGGGCCTCCATGCCATGTCTTCCGCGACACGCGATCGCAGCCCAAAGTATGCTGCGACGCACGGCTTGGTAATATAATTAAATACTGTGAACATGATTCGATATCGTTTAAAGATTGTAAAATCCGTTCCGGTCCGAAGCGATGCGTGCCGTTTGGTGAAAATTATCCTTTAGACAGTACGCAAGAGAAGCCGATACCCCACGGCTTCTCTTGCGTACTCTAAGTCCGGGCCTGACATTTTGGGCGCGTATGCCAGAAATTTAAAATTTTCGTTAGTGTTCAATTCTACCGCTAAGAGTTACGATATAGTCGCCCGTTCGTGAAAAAAAGTCGCCGTGTGTATACCTGCACGGCAAACACAAGCCGGCGCGCGGGCTCTCTCGATTTTGCTCGCACTATCCGTCTCTCTCTTATTAGAAAACTTAGACAGAGAGGTATAGTGCAAGAATAATCGAGACAGCTCGCGCGCCCTGGTGGCACGTAAAAAAAAAGAGCGTCGGATGGCATATACCTAAAGTATATGACCGCCAGCATTCTTTTAAGCCTTTCACAGGCTGGCGCGGCCTGACCGCGGTGGTCAATAGTAAACTTGTCATTAACCGTGAACTTTACTATGTCAATAGTATATCTATATCACCGCAGGCGGCGCCAGTGATTCAGGCCTTACGTCCATTAAAGTATAACCGTTCTTACGCTTTTTAAAAGATAAAACTTATCGCACTGATACGAAATTTTATTTATTTACACTGTCAATTCGTGTTTGAATGCCTAACCCAAACTAAAGCTGATATTCTAGAAACATATGTAGTTTTTCGTCAATAAGGTGAATCAAAGGTCAGATTTTGATACGAAGTAAAAAAGAACGTTCACGCTGATGATGTAATCTAACGCGATTTTATTTGCCGTAACCAAGGTGATAAAATCGTTTTATGCGACAAACGTTAACACGCGTTATCACACGATTCTAATCTTATATGGAATATAGTATAAGAGCTAGAAAACGGATAGATTTCATTAAGAATTCAAACTGCACTCATTCATATTGCTCGTAAGTATATGCCCATCTACCGCTATCCGACGATAAAGAAATGCGGTTAACGCGACTTTAATGGTCCAAGTGATTTGAAGAGAACAACATTAATGTGCTTATGGGGTACCAGGGATTTAATACTTTTATTTTTCAAACTATTTGGTGTCCAATGTCGGTTACTGACTTTGAGATTTTTAGATTCTGCTCGGCTAATGTAATAATTCAGCATCATTACCTCAATACAATTTTTAATGACCAAAGAAACCTCGCAAGTTGAGGAAGGTATTTGAATACCAGTCATCAATTCGAATACTGGCAATTAGTTATTATGATCAATTTTACCAAACTGGAATACGGTTTTGATCGGCTAACGCCGATTCTGAGTCGATAGGTGTGGGGAGACCCTTAATCGGAGATTTAATGTCAAAATTGTATGGACTAGCCTTAGAACAAACTCTATTTGCTTGGTGATTTACATTTACTAGAAAACCCGACTTTATGATCGAACTTATTAGGGACCATTTGGGTTTTCTTAATATTGGCAGGTCGCCTGACCCCCTAGCACACTATAGGTTTTATGTCCGACGTAAAGGATTTGTCCATCTTGTACTCGCATATTTGCCAGAATGGGACGAATACTTTATGTGCGAAATAAAACTTAGTGTGCCAGGGGGTCTGGACTTCAATAAATGTGTACAGTCAGTGATCTCTTAAAACAGTCTTTGGATTCGAGGCAAATCGCTTATTTTCGCATAAGAATGTATGAGTAAGCTAGAGAGAAGTACAGACTCGAAAGTTTATTTTAATCGCTCGCGGAATGTACATGTGAAAACCTAAGTATACATCTGAATCCAAGTAGCCGCTCAAAAAATCATCCCGCGGTCCTTTTCGGTAAAGTTACCTTATTTTACGTCACACCTGGCCATAATGCGAGTTTTACTGCACGCTGCGCGTACGGAAAAACTCGCATTGTGGCCAGGTGAAGACGTAAAATGTTGTACTCAACACGGGTGGTAATTCGTAAAGCCCCAGAGCGCATATTTATGGCCCTCACCTTCGGTTCGGGCCACAAGTACCTGCGATCTGGGGCATTCACGAATTCACCGCCCTAGTTACGTAATGTACTATTAAAATGCAGCAATCTGTTGTACTGTCGAGGACATTTAAATATGGCACTTTGTGGCGCACTGTATGGCGCTTTATGGTGTTTTGTGACAAGGTTGTCACGATGACAATAAGGCGCAAATTGGTTCCAGTCATAAATCATTACGCCGCTCGCTTGCACTCTAGAATGACTAACGCGTGCGAGCGAGAGGTCCGGCGAAATTTACGCTTCCATTGTTACGTTCTGGCTCTACAACAACGGATAGTGGTTTTCGTATCGGTTGTGCGACAGATTGCTACGTTCGTAGACCCCTTTGTTAACCCATTTAAAGCTCATGACGACCCGTATGCGTCGCTGGTCGATCGGTACATAGCGGAAATTTTTGCTACAAATTTCTAATAGGTTAACATAACTTACTTTCTAAATTCGATTGTAATGTACAGTCAATAAAATCGAACCTGAAATGTCTAACTCAGCGTGGGTATAGATAGTTCAGTCTACGAAGAACCGCCTCACTCCTATCCACGCCATGGATAGGGTACTTTTCACAAGCGCTGTCTCAGTTAAACGGTAAACCTATAGCCTACGCCAGACGTCTGATGAGCGCAGCGGACGGCACGAGCGGAACAAGTTCTAAGATAAAGCGAGATAGGGATATAATTCTGCAGGACGCCGTGCACCTATCCACACGAGCCGAAATCATACGCTCGCTCAGACGTCTGTATGGGGCTATAATACGCAATAAGGAGTGAAGCGCCTAGTAGATTGAGCGATCTATAAAGCGTTATATGCACTCGATACTTGAGTGAGTTATTGCTAATATTGTATATTATATGGATATATTCTATCGCCTCGAAACTGTTGCTTTTACTAAATATTTCGATCTATATTGTCTATTAATTGAAAGACTGAGTGTTGGCGTAGTACGTTGATTGGGGGTAAAAAAATATGGAATTCCTGCAGATAATTTTAATATTCTATTTTTCATTTTCCAGTATTTTTTATTTGATAGGTAGTGTTGCCATCTAAAGAATTAAAAAAAAAACGTCTAACCCCTTGCTGTTCAGACTATTTTCCTTGCAACAATATTCATTAACTTTGAATATTCACTATGCCACCGTTGTGTTAATAATTCGTTGTTTACCCCCTCAGGGCTTGCTGATTCAACCGAAAATAAGGCTTTTAATATTTATTTCTAATACTAGGTACTTAAAATAGAAGATGTAGATTGGTGTTTAATTAAAAAGGAAAGAATTGTAAACATATGAGTGAAAATTTGAGCATAATATACACATATATTTAATAAAATAAGGAGGTGGAATGATACTGGTGTGTTGGAAACCATTCTTGACTCTGTAATCTTCGGTGGTGGCATGAAAGCAAAGAAATCAATCCAAATTACATAATTTTAGTCAGAAAGCAATTACTCGCTTGTTATATTGTTATTGTCTGGTTTATTTTTACAAATCCGGATAACCCATTCAAGGTTCATGACGGCACATACACGTATAAGAGCGTTTCTAAAAAACAAATCACTATTATTATTCGTGAAATTTTGGAGGAGTATTATGTTATTTCCAGTTTCACTAGCTATTTCGATCCTAATAGGACAAAAAGTGCCACGAAAGTTGTTTTTCTATTCTGTTACCATTTCCCATATACTTGAGGCGGTAACACCACAGAAAAAATTAAAAAATGTTTAGAAATTTTGAAACACTTATCCTCCGTAGATTCTGATTCTGAGTAGAAAGAACATAAAAGTTGCAGAATATTTCGTAATAAAATGTTGTGGCATTTTTTTAAAGATATGCTCGTTTTATAATTGCTACCAGCAATGCGTAGGACAATTAACGCTGCTTGCCTTTTGAATGAGTCTACTCTTTGAGCGCCATGACGTCTAGAAAGTAGAATACTTCATGAATTTGCTTCTGCCCAGTGTGATGTTGGCTGTATAATATCCGCTACATAAACTGAATATACACACCATGCAAGTCAGTTCGAGAGGGCACGCTATACTTCTCTTTATAAACGCAATCATGCTGCACCCCTTTATCTATCGTAAAGGGTAAGTCACACAGATTGAACTATCCAACAAAGTGCGTCATTGCATATAACTCCGCTTCATCTGTGGGTCTTGCCCGATGTGAAATGGGTATTTTAAACTATATCCGAACTTAAGTCTGATGTTTTTTTAAGCAATAACTTGCAATCCTTATAAAGCAGCCAACGCACATCCGACTGGGTGTCCGGCAAACGGGGTGTGGTAGTGACAAGTCCCTATTTCTTTCATACTGCTAACATTGATTATCTTGAACGATTACAGCGGCGCTACCACGAACTTCGAAAGTCGAATTTCGGGTATTTCCATCTCTATCGCACTCCCTTACTCGAGTGACAGGGATGCATATATTACGAACTTCGACTTTCGAAGTTCGTGGTAGCCGCTCAGGTTTGATGTCCGTAGACTGCTTCAGGGAATCAGACATCACTCGTAAAGCCGCGTACACACTGTGCCAACAAATGGGGATGCAGCCATCTGTCCAGCTAGCATGATACGTTTTATGGGCAAGTTTTACGGCCCAAATGGACGAAAACTTCGTGTTAAACATGATTATAAAACCTTTCATGCTAGCTTCCCTGTTGAACGAGAAATGTATGTTTATATGCTGCGTCCCTATTCGGTGGGGCAGTGTACGCGTCATAAAATATCCATTTCAAGCGATATTTTTAATGTATTGTTCGTTTGTTGTAATCATGTTTTGTTTATTGTTACGAGTGTTATTTTTAAGACTTGGTGTACCTATGTTATGGGATAACAGTAGATGTTATTTAAACCTTTTCAAACTAGTGTTGTAAGTTATGTTATTGCATTTTTATTTAAGTTAAAACGTCTGCTTACTAAGCATGCTTAAATTATTAATCCAGTCTTTACACAACGGAAAAAAACACTTTTTGTAAATTTTAGGGTAATTTAGAAAATGTACCTTTAAAAAATGTCAGGGAAAGGATTTTTGAACCTCATCGCTTATTTATTGTTGTTGAACAAAATTGGTTGTAATGCCGACTCTGACTCCCTTAATAAAAAAACAATGAGTGTTCCATGAAGCCTCTGCGATTGCACCTCTGTGCTAATAACGTAGCTCCTTCGACACTTGTCTTATGATCAGTCAGCTATCAGTTAGAATGAGAACGTGATATAAATCTCTCATTCAAGCTGATAGCTGTACACCTTTCGGTTTACGCTCGTTATAGCAGTGTACAGCCTAGCTAACATGATCGCGTTTATTTTGGTCATATAAAACACTCGTAACCTTTCTCACAAACGTACTTGCAAGCTTTATGTCCGATATAAACGCTATCTCCTGCGAGACAGCTCGCGCGCCGTTTTTGTGATAACTGTGTTGGGCAGTATTTCATGACGGCAAAGGCCGACTAGAACATAATTGATTCGGCGCAAGTGTTGATGGCGCTAACAAAGATAATTAACTATTTATTGCAACGTCACATGAATATAATTAAAGTGTTTTATATAATGTTCTGTGTTGTTACTATTTCATTCCCTTGTTTTATATATATGAATGATGACGAAACGGTCCCTATTAAACCTTCGAGCTTCGTTTGCAGGGTAAAACTCACTTTAGGTACGTTTTGGCGTGGATCGCTGTATTCTCTGTTCTAATGCTGGATAGATGAGGCGCATTCAGACGGTAGTCCGCCGCGTGATTTCGGCGTCTGGTTGCAGACAGCACAGCGTTCAGCTCAACCAAGGTCACACCCGAAGAGAATATAATAACCACTACGTTTAGTCACACCGTGCTTGATTTTCGTCGTCAGTCCGCCGCGCCGCGCTCGGACGTCTGGACGTCCCCTTTATAAAAGAAACCCTTATATGTACGTCCAAAATAAATAAATACATGGCCCATCATACAGGACGCAACTAACGTATATTTGGGGGAGAAATATATACTTCCACCGCATCACGGCGTCCCTTTCCTGCGCCATGACGGCCTACTGTGTATACTACCGGTAGCGTTACTAAGAACAAAAACCTTTGTGTGCCTTAATGCCTTGTTTGAAAATATAACCGCCTCCAAACCGCGTTGGTGAATATTTTGTTGCTTGGCCACCCTAATCACGTAAAAGTTAAGTGTTCCTGGCAATAGCGACCAATCCCAGTGTCATGTTGAATAATAAAAAAAAAACCAGCGGCGCTACCACGAACTTCGAAAGTCGAAGTTTGGGTATTTCCATCTCCATCGCACTCCCTCACTCGAGTGACAGGGATGCATGTATTACGAACTTCGACTTTCGAAGTTCGTGGTAGCGCCGCAGTGTCATGTTGTCAACTGTCAATGTCATTTAGCCTAACCTTAAAGTTGCAATAAATTTGAATTATTTGATAGCAAATTTTAATAAAAATCGATTTTAACCGTTGGAACAAAATAGTTGGTTTATTTTAAAATGGTTTTTAACTTCTTATTTAGTAAGAACAAAGTGTCGAATGTATTACTCCGTAAGTTAACAAATTTATACCATAAATACGGTTTGTTTAGGTTAGGTTAGGTTGGGTTAGGTTAGGTTAGGTTAGGATGCAGGGATGCATGTATTACGAACTTCGACTTTCGAAGTTCGTGGTAGCGCCGCAGTGTCATGCGTAGTGGTTATATTCTCTTTGGTGTCATGTTGTCAACTGTCAATGTCATTTAGCCTAACCTGAAAGTTGCAATAAATTTGAATTATTTGATAGCAAATTTTAATAGAAATCGATTTTAACAGTTGGAACATAATAGTTGGTTTATTTTAAAATGGTTTTTAACTTCTTATTTAGTAAGAACAAAGTGTCGAATGTATTACTCGGTAAGTTAACAAATTTATACCATAAATACGGTTTGTTTAGGTTAAAAATGTTTTCATTTTCGTAAAATTAGATGACAATTGTTATCTACGACATTTAACTAACAAAATGTACAGTGTCTTGGTGAAGTTGGTGAAATATAGTGATTTTAATAAATAATCGTAGCACAATTGCAATACTGATACTCATCAACATTTACAATAAATATGAACATTTTGTACAGAAACTGTGCGGAATGCAAGTAAGAAGACTGGTGGCAGTACGAAAAACACGAATTGCAAAGTGAGACCGAAGCACAGAGGATGGAAGAGACAGGACGGCCATTTTGTCCAGGCCGGCAACATACTTGCGACCCAGCGGACTCCTAGATTCCATCCTGGACTTAATGTGGGTATTGTAGAAAGTAGGGAATCGTAAAAGCTCATTAAAGAAATGTGGTAGTACTACAATTTTTATTATTGCCAACATCACAAAGGCATGAGATACATTTTTGGAAATAGAAAGCCACAAACCACCAATCAACACTACATGCATGTAGTGATGCACAATAAAGTGTTGTGTGTAGCATGATCAAAATTATGTGGTAAAAACCCATTCATGCCTCTCAATCTTGTGTGAGACATAGACTCGATCGTAATAGCTAGTAAACCTGGCTAGCAGAACACCAAGCCAGACAGCTCCACACAACACTTAGAACAAGATAAGTTGTTTATTTATGACGGTCTTGTGCTAGCCCTGCAAATGTATTGTATTAATGTTACTCGGAGTTGATAGACCTATGTTGCTGTATTTACATTGAATGGTCCATACCACTCACAATGGTGGTCTCAAAACTATATGTTGAGGTACTGCCATTAGCTTATAATAGCTAATGAAAATTATAATAAAATGGCCTTTTATTTCCCATCACCTAAGTAGGTATTACATGTCTGTAATCTAAGCATTCTGTCTAGAAATTATAAAAAAAACTTAACATTTTCAGGTGGGATTCGGACGCAACGGCACTCTCTTCGCAATGGAACCAGGCAAAGTGGTGGTCACATGTGAAAAGTTTGATCCTAACTGGGACCACACTTGGGTTCAGAGGATCTACGCTGGCAGAGAGCACCAAACCATCTACAAGAAATACTTCAATGTCATACCTGAACCCCAACATCAGAGGTTCAAGCTGGTTGATGAAGTATAGATAGTTAATATTTTATGTAAATAGTCAATAGTAATATAGAATTTCGAATCTAGTGTTCACTTTGTTTTATAGTCTTAGATGTCGCCTAAAATATTCCTATCAAATATGAATCATTTACCGTTTTATAATACAACAACGAGGGCAAACAAGCGTACGGCCCGCGTGATGGTAAGCGGACACCGCAGCCTATAGACGCATGCAACTCGGAAGGAGTAACATGGGCGTTGCCGACCCTTCATATGTTTGAGGATTTGCCGTGTTGAAAGATCATGACATTTCTAGTTCATTAATTTCCGCCACAGCTATTTTGGATACAGCGCCATCTGTTTTCTGCCGGAAAAAACAAGTGAAGCAAGCATTACGGCCTAAGCAAAGTGCTAGTTTGTAAAGTGTAGATACATTGTAGTTTTGGTGTTTTCAACAGATGACAGTAAATTAAATTGTGCAAATTGTAGCATTTGGTTTAGGCCTATGATTAGGTTAGGTTTCCTATGGTTGTCCTAATAAGGTCCAAATTGTAAATGTTTTTTAAATTTAATTTCGGAAAACTGAACCGACAAAAAATTCTATCTATATAGAATTCAATATCTTCGGTTGAGAAATAGTAGAGGAGGACGGCCGGACGTACGAAATAATTTTGGCCCAAGCTGAAGTGGATAACTTCGTTCGCTTCGCTCGCGTATTCAATAGGGTATACAAATTGCCCATTCAAAACATACTTATTTTAACACGGTTTGGACGATAAGGTCATAAAAAAATATGGCATAATGATGCGTTTTCGGTCGGAAAATAATCAAAGTCCGAAAAGTTCTATAGGGTGCTCTTTATCTCAACACTTTTCAAGTTTATTTTTACACGATATAGACAACAAGAACATATTAAGTTTCTGTCAAAAATTTCATTTTTGGTAAGTACAAGCTTTTATTGCCTACTGTACTTACTCGTATCTGTATACCATCATCAACTACTACTCATTTAGACGATTCTAACGAACCCAAATTCAACGGGGTTAAGTCGGTTAAGTACTGAATTCCCATGGCCACCTTCTGTCTCCATTATCAGATCAGCTCGATGGTACCATACTATTGAATTGTCATCCAAACTATACTTAGACACACCCAAAATTTCAGCTCAATCGGTCACCGGGAAGTGGGTCAAATTGAACGTGCAAGATTTGTCCCATACATAGGAACTAGCTAACAGGCCACCTTCTGTCTCCATCTTCAGATCAGCTTGATAGTACCAAACTATACTTATACCCAAAATGTCAGCTCAATAAAGGTGCGACCACACCGCCGCTTAAAAAACGGTGACGGTACGGAATCGCAGTGACGCGTCGTATGCGTGCCGTTTTTGACGTATGCTCCCCACACCGCTGCTTAAAAAACGGTGACGATACGGAATCGCAGTGACGTGCTTCACGCGAATCTTTTTTGACGCAAATCTTCCAAACCGGTGCTTAAAATACACTGCGTCAAAATCATGCTTAAGATACCTATATGACATAAGTAGATGATCAACTGCAACAATCACAGCAACATGTGTACGTCATCTGATGAGGAAGAAGCTCTCCTATTAGCATTAGAAGCTGATGAGAATAACAGGTTGGTTATGTTTAAATTATTTAACTTTTCTGAGTATTGGTAAAAGTGTAATAAGTAACATTTTTTAATTTTTAAATGTTCATCCCCCGAAGCCGATTCTTTTCCAAAAGCCTGACAGATACTAGTGAATTTTCCTTTATTTTGATGATTTATTTTCAAATATGATAGCGTAAAAGTATATTATTTGATGTGCTAATCAGTATTTCTTGAATGGTCGGTTTAATGTTTTTTTTTTAAAGGTATGTCTAGAATCTGATGATCTCTATGTGAAAAACGAAGTGTTAACGACAATAACCGAGAAACCCCGATTCGCAAATCTTTGCGTAAAAAACGCTGCATTTACAAAACAGTTGCGTCTTTTACGTCACCGGTGTGGTGTCTGCCATAAGATCTCCGTGTAATATTTTTTGCAATTTTTACGCAGATCAATTTACGGTGCGTCAGCGTATTTTGAGCAGCAGTGTTGGAAGCATGCGTCAAAAACGGTACGGATACGACGCGTCACTGCGATTCCGTACCGTCGCCGTTTTTTGAGCGGCGGTGTGGTCGCACCTTAAGTCAGCGGGAAGTGCGTCAAATTTAACTCGCAAGATTTGTCCCATACTAACAGGGCAAGTTAAATAAAAGCTTGTAAAAAAGTGGAACTATGACAAGGACCATGAATGTTATTTCCCTTTCTGTCACACTTATCGAGATTTGTATGCTACCAGCTCGCTCGCACGTGGTATTATTATTACCATAGCTTGTCCTGAGTATTATAGGTTCATGGATGGACGAGGGTATATTTACGAGTACTCCTTTCGGTGCCCTCTTCAAACCATGCGACTGCGCGCGGCTATCATGCGACTGCGCGCGACATATCTCGATTTTTCTCGCACTATCCGTCTCCTCCTTATTATAACACTTAGAGCAAGAGATACAGTGCGAGAAAAATCGAGAGTATGTCGCGGCCGTCGCATGATATACCTACGTGCAGGCAACTTCATAGCAGTCCAGGCTGGCAACCCCTATTTTTCCTATTCCTTGTGTCATATTCTACCAGCTAATGCTCGATTTTTATGAATAACTTGTCAGGGTATATTGACCCAAAAAAGGCTGTTGTCCACTACAATCCCCTAGCCTGATCCCCCAGGGGAAAAAACGGTTAGGTTGCTAGGTGAACTGCGACAGCGCGTGAGCAGAGCGAGCGAAGCTAGCGTGACGCGGCAGCGTCCGGCAAAGCGCCATAACCTAACATTATCATTTTTTCCTAGTTGAACATAAAATAATTGCCGCTAGGTTCCCCTGGGTGATCGGGGTCAGGTGATTAACGTGGATAACGTGCAAAAAAGTTACTTAGTATTTATTTTATTTGAGAGCGTCTGTCCAGGATTTTGCTAGGCAACTCATGTCGCGACGAACGCGATCATCGATCAACGCCGGTAAAAATATGTCTGAAACGGACTCAATAGAACTCAACTGTCAACACTGGCGGGATTTTGAATTGAACTGTCAGACAGAAAAAATGGATGTAACGGTGACCAAAAGGAATTAGTTTTTGTATCTCGAATAAAAGCTATACCGTAATAGAAATAAAGAGTGAGAGTTATTGTGAACGAGTTTAAGAATAGATATGAATGGAAAGGATTGATCAGTAGTCAATGACAACTGTATCAATCGTAGTATTTATGTGAAGATATAGGAAAATGTCGAACAGTGAGAGATATGTTTAGCAAGGCAGGAAAGAATGGATTGTGGGAGAACTACAATCACGCTAATGTTCATCATATTAGGTACGCTGAACATAGAAGTAAGAAATAGAAACATGAACAGTAAGTACCCACGAGGATAGAATAGAGGAGAAGACAGCTGGGGATCCCGGTGAGAGTCTTATGTGTATTATTAGAAGGATGAGTTGAGAGATGAAGGGATATTCAAGTAAGAGGAACATACAGAATAGAAATAGCCAAGAATATGCCAAATGGTTATGAGAGGACAGGGGCGGGCTATAAGGGGAGTTGTGGAGGCCCGCGGCGGGAACAGAATTCCCGCCAATACGTAAGAATAGAAAGAAATCAGAATAGAACAAGAATATAATCAGCATCGTGATTAGAATGAGAATCAAGAGAAATCACTTCACCTCTCACTCATGTATGATCGTACGGAGCAAGAAGCTCCATCAACAAGAAATTAGAACGGAAAGGATATGAGAATGAAAGTTTGAATATACTCGTAAGAACCTGGTAAGAATGAATACTTAGAAACACGTTATCCCGTTTGTATTTAGGCAAATGCATGTCAATGACATACATTTGTGTTAGGATGTCTTGTCGTTATGTATATGCTAGTACTCAGGCAGAAACCAAGGTTTACGCAGAATTGCCTCACATTAGAATCAAGATAGAATCAAAAGCATAGCTAAACGTAGCGACAACTCATGTCACCCTTTAATCAATCTGTATATTATCAAAATTATCAAATAACAGATGATCAACGTACTCGTAACTCCGTCTAACACTCAAAACAGCGCATCTGGCAATAGTCCCTGTATTGTAAGTATATGGTGTCGTCCAAGATTCGTGCTAAGTATAAGTACCTGCTCCCGGTGTTCCACATTTCTACATATCCACTCATCTGCCGACCTAGTTACGGAGTTAGAACAACGGGCAACAAATTCTAAACATCCTGACCGAAGACAAATACTTGCCTGTCCTGAACAAATATTTGTATTTGCCGACCGGGAAAGAGCTCGAGAATTAACCACACGTACCGGGTTTTGCCTTTTGTAAAGGCTTCGTGAAGGCAACGGTCACAACGTCGTCTGAAAACATTGTGTGCGGCATTCATGAGGAGATACGTAGCATCAAACAAGCCGGAGGGAATCGAGTTCTATAAACGCTTCGCTATTGTTATATATATCTAATAACAAGTGGCTCTGTCAGCTGTAGATCTAGCGAGCCCGTATTCTTTTCAATTCGAAAAACTGAATTGTCTAAAGGATTCTCATTCATAGATTCACGCCCTTTATCCCCAAAAGGGATAGGCAGAGCATATGAAACTTATGTTCCAGTGCTACTTTTAGCAATGTGATAGGCTGCTAGCCCATCGCCCAACGGACTTCAACCCTGCTCCCTTAGTCGACTTTTACGACACCCACGGGAAGAAAGGGGGGTGAAAGGATTCCAAGCATCTATATATAATTATTGAACCTGCAAAAAATTTGCCCGGAATCGGATGTTAAATGCGACTTGTACAGGAGAATAGCCGGACATCTGGGCATCCGGGCAAAAGAATATTGGCCCAAGCTGAAACGGAGCACTTCATTCGCTTCGCTCGATCGTTCGACAAATCTGATGTTTGATAGTACTCGACTTGAACCATTACTCTCCCTCTGACGCATAAGCATTAAGTATGTTCAGTCAGTATGTTCAGTCGTATATCAGTCAAGATTGTTCATGATACAGTCGAGTAGGTACCTAATTTATACAACTATATTAAAAAGTTGATGGTATACCTACCCGGGTGAATCAACTTTTTTCGGTCACTACCCATACTTATTTGCCAAGGTTAGATATCTTGCAGGGTCAATTTTGAGAACTAAAATTGTATGACTTTATTTCACCATGTTAGAACATTTTATCCAAGAAACTATGTAAAGTTGTCCCCTGGCTAACGGGACAGAACACCATCCAGAAATAGTTGTTGTTTTTTTAGATCACATATCAAGAAGCTTAGTCGTTTAACGATTAAGTCGCTCCATACCTTTCTATTTACTCTAAAGCGTATGCTTACCAATAAAATAGTTGATTGACCCACCTAACATATTAGGGTAGCGAAGTATAGACTATAAGTAAAAGTGCATATTGCAGTCTATTCAACACATCACATTAAACACCAATGCGCGGGTGGCAGAAAAATCACTAGCAGCAAGGAGATTGGTGATTTTCCGGAATTCAAATGACGTCCGGCGGGCCCGGATGTTGACGGACCTTGCCGTGCCGGACTGACCGGTGGGTAGGTACCTACGCAATCAGGACCAAGGCAGGTGTTTATTTAGGATTGAATAAGTTTCAGGACTGTCATATCTCATAAGTAGGTACATAGCTTAGGTAGATTATTAGGTAGCTAACCGAAAAATCCTTTATTTTTATTGGATTCACGTTACAAATCGAACTTGTAGACGGTTATATATTTAACTAGGCTAGACAGTTATAGGTCCAACTTCGAAAAAGGGGTCAATCGTCGAATCCGACTCGGCTGGGCAGCGTTCCGGAAGCTAACGGCACATCTTTTCGTCCAATATTCCGCAGTGTCACAAGACGAGAGTCTTTGACCAGTGTGTGTTGCCAGTAATGACGTATGACACCGAAACGTGGTCGCTTACTATGGGCCTCATAAGAAAGCTCAAATTCACCCAAAGGGCAATGGCTCTCCATTGTTATGCTTGTAGTTTCTCTTCGTAATCGCATCAGAAATTGAGGCTATCTGCAGCAGAAACAAGTTAACCGATACAGCCCTCTGAATCGCTAAACTTAAGTGGCAGTGGGCGGGGCACATTGCACGTAGAACCGATGGTCATTGGGGCAGAAAGATTTTCGAGTGGTGACCACGGACCGGAAGGCGCAGCGTGGGTAGACCCCCCACAAGGTGGACTTTATGACCTGGTAAAGGTCGCGGGCCGGGGTGACGCTGGACCGCTCATTGTGGCAATCTTTGGGGGAGGCCTATATCCAGCAGTGGACGTCTTTCGGCGGATATGGTGATGATGACGTTAGAATTACGTTAAGGTGGATTGTAATATTCAGAAGGAATTAAGGGTTAGAAACCCCGTCCACACAAAAACTTGAATTACGAGCCGCGATAGTTCGCTATTTCCCCGCCAAAATTTTACCTACGTAAATAAATTTTCTACCATAAATTAACGAAGGGTTGTAAGTATTCTACGAGTGGCAAGTTATTACCATCATAATGTACCGATAGATGGCGCTGTTACAAATGACCGTGACAAGAAATACTTATTTTCAAACAAACTTATAACCATTATACAAATGTAAAACCTTTTCTTATTGCTTTATTTAGTTATTTAATTAAGTTTTCATTTCCAACGACACCTACAACTTTTGTGAAAGCTTACCTATTCTGTGCTTTGCCATCGTCAACAAGAAACAGCTTTAACAGAATACCTAAACACCGACGACAAAGCCATCTTCACAGATTTTGTAGCATCCAACTTAGTTACCAGAGGTTCTATTCAGAAACGCGCATCAGACGTATTGTGACTGACATTGGGATCGTATTGGTAAGTGCGTTCTCGCTTGTGACAGAGCATAAAGAAATGCGGGAGAGCGAGACCGTACCGACAGAGACGACTTTAACCTAATCTTAGTACGTCAGCAGCATGTTCAAAATGGAGCTCCCGACAAACTCGAAACTTTTGCCTGAAGGCATCTTTGTCTTATAAATTAGGTGCAGTTTGGTAACGGATGCTCCTTGACTTTGTCTTCACAAAAGATAATATAGTGATAGGTGAAGATGCTCTCTGTAGAATAATTACCTATTCATCTATTTGACATAACGTATCAAAGTATTAAGTAGAATCCTATATTCCAGAAAAGGCAGAAATTTACAAAATGGAACCTCAAAATGGCCACTATAATACTTGCATTGTGGGTACGTGGTGTTGCGTTCCTGGTGTTGAGTAAGGGCACCAGAGCTCTCGGGATGCGCTGTGTTGAGAGTATGGCACTTGCATATGTCTCTAGCTGTCAATACAACGAATCCTCAAACCAATAAAGGGTCGGCAGCGCGCTTGCAATTATACTGTAGTCGCAAACGTCCATAGGCGATGGTGTCTGCTTATCAGGCAGGCCGTGCGGTTGTCCATATAAATAAAAAGTTAATCTTAATTGGCAATTGGCATGTCTTTGATGGATACCTAACTATCGAGAAGCCAATTCCATCAAAGAACTACTGAGGAGTGAAGTAGGTAGTAGTGAGGCTGATCAATATGCTGAAGGACTTATATGTCACGATATTAGGTACCCAAGTGGTACCAGTGTAGTTTCGGGTTAGAATAGTACCGTCCCCTTCGTTCCCGTTGGGTATCTATGCTACCTCGCGGGCTCCTAGGCCGTAGTCACTTTCTCTACATACGCGGAAAACCACGGGATCGGCTACGAGCGTAGCGCGTAGCGATTCTTGGCGTAGCCGATAACATAACGAACTCCGTATGTAGCTCCGCTTGCGCTCAGGACCAGAGCACCCACCTAGCGGGTTCCTAGTTCCTATAAATATTGATTTTTTATTAAATTACTAACACTGAAAGCGTTAAATTGCGTAGGTGGATCCCCTACAAGGTGGACTGATGACCCGGTAAAGGCCGCGGGAGTCCGCCGGATGCGGGTGCCGCAGGACCGGTCATTGTGGCACTCTTTGGGGGAGGTCTATGGGCACAGAATGTATGTAATTGGCCTTAAAGTGTGTCGTGGGCGAAGGGCTAACCACCAACACTCAATGTTTTATTTTCTTTGAACGTAGGTAAAATTTCTAGAAGTGGCACTGACATTCTTGTTGCTCTTGGGGATATTCGACGGAATAGGGGTGGGCTGTATAGACACCAAAAATAAAATAACCAATAATGTAGATTTTTATTAATACAGTCAAGTGGAGAGCAAAGTGATTAAATAATCACAACGTTATAGTGTCCAAAGTTTTAAGAGGGGATATATTCTGTCCCATTTCCGCAAAAAGCACATTCATATAAAACCATCTAATATTAAGACTTCGTATTTTTTTAATTTATCTGAATGGGATTTTCATCACAAGTCATATTTTTTTGCCTTCTTTTGTTTGTATGTAGTTATATAATACGTTGAGCCTACGCCCCTATTGATGTATATGCTTACGTATGATATGATATGATATCTGTGTAAATATAAGATACCAATTGTTTTGTTGACCACTCGCTCTACTAGTGTTACGCCACAGATTATATAATAGTTCTAGTTACGCGCCGACCGCCTAGGCGCCCTTTGATAAATGCCGCCAAACGCATTGCACCTAGCGGTGATTTCTTTGTTTCTATTTCATTTGACCACTGACTTTCGCGGATGAAACAACGTAGTTCTTAGTTCTGCTATTTTGTGATTTTTAAGTTACGAAACAAGTTTAAAAAGAACAAAAAAGTGATTTAGGTAATCTTTGCCGTAAACTATATGAAAAATACAGTGCAGCTTGATTTGATGAAAATTAAATGGAAAAGAAACTGATTTCGGAACCGCTGTTTTCATTCAATAATTTCTAAATGTAAATTTGCAAAATATGTGACGTCACACTAGGGAGGGGGGAGTCTCACAAATGTGACCTGCTGTGACTAGGAGGAGGGGGGGCAAAAAATTCATGAAATTCGTGTGACGTAATTTATGGATGACCCCTTGTTCACAGACGACACTGGGAGTGAAGGACCAACTTAAGTTTGACGTGAAAAATTATGTTATTAAGCTGAGTACAATCATGGACCCTACTAGGGCGTAGCAACATTTTTATGTCTACTTACTTCTGACTGAATAATTTTACAGCGACGAAGCCTGCACAATTATCCCTCATGCACTTACGTGAAGGGGACAAGACTAACGTTTCATTTCTCGCTCCCATTCCCTTTTTCAAAGCGCTTCGAGCCTCCACTCCGCTTCCAAGGCGTTTTCAAAAGCAAAACAACGAGCAACCTTCAATACCTCGTCTCATCAAACCACCCCATTGCAAATGCAACACTGTTCTCATCAGCTGTAGTTGCAATTTTAACTGACGATTGACACGCGATGCGATCCCGCGATAGTTAGCCCTAGAAAAGTTTTTGTGCAACAAACAAGTTACTAGAAAATGGATCGTGTGTGTTTACAATATGGTTAGAAATTGGTTGACAGCGCTGGCATGTAGACGTTCCGTTCCAATTACGGCATCAGAGCGAGGTGTGCTTTTCTAATGAAAGTCCTGACTTGCGTACGCATTGTTCGTGTCGAGTGATGTCGTCGTGCTAGTCTCATTGATTTGATGACAGAACATTAAGTTTCGATCGATTGTTACCAGCGGTCCATGGTCTACGGAAATGACCTAATAGTTAATAGGCCTCCTGTGTTTTCATAAAAATTCAAATCTTGCGTGAGATTTGGTTTGGACATCTTATAGGCATTTTATTTATTTATTTATTTATTTATTGGTACAAAAGAAATTACACAGCATTACAGTAAATACTAATGCACTGCGAAATTTAGGACAGAAAGTACACAATATAACAACAATCTTAATAACTAACTGAGGACGGACGGTCATCCATCGCTTCACAAAGGTTTTTGCATTTCTCACAAATTAGCCTCCAACTACTGGCAAAAACATCACAGTCAGAATCCGACTTGAGAAGTGCGTTGATGTAGTGCAAAGCGCGGACCCTTGGTGATTGCCTGTACGCCACAGTGCGCGCTTTAGGTGCTGCAAGTAAGTCACAATGACGAGCTCTGAAATTAAACTTTGCCTGAGACAGAGAAGGGACACGGAGGCGCAACAGCTGCGAGACCAGCTGAGGGCAGTCTGAATCCCCCCGCAATATCCTGCACGCGCCGGTCACGAGTGCATAATTACGCCTCACTTCCAGGGAGTTAAAACCCAGAGTTCCAAGCAAATATTTTGTCGGGTAAAGGAAGGGATAGTATCCATAGATTTTTTTAAATAAAAATCTAAGGAACGTCTTTTGGATTTTCTCCAGAAGCAAGGCGTAAGTGACCTCATGGGGATTCCACACTATTGACGCTGCCTCCAGTTTACTCCTAACTAAAGCGGTATAGACAATCTTGACGACAAACGCGTTGTCAAAATCGCGAGCGTTGCGGATAACAAATCCCAATCTCCGATAGCAGTCGGTAGCCAGGTTACTCATATGAGCATGAAAATTCAAATGCGAATCAAATATGATACCTAGGTCTTTAATAGTGTCAACGCGATTTATTAATTCCGTCCCTAACACGTAATTACCAAATAGGGGACTACGAGATCGGCTAAAAGACATCACGGAACACTTCTCGGGGTGGAAAAGCAGTTTGTTTGTGATGCTCCATTCATATACCCTGCTAATATCTTCTTGGAGCGATTCGAAGTCAGATAGCTGTTCTAGACCATAAACAAGCTTTAGGTCGTCGGCGTAAAGAAGACATTGCGCACATCTAGGGAGAGACGCCAAGTCATTAATCATGACGCCGAACAGAAAAGGGCCCAGAATTGAACCCTGGCTTACTCCGGAGCGAGTATGGTAGGGATCGGAGGCGAAGCATCCGTGCTGCACGTACTGCCCCCTATCGCGTAGATAACTCGCAAAGAACCTGAGCAGATTTGGCGAGAAACCGATGTTACATAGCTTCCTAAGGAGTATGTCGTTATCTACGCTATCAAATGCTTTTTTAAAATCAAAGTACAGCACGTCTACCTGTATCCCCATATCCAAATGCTCAGAGATAGTGTCTACCAGGGTTAAGAGGTTCGTCTCAACAGATCGCTTGGGCCTGAACCCATGTTGAGCGTCACAAAGATAGGGCCCCACTTGAGAGGCTAAATGCTTGTTTATGATGCACTCAAACAACTTCGCAATGGACGAGAGAATCGCTATGGGACGATAGTTTTCAACCTGAGTTGCATCGCCCGACTTAGGAATCGGCCGTACCCGAGTTACCTTCCAGTGACTCGGGTATTCCCCAGTGCGTAGAGCTAGGTTGAAAATATAACATAAAGGTTGCACTAGCCAGATTTTGCAGCCCTTTAGAATATACGCAGGGAAGGCATCAGGACCCAATGAGCTTTGGGAGTTTTTAGACGAGCTATGCCCGCTTCCACATCCTGAAGGGATATTGTTCCGATATTAATCAAATTAGCAGTGCTCGTCCCATCCTGTTGTATAGTTTTAGAGGAGTCCAGTAGCGGTGCACCCGGAAGGAAGACACTCGAGAAGAAGTTCGCGAAAGCCTGAGCCGCCTCTACACCCTCATACGGCTTTCCATCGTATAACACTCGGTTTTCAAACCCGCCTTTGGATTTTAGGTTGTTAATATGTTGCCAAAAAACACGAGGATTACCTGTGATGCTACTCTGAACACCGCCAATATAGATCTCATAAGCGTCAGAAGTTCTCGTCTTAATATCGGCTCTGAGTTTGGAAAAGGTGGCATATATTTCCCTGTTTCCAGTTTGTTTCCACTTCCGGTGAAGAAAAGCCTTACGTCTTATGTCTCTTATAAGATCTGCCGTAAACCAGACTGGATACCGTCTGCTGGGCTTGCTGGGCCTTCTCTTCCTGGGTATGCACAAATCAAAAATGCCGTAGATCAATTTATAAAAGTGGTCTACGGCGACATTGACATCTCGGGCTTCAGTGACGGTTATCCAAGACACATTGGCAATTAGTTGGCAAAGAAGCTCGTAATTGCCCTTTGAGAAATTCCAATCTCGCCCCGTATCGAGGTTACTAGGGTCGATCTCTACGGAGTCACCTAACGCTTTCGTGATCGGGATAGAGATATCAAGAGGAGGATGATAAGCATCGGCATATGGAACTAGGCTACCCTCCGGGTCCCCGCTAACCATAACACCATGAGCACGCTGTCGCACGAGCACTACATCAAGCATTCCTCCTGTGTCGGTCCCTCATGTCTGGGGTCTGGGGATCGTGGTCAGCATCTCGATTTTTTATACGAAAAATTATCCGACTCTCTCTTATTAGAACAATTAGAACAAGAGGTATAGTGCGAGAAAAATCGAGAACATGTCGCGGCCGTCGCATGAGCGGACGTCGCATCTCTCTCTGTGTCGGTCCCTCATGTCTGGGGTCTGGGGATCGTGGTCAGCATCTCGATTTTTTATACGAAAAATTATCCGACTCTCTCTTATTAGAACAATTAGAACAAGAGGTATAGTGCGAGAAAAATCGAGAACATGTCGCGGCCGTCGCATGATACACGTGCTGAGACGGATGATCTGCCTCCACCGGTTTTTGTCCAGTTTTACACTTGATCGCGGTCCATTTTGCTGGTAAACGACCGCGCGTGTTTTCCTTCGGTGTTCCCAACCACAATCAATTTCTCCTAACATTCGTCGCCTCGACGCATGTGTGGCCGAAATATGAAAGAATGCGTTGCTGGCATATGATGGAGAAGCGAGTTTTAATATGGAGCTGGTTCAGGATCGATGCACTGGTGCGCTATAGGTATTACATAAGGATATATGGTTTCTATTTCTATGCAAAGTATATTATCCGTTTTCGTCGTTTGGTGTATACATTCTACTGTGAGAAACTGAGGCTATACTGATTGTGATTTTGATTCCATTGATGACTGATGGATGTATTTGGTCTAAAACTGTACACAAATCGTACACAACCATAGCTGTACCTATACTTACGAGTAGCTCCACAGACGATAAAATCCAATCAACTAGCTACTTAACTATATATAACCTCTCAACACGTTCACCCCTCGAAGGGCGAGTTTTCTCACTCGTAATTTTTCGCCAGCCATATTGTAGTGCCCGCCCAATACCCCGATGCTATATTTCAACGGTTAAATTAAACTTTTTGCACGAAAAAGAAAGTTATCATGTGCAACTGGCCTTACGGATTGCAGTCTGCCATGTGGGTTTGACGCGGGGAGGGGATGGAGTACTTTGAAATTAAAGTTTCCGAGTGTTTTTTACACGACTGCCCAACAAAAAAGAGGATAATATTTTTTATATGGAATGAAGTAAATATAATGTCATATAGTGTTCTGGGTAGGTATGTGCTTTACGGGTGCTATAAGTACTCAATTTGATCAAATAATAAATTAGTAGGTTTGCCATAGTCACCTGGCAGTGTGTGTGGCTAAATGTAAATGCTCATAGACTAGCTGCCCGCGCGTCTTTCCCCGCGTATTGCAACGAACGCAAGCAAACCTACGGGATAAAAAATGCCCATGTCCATTCGGGAAGTCCTCGGCCTAGTTGCAAAATACGTTTTATGATACGTTATGCGTTACGTTTCATTATATTTATGCCTTAAAACGTGACCATAAAACCAATCGTGCTAGACGGGCAGATGTGACTAAAGGAAGTTTAGACAATGAAGAATGCTAAGTTTCCTATAAATCCTTGCACAATTTTTCTACCAAACTAGCGTCCCTGGCTGCAAGTTTTCCCTCCGCTATCTTTCGGATAATTCGGACGGCGACGAATTATTCTCGCTGACAACTCCTGTTGAAACTCTGGCAGGATTGCTTTATCTAATGCATTTATCTTAGAACGACTATTTCTGCGAATATATCTCGAAAGTGAATTGAATATTTAGGTACTCCTCATGACTCCTCACTCCATACAACGTTTATGGTACTGATGCACTAGATAAAGTTGTACGGGACTCCTGCAGCTGATATATTTTTCCAACCTCAAAAAAAGCGGCACTGCGAGGAAAAAGGTTGATCGAATATGCAGAGACTATGGAAAAGAATTGCGAAAAGCGAAACATGTAGGTATATTTAAACCCTGACCAATTTCATATTTAGTCCTACGTAGAACCTTGTCATAATGACATATGAATTCGATCATATAGTGACGTAAATACGTCGGCTTGTTACGGCAAGGTTCTACGTAGGGCTAATATAAAATTGGTCAGGGTATAATTACTAGGATATTGTAGCTGGATCTGTCTAAAAACTCTTTCGATTAACAATCCTTCCCGGAAATCCTACGTAGGTATAACGTGAACACACACAGA
Source organism: Epinotia demarniana (assembly GCA_945867215.1). NCBI lineage: Eukaryota > Metazoa > Arthropoda > Insecta > Lepidoptera > Tortricidae > Epinotia > Epinotia demarniana. The sequence continues at coordinate 8,004,392 of OX244262.1, forward strand.
CAGATAAACAAGGACCTCTATTTTCGTTTCATCGGGGTATCCGAAACAACAACTGAAATAAAACATGTATGCAACAACTAAAACTAAAAACGTAAAAGCCCAATCAAAATAAAATAAAAAACCGGCCAAGAGCGTGTCGGGCCACGCTCAGTGTAGGGTTCCGTAGTTTTCCGTCCGTCACAGTAAGTGTCCCCACTAAAGCTTTAAAAAATTGGGCTATTTGTTACATAGAGTTGACATACTAAGTACAGAACCCGAAAACCCTACAAGCAATACTTATGCCTCGGCTACACTTCACCCGAATGTTGTTGCCGTCCTTTTTTAAAGTATATTATACGTTAGGCAAGGACGGCAACAACATTCGGGCGAAGTGTGGCCGAGGCATTAGCGAACAATTTTATTATTAGACAACGAACGACCAAAGACAACTAAGACAATTCGAGCACGACAAATTTTCGACCTAATGTATGGGCGCACCTGCTCCGACTCCATTAAATCAGGAAAAATCTTATACCGCCATGTAGATATGAGCGTTCCGCGTACAGCGACATCTATCGGCTAATTAAGTAAACTATTGCGCAAGAGCTTTTGGAAGATGATTTTAAGGGATAATTCTTTATTGCGTGAACCGATTTTCACCGTTTTTACTTTATTTGAAAGCACGTCATTTCATTGTGATTTTGTAGAAATTACAGGTACAATGACAAACACCTGCTTATACGGTTAAATTACAAACTTAGTTCAAATATTATTATGTATCTTTTTCAAAAAATATTGAACCTATAAATTTTCCTAGAAAGTTTTTATAAAGTTCTACTTTTAATTTTTTTTTATATTTTTAAAACTTATGGTTCCAAAGTTAGAGGGGACACACATTCTTTTTTACTTCTGGAGCGATTATCTCCGAAAATATTGATATTATCAAAAAATTATCATAACAAACCCTTATTCATTTTTAAATACCTATCCAACAATATATCACACGTTAGGGTTGAAATGAAAAAAAAATCACTCCCCACCTTACTTATAGGGGAGGTACATTTTTTTCCACTTTTTATTTTACCACTTGGTCGGCGTGATTGATACATATTATTATCCATACATATTAGTACCAAATTTCAGCTTTACTTTAGTGCTAACGGTTACTGAGATTATCCGCGGACGGACGGACAGACATGGCGAAACTATAAGGGTTCCTAGTCGACTGCGGAACCCTAAAAACGAACAAAACAAAACACGTAGTCATCCGGAAAACGCTACATCTCGTTTCCCTAAACACATATCTACTGATGCCCAACCTGCCAATACTCATAACCGCCTCTAAATCAATGATATAAGATCTTCGTCAAATTACAGGTATGTTGGACGTACAGCTGAAACGGGGCCCTTTTTAATCCGCCCGAACATTTACGATCGTCAACTTTTTCGTATAAAAAGTTTTAACACCAACCTGCGCGAGTAATAAACATCCGCCCTCTACGCACGACACTTTGAACCCATTTTTATGAGGTAACTTATTGTTTTAATCTTTTAAGCTGTCTTTGCTCTCGCTGATGAGAAAATGTGGCAACGTTTGTTTAGAATCTTGAGGTGAACGTGTAATTTTTACGGAACGAAATACGTTTTTAATTTTTTTTTCGTGTCATTTCCTTGGTTGTTTGGGTGCTTGCGATGCTGGTTCTGCAAAAGAGAGTTGAAGTATTATGTGAGAGCAAGGATGAGTGGACTCAGTTAGGTACAATACTTTCAGTGTTCTGATCTTTGTTTTAAGTATTGATGAACGTCAGATGCAGAAGACTCGCTGTTACTATACTGAGTGCTGAATTTCGTAGGTACGCAATTTCGTAGGTTACGTCATGGGGGTCGCAGTGTTCTGGCGGGCGCTGTGGCACTCGCTAAAGAACCCCAGGGAAGGTGACAATGTTCTTTTCACTTCTCATGCTCAAAAAGTGCATCATATTAGACTTGGCAAGCGGGGCTAAACTAGTACATTTAGCCCCTAGGGAAAGTATGTACACATATTTATGATTTATAAAACATTTTAATTTGACCACTCACAACAGTTCAATATTACATCCACCAATCACAACTCTTTAAAAAAACATTAGTATTTGCTATCTACTAACCAGAATACAGCTAGACATTAAAATCGACCAATCAGGAAACAGAATTCAATTCAAACATTTGGTGTTTCTCAAGCGTAGTTAACTGAACCACGCTTGAACGTTTGGATGAATCTATAGTCGGTCAGAGGCGTTTATTTTTTTAATTATTGTAAATTAGGGAATGAAAAACTCCTAATGTTTGAATTGAATTCCATTTCCTGATTGGTCGATTTTAATGTCTAGCTGTATTCTGGTTAGTAGACAGCAAATACTAATGTTATTTTAAAGAGTTGTGATTGGTGGATGTAATTACATGACATAAGCTATGCAGATTGAGCGGGATAGACTACGCCGCTATAAACGGTCAGAGGCGTTTATTCGTCTTGTGAATATTTTGTATCTGTGTCAAAACAGTTTATTAAAAAGAATGGCGCCAAATTGAACAATCTTTTCGTCTTGGTATAATTGTGGATTGTGGATGGATAATCTTTGTTTTTACTATTTTCTCGCAGTCGAAGTGAAAAGTAGAGTGTAGAACTCTGGTCTAAAAGCCATGTCACCCCTCGATCTATTTCCCCTCACTTCGTTCGGGAAAATATCCATCTCGTGGTAATATGGCTTACTTTAGACCCTTGTCATACAATCTACTATTGTCCTAGGACGAGCCAAATGTGGTGAGGCGCGAGGGGGGCCCCAGTGCGTTCAGCATGAGACCCTGGAGGCCCCTGCATGAGACCGCAGATGCTGGGCACCGTGGAGTTTTTACCACAATACAATAACACAGTCATCCCACGTAAAAAAAGGTATATTTACATCAGCCTTCGTGACTATTAGTGATCCCACTGATCACTGTTAATACTTGAATCATCTAGATATTTTTGTGTGAAAATCAATAAAACAAAAAGCAACATTCTGAAATCAAATGTCCAAATCCAATGCACTCATACCTGCAGCCCAAAAACGAACAAAACGCCCATGTCACGTCGGGGCTAAAAGATTAAATGGAACGCAGCGATTCTTCTGCAACCGTATTTATACCCGATACCCGTATTAGGGTACTGGCCCGCGCAGAAGGCCCTAACTGAGCCTATCCGCTACTTAGATGTAACGTTCTACCGGCCGACGTTAGGTGATTTACATCGCAGCTTTCGTAATTCGTTGCCCTGACGGACGTCCAGTATAAATCAATGTTGGGCCCCCACTAACCGGACATTTATCTCGGCTCCATGATAAAAAACCGATACCCAAGGATTGAAAACATTGCATGCCCAAGCGAATGCATCGACGTCATTATTTACGTGCGATACTGTCCCGTTGAGAAATTGAGGATTATTGGGTAAGCGATTTAAATAATTAGAGAGGTACAAGAGCGGAATGCCGTCTCGCTCGTATTTGTTATTTCCAAACCGGGCCTTTTACCTAGCGTTATCGCGGCCTTTGCCAGGGTCCGGTTTCCTACTCGCTTTCCTCCACTTTGCACGAAAGTCAAAAATCGGTCCCCTGGGGCCTGGGCTTCTTCTTTTGTGAGCCCGTTTTCATGTCGGCCTTCACGACATCCAGCGATCGCTTTTAGGTCTGCCGCGGGGTCGAGGGGCGTCACGCACTAAGCCAAGGCAACCGCCAAACCAGCTACACTTCATAATTAATCCGCCAAAATATGATAATTCCGAAAACCATGTTCCGGTGAAGGAATTTTTGATGAATCAGGATTTAATATTAACCTAACATAATCTATTTTTAGTTCAATTTTTTTTCATCTTGAAATTTCGGAATAATCATGGTATGAAGACCAAAGCCAAAGAACACCCTTACTTGCTAGGGTATTTGGTGGTCTTCCTGGTGGGTGAGTTTGCCAGGGGCTTGTCCGTAAATTACGTTTTTTTTTTTCGATTTGCTCGCTTCCGTATTGCTCCACTAGTAACACTATCCTGTTTTCCTTCGTTTGATCCATTACTTTACTGTTACAATATAACAATCTCTTGGTTTGAGCCTCGAAGGCAGCCTAAATAACCGGCTGGAAACAAAATAACAGAAAAACTTTAGACTCTTTTATTTCCGAGTTGCCACAATCATATTAAGATTATGATTCATCGCGCATATATTTCGTAGCTCGAGCTCTATTTAAATAACTGAAAAAAATTGCGAGTTCGAGTATAATATTCATGAAAAGGCATAATTTAATTCTGGAGACAGTCTGGGCACAGTGTAAAGAGTAACAGTGGACCTACGCCTTTGATGTTTGCGTAAATGACGACACCGCACAAGGCCAGCTCACCTAGGGTTGTCACAGATTTTACACAACTGCCCAAAAAGGAGGATAACGTTTTTAGGTTTCATGGACATGTATGTACGCATACATACATACATACATACATACATACATACATACATACATACATTCACGCCTTTATTCCCAATAGGGGTAGGCAGAGCACATGAAACATATGTTCCAGCGCCACTTTTAGCATAAATGTGTCTATAAAAGATCGACTAAATGTGATATTGCAGTGATAGGTTGCTAGCCCATCGCCCACAACACACTTCAACCCTGGTCCCTTAGTCGACTTTTACGACACCCACAGGAAGAACGGGGGTGGTGAAATTCTAACCCGACACCACACGGGTACGCATGTACGGGTATATGGGTATGTACGCATGTATGTATGTATGTATGTATGTACGCTTCTTTGTTCCGCCATAACTTCTAAATGCCTCAACAGTTTGGACATATGGGGTAGGTATCTTTACATTTTTTACATCGTCCCGAGTGACGCTGGTATTTTTTTTGCACGGCAGTTTTGTATTTTATTTGGGAATAAGAGCTTGTTAACAATATAAATTAAATACAATTTTATTATTCAGTGTTTAATACTTATTGAACCAGTTTCCGTTTTCTCAATAATCATTCATTAATTCATATTAATCTACAGATTGGCTTCTTAACTAATATATACAATACACATATTATTAATGGGCAACTGACAAATAGGTATTTTCCGTTTTTAGATTTACTAGTTAGTCGTACAGCACATGTCGTATGCACCATTTTAATTGTGTACAAATCAAATCATTTAAAGCAAGACACGCGTTAGCCCTGAAAGTTATGTCCCGAGCTACTTACTAGGGCGACGTAATGCAGCTCGGGCTCGCCCCACCCGCCCCTAGCCCCTCGCCCCCCGCACGATTGCCCTGTCTAGACGGCTTCGTCGAATGACTGAAGATTACTCGTCTTGAAAAATGCGCAATGAAGGGCCAATTCTTTAAATAGGACCTTATGGGCTAATCTGGGCTGGTATGAAGCATTATTTATGTCAATAAAAATACAGAATTTGTACCTAATATTACAAAGGGTAGAAGTCTGTGAGATTGTAGCTGTGTATGTTTTGGATAATCTCCGGATCCGCTTATCCAATTTCAAATAATATTTCACAAGCGTGTACCTACTCGTAGAATGAACTTTCCTAATCGTAGTGAGGCCGTAACTTTAACGTCCATTATCGCGATAATTAACGGCATTTCTCTTTAGTGTGGCCCCAGCATAACAATTAAACGCTATATTATATCCCACCGGTTTGCCTACGTTCTATGAAATATTCGGGCGAAGCGGCGCGGGAAGTTAATATTGATGTAAATAAGAAAGTTTGGATTTTTGTTACTCAATCACACATAGTCTAATGAACGGATTTAATTTTGGATATTTATAGGTAGTTTTTCACCCGGATACTTTTTAGTAAATAAAGGGTGGTGGGAGGAGGAGGCGCCCTGGTGTATGCTCTTCGCTGATGACATTGTCCTCGTTGGTGAAGATGGACTCGGGGTTGAGAGCAGACTAGAGCAGTGGCGGCAAAAATTGGAGAATGTGGGCTTGAAAATCAGCAGATCAAAAACTGAACACATGTTTTGCGATTTCGGCGATCTCTCCAATTTTACGCCCATAGAGCTCAATGGCGTAACGCTGCCGGCCTGCTCCGATTTTCGATACCTCGGGTCACTTATACAATGTAATGGCGATATTGACCGTGACGTTAGAAACCGAATCAGCGCAGGATGGATGAAATGGCGACAGGTTACGGGAACAATCTGCGACGACCGAATGCCCCTTCGACTGAAGGGCTAAATATACAAGACCATTATAAGACCTGTCGTCATGTATGGAGCGGAATGTTGGGCCGCAAAGATGACGGATGAAACGAGATTGCATGTTGCGGAGATGAGAATGTTGAGATGGATGTGTGGCGTGACGAGATTGGATCGTGTAAGGAATGAGTATATAAGAGGAAGCCTGAAAGTAGCACCGATAACTGAAAAGCTGAGAGCAAATCGTTTACGGTGGTATGGACATGTAATGCGGAGGGATGATAGTCATGTTACTAGAAGGGCATTAAGTATGAATGTGGAGGGATGTAAGAGAAGAGTTAGACCAAGGAAAAGGTGGATGGACTGCGTGAGAGACGATATGAACAGGAAAGATGTGTGTGATGAGTTGACGGGCGACAGAGAGGTATGGAAGAAAAAACATGCTGCGCCGACCCCAAGTAAATGGGATAAGGACAAGCGAATGATGAAAGGGTGGTGGGGTTCGCGGACGAAGTCACGTGCAACAGCTATAATAATTGAATAATTGCTTCGTTCGCTTGTTCAATTGAACCAGCAAACGAAGTGAGCGTAGTTTTCCGTTTCAGCTTAGGCAAAAAATGCGTTCGTATGTCCGGCAGTTTTCCTCTTCTAGTCGCATTTCTCAACCGATCATCGCGAAATTTTGTGGGCGGGTTAGATGATTACACAGATCTTTGTAGTCGATTCATTTTTAGTGAATTGGAAAGAAGCTATATTTTTTTAACAAAAGGCACATTGATCTACTTGACTCAAACTAAATACTCAACTACTTTTCGTTGGGCACTTGAGTAAAACATATACTTGCAGGGATTTAAAACCAATGCTGCGAGTTACACGTGCCGGATCACTTCCAACAATACCATTCGTCCAAGACAAGAACAGCTCCAAAAATCTCCTTTACCGCATTTTATCGATGATTAATCGAAGGTAAATTTTCTACGACAAAGTTCTGTCAAAGTGTCAAAGTGTCAAATCGCCAGCGATTGTAAATTAACGTCAACGTCAAGATAGCCCATTAATATAATAACGCGAACCTATAATACAGCACGTCAAATCAGAAGAGGGGTAGACTTTGACATGACATTTGCAGGTTAACTCAATTAACCTGTTTGTTAGTCTTTCCTTAATCGGTTAACTTTTATTGGACCGTCTATCGTCGGATTTTGACGCACTTTGTGAAGTTGAAGTCTTATTATTTGCCTTTTTGCTTTGGTAAAGTAAAACAGAAAGTTGCGAGTTGGGCACGAGTTGTGGGAGTATATTTAATTTGGCGATCGGTGTGGTCTTCAATTTGTGAGATGTCTGAAATTGTGTAAGATTTACGTACAAAGTAGGTTAGCTTAATACGCGTTCATAATTGAATGGAAACTTTTAATTTGTTTGGTTTGATTTTTTTTGGGGTGAATTGAAAATTATCGCGTGCTTTGAAACGCTTGACTATATGTTTGGTTATCTGATTAAATCGATACATGCTTGCTTAAAATTTCCTTGATCGAAAATAACCAAAGTCGTGTCTTTAGTTTCCTTTTATACTCAGCCTACTTGAACAATACATTATTTTACGACAGAATCAAGTTAATAGTATTGTATTTTATCTCATCTAAAATCTCACTTGATGAAATATAAATAAAACTTCACTAGTTAGGTATTTATCAAAATTCCTCCATAAAAGCCATTCCCGAAGAGTGTGCATATCTTTTTCTCGTGCGCGGAAGATATAAGTGTGTCTTTGTCAAGGGGGCGTGGTCGACCCGAATCAAGGCATCCCCTTAGGGTAAATGTTACGGTGCACTTTTCACACATTGCCTAAAAATATAAAACAAATTCATGTTATTATTCTTTTATTAAGTCTGTACCCTACTAGTACCTATATTTGGCAGTGTTGTTTTATGCATACATTCTCGCGACCTTTTGCATTTATTTTAAGAACATTTTTTTCGACTTTATTTTTTTTTCGGCGCAGTGTGGGTAGACCTCCCACACGGTGGACTGATGCCCTGGTAAAGGTCGCGGGAGTCCGCTGGATGCGGGTGGCGCAGGACCAGCCATTGTGGTACTCTTTGGGGAGGGTTCTTTGGAGGCCTATGTCCAACAGTGGATGTCTTTTGGCTGATATGATGATGAGTCATGTTTAGTTTTACTAATAATTAGGCCGTTAAACTCACGTATCAAATGGCATGATTCGTAATTAATTGTTTGCTCTAATACAGCAAGGCCAAGCCTACAACAAGCAATCCAAATAATTTCCAAAGTTTTCTAGTCAATAGGTAACTTGTTTGTGTAAAGAGCATATACTGTGTGTATTTTTAAATTTCCTCAAATTTTAACTAGAGGTCCGTGTTAGGGCTATGAACCGATATTGCAAGAAAATTTTTAGTTAGTCTTACAGATGCCGTCAAACTTCTTGAACATGCGGGACGAAGTGGGGGGGCAGCTCGCCGGTACAATTCGCCTTTGCGCAGGCAAGGTCAAATGTTCAAGAAGTTTGACGGCATCTGTACCTACCAAAACGTAATTATTTTTTGAAAATTTATCGAGCAGCAATGTATTGCGTACGCTGTGACATGATGAATCAGGTCTAATGTGACAATTTATTGTGACGTCACGTCAGAAAAACAAGTGATCCATTGCGTGCTGAATTATTTTATATGGAAAAAAATTAGATGGTGGTTAAGAAAAAAAAATGCAATATCGATTCTTAGCCTTAACACCAACCTCTGGTTACAATATGAGGTAATATTAAAAATACACGCTGTAAATACAATATATAACTAGAGACATAGAGGTCCTTTCCTTGTTTGAAATTATTTAATAGGAACCTCAGTGTCAAGAACCATTCGTAAATATTTACAGCCGTCAGTTTAAATTCGATTGAGGCAATCCCCGTCAGCTTCTATTGGCAGTTGGCATCTGCCAGATAGAAATATTAGATTCCCGGTAATCATTTGAATTTCCGTGTTTCGTCCTTAGGAACAATTTGAAAATATATTTCGCTTTCCGGATTGATATTTTTCAACCCCAAAGATACATCCGCACCACTGGTTTAACGCCAATGACGGATTCATCCGTCAAGGAGTGCAGTGCGATAGCAGCCTTCATGCATTGAAATAAGGTTTAACTTCGCACTAAATGTCATGTTGACGTGGCGTGTGGTTGACAACTTTTCTATTTGATATAGCGGTGAAATGGATAGGTGTTTGTCTGCTCCGCGCGCCTAATTAACTAATATTTTGAATAGCACATCCAACCTACTGAAAACCCGGGCCTACTTGCTCAGTCGTTGTGTGTGGTGTGGTGTTGTGTTCCTGGTGGCGAGTAAGGTGTGTGTGTGTGTGTGTCAGAGTGAGGAACCTGCATTGCATTTGTCTCGACACAACGCATTCTCAAATCAATAAAAATAAACATTTATTTCCGAATCCATGGTTCCATACTTTTGTTAGTAACAATAACTTACCTTAAAATACTGTATGGTTTTAGACACAAAATAAATGCGGCAGGGCTCCTCCGGCGCCTCAACTATCCCTATTTACGTCCGTCAATGTCTGACACCGTCAATAGAACGAGACTGATGCTCTATCTTCTCACTTATCGCGTGATAAGGCCGACCATGATACGGGGGTCTATGAAGCGCGCCAGGATGCCCGAGTCTAGGCTATCGGCGAAAATTTGCAGGATACTGTTAGCGCTCATAATTCTTACTCGCGCGAGTAAAAGCGAGTAATAATTACTATGGCTGGTTTTAGTGTCACGCGGACCGTCCGCGCGGACAGCTCCGCACGACCGATATGTATGGCGCGTCCGCGCGGACCCGTCCGCATTACTCTAAAACGCTCCCTTAAGCTTAACCCATTCAGCGCCAATCACAACACGTTGACGTGATTGCGGAACACCCGCTAGACACCGATCACGTCACTGTGACGTTAAAATGTTTTTGTTCGCAACTATTTGTGAAATAGATATTATGATATTTTTTTTATCAGATTCTGCTCTCAAAGGCTATGTCTATCATCGGTTATATTTCGTTTTATAAAGTTAAATTTAGAAAGTCTACTTTTATGGCCCTAAAAGTATAGGTCGTGACTAAACGTGTCTGCTTACGTTTTTATATTCCATTGTTATTTCCAGCCTTTAGCGTTAATGCAAATCACGTAATAGTATCAAATAAATGTAAAATAAACTTAATTCTCAATACTTTTAAACATCACAACACTGTGTTGTGAAATGGCTTGCGGAGGCAGGTAAATATTCGGCACTGCGTTTGTGTTTATCAATTTCAAACCTTAAGTCAAGTGAACTAAGTCCATATTTCTTTATATCTAATTTGAGTTATCACATTTTGCTGCACTAAATGGTAATGGACGGCATTGTTCCATTTTAGCAGCAACCAAGATAACAAACTTTAGTAGTAGGTAGCGATAACAATACAGTTGCAAATAAAAAAAAACTAGAATAATATTTTGCAACGAATTATTTGTTTGTAAAAACAATAGCACGCATAAACAATGAGAATTTCGTCTTAAGACTTATCATGTCAACTGCAGCTGCTACGATAACAGAATTTAATTTCTCCCTATAAGCTTTGATGTGACCGCTGCATAATGACTCACTGATTCTTCGGCGACACCTGACCGATAATCCTTTGTTTGTGTGTAGGGCGAGTCCTATAAACAATGTGAATTTAGTCTTAAGACTTGTCGTGTAATTTGCAGCTGCAACGATAACAAAGCTGACCGCAACTTACTGATAACGATTATTCGGGCATTTTATTACGATTATTCGAACATATTATTCGGGCATTGGTTTCAAGTCGGGAAATTGCCAATTGTCTCCCGCGTCCTCCATCAGACTATCACGTATCATTCAAATTGCCAAGACACCTAGAAACAAACAGATTAAAACGAAAAAGATGCGTGGTCTGTTGGAGGAAACATAACAAACGTGTAGAGACGGGCGACTTTTGTCCGAAATGTCCACGACAACCGGGGTTATGTCAAGGGGCATGTTTCGTAGAGTATCACAAGCAAAATAATGTTATAATTAATTAGTTGATGATAGTTTATTATAAACAATAAATATTTATGAATTATTAGTAGCTTTTTATTTCCTTTGTTCCTATAATCTCAGTTAAATAAGCAAATTCAATGTCTGTGTTGGCTTCATTTGGTTTGCCCAGACAGTAAATGGATGTTCTCTTAATTTATACATTTTAATACTTAAATATGTTTTAAAAGATTATTATCTTACACACTGGTTAAAACAAAATGATGCATGAAACTATCCAACGCGGGCGGCAAAATCTTTTGCACGTCAGCGGCGCCATATGACGTCTACGTGTTGTGATTGCGGCCGGGCAGTTTATGAATGTATGGTGGCGTGTCGAGTACGTTCAAGCTGGAGGGCCGTGGCGGTGAATGGGTTAATACATCGTACGTGATCCGCGCGGACGGTCCGCGTACGGTCCGCGTGACACTAAAACCAGCCTATGAGACTACTCGCTACTCGCTGGCGGTGGGACAAATGGAAGTGCCAAAAGCTCTATCGTCGTCTGATTCAATAGCTGTCGTGGTGTAACATGTCAAAACGTGAGCAAAAAACACATCGAAATCAAATTGGAATCTCAATTGTATGTCTGAGATTGAACCCTGATTGATATTCTGAATTATTGCATTACTACCAGTCATTAGATTATTGAGTTTAATATTATACTCGTATTTTATAGCTTCTTTTCGCTTTACTCACTTATCCGTTTATGTAAGTACTTTTGGATGATACTTAATGATCTATTTATTCGTTATAAAAGTCTAGGAACAGTTATCGTACCTGGTTAATGGTGGTAAACAAGAATGACTAAGAATTCTCATACCTAACATAACATATAATTAACATTGCTTATTGTGTTGTGTCACAAAATATTGAAATGCTGCTTTTGTATGAAATCCCGACCTATGAAAACGGACTTATAGAAACCTAATAAGTATAAGGAACATAACATATATGCTTGAGAAAAAATATATAGTGTTCCAGAAACAGATATTGACGAACCGCATAAGGAATAAAACGTGGGGACATTCCTTTACCTATTACTCCCCAACGTACCTTGTTAACCTCGTTTTACTTCACGCTTAGTTTTACCCATTATACCACAATATTTTCGCCGCCGTGCACCAAACCCCCTGAGACATCGCTTATCGTTTGACAGCGTCGTTTTTCAGTTTTCAGGCACAATATTGAAGTGATAAATTAAAAGCAACAGCGCACACAATAGCTCAAGGTGCTTCACGTGCAATATTGTGTTGTTACATTGTTTATTGCTGCTGTATTCAATTATATATTTCGAACTTATCTCCACGAACTCCCTTCTAACTAGACTAGATCAGAGAAAAGTAATCCTTGTGTCCAAGGAGATAAAGTTCATATTTCAAATTAAGTGCTCAATTTTATACGGCATGTATAAAGTTATTAAGATGGCATCCCGGCGCACCAGGCATTTTAATTTTCCGCCATCCTTAAAATTTATGCCTTTCGAATGGAGTCTATTTTTGCGAGTTTTAATTTTAACGCCGTTTGACCGCCGGCTATTGCTGATTTGCTGTGCCAGACAGAATGGAAATTGTATTCAATTTTCGCGAGATAAAACGCTTTGTCAACATTCACATAAAATTATTATAATTGCAAAGGTAAACAGCCTTCTTTTCGAGGCTTTGTTTTCGCTTTGTATTCATTTCACGATTTCACTCGCAGTCCGATATGCTTAAGTATTTCTTGCATTGCAAATAAAGTATCCAATATTGGACTAAAACAAATAAAATCTGGATTCGAAAATTCCCTAAAGCACACTGAATGTTTATCCAACGCCCGTTCGAATATCGTTACGCGTTCCCAAGATTGCGCGGGAAAATATTTTTAAATTTGGAACAATATGGTGGACAGCGGGTTGCCATAAATCTAAAGATCCCGTAATGCGAGAATACATGGCAGGAATTATTTATGAAGGGTCAGTTTCAGTCAAGGGCCAGTTTTAAGTTGAGATCGGAACAGAGAAGTAACATTTTCGGTAAATAAATCGAACCTTTCTGTTGCAATGTATTTTAAACCCCAGAAGAAAATGAGGGTTGATACAGTTTTTTGATAAGGGGATATGTGTGTCTGTATGTCTATCTGTAGCATCATCGATTTGTGTGGGTTTTTTTAATATCCAAAGCCACGTCTGGTCTGTCGGATAGGTTAAACTAAAACTGATGTGTTTTACATTTTTAATTTACCTACACTTTATCATAAAAGTCATATTATATTGTTATTCGTTATTGTAATATCTCAAAGAGTCTTGCAGTCAATTGGAGTTTTAATGCGTCTGTCTCTTGAGTACCTGCCAGTTTAAAAAGGTTTCTGAGGAAAAAGGAGGCGAGTTTATTTATTAAATTCGCCAATGCCTTCGTCGATCTTGAATTCTTGGCAACGTTCTGTGACTATAGAATTGAAAGAAAAGCCTTTTAGCAGATTGCTTTGTGACAAAGTATAAATAAAAGTAAAATTTAATTTCGCGAAGGCATCGCATAATAAATTCATGAGTTATGACAAAGCTAAGGTAAGCTTTACTTTAACGCCAATCAGCGACTTCAGCATATATATTATTTTAAGAATCTTTGGGATCTATCTGACTAAGCTTATAAGATTGCAACTAAATATACATTTACAATGCACTTGCTCTGAAAATGCGCCTTTACATGGGTCAACATGAACGCGGGAAGCCCTCCATGCCGGCACGGCGCGCCGGGGGGCGGCCGTGCGGGAATGGATTTCGGGCCAAAATTCCCACACGCGTGCGAGAATGAGATTTAATGACAATTCAAATTTCACGTTTTTTGTATAATTTTTAATTTCCTCGCATGATGCATTGTAAAATGTTGTATGATACACGTGCGGATAGGTAATTCCCAACTCGTGTCGATCAAAAACACTCCCTGACGGTCGTGTTTTTGGTGATCGCCACTCGTTGGGAATTACCAACTTTCCGCACTTGTATCATAAATAACTATTGTCGTACACGTGTGGGAAGCACCTTGGTGAATTTAAAGACGGGTCGTGGATGCAGGTGGCGCATTTTTCGAGATTTAACGGCGACATCAGGCAACCTTTTCATGACTTGGCAATTACACCGCCTGTTTATATGAACAGTAAATGTGTTTCATCAAGGTTATCTATATACCTCTACATATACTATAAAATTTCTCGATCCTATACACAAGATTAACCAGTTAATGTTAATGATTATGTCCTAGTAGGTACAAAACCGAGTATTTGTTAAACGGTAATGAATTTGTTAAATGTCCACAAACAATTTGCTTTTTAACCGACAAAAAAAAAGGAGGAGGTTATCAATTCGGCTGTATTTTTTATTTTATTTTTTTCAATGTTTGTTACCTCAGAACTCCGTCATTGATGAGCCGATTCGAAAAAAAAATTTTGTTCGTATGTATATATACTTTCAGGTGGGTCCCATTTTTTTCAAAATTCAGTTAGATGATGGGATTGTTCTTTCGAGATTGCGTTCTGTGGTATCACAAAACGGAAAGCATATTCCCTACTAAACAACACAATAAAATCATAGGCTATAAAGCTGCGGAAGTTCGTCAAAGGACAAAAACATGCTAAAGCCTTAATCAAAGGATACAATAATAAACTGTCCAAAGAGCTATTACAACTGAGAAGGCACAAAACCTGCGCAGTGACGAGAATTCTGACAGGACATGGCAAACTGAACAAGCACCTGGTTCAAATGGGTATGAAACAGGACGCAACGTGCAGGTTCTGCCAGGAGACAGAGGAAACATCAATGCATATCCTCTGCTCCTGCGGAACACTCATGCACAAAAGAAGTATCTTACCTAGGGCGGCACATCGTGCACCCGGAAGAGGTACAACATATCACCGCCCAAAGAATCTGGAATTTCCTAGAGGCAACGGGACTTGATGGTGTAATCTAAACAAAGGGCTGTCACAATAGATCACCTGCTGGTCGAAGCGACATACAGAGGCCCACAATACAACAATAATAATAGATGATGGGATCCATGAGGAATTGAGGGGACTCCTCAATTGTATTAGGCACGCGTGTAGGGATTTTGGTATTTTCTGTTATTACTCGGTGTATTTACATCCGGAATCATACATTTGGTGGCGAGGAATTGATAATGAAGACCACAGATGACTTATCGAATTCCTCAATTAAGTATGTACTTAAAAGTGCAAAAGTACGAGTACGTCACAGGTTCTGCAAAGATTCCGTTGAAATAGAAACTAATGAAGTGCCATTGGTGATGATCTTGGGGAATCGATGGAATTCCTTAAATATTACATACAGCGATTCGGTTTTTTTCTATAGTAATCAATGAATTTGCTATCGGAAATCAGTTCATGTGGTAAATTGTAAAGAAAAAACAGGAAATGTTCGCGTGGCTTGGCGGAGCACTAAATTGAAGTCGGTTAAAACTTTGTTTTTAAAGTAAATTATACCCTTGTTAATTCAATAGTATACAGACTCTGTATATACATAGTACGTACCGATGGTTCCTTACATGCCCTAATAGTTGCAGGCTCCCTGCCTGATGTTACATTACCGACAATGCAAACGCATTAGTGCATCATTAACGGAATCGACATCATACGCCGCATAGTGGGGTAGGATGCCCCCGGATGAAATAACTGTAATAACAATGTTCATAATGATTGCGTTTATCGATATCGATGAAGAACCTTATTCGACAAAATATTTATGACAAAAGACTTGAATAAAGCTCTTCTTGTATGTAATCGTGACTGGTCAAATAAGCACAATATCTGTAAAAAAGTCTTGAACAAACAACTGACTATTCGAACTGTTTTTTATTTATTTCCGTACAATTATCATTACAAGTCAGACCCAATGCGATAAGCCACCCTTGTAAATTGACCCAGTATACAGAAGAACAGATCTACCTCTAGTTTATGTCTAGACGGATGGGTCGCGCTATTTGAGGTCCCGAAGTGTTGTTGAACCGCCCTGTGCAACCCGAACTGAGCCAACTAGGACTGGGCAAGGAATAGAAAAAAAAGTAGGAAAAAAAAATTGTCGCGAGGCAGCCGATTGAAACTGCGATTGCTTGAAAGTGTGTACGCTGTTTATGTGTGTTAACGCTATTTCAATCGAATACCTGACAACATTTTATTTTCACCCTTCGCCATTTTCTGTCCCAGTGCAAGTTGGCTCAGTTTGGGTTGCACAGGGCGGGTCCACAACGCTTCTGGAGGTCAAATACCGCGAGCCATCCGGTTGCCTCTCGGACACTGAAACTACGCTACTACTACTGATTATGGTACCATCGAGCTGATCTGATGATGGAGACAGAAGGTGGCCATGGGAATTCAGTACTTAACCGACGTAACCCCGTTGAGTTTGGGTTCGTTAGAATCGTCTCAATGAGTAGTTGATAATGGTGTACAGAAAAGTACAGTCGGCATTAAGAGCTTGTACCAAAAATTAAAATCTTGACAGAAACGTATTACTACTACGAGGTTCAAAGTGCGCGGCGTGCGGCACCGACAGCAGCACCAACAGCATGTCACAACTACATACAAGAGTAGCCCGTCTTGTCCACGTATTACTAGAGAATCCACGCAGAGCCGCGGGGTATAATATATCCATCCCGAAGCATATATTGGTGGAATAATTTTTGAGATCGTTTTAGCAGTTCCGAAGATTATCACCGACTTATAAACTTGTAATCTTGAGATGTTGATTAGGTACTGGATAACTCAAAAATGATGTTTGGCACACAGATAGTTGAAACAAAGAACAATAGATACATAGGATACTGTTACCCCGCAAAACCTCCCCAAAAGGATATGAAATTAAGGTAGAAGTTGGAATGGAACTTCAGAGTTTAACCCGGATTAAAACTATGATCAAACTATTAGCGCGCATTCGTAGTGCCTAAGCATACTATGGGTAAGTCGCTGGCAAAAGCTAGACTCTGTCTATTTTGTTTATAAGGGAGTGTTCAGACCGGTCCTTGTCACGTCTTCTTCATACATTTTTTTGCGTTTACGATCGTATTTTCAGCAGCAGTGGGCCGATCCTTAAGAATGACATATGCAGCAACAGTTACATTAAAAGCACTTGAGTGTCATTATATAGAATTGCTTCGCAAGAAGCTCATTGTGCGGGAGTGAGACAATATGTACGCTAGCTCGCTGAATGTCATCGCATCTTCTACTTTTGCAAAATGTTAACATCCACTTACCCTTGTGTATGCCTGATAAATTGTTGTTGCTTCTGCTGCTGTTTTCGTTTATGCCTAAATAATCTAGCTTATTGTAAAAACGTGGTTTCTGTACGCGAACGTATGTACACTATGCTTTCAATTTCAAATATATCTGGACACCTTTCTAACCGTATTGTGATATGTAGCGTTAATATCATTTGATATTTAAAAGTGGCTGTTCGTTAAAGGAAGCCGGTCTCATACCAATAAGGTTTAGCAGTCCCTCTGGGTTGGAAGGTCACACTCACAACACATGGCAGTCGTTTTCTTTAGTGCCTATGCCAAATCTCGGGATAAGATACCAAAGCGGACCCCGGCCTCTTTTACGGCACAACCGGGAATAACAATAGGAGGTTAATGATGACTGTCGTATTTTTCGAGTGCGTTATTATCATAAATATTCAAAACTATTTTCTGTCCAAACCTCTTGGAATTGGTTACTTTTAGTTGCCCGCATCATTCCCCTTAGGTACGTCCTAAATCTCTATTCCATATCAGCTTTGCCCGCAAAAATACTCTTGGCATACTTATTTCAGACGAGTCCCTAGTTTTTATAGTAATTTTTAGTTCTTCCAGGAGTTTTACAATTACCTAATGTAAAAGTTACTCTTCAGATCTCCTGTCTAACTGAAAAATGTAATTTTAGTTGCATGATTAAGTTGTTTTGTTAACACAATTATCATTATATTAATGAACCTCCAGGTCTTAAGTATTATGTCTGTTGATAATTTATGTGTACCTACCACATATATTTGTTTATGCGACTGTTTGTCTTCTAAACAAATTAAATAATATGTATAGTAACCAAACTATCCACGACGAAATCGCCATATATCAATTGCTGTCAACGTTCCTGTAAATCCATTGTTAAGATCCCGACATCAGTAGGCCACCGTACATCCATCAATTAGCAGTAAGCAGGAACAGGTATGCTGGTAATAGGATTACTAAGGCAGCCACCTGAGAGATCAAAGGCGTTATTCCACTTGACTTGGAGTGCTGTATTTATTCACTAAACTATTCATGCTGACTATGATGATCCCTAATATAACCTGACATCAACTTTCTTAATAAGTAAGCATAACGAAAGACTCATGTAATCTGGTCAACATATGGCAGGGTATTTTGAATAGCAGCACTGCCACTTCATCACTCATTGGCCACTTGCAGAGTTATAAGGATATCGACGACGTTAATATTAGTGATTTATCCCTAATGTCATTGCTAAATAGTTTGTACAGATAGGTAGTATAGGTGGATACAGCATTTAATCAGTCACAAGTCAGAAAAGTTCACTATGAACTCGCTCCGACACGTTTAAGCGTTCTGATTAGAAAGAAAGGGATAGTCTATCTCGCCGCGACAAGGCTCGCGGACCGTTCTGTGAAAGCCAGGCTAATGTCCTTGATCCTCGTAATTTCCTCTCCATCCTCAAAAATACTTTTTATCTCGTTATCCTAATCAATCAAAGTTCTAGCTGTTTACTTGTCTTTAATTTTGTGTTTTTTTTGTTGTTTTCACTAAATGTAAGACGCTATGAAACAAGCAATTTTATTTCATTTCAATGCGGTAGTAAATTAGGGTCTCCCAGAATTGGGCCCCTCGGCGCAGTAGTGAAAAAAATAGTTATTTTTGCAACAAGAGAGCAAAGTTTGTTTTGGCTGCGAGTGCTGATTTTGAGTCCTGAGGAAGCGAAAGATGCTAAAATTTGGATCTTGAGCGCAGCGAAGGACTCAAAAGCACGAGATGCAAATAATTTGCTCTCGAGTAACACATACTACTTTTCACCTCAGCAATGGGAACATATTCACATTAAAAATATATAATTTCACAAGAAAATTTAAGGCGTTAGTTACTTCTTCTTTTAACTCCTCAGCGCCGGCCGCGCCGTTAGTCAATACTGGAAAGGCGAGACAAGGCGCGAGAAACCAAAAGGTATTTCAGTATCTATACGAGTGTCGCGTGACACTAACACGTCACTAAAAACTAACCGCATTATTGTTAATATTCACAGATTTTATTAATGTCTTCAAGATATTTTTGAAATATTTATCATTATCACAAGGGCACACATTAGCATAATAATATTACGTGTATCTCACGTGCACACCAAAAACTGGCCGTACTGTTGTTAAATACTGCCTACGTCACGTCACTGACTTCACTATATTTCCTAGTTAGATAGAGAATTGATTTATCCTAGTAGTTTTTATTATATTTAAAACCAATATCAATAACGCGAGAATAATATATACCTACGGGCGGGGGCCCGCGCTTGCCTTAGAAACTGCATCTGTGGTAGGTATACGTTCAGAAAATTTAAGATTGTTTAGTTTAAACTAGAATTATTAATTAGCTAGCGTAATAAAATTCATGTTTACCTATTTATTATGAAAAACTAAGCTTATTCTGAGATCTTTCATTGAAATATTCTTTAGTTAAAAATTCCTTTGTAAAATTATTTTGGTACCAATGAAATTTGTTAATTTGATAGTTTTCGAACGTGACTTATTACGCGGTTTTTTGGGGGTCTACTTTGAGATTCGATGGTCGAATTATGGATCGACCTAGGTCTGCCATCTTCTTTTTTCGTAATGGAATGAAAATGATAGTGCTAATAAAGTTCAAATATTCGGAACTTGCAAGTACCCCATACGACGAAATGTCAGTGCTTCGCATCAAAATTAAAAAGCTACTTTGTCTCACGGAGTGGGCAAACTCGCATTTTGCACACCGTTTTCACGCAGCAAAATATGCTTGTTCGAGCTGCTGAGGTGAAATAGTTATTTGTGCAACAAGAGAGCAAAGTTTGTTTTTGCTGCGAGTGCTAATTTTGAGTCCTGAGGAAGCGAAAGATTCTAAAATTGAATCACGAGCGTAGCGAGTGATTCAAAGTTTGAATCTTGAGCGCAGCGAAGGACTCAAAAGCACGAGATGCAAATACTTTGCTCTCGAGTAACACATACAACTTTTCACCTCAGCAGTGAGAACATATTCACATCAAAAATATATCACAGTATCACGTAGCTATTCGTCTCAAGATTATTCAGGAAGAAAACTTAATTAGGCGTTAGTTACTGCTTGTAAAACAAGCTCCTCAGCGCCGGTCGCGCCGTTATTCAAAACTAGAAAGGCGAGACAAGGCGCGAGAAACCAAAGGATATTTCACTATCTAAGTATACAAGTGTCGCGTGACACTAACACATCACTAAAAATTAACCGTGTTATTATTAAAATTCACAGATTTTACTCATATCTTCGAGATATTTAGGAAATATTTATCATTATCACAAGGGCACACATTAGCATATTACGTGTATCTCGCGTGCACATCAAAAACTAGCCGTGGTAGTACTGTTGTTAAAAATGTTAAAATATTACTGCCTTCGTCGCGTCGCTGACTTCACTATATTTCCTAGTTAGATAGAGAATTGATTTATCCCAGTAGTTTTTATATTTGAATATCAATAACGCAAGAATGACGAAGAATATATACATAATAAAATCTCAAACAAATTAACAGCGCGCAACTTTTTAAAAGGGGCGGGGCCCCGCGCTTGCGTTCGGAAACTGCATCTGTGGTATACTTTCATAGAGTTAAAGATTGTTTAAACTAGAATTATTAATTATCTAGCATAATAAAATCCATGTTTACCTATTTGTTATAAAAAACGGAGTTTATTCTGAGATCTTTTATTTAAATAATATTCTTCAATTTAAAATTCCTTTGTACCTATAATTATTTTGGTAATTTGAACTTGTTAATTTGATAGTTTTTGAACGTGTGTTATCCGCTTTTTGGGGGTCTACTTTGAAATTCGATGGTCGAACTATGAATCAACCTATGTCTGCCATTTTCTTTTTTCGTATCGGAATGAAAGGGACAGTGCTAATGAAGTTCAAATATTCTGAACTTGTAATAGACCCCATACGACGAAATGTCAGTGCTCCGCACCAAAATTAAAAAGCTACTTTGTCTCACGGAGTGAGCAAAATCGCATTTTGCACACTGTTTTCACACAGCAAAATATGCTTGTTCGAGCTGCTGAGGTGAAAAAGTAATTAACTCTGAAATTATATATTTTTTATTAAAGTTGATAACATTTTACGGCACGACATGGTTAATGTATTTTGAAATTCATTTAAACGAATAGTAATCTAATAGCTTGAAAGGTTGTAACCCACGGAACTAAAAAATAATACACGTTTGAGTTTTGCTAACATCAAGATTTCTTCCATCCTATTTTATTGACATAATACAATCCGATCAAAGTCCCAGATTAAGGTACGCCAAAGGCTGGATAATTGAGTCTATATCTTAAGCTCCCCGCCATATAAATTGCAAAGGTCCGATCTGGTCGCTTGCTCTTTGCTCTCTCTGGACTGTGCGTTTACATTAAGACACCTAGGGACTTTTTCTCTTTAAAGATTAATAGAAAGAAGTTTATATAGCTCATTTGTTTTAAAAGCTGAAACTAGAACCTAAGAAGATAAGGATTGAATGTAGTGTTGCCAGTAATATAACTATTTGACTCCTCTTAAATTCATGGCTCTCCATTAATCCTGGGATTGTTTATCGTTCGTCTTACATTTGGCTCAGTAATTTTGAATTTCTACCATTCTTTCCCGAGGGACTTTTTGCAGCACAAGCACCAATGATATCGAAAGTAAAGATACGCCTGTCCGAACAATATTCGCTTGACTAACTCTGACACACTGTGACAGCTGAAGCTAAGGCACGGTGGCCCGCGATTGCCTGTGTCGGGCTACCGCATTGGACGAATTAGTCGTGCTATCTTTACGAAGTAATATCTATGACAAGCACTACATTTACGCTCAATTCTTAGGATCAACGTTTTTGAGTTGAGCACTACCTAGGCAAGACAGTGGTTTCTAACAAAAAGGTAAGGAAAAGAGGCTGACGCTTGTAATACAAATTACAAGCCTTCTTCGCGCGAGTGGACTCCTTTCTGTGAAATTCTTGTAGATTTAGACTTGCTAAAGTGCCATTGCAGCCTACTTGCAGATTGAAGGCATCAAATTCATTAAATTCAAATTCATATTTATCCGAGCTCTAAGCTGCACACAAAACTAGTCGTTTAACCGCACTTTAACCATACATAGCACGACACGTCAGATAAATAGGTATTTATCCGGCTTGACATTCATTATCTAAAATATTACAAATCAGAAAATAGAGCTGCTGAAACCAAGACCTCTGGTGAAAAGTATGACAGAGTAGAAATTCGCGGATTAGAACAATTATTAGTAAAGATAAAAACAATAGACGCAAAGTTAATCGCCAATGCAAAGTCAATGATGTTTGCACGCGCCGTCAGCGAGGGGCTTCAGAAAATTGCAAACATAAAGTTTCTAATCGACGGATCTTTTATTCCCCAACTCGGAAGATACAGCCCATTAGCCTCGTAATGGGGACGTTCAAAATTTATTTTATCATCTCTCGGCACGTGATGTCTCTGTTACCGAAAAAACTCAGTTGGTTTACAAGTTATAGGCAATTAATGTTCTAATTATTTACGTAATTTCGAAGCGAGGAAAAATATTGTTAAAGAAATTTCATTAAAAAGCATGTATTAATAAGTCTGCTAAATTGTCTAGTAAACGTTGTAGAATAAGACCATTTGTAATTTGTATGCATAGTCAATAGTAGTATTTCAGAGGCACATTTACGAATCGAACTGTATAATTATTATCTTTTCAACACAGTTGCTCGTAACGTACTTCTTATTGTGTCGCTTTTAGGCTCATAATCCTGGATATTAAAAACGCGGGTTTTATAACATTACAACACTTGTGTGTTATGGTTATATCCCGATTAAGTCACGTTGGCACCTTGCAGCAAGATATATGCATAAACACGGTGCATTCTTAAATTAACCGGGTTGTACAGAATGTACAGTTTTTTTTAATTTTCGGCAAATGGATTCTTACTCGACTAAACAAATTAAATCCTTTTTGTTAATTAATTGACTATTTCTTTTTGTATATGATATGGAAACGTTCAATTTAGTAAAACTATTCACTTTTCATAACATTTTACACGAATTAAATACAGATAACATTTTAAAACGAAAATATAATTTTACGTCACACCTGGCCATAATGCGAGTATTACTGCACGCTGCACGTACGGGAAAACTCGCATTGTGGCCAGGTGAAGACGTAAATTTTTGTACGCAACACGGGCGGTAATTCGTAAAGCCCCAGAGCGCATATTTATAGCCCTCACCTTCGGTTCGGGCCACAAACACCTGCGATCTGGGGCATTTACGAATTCACCGCCCTAGTTACGTAATGTACTATTATTTTGTATTGGCTGTTTAGAGATTTCTGAGCCCACACTGCGCAAACTTCACGAAAAAAATACTGTTGGGTGCCATTATAGGTTATTTATTTCACAAATATTTGTAATATTTGTTTATGCGTGTTTGGTTATTATCAAAAATGTTGACTCGTGGTGACTAGAAAAGTGATAAATAGAATGGACGCCACTGGAAATTCTTGGCGATGTGCAATTGTGAGTAAAGACCTGTTGTCATCTTAATGAATTGCTTAATGTAAAGTAAATAATTTGGCAGGCCTATAACATTTACATCTTATGAAAATGATTTTTTCCTCGCAAAATGTGTTGAAAAACGTCGTATGATACGCGTGAGCTTTGATAAAAATTACATCCTCGGCTTCCTTATCACGCTCACCTGCGGTTCGCGTGAACAATTTCGCCTCTGACGTAATTATCAACATACCTCACTTGTATCACAATGCACTATTTCATTCTAAATCATATCATTCCAGACCAAAACAACTGTATTACCAACGTTTTATATTTCAAATAAAATTATAAAATGAACGATCCACAGTTCTTAGAAATGTATAAGGTCTCCAAGCGTCAAAATTAAAACAATTCAATCTGATAGGTTTCCTCTGCAATATCACGAGATGTAAAAATCTAGAATCACCGCTTCAATCGCTATACTTATATGTAGATACTCGTACATAATAATGTGTATTTAGTACATACGTGTAAGTGCGAGGTAAATAGAGACCATGTTTTCTACACGTATAGCATGTTTACGTCTACTGAATACGGATGGTTTCCAGTTGACTTTGAATTTGAATTCAAATGATCCTTCACAGGCACGTATCCATATCCGTAAGCTGCATTCGAACGTTTGAAAACACTAAAAATTCAAATGGTCCATATTCTTGCGCTAGGCGCCGCGAGCTTCCCTTAGTGATGGGTTATTTCAACTCGAATTGATCGAGTAGACTTTGTTTGTCCACTCGAGAGCTCAAACGATGGACAAAGGGGCATTCTTGATTCTTGAATTGATGAAAATCGTGTTGGGAGCGAAGTTCTAATTCAATACTAATCTGCATGGTCGTTACGTGAAAGAAGATAATCGCAATGCTATGACTGATATGAGGCCTTTGATTGATTATACTTACGCAGCCAGAGGAAGCCATGATTATCAGGTCTGTTTAATTCGATGTATTGTACTATATCAAAATTTCGTTGGGTGTGAGCACTTGTTATAGACATCAATTCAAATTGATACCTTTCAGGCGTAGGTCCAGGTTTATAAGCATGCAAAGCACCAAACTTTAATCCTAGTTCCACAAATAATCGTCCCATTTCTACACCATCGCGGCACGATGCCCTTGTCCGTGATTTATTTGATTCTCGCAGTGATAGCTGCTATACGTTACAGGTATTAGAACGACTCCTATAGATGTATAGTTTGCATTCCAATTTTAATTGCAATTAGTTTCACGCGCTCCTGTGCGAATTGTACGAAGAATCGGCCGGTGCACCTAAAACTCGGAAACGAATCTTTCGTAGCTAGAGTTTTTTAAAAGTCAATGTGTGGCGAGAACGCTGATACGAAGGAACATTAAGCTGGGTCCACATTTGTATCATTTTGTCGTATCGTATCTCCGTCGCGTTGCATCGACGCGTATCAAGATCGCTTGTGCGGACGTAATTAGAAAAGTTGAAATACCCCCGACATCTTCATTTCAAAGTCCAATATCTCAAAAACCGCTAAACAAATTTTCATGAAACATAGCTAAGAACACTCGGGATAAAATTATCTATGACACAAAAAAAACCGCATTCAAATCGGTCCATCCGTTAGGGAGCTACGCTACCACAGACAGATACGCTACACACAGCCACGTTAAACTGATAATATAACACTCCTATTTTTGGGTAGGGGGTTAAAAACAGCGCGATCATGTGGCGCGCCATATCTGATCGCTCGGGATCGATGTTGACACGCGTTTATTATATACCCCGCCCCGCACACTCGCGATCGGATACGTGTATCAAGATCGGTATGTATGGACGTATTTTGATTCTGTATCACGATACGAAGTTATGATTTGATACGCGATACGCCGTGATCGCTCTCGAGGCGGTTGTTCCACGATCAGCAAAGGGTATACGGCGTTATGATACGATACGCTGCTACGCTATGGGTAGTATGTACGCATTTTTTCACGCGACGATGCTAGTGATACGGTGTGCCCATGCAAAGTGAGCGTCCATGCTTAGGATACGCTAGATCGATACGATACGCGTGGTCATGATCGGCAAAATGATACAAATGTGGACCCAGCTTTAGTGGTTGCGTGTGTCATGCCCTTGTCAGACATAGAATGATTGACTTTGGCATCGGTTACCCCAACCCAAAGCTCCGTGAGCTCAATGGAGAAGGCCACCGTTCGGCCCAAGTACACCCAAAAGGCAATCCAATCAATAACCGTATACTGTATCTATCAATATCTTTTCCGGCGACTTCGAGGCCGGTTATTTTATACCGAAAACATGTGCCGCGCGTCGCCGTCTTAACGTTATGTTGTTTTATAGTTTTTCATATTGGTATGTATGTTAGACTGAAAAGTATTTGTAAGTTTTTGTAGCCTGAGCCAAATAAAAAAAAAGTTATCAAGTCAGTCCGAGTTTCAGGTGAGACGAAAAACCGTCCCATCCCTACCCTCCATCGCGACATGCTGCATCCGTCCGCGATTTATTCGTCTCTCGCAGCGGGGGCCGCTATACGTTACAGGCATTAGAACAACCGCGATAGTCCGACTGCAATCGTGTGTGCTAATTTACGATACGAAATTCATTGTCGGGAAGATTTTTGGCTGGGTTAGGTGTTCTTAAAGTGCCCCGACTGTAGGTAAGAGCGGTTTATACACGGCCATTTTTTCAGCGGTGCAAACGCGAAGCTTTATCGATACAGGTGATTTTGACCAGCGATCTTTAAGGCCTCCACCCACCTGCGCGGCGCGTGTGCTGCGCGGCACACGCGCAAGTTGTAAAGCATTGAAACTACACTTCAAACACACATCGAACGCGGCACCCGCGCAGCTGCAGCGCAGCACACGCGCAAGTTGTAAAGCATTGAAACTACACTTCAAACACCCATCGAACGCGGCACACGCGCAGCACCCGCGCAGCTGCAGCGCAGCACACGCGCAGCACACGCGTCCGGTGGGTGGAGGCCTTAAGATGGCAAGTGCCGCGCGTTTAAGTAACGCGTATTCTTTATCGCTGCAAAAAGCCGCCGGTAACCGTTATAAATAAATAAATATTAGGGGACAATATTACACAAATCGAACTAGCCCCACAATAAGACTTGTGTTACCTGACGTGGGTACTAGACGCCGATATATTTAATGGATATAAATACTTAAAAACATAGAAATTATCCAAAACTCCATCTTCGTAGGCAACCTCACTGCCCAGCCCTGTTATTAAGATATAAGGGTGGTCAGAGATAGATTTTTACTAGCCGATCAGCACATCAGCAGACCAAACAACGTAAAAAATAATAATATATAAATATATTATAAGGCTTATTATAATGCAGCTAACCTTAAGTGGCAGTGGGCGGGGCACATAGAACGTAGAACCGATGGCCGTTGGGGCGGAAAGATTCTCGAATGGCGACCACGTACCGCAAGGCGCGGCGTGGGTAGGCCCCCCACAAGGTGGACTGATGACCTGGGAAAGGTTGCTGGAGTCCGTTGGATGCGGGAGGCGCAGGACCGGTCACTTTGGCACTCTTTGGGGGAGGCCTATGTCCAGCAGTGGACGTCTTTCGGCTGATATGATGATCATAAATAAATATTTATTTTCACAGATTTTTCTAGGCAACACCATATTTGAATAATTTGTTTAGTAATAAGTACAACGATGACTTAAGCCTGTGGGAGTAGGTAAGTGAGTAGTCGGTTATGGATGGTGGTTGTTTATTTCTTAATTCAGGGGTGGCACAATTAGTTAAGTCTGGTGCGTTGCTCATCATCATTCATCATAGTAATCTCTGCCTGTAATTGCCCACTGCTGGGCAGAAGCCTCTCTTCGAGAACGCCACTTATCCCGGCCCCATGCTAGGCCTACTCTGCTCTGCTATATGTATAACGTAAATTTGAATCCAGGCTATAACTATTCTCGTGCAAAGTTTCATCCCAATTATAAGCTGTAGGTAAGTAATCAGAACTGGAGTGTCTTTTCATCGTAGCCTTTATGGTCACCAGTAAAATAAAAGGCAGGTTCTAGTATTGACTTATAATAATATCTAGACACACGGCAGTGTGTCCGCCAAGTTCGAGCAAACAAAAGCGACACACCGGCCGTGGGTTATATTACACGAACCATTTCGGGCCAATTTCGACCACCCTATAACTCAAAACATATTTTATCTACGCATATGGAATTTCGAGTGTCTGTTGACATCCCCTTAATTGTCTAGAATACAAAATGTCATTATTCTACCTATAGCAGTTCTTGAGATATTGACGTCAGAAAATCGCTATTTTTACTATACACTCACTGACTCACTGACTCACTCATCAAAAACCTAGACCACTTCCAATGGTCGTACTGACTTGAAATTTGGCATGGAGATAGGTCTTAAGTTCTAAGTAAAGGGAAAAATCTGAAAACGGCCAAGTGTGTGTCAGTTTTAAAAATAGCGAAGGTGTAACTTTGTTCTACTATGAAGTCATAATGAACTAAATGGGTCTATCTTCCAATGGTCGTACCGACCTGAAATTTGGCTCGAAGGTTTGTCTTTAGGCCGAAATAAAGTAAAAATCTG
Organism: Epinotia demarniana; assembly: GCA_945867215.1. Classification (NCBI taxonomy): domain Eukaryota; kingdom Metazoa; phylum Arthropoda; class Insecta; order Lepidoptera; family Tortricidae; genus Epinotia; species Epinotia demarniana. The sequence continues at coordinate 8,033,048 of OX244262.1, forward strand.
AAAACGGCCAAGTGTGAGTCAGTTTCGAAAACAACGAAAGTGTAATTTTGTTCTACTATAAGTAGGTATGGAGTGGAAATGAGATAAGACTTATTAAGCCGTTCAAGCTTGACTGAGTAACAAACATCTAAACTCTAAACATCCAAACTTTCGCATTTATAATATTAGTAGGATAAGATATTTTTTTCTGTCAGTTTAACTTACTTCGCGGACGGGTTTAACACTCCAATATTAACACTTTCACTGCCAGGAACCCTCCCAGCGGGCGCTCTGTTCGTAAGCACTTTCTGTTACTTAGCGGGAAATCCAGGGGGTCGGCTACGAGCGTAACGCTACCACATTGTTCGATGTGTAGCAACGGCATGTGCTACGCCGTAGCCCTCAGCAATAAGCAAAAATCATTCGACGACTTAATCAGCCACCATTGAATGCCGTCAGAAAGAGACGAAAAGAACGCCGCAACTTCATTTCTCAAAAAAAACATTTTCAATTATCATCCGAGGCTTGCAATTTTCCCCGTAACATTTAAATAAAAACGTAAAAGTTGAATGCTTTGTGTAGTTGTAATTTCCTCTCAGACCATCCCACGACAATCCCGACTTATCTTCTCTCCTTGACAACACTTTCCCCTGGGCCTTCCTGGGACTATCATAAGTGTGCGGCCCATCTTACTCCTATATTGAAAGAGATAAGAGCTATATTTCGAATACAAATTACAAGGACAAACGATGCTCAATTTATGGCGCAACTTCACAACTTTTGTAGTCGCTTTCATTTGAGACACTGGCTGTATATTGTTAGGCTGAATGACAAAATGGGTACGTACCTACTCGTATTCATGCAACTATAATTTCAACTATTCAAGGGCTGCCAAATTGTTTGTCACCAAGTGTCAAAATATCTGACTGAAACTGACGTCACGGATATAATACGACTAAATTATGTAGACATGACATGTTGAGAATGTTTTAAGGAGACGCTACACGGCCCGATATCGGCAGGCCTGCAGGCCGCTGCGTGATTCTGACCATGTGGCAAGGTAGTGACCATGTGGGCGGCACTATACATTAAGACGTGGTTGTATGGAATGCTATACTAGATTCTCTGTAACCATGCTTGGCAGTCCTGCCGATTTCACTTGTGTAGCGTCTCCTTTAGTCTTCTGCACGTCTATCATGAGATGGCCGCGACATACCCTCGATTTTTCTCGCACTATACCTCTTGTTCTAAGTGTTCTAATAAAAGAGAGACGGATAGTGCAAATAAATCGAGAGAGCTTGCGCGCCATGGCATGATAGCCGGGCTGATCCTTCTCAATCTAGTCAGGTTAATTTGCAAGTAACCCTTTTGGGACTAAGGGTGAGTTGCACCAAACCGTCTGTAATCGTAAGCAGTGTTCGTTTAAATCTGTATGTAGGAACGTTTGACAAGTTTCTATGGACTGACAGCTGTCAGCGCCATATTTAATCGGTATAAAATTTGATCGGTCTGTAATCTAATCGTAGGTCGGTGCAACCCGCCCTTAATGATCTATCTACGTTTTTAACGGACAAAGATTTTATAAAACGATTTTTTTACGTATACTCCTAGGTGGTTCCAACTCGAAATCAACGCGAAACAAACAGTTAAATCCTACCAAATAACGAGCGAAAGCGGGATTATGCCGTCAAAACGCTTGCCTGAATTATTGTATCCTCGACGGCTTTTGGCATAATAAATAATGCTTTTGTGCAGATTATTAATGTGGAATGAAAAATACTGCTGTAATTGTGTCACATGTGATACCATTATCTGCATGTTATTTGTGTTGAGTGAGAACAACATACATTAAAGTTATATAAAGTGGCCAAAATCAAAGAACAAACTAAGCGTCTTTTCTTCAGACATTAATTATAATTAATATTTTATGCATAACAAAAGAATGGTTTGTTTGCATGTGGAATTAAAAATACTGCTATACTTAATTGTGTTACATACATTTTCAGGTAAGTACCTACTTTACTTATACATCTTGATTGAGAGAAAACCCAAAAAATCCAGGCTGTAAGGGTTTGAATTTAGGAACTTTTTATTTCCAAGTTGACTCAACCGCGAGTCAAACTGGACATATAAATCAATAGCTGAGCACCATATTTAACGGCTACAAAGTAAATGGTCTCCATAAATTGTTATTGTTTGAACATTCACATTTGTCACCAGGAGTTATGGGCAGTCGAAAGTGACCAGAAACCGTAAGATCATAACTAAATCTAAGTTTCTTACGTAAATACAGTGTTTTTTCTTTGAATCAGTGTTGAAGAGAGGTCTTTGGTTGACGTGCACGCCAACCTCCCCGGTGCACGCGCGCTGGCAGGCTGGCTCGCCTTTGGCAGCGCGCGTGTTTTGTTTTTCATCGACAATTTGTCTCTCTTGCTTGAAATATGTTGTGTCGATTTACGTTGTGACTATTTGCGCCCTAAGTGATATGTTGGTGTGAATAGTAAACGTGTGAATATCCTGTGCTTCCTCCCTGTGTTATGCGTCGTGTAAATAAGCTGTAGGTAAGTAATCAGAACTGGAGTGTCTTTTCATCGTAGCCTTTATTTTATGGTCACCAGTAAAATAAAAGGAAGGTTCTAGTATTGACTTAATAATATAGTATATTCCCGCAACCTTTACCAGGTTATCAGCCCACCTTGTCGGGGTTCTCAAAACTTTCAATATTTACCACAGGTATTATTTTTACTTATTTGAATAATTGTATACTTTAATGATTTTTCTGCATGTAAGATCTGTTTTCTTATCAATAGCACCGATGATGGTCCGAAATGCCAAACAAGCCATATCCCGGCAAGTGAGGTTGTGCATTGAGCTAGGCTGAACCCACTTTGAGCCACGCCTGTAAATTTGATGTTCGTTACAAAAAATGAATATAAATGTTTGGGTTGTTAATATAACTATAGTTAGGTTTTAATCTTCTTCCAAGACTCGACTAAGGGCCTTCGCCCACGGCGACTTTTTGTAGCGATGCTGTCGCGCGTTTTTGAATCGCGCGACTGCATCGCGACACCAGCAATATAAAGTTGGGCCATTTGCAACTGCATCGCGACTGCATCACTACAAAAAGTCGCCGTGGACTAAGGCCCTTAACATAAGCCTATATCTAAGCGAATTCTGGATTTACTTTTAGTGTTTTAACTGAACTAGGATTTACACATGAATGAAAACAATATATACACGGTGTTCGAATATTGTAAACGTACTCTTTAAAAGGGATAATTTAAACCCCCTTTCCGCTTTAGGGGTATTTCTGCAACACCCGGTATATGTACGGTCGGTTGTTGAGAACCATCAAAGTCCCCAGTTAAACACCTGTTTAACTTCATCCCACTCAATAAAAACGCAACACTCAGGAACCCTCCTTTAAATAAATACCCCGACTTGACATCCTGTAAATACATCCACACAATACCATGTCTGGCACCCCCGCGTCTAAATACGGAGAAGGCGAATTACTGCATCTAATTCCCTCTTGAGCATCCCCAAACAAAAAGCCTACCTTAAGGCAGCTCGCTTTAAATGTTCGGTTCACATTTTACAAAGCTTGGTTACCTCACTTGAATGCAATTAATTGAGATTAAAAACAAAAGAGAGTTTTATTGTACCGTATACTCGGCAGTGTATATTTGAATACACACATTATTTGGTCACTTCTTTGCATTTATTTTAGAACGTTCTTTTTATTCTACTTATACAGCGTGACCGAGTTCTCTAAAGCCGGGTACAGACGCGTGCAAAGCGTAATGTAATCTACCGTGTAATGTAATGTAACACGAATACTGCGTTTGGATTGGACGGCACTACGAGCATTACATGTAACGCTCACAGTCCACGTCCACACTGTTGATGCTAAATTACTCGTAATCTTACATTACGCGTTATACGCGTCTGAAACCGGCTTTACATTAGGGTCTCCCCACACCTATCGACACGGAATCGGCTTTCGTCGAGTGGTTTGTACCACATTCCTCGTGTTTTGTTCGTAATCCCGCCTATGGACGTCGCTTCGCGCGCCCGAGCCGATTGACGTCTCTTTCGCTCCTACTCGTATTGCGTGGACATAAAGAGTTTTTGATCGGCTAACGCCGATTCCGCGTCGATAGGTGTGGGGAGACCCTTACGCGTTACACTCTTCTGGACTCGGCTTAAGATTAGGAGATGCATTGTATTTTAATGTTTTTTTGCACATTGTATCTACTTGTAACTGTTTCCTATATTGGTAAGGTAAACGTCCCAATGTTTGACACCTTCTTGACTAGTAGATGACACCTACTGTTTTAAATTAAGATTTAATGTACCAAGTATTGGGTTAGTGTTGAGCACCGGATCATTTACCTCCCTTAATATATGTCTTTAATACCTAAACCCGTGTCGAGTGTGATATTTTCGTTGTGCAATTTTATCTCCGAAACTTTCAGGAAATCCGATATTTTAGAAAAAAAATACGCAGAATGGTGGCTACTGGCCACTTCCAAAATTAGTATTTTTATGTTAAGACGTAAAACGCTCATATAAATTTTCTACTAGTATATAAAAAATACTGCCAGCAAGCAACTACTTATGCTTTTTATTTTGCTTCTATAAAACCAACAGAATCCAGACACAATACATTCGTAACTTAGCAAGGATATTTTATTTACGATCTTTCCAACGCGCCTACACTTATTGAACACAGAGCGTCGTAAACAGGGAAGAAATCATTTTCATTTCACGCGGAAGATTATAACGATTACCTTTGTTCCAATGTTCGAACAAAAATACAAAATAAAATCATCCCGGCGCAAATGCTTCGCAAGAATTGAAAAGACGCTGATCATTTTAGCCCGCCGCATGCTTAATTTATTTCTTGCATCCCTGTATCTGTTTTGATTAAATATTTGCGATGTTTCTGTATCTAAGTATTTATTTGTTATTGTTTAGCATTAATGCTGAACTAACATTGCTTCTTAAGTAAGTCTGAATCATAATCATATATCACACAATACGATAGTACCTATAGGTACATAACCGAAATCGGTTACTTATGTATTTTCGTATTGTGATTATGATGGTGCAATTAAAGATGAAAGAGACAAGATTATACATGAAAATGTGAGTATATTATCATATGTATACTTTCCTCCTCCCGCGACCTTTTTATTTATTTATTTATTTGAGTCAGGCAACAAGGCCCACATTTACAAATACCTTACAAACTAACATACATAACAATATACAAAACTTATAACATAACACAAATACACGTTAAGACGGCGACGCGCGACGCAAGTTCTGGGTGTCAAATAACCGGCCTCGAAATCTTTACCTGGTCATCAGTCGTTGTGGTGGTAGCCGGATCTTCGCCGGAGATCCTTAGCACCCCTGACCCCGCTGGTACTCTGGCCGCTACCACAACCAGGGTACCGAGGGTTGCCGGAACCTCGGGGCCGTGGGTTTGTACCTTCCATTATATGCCATAATCGCCACGCTTGGCATGCGGGTTGGCGATTGCAATATTTCCACTGCAGCCAGCTAGCATTGTATATTTCGATCACATGTATACTATATATTTAGATTAAATAACTATATGGACTTCGCAATAAATAATGAATGAGTTGTTGTATGCAATGTACGACACTCAATTTATAATTACCTCTCCTAATTTTCCTTTATTTCGACTTTTGACACCGCTACGCCGCTACCGCAAAGTTAAATATTTTTGTTTGTGATCTATATAAATGGGTTCCATTATCCATTGTGATTATTTAGTCTCAATTTAAATTAAAAGCCCTTATCTTTCACTCGGAGATCAAGCTTCGCTGTCTGGTAATCCGATTTCATTCAGGTAATAAGCATCATTAAACATGGTGTACCAACAAATCCACATGAGATAAAGTGCAACAATAGCTGTATGCAAAATCAAACCGTCAACGCAGGGGATACGGTTAGAAATTGCCTATCAATACCGCATGTATAGTGCCGTGTAAACTGTCGACTTCGCGAGAAACGCAACCGAATTAGGCCTTGATTCAAAGCTATTGAAGTCTATATTGGCGTGTGCAAATTCGTTCGCATACAATTCATTTTTGACCTGAGTAGATATGCCGAACCCTTGCGCAGACGAAATATGCGGATTAAATTCCTGTACTGCACTTAACAAGTCTAATTTATGTAGGATGCTTGCATGCCGTGCTTCGGGTACGGAACTGCTCGAATTAACTAAACTAATTGAGAGGTAATGGTTCATACGTTTTGTCCGTAAATTGAGTTGTTGTTGAGACTGTTGAGACGCACGTTTAAAAACAAAAGTCAGTGTGTGGAGAAAACACATTTTGCTGCTCAATTCATCCTTCACTTGCTCTCGGTGGACTAATTGACCGTTTGTATCCAGACTAATTAATCACGAAGGCATTCACGATTGGTGTTATTCACGATTGGTGTTATTCACGATTGGTGTTATTCACGATTGGTGTTATTCAAGATTGGTGTTATTCACGATTGGTGTTATTTTTTCTCTGATGTAATTGCTGTATATACTGTTTATAATCAAATGCATGTCTGCTTTAACACATATTAAGGTGCATACTCTCATTGGATCTCAGCTAACATTATGGATAATATACTCCATGAACGATACCACATCAGGAAGTTTCGAGAATGACTAACATACACATCTATGCAATTTTCTTAGCTACTTATTCGTGATGGTTCATAATTCCTCATAATAAACAGAAAAATCTGCGTTCAGTCTTAACATAATATGGTGGAACATTGCTTGAATAAAGTAATAGATGACATTTTTCAACGTCCCGGTCGCCATATTTGCGTGTCGCGAACGAATTACTCCAACGGCCTACGACGACGTGGCGTTAAATTGCCTCTGATGAAACCGGGAGACACCGCATCTTTAGGTTTGAATTTCAAAATTGGAACATTTTAAAGGGCAATTTTATGTACGGCTTATACTCGTAACACCGTGGTGCACACTACGATTAGAAAGACATTACATTAGATAGACAATACATTTCAACGAATATAGCTTGGTATAAAAGTAAATAACCTGATTTTAAGCAGCACTGGGAACGAATATGATTTAACAATCCAATTTTCCAATATATCTAGGTACCTATTTCGTTGTTTAACAGAACCGATTGGTTCAAATATTTAAAGGGTCTGAAAGTTGTAATTGGCCGTATTTGTATTTATTCTAAAAATAACATGAATTTTACAATTATGTTATTGCGTATATAATAATAACAATGCAAAAGACGAATCACCTAAAACTGAACGAAAAAAGACCCATTTGAGAATATTTTAAACGCTTCCCGAAGCATCATAAAATTCATAAATGCCAAATGACGAACGAAATGACTGAAGACCGTGCGAAAATTGTAAACGGCAACAATAATTCGAGCTTTGCGGTTTTATTGTAAAAGCCCAAAGATGCCGTGAAAGCTTTTACCGGCAAGACTTCACTGAAAGCCGATTATGTCCTTCGTGGCACTTTTAAATATCAAATATGAACAATAGGTAAAATAATAATGCTAAGTGACTACTTTTAATGTCTCTTTTAAAGAACATATTTTCCCATTAACGTTCGACGCCAATGTTTACAATTTTGCACCTTACTCCTTCGTAATAAGGGAATAAGTGTGTCTTTGACGCGGAGTACCTACTTTTTCTTCTGTCACATGTAAAATGTGTGCCATATTTTTCATTAGACTTACACAAAGGATTCGTGTTCCCTTTTCCGTACTCATACGTTCAATGTTGAAGATTACGTACATGAGAGGTAAAGAAAATAATGAAACAGCCTCGGTCCATTTGCTTTCAATGTTTTGGTATCATTATTGTGAAATAGGCGGTTTATTTCGAACTCCCTGTTTATCAGTTCACAATTATAAATCGTTCAATTCACGACTCTACTTCTCATTGCATACTAGTTTATTTATTTATTTTCCAAATAAAAATACGGTCATTGCTTTTGACAAATAGTTCGCCAAAAACATTATTTATTGGCGATAATTGCATTCACTCTCTTGATATATTGCCGTGGTTCACCAATGGTCCTAAAGGAAGACCAACGCTGGTAATCGCTAGCACCATGCTGAGTTGAGACCATTTTGTGATTTTATTTGTATTTTTATTCAATGTTTGTCGTTTTGTATGTGTCACGAATAAACGATTTTCTTTTTCTTTCAATCCAGCACCATTCTGCCATCATTTTTCCGTACTCGCCAGATGCTTTAATCAACTTAAAAATGGTCAATCGTTTGGATAAGGTTACACTCGTCTCAATGATAATCTTTGTATATCGGATGCCGTCTTCAAATGAAAACTAAAAAGTGAAAATTAACTCCACGCGCTTCTTGCGCGACATGTAAAATGGCGACTAATATTGAAAGCGCGTTCCGAATAGGGATTTACTAATGAGAAATCTGAATTAAGTACACAAGAATACTCAATTACGTCCCCGTAACCAATGAATACAGCATACTAATACGTCGGCATAACGCCCGTATCTTCATAAAGCAGCTGAGTTGAGACAATTGGCGTATCAGCTCGAGCAAATAAATGAAAATTTATCCGAGCAAGCAAGACTCGTCTCCTCAAACAAGATCGTTTGTCTCATAATTACGGATCGCAATTTAAACCCCTATACCTATCACAAATAAGATGAAAATGCTTTCACTTATTTTGTAATTCCAGTCTTTGGATGATGGGCATAGCACAATGAGAGCAAACATCGCGTTGCCTCAGAATGCCTCATATTAATATTGTTATGAAACAAAGGAATTTTCAATTTCAGAAAACCAGTGTAATAAAGTAACCTTTAGATTTTTTTTAAATTGCATTACTTCATTTTCATACGTATTAATTGCAAACCCAATATACGACCACTTTCGGATTTTGCGGCGTGAAATCGGTATGTGGTATTTGTACTTTACAGAGAGCGTAGTAATGTTTCCTTGTCTGCAGTATTATATATATAGCGCGGAATCGGGACGGTTTGCATGCAGTTCTGCATTCTTGTACCTAATCAATTTTGGAAAAAATTTCGGTCACGACTAAACAAAAGACACTTTTAATCCCGAAATCATTCGCCAAGAGGATGAAATGAGGGTTATTGAGGGTGGCAGTTAGAAGGGTGATCAACGAGTTCTACACGAACAAACTCGCGCGAAAAGGCTAGTCTATATTTCTACATAATTACTAATACTATAAAGAAGGAAAGTCTGCAAGAGCGTAGTTTTGTAACGGGTAATCTCCGCAACTGCTTATAGCCCGCGAGCTATGTGCAATTTCTTGCCATTTTCTTTTTGGATTTTTCACCGCTATACAGTAAGCTGACGATTTTTTTTGTCATAATATTGGATTAGCGATCATTTGATGATAAAATGAATGGGCTGCTGCTGGTGAACCCACCGACGGAGCCCCAACAGACGTCCACGGAGCTTCATTATACATCATTCTGAACCTTCTCACAAGTTATCGCACGGGGGTCGATTGGTCACGAAAATCTGTTGCTAGCTTGTGTGCTATTAGATGTTTTTTTTTCACCTGTGTGTAGAATGGACTCTCTGAATGGATATAGGCTATATTTGATCCCGCAAATTTGCCTGCGTTCTTTGCAATACGCGAGTGAAGCCGCGCCGGCAGCTAGGAGGAATAATTTGATTTCGCAAAGTAGCTACTTATTCCAACACTCCATTCACGCGGTTATTAAGAGTGATTAAATTCTGCGAACTCCAGGCTGCGCTGTATACTGTCGTAGATAACAAGAATCGATGCTATTTACTATGCAATATCGAATTATTGCGAGTATTGAATTCATTTCAAACCGTTTTCATTCCGCCGACGAGTCTGTTAGCGACCATTGTTTTGTTTCGAGGGGATCGCAGATTTTAATCAGTTTAAAACGGGCATGTGTTTTTTGGACTAATGGAAAATTGAGAGGAAAATTATGAAGTCTGGCAGGGAGACGTATAAAATACCTACAGCTGGCTTTAAAAACTTCTAATATTTATTATTATCTGAATGATTTTAGTTTTCTTTTTCGAACAAAGAACAGAAGTAAAATCTAAAAACTACATGCGGTTATCTCCGTTGAATTAAGAATAGCTTAGATTAATTTGGGACTAAATACGCATGTAGATTAGAATCTCAAAGTGATGCATCACAAAATAAAAATTGAAACAGAAAGAACTTCACACATCCCTATAGAACCGAGGTATTTATTTACAAACTTACAATAAAACGTACTACAGACAATTTCCAATATGATTCCCCGCACAATAGCTAGAGAACCAATCGCAACATTTTCATTTCGATGCCTGAATGCACGAAGCCGCAGATCTATGCATCGGGGAGATATCGGACAAAGCTCACGACTGACAACTGTTCCCATTTACCTATTGTTGTTGTGGAGGCAACAATGGCAGCATTGCCGCCCGGTGCGGTGACCCATTTGGATCCGTTGAAAAATATCAGAAATAAAGTCGAGTGCTATTGTCGTCGGGTTGATTAACGCGATCGTTAGAGTAAGGACGAGTCTGCTCTCGAGAATAACGAACTGGTTCTTTTTGTGTGTTTTTGTTTATAATAAGATGCGCGATTAAACATAAGACTAGGTTCTGTTCTGACTTAAGTCATCTTCACTTGTTTTTCAAATCATCTCAATTAATGCAATTTTTATTTTTCTGCAAATCTCTCAATTTTTTTATGAAACGACATTACGGGCCTCTCGTTTCGCTGCGCCCGAAACGTGACACTTCGGGGGTCATTATAAAGAACATAACGGCAATATTTCATTGCATGTTTGAGAAAATCAACTTTCTACAAGCTCGTTCTCCTATTTCATTGAACGAGGGAGCGAAGCGAGCGAAGTTCTTCGTTTAAGCTTGAGCGAAACTTCTTTCGTATGTCCGACGTCTGTCCGGCTGTTAACCTCTACAGGTCGAATTTCTCAACCGATTGTCTTGAAATTTTGAGAGCTGGTTCTATAATATATAGTTTGAATAACCGGTATAATTAGCTTTTCGGCGAAGGAACAACATCGTGAGGAAACCTGCATACAACCGCGAAGAAATTCGAAGGTGTACGTGAAGTACCCAACCCACACTGGGCCAGCGTGGGGACTACTGCCCGTTTTCTCTCATCCATGAGACCAGACCTGTGCCCAGCTGTGGGACGCATAGATGCGTCCCACAGATAGGCTGATTTATTAACAATTATTAGAAATATGTAGTCATTTTTTGGCGATTCAGTTTTAATAATATCAAAAAAGATAAAACATTTGTAGCTCGCGAGTCGCGAGAACCACGTACTAAAAGTTGTGAGTAACTGCTTCTACCGCCTAAAAGTTCTTTACAATGTTCGCGATTACTTAAGTGTGGATTTGCGTGTTAACCTTTGTGAATCGCTGATATTGTCAAGATGAAACTATTGTGATGTTGTCTATGCTGGCTGCATTACTGGTCGTTCAAAGAAGCTCATACAACGAGTGCAAAACGCATGCATTCGTTTCTGTTTCCGAGTCCCACCCCGCTCCCATATCACTCCCTACTTGAATGCCGCTGGTCTGCTGAACATGCCTGCACGCAGACGGCTTCACCTCGCCACTCTTCTCTTTGGCATAGTGCGATCTGGGGTCCCAGCATATTTGCTGTATGGCCCAAGAGTGCGCGTAGGTGTAAGGCGATGATTCTGGTGCCAAAGCATCGGACCGCGGCGTTTCGAGGTAGTTTTAGGTTCGCGGCGTCCAAGTGTTGGAATGATCTCCCTCCACCTATCCAAGGAGCGTCTAGCGGGTATTCCTTTAGGCGCCAGCTTAAGGGCTATTTGTTGACGCTCCAAAGATCCCAACCCTAACCCATCCAGCACTTTAATTTATTTTTATTTTTCCGTTTCGCGCTTTTCAATTTGTGTCCCTCATCCCATTGGGCTTGTGTTACATATTTAAGAAATTTAGTATATTAATTATTTATTTATTATGTGTAGGTATATATATATGTTTGTATAGGTAGTATGTTGTGTTGCGTTCCGTGGGTCACGTACGGCGCTGTCTGAAAATCAGCGCTGTAGGTGTCTGCCTGACACCTCGGCATAATGCTGAGACAGCGACCGATTCACTCCGCGAAGACACACACATTATGTGTCAATTATAATGTATTTTTGTCTCTGTGTGTCTTTTGTGTAGTGAATAAATGTCTTCTTTCTTTCTTTCTTTCTTACTACAGCTCACAGAGCCTCTAGTTAGTTTTAAAGGTCTATTTTTTTAACTATGATATCATACTACTTGCAATATTTGCATTTACAAAAAATTACAGATATACCGTCCAAAGGCAAAAAGAAGTATATATACCACTAAGATACAAACTATCCACCAACTTTTTATACTTCCCGTAAGTTCAGAACGTTGCTCAGCCGAGAGATACAGCGTTTCCACATACTTTGCCTCACTCAATATTAAACTAAAGCAAACTTCTCTATTACACTAACTTTAACTAAACTTACACCTTGAATAAACTAAGTCTAGAATGTTTCAAAACTACACAAACATAAAGGCTTTATCTGGATATGTACGTAGTAGAGTAATTAGTTCCGTGGCTCGTAAAATTTGCATGACAGTAACATTCACCAGGTCCGTCTTGAAAAGTAGGGATGCCAGGCTTTTAAAAAAAATCTGGACAGTTATCTATACAGGAGATGTGATCGGAACCCTACATAACCCCCCTAACCCTACATAAATCAGTAAATTATAATCGATCCTGAGTAATGTATATTTCACCGTCCTCCTACTTATCCTAGCGGCTCACCCCGCCGGTCACCCGTCACGAAACTAGACCTCTACCTACGCTTGGTTACTACGCATCGCGGTGTCAAGATATATTTGTGGGTGAGCGTTGAGGTGAGCTTAAAACAAGTTACAGAATAGGGGGGCTGGTGTGAGACTATTTCTGAATCAGGCGCTATGCCTATAACTATAATGAAGCGTAGAAAGTTTGTAATTACCAGAATCTGGCAAATTATTAATAGACGACGGGGCTTTTCAAGCTCTCATTTGACTGAATTCAAAAGGCTTATTCGAGTTAAGCTGGATCTAAGCGATAGATGTCGTCTGAAACGGAAATTGAATAAACAGATGTCTGCGACTTATGTCTGTACTAGTGCAACTTCGTCCGCGTGAACTGCCGCATTAACGCTCATCCCTTTGGATAAAAAAATATTTTAATCTACATTATAAATCACATGCGTGCCACATTTGATCCAAATCCGTTTAGCTGTTTGGGTGGTAGAGTTAGAAGGCGGCTATGAAATACAGCTTATGTCATCCCATTCTATATTCGTGAAAATAATTCAATGGGATGAGTAGTTTCGGAGATTACCCCCTTGTAAACATCACCTCTTCAAAATATTTTAGATTCTGATTTCTGATTTATTCTGATTATTCTGTACATGTTACCAAAGTAAAAACATGCAAGTTCCACAAGCAGCCTAATTAAATAGAACCAATGTCAGTCACCATGGGCTAATGAATAGTTTATTAACGAAGAGTGAAAAGGTTCGCCACCTTTCGACTTTATTTCAAAGTGACAAATCTTTTCATTCCGCGACAGTACATGATTCTCAAAAGATATGTAAATAATAATCATGTAAAAAAACTAATATCCGGTAAAATAAAATAAAAGCGTGGTAACCCGAGCCATAGACGACTTTCATTGTTTTTGACTCGCATTAAGATGCACCCCAGGCAGTAAAGATAACTTCAAGACTGTCCCGCAGATGCAACTGCTTAAATAAGTATTGATGCATATTCAGTGAGTTTTCGACGCATTAAGCGATGGGGTTGCTGATGTACTTGTTTTTAACACCCTGTAGCACCAAAAAGCTCTAAAAATAATGGACACGTAATTATTATTTTTTGATATAAAGGATGAAGGTCATGTCTTTTTCAGTTAATACTGGAATCATCTAAAAGTAGAAAGTACATATCACACAAATAAAACTATAACAAGAAAAAATACCTACATGTTTGGTTCCCCATGTCATAATTCAACTTTCAAAATTAAAAAAAAACCGTAGTCAACATTCCCACATTAGCCAAAAGACATATGTTAAAATGAAGTCATAAACAATAAAGATACTTACGATACCATTACCATACTGTATAAAATTAATACAGTTATCTAATAAGTTAAGATTAAAAAATAGTTATAAGGCAGGCTCCTTAACTCACAAAACATTTAGTATTTTAAGATTTTTTTATTGAAATAAACAATTTTTATTAACCCTAAAATGTAATTAACTACAAAAATAAAGGTAAGTACTTATCTACTTGCGTTTTCGCTATCTACGCCATTCAAAATATGATTCCAAATTAATTGATTCAAAACGCACAAAACGACGTATATTTAAAATAAACACGAAACATTCGACGTATGTCGATAACGGCAGATATCGCGGCATAATTTCAAATTTCATTGTTTACCTACCGTCAAAAATTGGGTCATAAAGGGAAAGTTATTGCTCCCTGAACCCCAATCACAATTTCCACTGAAGGATATCTACATATTTCACTGCTAGGCTTTGCTTGTTTGTTTTTAGGGGTCCTCTAAAAATATGTCGGTTGATCTTGCTTGCTATTCTGTAGAGGATTTGTATCTTTAGTTCGTTAGAAAACCATACTAATTAAACATGCGAAAGTTGGGTCTTTCTGTGTGTTACCTCTTCAGGCTTAAATCGCGGAACCCATTAAGATAAAATTTGGCAAGCATAGAGATAGTTTGAGTCCCGGGGAAGGACATGGGATATTTTTGGTCCCGGAAATTATCCCGTACGGGGGTGAAATGGGATATGCAAGTTTGTATGGAGCTGCGGTATAAACGACTTGCACCGCGGGCGTGAGTCGCGGGCAGAAGCTACTAGAAAATAAAAATGTATCGCGTGGGTAAAATGTACAGTCTCAATGTTATGTCAGTCAAAATATGTATCGATTTCACTGTCTCATAAATATGTACTGGAACCTTAGTACGCTGACATATGAGCAATGGAACATAACAGCAGAACATAATGATGAGTAAGTTTACAACTAGAATATGCAAAAAATATGTATAAAATTAGTCCTCTCGTAAATATGTAGGTACTGGAACCATATTTCGGCGACGTAAGAGCGATGCGAGCCTTCGGTTTGCTGACGATATAGTGGTCTTGGCTGAGACCATGGAGGACTTGGGTACGATGCTCGATGACCACAGTAAAGCATCCGAGCGAGCTGGTCTAAGAATGAACATGGATAAAACGAAGATCATGTCAAATGCCCATGTAGTACGATTATGTATACCTAGGACAGACGATCCAGTTAGGTAGGTCCAACTTCGAGACAGAGGTCAATCGTCGAATCCGACTCGGCTGGGCAGCGTTCGGGTAGCTACGGCAAATCTTTTCGTCCAATATTCCGCAGTGTCTCAAGACGAGAGTCTTTGACCAGTGTGTGTTGCCAGTGTTGTGATGACATATGGCACTGAAACGTGGTCGCTTACTATGGGCCTCATAAGAAGGCTCAAAGTCACCCAAAGGGCAATGGAGACGGCCATGTTGGGAGTTTGCCTGATCGCATCAGAAATGAAGCTATCCGCAGCAGAACCAACCAATATAGCCCTCCGGATCGCTAAACTTAAGTGGCAGTGGGAGGGACACATAGCACGTAGAACCGATGACCGTTGGGGCGGAAAGGTTCTCGAGTGGCGACCACGTACCGGAAGGCGCAGCGTGGGTAGGCCCCCGACAACCTTGCTTGGACTGATGACCTGGTGAAAGTTGCGGGAGTCCGCTGGATGCGGGTGGCGCGGGTTCGGTCACTTTGGCACTCTTTGGGGGAGGCCTATGTCCAGCAGTGGACGTCTTTCGGCTGATATAATGATGATGATGATGATGAAGAGCCATGCGATATATTCTTGAGTAAGTTTTACACTTGACTGTACTGAACCCATATGTTTAAATCAAAATGATCCCTCGTACCTTTTTTTAAATATTCGTTACATTGTGGTTAAAAGGAAAGCTATAAATCGCGTAAACGTGTCCGTGACCGTTTTTGCCCACATTATACTCGGGATTTAGGTACAGTCAACGGCAGGAGTATCTACATGGAACGGGTAATAGTGGCACTGGAGAACGCTGATGAATATATATTCTTGGGACTTTGTCGAAGTTGCCAGAAGTTACTGCTGGATTTTATTGTTGGCAAATATTTTTCACACATTCAGTGCCAACGATTTCGTAGCGCTACGCTCGTAGCCGATAGTATATTAACACTTTCAGTGTCAGGAACCCGCTTACGCCGCAGTCGCTACGGCGTAAGCGGGTTCCTGACACTGAAGAAGAATCGCTACGCACTATGCTCGTAGTCGATAGCGTAACAAACACTTTCAGTGTCAGGAACCCGCTTACGCCGTAGCGACTACGGTGTAAGCGGGGAAGAATCGCTACGCGCTACGCTCGTAGCCGATCCCGTGGTTTTCCTCGTTTGCAGCGGAAAGCGAATACGGCGTCGGCGGGGTCCTGGGGCGGTGAAAGTGTTAATTAGAAGCAAGTCAGAATGAGAGAGGTTTTGATATTTTGTGCTACTTGCCTAGCGACACTTAAATTTTGTGACATCATGTAGCTGCATGTTTCTTTTAAAAATGCACGATGACAGCTTATTGTGTTTTGACGGCATAATATAACTTTATGTCAACCATATGCTCCTAATGAGATTGGAGGGATGATCACGCAACTTTTCGAACGTACGTCCTGACGTACGTTCAAATCCCTTTTTTTTCACACAAAAAGTTATATTTAGATCTACCTGCCGCGTAAAATGCGTTACGTAATAGACCATTAAGTAGACAATGCTAAAGCAAATATTATGGATACAACCTCTAAACATATTAAAGAAAGTTTGCCAAAACAAATGCGAATCGCTTCGAAATAATCCAGCAATGTAGGTCATTTCGTGCTACTGAATCGTTAGCGTGTGTGAAACGATATTTTTTCATAAACCGTCCCGAGGTTGCCTGTAAAATCGATTTGGTACCAGATTCGGCAATATCGTCAAGGATTGGCATTATCTTACAATAAACGATCTAACAGCAGATTTTTCCTTATGAAAAATGATATTTAGATCTACGTGACGCGCGTACAATGCGTTACGTGATCGACCTGCAGAACTTCGTGACACTTGGTTCTTTGCTTGTATAAAATGAGCGCTATCTTGTATTTCATTATATCAGGGACATATTCCTCCCCCAAAGAGTGCCAAAGTGACCGATCCCGCGCCACCCGCATCCAGCGGACTCCCGCAACCTTCACCAGGCCATCAGTCCACCTTTTCGGGGGCCTACCCACGCTGCGCCTTCCGGTACGTGGTCGCCACTCGAGAACCTTTCCACCTCAACGGCCATCGGTTCTACGTGCTATGTGCTCCGCCCACTGCCACTTAAGTTTAGCGATCCGGAGGGCTATATCGGTTACCTGGGTTCTGCTGCGGATAGCCTCATTTCTGATACGATCACGCAAAGGAACTCCCAAAATGGCCCTCTCCGTTGCCCTTTGGGTGACTTCGAGCCTTCTTATGAGGCCCATAGCACGTTTCAGTGCCATATGTCATCACTGGAAACACACACTGGTCAAAGACTCTCGTCTTGAGACACTGCGGAATACTGGACGAAAAGATTTGCCGTTCTTGTATTTACATGCTGACATTTACTATAAAATCTAAGGGATTTCTACAGAGAAGCTATGGTAATAAAAATATCACGACCAAGCGAGATGGTAGTATCGAAATCTCAATAAGATATATACCGTTGTCCTTGTCAGTTCAACTTTTTTATTTTCCGCAATTGAGTTTCACATATCCTTGTTTATGTGCATTCTACGCTTGAATTATCTGCGGTATTCATTACTAATAAGTAATAACCATCGCTATAATAGAACCAGTTAGAAAGACTTATTATTTCCATACAAAACGTTTTGATTGTCTACACCAATATTACAAAGAGGAAAAATTTGATTGTTTTGTTTGTATTGAATAGGCTACTACTAAACCTATTTGAAAAATTCTTTTACCATTAGAAGCCGACATTATCTCTGATGAACATAGGCTACTTTATACCGCAGGATAATGATTCATTCCTATGGGAAAACGGAAAACTAACCATGCGAAGCCGGGCCGGGCAGCTAGTAGGTTATAAAGTTAACATTATTTTCTCTAAGACGGATTTTACAGAATACAACGTTGTCCATTAACCTTATCTCAACCGGCCTGAGAACAAAATTCAAAAGAAAGGCTCAAGGGCTTTTCAATTAATAAAACGCTCAGTAATGCCGTTAAAAAGCTTCCACAACATTTACACAATCCGTCAGTCGACGGTGAATATCAAAAGGATTCATCTGGTTTATTTTCGTGATTAACGGACTTTATGTTTGTTAAGCGATATGAATGCGAGAATGAATGAAAGTCTAATCTGACGGTGGACTTTTGGCGTCACAGGCAATCAATTTCGAATGACACCGAACGAGTTGGGGTGGAAATAAAATAAATTCCCATCAATTTCCATCGATCATCGAGGGCCCTTGGTGGGACAAACGGCGCGGAAAATATGGCTAATTGATTTTAGAATCGCACCGAGCCTAATCTTTTTATCCTATTTTATCAACAGGGCTATCACGGAGCAGCCCGCGATCTGTGTTGTGGCGCTATAGACGGATAATTTATTTCTAATTAGAACTCTTAGATAGAGACGGACAGAATACTCGTATCACTACTATTATTACTAGGTACTTTCAAAATATAACCTACAGTAATATTATAAAGAGGAAAGATTTGATTGTTTGTTTGTTTGTATTGAATAGGCTCCGAAACTACTGGACCGATTGAAATAGTTATTTGTTATGCAAGGCTGCAAAGTTGTTGTTTGGCGCAAGTGCTTATTATTGAAAGCCGAGCTAGCGAAGGATTGTAAAATTGAACCATGAGCGAAGCGAATGGTTCAAAAGTACAATCCTGAGCATAGCGAGGCTTTCAAGGCACGAGACGCCAAACAATTTTGCTGCCGAGCGAAACACACAATTTTTCACCTCACCACCGCGAGGAAAAATGTAGGTAAGTAAATGTAATGGAAGTACGTTGGACCTTATGCTCATTTTCAATAAAGGTTTGTTTACATCTCATCAAGATCTAGCATTTTATAATTATTAAATGTAACATAAATATTTTTGCATCTTTAAATAACCTCACGCTTACCTACACAAAAAAGTCAAAGTATATTGTTGGGTAATCACGGTTTAAACTAAGACTCAAATACGCTTATTTCACTTTTTCCGCAAACTTAGCAGGCATCATAATTCATATATATATCTATATATCTTCTGCACTAAAATCTATAAATAACCACCATTATTTTGGTTTTACTGTCTGTGGGTTTAGAACAAAACAAAATTAAATGTATATGAGTTTTTTCTTAAATTAACTTTTCAAACGGTGCGTTCCAAAAAAGCGAAATTTTTAGAAGGATAAAACTACATTTTAAAATTATTTATTCGTACTTTATCCTTATAAGTCAGTCTAAATGTTAATATTTCGTATGTACCTACTTAATTAAGAGAGAATAAGTATTATTAATTTTATTTTATCAAAATAATAACAATTTATTATTGGCATAACACCATCAGTTTCTGAACGCACCTCTCATTCTGTATAGAAAAAAGTTGGGTCTCGCGATAGACCGTCACGTTCCAAATTCAAAAACTCTTTCCACGCTAGCGGATAAAATGGACTTTTGGGCGCAGATTTTGAGCGATAAAGCAAGCCTTTTCGAGCCGGTGAGGTGAAAAATTATTTTTCATCACACTTGCTCGTCAATGGCGTTATTACTCATACTTCACTTCGGACTGAAGATGTTTCCAATCAGCCAAGGTGTATTTCATATCTTCAAAAGTTTACTACAACCAACTTTTAATAAATTTAAACATAAAAAAACTACTTAAACATGTTTAACAGAATGATTTACAGATTTAATATGTAGTTATTTAGTGTCTATGTAAAAAGTTTTTAAGTGTTTTGAAATCGTGGCTGTATACCGAAGGGTCTTCGCCATACGCGCCTCACGTCAAATTCAACAAAATGGACGACTGACATGTTGCAGATTTTATTGCGATTTGTATTGATTTCATCTAAAATGTATTTATTTCCTCACAAATGTGATGAAAAACATTGTGTATAACACGGGCGTAAGTGGAACATTGCAAACTCGAGTCATCAAAAGCCCTCCGCCTTCGGCGTCGGGCTTCTGATAGACTCTTGTTCGCAATATTCTGCTTACGCCCCTCGTTAAACAATGTACTATACCATTAGAAGCCGACATCATCCCTGATGAACAAATGCTACTTTTCACCATGGAAAAATGCTTCATTCCTACGGGAAAACGGAAAACTAACCGGGCATCAGCTAGTAACATATAAACCTGACTAAACAATATGAGCACACTTCTCAACTTACTTAATATACCGCATCCATCCAACCAAGAGCATCGTCTTATTTCTGTTCGTATACGTCGCGGTGCTGTTAGCACAGTTAGCAACTCGGAGATGCGGTCCGAACGCTTAGCGCAATAATTATTGTAATGCTTTTCTACCCACATTGCTTACCTTTTTTTAAACACTGCATGCGTAAGCTTAGTTTTAGTTTGTATACTTTCTCAAGTAAGAGAATTATTGTTATTCTTATGGGAAATAAAATTCTTTAAAACTAGTCTTTGTCGCCGCGACAGCTCTCGGGCTGTCCTGTGATAGTTGTTTGATGACTTAATAGATTTTTATGACACAGACACACATACAAGGTGTTTTTGGCAATTTCCGTTAATTGCAAGGGGCATAGGTTAAAAGATCAAATAAAGTTATTTTCTCCAAGACAGTAGTATCTTTACTCTTACTGTTATAAAGATATTGAATATTTGAATTTAATCAGATTTGCAGATTTAACCAGTGTAAAGGCTCTTAACTGTGCTTTGCTTTTTAAATGTTGTAAGTAAAAGTTGTAATACACTACAAGAAGGTTTACCAAGTGAGTTCGTTCGATATTAGGCAAAAACTGCGACGGAGGTACATTGTTTTCACTTAATGTGTCTTCTTGGACCTTCTGGTCTTGAACCCTTGCACAATAAGACAATAACTGTTAATGCTACATTAAATTATGTTATAAAAAAAAAAAAAAAACACGAAATTATAATGCTAATTGGTTTCTGTGAATGTATTCTGCAATATGCCGAAGTTAAAGGAAATTCCCAGGGAACACCGTGTATTAAAGTTATAACACTTATCGTTGTGGATAAGACGTCTGTCTATCGCTCTCGCATACTTTACGCGCGTCCCCCGCTCAACCACGCGAGCCCTTGCCGCCGTCCCCCGTGAGCCCAGTCCTGACCCCAGGACTCGACCACGCCGCCGATAGGCAAAT
This sequence comes from Epinotia demarniana, assembly GCA_945867215.1. Classification (NCBI taxonomy): domain Eukaryota; kingdom Metazoa; phylum Arthropoda; class Insecta; order Lepidoptera; family Tortricidae; genus Epinotia; species Epinotia demarniana. Next base: position 8,054,559 of record OX244262.1, read on the forward strand.
GACACCCCCTCCACCTTGCCGCAGACAGGCTGACTTGACTTAAGAAGACTGTGCTTATTTTAAAAATTAGCATGTAGATTACCGGCTCATTATTATTAGCCGTAATGAAAATGCTCTTGATTTACAACTGTTACAAGTTATAGTGTTACTCTACCTAGTGCTGTCTAAGACCTTATCCCAAAATCCCAATAGATCCAACTAAAACAATAGAGGATCAAGCAAACCTAGATCCATTAAGAGATAAATATGCTTCGACTACGCTCCAAGGAACCAGGAGGTTTATTTGGCTCGGCGCATCGATATCATATTGGTATATCATTATTTGTGCACACTACAGACACTGGCGTATTTCTGATTTGTCAGTGCGGAGGGGGTACGGTATCAGTACACCGTCAGCTGTCAGTTGTGTCAGTACGATTTTTAGGGTTCCGTACCGAAAGGGTAAAAACGGGACCCTATTACCAAGACTTCGCTGTCCGTCTGTCTGTCGGTCATCAGGCTGTAACTCAAGAACCGGTATAGCTAGACAGTTGAAATGATCATAAATAATGTATTTCTGTTGCCGCTATGACAACAAATAATAATAACAAAATAAAATAAATATTTAACCCCCTTAAATACAACCTCCCATACAACAAACTTTTTTTAAAACTGTTTTCATAGATAATGGTATGGAATCCTTCATGCGCGAGTCCGACTCGCACTTGGCCGGTTTTTTCTACTGCGCGACTATATTTTAATGAGCGGCTGCCTGACTGGCGCGGGATGCGCGGATGCGGCGCGGTATGAATGCAGTAACTGTAAGCGCACCGCCCCGCTTTCACGCATGATGTCTCAAAATGTAGCGTATTTTATGTTCTTTAATTGTAGCTGCTCCCATACAAACATTCGTCCCTCTCCAAAAACTGGTACGAATGGCATCGCAACAAATCTTAGGAATCTTGCCTATTCTGTTAGCTAATTTACGCATTGGTGCGCAGCCTAAGGATTACCACATTTTGATAGCATTATGTCGAGTGAAATAGACTTCCAGGTTGTATACAGGCTGCAAAACATGGGAAGATTGGCCCACATGTAAACAATGCCCTATTGTACGGGACAAAGCCGATCGATTAATTAACTCGTAGACTGATCGCTGTTACACAGTGAACTCGCTTTGTTTAAGGCTTTGGCAAGTACATAACCCAAGTAACACAGAAAGCATTTTATCACACGATTAGTAAACTTATGTAGAAGATGATGATGCTTTACACTGTATAAGGGTTAGAAAAATATCAAAAAGCCTTTAGTTTTAGTGCAGCAAACCACAACGCAGTTGTATAGCTTTCAGCTGTTTTTAGTGCCATTGGATCTACAATAGCATTTTTAAGTAAGTAGTAAATAAATGGTTAATGCTGTTTAATAGCATAAACATGAACCATTATAATGCCACGTAAATCCGCTATACAGCTTTCAGCTTTTTTTTATGCCTTAGGGTCTACTATAGCATTTTTAAGTAATAAGAAAAGCTAAAAGCCTAAAGCTGCTTAATAGCATATTTTCTTTCCATTATAATGCACCGTAAATCCGTTAAACAGCTTTGAGCTGTTTTTATTAGTTTATTAGTTATTAGCTGTTATGATAGTCCCCAAATATTTAAATATTTAGTGCCATTTGTTGTGTAAAAGCACTTTTAAGTTGTAAGTAAAAGCCTAGTACTGCTGAACAGCATAATCGTGAATCCATATAATGCTAGCATTTTAAAGATCAAGTGAGTTCTGTTGTACAGCTAACAGCTCTTTAATCAAATACACGCGAGGTTTTATAATGCGTAAAGCTGTATATGCATTTATTTTACAGTATTCGTAAAACCGTTTGTCGGCAATATTGGGACAAAGCACACGCGCGTTTCGACTACATTGATCTATAAAATAACAGCATTTTTTATGGTGGACGTATATATTCTATAATATTAATTTAACTGTGTGTGTGTGTTCTGAAATGGGTTTTATTGTTTTGCTCAAGGATCCCCAAAATTACATTCAAGTAATGGCTTTACTTCAGTCCACATCAAGTCTACTGGTTTACCGGTGAATCCATATAAAACTACTTTATAGTCAATGGCACTACAGTGGTTCATAAAAAGTCTTCTCTATGAGTATTTTGTTCACGTGTGAGTATTTCTACTGCTGGTGGCATTCATTAGCGTTTTTGAAGGCTCACTGGGCTGCTATAGCCCGTCACCATTTTGTTAAAATTTTATAACCAAAAAATATTATCATGCGGCCCTATTTATGAAAGAAACAGACCTTTATAATAATGATATAACTTAATTTAATACTGCCCAATAAAAACTATTATGTTAATATTGCAAAATTCGTTCTATAATAGGAATAAAACATTGTTTTGTTTATTTCTCACATATTTTTATAGAACATTTTATATCAAAACCACAAAATATCGAAGGCGCGTGAAAATGTTGAATGAAACATATATAGACATTTACAGTAAAAACTACATTGCGCAGGAATATTTGAAGGCATGAAATAACAAAAAAGTCAAACACTTAGGTACCTACTAAATTATAAAATTTGCAAACACTTCACTCAGTTTGAAACACTTACGCATCCATACATTATATTGCGAGATAATTAACATTTGTACAGGCGAAGTATTAGAGCGATGTTTTTTGTTATGTTTAAGTTCTAACTGTGAACGTTTATAATTCTTTTAGTGCATTTTTATGCTAGTCTAATGCTTTTGTAATGCAATTAACATTTTCATTATCAATAATATTGCCCGTTTAATGCTTCTGTAATGCGATTGGCAACTTTATTGGTCATAATAATGCTTCTTTAATGCGATTAACACGTTTTTTGACCACAATAATGCTAATATAATGCGCCTGTAATGCAATTAAACAACTATTGTGAACCTTTTTCGGATCTAAAGCAGTAAAATTTGTGCCCAAATAAACATTACAATAGCTGTATAAACGTTTATAATGCTACTATAAAACTAACTCAAAATGCGAAAACGATACAGAAATGCTGTAAGTCGACCGTTATACTGCTTTGATGTGTTACTTGGGAAGGAACTAAACTGCATGTATTTTATAGACGGAGAGCTAGCGACTAAATCGGTCATGTGGCTTCAGCTGTATTGAAACTCCGTTAGCTACTTCCCTGAACAACCTTTTCCGATAATCTTCGTGCTGGCAGGCCGCGGGCGGTGGGTGCAGGTATAGTAAGGTGGGGAAGAAAATGAAAAAAAATGTGGGCTCAGCGACTTAAATTTTTTTTCAAACAGTTTCTGTACTCCCTGTGCACCCAAAAAAATCATTATGGATCAAAATCGAAAAAAAAAATTAAAGCAATCGGGTGGTGGGAAGGGGTTGCCAGCGTAAATTAAAAATACCAAAATAATAATAAATTTTCATGTGGGCTCAGCTGTATTGGCGTTTTTTCTGACGCGAGATTAATTAATATGTAAGCCCCCAAAAATAGCCATGCAAAACTATCAGTGGAAAGGTATCGAAAAAAATTTTGAAAGCGTTGGATTTCGTTCGAAAATGTGCTGAGGGGACGGCAAAACAGCTGAAGCCACATGACCGATTTTGTCGCTAGCTCTTAGACTATATAGTATTTATAAATATAAAAGCGTTCCTAGAGTTAAGCAAGGTCGCCAGAGCTCCCGAGGATGCGTTGTGTTGAGAGCGAGGGAACGTATTCCTTCAGTTGTCAACAAGGCGAATCTTCAAACATGTCAAGGGTCGCAACTCCCATGTTACTCCTTTGTAGTAACATGCGTCTATAGGCTGCGGTGTCCACTTACCATCAGGCGGGCCGTACGCTTGTTTGCCACCGTCAAAAAGTCGTCGTATTCAAGTCGATTGGTACAAATATAATAATTATATCTATATTTATTATTTTTATTAACTACCAGATGCCGACGCGGCTTCGCCGGCACGGATTCTCTAACCTAGTTACCAAAGGAAAACACGACTTTTGTTAAACACAGTTTGTATAACCCAATACGTATTTTAGAACACATTCTCTGAACTACACCGTACTAAAAGCAGTTCAACATAGTTCAACATCTCCTGCGGAACACTCATGCACTAAAGAAGTATCTACCTAGGGCGACACATCGTGCACCCAGAAGAGGTACAACATATCATCGCCCAAAGAATCTGGAATTTCCTAGAGGCAACGAGCCTTAACGGTGAAATCTAAAAAATAAAGGGGCTGCCACAATAGATCACCTGCTGGTCGAAGGGTCGAAGCGGCATATAAAGGCCAACAAATCAACAATAATAATAATAATAAAAATAGTTCAACATCATCGTAATTGGTATTCCACTTTTACCCCAACTAAGCACGGTTTGCGTGATTTATTTGATTGGGTACGTTATTAATGTGTCCACGATTTGCAGCATCCACGAAATTCGGTATCATCTCCGAAGCCATAAATCAGTTTGCAACGTAGTTATCAGATGGAAAATTAGTCGTCTTGATGTAAACTAAGTTAAGTTTGCTCGGAGCGTTTCAGCGTTTCTAAGGTGAATAGTTACTTGTATTTATATACTCGCATGTTGGCTTCTATATAAATGAGTTGTACGATAAAATAACATCATATAGGTATATGGCATATTAAGGATAAGAAAATCTTAAGATACTTAGGTATAATAAATTAAACAAACGGCTCAATTAAGTTTTCAGATAAGCTTAATTCTCTATATCTCTGTAACGATGCTTGTAACGGAAATTTACACATAAACTATCTGGCTACTTTTCTGGCTAATCACTAATCAAAATTTGAATGTTGAAATCCCACTTCGAATTCTACGTATAGTTAAACTTCATCTGCTGCGCAATTATAAATCAATAAACCTACGAAAATAATAATTGATACAGTACAATTTCTTATTTTTATATAACTTAAATAGTCATGAAACTGGTCCACCACTTTTGAACCATACAAAACAAATAATAAAAGCGAAAACTGCTAGACCATTCTCTTGGCATCCTGTACCTCCAAACCAGCCCGCCGAATCGTGTGATAAAACAACTGTATCCATATACAACGTATATCTGATTACATTTGTCTCTAACTAAAATTCTTTAAAACGTTGCTCGCCAACCTACAGGTCTTAATCTTCACCCGTAACTCAGTCGCGCACTGACGTTAATTTTGATAATAAATTAAAGAACGCCCGATGCGCCGAGCGCCGAAAGCCGAAAGCCGAGAGCCGAGTTCAGAACAAACTGGAAAACCGGCAGTTAGGAGTTTAAAGCGCTGTTTAGGAAATTTTCAAAGGATGCCCGCACAAAGAGATGAGTTTTTGATACAAAGTTTCACTTGGAAATGTTGAATGTGTAGCAGCTTATCTCATGTTTCTAATTTATGAGCACGTCTGATTCCTGGTCGCGTGAGTAATTAACAATAATTTGAAACTGGAGAAAGTTTTGGGTACCAACTTAAGGGGTGGTATTGTGGGAACAAGTGAAGTTCGGTGGGAATAATATTTGTAATTTACTGAAGGATTTTACGAGCACGACTAAAATAGGATTCATACTAACGATCCGGCCACGAAAATGCGTGAATAGCGGCTCGGTAAGCGTATTATCTGTTAATTGCGGTCGAAACGCGCAAAGCATTGTGTTTCTTAAGGCCTCCACCCACCGGACGCGTGTGCTGCGCGTGTGCTGCGTTCGATGTGTGTTTGAAGTGTAGTTTCAATGCTTTACAACTTGCGCGTGTACCGCGCAGCACACGCGCCGCGCAGCACACGCGTCCGGTGGGTGGAGGCCTTTAGTTAGGATCACACGCAATGAATTACTTGAAAAACCGTTGCCAATGTTGTCAATGCTCTGTGATACGCTATAAAGCTTGACAAAGCAGACGTCACGTCAGAGTGCATCAGATGACTGTGAATCACCTGTTGTGAATCTAACCGTATCAAATGTATGCACCAACATCGTGCCATACGACATGACAAGACAGATAAATTTGACACAACATTTATCCAAGACTGTATGTCCTAGTTGTGATACAAAATAAAATTTTGTCATGAACGTCAGCGTCAGGTTCTATATCATACCAAGTATTCTATGTACCATACGAGTATATGATGCATGATACATCAATGACGCTGAGAGATTTAATAAGGTGTACGCGGGCTGGGTTTCCGCAACTCGACGTCATATTAGCGCCTATTTTGCGTATGGGTTATTGGCACTACTGTTATTCGTGCCAACCCATTTCCACCAGGAAGCCTAGCAGACCCTTTATGTTGCTGACAGCCTCCGGTAGTGACCCCGGTGTTCCGAGGTGCTTTGCCCGGTGTACTGCCACCCCAGGGCACGTCAGGATGACGTGGGCGGCTGTCTCTTCCTCTTCCATGCAGGCTCTGCAGAGAGGACTGTCTGTAATGCCTAGAGTGAAAAGGTGTTTGTTTAATAATAATAAAAAAAAAAACATTTATTTCAGGCAACTAAGGCCCATAGTTACAAATACCTTACAGACTAACATACATACAATATAACATTAAACACTAATTATTATTTAGGTGACGAAACAGTGTGGCTCCGTTGCGTCGTCAAGTCCGGTGTAGAGTTCGGTAGGTTGCCCCGGAACCGCCGAAACACGACACCCTTCGGCCAGAAGCCAGCACACGCGATGGTCTCCTGCAGCGGCCGTGGCACGCGCACCATAAATGAGCTGAAGTGCACGTAGTGGTGCGAACGCAGCTGGAAAACCCTCAGCGAGCAGCCCGTCTTCTGGTGAATATACTGCACCACGTCATCAGCCGTGGCGGAGTAATGCAGGCGCGACACGTACAGCGCTTTACTCGGTGTGGCAACCCGCAGGCCCGAACCAACTGGCTCTGCTGTACCACACTGACTCTTTCGCGGCTTGCGCTTCCTAGACACCAATGTGAATCCCTCCTTATCCACATCGGTGCGAGGGGGCTTCTCTTTTGGAGGAACCCCGGCTTCACGCACTCTTGAAGGTGCGCTTTTCCGGTTGGCTGCGACAGGCTGATCGGCAACGACGTCAGCATAGCGATGTCGTGACTTGGCAATGCATGTCCAGTTATGGCTCCTGTCAGGAGACGGAGTGCCGGCCTCTTTATTAGCTGCTTTAGCTTCCTTGACAATCCGGGATTGATTGTCGGGAGGGGCTGCCTGCAAGTACCTAGGGTGTTTCAAAGTTTTTGGTGTTCTACCTTGGTGTTTAGTCGTAGTGTGTGCCGCAGCCATGTAGAGGGTAGAAGGATCATAGGTTCCGGTCCTATGGCTTCTGCTTTCGAGCCTTCCCTAGCCAAGTAACCTAACCTAACCTGCCTCGTTACCACGTGAATTGCTGTGCCCTTTGATCCATAAAGGATATAACCCGGTCATGACGTTGCTGTTAAGTGGACTAGCTAGACACATGAACTAGTCGATATAACAGTCAGGTTTTAAATGACAAAGCTTTATCACTGTTAAATCTTCCAGTGTGCTAAACCCACAACACAATAGTAGCAACAGATTAGAACGTCACGCTCTTACAACCAGACATCTTAATTTTTGTAGCATTTTCGGTGCAACGCAGTGTTGTTAACGTAATTGGTGTAAACAATTTCAATCGTTATGCTTAAATAGCGTTAATACTCGTAACACATATTAACCTTAAGTAACGATTTTCATTGATATTGTCTATACCCTTAACACAGCCAGCTGCACCGAAAATGTTACATACGATGCTTGATTATAACATTTATAACCGCCTAAAAACAAATGCCGATCGATAAAACCCTCTTATAATCGCCTAAAAACATACGCCGATCGAAATTCCAACTTAAACCTTTCAAACTGTCTCGCTAACATGCTCTCGCTAACTCGCTAACATCAGTCAGCCGCTCGTTGGCTGTTGGCATTCGCTCAAGTCGAGATAATACGAAACCACTTTCGTTGACAGCCGTTCTGCGTAGCTGAATCTAATTTGGAATGATACACGGTGGGTACACGCCGTTGCAGGCCACAATTACATTAGAGTGGGGGGGCATAAATTTGGCAATTACAGTCTCGATAGAGAAACAGGGGTGGTAAAATGCTGCTCTAGGATAAATCGTAGGGATTTTTTATGGTTCCGTACCAAGAGTACCATGAAGGTTAAAAACCCTTATAGTGCGACTCTGTCCGTCTGTCCGTTTGACACGTCACAACGTTAAATATCTCAGGAATGCTATCAATTTGAAAGTGGTAAAAATGGCTAACCTGTGGCCCGTTGTTTTACCTCTGTCTCCCTGTACCAATCTCTATGGTTTATTCTGTACCTGCTTTATCTGTGTGAGGTCAATAAAGAATATTTATATTGTACTAGCTTTTGCCCACGACTCCGTCCGCGTGGAACTCGTTTAAATATCGCAGCTCCATACAAACCTTTACCCCTTCATTTTCAGCCCTTTAGGGGATGATTTCCGGTATGAAAACTATCCTATGTCACTCTCCAACCCTTCAACTATCTCCACTTAAAAAATCACGTCAATACGTCGCTCCGTTTTGCCGTGAAAGACGGACAAACAAACAAACAAACACGTACACTTTCCCATTTATAATATTAGTATGGATTGTCTTAGTTATTTACCTGTTATTCGTATGTTTGAATTGAAATCCGATTGTGATGAAATTCGGCATATAATAATAGACTAAAGCCAAAGAAGGGCATAATTTTTCATTTTTTACCCCAAAAATCATCCCGTCTGAAGGTGAAATGGATGATAAAAATTTTATGGTAGGTATATATGCGTTATTTTTTAAGTTTTATGAATTTTGTCGACGTAACTAATCCAAGATAAGATAAATAAAGATAAGATAGGACAATTACTTTTTTATCATGTCTACTCCGCCGATCAAAATCTCACGGATCACATTTGTAATAAACAAAAGATCAAAGATAACAGGTAGGTACACTTTGCATAGAAATTCTGAGGAAGCAGTACCCGCCCCCATTGCTCTTAGGTTTGTTAGTAGCAACGGATGTGACATTTTACTTCCCCAAAATCCTAGGGATACGGGTAATGCCGCCGGCGTCGACGCGGCGGCATGGCCAGACATCTAAGAAAGTGGCAAGAGATACTGTAATAGTCATACAGAAGCACCGTAGAACAAAATACACATAAGACAAATGAAATTCATGTAAACGTTCTTCAAACCTATTTTAGCTAAAATTGCCTTAAAAAACGCATCAGATAAAGTTAAACTACTTTATCTGACACTTCGACATTTGTGTTTGTAACAAAACAAAAGACGTAGCATATTTTAGTTCACATACAGTATTCGCGAAATCGATAAAAAAAGTACTCGTGTTTGTTGCCATTGATGTATGATGTGATTGATGAGTATACAGTCTGGACAGAGAACTGCGTCAGTAGCAGATGTTGAAAACCCTGAGACTGCTTTTCTGGGCTATTCCCACTTCTTCTATTGATGGAACTACGTGAATTTTCTCTTCTCAGTAGTAACGCAATACGTATATACAGGGTGTAATCGTTAAGTGTAGCCAGGCGATTATTCCATAAATATAAGAGAAATTTGAAATTTTCAAACTGATAACGAAAGTGCGTTACCCAATGAGTAAAATTGCATAAATAACTTTTTTGAAATAAAAGTATTACTATTAAAAATATTAAGTTTAAACGCTCCCATACAGTTAAGTACCTACGACGACTCACTGTCAAAGTAGAACGTCGGTGCCGTAAGAGATTTTCTTTTTTTAAACTATTATGACCTGGAAAAAAAGTTTAGCTGTCCTTTAAGCCAAAGTTTTTTTTTCTTATGCACTTCAATAACACACACGGACCTGTTTGACGAACTGCAGGGTGAAACTCCGTCTGTGAGTTGCTTTAAAAAATAATGGAATGAAAAAAACCTAACTTTTGTATTCATTTAAAACCGTCAGATAATAATAGATCAGTACCTACGTGTAACTACTTGAAAATGATAATTGATTGATATGGAATAAAATAAAACAATTCATGAATCATTTGACTAGTCTTTCAACGAACGTCGTAATTAATGTATGGGAGGGAGGGTTTGAAGTTAATGTTTGGGATAGTTCTGATTTTATTAAAAACTAGTTATTAATGTAATTTTACTCATTAGGTGACGCACTTTCGATATCCGTTAGATATTTTCTAATATCTCTTATATTTACGGAGTAATCGCCTGGCTACACTTAACGATTACACCCTGTATATAGACCGCTTCTCCTCCAGCGAGGCGAGAATTGAGTTGAAATAGAATTGTGTATAAGAACAATTTTGTTTCAGTAGATAGGTACTAGTTTGCCAACGAAATTGTTGCTCCAAGACAGATTCGAACCAGCGTCTTCGCAGGCGACCATTCAGCGATCTTTTGGACCACCCGCTCTCAACCAACTGAGCTATCGGAATCGATGCTAAGCTTTTAAAGCTTAGCGTCGGTTCCAGTTTCCCTCTTATTACGCCGAGTTTTTCAGTAAGATATTTCCCGCTCGGCCTAGCCGGTGGAAAACCTTTGATGGCTAGTCCATGAAATAAGCAGGAATGTAGGCGAACCCTTGGTAATATTGCTGGTGGAAATATTCTTATGAATGGGAATATTCGCAACGGCATATTAGCAAGTGAACCTTCTGTACTGTGTTCGTTTGGTAGCTGCACACTGGCTTTATTTATCACTTGCGAACAAGAGGTTAGCTTGCATATTACACGTAAACAGTAATTAAGTAGGTACTTAGTAACACACTAGGTTTATTTAAGGAGGTATAGAGGTAACATTTTGCGCTATACACATGCACTACTATACTAGTGCAAATAATTTTAAAGTTTGTGTACATGTGATCATATTGATTAATGTGCAATACTTATTCTTATCAAACGAAGGGAGCGGGAGCGAAGCGAAGTTCTATGCTTCAGCTTGGGGCGAAAATTGTTTGTATGTCCAGATGTCCGGATATCCCACTTTCCCGCCTTCTCCTCTACAGGTTGCATTTCGAAACCGATTGTCGTGAAATTTTGTGAGCAGATTCGTTTATTATTCCTCTGGTGTTGCAGGTGTCCATGGGCGGCGGTAATCGCTTACCATCAGGTGATCCGTCTGCTCCTTTGCCTCCTATAACAAAAAAAAATTATATAGTGTTTTTAAATAATTTTATAAAAAAACGTAAACGCGATCATGCTCAACAATGTTATTGTTGGACAGTTTGAACTGAACAGCGATTCGATCAATCACAGCTCTTGTTTAATATTATGATATTGAATTAGGTACTTAATTTTGACTTATAATTATAATTAAAATAAATAAATCAATAAATATTTGGGGACAATCTGACACAAATCGACCTAGTCCCAAACTAAGCAAAGCTTGTACTATGGGTACTAGACGACGATACACATACTTATATAGATAAATAAATACTTAAATACAAAGAAAACATCCATGACTCAGGAACAAATATTCGTGCTCATCACACAAATAAATGCCCCTTACCGGGATTCGAACCCAGGACCTCTTGCTTCGTAGGCAAGGTCACTACCAACTAGGTTAAAGCGGTCGTCAATTACTTGCAATTTCCTCGCAGTAGGCGTCAAAAGCACTACTTATGTAATGTCTCGGCCAAAAGTGCAATTGACGGACTCGTCTCCTTCGAGGTGGAGACTCACCTTCGGCTCGGACCTCAAACCCAATCGTCAGTCTATTGCCTACCTTCTAGCCTCTACAACAATCTACTATATTATCATGTCCGCATTCCAATAACTATAATACTTCGTCCAACTACGAGACTCATGTAAGGCCTCATACATAATATGGGAGTTATGGGAAAAACCATATTCTTCTCTTTTGTCATCCGCACGGAAATTATTTCCACGGCGCAGGAAGGGTTTTCTTGGGCGTGTTTTATGGGTTTAATAAAATATTATCGGAGTATAAATCACCGTGTATTACGGTGTTACGACTTTGAAAATTGCTCGGTGGCGCTAATTTGTCAATACGGGGAAATGCGAATGTCAATGGAGGTAATACGTTGGGGTATTATCTGGATGTTGGATGAGACTTTGTTAGGGTCTGCCTTCAATTCAAACGGTTTAGTGTTTTAGTGCAAAATTGGTCCAACGGGACACTTCTGCGATCATTCGATGACTATGCGTCTGTGCCAGGCAGTTTTCGCGAAAGCCGCTTGACATAGAAAGCTTTAATTTGATATAGATTATATATGTCCCAATTCATTAACTATAGAGTTTGGCCTATATAGGAGCAGTTTTTGGGGTTAATTAAGATTTAAACATTTTTAAACATCAATGGCTCGCGCTAGTATTATTCGAAATGTCGTAAAACTTTGATACGGTATACATACATACGATACAGATTTTGAATTATTTTTACGACAACTTTTTCCAACGTAAAACATCTGCTCTGTTTCAAAAACTATATAGCCAAGTACGACTTGGAAATACTCGCGCAAGACAGAAATTGTGTGTAGATGGCGGGAAAATGAACAAATCGACGCTACTATAAAAAAAATCAACTGGGAAATGATTATATTGAAGACTAGCTGCCTGGCCCGGCTTCTCACGGATTACTCGTTTTCCCGTAGGAATGAAACATTTTCCCACGGTAAAAAGTAGCCTATGTCACTCAGGGTGAATGTAGCTTTCCAATGGTTTCCAATTGGTGGAATTTATGAAATCGGCACAGCAGTTTTTGAGTTTATTCATTACAAACATACACACACAAAAACACAAATCTTTCCTCTTTATAATAGTAAGTATATATAGTATAATAGTATAGAAGTGTAGAATAGTAGTATAGATTGATTCGTATCTACATTTCATATAATCCTTTCTTTCATCATTCATTATTCGTCTTTCTAATATTGAAAATGCGAAAGTTTGCATGTTTGACATTAAACGGCTCAACCGATTTGGATAAAAATTTGCACTATTAATTTAGGGTAAGTAGTTTTGAACCCGGGTCCATGCAGACGTAGTCACGTCTGGAAGCTTAAGCTAGTACTTTCATATTCGACGCCAAATATCAGTAAGTTTACATACAATGAAAAAAACATAAAATAAATGACTGTTAGGAACAGGAAGAACGAATTATTAGGGTCATGATCATGAGCTCTACAAAACATTATGACTAATTTCACATGAGTCATGTTGCGATCGTTGAATTAATTTACAAGGCACATTGCCATTAGAGCAGTACCATTCACTTCATAAGTAGCTAAGATGCCTTTTTGTTTGGTAGGTAAATTTGTACCTACGCTACGCGTAAATAAAACCCATTTCTTTGCAAGGGCCGTATTAAAGAAACCATATTTACTTTGGCTTCTGCTCGGGCGGGCGAAAATTACCTGGTTTCCATTCATGGTTTTACCGCTATAGCTGAATAAAGTAGTATTTTATAATTAGTAAACCTTTGCCACGTAGTAAATCGCTATCCTCGTCGATGAGGTCACTAAAAATAAATTTAAAATAAACAATAAAGAGATAATAGCTTCTGCCCGCGACTCTGTCCGCGTGGAATTCGTTTATATCGTAGCCCCATAATCAACTTTCAGTCCCCATTTCATCCCTTAGAGGATGATTTCCGGGATAAAAACTGTACTATGTATGGTATAGTGTTCATCCCGGAAATCATGAAATTTGGTATGGAGATAGTTTGAGCCCCGGGAAAGGACCTACTTTCGGATTTATAATATTAGTATGGATACCTTTGTCGCACAGTAACTTTGTTACCCCCGTTGGTGAGGTCGTTATACTTGAATGGTAAAATAAACAATATGTAGGTTGACAGGTTTTATTTGAGTATCAGGTGCTTTATTTTACCCTCGTTAGAATCATAGCACACAACTTTCTATGGCTTAGGTTTACGAAAAGCTGAAATACAAATGCAGTGTCTCCATTTGTTATTAGTCGGGCTGTGTTCCATCTAACGGCGGATTCTTGTTCATTTCATAAGCATTATGCACAACCTCATCCGAAGTCTGAACCATAAGGGCAAACGCCAACTCGGGAATGTTCTTCGCACATGCGAATTCTAGAAGGTTGTATAAGCTGTGGAAATCCACAGTTTCCACAAGTTTGCTGATGCAGTCAGCCTTCAATTTATCCATAGAGTAGTGTAAAGCGAAGAGTAACATTGGACGAAGATGGTAATCGGGTAGTCTGTCTAAGTATATATAATCCTTCAAGTGCGAGAGAGTCTGTGGGGTCACTCCTTCTACTTCTATACGGCCGTCAGTTACATCTTTCCATACAGATGTGAACATAGTTTTGAACTTGTTGCTATGCGCAGCTAAGCACGCCTTGTGCACTGGGAGACTGCTGTCTTCTAAAGTCAGCTTGAAGTCCACGATGTCGGTGTCATCGTAGAGATCGGCAAAATTGAATGTTCCATATTTTCTAACTCCGAAAGTGAGCGTTAGATTGTCTAGAGTGTAGAACGGATCGTCGAACTTGCATTCTTCTTCACCTAACAATATCCAGTCAGTCCACGTATCTGTGCAAGTAAGTTCTTTGGTAATGCTAGCGTATGTAACTTTTAGTTTAACCGTCCAACCTTCCCCTATTTCGGTTTTCTTTGTTGATATATTAATGAATACAGGTAAAGGTGCGTTAGATTCGCGTTCAGTATCTTCATGTCCAGTAGGAGTAGATGTTTTCTGATCAAATTGCAAGCGTATGTCCACCAAATCGTCTATATTAAATTGACCTTGGCCGATCTCGTTAACGGGAGGCCCTTGGAATCTATTTCTCAGGGCAAACACTAGTGTTACACATGGTCCTCGCAGTGTACGCCTATAGGATCTGTAATAAAAATTGTTGTCAGGATTTCGGACAATATGCACATAGATGAGTGTTTGTCATTTCCAAGCAAAAGGTCCAGCTTTGGAGATTTTATTAAGACGCAATTTCCATAAGCACACACTTAGAAATCTTTTTTATCGGGAATATCGGAATTTGGGTTTAGCAAGTGAATTTGCATTCATTCATCATTGAATTGGCGTTTGCCCTAATGGTTCAGACATAAATAATCAAATCTAATAATAATTCCTTTTTAATTGAATTTTATAATTGTATGTATGTTAGCCCTAAGGTATTTGTAACTATGGGCCTTAGATGCCTGAAATAAATGGTTTATTATTATTATTATTAAGAATTGGGCACAGATAAAATAGTTTTTGGGATTACAATACAACATTGTGTGTGTATTATCTGTGTTTCTTTTGTCACGAATAAATTAATTTTGAATTTAAACATACAAAATATGGAAATAAAAAATAGTATTTCACACAAACAAGTTACCTATCAATATTTAAACGTTTACCGGAAAAGTTATGTTTCTGTTCATATTGGCATTTTAAAGGCATTATTGCAATGGCTTTTCGTAAATCCAAGTGCTGACTAGATCCAATCAGATCTTATTAACTATAGCGTTGGTAGATCGCAAATAGGTAAAAACACTAACGTAATAAAAAATATTTTTTTATACTTACATGTCTAGAGGCATCTTTGTAGATTATTAACTTGTTCTCTATTATTCGTTTGTTGCCTCCACCACGTCCAATTGACACACGGCAGAGCAGTCGAATAATTAGCCTAGGTACGCGTACAGCCACCGGCCTCAATATATGCCATAACAAAGGCAAAAATATCTGACACGCCCTTAAGACCCTAGAAATAGAGTCGTGTCAGATATGTATGTGAAAGTTGTTGTGTTGTTGCAGATATGGTCACTGTACAATACATAGTCATGTTATAAATACGACTGGACTATTGGGCCATAACAGACCGTGAGAACACGACTTTATGGTCTTCATTTAAAGCTCATAATCAAGCGTAAGACGTAATTGTAATAGTAGAATGGATTTCAACGCCGGTGACAATGATTTTATGAACGGAAGTCTATTAGAAGATCCGTGACATACTTATGTTTTCATAATATCTGCGAGGAAATAGATATACTTGAAGGCAATTAATATTCATAGCAATCTAAATTGACATTTTGTAACCTTTAGCCATCCATTTTGTCGCTATTTGCGTGAGGAATGAACCTTCGGCATTCGGATTGAAAACCACTGTTGCAGAAATACTAGTGTATTCTGTATATCTGTCTGTGTCTCGTAACACGGTGGTGTTTTTTTTAACCTGCTTAGAAAGTTTCACGAGATTCGATTGAGAAATGCGACCTGCAGAGAACAGCTGCACAAACGCACATACAAAATAATATCGGCCCAAGCTGAAGCAGAGTTTCGTTCGCTTTTCTCCCTCGTTCAACAATTACATGCGAACATATTTTGCTGTCGCCTGGACATTCCCTAGTATTGTAGATATATAAGCCACAAGCATTCGATAACTTTGCGAACACGCAACGTTGCAACAGACGCTATTTATTTAGGGCATTACCTTTGTCTTGTCAGATTGCGCTATCGAGCGGTTAACTCCGTCTATAATAGAACGGGCTATTTTGGGCGGCGTGCAGACGGGGGGTTAAGTCTAGTGATGTCCGATCCGCGCTGTAGGGTATTGTATGGAAAATAAATATTTAGTTATTTATGCAACGGAGCTTTAGTGTTAGGCCCTCCCAGATTGCAAGGCGGAATCTCTATTTTGTACAATCCAGATTTCTGTACTGGGCAGTATACTGCAACAGGTATTATTATTCGCGCAGTATTATTACAGTGAGCATACTGCTGTAATATTGCATCCAGACAGCCCCGTTTCCGTGCATCCCGCGCCAATCAGGTTTGCATTTTACCTTTACCCTCAGACAAAAACAAAATAAGGTTCTGTTAAAAATGTTTTTTTTTGTTATAGTTTCTTATGCCAACTGTACCTTTTTCACAATCATCTACTGTCTGTTGAGGGTATCAATGAGCCCAAACACCACGGTTTTATCACGTGTAGTTTATGAGTTGCGGGCTACTTTGGTCTCCATAATAAGTGACAATAAGTACTATAGAGCGTCCGTCTCGTTCTATCCAACAATATACAATATACTACAATTTCTATTTAATCCGCCTTGCGTTGTCAGTTGGAAAAGCTGCTTTAGTTTAGACTAAAGCGAAGTGATGTGTGTCTAAAATGTCTAGATCGAAGACAATCGAATTAGGAGCTCAGGCTTGTGCCAACACGCTGTCGAAGCCTGGGTGACGACGAGATACGTAAACAACACCCCAGTTACCCAAAGAGATTTTAATTATTATAACATTTAACTATCGGTTGTTTCATTTAAAGTTGAGTACAAAAAATATGTTCTATTTATTTTTACACAAATCCGCTTAATATTAGTATTACGTACCCATTCAAACTGGTTTATTTCATCTCTGAAAATAATGTCTGTTTCGTCAAACAAACTGGCGAGTATAAAAATATCTAACTACATACTTTTGAAGCTGACTGTGCCTTCCACAGCGAATACAAATGTTGTTCATAAAGCCGAACAATTACTTCCGTGCTGCCATACAATTTGCATGATAACGCCTGAAAGTTTCGCTTTAGCAGTTCGGTCTTAGATAAAACTTTACTGTATTGTGAACCGCGAAAATACTATTAAACTGTATAAGAATGTCGACAGTGTAGTGACTTATATACATATACGAGTCAGTCGCCTGAAAATATGACTAGAAGGTAAGCTAAGGCAAAAAAATCCAGTAATGTAGCTTAGTAGACATAAAAAAAGATCTTTAATACTTTATGAAAAATGTAAGCAGAAACGTCTGTTGATGATTTTTAACATATTTATGTTTGTAAAAACGGAGTTTTTAATTTAGATTTAGCAATTCGAACTAACGATGTCATCGCACTGTTACCTTAAATAAAGCCATCCCTGAACGGATTTAGATGAAATATTCCGTACAGCTAATTTGGTGTGCGTGTGGACTGAGGGACCACTTGGTTTTTAATGCAAAAAATAAATTTTAGTAAGTGGAAAATTTAGTAGTAGTAGCGAATTACTTTGTAAAAAAAACCTGGAATTCGTAAAGAATTCACTAAAAAGTTATACAGCCAAAGGTGTGGTCCCTCAGTTCACACACTGAAACTTCCACTTCTGGGCAAGTATTTAATATGCTGGCTTATTTTGATGTTACAGATTTAGTAAAAACATGTTTAAACGTATTCGTAATGACCGAAACGTAATTTGGCAATGATTATACACTAAAGCAGTCTTCCTTCGTTGGTCCCTGAGAGACCAAATAAAATAACTAATAAATCGGTACATTTGTACAAATAAATAATGCATTTTTCTTTGCAAACATTAGTAAAAATCGCAAGGAAGATTATAAAAGTTAAACAAAAGCACAGCTATTAATAAATTTCGTCAAATTTATATTTGTTTGTGGTCCCTCAGTTCACACACTATGAATTAATAAAATAATTAAAATATCCTAAAATATAAACAATATGGAAAGGTTTGTCGTACTGAGGTTTAGTTAAAAAGTTTTACTACATCTATATATTTTTTGTACGTGGATTGATGGCGTATAATATAAGATAAATTGCTTTTTAATATTTCCTTAGCAGTGTTTATTAGGGTGTCCACACAATGAAAAGCATTTAATAACGTGAATCATTTTTAAATAATACTTTTTAAATTTGCTTACTTAAATGGACCAAGGAAAAACTGCATACTGCCAACTACATTTTAGATTCTGTAAGCAAAATTACAAAATTAAAAACAAACGAAGTATATGGTATCAGCGGCCCTAGCATACTAACAAAATGACGTCTTTTATGCACATGTTTTATGCCCACAACCGACGTATAAAATTTTACCGTCATGAGCTAACATGGTATACCGTCATCTACGTAAAATGTGACCATTTATATGTCTTGCATATAATAGTAGATTGTATGACAAGGGTCTAAAGTAAGCCATATTACCACGAGATGGATATTTTCCCGAACGAAGTGAGGGGAAATAGTTCGAGGGGTAATATGGCTTTTAGACCAGAGTTATACACTCTACTTTTCACTTCGACTGCGAGAAAATAGTAAAAACAAAGATTATCCATCCACAATCAACAATTATACCAAGGCGAAAAGATTGTTCAATTTGGCGCCATTCTTTTTAATAAACTGTTTTGACACAGATAAAATACAAAATATTCACAAGACGAATAAACGCCTCTAACCGTCTAATAGCGGCGTAGTCTATCCCGCTCAATCTTCATAGCTTATGTCATGCAATTACATCCACCAATCACAACTTTTTAAAATAACATTAGTATTTGCTGTCTACTAATCAGAATACAGCTAGACATTAAAGTCGACCAATCAGAAAACAGAATTCAATTCAAACTTTAGGAGTTTTTCATTCCCTAATTTACAATAATTAAAAAAATAAACGCCTCTGACCGACTATAGCTCCATCGAAACGGTCAAGCGTGGTTAACTGCATATATGAGTCATGTATGCAGTTAACCACGCTTGAAAAACACCCAATGTTTGAATTGAATTCTGTTTCCTGATTGGTCGATTTTAATGTCTAGCTGTATTCTGGTTAATAGATAGCAAATACTAATGTTTTTTTAAAGAGTTGTGATTGGTGGATATAATATTGAACTGTTGTGAGTGGTCAAATTAAAATGTTTTATAAATCATAAATATGTATACATATTTTCCCTAGGGGCTAAATGTACTACTTTAGCCCCGCTTGCCGAGTCTAATATGATGCACTTTTTGAGCATGTGAAGTGAAAAACTACTTTCTTACGTCAC
Organism: Epinotia demarniana; assembly: GCA_945867215.1. Taxonomy (NCBI): domain Eukaryota; kingdom Metazoa; phylum Arthropoda; class Insecta; order Lepidoptera; family Tortricidae; genus Epinotia; species Epinotia demarniana. The sequence goes on from OX244262.1 coordinate 8,074,290, forward strand.
ATTCTAACATGCTCTTGACTTTCGTACATAAAACGTGACGATATGAACCGTTGACGGACGAAATTTTACGTAGGTCACTCGAGACCCCTGATAAATTTTAACATTATGAAAACAATACAATTGGCCGCAGGATATCTGTAAAATTTCTGTCACAACACACGGTTTCAGTTTCAAAACTTATTAGTTCGTTTGCTGTTTGGATGGATTACTTTTCTACGACTTTTTGCTTGACAATTGGATTTCGATATCGCATATTAACACGACCCGTGGTAATTTGCTTTCATTTAAAGGCATATATAATATGCGCATCTTCAAGAAACCTAATAAAATTATTATGGAGTAAATATTTAACGAAAATAATTATACTTAAGTATACACAAATTCTCCTTATCCATTGTTGAAATTTTTGAAATTATCTATCCTAATATTATAAGAGGACAAATTCTGTGAGATTGAAGCTTTGCAAGTTTGCGTGTTTCAAAAAATCTTTGAATGCGTATAGATTGGGGTTTCTGGGTGGTGGTAGGCTATATTTTATCCCACGGGTTTGCCTACTTTCTTTGAATTATGCGGGAGAAGCAGCGCGGGCAGCTTGTCGTCTAATAAATCAATTGTTAGCTTTAACCTTGGTTAACATTTACTTTTCCTCAATTTCAACAAGCATGCACGAAGAAAACAGTAACACTTGTACCATAAAATGAATTACGATACAAACTTACAAATATTATAGGAAAAACGGGGCGGGAGTAAAGTAAATAAATAAAAACGAAAAACGATTATAATACAACTTAATACAATAGTACAACTTTTTAGTAGCAGGGCAGTGCTTATTATTACTCTTTAATTAAGTAGTATTGTATTGGGTCCCTAACCATGGACTGCGATTGAACGTATGAAAAGAATGTAATAATTGGTAGGAATAAAGTTGTATATATTGGTAACACTACACTTCTTTTTGCTATATATATATATTTTACGTAATTTAAGTAATGTAAAAATGGGCACAATCGTAAAGTTATACGTCCGAACGTAAATAAAATGGCCGATTAGTATGCTAGCCGGGCTGATTTGGTGCGGTAAAACATGTAGCTTCTGTAGCTTCATGACTCGAGTGCATATTTTTGATATATAAAAAGTGCCTTTTAGTGATTTACTAACAAACCAGAGGTACTTACCAGATAAACAACGCGGAATTCAGGAGTATAAATAACAAATCCATTGCAACACAATACTAATTTGCCTATTACACAGCAATAACAAACCAAACACATCAATTCAAGTAAATTTACCGCCTTTTTATTTTTTAAACATAATACGCGGGGCAAATATACGAGCTACATGTTTTACCGCACCAAATCTGATACCATATACTTAGTTTGTTTTTAATTTCGTAATTTTGCTTACAGAATCTAAAATGTAGTTGGCTGTATGCAGTTTTTCCTTGGGCCATTTAAGTAAGCAAATTTAAAAAGTAGACTATAAATTATTCACGTTACTACTTAAATGCTTTTCATTGTGTGGACACCCTAATAAACACTGCTAAGGAAATATTAAAAAGCAATTTATCTTATATTATACGCCATCAATCCACGTACAAAAAATATATATATGTAGTCAAACTTTTTAACTAAACCTCAGTACGACAAACCTTTCCATATTGTTTATATTTTAGGATATTTCAATTATTTTATTAATTCATAGTATGTGAATTGAGGGACCACAAAGAAATATAAATTTGACGAAATTTATTAATAGTTGTGCTTTTGTTTAACTTTTATAATCTTCCTTGCGATTTTTACTAATGTTTGCAAAGAAAAATGCATTATTTATTTGTACAAATGTACCGATTTATTAGTTATTTTATGTGGTCTCTCAGGGACCAACGAAGGAAGACTGCTTTAGTGTATAATCATTGCCAAATTACGTTTCGGTCATTACGAATACGTTTAAACATGTTTTTACTAAATCTGTAACATCAAAATAAGCCAGCATATTAAATACTTGCCCAGAAGTGGAAGGTTCAGTGTGTGAACTGAGGGACCACACCTTTGGCTGTATAACTTTTGAATTCTTTACGAATGCCAGGTTTTTTTTACAAAGTAATTCGCTACTACTACTAAATTTTCCACTTACTAAAATTTATTTTTTGCATTAAAAACCAAGTGGTCCCTCAGTCCACACGCACACCTAATTTGAGACCCTTGGAAGGATATAGGATAGTTTTAATTGATGGTAGAAGTGTGTTTGAGACAGCGATAATTAAGCTTGCGCCTTACATAATTTCATCATCATCATCATTATCAGCCTATTTACGTCCCACTGCTGGGCACAGGCCTCCTCTCATGTATGAGAAGGAAACATTTACATAATTTAATACTAATCATTTTTCTAGGACGATAATAAGTTCTACGCGGACGAAGTCGCGGGCAACAGCTAGTAATTATATCAACACTCTGCCTTGTTTTTGTACCAAGTTTAGTTCCTAAGTCACATGGTGTTGTATCGGTTGGCAAACCTTAAATAAATGAATAAAATAAATAAATATCGTGCACCGATTCCGCCGATGTGTTGGACCAACTAGTAGTTTGCAGCAAGCGGCCGCGGACAGACGGATCTGTAGACGGATCAAGGACGGCTTAACAAAGACGGGTGATTGGGCCATCACCGGTCTTTGTTAAGCTCCACTACTGACCGCTTACACTGCCTCCCTTTATACGAGCTTTTATTTAATTTGCACTGTTTATTTGTTATTTTCTCTTTGTTCGTGTTTATACCTTTTTATTTTGTTTTGATGTTATGTGTATTCAAAAGTTCTTTCTAGGGTTCCGTACCCAAAGTGTAAAACGGGACCCTATTATTAAGACTCCGCTGTTCATACGTCTTTCTGTCGGTGCGTTTATCACCAGGCTGTATCTGATGAACCGTGGTAGTTAGACAGTTGAAATTTCCAAAGATTATGTACCTATTTCTGTTGCCGCTATAACAACAAATACTTAAAAACAGAATAAAATAAATATTTAAGTGTGGTCCGATACAACAAACGAGATTTTTTTGCCGTTTTTACTGGTAATGGTACGTAACCCTTTCTGCGCGAGTCCGATTCGCACTTGGCCGGTTATTTACTTTTATTTGATTTTGTTTTCATTTTTTTGTTTTGGTAAATACTCGTAACTCATAATGTTTTCATTATTTCATTTGCTCCAAAGTTAGCTGGAAGTGATAGCTGTTTTTTTTGTGTTTGTCTGTTTTCATTTTGCAATGTTATATTATATGTGCATTAAAGTAATACATACAATTATGTATGTAAGTTCTCCTTTTAAATATTCACAAGTAAAAAATTGCACAAAATACTTTTGTGCCAACAATAAAAGAAGTGTAAGGAAGCTACGGTTGTAGTAGACTAGTGGTTCAAGCCTACGCCGGCTGCTTTTCGGAACTTATGTGCGGAATATCATTCGATATTTACCGTTAGCTTTTCGGAGAAGAAAAAACGTTGTGAGGAAACCAGCATACATTTGCGATGAAATTCAAAAGGTGTTGAAGCCCCTAACCCGCACTGGGCCAATGTGGGGGACTACAGCCCGTAACCTCTTATCTGAGACGAGGACTGTGCCCAGCAGTGGGTCGTATATAGGCCGTTTTTTGTTTTTCATATATAAAGACTCGGATAGAAGGTTATGATAGTTCAACTCCTCTATTCACGCGCTTGTATGTTTATATAATTTCACAAACAGTAGGACTTATAGATATATAAGTATTATTTCAATTATTTGGTTACGAGTAATAAGGGTTACGCCATGTGAGAGTATCACTTCGGTACACAAATAGCGGGAAATGGTACCTACGATCGCCCACCGATATGTCAATTAAGATATTGGATACACCGTAGTGAAGGAAAATTTGTGTGCCGATATTCAAGTCCTTTTGTATACGGTTGTAGGTAATTGTACGCAATTACGTGATTAACCTCATTAGAAGTTGATATATTATGGTCAATGAATGGGTTTATATGATTCGCAGAGCTATGGAAATTATATTTGCGAGATTTGGTTATGTATATGATGGTTATTCATATATATACTACAGCTATAGTGCAGCATTGTGATGATCATGAATACGTACATACATACACGTACTGGAAGGTGCGGCATGGGTAGGCCCCCACAAGGTGGACCGATGAACTGGTAAAGGTTGCTGGAGTCCGCTGGATGCGTGTGGCGCGGGACCGGTCACTTTGGCACTCTTTGGGGGAGAGCCTATGTCCAGCAGTGGACGTGTTTCGGCTGATATGATGAGCATGAATATTTGTTTTTGAGTCTTAAATGTTTTCTATGTATTTTAGTATTTTTGTCTATTCAATACATCGTCGTCTAGAGCCCATAACACAAGCCTTATTCAGCTTACTATGGGCTAGTTCAATTTGTGTAAGTTTGTCCCCTATTTTTATTATACTAAGGGTGGGTTGCACCAAACCGTCTGTAATCGTAAGCGGTTTTCGTCAAAATCTGAATGTACGGCAAGTTTGACAAGTTTCTATGGAATGACAGCTGCTGGGCCGGTGCCATATTTAACGTTAATCGGGCGGTAATCTTAAGTTGGTGACACCCGCGCTATAAGTATAAAATGTGTCCTTGACCTTTGGACAAAATATAACTATACGATTACAGTGGTATTTAAACGAAAATTTGAACGCAGATTATTAAATGAAATGCATTTAAATAGATTAGGTGACATTAGTATATCCTAAAGGAAAAAAAAATCAGCGAAACATGGTTTACTGATTTATTTAGTGTACCCCTTTTACACATATAGGTACGGCTTATTCAACGCCAGACGGTCTTTTTTACGTAAGCACAAGGAATACAGGATTAAATTCGACTGGAAGGCCTAGACCGTCTAACCAGCTATTTGCGTACGTGACGCGCCGCGAATTAACCTCCGGGCCGGCTTTGGGGATGCTTATTGTGCAAATTGGAATTAAATTAATGGACGTTTTCGTGTGAACTTATTCTAAAAATGTAAGTAAAAATCTGTTGTAATAGTTGTAATAGGCATGATGACACATTTTGAAAAACTGTTCTATAATGTTAAGAAACATTTATTGTGTACAACTTATAAGATATTTCAAGAGAATAACAGTTAAGTAGGAAAAAAATGCATTTTAGTTTTTAAATTTCAAATTGGCGCTAAAACGCTTGTCAGTGTCATGGCGTCCCAAGTGACGTCACGTTTGTATAAACAGAACGCAGACCTTTGACGTTTGCTACCTAGAGCGCTCAATTGCTCATTACACAACATAAATTAAAAAGTTTACAAGTCTTGCGCGGTCGTGCGAGCGAGAAAGCGGGATAATGGCGTATGAAGATCTGACAGATAACATGGTTCTATCCCTGTCTTACTATTCGTTCAGTACGTAAGTTTTCTCTGTAATCTGTGGTAATGGCCGTTATGGGTATTTGTTTATACAAACGTGACGTCATGCACTCTAATTGGTGTTTAACATGTCATGGCGGGCGTCCGTATTTTTCAGTTTGTTTTTATTAAAATAAGTAATAATCTCTTACTTAATAAAAAAATATGTGCATTTTTCGAATTCTATGATTAAAATTTCACTAATAAAATACCATATTTTAGTGATTTTCAATTACAGTCATCATGCCTATTGTACAGTTAAAAGGGGTTATATGCGGCAACTTTTTTCAGCGCTACTAACGGCCATTAATTAGAAAGAGACGGATAGTATATCTCGCCGCGTTAAACAGCGATATCTTCCAGACAAGTAGTAAAATAAGCCTAGATGGAAAAAACTTTGCCAATTATCTGTAATCGTTTAATTATGTACGTATGGTATCTATTGCGTAAACCGTTCCAGAACACAAATAACTCTTTTCAAACTCTTAATTAACACAAAACAAGGGTGTAATAATCATAAATTGTGAAGTTAAATTGCAGTAAAGTTTACACGCCAGCCTGAAGGAGCTGTAAAGGTTCTATTAGGGAGTTTTTAGGGATAGGGGGGTAGAAATATATGTGACAGTGTGGTCATGCTTGGCGGAGCAGGAAAGAAATGTGACCTTTTGCGTCTCCTATTGAGTAACCTCTGAAATTGTTCTCGAGATAAGCTTGTTATATTTAAAAAGGTACCGCAGATATATGTGACAACTTTGGGTTATCAGTCGCTAAACTGACTCCTATTGCTTTTTTGGGAATTAGACATTTTTTTAATATATAAAAAAATGAGAGCTTTTAGATGTCAGTAATGTATGTAACCAACATTTTTTTCGAACTACTTGTATTTAGAAACTGAGCTAATCTTGAAGAAAAACTCCTTCGAAACATATCGCCCGTTGTGCCAATGAAATTAATAAGTGAAATTAAACGATATAACTATTATAATTTTAAATCTTACTTTATTTATTAAACGAGTTGTCCAGCTACAATCCTGCATGTGTCCCCTGGGTGGTACTAAAAAGTGACAAACATTAAAATGTCAAAATAATGTAACTATGCCATTCGATTAAATAAATAATCAATCATCATGAGCTAACCTAAGAGAGTTTGAACTCAAAATCAAAATCTTTATTTTGTAAATAGGCTTAAGCTAGCTCTTTTACACGTCATGTTTTAACTTAACTACCTACCTACTTAACTAAGCTATTTTACATAAATGCTTCTTTGTCATCTATAAATTCTTTTATATATAATAAGATTTCTCTTTAAGATGGCGTTTAACGCTGGACTTAAACTTGGACTCAAAATGGAAAACTGGACTCAAATTGATAAATCAAGGAATATTACGATCCATGCCAAATCCTGGAAAAGGGTTATCTTCCGTTGAAGAGGGTTGCACATGTCATTAGTAATTCAATCACGATCCATTTCCAACGAACTATCCGATATCCTGTGAGTTTACCTTAGAAGTCTACTCGTATATGTATATCTAAAGACCGCGGGTCATTGATGAGACTAGCACGGGACCGGGATAAGCGGCCTACGCGGAGAGAGGCTTAGGCGATTCTCCCACTACACCGCATCCCGCCGCGGCAGATTATATCATCGTATGCAATGCAATAATCTCAATTTATATATGTAGAAAACACGCCTAGTACTTCACACTTCCAACGCGGCAATGCGCGTGAATGTGCGTGTAAACAACTTAGGAAAGTTGAAAAACCCCCGATATTTTCATTTCAAAGTCCAATATCTCAAAAACGGCTGAACAGATTTTCATGAAACATGCCTAAGAACACTCGGGATAAAATTATCTCTGACACAAAAAACGCATTCCAATCGGTCCATCCGTTTGGGAGCTACAATACCACAGACAGATACATAGATCAGACAGACACGTTAAACTTATACCACCCCTCTCTTTGCGTCGGGGGTTAAAAATCTGCCGCTCCGCGCACCGCGGCGGGACGCGGTGTAGTGGGAGAATCGCCTTATGCTGAGCAGTCGATTACAGCCTGATACTGGTGATGATGCTATATTTATCATTGCTTTTTTTAATATACTACGACAGGGGTTAACTATAATACGGCCTGCCTGATGGTAAGCAGATACCGTTGCATATGGACGCTTGCGACCAGAACAATCACAAGCCTGCTAACATCCCTTTATTGATTTGAGGTTTCGTTGTGTTAACAGCTAGATATACAAATGCAGCTTCCACATTCTCAACACCAAATAGGTAGCTACTAATCAAGTAATGGTGTTATTGGTTTCGGTCTCCTGTAAGGTGGAGATACTTCCCTATTTGGGGGATATTTAGCTGTGCCCTACTTCTCTTCGGTCTTCTTGTTAATAAAAGTTGTATAATCTCTTCTAGACTCGATTCATCTGTTTCACTCCTACTTTATTGGTAACCATCTTCCCGCGTATCCTACTTTCCTACTAATATTATAAATTCGAAAGTTTGGATGTTTAGATGTTTGGATGTTTGTTACTCAATCACGCTTAAACGGCTCAACCGATTTGGATGAAATTTTGCACGAAGATAGTTTATAGCCTGGATTAAAATATAGGACAGTTTTTATCCCTTGTCCACGCCGGCGAAGTCGCGGGCGGAAGCTAGTTGTACATATAGCTTAGAACCACCTAGAAGGTTCATTCTACACGCGGGTAATAGTTATTTGTGCAACAAGAGAGCAAAGTTTGTTTTTGCTGCGAGTGCTAATTTTGAGTCCTGAGGAAGCGAAAGATTCTAAAATTGAATCACGAGCGTAGCGAGTGATTCAAAGTTTGAATCTTGAGCGCAGCGAAGGACTCAAAAGCACGAGATGCAAATACTTTGCTCTCGAGTAACACGTACAACTTTTCACCTCAGCAGTGAGATCATATTCACATCAAAAATATATCACAGTATCACGTACCTATTCGTCTCAAGATTATTCAGGAAGAAAACTTAATTAGGCGTTAGTTACTGCTTGTAAAACAAGCTCCTCAGCGCCGGTCGCGTCGTTATTCAATACTAGAAAGGCGAGACAAGGCGCGGGAAACCAAAGGATATTTCACTATCTAAGTATACAAGTGTCGCGTGACACTAACACATCACTAAAAACTAACCTTGTTATTATTAAAATTCACAGATTTTACTCATATCTTCGAGATATTTAGGAAATATTTATCATTATCACAAGGGCACACATTAGCATATTACGTGTATCTCGCGTGCATATCAAAAACTAGCCGTAGGTACTTCACTATATTTCCTAGTTAGATAGAGAATTGATTTATCCCAGTAGTTTTTATATTTGAATATCAATAACGCAAGAATGACGAAGAATATATACATACTAAGATCTCAAACAAATTAGCAGCGCGCAACTTTTTAAAAGGGGCGGGGCCCCGCGCTTGCGTTCGGAAACTGCATCTGTGGTATACGTTCATAGAGTTAAAGATTGTTTAAACTAGAATTATTAATTATCTAGCATAATAAAATCCATGTTTACCTATTTGTTATGAAAAACGGAGTTTATTCTGAGATCTTTTATTTAAATAATATTCTTCAATTTAAAATTCCTTTGTACCTATAATTATTTTGGTAATTTAAACTTGTTAATTTGATATTTTTCGAACGTGTGTTATCCGCTTTTTGGGGGTCTACTTTGAAATTCGATGGTCGAACTATGAATCAACCTATGTCTGCCATTTTCTTTTTTCGTATCGGAATGAAAGGGACAGTGCTAATGAAGTTCAAATATTCTGAACTTGTAATAGACCCCATACGACGAAATGTCAGTGCTCCGCACCAAAATTAAAAAGCTACTTTGCCTCACGGAATGAGCAAAATCGCATTTTGCACACTATTTTCACACAGCAAAATATGCTTGTTCGAGCTGCTGAGGTGAAAAATATTTTTTTAAATCGTTTAAGCAGTTCCGGAAATACCCAACAAAGCTACAATATTACATACAAACTTACAATCTCACAGACATTTCCTCTTTATAATATTAAGGGGATGCCTTGATTTGAGTCGAAAACGCCCCCTAGACAGAGACACGCTTATGCCTTCCGCGCATGAGAAAAAGAGATGTAAACACTCTTCGGGGATGACTTTTTTGGTCAAATTTCGATAAATACCTAACTAGTGAAGTTTAATTTGAATTTAATCAGGTGAGATTTTAGATGAGATAATAGTTATTTGTGTCACAAGGGAGCAAAATAGTATATTTATAGCGAGGGCGGTGTATTGAATCCTGAACGTAGCGAGGGACCCTACAATAGAATCCTGAGCGTAGTGAGGGATACAAGTGTTTACGCCCGAGACGAAAATAATTTTGCTACCGAGTGACACATACTATTTTTCACACCGACTATGAGGAAATTAAAAAAAAGCTATTGTTAAAATATATCTAAATTATCTTAATTTTTATTACTAATTTTTAAATATTACAAATATTTATAAATTTTTATACAACGTTGTTAGAGTTAAAACTTGAAATATGTTCGTTTTGAATCGACTACGATGAAATTACAATCGATTATTTTATTAACATCTGTGTTCAATTGGCACATTGCGTATAAATGCTCCAATGCCAATGTATAAATTAAAAAAGTAGCGTTTTGGTCCCTCTCGTCGTGGAGCAAAACTTACTTTTCCGAATGAAAGGTGTGAAAAATACTATAGTTATTAACTTGATTGTGTCGTAAACCAATGTATCGTGTGAGTATGCTGAGTAAAAAAAAGGAAAATACAGACCCAACTTTGGATTTTTTTCTATCGAAAAAATTTTAAGCAATCATGTATCGATCAAATCAGATAAACAATCATATAGTCAAAAATCATATATCTGAAAATCATACTTGTTTCTTATAGTAAGAACGGCGTTTCAAAGTACGCAAAAATTTCCAATGCTTCGCCGCAGCTTTGCCTGCGTATTCCGAAGAACACCAGAGGCCCTACCGCGAAACGAAAACTAATTTCGTTCGTGTATTGCCGTCTCTGTTGCACTTGCTAGTTCGAGCGGCAGAGGTGGAGATACTCGAACGAAGTTCGTTTTTACTTCGCGGTAGCCCCTCAGGTACATTTAAATGGGAATGCGAACACACATAAATATATCAAAAAGTAAAGTACATTTAAAAAATATGTACTAGGGGACTAACTTTAAAACTTAAAAAAATTACGTGTTTCATAAAAAATGGATTTAATTACAATGAACTTTCGATTGCGTCCGTTAAATCGGCGACGGAACCTGGTCTGATATACTGCCAATGTTGTATAAGATCTATAGGCACTAATTAATCAAATGGAATGCACTCTTTGATTTCACAGCCCTGAAGGGTTAAACCCCCACTGTCCCCAAACCAGCCCGAAGTTAGGTGACGGCATAACTCAAAAAGTCAATTCACCATCTTCATTACAGGGTGCCAATCACATCTCGCGTGAAATCATAACTCAGCACGACGCCAACCCCACCCTAAGTCTTCGGAGCTCTATCCATTGCGTTTAATTATACCCGACCCCAAGCTCTTCAGTTACCCTTTTTGCGCAAAACGTCACATTCTACAGCAGAAACTGCGTCGCTTACGCCCTTGTTCGAAACGGAGCGCGTACCTGAAGATCGTTAATCTTTCTTAAAGATATATTCCTTAGAGCCACCTTTGCGCCCTCAGCGGTAATCGCTTCATATCGCGAGGTATGTCAGCCGTTGCTTAACTGCGCTTTATAGGCCGAGCGCCGGTCGTCGGCACTGTCATCATTCTTATTCCCCAGCTTGGCTAGGGGCGCTACCAGGAAGCAAAAACGAAATTCGTTCGTGTATCTCTCTCTCTGTCCCTCGAATACGCAAGTGCGACAGAGAAGGAGATACACAAATACTAACTTGATATCGTTTCGCGGTAGGGCCTCAGTAGTACTGACGTGGAATAATAGTCTCCCGAGATGTATCAACAGTATAGCAGGCGTACATAATTATGTCCCGTGTACTGCCTAGAATGCGAATTCTAATGTACCTGTTAAAGGTCAGTAAGGCCATGTGACACGTCTACTACCTCTAACTCCAGGTTACCGGTACCGGTACCGGTACCACGGTACCGGTGGGGTACGGTCACCGCTTGCAACCAGTTTCTCATCTGTACTCTAGTATGTTTTTCACTAGAATTTAGTTGTTCTATCGCCGCCCACATCTTATAAATACGATTATTTTGATTATGTTGTACATGAAAACTATTTTTTTTACAGAATCAACTGCCGATATTTTTTATTATTAAATTATAAACATAAGAAAACAAATAAATAAATAAATGCTTTTATTAACCATGGAATAAAAACAATATTCGCGTTCTAGCAATTTTTGTTTAAGAACACCGTAATTGTTAATTTCGATGAGTATTAATAACCTGCCGATCGTCTCTCCGTCTACCCGTACTAGTAAAGCCTACCCTCGGTAGCAGAAAAGTCTTTGAACTCTGCCCCTCTAAGACGGCATGTAGGATTTACTTGTCTCGATCATGACCCCGGCGTTGTGTTCATTGATTAGCGGATCACCCCCATTAACCAATCTGTTAAAATGTTCCCGTTTTAAAGTTCGTGTAACGTTTTGAAGGCTGACAGCAATTATTATGGAAATTATTCGTAGTTATGTCTGTACGCACCCCTTGCAATAACAACCCCTATTTTTGTACGCGCCGCTGCCTCCCGTTTAAAGCCTACTTTAAAGCTTTTCCAAACGGAGTTTGTCTTTAAATTCTTGCCAAATAATATGTTTAATATGCAAATGTTGTATTCTGTTGTTGTGCATTACTTTTTTTCCTAGATATATTCCTACTAATTGTACGGCAAAAATTACAATGTCATTGGCATAGAATTCTATTCTTACCGCTTTAGTTCTTCTACAAAATAATGTAAACGGAGTTCGGGTTTGCCTATCTGTGTTCGAGGCTACGCCACTCTCGTCTATCGCAATATCTAAATTTGATTTCCGAACTGTGTCGTTGTTCGAATGACCAGTTGCGCGCAAAAAACTGTATTTCTCTGAAACCATACAATTTTCAGAGTTATTATAAAACAAACCTAACCTAACCTAAAGGTTCCCTTCTACGCGATAAGTAATAAAAAATAACCAAAAACTTGGCGTCTTCAAAAAGACTGGCTTTTTACCGAAATGGAAATTCGGATAAACGATACAGTTGGGAAATAAATTTTAATGATTGTGATAGGATACCTACGCCAATGCACAATGCATTTATCCACATTTATATTTCTAGAACTCATGCCTTATTTACTGTTAGTTTTGATAGTGTAAGTTGATCCTGTGTATCTAGTTCCAAGTAAATATACCATGTGAAAACATTATATGATTAATTACAGTACCGCCGTCATCGAGCAGTAAGAGATTTGGTCTTTGACACAACTCGGACAAGAGCTGAACATACAGTCTGGTCGCAGCGGCGAGTACTAAGTAAATACCCGTTCGCTTTCCAATTAAGTTCAGAAACTGTTTGAGTTCTGTTCAGGTATCATGCCTGAATGCCTTTGACGTGCTCTCATAATCGGCCAGCCGTAATGTGTAACTTGCCTTTGAATTCAGAATGGGAGTAAAAGATAAGTTTGCAAAGATTTTGCGTCTGAAAAGTTTGGAAAAATCTTAAATTTTCCTTTATAAACATCGCATAAACTGTGTAGTGAAATGTCGGAGTTACTCCCGAATCAGCACGTAATAAGGTTGAGAGCTGTCGCGAGCGCTGAATAGACAAAAATGAAGACGTTACCCAGAAACGTGAAGATTTATGCACTCGGGCATTCTACGAGACTGAAGACAATGAAAAGGTCTCGCCGAACTTATTTAAATTACGCGACAATTTTCCTCGGCCGTAATATTAAGTGGTGGAGGCGTCGGGCTGCGCTAAATGACGCTTAAAGCCGTCGCCATGAAAAGGGCCTCGGGAAGCAGATTCGAGCCAGTCTGCAGCACAATGCCACTGATCCCCAGCCTAGCTCCAACGCCAAAATTATTACCATTGTATTATGAATCCACAAGGTTTATGACACTCCAAATTAAGTGAGTAAAGTTTGTTTTCAAGTTAAGCGCAGAAAGTACGCTAAGCTTAATTATTTGCATCACAAAGAGCTACTTTAGGATGATAATGAATGTCATTCAAACATAAGCATCCATAAAATAAAGAGTTAATGATGATAAACATAAAATTGACTCGGTTGTTATGATGCAACTTGACCAGATAAATGCAGCATTATCCTAGCAATTTTGTAGAACGACGAATCGTGAAATCACTGGAATAAGGCTTCCAATTTGTTGCCTTTTCATAATTGAGTAAACATCGTAAAGCAGTTTCTCTAAAGCGCTGTGTAAACAAGATTATGATATTAACCAAGTTCCTTGCGGCGTGGGCTTTGCGAATCTTCAAAATTTTTAATGTCCTTTTTACGTCGCTTTGCATGAATTGGCACTAGTGCCGACGGTTTTATGGGCTGTCGAAAATCGGTCCATTTATACCAGTCTAGTGCATAAAAGTGAAATAAAATGTTTAAAAATCTGTGTTAAATGTTCCATCCGATCTCCGGGCAGATTAAGCCAGGATTATCCTTAACGGTGGGTTAAGCTGAAAGATTGTGCACTAGGGCATTAAGGTACGGACGCTTTTGTCTAATCCTTGTTGCCACGTTCTTTGCACTAATTTATTGTGTCGTTCTGCTATGCCGAGGATTTTCTAGGACCATTTGTATTTGTTGTGCCTTAGTTTAAATTTACCTACTTTTGTATTTAAATGCAACCGTTACTTGTTTCAAGATGCTAGTTTTAGGCCATCTTGTAAAACTGACGTTGGCATATTACTCGTATTTAGAGCAGCCTGAATGGGGAAGCAACTCCACCTTAATTATCTAGAATTAGGGTGGGCTGCACTAACCCGTCTGTAATCGTAAGCGGTGTTCGTAAACATCTGAATGTATTGAAAGTTTGTCACGTTTCTACGGAATGACAGCTACCGCTGCCATATTTAATGTTGATCGGTCTGTAATCGTAAGTTCCCGCCCTTACAACTCGCTTTTGCCTGGAGTCGCAATCGTTCATAGGCTACGATGTCTGCTTACCATTAGACTGGTTGTGTGCTTATTTCGCGGTCGTGTTATAAAAACCAGCAGATTTATAACAGACGCAACTCGCATATTGCAACGAACGTAGGCAAACCAGCGAGATAAAATATAGCCTATAATTATCTGGAAAGTTCAATCTACACACAGGTGTAAAAATATATTGAAATCGGATAAGCGGCGGGGATTACCCATGACATACAAACTTATAAACTTACAAAGCTCCTATCTCACAGACTTTTCTTTTTATAATAATTGGTATAGGAACAGTGGCGTAGCTCCCATACAAGCCGATCCCACCAGCGTGCCTAAGATATATTTATTTTTAGGCAAGCCCATAGTTACATACTCTAAACTCTTTCATTACATTTTTTACTTCAGGTTGACCAACTAAAATTTTCACCTACTGATACATAGGTATACCAGTTTCTGGTAGAGATTTCCACCCCTAGTCAAACAACCGTATTGTGACTATTACGCGTGTCGTATTGCCGGCGTGCACCGCATACCGAAACAGTATGAAATATGGAACCAGATAACGCTGTCCCTTGAATAGTTTCGAAAGAAATGGTCCCGGTTTAGCATAATGCGATCCACTTAGTCATCGGTTATCTACCGGATATATTGTGGGTACGGACATGAGTCTTAGCTATTTTAGGGCCGGTTGAATGAAATCGTCGGTAATCGTATGACATCCGTTAAAATCAGTTTGTATACGTAATTACCCTTTGACGGCCATCGGGCGTAGCGTGGTTGGCATTTTATCTTATCACTGCGTAGAATGGGCTGTTTACGCTTTGATAAGTGATTAGTGCGAGTTCATACATTTGATGCAAGTGCGAGTAGCACTTAAAAGTGTCGTGTGTTGTCGTGTCCGACTGCCCGCAACGACAAACACGACTATAGGTTGACACCTACTACCACGACTATAGGTTGGCTTTAAAATAAGGGCTTTATTTGCTCTCTTAAAAATGTCGTGACGTGACAATGTTTCTTTTAGATTTAGCGGAATAGCAAAGAAATATTGTTGTCGTAACATGTTTTAGATTTCTTGTTTGGCGGCGAAAGGGTTGTGGTTTACCGGTCAGTAAAGTAGTGTTGATGCCAGTTGATGCAATCCGCGCTTAGTGAATATACGCTGCTGAATATTTTTCAAAGGTTGTATAGATATGTTCGGTACATCTAACTTTCTAACAAAACATAGAGACTTAGTGTTCCACAACACCTTATTTATCCACCGCACCTATGTTTACTAATAAATCAGTATGACTGACTATAGAAATGGTCGGCAAACTTCAGAGTTAGAAAACACAAGTGCCTTCTGAAAGCATTTGGTTCTAGATTTTGCTGTCTTTGCTTTTACAATTCCGGAAGGAGAACACTATGTCGTGCGACAGCAGTGTTGCCCATTTAGACTTCAAATTGTAACATGTAGCTTCGGTAAACGGGCCACTGGTTTGGTTAAAAACGATTAGATTGTATGCCGCACTTTCTACATTCAGATTTATTTCAATTACAAAACAAAATTCTTGAGGTTGTTGTTTGTTTAATGCCTTCGCCACAAACGAGGGCGGTGCTAGCAGCGGGGCGTGAGCGGGTCGCGTGCCCGATGCCCGAATATATGCCTTATATCGTTACATTAGGGCACGCCGGTATCGCGCCGAGCTCACCCGCTCCTGCTGTGTGGCGAAGCCTTAATACACCAGCCTATACGTGGAACTATTTACTCGTTAGCTGACTGGAACATGTGCTTAGTTGGCTTAAGTGGGGACTAAAACAGAATGGGTACGGTTAACCCTCGACTAATCCCTGTTTAGCTCAACATCCGAATGCAGTATATAACGAATTAAAAGCACCTAAACGTTAAATTCGTTATATACTGCAGGGATGAAACTACCTTGCATGTGAAAATAATATGACAGATAGACGACCGCATTCCAAGAAGGGGTAGGCAGATCGCATTTTTTGTGCCACTTCTGTAAGTTGTGGGTTTAAAGACGGAGAAAATGTAATATTGTAGTGACAGGCTGCTAGCCTGTTGCCCACAACACGAATAGAAAAGGAAGGGTGCTATTCTAGCTCTACACCATTCGGGAAAATTATTACAATACAATACTCGTATTATAATATATTATGCGCGTGCCGCAGCAGGAGACCGACCGAAAGAGCGATCTCTACCAGACAACTCATGCTTCAAGGGCAAGAAATGGGCTCTCTGGAGGTTTTCTATGTTTTATATCTGTTCGTCGTGTTTTACCCATAACATAGGCCTTGCGGAGCTTACTATGGGGCTTATTCGATTTGTTTAAGATTGTCCTGTAATTTATATTAATTGATTTAATTATCATTTATTGGAACCGTCCCAACAAGAAGTTGATATAGCACAGTCGGTGATAAATGCTTGTACCAAAACCAAATTATTGACAGAAACATATATTATATTAGGTGATGAACTGGCCCGTCTGTTTTTAAATAGCTGGACGCGTACCTCCATTCGGATCTTAGAATATTACATATCGAGATAAAATGCTCCGTTTGCAAAAGTTATGCTATCTGTTCTTGCTTCTTCGGGGGCAAATACATAGAGGAAATGTTAAATCAGAAGAACTAACCAAATTGAACATTTTACTCTGTGAAAAATTAAATCAAATAATTAGTTTCCATATTTATGCATGAGATAAACTAACAGCTAGGTTACTTTGTAAGGGCCGCGGCAGTGTACGCAAGCGTTCCTGTGTCTCCGTCATACAGCACCCCGTACTCGTATACTGTAACTTGTTTTAAGCTCACCTCAATGCTCACCCACAAATATATCTTGACACCGCGATTTGTAGTAACTAAGTGTTGACAACTACAATGGCCCAACCATAATAGGGGCAGTGCCTATCGCCGCTGTCACGAGAACTTGGCGTTCCAAGGAGCTCACGTGTTCTGGAACTCAGTTTCCGCTTATATTAGCATGGGCAGTCACCATTCATAAGTCGCAGGGCTGGATACCAAGGGTAGTGGTTGACCTTGGGTCTAGAGAAGTTGACCAGCCGTTCCA
Source organism: Epinotia demarniana (assembly GCA_945867215.1). Taxonomy (NCBI): domain Eukaryota; kingdom Metazoa; phylum Arthropoda; class Insecta; order Lepidoptera; family Tortricidae; genus Epinotia; species Epinotia demarniana. The sequence continues at coordinate 8,091,887 of OX244262.1, forward strand.
GCTTGGCCCAAAATCCATCTTTCGTATGTCTGGATGTCCGAATGTCCCACAGTTCTCGTGTACAGGCTGCAGTTCACCACCGATTTTTGTGAAATTTTGTTAGCAGGTCCAATAATTTATAGGTACAATAATTTATTTTTGTCATATCAATTTTCGATTTTTTTTCAAATGGCCACGATTTTCACACATTATTATAACAAAATTGGACTTAATTGCGTTCAAAAAGGTGTTTATTTAATTACCGCGACATTTCGACGTTTTTTTGATAATGGCCACGATTTCAATTCAACCCCCATGGGTTAAAAGGTATATAAAATTACTAAATTCAACCGTTTTTAAACAAAGCCGCGAGGTCTACAGCTCACAGAGCCACTAGTAATATAATATAACACACGACACGTAACGTACAAAATTGAAAAAGTCGCAAGTGAAATTTTCGATACTGTATATCGGTGTCGACTTAAGAACTCGTTATCGTCCCGGCCCGTGTGGATTCCAGTGACTCCACCAACAATAAATGCTTTGTCAAACTTCCCCGGGCTAAAGATAACCGACTTGTGTTTGTTTAGAGAACTTTGCACGGATTCACACTTATTCCTTTTTCAAATTCAAGAGTTTGCTGGGTTTTCGTGGGGAATATAAGCGTGCCATTTTGGAGTTTTGATTATGGAAAATACATATACTGATACTTTGTTAGCAGCCTCGCGAATTTAGTTGTCGTGCATTTTATGCGCTAATGTTTGTAGCAAACACATTATTTGGCAAACTTTAAAGAAATGTTGAGGCCAAATGGCGTATACATGTCTGGCTTTAAAATAGAAGTGCTCAGATGGTTTTCGCATTTGGATTAACTACTGCATACACCAATATTTGAGATTAGATAGTAAAGTGAGGCTTTAGGAAGACAAGGAAGAGTATCTACTAAAGCAAAGCGAGGCTGGTAATGCTATTGGTGAATTTTTGCTGGCACACCGCTCCGCTACATCGCACCACTGGTGAACACTTGCCCTAAGGATGCAACCGGGATAACGTTAACATAAGGAGGACGTTTTGTTGGATTCGACGACGACGCGACAAAAGTTTTTGCAACAACGGTTCGCTTGTGAAACGATTTACTTAGTATACTTACAACACATTCACTGCCAAGAATTACTACGCGCTACGCTTGTAGCCGATCCCGTGGTTTTGTCCGTATGTAGCGCAAAGCAACTACGGAGACTAATATTTCCGTAGGTTTTCTGTTTTGTAGAGGAAAGTCGCTACGAGCAGTTCGACTACCTAGCGGGTTCCTGGTAGCGTAATTATTAAGGTCCATTTACACTGGACGTTTGAGTCCACATTCAGCATGCTCAAGCTCGTGTTATTCTTGTTCCTTAAAGGGAAAAACTGAGGCACGCGGGCTGTCAGACCAGTGTAAACGAGCCTCATGTGAATAAGCACTTATAAACTTACCTTTATTCTTATTTCTTTCTTTTATCTTTTTATTAATATTAGAGGCCGACCTTACAATACTCGATCTAGTTCCATATGTAAACTTAGTTATGAAATAGTACATTATTGTCGAAGCAAGGGAAGTAGGCAATTGCTGGCTGAGTATTAATTTTAAACGGACGACCTTGGGAGTCCGTTTAATTTAATACGAAGCCAGTAAATGCCCTTCCAGCTGAGACAAATATAGTGCTTTTCTCAAAAATTGTGCAAGTAAACAAAAATGTATTTTCTGAAAATGATAAGGCATGCATTTCTTCTCGCCGCTTCCAGAAATTGTCGTACGCCTTCCGATATCTGTCTTTTGGCTTTGCAAATTACCAACAAATTACACTTAAACAAATAATCAATAACTGAGCTTGCAGCTTCTTTTAAATCTGGAATAATTTACACGTCATTTTTCTATATTTTCCGTAAAAAGAATTATTAGCCACTGTAGGTGTTAAAACAGAATATTTTTTGCATTGCCGCCTTTTATTTTTTTTAATAATAAGTTATTAATAATAAGCGCCATAAGTTATTTGAGACAACTAAAAAGTCGCGATGAGTCACAGCTACTGATCTTGCGTTTTGGCTGTTTAGGACCTATGCCTTTTATTTATATGGCGGTTTCAAATTTTTAATAAGTTTGTACCACGACAAATAAAGAAATTTGTATGCAACATTGTAGTCGAGCAAAATCGAGCCGGCAAGGTTTTTTATTTTTTAAATGTTGACTAACCATAAACTATGCACTTCACGTCCTGATTTTTTACCAATAAAGTCCACTTTGCCGATGATTTTTGAGAAAATGAAAATTATTTATTCGTTACAAACAAATAACACATAATATAATATTAGTAGTATTTAATGTGTGTTACGATGATGATGGTCTCGTCTCAGCATAATGCTCCAAATACAGGGCTGGTCTTCCGGCGAGACCATTTGAGTATTACGTTCTATTGCTATTCATAGATATATACTATTCTTAAGTAATACATAAAAACATCCAGGACTAAGGAACAAAAAGTCGTGCTCATCATCATCATCATCATATCAGCCGAAAGACGTCCACTGCTGGACATAGGCCTCCCCCAAAGAGTGCCAAAGTGACCGGTCCTGCGCCACCCGCATCCAGCGGACTTCCGGTACGTGTTCGCCACTCAAATCAAATCAAATCAATTATTTATTCAAATAGGCCACAAAGGCACTTTTATATGTCAAACGGTAATTTACAACCTTGAGAACCTTTCCGCCCGATCAGTTCTACGTCCTATGTGCCCTGCACACTGCCACTTAAGTTTAGCGATCCGGAGGGCTATATCGGTTACCTTGGTTCTGCTGCGGATAGCCTCATTTCTGATGCGATCACGCAGAGAAACTCCTAACATAGCCCTCTCCATAGCCCTTTTAGTGACTTTGAGCTTTCTTATGAGGCCTATGGGTAAGCGACCACGTTTCAGTGCCATATGTCGTCACTGGAAACACACACTGGTCAAAGACTCTCGTTTTGAGACACTGCGGAATATATTGGACCAAGAGATGTGCCGTATCTTCGCGTACGCTGCCCAGCCGAGTCGGATTCGCCGATTGACCTCTTTCGCGAAGTTGGACCTACCTAACTGGATGGTCTGTCCTAGGTATACATAATCGTCTACAACTTCGAGCGTAAAGTGTCCGATTGTAATGGGAGATGGTAGTACATGGGCATTTGACATGATCTTCGTCTTATCCATGTTCATTCTTAGATCAACTCGCTCGAAAGTATTACTGAGGTCATCAAGCATCGTACTTAAGTCCTCCATGGTCTCAGCCAAGACTACTATATCGTCAGCAAACTGAAGGTGAGTGATGTACTCGCCGTTGATGTTGATGCCTAGCCTTCTCCATTCCAGAGTTTTGAAAACGTTCTCCAGTGCAGCTGTGAACAGTTTTAGAGAAATAACATCTCCTTGCCTGACTTCCCGCTGCAGCGGAATAGGTTTCGAGTTCTGGTCCTGGAGTCGAACTGACATAGTAGCGTTCTCGTGCAAACATTTCAGCACTTCGATATAGCGATAGTCAACTTGGCACCGCTGGAGAGACTGTAGTACGGCCCAGGTTTCGATCGAATCGAAGGCTTTCTCGTAGTCCACGAACGCTAGGCAGAGGGGCAGGTTATACTCCTAGGTCTTCTATATAACCTGACGGAGCGTGTGGATGTGGTCTACGGTACTAAGGCCTCTTCGGAAACCGGCTGGAAGTCATCTAGCCTGCGTACGAGACGATTTGTAATGACCCTCGAAAACAGTTTATAGACATGGCTCAGAAGTGAGATGGGTCTGTAGTTCTTTAGCAGGGTGTTGTCATCTTTTGAAGAACAGCCCCACCACCCCTCCGTTATATGCCTTTGGAGTTCTCCCTTTTAGTAAGATGAAATCGAAAAACTTCTGAAGGTCCGCAAGGACTGGTTTTCCACCCGCCTTCAGGGGTTCGGCTGTTATTCCGTCTTCACCGGGTGCCTTGTTGTTCTTGAGCTGTTTTAGAGCCATCACAATCTCGTACAGGCTGATCTCCGGGATGTCGTCGGTATAGTGCCGGGTTAGTCTAGCTCTAGGGTCTGCCGGCCGACCAACTTCGGGTCTGCGTGTTGACGTGTATAGCTAGCTGTCTGTAAAAGCGCTCTACCAGAATCTCGGTTTTAGAAGAAACGATTCTACCATCTTCAGTTTTTAACTTCGCGAGCTGGCTCTGCCCTGTAGACAGATCTCTCGAGAACACTTCACACAGTCGTGCTCATCACACAAATATTACCTTAACGGGATTCGAACCCAGGACTACTAGTTTCACAAGCAGGGGCAACTTCGCAACTAAGCACTAAAGGAGGGTGGGCTAATCGGCTCTTTTGACCAATAAGGTCAAGCGATATGTCACCGGATAGGTTATTCTATACAGATAAGTTGTTAAACTTTTACTATGGGACTGCCTCCCAAATCTTGTGAAAATGCTGGTCTAAGGTGATCGGTATGTAATACTTGATAGAATTAACAAGTATTCAGCCGAGCAATAAACCGGCGCTTTTCCGAAGATAAGGTGAGATGAAAGTCGATATATCAAGAGATTAGTCGTTTTCCGCCCAAGAGGAGCGAGAGCGAAGGATCCATGCAAAGTGGTACCATAGTGAAGCGACATCTGAAAATGAGAAGACATTTTTTAACACGATGATTACAGTAAGGTGCCCTCAATTGTTCTGTCTACTGCATTGTTCCCATTGATGTTTGGTGCATATATAGAAAAATCGTGCGATTACAAGAAAAATAATGTTGAATCGATAAAACATTAGTCGGCACTCTTATGCTTGAAAAGCACATAATGAGTCCGCCTTTTGTACCACAAGATATTCTTTTGTGCAATAAAGATTAAATAAATAAATAAACGATCGAAATAAGTGAAACACGGAAGTTTACCTACCTTATGAGGTGGCCAGTTATTGGCGATTTACCCTCCAACATTTCCCACTGGTATACTAGATAAACGAAAAAAAACGTACCTACTTAGACGGATTTGTCCGTTAAAATTCGAATGTCATTTGTATGGAATTAGGTAAAAAACGTTCAATCGTATAAAAATGTAGGTCAGGCTGGGCATTCACATTCGCATCAACAACTCGAATGGAGTAGCACAACGCCAAAATCGGTCCATGAATGTCAACTGTGGAGTTTTAAAATAGTTCGGCCGTGGACTGTTGAATGTCTCGCCTTACAAATGGAATGGTCGTGAATTTCAAAACTCAACTTTCGAACAATATTACACATCCATTTGCCGCAGAGACAAATGACCCGCACGAGTAAGTATGTATATGCCTAACTGTTGTAGTACTGTTTCTTATTATAACTGGATAAAGCGGTATATAAAAACTATAAGTTTATAACTATTATACAAGAAAATACAACATTAACCCAGCTTCCTTCCAAACACATTAAGAAATCAGGCTGAAACACTCAATGTTTGCTGCGTCATGATCTAGACTGTAGCTAACTACACCAAGAAAACGCTGGCTCAGTTCAACATTATTATTCTGGGCACTACCACCTAATGATCCTGAGCACAATTTTGCTAAGGATGAAATGACTGAGCGTTTTAAGAAAAGAATCGAGTTTTGTTTGTTACACATATAATACTTGCTTGGAATTTTAGAAGATAAGTGCGAAGCGGTCGATTCAAAATTATCACGCGTTTCAATTCTGTCAAGACGAGCAAACGCAACACGTTGAAATCTATTTGGAAAGGAATAAAAACCCAGGCTACCTGTAAGACGAATAGGTTAAATGTCTATATGGAGGGTGAACGAAACGCGTTTTTTGTTCAATTGATGACACCACGTGCAAATGTTTACGTGATAAGCAGATATTGTAGCATTTTCGGAGCAACATACTTGTGTTAACAGACTTGCTATAGACTATATCAATTACAATAATTGTTAATTAAGGTTAATATTGAAAAATTTGATGCTCCGAGTCGGAATCGAACCGGCGACCCCAGCATTCATGGCCCGTCGCTGCTGTAACCAACTGAGCTATCAGATCAAACTGTCTCCGCCACTAAATCTTAAAAATAATAATTTGTAATTTCGTTAGCAGCGTTAATTAATGGTTAACACGAAAAAAGTCATTAATTTTCAGCTAATTAAGCATTACAATTGGAATCCGTCTCATGACTGTGAAACCAAATGCATTCTTAATTGATGCAATACGTCCTCACTTAAAATACACATTTTTCATTTCTTACTAGCTTCCACCCACGACTTCGTGTGCGTGCATCAGGGATTTAAATTATGTTATATTTTGTTCCAGGATGTAAACTACTTTCGTGCAAAATTTCATCGAATTCGGTTGAGCCGTTTAAGCATTATTGTGTAACAAACGTCCAAACATCCAAACCTTTGCATTTTTAATATTTGTAGCATAGTAGGATTTGTTTATACTATCTTCTTTTATTGATAACTACAAAAATAAACATATAAACACCCATATTTAATAATGATTATAACCTAAATAATACATAAATATTTTTTTAGTCATTTCGCATCGACACGTGGGCATCCCTAGACGCAACAAAGAGCTCCATAAGTTAACAGGGAGTAGTGAAGCCTGTCATGCATCAAGCCCTACGGTGACGTATTCGCCGTCACGCGCTGTCGAGGCACGTACGAAATCAAGCCGAGTTTGTTTTGTTTTTTGTTGTTCGTGGAACTCGGTTGCTATGGATTTATCATCTTAGGTAAACGTCCCAGTGCCCGTCACTGTCCTCATACATGACACTTTCAATCCGATGAAAATCAACAAAAAAATTTTTTAGTTTTATTTATTTTATTGTACCAAAACAAGGGTTACACAGCATAATTCACAGTTAAACTTACGTCAAACTGCATAACAATTTGTTGGCAAACAGCTCTCGTGAAAGTTTCCTTATCTGTGTGTAAAAATACTACCTTATTATTTAGACTACTTTTGTAGCCGAGTGGGTAGTGAACCTGTCTACGAAGTCGGAGATCACGTGTTCGAATCCCAGTAAGGGCATCTATTTGTGTGATCAGCAAGAAATTTGATTTGTTTGTTACTGAGTCATGGATGTTTTCTATGTAATTGTAAAATCGTCGTCTAGTACCCATAGTACAAGCTTTGCTTAGTTTGGGACTAAGTCGATTTGTGTAAGCTTGTCCCGAAATATGTACATTTATGTATGTAAATACATAATGAAGCTTGCGGCCAAGTGGGAAGCAATTGGCATCGACGTCGGTGACACAAGGCTGACTAACCTGCGTTTCGCCGATGACATTGTCTTGTTCTCCCACACTGCACCCCAGCTAGAACAAATGCTCCAAGATCTAAGCACCGCCAGTCTTGAAGTTGGGCTCAAAATGAACAGGGCAAAGACCCAGTTGATGACCAACGGCGTAAAGCATAGGGTTAGGGTAGATAGGCAGGATATGCAATATGTCGACGAGTATACCTACTTGGGCCAGACAGCATCCTTCGATAACAGGCAGTGTAAAGAAATCGATCGACGCATCGCAAACGCCTGGAGGAGCTTCTGGTCCATGAAGGCGCTAATGAAGGGTAACCTTCCTTTGACACTGAAGCGCAAGCTCTTCGATATGTGTATCCTGCCTATCCTAACCTATGGCGCCCAAACTTGGTCATTAACAGAAGCCCAAAAGTCCCGACTCAAGATTTACCAGCGAGCAATGGAACGCAGCATACTCGGAGTTTGTAGGATCGATCGGATCAGGAACACCGAGCTGCGTGCCAAAACTGGCATCGTAGATGTGGGTCCTAAGACCGCGAAGCTAAAGTGGGACTGGGCTGGACATGTCTGCCGGATGCACGCGGAGCGATAGGCCAAATTAGCCACCGAATGGCTTCCAAAAGATGGCTTCCGAGGTAGAGGCAGACCGAAAAGGAGATGGCGGGACGACCTTGATGATACGTTTTGTGCAGATTGGCGAACACTGGCACAGGACCGAGACGAGTGGCGGAAAGGAGGGGAGGCCTTTGCCCAGCAGTGGGACACAATATAGGCTATTTAAAAAAAAAAAATGTATGTAAATAAGTTTAATTATGATGGCCCTGTGATAATGTTATACAATGCAATTGTAATGTTTGTGTTCGCTCATTTAACTGAAGTGGTACACGCTTTTTTATTCATCATAATTACTCATATTTGTCTAATATGGGTTCCTGATGAAATCCATAGATTAATTTGACCACTTGTAAACGTTTGCCTTAGTCATAATCATAATTTGCCCCAAGTAGTTTTTCTCAGACACGGTACATTTTTCAGGACCGCTATAAAACAACCTTTTAAAACAAAGTTTACTTGAATTGCCCTTAGAACATTACGGGTTCAAGAAAAAACTTTTTTTTAACTTTTTTTTTTAATGTGAAATAAAGCAATCTAATCTATGGCAAATGACAATGTTGGTGTTTTTCATAATCTTTTTGGCAAATGAAATTATGAATATCGACGGTAACTGGTCTAATAAATCATCATTTATTAAAACTTCTTAGTAAAACTGAGGGGGCGAAGCCCAGCTGAAGTAAAAACGTAACTTTTCCATCAGCACGCATCATGCATAGTTACCTGTTCATTTGCCACCCTTAACGAAACGTTGCTCCCTAATTTAAGTTCGGAACAGAAAAGGCGTATGCGCCGTCTGGTAATTCGGTGCAGTGCGTGGCGGTCTTTACACGGGACGAGTTTTGTTTATAAATTTATTTTACTATATTTTGCAAGTAGCGATGTCACATTTACCAGTCAACAATGTCAACATCTATCAGTGGTGCTCCTAAAAGAGGATACCCACAAAGATAGTTTTGTCAAGAAAAATAAGCCCAAAAACATTTAACGATCAGTGCCTAGAAAAAGGACAATATATACATAACGTATGATTGCACTAGAGAGCCTGTCAAAATTCTATCACATAAAAAAAGACCGGGTTGCACTCCGGGAGTGCCGGCAGAAGTGAAAACTTGAATATTAACGTTGTGCATTTTTGATATTTTGGAATGGATAGGGAATAATTTTGCACGAATTGCTTTAATTATCAGTATTAAACAAAAATAAAAACCTGAACATTTTGTGAAAAACTAAGCCCTTTCCTTTTCTGCCGGAATGATTATTACCTTACAAATGCTTAAGTGAAATCCCAATATTCTCAAAAAAGCTCAGGAATAAAGTATGGTTTAGTTTTTGTAGACGCCCGCTATTAGAATACCAGGATGTCAAGTACCGTAAAACGGGGTGAGTAGAGACAAAACTGACATTCAAACCTCGATAGCATTTAATTTTTACATATGCAAACTGAATGTTGTATATAATAATTGTTCCGGACGTTTGTATTTTTTTTTTATGATTTTGGGTGGTTCCATTTCATAACTTTAACGATAACCACGAAATCCCACCTCAACCCGTAGTCCCTCGTAGTTGGGGTGAGATGGGTTTTCATACAAAGGTGATTTTGGAAGATTGTTGGATTGAATTTTTTTTTATTATTATTTTTATTATTGTAGTATTGTGGGCCTTTGTATGCCGCTTCGACCAGCGAGTGATCTATTGTGACAGCCCTTTGTTTAGATTTCACCATCAAGTCCCGTTGCCTCTAGGAAATTCCAGATTCTTTGGGCGGTGATGTGTTGTACCTCTTCCGGGTGCACGATGTGCCGCCCTAGGTAGATACTTCTTTTGTGCATGAGTGTTCCGCAGGAGCATAGGATATGCATTGCTGTTTCCTCTGTCTCCTGGCAGAACCTGCAAGTTGCGTCCTGTTTCATACCCATTTGAACCAGGTGCTTGTTCAATTTGCCATGTCCTGTCAGAATTCTCGTCACTGCGCAGGTTTTGTACCTTTTCAGTTGTAGTAGCTCTTTGGACAGTTTATTATTGTACCCTTTGATTAAGGCTTTAGCATGTTTTTGTCCTTTGGCGAACTTCCACAGCTTTATTGCCTCTGATTTTTCTGTGTTATTTAGTAGGGAGTAAGCTTTCCGTTTTGTGATGCCACAGAACGGTTCTGGGCCGACCAGGGTTATGTCTGCGCCCTTCCTTGCAAGTTCATCAGCTTTTTCATTTCCTACTATGTCGGAATGTCCTGGTACCCATCTAAGTATAACTTTGTTGGTATTAGCCAGGGCGTTTAAGTTGTTTTTACAGTTCTGGACTAGTTTAGAGTAGGACTCTAGGGATTCTAGTGCCAGCAGAGCAGCTTGGCTGTCTGAGTTGATGTAGATGTGTTGGTTTCTTAGGTTTCTATCGAGATTGATCTCCACGCAATTTTTTATTATGAATATTAAATACTATAGCTCCATTTTAAATTGGAATACATTATTTAGGTAACAGTAGCCTCCCATCTACCTCCCTTTCGTCCCTTCTCTCCCCATTCATAACCTAACTGTCCTCGCTATCCCTACTCACCCTATTTTACGGTACTACATGCCTTCGAGGATGTCAATATCCGACTTCAATGAAAATAAGAAGGTACTGAGTTCGATTTACGTTTCGATCGTCAGCTGTAAAGGAGTTTACCGTAGCATCTGCCTTTCCTCTCTTAATGCGTTTGCACCAATAAATTGCGCCCCCTCGCGGATGAAACGGCAAATGTTTATGGATGTAATCCTCTGTCGGTACACCGTGCACCGTGTACCATCGAGAACACAATTAACTGACTATACGTGAATCTTATTGCAACGGAATTAGATCTACTAGTGGGCACTGACTTTGTTCTTGTTTGACCTGGCTGACATTGAGCTTAATTAATGCAATAAAAACCACTACATATCCTGTACATACTACAGGTACAGGTGATTGCATGAAAGTTGAATTTATTCGACCCTACAATATTTAATTTCACTGTCATTGTCTAAAATAGGCTGGTTATTTAACTGTGATGAATGTTTGTGGAAGTGATTAATGATTTATGTACTTTTTACATGTATGAATTATAATTGATGTAGAATCTGTAACTGTAACAATTTTTTTTTTTTTTTTTTTTTTTTTTTTTTTTTTTTTTTTTATTATTACATATATCTGCGATCAGTCGTAAGACTATAATCAGATAGGTAGTAGGTGGTAGATGTTTGGAGAGATGAGACCACTGTCCTAACTCTCGTCTAATTCAGGCAGCACGTTGGCTCTCTTGAGTCTCTTGATTGGATTGGGCTCCAATAGTTTGGCAGACAAGGGATTAGGATGGGCTATAAGTCTGTCCTTGTACTTGATTGAGTATCGTCTCGCTTCTTCGGAGACAGTCGGTATTTCCAGGTACTCGTGGATTTCCGAGTTGCGAGCGTACCAGGGTGCTGATGCTATAACCCTGAGGATGTTGTTTTGGGCTCTTTGTACTCGCATTGTATTGGATTTGCTTGCTGATGACCACAGTTGGATCCCGTACGTCCAGATTGGTTTGATGATCCCGCAGTAAACTCGCAACTTGTTGGTTAAGGATAGTACAGACTGCCTTCCCAGGAGCCAGAGCAGGTTCCTGAACCGGAGGTTGATCTCGTCGCGCTTGTTTTTGATATGCTCTTTCCATGTCATCCTTCGATCAAGGTGAAAGCCCAGGTATTTTACGCATGTCGACTGGGGAAGGTTAGCTGGGCCTAGACTAACGGGTGGGCAAGTTTCACGCCGGAGTGTGAATGTAATATGGTGTGACTTAGGAGCACTTGCTTTTATGCGCCATTTGGACAGCCAAGCATTGGTGGCGGTAAGTTGAACCTGCAACAAGCTGCTTGCCTCTTTCGGGTCTTGGCTACAGGCGAGAAAGGCTGCATCGTCAGCAAACGTGGCTACCGAGACCTGAGGTGTCTGGGGTAGGTCAAGAGTGTAGATGTTGTACAGGATAGGGCCTAGAACTGAGCCCTGGGGTACTCCTGCTCTGCAGGTAAGCAAGGAAGATCTAGCGTCACCAAGCTTCACTCGAAACTTTCTGTCACTAAGGTATGATTCCATTAGAGGGAAGAAACAGTGTGGCAAATAAGTTTTGATTTTGCAGAGTAGCCCCTTGTGCCAGACCCTGTCGAATGCCTGCTGTACGTCCAGAAAGGCAGCCGAGCAGTATTTTTTGCTTTCTAGGCTTTGTCTTATGGTGCTGTAGACTCTGTGGACCTGCTCTATAGTGGAGTGTTTCTTACGAAAGCCGAATTGGTGGTCCGGAATTATTTGATCCATATCTAGGCAGGGATTTAGTCGCGCAAGGAAGATCCGTTCCCATAATTTGGACAGTACTGGCGTCAGGCTGATTGGGCGGTATGACGACGGTTCATTAGGTGGTTTACCGGCTTTATGGATCATTATAATCTCAGATGTTTTCCACAAGGCGGGTACATGGGACGTCCTTAGCGTGGCATTGATGAGTATGGTAAGGAATACAATGGCCTCCTTCGGGAGTTCTTTTAGTAGCCTTGCGGTTATTAAGTCGAAGCCAGGGGCTTTCTTTGAGTCCAACTTGCGAATCTCTCTAATCACCTCTCTGTAACAAATGGCCAGCATTCTATACATGAAAAATAATTTCATAGACATGTTTCACTATTGTGTTGATTTTTACTTTGAACATTTTCATACATATTTTTCCAATCGAATCTAATATTCAATATTTTCCTACTTTGAGATGAGGATTTTGTTTATCTTCGCACATGTTTTTATAATTAAATCAAAGACTTGACTAGCAGTCTTATAAAATAATAAATAAATAAATATAAGGGGACAATCTTACACAAATCGAGCTAGTCCCATAGTAAGCTCGGTAAGGCTTGTGTTATGGGTACTAGACGACGACGATATATATAATAGAAATAAATACTTAAATACATAGAAAACATCCATGAATCAGAAACAAATATTCATGCTCAGCATCACACAAACATTTGCCCTTACCGGGATTCCAACCCAGCAGGACCTTCAGCTTCGTAAGCAGCGTCAATACCCACTAGGCTAACCGGTCGTCTTATGTACCGACACATTGAACCAAATAAAATGCAGTTAAGTCTTGTATAGTTAACACAAACCATAAATATTGACAGGAAAAGGATCGGCAACTTTTGAAAATCAAACCCGCGTTTTGTAAGCGAAGTGAAAACCGTCGATATTAAAAGTTTTCCGTTTTGTTAAACAGTGTATGAAAATAATTAACGTTAATCATTGTTCTCCTTCCTAGTTTCCTACTTGTATTTCACGAAGAATTTCTTGCCATTAACCACTACAGGGTTAACGATCGTATGCTCTCAGCCTACACTCGTACATTTGCCAACTCTCGTTAACTAAACTCCAAGTTACTGTCTCCAGAATGAGCATCTGTCCCTCAAACTTTACATCTCGCACACGTTTACAGCACGTAAACCTTCAAGGCTAACAATCAAAACAAGTAGACAAGTCGAAGCCATAACGAGGGCTTGCTCCTAAATTCTTAATACCTCACGTTACACTAGGGGGAGATTGCACTTAACTTTTATTGTCGAAGCGCTGTGACTTGGCGCTTATTTAAACACGGAACTATGGTTTTCGTCGTTGGTCCCTCTCGTTTTAATAGCATCAGAGAAGGATGTTACCTTGTCGGGTCAGCCTGGTGACTTGAATAGGTGTGTTATGGAGGAACAGATGCTTCGATCGATGATAATGCACTACAACTTGCCTCAGACTTGAGGGAATTTTGAAGGATACAGTTTAATGGAGGTGTTTGGGTGTTTGTGACGCGCTTTTGTTTCTCGGGTTCCTGTAAGAAGCGAGTTCTAGTTAAAATGGAAACTTTTGTTTTTGTTGTGGTTTGCATGCGACGTTTATTCCGATCCTGTCTGTCTAAGAACATTTTATCGGAAGCTCTCAAATTAGGATATCTATAAATATTACAGCCAACTTGATTAACCGGGCATTATTTATAGGATCTATCATCATGAATAATAACAAAGAGCGTCGGTCAAATTGTGAAATAATACTTTGACCGGGTCATTCATAAAGGGAGGAGGGTCGGATCGATGGCTTCCATGCGATCATCAGGTAGCGATGTAGCTCGCTACTGAGACGGTGGCGTGCTAGCTCGAATACCATCCTGTGCACGCTGTCCGACAAGTGGGACTCACCGTGGCTGAAGCACTGGGTGCAACTGCATGCACCCTTATGTTTTAATGTTTTTTAATATAATATTAACCCCAGATTTAAGTAAAATGTTACTAACACGTTATGGACTTTGTTCAAAATATAACGAATTGAAATGAATTGATTTGAATTGTATAAGGCACGACGGCCCGTGGTCAATTTAAAAAACCGCTCAAGCGCAAGTCGGACCTGCGCACGAAGGGTTCTGTACCATTTTCTATAGAAACGTCAAAAAAATCACGTTTTCTCAAACATGCTCGGAAATGTATGCGTTAATATCGCGAAATGAAGACAAGAAGTGTCTTGTTTATGGCTCCCTACATTACTTCTTGGCCTTAAGCCAAGAAGTAATGTATGAAAACCCTAACTAAAACCATTAATGTCCGCTACTCTAACTTTTTAAATTTGCTTACTAATATTAAACTGGCTAAGGAAAAATTACATACTGCCAACCACCACGGACTCTGTAAGCATCTTGCGACATTAAAAAAAAACAAAATCTATGGTACACTATACTTATGTGCGGTTAAACATGGTGCTCGAACGGCTTGTTGAAATGTCATGTTTAAAAAATAAAAAAGGCGGCAAATTACACAATTGTTTTCTGAACTTTCGTTCCGATTGTAATTTCAACAAACTATTATTTAATTGATTACCTTGTAGGTATTTATTTTAATTTTAATATTTCCTCACATCGTTTGAGAAAAGCACTATACAATCCTCAGCCGGAACAGGAATTGCTGGACTCGTTCTATCCGGCCTCGTCTACGACTCGGCCGTCTACCCGAAAGCTCGTCCAGCAATCCCTTACTTCACGGCCTCTGCAGTAATGTACTATTATTGTATGTATTTTATTCCCCCCTTTAATATTTATTTTATTCTGCTTTTTAGTATTTGTTGTTAAAGCGACAACAGAAATACGTCATATGTGAAAATTTCAACCGTCTAACCATCACGGTTCATGCGATACAGCTACCAGACAAACGGACAGACGGACGGACAGCGGAGTATTAGTAATATGGTCCGTTTTACCGTTAGGGTACGGAACCCTAAAATTCAAGGTTTGAAATGTCTCGAATTTATCACTTTACGGAACCCAGTCCCGCCCGCAGTATTAATACTTATTACTGCTCTTTCCGGGCGATATGAAGATGACAGGCCAACTTGTCGATGGCACCCCGCTCCGCGTAGAACCGCGTGTAATTTGAAGTAATAGTGAAGTAGTGGCTTTTCAAGAATTATTTATGAATAGGTAATCAAACGAGCGAGCGACGCGAACGAAGTTCTCCGTTTTAGTTTGGGCAAAAATATATCGTATGGGCGGCGTTGGCCGACTGTTACCCTCTACAGTTCGCATTTCTGAACCGATACTCGTGAAATTTTGTGACCGTGTTGGATAGTTAAATTAAGTACCAAAGTAGATTTTTTTTCGTCATAAAAAATACAGGCTTGCGAGTATTACAGTTCACAGAACCTATTATCAAGGTGCTTTTAGAAATTGAAACGGATTCAGATTACTAACGAAGTATGGAAAACATATAATCATTTTTATTTTATAATTAAAAAAAAATACAGGCCTGCCAGTATTACAGCTCACAGAACCTAGTATAAAGTGTTTTAGAAATTGAAACGTTCAGATTACTAACGAAGTATTGAAGATAATCATTTTTGTTTTCAGTTTTAAGAGCCTTAGCGCTTCAACGAAAAACGTTACAAACTCGCCTTATGATGCTGACGAACTGTTTTCAAAGTCGAGGACATGATTCGTTAAAATTACAAAGACTTGGGTCCTGGCATATTCATTCTATGATTACACCGAATCGCACTAATAATGGCTCAGACCGCCCTCAACTTATGAGTAGGTACACGAAGCCTATCTCAAATAACCAACCACTGCACCAACTCCCAAATCGCATCGCCGCCAAACTTCTCCATTTAACTACAGGGGATTATTATTCGTGTTCATTTTCCAGTATTTAATCCCATTGAAGGGCGGCAGTAACTAAGCAGCTTACAATCGGATGGTCTAACCTACTTGTTAGCTAGACACAAGTTCATCTCGTTAAAACTCGAGACTAGGTATGTGACGTAAGAGGCGAAGTTAGATAGGGAGTTGAGCTGCTCGGTTCGTTTCGGGTTATTCTTCGAATCGAACTTTGTGAGGGCTCTTTCAGTTACCGAGGCGCGGAATTTAATCCGCCCGCTGAGGCGGGATGTCGCCTAGAAGTGCGTTTTATCTCTCGACGAAAACGAGGGGCGTTGTATTGTAAATTTAAATGTGTACCTGTGTTTGTCTGTCATCTTAGCTCCTAAACCAGATAAACCGATTTGAAAGCGGTTTTTTTTAACGAAAGAAAAGAGATTATGGTGGTCCATATAGGGTCTTGGCTTTCGAAACGACACCACGCCACTTATCCTGATCCTGCGCCACTTCCTGTCTAGATAGTTCTTAATGATGTTTGTTGTGTCAATGGAGTTTTACATCCTTATTTTATGTAGTTTCTAGCTTTCGCCCGCGACTACTTCTGCGAAGACCCGGGATAAAAACTATCCTATATTTAAACTATTCTGTAAAATTTTCTGCAAATAGGTTGAGCTGTTTAAAGCATGATTGAGTAACAAAAATCCGAACTTTCGCATTTATAGTATTAGTATATAGTATTTCATCTAAATCGCTTTAGCTGTATAAGCTCAAAAAAGGTAACAAACAGACCGAGTTCATACTTTCGATTTATAATATAAGTATAAAAGTATGGATGTTTCAGCGCTTTGCCCGTCAGTTAGAAAGGTAACCGTATAATTTAGTTATAATTTACATTGGTACAATGTAGCATTGATAATATGAACGCAACATGACAGCTAAAGTGTCCAATTCAAGACCCAAAGGCAGACTACTTAAATCAGTCCTCGCTTACGTGCTGCGCGGGCGCCTAAGCCCGTCGCCGCCCGCGCTCCGTTATTTTCCTACCTCCGCTCTACATTAGAGTAGAGAGATAAACTACATTTAGGTCAAACATTGGGTGGAAGTCCGCTGGATGGGGGTGGTGCAGTACGGTTAATTTGGCATTATTTGTCTTTGTCCAGCAGTGTACGTATTTCGGCTGATATGATGATGATGATAGCCCGTGAGCATTTATATTTCTCTCTCGCTTGCTCTGACACGCTCTTGTCCTATTAATATTATAAATGCGAAACTTTAGGTATTTGCTTGTTACTAAAACGAAAAGCTGAAAAATTTGTGGCTCTCCAATGACTTGTTGTTTATTTTGTAGATGTACTTATTTATAGTATGTGTGTAATAAATATTTTATTTTATTTGTACTTGCTTGTATTATATGGATTAAGATTAATTAACTGTAGGATAGAGGTAAATAGGTCTCTGTACACGTGTTAGTTTGTCTTGTCTATCTTTTGATTCCTTATCTCGTCTCAATTGCTCAAAGGTTAACTGGAAGAGATCCCTTATAGGAATAAGTTCGCCTT
Organism: Epinotia demarniana; assembly: GCA_945867215.1. Taxonomy (NCBI): domain Eukaryota; kingdom Metazoa; phylum Arthropoda; class Insecta; order Lepidoptera; family Tortricidae; genus Epinotia; species Epinotia demarniana. Next base: position 8,109,464 of record OX244262.1, read on the forward strand.
GTACCTACTTTACCTATTTTGTCTGCATTTTACTGCGTACAATAAAGTGATTAACTGATTACATACATACATAAATCACACAAAACCGGCTGAAGGGATTAAGATGAATTTTAGTATTAGAGTATAGTCTGGAAGATATATAATACTTTTTATCCCAGTAAAAGTCCAGCAAAAGGAAGACAAGGCGAACGAAGTTGCGGCCAAAACTATTTCACCCGAACCCGAATACTTTTCTTAGAGCTCTCGGACTGAACATCTACTACCATTGTGAATATCTTTTTTTTTCTAAGGGACCACCTATACGAGGTTCACGTCCACATTTCCCGTCATGGCACAATTTGCCTAACGAGATTAAAGAGGAAAGTGCCTGACAATGGACCCGGATTAACAGCCTTGAATGTGAGGCACATTTTTCACAATTTACGGGTTTTTAAAGGACTTGTGAGATTTTTTTAAGTAGGTATGTATTTTTGTCATTGTATACACGATGATTCTGAATTCGTGATCAGGAGTACATTTTTCTGATTCTGTAATTGATACCAAACACAATTAACTCGAAGTTACCTAAAACAGCCGTTCTTTTTTTCTGAATTAAACTGAATAAGGAATCACTTTATAATTCAAAATCATTGTCACCCTATCGGTAGTTTGCAAAGACGCATGTGTGTTTGACGTATCTACTTAACTACAAGAAATTTAGGGTGACCAAACATTCAGTGGATATTAGTGTTAATATTATTATTATTTTATCAAATTTAATTAACTAAACAGTGATTTAATTGCATGAGACCTCATCCATTGAAATCCGTTTTGGCTGTTTATCAATATTTTTCGACTCCTGATCACGGATTAAGAATCATCGTGTATAATTATATTCGCAATTTGTTTTGCAAACGAGGTTCGGCCAGTATATTTTTATTTGCCAAGAAAAGGGGTTATTATATAGCTGCAACTTCTCGTCGTGTTATTTGCACCTCCGTGCAGTTTGTAAGAAAGTATCTTGATACTTTTTTGACGGTTTACGAGCTTGAATTGCAGAACTTGCAGCCACTTGGCATGGCGTCGCGCGCACCTTGGCGAGTCCTGTCTCACTCGCAGCGTGCCATAAGATAGAGAAGGGTAGATTTTTTCGTGTCATCGCGGCGTATGTTGTGATCTCCCCGCGGTTTTCATTGCTATCTAAAAATATCAAAAAAAAAGTCGACTTATGTCCTGAATTTTGCGTTACAGAAGCAGTGTTGCCGGTGCGGATCTTTTGGTCCAATTTCGGATAATTCAGACCTCTGGCGGATCTTGTGCGGATCCTGACTCAAATCGGACTATTTTGGATCATATCCCACGAGAATGTTATTCTGTATATTTTTTATTTTTATTAAATCTGTACGCATCACTACTATACCTGCAATCCAGCACGGCTATCGAAGAATGGCGCGCGAGCCCTCTCGATTTTTCTCGCACTATATGTCTATTTCTAAGTGTTCTAATAAGGGAGAGACGGTCAGTGCGAGAAAAATCGCAAAAGCTCGCGCGCCTTCTTGTGATAGCTGTATATTGGATTGCACGTATAGAATTGATGAAAAAAGCGACTCAGGGAGATGAATGATTTGCTGCTCCTATAGGTCTTATACAAATATTAACTCATTGTTTTGTTTTAAGATTTAGGCAGACGATTCACGGTTATTAGAAGATACGGTTAGATTAGGTTAGGGGGGGCGGGGGGTGGTTTTTGCACTTAGAACATTTTTAGTAATTTTGTTATTTTTAAATTTTCTCTTCTTATCTTAAAAATTGCTAAAAATAAGTATGTGTTATGCGTAAAACTTTTTTTCTCAGAACGATATATACCTAGATATTTGGGTTCAAAGGTCAGTCATTTAAACGGTTCTGGGCCTTAATAAACTCCGTATCGTAAACCGACTCGGATGGCGAATAGTTTAGAAGATGGTGGCAGGAGCGGAGATTGTTCTTGGTTTTTTTTTATAAAAGAGCGGAAAAACTTCTTTAGAGAAAAGTTTTTCATGTAAAAAATGCTTATTTTGACGTGTTCTATACGTAACAATCATTTAAAATAGGTGTTTGACACCACTTAGGCAAAAAAATTAAAGTGCTGAAATGTCCCTGATTGCCCTGCTCCACCAAATAATGCACTTTGAACCGCTATAGTCTCTATAAGTTCTAGTTAATCAAAAATATATCAATAAAAGATGCTTATTTTCATTTATTCTTTAAAGTTTTTATAAAAAAACTAGTAAAAACGCAAATATTTGAAAGATTGATGTGTTAGTTTACTCTTCTTGATGAATTCCTGCACTACCTGTTAAAAATTCTAGTTTAAATGTTTCCTGCTGTACAAAGGTTGTCTGGAAGAGATCGCTTTAAAGCGATAAGACCGCCTGTTGTGTCCATTATTTATTAAGCAATTTTTTTGTAACCTGTTTGTCTCTCTTGTTGTGGTGCAATAAAGAGTATTTATTATTATTATTATAAAGTCCGAAAATCGCCCACCCTTTCCTATACTCTGACGTCATGATCAAAAATACGCCTTGTGAAAGTTATTTATTGTAATCTACAATAATGCTCATGCAAACAGCACGGCTGTCACGAGCCGGCGTGGTTCGCGAGCTCTCTCGATTTTTTTTCGCACTATCCATCTCTCTTTTATTAGAACAGTTAGAAAGAGAGGTAAGTATAGTGCGAGAAAAATCGAGAGTATGTCGCGGCCGTCTCATGATAGACGTGCTGGGTGAGTGAATAAAGAGCTAAATTGTTTATCTTTTAAAACGTCTTTTCATGGTAGATTTAAGCTAGTAAGGACATACTTAGGCACAGCGAAATATCATCCCGCTCGAATGTAGAGCAGCCCAACTGGGAAGTACCTCCGCCTTGCAGAAGACCACAGCCATAATAACACTTCTACTTGCTCTGTAGTAGTGTTGTGTTCCTGGAGGTGAGCAAGGTCGCCAGAGCTCCCGAGGATGCGTTGTATTGAGAGCGAGGGAACTTGTTCCTTCAGCTGTCAACACGACGAACCTTCAAACACAACAAGGGTCGGCAACGCCCATGTTACGCCTGTGGCATGCGTCTATAGTCTGCGGTCTCCGCTTACCATCAGACGGGCCGTACGCTTGTTTGCCACCGTCGTAAAAAAAAATACTTAATATCTTTTAAACACTAATACTTATATCGAAAAATTATGAAAATGTACTTTGCGGATCCTCGCCACTATTTTCGGATATTTTCAAGGCTCAGATCGCATCGAATCGAACTCCAGTGCTGGCAACACTGTACAGAAGTCGTATTCCACAATACAACCTAAATAAGCATATTTCACAAAAGTGGTTGCTTTACGACGGTAATCCCTGGCTTAATTCTTCCGGGATATTTATAACAATGAAGGGATATTTGATAACGCTTCGTTGCCGCCAACCGCGCAGAATTACCCGGAATACGGTACCAAAATTATCGTATTTACTCTCTAAATTTCCTTCCGCGTGGTTGGAAATATATTTCGCTTCTAAAATGAGGTGCCGTTTAGACTGACAATATAAATTGAGTCAATTAACAGTTTCTTGTAATCTGGTGCCGTTAGCCAGCAGACAATATGACAAAGATTCTTAGAATAATTGTAATCTAGACACGCGGCAGCCTGTCCAGCTATTATTTGCACATAACAGACAAACTTAGCTGGTTAGTCTTAGCTACTTAGCTTAAATTTGACTTGCCTAGTTTTTACATACAAGATATCTGATAGTTGGCTAATCGACTTATCATCTTTATGTAAGATTGTGCCCTTATATTTATTTATTATTTATTTATTTATGTTAAACGTAAGCTATTTTTTATATATTGTAAGGTAGTTAATATCTTACTCCTCGAAACATTTTGCGATCTCAATTCTTGTGTCGGCGAAGTTGACAACCACGCAAATTCTTAATATTGAACTTGGCTCTCGTTTACACATGTATGTTTTTGGTGGGATAATAATATATATACATGGATTTCCTACACGATTACAACATGGCCCATGGAGAAAGGGGCTAAAAATATCAACAACCCTATGATTTTACATTCGGTGGAGTTCAAAACTAATAAAATAACAGTCTTAACAATAAAATTGACAAAAACTTTCGACAGGTAATTAATTACCGAATGCAATTAAGTAACACAATTTAAGAGATGTAAAAATATACAAGATTTAGTATTGAATAATTAGAGTCAATTTTATTTTAAACTTCCTGGTCTAAGTTAATAATTATTATTTAAGATATGTGGGTATATATTCTTGTAGATTCTCCAATAATATATAATTATACTCATAGCCAAGTAAGTTATTAATAAGGAAATTAGTGGTTAAAATACCGAGTGTGAAAAACAATGTGAATCAGCGTCACAAAAACAAAGTAATGGACTATCAGAGTGTGTCAGCGCTTGGGATTGACAAACAGCAGGTAGGTATTGGAATGTAGTTACATACTTGCGAAGTGAGAACACGTTAATGTCACTATTAGTTACACCACAAAAATAAAAACAAATACACTTTCAATGCGGGTCACCCGCTATGCATACGGTTTTTTGCAATTGAATTGTCGAAATTAATAAATAAAATTGTTTAATAGTGTTCAACATTTACATACAAAATAATTTCAGTCAAAAATAACATTATAGGTAAAAGCTTTTACGTCACACCTGGCCATAATGCGAGTTTTACTGCACACTGAGCGTACGGGAAAACTCGCATTGTGGCCAGGTGAAGACGTAAAATTTTGTACTCAACACGGGCGGTAAGAGCGCATATTTATGACCCTCACCTTCGGTTCGGGCCACAAACACCTACGATCTGGGGCATTCACGAATTCACCGCTCTAGTTACGTAATGTACTATTGTTGCTAACTGTACTTTTCTGTAAACTGTCATTAACTATTCATTGAGACGATTCTAACGAGCGCAAACTCAACGGGGTTATGGCGGAACACTTTGAGTGCCAGGAACCCGCTCTACGGGCACCTACGCCGTAATCGCTTTCTGCTACATACGAGGAAAACCTCGGGATCGGCTACGAGCGTAGCGATTCGATTCTTGGCAGTGAATGTGTTAAGTACTGAAATCCTCATCATATCAGCCTGATGGTACCATGATATTGAACTGTCATCCAAACTATACTTATTATTACTTATTATACTTATTATACCCAACATTTCAGCGTTCGCTTCAAAATTCAGTTCTAAAATTAAGAAACGAACAGGTCAAGTTAACTAAAAGCTTGTAATGAACATATGTTTTATAATTATCAATGCAGACCGAAACGTTTGTACAAAACGCGCCATGAAACGTTCCATTTTAAATTGATCAAGGGTTCAAAACCGATACAAGACTAGGTTGAATAAGTACTCGTATCCATGCAAGTATTTGCCGTCTCTGACACGCCAGACACGCGTGCACACGTCGCTTTCAATCACCGATATTTACCTCCAACCCCCCGGAGATTTCGCAGCAATTATGTTCTGTATTTGTTACAAAAATCGTTTGACGATTAAACTGGAGAGAGATCGTTTGTCGACTGACCAGTGCGATTAAACTGGTCTGTAAATAATCCGAAAATAATGAGATAGCAATTAAATACGGCTTTGAGACAAACATGGGGCACATCAAAGGGACAGATACCTACCGGTGATATATGGCCACGTGTTACTGCGACACGCTTTAAGGTACGGGCAGAAGCGGGTTTTTTATACCTCCGCGGTGGTAAAGAAGCGTGCATCTTGCCTAATGGAAAGTGCGCACTGTGGCCTATCGCAGGCGCGAGACACTCCGCGATTTAGGTTCATCGCTACAAGTACATGCCGGTGCCCCAACGTTGGGGACTTTTGTAAAAAGCGCCTTTTGTAAAGATCAAAGTAGTGTCCCTTCTGTACTTGTACTCTATCTACATATTCTGTGCCTATGGAAACTTGCGACTGAGCTGTTATTCGGAACGCGATATGGACTACCCTTTATTTTCTGATTGTCCCAATTCGAGAGACATTTGTTTGTCCGTTATCTGCCACGTTGACATAAAAATCAGGTTTGTGAGGCAACTCTGAAAACAAAGCGTGACTGAAGTAAGGCAAACTAAAAAGGTTATTATGTTTTATAATTTGACACTGATATGTTTTTCTTTTCAAAATCTGTAGCTTATAGCATGCACCATAGAAAAAAACGATATATTAACCATAGGAATAATGCGAGATATGAAGAGGTTTTATTCAGTTTCATAATTGCGTAATTAAAAAGCGGCCAAGTGCGTGTCGGACCACGCACAACAAGGGTTCCGTGCCTATTAAAAAGTTCGTATCCTTACTGAAATCATATGGCACTTACATCCTTTTCTTTAAGTAAGTTTAGAAATATCTCGAAAACCTTTGAACCGATCTTGTTCAAAACAATTTGCATGATTTTTTTCATATTTTTGAAATACACGGTTCAAAAGTTAGAGGGGAGGGGGACACAATTTTAGTGACTTTCGGGGCGATATCTCTATTCACTTAATCAAAAAAATTGCTGAGAAACCTTATATTTATTTTGAAAGGCCTATCGATTGACGTGGGCATGCAATTTTTTTTTGTGAGTTTCAATTTTATGTATGGAGTGCACGCCTAAAAAAAACTTTTTTTGTAATTTCACCTATCTTCGAAATTGTATTCAAATAGGGTGTATTTAGTAAAATGCCTGTGACATACGGACGGACAGACAGACAGACAGACATGACCTTGCAAAAGGTAATTAATAGCATTAATGAACTATAATAAAATTCTATAATACAATCCCAACACACCATTTGGAAATGCGCTAATTGTTGCCAATTTTCATCATCATTCATTTTTGACCTTATATCTTGTAAAACTCGTTTTATAGATGTCGGGTGATCATGAGAGTGACGTTCAAAACCCAGGACCGTTTTAATAAAATCGACAGCTGATCGCTACTTGACTGTACGCTTACATTACATCGCAAAAAAGAAAGTATTTAAAGTACCTAAAGGCAGGTCAAAAATACAATTAATTAACAAACTGAATCTATTTCAAGGAAACTAAAATGATTTCTTTTTATGGACTCTGTCAGCTGTACTATATGTACTTACGAAAATCTCAACAATTGTTTTGTATATAATATTTTTACAATTTTTTGAAAATGTTTATTCCCCACTTGTAAAATAAAGAAACCAGATGTATTTGTGCTTTCTGTTGAAATCAAGTCACATTATATGTCACAATAAACTAAAAAGTATTTAATCTTTTGATGTTGGTTTGCTAATATGGTGCTTCAGGTCTATAACACAGAGTTCTTTTTTTATGAAACTTATATCTTGATGCCGGTTATAAGTTAACGCTATTAGCAACTACTGAAATGTAGCTAGAGCTGACATTCTGGGGCCATGAACCTAGAATACTATGGACGGGCTGTACGTGTTGCCACGGTGAGGGACGGAAAAGCTCTTATGCAGCTAAATTAAGAACCGGTCCTAAAATGGCTGATGACTTGTCATAAACAACTTACTACGGGACGGGTAATGGTTTGTGTGGCACAACTTCATACTAAAGCAGTTGCGGCAAATAAAAAAAAGTGGAACTATGACAAGAACAATGAATGATATTCCCCTTTCTGTCACACTTATAGAGATTTGTATGCTACCAGCTCGCTCGCACGTGGTATTATTATTACCATAGCCTGTCCAGAGTATTCTTCGTTCATGTTCTGGGGCACATTTCTTGGCATATTTGTTTGACATTGTGCATCTAGTTCTATATACTAAATCAAAGGTTACCTACTCGTACAGATAACGGTAGTCTAACTTTTTCAACTACACTGCGTGATACTGATAAGTGATAACGGTAATAGGACTTTTGGGATAGATATTATAAAGCATAATATAGTGCACAGCACTACGGTGGTATGGTTCAGTCCCACCCTATACCCAGGGGTATTGCTAGGGGTATGATGGGTCTGACATGAAAAAGGTCATATCGTTACTGAAAACTTATGGCACTTACGTCCTTTTCTTTAAGCAACGCAGTTTTTTATAAATATCTCGAAAAACTTTGAACCGATCTTGTTGAAAACAAATTTCGCTGGTAGAATTTTATAATCCCTATGAGCATGATTTTAATCATATTTTTAAAATACACGGTTCAAAAATTAGAGGGGGGGGGACACAATTTTAGTCACTTTCGGGGCGATTATCTCCGACTCTATTCACTTAATCCAAAAAATTGCTTAGAAACCTTATATTTATTTTGAAAGGCCTGTCGATTGATGTACCACAAGTGGGCTTGCAATGAAAAAATAATTTTTGACTTCCAGTTTTATGTATGGGGTGCTCCCCTAAAAAAAATCTTTATTAGTAATTTCATTACAAAACTATGTAGCGGTTAACAAAATACACCCTATCCTCAATTTTTTATTCAAATACACCTTATGGTTTTAGAGTAAAATGCCTGTGACATACTGACGGACAGACAGACAGACAGACATGACGAATCTATAAGGGTTCCGTTTTTTGCCATTTGGCTACGGAACCCTAAAAAAGGTTTGTGAGGGTCGTGTACTAGCTTTGTATGATGGAAAGATAAAATGAAATATGTTATACATTAGTGTAATTTTTTTTAATTAGATGATATGAACTATTTATTGTTATTTATAAAGCAAGATGCATTTGGTCTTTGAAAGGACGGCTCGTTCGTAGTTTTGTAAGTTTGTATTTAGGGACTTATCTCGGAAACTAATCATCTGATTTATACATTCTTTCACCTCACCTTTATACTCACGCCCGTATCCCACTAGGGTAGGCAAAGGCTAAAGAAGGCCAAATACTACGGTCCTTACATACTTCTTTCGCTTCGATCACATCCATACATCTCCTCATACAGGCTCGTCAGTTGCGAAAACTCCTGACCTGGCCTTTTAACAATATCGCTGAAATTTGGTCATGATACTGAGACCGTGACGGATGTCTTATCCACACATACTTAAGTAATAATTTACTTTAAAAACAAAGTTTTAACCGAATTCAATTTAGTACTCCGCCAAGTCACGAGAACATTTCCTATTTTTTTTTACAATTTACCACATGAACTGATTTCCGATAGCAAATGCGTTGATTACTATAGAAAAAAACCGGATCGCTGTAGTGTGTCGAATCGCTATGTGGGCCGATAATATTTGAGGACTTCATTAGTTCCTATTTCAACGGAATCTTATCAGAACCTGTGACGTACTTTTGCACTTCTAAGTACATAATTGAGGAATTCGATAAGTCATCTGTGGTCTCCATTATCAATTCCTCGCCACCAAATTTATGATTCCGGATGTAAATACACGAGTTATAACAGAAAATACCAAAATCACTACACGCGTGCCTAATAAAATTGAGGAGTCCCCTCAATTCCTCATGGAACTGAATTTTGAAAAAAAGGCACCCACCTGGAGTTTACAAACAAAAAAAAATTTTCGAATCGGCTCATCAATGACGGAGTTCTGAGGTAAAAAACATTGAAAATAATAATAATAATAATAATAATGAAAAGGCGTAGGGATGTGACGGCCCCATCGCCCACCAGATTTCTGGTGCAATCAGTCAACGTAAGGCAGCTTGTGGCGGGCTGTTAGGGAGTAGCGACCCTACGTACCTGAGTGCTCCTGGGGGTGTCCTGTGGTCAGGCTGAGCCGATCGGGTGGTTGGTTGGACAGGCCCTCCGCCTCTGGCTTGCCTTTAGTGGCCGTCCAGAGTGGAGTCGGAAGAGCTGTTGCTCGAGGGTAGATGTGGACACCTAAGTGGCGAGTTGGCTATATGTTTAAAGTCCAGTGCCACCTCTCTACCCCCCAGCTCTCTGACCGGTGTTGCCCTTAGGCCATTTTTTAATGTCGCTATTAATAGGGGCCCATCTAGCAGTTAGCGAGTCACCGTCTGCCAGAGATAAAGATAGAAACAGTTTTATTAGGCAGGCGTCCGATGTTTCACCCAATAGCCCAGCCACTAGTCCATCATTTCAATCCAATAACTCGTTTTATTTAGATTCCATCAACCATCAATAGTCCCTATACACCCCAGCGGGTGCTGTCTCTGTGTGCGTTCCATGACACGGGCAGGGACAGCATCCGCTCGGTGTACTCATTGCATTTCATTAAATTGTCAAAAGGGCCTCTACGTGTTGGCTCAGTTGGTACTTTGTAGGTACCTAGCTCCACGCACGCCTCCCAAAGGTCCGGGACATCATTGTCCCGTAAACGGGAAAGACATACATAATAATAAATAAAAAATACAGCCGAATTGAGAACCTCCTCCTTTTTTTGAAGTCGGTTAATAAAATGGCAACCATCCTAGGCCCGCTGATCCCACTAGATATGATAACGCGGCAACACCAAACGTCATAATTTATGCAAAGTGCAGTCCTTTATTTTAAGCACACGGTCCGATACTCACAGACAGGAAAACACCAGTCTTTGCGTGTTTTCTTGATCTCTCGAAAAGCTTCCCGGCAAGTGGAGAAATATCACTAGCCTTAATCTCTTTAAAAAAAAAAAAACATTGCTGTTGAAAGAGTGCTTTTATTCTATAGAAGAGTTTACGACCTACTTTAGTAATCTGTCAACGTAATTAATTAAAATAAACATGCCTGATAATGTTCTGCTGTAGGTAATGTGTTACACTGTAATATTGTTAGATTCAGAGACTTTAGTAAGTAGCTACATTCAAATACAATTTTAAGATTGTTCATGAATTTATTAAAATAAATAAATAAATGCTGTAAAGTGGGCGGGGTCGCTATCAGATGAGTATAGGTTGGAGTGAGAGGTCAGGCAGGGGGGGCTTACGTCGCCCAGACTCTTCAGCCTATACGTCAATCGGCTGATCGAGGAGCTAAGCAAAACCATGGTCGGATGCTCAATAGATGGGACGTTCGTAAATAACATCAGTTACGCTGACGACATGGTGTAGCTGAGCCCGTCGATCGACGCCCTTAGGAAGCTAGTAAGTGTTTGTGAACGGTATGCCGAGGCCCATGTCTCAAGTAAAATGTCTCTAAAAGCGAGCTGCTGGTCTTCAGAGGAAGAACTGTCAAATTAGACGACCAAATGTTACCACCAGTGACACTGAATGGCACTCCTCTCAAAGTAGTAACAGAGTTCAAGTACTTGGGGCATTGGGTAACAGCATCGCTAAAAGATGACGTAGATGTGGAAAGGGAGCGTCGGGCGCTGGCAGTAAGAAGTAATATGTTGATTCGTAGGTTCGCAAGGTGTAGTAGCAACGTTAAAATCACCCTTTTTAATGCGTACTGTCAATCGTTCTACACTTGCAGCCTATGGAACAACTTTACTCAAAAAACTTACAGCGCCTTACGCGTGCAATATAATAACGCTTTTAGGATGGTGTTGGGGCTGCCGCGCTATTGCAGCGCTAGCGGTATGTTCGCGGAGGCGCGCACCGACGGCTTCCACGCTATTATGCGCAAGCGGGTGGCGTCGCTGGTGCGGCGCGTGCGTGGCAGCGCCAACAGTCTCCTTGACACAGTCGCGGACAGGGTAGATGGCGCTTTCTGGCAACACTGGAATAGCCTACATAATTAACAATAGTAAAACTAACATAGGTTAACATTTTAGAAATAAGCTCCTAATACAATATGGAAAATTCCGAAATAAATGATTATTTAATTTATGCATGCACTTTTATCAATAGTGTTGCCGTTGCCGCGTCGTAAAATTGTAACTATTAGGTTCAACTTTTTTGCCCAGGCCCAACCTTTTTTTGAACCACTTTGGCGGCAAACAAGCGTACGCCCCTGATGGTTAGCAGTTACCGGAGCCTGTGGACGCTTGCAAATCCAGGGGTCTCCAATGCTCTTTGAGGACCCTTTAAAAACCTTCACACTCCTTGAAGAACCCCATACTGTAATCCCTCGGGAAAAACGCGGCTGAGTTCATTCCACAACCGGAGCGTTCGTGGAAGGAAATACCCACCCATCGTACTTTAACTCACAAAACTAGTAGACTTAACCCCAACTAGATACACGAAAGAAAACTGGCTAAGCCGCAAGCCACTAAGTTTACAAATCCTGAAACTGGCAGCGCAATTACTTGGCCAGACACTTTTAAATTCCCACTACATTCGGGAAATGAAAACGTCGGGCGAGTCGGTGTTGCTAACTTGTACCAACTCGTAGTATACACGGCCGTGCGTGTAGATGGGAACGAAAAATGCAACGCCAGTGCGTGGATAATCAAGTTGAATAATAGTATATTATGTCGCAAGGGCGCAAAATTATATATTGACAGCGAGAGAGTGAGCAAATGATTCTACAAATATAATCCAGAGCATAGCGTGGGGTTCTATTGTAGAATCTTGAGGGTAACCAAGGATTCAAGTTTTTCCGCCCAAGACGGAAATAATTGTGCTAACGTGGCACGTACTGTTTTTCACACTTTGTATGAGGAAAAAATGTATTCCTTATTTGGGGGCAACTGTACAAAAATATGACTAATGTCAAAAATCCCATTCAAATATCTCAAAAAATAGATACTTAATCAAGATAGAAAACGCTCGATTTTGGTGACGTCACAAGTCTCAAACGTCATACGAGTAGTAAATGACAGTTGTTTCTTATGAAGGAGCTTAGGGCTCTTTTCCATGGCCCTCTATGGGGCGCCAGTGTGGTCCCAGAGATTACTAGCTTTTCAGCGTTTAAGATCGAAATTGCATGGAGTACAGTGCATGATGGCCATTCGGATCGCGCGAGGTTGTCAAACAATTTCGTTCCAGGCCGCGACAGTATTAACGCGATCTCATCCATCAGTACCTATACGTAATATTTTGATTGACTATATTCACGGGCATGCCACGTCAGCTGTCACTTTGTCCTGGTTATGCGTGTTGTTTCGATATTCACTAGCTCGCCATTTGTCTCAGTGACAAATTAATGCGTCCAATTGGCTTGACGAGGTGTATTTACATGACATAACGACCGTTTCATTCGGATGGCGCGCTGCCGCGTTACTATGGCTACCCATCTGTTTGGATATCGGATAACATATATCAAATGGGCTCCGCCCATCATATTAAATTTAACATTTCAATGATGACAAGTCGCTGAGTATTTTCTAAATATAAATATATATATGTATATATATATATATATATATATACAGTTACAGATATGCAGTGGCTTATCTTCCCAGAGGGAAGTATAATATTACATTAAGTACCTACAGTACAATCGTTATATGTGTCCGAACAAAGTGATCAAAAATATGTAAACATGACTTTACTGCTAAGGTTGCTCTGAAGGGACTTCTAAACCTTCGGGAGCTTCATCATCATCATCATCATTATCGTATTATCCCAAAAGACATCCGGTGCTGGACATAGGGATCCAACGTGTGTTTGAGAGCGTTCTATATTTATGAACCAACTAGGTACAATACGAAACAAACATTATTGTATATTAAACTGAATGTGCTAGTATTAAGTAAGTAGGTACGAGTATATGTAGGTGACCGACACAAGTAAAAAGTATAGCATGGCAACAGGCAAATGATTCTACTACCGCGAGTCATGTAACGTTAAGTAATTAGGTACGCTATTAAATGTGGTTATCAAAATGTCACATACGCAGTCAGATTTTTTTGTATCGTCATGTAATTAGCAGGAAGGATACTTACCATACAGGTAAATGTTTATGCCTAAACTAATTGTACATATGTCCTCATTAACTAACTGAAACTTTTCCAAGCATAATATTATTCAGGATATTTGTACATCGGCGATTCAGGCCTATAATGTAACTATGGGATTACATTTAGGGTCTTACCGGTAAATGCTAGGAGGATAATTATCACTACATAGTATAAAACAAAGTCGCTCCCCGCTGTTTGTTCCTATGTATGCTTAGATCTTTAAAACTACGCAATTTTGATGCGGTTTTTTTTAATAGATAGTGTGATTCAAGAGGAAGGGATATATGTGTTACATAGTACCCGTGCGAAGCCGCGGCGGGTCGCTAGTGGAGAATATTTAAATAAACTTTTATATACATAAACAGTAACAGTCATTTCCTATACTTCCTTCATTATTTTTTACCATACTGTAGATAGAACCTACCAATCAGGGAGATGTATACGCGCAGTAAGGATTCTATTCTCGGTACAAACCGATACCGCACTGAAATTATGAAAAATCCTTACTGTTGCTTTACATCACAATGCAGAAACAATCCGTCAATCTACAACCCTACAATGGTGCAATATCTAAACTGTACAAGATCAATTAGCAACTTGTACCGGACGAGTTTGCACCGTACTCGGTCTGTGAGGCAGCAAATTGGCCCCGAGATCGCACTGTCGCAACTTGCGACTTGTAAACTATATTCCAACAAAACAGGTTTGTAGAAACGGGCCAAGTCTCCACGTAATAATTGTTCGGGAAGTGGCTGTTTCGGCTACTAAGCGTATCACTGAGACCATTGCCGATCTAAATATTGTGATCGTAATCTATACGTTAGCCGCGTTCCGGAAAACGAGCAAGTTAATCTGATATGTTTTTTATGTTTTTTTTTGCTAGAAAACGATTTGGTTGCAAACGACTGTTGAACTCACGACTTTTTTATTTTTTTTAGTAAAGGGTTGAGTCATTGAGTCACTTTGGTGCCGTTTCACTGATGTACGACCTCGATGGCTGCTGGCTATTTCTTCTAATCAGAGCGAAGCTAACCACCTATCTTGTCATGTGAATTAATCTAGGTCCAAGCCAAGTGAATCTAGTTAGGTATATGTAAAAACGTAGCTAACATCTGATGTAAAAGTGCGAAGTGTTATTTACTTAATTAACATATATAAAGTGAGCCTTTTGTGTTGTGTTACTATTGTATTGTACTGACGGAATAGGGCAGGCATTTCTTTTTTGCTTATACAGAGTGTATCAAAAATGGGCTGTGAACCGAGCAAGGGCATATTCGGTATCGCATTGCGATTCCAAATATGCATTTGTTTATGTTTTTGTTTACATTAAAGTATTTGTTGTTGTTGTAGCAGTACCGAACATGCCCTTGATCGGTTCACACCCCATTTTTTAAACTCCCTGTATGGATTGCACGCCACTACTTTACAATCACTTTATCGTTTTAGTTGTCCACATATTGCTAGAATTGTTAAGGCAAAGTTGACGTACATATTATTAAACCGATTCGGTATTTGCTTTAAACAAACACATTGTTTCTTTCACATTGATTACGTAGGTTTACCTATAGCGTTTTTACACAAATAAATCTTCCAAATTTGAATCACATACGGCTAACATTTTTTTAAGTAGGGTGCCCTTCCAGACAGGCAAGTGAACACAAAACTACCAAGGTTCACTTTATGGTATTTTCTCTAAATGTGAAAAAGTTGCTTAGCCTTGGCGTGGGCACTGCCGCGCCCCTGAATTTAGAAGTTTTAACTATATGACAAGCAAACGGAATGAGATTGCATCAGGTGCGTCTTGTTTGTATTGTCCTCCGGCTAAAAGGAGTTTGTTAACTTTGTCTTTCCCTTGGTCCGTGCGGTAATTTGTCTTTGCTAGGGATGGCATCGTCGTGTTTGTATAGTACCCTACAATGATGTAATACAAAAAAGAGGTAATTACGTTGTCTATACGACATTCCGTGTTTTTAAATGGCAACCAAATCTAACAGCACACGTTTCCATTGACGACGCGAAACTGAGGTAAGTTGGTGTAATTGATTCAGTTTTAGGGCGAGTTGCACCTACTTACGATTACAGACCGATCAACGTTAAATCCGTATCAAGAAAATATACAGACGGAGCGTTACGAACAGTCTAGTGAAGCCAACCGGGTTTTCTACCAAGCCCCATAAGTTTAGCACACGCTAAACAAATTAAATCGCACAAAACTCAAAATAAATGATCTTGACAGCATTGCGACACGTGCCGAAGAGTTTTGTGTAATTTTGTTTGCCTATGTGTGCGTGAGCGTGTGCTAAACTTGAAGTAGCTTGGTTTTGTTTGTAAGTGGTTTGGCTTCGCTTGACTGTTCGTAACGCTCCGTCTCTCTTTTTTTCTTGGTCTGAGCGTTAAATATGGCGCTGGCAGCTGTCATTCCATATAAACTTGTCAAAGTTTCCATACATTGAGATTTTAACGAACACCGCTTATGATTACAGACGGTTTGGTGCAACCCACCCTTAATGTGCCAGTTTTGGAACGACATCCTATCAACCTCTTTTTATATTATACCATTGGTACCATAAGTAGAACTCAGACCAAGAAAATATACAGACGGAGCGTTACGAACAGTGTAGTGAAGCCAACCGGTTTTCAACCAAGCCCCATAAGTTTAGCACACGCTAAACAAATTAAATCGCACAAAACTCGAAATAAATGATTTTGACAGCATTGCGACACGCGCTGAAGAGTTTTTATTATTATTATTATTATTTATTTATTTATTCAGACAACAAGATCCACATTTTGTTAGTAGTTTCCTTAATCCTATGTTATCCTATGTTAGTAAATATATGTAGCTAAAGATACAGTATTTTTAATTAAGTGTTGCATTATTGAGCACTCATCACTCCTAATGGCTACAGTATGGCCAACCGGGTTTTCTACCAAGCCCCATTAGTTTAGCACACGCTAAACAAATTAAATCGCACAAAACTCAAAATAAATGATCTTGACAGCATTGCGACACGTGCCGAAGAGTTTTGTACAATTTTGTTTCCATATGTGTGCGTGAACGTGTGCTAAACTTGAGGTAGCTTGGTTTTGTTTGTATGTGAAGCCAAACTCACTTGACTGTTCGTAACGCTCCGTCTGTATTTTTTTCGTGGTCTGAGAAGTAGAATGGCTGATTCAAAATATGATTACTCACATGAAGCATCTCAGACACTTAAGTGAACGAATTAAAAACTAAATGAGCAATTTATTGGTTTTGGTAATTTATTATACAAAAAAACCTTTGGACAAATTATAAGTTCGTGATTATTTAATCTCTTGCGTTGCTTATTTCTTCACTTAACTACGTATTTAATCCTTTTTCGAGAAAATACGATTAATTGATTATTTTATTTATTGTCTACTACACCCCTCAACAAATCTTGTCAAAAAAATGAAGGGTGAGTATTTTTTGTAAATTCCGTCGCGCAAATTTTCTCGCTCCCGGTCCCGCATCCACATAGAGATAGCGCTAGTTTTCCTAACCCCACAGCCATAGAAATATTGCAGTAGTTATTCATATTTTCGGTCACCATGTCCCTTGTTTAAACGACGGCCGCTCAATGTTGTGGAAACGCGTGGGTAGGCCCGATACGGCAAACGCAACACGTCATAAATATTGCAGGCCGTAAGGATTTATTCCGGACAGTTCGAATTTTTACGTCCGGCTTTAAATATTGTATGGATATGATGGAGGTTTTTTTTACTTGATTGAGCAAGAGTATTGAGTTTTTTTGGCAACGTGGATTATGTTATTCTCTATTCGTATGGATTAATGTAAAAAACAGAGTGAGCGCGTGTTAGTACTTTTTACACATCCTCCTACTGGCGTTTTTCCCGGTTGCTAATTGTGCAACCGGAGTCCGTTTTAGCATCTTATACAGGGTGGGCCAGAAAGGCGTACGATTTGAAAGCGAAGCCAAATTTAATCTTAAATTAGTCAATTTATACTGTGACAACGGTGGAGAATATTTATCTACCGACATGAAAAATTACTGTGTAGAAAAGGGTATAACTTATCATTTAACAGTACCGAGGACTCCACAATTAAATGGTGTATCAGAAAGGATGGTAAGAACGATTACCGAAAAGGCTCGTACTATGTTGACTGGTGCTAAATTGAATAAATGCTTGTGGGGTGAAGCAGTGCAAACTGCAGTTCACTTAATCAATAGAACACCAACAAGGGCTTTAAAACCGACTAAAACACCGTATGAAATGTGGCATAATAAAAAACCTTGCATTAAAACCCTTAAAGCATTTGGCTCAACTGTGTACGTACATAATAAAACCTGTAAAACGAAATTTGATGACAAATCGTGGAAGGGTATATTGGTAGGCTACGAGCCAAACGGTTATAAGGTGTGGAACACAGATTGCGAAAAATGTATAACTGTCAGGGATGTTGTTGTTGATGAGACGAATTTTCTTGTGTCCAGGCCGTCATCGAAGCCTGAAGGGAGTAAAATGGAATATTCCCAGGACAAAACTGATAGTGCCCCTGTGCCAAAATCAGTGTCCTCAAAGTCTCAAGTTTCAAACGACCCTAAATCAACGAACACAAAAGTTGATGAAGAAGGCAGTCCAAATAAAATTCGCAGATTAGATTGCAATGATCCACTTGAATCTGAGATTTACTCTGATACGTTACCTGTAAATAATGACGAATTAAACCTAGGCGCACCTAGGAGGACTGACAGACTTAAGGGCCGTACTCCTGTATCATATAAAGAAAATGATGACGATTACTTGTATAGCGTAATCACTAGTACTAGCAAAATACCGCAATCATTTAATGATATTAAAACTCTTGATGATAGGCCGCAGTGGGAGAAGGCAGTTAGGGATGAATTAAACTCACTTAAAATAAATAACACATGAAATTTAGTACCAAGACCGAAAAATAAAAATATAGTTGACTGTAAGTGGATTTTTACAATTAAAAGTGACGGATTTGGAAAACCTTTACGATACAAGGCACGTCTTGTAGCCAGAGGTTTTAGCCAAGAGTATCTTACTGATTATAATGAGACGTTTGCGCCAGTTGCTAGAATAGCTAGTTTTCGATTTATAATTAGCTTTGCCAACCAGCATAATTTATTGATTCATCACATGGACGTTAAGACAGCATTTTTAAATGGTGTCTTAAAAGAAGAAATATTTATGAAAGTTCCAGATGGTATTTTGAATAATAATGATTATGTATGCAAACTTAACAAAGCGTTGTGCAACAGGCTGCAAGGTGTTGGTTTGAAGTATTCGAACAATCACTCAAAGAAAAAGGTTTTCAAAATTCGGCAGTTGACAGATGTATACATATATTAGATAAAGGGCATATTACCAAGAATATATACATAGTGCTATATGTTGACGATTTGGTAATATCATGTGCTGACATTCAAACAATGAATAGTTTTAAAAACTATTTAAAGACTAAGTTTGAAATGACAGATCTGAATGATATCCAATTTTTTCTCGGTATAAGAGTGACCAGAGAGAGGGATACGATTACGTTAGATCAAAGTGTTTACATTCAGACAATACTTAGTATGTTTAATATGAGTGAATGTAATCCCGTGTCTGCCCCCACTGAAGCCAAACTAAATTCTGAGGCATTAAACTCAAAAACTAACCATGATGCTCCATGTCGTAACCTTATCGGATGTTTAATGTATCTTATGCTGTGTACTCGGCCTGATTTGAGTGCCTCAGTAAATATTCTGAGTCGGTACACAAATAACAATAACCAAGAATTGTGGCAATGTCTAAAAAGAGTTCTTAGGTATTTAAAAGGTACTATGGAATTAAAAGAAGAAGAAAAAAAGAATAGATGGATTGGAAAGAAGGGCAGTACAGAGGAATTTAGTGTTTTTCGGAGTAGAAGATGAAGACGAACCATACCTACAACTACAAGAGAGATTGCTACGAATCATTAACGTTCACCTGAATTTAAAAATCAACGAAACCGAAATAGAAGCTGTCAGAAGAATAGGTAAAAAAGGGGACAGTCCTAGGCCAATCGCAGCCACATTTACTACACTAGGGTTGAAAATAAAAATTCTCCAAAACAAGAAAATGTTAACCGAGACGAATATATATGTTAAACACGAATTTCCTGAAAAAATACTGAAAATAAGAGAACAGCTAAAGCCCAAGCTTAAGCATGAACTGGAACAGGGTAATAAGGCATTTATTCACTACGATAAAATTGTAGTAACAAATAAAAGCAGGAAACGTGCCCCATCTTCCCCTCCGACCAATCAAAACAACACTAATGCTGAAACTTCAATGAGAGGTAACACTACAAAGAAACTCAAAGGAAGCAATACACTCTTAAAATACATTCAACAAAACGAGAAAACACAACACAACGCAGAACCAAATGTATATACATGAGAAACAGCTGGCCCCTCCATACAAACACGTATATTTGAAAACATTAGAACATCTCCCAGTCCGGGTGGTCGCCGTGGGAGTATTAGACCAAAACCCTCCATCAGAGAAAACAAAAACAGAGAACGGCCCTTGTATATCGGAACCTATAATATACGCTCCCTTGTCTCAGAAGGAAGGAGAAATGAACTTGAATACGCTTTAAAAAACATAAAATGGGACATACTTGGATTGTCAGAGATTAAAATAGAAGGAACAAAAATTATAGAGTATGAAGACTACATAATAATGTATAAAGGAGAAAAGGCTGGCTCAAACGGAGTGGGTTTTATGGTTAAACACTTTCTCAAACCTAACATTGTAAACTTCACACCTATATCCGATAGAGTCGCCAAACTGGACTTAAAAATAGAAAATGATTCTCTAACTTTAATACAAGCCTACTCGCCCACGGAAAAATCACCAGATGAAGAACTCCGAAAATTCTACAGCGATCTCACTACTGCACTACAGAACTCAAATAATACTCTTGTTCTCGGAGACTTTAACGCTAAAATAGGCCAACCCTCACTAGACGACGGAAAAGTCACAGGCCAGTGGGGACATGGGACTAGAAATGACCGAGGAGAGTTCCTGATACAATTCTGCCTTGAAAATCAGCTCTATATAACAAATACATTCTTTAAAAAAAAGCCGAAAAACAGGTGGACTTGGGTCTCACCAGACGGAATTACACGCAACGAAATTGACTATATTCTAGCACGGGACATGAAGAAAATAAACAATACTCAGGCTATCGATACAGTCTTCAGCACAGACCATCGCCTTCTCAGGGTAGAGTACAACATAAAAAGCAAGGTGAAGAAGGACAGAAAGTCATTCAGTCAAAAGAAAGTTCAACTTAACCCTGTAGAAAAAGAGAGCATTAAAAACCATTTTTCAGATTTACGATATAGATATAGCATGGAAAATAAAAATACACAAGAGAAATACTCCGACTTAACCACTCATATAAAAGAGAGCATAAACATACTACCAAAAACCACAGCAAAATCTGAAAATGACTTTATATTCACGGAGCGGTTAAGACAACTATTAGAAGAAAGAGCTCAGTTGAAATCAAAGAAACATAGGTCAACAAAAGAAAAGAAAAGGCTGTCGAAACTCTACAAAATAATAAATAAAACTATAAAAGATAATAAAAACAAAATGAAGTATGATATCATCGAGCAAGAACTTAAACAAAGAGGCTCAGTTAAACGATCAGATAAACGTCTAAACAACTGCAAGGACTGGATTATATCTCTAAAAGGAACCAAGGGTAGCCATGTAACCAATAGAAAAAATCTACTAAATATTGCCACAAAGTATTATGAGAGACTGTACAAAAACAGGGACAACATTCCTTCATGCAACAATGTTGAAAGCAAGGTTGAGACAGAGAATATAGAATACACTCCACTTTTCATTCATAGCGAGATAAGGACAGGCATAGAGTCTCTAAAGTCTTCAAGAAGTCCAGGCGAAGACGGCATTACTAACGACGTCCTTAAGGCCCTGGCTGAACCAATAACCCCAATACTTACTGACCTATTCAACGAAGTCATGAAAACCAACATCATACCAGAACAATGGGAGAACTCTATAATCACGTTACTTTATAAAAAGGGAGACCCACTCGATATAGGAAACTACCGGCCGATAAGCCTGCTACAAAGCTTATACAAACTGTTCTCCAGCATAGTAATAAGAAGAATAAAAACATCTCTAGGTTTCTACCAACCACGAGAACAAGCAGGCTTCAGGAAAAATTTCAGCACGATCGACCACATTTTCACTTTAAATCAAATGGTAGAACAGTTCACCGAATACAGAATGACGCTATATATCGCATTTGTTGACTACTCCAAAGCGTTCGACTCAATATCACACGAGGCGCTATGGAAAGCCTTGGAATATAACAATGTGGCGGAGAAGTACATAGGAATTCTGAAGGAAATTTATAAGAAAAGCAGAGCTAAAATAAGATTAGACCAATTAGGGGCGTCGTTCAACGTGGAGAGAGGGGTAAGACAGGGTGATCCTATCTCACCAAACCTGTTTACAGCACTGTTAGAATATATATTTTCGAAACTCAACTGGAAAGGACTAGGAATAAAAATAAATGGCGAGTACTTGAGCCACCTAAGATTTGCCGACGATATCGTCATTCTAAGCGACAACCATGAAGAGCTCTACCTCATGCTCCAAACTCTACATGAAGAAAGCGTCAAATGTGGGCTGGAAATGAATGCGAACAAGACATGCATAATGACTAACGGCATCGAAATTGACACAATATTAAATTCACACAAGATTGAATATGTTAAAGAATATGTATACCTCGGCCAAATTGTATCCTTTTCAGACACTACGAAAAGAGAAATAGAAAGGCGAATAAAAATTGCATGGGCAAAATACTGGTCTTTAAAACATATTTTTAAATCAAAGCTCCCACTATCCTTGAAGAAGAAAGCTATGGATTCTGTAATTCTGCCGACACTTCTCTACGGTTGCCAAACATGGGCGTTGACTAAAAAAACAGTCGCAAAATTACAAATCTTCCAAAGAGCGGCAGAAAGAAGTCTTCTTGGAATACGTCTAAAAGACCGACACCATAACGTCGATATAAGGCGACGGACGAAAGTGACTGACGCAGCCGAGGAGGCCTGTCGACTGAAGTGGCAATGGGCAGGACACGTAGCGCGCGCGACCGATGGCCGCTGGAGCGAACGCGTGCTGCACTGGTGGCCGCGAGAGCAGCGCCGGCCGCGTGGCCGGCCCCGCGCGCGCTGGCGAGATGACGTCGAGGCCATTGCCGGCGCCACCTGGACCAGGGTCGCGGCAGACCGCACCCGATGGAAAATGATGGAGGAGGCCTACACCCAAAGATGGGTACCCAAGTCGAACGCGACAAGCTAAGAAATAAAAATCAAATTAGATATAAGTAACACATGCATGTACCTGAAAACTAAATTTTTATTAACTTATACTTATTTACATTTCACGATTTATCATTTATCATAATTGAACAATAAATATTAAGATTGCTAGCTTTTAGGTTGGTAACAAATTGAACGCTAGTAATTATCTGTTACAAATGTTATAATTTATAAATGGAATGATGTGTATATTTTACTTGGAATAAATGGCTTATAATAATAATAATAATGGAATTAAAATTAACCTACAAAAGAGGGAGCTATGATAACCTTTTAAGTGGGTATGCTGACTCTGATTGGGGAGGCAGTGATAGTAGTGACAGGAAAAGTACTACTGGTTATGTATTTAAATTATTTGAGCGGTGCACAATTACCTGGTGTACAAAGAGACAGGCTTCAGTGGCCGCGTCGTCTACTGAGGCTGAATATATGGCTGAATAGGCTTTGTATGAAGCAGTTAAAGAAGCCCTGAGGCTTAAGTCTCTAGCAAATATCGTTAATCGTTATTTATGAAGACAATAACGGTTGCATAAGCATAGCCAACAACCCAACTTGTCATAAGAGGTCAAAGCATATTGACATCAAATATCATTTTTCAAGGGAACAAGTTCAGAAAAACTTTGTCAAATTAAACTAGGTTCCTACAGGTGACCAGTTGGCTGTGATATGTTGACGAAGCCGTTACCTGCAATCATTTTTCAAAAGATGAGAAGTGAAATGGGTCTTAAATAAGTTTTTGAGATTGTTGAAATGATTAATGATTGTACGTTATGATTATATTTTATACATAATTGAGATTATATAAATATTTCTTAAAATCATAATAATAATCTTGTCTAAGTGATCTGATTAGGTTTTCCTGGGTTTCCCTAATCCTCGCAACGAATGTTGGATCATATTGTATTTTTCCCCAGGGTGCACTTGGAAGTAATATAATTATTGTCTAACTAAGATAATCATTTCAATTTTGTAAAAAGGAGATTAATTTTTGAGGGGGCGTGTTGGTTTTGTAATCATTTTTATATACAAAAATCAATAACCTATAATAATATATGTAAATCGATATAATGATAAATCGAATGCTAATTATAATGTAGCAACACTATGATATTTTTGTTATGACAATTCTCTCGCTACCCTTTTAGATTTAGAACTGACGTATACTTGCTTCCAAGTGTAGTTAAATTAAATGCTGTTATTCAATTCAAAATTAATTATCTTTTCTTCAACGGCCCTAAACTTGCAATAAGAAGCTCGGTTCTCGGAAATTTTGTCGCGATGGATCACTTCACCAGAGCGCACCGTGCATTCTGCGATAAACATCATTACAAAAATGGCGATTTGTGCGCTATTGTTCGGCGTTTATTTCGGCGCGAGTTAAATTACATGACCTAAATCAGTGTCCGAAGAAAAGTGTGACTCGATCGTGGGTCAGAAAGTTCGAAGCTACTGGTTCGACTCACAGAAGCCTGCGGGGCGCCCAAGGTCAACAAGAACGGAAGAGACACTTAAACAAGCTAGAGCTTCAACCCTATTTCTTTGAATATCAACAAGGGCAATCTGTCACTGTAAATTCCGACCGATACGCCGCCATTTTAAGAGAATTTTTCTTTCCGCAATTGCAACAATTTGAAGCCTATAATCGTGCGACATGGTTTCAACAAGATGGCGCGACATGCCATACATCTAATGACTCTTTGGCGGTCGTAAACGAGATGTTTGCTTGGTAACTGATATCGCGCCGAGGTGACATTGCATGGCCGCCTAGAAGTCCAGATCGAGCGCCACCGGACTTTTTCACGTGGGGATACCTGAAAAGTAGAGTCTACTCCAATATCCCAGCCACGATTAACCAGTTGAAGACCAATACCCGAGAAGAAATGGCTGCTATTCCCCGCGCAATGTGTCAGCGAGTTTTTACCAATTTGACGTTCAGATTCGAGGAATGTTCGCGGGGCGATGGTCCACACCTGGATGATGTTATTTTTATTTAATAAATTTTCCAGATGTCTATTTCAATTGAAAGAAAAACTTGTATGTGAATTGTATTTAGTTTTTTTATTATATTTTTTCCAAATTCGCAAATATTTCTGGCCCACCCTGTATCAAGATTTAGTTTTATAAAAGAGACTGGCATCTGACCACCTTGAAAAAAAAAACAAGGTAAACTTGAAAATAAGATAAACACAGATTTATCTGACAGTACTATTGAAAATCATCATCTGCACCTCCGTACATTTTTTTACATTATTTACCCATGTGAAGAAGTGTTTGAGAATTACAGAAAAATGGTTAACTCGAAGTTGGTTTGGATTGCACAGGGCGGTTACACAACGCTTCGGGAGTTCAAATACCGCGAGCCATCCGGTGGCCTGTCGATCACCGAAACTACGCGTCATTGCTTTAAGTACTAGGGTTTTCACCGGTAGTGCCAGAGATGGATTAAATGACGAGAGTACCCTAGGCAACCACCTCACCGGCGCCCTTCAAGTGGTTAAAGATTGCCTATTGCCAAGTGCCTTAGTTTGCCCATATGGATAATCCGCCCCTGGGCAGTGCCCTAAACAAGCCGGGGGTCCGCTTCGGCACCTTATCCCGAGAATTGACGTAAGCACTGGTTTTACGAATGGAACAGCTATCTGACCTTACAACCCAGAGGGAAAACTAGACATTATCGGGATTAGACCGGTTTGCTCATGTTATCCTTCTCATGAAAAAATATATATCTTCTATACATATAATAAAGCTGAAGACGGTCGAAAGTCTGTACATGGAAGATATTCGAAAAAAAGTTTGCTGGGGATGCTCAGAATCGATAACAGAACACGTTCCAAAAGTTTTTAGAATTTTTGTCTGTTTGTCTGTTTATTTATACTTACGCGCATCACGTGAGAACCGCTGAACAGGTTTTGATGCAAACTTTACCATTCTATCGAGAAAATTACCGGCCAACATATAGGCTATAAAAATTATAAAGATCATAGATAAAGATAATGGTGCAAAGGGGTTAAAAATGGGGTTGAACTTTGTATGGGAAGTGGTAGGAGCGGCTAAACACTACATATTAACCAAAACTGGTTGATACCTCCACCGATAGTAACTGTTTGACATAAGAGACCTAATTATAATATAATTAATTGGAACTTCAGTCACTGACGACGTCGCTGTTTATATTGAAAAACCAGCAACCTTATCTCTGCCTTCCTATATTTGCTATGAAATCAGAGGTCATCTGAAGTTGTTTGAAGGTTGAGTTGAATACTGATCTCGAATTATCATAGTTCACCAACATCAAGTATTACATGGGTATACAATTTGGACAAAACGGCATTCCATGGAGAATTGAGTGTCTATAAAATATTATTGGGAGCGCAAAAGGAGCGCCCCCTAAAGAGATATTTTGGGCCTTTCATTCCTACGAAAACCTCAGCCTTCGCTTCGCTTCTTCTGCGTGTGCCTCCCCGTTCACCCTTCGGGATTTGGGCCCTCAAGTTTCGCTTGCAAGACACCGGAAGATAATGAGTGTCCGTCCATGGGGGCGCATTTAGAGCGCTTTCTGAAGGAATGCTTCGAGTCTTTCACTTCAACGAAAAACACGGCCTTAGGCGTCGCTTGTGGCGAGCACTCACCTACGGGATAGTAAGTGCCCGTGAGGGCTCGCTTGCCTCGCCGTTTACCTTCAGAACTTCTGTCCTCAGGTTTCGCTTGCAAGTTACTCGGAGATAACGAGTATCCGTGGGAAATCGGGCCTTAGGACCTCGGGCTTGCACTAAGACCGCTCTCTGAAGGCTCTCTTTAATTCGGCACTTTGGCCTCAGGTGTCGCTTGCAAGACACCTTAGGATAGTGAGTGTCCGTCGGGCTCGCCCTAGGGTCTTCGGACCTGGGGCTCGCATAGGGAGCGTTCTCTAAAAGGATACTTTGGGCATCTATATAATATTATTGAAGACCAAGTTCATGAGGGTGTTTATTTAGATTCGAAGAGAATTTGAGGTGTTACATGCACAATCTATGGAAATGAAATCTTTACTTTCAGTCAGTAGTACTCGTATGGTTTAACATAAGAATACAATGTAAACCAACTATGCGTTATGCGCGTACGAAGTCGCGGGCAGAAACTAGTAAAGAATATTTTTGCATCAGTATTGTTTAACTGTTGGTTGACTATTTTAATTACACTTTCAATTGGAACGCAACACTGGAAAAACCAACAACAAACATTATTATCAGTTAATACTATAAAGATAATGAATTAGACAGCTCTATCGTTGTAACACTGCAATGTCGGTGAAAAAGTATACGAGTAAATAATAATCCACCAATGACAGCATACACAATAGACGAACATACCTACTGACTATAAAGATTAGATTAATGAATAAGTCCTTGGCTGACCGAGCTTGCCTCGGTGTTTATTGTTTTTTTCAGAGAGAAAACGTGTTTTGTCAGATATGAGACCTAGCTAGATCGATTTTTGGGGTTCCGTCGTCAACAAAGAACCCTTACCGCTGTGTCGTCCGTCTGTACGTCTGCGGCTTAGCTCGGTTACCTTTACTAGGTACTATAAATAAAACTGTAATTCGGCATAGGTATATTTTAAATCAATCACGCCGACAAAACAGTAGACTAAAATTTAAACAAAAAATTGTTGGGTTGGGTAGTGGGGATGCATTTTTTTTCTCTCGTTATTCCATCGTGTCGGGTATTGTTGGATAGCTTATTCAACAGTTAGACTTTAAATGGAAATCATGCTTTAACAAAAACTTTTGTTTATATGGAAGATGTCCGTCAATGGTAACATTTGCGTGCCAATTTTGCACAATAGCAACATTTGTGTTGTGCAGGCAGGAATGGCGTCGGTAATGACCTAATGACATGCCTTGCTTTAATCTGTCATGGCTATAAAAAGGTTATCATCCCACTAGAGTAGGCGACACCCGCACACTTGTGCTAGAAGATGTCTTTTCTGCTATATAGCTCAATGCATGAATACTGCCAAGTACAATTAGACTTGGGCCACAGAATAGATAATAGTACAAGTACAGAAGGGACACTCCTTTGATCTTTACAAAAGGCGCTTTTTTCTCAGCCAAAACATTAAGATTCATGGCCCTCTGACGTCGTCGACGATGACTACGACGTTCATCGCTACAAGTACATGCCGGTTCCCCAACGTTGGGGCACCGGCATGTACTTGTAGCGATGAACGTAAATCGCGGAGTGTCCCGCGCCTGCTTGGGCATAAGCGTGGCCACAAAGCTGCCTTAAATTATTCCAGTTAACTTCTAAAATGTTAATTCATGTCCTCAATTACAAATAACTGTCCAATTAATGTAATAATGGAAACAGCGTCACACACGAACCTGAACAATGGAATACTTGGTAACGGGGGGCCTATTTAACTGCAAGTATTGTATTGGTATTTTAAGTGCGTGCTCATACAATGGAACAAATAAAATGGAAAAATAAACCATCATCGTGCCCAAGACAAGACTCCAGCGTGTGCCCTCTGACCCGACAATACAGTTTCACATTTGTTAATTCCACGTTAAAACACGAAACTAAAATATTTAATAAACTCGCTTGTTTCGTTAAGATATGGAAATAAATAATTATATGTACCAACGATGCCAATTCGACATTATAGGCCTGACCGTATTGATGAAATACGATGCTTTTAAATTGAGCTATTAGCTGAGTCACACAATTGACATCCTTTGATACAGTCCAGTCGCAGATTACACAAAAAAATATATGACACATAACAAATTTATAACGAGTAGGCAAGTATTCTCAATCACATGACTAGATAATGGGATTCCCGGAAACGGACGGTAATTATATTATAGTTATATTCAAACAGTTACACTCAAAATCATAATATTATGAAACTATTGTAGAAGCAATATTTGTATGTTTGTCTTGTATATATCTTGTTCTCTAATTGTGGTATGCGTGATATATATCTAATTTGAATTTGTACACAAACTGTGATATTGTGGTAATGATATCATCCATCCTTTCAATTGGCTGTACATCTAAAACAGTAATTGGGTTTTTGGTTTTAGAATAATCCACTACTGGCCTATATGATGTGCTTTCATGGAATGGCTGAGCCACTACAAACATTGGTGCAGCATATGGTGAATTTGACAGTCTGCATATCTTCTGTTGCATCCATTTTTCAACAGTCTCCTTCAGAAAAAGTCTTTCCGGTTCTGGTAATCTGTAAGGCTTACAGCTAACAGGCTTGTCATTTGTCAAATTTATTTCCAACTCTAAATCTGGGAATTTTCCTATATCACTTTCATCTTTTTTGAAAATATCATCATACTCTGAGACCAATGCTAACACTTTTTGTTTGTCGTTTGGCAATATTTGATGCAATGAATTGTTATTTGGCACACAACATGCAATTGAAGCTTCTTCCCTTTTGACAGCTGGAAAATATTCAGTATGAGTAGGGGTTATAATGCATATTTTGCCATCAGGTTCATGAATTATGCGAGCATACACAGCAAGTTGCCAATCCTTCCCAATTATCATTGGTACTGGTAAGTCGGCTGCTCTACGGAAAAACAAAGTAACTAACATTTTTTTCAAAATCGATGTTTTTACATTTTTGACACTTTTAGACCATAACGGATGTTGCTACATTCTTGGAATCGTCAAAAGAGCTTTAGTTTCAGAGATAAAATTTCGACACACAAAGTAACTGCAGGCACTTTTCCCAAAAATCTACAGAAAAACAAAGCAAAACACAATTGCAAAGCATAAATGAAGCAATTGAATGTCGATTACTTTGTTTTAACGTTGTACTTGGTTTTTTGTTTGGTATAAATATTTTTTATTGATAATGAAATTTAACTAAAAAGAAAGTAAATAGCATTACTTCATTTTTGTTTTGTAAAAAAGTGTCAAAATTACCAATTTATCTACGCAAAAACAAAGTAAATAAATATTAAAGGAAAAACAAAGTAAATGAATGACACTTACTTTGTTATTACATTTTTATTTTAATAAACTTTACTTTTAAACAGGATTTACTTCGTTTATAGATTGCTAATCACTTCATTTTAATATTTTCAAGATAATGCTTTGGCACTTACTTTTGTTTTTGCTTTCGGAACGCGGCTGTAACATCATCAAATTACGCGCGCAAAAAATAATTTTGACAATTGACAGGATCCAATTGGACAACAGTCTTCTTTTATGAAAATTCATCCTCAACTCTACTGTGAAAAGTTACATTGTCGTGTCTGTGTGTTATAAAGTACATTACTGTAGGAAGTTTTATTTCTAAAATTAGAAATGCTTGTGAAATATGCACAGTTTACGTTCAAAGTTGATTTTACAGTTAGCTCAAAGGTAAGTAGAGAAATTTAAATTACGGTGCATTTTATTGTATTTTGATGATTGGTTTGGAATTCTACGCATAATAACCTAAGTGGTTCATGTGTTTTGGTATAGTTATGTATCGAAATTTATTCATTTTAATTAACATAGAGGTTATTTTATCGCCATTATTTTTAGCAAAACATACAAACTAGTGAAAATTCTTCTGATTTGATAGACGAAGACAGACAACCATATATCAAATGAAATGGTGAAATAATACATGAGTACTTAATAATAAGGGGAACAACATCGGATGTATTATGTTGTGCGCTCGGAGATGGTAGCTATGTGTATCCCTTTCCGTTTTAGATTATTTTTGTTTTAAAGGGCCTCTGCGCTGTTGGCTTCGGCCCCACGCACGCCTTCCAAAAGTCCGGGACCCCATGGTCCCGAGATATGGAAAAGACATAAAAATAATAATAATACTTATTATTGAGTGGTAGATTACCGTTTTTTATGATTTTTCAAAATAAAATGTGGCATCTTTTATAATGCTATTCAATAAAGCTGTTTTAATCCTGGTACGAAATAACTCGATCCTGAAATTGAAAGAAAATACAACACAAAATTGAATGTAATGATTAGCTTTACATACATTTTGCTTCTTTTTTGTTTGAATTTCAGGATCAAGTAATGTGTGCCAGAGTAAAACTAATAAGGCTTATGATTATAGATATTGCTTGATAGTACTTCATTCCCCTGTCAATACTAACAGTATGGCAAAGTTCCTATTTTTGTGATAAGCTACAAATACAACCTATTTCATTAAGTTGTATCTTTATAGACATTTTTATATAAACATCAATACCAGGAAAATAGGAACTATGCCATACTTTTGACAAATATTATAAACAATATAATATGCAGTATTATTAAAAAAAGTAATTATCTTGTAGAAAAGTCTTCATAGATTATAGCTAACATTTTTATTGAAATACATATTATGTATACATATACAACCTATTTCATGAAATAGGTTGTATTTGTTACTAATATTAAGTTCCTCTACTGTACTGCTTAATTGCTACCAATTTAGTCTGAAATGGTTCCATTTTGGTGATATCTTAATAAGAATGTCTATATACTTATTAAGAAGATTGTCTTACTAATAATGGTTACAAAGAAGTGTATGATCTTGTTTTTGTGATTTTAATAAGATAAGAGTGCCATAGTCACAATAGCTATTTGTTTTTGAGTTGATTGCAATAAAAATGTTACAATTTACACCTATGATGGTTTACTGTATATTGGTACTTACCTACAGTATAATTTAATACACAACAGATGACAATCTTAATACCACCCAGCCCTCAGTCGAGTCGGTTTGCATATTAATCCTGTTAAGGAATTTAAAAAAGCAAATGCTTTTACATTGTCTAGTAAAGATTTTTTAATCTTGAAATGTCTTCCTAACACTTGTAACAGCAAGGTAAGTGCTATTACTTCAATATTTAAATGTAAGCTTGTGTGAGTTATATGATTATTAGCAACTAAAAAACAAAGTAATAATATTTACTTTGTTTTTGAGTTGACATATTTATTCATAAATAAATAATTTACTACCGATAAACAGTTTTTTGTAATTTAAAAGAGAATTAAAAACTATTTGTCATAAAATTGTTACACAATAAGTAGAGCAAATTATTTGAACCAATATTCAATTTTTAAAATGATGAAATACGTAAAGAAACGTTTTATATGAAGTATTTTTAGTTTTTTCCTCCTCCTGTAAAATTTACTCAACTGTAATTACTTTGTTTTACCGTAGGGCAGCCGAAGTTTTCACATATAGCGATTTGGGGCATGATATAGTCAATTTTTCCTACCTCAACACTAGCAAACATCCATCCAATTGGTGTTAGAACACTCCCGGCAACCTTGAAATCTCCTTTAGTCCATGGGTAGACTTCTGTATCCTGTGGTAATACTTCCTTGTCCACAATCGTGATAGCGGATCCTGAATCTGGCAACGCAAACAATTTTAAACATCCATTCAGAGTTGTAGGTATTATTGTTACGTTAGGGCTTGTTTCTTGAATGCAACTAACTTGTTTCCTGTTAACATTTTGACTAGTACTTGTTGAAGGCTGATATTTATTGCATCTTTGTTCATTATTTGCATAATTGGCTTTGTGACTTGGAATTTTTTTATTAACTGGGGCATTCAATGGCATTTTACAATCATATGACACGTGACCTTTAGTTCTGCATTTGAAGCAAAATTGATCTTCCTTGCGGTCTACTTGGGGGTTGAATTTAGGAATGAACTTGTTATACTTCTGGTTTTCTGTAGTATTAGAGACTTGAGGTGACTTGCAAGTACTTACAGTTTCATTTGTTGCATTAAACTTATCTCTAGGCACAACTTTTCTTATACTGTCTAATGCAGCGGCATGTGACAACAGCTCTTCCACATCAGCACAGCAGTGAGATGCCAATGGAATCGACCAACGATTGCCCAATATCCCTTCAAGTATTAATGACACCTTGTCTGCCTCTGGAATGTTACATGGTGATTTGAAAAATAAAGCATTTTTACTATATATATGTATTCTGTGATAGTTTCTGCGCTCCGCAGTGTTCTGTTGGCCTGGAATGTAATAAATTCTGCAAACGACATTTTATAAGAAAATCGCTCACACAGTTTAGCTTTCCACTCTTGCCAACCAGTTAAATTTCTACCCATCGCCCTATTCCAATCACTTGCAGGTCCTCGAAGCCTCATTGCTGCATTTACTAAGGTTAAATTGTCAGACCAATTAGCTAAGCTTGCTATTATTTCTACTTGTATAATCCAATCATTAGCGTTATCTGTGCGATTACCACCAAATAAAGGGATTGCTTGACTTGTGTCATTAGTCGAATAGACTTGAAATGTTGGCTGAGATTTACTAGTTATTTGCTGTAAAATCATGGATTGAGTTTGTAAAATTGGTAACAATGTACTATCTGGATTTGATGTACCTTCTTGTTGTGTTACCTGATCTTTTTTAATCTCGTCTAACTGCATTTGCAGGTTTTTCAGTTCGAATTGTTGAGACATTCGTTTTGTCTTATCAACTTATATTCTTCCAAAATCCCATTTTCTTGTTTGGAAACGTTGTCTTGATGCAACCTTGCCACTAATTCGTCCTTATTACCGGTCGCTGGTAAATATCGAGAACGTAGTTCTGTTTTTAGTTGAGGAACGGTGAAATTTAGCAAATCTTCCTCCCGTGTGCTTTCCATGGTTACCTGAAATTACTGTGAAATATAACATATTTCACTTGCTTCTTGTTGAATATGATACGTATATTTGACAATATTCTATATTTCAACTGGATTACTTTTGATTTTAACAGATTTAACAACTTTTTTTAATTTTTATCCGCAGCGCCATGTAAGTAATGAAACAAGGATTCAGCCATAATAATTTACTGTCTATCTCTATTGTTCATATCTTAATTCTATATCCTTGTCTCTTTCACTCTTTCATGCCTTTCCCTCGCAAGTACTTCTCTCATTCTGTCTCGTTCATTCATTAGAAGCACGTTCGGAAACGATTACATATTACTATGAACATGTACACCTTACAAATGTACCTATGACTTGCTAAATATGATGTATATTAATGGTGAACTAACAATGTAGTATATTCTACTTAAAATATCCCTAGACTATTTAATTACGACCGTCAATTTACCGTCCGGCCACCGTTCTTTCTCCATTTCACCCGTCTGTGTGTAGGTACAGTTGCCCTCATATATATAGGAGCAACCAAGGTGCTCACAAATATCCGAACACGTCTATAATGCCTCGACAATGGAGACGTGTTCAGATATTTGTGAGCACTTTGACCGCTATATCTGACCGGTATATCTGATGGCGACTGTACACGAAACGGCTGTGTCGAATTTGGAGTCAGCTGCGACCCCAGTCCCGCTATTCTGTAACTCGTTTTAAGCTCACCTCAACGCTCACCCACAAATACATCTTAACGCTGCGATTCGTAATAACTAATAGTAAGTAAAGGTCTAGTTTCGTTAGGCGTGACGGGTGGGGTGCGGCGCATGAGGGCATAAAGAATAACAGCCTAGGTTTGTGTTCACGCTCCTGCGGTCAGGGGTCACCATTGTAGTGCGAGAGTTAAAGTTCAACGCTTTAAAGTGTTTAGCGTGATATTTTTACTATTTTACTCAAAACATGCAACGAAAAAGCGTCAAAATTACCACTTTTTTATCAACAGTCTGTGTTTCTGGTACATTTTGTGTTGCCTGCAATACAACATTTCTGCGAAGGTTAACACAAAAGTGTTACAAAAGCACCACACACAAATCTAACTGATAACACAAATGCCGACCGTGGTTCTTAAAAAATAATAATAACTTTGACGGGCTTACCCAACATAACTAGGGTGTAAAAATGTAGTGTCAAATGCTCATATTGATTTAGTATCTCTGCTACCAAATGGTTGTCTGGAAGAGTTCGCTGCTTAGTTAAGAACGCCCGTTGTGTACCTCTACAAAAAGAGAAAATGTTTTTCCACTTCTACATATTTTCCAATTTGAATGTATTTTCAGTACGGGGGTTATAAGTTTACCTTTTTTTTAATTTGCAATAAATTCAAACTTATAAGCACCTTGAAAATTCATAATATATTTTTCTTTTTAAAGCGATTCCTGCGATACCCGTTAACCTTGAATATATTATGCCCAAGCGATCGACATCAAAATCAAAGTGATTTGTTGAAGGCCTCCACCCACCGGACGCGTGTGCCGCGCGTGTGCTGCGTGTGTGCTGCGCGTGTCGGGCGCGTTTGAAGCGATATATTCACACCGGAAGCGGGCGGCGTGTAGCAACGCGTGTGCAGCGCGGCTGCCGCGTCGCTGCCGCACGGGTGCTGCGCTGCAGCTGCGCGGGTGCTGCGCGCGTGCCGCGCGGGTGCTGCGCTGCAGCTGCGCGGGTGCTGCGCGTGTGCCACGCGTGAGCTGCGCGTGTGCTGTACCTGTAGACAAAGGCAAGGAATACAATTCCATTGCAAGAAATCACTAGAGGAGTGTATAATAGTCCATAGTCCTAAGAGAGGTTGTACATTGCGACTTTTTGCAGCGGTACAGTCACGTCTATAAACATGTACACGTTTAGGGACGTATGTCAATGGAATAACGTTGAAAATCGTATACATGTTTATAGATACAAACGGAATACAGTATCGATACAGAATAGCTATTACAGGAAGGCCCGATGTGTGTCGCGGTACTCGCGGTGAGATATACTATCCTTTTCTTTCTTATTAAAACGCTTAGGAAGAGACGGATAGTCTGTCGCCGCGACACATCTCGCGGGTCACCCTGTGATAGTGGTGCAGGTGATTTTGTCAGTAGGTGATTATGATTATTTGTCGGGCGGCAGTCAGAGGTATATATAGGTATAGGCAAACTACCTACCATATAGATACCTACGTGCTTAGGGGCGCTATTTTTTTTTTCGTTATAATATTCAATCAATGGCTCATTGAGGGGAGCCGATGAGTGCGCTCTCGACATCTCATCCTTCTTCGCCGACAGTCGTGCCTTGCTGCAAACATTCGCCATAGTGTAAACGCTTCATCAAACTCATCAACAAAGGCGCTCATAAGCGATTTCCCGACTGGCAACTTGCGGTTAATTCTCACAAGCCACTAGGGTAAAGCCTCCTAAATTCGTCAAACCCTAGAGTTAATGTTTTCATCCATTAACGGAACCGAGCACTTATGAAATTCAGGCCCGCGATCCGAACGAGATTACACGGGCTACCTGACATGTTTCCCGAGGTAGGGTTGTCGATGTCGCTTCAATCACTTTAGTGATTCGCGTTTTAGCTAGCTTTTGCTGTAGTGACTGTCACTGAATGTTGATAACTAAGTGTATGGCCTGAGTGCACGCTCCGCTATGAACGGGGCGTGGAGCGTCCATATAAATTGCATTTGTTTTTATATGGATGCCGCACGCCCGCTCGGCCTGAGTGAACGCACTGCTGCAAGGGGCGCTACTTAACTTGCTACTGGTCAAGCCCAACGATTATGTTTGCTATATTGTATGACAGAATGATGTAAATATAAATAAGAGGTAGACGGGTTGCCTATACGAAAAAATGGCCACACTTACGCTAATCATAATTATTGAGAGAATACTTTTTGTACTGAAACATAATCTCCATAAACTGCTTTTTCACATGCACTGCAATTAACTTCCTGGCATTAAAGCAAGCTGAATATTGAACTCTAGCTCGCTGAAACGTGAATTTATTCACTCTTGATCAAAATTGTTGCAACTTAAACCTATATTGTGACTTTATTAATCAATCAATATCATTTATTTGCCAGAATACAGTAGGTATATAATACAGATGTCAATAAGATTTCACAGCACAATGTATTCAGCCCACATGCAGGCATGCAAATGTCTTGAGTTTCATTCATTACATAGGTGCATAAATAATCAATAACAAAAAGTCAAAATTACACTACACAATATAAAACAATGTCAAAATCATAACAACCATAATATCTTATTGCTATCAAAGAACTCCTTTACGCTATAATAACAATTGTCCAATAACCTATCCGTCAATTTATGCTTAAAAATAGGTCCTTGTCTTACTCTTATGTTATCTGGTATACGGTTGTATATTTCAATACACATCATTTATGTAAAGCTCATCTATCACTCTGATGTGTGTAAATGAATTTTATCGTCATTTTACCTAAATCAAACATGATGTTTGTCGGATGTTTACGAATACGCACGTTGACAACCCTATCCTACTCGTTACCTGGTCGCTGGCACCTCAGGCGTTTGTTGCGTCTTAGTCATCGTCCAGTAACTCCTGGCCCTTGATTAAGCATTAAACTCCCCCTTAACCCAACCTTCCCATACGGAAAGTAGGGGGGTGGGGGCTCAAAATAAATTGGTAAATCTTAAGGTAGACTGAACCGTATTTGCTAATAGAATACAGATGTGAAATGATGAACAACATTCCATGGCTCACCGTAAATGCCTCCGTTTACTCTATTATACTTAACGTATGTTGAGGCAGCCATATTCGCATTATCTCGTAAATTGGGGAATCCTATAATACTAAACGAGAAATTTCTGTGTATATCATACAGGTTGTTTTTTAACCATTGACCGCAGTGACCGCTAGCCGCCATCTTATGTAGATAGGTACGAACTCTGACCAGGTGAATGAACTTCGCACCGCGCGCCATACGCTATTTTTCAAACCTAACTACCTTTTATCATTAAAAGCTTCGTTATTATTGTTTTCACGAATGATTAGTACGTTTTGGATATTTTAAATGGGCTTCGGCCCTAAGACGGGTCAAAAAACACGTTGTATTACTGTTTAACATGATTTTCATGTAACAATCACCAAACTTGTGGCCACTATTTTCTTTTAGTACATATTTGTAATAGTAAAGGGCTCTAACAATTTCAATGATCGAAAACTACCGTATTTTCGCTATTTTCACCCGATCTGAGCTCGGTCACCCAGGGACTAAACTCTAAGAATAAGGAATAAATACATCGGGCATCGACAACAACTCTAGTGAAACTCATTTTTACGACACGATTTGTGTTTGTATTACCTGACACTGTCACCTTCCTCCTAGCGTTATTCTCGGCTGTGCCCCTGAAGGAGCCCAAGGTCCGTTTTGACACTAATCCCAAGATTTGGCAAAGGCACATTAGACCTGTTTCCTCACGATGTTTTCTTTCACCGAAAAGCTAACGGTAAATATTTCATACATAAGTTCCGAAAAACTCATCGATACGAGCCTCGAATCCCGGCTCGTATCGATGAGTTTTCCACTTGACAGCCGCAGCTTCACCTGTCACTGTATTGGGTCCAAATAGGTCTCACCTGATCGAAGGGTACATTTTCTGGCGGTTTCAAGGCTGGTTATTTGACTCCAGGAAAACGCCGCGCGTCGCCGTCCTGACGTGTTATTTAAGTTTTTTTAGACCGCATACATGTAAGTCAGCCTGTAAGGTACCTTACAGAGCAGGGCTTGGTTGCCTGAAGTAGATAAATAATAGGCTACTAGTTGCCACCCTTTTTGTGTAGGGTGGTTCCGTCTAGAGCAAACGTGCCACAATGATCGAGTCGTCGCCAGTTCCAATATCCCTAACACGCTATCTGTCCATTACTTACCATGTTTTCTTACCAATAAATGCGATGTGTCTACCTAATGTGAAACATTTTTTTATAAACCGGCCTAGTGCGTGTCGGGCTGCGCGAGTGTAGGGTTGCTTAGTGGCTTGTCTGTATTTGTTACATCGTCACGTCACATAAATTAAAGGTTCGATTTTATTTCATCCTAATAATGTCCGAAAGTAAGTCAACAAACGTTGATTAATCCCGTCCTTCAAAGTTTTCCCAACTGCGTTTGTATTCAGAATTTCAGTTTTGTCCATTTACAGAGAACGCTGGACATTTCAATTAGGAGATTGCTCCGGTCAGAGACAAATAGAGCCCTTTGTGCGCCGCTCTTGACTGGCTGATGTGACGTCACCGCCATATTTGAGCTAATTGATTGTTGGTGATAGCTTAACCATTGTTTTAATAGGCACACATAATTGTCGCCTATGGACGCTTGCGATACTAGAAGAATCACAAGCGCGTTACCGACCCTTGATCGATTTGAGGATAAAGAAAGCTGAATAGCAAAGGAATATATTAAAAACGTACTTACTTGATTTTTTTTACGATGTCTGTCGAACCAGTTTTCTGAGTAGATCAAATGTTTGTATGGGACTAACTACACTTATAGCACATAAAAGAGGCGGCAGCAGAAATGGCTCATACAAATTGATAGTAGGTCTTATGACGTCACGGAATTATCTCCGTACTAATCGTTGTATGGAAAATCACTCACAGATATGTTCACTCACGTGGAGGGGCGCGACTTCGTGAGTGAACATATCTGTAACTTGCTTTTTTGGACGTGAAATACTGCGATTATGATAGTGTATAGTTTCCATCTTATAGGTTTATATTTTCTGTCTTAGCAAATTTCTTGGTTTGTTAGGGTTCTGTACCTCAAACGGAAAAACGGAACCCTTATAGGATCACTTTGTTGTCCGTCTGTCCGTCCGTCCATCCGACTGTCATGACTCTTTTTCTCAGGAACGCGTGGGTATCAAGCTAAAATTTATACCAAATACTCAGGTGTACTGTCCCTTGGAGCTGTGAAAAATAAAACTTCTAAGACAACACAATCAAAAGATACAGCCGTTTATGCCGCAAATTTATGCCAATTTTCGAAACTCGCAAGGGAATCAAAACCTACAGGGTACTTCCCGTGAACTCAGAATCTTAAGATTTGGTACAAAGCAACTTCTTATAGCACCGATAAAGGAAAAATTGAGAAAACTGTAAATTTTAAGTTACATCATATAATAAAAATATTTTTAATAATTTTAAAGTTACTCCCCCTTTCGTCATGAACGCGTAGAGGTATTAAATTGAAATTCATATCAAATACTCAGGTCTGTAATACTTTTAATGCCTAAAAGTTTGTACGGAACCCTCGGTGCGCGACTGAGTTATCGCGTATAATATCATTATGATATAAATTATATTATGCAAATAACACATTATTGTAATAATCTGACGATTTACTATCTATGTAACAAAATAACGTAATGCATACATGAGGAAAGTACCAATTTTGTGAGTTCGAGTAGTTTCAGAGTAACATTCTTTTTAACTTTTCTGGCTAAGTGATGGATGGCACGACTGTACCAACACACAGTCACTCCCACTACAGTTCCATTAGCCAAATAGGTTCCCATCATAGCTCGCTGACATTCTTTACGCATATGTTATGTCGATTTTCTTTCAGTTTTGCTTTGCTTTGCTTACTTAGCAACGCGAACGAAGTTATCTGCTTCAGGTTATTAGCAAAATTTTTTCGCATATCCGTTTGTCCAGCTGCTATTCTCTACAGGGGCCGTAGACAAGGTTACAATCGACAATCGCTAACGCCAATAGAAAACGAATAAAATGTATGGGAATGATAGATGTCAACGAAAAGTGTTTCGTCGGCATCTGTCATTCCCGTACATTTTATTATTTTCTATTGGCGTTAGCGATTGTCGATTGTAACCTTGTCTACGGCCCCAGGTCGCATTTCTCAACCGATTATCGTGATGTTTTGTGGTCGATAACGTAATGAATTGTACGTGCGTCAGGTCTATATGACACTTTGATATGGAAAAACCGGCCATGTGCGTGTCGGGCCACGCGCAGTGTAGGGTTCTGTTGTTGCCTGTCTGTATTTGTTACATCGACACGCGCCAAGTAAATGGTGCGATTGCGTCGGCCGAATTTGTACGAAAGTTGGCCTTTTAAGTTGGACTATTCTCGGTAACAACACATGACTTGAACAAAAATAAGGGCTTTAAAGCCAAATGTCTCGCAAACGAATCACTGAGTTGAAAAAAAACGGCCAAGTGCGAGTCGGACTCGCGCACGGAGGGTTCCGTACCATTATCTATAACAAAAACCAATTATTAAGGGGGGCTCCCATACAATGTTGTATACAATGTTGTACAATGTTGTATCGCCCCCCTTAAATATTCACTTTATTTTGTTTTTAGTATTTGTTGTTATAGCGGCAGCAGAAATACATCATCTATGGAAATTTCACCTGTCTAGCTATTGCGGTTCTTGAGATACAGCCTGGTGACAAACAGACGGACAAACAGCGAAGTCTTTGTAATAGGGTCCCGTTTTTACCCTTTGGGTACGGAACCCTAAAAATGGTTTTGAAAAACCCATAAGTATTATTGGACAAGCTATCCAACGATACTCCACACTATGGGTTTTACGAGAACAAAAAATTACATCCCCTCTTTGGGTGTAGGTACTGTCATGGTATATAAATAAGAAAGGAAGGGACGGCTGCCTTGTGGATCCAACATATCATTATTTTAGGAATATATGATCAAGGTTTTTATGGTTGTTTAAGTAACAGCCTAAATTTGGCATTTAGCCATTCCCATAAAGCTCGACGTTTTCCAAGGTCGACTAGGTTTTTTTTTTACATACCTACACATAGAACCTTATGTATACTTGCTTTTGACAAAAGTAAGCATTTTATGTTATGGTCGAATTTTATTTATTTGGACCAACCAAGTGTACTAAACATTGATAACGCAATAGACAGAAGAATAGTTAAGTTGTGTCACAAAGGGAGCAAAATAGTATATTTACGGCGAGGGCGGTGTATTGAATCCTGAACGTATCGAGGGCTCCTACAATAGAACCCTGAGCGTAGCGAGGGATTCTAACGTAGGATCCTGAGCGTAGTGAAGGACACAAGTGTTAACGCCCGAGACGAAGATAATTTTGCTACCGAGTGACATATACTATGTTTCACACCATCTATGAAGAAATTAAAAAAGATGCTGTTAAAATTACTTAACAAGTTATAACATATCTTAATTTTTAAATATTACGAAAAAATCATAATTTTGTTAATGCATCTCAAGTGGTGCTATAATAAGTGGTGAAATATCAATCACACTCACAGTGAAGACGATTTCGCAGAAAAATGTTATAGTAGGTATTTGAGACGTTAATTTTTCTTGTTACAAGGTCAAAAATTCGGTGGGTGTCCATTAATGGGAAGTGTTTCTATTTGAGTATAAGTACAATATTGACATTTATATATTCATAATTCATTTATTGCATTTTAAATCACGTGTTACATGAGGTCTTAGAAAAGCTTACAGCTAACGTTCACATGAACCCTGTTAGGACATATAGCAATATACTTAACTTATTGTACAACTCACATTTAATTAATAACGAACAGTAAATATCCAATAAAAATTAAATCTAGCTTAAGCATAAATACAAGATAATAATAATAATAAAAAACAATTGGCTCTAACTAAAAATGAAAATTATAAAACGGGAAGTTATAAAAAGAATACCGCCTCTAGGAGGTCAGACTGGGGCATGGACCCCATTACGCTGGCAGCATTACCTCTCTGAATCGCAATGGAAATTCGTTGCGAGAGGTAAGCGCCAGCTCTGGGGTCTCCAGTTGCTTGGACCAGCCGCGAAGACAAGGCCTTGCAAAAGATACGCATATCTGACGACCAGGGACCCAAGGTTACCACAGCAAGCGCCGCAAATTCGTAATCCTATTGTACAACTATATTGCATGAAATAATTCTATGTAACGTCACAATAAGGAAATTTAAGGGGACCTCTTATTGACATCTTATAAATTATATTTCACTAACGATGTCGAAAAGAGACCTCGAATATTGTTATCTGGTACAATGACGCAATCGCAGGATACCAACCGACTGTGCAAATATTATAATGTATCTCAAGTGGTGCGATAAGTGGTGTAATATTAATATCAGTTACAGTGAAGACGATTTCGTATAAAAATGTTATAGTAGGTATTTGACATGTTCATTTATCTTGTTACAAGGTCAAGGATTCGGTGGGTGTCCATTAATGGAAAGTGTTTGTATTTGAGTACGCTATTGACATTTATTTATGTGTCTCAGTAATAATGGCGGAAAGAGACCTCGAATATGTTATCTGGTACAATGACGCAATCGCAGGATACCAACCGACAATTTAATATGATGGTAAGCGGACACCGCAGCCTATAGATGCATGTGACTCCAAAGCAGTAACATGGGCGTTACCGAACCTTGATATGTTTGAGGATTCGCCGTGTTGACAGCTTAATAATGATGAATGATGAATGAATTGAGTAAATAGTAATGTATCTCAAGTGGTGCGATAATAAGTTGTGAAATATCAGTCACAGTGAAGACGATTTGGCAGGAAAATGTTATACTTACCTACATAGTAGATATTTGACACGTTATTATTTCTTGTTAAAGGGTCAAGAATTGATTACTACCTATCCAACAATATATCACACGTTAGGGTTGAAATGAAAAAAAAACACTCCCCACTTTACGTACGTACGTCAAGAATTCGGCGGGTGTCCGGGGAATGAATGGACACCCGTCGAATTCTTGACTCTTTTAATTCGTAACAATATAGAGGTGATCAATAAGTGTATATATCAACGACAATAGGCGTGACGACTCATGTTCAAATTGATAACGTAGTGATGCTAAATGGATAGTAAACCATCAAATTATCGTAATAAAGTATACATTATAAAATATAATTAAAATGGTACAAAGATATGAACCTTGGAAGTTAAGAAAAAAAATATTTTTTTTTTATTGTTCAAGAGTAAATTTAAAGTTACCAATAGAATCCTTACGCTTTTACAGAAACAAAATTGTGAGACAACTATGTACTTAAACGCAGTATTTCGCGACCGAAACAACAATTTACCTGATTTTCCATACTACGATACTTTGTACTAACAATATTGTGACGTCACAACTAGCTGTCTATTAGTATGGAGCGTTTTTCGCTACCGCCAGCGAGGTAAATCTTTGTCTCATTTTTTGGATATTTATGTTCTTTAAAAATTGTAGTTACTCCCATACAAACATTTGTTCCTCTCCAAAAACTGGTTCGAATGACATTACAAAAAAATCTTAGTCGTCATCCCTATTACCCATATAAAGTGTATGGGTAATTGTCGTTACGAAAATGAGAAAGTTAAAGCGTAAATTAGAATAAGGCCTCAACTATGTAC
Source organism: Epinotia demarniana (assembly GCA_945867215.1). Taxonomy (NCBI): domain Eukaryota; kingdom Metazoa; phylum Arthropoda; class Insecta; order Lepidoptera; family Tortricidae; genus Epinotia; species Epinotia demarniana. The sequence goes on from OX244262.1 coordinate 8,153,660, forward strand.
ACTTTTTTAGGGTTCCGTAGTCGACTAGGAACCTTTATAGTTTCGCCATGTCTGTCCGTCCGTCCGCGGATAATCTCAGTAAACGTTAGCATTAGAAAGCTGAAATTTGGTCCTAATATGTATATCAATCACGCGAATCAGTGGAAAAAAATGTTTTATTATTATTAGGGTACCTCCCCTAGACGTAAAGTGGGGAGTGTTTTTTTTTTCATTTCAACCCTAACGTGTGATATATTGTTGGATAGGAACCTATTTAAAAATGAATAGGGGTTTGGTAGAATCATTTTTTGATAATGTTAATATTTTCGGAGGTAATCGCTCCAGAAGTTTAAAAAAAATGTGTCCCCCCCTCTAACTTTTGAACAATAAGTTACAAATATATGGAAAAAATCTCAAAAGTTGAACTTTACAAAACCTTTCTAGTTAAATTATTTTGAACTTGATAGGTTGAATAGTTTTTGAAAAAAATTACAAAATAATTTCTGAGCTAAGCTTGTAATTTAACCGTATAAGCAGGTGTTTATTGTACCTGTAATTACTACAAAGTCACAATGAAATCACGTGCTTTCAAATAAAGTAAAAACGGTGAAAATCGGTTCACGCAATAAAGAATTATCCCATAAAAAATCATCTTCCATACTTTAAGCTCGCGCGCAATAGTTTACTTAATTTGCCGATAGATGTCGCTGTACGCGGAACGCTCATATACGAATAATACGAATAAGCAAGGTTTCGCAGCTTCAGTAGCAACTTTTGGCTAACAATAAAAACAGACACTTTTCAAGAATTATTTCAACTTAATATTCAGTGTCGTACCTACTACTTCAAAAGTACAGATTAATGTTGAAATATGAAATAATAAGCTATAGGTATAATAATGTACATATATTATTATATTTTACGTCACATCTGACCATAATGCGAGTTTTACTGCACGCTGAATCTGCAAGAATCCTACAAAATGTCCATCGGGACGTAAATGTATAAAAATAAATGACACATCCATTAGGTTTTTTTTTATTTATCTATTATTCTTGAAGAGCTCCTGTAAATGAACCAAAACAAAAATTAAAATATCTATTAATATTTTTTTCTCTTTTTTCAGGAATTGGTCAAATATTGATTTTTTTGATGACTTCTATTTTGGTGGATTTTGAGTCTACGTAATTACTAAAATGATAATATCTCAGTTACACATAAAAAAGCTGCTGTTATGAATTATTTTCAAATGTTCATTGTTTTCCATACTAATGAAAATAAAATGCTTGGGCTATTAATTCTATAAGATTATTTTATATTCCTACCTCCAAACATACAAAATCAACACATGCATTCTTAAAACGGGGATGCTATTCAAATCCGACACCACACCTACTCAATTCGTATTCCAAAAATCAATATACATGTACCTCCATAATACTTAAGTACGTACTTATAACATCACAGAATAGCTGAATGTGCCGAACGAAAGACCCAGATGCCATTTATTTGTAGAAAAAACTGACCCTGTTCATTGCCGAAAAGAATATACTTCACTGAATGCTCATATTTATTCTTTGCTAATAAAACTATGAGCAAACGCGTCTGACGTTATCAGAAAAAACTGAACACGTTTAATAATAGTGACGACTATTAGTTGGGCAGCACCAAGCCACTTGCGCGGACGTAGAATTCGTTTTGTTTAATTTCACTGTGTTTACGCTGTGTTAAAAGTGTACATGTACTAACAATCTAGCGGTAGAAATAATTTTATTTCAAGTGTGAAATATCGAAGTCCGGAGCCGAAAATGCAAGGTCAGTCAAATTGGGCTATTCCCAAGGACGGTGTTAGGCGTGGTCATTCGCCGGATTGTGCGAATTTTGTATTGAACTAAACTGTGTACACACGGTTTAATTTGCTTCAGTTGCATGCGATAAAAAAAGTTTTTATGATGTCTTTTTATAGGGTCACTGAAAATGATCGTCTGTGCGTCATCCCGTCTCCTCTAGACATGTACACCTACCTATGCATACCTATGTATTTAGTCTTAAATAACACGCTAAAAATATTTTTTCCTCATTCTTTTGGCATTCAAGTTTCGTGTCATTTTTAGGGTTCCGTAGTCAAATGGCAAAAAACGGAACCCTTATAGATTCGTCACGTCGGTCTGTCTGTCTGTCCGTCCGTATGTCACAGGCATTTCACTCAAAAACTATAAAGTGTATTTGAATAAAATTTTGAGGATGGGTGTATTTTGTTAGCCGCTACATAGTTTTGTAATGAAATAACAAAAAAAATACACCATACATAAAACTGAAAGTCAAAAAAAAATGTTCATTGCAAGCCCACGTGTGGCACATCAATCGATAGGTTTTTTCAAAATAAATATAAGGTTTGTAAGCAATATTGTTGATTAACTGAATAGAGTCGGAGATAATCGCCCCGAAAGTCACTAAAATTTTGTCCCCCCCCCTCTAATTTTTGAACCGTGTATTTTAAAAATATGAAAAAAATCATGAACATAGGGCTCATTAAATTCTTTCAGCCAAAATTGTTGTGAATAAGATCGGTTCAAAGGTTTTCGAGATATTTCTAAAAAACTGCCTTCCTTAAAGAAAAGAACGTAAGTGCCATAAGATTTAAGTAACGATACGACCTTTTTAATAGTTACGGAACCCTTCGTTGTGTGTGGTCCGACACGCACTTGGCCGCTTTTTAGTCAAGTCTCAGTTCAAGTATTTATCTATTCAAAAACAAGTAATGATGCTTTGATATTTTTGACTTTCGCCTTATTGATATACTGTGTGTCCTGCGTGTTTGTAAATAAATATTATGTATTTCTTTCTTTCTTATTATGTTACCTATCCAGCACGTCTATCCTGGGACAACCGCGACATACTCTCGATTTTTTTCGCACGGTACCTCTTGTTTTAAGAATTTTAATAAGAAAGAGACGGTTAGTGCGAGAAAAATCGAGAGAGCTCGCGCGCCGTCGCGTGATAGCCGTGCTGATAGTGCGTTCACTTTGTAAATCCTAGCCATTAAGGCGCCGTAGGTTCAGCGAAGTCAAGCGAACAGAGTTTTTGAAACAATATAATGCGTCTGTTTATAATAATATGGTTTAAAAAAAAATACGAATAGTAATCTAGAGGCTTTTCTGCAGGGAAATCAGTGTTTAGAAACATGATTAAGCAATTTTCGCTCGATAGAAAAAAATCACGAACATAGGTCTAAAAGGGTCTAAAATACACTTAAAATATTTCTTACAAATTATGCACAAAAGCTAAAAATATTAAAATGGCTTTTAAAAATCGGCAATATCATGTTTGAGAGAAATCAGTGTTTACTTTTTTATTTATTTCAACGGCAAAAAAAATAAAATTAAAAAACATGATTTCCGCGCTTCCGAGCACGCACTTCCATCTCGCTCACGCTTATGCTCAGTGAGAGGGAGAGAAGACCATGAACCTACGGCGCCTTAAGTTAATTAGATAAAAGCAAATTATGGACGACAACATCAACACGCGACGGCAGAGCTACGCATCGCGTCATACGGAGATTATACGTAAGAGAAATATGTGATTATTTATAAAGATTTAGATTGTTTAGAGTAAATAAAGAACCCAGTAGTTAGATTCCCCATAGTAATTATTTATATAAAACACCCTCTCATAGCATTTATTTGATATTGTAAACATTAAAGTAAAATCCCAATACAAATTGTATTAGAAAGAGAGAGGAGATGTTGCCTATGCGCGAGCGCAGCGCGGACTGGCCGCCATGGAGGGGAGGGGTGTATCGCGCCAACATGACCGTAACGAGAGCCGCGGCCACCGAGCCTGAATTAGAATTTAGTACGGCGCATTTTCACTTTGTATTTAACATGTTTACCTTTATAACTTTACAACGGCTCATCGTATCAGAATGATTTATATATTGTTAGAAAGCTTATTAGAAGTTCTATTAAATGTTTAAACTTACAAATAAGTAAACTCAGTAGGTTCAGCGCAAATAATGAATAAGTGTTAAGAAAGGGACCGAATTACGGTTTGCCCGATTTCCATGTATGATTATTCAGATAAGAAAATATTTACGAACCCTACTGTACTTATAAGATCTCAATCCATATTAGAACTTTGTAAATCAGCTTAGTCTTCCACCCATTTAAATGTATAACATCCCAATGACATCTTGCAACGTAAATTAGTCAAGTCAAAGTGGGCGTAACCTCTATTGTCTCATTCAGCACGTCTTGCTCACCCACTAGCAGGTATAAATAGCAGGTACGGCCCGGAGCAAATCAGTGTCCGCTCGTCACTCCTGGAAGTAACATCTCTACAAGCAACAACTAGGAAGTAACATCTCTACAAGCAACTAGTACCAGCAAGAAAATCAGCAAGCAAGCATCAGTTCCAGTATCCAGTTCCAGTAATCCAGTTTCATCAACGCCGGCTGCCGCATCGAGCAAGTGGGAGTTTAGTCGATCGGGTCCTTCGACCGGATCAATCTACGAGTCACCGATCACGCCTGGGGCGATAGCGGGCCGTTCCCCTCGTCCAGGACGATGAATCGAGGTCGAGCTCGGGCCGGCGCGACGGGTGCGCACGGCAATCGACTCGGCTACGCGGGCCGCGGGCACCGCAGGAGCAGCACATCGGGCACCGGCATAACTTCGAGTGAAGATAGTACGAGCAACATCACATCAGGCGTCAGGTCCCTCACATTCCACGAGGCTCACGACCGAGCCTCGCCATCTGAGCGGGCACTCACGAGGGACCTGGACCCAGTCGCGGCGGAGAAAATGAAGAAGGAGTTGGAGGAAATGGCGCGTCAATTGGAAGACGCCGAAAAGAAGATAGCCGTCCAGAAGGAGGACTGGCGCAATAAATTAAGCAAGCTCAGGGAAACTTTACGTACCAAGGAGTACAAAAACCCGGGTAAGGGTTCGGTTATTAATAGACAGGCCGCCGGTCGTCTATCATCGGATTTGGGGGGTCCGATCAATCTACGTGTACACACACGCACACCGTTCGAGGCAACGGTACCGCACTACGGGGCACACGCAGCGGCAGCGTGCGCGAGCCCGACTTCGCGGAAGCCCATGGAGGGCATCAACTCCGTCGCGACATCAGCATCAACAGTGGACTGTTTCCACACATCCGTAGAGCAGCCGGGAGACGCCAATGCCGCGGCCGATCTCCCAACATTGAAGCCCAGCGAGAAGAGGATAGCGTGGGCAGAGTGGCGCCGCAGACGCAGCGACCACCGAGATAAGGAGAACGAGGCGCCGAAGGCGCGGAATAAAGCAGAGAGGAAAATATACATAGCTCAACCATCAAGGGAACTAGTTGAAGCAGCCTGCAGGAAGGCCAAAGAAAGAAAACGGGATCAGCTAAAACTGAAGATTACCATACCAGTTAAGCAGCCACCTGAAGCAAACTCATTAGAAGTCGTCGAACAATCATCGAAGAAATTTAAACCCGGAGAATGGGAACTTTAACGTAGCGTCAAAATAATAAGTGTTAGAATCAGTGAAAGAAAAGTTAATCAGTGAAAGTGCCTAAGTGATAACACCGTTGCAACCAATAGTGCGAGGCTTCGCCTCACACTAAAGGGGGAGAATTATGGACGACAACATCAACACGCGACGGCAGAGCTACGCATCGCGTCATACGGAGATTATACGTAAGAGAAATATGTGATTATTTATAAAGATTTAGATTGTTTAGAGTAAATAAAGAACCCAGTAGTTAGATTCCCCATAGTAATTATTTATATAAAACACCCTCTCATAGCATTTATTTGATATTGTAAACATTAAAGTAAAATCCCAATACAAATTGTATTAGAAAGAGAGAGGAGATGTTGCCTATGCGCGAGCGCAGCGCGGACTGGCCGCCATGGAGGGGAGGGGTGTATCGCGCCAACATGACCGTAACGAGAGCCGCGGCCACCGAGCCTGAATTAGAATTTAGTACGGCGCATTTTCACTTTGTATTTAACATGTTTACCTTTATAACTTTACAACGGCTCATCGTATCAGAATGATTTATATATTGTTAGAAAGCTTATTAGAAGTTCTATTAAATGTTTAAACTTACAAATAAGTAAACTCAGTAGGTTCAGCGCAAATAATGAATAAGTGTTAAGAAAGGGACCGAATTACGGTTTGCCCGATTTCCATGTATGATTATTCAGATAAGAAAATATTTACGAACCCTACTGTACTTATAAGATCTCAATCCATATTAGAACTTTGTAAATCAGCTTAGTCTTCCACCCATTTAAATGTATAACATCCCAATGACATCTTGCAACGTAAATTAGTCAAGTCAAAGTGGGCGTAACCTCTATTGTCTCATTCAGCACGTCTTGCTCACCCACTAGCAGGTATAAATAGCAGGTACGGCCCGGAGCAAATCAGTGTCAAACGGAGCCTCCTGGAAGTCACAACAAGAAGAAGAAAAAACTACAAAGTAATAGGAAGTTAGGGACTTGAAATCAAGTCACTTAGGGCAGTGATAGGGCAGTTAGGGAAAAGTGAATAAAAAGTCTATTTCTCGTTATTCCTTCTTTTATTTTGGTAACATCGATTACCCAAAGTGTCTGAGGACACGGGCGAAGCCCAAACACACCATTCGGGCGCCGAGTGGTAGTACGCGCTGTCCGTACACATAGGGGCGGAGCTCGTCCGTCGCCGACTTGTGTCACGGAGCGTGGTAGACGCACTGTCCGAGCACATAGGGGCGGAGCTCGTCCGTCGCCGACTTGTGTCTCGGCACTAGGTCATTCTTAGGTGACTGTGAGGGGCGAGCATTGCCGCGGCCGGTAGCGCGCGCGCTCACTCGCCCAGCCGACGCCGCCGAGAGCGGACGTCGTTCACACAAATATTTTGGTAGGTGCCCGCGTCATGTTTATTCTTAGCATGGCATTATCAGTAGTCAGACAATGTAGATAAGCTGCAATATTTACGCTACGCAAATAAAAGATTTAAACGCATTGTTTCAGGTAAAGACGCTTACAACCCAGACTCGGGGTACTCCCCGCTACCCGAGGAGTCGGTTCCCCGCACCGCTCCCCCTCCGTACACGGATCAGCCGACTCAGCCCGGTTTCCATGCGCCTCAGCCCGGGTACCCCCAGCCTCAACCCGGGTACCCCCACCCACAGCCCGGGTACCCCCAGCCTGAGGATGCTGGGTATCCGAAGCCACAAGGCCCGGCTCCTGCCGGCTACCCGACGGCGCCCGCTACCGTGATCGCGGGTCCAACGGTGATCGTGCAGACGGTCGTGGGTCCTGAGTCAACCAGAACGACTTGTCGGTCGTGCAACCACCAGATATCAACCAGGATTGACAGGAAACCCACGATGAAGACTCATCTTATGGCGATGTTGCTTTGTGTACTCGGGTACGTTTTGTTTAGTTCGGGCTTGTTTGGTAAACATTACATTCCGACTTCAATATTTCCACGTACTTTCCACGTTAGTATACCTATCACTCTGTACGCTTACCATGAGTTTGACAATGACGGCTTACGCTAACGAGTATCGAGTTTTCTATCTGTGCATCTCTATTGCACTTTGACAGTACGAGCGGGATGCACAGATAGAAAACTCGATACTCGTTAGTGTAAGCCGTCATTGTCAAACTCATGGTAAGCGTACTGTTTACTATACAATAACTGGATTGACCTAAAAGGTTTTGAGGTTAGAATGTCATTTACCAATTAAAACAAGTATTTACCTGATTAATTCTGCGTCAGGCATTTGATATTTATGATCGTCTGACCGGTTAATTATTTTCCTAACACCAATATTGTCGCAGTCCCCTAATGATACTAGGATTATTAATTACAATTATTAAGCGCATACCTACCTACTTTCGGATTGTGCGATAGTTTTTTTCGTTCACATATTCATGTCCATGTGCATAGAAAGGGGTAGCCACACATTAAATTTAAATTTTCAGTGCCACTTACTAACAATTGTTCGTTTAAAGCTGTACATTATATTGCACATACAGGTTGGTATTATCACCCAGTTCAACCCGATGATAGACTTTTACGACACCCACGGGAAAATCGGGTGATGATATTCCTTTGGGGGTTTTAGGGTCTTACAAACTCTACACACATATAATTATGTATTTATTAAATCTAAAAATTAATTCTTTTCTTTAGGACAGACCACAGGGCTGTTATATTTTACGCGCCCATGTGCCTAACAAAAGTAGACCTCTACATTACGCTTAGTTACTAAGCGGCGTCAAGATAGGTTTGTGGGTGAGCGTTGAGGTGAGCTTGGCTGTTATTCGCTACGCTAAAGCGGCTCACCCCGCCGCTCACCCGTCACAAAACTAGACCTCTACCTACGCTTGGTTACTACGCATCGCGGTGTCAAGATATATTTGTGGGTGAGCATTGAGGTGAGCTTAAACAAGTTACAGAATAGGGGGGCTGAAAACAAGATACAGAACAGGGGCAGGACCAAATAGAAACCTGACCCCGTATCATGGTCGGCCTTATCACGCGATAAGTGACAAGATAGGGGCATCGTCTCGTTCTATCGAACGGTGTCAGCCAGTGACGGACGCTCTACCTTGTCACTTATCGTGTGATAAGGCCGACCAGGATACTGGGTCTGAACAGTCCGCGACTATTTAGAATAGGATTCGGATCTATATTTCTCTCTCCCTTGCTCTTGCACGTCCTTATTCATAACTAGCTGTACCTGCGACTTCGTTTGCATTGTAATGCGGTGGGAGTTAACGAATTTCTTATTTTGGACATGGTACACATGCAGTTCTAATTTAACCTATCAAGTAAAACGTTGAACAAACCTATTATAGCTAAAATGCCGTTAAAATTCGTTTCTTTGATATTTAAATTAGTAAGAAAGGGACAAAACTCGTTTTATGGGGTGATAGTTTAGTAGATGTTTGTGGCAATAGATCCAACAGGTAGGACACAGGATGCAGCATTAAATATTTATATACCTTCTTCTTTACATATTTTTAATATAACACTGTTTTATATTAAATAAATACAAACTTGATGACTGAAATCATCTTGAGTCACTCCGACTCTCAGGAGACTCAAAGATGTGTATAGGAATTAATAAATAGATTTAATAATCCTTTCGAGTACCCGGAGTAGGTACCCATTGACCGGTACGCGGAACAAAAGATCTCTTTTTTAACGTCTGAATTTATATTTTCCAAGCTATGCCTAACCACTTAGTAAGTTCTAGAACCATAACGCGAGTCCAAGTCCCTTTCTATTACAGGTAATTAATGTAATTATTAAAAATATTAAAGTAATATGTTTATTTATTCATATTGCAATGTTTCAGATTGCACTATCACATTCTGCCAATCTTGTGTATGTTCCAGCCATTGTCAACTTAAGGAATGTGTGTTGCAGGCTCTATGATAAAAGTTTTATCTGTATGTTGGCCGTCAGAAATATATGCATTTCTGTGTCTCTATGTATAGGCTGAATTTCAACTTGAAGGCGCGAAGTACGAAGATAATTAATGTTTAAAAATAAGGGGGCCCGTTCTATACTGATTTAATACAGTTTTACTGTTTATTGCTGATAAATATAAATACTGACAAACCAGCACGGCTATCACAAGACGGCGCGCGAGCTCTCTCTATTTTTCTCGAACTATCCATCTCTCTCGTAATAGACAACTTAGAATGAGACGTATAGTGCGAGAAAAATCGAGAGAGCTCCCGCGCCATCTTGTGATAGCCGTTAAGTATCGTGACAAATACTCAGCGTGTGATCTTGCAGATACTCATATACCTAGACGTTTTGGCTGAACGCGAGACAACGCTAAGCCATGCCATTAAAAAAAAGGAAGAGTCAGACTTTTGACGTTATTTTGTTGAAATTTGTTGATATGGTTATTGAAACTACGCCTCAATACGAATTTAGCGTGTATAAGTTTCCATATCAGAATCGATTATTTTTTATTTTTTATTATGCGTTTTGTGAAGGTCTATCACAACACCGGATCGAAATTATTAATTAGTTAGATATGGCAAGTCCGCCATTTTGACGTCACTGACAGTTGACGGATATGGCGGCTATGATTTCAAGCAGAAGAACTGAATAATTTAATGAGGTCAAATGTTTCCGAAAATTAATTAACTGTCGCAGTTGGATAAAAACTATCCTAAACGGAAGCTAGAGTAATAATGTACTTATGAAAAAATGTACATGTTTTTCCGTTCATGGGAAGCCGAGATCATTCGGGACACGTAAATGCTTAGTTTGATACTGGCTGATTCCATTTTCAAATTAGAGATTTATTATAAGTGAGAGATAAATGATTTCATCCGAATCCTATTCTAAGTGCTGATGGACTCTTTGTGATTGCCCATATCGTTTCTGAATATCCGGCCGAAGGGCTACGCAGAACTGTTATCATTAAGTAGGTATTAACAGTCCGCAGTAAGCTCGGCCGAATTTCACCATCCCATACAAACGGAGTTTCGTTCTCATTTTAAAACTACGTGTTGGATTGTGACTCTTAAAATTGTAGGTACTTAATATTATCGTAATGATCATTAGTAAGTACCTACTCGTAATTATTGATGACACAGTCAAAGCAAGTTCTGCAGACAGCTAATCACGTAACGTTTCGAACGCATGTTAGGATAATAAAAAATGACAGTTCTACCTGACGCGCGTACAATGGCTAACCCATTGTACGCGCGTCAGGTAGAACTAAATGTCAATAATTAAATGGAAAGATGACAGTTAAATTGTCCTAATGGGCGTTTCTAAACGTTACGTCTTACGTGATTATTCCTCTGGATTCGTATTCGCCAAAGGTAAATTCTACAGTCTCTTACTACGAAACGCGGAAGTAAATAAGCTTGTCCACCCCTCAGGTCAATTTTTTATACTTACGGGTACATTTTTGGAATAGGATGTGTAGTTTCAGAGACTACTTATAAGTTATAAACTTATAAAATCGTACTGACTTAGCTTGGAATTTGGGTCGTTTCATGTATCCAGCGGCGCATATTTCCCTCTCTGTTGCTCGTTTCCGAAAACGTGCCTTAAAGCACACGCTAACGAACGAAATTGTCGTTTCGCGGTAGCCGTTCTGTAATTTAATCTATATTTATTCAATATTTTCTTTGCGAATTTAGTGCCTAGTCGTACTCTTATTTAAACGAGCAAGCGAAACGCTTCGATTCAGATTAGGCAAAAATGATTTCGTATGCCCGGCTGTTCTCCTCTACAGGTCGCATTTCTCAACCGATTCTCATGAAAATTTGTGAGCAGGTTCAATAAATATATTGATTATTTTTCGATACGTTAATTGTACAGCTCACAGAATTCCTAGTGCCTATGAATGTTAAAGAACAAAAAAAAAAACAAAGATCAATTATTTATTCTGAAAATAATAGGCCACAAGGGCACTTTTACATGTCAAACGGTAATTTACAATAAAAAATAATAATCTTACAGTAAAATCATAATAATCTTACACAATAATAATTTAAAATTTGCAGATCAAGGAGCGATATTACGAACGTAACCGGCACCCAGTAACGGTGCCGGTTAATGTACTACCCAATAATCGGCGTCCACAATATCTCTGTTCTTTTTAACTCATGCAAAAAGAGAGAGAAAGATAGATGGACGCGGATTATCGGGGCGTCCATTCGTCTAGTTTACATTAATTTTCAATGAATTAATTTTGGTTTGCGTGACAGTGAATTTTCGCAGACGAGTTCGATGTCATCTATTATAACTTGTAGCCTCAAATAAGGCCATGAATAAGTACGGATAAAAAAACACATCGCTAACATAGCTCACATGATGCATACGATCAAGGAAATACAGTTGAAGTTATGCCTATTACAGGGTGGCCCAGAAAAACGTTGACATAGAATTATAAGAATATTATTTTATTACTTACACCAAATTCATAAAATAACATTAAATAGTAAAATTCAATATCTTGAAATAAAATAAAAAATTACTGTCTTCAAAATATCCTCCTTTTGCACTGATACACAGACGCAAACGTTTGGTAAAATTATCGACGATATGCCGCAGCTCTTCCGAGGTAATTTTTTCCCACTCCTTCGTAAGTGTTGCTTTTAGAGCATCTATATTTTTGTGCTTGGACGCACAGGCTCTTGACTCTAGGATTGACCATAAACTATAATCCATTGGGTTTAGGTCAGGCGAGTAGGGTGGCCATTCTTTGGAGCTTATAAATCCGGGAAAATAGTCCCTACACCACTGCTGCACACTACGAGCCCTATGGGATGGGGCAGAGTCTTGCTGGAATATCCACGGTTGGTTACCAAAATGTTGTTGACTCCAAGGAAGAACAACGGCTTCAAGAATATCTCTTTTATATATTTCTTGATTTATTTTGACACCTTTTTCTATAAAAATAAGGGGTGTTTTGCCTGTAGAGCAAATCCCACCCCAAACCATAACGGATTCCGGCTTTTGTCGGTGAGGAATCACTGCAATTGCTCCAGGACGACTAGGATAATACATCATTGATCATTTTGGTGATTATGAGCCTGTTCAATAGAAAACAGTATTTCATTTGAAAAAAAGATGTGATTCCATTTCTCAGCCGCGGCACGCCTCTTAATTAGACGACATCTCTCGAGGCGAACTTTTTTATCTTTATCTTCAAGAAGTTGTGCCTTACGCAGTTTGTACGCCTTCAAATTGAGGTCATGTGCGACAATACGTTGCACCGTCGAACGGCTTATACCCAGGTCTCGAGCCATTTTTCGGACTTTGGTCCGTGGATTACGATCAAGTCGTTTTTTGATAACATTTCGGAGCCTGGGAGTCCTCACAGTCCTCTTTTTTCCTCTTCCTGGGTGGTCTCCAATATGGCCGAGCTCATTAAATCGCTTAATAGTCTTAGACACAAGTTGACGACTGACACCGAGTGATCTAACTATCTCACACTGTCGTTTTCCAGCCTCGTGTAGGGAAATTATTGCTCCACGTTGCGAAGACATGGCAAAAATATTTAATAACCAATAGTTTTAATCACGCTGTCTATTTTAAATGGCGGCAAAAACGTGTCAAATCGCAATATAAAAACAAATGAATTCGAACCGCGTTCCATTTGAATTTTTTTTACCGTTTAATTTTGTCAACGTTTTATTGGGCCACGGTGTATTAGCGAAGAGACATTGTTTAGTTCATATGAATATTATGAATTCTTTCGAAAAACATCGTCGTAATTATAATAAAAGGTATTGCCTTACAGAATATCCCGTTGTATTTATTAAGATACTTTAGAAAATTGGTTTGATGAAATGGGGTAAAGATTTCATCAAACCAATTTTCTAAAGTCTCTCGGTAAGATGGGTTACTTGAGAGTCTTGAGACACGATGTTCACCGGGAACTAGTGTGTTTGGCTTTAGGTATAGTCTTTATCTCTAGGTCAACGCACAAACCAGAGGGCGAGGTTATTCCAACAGACTAACACCAGCGAACGAAAAAAACACACACTAATTTCTGGTTAAGACCGGTGTCAACTCACTCACGCGGATCCCATTTCACGGTTCTGAATACTAAAGCCGTATGGCTACGTTTCAAAAATGAAGATAAACTAAGTGTCCAAAATGGTCTCATAAAAGATTTCATACCTGAGAACTGAATTCCCTACATTTTATTGGAACTCAATACAATATAAATAAAAAATATATTTCTGTTCTCAATTATCCAAAAAAGGCAAAAGCTATAAATCTGGACTACAACGCTTAATTAAGTGTGCATAGAAGAATTTTAAACATCAAGACAATATAAGGTTATAAGGAGGTAACACACATTTAAAAAGTTTGTTTTTTATGCAGTGTTGCTAAAATTAAAAACAATAAACTAAAATTGAGTCGAAACATTAAACATTCAGTGCGAGCGTTTTATGGGCGTGATTGTATGTATGTACCTATATGTATACATACCTACGCCGAAATTCAAATGCCATCTTGACCTATTGAAACGATAAGTTTATCGTCTTTGCTCTCTTTTGTGTAAATGCATAGCCAGTTGTGTGTGAATGCGACGGGATATTTAGATGGCCCAATATTGTGACAGACAACAATAAACAAGAGGAAACACTAAACTGGAGCATTATTGGGTTTATGTCATTTACCTACTTGGTGGGATCAAATTCGATCGAAGGAATACTTGGCATAAATAAGACGTGTGACATTTACTAAATTTGGTACGTTAGATTGTGTAGGACAAATCTTGTATGTTTCACCAACTTCTCGTAGTCCATTTATTTTGTACGTCAGTAAGTCAGTATGTTAATTACCTTACCTCTTCATCATCATCATCATCATATCAGCCGAAAGACGTCCACTGCTGGACATAGGCCTCCCCCAAAGAGTGCCAAAGTGACCGATCCCGCGCCACCCGCATCCAGCGGACTCCCGCAACCTTTACCAAGTCATCAGTCCACCTAGTCGGGGGCCTACCCACGCTGCGCCTTCCGTTACGTGGTCGCCACTCGAGAACCTTTCCGCCCCAACGGCCATCGGTTCTTCGTGCTATGTGGGTGTCCTGCCGTTTGACCAAAAGTCATTTGGCAAAATTACACTTGACAAACACCGTTTCGCAAAAAAATGTTTCGCCAATTGATCATTTTACTGCTAGTAATTTTACAAATGACTCACTTTTCCAAATGATCTACAGTTAAATTTACTTTTTATAAATAATTATTTGACAAAATGAACATTTAGCAACTGAGTTATCAGACAAAACTACTATTGGTCTACAAACGTTTGGTACAATGTATTATTTGACAAGCGGTTCGTTTATTAATAAATCTCATAATAGGTATACTATGTGTCACGTAAAGAGGCAATTAGACTAATCATGGAAAAAACCTAGGTCCCCGTTAGGTACGACGACGAAGCGAGGAGGAGTGTTAGGTTGAACTGCGAACATACAGCGCGCGAGCCGAGCGAGCGAAGCGAGCGTGCCGCGGCAGCGGCCGGCGAAGCGCCAGAACCGACTATATTTTACAAATACTAATCTAATCTTGTAACTTACCTGTAAATAACAAATTCGTTTTCTCGGCGATAAGAGGGTAGCGGAATAAATTACCCAACAGACTAAATCGTAATGTTTGGAAAAAAGGTAAGTACTTTTTATGAAATAACATTTTACTAAATGACATTTGAACAAATGCTTACTTTGCCAATCATCTTAATTGGTGAAATGAAAAAAGTCAATTGACATTTTATTATTTAACCCATTTATCAAGTGTAGGGTTTGCTAACTGATCATTTGCTAAGGGAGTTTTTCTAAGATGATACTTTTGTCAAATGTCTTGTTTGCTAAATGATCATTAGGTGAAACGTTGTTTGTCAAATGAACTTTTGTCAATAATTTTTTGGTCTAACATTAGTGCACCGCTGTGTGCCCTGCCCACTGCCACTTAAGTTTAGCGATCCGGAGGGCTATATCGGTTACCTTGGTTCTGCTGCGGATAGCCTCATTTCTGATGCGATCACGCAGAGAAACTCCCAACATGGCCCTCTCCATTGCCCTTTGGGTGACTTTGAGCCTTCTTATGAGGCACATAGTAAGCTTACTATGGGCCCAAAACCTCTTAATTAAACAATTTTGTTTTGTTTCTTGTTAACTTAACGTGACGTGTTATTCTTCCTGTTTGCGGCTGAAGACGATCACCATTTATTTTTTCTTTGCATTTGTTCTATACACGGCACATGGCACGTAGCTAACCGATGGCCGTTTGGGCGGAAAGGATCTCGAGTGGCGACCACGTACCGGAAGGTGCAGCTTGATGAACTGATGACCTGGTAAAGGTCGTGGTAGTCCGCTGGCTGCGGGTCGCGCAGAAACGGTCTTTGTGGTACTTTTTGGGGGATGCCTATATCCAGCAGTGGATGTCTTTCGGCTGGTATGATGATGATTTGTTCTGTATCAAATCATTCAGAAGGACAATGCGATATTAGTATACTATAAACCTGAGGTAGTCACATAAATTTTCTAACGAGTGGTCGAGTAATCGTCAATGACCCATGCAAAAAAGTACATTTAGGTCCACCTAACGTACATCCGAAATGTCACGCAATCGACCAGCCAGTCTGATGATGACCATAGAAACTCCTAAACTACTTAAGATAAAGCATCGCGTTTGAGCTCATCGAATCTCAGCGATTATTTTAATTTGGGGTGACCCAAAATATCGATATAGCGTCAACGGCACCAATATGCTAATCTAATTTGTTTTTTTCCGCAGATGTTGGTGCTGTGTGTGCGTGCCTTACTGCATGGATTCCTGTCTCGACGTGGACCACTACTGCCCGAATTGTGGAGCCTTCGTGGGTTCTTACACCAACTAAGCACTTATACCTACGCCACATAATAAGTTTGCTCTTATGTTAGTTACTAGTAGCATTGCAAGGGTGTGTCAGAGGGATTAAACGGATGTAAGGCGACTTGAGGCCAACATCAGAGACGCAAATTTATGTGGTGCGTATTGATCTTGCTTGAAAATATAGGGTTTCCAATGCCAAACCCCTTATACATAACTTAATAAACCTGTTAACTAAAATGTCTTTTGTGCCTTTCTCACTCTCTTTCTTCATTTACTTGAAGAATAAAGAACTGACTTTAAACTTTTTTGTACAGATTACGACAAACGAATTTTAACAGCATTTTAGCAATAATAGGTTTGATGATTATGAATAAGGGTATAAGTCTCGTGCAGCAGTCTAATTGAGAAAGTATGTGAAGGCTCCTTCGACTCGTTTGATTCGTTTTAGCAGTAGCATTGAGAGCGATTGCATTTCCGGCGGAAATTACGGTAAAGGCCGAAAAAACAATTATTCACTCACTTTTTATCAGACTGAAAAAACATTGGAGGCGTCTATTGGTATTCAGTAGTAGGTACTGAATATATATATAAGTATATGAGTTCTATAAGAGAATGTTGTTTCTGATTTTTATAAAACTTTATGCACCGTTTTGTATAATAACTATAAATGTTGTATAGTTAAAACAATTTGAACTAAGCTCATGGTAGGTGCACATTGTTTGTGGTCAGTGCATGCCAATTTTGCAAAACCATGTTAAATGCTTGTAAAATGTTCATTTAATAATTAATTCATGAGCCCAGATCAAATTGTTTTAACTAACTCGTAATGTATATGTCATTATGTAGTTAAGTTAGATTACATTATTTTAAGTATTTTACATCACGTACCTAGGGCGGTGAATTCGTGATCGCCCAGATCGCATATTTATGACCCTTACCTTACCTCATTTTTTTACGATTTACGAATTACCGCTCTTGGTGCGTACACAATTTTACGTCTTCTCCTGGGTGTGAAGTGAGATTGGCCGCTGCGCCCGTTGGCGGTAAAACTCACTTACCGCCCAGAGTGACGTAAATATTTATAATATTTATCTACGCCCATATCATTAGTGCTCTAAAATGCGTTCAGAAACCGTAGGAAATGACCAGCATTACTACAATCGATTATACTATGAGAACTTTCTTGTCTGTGGCAGTAGGTAAAATTTATAGTGTATACTCTACATTACAATACAGATTTTTGATAAATTTGTATCGTTACGAGTTTAAATTTGGAACAGCTGTCAAAACTACAGTGGGGTTCTATTCTAGTATCCATAGATATTAAAGCAGTTATCGATACGAAACTTCAATTCAGTACGTTTTTTAATACAAACCGTACGACATTTGATCTCGAGTGATATGAGTATAGGGACTTCATTAGTTTGTCTATGATTAAAAAAAAACCATTCGTCATGACGGATGATCGAATTGCCGCCATTGCTGTTGTCATTTTATTGTTGGTTTTTTGCTGTTTCTTACTACTACTTATGATATGTGTGTAGATAAAGTAGTGTATGCAACTGTACATAATTAGGCCTTAAAACACTCGTATTTTAAGGGCTCTCATTATGGATCAGTCGCATAAACTACTATTATCGACCACTATGGATATGAATGACATTAAATTCGTAATGATGTACAACATCCGCTGTGATATTTATTCCACTACGTATAGTACAGCTGGATTACAAAAACCTCGTTCAATGTCAAACTATATTTAGACTTCAGTTTGCAAATGTGGCTTCATGCGAACATAGCAGGGGCTTTAGGAACGCGTTTTTCAACTAGGTATAAAAATATATTTGATTTGTCTGATTTAAATCCATCCTTGGTGGGTAAATGAAGCCTACGAGCGAACCTAGCAACAGACTGCCTAAAATATGGCATTTATTTGTGACATAAACACGAATGCATATTTGTCTATATATATATGTGTGTTTATCATCGCCTAGTACCCATACTACAATCTATATTTAGTTTTCCTCTCCGAAGAAAATATTTTTAAGTAGGTTCTCTTTTAAACAAATTAAAATATTTACAAACAAATGTTTGATCAAAATTCTAAATAAAATATTCTGCAAATGCACTAGTACACTTTTGTATATTTATTGATTCTAAATTATAAATTCTTCAAGTTTAATTACATTCTCAACAAAAATACAGAAACAATTGCAATCCATGTGCCGAGCTGTCAGTCCACACTGCCAGTACGCTATCTGGCACTTGATTGCACTTATCATTTGTAATCAAGAGATTACGCATACCGAGAATCCATGGCGCTTGAGCCAGTATATAGAGCCATAGTGAAGAGATAAAGTACTACCCCCTTAGAGCATGCTCTAAAACCGGGCTGTTATTATCTCCGTGCGCCTCACTCCATCTATCTCACCTAACGAAACTAGACCTCTACGAAACGCTTATGGTTAATACGAATCGAGTATCAAGATACTATTTGTGAGTGAGCGTTGAGGTGAGCTTAAAGGCAGTTACCGAATAGCGAGGCTATGCGAGTAAGCGGATCGGCGTGTGAGGAAAAAGGTCTACCACATAGTATTGCCAGTCTTGGCCACGCGTGGAGAATTTTTTCTTCGCGCATTGCTCTGTTATCTAGCACATCTCTAGTGGATACACACGCTGAGAGCATTATTATTCTTTTGACGCTATGTGACAGGAAGCTTTACATTTCGCTTATCATCGTA
This sequence comes from Epinotia demarniana, assembly GCA_945867215.1. Classification (NCBI taxonomy): domain Eukaryota; kingdom Metazoa; phylum Arthropoda; class Insecta; order Lepidoptera; family Tortricidae; genus Epinotia; species Epinotia demarniana. The sequence goes on from OX244262.1 coordinate 8,172,743, forward strand.
CCCACTTAATACATCCGGTCTAAACCACTGTGTAAAAATATACGCCCTACCTAGAACTGGAATAAAATAATTTAAGTAAATGCAGTAGCCAAATGTGCCAGCTGTTTGATTATTTAACATTTCCTAAATCAGGGTAACCAGGGATTATTGAATAGGTAATTAATAAAAACATTTGAATTGTAAAATGGGTCCCAACACTTCCAACCAGTTAAACTTAGAGTAACTGGTTGAGAACTGATTAGGATTGCAAAAATCTAGATCTTGTACTCGTATTTGTACTACAAGGCTAGCACAACTGATAAAGCGGCGAGAAATCTACCCTCCTCTTTATAACTTGCACAGTGCGAGTGAGAAAAGAGGAGTCGTTTGCAACAAGACCCAAGTAATGAGGCGCGCGAGTTAAGCAATAATAGCCTCTCGATCAACTACTTAAGTGCCTTGACGCGCGCCATATTAGTTGTGTTTACCTGTAGCTCATTACCTGTAGCTAGTTTCAAAGTACACGTGTTCTTCATTGTAATATTGGGATTGATATCGCAAAATGGAAGAAAAGACATAACATGACAATACGTAGGCTTGCCTTATACCACACTATACTTAATAGTACTTATCTAGTTCCCTTAGTAACAGAAGGTCCACTGCCTTAGTTCACGTTAGTTACATTGTTGTCGTAAACCATACTAGAGTTTGATGACGTAAACGAGGGTTATCGACAGATCTAATCAACATTCAATAATTTCGTATTAACGTTGTATAAAAAATACTTAGAATAGAACTTAATAAAAGTAAATATTCGTCAATTATTTAACTTCTTTTGCCATTTTAGTATTTTTTTTAATAATATGGCAGTGTGCGATATTCGGTGGTGATGACCCTAAATACTTAGACCTACGCTGGCAAGTTACCTGACCAAGAGTATCACATCAGGAAAAAAAATTGGGGCTACGTAATTATTATGCATAAAAAGAAAATATGTACAACACTTTCTCAGTTTTAAGTACCTAACTGCATTTATATTTTTTGGTGTTTAAGGTTCAAAAGAGTTTGAAAGTGTTAGTGTTCTTAAAATAAAATTCGGTACGGAGTTGTTAGAAATCCAGTCGTACCTAGGAAATATAGGATTTATTTTAGTTTACTTATAATATTTTCGCTTCAAAAATATATTATTCCTGTTTATACATATAAAATTAGACTTAAGCAAAATTATATTAAATATTTCCAAAGAATAAAGCTTGAATGAATTTAAAATAAGTTGTATTATTTTAAACGCTACAAGTGATTCTATAGTTTCATCTGCCTTTTTACTTAAACATTTTAGTTGCTGAATTAAAAATAAATTAAATCATGGTATCTAATGGTTATTGCACTCATATCTGACCAATCCAACTCAACTCAAAATAATCTTTATTCAAGTAGAACATTACATACTTAGAGCAATTTATTGAACATAAAAAAATTAAATTATATAAAGTAAATTTTTATAAATAATACTTGCCTAGAATGTCAAAAAAAAAAAAAATTAACGACAATAATTGAATTGAGAATACCTCTACAATGTCATAAATTTCCAGACGTAATAAATAAATTAAAAATTTAGTCAAAATTAGTCTATATTATCATTCATGTCGTCTTGTATGCCATAAGCTTTCAAAATAAGTTTTTTTTTATGCGATAGGAGCTGATGCTTATTTCTAGTTTTAATATTATGTATGTCACAGTTTTTCCTAAAATTGACAATGTTTTTATGTACATACACAATATTTTCATAGATATGACAATGTAATGTCGTTATATTAATATTTTTAAACTTATCTCTAAGTGAGTCTCAAACAGCGTCTATCAACCGTAGTGCAGTCTCGCATCCTAACGTTTTTTGGGCACGTGTGTCGTCGAGGAGACGTAGCTATCGAGCGACTCGTGATCCAGGGAAAGGTCGAGGGCACCAGGCCACGAGGCAGGTCACGAATGAGATGGACTGATCAGATAAAAGCTGCAGTAGATGCACCACTACACGCAAGCATAAGGAAGGCGACTGTCAGAGAGGAATGGCGGCGTGTTGTGAAGCTTGCCACCAACACCTGAAATGATGACCACCACCACTCTGTCAAGAGTAAAACGATGAAGAAGAAGAAGAAGTGAGTCTCTCTAGTATGTTCGCTATTTAAGACATTATTCATCATTACTCAGAATTTCGTTCCTATCAATCAGTCATTGAAGTGGTGACTAAGAATAGACCACACGATAAGCATAAAATAAACTGACGCCACGTTGATATAATGGTACTAATGATACGTCACAGTTTTAACGCAAAAGCTTTGACTGTGCAAACTGAACTGCATCAAAAAAGCATATTAATATTCTGATGCACGCGAGTCATCAGTTCAACACGTTGAGGTAACAACCAAGGAAATCATGAGATCCATGAGGAATCGACGGAACTTCTCACGCCATGGCGTGGCGAAGCGTAGCCCGCGCATCAAATATTATCGGCCGACATACAGCAATTGGGGTAATTTCTGTAGTAACTAAAATAGATTCTAAGGACTCTCGGTGGTGAAGTAGAAAGGAAATGTTAATATGTGCATGCATGTGACATTGCGATGTACTTATTTGAAGTACTTGTTTTGTACATACATACATACGGGCATACAAAAGGGGTAGGCAGAGCACATGAAACGTATGTTCCAGCGCCACTTTTAGCATAAATGTGGGTATAAAATATCGACAAAATGTGATATTGCAGTGAAAGGTTGCTAGCCTGTCGCCCACAACACACTTCAACCCTGGTCCCTTAGTCGACTTTTACGACACCCACGGGAAGAAAGGGGGTGGTGAAATTCTAACCCACCACACGGGTTGTTTTGTGTTATAAGTAGATTATGTTTATTTCAGTTGCATTATTTGGGTTGGTGATAATGATAAGATCATGAATGATTGTCTTGAGCCTTATCGAAGATGAATTATTTCGAGTACCAATTTCGTGCCTAGCCTTTCGTCATCTAGATTTTTATTATAATATGATTTGTTAGTTAAAACCTTGGCAGTAGTACCGAAAACGTCCGTTTCGTACAATTTATCTATACTTATCTGTGATAAGCTGAAATTATCAGCAATAGGCACCTTTTAATGCACGGATGACACGCGCAGTTCAATAGTGACATCTAACCTCGAATCACGTTTATTTTGTTTTTTTTTTTATATAACAATCGGAAATAATGGGAGACCACAGAGAAGGTAAGTTTACATAAATAACTTAGATTTAGTTGACTTTCATTCTTTTATTACGATTGTGTCTAATAAGCTACGGAAGCTTAGTGGATCAGGGGCCGTTGACAAGGTTACAATCGACAAGTGCTAACGCCAATAGAAAATAATAAAATGTGTGGGAATGACAGATGCCGACGAAACACTTTTCGTTAACATCTGTCATTCCCATACTTTTTACTAGTTTTCTATTGGCGTTAGCGCTTGTCGAATGTAACCTTGTCTGGACCCCCAGGCATGCGGAGGTCAAACGGCGGTCGTGGGTTCGAATCCCGGCTCGTACCAATGAGATTTTTGCGGGAGGAAAACATGGTGAGAAATCCGGTGTAATCCCAATAAGGTCCAGTTTTTCCAATGAGTTGGACAGTCAGATGGTAGTTGGCTTTCATAAAAGTCATTCATCATTGGGTTAGGTGTCAAAGCGGACCCTGCTACTTTAGGGCGCAACCGGGAATAACACTAGACGGATACATACATAAATATATACATTCACGCCTTTATTCCCAAAAGGGGTAGGCAGAGTACATGAAACGTATGTTCCAGCGCCACTTTTAGCATAAATGTGAGTATAAAATATCGACAAAATGTGACACTAGGCGGATGATAAATATTGTGTCTATGAGGTTATATTACTTATTATATAACGATCGATTCCGAATAGATCAATTGCATTCAAATACAATTCATTTACCTTATCTTCATTGCTTACGAAAGGGTTGGACGACTCAAAGTGTACTGTTCCAAATTCGGCAAGAGCCCCGGTCGGCGCTCATTCAACCGTTCCCATTCGCCAGTGAAGCGCAGCGCTGACCAAACAGTGACAAAATCGAGTAGGAAACACAACGTCAAAGTTACTACTAGCACAGAAATGAGACTGTCAAAGATTAAGCGGCGACTGTGATGACTGTATTTAGTTAGGGTGTGGCTGTGACTGTATTAGACATTTTATTCAATTATGTTTAATGTTATGGTGGCCTGCTGTAGGTTTAACACGTTCATTGCGGTATCAGGTCTAAGAGAACCGATGATGGTCTATCCCGCCGAGCGGCACTAAATGTACGGTTCCTGCCGCTGGTGCGGGATAGATATCTTCGCTTTACCAGGTAGTCTAAAAGAGATAGTTATATTTTTAGAATTGTCTCGTTAAATATTTTTCGCTAATGCAATAAAAACCTATCAGGTCTATTGGATCTGATAACGATAGAGAAGATTTTTTTTTCACCTAGTGCGAATATCAGGTGCAATTGACCTGATAGCCGCACTAGACATTAAGTCAGTTTATCTAGTGCGGAGCTCAAGTGCAGTTGATATAGAAAAATAGTCGATGTGATACCATGCGATTTTGTTATTGCATATTAATAATTTTGATTAGTGTCTATCGGTGTTATGAGGTGCAAAACTTAAGTACAGTTCTGTTGTTGTGCGAATTATACTTGTGCGTGTTAAGTTGAAGACAAAGAAAACAGAGAAGCTGACACGAGAACATCAAACGATGAGAGACCTACGCCCAAGACACCCGTATATCGCCTGCGTACTCGTAGCAATGTGAGTTGTAATATTTATACCAGTCCCACCACCGGTATATTATAGTTTGCGTAAGAAATATTTTTTTTGTACTGATTATTTGCTAGTTGATTTTTGTGTACGAAATATATGTATAGTAAATTTATCGATATTTGATTTTCACAACCCTAATAACTTGTCGATAATTTTATCACCCAGTACTGACATCAGGTCGAAAGGATCTGTCTTAACATTTTCATGAATTAATGTAAATTTATGATTATTGAAAGTAGTTTCCAATAAAAAAACGAAACCAAATGACGACCTCCAGCTAGTCAATTGCTCGTGAACATACACATCTCGAACAGATCCATTCGACCTAATGACGCTGCAATGCAAAGTTAAGTAACAGGCCCAAAATATCTGATACAGCACCAACGAAAAGTCAGCTAAATAGACTGCCGCAATGAACGTGTTAAATAGGGAAGGAACAGCAAAAATTTGAAAAAAAATATATTTATAATGATAGCTACTGAAACGTTTTTACTTAAGTTTATACTCATTTCACTGTCACCTGTCAAAAGTTAAAATTTAGGCAACTCTATGACATCTAGGGACGAACCGCGGTCAATTATTTATAGCGAGTGACACACATGAATGACGTCACCAGAAAGGCACAAAAACAACAAAGGCGCGATTTAAATTGACAACTGTCAATTTTGACTACAAGTTTGAAAACATAAATTTTTGATTATAAGTATGTAAATTTTTAAATACTTTCCTGGTCACTACATGCGATTCTTTCAAATGAAAGCAAAATTGAAAATATTGCATCTTCCTTTTAGGTTACAACTGCAATAAGCTCTTCTCTTTCCATTCTTTACCTACCCAAAATTCTAAAGCATGACAAAAGGTTATATGTTATTTAGATAAGGATCCCAACGGTCCAGATGCCGCTAATTCCTCTGGGCGTCCCACAGATCCGCCTCCTTATTCAGGGTACGATCCAGGCCCACCACCGCCAGGAGTTCAGATGGTGACAGTGGTTCCGAGCACAGTGATGATACGCCAGCACATGGGACCTGACCCCACGTCCACGACCTGTCGATCCTGCAATACGCCTATATTAACAAGAGTAGAACGGAATGCGACGACACGGACACACATGATGGCTGTTCTGCTTTGTTTATTTGCGTGAGTTCTGTTTTTTTTTATTACAACGTTGGTGGCAAACATGCATAGGTACGGCCCGCCTGATGGCAAGCGGACACCGCAGCCTATAGTGCCATCCTTACTTGTCTTATTTGGTAAACAACATAATGCATCTTTTTAGGATAGAATAGTAATTTTGTGAGTATTAGATCATGCCGAGACGACTTTTCGGACATCACTTCATGATTTTTAGGGTTCCGTACCTCAAAAGGAAAAAACGGAACCCTTATAGGATCACTTTGTTGTCCGTCTGTCTGTCTGTCTGTCTGTCTGTCTGTCTGTCAAGACCCTTTTTCTCAGGAACGAGTGGAGGTATCAAGCTGAAAATTATATAAAATACTCAAGACTATTGTCCCTTGAAGCTGTGAAAAAATCAAACTTAAAAGCCAACGCAATCAAAAGATAAAATCGTTAATGCTGCAAATTTTTGAGTTTTTCGACACTCGCAAAACCTACGGGGTACTTCCCATGAACTCAGAAACTTGAAATTTGGCATGAAGCAACGTCATTTATATCACAGACAAAGGAAAAATTACGAAATGTAGACATTTTTAGTAAAATCATACAAAAAAATGCTTTTTTAAATTTTAAACTTAACACCTTTTTCCTCGTAAACGTGTCGAGGTGTTGAATTGAAATTCATGTCAAATACTCAGAGCTATAGGACCTGTCAGATGTAGCAAAACCAAACTTTTATGTCAACGCAATCAAAAGAAATTGCAATTTAAGTCGCATATTTTGAAACTGAGTACTCACAACAAACTCAAAACCTAAAGGGTACTTCCCGTTAACTCAGAAACTTGAAACTTGGCACGAAGAAACTTCATATAGCACAGACAAAGGAAAAATTACGCAGGAAGACATTTGTATTAAAATCATACAAATATCATTTTTAGAAATTTTAAACTTACTACCTTTTTCCTCGTAAATGCGTAGAGGTATTAAATTGAAATTCATGTCAAATACTCAGGGCTATAGGACCTTTCAGATGTAGCAAAACCAAACTTTTATGTCAACGCAATCAAAAGAAATTGCAATTTAAGTCGCATATTTTGAAACTGAGTACTCACAACAAACTCAAAACCTAAAGGGTACTTCCCGTTAACTCAGAAACTTGAAACTTAGCACGAAGAAATTTCATATAGCACAGACAAAGGAAAAATTACGAAAAGAACACATTTGTATTAAAATCATACAAAAATCATTTTTTGAAATTTTAAACTTACTACCTTTTTCCTCGTAAATGCGTAGAGGTATTTAATTGAAATTCATGTCAAATACTCAGGGCTATAGGACCTTTCAGATGTAGCAAAACCAAACTTGTATGTCAACGCAATCAAAAGAAATAGAAATTTAAGTCGTATAGTTTGAAACGGAGTACCCGCAAGAAACTCAAAACCTAAAGGGTACTTCCCGTTTACACAGAAACTTGAAACTTGGCACGAAGAAACTCCATATAGCACAGACAAAGGAAAAATTACGAAAAGTAGATGTTTTTAGTAAAATCATAAAAAAAACATTTTTTGAAATTTTAAACTTACTACGTTTTTCCTCGTAAACACGTCTAGAGGTATTAAATTGAAATTCATATCAAATACTCATGTCTATAATACCTTTCAGCTGTAGCAAAACGAAAGTTTTACAAGTCCACGCAATCATAAGAAATAGCAATAATAGTCGCATAATTTAAAACTGAAAAAGGTGTATGTGAAGTCTCCAACCCGCACTGGGCCAGCGTAGGTATGCGTAAGGGTATCAAAACCTAAAGGTACTTTCCCGTGAATTCAGTTTTATATCAACGCAATAAAAAGAAACAGCAATATAAGTAATCCGCTTATTTTGGCGTCAAGGAATAAATCAAGGCCTAAAGGATGATTACTAAATTGATAAAGTGACCCTGTTTAAATTTATGCTCCCTCAGCTTTCCACATTGTAATGTTCCATTTTCATTTACCATTTAGTAATAAACATACAACAACTTTTGCTTGTTATAGATTTGTAGTACGGAACCCTCGGTGCGCGAGTCTGACTCGTACTTGGCCGGTTTTTTTGTCTAGCAACGCTTTTTTACGATAAAATAGCTGCTATAGTCTACAAAGATACATTTTGAGGTTAGAAAGTTGTTTACCAAATAAGACAAGTAAGGATGAATGCACTGTATGGACGCATGTAACCCAAAAGGAGTAACATGGGCGTTGCCGACCCGTGATATGTTTGAAGATTCGCCGTGTTGACAGCTGAAGGAACAAGTTCCCTCGCTCGCAACATAACGCATCCTCGGGAGCTCTGGCGACCTTGCTCACCTCCAGGAACACAACACTACTACAGATCAAGTAGTAGTGTTATTATCGCTGTGGTCTTCATTATTAATTTTTATTATATTACAATATTTTATTACAGATAATGTATAACAAATAATAATTTAAATTCACGTCTCTGCAATGTACAGTTAGGTGAAGATTACTTAGTACTTGGAATAGCTGCTCCGTTGTCAAACCCCAACAGTTTTGCTGCAGGTTTGAATTTGTGGCGTGTGCCTCGTATTCACATAGTGGTGGCTCAAATTATTGCATATACTTGTTCTAAGCCAACCCAGTATCGTACTCAGTGGTGGCGGAGGCGGAGATACTTCCCCAGTTGGGCTGCTCCAAATTCGAGCGGGATGACATTTCGCTGTGCCCTACCTCACTAGCTGTTAAGAGGGAAGTATACCTTGTACTCGTCGAAACAAGAAGAGACCGTGTTTTACGACATTTAAATATTTTCCAATCTCTATGATTTTTTAGTACGTAATTGACACAATTAAAGAGTAGATTAATAGGTTTTCTTTGTATCAAAATTTTGCAGTAAATTCTAAGTTACACATTTCAAAAACACTCACTTAAAAAAAAGTGAAACGTATAAGATTCAAAGATTTCCGGGATAAAAACTATCCTATGTCCTTCCCGGGATTCAAACTATCTTCATACCAAATTTCATCTCAATAGTTTCAACCGTTTAAGCGTAAAGAGGTAACAGACAGACACACTTTCGCATTTGTAATATTATAAGTATAAAGTATGGATGTTTTTTTGTGTGTTCCAGATGTTGGCCTTGTGTGTGCATCCCCTACTGCGTAGATTCTTGCCTCAACACGGATCACTACTGTCCAAACTGCGGCGCCTTCGTCGGGACCTACGTCAGATAGGCTTGCTTTGCTATCAAGTTTTTGTGCTACTTCGAAACAGATAGCGTAAGTGTAAGGCCTGAGTGGACGCCCCGCTCAGAGCGGGGCGTCGAGCGTCCATATAAATTGCATTTGTTTTATATGGACGCTGCACGCCCCGCTCAGAGCGACGTTTTAATGACGACGTTTGACGTTTTTTGTAGGTATTTGGTATGACTAATAGACTCCATTTTTGAAAAAAACCTAGTAGGTACTTTTAAATTATTAATTGTCTATCCCAAAAGAATTATCCGTACAGCGAGGTTACTGGGCATTCAGTACCGCGCGGAGCGGAGCGGGGTCAGGCGAGGGGAGGCGTGCCGTGCGCAAACCTGACTACCCGCTGAAGTGCCCGCGCGGTAAGGTTTTTTTGGGATAACTTTAAGCAGCAGTTACTAAAGATTTTTGTACTGAATGATATGAAACAAAAAAAAAACGTACTTTACAATTTTGCTGAAGAATCTTATACTTGAATTTGGACACTGATTAAAATGTCACCCTGTATATGGACACTCGACACTCCCCCGCTGTGAGCGGGGCGTCCACTCAGGTCTCACTGATAAAAAAACGATATTCTTCTTTATCCTGCAGACTTATATCTTTATTATTAACTGGTATTTGTGAATTGTGAACCCCTGTTGGCCTCCACCCATTTCTATGCTATTCTAAGTATCTTAATTCATAGAATGCTTCATAGAAGGCTCAAAGTCACCCAAAGGGCAATCGAGAGGGCTATGTTGGGAGTTTCTCTGGGCGATCGCATCAGAAATGAAGCTATCCGCAGCAGAATCAATGTGACCGATATTGCCCTCCGAATCACTAAACTTAATGTGGCAGTGGGCACATTGCACGTAGAACCGAGGCCGTTGGGGCGGAAAGGTTCTCGAGTGGTACGTGTACCGGAAGGCTCACCGTGCGTAGGCCCCCACACACAAGGTGGACTGATGGCCTGGTAAAGGTCTTGGGAGTCCGCTGGAGTCGACTTAATTAACATATTATTTATATTTTAATAAAGATGTGTTAGTTTATAGAAAAATATCAGAAGATATTCAAAAGTCAATGTTACGTTTTATTACTTCTTTTCATTTTTTTTCTGTTTGTCCGACACTTCACTTCGAACGATAACATTCATATAAAAAAATAAAAAAAACACTATGGTTTTGCTTTTGTAATTGTTTGTAAAATCAATGATTCTCAATTATTCCGTAATATCATTATTCTGACGTAACGATTTCGAGGATAATCTGATCTTTATACAGAGCAAACATATGTACCTAGTTCACAATGCACCCAATGCTGCTTTTTCATCTCTATTGATATGAATTATTCATCAATCTTTGCAAATTAAACGTATATATAATAGGTACATAATATGTAGGTAGATATCAGGGAGTAAAGAAGTATTTGGATTTGGCGCCATGGTAAATAAAAAAAAGTAATGAATTGTATATTCGACAATTATAAAATACGAAAAGTATGCGGAAAAACAATATTCAGTCAATAATCTAGTGACTGCGATAGGTTACCCTGTTTTTTATGATGGTGGATTAATCTACTACAATTGCTTTTCAGTGTCCTGCTTGAATATTATTCCTTTCAGTTCTGTGCAGTGTTCACTAAATTGAGCACATAATATTTATTGTATTAAAAAAATACTTTACCCCGGTTGTGATATTGATTTACCTTTATTTCTGACGTTTCAACACGTTCTGCACCGTAGTTCCAAAAAACGGGTTGCAGTTTCGACAAAGCACTCAGAGTTATAAATAGTAACTGGTGAAATATCTCAATAAACAAACTGTAATAAATTGAAAGTAACTCTTTTCGAGAGTTAGGCCTCTTTATTTTCTCTTATCTACTTTTTCATCATCGTAATCTTAAGCTGGTCTTTAAAACCTCACCTAGGCATATAACATATATCTTAACAATAAGGAAAATAATATTTGTCAATGTACAGAATGTACAATCTACAGGTGTATTTTGTAATTTCATTGTATTTTTGACTAAAGAAATATTACTTCTTGACAATGAAACCAAGTTTAATTTACAGAGTAATTAGTGTTGTTATATACCTATTTGTAAAATAAGAATAAAATCATAATTTTAATTCAAGTTTTTTGAGATTTATTGGTGCTACTACACAGGTTGTGACGATAATGGGGTGTGAATACTGTGTGACTACTACGAATCTCAACAGTTTGCTCCGGTAAGATGTAAGTATGTACCTAAGTCAGGTAAGATGCATGTATAGGATTCCCGTAAAAAATATCTGAATTGGTATCCAGCGAGTCCCTTTTTTGCTGCGTCGGAAACTCGGAGCATCTGGCAACTCCAGCTAGCAAGATGGCAAAAGTGTATAGAACATCTATATATATAGTTTGGAGATTCTGTAGAAAAATAAAATTGTTATATAAAGTATAGTTTTCATTTACCAGGTACGGCTCAAAACTTTTCTATTCACCCTCGAATGTCCTTCCCAACTCAAACTATGCCAATTTTCATTTAAATCGGTTCGACGATTTACGCGTGAAGAGGTAAACATGTATCGTGACTTTCACATTTATAATATTAGTATGGATTGATCGTTATTTACGAAATATCATAAATAACTGCTGAGTACTTTTATTAATTTTGTGGCCAATTGGCTTACTGGCAGAGAAAGTGAGGACTACCCACTTAATAAAAACATGGTAAATTATAATTAACTAATTATATGTGAAAATACGTGCATCGCATGATACAGTGGATTTTCGACCATAGACCACATACAAGCGGTAAAGCAGTTGATGGAAAAAAGTCACGAGTATATCCGACCCCTGTGTATGGCCGTTGATTACGAGAAGGCCTTTGACAGTGTCGAGCACTGGGCCGTGTTTGACTCTCTTCATCGCTGCTCAATCGATGCTCGCTACGTAGATGTGCTTCGGGAGCTGTACAGCTCGGCAACCATGCAAGTTAGGCTTCACAAACTGAGTGGCCCAATATCTGTCCAGAGGGGCGTGCGGCAAGGTGATACCATTTCACCCAAGCTTTTTACGGCCGTTTTAGAAGACGTCATGAAAACGCTTGCATGGGACAGAGCTGGTATTAACATCAATGGTGTCTTCTTGTCGCACTTGAGGTTCGCTGACGATATTGTTTTGTTTGCTGAAACCCTGGATGATCTCCAAAACATGATCCATGATCTTTACCATGCTTCATTACGAGTAGGTCTCAGGATGAATATGTCCAAGACTAAAGTTATGGCGAACGTCTCCAGTAGCTCGAATTCAACCATAGCGGTAGGAAACGATAAGCTGGAGTCGGTCGACCAATATGTATATCTTGGACATATTCTATCCTTTGACAAAGAGCATCAACATAAAGAGATCTCCAGGAGAATACAGCTGGGTTGGGCGGCATTTAATAAACTGGACGACATCCTCAAGTCCACCGAGGTTCCACAATGCCTGAAGACTCGCCTCTTTAATCAATGTGTCCTGCCCACCATGACTTACGGTGCCGAAACATGGACGCTAACAAGTGAGGCTGTGCACAAAATACGAGTAGCACAGAGAGCCATGCTCGGTATTAAGCTGCAAGACCGAGTGAGGAATGTTGAGATCCGACGTCGCACTAAGGTGCGCGACGTTGGAGATACCATTACCAAACTCAAGTGGAACTGGGCAGGACACCTTGCCAGGCAGAATGATGGTAGGTGGACCAAAAAGGTGTCAGATTGGTGGCCAGTTATAGGTAAAAGGAGCGTCGGCCGTCCACCAGCCCGATGGGTGGACGATATTAGGAAGATAGCGGGTCGCTTCTGGATAACATTAGCTCAGGATAGGAACGGGTGGCGTACACGTAGAGAGGCCTATGCTCAGCAGTGGGCGATTACGGGCTGAAAATGATGATGAATGATGATACAACGTAATTATAAAACGACCTCGACCACACATGCAATATCCACTAATAGTGAGGTGTTACATATTTACGTAGTTATGTATATGAAACAAAATTGTTTATTACAATAACATAAAACAACAATATTCTTAGATTCAGTCGCTTCCACACGCGCACAGCCTATGCCGTGGCTGTTGTCCATGTTAATCCCCTAGCCTGATCCCCCAGGGGAAAAAACAGTTAGGTTGTTCGGTGAACTGCGACCCTACAGCGCGCGAGCGGAGCGAGCAAAGCGAGCGTGACGCGGTAGCTTCCGGCGAAGCGCCATAACCGAAAAATATCATTTTTTCCTAAATGAATATAAAATAATTGCCGCTAATTACCCTGGGTGATCGGGGTCAGGTGATTAACGTGGATAACGTGATGCCGTGGGAGTCAGATCAAACACGAGAATTACAAATATCACGCGGCTTTTAGCAATATTTAAAGAAATGCAAACAAGACAATCACCGCACCACTTTTGTTTACCACTTTGAGGGTCAATAAATAATATATTACGCACGGTATTGTCTAGTCTGTAAAATAGTTTAGAAAGGACAAAATATGTGACTATGATTTTTACACGTACACTATGGTGGTCTTAAAATCGAATCTCCATAAAATAGACACTTCAATCTTGGTTTTTTTCCCGATTATTTTGGGACGACTCGACAAAATAATTTAATGATGTTTAACATTGCCTATAAACGTCTATTCATGAAATTTCACAGGAATTATCAATTAACACATTCACTGCCAAGAATCGCTACGCGCTACGCTCGCAGCCGGTCCCGTGGTTAAATAAAATAAATAAATAAATAAACGTTTATTCAAAGAACTTTCTTACACCTAATACATTAATTCTTCTGCCAAACCACAGAGTGGTTTGTTGGCAGACGAGACGAGACGACGAGACGTTTTCCTCGTATGTACCGGAAAGCCACTACGGCGTAGGCGCCCGTTAGGCGGGTTCCTGGAAGTGATAGTGTTAAGCGTAACTTAGGGGCAGGGATTAACATTGTGACGTAAAATCGTCTAGGCTGGGCAAATTTCTCAGTCATTCATTTCCTTCGCAAATCCGGCGGTTTTTAATTAATAAGTTTTTTTTGTAGATAAATACAATCTAAGTTTATACAAAAACAAAGTTGTGAACCAAGATGTGTGTTATTCAATGCTTTTAACAATTATTCAATCCAGTTCTACTAGAAGGAATATTGCATACCTACTATCAGTTGTGCGTCAACTGAAGACCAACATATTCCGTGGGGGAATTTCAGCATTACAAACACAAATATTTATAGTATTTATTTTCCTTTGTTTCTATGAAACCACGCTGGATTTGCAAATAATCCCACATTAGCTCATACTATATTGACTAAGTCCTTGTTCCTCCAAGTTGAGTCCGGCTGTAGGCGTTAGTCAGAGCTAAAACCTCATATAAAAATATATATTTATTTCAGACCAATCGATCTAAGCAAACTGTTTATTTGTATGGTTGACACAGTGTCAGAATAGAGTTTCTTCAAAGATTACGATTATTTTGATGTAGAACTTCAAATTAAGTGTTTTTTGGTCGAAACCGGTTTTAGTTAGCATTAAGCCCACTTTTACGTAGAATATTTAGCCACTGTCAAACCCGAATCGTCGAGCTTAATAGGTAATTCCAAATGTTATCTCTAAATGAATCAATATTTATAGGTCCCGCTCTTGAATGACATTTAATGGTCACTTATTGACATTTTTAGTAAGGGAAAATGTGCTCCAAGCGAGGACATTTTGTGATGTAATTTGTAATTTTTGTGTGATTTTGTGGTGTAAGTCCAGGTCTTTAATTGTTGGGCCATTTAGGTGTCAACAAATTTTAGTGTTTGACTGTACAAAACAATATACGTAGGTACTACGTACCTTTTAATCAGGTTTAGGTGATGACCTACAACATTTTGTTCCTTAATAGTGCTATATGAAACGAATATAAAAATATAAATGTTACCGGCAACAGCATATTATCATATATTTACGAGCTAGCACTTGTTGATACTAGTGATTACCTTTCTGTTTGCTTCTTTGCCAATGTCTTCACCTGTGAAATATGACATTAAACACCTTGTAGGCCGAGCACATTGCACGTAGAACCGATGGCCGTTGGGGCGGAATGGTTTTCGAGTGGCGGCCACGTACCGGAAGAAGTAGTGTGGGTAGAACTCCGACTAAGTGGACTGATGATCGGGATTCCGGTGGATGCAGGTGGCACAAGATCTGTCACTTTGGCACTCTTTGGGGGATGCCTTTGTCCAGCAATGGACGTCTATTAGCTGATATCGTAGGAGTTGTCCTAACGTGCGTTCAAAACGTACCGTGGTCACCCTTCTAGTGCCCCAACATATTCTCTCACCTATTCCCAATCGTCCTCAACAGCTGTCTGACCCTTTTTTGGGCCCTCCTCCAAGCATGTGAAACATTATTTTTAAGAAAGGTTGGCTCTGCTGCAGAGCCTCTGGAAACCGGTTAAAGAATATGAAATTGATAAAGAGGAAAAACGGTTTTGTGTTCAAGTATTTCCTGTGCCGTTACAGAAGTCGAAAAACTAATTCTTGGTGGCAACCCACTTCAACGGTGCGGCTCCAAATTCGTGTGATAAAACAAAACTGACACGCATATAAGCTGTTAACAATTTGTTTATTTAATCGTATTGCAACCTGTAGAATAGGTGAATATTAGATTATTATGATAAGTCAACATTCAGCTTTCTCAGCCAACTACAGACCACGTTAAAGAGGAATTTAAATGGTCTGCAGTGATGCAGTGAATTGATCATAATAGAAACATGCTTAAGTGTTGTCGATATCGGCATTACCTCGATTTTCAACCAATCCATACCTATTAATAAATCTATCATTTTTTTTTTAAGCTGATTTATTGGAATTCACGTCGATTAAACCATGTGAAACTTCGTCATGATCATAATCATAATCAATTTATTTCACAATGGTACTTACATTTTTTGTTACCTACTATTTCTATGGTGAAAACCAAAAGTAAGTGTCAACTGGGGTCCCGTAGTAGTTCGCACTGTATCACGATGGAACAGGATTCACGGTCATTATAAGTATCACTTATTAGTTAAGTACTTATGTTTTAACATGTAATCACTAACCTGTAGTGCCGTAGTGCCTATGCTAAATCTTGGGATTAGGAGTCAAGGCGGACCCCGAGCTCCTTTAGGGGCATTACCGGGAATAACGCTATTAGGATCTTGGGTAAAAATAATTTTGATTATTTTTTGTGTAAAAACTACTTATATTCTGGTATATTAAAGGGCTGTGGAGGGAAGGGAGGTGGATAACAGTGCTACTTAGGTTACCGATACAAAAAAAATAAATATTTGAAAAGTTGTAGACATGGTCGTTAAAAATACCTGTGTCGAATTTAGGTCCCTACTTTAAGTCCCTTGGGATACTTACCCTGCCGTCCGTAGTTATACTCCAGGTGGCCACTTATGTACGCAGTCACCTGGAAGAATATTCGAGTGGAGCGGAGATCCATGGTCGAAACCTGCGCAACTCGCAAAAGCTAGTCGGCGTCAGGCATCGTCTGGCGAAATCTGCCAAACTTACCCACGTCATGGGGCCAAAGGTGTACAACCGACTGCCGACCAATGTTACAGAAGCACCGTCACTGGTCAGTTTTAAATCGAGATTAAAACGATGGCTTATCGAGCAGACCTTCTACAGTTTTGCCGAATTTGCGGAGTCTAAGTACGACTTAAGTACACTATACTGTTAAGAATTACTTCTTATTTTTATTCTATTGTAATAAAATATGGACTAATTATAACTATTAACAATCTTGACATGTAATACCGAATTATTATGAATAAAATATGATTATGATTATGAAGAAAATTTTATTGTAATTTCAAAAGGATTGGCATTTTTTTTTCGACTATTTATGAGCAGATCCATCCTCTGCACAACTATCACGCGACGGCGCGCAAGCTCTCTTGATTTTTCTCGCACTATCCTTCTCTCTCTTATTAGAACACTTAGAACAAGAGGTATCATATCATCAGCCTATATACGTCCCACTGCTGGGCACAGGCCTCCTCTCATGAATGATCGAAAAAAAATCGAGAGTATGTCGCGGCCGTCCCATGATAGACGTCTTGGTCACCCGCATGTCATTGAATTTAGGTACACGCCGACTGCTAATCGATTCAACGTTTTAATATTTGTAAAACAAAATCCCAAAATACGAACCCAAATAAAAACCCATTCTATGATTAAAATAAAAAACCCGTATATAGCACTTCAAGTGAAAATGGCATCGTAGTAAATGATGCAATTTATTTAGGGTATGCAGTGATCACATCACTCCAGGTCGTCTACAGACTCCGTCTTTAATGAATAACTGGCTGATGTTTATTAGCGACATCTATCGCGTTCGACGCGAAGTTTTTCTTCAGATTTCACTGTTGCGTGGTTAATGTTTATGTCGTTTGCAGTTGCACTCGGGACTTTTACGTCTTCCCGGAATTGTCCTAAAAGTGTACTATCGTTTCCACCATTATTTTTATTGGATTGAAGGCCAGACGCTGCAAGCGAGCTGGGTATGTATTGGTGTTTATCTTTGGTGACAGCTCGTAGTGGTTTTAGTTTTACCTATTGTAAAACTTAGCATCAAATCCTTTTTATAGCCGCGGGTTTCGGATTACGAGACGAGCCCCAATATCACAGTCAACGAACGTGTAGTCGTGGAGTTCCTTGCCAAGGGGCACACTTGAGCGCGTCTTCTTTGTCTCGCCACCGGGTGCGGAACCACATCCGTCGGACGTGACCAATAACGGCCCTGGAAATAAGCGCTTACTACACCGGAGCGATACGCGGATAGACGCCGGTCGTTAAGTAGACTACGTAGTTTTTCTAAATCAGACTTCTAGAACCCTCTTTTTGGGGTGAACCTGGCGTTCTTAACGCCTTTGTTGTAATAGGTACAAGCCTGTATTGGATAAGGACTTCACCTGCTTCACCTGCTTCCCCAAGCGTCTGCTCACTTTAGTGATTCTCAATCTTTGAGCGGGATTCTATCGTCAGTTCATCATCCCAAAATTCCCTAAGGCATCAGCACGCCACTGTACAAGACCCTTCTGGCATTCTTATTTGGCAATCATCCATTTAACCCTTCGCCATCATACATTCCACACTCACTACATTACCTTATCATACAACCATTTTAATTTCACGCGTCCTGGTCAAAGAGTTGTTCTTTTTGTGCCGTAAAAGCGTGGTACGTTCTTTTCAAACGTAGACGAATTCCGCTTGTGACATCCTCAACCCCACCTAGTTTAAGTTTCGGTCCTGGACATCCTGTCTGGATCACGGGTTCGGTTTTTATTAAACGTTTTAAAGTGTTCTGGAAGATAATGACAAATAAATCGCGTTCGTATTGTTGTAAGTGTTTAATTTTTTATTTATCACTACAGGTAGTACCTACATTCTCGTAACTTAAATACAAGTGAGCGGTTGCGCTTACCCACTTTATAAATAATGTTACATACTATGGTGGGTACACACTGAGCAAACGAACGACCAACGAACGCGAAGCATTTACGTGGCAGCTATTTGTTAGAGTGAGATACATACCCGTTCGTTGGCTTGGTGTGTACCCACCATTACTATAATCTATTTCAGATTGGAAGAGTGCGGCGACAGCTATCACCTTAGTACAGTTAACGCCAAGGTTAACGCCATATTTCGAGGTTTAATGACATAAACTGTATTGAGATGACAGCTGTCACCGGAATCTTCCAATCTGAAATAGATTATAAATGAAACCTTTTTTAGGGTTCCGTAGTCGACTAGGAACCCTTATAGTTACGCCATGTCTGTCCTTCCGTCCGCGGATAATCTCATTAACCGTTAGCACTAGAAAGCTGAAATTTGGAGATAATCGCTCCAGAAGTAAAAAAAAAATCTGCCCCTCCCCCCCTAACTTCTGAACCATAAGTTTCAAAAATATGAAAAAAAATCTCAAAAGTAGAATTTTATAAAAACTTTCTAGGTTAATTATTTTGAACTTGATAGGTTGAATAGTTTTGGAAAAAAATTACAAAATAATTTCTGAACTAAGTTTGTAATTTAACCCTATAAGCAGGTGTTTATTGTACCTGTACTTTCTACAAAATCACAATGAAATGACGTGCTTTCAAATAAAATACAAACGGTGAAAATCGGTTCATGCAATAAAAAAATATCCCATAAAAATCATCTTCCGTACTTTAAGCTCGCTCGCAATAGTTAACTTAATTTGCCGATAGATGTCGCTGTACGCGGAACGCTCATATCGTACATGGCAGTGTTAAGATTTTTCCTGATTTAATGGGGTCGGAGCACGGGACCGATTTTTGACTTTCGAGCGCTCGAAAATCAAACAAAAGTAAATTGGCAGACTCGTACTTTTTACCAATAGTATTGAATACGAGTGGTCAATACCACTCGTTTTTCAATTTTCTATCGCTATTCAAAAATCGCATTTCATGTTTTTCGTCAGTTTTTGAGTCAAAGAGTCGAGCGCTCGCCCAGGTGCGTCCATACATTTGGTCGAAAATTTGTCGTGCTCGAATTGTCTTCAGTTGTCTTTGGTCGTTCGTTGTCTAATAATAAAATTGTTCGTTAAGCATTGTTTGTGTTGTTCGCTAAGTATTGCTTGTTGAACGCTTAAGTTTACACTTACTGTAACGGACGGAAAGCTACGGAACCCTACAATGAGCGTGGCCCGACACGCTCTTGGCCGGTTTTTACTAAAACATTTGGTAAGCATTATACCACGAAATGTATATTACTCAAACTAAACCATTCTGCTACTCAAAAGGTGGCATTTTGAAAAGTGACTTTATAGAAAAAAGTTCGAGCATAACCTTTGGTACACCCCTGTTTTAATTTCCTATTGAAATCCGTTTAAATCGTTTTATTTTGACTATTAATACAAGTATTGACGACCGCTTTAGCCTAGTGGGTAGTGACCCTGCCTACGAAGCAAGAGGTCCTGGGTTCGAATCCCGGTAAGGGCAAAAATTTGTGTGATGAGCATGAATATTTGTTTCTGAGTCATGGATATTTTCTATGTATTTAAATATTTATATCTATTATATATATCGTCGTCTAGTACCCATAACACAAGCCTTACTGAGCTTAATATGGGACTAGGTCGATTTGTGTAAGATTGTCCCCTTATATTTATTGATAAACTGTGCTTGTTTTGTAAATAGCGAAAAAACTGCAAGTAACACCCCATAACAATAAAACCCCTTTGTTGCTTTTTAAACCGTACGTGTACCTACCACGTGTCGCGTATTTTTGTAACTAGCTAACACATGTAGAAACGACAGTCGAGATCGAGAGCAGAAATAAAAGTTAGATATTCAAGTGTCTATGATGAGTAGAAATATTGCTACGTCAATGATGAGTCATCGTCGTTCTCTGGCGACTATGGAGGCCTACCGGCACATCACCGCTGTCCGCTAGTCTTAAACCACCGCTACTACCGCGCGCCCGCCTGTTTTTGTAGTGTTAATCGTGACTATACTACAGGTTAGTTTTTTTTGTATCTTTTTTTTGTGCAAATTGCCAGCCAATATTTTTATCACATGCGTTGTGGAACATTGCCAACTTTTTGCAAAAAAAAAACTTTCTACTTGGAATCCGATATAAATATGATCTAGTACGAGTGGGTACTCGTGACAGTACTTTTCATGGGTACTCGTACGAGGTTAATTTTACTCGTGGTGTAAAAATCTATTTCAAATATACAGCATGTTTTTGTGCTAGAGAGAAGTGATTATTGTTTTCTATTATTTGAATACGATTTGGACAGTGTAAAGGCGACATTGTAGCGGTGCCGCCTGAGTATATATATATATTTTTCGCTTGATTACTATTCCTATTTAAGAAAAATAACAATACGATGTGTCGTATTACTTTGATCAATATCAATATGAATGAATTTACTCAAGAGGAGTTGTAACACCAGATCATTATTTTTGAATCACTGAAGCTTTTAAATGATCTAGTGAATATAGTCGTTTTTTATAATAATCTGAATGTTTCAATTTCTTGTAGGAATGCCAAAACTAATCTTGATATGAGGCGATTTGCTATGCATAAAACATACTACTACCACAAGTAGTATCCCTCATTGATAGTAACAACTTTATTTTATCTGAACGTTTGAAATTCTAAATAAATTTAGACACTACATTTAAAATCAAAATGTTGGGTGGTCAGTGCGGTGGCGAAGGGTACATGACTATTATTCTGTACGCGCTCATGCACCTCACCTCACCCGTCACGCCTAACGAAACTAGACCTCTACCTACGCTTAGTTACTACGCATCGCGGTGTCAAGATATATTTGTGGATGGAAAGGAGAGGTAAGGTTATAACAAGTAACATAATAGCGGGGCAGCATAATATCAAGCTGACATTTGTGCCCGACACAACATTTTGGAGGCTACTGCCGCCTAGAGCGTTCAATGTCAATGTTATGCAATACATTAAGATAAAGTAATGACGCGTAGTTTTAGTGTCCGAGAGGCAACCGGATGGCTCGCGGTATTTGAGCTCGCGAAGCGTTTTGGAACCGCCCTGCGCAACCCAAACTGAGCCAACTAGGACTGGGAAGGGAGGAAGGATAAAAAACAATTGACCTTAGGTATTTGATGGAAACCGCATTTCTTTATATAAACGGCGTACGCTTCGGCCAAAACTTTAGATAGGTTGCCTCGCGACAAAAAAAATTTTTTCATATATTTTTTCTATTTCCGCGCGAGTCCAAGCAGTTGGCTCGGTTCGGGTTGTACAGGGCGGTTCCACAACACTTCGGGAGCTCAAATACCGCGAGCTATTCGGTTGCCTTTTGGTTGTCCACTCCTGCAACTACGCGTCATTGTTCTGAATCATACATGTTTTTGCAAATATAACAAGAGCGATATCAGATTGATACACGTATTAATTAAATTATCATGGACATACCTACCTCTAGAAAGTTTTCAATTTATGATTATAAAATGTATATAGTTCCTTAACACGTCGATGGACTCACAACGCACACTCCTATTGGCGTCATTCTATTGTATCTCGAATATTGACCATCAACGAATTAAGGCGCCGTAGGTCCAGCGAAGTTAAGCGAACAGAGTTTTTGAAACAATATAATGCGTCTGTTTATAATAATATGGTTTTAAAAAAATACGAATAGTAATCTTGAGGCTTTTCTGCAGGGAAATCAGTGTTTAGAAACATGATTAAGCATTTTTCGCTCGATAGAAAAAATATCACGAACATAGGTCTAAAAGGGTCTAAAATACATTTAAAATATTTCTTACATATTATGCACAGCAGCTACAAATATTAAAATGGCTTTTAAAAATCGGCAATATCATGTTTGAGAGAAATCAGTGTTTACTTTTTTATTTATTTGAACGGCAAAAAATAATAATGAAAAAACATGATTTCCGCGCTTCCGAGCACGCCCTTCCATCTCGCTCACGCTTATGCTCAGTGAGAGGGAGAGAAGACCATGAACCTACGGCGCCTTAATGCGAAATCCGTTCAGAAAACTAGGGGGTAGAATCGGAGTTGGAATTTGCTACTGTATTACACGACAACTACATAAAAATGTATCTTGTTACTTAAATGTTTTGTTAAGATATTTCCTAGAATCCTATGGAGCCCACTCTACGATTCGATTAATTTGGTTCGAGAGAATGTAATTTCATTTGCTCGGATTTTGCGTCTTTGGAAGGTCGAGTTGACTAAACCTATAACATTTTATTGCTATTCAATTTTCAATATTTTTGCACGCTTTTATTTCTTTTTTCTGTATATGTGGCGAACAAAAGCTCACGCTTAAAAAACAGTAAAAATTATCACATGGGTAAATTCAAAATTAGACTCAAACCAGTCGCGCATGCCACTCCCTGGTCCCTACCCACCCCAGCTGTACCCTCTGACGCCCACTGCTGGAACTCGATCATATTATCGCCTTAATACTATACTTGTTTTGTTTTTGATTAAAAATGCTAAAAAAATGACCTTGGGACTGGTAGTTGCTGTTTGAATACTGATAACTCGCATGGTATTATCATTAAGACTATTATGAGTGTGTTATAGGTTTTTTTATGAGGCTAGCGTATTAATGACCAATATTTCATTATATTAGTGATACATAGTAATACACTGATTTGCTATACGATAAATAAATAAATACCTGAACATAGTTTTTTAATGGTTTTCAATTCCAAAATGTCAAGGATTGATAATGATACTTCCGCTGTGCCCACATTGAGAACACATGAAGCATGGATGGATATGCGCATAACTAGGTCAGAAATAAATACATGGGTACTTACTGGATTCAAGATTGCCGCCAAATTGTGTAAACACCAAATGGCACTGTTAAAAATACCTGATACTGTGAACTTCGCATTTAATTTTACTATGAAGGTGAAAAACAAGTTGGTTATGGTGTCGGTGGTACATTCAGCAAAAAAAGATTGGAATGCTCCCCCGCATACAAGTCTTTAAGAAGGGGTAGGTATTATTTTTTCTGCAGCTGACTAACCGTACACGACGTGACACTGTTCTATTCATATATAATTTGTTTATTTCTCTATGAATATTTTAATTTAAAAATAATGATCACGAATAAATATTTTGAGAGACAACCTTACACTAATCAACCTAGTCCCAAACCAAGCAAAGCTTGCATAAGGTGATAGACGAATGTATACAATACAATACAAATACTCTTTATTGCATAGCTAACACAGATAAAGCAGTTACAAGAGAAGACACAGAGATACACGTAAACAGTAGAGAAAACAGCAGTCAAAAGCTTTAGATAAATACATGCCTAATCCTTGGAAAACATCCTAGACTCGGCAAGAAAAGTTCGTGACGATCAAAGTAATAAATACCTTCACTTAGGCAGGGTCACCATCAAGGCCGAAGTGATCGTTGAAATTAGGTTTGACCGCGCCCTAACCGCCGCGCCGCGCCTATGCTGTGCAAATGCCCCGCGAACCCCATTGTTCAGTACCTAAACCTCAGAAACCTATCATAAATTACAACGTTATTTGAGGATAACACATAGTCACGGAAAAAAAAATCACAATACAGATTTGTAAGCACATTATATTAGTAACCTGTATTAAAAAAAAATGTGAAAAAAACTACAAAACTATTGAAACGGCTCCCAAAATTTCACGAGAATCTGTTAAAAAATGCGACCGTTAGAGGAGAACAGCCGGACAGCGGGACATTGTACTTTTGACCCAAGCTGAAGCAAAGTTCGTTCGCTTCGCTCGCTTGTTTGGTTGTATAACATGTGTGTGGTATTGCAAAGCATGTTACTCCAACGTTTGATTGGGTTAAAGTGTAAGTTAAACAGGTTCTACACCTCTCTAACACAACTGTGTGTCAAAATGACTTTGGACATTGACAGTTATTTGTTTACAATTTTAATTTCTGATTCCGTTTCCACTTCATACTTATACTTTTTAATCATAATTGTACATTACTACAAAGGCTGGGAAGTTAGGGGTTGCCGGCCGAGTACATATGTATAAATAAATACGGATAGTTATGAAGCGGGCAACCCCTTTTCATGACGAGTTAAGTATAGTGCTTTTCTCAAACATGCAGTGAAATAAATAAATAAAACTTAAAGAAATCAAACTTTAATTTTGATGGCTAAACGCCGCCGACGTGATGCTGCGCCCGAAACGTGACACTTTGACGCCCATTAAATGAAGAACACAACGTCAATATTTCATTGCATGTTCGAGAAAAATTATCTGATCTACTACATTGTACTCCTATCTACCTCTTTATAGTTTCCATGTTATAAACACCGCGTGTCTATGATAATTGTTATGAGTCACGAAAATCTTTAGCATTATGTGGTAGTCGCTAATATACGCTTTATGAATAAATAAATAGGAACATGCCTGAACCACTGGGCTACCGTAGCGGTTGTCAAACGTCGGTCGTGGGTTCGAATCCCGGCTCGTGCCAATGAGTTTTTCGGAACTTATGTACGGAATATGATTTAATATTTACCGTTAGCTTTTCGGTGAAGGAAAAACATCGTGAGGAAACCTGCATACATCTGGCGAAGAAATTCAAAGGTCAATCCGCACTGGGCCAGCGTGGGGACTACTGCCCGTTCCCTCTCATACATGAGAGGAGGCCTGTGCCCAGCAGTGGGACGTATATAGGATGATGATGTGTGATGTGAAATAGGAACATAAACAGTCTCTGTTTTTTTAGACAAAAGGTATAGGCTACATAAAACAAGCAAATTCTAGTATTCCGTGGTAGGCTATGTCACCTGGAGCATAATTTAGAATCCATTGAATTGAAATTTGAATTAATCGGTTCAGTATCTGAAACATTACCATGGGCGGTTCACTTCGTGATTTTGTCACGCCGCCACAAGTACTTAAATGGCCCTACGGGTCGGGCCGGTTTGTTAGCGCCGTCCGGCACGCACGCGTTCTATCGCACCGCGTTGCATGCGATAGAAAGGGATGCCACGTTTAGGCACGTTCGGCACACCTAAATAAGGAATTTGTTAACAGAGAACCTTCTGTAGGTAGTGCTATTATTTATTATGTGACGTTACTGTGGAGCACACGTACAAAAACATAGCCTGCTAAAACATATGACTTCGTTTCGGCTCTTCCGTAGTCGGGCAATAAGAGCTGAATGAATGAGCCATGTTAGATTTAGAGCGATAAGGCTAAGTCTGGCCAGGAGAAGATGAACCTAGAAACGAGCGGCAATTAACAAGAAAAACAGCGTGTTGCAACACCATCTATGTTACGCGATAAAATAATAATTAAACTTGAACAATTAAATTTTTCTTGCAACTTATAATCTTCTCCTGACACAAGCATAATGTAATGCTTAAAAGGAGGCTCCAACTAAACTATTTTTATTAAAAAAAAACTTGTCAAAAAATTATATTAAATGATATATGATAGGTATATGATATTATGAATTATATCAAAGTTGAAAATTAGCAACTTTGACGAGTTTAATAAAAAAATAATTTATGATAAATAGTTCAATACGAATATTTAGCAGAAAGTTTAATTCACTCAAAACGATTTTTTTTTTGATTTATTATGGTCACGTAACAGTCACTTTATTGGTACTATACATTGTACTATATCAAATATCAAGATTAGAACATCAGATTCATACTAATTTAAGACATTTGACACATTTCAGATTTCAGATTATGTATAACATAATTTACAATTGTTGGCCTGTGTTAGGGTGAAATCACATCTATCAGCATTGAATCGCATTCTGCAACACAAAAACGCAACTCTGTATGAAGATGCGTCCGCATCAATTCACCCTTCCGCATGTTCCGCAATTCAGTATTACCAAATGTCATTCGATGCTGATAGATGTGACTTCACCCTTAGGGATCAATGATCTTTTTGCAGAAACTCTTTTACATTGTAGTACGCAAGGTCAGTACTAAGCAAGGCATCACTCTGAGCTGTTTGAATGTGTTCGGGAACATGTTATGATGTCTAAATATGGCTCTCGCGGGATAGTCTACTGGTTTTCGGTCGATGATTCGCAAGGCTCGCTTTGAATTCTGAAGACTTTGAATTAGAATTGAGTTACTGGGAGACAAAGTGGGTGGGGCGAGTCTAGACAGTGCGCAGTACGCGGCGGACAGCATGTCGCATAGGTACATAGTCAATGTGTGATGACCAATGTAAACCCTGAGTCAATTACAAAGCCTAGGTATCTAGCTACGTCTACCTGCAGGTCGATCACGTAACGCTGCGACCTGCCACCCGACACCCAATCCGACCCGCCATTTGACAATAATGTTACTGTTGCCATATATAAAAAGTTTTAAATAAATCTTAGGCTAGACTCTCTCGCCAGACTATACCTTAATTATGACAAGTACCAAAAAGTTTTCTTTACGCTACCACTCTTTTTAAAGATTAGACGCGAGGCAAAAGACAGTAGACAGGGATCTTAGGGGGAAAATTGTCCTGAGATGTTCCCAGCTGTCGGCATGCAGTTCAGATTTGGTAGGCCCGATTTAAATTTGCCTAGATTTACGACTTTCCAAACAAGTAAGACACCTCTTGCTGCGTTAGTTTAAAAAATTTCTTGTACGCTCTGTCGGCAAACTAGTTTATATTTTTATTTAACGTTTCTAGTTGGAAGGTAGGAGTTGGCGAGTCTGCGTAAATTGAACGATTAATAGCACCATATAAATTGGGCTGGGCGTGGGATGTATCTACTATTTTACTGTCGCTTATCTTAAAAATAATTCAACACGTATTATTTTTAAAGCAATGTTAGGCAATATATTAATATCAAGGTCAATATCATTGAGCTATATGAATGGGATGGAGCAAAAGTGTTATCAATTTAATTTACCTACTTGAGTCGGAATCTTAATTATTATCGCACGTTTTCAAGAATCGGATTCAAGTGAACGTTGCAAAATAGCAAAATAATACCATCCAATTATTATGTATACCAAGCTTGATAACCTATAAATTATCATTTTTTTATGTCAACAAACAAAGGTAATAAGAGATGTTTAAAAAATATGCCAAAATTCGGGACCTAGGGATGTAACAGATCCTGTAAAGGTCAATCACATAAATCACATTTTAGATGTTGAAGATAAACAATATTTTTAAGAGTGACTTCAAGTAAGAAACCTTTCAACTGATACCAATATTAATTGTGGAATACCAAAATTTATATAAATTCAATAAATGCTGCATGAATTCACTTAGGTCTATTCTTGAAAAGGTGCAATTCTTTGATGGCTGTATTATAAATGCACAATTTTGTGACAATGTTTGTAACTATATATTTTAAGGCAGAAAAAATATCTTCGATAGAACTAGTATATTATCGTCTCCTTATATTTTTTTATTTTCACACTAGTTTCTGCCCGCGACTCCGTCCGCGTGGAACTCGTTTATTTCGTCGTAGCTCCATACAAACGTTCACCCCCCATTTCAACTCCTTAGAGGGATGGTTTTCGGGATAAAATTATCCTATGTCCTTCTCCGAGACTCAAACGACGTGAAGAGGTAACAGACAGACGGACGGACCCACTTTCGAATTTATATTATAAGTATGGATAGTATGGATTAATATCCACATGTGGATTGTTGTAATCAACCACAAAAGTGTGTGTAGACGTTTGGATGTTTTTCGCAAGTATAATAAAACGTTCAACCGTGCGTCGGTCCATTAAAGAGATTTTAACGTAATCAAGTTCAGGTTTATCGTGCTAAATCACTTTTATATCGGCTATAAAGATCATTTACGGACATAGACCGTACCGGAGTAGGTTCATTATGTTTTACCTTTTTATTTACGAACATATTATCATTAGTGTTCTAAAATGCGTTCAGAAACCGTTAAGAAAAGACCAGCATTATTACAACCGATTTGACTATGAGAACTTTCTTGTTTGTAGTAGTAAGTAAAATCTGTACTTATCTACGAACATATTATCATTAGTGTTCTAAAATGCGTTCAGAAACCGTTAATAAAAGACCAGCATTATTACAACCGAAATGACTATGAGAACTTTCTTGTTTGTGGTAGTAAGTAAAATCTGTACTTTAATGTTATAACAGTATAGATTTTTGTAACGTTATGAGTTTAAATTTGAAACAGCTGTCAAAATTCCGTCAAGTATGAACCGATTGGTACAATGCTTTTTTTGTTTGTATGTGCTTCCAGATTGGTCCCATTCTTTTCAAAAATCCAGTTGGATGATGGGATCTATGCGGACTTGAGGGAACTCCCAATGTATATTAGCCATGCATGTAGTAATTTTGATATTTAATATTATAACTCGTGTATTTACACCCGCAAATCACAAATGTGATGAAGTGGAACTGATGATGAAGACCACAGATGTCTCCTGGAACTCCCCAATGATCTACTAAAAACTATAAAAGTAGGTACTTACGTCACAGATTGTGATATGATTCCGTTGCAACTGCCAAAGGTCTCAGAATCACCTTTCTTGATGAATCGACGCAACTCCTCAAATATTATCGGTCCACATACAGCGAATTGGTTTTTTTCTGTAAAGATCAATGTTCATGTGGTAAAATTTGTGCGTTATCATATTTTGTCGATCTTTTATACCTACCCACATTTATGCTAATAGTAATACTGGAACACAAGTTTCATGTGCTCTGCCTAACCCTTTTTGGGATAAAGGCGTGAATGTATGTATGTATGAATGTGGTAAAATGGAAAGGAAATGTGGAAATGTTCATGTGACTTGGCGGAATAGCTACTGAATTGAAACAGGTAATTTTTTTAAAGTAAATTATTATGTTTTTGATTTATTTATGTATAGTGATATAAAATGTGTAGTGTATTCAACCTATTACATTTTTATCGCGAATTTGTCCGCTAGAATTTACTTTTATTTTTTACTAGCGGCCGCCCGCGACTTCGTCTGCGTATTAGCAATTATAATATTAGTATGGATTAGTAGGATAGGTAGGTATTCAACATATTCGATTTAAATCGCGAGTTCGTCCGCTAATACTTTTTTTTTTACATTAATAAAATGAATAAGCATATTACGGAATTAACGCCGAAGTAGTTGAATCATGTGTTCACGATAACCCCACTTGGTATCAAAACTTAGATAACTTTGCACTTAATATTTTGTCTCACAATTCATATTTTTGTTTCTTTTGTTTAAATACATGACGTATTAATCGGTTACTTATTATAACCTTCAAGATGAAAAATGTAAGCCTGAATGATAACAGCGCATATTCAATTCAATTCAATTATTTATTAATAACATTAGCTACACGTCATTTAACAGTTCAGAATTTACAAATCATATTAAAATAAGTACATTTCATGTTTTATATTAGGTTACAATATGTCATTAAGTTTATCAATAATTACACGTTTATAATTTTCGTTTATTCAAGTATTCTTCTACAGACTAAAATGCTTCATCTGTCAAGTATTGCTTAAGATTACTTATGAATATGTTTTCTGATATTGCCAATTCCTTTAGATCTTTTGGCAACCGATTGTAGATTTTAGGACCAATGTAACATACACACTGCTCAGATTTCTTTAACCTGTGCCTATTCGGAAGGAGATTGTCCTTGTTTCGACTATTGGGATCATATTTTTTAAATTTCTCGAGATTCCTACGAACTACTTTTGCCACCTCTAAAATGTAGAGACCAGGAACCGTTACAATTTTTAATTTTTGAAATAAGTTTCGGGCAGGCGTATTCCATGGCACCCCAGCCATTATCATGATCACCCGTTTTTGGAAAAGGAATATTCTATGCCTATCCGCTGCTTGTCCCCACATATCAATTCCGTAGGTGATGATTGATTGAAAATATGCAAAGTACGCATTTCTTACGCATTCATCATCCAGCATTTTGGCCAAGCGCGAAATTGCAAAACACGCTTTTCCCAATCTCTTACTGAGTTCTTCGATGTGCGAACACCACTTTAGTCCAGAGTCTACAGTGAAGCCCAAATACGTTGCCCTATCTACTACAGGAACATTAATGTTATCCAATTCAATCTTAAGTGGCATAGTGGTTTCTTGGAATGCAACTTTTCGCAGGCCAACAAATCATTATGTTTCTATAAAGATTGCTGTGCCCTAAACGGGGTTTATATACTTATTTTTAAAAACTTTTGTAATTATATAAGGCGATAAAAAATATATATTATTCCATATTATGAAAAAAAAACCAAAGCTTCCTTTTTTGTGTCTATCATGTTTGTAAGTATTTCAGTTATAAAGTCCCTTTTTATTTAATTGTTTTTTTATTTTATCGCTCGTGTATGTCATTTATGCATCTGTTGCTGTTACTCACCGTGCTCTCACCGAATGGACCCTGCGGAAGACAATTAATCAATCACGCAGAAATAGTTAATGGACATGGATATTGATGAAATCTGGCAGGAACAAAGTTTTTATCCGAGACTAAAACATAGATTACTTTTCATTCCGAAAACTATCCCTCAACATATACCCTATGATGAACACACATCACATCATCAGCCTATATACGTCCCACTGCTGGGCACAGCACAGGCCTCCTCTCATGTAAGAGAGGGAAGGGTCCTATGATGAACAATACATATATATCCCTTTGAGACGCGAGAACTCCCGCATGAGAAAAGTGTCACACGACTCTTTCTGTACCTAATATGTACAATGCACTAAAGTTGACGTACTTAAGTAAATACAAATTATAACTCCTCCTTTTACGTTGGGGGCTAAAACATGACAATGAATACCCTACTGTTGACTGATACAAAAAAGAACTGAAACGGAATCAATCGATATGACACAAAACAAAGTGCGATGTGAACATTAAGGTTACCACTAATCTAAAAATAACCACCAAACTATGGAGGGCTTCGGCTGCCATAGCCTCACTAGCTTCAACCCCGTCCTTATGTCGTTTTATATCTGACTATAACAATCGCAAACTCGCATCACACTCACGATTGACCCAATTTGGACTTTATTCTTAGCGGCATTAGACCGATATGTAGAAGACGATGCGAGTTTGCTAGAAACTGAGCGTTACCTTCGAATTGACACGAAGCTACCATTTTACAGAGGACCGTTGTTAGCATGGCTTTAAAGTGCTGGAGAGGTCTCGTTTAATTGGTTGCTTATGTTGAGGTGAGTTCCGGTGTCGCTAGCCACTTCTGCGGCCTTGAACTCTCCACGAACAACTGTTATCAACAACGAGTGCAGGCGCCATCTTGTACATCGTAAAACAATAGAACGCTCAAAATCATCTGAACATGCTTTCAACGTTTAGCGTTTTTATGTTTGAGTGCATTTCGTTACCCAAAAGAAACATTTTCATTTTCATTTTCACATTTTCATTTTGTTTGCTGCAATAGACATTATTTTGTTGGTAAATTCGTTATTCGACTGTTTTTGATGTGGTCACTAATTGTAATAAATATGTTTTACGACATTTAATTTGGGTGTTGATGTTGGTGTGTAATTTTAATTTAATAGTTTTTGTTGGCAGCGGAAATATTTCTTTAAATCGGATGAGTATCTACCATCGAACGATCTTACGAACTTGTAAAACCACTTGCTGCCCGGCCCGGCTTTGCACGGATTACCCGTTTTCCCGTAGGAATAAAGCAATTTCCCGCGGTTAAAAGTAGTCTATTTCAGGGATAATGTCGGCTTCTAATGGTGAAACAATTTTTCAAATCGGTCCAGCAGTTTCGGAGCCCATTCAATACAAACAAACAGACAATAAAATATTTCCCTTCAATAATAATATTAGTATTAATAAACATTAGTGGAGATGCCGAATTATATCGTTTACTGACGTATTTGTCGCGTTTTTTTTTATCTATGGCCCGTTTCTAGGAGCTGAAATGTCAGGAACTAATATTTTACCTTGGGCTAGACAATGGGGAAATAATCTATCACTTTGGCTTTTTTTACTTATACCTTCAAGTTTTTACTTGTGTATTAGAAGAACGCTCAGTATGATTAACATAAAACGGCGCGCAAGCTCGGTCTCGCTCATTCGCACTATCCGTCTCTTTCTAAGTTTTGTAATAGTCGGATAGTCCGAGAGAGAACTGGGCTTTCTTCTGATAGACAAGTAAAATCTTTATATTGGGCAGAACGTCAATCTGACTTCACATATCCATACTTCCATACTAATATTATAAAAGCGAAAGTGTATGTGTTTGTTTGTTTGTCCGTCTTTCACGGCAAAACGGAGCAACGAATTGACGTGATTTTTTTAAGTGGAGATAGTTGAAGGGATGGAGAGTTATATGGCATAGTTTTTATCCATGAAATCATCAGGGGGTGAAATGGGGGGGTAAAAGTTTGTATGGAGCTGCGATAAAACGAGCTCCACGCGGACGGAGTCGCGGACAGAAACTAGTAAAAAATAAATATGTTGAGTGCACTTGTTACTATTTTTTTTCTTTTAATTGAATTTAATATTTCAACTGTGTAAAAATGGGTTAATATATAAAATAAACAATAATTTATTATTATTAGCCTTTAAATAAAAATAACGCCAGGGGCGTTACCGAGAAACGAATTCGAAATTCGTTCGTGTATCTCCCACCCTGTCGCTCGAATAAGCAAGTGCGAAAGAGAAATAATATAAAAACGAAGTTCATTTTCGTATCGCGGTAGGGCCTCAGCGGCGCTACCACGAAAATTGAAACTCAAAGTTCATACATACATGCATCCCTATCACTCAGGTAATATAAGCGCGATAGAGATGGAGATAGCGGAACTTCGAGTTTCGAAGTTCGTGGCTATTGCTCAGGGCACCATAGCCAATGACCATTAACACACTTTTACGGTTATAAATTTATTATGTAGGCACTAATAAAAGCTTGAAAATTTCTTAGGTTTTGTAATACTACGGTGTCCTGCCGTTTGACCAAAAGTCATTTGGCAAAATTACACTTGACAAACAACGTTTAGCAAAAAAATGTTTCGCCAATTGATCATTTTACTACTAGTCATTTTACAAATGACTCGCTTTGTAAAATGATCAATAATTATTTGACAAAATAATCATTAAGCAACTGATCAGACAAAACTACTATTAGTCTAAAAATCTTACATCTAGACACAATGGAAAAGCTACACATAGGTACAGGTGTGTTTTTGTAAGTAACTACTTATATATTATTTTAGGGCTGACTTTGCGTGTATATACATAAAATCGTTTACCAAAAAATACTGACTCGCACATCAATATTTTACAATTGCACCTTAGCATTTTAGCTGAGCAAATCGAAGGAAAGAAAAGAAAGAAAGAAGACATTTATTCACTACATAAAAGACACAAAGACAAAAAGTACAATAAAATAAATATAAATATAAATAAATATTACGGGACAATCTTACACAAATAGACCTAGTCCCAAACTAAGCAAAGCTTGTACTATGGGTACTAGACGACGATAAACATACTTATATAGATAGATAAATAAATACTTAAATACATAGAAAACATCCATGACTCAGGAACAAATATTCGTGCTCATCACACAAATAAATGCCCTTACCGGGATTCGAACCCAGGACCTCTTGCTTCGTAGGCAGGGTCACTACCAACTAGGCTAAAGCGGTCGTCACATACACACAATACAATTGACACATAATGTGTGTGTCTTCGCGGTAGTGAATCGGTCGTTGTCTCAGCATTATGCCTAGCCGAGGTGTCAGACAGACACCTACAGCGCTGATTATTAGACAGCACCGTCGTACGTGACCCACGGAACGGAAATCGGTATTTTTTAGCTCGTTAGGTGTTTTTTAAAGTGCCTTTTAATATTCTATTGTGTCGATTGCTAACAGCCAGTACACGCTCGGATGTGTACGACGTATAAACAAACCCACTTTCTGATGCGATCTAAATCGGTATTGGTGCATGAATAACTGTAGTTAAAACGCCGCTTGGTAGCATACAGTGTTTGTGTGTGTTGTTTGTGAAGACAATTTGCATATCGCATCTTTATGACAGTGCCTTTTTTATTACAACGACGGTGGCAAAAAAGCGTACGCCTGTAAAAGTAAAGCCTGATGGTAAGCGGACATCGCAGCCTATAGACGCATGCCACTCCAAAGGAGTAACAGGGGCGTTGCCGACCCTTGATATGTCTGAGGATTCGCCGTGCTGACAGCTGAAGGAACAAACTCCCTCGCTCTCAAGGCAACGCATCCTTCGGGAGCACTGGCGGCCTTGCTCACGTCCAGGAACACAACACTACTACAGAGCAACTATTAGTGTTCTTATGGCTGTGATATTCTGTAAGGCGGAGGTACTTCCCCA
Organism: Epinotia demarniana; assembly: GCA_945867215.1. Taxonomy (NCBI): domain Eukaryota; kingdom Metazoa; phylum Arthropoda; class Insecta; order Lepidoptera; family Tortricidae; genus Epinotia; species Epinotia demarniana. Next base: position 8,207,785 of record OX244262.1, read on the forward strand.
GTTGGGCTGCTCCGAATTCGAGTGCGATGATATTTCGCTGTGCCCTAGGGACGGAGCGACCATACAAGCTGATTCTCACCGGCTTGCCTATAATTATTTTTTAGGCAACTCTATAGTTATATACCTACTCTAAACACTTTCATAACCTTTTTTCTGGGTTGTTCATCGAAAACCCAGTGCTTTTTGACAACCTTCCGGACCTGAGCTTAATTCGCTACACGCTAATGCGACTCACCCCGCCGGTCACCCATCACGAAACCCTCTACCTACGCTCAGTTACTACGCATCGTGGTGTCAAGATATATTTGTGGGTGAGCGTTGTCACATTGAACAAGTCAAACAAGTTACAGAATAGTTACCGAGATTCCTGCACGCTTAGCACAAGACGGCGCGCTAGCTCAGCTAGCTGTCTCGCGGTGAGATAGACCATCCGTCTCTTTCGAAGTGTCCTAATAGATAGACTACCCGTCTATCTCACCGCGAGACAGCTCGCGCGCCGTCTTCCGCTAACCGTGCTGGTTACAGCAGCACGCTGTCGTGAGGCAGCCTCCAGTGCCACAACTATTTACGTATCTGTGACACTGGCAATGTATTTAAGTAATAATTATTTATAGCCTTATAGGCTTGTCAAGTTGGACCTTGGGCTCGTTTGAGCACTGCCCGGTAAAACGCTAGGAGGACGATTATAGCCTATAAGGGTGAGGCCAGACGAGTTTTTCGGGCCGCCCGTGATGGACGGTTTGTCAATATATGAGCGGACCGAAATTACGCGACTCCGTTGTGACACAAAAATTAGCCATGCAATTCTATGGTTCATTTTTGTGTCACAACGAATTTTTTTAATGAATACCTATTAACCAGGCTAAGTACTGGCCAAGAATTTGGTCCTCACCCAAACAGGATATAAGCATGAATCTGATGACGTTACGCTTGGAAAACACTATTGTGCGTTTGTTTGTATGCATACGTGGAATATTTAAACGACATATCTCAGGAACCGACAATTCATTTCAATGTTAAGGGGTCTAACAGAACATGATGCCGATATGTACCTTAGAATATTGACATGAGAATTAGGAAGTACTTATTGCTTTTTTTAATAGTCAAACGAACGTTAGGAATTGGGGTATTATATACTTACTTATTTCATTTGTCAGTTAATATGTCCCCATTTGAAAAGGTCCACAATTATTATGGTGTTAAATATTAAAAGGAATTAAAATTTCAAAAGATATTTTAATTGGAGAAAAAGTCCAATGGAATTGCATAAATGGATAATCACTCACATTTTGTATATAAAATTATTCATGTATTCTCACGAAGTTATGATTGACATCCAGTGGTTAAAAAAAAATTACTAAATTTAAAAATGTTACTACCCACAAAATGAATATTTTATTAAAGGACAACGCAAACCAAATTGCCATAGCCATTTGCAGAATTGCAAACAGCTGTTTGGATCTTTGATGTTTTTTTTTGAACCAATAATGTTGCGGGACTGCGGCAGACTGGTAAGTAATTCGCGAGGCGTCGCGTTCCGCGCATCTAAAATTGTCCATGGCCTTGGTTTTTGAGTAGGTTAGTTATAGCACTTACAGCTGTGCCAATTTTAATAGTCCGAATGTTTTCATTACACGGCTGATATAAGTAATTTAACCAATTGAGCAAATTAATCAATTGAGATCTGAATTGGTACCAATTAAGAGAAAAAAAGCTAGAGAGCTAGCTAGCTTGGGTTTAAGCACACGGCCATCCAACTCGATGGGTTTGAATCCCAGCTCGTATCAATGAGTTTTTCGAAACTTATGTAAGGAATATCATTTGTCATTTATCGTTAGCTTTTGATGAAGGAAACACCGTCACTTGTGACGAAACTCATAGGAGTAAGTGAGGTCGCCAACCAGCACTGGGTCAGCGTGGGGAATGGTGCCCTTTTCTTCCATTCCTTCCCATCCATGAGTGGAAATCTGTGCCCAGCTGAAACGTATTAGATTGATGATAGTTATTGAGGTTTTAGTCGCGTAAATGGCAAAAAAATTGGCTCAAAATATGATCATCTAAAAACCTTAGATTCATTTCTTAGACAGGTGAATGGTGTTAATGTGTTGGTTGTTTGGGGAGTTTAAAAAAAATGTCAGGTTAAGGTTAACTAAAGTGATGCTTAAGTCACATCTAACTTGTCGGTTATTGAATGTATTTATGCAATTGACATTGACTGTCGGTTTTGTTACTATCCGTAACGATCCGTTTAAGGGCCGTAAAATAATGAATATGCCCGTTTACAAGCTGTCTTTCATTTTCTTTATTTATTATAGCAAGTTGTTTTACTTGATCTGTTAGTTTGCTAGTGTGGTACAAATCTTCGAACTGAATTTCGAACCAGTTAACCTTTGGGTTTAGTATTGTTTTGATGACGATGCAAAATGATAGCAACATCAAGCTGATCTGAGAAGCTGACCATGGGAATTCAGTATTTAACCGACGTAACCCCGTTGAGTTTGGGCTCGTTACAATCGTCTCAATTAATAACTTGATCAGGGTATACAGAAAAGTACAGTTGGCAATAAAAGCTTGTACTGTAAATTATTATTCAGACAGAAACTTATTGGTTTTTGCATCTGAAGTCAAATTCAATCTTATATATTTTGCATCTAAAGTTTGGAATCTTAGGTGCCAATCACGCACTTCACTTTTTGGACATGCTGCGTTTCCGATATGCTTTGTGTACTGTGTAATTAATAGTTTCCCCTGTACATAATATTGGGCTTGTTAATTAGTAATGGTAATTTTAGTAATGTTCAGTACTAACAACTTACCTATTATTTTAATGTCATATTTAAAGAGATGATAACTATTATTTTGTAACTTCCAAATTCAAGTTCAATGCATCGCCGCATAGATTTTTAATAAAAGCTTTCAGTCGTACCTACATAACTTTGTCCGCTCTGTCTTTTATTGATTTGAAGTTTTCTTGTGTTGATACTCGAACTCTCTCACTCCCAACACAGCACATCCTCGGGAGCTCTGAAAAAACAATTGAACTTTTTTCTTACAGATCCAAAATGAACGTGGTCCCAGTTGGTCCTAAGCCTGCGACAGTCACCTGCCCGTCGTGCCGGGCGTCTATAGTAACACGCATAGACTACAAGTCAACCACGAAGACGCACGTCATCGCGGCCCTGCTGTGTTTGTTCGGGTATAACAATTCATTTTGTGAAGTAACATTACATTTCAATTGCTATACAGGATGTGTCAATGTAATATAAACTTTCCCAAAAGTCAACGTCAAGCCAAAATCAATAGTTATGAAAAAAAAACAAGCAAAATTAGATTTAACAAACACAGATGGTTTCACAGAAACTAAAACCACCTGTACAAGTTATACCGATGCTTCTATGCAGTTTCCGTGTTTAAATTTAATGGAAATATTACAAGTAAATCGCACCTTCTATTGACAGTTCGTTAATACATAGAATTACAGAAATTAAGAACAGGAGTGGTGGTGGAAAATCCAAGTATAGATCCTCGGGAGCACCGTAGTTGAAAGGATGAGGTGTGCTTTGACAAATGACAAGTTTTACTATTTGTTAACAATTAGTAAGATACGATTAAAAGATTTTGTGGCATCTGTCAGTTATGCCTGTGTAAACGAGCTTGATTCGCAGGTCGGGGGTGGCGCAGAACCGGTCAATTCGGAACTCTTTGGGGAAGGCCTATGTCCAGCAGTGGACGTCTTTCGGCTGATATGATAATGAAAGGAGCTTGTTTAGAAGGATGGTTTGACTGACACTGCCTTTCTTTGATCGATACATAGACCAAGGGCATGGTTAAAAGGGTGATTTAGAAATGTTGTCGTTCTCTGAATCCACGTTGGTAATGGTTATACTTAATACAAAAAAAATATAGTAAATGCAGTAATTAATCGTAATACTTAGCAGATGATATTGATAATACGTTAAGGGGCCACCCGAGGTTTCCATCGATTTTTGAAAAGTTTTGAATCGTATCTCCTACTTTTGCACTATATATATAGAAGTATAAATCAAACGGTTATCGGTTCTTCAATCTTTTATCTCCATTTTGCTCTACCGGATTTTGAAACAAATGAATACTTAATTTTGTATGATCTTTTTAAACATTGTCTAAAATAACACTTATTTTGTATCTCTATTGACGTGAAAGATCTAACACATACGAAATCTACATATTTGGGTTCGTCTGTGACGTCCCTAAAAACTGGTCCAGGGTTTTCATTTTAAACCAATTAACACAAAATTTATGGCCAGAAACCGGTTTTTTGGCCTAAAATTGTTCAACTTTGATGCCAAATATCTCGAAAACAATGAACTTTGAAGTAAATATGGGATACTATATTGCTTAACGCCGTTGTTGTTAACATAATAAGCTACAAAAAACCTAAGTAAACTAAGAGATTCAGATCGAAAGTACGATCCCATACGCCAATTATGGGAGCCCCTTAAAGGGATTGCCATGGACAAATTACACTTGACAGCCTTGGACCTTGTGGCCACATACCTACAGAGCAAGTAGTGCAGTTACTATGGCTGCCAGACCTCTATAACGTGGATGTACTACCCCTATTTAAAGGCTACAATAAATATGAGCGAGACGATATTCCGCACCTTTCTTTTTTCGATTGAATGATGGATAAGTGAATGTCTTTACATTACAGTTGCTGGCCATGTGTCTGCTTACCCTACTGCATGGACTCCTGTAGAAATGCTGACCACTTCTGCCCTAGCTGCAACTCCTTCATAGGCACATACCAAGGATAAGAAGGCAAATACAGTCTTTTGTAACGATTTTAGGTTTAAGATTTTGTATAATTATCTCTACCTCACCTAGATGTTAGACAATACTTGCATTTGCTTCAAGACCACCTTTGCTTACGAGGAAAAGGCAACTTAGTGTATTTGATGCCTCGTCTGCGCTGGCTTCGTGGATGATAGAAGATCAAGAAGCGAAGAGAATATAATTATTTATTTGAGCCGATAGACTGGATGGTTACGCCCTGTCGGTTCCCAGTAACATAGTATCGCTGGAAAAAATTGGTGGAAGTGCATCTGTGTGACCTTAAAACCGGTGCAAGTTAGCAATAAGTCGCGCAGGACCAAGCAAAAAGGCGTATTTTGATGTCGGAGGAAGATTCATTGATTTTGGGTCGTGCAATCCCAGTGAGTTAGTTAGTTTGTACGTCTGGCGAACGCTATAATTCCTTCGAGCAAATGCATTTAGAACAATGGCGTAAGTGCCGTACTAAGGGCCCTTTTCCCCGGTAACGACAATTATTTTGTAATAAAATGCTCTAATAACTTACTTTGGGTGTTAATTTGTATTTTATTTCTTTTTACATGAAGTATGTTTGTATAGTTAGTCGAGTAACCATAATCACTGTGCAGGCGATTGTGTATTACAAGTAGTGACTTGCGATTTTATCTTTGTTGTATTTCGTTAAACTTTACCATGTACTTGTGAGATTTAAGATAATATTGTGGCATTGTTCCTCACTGCAGTTATAATTCACCTCTGATAAAAGATCATTTAAAGTCAGGGTAAGAACAGGAAAATGTTATTTATTTATTTATTTATTAAATGTTATCTCGATGACATATCCTTTTTCCGCTGAATAAGTATACGATTCAAGTGCCTACAATAATTATCAATTAGGTATATGTTTATTTTAGTCTAAAAATCCTTCATTAGTACTTCTAAAGAAAAATAAATTCAGAAACAGAGAGATTTTTCAACAAAACAAACGAAAATCAAGCACTAGGGAAGTGTAGCCACAATCTGAAGGGAAATTGGGCAAAGTTACCACGTCCCGTGTTGTAACGTGGCGGTTTAAAATATTCTCGTCAGGAGCCAACTCGTAAGGTCTGAGACACAAATAGGACATTTCACACCTAGGGCGAATAAAATCTGTTTTACATCGCAATATCTGCTTCCCGCGCCGGAGGCGGGAAAGAATACTTTCGGCTCAAGGAGGTTTAATTTGAAGGAACACGCAAGATTATAATTGAAATCTTTTGCCAGTTTAAAAACAAACTTGAGTCACCAAATCCTTCAACTACTCTTAGATTTAGATGTATGAACCAGTGAATAAGTACAAAATATGATTTTAATCATTTGTTTTCGGGCCCGCGTATATCTGCCAGATTTTTAACAACATTTTTTTCTAACATTAATTGTTTTTGATTGTTTACCTATCGTTAGAAATCTAACGGGACCGTAGACACTAATATGTACCATATATCGATATTATGTTAATTAATTATTATCATATCGTAACTCTCAATTCGTTTTCTCTTAATTTTGGATATTGTAATGTAAGAGTATATTCCTACTCGTAAATTTAACACGAAAGGCCACATAGTGACCCAATTGAATCAGCATTAATTTGCATTATTTCTCTGTCTTTCATAGAAGCGACAAAAATCCATATGAATATTTTATGATGATCAACGCCACTGTTGCAGGGCGTTCATTGAAATTTAATAACTAAACACGAATATATTTGAGATAAATGTGTGCGCGAGGGTATCTTAGATAAATATATTGTCAGTCAACAAAAGTAAAACTAATAAAGTCAGAAATGAAGTATACGGTGTGTAACTGACTTAAACAGACTAGAATGTAGGAAATGGTGCGGTTATCTACCGCGAGCCAGGACAGTCTTTGCACAGGTTTTTGCTACTATTTCTGCGGACAGGCCACCGGATAATGTCAGCCGTCCGACGAACACACTGTATACCTTTTTTGGACACGATGGAGTGCTTGTTTGTCACAGTCTTCATGATATTTACACTGTTTTAAGCATTTGTGAAATAAACGATTTTGTATACGTATGTGCGTATTGTTTCTCTAAAGTTCCTTATTCATATTGAGGTTAAATACTAGGTAACAACTTAGGATTACAGGCCGATCAACGTTAAATATGGCGCTGCAAGCTGTCATTCCATAGAAATGTGTCAAACAAACCGGTTACGATTACAGACGGTTTGGTCTTGGTAGGCATGATTCAATGATTTCTGTCGACATTTTATACCCATTCAATATTACGGCACTTCAGTGGCTCTTTCACGGAGGAACGTTACATGTTTTACAAGTCAAAACTGGCAGCACTATCGATTGACCCATTAACGTACGACAATTTGCCAGTAAGTACTTGCTCTAAACCTGCTGGACATACTTGATTGAACAATAGTCCATTGGACCCGGCGACTTATCCAACTATCGGTATGGATGCGGATGTGCAGGGCAATTAAAAATTAAATTTCCAATAATTAAAAAAAAAACTCCTGATATGCCCTAACGGGTGTTTGAAAAGTTACACGATTAGGCGGGTCTCACACAGTTGGAATTCATGCACTGAATTGAGTATCTCAAGAGTAAAATAACGTAGGTATACACGTACAAAATAACTCTGTATACACCGTTTTATTTGATCGTGAGTGTATCAGATTATGATTCAGGGACTAGAATCCGTTTTGTGGGAGGCCGGCCTTAGCGATGGAGTCAGTTGAACGTTTATGTCCTGCAGGTCGATCACGTAACACATTGTATGTAGGTACGTTAGGTAGATCAAATTTTATACGAAAACATCACAGTTAAACTGTCCTAACCCTAACGCGCGTTCGAAACGTTACGTGACGACTCTGATATCTGTTTGGATAATACAATGGATAGTAAAAAATAAGTCCATAACGTAAACTTTAATAATAAAATAATATTATATTGTGATACCCAAGTTGTGTGGTTAAAATTAATAAGGTACTCTCTAATTGAGGAAATGGTTCAGATGTAACCAAAGTAGAGGTAATACAAAGACTATCTTTAAAATATGCTGGTAAAATAATGCTACATTACATGTTTGGAGATAATAAAACTTCTGTCACATATAATTTTATACTTATATTTTATTAATTTTTATATCCAATACGTTCAGTTAATAATTCCACTTTTTAAAAGTTGTATATCTACGGAAGTAGCTTGCATTATCTACGTTGGTGTGTAAATAAGTGTAAGTACGCAAGTATTCCTTCGAACTCTTTAATACTATTTTCAGCTTCCTACCGGTATCCGATTGACTTGAAAGGCACTTATTTAATAATCTCGGTGAGAACGCAATATTATGGTTCCACTGGACTGATCTAATGATGGAGACAGAAGTTGGCTAGTAGCTATTATTGGGCATGCCCTGAAGGGGATATTAGGATGTTAGAAATTTTTGTTTAATGCGGGTAATGTATTAAAACGCCATACTTAGGTTTTACGGATTTATTTATTTTCAATTTAAAAAAATCACGTGGGAAATATTGTCCCTTAGATGGATATCTGGTTTTTACTCAATATAACTTTGTATCACCTTCCAATAGGCTTAAAAGTATGTTAGTTGAATATTAGGTAATTTTATATCTGCAGTAGAGCTAATTATCATTATTGTCAAAACGTCCATCTCACCAGGGCTAGGTATATCCAAAATTTGCTGTTAGAATCTTATTTACACATAATTATCCTGTATAATAAACAATAAATCTGGAATAAATGATTATTATTATTATTGACTTTATCATCACATATTATCATACATATTTTACATTTGTTTATTAGTAGGGATATGGAATAGATATTGTAACAAGAATTTGACTGATACGTGCTACTACAACTTCAAGAAATAATTAAATACTCGTACATATGTTGCATTCAATTCAAACTTGTTAGTTGCGTCGTCCGTTTAGCACGGTAATATAAACGTTGCATCGCCTCCGATCTACAAAGTTCCTGTATATCCGGAGATCAGGACAATCCGCGCGAGTCAATAATATGCAAATCTCGTCGCGTAACGGGAGTGGGTGCCATCAAAATTTTACGCCTTTCGCATTTCTTGCGCTGCGAAATGACATTCGAACGGGAGTGAACGTTTTTGCGTTACCCTTGGATTTAAAAATTGTTACATTTAAGTTTAAAATCAAAAAAATGATTTTTAATATTTCCCTAACATCCACAAAAAATACGAAACCGTAAAATTTAAAACGCTCACTGTTTTCGCGCATTATTTTTACTAAATGGGATTTAATTGCATATAATTGCCTTATTTATTGACCTCTTTGAGGTTTTCCGGCGTTTCGGATGTGTCACAAGGAAAATTATGGTATTACATACTTAAGTTATTTGATAAATAAATAATTTGTAGGTAAGTACAGTCGAAGTCGAATGACGTGTTTTTGTTGTTGCTGATGAAACTACAATAATTATTAAATTCCAGAATAAATTGAATTAAGAAAATGAAGCAAATAATGTTATGATTTTGATTGATTTGCTCAATAACAATGATCTATGTATATTGCTGGCACAATCTGGTATATCGCTTCGAAAGTTGCAGCGCAGCTATTACAGCCTATTATGGGTATGTCGCTTCTATCCTGAGGTACGCGGTCTGATTATTTGGGGCAACTCTCAAAAGTATAAAAGCTATCGTGGGGGCTCAACAAGTTGCATTCTGTAGCCCAATCTTTGACGAATTAAATATCCTCCCTCTTCCATGTATGTACATCAAGGAAAAATGCATATTCGTCAAACAAAACGAGCACTTGTTTCGAGTGAATAACACGAACGGTAAAAGAAGCAGAAGGAAGGATAAGGAATGGGAACGAACGATATATTATATACTTTAATAATGTTACTTGAATGTTTAAAGCAGAAAAAATGCCTATTGTATTTGCATCACATTATTTAATAAACTGCCGAAAAGTTTCTATGACATGAGCATTAATATATTAAAAAAGGAAACATTAAGTGGACGGAGTGGCGGGTAGAAGCTAGTTTTCAATAATTATATTATTAAAATTATGACAAATAGAGTTGCGGGTGAATGAATATTAGTGCATAAAACGCGGAATATGAGGTTCAAACTTTAATAAGATGCACTAATTTAGTTATAATTAATAAATTAAAAATAAACTTATTAAATTGATTATTTGAAATACCTAAGTGATATGCTCTTTTAAGTAGGTATGTATTAAACGAATTGTTTATTTTACGCCCTTCATAACAAACGTTAACAACCATACTTCTAGACCTTACTCGCCAGGTGGCACCAAATGGGGAGCTCAAAAACGGTAGCTCCGTTTTTTTCATGATGCCATTCGAATCAGTTTTTAAAGAGGAACGGAGAAACTACAATTAAAGGACATAAAAAGACAAAAAATGGCGCCAAAAGCCACAAAAAAGCCCTGTCAAGTAAACAGACAACTCTCAATTTTCATCAGCTATTTGTACTAATCGTTGTACGGAAAATCAAGTAATTTGCTGTCAAGTCGTGAAATACTGCGTTATATAAGTCATAAGTAATTGCATAGTTATTTTTTTAATAACACATTCTTTTTTCTTCTGGGAATAATATGTGTTAATAGGGCCTACCCTATTCATACATATTCCCAAAAGTATTCCTGCCGCACGTTTACGGAACCGCAAGACTATGAACCACTGTAAAGTGTACGGCGGTTCCGCACATAAAAACATCACGCGGCGGAAACCGAAGGCTACTACCGCACCTCGCACTTTAGCTACGCTAAAATGGCTTTTAATGATATGCAGACTAAGGTCTTTTGTTGGAAAACAAGGAAGGATAGTAAGGGATCTAGAGTATTGTTGTTCTTTCTTGTGTTATATACCTACGATTTTACGCGGTTTTTATTTTTAATTATACAGTTATATACAGCAATATCGGTATATTAAAACGTTAATATATGTACAAAATGAATGACCAAAACGCCTACATAATATTTTTTTGTTGACGTTGTATTAGTGTTGTGTGTTGTACCGTGACGAACATGTCCTAGAAATGTTGAAGGAAATGTATAGGTATGCATTAGTGCTGTAATGAGTGATTATATTCTCTTTGCTGTAATGTTAAATACATAGCCAGTGTTTGAATCTGTTCGCTTGTTTTGGTTGATATTAAAAATCAAGGAAACTTATTAATAAAAAACTAAAATAACAAACTTATTACTTCAATCCTTTCCGGGCAGTTATTATAGACTACCACATTGTGTAACCACAATCAACGGGAACACAGAAAAAATCCGAATAATCAATTGTGGTTTCTATGTGTCCAAAATTTCAAAATTCCGAACATCACTTTCCGCGAATGCAGAATGATTTCATGGAATTATAACCCAACTAGCAAAAACCAGGCTTACAGCAGTCTCAGGGTATATTTTTTCGCTCTTACATTGATTCTATGTGCCTGGATTTTACCTTGATATGGTTCTCATATAAGTCTAATTAGAGGCTGTTCGCTTTTACAGTAATCTTGCCAAAACTAAATTAAGTGCCTAAGGCTAATATCGCTTTTACGTAAGTATCTTGTAAGCCTTCATCTGCTTATATTCGTCCAACCAATGTTAGAATATTGTGAGCCTAAACCAGCTTTTTTGTTTAATTAAAAATAATTAAATACTAGCATTCTGAATAAATGGCGTGGCCATGTTGAATTAATTAATTATTTAACTTATAAATACAAAATAAACAAGCAAATTCATTTTTATTATTGTGACAACGTTGGTGATGTGAAATGCTAGTATATATACATGGATTACTTACAATGCTCTTATGCTATCCTGATTATTAGTCTGTAATTCTTACAAAATTCATTATCAGTTTTTTAGCAAGTCCAAAAATGATAAACATTGCTTTCGGAATTATGAAATTCGGAAAGAAATGGTTTCGGACAAATGACTCTTTGGAATGTTGTAGTACCTACCCAAAATCAACACCACATATATAAGGAAGATTAGTCATGTTACTGGGACTTCCCCAATGGAGCTACAAATTCCATGTGCCCTGCTTTTCTGGAAATAACCAATCTACGTTATTATCTAAAGTCTATATAATATACTAACGTGCCTTATCGTATAAACAAACACTTCTCGGAGACATTATCACACTTTTCTCTAGGTTACACAAATAATCATCACCTAAAATGTTGCTGTATACTTAAATAAACTCACAAAGTATTGAAGTAATCATACCCGGGAAAAATATAATATATAATAAAATTTTCTTCATTCATTGAAGTAACGATGTCTAGATGGTCTATGAATCACACTTAATGTATATATGTTTTATAATAATTCTAATCACTAATCTTTGTCTATGAGTATATTAAGACGTCAAGTTTGTTTGCATGATGGGACACGTAAGAATGAGTAGACTTTATGAATCCGGAAAGGAGTACCTTATCAGAAAGCACAATGAAATGTAATCGGCACCGGTGAATCATTAGACATCGATTTCCTTGGCAGCACCAACTCAAGTAGATAGTTCTCCTATTGTTGAATCTTCATCAATTATCTACGCCACTCTGTAACCTTTTTTAGTGGGAACCGGAAATATCTACAGGTAAACGGCCTCCGCCTATCAAGGTCACCAACTAAAGTAGTGAAACGCTTTACATTTTGAAATGTATTTGCAGATTAACTCCTATCAGTAGAAAGCTAAAAAATCAACGGCTGACACTGTTCGATAGACCGAGACTGACGCTCTATCTTGTCACTTATCGCGTGATAAGGCCGATCATGATACGGCTCCTGTTTCGTTTCGTTAGCGTCGCATCATGCGTCGGTGTATCATCGTTGTAATAAGAAACAGATAAAAATGGTCTCTTACTGTTTGATAATATTAGATCTTAGAAGATTGGACTGAGAATAATGAGCTAGCCACTACAATAAATGATGTAGAATGTGTCTTGGAATTTTTAATTCGGTTCGTGGCAGAGCGCCAACAAGATTGGAGTATTTTTGCGTGGTCTAATCAAATATTTACAACGAAGAATGATGATGTATTGACGAGAACAGGTGGGAATTTTCAAACTTATGTCGATATAAATGGTGTATGAGGAACTAACTCATTGGCGCTTTCCTTTAATCATTTCTAATTGATACCCCTCCACGCGTTTCTGAGACGTTTCACACGGATAATTAGACAGCGAAGCGGTCCTTTAAGGAACCCTAAAAAGTAGGTCAGAATCAGGTTATCATTGTCGATAAAATCAAATAACCTCAGCACGTCTATCATGAGACGGCCGCGACATACTCTCGATTTTTCTCGCACTCTCTGTCTCTCTCTTATTAGAACACTTAGAACAAGAGGTATAGTGCGAGAAAAGTCGAGCGTATGTCGCGGCCATCTCATGATAGACACACAGGAGAAAACTTCAAAGTGTCCCAATTGCATAAATAAAATAGGTACACTTTTTTAGAACCACGCCGTAGAAATCTAAATTAAACATACACTTGACTCTATAACTATATTTAAGATAAACTGTACCTACAGTCAAGTAATTAATACATGTCCCATTTCGACTCGAAACCGCGCTCGAAACATCCGAATTGATTCCATAAATCCTAACGTACTCCACTATCCTAAAGCTAGGCATTCACCAAGGCGCCCACTGCGCGTCTCGTTTCGACGCCAAGTGACAGCTTACAAATGGGTGGATGTAATATTTTGCGGTACGTGGCTGCCACTTGCGAGGTCGTGTGTGTTGTTTCGCAATGAAATAAAAATGTATTACTTATGTTATAAGGAATCCAGGTTAAGTTGCAGATACCAATAAATAAAGAAAGTTTGACTGAACTCTACCTTTGCAGCCGTACACGTATTCTAATAATCATTAGTTACTTTCAATTAAAATGTCAACAATGTTGCATTCAATAATAATTATTAAATTTACTTACAATTTAAAATATAAACAATTTTGCATAAAACTTTTACAAGCAATGTACTTAAAAATATAATAAATGCATAATCAAAATTACATAAGCTCAATTTATTCGTTTAAAGTATAGACACATTTGACTAAAACCCATGGTTAACTGTACTTCTAAACTAATAATTATTTAAAAAAAGAAAATTATCAGGTTACTTATTAAAAATGTCAATAGATACACAAAATCAATATGTCGAAGTTAGTTTTATAATTCACGATATTTATCTCGGCGACAAATGGTTGCGTGTTCATCATGTTCCAAAGTGGAATTTTGACATCCACCTCCCTTCCACTCGATAGGCGCGTTGGCGCGTCGCACTCCGTTTGGATACTCCTCGGGCCGCCTACTTTCTTTAAAGGCCATGCAGCACATGCACAACAGCGTAATAAAGTATGAATCCCGATAAGATACTAGTATTATATGCCACACCTAGCTCTCTTACTTTTACTTACTTCTCGAGCTCTCTTACACTATCCGTCTCTTACCAAGCTTTCTTATATGAGAGAGACGGATAGTGCGAGAGCATTCGAGAATGCTCGTGCGCCTTCTTGTGCTAACCTTACAGACACTTATGCGTAGATGTGCACGTGTAGTGCACGTAATGCGGTGTGACATGTCTTATGAGGAATCATACTTTACAACACAGTGGTGCACGTGCTGCACACGCGTGCGGTGTTGCTCGGCCTTAGCTACAGTTTTGACATTTAGGTGCCGACTTTGGCGCGTTGTCGCTCCTTTTGGCTTCTTAGAGTGGCCGTGAATAGCCAGCCTTACTCTGTTAGTGATAAAGTTTGTCTATCCAGTCCGAAACTCGGCTCCGGGAAGATGCAAGACGTTTCAATTAAATTATTTCCGGTTCAAAGGCAGAATGCATAACGGGCGATGTATAGAATCAATAACTTTATGGGCATAATTCTGCTGCACTGGCTTGTGGGGCTTGCGGTGAACAATGACGTTAGTTAACGCAAAGGGTCTGTTTGACTTGACGTATGGTCATTCAGCGCACATGTAGTCAACGATGGTGTTGGATATAATATTAACCAATTAGGTGACTTCCTGATTTGTCGGTGTGAGATCGGACTGCTCCAGTTGGGTTGCTCCAATAGAATTTGAGTGGGATAACATTCCGCTAAACACACACGCGTTAAAAATAAATATGGCGGTTCACAATGGGAAAGAGCTTCCTTGGATGTTTTCCGAGGGACTACAGTAGGGGGTTCTTCAAAAAAGGAGTGTATACATGACAAGGCATGATAGGAGTGAAGACCGCTTTAGCCTAGTTGGTAGTGACCCTGCCTACGAAGCAAGAGGTCCTGGGTTCGAATCCCGGGCAAAAATTTGTGTGATGAGCACGAATATTTGTTTCTGAGTCATGGATATTTTCCATGTATTCAAGTATTTATATCTATTATATATATCGTCGTCTAGTACCCATAACACAAGCCTTACTGAGCTTACTATGGGACTAGGTCGATTTGTGTAAGATTGTCCCCTTATATTTATTTATTTATTTATTTATACATTTTTATAGTGTCAGCAACGAGCATGTAACAACTTTGGAGTTGGAAGCGTCCATAGGCAACGGTAATAACTTACCATTAGGGTGGCCGTAAGCTTGTTTGCCACCGACGTGGTATAAAAAAAGGGATTTTTTATAGTTTCGGGGTATTTTTTTATCCTGGCTGTGAGGCGTGAACACTAATACAAAAAGAGGAACGTCAATTCCTTGTACCGGAAAGGAAGGTCTTGGGTAAGATCCTGGGACCTGTCAAGAGAGACGACGGCACGTGGAGGATCCGTAAAAACATAGAGATTCAGGACCTGGTGGTCTAACCCAACATCATCGGCGTAACCAAATCACTCAGACTTCGCTGGTTCGGTCACCTACTCCGACTGGGAGCGGATCGTGCTGCCAAGAGAGCGTACGTGGGACGACCAACTGATCGCCGCCCGGTTGGGCGACCCAGGTACCGCTGGGAGGACAGTGTGCAGGCAGGGGTTGGTCTCGGACCGTCTAGAACTAGGGCCCGCGGTCGTGTCCGGGTTTCGTGTACACGTGTCGGGTACCCGTGTTCGTGTAACCCGCCCGCGGGTCTAAGCGACCGGTCCGAACGGATCCGTGTAATTAGCGCACGGGTACCCGTGTACACGTGTACACGAGTACACGGGTACCCGCGTCCTGTTTACACGCGGGTAGTACTACCCGTCCTTGAGTTGTGGTGTGAAGCTAGGAACTATCCTGTTGTTCGAAGAATGTACATACAAGTACTAAATGAGTGTTCGTAGCATTGCAATTATAACATAAGTTAAGGAATGCCACCCCAACTGCGGGCGCCACGTCATAACGTCATCTCCAGCGCCAACCTAAAGAATCCAGACACACTCATCATAGATAAGCGACCGATCCGCATTCCCAAGTTTTAAAGTCATCAAGATAACATCAAGCTCAAAGAATCTAAACAAAACACTTTTTGGCAACTGTTAATGGATGTTTCCCAAAAATCCTGGCGTCATCCCTTATCTAGAAATGACCTCAGTGACAGACGAGTTCCAGAAACACCGATGGCTTACGTGACCCACAAGCACGCGCCCCCGACGCGTCCCCACGCTATCAGGATGGATATAAGGCGCAACCCCGCCAGGAAGAAGGTAGTTCACCACTAGCACTCAAGATAGTAGTACTCCGATATTACACCTGAGCTCCGTATCGCTTGGTGTGTAGATCGTCGCACATTATAATTCGCGTTCAATAAAAATAATTGTAATTAATTAATTGAAATAAATATAATACCTCCTCATCGGCGTATTGAATCAAGACCAGCGGCCTCCCGACAACTTAACTGGTGACAGCGAACGGCGAGTCTCCCGGCAACCGCGGCTACTCATCGTCGGCGTGAGCTGGAGGGTTTCAACCCCGAAGAGATTCTCCCACTGCCTAAATGAAGATAACAACGATCATCGCACTGGCGGCTACCCTGTGAGTTTCCCATATACCTAATTTCCTTATAACATTTTTGTACGCATTACCACCATTTTTTCTTTTTTTTTGTGTTGTGTCTCTCTTTTGAAACGTAAAGTTTTTTTTTAAAAAAAATGGCACTAAATCATGCAACCATTGAAAAATATTTGCCCCCTTATGAAGGAGATAGGGATACATTAGATTTCTTTTTAAATCAAGTGACTGTTCTAGCTAGGGCAGCGAACCCTGATGCTAGGGCCCTCTTCCCTATAATATTAAAAAGTAAATTCCGCGGTGAAGCCATTAAAGCCATCGCGCACATGCCAAATACCACAGTAGAAGAAATAATCAATTCATTAAGAACAAAATTTGGCGATAATAGAAGCTTAGAACAAATAATTTCTGAAATCACGCGCATCAAGCGTTTCCCCAATGAAAACGCTTTGGTATTCGCAGATAAAATCAAAGAATTACTCTATGCAGCTAAAAACAAAGCCGAATCACCACAAGCTACGGTTATTCTTGAAAACGTGTGTATTGACCAACTTTGCAAACATTTAGACATTGCTACCGATAGATTAATTCGTTCTGGACAACATAATTCGTTCGATTCCGCGTATAATCAATTGAAAAATGAATTAGAAGTACACCCTGATTATTTTGCGAGAAAACAAGAAAAATCTTTGAAATTTAATGCAAAACCTAATTTTAACAAAAATTATAATCAAAACCCTATAAGTAGATCCAGTTTTAACCGCTTTCCAAACCACCAAATTCAACAAACGCCACAGTTCACTCCGAGACCCCAATTTAATAACTTCAATAATCAGCAACAAACGCATTGGGCAAGTCAACCGCGTCCAACACCGGAACGATTGCGACAGCATAACTTAAAAATTCAACCCGATAAATCCGAATTCCTAAAAAAGCACGTAGAATACTTAGGTCATGAATTGACACCTAACGGACTAACACCCAACCAACGTAAAGTACAAGACATAATAAACTATCCGGTACCAAAAACGGAGAAGGAAATTCGTTCGTTTTTAGGTCTCACGGGATATTACAGGCGTTTCATTGATACTTATGCGAAAATTACTAAACCATTAACAAAGTGACTGAAAAAAAGAGCCAAAATAGTCATCGACAAAGAATACTTGAATGCCGTTCAAAAACTGAAAGAAATATTAACGAATGAACCGATCTTGAAATACCCCGACTTCGAACAGCCGTTTATCTTAACGACAGATGCTAGCGACTTTGCCCTAGGTGCGGTTCTATCACAAAAAGAAGATAACGTCGAGAAACCAATCGCATATGCATCTCGAACTTTATCTGACACAGAAACCAAGTACTCTACAACGGAAAAAGAACTCCTTGCAATAGTTTGGGCTTGTAAATACTTTAGACCTTATTTATATGGCCGTAAGTTTTCTATATATACTGATCATAAACCTCTAACTTGGTTAATGACATTAAAAGATCCTAATTCTAGACTAACTAGATGGAGATTAAGGCTAGCTGAATACGACTTTGAAATTAAATATAAGCAAGGTTCTATTAATGCAAATGCTGATGCCTTATCGCGTGTAAAAATTAATTTTAATGATAACGTATCAATTTTAGCACAAGATGGTAGCACGACAGGTGAACATAGTAACAATAACAGTCGAGAGGAAACGCAAACTCAGCACTCTCTAGACGATAATATTCACCCGGGCATTCCAATAGTAGAGGATGTTATCAACAAGAAAAAGCATCAAATTTATTTTAAGTTACATAATAAGTTAGATAGCGTAGAGATAAGACAAGAAGATGGAAACGAGATTATGGAAGTTAGCTTGTATACATCAAAAAGGCCAACAGAAGCACTTCGCAAATTCGTGCGCGAATACATGAAACCCGGTATTTGTTACTACGGATTCTTTTACGTAGAAGAATTGTACGAAGAGATGGTCAAAATCTTAACTAAAGAACATAATACGAAAATAAGCATTACACGTTGTAAAGAAATCGTGGAGACTGTAACAGACTGCGAAAAGAAAATAACAATCATAAAAAACTATCATGAAGGCAAAACGAATCATAGGGGTATAACTGAAACGGTAATGCACATTTGTAGAAAATATTGGTGGAAAAACATAATGACTAATATTCGTGAGTACATAAATAATTGCACAATTTGTAAAGCAGGCAAATACGAAAGACATCCATCGCGCCCACCGATGTTATTGCCACCCATAGCTTTAAAGCCACTTAATCATATTTTTTGTGACGTTGTAGATATCGAAGGCAAACTTTACTTATCCATAGTAGACGGATTCTCCCGATTTGCAGTAATTAAAAGATTAAAAGACAAAAATAGTTCAACAGTTATGTCGAAAATTTTGTCATATTTTGCACAATATGGTGTCCCAGCAGAAATCACAACTGATGCAGGAAAAGAATTCGCGTTATTAAAGGAACTAGTTAACTTATACCATATCAAAATCAATTTTACCACACCGTACAACCCAGCATCTCACGGAATTGTAGAACGCTTTCATTCAACCTTCAGAGAACATTGTAGGCTACTGAGTGAACAATATAAAAATAAACTACCGCACGAAGATAAAATGAAACTTGCCATAATAGCTTACAATAGTTCGATCCAATCAGATACCAAATTAACACCACATGAAATACGGTACGGTACGGCATATAGAAACAGAACCTCTTTTCAACTTTCTGCATGACTCCTAGCTACTCAACTCTTTACTACAGAAACATAGAGAACACTTACAAATCGTTTACGAACATATATATAAAACTAAACGAGAAGCACAAATAAAACGTTCAGATGAGTATAACAAAAACACCGAATTACCACCGCCAATACTAGAAACTCAAGAAAAACTCCCAACTACAAAAAAACAAGCAAACGTATTTTGTACGCGCCGTAAAACGCATATTCGCGATGTAAAAGCCCCCAAAATATACTTAGACAATAGAGGAAAAAGACGTGCAGCAAATAAATTGAGGCCTGTTGCTGTTACAGGTACCTCCAGGTCAAGGATAGTCAAACCTACCACCTAAAGAAGCTGGAAAATCCGAACGGAATATATTTTGAAAAGATAGGCCCAATAGCAGAGATTGAAGGATACAAATATGTAACAAAACGTTGTAACCTAACGGAAATTTTAGATTCTCTTAACAAAATTATGTCGTCTAGAACCAAAACTGATGACAGTTATATGAATAATCTCTATTTACATTTAACCGGCAGATTAAGTAGCTTAATGAACCCGAATCTTGGTCAAAATACACGATTCAAGCGAGGCCTCATTGATCCCCTTGGATCAGTAGTTAAATTTATAACGGGAAACCCCGATGCAAATGATTTGAAGGAAATTAATAATAACCTTGAAACCCTTCACCGCAATCAAGGAATACTGATGTGGAACTTAAACGAAACGATAGGAAAAATAGAAATTAGATTAAATAGCATAAAGAAAGATATTAAAATCCTTTATAGTATGAACTCTTATAATAAGGAAAGTATAGACATATTAACGAACTTCATACTTATAGAAGATATCATTAATATCCTAGATTAAGGTATAACTTTAGCAAAACCAGGTATAGCTTGTAGAGATATTTTTGAGGAGACAGATAACGTAGAGATAGATCACATAATAGTTTACAATGTAAGAAATGTCATTCACTTTGTAGCAAAAATTGCGGAAGTAAAAGTCAAAGGTGGTAACGCATACAATTTAATCCCATTCCCAAATCCCGATGGACTCATTCTCGAAAACCAACACCCCACAATCCTAATTAAAAACTCATGGTATGCCTACCCGAGTGCAAACCTATGCAAACCTAGAGAGAAAATAATGATATGCAAACACATCTGGTGGAAAGACTCCAAGATAACACCCGACTGCATTCACCAAACACTACTTAAGAAAAGCAATCACACCTGTTTTACGACAAAACTTGAAGAAGAAGAAGCAATAACTACAATAGATGATGGAAACTTCCTGCTGTATTCAAAACAACCTCAACGTGTTACAATCACATGCGACGAGACATTTTACGAAGTTATCCAAGGACCGTATAAACTACACTTAGACCCCAGTTGTGAACTAGAAATGGCCAACTCATATACTAAAGTCATCACCAAAAGCAGCGAGATGTTCAAGGAAGAAGTCCAACAAATCAAAATGAACTTGGAACAGAAGACAGAAGGGAAACGAACTACAGAAGAAGACGTACACCCTTACCTGAAACCACTCGAAACAACAATGAAATCTAACATCCAGCACCATTTATGGATACCTAGCATTTGGACCATCATCTCGATATGCATATTTCTGTGCCTCTTTGGGTGCGCCATCTATCATAAGTGCACCCAACGCTCTAACAGAAATGAGAACACGGGCATAACAAGTTATACCCTTAGTTCTCTCTTAAGGGGGGAGGAGTTAAGGAATGCCACCCCAACTGCGGGCGCCACGTCATAACGTCATCTCCAGCGCCAACCTAAAGAATCCAGACACACTCATCATAGATAAGCGACCGATCCGCATTCCCAAGTTTTAAAGTCATCAAGATAACATCAAGCTCAAAGAATCTAAACAAAACACTTTTTGGCAACTGTTAATGGATGTTTCCCAAAAATCCTGGCGTCATCCCTTATCTAGAAATGACCTCAGCGACAGACGAGTTCCAGAAACACCGATGGCTTACGTGACCCACAAGCACGCGCCCCCGACGCGTCCCCACGCTATCAGGATGGATATAAGGCGCAACCCCGCCAGGAGGAAGGTAGTTCACCACTAGCACTCAAGATAGTAGTACTCCGATATTACACCTGAGCTCCGTATCGCTTGGTGTGTAGATCGTCGCACATTATAATTCGCGTTCAATAAAAATAATTGTAATTAATTAATTGAAATAAATATAATACCTCCTCATAGGCGTATTGAATCAAGACCAGCGGCCTCCCGACAACTTAACTCATATTATTTGTGAATAAAAACAGCATAGGAATAAATGTAACAAATTATAATAAAGTACGTAAAGTTCGCCTCCTCAAATTCATATTTAAAAAAAGTAAGTACGAATCCATGCTATTGTTATAAATATGAAAGTGGGTCTGTCTGCCTGTATCTTTCTGTTACCCCTTCACGCTTTAACAGCTGAGTTGATTTAGATAAAATTTGGTATAGAGATTCGAGTCTGGGGGAGGGACATAGGATATAAACGAGTTCCACGCGGACGAAGTCGCGGGCAGAAGCTAGTAAGTATTATCCCATAAAAAAACATTCCATGTAAAAAAGAGGCCAAGTCTCGAAACTCTTCCACCTTAAAAAGCTGTGAGATATTTCGTAGCACCAAGTCTCAGGCATTCTCATTATTCTTTATTTGCCAGCTAAATAGAATTCTGCCACTTGGCAATCACACCACTTTACTGCTTTTATGGATTTTTGCACACCTTAAACTATGAAGTATTGTGTAATTGCCAAGTCGCAAAATTATATTTAGCTAGCAAATAAAGAATAATAAGAATGCCTGAGACTTGGTACTACGAAATATCTCACAACTTTTTACGGTGGATGACTTTCGAGACTTGGCCTCTTTTTTACATGGAATGTTTTTTTTATGGGATCTTACTTCTTTTTGTAGGTTATTGTGTCATCAATACATACAAATTACGAATGCAGTCTCATTCTTGCTTTTGAATTTTTTCTCCCATTCGCTGCAAATGTAACTTTGTAATCCTATATATTTATATGGGATTACAAGATATTTATGCGTATCTAGACGTCTGGGCCGAAATTTGCAAAATATTTTATTTTCATCTTGATTTTAACACTAAACACTAATTATGTTCTAAATTAGTGTTTTTGTTGATCGTTCAGTGAATATGTGTGACAAAATTAAGAAACTTTGACTAGTTATAATTCTTAAACTACTGCTTCAAATTGAATGAAATTTGAAATACACCATGTTTAAACAATGCCTGCTTGGTTACTGAAAATTCAGGCTTCCAGTTTTATTCACAACGAAGTTATTGGGGGGTCAAAGACGGCCTGAACTGCTTCGAAAAAAGATGGTACGGCAGTGCCGCTTTTTTGCTCGACTTGGCGGGGGCACCGCCGTGCCCCCAGATTTTTATTTGAGCTTAAAATGTGAAAAATAATGTAGTAACATTAATCTAGTTTTGGTTTTGAACCATAATAGTAACGAAGCTGGTGGTCTAAAATTGGCCGGTCCCAATTTAGAAATAATGATGAGACTTTACTGCATTTATGAAATTTTGCATACCTAAATAAAACTATGTAGTATTGTGCGATTACCAAGTCACAATAGTACATTACGTAACTAGGGCGGTGAATTCGTGAATGCCCCAGATCGCAGGTGTTTGTGCGTAGCGTGCAGTAAAACTCGTATTATGGCCAGGTGTGACGTAAAATTTTATTTAGCAAGTAAATAAAGCCCCCCACAAGGTGGACTGAGGACCTAGTAAAGGTTGCGAGAGTCCGCTGGATGCGGGTGGCGCAGGACCGGTCACTTTGGCACTCTTTGGGGGAGGCCTATGTCCAGCAGTGGACGTCTTTCGGCTGATATGATGATGATGATGACGATGATTAAATAAAGATTAATGAATGCCTGAGACTTGGCCCTACGAAATGTCTAACAACTTTTTAAGTTTAAGAAGAGTTTTGAGACAGCCTCTTTTTTCCATGAAATGTTTTTTATGGGATGAAACTTACTAGCTTCTGCCCACGACTCCGTCCACGTGGAACTCGTTTATATCCTATGTCCCTTAAGACCCCTTCCACCTGCCCCTTCTACTTCCCTAATAACATCAGCGATAAAATACCACAGCTCGGGTCGGCGAAGATAACAGATAAAAGTACATTATTGTCGAAGCAAGGGAAGTAGGCAATTGCTGGCTGAGTATTAATTTTAAATGGACGACCTTGGGAGACCCGTTTCGCCGGCAGGTGACGAACAAAACAAACAAAGTAAACTTAAGACGTAAGTAGTTAGCTTCCATTTTTATGTTGAAATTTCGACTTTATCGCAAAGGCATAAAACTTACTATTGCTTTGGAATTCAACCACTTCTTTATCTATAGTTTAGTCGCTAAGACTTTTGGGTTTATCCAAAAAAAATTGCAAGACACTGATAACGCTTAAACAAATGATGATCTCGTTACTGCAAATTATTTTTACCTCGTTAAACTACATCAACGATGTTTAGTACGTCCGAAATTGGAAGATAAAATCCTGTCAAAAACGCAAGCAGAAAACGACTTTTTCATGAGAGCATAAAATGGTACCGTTATCCGATATCGAAATAATTATGGTATACTTTGAATCGGTAACGTAAAATCGTTTTGTTTGAGTAGGTACCTTTATTTAAAAATGATAACGGAATACATTGAAGCAGTAGCAAAATAGTCGTAATATCGTTTTGTTCGAGTACCTTTCTTTAAAATGATTACTGTATCCTTTAGATAGGTAGGCAGAGTAATGATGCAAGTATCGTTTTGATTCAGAGCCTTTATTCGGTGCTCATATTCAACCTCGTGAGTAAAGGTACGGTTTGAAAAGGTATACCACATTCAGTCCCTTATTCAGAACCATACTGACGGTGGAGGAAAATGAAGACTTAGCAAATGTCAACTCTATTTGAATGACGTTAAGGATCAAAAGTGCTAAACATTAAATTTCCTCGACTGTACAATACAATAAGCGCTCGGTTAATATTAAAAAGTTCTATGTACAGTCAGCCATGACAGTGGGCTACCACTTTTGGACCTTATTTTGCATGCAATAAAGTACAAAAGTGGTGGACCACTTTTGTGCTTGACTGTACTTACCTACTGTTTTTGTTTAGCTATCATATCTATAAGCGGCTATTAATAACAGTAAAACAGTTTGCGTGTCCTTTGTCGGACAATCATTAAATAAAATACTGGGTTTATACAATATTATGACGCAATAGAGCAAACATAGGCTTCCTGCGATATTTCCTTTTGCCACATACCTAATATAAAACAACATCATACACACCAAACCCATAGAGTTGCTAATGCAAATAGAGTAAAATGAAATAAATAAATTATATTTGCCTCAACTCAAACGGCCGCGGACGGTCCGAACCCGCGTGTAATTAGAACCCGCGGGTACGTGTGTACGGGTACACGGGTACCCGGGTACCCGCCCGCGGACCGGGCGGGTTCGGGCGTGTCCGTGTGGAACGGACGCTTAGCACCGCGGGCTTAAGAACACGGGTATTCGGGCGGGCGGGTTTACACGTGTAGCGGGAGCCCTATCTAGAACACAATTTGACTGCATTCGATTTTTGCCTAGAGCTTAAAGTGACTACTACATAATCGGTCGAACATGACACAAGCTATTGTCGGAAGAACCAAGACTACTCGTTTTTATTATATTTTCTAATTATTATTATTTTTTATTATTTAAATGTATTACTACTCTAAGAAAAGAAGGCCAAAAAATACGACTAGTGACGTAATTCCCATTCGGATGTCTTAAAGAGTTACGAAGCTCTAACCCTTAATCTTGCTTGTTAGAGAACGAAAAGCAATGAATGAAACATAGTAGTAAATGCCAATTGTTTCATATGAAGACGCGTTTTGCGGAAAAGGGGCCGAATATACCCTTTCATGAAACTTTGGACGCTTGTAACTTTGTGATTATTTAATCCTCTGCTTTACTTTTTTCTCGCATAGACAGTATTTTAATCCTTTTTCGGGAAAATTCAACATTATTGGCTATTTTATTTGGTGTTTACACCCCTATTGAGGTATAACAGAAGTTGCAAATAGATCCTTTCAGTCCTTTCAAGGTTCCGTACCCAAAGGGTGAAAACGGGAGCGGTTCCGTGCCCAAAGGGTAAAAACGGGACCCTATTACTAAGACTTCGCTGTCCGTCTGTCTGTCTGTCACCAGGCTGTAACTCAAGAACCGTGATAGCTAGACAGTTGAAATTTTCACAGATTATGTATATCTGTTGCCGCTATAACAACAAATAATAATAATAAAAAAAAAACATTTAAAGTAGGCTCCCATACCACAAACTTTTTTTACTGTTTTTATAGATAATGGTACGGAACCCTTCGTGCGCGAGTCCGACTCGCACTTGGCCGGTTTTTTATTGTTCGCATGTACCTAAGTAATAACGTAAATATAAAAGTTGTCCTTCAAAATGTTCCCACCGTTTTTAGGTACTGTCACCGAAAAAATAGTAGTACAAGTACAGAAGGGACACTCCTTTGGATCTTTACAAAAGGCGTTTTTTTCTCAGCCAAAGCATTTAGATTTATGGCCCTCTGATGTCGACGTTCATCGCTACAAGTACATACCGGTTCCCCAACGTTGGGGCACCGGCACGTACTTGTAGCGATGAACCTAAATCGCGAAGTGTCCTCCGCCCGGTACTGTAATCAGTAGAGTCAGCTCAATAGCTGGAACCTATTCCAGCTATTGAGCTGACTGATTTCGCCCTAGCGAAATTTATCTAAGTTTGAAATTGCAATATAACGGCACCAGGGAGCTGATCTGATGTTGGAGACAGGTCCATCCCACCTGTCGATACAGGTCAGCAACAAATTCAAAACCACACAAGACGAACTCGGCATTTTTGGGATCATTAGAACTCCCTAAGCGGGTTTTTGATGAGTGTGCAACATTCGGTAATAAAAGCTTGTACCAAATAAAAAAAATAATGGCAATAGTTAAGAAGGAAGGCATTTAGAACTATTCTTGTTATTTTTGTGTGCCTTGAATGTCCCACTGCTGGGCAAAAGTCCTACGCAAGTTTTTCCAATGCTCCCAATTCTGAGTAGTCTGAGTAGTCTAATCGTCTCGCTGTCGCCGACGAGGTCTGCCACATCTCCGTTTTCAATTTAGAACTAAAATTATTATATTGTTAAATTGTAACAATAGACGACGTAGAATATGCCAAATGATAAATTCTCTGTATTTATACGAGCTAAAACGAAATGAATTTCGAATATACTCGTACCTCCTCATTCGTTATTTGAATAGTTTTGGCTCGTGGGAAATCGAGATAGGTAGTACGCAGCGGCAAGGATGTTGGTATTTTTGTTGCTATTCGCTAAATTGAATACTCTGTAAGCGCTTCCGAGGTTTTGCAGTATATTCTGGAGCATCAACTAGCTTTAAAATACGCTTCTCGTTTATCTGCGTGGACCTCTGTTATCTTTTAATTACCTATGTAGGTATTTCAGTATACCAATGGTATATAGGTAATACAACGTATAGTAAACCTACACTATATGGGGTATCCAGTGCCGTCAGCAGTATAGTTAAGTTAGTGTAAGTAGAATACGGAATATGAGACATGGTCAGTGGTCATTTCGCGCGGTGAAAAAAAGCCAGCTCGGCCTTAAAAAAAAGATAATAAAAAGCAAGGGCAACTTTACCTGTATGTAGGTCGATCACGAAACGCATTGTACGCGCATCAGGTAGATCTTAATGTCACTTTAATACGGAATGACTACAACTTAGAAAAGTTGAAAAACCCCCGACATTTTTCATTTCCAAGTCCAATATCTCAAGAACGGCTGAACAGATTTTGGTGAATAATGGCTAAGAACACTCGGGATAAAATTACCTATGACAAAAAATACCGAATTCTCGCCCATCCGCTTGAGAGCTACGATACCACAGACAGATACACAGACAAGCTCGTTAAGCTACGGTAGCCCAGTGGTTCGAATCCCGGCTCGTACCAATGAGTTTTTCGGAACTTGTGTACGGAATATGATTTCATATTTACCGTTAGCTTTTCGGTGAAGGAAAAACATCGTGAGGAAACCTGCATACATCTGCGAAGAAATTCAAAGGTGTATGTGAAGTCCCCAATCCGCACTGGGCCAGCGTTGGGACTACTGCCCGTTCCCTCTCATACATGAGAGGAGGCCTGTGCCCAGCAGTGGGACGTATATAGGCTGATGTTTTGATGTGATATAACGCGCGTTCAGAACGTTACGTGATTCCCCTGATATGCGTGTTCAAACAAAATGGCTGCCCGCATCGTTTTGACATCGGGGTGCCATTGGTATGGGTGCCATTGACATTATGTGGGGATCCACATAATGTCAATGGCACCCATACTTAGACTTCTATGGTTTTTTTCGTTCGCTGATTGCACGAAATACATCAAGTACTTTTTCATATTTATAAAGTACCATGTCTCATATAGTAATATGAGTTTGTGGCTCTTATGTCAGTTACTAGTAACGTCGCAAAGGTGTAAGAGAGGTACGACAGGTATACAGTCAACATAAAAGTAACTACTTAATCGAAGGCGTATCCCCTGTCAATAAAAACTTTTAACGTCATCGTTTGCGTAGCTACTTCTGATGCTGACTGTATGAGGCGACTTGAGGCTAATTATTCACAGACGTAAACTTATGTGGCGCGTATTGTAAAAGTACAAAGTTTTTTTAAAACAAAACACTCTCGTTTTTTTCACTTCATAAATGCCACTTGATTTGAGCTGTCACACACAGCCGATGATATATCGCCTCGTCAGAATAAGCCCACGTGTCGACGTTCGTGTAAACTATTCCCAGATTGGACGGCCGGCTGGCGATGAATGGAGCCCGTGCACAGTCGAAGCATGTACGAATCAATTAACTCGAATAACTAGCAGTACATTTTGCTGCCATTTTTCAGGAAACATATATGCTCGACTTTGTTTTACTGCTGATTGTTGCAATGTTTGTGGTTGAAATATGTCATATCATAATTATGTACCTAATTGTTATTTAAAATAACAAAAATATGTTGTTGTTATTTATAAGAATGCAACAAAGTTATCAAACCAAACACTTAAAAACGGCCTGTTTTTTGAGGAACAGAAAAATTCCGAAGAGTCATTAGTCCGAAACCCGATTTTCACATCAAAAATGTATTCGTCTTCGCTCACTCGCTTTTTCTCATTCTGTAAAAAAAATGCGTTTATTTTCAGACAACTTATCTTCTTCTTCCATCCCTGTTCCCATTATTTTGGGGTCGGGCCTCCTCCCACGTTTGCTTCAAGACACTCTGTCTTGTGTTGATTTTCAGACAACGTATAGCCAAGAAAAAATAAGCTAAAGCCAAGCGCGACACGCTGAGATGAACTAGCTTCTGCCCGCGACTTCTTCCACGTGGAACTCGTTAATATAGTAGCTCCATATAAACTTTCGCCCCCCATTTCGCCCCTTAGAGGATGATCCCCGTGGCAGTTTTAAGTATTCTATATATGAAATCTTTTTTTTTTTATTTTTTTTTTGTGCCTGACTGTTGCTATAATAGGACGGACCCAATATAGCGGTCGAACTGCGTGGTTGGAGGGTGGCCTGGGGAAAATCCAGGGGAAGCCTCCGGCACGACCACGCGGGGAAGTTTGTAAACTGGAATACTCTAAGAGTTTGCGCTCCAGTGAGATTGGTTGAACGGTATCAACCGAATCTGGGGTGTGAGTGGAATCGAACTACTGGGAGTTTTATCGCTGGTTCGCTAAAACCTAGCCTAGCTGAGAAGAGTCCAGCAAGAAACTCAGCTAGGCCCGACTTGCGTCGGACTGACTCTACTCGGTATGCGGCGGTACCGGGAATATATGAATTCAAGCTATACACTATATATATACCAAAATTCATCTCAGTCCGTTTAGCCGTTTTTACGTGATTGCGTAACAAACATCCAAACTTTCACAATTAAAATATTAGTAGGATTATCCAGTTTCAAAATGTGGTTTTATCGTTCCATATAATTTCTGAAATATTAACATCACATCACATCATCAGCCTATATACGTCCCACTGCTGGGCACAGGCCTCCTCTCATGTATAAGAGGGAACGGGCAGTAGTCCCCACGCTGGCCCAGTGCGGATTGGGGACTTCACATACACCTTTGAATTTCTTCGCAGATGTATGCAGGTTTCCTCACGATGTTTTTCCTTCACCGAAAAGCTAACGGTAAATATGAAATCATATTCCGTACATAAGTTCCGAAAAACTCATTGGTACGAGCCGGGATTCGAACCCACGACTGACGTTTGACAGCCGCATGCCTGAACCACTGGGCTACCGTAGCTTTTTATATTAACATAATATCTGCGAATGTACCATAAAGTTGGCATTATCGCAGTCGTGTAAACACAAGCATGAAAGCGGTTAGGGTGGTTTCCGTAATCAAATCTCGAGAGCAAATAGTGGGATTGTGGATTTGAACAAACAGACTTCTACGAATCATAAGGATTAGGTACAGTCGGCATATGATAACTAGTAGTAGCAAAACAAGGCAAAGTTTGCGGTCAACAAGTCTATTAATAAAGACGGCTTTATTACGGTAAGAGTAATATAGGAATGGAGTGTAACTTAGGGTATTGCCACGATGATTGAGTATTGGGGTCGGCAACTTCTTCAATTATACTTTTTATCGATACGATTATAATACAAGGTGTAACAAAAATATCGCAAAATCATTTAACAGGTATCTTGTTTTGATGTAGATATTATATCCGTTTTCTACACCAATACCTATGAAAGTTTCCTCATTTATCATTGAATAAGAAGATAATGTTGTTTTCAGGGTTCCGTACCTCGAAAGGAAAAAAGGTAACTACCCTATAAGACTCACGAACAAATTTTCGTGCTCATTACACAAAGAAATGCCCTTACCGGGATTCGAACCTGGGACATCCAGATTCGTAGGCAGGTCACTAGCAACTAGGCCAATGTCGTCAAATAATCATTTTGATGCGTCTGATTTCTGAAATTATGTCCGAAAGCGGACTGTCCTTGTGACTATTGTTACTGACGTATTTCGATGTACAGTGAAACTGTTGGGCAGATTGCATTGTCTGCCATAACAGTACAATCGGCCCAACAGTTTTAAAAATAAAGACTCTTTCGTATTTACTTTACATTTAGTATTTTGTTTGTACGAGTTTTTAACGCTAAAGTGTAATAGTAACGCCGCGGTTACGTGCGCGGGTGCAAGCTTAAGGCCTCCACCCACCGGACTCGTGTGCTGCGCGGCGCGTGTGCTGCGCGGCACACGCGCAGCTGCAGCGCAGCACACGCGCAAGTTGTAAAGCATTGATACTACACTTCAAACACACATCGAACGCGGCACACGCGCAGCACCCGCGCAGCTGCAGCGCAGCACACGCGCAAGTTGTAATGTATTGAAACTACACTTCAAACACACATCGAACGTGGTACACGCGCAGCACCCGCGCAGCTGCAGCGCAGCACACGCGTCCGGTGGGTGGAGGCCTTTACGACGATAATGGGGCGCGCGAAAAAAAACGGCAGGTTTTCGATTTAGATCAGCATTTCATTATATACGTACATCGTACAGCAGCTGTCTTCAGGCAGCCGCTCAATCGGCTGCCTCGCGACAAAAAAAACATATTTTTTTTCTATTTCCGCCCGTCTACGTTGGCTCAGTTCGGGTTGCACAGGGCGGGTTCACAACACTTCGGGAGTTCAAATACCGCGAGCCAACCAGTTACCTCTTGGACACGCAACTATTACGCATCATTGCTCTGAATAAATAATTATTGATTTTATATGCAGATTCTCTTTGCATGTATATGTTGTTGTCATGAATAGGTGATTATTCTATTCGATTATATTCTAAAATACAGTAATGTGTCGTGTATTTAATTTTCAATCCCATATGTTAAAAAAAGCTCCGACGAACACAAACGGAATTCCACTAATAATATGTTCTTTTATCGATACATATACTGAGATTCCGGGGCTTACAATTAGGGTAAAGGCCCCATTCAGTTGATTGCTCTCCATTTGGCAAAGCAGACAAAGCCTGCATTAGTGCATCGACGGTAGATCAATGTGCCATATATGGAACTACTTGTGTTTCACTTGTGAAATTAACTATAGTACCGATTAAAAACATAATGCATTTAAGTATGGAAATTGCGATACATTATGTAGATGTAGGCATATTATTTTAAATAGTGCGAGTTTGTATACACGTATGTTAATTAAATACCTAAAAATATTATAGTACAAAGCAAAATATGTGTTTCCTTATGGCTTTGCGTAGTTATCTGGGTGAGTCAAAGTCTTCACTGCAACTATTGGCCCATTTAAAAGCAAATACGAATAAAACTTCACACTATTATTTATCGACATTTGTTCAAAAATCCATTCACGAAGAGACTTACCCCCTAATTCATAAAATTTAAAATGCCTTTGCCTGCTTTGTCCCTGTCTGACCAACACAAATGTCAAAGCGATAGATAAAGGCAAACGAATTTTAACGCCATTTTAGTTACAATAAGGCTTGTAAAACGTTTATGAATTTGGACGATATTATCTCGTGCGCTGAAAACTACAACGTGTTTCTTAAACTTGGCCGTGGTCTACAAGAGTCATGCATCCCCTTAAGTCTAAACTAAACTTTAAGCCTACAGACTTTTGCTTACCTTACTCCAATTGAGGAATTAATCAATTAATCATTCAATGACTTAGGTACATTATAGGTGCACGCCGTATAATGAGCGGATGTTGAACATTAATTGGTTTGCAAATCCAATTAGGCTAGCCATACGCATTAGGCACGTAGGCCTCATTACAGATTACTAATGACCTTTCGTCTGTGGCACTACCTTGAGTAGTTCGATGAATCTTACCATTGTACTGTTAATTGGTATCGGAATTGTGTTAGTGATCGGCAGCTAGATAATAGTATTCCTACTAATATTATACATGCAAAAATTGGGATGTTTAGATGTTTGTAACTCAATCACGCTTAACCGGCTCAACCGATGTGGGTGAATGTATATGGCCTGTCACTGTGTCACTGGCTAAGGTCTTCCTAGTCGTCGTCTATCCCTATGGAGATTAGCAGCAGTCTTCAATTCCTCTTCTCCGGTTAGCCGTGTGATAAAAGTTGGAATTTTAATATTCCAGAATTCACACAGCTCTCTCGTGTTGATTTTGTTAAAGCAAGCAGTATTTGTTTAATAACCATACCGCAGTGTGGTTCTCAGCTACGCAAACAAGCATTGTGTGAAGTAACTAGCTCTGCCATTGGCAAATGTTGGCGTTGGCGAGCCGAATGCCGCGAGGACTAATTTATGATTAAATAGGTAACTACGAAGTACGGATTGTGTATGTAAATACTGGGTGTCCCTTGTTTTGTCGACAAACTTTTCATCGAATTTCATTTCATCGAAAACGTTTCAAGTAACATTTAGTTCACGAGTTATTGTTTGGTGTAATTTTATTTCATGACCAGATCATTCCAATATTTATTATTTCATAGAATAACTGTCCAGGGAATATTATTTGGCAAACGATTCATTTTGTACGAATTTTAAAAGGCATAATAACAAAACAACGAATTTCATTTGTTCGAAATTTTATTACAAGATTACAAAATAACCCAAAAAAATTATAACTTTATATTTTTGGCTATGGATTTTAGTAACTCAATTTCAGAATACTCCGCTTGATGCTGTAAAATTGTGTCTATTGCAGCATCCTTGTCGAAAAACCTCCTTTTCTTGTTTTTTGGCGGGGAACCACACAGAATTTTTTCTATGTCCGCTAAGTTAGAAATTGTTTCTTTTATCAATTCTTTGATGAGAGCATATGTTCCCGGATTATGTTTGCCTATCAGTATATTAATTTTGTTATGCCAGGCTTCTGCAGAATTTTGGGTTCTCGGTATTTTCATTGAATTAATTAAGTAACAACTCCAAAATTCTGCCGGATATTTTGGCTGACTGTTTACAGTGCCAAAAATGTAATTTTCTTCAAACCACTTTGCCATCATTACACTGTCTTCATCTTGTAAGCTATCCATAAATTTCTGAAAACAATTAGGAATATCGGATTCTTTCAAGTAACTCAGTGCTACCAAACATTTAATTTCTCGATTGAATTTGGCATCTTTAGCATACTTTTTCGCCAGTTGAAAAGCTTGAACTCGCCTGAAACAACATTAGAAATGTAATCTTAAAAATTATAAGTGTTATTTATCCGCATTATTGAAATTTTATAATTTAAACTGATTAAAGGGGCTTAACTAGATTAGGGCAGCCAGAAAAAGGGGGGGCGGCGCCCCCCAAAGCCCCCCACAGTAAAAGAACAAACAACCGTAAAAATTGTATTATAAGTAGGTTAGGTTAGGTTTGACTTGCGTCCCTCAGAGCGGAAATAGGCACCCCGCGAAGCGGGGTGACGTCGACACGCTGGCGGTTAGGTTAGGTTTAGGTTAGGTTAAAATAATTGCCGTGTGTAAAAATTATGAGTTCAAACATGTTCTTAGAAATCACAGTATTCATAAAAAAATATGATCACTGCCTGTTATGAAGGAAATAGTTCTGAAAAAAAATTATTTCAAACATGTTCTTAGTAATGATAGTATTAATAAAAAAATACCTATAAATAATTTGCGCGAAATGAAAATGGCAGCCTTGTAAGATGATATTTTCAAAATTAGAGCGCAGACTTAAAATTGCCGCTTTCTCAAAATCAAGTATACAAACTTTCGGATGTATATTAATTTCATTGTCTACTCCATATTCCACAATTAATTCAAACATCATATCGTATGTTTTTTTGTCCTTATGCGTACATAAGCACAAGAGTAATGGGAAAGTTTTTTCATTTTCCTTAAATACATTTCCATGTATGGTATATAGTTGTTTAAAAATTAAGGGTGCTATCTTGAATGTGCCGTCTAATATCCAATAATCTGATTTACTCAATGTTTTCATTAGCACTGTGGTGGACATGAGTAATATTCTCTTATTTTTATCGAAAACTCGATCTTTGATTACAAAATTATCACCCATAATCTGAGTGTTCGCCGCATCCAGCTCAAAATCGATACTATCCGGCTCAACTAGGGACATAGCATTTTTCTTTTTTTCACGATATACGACTTGTTTCAGGGCCGATGTAGATGGTAATTCCTGTAATATAATTTGATCCACAGTTGATTTAGCGTCTTGAACAATATTGCATGATTTTTTATCCGATGACCTTATGCGCTCTTAAGGGTTTCTTTAAAATCAGCTATGTCTTTCCGCAACGGCTCAGGGCCATGGTTATGATCATTAGCCCGCTTTGTTATGATATGCTGACCATCAACATTAACTATTGTATTTATAGTTGCGTTGCACTTGGAAATGTTATTGTGATACAATTCACAGTACCAGTAAAAAGTATGTTTCGTACATTTATTTTTATTGTACGTAAATCCTTCCACAAACAGTTTCAATGCTCCTCTATTAGATTTAAACACTTCACAACCAATATTTTCTTTCGAATTACTCATTTTTATAACAATAATAAATAACACAATAACAACAAAACAACTCCAATCAATAGTTATGTGTCAAGATCAACAACTTAAAATCTCAAGTACCCACATTTAGCGCGTGGATTCCTATTGCATCGCGTTCCGTTCTCAATATAATGCCATAGATAACTGTGTATGACAACTATCTTGAATTTAAATAATAATCCTTGTAATAATTTGTATTTTAATTAAAAATACTTGAAACAATAAATCACGAAACGTTTTCCATGACTTAATTCAACTACTTAATGAATCATCAGAGAAGTAATAATACGCGATTTAAAATTACTTGTAATGACCATTCCACGAACTAAATTGTCGACGAAATGAAAATACATGAAACGTTGACTTTGAAGTGAAATTCGACGAATTGAGTGTCGACAATTTGATGATAAACCGTAAATACTTTATTGTCATCATGATACAGTTAAGAGTTAGGGTGGGTTGCACCAAACCGTCTAAAATCGGTGTTCGTATGGAAAGTTTGACAAGTTTCTATGTGATGACAGGTTGCCGGCGTAATATTCAACGTTGATCGGCCTGTAATCGTAGATGGTGTAGCTTCCTCCATCTGACTCTGTCTAGAGCGGCATCCTTGACTTCAATATACGGCGGAACTACTACTTTGTATTCTATTTGTTTCATGTAACTTATCCGTAACTTAGTATTAAGGATAAGTTACTTTATTGTACATACACACATACATACATACATACATACACGTCTTTATCACTAATAAGGGTAGGCAGAGCGCCTGAAACTTGTGTCCAGTGCCATTGTTAGCATAAATGTGAGTTCTTATAAAAGAACGACAAAATGTGATATCGCAGTGATAGGTTGCTAGGCCATCGCCCACAACACACTTCAAACCTGTTCCCTTAGTCGACTCTTAGGACACCCACGGGAAGAAAGGGGGTGGTGCTATTCTCACCCGACACCACACGGGTTCCGACACCACTTTATTGTACACAGGGAAAAATACAGGGAAACAAGTTTAAATCGGTGTATAGGCGAACTTATCCCTGTCAAGGATTTCTTCCCTTAAACCTTTGAGCAATTGAGTGGAGATTAGGAACAAAAAAATAGACTAGAGAGAGTATTGACCCTTACGCTACGCCGTAGTAACTAAGTTTACACGGTACGAGTGAAATTAATAGATATTTTAAAAAGCGGTTTCATAAATATATGTCACTACCATGATTGAGATAAGGATGTTGCAGCGCATGCGCATCCACAACCGCAAAAGTACCGCATAATTTACCGCATAATTTTCAACATCTTCATCCGCCTTAGAGCATTAAACCAACCGGAGTGGCCATGAGTCATTTGCTATACATAAAAAGTCTGCCGATTTTTGCGGGGGAGGGGAACGTCAAATGTATGCGTAACGTGAAAATAGCTACGTCAGATAAACGTCAGTCCATACAATGTGTATGACCACTGGTCATATACTTTTGGCAGAGGGGAACGCCTGTCAATGGCTACTCCGGTTGGTTTAATGCTCTAAGTCATCCGCATACGCATCCACAAAATTGGATACGACTGATTTGAGTGATTTGCTGCATTCGCTCGCGACAAGAACAGACGCGTTCGTTTAGTTATGTTCGGTACGATTGTACTTTGATTTGCAACGTGTATGAACTGTCTTAAGAACGTTATTTATTTATGTTTTTAGTCTTACAACCCCTAGTTCGCGTCCGCGGGTGTGAGCCTTAAAATATCTGCATTCGCAACTGCATCGTCAAAAAAATCGCATGCGCAACATTCCGGATTGAAAGGAATCCAACGACACCACATTATGTCAAAATCCATCAAGCTTTTGGGACTGTAGTCCGTGAAATATAATTAATCTTGTCCACTTACGCTCGAAAAACATAACTTTTTTTCCGAGTTAAAAACATTTATGGGCGATTACGACGATTAAGAGTCGAAAATCATGCATAGGTAGTGTCTTACCGCGACAGCACGATATCGTTTTTATTCATTCAGTACGGATAGATTCATACTCATCTGATGGGTGACGTGACGGTTCCTGATGTGCCGTATTAGAGCGCGTCAGAGAGAATCAAGTTAGATGCATATGAATGATTTTATTTTAAGTATATTTTGGTATACGGTCGGGCACTTGTTTATTTCTTATCTCTTGCCGGCAGGCGTAAGAGCCGAGTAAGAATACTTTTAAATTAATTGAGTAAACCAATACTGTACTTATATTTTTGTGATGGCTAATTGTGATTTATACTTACTACAATATTTGTACATTATCTCAAAACTATGTATAGGTACATATTAATATAATGACTGTGTAATTTAAGTGAGGTTATAAATGCTTTAAGAAAAGTCACCACCATATATTCTTAACTTAATCATAGCAAATATTTCAAACTTAGTTCTATATAGGTTGAATTATCCCAAAACAGAAGCGCAGAACGTAATGCTAAGAAAACTAAAGATACTAAGTACTTAAAGCGATTCGCAATGGCGCAAGAGATACATAAGAAAAGAATAATGATATGTATTAGAAGAGTGATATTAGCTTTTGAAGTCATATCACTGCAGATAAACTACGTTTATTATGCCCCAGACGTCTCATAAACCGAGAAATGTCTTATTGCATGTCGTTGATGGCACTATAAATTGATGGGAGCTTCCAAGTATCCGACATTATACTACGCCTCATATACATAAGTATATGATTTTCAATAAATGACTAGATATATTAGAAGATGCCAAAGATTATGGTTATAAAAATAATACCAAATAAATAATAGTTAGTTATCTATGGCAATGTTATGGGGGTCGATTCAAACACTGGTTGCCAGCAGGGAGACCCGCTCGGTCCTGCTATATTCAGTTTGGCTATCCATCCAATCATAAACAATCTAAATTCAAAATTTAATCTTTGGTATCTGGACGACGGTTCCCTCGGTAGGGACGCTGAAACAGTCTTGCAGGACTTGCTATTGATAATGGACAAATTTGCAGAAATAGGGCTTTCCCTTAATTTCACAAAGTGTGAAATTTTTCTGCCTGACCGCCTTCCCCCGGATAGAAAAATTGAAATACTGACCGACTTTAATGCGATATTACCCAACATCTCCGTTCATTCCACTTCATCACTCACACTTTTAGGGTCTCCAATT
Organism: Epinotia demarniana; assembly: GCA_945867215.1. Lineage (NCBI taxonomy): Eukaryota > Metazoa > Arthropoda > Insecta > Lepidoptera > Tortricidae > Epinotia > Epinotia demarniana. Next base: position 8,246,064 of record OX244262.1, read on the forward strand.
TTTGATGAAGCGATCAGTTCAGTTATTAATTGTAAGTTAGACTTGTTTAACTGTACATCTGACTTACTTTTTGATATAAACCCCCATATGGCACTTTTTATTATCCGTTTTTGTATCTTTACACCTAAATTCATGCATTTACTCCGATGCTGTCCGATCTGGAAATACCCCTCTATACTTTTGTCAATCGATAATACTCTTCAAACAACTTTATCCAAAATTCTAAACGTTACTTTCGATTCGATTTCATGGTCCCAAGCAGTTCTACCTGTAAGACTCGGTGGTCTGGGTGTTCGCGCCACTTCCGATGTGGCACTACCAGCTTTCCTGTCTTCTGCGTACAGTTCGTTGTCCCTCGTCGGTATTATTTTAAACATTGAACAGATACCGGTCGTAGAGATCGCGAACTTGGCGGAGGCCGAGAGAGCCTGGTGCGCCTTGTGCCCGGAAGCGGACGTCCCTGTTATGAAACACATCCAGAAAGTATGGGACACTCCTCGGCTCAAATCCATTCAAGGTTCTTTAGTCGAAAATAGTCCAAACGACTCAGAACGCGCTCGGCTTTTGGCTGTCTCCTCACATGATTCAGGCTTAATGCCCTTCCCTCACGCAACATAGGCACAGTTCTTGACCCAGGCTCGCTAAGAATAGCTATCTGTTTAAGGTTGGGATCCAACATATGTATTCCCCATACTTGTGTCTGCGGCAAAGGTGTGGACCGGCTGGGTAGACCTGGCCTATCATGTAACAGAAGCGCCGGCCGCATGTTCCGCCATGGTACTATAAACGACCTGCTGCGTCGGGCGCTCGCCACTGCCTCCATACCTTCGTCACTAGAGCCTCCTGGTATGACGAGAGACGATGGCAAGCGCCCGGACGGAGTAACTTTGGTACCGTGGAAACTCGGTAGGGCCCTGGTGTGGGACGCAACATGCGTCGATACGTTCGCACTGTCCCACATACAGGCAACACGGTCTCAGGCCGGCGCTGCGGCTGATCAGGCCCAATTACTTAAGCGCCGCAAATACTCTTCTCTAGTTCAGAACTACGAGTTTGCGGCGCTTGCAGTTGAAACGATGGGACTCTGGTAAGCCGACATGAAGGCCTTCACCCAGCAGGACCCTGTCGTCGCGGCTGGTCCACGCCTCAGGGGACCCCAGAGCTGGCGCGTACCTTTCACAAAGGATCGCCCTTGCGGTCCAAAGGGGAAATGCCGCCAGCGTCTTGGGGTCCATGCCGCAGGCAGAACTTTTGGACGGTCTATTTTTTTTGTAATTAGTTTTAATATTTTTGTTTCATTATTTTTTATTTAGTATTTATGATGTACCATAATTGTCGTTGTTATCGACGAATTGTATTATACCAAATTAATTTTAAACAGTTAGGATGCTAACGAAATTAAGGAAAAATTTAATGCTCTGAGCCGGATTCGAACCGGCGACCACAGGCATTCATGGCCCGTCGCTACGAACCAACTGTGCTATCGGAACAATCTGTCTCGGCCACTAAATCTTGAGGCGTGTGGCAAAATCTACCAAAAGACTTAGGCTTCTTAACGGCACCAACGTCCCAAATTATATTGAGAAATCATCAGTAACGCTGCTAACGAAATTATAAATTTAAATTTAAGGAAAAATCTTAAAATTTATTGAACCGAGCCGGAATCAAACCGGCGACCACAGGCTTTCGGGCCATGAAAGCCTGTTGGACCCTCATCCTCTGTGCATCATTTAATTTATTTGAATTTTCCTGCACTATTCCATTTATTATTATATTTCCATTATTTAATTTTATACAATTCAACACAAATGCTGTTTATTGCACACCTTAAAACATGAATCAAATAGAAATAAGTTAAAAAAAAAAATGTTAACAATAGGCGGTCTTATCGCTAAAGAGTGATCTCTTCCAGACAAACTTTAGGTAGCGGAGAAATAGCAAAAAAAACAAAATAGTTAGGGTATATAGTAAATAGGTAGGTTTTATCTTCATGTTGAAAATAATATGCCTCTTGTCCATTTGAAATCAGTCCAGCGGCATTTGTATTCGTAACAACGGCAAGTAACAGTCTTTATTTAGAAAATAAATACGCAGTCCGATACGACTGTTGTCCGTCCGTCCCCAGACATTCTCATACCGCCTTGTTGACTTTCAAGTGGACATAAACTTGCCCTCCCTACTAATAAAATGTGCCCACAAAGTTTGTGTACAACTGCGTTAGACAAAACAAGAGCGGATACGTTCGGATATAGAGGATTATTCACGAATAATTCCGCTGTTTCCAGATACTTAGAGTAAAAGCGGTAACGCGTAGCCAAGACTCGATCTAACTGGCTTATCAGTTAGATCGAGTAAATATTATAAACACCAATCTATCTATTGATGAGTAGTAAATATTGATTTTGTTTTACAGTCAGAGAGAGAAACGTACAGATACACATAGAGGAACGATAGATAGAGATACAGATAGAGGAACGTTCTCCCAAATTAAGAATTCTTTTGCAACGGCAAAAGTTGGACCGGCATGGAAGGTAATGTATAGTGAACTATACCCGAAGCTGTATCTATAAAATTTAACATACGTAAAATCAGTGTCGGTATAGTATTGCAACTACATAAGTGTGCACTATCCAAATGTTGCTTGAAAGAGATCCCATTTTAGTTTGTTTTATGTTTTAATCGTTTATTTCAATTTAATTTTGTTGTATTTGTGTACAAATTTTATAAACATTTCAATGCCATACGGTGAAAACACATTCAATATTTTATCCTCGCAAGCCATCAGTGACCATTTTGCGAATGCCAAGGGTGACTGATATCACCCTTGGTATTCGCAAAATGGTTTATAAAAGAAAGAGGATACGAAGGTACAAGCCTAATCCGACGTAGGTGACACGGGCCGGGGAAGCTTGTGGTGACGGTTGTCCGGTGCCCAATGAAAATTCTTCTGCTCAATTATTCAAATCGGAGTTGCTCATGAGACAGTTCTACTAATTGGCGAACTTCGTTAGGTGCGGTCAATTTATTCATTTGCTGGCTGTTGAACGTTTCAAAAAGTTTATACTTATATTGTACTGTGCGTAGCTATATTTATGATAATTGATATGATTAATAAGTTTGAAAAACCAATATATTATTCAATGTTGTGTGAAAGTAGGTATTTTCTTATTGTTTACGAGTACTTCCAGTTATTTTAATTGATTTTAGCCAGTTTTGTTAGTAATTCAACTTTGATTTCGACTCTTTTACGGTATTTTTTTTAAGGATTATTGTGTAAATGAACGTCAAATGTCAGATGTTATGATAAATACACACCAAAAGACACACATACATCTTAAAAGACAATGTGACCTATGTAATTCAATATGTATGTATGTAAAAATTGCGCACAGGTTATAAAGAAACACGCGCTTTAATTGTCTTACGATAGCGAATCCTTTTCGTGAAGATACCTACGGCCCCCTAAGTAAATACCAATGGAGGGTACTTACTCGTTAAACGGTAGGGATCTTGCTCCCCAACGGTGGCCGACGCAGCACCTCAGTAGTGAAGATAATAAAACATGGATTGTCCTATCAGTGTGGAGGTTTTTTATTTTATAGTCAATATATTATGCCTATCTGCTACGTACGAAGATATGACATGTGCAAGACCTATGTCGTGCATTATGTTCAAGGAGGTTACAGTGCAATTTTGTGTTTTTTTAATAAATTCTTAAAAATTCTTGCGCTGGGGATAGGTATATACATATATAATAATAACTTTATGATGAGGATAATTGACAAATCTATTTAAAAGTTTACTGTAACGAATGTTTTACTAGTTTCTAGTAAGTATATGGATTCGAACAAATATAAATGAAATGTAAACAAAAATACGCTAAACGCCTCGTTAGGGCGTTAAAAAAATGGAATGGCTGAGAAATTCGTTGAACGGCGCATTTTGATAGCTTAGCTGATTGAGAGTGACTGCTTGCGTATGCCAGAATATCACTGTTTTGAATCCAGTTCGATACAATTTAGTACTTTTATCTTTCGTTTTTTTTTTTTTTATAATATTCGTTTACAGATTAGTTCGTCTAAGCAATTTTTACATTTAATATTAGATTAAGGCTTTCCTTACCTTGACATTTTGCACATGATACAACCTCCATGGATTCGAAGGGGCTCTACTACACCGAGTAGGTAAACATGTTTGTTTTTGAGTCATGGATGTTTTCTGTGTATTTATTTAACTATATAAGTATGCTTATCGTCGTCTAGTACCCATAGTACAAGCTTTGCTTAGATTGTGTCTAGGTTGATTTGTGTAAGATTGTCCCCTAATATTTATTTATTTATTTTTAGTATATATTGTTTTTTGCCATCAAATACAAAAATACGACTAGACATAAAAAATTCACTAAGAATATGAAATAATTGATTGATGAAAACGAATGATTGACATATTAAGGTGTATTCATATGAACCTTTATTAATTGTATTTTCAAGTTTCCCTGAGGGAAAAACATTTCATACTACATTCGGGTTTTAGTAGTTCGAATTGAATTAAGTGTATACACCATTATTATATGTATGTATCTACCACATTACAGCATGAAACCTCATCAATTAGGCAGGTTAAGGTAAAAAGAAATATAAAAAAAAAAACAATATTATGACTTTCTGCAATTTAGGCCTGTCACACACTGGCGCGGCCTGGCCGCGGCGGACAACAGTAAACTTGTCCGCCGCTGTCTTTACTATTGTCCGCCACCGCAGGCCGCGCCAGTATGTGGCAGGGCTAACACGGTGTATCAGATTTTTTTGTTAAAAACCTGCCATTGACATCCCAAATAAAATTCACTTGTTAATGGCCACCCAAAACTATCAAAAGCTGTGTACACATCACATGAAAAGGTTTGTTCAAACGGTGTCCTTTCGCTGCCGGTGACAGATAAAAACGGCGGTATCTGGTGCCACGAGGTGTGCCCCGGCCTTCGTCAGCGTATTGACTTACCCTGGGGCTGTTTGCTGCTTTACCCTACCAGGAGGTTACAGTGCAAGTGTTGAGCGGAAGCGTTATTTAAGTATATTGAAACAATACAAGGTCCATTTTTGTCATTTTTTGCCATCTAGCTCAAGCGGGGTAGACTGCAAATTTTCACTCCTAATTTTCAGGAAAGAGTCATTGCTGAGCTCAAATGAGGGATCGAAGTTGTACTTTTCTTACCCGGATATTCCCTGTTAAATTTCGTTTATGTTCTTAATAGGTGTGAATAGCAGTTCCACTCGGGGGCAAAATTATTTCCGTCGTAAACACTTGAATTCCTCAATTAATATTTGTTTTTAAGCAGTAACGCTGCTAAAGAAAATTATAATTTTTTTTTAATTTTTCAATTTTTCCTTTCATTTAAAAAAAAATATAACTTGAATTCCTCGTTACGCTCAAGATTCTATAATTGTATCGTATTGTTTCAGCAGACCAGAGGGGTAATCACAATCACGTAATGTTATGAACGCGCGTTAGGTAGATCCAACTGTTATTTTCCATATAAAAAGTGATATTTAGATCTACCTGACGCGTGTACAATGCGTTATGTGATCGATCTGCAACCTACCTACTGAGGATTAATTTACCGCCCTCGATGCCAATATATCATTTTACTTCCTCGAGACACAAACTTACTTATAGATTGTCAATGAAAAATATTATTTTACTAGATAAAACTAAACAAGTAGACGTTCAAAGTCAAAGGACAATAATTTGCGCCACCAAACGCAACTCCGCTGGATAACTGACACAGCTTTGCGCTGCGTATTAAAAGAAAAACTTTAAATCGAGTGTTCATTTTGTTTAACCTTTCAGTTGCCGGTATCTAGAGTGAAACATGTGATTTAATCCTATATTATTGTATCTACAAGCTGAAAATATTACGCCACAGCCGAAAGACACAATTCCTCTCATTCTATTTTAAATTGTTACATTCAGTCAGCATATGCACGTTTTACATTTATTTCCAAATTCACCAGCAATTAATATTGAAATGAAATGACTGAATGAATAAATAACACTTAATGTATGGACCGCCGATTTCTCTTTACTTGAACCGTCTTTATTGATTCCATTTTACCGTCTCCGACACTTTACATATTGCTTATTTAGCATTATTTCATTTCGGCGTGCCGCTATTTGTCTTCGCGTTCTGCTGATACTGTTATCGGCTGATTTCTGCTTCCATTATTGCACGATTGCCGGTTTCCTTTGAATCGTAATGTTGCTATTACCAAATAGGTAAATTATAATTTTGCAAACTCGTCGTACAAAGAATAGCATTTGGGGTTCCTGTTTTTAGTTTTTTTTGTAATAGGTATATTATTTAATTATTATTTTAGCTCCTCCTTAGGTATTTAAGGTCAGATTGTAAAAAAATGTTTTAAAATTCTGATTCAGGTCAAATGACCAAGACCTTTAAAACCACCCGCCACGTAAATTCAAGTAAATATGTAAAACTTCTGTTTCTTCTACCCTCAATAAAAGTCAAAGCACTCTCTATGATTTGGGTTTAAAATCCATTTTATTTCAGACTGATAAAATTATATTTGTGTTTTTCCCTCTTTTTTGTCGTCGCTATCGCAGCCCGCGGGTAATACTTACATTTAGTTTGGGAACGTTAAATGCTTCAACAGGCTCTGAAAGTTTCAATTTACAAATAAAGTAATACATCTGATTGCAATTAAAGTCCTGCATTGAAAGCAAAACTACGTCCATGTATTGTATAACGTCATATTGACGGGAAAGGTGGAGTATGCAAGCGCAGACCGCCAGCCAAATGGTGTGATCAAGAGACAAAACTCACCAGCACGGCTATCACGCAACGGCGCGCGAGCGCTCTCAATTTTTCTCGCACTATACCTCTTGTTCTAAGTGTTCTCATAAGAGAGAGACGGATAGTACGAAAAAAAAGAAAGAGCTCGCGCGCCGTCTTGTGATAGCCGTGCAGGCGGTGAATGCAGCGCGACACCGGAGCCATTGACGAGCCATCAGCACTCCCCGACAATGACATAACAGTCACGATCCTGAGCATTAAAGGACCGACTGAATGAGTGAATGAATTGCAAAACTTATACCTAATCAATCGATTAGCACGTCCCATCTCTTAGCACTGTGGTAAGCCCAGACATTGTTCCAAACGATCAATCACTAACATTACCAGACACCCGAAAAGGAACGAAACTACGCGCAGTTGTGAAAGTGAGCGTCTTTTCAAGCAGGGCTCAAGGGATTCCCGTCTCCACTGTAAGCCGGCACCGCGAAATCTCACTCAGGATTCCATCTGTCATAATTTCGCGCGACGAAAAAGCCTAGCTTTTAAATAACGTGAATATCGGGAACGTTCGCGCTCGCCGAAGGAGTTTTTTTTACACAATTTTACGATGTTTTTTATGTTTAGGAACACGGTTAGTGTCAAACGTTATGTGTATTTACGAGTCGCCTTCTGTTTTAAGTTGTAACTCTGCGTTAATACGCGGAGTGTTGGCAGGTGAGTTCGGAAAAATTGTATAGGAATTTATTGGAGCTCGTAAAAACAATTTGTCCAATTATCTTGACGTAAAATTATGCTTAAAACTGAGTTAAGTGCTTTGCGAAAAATTATGTAGAAGTACTTGTTATATTTTTTCGTCTTGCAGCTCCAACAGTATTTTTATTTTGTTTAGTTAAGTCAGTTGAGAGTTAGGTACTATTTAAAGCCATTTCTTTCGTGTTTTATTCACGTGGCTTCTCTGATGGAAGTTTTAAAGAGTCAGTCGACGTGCCCTTAACAGTCAGAGCCTTCCAATAAGGTAGTACAGAAAAGCGAAAAAATGTATTTGGCAAATATTTTTTATTCAACATAATACACACTCTGCCAGTGGGAAACTGTTTAGCAGATGCCTACGCCAGCGGCGCTTCCCGCTACATTCGCGGAAAACCACGGGATCAGCTACCAGCGTAGCGCATAGTGATAGTTAACACGTCAACTGCAAGGATCGCTACGCGCTATTCTCGTAGTCAGTTCTGTGGTTTTCCTCACATGTAGCGGAAAGTAACTACCGTGTACACGCCCATTAGGCGGTTTCTGGCAGTGAAAGTGTTAATATTAACCGTTTTGCGAAAATTTAACACATTGTCTGAGTGAGCGGGACGCAAGTAAAACTCATTCATCAAAATATAAGTAACGTTTGTTGTGTAGAAAACATGCTGAATTCCCAACTAATATATTCCTCGGTTGTAAGTGCAACACACGTGCTGAATTATGATCTACACTCGAGGCAAGGCTTTCGCGCCCTCCGGACCTCGATTTAGTACAATTTATATTTCTGTAATATAAACATGTTTCCTCTTTATGTTTACGACTTCTTATTAATGATGTGAGAGCAGCTTGTTTGGATTGCTATTTTTTGGATGGATGCGAGTCCAAAATTAAGGTTGAGATAATAATATGAGTATATTTTTGTATATTTGTAAATACTTTGTATGGTATAATTAATTCAAATCAAGGACTTATATTTTTTTTAAAGGTATTCAAGCCACTACCTTCAGAATTTTGTAACTAAACAACATTTTTGTGATTATATATGGCTTTTTTGCATAATAAAACGTCGAAATTAACATGCTACTTATAAAAAATAAACTATCAATTACCTTCAGAATTTTGTAACTAAACAACATTTTTGTGATTATATATGGTTTTTTTGCATAATAAAAAGTCGAAATTAACATGCTACTTATAAAAAATAAACTATCAATTACCTTCAGAATTTTGTAACTAAACAACATTTTTGTGATTATATATGGTTTTTTTGCATAATAAAAAGTCGAAATTAACATGCTACTTATAAAAAATAAACTATCAATGCACAAATTCAAATAGGAAAAGAAAACTTTCCTTTTCTACAAACCCAATTAAGACGGTGCAAACAAACAGTTCGTATTTTAGCTAACGTAAGGCTTTTCACAGGCCATATTTTCGTTCAAATTATTAAATTGTTATAGTAAACTCTGTTTTGTATAGATACTCTTATTCTAGACCATAGCAGAGCTGTAATTCTAATTCTATATACGGTTATTGAAAACAACCAGGTTTTCGTCTGAGTGTTTTCAAAAAATACGCGTCAGAGCTATCTTTTAGGTAGAATATTTCCATATTAAACTTTCAAAAACGTATTAATCTTTGCCTTTTACAATAGGATATATAGTCTTTTAGTACATAGTAGACGCACTAGTTCTAAACATTTGTTTTTCCTATAAAAAAATGATACTACAAAATGTCTAATTCGGTTAGGTTAATCATTTTTTTATTGACGTATATGATGTTGTTTTGGAAATATAACATTTTATTATAAAACTACGGGCCTTGTTTAATATGACGTGATTTTTTCTAATGCTTATGGGTGACCCAGTTAATTTAGACCATTTTTTAAAAACCACTATATAACCGCGCGCGTAAACGTCGTTCAATTCATTACGCGCCGGGCGCTCCCAGAGAACGGACGTATCGCTCTCGTCGCCGCGCAAAGGTCGGTGACCGAGCGTACGCTACATGCACCTGCGTATAGCTGTAATGCGCCCGTTTCAGATTGATACTTGGTTGGTAAGTTATTTTTTCATGGTAAGTTTGTTTATTTTGTTGTTTCTCCAAGCACTAAAGTGATATTACTTTTTATAGAAATGGGGAATAAACGAAAAATATTTGGGATTAAAAAATCCGATCCTACCGCGGCCCGACAAGTTAAAAGGTAAGTCACCATGTTACTAAATATTATTCATATCATTTGTTTATACTCGTACTGCACGTTACTAATAATAAATCAGCCTATATAACGTCCCACTGCTGGGCACAGGCCTCCTCTCGTGGATGAGATGGAACGCCCAGTAGTCTCCACGCGGGCCCGGTGCGGGTTGGAGACTTCACATACACCTTTGAATTTCTTCGTGGATGTATGCAGGTTTCCTCATGATGTTTTTCCTTCACCGTAAAGCTAACGGTAACTATCAAAACTCATTGGTACGAGCCTCACGACCGTTGTTTGACAGCCGCATGCCCGAACCGCTAGGCTACCGTAGCTTCATGGAAAACGGTATAGGTATTTAAACCTCCGGTTATGAAACTTAGGACATGTACTTTTCAAGAGAAACCAATGTTTTTGGCAATTACTTTTTGTGGTAATGATGATCTTTATTCACTGACAGAAAAAAAATGTGGAAAGTCGACAAATTTAATGGAGGATGGGTCAATTGATTATGTTGATAATGAGATGGCCAGTGTATGTATATAACAGAATGTTCCAAATAGCAAAACCTCTGTATCCTATGAATTGTTTTTTTATTTATTTTACCGTTATTCCCGGTTGTGCTCTAATGGAGCTCAGGCTCCGCTTTGACACCTAATCCCAAGATTTGGCATAGGCACTAGTTTTATGGTATGTAAATAAGTGCGTCATCACCATCCCTACCGTTATTCCCAGTTGTGCCATAATGGAGCTCGGGCTCCGCTTTGACACCTACTCCCAAGATTTGGCATAGGCACTAGTTTTATGGTATGTAAATAAGTGCGCCATCATCATCCCCTACCGTTATTGCCGATTGTGACATAATGGAGCTCGGGCTCCGCTTTGACACCTAATCCCAAGATTTGGCATAGGCACTAGTTTTATGGTATGTAAATAAGTGCGTCATCATCATCCCTACCGTTATTCCCAGTTGTGCCATAATGGAGCGCGGGCTCCGCTTTGACACCTAATAACAAGATTAGGCATAGGCACTAGTTTTATGGTATGTAAATAAGTGCGTAAGTTTAATAAAATAGAAACATTTAAAACTCATCTGATTTTTATTTCCTAGCTCACTATAAAGTAAAAGTATAACAATGATCAAGAGAGTCGGTCCAACCGGCCGGCAGCACTCAAACCGCACGCACACAATAACATCGTAGTGTGGGTAGCTATCAGGGCCGCGCGCAGGCGATCGCGACTAGGTCGAGTTGTAACGAAATGTTTGCACCCTCTTAACGATGCGCGACTTTGAATAATACTAAATCGATAAGTCGATTATAATAACCATTCGATTTATTCGACTTAATTTATAATCATTCGATTATTAGTCACTCACTACTAATGAACGCAGAGTCAACTCGACCCAAGTCGAAATAAAGTAGTTGAACTGAATGGAATACACGCTAAGCCTATAATAAATCCCAACGAGGACAAGCTTATCTGTAGCTTACCATTATTCGTAGTAACTAATTAGTAGTTATCATTCGATTATCAACATTAGTATATTCCTTATGTCATAATCGATAATTGATATGAGTAATCGCAAATTATTCGATAAGTCGATTCGAAGTTGCGCATCGCGACTTACAAATCAAAGCTCTGATACTCAAAACCAGTGTTGCGGTGTAAGTACTCCACATCACTTGTACATTCATACATATACACCACAACAGTATTAATGTTGCAGTCGACGCAACGTTATACCCAATCTAGATCACACAATGTTATGCCTCGTACGGTATAGTATCGTTTTCAAGTCTAATATTAAACCTAACTCGTGAACTATATGTTTAAAATGAAATCATACATCAAAGTCACACCTTCATTATACTTAAAGTCCGAGTTACTGAATCGTTTTCAGCAACATCCGGCCAGTCTATTAAAAATTTAAAACGCGTGTGTCAGTCGAAATTAAATTCCTCCGGAGGTGTGCGAAGCATTTTAAATGACGTCGGTTAGACCTGGGCTGACGAGGGTTCGCCTTTGCTAATGATATTTCTTTGTTCATCTTGAGGGTAACTGGCCATTTGAAGTCACTATAAATTTTTAAATTAGGCGGATTAAACATGAGTTAAAACGCGCCTTTGTGAGAATTATGAATGCGAAAGTTAGTTCGGGTCTATAGTTTTCAGCTGAATGTTTTAGTGTAATGTTGGAACTATGGTTTTATTTCGGGTTTTGGTAGCTAAGTAGTTAAGTAGCTTAACATTCTACTAGCATACATTACTAACCCATTCGTCGCATGATGCGAGGACTGAGTCAGATATTGTAAGAGATTTTTTGCTACCGTGGATGAAATATGCTACGTTGCTTGTGTTGGCCAACCAACCACGCACACACACTTCAGGAGGAATTTAATTTCGACTGACTTACGTGTATATATTTCAAGGAACGTAGCATGAAAAGTACGAGATCTAAAAATCGTTGCCATTTTGCGTGTATTCACAATCGATACTTACACGCAAAATGGAATCAAAGTCTTAGACCTTGTACTTTTCCACGCAATCCCATTGTTAATACAAAAAAATGTATTGAAATTCCTTTTCAACTTCAACTTGCTATGTATACGATTTTATACCTGTCTCTAGCCACCCGTAGTTCAGGTAACTTAGAAGTCAAGACTTTGTATATACTACCTAACCCGGCTGGTCGATCGCGTAACCCTTTGTACTCACGTTAGGTATCTACTCTAATCCCATTTTTCATCTGATCTATATGGTATTTCTAGGAAGGAAAATAAAAGTGGAATAGTCCTAATGCTCGTTCGAAAAATTACGCTGTTCTCGGGGCCGCGTTTCAATTTATGTTAATACGAGAACACGACGTTAGAATATAGATTTTCTTCGTTATGATTATGAAATAATGAGACAACTTATTCCCACCTTTAAAATGTGACACATTTCATGCTGGGAATAGAAATGAAATCAAAACTCAAATCAAAACATTTATTCGTGACAAAAACAACACAGATAATGAAACAAATAAAATAAAAAGCACATTTTGCTTTGCCACGAATGGACCGAGTGCATGTTGCTTGCTTTGCAGCCAGCGCAATTCCATGTTATATCATAGGGACACCTACAAAAACTTCCTGATTTTGAAAGACATGCAATGATGCAAATATAGGGATATCACTCTAGCAAGTAGGGCCTCGAATCGGGCCCCTTGGCCGGTTATTGATCCCGTGCACGACCCGTAAAGCGTCTTACGATGCCCATTTGTCACTCACCCTCGCGCAATAGCCCCTTTCTTGAGGAGTCAGAGATTGGGAAATCAAACGCAGGTATCACCTGAACCCAGTTCTTTTTAATCAAGATTTTAATGTTAGTAAAAGTGAACTCGCAATTTATCCAATAACAACTGGTTATAAGTTTAGGCTAATATGTAATTAGTATTTTCATTTATATTTGTTGTTGGAAGCAATGTAACATTATTAAAGGTCAAATTTAAAGTTGGATAAACTGTAAATGACAAATTTAATATAATTATCGCGTTACATAAAATAGAATGCAATTTACATTAAGCTAAGTAAGTAACTTCTTTAAGACAAACCAATTTCGCAAACAAGACATAGAGGTATCTCCCCAACAAAGAACTTTCTATCTTCTATCTGCATACTGCCTATAACCCTTTGTATGACTTTTCGACTTTCAAATATTTAGTCTGTATACGAAACGATTTTTTTTTAATCCATCGACAGTCAATGTCAAAGCATCCGAAAGGTATAAGCACAAAAAGTGACATAAAAAAAAATGGACAAGCTGTTTTTGCCCATTGTAGAGGTCAAAGCCATTCCTGCATTCTCTTGACGAAGTCATGAAAGCGATGCAATCCGTCAGCCTATCCGTGCGTGCGGGTTTGAAAAGGGGTGAATTCAAGAACCATGGTACCAAACATCATCTCTGATAAAACAAGGTTGTACATGGCAATGGTACCCAAAGCTCCATAGTACCTTTTCGGCCTAAGGTACGCAGTGTCCCGCGGTCCGAGGGTCGTATCGCATTTTTTTTCCTTTTCATGTCTCCCTGAAAGCTTTGATGGGACTGCCGAATTGTATGCAAGCCGGAAATATTTGCTTACCGTGCTTTTCAATTTTGAAAGGGAGGACTAATTATTTAAAATGTATACAATACACAAATATAAGTAAGTAGGTACATTAATTTTCTATTTCCAGATAAAACTCGACCCGATCGGCCCGGCCCGGATCCCGAAACTGCCAAAGAGTTTAAAGAGTTCTATAGTCATCCTCCTAGCGTTATTCCCGGTAGTGCCCCTAAAGGAGCCCGGGGTCCGCTTTGACATCTAATCCCAAGATTTGACATAGGCACTAGTTTTACGACCTTTATTGGGATTATACCGGTTTCCTCACGATGTTTTCCTTCACCGAAAAGCTAACGGTAGATATTCCGAAAATACGTTCCGAAAAACTCATTGGTACGAGCCGGGATTCGAACCCATGACCGCCGCTTGACAGCCGCATGCCTGAACCACTAGGCTACCGTAGCTCTAGAGATCTATAGTGTGTATTTTAAAATCAAAGACTAAATCAGCCGATTGCGTGTCGTGCCACGCAGAGTAGGTTTCCGTAGTTGCCTGTCTGTCTTAGTTGCATCGACATGCGCGCGCCAACTAAATGGTGCGGTTGCGTCGGCCGTATTTGTACGAAAGTTAGCCCTAATTCTAATTACATTTTAAGCTGGTCGACTCATTACTCAGTAACTAGTCATGGTAATTAGCCGTGATATATTTCCTTTTAAATTCATTATACGAGTATGTACTACTGTCACGAGTTTTTTCACATCCCCAGTAGTAGCCTTTTAGCCGGCAGGGCGGGAGGGACACGACATAACTTGAAGCCCAATATCTCGCAAATGCATAGCTGTGCTGAAAAATGGTTTTACAAAATCCATGTACAGTCGAGGAAATTGAATGTTTAGCATTTTAGGACCTTAACGTCGTTCAAATAGAGTTGACATGTGCCAAACCTTAATTTTCCTCGACCATACATTACATGTACAAGAGGTACCCTAAACAAAATAAACCGAAAACCGGTTCTTTATGTTAATCCAGCACATACTGTGGTTAATACCCGCAGCCGGCAACATTACCTACAGGGAAATGGTCTTAGGCGTCAGTCAATACCTAATTCGTTTAAAATTAGATTAGGTCTCTTATTGGTGTATCATGCTATATTTTTGTATTGTATATGCACAGGACCAAGGAGAGCGGCGTTGTAAATAAGAGGCCTATACATAACAGTGGGTGGATACGGGCCTAATAGATAACGCTATGCCTATAAATCAATTTGAATTTGAAGTTCGCGGACCGATGAGGCAGCGCCATTATGGTTGTGACCTGTCAATCAAATAATCGGTCAAATTATCCTACTATTAGCGAACAAAACTCGTAATAAAATGAACTACGAACCATTGCATTTGCATGCACAGTGGTTCCAATCTAAAGGGCAAAGGAAAAGTTGGAAGGTAACTAAAAAGTTGATTTTCTTCGCAAATAGCAGTTAGCCGAGCAATCAGTCGTCATTGCAGCTTGTTAGTTCTGAGTTGTTTATTCAAGTTTATGCTGTGGGGTTATTGATTTCAGTTTGACTGTGGAGGGTTAAACCATGAATGACTGTAACTTTTAATCCGTAAAAAGTATATACTGAAGTTACAACCATGACATATCTTACAGGAACGGGATGAGAGTGAAGAGGAGGTCTTGCGGGTCGTCAGGATGAACATAACTCTCAATACTGAGCTCGCTAAGCAAGATCTTGTATGCAAGGACCTGATGGCTGAGCGGGATGAACTTCAACTCTCCGTGGACCGGTTTCAGCAGTGCCAGGATATACACGAACAGGCATTACAACATATCCGGGACCTGGAGCAGCAGCTGGGGGAAATTGAGGCAAAACAGACAGACAATTGCAAGTATTGTTCCGGGCTGGCTGATAACAATATAAGTATATTTGCTGAATTAAATAGTTGTTGTGAGATAGACATAATGCACGATAGTATTATAAGTCCCCCTTTAGTTGAAACTATTGATCTGACCAATTCTGTTTGCATAGGGAGTAGAATTGATCAAAATATTATGATGAGAGGATCAAAGAAAGTAAAAAAATATTTGAGATTAAGTAGATTCATTAAGAAATCTAAGATTTTATTGAAACGCCACAAATCATGTTTCAAAGCAGTTTCCTCTAGATATAATTATACAGAATTGAATGAGCAGCTCTTAAACTGTCAAAGGGAACTAGACCGGGCAGTTATAGAATTAAGTAATCGCTCCGAAGAACTTACATCATTAGAAAAAAAGCTGGAGGACATTAGCGGCAAGCATGAACACTCAAATAAAGCCTTACATGAGTACATACGCTTTATGAATTGTGTTCTAGAACCGGGGAGCGGCATACCAGTGCACTTCGAGTCTCCTCGGGCACCGGGCCGTCCTTCCGGGTCATACCACGCCACCGCACCTGTCACCCCTGGGTCTGCACCGCGATGGCCGCCGCTGTCGGGCCGAACCGAGCCCACACCGCCGCCACCGCAGAGCCACGCCGAGCTGGAGCCGCCGACGACGAGCCACGCCAAGCTGGAGCCGCCAACGACGAGCGACGCCGAGCTGGAGCCGCCGACGACGAGCCACGCTGAGCTGGAGCCGCCGACGACGAGCCACGCCGAGCTGGAGCCGCCGACGACGAGCCACACCGAACCGAAGACGCCAGCGACGAGCCATGCGGAACAAGGGCCGCCCACGTCGAACCCCACCGCACCGCCCTCTCCCCCCGCGGCCGCCCGGCCGCGCCGCACCGTGCTGTACACGGACCAGGTGGGCGCCGGCCTCGGGGCGCTGCTGGCGGGCCACTTGACGCAGAAGGTGACAAACAACTGTCTTCCAGGGGCCTCGGTCGATCGTTTGGCATCATGTATTGCCGCTGACGACTTCGATTGCGTCTCTACATTGGTAGTGTTCATCGGAGATACCTTAGGATGCACCGAGCGGGACGTCACCAAACTTTGCGAGACTCTAATTGAAATTGACCAACGAGGAGTAAGCAAAATTATTTTTTGCGCACTGCCCTTTTCAGGGACCATGTCGGAAAAGCAATGTAAAAAAGTAGATTATTTCAATTCCATATTCTTTAGACTATCCATGTACAGCCGTACGATTTCGTATTTTGACACGAATAAATTTATAAAACATTTCGTCCTGACTCGTAAACGTACCTATCTACCGAGGAGGTACTTGCGCGATTGTGCTAAGCTGTTAGCATACAATATTGTAGACTCCGTCGTGACTAGCACGATGACTGATAGTTGTAAGGCGGACCCCGTGTTACGTTTTAGTACCGTGGGATCTGGAAGGGAGCCGGAGCCGGCGGGTAGTTTAAACTGACCACTCCGACAACGCGTGCTTGTGCTTCCACCGGCTCCCAACCCCTTGATAGCTGTAACACTAGTATTCATAAAGACAGTAATGTTATTAATATGGTACACCAAAATATACAGGGATTCCCTAGTAAGGAACTTGAAATTGACTTGTTTATACAATGCTCAGATATCCATATTCTTTGTATAACCGAGCACTGGCTTAAGGGTCATGAATTAATGTTTAATTTTAGCAATCATAGCATAGTAAGTTCATTTTCTAGAAAGTCATGTAGGCGTGGAGGTTCTTTGATAATGGTAAAACACAATTTGAAAAGTAAAGAACGTAAACATATTGTTGACAAATCCATCGAGCGCCAAATAGAACTATCTTGTGTTGAGTTGGATCAATTCATAATTGTATGCGTATACAGACCCCCATCAGCGGATTACAGACTATTCGAGTCAGTTATGGATGAAGTACATACATACATACAACGTATGTTCCAGCGCCACTTTTAGCATAAATGTGGGTATAAATGGATGAAGTGCTCAGTAGTATTTTCTTAAGTACTAAATGTGTTATTGTGTGTGGTGATTTCAATGTTAACTTACTCGAGAAATCGCCCCTGTGTGTGAGTTTAGTGAATACTTTTAAATCGTTTAACTTAGTGAACCTGTTTTGTGAACCTACTCGAATTACAGCAACCAGTGCAACATGTATAGATAACGTTTTCAGTAATGAGGATGCAATTAATAAATGTATTATAAACAAATTAAGTTCTGACCACTGCGGACAACAAGTCTCCTTCAGCGGGAAAACGGACGAAGTTCCACGAGACACCATGTGCAGACCTATTTACGAAAAGAGATTAGATTTATTCAATCGTAATATTGTGAAACGATTACGTTATCTTCCATTTACACAGGAAAGTCCTAACCGTTTGTGTGATCATTTGTTTAACTGTATCAAAATGGAATTTGATGCCTGTTTTAATTTAAGAAAAATTCAAAGCAAGGTCAAGACTAAATTTAGCGACTGGGCTACCCCGGATATTCACGAGAAAAGACGCCGTCTCTACGACTTGTACGATTCGAGAACTATTGATAAGAGGCCGGAATTTCTAGAGTATGTTAAGAACTACTCGAAATCTTTTAAGTTAATGTGTGTCGCCGCTAAAGCCGATTACTTGTCAAGAAAGATTCAGAACTCCAAGGATAAGGTTAAAACTGTATGGCAAGTTATCAACACTGAAACTGGGAAACGCAAGAGAGAACTCACTACAGCCTGAGCAAGAATGAGAGATCCGCACTACAGCCTACGAATTGATGATACTTTAGTAAGTTCTGACCACCAAGTTGCGGATCATTTTGAGCGGTTCTTTTCTAACGTACCCGTTGAGACCACGAAGTCTTTAAACTCATCACCAGATGTCGCTGAATCGTTATTGAAAGCAAATGTAACGGAATGCACAGAAATCTTTAGATTCAGTCACGTGACCCCACTTATTCTTATAAAAGCGTTTAAATTGTTGAACTTAAAGAAGACTGAAGATCTTTGGGGCCTTTCAGTCAAAGTCTTACATTCTATTGTAGAATCAATTGCACCTTTCTTAGCTAATATTTTCAATAAATGTATTGATACTGGAGTATTTCCTGACCTCATGAAACACAGTAAAATTATCCCGTTGTTTAAATCAGGAACGAAAACTGACCCTACCAACTTCAGGCCAATATCAATACTACCGGCACTAAGCAAAGTTTTTGAGAAGCTTATTCTCCATCAGCTTATGTCCCACTTTAGTTGCAATAAACTGCTCAATACCAATCAGTTCGGATTCACTAAGGGTCGCTCTACCACCGATGCCGGTGTGGTACTAATTAAACATATTTTTGATGCCTGGGAAGAGGCTCAAGATGCTATTGGAGTGTTCTGTGATTTATCAAAGGCATTTGATTGCGTTGATCACGAGAACTTAATCAGAAAGTTGAAACATTATGGAGTTAAAAACGGTGCTCTTGATCTTGTGACATCGTATCTCTCGGAGAGAACACAACGAGTAGTCATCAATGGAACCCAATCAGCAGGGACAACTGTTGCTCTTGGTGTTCCCCAAGGCTCGATTCTGGGTCCGTTTTTGTTTCTGATTTACATCAATGACCTACCAAATATGTTGCAAAATAAACATGATATAGTGTTATTCGCAGACGACACGTCGCTTATCTTCAAGGTAGACAGGAAAGAGGAAAACTTCGATGATATTAATGATGCACTCAACACTGTTGTGAAATGGTTTACAGCAAATAATTTACTGCTAAATTCCAAGAAAACAAAGTGTATCAGATTCACTTTACCTAATGTCAAGCAGGTAAACAATACCAAGATCAAATTAAAGGGTGATGAACTGGAAATTGAAGATAGAACAGTGTTTTTAGGTATCACCTTGGACTCAAAACTACAATGGCATGCACATATCACCGCCCTAGCCGGAAAACTTAGTTCGGCAGCCTATGCAGTAAGACGCATAAGACAGTTAACAAACGTTGAGACCGCCAGGCTGGTGTACTACAGTTACTTCCACAGTGTTATGTCCTACGGAATCCTGTTGTGGGGGAAAGCAGCTGATATCCAGACCATATTCGTGCTACAGAAACGCGCTGTGCGATCCATATACGAACTAAAAGCTCGAGAATCTCTCAGGGACAAATTTAAGGAGGCAAACATTCTTACTGTAGCATGCCAATACATTCTTGAGAATATCATGTATGTGCGGAAAAACCTTCACGAGTTCAAACTCAACAGCGATATCCACGACTTCAACACCAGAAGTAAAAACGAGATCGCAGTGAAGGCCAGTCGTCTCCGCAAGGTTAGCACGTCGTTCGTGGGGAACTGCATACGTTTTTATAATAAAATACCCCCCGAAATTGTTAATTTACCGTTCAGTCAATTTAAGTCTCATGTTAAAAGTAATTTGCTAAGCAAGGCGTATTATACTGTCAACGATTTCTTAAACGAAAAAAATGCCTTTAAGCCAGTAGTAGGCTAATTCTATTAGGAATATACCTAAATACACATTATAAGTACCTACCTGAAATAATTGTTCCATTTTATGTAAGAAGAGAGCACGTAATGCTGTTTCTCGCCGAACAAGTCGCTTATTAATCTTTGTTCTTAACACTGTCCGGTGGCTTGAATATGTCATGCTCGCTTAAAGGGCTTTGCTTACGGTGGCGTCGTTGATCGGGTCGCCACCTTCCCTAACATATGGTTGAGGGAGGCGATGGCTGAGATATGCGTCATACTCGTGATCGGGTGCTGTTTGTGGAGTCCGGACTGTTCATGCTTGCAAGGGCATAGTACCTAACTTCTTAAATACTAGTGTTATTTTATTATTATTGTATTGACGAGAGACATCATTCCGATCTTGACACGTTTTATTGTTATTGACCATGTACATCACTGACAATATTACATAAATATTCCTTTTTTTATTGTTTTGTTTGGACGCTTAGAGACCGTATACATCTCTACGAACATTGAATAATTATTAATTGTACTTGGACGCTCAGAGACCTTATACATCTCTGGAATACTGAATTAATATCATTAACTTTCTGTTAATGCACAGACCTTATCCTAATCGAATGTAATGGTCATATTTTGTTTTGTTTTCATTAACTTTGTGACATTTAGTGTGTTGTTATATCAGTCCTTAATGTGCAAATTTTAAATTATTATTGTGTAAGATTATTCTTTTATTGTAAGATTATTATTTTTATTGTAAATTACCGTTTGACATGTAAAAGTGCCCTTGTGGCCTATTTGCAGAATAAATAATTTGAATTTGAATTTGAATTGAATTAATATTTGCCGAGCATGTTCATCAGTACCGATGCAGTATTATGTTCCCGAGTTTAGATGTCACCAAAGCTCCCAACGACGTAACGAGGTGTTAGAAGTGAGGAATCTCCAGTTCTGTGTCAATAATAGCTTGCAAAGCGAAAGTGGATCCTCAAGAGTTCCAAGCAAGTTAGGGTTACTATTATTAGGCAGACCGTACAATTGTTTGCCACCATCAAGATATAAAAAAATAAATAAAGATGGATCTGTTTGTTTTGCTTATTTATTAGCGCGTTTAAATTACATCTTTTGGATACAGATTGTATTTTTCTATAAAATACAAAAAAATATATATAAAATACAAATTCTATATATTGATTTGTCACTCGTTTTACTCTGGTGGTCTGTGGGTCCCAAATACCAAACGAGCCTACAGCGCCCTACGCGTTCAGTATAACAACGCCTTCAGAATGCTGTTAAGACTCCCAAAATGGTGCAGTGCGTCGGAAATGTTCGCCAATACCCACACGGACGGTGTCCTAGCGGTGATGCGAAAGAAAATCACGTCGCTGATGGGTTGCGTCAGGGAAACTCAGAACGGCATTCTGAAGGTGATTGCTAGAAGATTTAACTGCCCGATTATGTGGCATTGGATTCAGACGGTCAGGACTACTTTAACTTACCTCTAGTAGTCCTGACATCAACATCGTCTAGGTGTGTACTAACTAACATAGCGTATAAGTTTTTCAAATGTACTACTAACAATATATGGACCAATCAATAAATTCTACAAGCAAGAAATACTTACATGTTTAATGACGCGTTTTCCCTTTTAACATGTCAAATACACATGCCGACGCAATATTACTTGCAGTTGAAAATGAATTTCCGCGTCAGCAAACCATTAAAGCTATAAAAATACGGTCGTGACTGTATCGCGTTATTGCGTATTCGGTCTTTTTCACACTTAAAGGGAAAGGTTTGGGTGTGAGCGAGAGGAAAGCGAAGGTGATGACGATATGGAAGTCCCCACGGCTTTCCACTAGGCTTGATTGACAGTGCAATCGACAGTTCCACGCACAGTGGTTTCAGTTCGGGACAAAATAATCAAAAATATTTTATCAAACAATACGTGTGTAAAAGTGGCATGAATATTCGTATTAATTTGATGATGTGTATACATAAGGTAGAAAAATTATTTTAATTTGTATATTTCCGCCATTATCCCGCGTCTTGCCTGGGTGTGTATTTACTATATGTACAGTTGACTTTATAAATCATGTATAAATTTTTGCCTTATTATAGCGTGTCATAGGATGCAAAACTTAACCATATCTTTGACGTGGACAGCACCTACGTGAGTCTTCAGTTGAGGTTAGTATTTTTTCGAGTCACTAATTGTCGGTGTGGTCTGTAGGGAAACATGCTTAAAAATCGTATATTTATAAACTTACCCCCTTATTCATAAAACTTAAAATGCCTCTGCTAAATAAAATATGCTTTGTCCCTTTCTTACGAATACAAATGTCAAAGTGACAGATAAGGACAAACGAATTTTAACGCCATTTTAGTTAAAACAGGCTTGTAGCACGTTTATGAATACGACCCTTAATATACAATATACACATAAAATATTCTAATTTAGGGCCTCAAAATCTGTATAGCGTAGTAAAATAACAACTATTTCAAATGGATATGAGACTGCGGGCTTGCGGGCGGGCAATGCTTTTAAAATTGCTTGCCCGGGTAAAGATTTTCCAGACAACCCAAAATCTCAAAGGAGCTGGGACGATATTTATTGCGATTTAACGTTCAAATCGATTCTGAGCCGCAGTTCAGGTCCAGAACGCGCAAGGCTTTTGGCGGTTGGAGCCCGACAGGCTGATCACTGGCTGCATGCCCATCCTTCCGACCTCCCTTCGTCTGGCGACTGGTCTACGGCTTGGGGTCACAGTATGCACTCCATACATATGCCCTTGTGGCACAGACGTGGACCGACTGGGTCACCACATGCGACTCTTAATGACATAATCCGCCAGTCTCTTGCCACCATCAATGTGCCTGCTTTTCTTGAGCCGCCTGGCATTGTCAGAGATGGTGGCAAAAGACCTGATGGAGTGTCTCTGGTTCCGTGGAGTTTGGGACGGATGCTTGTGTGGGACGCTACCTGTGTAGACACACTGGCACCGTCCCACCTCCAACGGACTACTTCTAAAGCGGGTGCAGGGGCGGAAAATGCCGAAAATCTGAAACGAATTAAATATAGAGGCCTCGGCAGAGAGTACAACTTTGTACCTTTTGGCGTCGACCGAGGTGCATGTTATTTGCTGAAATCGCGAAACGTCTGGTTGACGTAACTGGTGACCGAAGAGCTGGCGGTTTTCTCGTGCAACGCATCAGCATTGCAATTCAGCGAGGAAATGCCGCCAGCATCCTGGGTACAATGCCTCGAGGGCCTTTTTTAGATTTAACTTAGCTTTAATTTAATTTAGTTAATGTTATAGTTATCACGTGTGCACGTATGGAGCCGCCTCGTTCAAGCACTGAAATCTTTATATAAGGATTCCAGTGCTTGTGTGAGAATAAACGGGTCATATACTGACTGGTTTAACATCGAAAAGGGTGTTAGACAGGGATGTGTAGCGTCTCCGTGGCTGTTTAATCTATTCATGGACAGCTGTCTGCAGGATCTAAAAGGTGATGAATGAGGTTTGAGAATGGGAGGGTTACGCGTCAAATGTCTCCTATATGCTGACGACCTTGTACTACTTGCGTCGTCCGCTGAGGAGTTACAAATAATGGTAGCGAAGATGAATGAATCTTTTGAATGGTAGGGAATGAAGATGAATGTAAGTAAGACGAAAGTGATGGTATTTGAAAAAGATGAAATTATGACAGACTGCGAAATAATGATTGGTGAAGAAAGACTGGAACAAGTAAAAGAGTGTGTATTTGGGTACCTTATTTACAGGAGACGGAAAGCATGAGAAAGATATTGAAAGGAGAGTGAATGCAGGTAACCGAGTGAATGGGGCACTGAACACCTTTATGGGCAGCCAGAAAATTTCACAAAAAGCACGGCTGGCTGTGCATAGGGGAGTGCTGGTGCCCACACTTATGTATGGTAGTGAAAGTTGGGTGTGGCAGAAAAGACACCAAAGCCGAGTGAATGCAGTAGAAATGAGAGCGTTGAGAAGTATGTGTGGAGTGAAGTTGAGGGATAGAGTCAGAAACAGTGTGATAAGAGATAAGTGTGGAATGGATGGAGATATTGTCACAAAAATTGAGAAGGGTATGTTGAGGTGGTTTGGGCATGTAGAGAGGATGGATGAAAGAAGACTAACGAAGAAAGTGTATATAAAAAGAGTGGAAGGGCAAGTTGGAAGGGGAAGACCTAGGCGAACTTTCTCCGATCAAATTGGAGAAATCTTAACAAAAGGCCAGGTCAAAAGTACCCTAAACTGACGGGCATGTATGAGAAATATTATGAAAGTGAGTGAAGCGAAAGTGGTTTGCCAGGATCGTAGCAAATGGAGATCCGTGATCTCTGCCTACCCCTCTGGGAAAGAGGCGTGATTATATGTATGTATATATGTATGTATATATGTATGTATAGTTATCATCTTGTATATACTTTAGAAAATAAATGTTTTTATTTCAATAATAAAACGTAGAAGTTAAAGATATTTTACCACTTCTAGAGCATGGAACCCGCTAGGTGGGCGCTCTGCTCGTCGTTTCCTCTACATACGGTTACCATGTTATCGAGTACGGGCATGGCCGTACGAAATGTTTAGCTGTTAACGTGTTAAAAATGTATTTTTGCGTGCTTCCATGAACCACTGTGCCGTATCGACACATCGGAAATAGAAAGGTGAAATAATTCACGACATGCCAAATACGGATTTTGAAATTGAAGGGTTAAAGTGCATGCCGTGGTTTGAATTCAGACAACCACACATCAATTACTATTTATTATCAAACCGAGATATACATATAGAGACTACTTATTCTAGTGTTTACAATACCAACCTAATTTGATAATCTGCAAATCAATTATATGCTATTTTAACGTATTGTATAATTTAGTAAATAATTTTACCAAAATGTGTGTGTGTGCGTGCCCTACGTGCGTCCATCCGTGCATGTGAAGAATATCTTATTTATTTTGTCTTACCGTCGAATATTTATGTGTTATTTGGAATTCATATTTGCATTATTTGAGATTGAATTTTAGTGCCAACTATTAGGCATCTAGTTACCTTTTAATTGTTATTAAAATCACTCACAGTGTATTATTCGTCTTGTATTGTATTGGTACGCAATGAGAAGATGAACATTAGTTAAGTAGATTAAAATAGCCTCAATGTTGTTCTCAACTGAGAACAATCAACAAAAATAAATTTAGTAGGCTGCGTCAACATTTACCGCAAGAAATGTAGTGCAAAGTTATCTTGCGCTAATTAATTTCATTATCTACGCCAAGGTGTCAGAATAACCAATCTATCCTGACCCGCCTTCCCTCCCCCACCCCATTAAAAACGAACTACTTCTACGGGACTATACTTCAGCGTTCGGCTCAATATAAATTGGTGCAATGATATAGTTGACGTATTATGATTTAGAGTGTAATAAATCTGTGCTTAATATTCGTTCAGTATTCGGATCGCGTAGATATTGGTAATCGTTTTATTAATTTGATCCTGTTAATTACTAATGAAGGTTGATTGCGTTTAGAAGCCGTACTTTGAATGATATACGGGATTTGTTGTTCGAGATTATTAATATTTAATATATTATTATCACTAACAGACCTGCATGAACAAAATAGTGCCATTCAAAAAATGCGTAGCTTATTTTATCCAGTACGGTTTGTTGATGCTTAAAATTGTTAGTCTAACAATGTTTTGTTCAACCCTATGCTATGGTTCGGGAAAAGCGTAATATTATTAAATCATAAGCACTTGAGTTTGAATTTTGATATTAAATTAACAGAAGGATAATAGAATTCACGAGCAAGCAGCAAAAAATCAAGGTAAAAATCATGAAACAATGTCAAGATTTACATCCGATATATTTGAAATATCAAACAAGGTATCCATTTTGGCTTATTTTATGCCTGTTATTGTTAAATACATTACTTGTTTGTTTTGGCATCTAAAAGTCGTTTCACCTGCTCCAACCAACTTTTTTCAATGATATAAGATTCTAGAGTAATATCGTTCACAACAGCACATTTTTCATACAGCGTGGGTTATTGCGGAAGTGGCAATTTTCAGACTTAAGCGGTAATGTCTGAATCGACAAAAAATGCTCGCAAGTGTTGCGCCCCTATTTAGGGGCTGAGTCGCGGGGCCTAGGGGTCGACTCGAGAAAAACGCTGCATGTTCCAATTTCATTTCAATATTTTTGAGTGAGGTGAGTGGAATATCATCATCATCATATCACCCGAAAGACGTCCACTGCTGTACATAGGCCTCCCCCAAAGAGTGCTACAACGACCTGTCGTGCGACACCTGCATCCAGCTGATTCCCGCTGCCAATACCAGGTCATCAATCCACCTGGTGGGGTCTGTCCACGCTGCTCCTGTTGTGACAGTGGAATATAATTTCGCTCACCGAATTTAAACTTTCGTGAGACATGTTGAAATATTGCTAATAATTACACACTATCACGTATTAAATATCACTAGGGGCGACATGTTTCTTAACTTGAGTTCTTCAGGATGAGTGTTTTCGCTCATATTTAGAGCCGCCCAACTGCCAAAGACCTTGCAGAAGATCGTATCGATAATAACGTCACTATTTGCTCTTTAGGTATTCGGTTTGTATCCCTGGTGGTGAATAAGGGCGCCAGAGCTCCCGAGGATGAGTTTTGTTGAGAGTGCCGCGTTCGTCTCAAGCTATCAACACAATAAATCCTCAAATCAAAAGAGGGTTGGCAATGCGCTTGTGTTTCTTCTGGAGTCGCAAGCGTCAACTATGTCTGCTTACCATCAAGTAGACCGTATGCTCCTGTTCCACCGTTGTAGTATAGGAAAAAAATATTCTCGTGCTCGCTCTGACACGGGAGCTCGTCGAGCGAGGAAGCGAGTCCACGAAACAAATCGAAATGAAATTGGAATACGCAACGTTTGCATTGAATCGACACCCTGAGGGGTCCTTAACACCTGCTGCTCGATAAGAACACCATGCATTTGTCTTGCGAGCATATTTTATTAAAAGTCTCGTTATCATGTAACTTCCTGCTTGCTGAAGTTTTTATATGAAATATAACTTTTTTTATATCAAGGTTCTTTATAGGTAATTATTCTTTCTTAATGATTTTACTGCCAACCGCCTAGCAGGCGTTTACGCCGTAGTCACTTTCCGCTACAAACGAGGAAAACCAAGGAATCGGCTACGAGCGCAGCTCATAGCGATTACTGGCAGTGAATCTGTTAATTCTAAAGAATTTTAAACACTATGACAGAAATCACTAAAAAACTTACGGCCGTATTCATAAACGTCCTAAAAGCCTGTTTTAACTAAAATGCCGCTATAATTCGTTTGTCCTTATCTGTCACTTTAAAATTCGTGATCGTAAGAAAGGGACAAAGCAAATTTTATATAGTAGTGGCATTTTAAGTTTTATGATAAGGGGGTTAAGTAGTAATTTACTCACTAATAGAGAATTAAAGGCATAGCAGGAAATAGGACTATTTCGCGTACCAAAGTGCTACAAACTATGCAATTTATACTAACCTATGAGTTTTTCGGAGTTAATATACCAAAAATATATAATTTGATATTTACCATTCGGTGAGGAATATGTACAGAAGTGGACTATTCAGAGAAATGACACGTAGTTGCAGTCGGTTCAGCAGTTTATGCGTGAAGAGGTAACGGACAGACTGACACACTTTCGCATTTATAATATTAGTATGGATATCGTACCGACAACGCAAGCCTTATTGAGCTTACGACAAAGCTATTAGCATTTTAGTACAGCATTTCAAGCTAGTTTAAATAGGCATGATGACAGTAATTGAAAATCACTAAAATATGGTATTTTCTTAGTGAAATATTAATCATAGAATTCGAAAAATGCTTATATTTTTAATTAAGTAAGAGATTGTTATTTATTTTGATAAAATTAAACTGAAAAATGCGGACGCCCGCCATTATATGTTAAACACCAATCAGAGCGCATGACGTCACAGTTGTATAAACAAATACCCATAACGGCCATTACCACAGATTACAGAGAAAGGCAGATAGACCCTAATAAATCAAACTTTTTCTATACATCCGATCTCTTCTCATTTACGTACTGAATGACTAGTAAGGCAGGGATAAAACCATGTTATCGGACAGGTCTTCGTCATTTCGTCATTCATCGATTTTAGACTTTTTAATTCCTGTTTATTCAAAGAGCAATCCAGCATCTAGGTAGCAAACATCAAAGGTCTGCGTTCTGTTTATACAAACGTGACGTCACTCGGGACGCCATGACACTGACAAGCGTTATAGCGCCAATTTTAAATTTAAAAACTAAAATGCATTATTTTCCTACTTCACAGTTATTTTCTCTAGAAAAATCTTATTCGTTTTACATAATAAATGTTTCTAAACATTATAGAACAGTTTTTCAAAATGTGTCATCATGCCTATTAACAGACATTCAAATGCAATATTTAAGTGATTGCAAGGATAATTTATAGAAGTAAATTGAAAGCATATTCAATTGCATATCTGCAAGTTTCCCTCAATAATATTGTATTTTGAACTCCGTAGCTTTACGTCACTAATAAGCTACGCCGTAGGCTCGTAGCAGCCACGCACGACGGCGGCGTAGCAAACCGCCCGGCATATTTCAGCAACATTGTTATCGGTCCGCGTAGAGCTATTTATGTAAACTATATAATCCGGGCTCGTGGTAAATAGTGAAGTGATACTATGGTGTGGTAAAATCGTAATTTTACGTGACTTTCGTATAAATATGGGTTTAAAATAGTGGTCTAGTACGGTAAAAGGGTATTTTCATTTTAAAATGCATGGTGAAGCTTTACTGAACACATTCAATGGCAAGAACCGCTACGCGCTACGCTCCGCAGGAGCCCGCCTTTCAGTCGCTTACACCGTAGCCGCTTTCCGCTACTTAGCGGGAAAACCTTGGGATCAGCTACGACCCTAGAGCGTGGCGATTTTTGGCAGTGAATGTGTTAACTATCGTGTAACTGTGGGTATAAACAAGTGAACGGACAAGCGTGATTGTACTTTCTTGCAACTTTTTGCCATAGTACCTGCGTCTGTTTAAAAACTGTAATGTCATAGGGTAAAATCCAAAACCTAAAATGTGAGCGTAAGTAACCTATTACTTTTTGTTTCTATGTCGTAAGTTGTATCATAATTCTGTGATTTTATATCATGTTAATATAGTTTCATTGTCTCTGGGACATGGGACTAAATAACTATTGAAAAATTGATTCAATCACATGCACTTGAGTTTCGTCAATACAAGTTGGGGTATAATGCTACATTGCATGGTTGTTCGCTAGTTAGCCCGTTGTGTTAACCCTTTCAGCGGCAATCACATAAATGCGTCATAGATATAAGGCTACGACGTAGCACTAACAGCGTAGCGTGGCGGTGAATGTGTTAGGGCTTTACTCGTTGAATAGGCATGATACCTCATGTTCAAATTGATAACGTGGTGATGCTAAATGGATAGTAAACCATCAAATTAAATATCGTTATAAAGCATGAATTATAAAATACAAGCTTCAGCCCGTGACTCCGTCCGTGGAACTCGTTTATATCGCAGCTCCATTCAAACTTTACCCCCCCCCCCCCATTTCACCCCTTAAGGGGATGATTTCGGGAATAAAAACTATCTTATGTAACTCTCCAGCTCTTCCACTCTCTCTACTTAAAAAATCACGTCAATTCTCTGTTTTGCCGTGAAAGACGGACAAACAAACAAACACACACATTTTAAAATATTAATATGGATAATTCAAATCACACACAAATATGAACCTTGAAAGTTTAGAAAAATTATGCATTTTTTAATGTCCAAGAGTAAATTAAAAGCTACTTATTACGCTTATATAGAATCAAAATTGTTTGACAAAGAACTATGTACTTAAACGCAGTATTTCGCGACCGAAACAACAAATAACCAAATTTTTCATACAACGATACAACTACTTTGTACTAACAAATGTCAGTTGTGACGTCATACCTGTCTGTGTATCAGTATGAGGCGTTTTATGATTACTAACTTTTCGACGGTGTCATCTCCACGCCTCAATATTATTATTATTATCTTCTTTTTTTCGCTATCATGTAGCTGAGCACACGCTGATAACATATCGAAAGACGCTCTCATATTTTCAGCTGTGAGATAGACACATACAGTCCACTTTGTAAAATATACTGGTCTGAATAAAATATGTTTTTTTTTCCACATTTAATCATGTTGTAATATTGACTAACGCTTTTGTATTGTAGGATAGCGAGCGAATTTTTGCATACGCTGTATCAGCTTAAAGGGCAACAGGGCAGTTTATCACGCGATTGTCGTTTTGGCGACAAATCCAACATTATTGCGCGGAAGGGGAAACATCGAACTAAAACTGCGTACAATAGTGATATGGAATGATAGCGAAACCGACCATTTTACAAGCTAGTGGCCGGCCCCGTAAGCCGTAAAATTCAAAACTCTATAAATAAAAAAAATTTTCTTTAATTAATGAACCCGCTCGCAAAATTCCACGAGAACTGCGACCTGTAGAGGATAACAGCCGGACATCTGGTCATCCGGATATACGAAAGAATTTTGAACCCAGAACGATTTGAAACGCAGAACTTGGTTCGCTTCGCTCGCGAGTTTAAAAAACGTACCTACTGTATGAAGTCTGTAGAGAAATAGGAATAAATAAATATAAATAAATAAATATTTGTGGACAATCTGACACAAATCAACCTAGTCCCAAACTAAGCAAAGCTTGTACTATGGGTACTAGAAGACGATAAACATACTTATATAGATAAATAAATACTTAAATACATAGAAAACATCCATGACTCAGGAACAAATATTCATGCTCATCACACAAATAAATGCCCTTACCGGGATTCGAACCCGGGACCTCTTGCTTCGTAGGCAGGGTCACTACCAACTAGGCTAAAGCGGTCGTCAAATAAGTAGTAGTAAGTAATAATAAGTGACGACACGCTTTCCTTTATTTAAGCATAGTACATATTAGCTAGGCGGGTTTCTGGCAGTGAATGTGTTAAAATAGCGATAGCATAAGTTGCGTGATTTGTTTTTTCACGAGTGTGTTTATTGGTAACTAGGTGACCCTGCGAACTTTGTATGGCCAGACAAAATGTAAAAGGCAATGAATTTGTAAATAGGAATGGTAAACGGCTGAGCATAATACTATCTACATACTTTCGAGTAGCAGAATAAACGGCACCATTTCTCATAAGGTAGTCATTACCACAAACTTTAAGCCAACAAAGTTTCCCTGAACAGATTTTATTGATGGGTATTGGGGCTAAAACTTTTACAGCTTTCGTCAAATAAGAAGGACTTACCTATACCTATCTAAGTCCTATGTTATACCGTGCGTTTGTTCCATCATTTCGCAACTAATACAAATATCCAAGCAAGAAAAAAGTCGCAAGCTCCAGAGGGGTTCATAGGCTGTGGTGTCCTCTTTTTACCAGGAAGTTAAGCTTGCAATCATCGTTGTATGTTAAAGTAGCTTCTTAGTATGTATTTCCACACATTAACTCCATTTATTGTCTTTGTCTAATGTGCCAAATGCCTGGCGCTGATCGACGCATCCCTTCCAGTAACACGCTATTTCCACAAGTAACAAGATTTACGCGCGAGTCCAAATTACGAGGCACCGGCGTGCGAGCGGAATGGCAAATAAATCAAGGGCCTGCCTCGCCCCGTCTCATTCTCGCGGACGTGACAGGGGCTATTTTAAGGGCGGGAATCTCTGTTCGATATTTAAATGTTTTATTAGGCTTGCCAGGCAGTTGCGTTTAAGATTGTTGAGATTTTATCGTGAGCAAATGGATTTGTTTTAAGTAATGAATTGTTTATGCATTATACATACGGTTGTATACACGTAATATTATACCAGATATTCTGACTTAGAGTTACTATACATACGTATAACATTTATGGAAAGTATTTATATCATATGATTGAGTGTTATTTTTGTGATTTTCCATCCTCGTACCTAATCATTCTCGTTTTGGGAAGTAGCTCGAAAATATTCCTCTCTATTCCACATACAAATTGGAACTTTACGACAAGTCTCTGGGCGACCGAGCTCTGCTTGGGTGAAAATAGAAAAATACGGAGAAACATTTCCCAGACATGAGACCCAGCTAGATCGATATTTTGCCCCCGTAACCCTATATTCGAAATCCATTCGAATAGGTATAGGGGCAAAATCGTTAATGCCGTTTTCGAGAACGTGATGTCAAATATATGTATACAGAAATATTAATCGTTTCATAGTATACATAAAAAAAAACTAGTGACTCTGTAAGCTGGAAAACTCGAGAGACTGTCTCTTAAAATATTTTTAAAAACTGAATTGACAAAAAATCTATATATTTATTTATTGAACCTGCTTGAAGTTGCGCCTGACATACGAAATAATTTTTGCCCAAGCTGTAACCGAGATCTTCGCTTCACTCGTTCGTTCAAATATAAAGTTGTGTAAACGGGAATTGAATATTAAAATGATTTTGCTTTACCAGACTACTGACAGTCAAAGGCTCATTTACTAGAGGTACCCCTTTAATATCTTACCAGGAAGCTCCAAACACGTGCACAAAGCAACAAAAGTACCTGAGTGGCCATTTTGTTTTGCGTGCTCAAATTAATCCCGTGGCGAGTTCGGCCCACGCAAATTATTTAAACTGACGAACGCCGTAAATAAGGGATTAAACGAGCACGCTAAATGCTCGTGTATTTAGGATTTCTGAGCTGAAGGGTTGCAATGAGCGCAGGACCCTTTATTTACTTTCGGTACCCGTTATATTTCGGTACGACTTTTAATACGGCTGATTAAACAACCAGGCTAAATACAAGAGTTTATCGACTGAATGTCAAGGTTACTGACCTTTGGAGGGTCGGATGAGGAAATGACTCGGCGGTTCCATTGTAAGGGGTCGCCGTGTTAACTTTGACTTAATGCGGTTATCAGTACGATCGCGGTTTCTTATTGTATCGGTCGTTCTGTAATTTAATTAACTTTGACTTTAGCTAGTCCGATACACGAGGTTTTATATCCGCTCACTTGATTTTGGATTTAAAATAATGGCTTTAAATAAATACTGCTTATAGTTCGCTGGGTAGCTACAGACGCCGAAAACCATTTGGAAATGTACAAACTAGGCAGGTTCTTTTAACCGAAACCACGTCGGTACCAGCTTTATGCCTGATTTACATTCAGCCGAAGTGAGCAGGGAAGTGGGCAGGTAGGGCGCAATATCGCATTTTACGGCCAGCATAACTAAGGTGCCCCAGGAAAATTATGGAAAGTGAGGAAAAATACGTTGCTATTTTCTAATCGGTCTACCTATGAAAAAGGGCGAACCTCCTACTAAGTAACTACCACTACTAGTACTACTGGTACTACTTCATTCCGTGGGTACTACTTTCTGTTTGCTGCCAATACGCGTTTTCGTAAATAGATCGATTTATGTAAGATAGTGTCACTTGACGGAACTGCTATTTTGGAGTCAACTTCGATGATTGGTTTACCATTAATATTGCGGTATTTTTGGTACAGTCCAACCGATAAATTAAGGGCAGTGAATTATTATCGGAGCAGTGACACCGGTAGGCTATTTATTGAAACGCTTTGCCGATCCGTTCAGAAATATCTTCCGTGTTACATTCGTTTTAAAATTGCAAGCCGTTTTATTTTCGACGCTTTTAGTGCTTTTATTTTTAAAGCGATAAGCTTTTACGTGCTACAGCGAATTAAATTAGTTTTATCATGATAATGCTTTTAAAGTTTAAACTTGGCTGTGAATATTCATTTCACTTACTGTCATTATGTAAGACGTAAATATTAAAGAGATTTAAAACGAAACGTAATTCTGTGAAAAGAGACAATACGAGAGCGTGAAATGGGAAAGAAAGAGACAGAGGAATGAAAGGGATTTAAGCGATATGAAAAGACACAGTAAACGATAATGGCATTCGTTGTTTCCATTACTTACAACTACACTAACAGGAATTGTAAATTATTGTTCAATAACATATATACATATATACTGATGCCTGCATACCCAACAGCTAAAGACAGAGCGCTTTCCATTTAATTGTGTAATACTACATCCCTATTCCCGTACTCTTGCGACAACAATATAAAGGATATAAATTTAACAAAGAAAATAGGTGCTAATGCCATTTGGCAACTTTGCCAAAAAAAAGTATTCGTAACCGTACTTCTAATTCAAGCTCTCGCTGGTCATTCAAGTCACATTCTTCATTGAGAAAGGTACAATGACGAAGGGAGCCAAGCACCGGAGGCGCGAAAAGATTTGGTTCCGTCGTGAATAGGGCGGCCCCGGAATCTGTTGAGCCGTCGCCTATGATGAATGGTGTTTTTCTTTTCGCCAAAGAATTCATGGGTTCGTAATATTTAGAGAAACCGCTGAAATGGTTTTGCGTTGGTTTTTTTTAGTAAAATGTGTGAACAGTGACGCTCGTTTGTTTTTGAATCTGGTTTTTCAGTCAGATTACTGTGCAGTTTATTATGTAAGTACCATTATTTGTAAAGCAGCTCAGTTGTTGCATATTTTCTCCTATCTTTCGAGCACCTACTCTTTTTATTTTTTTCTGACAGACGTCTATAGATATTTATTTGATTTATACCCCTTTAATAAAACTTAACAAGCATATGTTAAGTAAAACGAGCTTTATAAATTTACCACGTATAAAAATTTCCAAGTAACAGAAAAAAACAAACAAAAATTAATACTTTATTGCAGAAAATATTTGTTGCTCTACAAGGCGTACCTAAAACCTAAACTAAGCTGATAGCCACGATTTTTTAATTTTTCACGAAAGTGGGTAACGCACTTTTTGCAAAATCGGTATCGTGGACATTTATGAATAAGACCATGACCACAATACTTACCGGTTTTTTCATTTACAGTGAAGTGCATAAATACGGTAGTTTCTATAAAAAAATTATATAAATTGACCCTTAAAATGACCCATAAACGACGCTTCTTCCATATACGACAAGTCAAATAGACTCCCTAATAAAAACATCATTTCAATGCGTCTTTTAAACGCAGTCATAAATAAACGTTAACATTTCCAACGCGTGCCCAACAGCCGTTAAAAAACAAATTAAAAATAATCACGTGCGGTACAACGAACGTTCCAAATTTGAAAAAACCTTCCAATAAATATCACAGCAAGACGTCTGCCTTCGATACCTTGAGGGAGCAGCCATCGATTGTCAGTAATTATATTATCCTACCCCAAGGTACCTGGCGTGTTAATCTATGTAAAAGTGAGGGCTGCGGCTGTCAAGGGTGGCTGCAATACGTTTTTGGGTAAAAGTTTTTCTTCCGAATAGATACAGGGAGTGATCTAAGCAGCATGACGTCGGAGTGCTATTGAAAGTTGGACATAGTGCCCCGAAACCTGAAAATACGGTACATTATAATGATTATACATATACAATATAAGCGATTTGTCTAAAGAGGTATTTACGTAACTCTTAGAACGTGTTTTGCATGTTTCATGTTGTTGTTGCCTACAAATAAATCACTTTTGAAAATTCTGATGGTACCCGCTAGTTTTAGGTTCACTTTTGTAATTTTTAGACATACCTATGCGTAAAAATTACAAAATTGTTTGTTTAGTTTAGTTCTACATGCTGAGTGAGGCTCTAGTTTAGCACATTTACCTTTTTGATTGTATTTTATATTTTTTCCGTATTTTGTATGCTAAATAAATAAATTCTTATTCTGTTACGACTGGCAGCTGTATAGATTGTAGATGTGATTCATCATACTCCTAGCGTTTTGTCTTTTACACCCTAAAGCAGCCCAAAGACCGCTTTGCCACCTAATCCGTAACCTTGGCGTAGCCACTAGGCCCTCATTTGCGCTTATCCCTGACCAACGCGTCAATAAAAACTAATTTAAACATCAATCGGTTAGGTTGACACTGAAAGCGCACAAATTATTTATACTAATTAAGCCTACTTTAAATTGTAACCTTTACTTCTTTAATTTTCTAAAATGTGCAACGTCTTTTGAAAGCTCAATCAATCGGATTGATTGTTACTGAAACCACTCATATTATTAATAATTTTGGTCTGATTTGCGACTTCTCTTTACTTCTTATTATGCATTTTTGTACATCTTTTGAAACCTCTAAAGAACTTTCCACAAGGTTCCAAAAGAGCCTGGTCGCCACTGGCTCAACGGTAATATTCCTTGAACGTGCCGGGGTTAGGCTCAGACGAGATGCCCCGTGTTACATGATATAGGTGCTAAGACGGACTTAAATACTAAATGTACATGAAGAGTAATACATAGGTACGTAGCGCAAACGTACTCTGTGTCGATTTCCGTCCCTAATTTCATCCCTTCGAGGGATGATTTTAGGGATGATGATTGTTAAATGTGTTACGTTTTGATCCAAGTTGTACACAGCCTTGAACCCGTCAAGCCATTTTAATAATAAGCTACCAGTTAACATTGACCAAGGGAAACACGTTTTATGACTATAGTTTTAGTTTAATATGAAAGTAAGCTAAAAAAACGATTTTAATTAATTATAAGCAAAGTGCAAAATAGGTAATATACCAGCTTATAACGGGTATTTATTTATTATTACAGTGCATGGTATTGGAATAACCACATACCTCATTATCATTAATTTTTCTATGTATGCGCTCATTGAATCCTAAAATAATATTTTACTGGTTACCCCATACATTATGTGATTTTCGGTAAACCAATGTACATACGTATATAAACAAAGCTAATAATACCTATACATTCCTGTGGAACAGGGAAACGTTTCAACACAACACAAACTAAGTCATAATCCGACAGTCGATCGTGCAAAATTAATTCATCAAACGCAAAACAAAGTCGTATAATCCTGTTAGATGTACTTGTACTTTTGTCTGCGGGCTTATCCGCTCAGCACTAGTGGGGTAGCATTACAACCACTTATCTACTCAAACTCGTATCTCGATCTATTGTTCCTAAAAACCACCTTAAACCTTACATGATAAGATACAGCATTGAGAAAAAGGCAATTGAGATGCGAGGTTTAGAAGGCTAGCAGTGGAATAGGGCAAGGGATATGGGATAGCACATTAATATTCTATCTTTGTCGAACGTGTTTTGTTTTCAGTCGGCGTCGGTTGTTTGTGATTTCGTTCTCGAAGGTTTTTCGAATCGGTACGAAGGCGAAATTCAACTTGTTTAAATGACAGTGCGAGACATTGCCAGTGATGTTGTACCTATTATTACATATTACAAAAATACTGCATGATTTTTTTTAATACTTATAACTAATTTAAAAAGAGATTTTACGAAGATTTGACAGATCGCGCGATTGTCACTTGACTATGTATTTACCTATGTCATGAGCTATGAATAAAACGTTTTGAATAGGGTTAGGGTTTTATTTCGTTTTTTGGTGCCGATGTGACCATGTTTTGTTTTGTAGCAACACAAACAATCCATTTGTAAAAATATTTTTGATTCATCTACACTCAAGAACAAAAGTTTTGGGTACACTCTGAAAATCTATACAAAGTATACCCAAAACTTTTGATCGTGAGTGTATTTTATTACGTCTTGGTATCTGATTAAAATTGTACCCAAACGAGTTGGCGTTGATTATTTTTATTCAACTTCGAGTGCTATAAATGCCATTATGAAATAATATTAGGCTCTATTGGTCGTCATTTGTTTGCAAGCAGAAAGGGCACTTAGACTTTTCAAACCAAAAAAAAAACACTTTACTTGACAAATAATTACCAAAATCACCACGTAAAAAACCATAATTCGCAATTAAAACAAATGAACGCGCAATAACACCCCATAACTGTTGTGCCTTGCAAAAAACCCGCTTAAAAAGCTTAGCTTAAAGAGAAGAGAAAATCTCTAATTGCGGTGTCGTACCAGCGCAGCGGCGAGAGATAAACATGAATTATGTCGTCCAATGTCCAAGTGTGCGTTTATTTTCTTACTTTGTCACCTGCTTGCTTGAGATAACGCCCAGTTTGAGCGCAAACTGAATTAGCTTTGAGAACTCGTGCAGGAATTCTTAGACTGTTTTTTAAGTCTTGACGAAAACGAGAGGTAAAATGAGTTTAACATGTACAATATGTGTACTTCTCTGTGCGTCTGACACTGGCATCGTGGCTCTCAAACGCATGAACCGATTTGAGTGTGTAACTTTTAAAATTGTATGGTAAATTAAATCAAAACAAAGAGGAACTTAGATAGTTATGACTGGTTTAATCTAGTTTACAAAATACAATAAAAAGGTAAGTTTTAATAAAGTTTCATCGATATATTGTGCATAGGAACTTTGTAAATGTTACGAGTATGTTGATGCATGTTGCTGTTATTGCTTAGCAAACAGCCACTAAGTTAGCATGTTATCCTACTTACCGAATCAAAATCTTAACTGAACAAGATATTACATTATCATAGGGGCACGTATTCCATAACACAAATATATGTTAATACTAACCATATTTCAATAACCGTGGACGGACTCGATACATAATTGGATGAAATCGGCTCTATAGAAAATAATTGCAAAGATTGGTATTAAAATCATCATTAAACGGTTATATATCTTTATTTTTTTGACGTATGGGTCTGCAATTAAAAACATGAAGTCAACATATTCATACCTAAACCGCTTACGAGTCATAATTCTGAAATAATCCACAGTTTTTTTTACATTAATATGTATGCATTATTATCATCTAAAACCTAGTAACAGCCCAGTAACACTCGCTCTCGTTTACTCTGATACAAATAGACAGTGTGTGCGCTATCCCGAATCCTTAAGGGCATTTTGGTGTTGACAGCGACTTAACAGAGATTTTAAAGAATAGAGAGCACAGTCGAGTCACACAGCGGAATGTTATCTCACTCATATTTGAAACAGCCCAACTGATGAAGTACAGTCAGCGTCACATACATCTGTACTCTTCAGGGTGTTCAAAAATATCTGAACATGCACTCTATGGTTTAGACAATAAAGTCGTGTTCAGATATTTATGAACACCTTGACCGTTCATGTGATGGCTACTGTACCTCCAGCTCACAGAAGACCGTAACCATAATTAAACCACGACTTATTTTGTGTTCCAAATAATCTTACATAGATTACTATTAATTTTAAATTAAAAGGTAAATAAATTATATATGGATAAGAAAAAAATATTCATCTTAAACATGTTCCTCTTACTTGGTCTATTGGTTGGGTTTGGTTATTTGGTGTTGTTTTCCTGGTGCTGAGTAAGGTCGACAGAGCTCCCGAAAATGCGATGTGTTGAGAACTTTTTTAAATATAAAAGACTGTCCAGTGATTGATACTAGTCTCACATTATTTTAGCGACGACAGAGTCTAACATGAAGCTCACTGGGGGGCTAGCACAAATGACGCCGCGCCGCGACGCGAGTCGAGAAGGATCTACCCTCCTCGTTCTAATTTGCACGGTGCGAGTGTGACAGGGGACGCTCAGTCGCGCGACAAGCGGCTTGTCAGCAAGTTGTACTAGACGTACTGGTTCAGTATTAGCCTATTCCCTCTTGTTTTGAAGCCAAAGATCGTAGTTCTCAGGAAATACAGATGAAGGGAGCAAATTCCATTCCTTAGCAGTTCGCGTTAAGATAATCGAGGCAAATCACTTCTTGCGAGTAAATGGTAACATTGACAACATTCATGGATTCGCTTTCCACGCCTGGTCGTTCGGTGATGGAACGGGGAACGTGGAATCAAGTTGGGCAGTTCCTGTGCACACTCTTCATTATCCAATAAAACACCAATAGACAAGCTACTCGCCGTCGGTGTTCGAGACTCAAGAGTGTGATATCTACATTTGTCTCTAAAGCCTTGTTCGGACTAAGCTAGTATTTTAGTGCGATTCCATACAAAAGCTAATCGTACTTGCAGCTAATGTATGGACTCACACTAAAATACTAGCTAGTCCGAACAAGGCTTTAGGTACTATCAATAACCGCTCGGCCACGACTTTGGTCTTAAGCGACCTGCGACCAGCGTTTTATCTGTTCATTGCGCGTGATCCCAACTAACCACAGTGCGTTGCGCATCTCGACCGCGCAATGAACAGATAAAACGCTGGTCGCAGGTCGCTTAAGACCAAAGTCGTGGCCGAGCGGTAAAGGGTTGGCAGCACGCTTGTGATTCTACTGGTTTCGCAAGCGTCCATTGGCGACAGTGTCCGCTTATCAACAGACCTGCCGTATGCTTGCCACCGTCATAATCCATACTAATATTATAAATGCGAAAGTGTGTCTGTCTGTCTGTCTGCTACCTCTTCACGCTTAAAGACCGTCACAGACGTAGCTATAATATATATAAATATATATACCGTAAGATACCGAAATATATATTTATGTCTGCGTGTGTGGATTCTGTAAACTAGTACGTAAAATATATCGTAAGATGCCAAGCTATAATACTCGTATATATTTATGTCTGCGAGTGTGGACTCTGTCAACTAGTACGTAAAATATATCGTAAGATGCCTAGCTATAATACTCGTATATATTTATGTCTGCGTGTGTGGACTCTGTCAACTAGTACGTAAAATATATCGTAAGATGCCAAGCTATAATACTCGTATATATTTATGTCTGCGTGTGTGGACTCTGTCAACTAGTACGTAAAATATATCGTAAGATGCCTAGCTATAATACTCGTATATATTTATGTCTGCGTGTGTGGACTCTGTCAACTAGTACGTAAAATATATCGTAAGATGCCTAGCTATAATACTCGTATATATTTATGTCTGCGTGTGTGGACTCTGTCAACTAGTACGTAAAATATATCGTAAGATGCCTAGCTATAATACTCGTATATATTTATGTCTGCGTGTGTGGACTCTGTCAACTAGTACGTAAAATATATCGTAAGACGCCTAGCTATAATACTCGTATATATTTATGTCTGCGTGTGTGGACTCGGTCAACTAGTACGTAAAATATATCGTAAGATACCTAGCTATAATATTATATTTTGGTATATTGATGTATATGACTGTGATGAAAAAAATCACGGATATAGGTCTAAAAGGGTCTAAGATATACTTAAAATATTCGTAATAAATTATGCACAAAAGCTTAAAATATTAAAATGGCTTCTAAAAATCGGCAATATCATGTTTGAGGGAACTCAGTGATTACCTTTTTATTTATTTAAACGGCCAAAAAATTTAAATAAAAAAATATGATATCCGCGCTTCCGAGCACGCACTTTCATCTCGCTCACGCTTATGCTCAGTGAGAGGGAGAGGAGACCATGAACCTATGGCGCCTTAAACCGCTGAACCGATTTAGGTGAAATATGTTAATGATATAGTTTGAGTCCCGAGGAAGGACATAGGATAGTTTTTATCCCCGGGGGTGGAATAGGGGGTGAAAGTTTGCATGGATCTGCGATATAAACGAGTATCACGTGGACGGAGTCGCGGGCAGAAGCTGTATATACATAAAAAAATCTTGTAAAAATATATCACCTTTTGTCAATGATGTTCTTCAATGTCTACCTTTCACATTTTTTTATAATCACAGCTGCGTATCACCAACAACAGTCATTAAACTGAACGCCCAAAAGAAGCAAACTGTAACAAATTGCCGTAATTATTTCAAATTTGTTCCTCGGAGACTAAACAATGCTAATTCCGCATCTGCTCTGTATGCAGGAGGCTGGCACGCAATTACTGGGATTATTGCGACAGTGCCCATTAAACAGGCGTTAGCTTCCTTCCGCTTTTTAGAGGTATGGGTGAATCTGATTAGAGTTAAGGCGATCGTCGGTCTAAAATGTTTTGTTTCACTTCCTAGCGAATCATATTTATATTATCGTTTCACATAGATCTAACGCGGGCGTTAGCTTCCGTCTGCTTTTTAGAGGTATGGGTGAATCTGAATAGACTTAAGGCGAGCGTCGAGGTAAAATGTTTTCACACGCAATGTTTTAACGCGATATTTAATTACCTTTATTTGTGAGGTTTAGACACGGCTTGTGGGTTCTATACCTAATTTAAATATGTACAGATTCGTATTGCAATATTTCAGAGCAGCACATATTTTTTACCAATTATTGACTACCTAGCTCATTTATCACTTTCATTGCCTGCCCGCTAGGCGGGCGCCTAGTAGGCGCTTTCCGCTACTTAGCGGGAAAACCATGACATCGGCTACGAGCGCTACACAATTATTGCATGGTCATATTTTACGGACAAAAATTAAATCGCAACATTGGTGCAGAAAACGAGAGTACTGTACGGGTAATATTGAAATAATGTACACTTTGTTTCGCATGCTGTGTTTAAGTGGTTGTGGCAGTCATCCCCAATATTTAAATCGTTTTCTGTTAACGACTGTTGGTGGATCTTAACACAAATTTAAAAAAATAAGTTCAACCTCCCGTATTCACGAAAACGGTTGGTATACAAGTTATTGCTTTTAACTATGGTAATGTGAAGTAAACCTCAAGGCGGGACGAAGTACTTAGGCCGGGTTTTGAACACAAGACCGTTAGTTCCGCAGGCAGGCTGACTACCCACTACGCTAAACCAGTCGCTGAATACAATCTCATGATAAGTAAGTTTTCTTCCTGAATAACCAGGAGATGAATACGTAAAAGCCTATGATATATTTCTAATGGGAATATGTTGAGGTGAAAAATTGTATATGACACTTGGGAGCAAAGTTATGTGCATCTCGCGCCTCAAGATTCTAACTATGACAACCAGTCCTCAAACATCATCCTATGTCTATACGAGTAAAGCAAAAGCTAACTAATATTTTTTACCGAATTATTTTTAACTTTAAAACCAACAATCCTTCTTATAAACTTTCGAAGTGTAACCACAACATGGCTCCGAACTAACTGCGACTGGTTAAATAATCCAATATTAATGAGTCCGTAATTAAACCGACGCGTTTAGGCAAACACGGGGCTACATCAAAGCTAGGGACCAAGATTACAGCCCTATGCCACGTGCGTGCATTACAGTACCAATTTTACCAACATAACTTTCCAACCGTACAAATTAATGCCAGCCCTAATAGTTAGGAGCTACGGGCGCAAGTAGCTTGCATTTTAATACGGGAAACGCAAAAATAAGATTGGTGGGTAAAGTTGGCAGTGCATCCCAACTATCATGGGATTTGCTGTATACTTGAGATTATTTGAGTTGGCCGAGTTGCTTCAAAGTAGACATTCAAAAAGCAACTCTTCGTCGAAGGTAGAAGATTCCATTTGTAATGACAGTTTTATAAGAAATCGGCCACGATAAATAAAATCAGCTATATAATAGGGACGCACAAGCGACCATTTAAAGAGATAAAGCACTGCAAAGTCATAGAAGATCTCGTTTTTGTAATCCCGTCGAGATGAAGCATTAGCAGTGTCGCTGGCTGATTACTTTGTGACTGGATGCAATCTGCTCTCGAGACTTGAGATTTCGCTCTTTGACATTATACTGCGGATTACTATTAGGTTAGGAAAATGCTTCATTCCTACGGGAAAACGGAAAACTAACCGTGCGAAGCCGGGCCGGACGGCTAGTAATATACAAGAAGGGACTTGACTATACGTATATTATTCTTCTGAGAACCAAAGTACGCTTTTCTGTTGTTGTACCTACAGTCAAAGGCACCAATATGAATTCATTCAAAATTTCAGAAATATGTAAATACAACCTTACTGCTGCAGAAATAAGGTCTGCCTACATATTTTTGAGACTTTGTGTTGTATACTTTGTGGTTTGTTGGTGCCCTTGACTGTATTAGGAACTTCTTAAAATTCAGTAAAAGTAAAAATTTATTTTTTATTTCATTTAGTAACATCACATTTTGAAGTCTTGAGTGACAAAAAATAATAATATTAGGCCGATTTCATTGCTTGAATGACCTTAACGGATAGCCTAGGCACGGGCCGTCAAACAAGGAAAACATTAATATGTCAAATGCATATGTTCAAAGCCGATAGAACACTATTTAAGGGGCTCCCATAATTGGCGTATGGGATCGTACCTTCGATCTGAATCTCTTAGTTTTCTTAGGTTTTTTGTAACTTATTATGTTAACAACAACGGCTTTAAGCAATATAGTATCCCATATTTACTTCAAAGTTCATTGTTTTCGAGATATTTGGCATCAAAGTTGAACAATTTTAGGCCAAAAAACCGGTTTCTGGCCATAACTTTTGTGTTAAATTGTTTAAAATGAAAGTCGTCACAGACGAACCCAAATATGTAGATTTCGTATGTGTTAGATCTTTCACGTCAATAGAGATACAAAATAAGTGTTAATTTAGACAATGTTTGAAAA
This sequence comes from Epinotia demarniana, assembly GCA_945867215.1. Taxonomy (NCBI): domain Eukaryota; kingdom Metazoa; phylum Arthropoda; class Insecta; order Lepidoptera; family Tortricidae; genus Epinotia; species Epinotia demarniana. Next base: position 8,290,694 of record OX244262.1, read on the forward strand.
GATCATACAAAACTAAGTATTCATTCGTTTCAAAATCCGGTAGACCAAAATGAAGATAAAAGATTGAAGAAACGATAACCGTTTGATTTATACTTCTATCTGTAGTGCAAAAGTAGGAGATACGATTCAAAACTTGTCAAAAATCGACGGAAATCTCGGGTAGCCCCTTAACCATAAACCTATAACTTTTAATTAAACTCCTCTCTAATGTTACACGCATAAAATAGTGGTATATTATGTTACCGTATCCACGATACATTATTTGTCTCTGAATAGTAGTTGTTAACAAGTTTATTGCATACATACATACAAAGATTCACGCCTTCATTCCCAATAGGGGTAGGCGGAGCATATGAAACTTATGTTCCAGTGCCTATTTTAGCATAAATGTGGTTATTTATTTATTTGAGTCAGGCAACAAGGCCCATATTTACAAATACCTTACAGATTAACATACATAATCAATATACAATATAGCACAAAAACAAAAACACGTTAAGACGGCGATTATCGGCGCAAGTTCTGGGTGTCAAATAACCGGCCTTGAAATCGCCGGAAAACTATATTCGAGAGCTCGAAAATTAAATAAAAGTGAATGCATTGTAGTGTCCAAATTATAGGAACTTACTATCTATAGAATTGAATACCAGTGGTCAATACCGATGTTCTATCGTCATTTCAAATAGCATTTCATATTTTTTGACAGTTTTCGAGTGCAAAAGTCGAGCGCTCGAAAGTCAAAAATCTGTCCCCAGATCTCCTTCATGAAGGTCGACAGCTTGTCATTTGGTAGTCTCACCACAAATGAATTGAAACTCGCTTTGTGGGGACTCTCAACCCTAACCCATAATAAAACCTAATAAAATATAGACTTAATGTGACTTAGTGTGAAAATCACAGCGACTGCGTAAGATACTTGGGAATGCACTTCGATCGACGCATGACCTGGAAAAACATATAAAGAAGGGACGAAATCGCACTCAAACACAACCTATACTGGATATTGGGAAGAAATGCTAAATTGTCAATGGATAACAAACTACTTATCTATAAGGCTGTACTGAAACCGATATGGATGTATGGCGTGCAATTGTGGGGCAGCGCTAGTGACTCAAACATTAATATCATACAAAGATTACAAAACAAGATCCTGAGATCAATAGCAAACGTACCATGGTATATTACTAACAGTGAACTGCATGGACATCTGTCAATACGCACAGTTAAGGAAGAGCTCCGAGATGTTTCTTTGTAATACAAGCAGCGCCTAATTAACCTCCCCAATAAATTAGCAAATCAACTGACAGTCCAGAACTACACAAGGCGACTGAAACGACATAACATCCTGGAGCTACAAAATAGAGAGTAGCCTCACTAAAAAAAATGAGGAGATGCTCTCGCTGGAGAGCACACTCGAATTGCCAGGCCGTACTAATCAACCCATCGACTTATAGTCTCCGAACTGATTGCCGATAATCAGAGAACAGAAAAAAAATGTGATATCACAGTTTAGTGCTCTTGCGACACCCACAGGAAGAAAGGGGGAGTGTGCTGCTCAGCTAAGTGGTACAAGTGCATAATTATGTTTTTGTCTTTTAATTTTCAAGTAAAATGTTTACGCTAACTACGTTTACAAGGGATTAAGGTAAACGTCCCTGTGTTCAACACTGGCCCAATCCTTGACACTTTTAATCGTAATTCATTTCATAACAATAGTAGTGAACAATCGATGTCAACTTTTAGTAGAAAAAGTTTTACAACACTGAAACGTCACCAAGCAATATCCTTCCAACTCGCACTTAAGCCGCCATCGCTTATTGTCAATTCACTTAGCAAAATTTACGTCCCCAAAACGTGATCAAGTTACATTCATTTAGATTGTACCGCGACCTTTTTCCGTTTTCCGCAGCCAGATTTCCATTTACGCAATATGCGGTGAAAGCGAACGATATTCGATATCGTTTATCGACTATCGATTTCACTACTGTTATAGCACAAACGAACATGCTGGCGTGTCCACTAATAGATCCTATGCCGTTGGAATAAGGTTCAATTATGGTCAGTTAATTGTTGTCGATGGCACAACACAATAACCTAGATGCGTAAGCACTCAGGGATATGGATCTAAAGAGGTCACCTCCCAAGAGGTCGGCTCCAGATATCGACAAAGGGAAAGATTTCGGTTACTAGGGCTACATAATAAAAATCTAGCTTGATTTAGGATAGGGCGCTAAAAGCTAAATAATGTTAGTCTTGGAAAGTAAGATTTAAGACAAACTCCTGTAACCTAAAAGGTATTAAAATTGTGTACATTTATTTGCGAAACATTTATCCGGTCTATGAATACCAGATCCCGTAGCTGTCCTCCATGGGTGGACCATATCAATTCAGGTGAAAGCACATGATTCCGATAACTGTAACTAAAAGAAAGAAAAAAAAACTGGATACGTGCGAGTCGTACTCTCCCACCGAGTACAAAACTACAAATGTATAGTTTTTAGATTTTCCCTGTATTTGTAAAAAAACAATTAAATAATTAACAGTTAAAAGACAATTTTTGCCAAATTTCATCGTCCCAGTTCAACAGAAAGTACCTTATAAATTTTGATTTCCTTGACAATGTTGAGATGTACTTACGTTTTTTGCGACATAAACCGCCGTATCTTTTTTTATGTTAACTTAGAAGTTTGATTTTTTCACAGCTTAAAGTGACTTGAGTACAATGTGGTTTTAATTTTAATTCGATCATCTAGGCGTTCCTGAGATAAAGGGTCTTAACAGACAGACAGACAGCATAAACGGCCGTATCTGTATTTTACGTTAACTTAAAAGTTTGATAATTTCACAGCTTCAAAGGACTGTCTGTAGACCTGAATATATAGTTATAATTTCAATTCGATACCTCCAAACATTCCCGTGATGAAGTCTTGACAGACAGACAGACGGACAACATAGTGATCCTATAAGGCTTCCATTTTTTTCCTTTTGACGTACAGAACCCTAAAAACAGATAAACAAACATGGTTTTTCGTATTTGTATGATCCCTATACCTAAAATGCGCAGTGATCAAGAACACACATATCAATCACAAAATTGAATAAGAGCTATACGTTTTTCAGTCCTAGTCAGACGGACTGAAAAAGGTTGAGGTTTTGAAAGGTTGCCTAGTACTCGCATTGATTACGGCGAGTAAGTAAACGAAAATAATAAAAAAGTTTGTGCACAAGGGCGTATTCTGATAGCAATACAACCTTTATTCATTTCAGACAGTTATGCTTGTATTTAAAATTGGCTGGCAGTTTCCAAACAAATTATTTATGAAAAAAAACGTATTTATAAAGTTAGTACATGTTATATTGTATATTGCATCTCTCTTTGCTTAATACCTAGGTATTCATAAAGGTTCATCAAACCTACTTTAGCTAAAACGCCGTTAACGTTTGTTCGTTTTAATCTGTGACTTTGATAGACAGGAGCAAAACACATTGTACATAGGAGAACACAACTTCGTTACGATTAATAATGTTAAGGCTTAGTATCTGAATGAAAGAAAGAAAGAAAGAAAAAACATTTATTCGTGACACACAAGGCTATGAAGATGTAGTAAAAAAAAACCAAATAATTAAACACGTCACGAAATGGTCCCAACTCAGCATGTTGCTGGCGATAACCAGCGCTGGTCTTCCGTTGGAACCATTGGTGAAGCCACTGGGGCAGCGCACACATTACCATAAAAATATAAATTTAAAATATAAAAACATATAAAAACAAAAAAGAGACATATGAGACATATGGCAAGGCTTATAAGTAAGAATGTAGAAGTGAATATATATACGGGGAATTTAAAAAGGTAGCAGGCCAATAATTATGATCATATGCAGCTAGTGTCCATATATTTTTCTTCACTGAGCTGGTGTTTAAAAATATAATTCTTGAGTTTAGCTCGAAAGCTATGTATATTTTGCAGGTTCCTTATCGGGGGTGGAATATTGTTCCAGCATTTAGATGCTGTATAACGGAAACCACCACGGAAAGCAGCCGAAGCATGTCGAGGTGTCAACAGCTGCATTACACATCGCCGACTACCACGAGACGAATTAATAGTTAACTTCTCAAAGAGATATTTGGGGGCCTTGTGCTTGAGTACTCCAAAAAGCAAACAAGCCAAGTGAAGTTTACGTCTGTGCTGCATTTTAAGAAGGCTGTGTTGATTTAAGAAAGGACTGACATGAGCCCTGAGCGGGATGTCAAAACAGAACCTGGCACAAGCGTTTTGGACGCGTTGAATCAGCCTCTTAGTTTTAGCGAGGAGGCGAGGACCAATCACCGCATCAACATAATTAAGCTTAGAAAGAACAAGAGACTCCACTAGCCTAATGCGCAAGTTTACACTAATATACTGCCTGAGTTTATACAATATTTTTAATTTGTAAAAACAACTTTTAACTGTATTAGCAGTATGCTTCTCAAAACGTAGCCCACAATCCAATAGAAGACCTAAATTACGTGCACACACGCTCAATGCGTTTGTCCATCAGCATTACATTGGTAGTGGGTTTAAGTCCAGCCAGCCGCTGTTGCGTGCCAAAAACAAGGTACTTGGTTTTGTCAGGGTTGAGTAGCAGGCTGTTGTTTGATGCCCAAGAAGCTATACGAGAAAGGTCTTGATTATGCTTCTCTATGGCACTGTCAATCTCCGAGGGCTTACACGATATATACACCTGTATATCGTCGGCATAGATATGAAACTTGCAATGTGTGATGTGGGACCGTATGTCAGCTGAATATAAAATAAAGAGGATAGGTCCAATAACAGATCACTGGGGCACGCGTCTAGTTAGACCAACTCTTTCAGAGGTTTGAGAGGACCCGTCATTGAGATTAAGTTTTACAAACTGGTAACGGTTCTGAAGGTAACTATCAAACCCATAATAGCTTAACTTAGACAAAAGTAGATTTATATTTAAACAGTCAAATGCCCGGGAGAAATCGAGGAGTACCAGCAAAGAGCACATATTTTGATCTTGAGCACACAAAATGTTATCGGTGACATCAAGTAAGGCGGTCACTGTACTTCGTCCCTTGCGGAAACCCGACTGAGCATCAGGAAGAATATTTTTGCTTTCAAGAAAATTTGTTAATTGTAAACAGACAGCCTTTTCCAGAATTTTAGAGAGACAAGGTAAGATACTGATTGGTCTGAATGACTACAAGATTTTATCTAAACTTATCTAACTAGTATTAAATAAAAAGAGCAAAAATCTCTGAGAGTAGTAGTAGAATAATCTGTAGTTTTATCCGTTTGTATGTAGGGCTTAATGTCTGGAACCACTTGTCTGCTTTCAAAATACATTCGTGGAAGTATACTAGTATATAGGGCGGACATTCTGGGTGGACATAGCCTATTTTATCCTACGGCTTTGCCCGTCATATTTGCAATATGCGGACGAAACCCAAAAGGGAAAGTCTTACTTCCATCCATCCGCACATAGCCTATATTTTCACCCGCAGCTCCACCTGATATCTCTGTAATATGCGCCCGTATAACGTGCCGGAAACGTGTAAGCTAGCCCTCTTATTATAGCTAGGGATTTCGATAACAGTAAACCATGTGGCTTACTTTCAAACCAAACGGTTTATCAGATTATAGCTTCAGAATACTACCGCCATCAAAATTAGTATTCGACGCAGGTCGCGTCCACCTCTGTCTGTATCAGACTGACCACCCGATTATATTAATCCTACGTGCGTTTTGTCCCAACCGCTCTCAAATGACTATGGACTGGACTCATTTGCATACCCACTTTTTTCCACATGTCCATATTCCCCGAAATCGACCAATTAATGCTCTGCAATTCTGACTCAATGCTCTATAATTAACAAAGTGCAATGGTTTAAAATGTGAACAAATGACCAGCCATCCAATCTAGATTCATTCAAATTCAATGAAAAAAGAAAAAGCCACTATCGAGCTGATTAAAAGTTCCCATTCATTCACCTAAAGTCCAACTAAGCTTTTGACTGCGATCGGAGCAAGGACTGTATTGCTGTTTTTTGTCCAATTTGTAAAGAGCCTCGCGTCTGGAGTTGTCTTGTTAACTTCGATCGACTTGGAGTTTGTTGGAGGTCTGAAGAGGGTGGTTATGACGTCGTGGAAGTTAGGAGTGCTCGTGCGGACAATGTGTATAAATAGGCAGTAGCGATTGCGATCACGTCGCTCTAACGAGGCGTCGCGACTGAAGCGCGCACGGGCACATTGATCGGTGTCGGCATGATGGAATCCGCTGAAGGCTCGTGAATAGTTAGTTCTAGTTGACACCGGTGCAAAGTCACTGTAATAGGTTCGAGAGGCATTGGGTAAGTTGTTGAATTGAAGCTAACATGCAATCTGTGTAAATTAAATTCTTACACGCCTATAATAGTCTGGCAATAAAGCAACACGAATAATAGGACCTTTAGCGTTTTGGATACTCCTCTTTATAAGAGGTCATTATTTAAATTTGGTTCCTAATTCAGAATAATGACAATGAAATACGTATTGGTATAGATATACAAACTCACAAACATTACCTCTATTATAATTTTTTTAAAAGAAAGGAAAAATTGAAAAATTTAATGCTCCGAGCCGGATTCGAACCGGCGACCACAGGCATTCATGGCCCGTCGCTACTACCAACTGAGCTATCGGAACAATCTGGTTCGGGCACCAAATCCTTCAATCAGTTCCTTCATATAACGCCTTAGGGAGGCGTATGTAGCGACATCTACCAGAAGACTTAGGCTTCTTTACGGCACCAACGTCTCAAATTATGTTGAGAAATCGTCAGTAACGATGCGCCACCTCATACTAAATTAATATTTGTTTTTTTAAGCAGTAACGCTGCTAAAGAAAATTATAAATTTTTTAAAAGAAAGGAAAAATTGAAAAATTTAATGCTCCGAGCCGGATTCGAACCGGCGACCACAGGCATTCATGGCCCGTCGCTACTACCAACTGAGCTATCGGAACAATCTGGTTCGGGCACCAAATCCTTCAATCAGTTCCTTCATATAACGCCTTAGGGAGGCGTATGTAGCGACATCTACCAGAAGACTTAGGCTTCTTTACGGCACCAACGTCTCAAATTATGTTGAGAAATCGTCAGTAACGATGCGCCACCCCATACTAAGTTAATATTTGTTTTTTTAAGCAGTAACGCTGCTAAAGAAAATTATAAATTTTTTAAAAGAAAGGAAAAATTGAAAAATTTAATGCTCCGAGCCGGATTCGAACCGGCGACCACAGGCATTCATGGCCCGTCGCTACTACCAACTGAACTATCGGAACAATCTGGTTCGGGCACCAAATCCATGAATGCCTGTGGTCGCCGGTTCGAATCCGGCTCGGAGCATTAAATTTTTCAATTTTTCCTTTCTTTTAAAAAATTTATAATTTTCTTTAGCAGCGTTACTGCTTAAAAAAACAAATATTAATTACCTCTATTATAATGTTTGTTTATGTATGTAGGTAGACATAATGCTAGTTATTTAAATACAAGTTTTGTACACCAATTTTATTAAAAAGTACAATATACAGTTTCTTCTTCCTCCTAATAGAAAGTCCTTATTTCAATGCCAGGAACTGACCTATCGGGCGCCTACGCCGTAGTCACTTTACGCTACATACCAGGAAAACCACGGGATCAGCTACGAGCGTAGCGCGTAGCGATGCTTGCCAGTGAATGTGTTAAATGTGAACGTCAATGTATGGAAACTTTCATAAGTGTCTATAGAATGACAGCTGTCTACAAACAATATCCTAAGCAAACAGCACTTACGATGCGAATGCAAGTATTTCCAACTCACCTTTTTCCCGAAAGGTAAATTACTGATGTAATCGCAGCCAGCCATTAGTTCGATGTTGGAATATCCACTTATTTTACAAACCATCTATATTAACCAGTGAGTGGAAAAAAAAGCAATCTTAGGTAGACGACCTAAGGCTTCAATTTATACAGGACTCTGAGTAGATACGATTATTTGGAAGTAAACGATTAAATATCCAGTAAGTCTGAACAAGAGGATCGTATCTAGAATTTTCTGGAAAGCGGCCAGTTACTCTGAAAGCCTTTCGAAACGTTATTTATTGCTTGTTAATAATTTGTTTCAATTTATTACAGTACAGTTTTTAATTTAACTTATCTTACTTGACATGATATTGGAGTCAAAAAGTTTCGATACTTGAGATAGTTCGGAACAGTATTTTATGAGTTCAACTTATTAAGTACCTAAAATTCAAAGATATATATTTTAAGTCCAATTAATAGAAAGTCTAGCTTGCGTGATGAAAATATCAAATAACCTACGCGTATTTATTTCATTGTTTTTATTATATACTAAATGATTACAAAAACAATTATCATATTTGCGTACTATAAAAAATGAAGTGCACGATAAATTATCTTTAATGTCTTCCGTTACAGCTTTCTATGACTGGGTGCAATTTGAAACTTGATGCTTCATATGCTATTGATGACCAATTGATATGAAGACATATCGAATCACCTCCGCATCGCAGAAGTTCCTAGCCGTATGGTGTTGTGTTCCTGCTGGTGATTACGTCCAGAGCTCTTGCCAAAGAAACCTTGCATACACTAATTAGTTTTCTGCTTTGGAACCACCAGTAAAACACGCTAATTAGTTGTTATAGCGGCAACATAAATACAATATATAATTTGTTGTTATAGTGGCAAAAGAAATACATCATCTGTGAAAATTTCAACTGTCTAACTATCACGGTTCATGAGATACAGCCTGGTGACAGACGGATGGAAAGCGGAGTCTTAGTAATAGGGTCCCGTTTTACCCTTTGGGTACGGAATCCTAAAGAAGTAATAATTATGGTTCTTTTTTTACAAATCGTAAACTTCCAATACTGTCTATTCTCCAATCATGCCGCGATTAATTCCTTTAGCCGTTCAGACTGCGGTTTTAAATTTATGCTCCCCGCCGTACGTGCGGCGTATATTTTAGAAGCAGTCGATAAATCAAATAGTTGTAATGAAATGTCACGATGCGAGAAAGCCGGGACGTTCTAAAGTTTCAGCCGATCGAGTTTAAAGCTACTGTCATGTGAATACGAACAATGATTATACTTCAGCCTTGAGACTTGTTATTGCATTAGTAAGTAGACTCATCATCCTCCCAGCATTATTCCCGGTAATGACCTTAAAGGAGCAAGGGGTCCGCTTTGACACTGAGGTGGGTCCCAAGATTTGGCAAAGGCACTAGATTTACGAGAGCGACTGCCATCTGACCTTCCAACCCAGAGGGAAAACTAGACCTTATTGGGATAAGACCGGTTTCCTCATGATGTTTTCCTCCACCGAAAAGCTAATAGTAAATATTCCGTACATAACTTCCGAAAAACTTATTAGTACGAGCCGGGATTCGAACCCACGACCGCCGCTTGACAGCCGCATGCCTGAACCACTAGGCTACCGTAGCTGCATATGTAAGTAGACTGTTTAATGGAAAATGCCTACAGGCACTTCGTCACGTCGATGGAAAGATCACGTTTTAACACTAACCTTCTGTTTTTTTTATGACATAAAATCCATACCTATTCAACTTTTTTCTGCCTTGAACGGACTGTCATATTACTGCTTTGTTAAATATATGATAAGTTAAATATGGACCACCACTTTTACCTTTTATTTTTTAACAGATCTATGTTTTTTTTTTTTTGGAAAGTGTCGCATGTCGGTTTGAAAAAGGAACAGGCGAAAATAGGTGCCCAATTTTTGCCGTATGTACGAGTCTATTTATTTATTATTATCATTTTTCCTATGTGTGACTTTCTTAAATTGTGTAATTCTGTTGTTATTTAACTTAATTTGATTAATGCACATATGTACTTTGTCTAGAATAAATGATTTTCATTTCATTTCATATAATATCATAAAAAACCCATTGTGTCCCGCTTCATCAACTTTTTTAAATCCCGATACGCCATACGAAATCGAGACGACTAAGGAAAAATCACATTCAGCCAGAGACATCCACCCGCGAACCGGTTTTCATGGAGATATATTTTTTTAATTATATTTTTCCTCACCCGCTTGGTGGGTACCGGGCCACCTCGCAAGGCAACTCCTTTCCTTCAGCGCCTCAGCAATAATCTAGTAAATATGTTTGCCATTTCGTACGAACAAAAACTTTTCTCTGGTGGCAGCACGGACACATACATATTATTGTGCCACAGCATGCGTCATTATGTAAGACTAAGGTGACCCCTGCATCTGTTATAGTCGTGCTTGGAAAACATCGTAATGTGCAGAAAACTTTATCTTCATTACAAACCTATGAGGATCGCTGGAGGCAGTTTTGTCATCGTTAGGTTCCCTAACTACACCCATAATGTCGCACAAATTTTTTAGCACAGTTTTATAATATACTAGCTGTGTATTGCAAAAAACGCTGGTAAACTCACGCCATAAAATATAGGCTATAATCACCCAGAAAGATGATTCTACAAAAAGGTGAAAGTGTTTTTGAAATCAGGAATGCGGTTCCGGACTTTACCCTTTACATTACATCTTCTCTTTATAATATTAGGTAATATTAGTATAACGCGTTCAGATAAAGAATGGATCTGAAAACGGCGTCCCGCTCGCATGCTATCTCGCTCACGCCCTATCGCTGTCTATACTCACACGGTTAAAGTGCGGCGTGTGGCGAAAATTCCTTACTTTACACTCCTCACGTCAAAAGCAACAAACAGAACGGCTGACACATTAATATGTAACCTTTATTGAGATGAATATTTATTTTGCTTAAGGTGATTCGCTTTCCATACAAAACTTTATTTGACATTTGCAGGATAACTGCATGTTATTTTAAGAAAATTAATAAAAAAAATCATAAATTGGTATTCTATTTGCGTGAAATCCCCCCTTTCCTAGAATAAATTATTAGAAATTTTATTATTGTTATTATTAGAAAAAAACGGCCAAGAGCGTGTCGGACCACGGTCAATGTAGGGTTCCGTATTTTTCCCGTCCGTCACAGTAACTTACAGTTACTACAGGACAGTAACTACGCAGTAACCGTGACAGTAACTAACGCCACTTAAGCGTTAAAAAATGGGCTATTTGTTACATTGAGTCGACATATTAAGTACATAACCCTAAAACCCTACAAGCAATACTTAGCGAACAACTTTATTATTAGACAACGAACGAACTAAGACAATTCGAGCACGACAAATTTTCGACCATGTATGGGCGATCCTTAAACCATGAAGAGGAAATTACAAAAATAGTAGACGCTTTAGATAGCAATTCCAGCACAGGCCTCGATGGCACCAGTACAAAATGTCTAAAATGCATAAAAAATCTAATTATAGGACCACTTACTAGATGTATCAATGAATGTCTAGAAATGGGCAGCTTCCCAGACGAACTGAAAATTGCGAAAGTTAGTCCAATTTACAAATCTGGGCCGAAAACTGATCCCGGTAATTATCGACCTATATCAGTTCTGCCGGTAATCTCAAAGGTTTTTGAAAAGGTTCTATACCACCGCCTTAACCATTATCTAAATAAAATAGACTACCTTTCTGAACGTCAGTATGGGTTTCGCACTAAATCAAACACACTGTCAGCAACCATCGATTTAATAACCAAAATCAGATCCTCCATTGATGAAAAAAACCTGGTCCTTGGCGTATTTATTGACCTAAAAAAGGCATTTGATACAGTGAGTCATTCAATACTTCTCAATAAACTTTGTAACATCGGAATAGTAGGTAATGCTCTTAAAATATTTACGTCATACCTTTCCAATCGGTACCAAGTAGTCAAAATTGGCAAATACCAGAGCACAACACAATCCATAAAATGCGGCGTCCCACAGGGATCAATATTAGGACCACTCTTATTCAATATTTACATTAACGACATGAGCACTCTCAATTTACATGGTGAAATATCGTTATACGCTGATGACACATGTATTTTCTATTATGGGAGCTCAGTTATTGATATTGCCAAACTAGCACAGGAAGATCTTGAAATCTTGCACAGTTGGTTCCAATCCAATTTACTTACAATAAACGAATCTAAAACCTCTTACATAATATTCAAACCTAAAAACAAGAAATATCCTGCTTGCAATCCACTAACTGTTAATAATATCCCTATTATTCAATCTGCTCAAGAAAAATACCTGGGGTTGGTATTAGATGAAGGCCTAACGTGGAAACCGCACATAAAACAAATAAAAGCAAAGCTCTCATCTGTTCTGGTTTGTATAAGAAACATTGTCAAGTATATTCCTCTTAATGTACGTTACAATCTATATAATTCATTAGTAAAATCACATTTGAACTATCTAATCGAAATATGGGGCAGTGCCTCTAAAACAGACATAAAAAACATTCAAACTATCCAAAATAAATTAGTAAAAAAACTTTTTCACTTGAATTATTTAACATCTTCAACAGTAGTTTACTCTAAAACTAAACTAATGAGCGTTAATCAACTTTTCTATTATAACACCATTATTCTAATAAGAAACATTCTGCATAAAAAAATTCACTGTCAAATAAACTTCCTAACAAATAAAGAAAGTGGTGTAAAAACTCTTCGAAATGCCAATGATTTATCTCTGCCGTTCCCACGCACAAAAAACTTCGGTAATAAAAATGTCATATACCAAGGGGCACGTATGTATAACGGCCTACCGAAAAATATTAAAACAGCTCCAAGTCTTCTAATATTTAAAAATAAATTAAAATCTCACATATTAAACAAAATACCGGTTATCTAATACGGCCCTGGCCTCAACACGGTCTTATCTCGTGATCGACAACAGACCGGCCATCGGCCGCCGGCAAACCAAATGCAAGTATGATATTTACGTCTACCTACTCTCTTACACTAATACTAGCCGGTATATGGCATATACCGCATCATGGCACATTGCACATGTACCTACAAAGCGGTTAAGATTTAATTATTTGTGGAAACGATTTTTTATTGTCTGTTAGATTTAGTAATCAAATGATATTTCTATCACTGTTTTCTTTTTAGTCGTTTACGAATAGACATAAAATTATCTTAACATTTAAATTAAGTACCTACTCATTAAGTGAAATGTTAAATTTCTTTTGAGTAAATAAATGTCTTTAACCAGAAGAAAAATCTTAACAGCGCCATGTACAATGTGAGCGTTCCGCGTACAGCGACATCTATCGGCAAATTAGTAAACTATTGCGCGCGAGCTTAAAGTATGGAAGATGATTTTTATGGGATAATTCTTTATTGCGTGAACCGATTTTCACCGTTTTTACTTTATTTGAAAGCACGTCATTTCATGTGTAGAAATTACAGGTACAATAAATACCTGCTTATACGGTTAAATTACAAACTTAGTTCAGGAATTATTTTGTATTTTTTTTCAAAAACTGTTCAATCTATCAAGTTCAAAATAATTTTCCTACAAAGTTTTGGTAAAGTTCTACTTTTGAGATTTTTTTTATATATTTAAAACTTATGGTTCAAAAGTTAGGGGGGGGGGACACACATTTTTTTTGCTTCTGTAGCGATCATCTCCGAAAATATTAACATTATCAAAAATGATTTTAGCAAACCCTTATTATTTTTTTAAGACCTATCCAACAATATATATCACACGTTAGGGTTGAAATGAAAAAAAAAACACTCCTCACGTTACGTATACGGGAGGTATCCCAATAAAAAAAAAAACACTTTTAATTTTACCACTTTGGCGGCGTGATTAATATACATACTTAGTACCGAATTTTAGCTTTCTAGTGCTAACGGTTACTGAGATTATCGCGGACGGACGGACAGACAAAGCGAAACTATAAGGTTAGGGTTCCTAGTCGAATTAGGAATTTCGCGCAAATGGAAAGCCAATTTATGAAAGATTGTTACACTAGTTTCTTAAAATATCACGCCGTTAGCCTGCGAATGCCAAATAACGTTTTGTATAGAAAGCGATGCACCTTAATTGGTATTGGGATGAAAAACCTTGTGCACGACACGGACGGTGAGAAATTTACAAACTCGAGTCATGAAATGTTTTTAATGACCTTGTAAAACGTAGGTTTATTTAAGTAGGTACTTCCTATTTTCGAAATTCCTGGAAATTGATGGAGTCGACATTTAGCCATGTGCCAAGCAAATTACCGGCTTGTTCCAAATTGGAACACTAATGGAAAACGGTTGTGAGCCCACCGCCACCTGTTCCATCAGATTATTCGATTACTAACAATGTAAGACGACGAACGGAATTAAGGTTCTTATTTGAAAATTATGTATTTGGAACTTTTTGGGTATAGTTAGATGCGTTATCGGTGGAAAATAATAATTCTTTACGTCACACCTGCCCATAATGCGAGTCTTACTGCACGCTGCGCGTACGGGAAAACTCGCAGTGTGGCCAGGTGACGACGTAAAATTTTGTACTAAACACGGGCGGTAATTCGTAAAGCCCCAGATCGCAGATGTTTGTGGCCCGAACCGAAGGTGAGGGCCATAAATATGCGCTCTGGGCTCTAGTTACATAATGTACTATTAGTCACCTAGGGCGGTAAACCAAAGGCTCTTCGGCTAGAGAGTCAAATACCTGCGATTTGGGGCTTTATTTATAGTACCGCCCGTGATAAAAACTAAATTTTACGGCGCCCCCTGGCCCGGAATTGGGATTTTCCGCATTCGTAACGAGCGGCAATTGCCAGTTTATGGCCAAAGTGAAATATATTATTATATACCATGGTTAGTTGACAAATAGTACCTATATCCTGATACAGAAGATCTTCAGACTGATCAGAAAATAGCTAGCAACCTGTCACTGCAATGTCACATATTGACCATATTTAAACTTGCGAATTTGAAATAGGAAATATGTGTACATGGGAAGAAGGGTCCTAAACAGTTAACCATTCTAAACGAACGGCATATTATCTTCTACAATAGAACACTTTATTTGGTTGATGTATTACCGAAAAGTTTTTTTAAACAGAAAACAGGCACTTAATGGAACTAGTCTGTACCATTATTATTATTACGAGTATTATTATCTCATTTTGAAAAATTCTATCGAATAAATGTTTAAAAAATATAAATATAATGTATGAAGCACAAAGTACCTACAGATATCCATAAACGTATACTCTTGAGGGCCTTCGCCCACGGCGACTTTTTGTAGCGATGCTGTCGCGCGTTTTGTGAATCGCGCGACTGCATCATGACACCAGCAATATAAAGTTGGGCCATTTGCGACTGCATCGCGACTGCATCTCTACAAAAAGTCGCCGTGGGCGATGGCCCTTAGATAACGCATAACTTCTGTTTTTAATGAAGATATTTTCCGTGAGTATTAAGGACAACTTTACCCCACCATTTATAATACTTACTCGTTAAACGCTAAAAAACTAATTTAAATTTTGCCAATTGGCACGACTGTTATAGAAACTACCGACACTAGTCCTCAGCTCAGATCAGAGAGCTATCGAGCCTTCATATCAATTATGTTCATTAGTCTGTCTTAGCCGAGGGGCTGGTAAATTCCGATTTCCAAGTACAAAAAGACGTGGCACACCAACTTATCGTAACAACTTATGACCTTTGTATCGACTGGGTGCAATAATTGCAGCAATGCACGTCGACAAATGAACAACGAAATTAAACGCAATCAACTGTTATTATTTTACTGGTAAGCGCACTAAATGGCTTCATTTCTGAAATGTGGGATGAAAATTGCTGTGGCGTTCAGATTTTGTGGTGGAGATTATGTTACGTAATGCTCTCTGTATTCTGATTCCTACATAAAGTTCCTACATATAGATATATATCTGCTAAACCTAACTGAAACAATTGGACACGGTTTTTATTTAACGGCATATAATCATAAGCGTACCTATTCTCAGTCTTAGGTAGGTACTTAAATAGTTTAAACTAAATTGGCAACCATAAACGTACTTAAGTATATACAATAAATAGTATTCGTTTTAACTTAACAAAGTAGTGCTTTTCTTCCATGTTTCTGCTATTCAGAAAAAAGTTATTGTTGTTGAAAGTTGTTGTATTTAAAATTTCCTAATGGAAGGCAGTATGAGTATACTGTGTCATTACGCTCCGCTTCGGATTCTGTTGTTATTTATTCGTTTCACTCAGGATTCAATACCGGCCTCTGTAAATATATAATTTTCCCTCCCTTGAGACACAATAGATTGTTTGAATATTCTGTGTTATGAGCTGTCAAAAACCAAATTCAAATATAACCCCATGTCACTAATATCAAAACACGACCGTTCTTTTTTCACCACTCAAAAAGCGCCTAAGCCTGACGTTTTAAAATGTAATAAGTGCGCTGTCAGGCGTTTTTCACGCGTCATCGTCTGCGTCACTCAATGGTCCGGAAAAGCCGCCAGATAGCGGTTTCCTCCGTTTTTATACCCGTTGACTGAAAACGTCTTTGACACCTTGACATGTCGTTGAATTTTAACCCTTAGGATGAGGGTATTGATTGGGGTATGAAGTGAATATGGGTTTGGAGAGGGTTATTGAAATATAAAACAAAATCGTCTCGTTCGATTTACGCTTTACTAAGGCTAGTTCCGGATTTGACGGAGCGGAATCTGTAGGTACGTGGGTTTTGTTCTTTACCGAGAACTTACTGAATTACTTACCTGTATCTTGCAATCATACTTGATAATGGAAGCTTACCCGTCCAGAGTCACAGGCGAATTGTCGACCCATTTTTGACTTTCACTGTGCGCACAGCTAGAAACCAATACAGTTTCTGTCTCAATATAACTCACGCTCGAGAGCTCTGTAAGGAATAAAACACCATAACTACCATAAGAGCAAATAGCAATGTTAATATGCCTGCGGTCTTCTGTTCATGTTGAAGTCCACAACGGTTTTGAAGATTATATTTATTATTTGAAGCCCTTGCGCTCTAAGTTGAGATATCCACAGTGTGCTCTAGGAAACAGTTACACAACGCAAACCATCTCCAAGCAAAATAGGTCCTAGGGAAATGCTTCGAAGCCTACGAGGGCAATCACACCAAAATCGTTGGGCTTACGCACGGGTCAGACTAATCTGCTCACAAAGTGCTAGTCTGGTTGAGCCCACTTATCCGAGGATGTCGCCGAATGCGGGCGGAATAATGTCCGCGGTCGCCAGCGCCTGCCGGAAGGGTAATTGCAATGTGTGTTTTAGAAGCGTGTTACGTCTTTATAAAAGGTAAGGTAAATATATTATGCTTGCTACCCGTGTATTTCAGAGATCGCCCGCGGGTCAAATATAGCTTACTGATTTCCATTCAGAAAATCCATTCTATAGACTGGTGAAAGATTTTTTGAAATTGAATAGGTAAGTGGTTACAGAAATTATCAATTACGTAGTTATAGATAATATTTAATTATAGTTTTTATCCCGGGTCCAAGACGAAGTGGCAGGCGGTAGTAAATTATAAATAAAATACAGTTTTTTAACCGGCTGGCTTGTTAATAATTCGATGCAAAACAAATAATATTATGAACACAAGAATAGGGACATGAAGGTACAGACAGAGTAAAGCCTTAAGATAATAATAATAATAGGCACACTTCCGTCTTCCGTACAAATCCATCCTACTTTAAGTACTAAATCCAGCAGAGCCATCTATTGGCAATAACGCCGTAATTACTGTCTCTCAGCCTCCAGCTGTTAATCTTACTTAAGCTTGCCCGCGGGCGTTTAGTTAAAAATTATTGGCAGAGGCTTAAGGTCTTTAGAGTCTCGGCCTTCGGGATGCTCCTATATTTGCTTTTAATTACATTTTATTGATTGGAGGTTGACCTTCCTGATTGCTCATTCATTCTGATAATTAAAGATTTATAGACGAGATTTAAAGCCAGTACCTACACTAATGGCATCTATTAGTGATGATGAATATAAGGTTTTCAATCGTTGTTGAACGTGGCTGTTTTATCATATTAATTTATGTTCCATTGAAAACATTTTCCTCATTATGAGCTAAGCTGCGGCATTTACAGGCTTTGAATCCAATAAATACTTATATGTTAATTTATGTTAAATCAATTTCATAAATAATGATTATAATGAACATAATTACCTAATAATGATATTGGCGGTGCTTTACTCGCATATAGTATGAATCGAATTCGATATACTTACTTACTTAATATTAATCGATTTCTCACAGCGAATTCCGATTGAAAGTCGCACACAGGAATTTCCACATCGCGTATTTCTGACCATTACGTTAATTTTGTTAGTCACAGTATAGCTGTTTGTATTGGTAGGTATGTCGTTAAAAAAACCCAAACGGAGGAACTCATATGACATGTATAATTCGTATATCCTTTATCTTAGTATTCCGCACGTTAAATTGTAAAACCAGTCTTCACAACTTTAACCGTTTAATCTAGCTGAAGACTTCAAAGTTCAGCCAAACTAGGATTCTATAGAGTATTCAAAACGTCCAAACGTAAGAGAAAAGCAGTAAAGCATTCTGGACAGTTAAGGAACCTAGTCACGTTGTAACGCTCAGTTAGAGTCGTCTCGGTTTACTTAGGTTTGCTATTCACAACCGGCCTTCACCTCATCTCTCACTGCTTTATCTTGAAGAGGTAGATCGCAGCCGCACACCTCTTTCGTATTTGGAGTATTCCAACTGGGCAAACGCTAGTTTACAGAATACCGCAGCCATAATAACATCACTTGCTCTGTATGCTAGATACGACCTGGTGTGTTCCCGGTGGTGAGTAAGGTCGCCAGGGCGTGTTGAGAGTTAGAGAGCATTTACCTCTAACCGTCGACAGCGAATTCTCAAATCAATAAATTCGGCAACACGCTTGTTCTTCTGAAGTCGCAGTCGGCCATAGGTCCAAAGGCTGTCAGCTTACTATCAGGCAGGCCAAGGTTGGTTTACCATTGTCACGGTACTTATAAAAAAAACAACCTGCATATACCTCTTCGATCACTGGCACTCCTTGACGCCGAGGTTGAGTGAGTCATTAAACGAGGAAAAAATCTACCAATCAATAGAGTGACTGACCACGCTCGGGCATCGCTTTCTATTGGTCCATTTTTTCTTCGGTCACCGCCTTGCAACCTCGCAAAGGTCTGGTAACCCCTTACACTGGTTTGTCTCAGGCCAGATGTCGGTAACCGCAGTCATTGTGAACCAGCCTCCGCATACTGGGAGAGGATGCTAAAGGAATAAGAAGTTGGGTAAATTCAACGTTTCCTTTTCTATCAGTTGTAACTAGGTACGCATATGGATCACGAGGTTCAAAATCAAAATTATCTGGTGAAAAGATTAGGACGTACCTATAACTATGCGCGTGCAATGCTTAAAATGGAATTTCCACAAGAAATATTACTATTTCTAAGAAAAGCACAACGACATGGTATTAACATTTTGAATGGGTTGAGTATGCGCCAACAACGCGTCACATTTATCCCGACGACCACTAAAAACACAATTAAGTTACCATAAGCAAATATTCTTATAAACGTCTGTCTCGGTGTCTATTACAAAAATATTGACATTTCTTGACCCTAATAGAGGAAGAGACGGTAAAAGTGACACTAGTTCGACACCCCGTATCCACCCTCATAGATGAAATAAAAGCATTATTTTGTTAGCATTTCCGTTGTCCAAACTTGCAGGAACGAGGGTAGTCATTGTCCAATAAGTGGGCAACTTGTATTGTGAAACGTAGGTTTGTATTACTTGACAAAGCACTTAATTCATTTTACTTTGAGGGCTTTTGGGAAGGCGATCGCGATGAGGATTAATAAAAGCCCTTTTTTTGTTCATTACTCAACAATGCCATGTCCGTCTGTCTGTCTGTCCATCTGCGGCTTAGCTCATCGACCTTTACTACTAGAAAGCCGTAATTCGGCATAGCTACATAAATCAATCACGCCGACAAAACAGTAGACTGAAATCTTAAAAAAAATGTTTAGTGTACCTCCCCTATACGTAAAGTGGGAAGTATTTTTTCCTTTCTTTAAACCCATGATGTGGCGTGTCGTTGGATAGCTTGTTTGAAATACCTAAAAACTTTCTAAAAACCATTTTTCAACTAAGCGATAAGTAGGCATAACCAGTTGCCGAGTAATAGTCGACTAAATGTGTACTACATGGAAAGGCCAACTTTCGTACAAATTCGGCCGACACAACCTAACAATTAAGTTGGCGCGCGCGTGTCGATGTATAAAAGACAGATAGGCAACTTCGGTACCGGCCGACACGCACTTAGCGGATTTTTTTTTAAATTTCGAGTTTCTGATAAAACCAATGTACTCAAAATTGAAATTTAAATTGAAATTATTTATTTGCGTAGATACAGTACAAGGTTGTCAAATAGGTATTTCATGGTGATATGTATCTAGCTCGCATGCAAGCGTGCAAATATGAAGATGTCAATTAAATTCTTATAAAAGTTAAAATAAATACAATGTCAAATTTAAATAATACAGGCATAATCATAATAATTGTCAAAGAGGCACAAAAAATAAAATATTTATAAATAAAATTATAAAACTAAATACCGTCAATTATAATTATTTATGGTCGAGATACGCCTTTACACTGTAAAAACACCGCTCTAAAAGCCAATTTGTCAAATTGCGTTTAAAGGCGTTTCCCTCTAACATCTTTATGTGCTCTGGAAGGTGGTTATAAATGCAAATACACATATTGAATACGATCCTCTTTTACATCATTTTATGACTACGAGGGTGATATAAAAGGTTCATTATCTTGACCCGTGTTTGTCTCTCGAGAACTTCGCCACGTGTTTTAAAGCACGAGAGATGGGATCTGACAAAATTACACATTTCTCTTATGTACAGGCAAAGCAAAGGAAGAATTTTATACTTTTTGAAAAGTGGTACACAACTTTCATCCCACCATGAGTTACTGATGACTCTGACACACTTTTTTTGTATCTTAAAGACTGTAATAATAACTCAATATTTTCTTCAGGGTGCTAAAGATTCTCTTGATACCTTTGCATCCTCATGTGCCCTCTGTACTATCGTATTCGTATGATAACGTCCGTAAATTAATTGGGCGTATACATTATTTTAAATTATCACATTACATTTTCATTATTATTGTTTATCTCATAACATCACTTAACTCATACCATAAAGTTCGTATTTTCGATATATTGTGAAATAATGTAATTAACCATAATAATTACGTATCTAGATAAAACACGTTACACGTTGAACCATATACAAACATTATTATTAATTACTGACACAAACTCTAAATGATCTTTATAAAATTCGAGCTAAGTTGTGGATGAAATAAAGTCTAAATAAAATGAGAATTTTTTAACTTGTTAAAACCTATATTCTGACATTATCTATAACTATACTAACCTATATTATAAGATTTCATTGAAATAGGGCAGTGGCGGTGGCTTTTTCACTATAGGTACCTTTCATTTAATATACACATATTTTCTAAGTCATCCTTTTATAAGTAATATAATATTTATAGGATCTGTATTTTTGCTTTCCACTATATCACAATAATTAACATTCGGAGATTAACAGATCCGAAAGATACTACATAGTATCGGCTCAGCTTATCACAAAATTAAGTCTCAGTTTGACATAAAAACCCGCTAATATGAAACCAACCGCTTTACACCCAAAAAGTAATTCGCAGATTCAAAATATATAGAACTTAAGTCCTTTCGTCTTAGTGGCGTCGAATGTACTCACAACCCTGTATCATGCCTCGCCACGTGGCACGGATAAGATTTGAGTAACTAAACGATGCACCCTAGGGATTGATTACGATTCTTTATTCTCGTAATGCCAAATAGATCGGCCACTGAAGATAGGAAGATTACGCATGTATTGAAGGGGATTGGAAACTTGATGGGTCTGTTTATGTTAGGAGTTCGATTTTTATTTTACCTTCAAACGTTTCACCGAACGCATTGTTTCGCCAAATTTTCATTACGTTGAAAAAACTCAGTAGCGGTTAACTTATGCTAAGGAACAGCTAAAATGTAGACCCCATTAGGTTCGGTAAGGTTTGCTTTATAATAATCCTGACAGTTAGTTTCTGAAAAAATGGCTTTCGATAAAATGAAAATTCTGTCTTCAAGTGTGCAGACTGAAAAAAAAGGATCAACCAAACTGATTTTGTCAGTTGAAAGTTTCGTTGTAGGGAAGTAAACTTTAGTTAAATGTAAAAAAAAAATCATCATCATCATCATCATCATATCAGCCGAAAGACGTCCACTGCTGGACATAGGCCTCCCCCAAAGAGTGCCAAAGTGACCGATCCCGCGCCACCCGCATCCAGCGGACTCCCGCAACCTTTACCAGGTCATCAGTCCACCTTGTCGGGGGCCTACCCACGCTGCGCCTTCCGGTACGTGGTCGCCACTCGAGAACCTTTCCGCCCCAACGACCATCGGTTCTACGTGCAATGTGCCCCGCCCACTGCCACTTAAGTTTAGCGATCCGGAGGGCTATATCGGTTACCTTGGTTCTGCTGCGGATAGCCTCATTTCTGATGCGGTCAAGCAGAGAAACTCCCAACATGGCCCTCTCCATTGCTCTTTGGGTGACTTTGAGCCTTCTTATGAGGCCCATAGTAAGCGACCACGTTTCAGTGCCATATGTCATCACTGGCAACACACACTGGTCAAAGACTTTCGTCTTGAGACACTGCGGAATATTGGACGAAAAGATTTGCCGTAGCTTCCCGAACGCTGCCCAGCCGAGTCGGATTCGACGATTGACCTCTTTCTCGAAGTTGGACCTACCTAACTGGATCGTCTGTCCTAGGTATACATAATCGTCTACAACTTCGAGCGTAAAGTGTCCGATTGTAATGGGAGTTGGTACTACATGGGCATTTGACATGATCTTCGTCTTATCCATGTTCATTCTTAGACCAACTCGCTCGGATGCTTTACTGAGGTCATCGAGCATCGTACTTAAGTCCTCCATGGTCTCAGCCAAGACTACTATATCGTCAGCAAACCGAAGGTGAGTGATGTACTCGCCGTTGATGCTGATGCCTAGCCTTCTCCAGTGCAGAGTCTTGAAAACGTCCTCCAGTGCAGCGGTGAACAGTTTTGGAGAAATAACATCTCCTTGCCTGACTCCCCGCTGCAGCGGAATAGGTTTCGAGTTCTGGTCCTGGAGTCGGACTGACATAGTGGCGCTCTCGTACAAACACTTCAGCACTTCGATATAGCGATAGTCAACTTGGCACCGCTGGAGAGACTGTAGTACAGCCCAGGTTTCAATCGAATCGAAGGCTTTTTCGTAGTCCACGAACGCTAAGCAGAGAGGCAGGTTATACTCCTCGGTCTTCTGTATAACCTGACGAAGCGTGTGGATGTGGTCTACGGTACTAAAGCCTCTTCGGAAACCGGCTTGTTCGGGAGGCTGGAAGTCATCTAGCCTGCGTACGAGACGGTTTGTAATGACCCTCGAAAACAGCTTATAGACATGGCTCAGAAGTGAGATGGGTCTGTAGTTCTTCAGCAGAGTGTTGTCACCCTTTTTGAAGAACAGCACCACCACACCTCTATTCCATGCCTTTGGAGTTCTCCCTTCCAGTAAGACGGAACCGAACAACTTCTGAAGGGCCGTAAGGACCGGTTTTCCACCCGCCTTCAGAAGTTCGGCTGTTATTCCGTCTTCACCGGGTGCTCTGTTGTTCTTGAGCTGTTTAAGAGCCATTACAATCTCGTACAGGCTGATGTCCGGGATGTCGTCGGTATAGTGTCGGGTTAGTCTAGCTCTAGGGTCTTCCGCCTGACTAACTTCGGGTCTGCGCGTTGATGTGTATAGCTGTCCGTAAAAGCGCTCTATCTCACCCAGAATCTCAGGTTTAGAGGAAACGATTCTACCATCTTCAGTTTTTAACTTCGCGAGCTGGCTCTGCCCTATAGACAGATCTCTCGAGAATACTTTAGAGCCCTTATTACGCTGTATGGCCTCTTCAATACGATTTGTATTGAATTGGCGCAGATCGCGGGTAAGGGACTTGGAGATCTGTTTATTGAGCTGCCGGTATAAGGTCGCGTCGGCTGAAGACTGTAGAATCATTTCACTCCTTTCCTTCATGAGCTTCTTAGTGGAGCTAGATAGCCTTTTAGTTCCGTTAGTGCCTTGGGCCTTGAAGAACTTAGACCCAGTGACACGGACAGCTTCCACAAACCCGTCGTTCAATTCGTCCACATCGCCGCCTAGGCAATCAAAACGGTTTTGGAGTTCCAGCTGGAAGCTCTCGGGGTTTTGAATTTGAATTGATGCTGGACGGAGCGTAGACTTAATCAATCGAGAGCGCTCTTGCTTGACGCATATATTCAATGTGCCTCTTACCAGACGGTGATCGCTCCCGGTTTTGACCGTATTGATCACAGAGACATCGTTGAATATATGCTTCCTCGTCGACATGATGAAGTCAATCTCGTTTTTAGTTGCACCGTCGGGACTCATCCAGGTCCACTTTCTGTGCTCACGTTTCTTGAAGAAGGAATTCATCATGTAGAGTCCTTCCTTCTCCAAGAAGCCAGCCAGTAGTTGGCCCCGGTGGTTCCGACTTCCAACTCCAAATTGCCCCACTCTCAGCTCTTCACCATCTTTCTTGCCCAGTTTTGCGTTGAAGTCCCCCATAACAACGGTGAAGTAGGTTTTGGAACTATGCATGGCCTTCGATATATCTTCATACATAGCCTCCACCTCTTCGTCGGAGTGTGCCGAGGTCGGTGCGTAAACCTGAATGACCTTCAATGAGTACCGGGTGGATACTCTGAGTATTAGGTACGCCACCCTAGTCGACACACTCTCGATCTTCACCACGTTATTTACGAGGGACTTGTGGACGAGGAACCCGACACCTCCCTGGGACTGTTGGTCGCCCTCCCGGAAATAGAGCAAGTTGCCGGATTTGAGGGTTATCGTGTCCTCCCCCTCTCTTCGGACTTCAGATAACCCTATGACATCCCAGCGCAACTTGCTCAATCCTTCCTCTAGTTCCGCTATCCTTTCGTCGGTCCGCAGTGTGCGCGTGTTATAAGTTGCCAGGGCCAGGGGTCGTCGGTGGTGGTAGCCGGATCTTCGCCGGAGATTCTTCGCACCCCTGACCCCGCTGGTGCCCTGGCCGCTACCACAACCAGGGTACCGGGGGTCGCCGGAACCTCGGGGCCGTGGTCTTTTTGTACTTAACATTAGGGGGTGTATGCCATAATCGCCACGCTTGGCATGCGGGTTGGCGATCGCGGTATTTCCACCGCACTCCAGGGATGCTGCTGCCCATCCCCCGGTGGTCTTGGTCGTAGTTTTAGGACATACCCGGGTCCAATAAAATCCCGAAAATAGACCCGGTCCAAAAAAAAAATTACTATATTATAAATAACAAACTGATTTTGTTACTGATAATCAGTAGTTCGCAAGTCCCTAGATTACGACCTACTGGTAGCCAAATTTTGGTTATAGTTAACCAAATTGTTTTTTCAGTGCAAACAGGAGGAAAATATAGTTATCGCTTAAACACAAATATTTTCAACGCTTAGCCGCCTCCCCGTTTGAGGTCGCCCCACCTGGTGTTAGACACGCACGTTGTAGCAACACATGACGTTGCACACAGATGGGGTTGCTCACGAAGAACTGCCCCAACCACGACAGTACTAACGTCATACCGTCCAGTCCAACAGAACCTGTTGCCGTGCGACGTTCCAAAAACTTAATCGATACCAAAAATCTATATAAAATTAACGAACCTTCTTACAAAATTTGACGAGGACCGGTTGAGAAATGCGACTTGTAGAGAACAGCCGTACAGCCAGATATCCGGATATACGGATTAATTTAATCATTGGTACTACATTGCCAGGTAATACATTGGTACTCGAATACTTTATCTATGTGAACTTATATTCGCTTGTGCAATCACAAAGACATTTTTTTACTTTGGTACCGTTAAGCCGGCCACACACGTAGGCGCAAGCAAAATTTGAATGCTTGCGCACTTCGCTTGCGCAGGCATAACCGAATGTGTGTGGCTGGCAGGCTTGACAGGCTTCAGATACCCAGTGATTGCGGAGGGGATAGGTCGTACGTCACTGCGCAACAATGTATATAGCGGTTCTCTTAATAGTATCCTGTTTTTTAATTAAGTCACCTTTGATAACAGTGTAAGATAAGTATTTTCGTCCATTCGTAAATAATTTCTATAATCTTGCGGATAAAATCTTGGTTCCTTTAATCAGTTGACATGGCTGTCTCCTCTTCAGTAACCAATCTTTACACCACTCACTTCGGCTTCGTCGTTTAGTTTTACGTTTCAAAATTACAAATTACAAATAATATATATTAGAAACGTGCAAATTTGTTCGGAAATATCCTAAGCTGTATCCCAAACCTGAAAACTTCAACTCTCATGCACAAAACTTACGTCATCGCAATAAAATAGTTCAAGCCGTTCCCACTAATCTAACAATGTTCAGTAAAGGCCCTTACGCAATGTTCATTTGAATATACAATAAAATCCCGCAGCTTATAAGAAACGAAGTTACTTATAGCACCTTTGTTAATAAACTTAAAACTTACCTCCTAACTGAATGCCCATACTCTGTGCAAGAGTTCATGGGCCATTAAGTTTTTATAAATTTTGTAGTAATTACAAATACAAATAAGTGTTATGTCTATGTGAAGATTTTATAAAAATATAACATGTTGATTTTATGTATATGTGTATGTTTAGGTTAGTTTAGAATTTAAGTATGTTGCTACACCCTAGTAGGGTCCATGTCTCTACTGGTTAGACTTAAGAACATTCTGTAAATACCATGGTTGCAGCGAATAAATGAATATGAAATATGAAACCTAATAGCGCTATTGCGTCGACGTCAACCACCGCTACCGGTGCCATGATGGTTAGAACTGAGAGTTTGTGCAGGTTCGGTCGTGCCTGTTGGTATTGCTTGCACACGCAAAACCGACACGCAAAACCTAGCGTGTGTGGCCGGCTTTAAACAACTACAACTACATTTGTAATCAACTCACAATGATGGTAGTTGATTGAAAAAAATAATTCCTATCAGAAATCTTCATGTGATTTGCTCACTTTGCATGTAGGTACTTTTGGTTCAATACACCGTTATTCAGGGGTTAAAATTCTGCATTTGTTATGCATAATCATGTATCAGTAAAACACACCATTCGTTTGGAATGAAAAAAGAAAAAAAACAAAAGGTTTTCGCGAATGTCTTTCATCTTCGTTCAAACAAATGTTTTGATCAAGCATTTGGCCGCCAGAAAATAATTGTTCTGTAAATCTCGTATTGCACCGCCCATTAATATTGATGCCGGATCGAATGTTTGGCTGAAATTAATTCAATTTTTTAGGGGAAAATGTTCCCAAGTCGACGAACGAGGGGAGGGTTTTATCATATTACCGATTACAGCAAGCCCTCATTTGTATAATAGCGCGCTGAACGATTTTACTTAATTGAGAACGTGAATGTTCTGGTAGTTTGGGGTTTTAATTTAAAACACACATTGTTAAGAATTTGTGAAACTTTTTCCTTCGTCGCGAAAGTAACCAACATAGTATTGTACCTATAGCAAATTTTCGTGAGCTGAGTGGAACCACACTAAAACAATATGCAGTTAAAAAATAAATACTCAGTTAAAACACTGTTTACCTTTAATAAGGACGGCCAAGTATTGAAATAATTCATGGGAACTGATTTCAATATAAATAGAACAAAACAGTACTAATGCAAACGACGAATTGGCACAACAATTATTATTTCAGTGGAATAATCTACAATTTCGTTTCTCATAATTTGTAATTACTTGCCAATAAGTTTTTTAATTAGACTTGTTACCGCTAAGTTACTTTGTAAATGTTGGCAGGGAATCGAAATAATTACCAGCTCTTTAAGTACCGACATTAAGTGGTAAAAAACTGTTTCATTCAACTTTTGTTTCAAAAAGTTAAAACTAAGTTTTTTTTTCAAAAAAAACTGTCAATACCTATATCATTTTCGGGGCATGTTATTTGCACAATCGCCGAATACTTGTTGAGAGGATTCCGATGACGAATGGTGACGATGGTGTAGCTTACGAGTTGGCATGGTCACCTTTCGTCTCCATCAAGGGTGCCCACCTATCTTACGCCAACCAATAAGCATGTTAGCCATTTTATCACGTCGCTGTGTATAAGACATTCGTCACGTTCTAACAAGTATGCGAGTGCGAGAGTGACAGATGCCTTATCCACAACGATAAGTGATCAAATGGCAACCACGCTACGAAACTCGCATACAACATTAGGTATCAATTTGAAAATTAACCTTGAACTCTTACTTAATGTCACATATTCCCTAATTCAGAAACACAAACACGTACTCTCGGCTCAGGAGGAACAATCGTTAAAAAGACTACAGTTTTAGGGAAATACTACCTACTCAGGGCAAACGAAGATTACGGCAAATGAAATTATGGAGTTCATTAGTAACACTTACATTTCATACATACCTACTCATACAGGATGATGATATACGGCTTGAAAATCATGCTATTGTCATTGCCCAAAGCACACTCATAATACACACCATATTTTGGATCCCACAAACATCTAATACATTTAAGCCTGTTTAATATTGCTGAAAGGGTAGCAAAGCCGAAGTGACTGATGTATTTTCTTCATCTAATGTTCGCTAAAGAGAAAGAAAAAACCATTGTTTATCTGGAAAGGTTTCTGAACGCAACATTAACTTTCATGTTTGCCGTGAGAAGTAAAGGGTTCTTTTTTACTATCTTCGCAATCGGTGTTAGGGCATTTAACCCAAATATTTGCTAAAATTGGAAGGGGCCTCTTCAAAGTTTTTCCGAACGTATTTGAGAAATCCTAAAGAAAGGTCAGGTCAAGAGTAGTAAGCCAACGAGCATATTATGATTATGCCATGGAAGTGAATGAAGCAAGAAAGTTTTGTCCGAAGCAAGTGCAAATCCGTGACCTCTGCTTACCCCCCGGGAAATAGGCGTTATATATGTATATATATGTATGTAAGTATGCATTGGCTAAAATCTTAGAGGAAATAAGCGAAGGAAAGGTTACATGGTAACGAAGCTATTTCTAATGATCAAAAAGGAAAGGATTCTCAGCTCGGCTATTTTGTCTATAAATGTTACTGGAATTTTCACCAATCACTAAACTTACACAGGCACATTTCACAAAGGTCTGATTTAAAAAAAAACAATTACGGCTGATAATAAATTATCAATTTAGTAAAATACGTATATATATAAGGTGGTTAACAAATTAGAACACCCTCACACAACCAACACCATTTAAAAAACACAACGAATCACAGTAGGAAAATTATTTACTCTAACAATTTCAAACGTAAATTAACGAAGCAAAGTACATTCAACAGATTTCTAAGTTTACTTATTTCGCTCAGCACTCTGTTGGGAACTTTAGCCGGGGCCGAGTTAAGCTCTGGCGAGCTTTCTAATGAAATGAAGACGTCGAGAGCTTACATGCTCTTTGGGTCTAAAGCACAATTGGCTTTTCGGTTTCCACCAAATGTTAACGAAAATACGCTTGTAAGGAAGCCCGACTTCACATTTGATACATTTTATACTAACTCAGCATCTTTGGTTTTTTGCCGTTGGGATCCAGTTTTTTGATGAAAACGGTTGCTTTTTTTATACAGATTATACATTGACTTACACTAACTGCACCTAATGGTAAGCGACGACAGAGCCTAAGATGAACTTCACTGTCCATTCCACCCATTGGGGGCCAACAATCGCTACGCGCTACGCTCGTAGCCGACCCCGTGGTTTTTCTCGTATGTAGCGGAAAGTGACTACGGCGGTCTGACGCATAATATGTCTCGTCATTGGCCCTGAATGAGTTAATCATATGTTTTAATCATAAATTTGAGTACCTATCTACCAACTTGCTTTTTTATTATTATTATTTTTTTAATGTGATAGGAGGCAAACGAGCAGACGGATCACCTGATGGTAAGCGATTAGGTACCGCCGCCCATGGACACCTGCAACACCAGAGGTGTTGTGAGTGCGTTGCCGGCCTTTAAGATGGGTGTACTCTGTTTTCTTGAAGGTTTGAAGGTCGTTTCTAGAGAAGCGCACAGTTGAGGACTGCCAACCATCTAAGTGGTGAGGATGGTAATGTTCTCGCGTTGGACGATGGCGAAAAGAGGCGATAGGGATTAATCGGAACAATTCCTCGGAGCACTCCCCGTCATACATGCGATAGAAAATGCAGAGCGAGGCCACATCTCTATGCAGCGCCAAGGAGTCAAGTCGATCCGAAATATGGTGGCAGTCGACAATTCGAGTTGCTCGCCGTTGAATGCGATCCAGAGGGAGAAGCTGGTATTGGGGTGCCCCTGCCCATAGATGAGAACAGTATTCCAAGTGTGGGCGGACCTGCGACTTATTAAGCTGCAGGCGGTGGGCCGGTGTGAAATACTGTCTCGATCTGTTGAGCACACCGAGCTTTTTTGAGGCTAATTTGGCCTTACCCTCTAAATGCCCGCGGAACTGGACTTCACTCGAAATGTCGACGCCAAGGATTCCGATACTGGCTGCGGTAGTCAGGGGAGTGCTCTCAAAACAAGATGACACGACAAACTTCCACTTTTTCGCGGTAAACTCGCAAACTTGTGTCTTGGTAGGGTTAAAACGGACTTAGTTAAGTCGACCCCATTCAGAGATTTCACTTAGGGAAGTCTCAATTTCAGACAAGTTTGTCCCGGCTCTCGATGACGATTTCCCGAGATATGTTGGTACGGCCGGTGTAAGAGGCATCACCTGTAATATCATCAGCATAACAATGAATTCCGCTGATTTGCAGCATGTCATTGATATGCATAAGGAATAGCGTGGGTGATAGCACACAGCCTTGAGGG
The DNA here is from genome assembly GCA_945867215.1 of Epinotia demarniana. Classification (NCBI taxonomy): domain Eukaryota; kingdom Metazoa; phylum Arthropoda; class Insecta; order Lepidoptera; family Tortricidae; genus Epinotia; species Epinotia demarniana. The sequence continues at coordinate 8,321,674 of OX244262.1, forward strand.
ACCAGTATTCACAGACATGGAGTCGGAGCATTCACCATCAACTACAACCTTAATTCTTCTGTCTGCTGGAAAGCTACTGACCCATACACATTAACCCTCAGGAAGCCCGTAGGATGGTAGCTTCGAAAGAAGTGCTTTGTGCCAAACCCGATCAAAGGCCTTCGCTAATAGCCAAACTAACAGCCAATGCTTCACCCTTAGTCTCGATCGCCTGAGCCCAACGATGTGTCAGGTAGACTAGAAGATCACCAGCCGAGCGGCCTCTACGAAAACCGTATTCTCGACCACTAAGCAACTGGTGATCCTCTAGGTACCGAAGGAGCTGGCAGTTGATAATGGACTCCATTATCTTCGAGAGAAGGGAGGTAACAGCTATTGGCCTGTAGTTAGACGGATTTGAGCGGTCGCCTTTTTTGGGGATCGGATGCGCCAAAGCTGAATTCCACGAGGTCTACGCCAGAAGAGTAAGAGAGCCGAAAGAGACGCGTTAAGACCGGAGCTAACTCGGGAGCACACATCTTCAACACAATCGCAGGGATACCATCAGGCCCACTTGACTTATGAGTGTCGAGGGAAATAAGTGCTTTACGCACGGAGCTTTGGTTGAATCGGATATCCGGCATACAGCTCTTGCACCGCGGAATGGTCAGCGGCGCGTTTCCCCCGTCATCCAAAGTCGAGTTAGACGCAAAGAGTTTACCCAGAAGATCGGCTTTGTCTTTTGCGTCGTGGGCCAATGAATCGTTATCCATGTGCAGAGGCGGAGAAGATGGCGTGCAGAAATTGCCCTGGATAGCATTGGCAAGAGACCAGAACGCACGGGTTCCCGACGGGAGGCGCTCTAATTTCTCGCCAATTCTACCAATGTGCAGCGACTTTGCTCTGGCAAAAACTCTTTTAAAGGACCTGGAGGCAAAGTTAGACTCCTTTTTTAATGCGCCAGTCTTTACATCCCGAACTGCTGCTGCGTCTACCCATACCCAGGCTTGGAAACGTTCATGCTTTCGGCGAGAGGCCTTTTTGCAGAAGAGACTAAACCAAGGTTGGGAATTGCCACCAACAGGGACTACAGAGGATGGAATGAAAAGCTCCATTCCCTGCAGTACCACGTCAGCAACAGAATCAGCAACGACGTTGGGATCATCCGGCGTGAAGCAAACCTGCCCCTAAGGGTAGGATGCAAAGAAGGACCGCATCTCGTCCCAATCTGCTGACCTATAGTGCCACACACGGCGGCCACAGGCAACTCGCCGACGCGGCGGGCACGTGAGTGGCACCGTACTCCGAATCAAGCAATGATCCGAAGAACCGAGTGGGGCTTCAACGAATACATGGTAGTCAACCGGATGAGAGGTCGGCAGAAGGTCCAACAGTAAAGGTTCCTGGCCTTCCACATCTGGGATTCGCGTAGGAGCAGTAACCAATTGTGTCAAGCCATATGCCAGAGCAAAGTCAAAAACAGATATGCCCGCATGATCAGTCTTGCTAGAGCCGAGCCATTCGGCGTTGTGGGCATTAGAATCACCAAGTACAATGATCTCAGCGGAGGGGATCTGCTGCTGCACTGAGTCTGCAGCCCTTTGGATCTGCTCAATGAGTCGGCATCACCACTATGGGACCTATATAGGCACGAATAGACACGGGGATGGTCAGCGTTGTCTATACGCAGCCATAAGGTGGAGAGGTCCCTACCTTCAAGATTGCTGAGGCGACGAAAACTGATATCGTCTCTAACGTACACGCACACCCCAGCCCTGGGCGAAAAGGAGTGTTCCAGTCCATACCTAGGGTAGAAGAGATAATAAGATGTGTCTGCTGGAGTCGATATCTGCGTCTCGGTCAAGATAAGCAAGGCCGGCTTTGCAGTCTCGAGGTGTAGGTGGACAGCATTAAGATTGGACTGTAAACCCCTGATGTTGCAAAAGTCCACGGCGCTCTCTTTTATTATTTCAACGGCATTAACTGAGATATATCAAATTGTACAATATTACAGCTAACAATCAACGTTTGCATAAAAAATTATACAAACGTTGTTGCCCTAAATTTAACCAGCGGCTGAAGAAAGAAAGAACACATTTATTATTTTTACCTCGTAAAATTGAGTTCTTACGTAAATAATATTTTCTGAGTGGAAACGGTAAAACTTTTTGAGCAAACAATATTATGATTAGGAATCTTATTCATTTATATTAAGGGTATATGTTATATATGTATATATATTTACCAACTGACTAATAATTACTAAACAGAAATTATTCCTCTGAAACCTTAGTCAATATTTAGCTCACCATTAAATAAATAAATAAATAATATTAGAAAAGAACTTTAGACAAATCGACTTATCCCCATTGTGAGCTCGATGAGTGTTATGGGTACTAAGTAGATCATGATATAAAATATTTAATAAATATAACTAAATGATAAATAATGCCAAACGCCTTACTTAATGATAAATACATAATTCCATAGAAAACATTGTATTATCCTTGCAATCATTACTCATAGAGTACATCTGAACGTCTGTCTAATTAGACCAGCTAGACAGTACTGGCTTACCACGAGGCAGCTTGACCCCCATAGAAAACATTCAAGATTCGGAAACACAATGAGCTCATCACACAAATATTTCGCCATACCGGGATTCGAACCCAGAACCGTCAGCTTCGGTCTCTTCGCTTAACCGGTCGTAAATTACCATTAAGTTACAACAACCTACAGTAGATGCACCATTCGCAAACATACATATCAACACTAGAAAACTTAATATTAAAATATGTTATTTGCGCGAGCTATCGAACACATTGATGATTTTCCATGTCTGGCTATAATTCCGCTCCGAGAGAGCTATCTTCTATCCAATATACACGTCGCAATTAAATGTGTTTTGTGCCCTCGTTCCGAGTTTCCGACGTTACCTTGGTACACGTGAAAAGCGAGCACGCGAAGCATCGAAATCAAATCAAAATGCGAAATGTTTCTCGTAGATTGTTCCCCAGTTTAACATTTCCGTAATCTGCCGCGAGTTCGATCGAAAATCCCCAACGCCTTACTAATACAGTTAGTGTGGAAATTGTGCCCAGAATTAGGAAATAATTTAGTTAAAACACAGCCTACGTCGCCAAGATTGATGACAGTTCATTTGTTCGTTAAAGGGGAACGTGATTCGTGTTTTGAAGATGACATTTCAATGATTTGTGGATGTTTTGATGAGTTGCAAATCGATGGTGACGTAGTCGAGTGACAGCGATTGAGCAAGGTAAAAGTGAGAAGCGTCGGTACTCATCGACGCTTCTCACTTTCGACATTGATTTTGATATCTCGTGACATCGCTCGTGATATAATGAAATCTGCCAATCGTCGTCTAACTTGCTGTCCGGGTTTATTCTATTACACAGATATTGGACTGAGATTACATTTAATGAATAGTTTCGAACATTATACCCTGTACAATAATGCAAACGTACAAATCTGAAAACCGACACTTTACAAGCATACCGCCTTAATATGTATGTAGTTATCTAGACAAAGTTGGCGGCTTAGCACGCATATTGGAGAGAACCCAAGCAGAGCCAAGGACTACATATAACCTACGTCCATCCTGAAAATCCATAATATATGTACTTATGTACTGATATAAGATTTGTTCAATCGGATGTGTTGTTACGGAGGTTATACCTACATACTCGTATAAACTTACAGGTTATAATTTCATATAGACATGACCTCTTTATTTTTGGCAGTATTTATATGTACGAAATTTTGTCACCAATCATCTTCTAAATATTCAAATGTAAATAATCAAAGTGAATTATACCACAGCCACAACAACGTAGACAATTGGTACTATTTAATGTTGTGTAAGACGGGAAAGGTGAAAAGTTCGCCAGAGCTGACAAGGATTCGCTGTTTCTGTTTCTGGGAGCCGGCAACATAGTTTTATATGTACAAGGCAAAGTACCTCCTCAGTCCTGGTCTCAGTTTGCGCAAAATGAAGATGATATTCCACCATGTATCACATTGTACCCTAATCCATAGAAGAATAGATACATCGTGCGTTACGCGTCATGCGATTTCAAGGAAAATCATTTTGAAACGCAATAACATTTGTATCGAATATTGAAAGGCACTTAATGATCGAAATAAGGAAAAGTAGATGGATATTTGCCCTCCGAATCACTAAACTTAAGTGGCAGTGGGCAGGGTACATAGCACGTAGAACCGATGGCCATTGGGGCAGAAAGGTTCTCGAGTGGCGACCGCATACCGGAAGGCGCGGCGTAGGTAGCCCCCCCCCCCCCTACAAGGTGGACTGATGACCTGGTAAAGGTTGCGGGAGTCCACTGGATGCGGGTGGCGCAGGACCGGTCACTTTGGCACTCTTTGGGGGAGGCCTATGTCCAGAAGTGGACGTCTTTCGGCTGATATGATGATGATGAGATGGCAATTTTCCTTTGATATCCTGGATAAACGAAGACACGTAGATGAATTCCGTAATTATTCTATTGTTATCTGAGGGGTAATCATGCAAAGTTTTGAACGCGCGTTAGGTAGATCCAACAGTATTTTTTATTAAAAAACTGATATTTAGATCTATCAATTGTACAGTCAGCATCATATAGTTAGTAGCAGCCAAAGTAGCCGAATATTTCGGTACACGTATTTATTACTGCTAACTATATCCGTCCGACTGTCATTTTTCCATAAATATAAAAGTTGACATTTGAATCTACCTTACGCAGGTACATTGCGTTACGTGATCGACCTGCAGCTGGACTGAAATATGGTAAAAGGGTGGGAAAAAAAAATACTGCACCCAGTGAAAATGGGAAACAAGCTGCTAAGAAACATCACAATTGACATCGGCTAAACTGTCACCTGGCTATTAGTCTGCTTGTGTAAATTAGAAGTCAGGTTAATATCGGTTAAGATAATGTAGAATTTAAGCAACACAATACGGCAATATTGCTTCGGAAGTTTAGATTGTTTTGCGGCGACGATTGCTAAACCAGTTGGGTTCTGTTGTTTTCGTTCGCTACATTAGAGCAAACTGTGTTAACCAGAGTATTGTTTAACTAAACATTCTGCTAAATTGCTTTGTAGCAAGTAAAATACAAATTGTGTCTGAGTGCGGATATTGGGGAAATTTTGTACGTCTGCCTTGAATATGAATGTTTGTAAATGATCCCGCATTCCTTCGGGAAAATTAGATACTACTAGAGACTTAAGCGCATCGCTTGTCTCCCACTTAAAATGTACTTAACCTGGAATGACATTTTTATGGTAATATCACCACACAGGGGTACACGTAACTTTTTGCAAGTAATGCAACTAATGCAAGAACCAGGTTAAATAAACAGGGCCTTTCATTGATTCATAATAATCACAAACACAATCTTTTCTATACGAATATGTTACTCGCTACCCTTGCTACCCCTTACCTCTCTTTCCGATCAGGAGAATTTAAAAATACCTTTTCTATAAGGATACTTTTGTACCTCTATATATATTTTCACCCTTGCCTGACGTCAGTACAGTCGCGCAGATAACGATGCTAATTCAATTCCAACTTGCGCTTAACGAACCTAATCGAACTCCGATCTCAATTAAAAGGGGATGTCAATTGAAAACGAGAAATAAGTCTCACAAAGACTTAATCGTACATTACTATAGAGGACGGAAAGAAAGGGATTGCCGGCCAAGTAGATATGATATAGGGATATTATTCGGATAACACGGATCAACCAAGACAAATTCGTCAATTATAAATCCTTGGGCTAGGTCGTGGGTTGTAAGTTACACAGTTAAGACGTTATTGCCTTAACATTAACATCTATACTTCCATTCATACTATTATAATAAATGCGAAAGTAACTCTGTCTGTCCGTCTGTCTGTTACCTTTTCACGCTTAAACAAATTCAAATAAATAATTTGATAGGTTTATAGGATAGATTTTATCCCGGAAATTATCCCCAAGGGGGAAACGGGGGGTGAAAGGTCCACACGGACGCTAGCTTCTTTATATTTTCGTCTTGTGTAATATGTATAAACTGTATATCCCTTAAAAAGAACGTGCGGGTCGAAGCGGACATAACATTAACAAAAAAGTTGTCCTTTTGGTTTTGCTGTACTTTGGCAAAAAATCTCGTTCAACCTTTGTCACTTGAACGTAATAACAATGCTTTTTGAGCCCGGCAACTTCTGCGAACGGACGCCGCAAAAAGTTAAATTGAAACATCCCGCCGTGGCTTGCTGGCTATACTATTCACAACTTGTTTCATTACTTACCCCTAGCAACCCAGCATATCCTGATACCCGCGTTCTTAATAACAGCGTGTAATTGGAGGTCTTACTGCTACACTTGAATTGGGGCGAGCGTTGTGAAGAACGGCACCGCTTTGAGATTCATTACTCTCTACTTTTCTCACCACTACCCTTGTATAACTTGACCCGGACAGGCGTAACAGTTCTTAGTGATCTGAGGTCAGACTAATATTATACAGGTTTGCTTGAGTCGATTTGTAAGCCTTGTGTGGTTTCAAGGACTCGATTTGATTTATGCCTGGGTCTATTGTCTGGAATGAAATAAGAGGGTTTGATTATACTGGTAATTAATTGAATCATGTGTCATGTTACAAAATCCTTTTTCTTTGTGGAGTTTTCGAAATGCATTTTAAATATAATTAATAGATATTACGGGAGCAATCTTACAAAAACTGAACTAGCCCTATAATAAGGTTGACAATGTTGGATGTGGGTGGCGCAGGACCGGTCGTTGTGGCACTCCTTGGGCCTATGTCCAGCCCAGCATTGAACATCTTTCGTTGGATATATTTATATAAATATTTAGAAAATATTCAACACTCAGAAATAAACATTCATACTCATCATACGTTTACGAATATCTGCTCTTACCAGTATTCAGGGGGTCGAAGTTGCACCACGTCCGTAGGAATTACCCATCGCTACCCTGACATCGCAACACGTGACCCCTGGGTGGTGCTAAAAGTGCAACAACCTGGCAACCAAACTGTCTTTTTCATGATCTCATGGTTCTAAATACTGATTTGCCATACGATAAATAAATAAATAATCAGTATTCAAACCTAAGACTGCTGGCTTAACCAATAAACCAATTTGTAAACCCATTTTAAACAGTTTTCAAAAACAGAACAATTGAAAGCTTATACAATTATATATTTTATACTAAAAAGTCTGTTTATTTCAATGTGTGTAATCGGTTGAACATGACCTAAGTATGGTTGAAATGAACTAGAGTGTTACATGATTCGGTGCAACCATAAGTGTGTATTAGCTTCCGCCCGCGATTTTGTCTGCGTGGACTCGGAATCAAAACTATTCTATATTTCCAGGTTATAAACTATTTTAGTGCAAAATTTCATTTAAATCGGTTGAGCCGTTTTAGCGTGATTGAGTGCAACATCCTAACATCTAAACGTTCGCATTTATAATATTACATAGTTATAGTAGGATTATAGGATAAAATCTGGAGAGGCTATTAATATTAAAAGGCAAATAAAATGAAAATAATTATTGCTAGTCCTAAGTATTGGCAGAATTCAGTTAGTCTACTTTGGACCATAGTTATGCTTCTGGACTTAGTTGTGAGGTTTTACGGTAATTAAATATCACAATCGAAATTATAATACCTCGTTGTAAAATTAATTATGTCTCCTCCATCCACCCCCAATCAAATTATGAAGTTTCCATCGAACCCAATTGTAGCAGTGGAAAAAGTTGTAAAAATCGGAATTGTAACAAGTTGAGAACAATTTAAAGTTTGTAGTCTTGGGGGAAAGAAACTGGCCCCAGCTTCTTAAAGTGCTTCGCTTGATTTGTTTGACTTTTGAGACGGGGTCGAAACGTTAGTAGAAGCATTTGTTACTTGATAAGTCAATTGTAACATCAGACTGTAAACCCCATCGTGAGCAAATAAATTACTTATGACTTAAGTAAAACGTATGATCTTTAGAAGATTCGCATTTCATTTTCTAACTAGTTATCAAGTTAACACCTTGTGTCTCGGTCATCTTATTCTTATTGAAGAGCGAGGCTCATGTCGGTGGAGTAATTTCTAACTTATTCTTCATTCCGCTTTTCTTTTTATTTCTCTATACAATGAAGCGTTTATTTTTCTTTTATATGCTCCATGTAAGATTTCCCCGGCCTCCCCTTTTTCCTTTTCCCTTCTATTTTTCCCTCTATTATTGTTTTCATCCAGTCATCGTAGCGTAACATGTGTGCTATAATTTTTCCTCTCCTGTTTTCAACAATTCCTATAAGATTTCTTTTTCTGGATATAGTCAATGAACAATCATTGACTATATCCAGAACCTCCTCATTCGTTTTCAATGTCTGGGTCATACACAGTCGAAAACCAAAAATCGTTGTTCCTGTAGTCTAGTAGATAAGAACTTAAGAGCGTAAATAAATTGCTTTTATGTTTGGCAACCTCATTCATTTCCCAACTTCCTAATATTTCTGAAACTGAAAATATTTCAGGATTTTAATAAAACTAATCTGATTAAGTAACCTGAAGGGTTCAACACGATGGCCCTGAAATAAATTCTGATACATTTACAGTTTCAGGGTTTGGGAAATGAAAAGTTGTCGGGTTGCCAAACGTGAGTTGCGACATGAAGGTGTCCCATATTTGCGCCTTGTAACGGAAATGGCTCGTAGAGACATTACTAACATGTGATAAGTTGGTTACGAATGGGTAAAAAGATAAGTATAATTAAGAGAAAAAAATAAATTTCAAAAAGGTCGCACTTCTATTATATTTAATAGAAGATAGCTACCCACATTCACCCTTCCTCTACATTGGCTTGATCGAGCTCAAACACTATTCCGTGAGAGCTAGTCAGCAGATATCTAGGCCAACAAGCTTCGTGCGGCGGACATGTGCAGCCCAATTCGATTTTGACTTAGCAATTGAGATGAGGTGGAACGTTTTGAACGCCTTTCAGAATTATTGCTGGATGCTGACAAGGACATGTCTAGGTACTATAATAAGGGTGTGAAACGGAAAATTACGATGTTTTTAAAGGTTATAACTGCTTGAACTAGAAAACAAAATTAATGAATTTCCGTACTGACTATAAATGTGTTGTTTGTAAGGGCCAAAACACGATTGGAAAAAATATTATACATAAATAATTTACAACTTAGAAAAGTAAGAAACCCCCATCATTTTAATTTCAAAGTTCACTATCTCAAAACCGGCTTAACCGATTTTATTGAAACGCAGCTAAGAACCACCTCGACCACGAATAATCTCGATTTTGAACAAAAAAAATGCATCAAAATCGGTCCATTCGTTTAGCAGCTATGATGCCACAGACAGACACACATGTACGTAGACATGTCAAACTAATAACACTACTCTTTTTGCGATGGGGGTAAACAAAAAAATTGAGGTTTTCCTAATTATTTTTTTGCCACAGCCAAGACAAACATTACATTGTTTAACAGCATAATCAAGTGTTTGTACTCAAATGACCGTATTTTACGACATCTAAAATCAAACAGAAGCAAATATTATGAACAAACAAGTTTCTCATATCAACCTCCTAAGTATAACTTCAAGCGACTATTAATATTCTCTATCATCTGGGCAGTGAAAAAGTCGTCTAACCCAAATTACTGCTACCAATTTCTCACTTTGTAAAAAACCCCTTTGAATTTATTGCACCAGTTCAGGTGACTTCTCCCCTCATTAAGAATCGTAATCTACCCCCTATTGAACTCTACGGACGACTCAATTACGTAAAATGGCCACGGCGGTGAATTGATTTATCTGGCCTTAAAAGAATAAAGTTACTCTAGGTACTTTTTTCATATTTGTGTAGTAGTGGCAATTCAAAATGAATTTTGCACAAAAGTCGTCATTGTAAATCATACAAATACATTTGACGCCGGATCTATTTTTCCTTTCACAAGCAGAGTGCTTAACGTTTGCAAATTCAGTTTGATTTATTTTATGTAGGTTAAGAACTATCATTGTACTCGTATTAAGCTTTTTTTGGCAAAAAATTACTGACTTGAGTTTGTTTCGACGTTTCTTCTTAACAGTGGTCTTTTTTTTCAGAAACGCTGGGTAGAATTTTGACTTGTGAAAGTACGGCCTACTTGCAAATTAAAATTCATTTATTTCATTTCACGCGCCGGCGACGTGAATGCCCATGACTAAATATCCGCGAATACTGAACTACTAAAATGTGAGTGACCCGTTTTCATCATAATTATTTAATAATTCATAATTTAGGAAACCAAATACAGCCGAAGTAATATTTCGTATGAAAAAACACTACCGGGTAAAACGCTACGAAGATGATAATGATGCTATAAGTAGTAGAGATAGAGTCTCCACAGTGACACAAACTTTTCCGTTAATAAAACATTTAAGACTGCATTTTACCAACCAAAACAAAGTTAATCGATGGTCACAACTAAAACACAAAGCATTAGTGAAAACAAACAGCAGTAACTCCAACCAAGGCAAAGTGCTGCGGCTTTCGTCTCTATTAATTAAAGTGATAGGCGAAACTCAAAAGACTGGGCAAACTTCTGTCGTTTCCAGAAAGAAACAGATTCTCTCGGCCACTAATGAAAGTCTTTTTGTTCTGTCACAGCACTGTTTTTCGCGAGCGATAAAAGAAATGTTTTAGTTCGAACTTAATTGTATGATCACTCTAGTGGTTACTTGAGTCTGGATAATGTTCGTTTTAATACATACATGTGTTGGAAAGTTGTAACTAGACTATCATCACGACTGTAAAAGAAATAAAGAGGTTTTATTTGACACCTGTATTTATTATATTATTGCTGCAGAGGGCAAAATAAAAGTATAATCATAAAACTAAATTGCTATAAACAGTTAATGGATTCTGAACGCTGACACCTAGCACACAGAGTAGGTACAGTCAACCGCAAAGATCTTGTGGAATTGGAGATCTTATTGTATTAAACTATTATGCTTTATTTATTGATTTACATACACCCCCCCCCCCTCCAGCCCTTCGTCCTGTGGGTGTCGTAAGAGTCGACTAAGAGAATAGGGTTGAAGTATGTTGTGGGCGATGGGCTAGCAACCTGTCACTGCGATATCACATTTTGTCGATCTTTTATACCCACATTTATGCTAAAAGTAGTACTGGAACCCAAGTTTCATGTGCTCTGCCTGCTCTGGATAAAGGCGTGAATGTACGTATGTATGTATGTATGTATATATGTATGTATGTATGTACATACATTAAACATGGAGCCCGCGTATTGCAAATAATATAAAAAAACGCAGTCAGATAAAAAAAAGATGTTAATCCCGAGGCTCCATTATATAAATTTGTGTTTTTCATTAATCGGGTCAGTAGTTCTTGAGATTACCCCCTATAAATTAATTTACAAGGCTGCAACCTCACTAACATTACGTATTTTTTAATTATTACTAAAATCTTTATACGAAGGAAGTTGGTCATATGAAATTCTCAATAACACAAGATGCATCCGTCGCATTTGGACTACTTGGATTTTCAAAATGTTAGTTAATGACTGTGTATACCTACAAACATAACACCAAAATTATTATTTTTGTCACAATTTAAAATGATCTTAAATTATCAATCATGCGTCGAGATGTATAAGGCCTTATGAAGACGATATTTACTGTAGTATAAATTTATTATTAGTTAAGATCATCATTTACAATAGCGGATACAATAACACCAGCACCTTTCTTCCTGTACGTGTCGTAAGAGTATGTATAAGGGAACAGGTTTGAAGTGTGTTGTGGGCGATGGGCTAGCCACCAATCACTATGACATTACATTTTGTCTATCTTTATGCCCACATTTATGCTAAAAGTGGTACTGGGCATTACTTTCATTCCCCTTTTGAGAATGACGCTGTGAATCCTACGTATGTGAAATTAAATTAAATTAAAATTATTTATTCGCAATTGGGCCAAATTAGCTACCGAATGGCTTCCAAAAGATGCCTTCCGAGGTAGAGGCAGACCGAAAAGGAGATGGCGGGACGACCTTGATACGTTTTGTGCAGATTGGCGAACACTGGCACAGGACCGAGACGAGTGGTGGAAAGGAGGGGGGGCCTTTGCCCAGCAATGGGACACAATATAGGCTATAAAAAAAAAATCGCAACAGACAAAACATGTCTATAAAATATAAATAAAACTATTTAAGTATGTACTCGTAGATATGTATCGTCGTCGTTTACGGATCTTAGCCTCAGTAAGGGCTATGTAAAACAGCTTTAGGGTTGCTGCCTTTGATGCCGACTGTACGTCTATCTTATCAAATTGAACACTTCGTTAATGTATCCTTGGGCGATTCACACGGGCACCTGCGAAGTAGTGTTCCATGTCGCTAGATCTCGCAGATAAATGGAGCGATCAGACAGAAAACAAGCAAGACAACACACCTCGGGCAAATGTAACTATTTGAACATTTAAAGTGTTTGGATCTGTGTCGTGAATGTCGAACATGTTGCAAGCGATAAAAGAAATCCATACTAACATTATAAATGTGAAAGTGTGTCTGTCTATCAGTCACTCTGTCTGTCTGTCTGTTTGTTACCTCTTCACGCTTAAACCTCTGAACAGATTTAGATGAAATTCGATATAGATATATTTTTGGGACATAGGATAGTGTTTATCACGGAAATTATCTCCTATGGGGGTGGAATGGGGGACGAAAATTTGTATGGAGCTACGAGAAACGAGGTCTTCGCGGACGGAGTCGCGGGCATAAGCGTGAAAATTATTAAATATAATATAGGTATTAGTGGACGATCTGACACAAATCATGCTAGCCCATAGTGAGCTCAAGAAGGCTCGTGTTATGGGTTAAACGATGATATATTTAATAGACAACGACATGCTCATCACACAAATATTTGCCCTTGACCGGAATTCGAACCCAGAACCGTCAGCTTCGTAGGTAAGGTACACTATCCATTAGGCTAAACCAATCGTCAAATTCAATGTATTTATTTAATCTTAAAGACATGACCTATAAGAAGTAAAAAAGGCGAACTTAATGTCTTAAGGCATTATCTACCAGTCAACCACGGGACTCAACAAAAAAGCTTAAGGTTAAAATAGTTTTTCCTCTTTCGATTTCTCACTATTTATTTAAACTTATTATAACAGTCTCTTAAAAGTAACTGTGTACTCAAAAACTCTTCAGTTTATTATCATAATGCAAGAAATAATGATAGCCCGCACCCACGGCATTACCGCCATCTGTGCCCCAATCTAAATAAATACTTGGGCACCTGTACACAGCATTAAGTACCCATTAAGTTCCAAGAAATACTAAAAGAATTATGATTGTACTTTAACTGGTGATGTTTAATTTTTTTATGAGTTGATGCAAGTACCGGTATTGTATTTTACGTCACACTTGACCATAATGCGAGTTTTACCGCACGATGCGCGTACGGGAAAACTCGCTTTGTGGCCAGGTGAAGACGTAAAATTTTGTACGCAACACGGGTGATAATTCGTAAAGCCCCAGAGCGCAAATTTATGGCCCTCACCTTCGGTTCGGGCCACAAACACCTGCGGTCTGGGGCATTCACGAATTCACCGCCCTAGTTACGTAATGTACTATTATGCAATCGTTATATAATGTATGCTTTTCACACGAGTTCCACGTTTAGTCCACGAAGCTTGCTGAGTGGCCTAATTTAGGTACGAGACTTAAAATGCTAATTATATAACTGTTGTATACAATGAATGAATGAATGATGTTTATTGCAGAAAATGGGTACATACAAGTTGGTATATAAATTATTTACAGTGCGCCAAATTCGGCTTGGGAAAGCATGCAACAATTAACTACTTATGTCTAAAAATAAATAAATAACTGGATAATAATAATTACTTTAGTACATAGAGTTTACTTTTCGTGTTTAGAAAGTCTTAAATAGAGTATACACACAGTTCACACAGCCAGGCATAAAGCTTCTTTTTAACCTACTCCAAAAAAAAGAGGGGGGGTTCTCAATTAGGCTGTATTTTTTTTTAAATTATTATTATTGTTATTTTCAATGTTTGTTACCTCAGAACTCATTGATGAGCCGATTCGAATTATTTTTTTTGTTTGTATGTACATACTTCCAGGTGGGTCCCATTTTTTTCAAAATTCAGTTAGATGATGGGATCCATGAGGAATTGAGGGGACTCCTCAATTTTATTAGGCACGCGTGTAGTGATTTTGGTATTTTCTCTAATAACTCGTGTATTTACATCCGGAATCATAAATTTGGTGGCGAGGAATTGATGATGAAGACCACAGATGACTTATCGAATTCCTCAATTATGTACTTAAAAGTGCAAAAGTACGTCACAGGTTCTGATAAGATTCCGTTAAAATAGGAACTAATGAAGGTCCATTGGTGATGATCTTGGGGAATCTATGGAAGTCCTCAAATATTATCGGCCCACATACAGCGATTCGGTTTTTTTCTATAGTAATCAACGCATATGCTATCGGAAATCAGTTAATGTGGTAAATTGTAAAAAAAAATAGGAAATATTTTCGTGGCTTGGCGGAGTACTAAATTGAAGTCGGTTAAAACTTTGTTTTTAAAGTAAATTATTAAACAGAGCACTACAATACTTTTACTACGAGTCAACTGAACTAATTAAAGCTTGGTATCTATTGAAAATCTAAGGCCTAGTGAAACGAAGTGCAGCCAGCGGCTTTTTCTTTTCTGGCCGTTGATGGCTTTTACTTTTCTTTTGTACTCATGACGGCGTCCTATTGGTCTGTTTCATTATAGTTCAGTAAAGGCGCCACGTGATTGGTTGAATTTATTTTAGTTGTCTAAACAGTTGTAAAATGTTGAGTTGGGACCTCGATGGTAATAAGTATGTGATTTTAGTTCGGTGTACGAAGTCTTAACTCAAACATTAAAGTCGACGAGTATAAAAATGTTTTTATCTTAGGGTACCGACCGCAGAAAGTCACATCGCGTTTATTATGAGCTCCCGAACTCAGTAATACGTCCTTAGAAAATATTGCCACCATAATAACACTACTATATACTTGTTATATTGCAGTATGTGGTGTTGTCTTTAGTAAAGGACTTTAATTTTCTCTTGCTGTCAACACAGCGAATCTTGAAACCGGTAAAGGGTAGGCAGCGCGCTTATAACTAAAGCGCTCATAGGAACAGAATAGATAATAGTACAAGTACAGGAGGGACACTCCTTTGATCTTTACAAAAGGCGCTTTTTTCTCAGACAAAACATTAAGATTTATGACGTCGTTGACGACGACGTCGACGTTCATCGCTACAAGTACATGCCAGTTCCCCAACGTTGGGGCACCGGCATGTAAGTACTTTGTAGCGATGAACGTAAATCGCGGAATGTCCACCCCTTGTCATAGGTTCAAATCCGTTTACCATCAGGTGGGATCACTGATTGCCGCCATCTTCTTCTCCTACTCCTGTTCTTATTATTTGGGGCAGCAGCAGATTCAGCTCTTCTAGTTATTTTTCGGTTGGTCCTGGGTCGCTTTTGATGGGATTTGGGCTTATTGCAAATCCCTCCTTACAGTAGCCATTTGGTAACCAGTTCTTCGATTCGCTTAACTTAAGTGGCAACGCAGCGGGGCACATTACAAGCAGAATCGACCGTTGGGGCGGAAAGGTTCTGAAGTTGCGACCACGTACCGAATGACGCAGCGTGGGTTGACCCCCAAAAGATGAGCTGGTGATCTGGTAAAGGTCGCGAGAGTCCGTTGGATGCGGATGGCACTGGACCGGTCACTCATGCACTCTTTGGGGGAAGCCTACGTCCAGCTGTAGACGTCTTTCGGCTGATATGATAACGATAATGATGATGATGACTAGCCATCCAAGACAGTCGGAAGTCTTCCTCGTTTCTTTGGCAGTTGAAAATATCTAGCACCCTTCGAGTCATTCATTAATTCATCATTCATATCAGCCGAAAGACGTCCACTGCTGGACATAGGCCTCCCCAAATGAGTGCCAAAATGACCGGTCCTGCGCCACCCGCATCCAGCGGACTCCCGCCACCTTTACCAGGTCATCAGTCCACCTTGTGGGGGGCCTACCCACGCCGCGCCTTCCGGTACGTGATCGCCGCTTGAGATCCTTTCCACCCCAACGGCCAATGGTGCTTCGTGCTATGTGCCTCGCCCACTGCCACTTAAGTTTAGCGATTCGGAGGACTATATCGGTTACCTTGGTTCTGCTGCGGATATACTCATGTCTGATGCAATCAAGCAGAGAAACTCCAAACACAGCCCTCTCCATATCATCTTCATAGTCACCATGAGCCTTCTTTCCTTTCAAGTCATGTATTCATAAATACTTTAACTTTGCCAATAGTAGTACTAACTTACTTAGTACTAACCAAAATGACCCTAACGGATCATACTAGAACCGAGCCATAATAGTCGTAAGGCAGTCATTAACATACAATCCTCTGAAAACGTTAATAAATCTTAAAATGCGGTCCCGCTTTAAAGAAAAATTAAATAAAAAATTCCGCAGCAATACAGTGGACCGAATTTTGAAAGCATACTTTAGTCTGTGCGTCTTTCATAAGGTCGAAGCTGAAAATTGGCGTCAGTAAAATATTGTTCCGGTGTATGCAAATGTTTGACGTTTGACAAAGTGATGCCATTGACATAGAGGTATCAATCGATGAGTACCGTCACTTCATGGACTTCTGTATTCGAAAAGAGAAGATATCCCAAGTGTTCTATGTAAAGCACTAGTTTGTGCCAGATTAAAAATAGATTAGAAACAATGTGGCACCCTATAGTGTTAAATTGGTGAAAAAATAAAAAAACGATCACTCACATAATTAGATATTCTACGGTACATGTATTAAAATATAGAATGCAACAACCGTGTTTATTTTAGAAGCGACGAAAAATCGCAAATTCCTTATTCGTTTAAAGTAAACAAGTCCCGAAAAATAATAATTACCTTTTTTCTGTAAATATGTGCCCACAGGCTATATTGTATTTTTTACAGATCTACTTTAATTCATAATATTACAGATTGTTCTCTAAATAACAAAAAATTGGTCTGACTCTAATCGATTTTTTTAATACCTAATACCAATTATCAAAACCTTACTGTCCAGTTAATTATAATATCTTCTACCACATTGACACTCTTAGCTTGAAAATATTCAACAAGGCAACTAATTGAATAAACTTTTCAGTTACAACCTCCTCTTCCAAAAGCGCCGATTTATTGTTAACTCTTGACTGCGCGTCGGATGTCTTTTGTGCCGTAATGGTATCACCGTATTATGCTAAACAACTGAAGGCAATTGCAGCCTGCATTCAGGGCGAGACTACAGGCTGAATGCAGGCGTAGCAATTCAATTGAGAATTTTCTCGTTTGCGTTTACGTGAGAGGAAATGGTGGTTTATAATTGTGTTAACTAATATTCAGGAAAATTTTGGTCCGAGACTTTTAAACCTCATTAATGTACATCGCTCTTATTTTTTCATCTTTTTGCATATATTTTAAGAATGTTTTCTTTAATTACAGTCCTACAGGCTTGAAGATGCGGCTTAATTTTTAATGATATAATTATGTCGAATAAAAAAAGAAAAGCTGTTTTAGTACAAGTGCCATAAAGAAAACGCAATCGGAATTGATACGATTGCATATTAAAATAAATTCGACAACAGTCATGTCGTTGTACACAAAAATGAAGAAGAAGCACATTTTAAAACGCTATCGGATCATTCATGAAGTTAAGGAGTTGGGTTTAAAGACGCTATACTTCAAGCGTCTTTAAGAGGTTTTTTTTTATGTTAGTTGCGAAATTGTTTTCGTTCCTTGTAAACATATATTATGTTTCCGAGCTCAAATAATCGTATTCATTATAAATTGTCTGTAAAAGCTGGCCGTGAAAGGGAATGACTCATTAGCATGTATTTTTGTACAAAACACATTCAGTTTAGTATTAAATCCTGTTTATGGTATTCCAGCTCGGCATTTTCATTACAGCCGGAGTAGATTTATTTACTCCAGGGTCATCTAGGAAAATGAGAATGGGCTTGAGCCAAGCGAGTATGTTTGCTGAATTTACTATACCCATTTGGAAGACGCCAAGATCTCATATGGACTGCGAATGCATAACAATCTAAATAAGGCTTGTCTTGTTCTAAACAGCTTGAATGCAACCACTGCAAGTTCACATAAACTGTGAAGTTAAAGAAGTAAATATATGTTTCTAATAAGATTATTTGGCAAAAGGTGAAGTATTACGGATCACTTTCATAGTGATTACAGTTTGTATTTTAACTCTCAAGACATAATATGGTTGACCGATTTAAACTTTCACGATTTTCACACGTAACTTTTACTTAACAAGACTTAATAGCTTATAAATAAGTTGATTTGTTGATAATTTGAGGCCACTCCACTGTGCTCACAATCGAATATTGTTGATGTTGAAAACGTGGATGGATGGTGGTGGATGGTGGATGGTGGTAGATGACATTCAAAACGTGGAGAGACCGAATTAAATAATTACCTATACGCGATTCAGTCCCGTTTACTAATAAAATGTATATGTTTGATTAAATATGTTACGACTGATCTACCTATAATTTTAGCTCAAACTAGGAAACTTTTACGTTGTTAAGAACGTTGCCGATTTTCTCGCTTCTTGAATATAGGTTTTCTAGTTAATGCCCGGCGGCTCTGAAGCTAAATTTCCCCTAATAATGTAAACAGCTTTAAAATATCGACTAACGATCAAAAGAACCCATGTTTGTCCCGAATCGACGGTCATGTTGTCTTCCAAACCTAATATTCGCTCCAAACAGAGGGTGCCTCAAACACACCACTTAGACACCAAACAAGGGAGTGTATTAAGTGTGAGTTAAAATTTAAATTGATTCCACCCTCCTTTGGAGAAAATTCAAATAGTGCGCGGTGTGATCTCGAGCGGGTAACACTGTGTTTGTGGGATTCTTTTCTGCAAATTGGACGCCTCGGGGCGTTTAGTCACTAAAAGAACCGTGAGTCACCCACACAGATGCGTTCGCCTCCATGTCTCAATTTTACATAGTGATTACACACTTCATTTGTTGGGGCTCCCCCTCTCCAGCGTCTATTATCAGTAGATTTTTTTCTCTAATTTCCTTTTTCAATTTTCGATGACTCGCTTACTTCAGTTTGTTGTTCTGATTAGCAATCCCTGTAATTTGAAAGAAAAATTCAAATTTCTGTTGTGCCTCGTTCGGTATTGTACACAGCCCCGTGAGGGCCGGATGAGCTGTAATATCATGCAAATTTCCTGCGGTTTAAGTATGAATTTCATTTTATTTTTCTTTTTCCTTTTCTTTGAATTTAGGGTCATGTCGTAAAGAGCTTTTTATGTTTGTGTCGCTCGCAAAGTTAGTAAACGGGCGATTATTTTTGTGCTACTTAATTGACACATTTAAGTGATACAGACCGTTACGCAAAATTCATTAGATCTTCTTGTGGTTAATAGATTATGCGTCAACCAAGAAATATTATTTATTTACTTAAGAAGAACTTATAGTATGAAAAGCGGTAGCATTCTCTACCAGTTAAGCCAAGTAGGTAAATTGTGGTCGGTGGTCTAAAGACAGGACGGATACAAAATACATAAGTATTGTATAATATTCGAAATAGTATAATATAATTATATATATAAGTATATATTAATACATACATGTGTATATCTACGAACACAGATAAAACTTACAAATCAGTGTACTCGTATAAACGAAAAGTCTTACGTATAAACGTAATATTCTTAGGTAAAACGGTTTATAGTGCCTTGGTCATATTTCTGTTCCTATTTTAATGGTTAAGTTAATATCATACTAAGTTGAACGGTCTGCTAATGGAATAATACATTTTTGATCAGCTACCGGTATAGTAAAAATAAATCATGGCGTCAAAGACGATGTGTGGCAATTTACATAATAATTAAAGATGACGGATAATTGTTCACTTGCATGATCCAAATCTTAGAGCATTAAAATTAAACCAACAGGAGCAGCCATGAGTCATTTTCTATACATAAAAAGTCTGCCGATTTTTGCGGGGGAGGGGAAAGTCAAATGTATGCGTATCGTGAAAATAGCTACGTCAGATAAACGTCAGTCCATCCATATGTATGACCACTGGTCATATATGTTTGGCAGAGGGCAACGCCTGTCAATGGCCGCTCCGGTTGGTTTAATGCTCTAAGATCCAAATAGTAAAAAAAACAAATTGGTAATAACCAAATACTAGCTTTGTAAAAAAGTTTACATTACCTACGTTATAACATTACAACAAATATTAGGTTTCAATGGACCGTCATCATGGAGCGCCGGACTAAATTTAAAATTATTTATTTAAAATGTTACACTCACCTCACCTGTTATAATTGTAATTAAAAATACGCCATTTATTTTAGAATATAATCCTAGACAGACAACTAATACTTGCAAGTCTCTCAATTGAATAACGTATTCCAAGTAAACCATTTTTGGAAAATATGTACATATAGCTACACAGAACATTGCCCTTTTCACCAGCCGCCGCCTGCCCTTCAAGCATCTGCCCAAATCAATCTTAAATATTGAATTTGCGTCGTAATCTCGTTGAAACTTTCACGAGAAACGAGTTTCTATTACAATTTAACACAATTTGTTTCGAGTTTTGCACCTTCCTTCGTTTCGTAGGTGGTACTCGAGATTGGTGAGGGGGATTTATAATTTTAAATGCGGTAGACAAGGCGAGATGGGTGTTCATGACAGAAAAACTAAGACGAGCGGTAATTGATTTTGTTCATTTTATTTATTAAAAGCTTTTATTTAATTTAATACACCTAAATATTTTCGGTAAGGGGAACATCATAAGGACCAGTTTCCTTACGACCGAACCCAAACCGAATATTTTAAGGCCTGAAAGTATAAGCCCTAATGAACGTAACTTAGTATCGCTAGTTAAAAAAGACACTTTTCTTTTTTCATACAAATTAATAGGGTACGCAATGTATCAATAACAAAGCTGATAACTGACAGTAACATTTGAAACTAGCTCTCTAAAAGCCTCTCTAAAATGTCAAATAAATTTTAGCAGTACATTGCTGCTTGAAAATGAAAAATAAAACACTTCTCCATTAGAAAAGGTAATTGTTATAAAAAAAAACACAACTTAAAGCTATCGTTAGTCGTTACTTAAAATTTGTGCTCTTATGGATGTCAGACGCTGTAGATACGATATTTCGGACGATACGTTGTTCTTAAAAAAACCCGGTGGTATGGAGCCGGAGTTACTACGACTACCAGATTGAACCTCGCGTATCTTACCGCTAGGTAGGCGCGGGAAGGTCCAGATAATTAATATTCCAAGAGCGTTAAAAGCAAGTACTCGTTCCAACAAACCTCTTTCAAACAAAAGAAACCCTGTTCATTCCGCGTAACCGCCATAGCTAGGTACTACGGAACATGGGAAGTGAATGCAAAATGTACTGTCAAAGTAATTCAGCGTACGCCCAACGTTGGAATGGTAATGGAAAACCGAATGATAACACAAGATTTATGTAGTCCAAACAGGCAAAATGAGACTGGCTGTCGTGTTTTGAGTGGATGCGTTTAACATTAATGGAGTTGACGTTTGTTTTTCTATTTTTTCTTCATGTTGATTAATGTTCTACAGTACAGTAAAACTTATTTAAGGTGGTTCGGCTTCCTTACAAAACGTTATTTGACATTCGCAGGCCAACGGCGTGATATTTTAAGAAACTTTCATACATTGACTTTCCATTTGCGCGAAATTCCCTCTTTCCTAGAATAAACTTGTATATACTATAATAATTTGAGAAAACTAGTTTTCCGATAGTATCTGTTTATACACCTGTCATATTACGTGTTGGATAACCTCTATAGCCTAGTTGGTAGTGACCCAGCCTGATGATGATGATGATCATGACAATGACCCTGCCTACGAAGCCGCCGTTCCTGGGTTGAGATCCCGGGCAAATATTTGTGGGATGTTTTCTATGTATTTAAGAATTTATAGCTGTTAAATATTTCGTCGTCTAGTACCCATAACACAAAGTTTATTGAGCTTACAATGGCGCTAGGTCAATTATTTACGTAAGATTGTCCTATAATTTATTCATTTATTATTTATCGACACACAGTTATGTAAAATAGGTATGCAATAGTCATCCATTTTAAATGATCTTAATATCCAGATTAAAACGCTTTACGTTAAAAAGAGAACCATGCTTAACTAATAAGGGGTAAGTAGGTTGCTACTTCAAAAACACTTACCTATTTCCTAACTTTAAAATTAAAGCCAAATCACTGATTAAAGACACCCCAAATTCAGCAGAAACTCAATTCAAGTTTATAAAAGTGAAACGCTAATTAATTAATTAGTAATGCACTTAAAGGGGTGTGTAAAAAGGCTTGAAAGCAAAGTTATAACACTGTAAGCCCGTCGAGAACCACCGGAGCTTGAACAAGTGGCTGTAGGTTGGTGAAAATTCGGATTACGACTGTAATCCCCGTGACGGGAATATTCGAGCATCAACGGTAAATCGATGTTAATACCCGGATTGTTGAATCGATTTTTAATGACGCGTGCGATGGTAAAATGCATGAATAAAAACATGGTGGCGGGACGACGATGCCATTTATAAGCAGGTTATCCATTACAGTATTATTTAAGAATTTTATATTATGGCTATTATAAATTTAATTTTATATATAGAAGGAATACGCTACGGCAGCTCAGTGGTTCAGGCATGCGGCTGTCAAACGGCGGTCGTGGGTTCGAATCCCGGCTCGTACCAATGAGTTTTTCGGAACTTATGTACGGAATATGATTTCATATTTACCGTTAGCTTTTCGGTGAAGGAAAAACATCGTGAGGAAACCTGCATACATTTGCGAAGAAATCAAAGGTGTATGTGAAGTCCCCAATCCGCACTGGGCCAGCGTGGGGACTACTGCCCGTTCCCTCTCATACATGAGAGGAGGCCTGTGCCCAGTAGTGGGACGTATATAGGCTGATGATGATATAGAAGGAATATACATTAAATATTAAAATAGTAGCTTATATAGCCAACCCCAGATTGCACAACTAATCTACAGCTTCTGATGCTAAATTATAGAGGTCCCCCGGGTCACACGGATTACATTATTATCGGTAGTTTTTGGATATAACTTTAATTTTGTTCGTACATTGCCACTATTACACAAGGATTTTGTATGGTGAAAATGACAGGAGGTATACGGCTTGTCGCGTATCTGTAAAACGAAAGTTTGTATCGCTGCAAAAGTTCCCGTGTGTATCCGCATTTCATAACTCTTCTCAGTAGATCTCGTCTTTATACAATAAATACGTTTCATATGTAAACTATCGTATGAGTTAACCTATGCACCATTACTATGCGGGTAGGATCAAAGCCAGTACCATCTATAACTCGACTTGCTGTCTATTGATTTAAAGGCAAATTGCACACTACATATCATCTGCTGCTATTAAACCTTCTACTGTTGCAATATAAGCCGATGCATAATACTCGTACTGAAATAGAAAAAGGTAAGTTTGTTCAAAATGCAATGCTTGAAATCGTGCAAAATACGTGAATACGTCAGCTTTTGCGTTGTTGCTTCATTTTCTGCCAATAGACGTAGCTTTTTATGAACAATAGTAACGAATTTATCGACTGCTAAGTAATTAAGCAAGCTAATTCACGTTTTCACTGGAATTTGAAATCGTAAAAATTCCCAATATCAAAGTGCAATACAAAAGTACAAACATGAGAACGTTCGAAAAACCTTTTCCGATTCAGAACATTGTACGTGAAATGGAGTCAGGGAAAATAAAAACGATAGCAGCACCGCCCGTCTCGTTGTTTTCTCGTTGAGCTGTGTAATGTCTCCACAAGGGATAAGCGAAGCGAGTTTTGAGAATAACCCCTCTGCAAAGAACGTCGCGTCGACAAACACGTGGGATAAAATATAGCATACAAGCTTCTGCCCCTGACTCCGTCCACGGAACTCGATTATATCGCAGCTCCTTACAAACTTTCACTCCCTTAGGGGATGATTTCCGGGATAACAAATATCCTACGTCCTTCCCCGAGACTCAAACTATCTATATTTATACCATATTTCACTTAAATCAGTTCAGCGGTTTAAGTGTGAAGAGGTAACAAACAGACAGACACACTTTCGCATTTATAATATTAGTATGGATTAGTATGGATCATCCAGAACGTCCATTCTTTATACATATGTGTTTTAAATACAAACTAACAAAACTAGAGTCCCACAGACATTTTCACTTTATATTATTAAAACATAGGTAGATTTAAAGCTGATGTGGATGTACCTACATATTATAAATCTTTCGAATCTCGTTGGTCACAGAGGGGAGCTGGTATTAACTAATACTTAACCTTGTTCAAATTCAATAGATTTATTATACTAGTGGCGAGCGAGCGGGTATGAAAAGATTTAAGCTTAGTTATTCCCAAAAAAAGTACACCTCGCTTAAAGGACAGCTCGGTATGTCCATTTGTGAGGAAAGACAGCGTAGCATATATAATCATTTCTGCTGTTACACAGCTTTATGCTAGTCAATGAAGAGAGCTTTTTTAACGATGTAATGTGATTAATAATGATGGATACCAATCATCCGCTTTCAGTTAACAATAGAAAAACAAGAACTAAATAAATTCAAAATTACCGGGCGGGTACTGAAATATTCGATGGCACATACTTCCGCTCCTCTCCCGCTGACCCATATGTGGGTCAGCATTCAGTATAAATTTGCAAACAAAAAATTTTTGCCCGGGAGAGGAAGGATTACATTATATCCAGTCGTTTAGCCTGCAAAATGTGCCAAAGAACAGCACACCTGGCTTTTTTCTGGAAATCGCTTCCGCTCGTGTCTTTAGCCAACTCCTTACGTTGGAGATCATAATAAGGGTAGGCAGACACTCGACCGCCATTTTAGCTATGATCTCAACCAGTATATGTAGTACTGGTTTGTATCAAATTACGCCAGAGGTTTTGTTACCCTTTTATAGTGTCTAATGCTGTTTATTAAATCCATGTCTCTTTCTTTAAGACCGCAAACACATTTTTTTTATATGATTATCATAACCATCCTCATCAATCTTCTAGCGTTATTCCCGGATGTGATCTAAAAGAGCCCGGGGTCCGCTTTGACACAGCCTAATCCCAAGATTTGGCATAGGCACTATTTTTAACGAAAGCGACGCCATCAGACCTTCCAACCCAGAGGGAAAATTTGACCTTATTGGGTTTTCACCGGTTTCCTCACGACGTTTTCCTTCACCGAAAAGCTAACGGTAATTCCGTACAAAAGTTGCGAAAAACTCATTGGTACGAGCCGGGATTCGCACCCACGTCCGCCGCTTGATAGCCGCATGCCTGAACCACTAGGCTGCCGTAGCTATATAATCATGTTCAAAATATATAACTAGAGCGTTATATGCATCTTTTAAAAAAAAAAAATTCTTATCAATTACCCCCCAGCGTTAAACAAAAAATGCCGGTATGTATGTAAGGGGCCTCCCGACGAACTTATCCGATTGAATTCTGAGTGAAACGATAGATTCTACAATAGAACCTTGAGCGTAACGAGGGATTGCGCCCGACACGAAAATAACTTTGCAACCAAGTGACACAATTGTCATACACCTACTGCTTTGCACACCTTCCATGATTTCTCATTAAAATCCCTCATCTGATGGCTACAATGACTTTTTTCTGAACAGCGGGATCAGGGAAGAAACGTGCAACTTTGATCCCTCTTTCAGGGCAACATTTACTCTTTTCTGAAGCGCAAGTGTGAAATGTTTATTTGTATCTATTACTTGCCTCCACCACCACGTACCGGAAAGTGCGGCGAGGGTAGACCTCCCGCCAAGGTGGACTGAAGACCTGGTAAAAGTTGCGGGAGTCCGCTGGATGCGGGTGGCGCAGTGCCGGTCATTGTGGCACTCTTTGGTCGGAGCCTATGTCCAGCAGTGGACGTGTTTCGGCTGATATGATGGTGATGATTACTTTCCATAAAAGCCTTTAAACATAAATATTTGTTCATATACATTTATATATATTATAACTAAATGCGTAACAACAACAGTATTTTTATAATAAGCTAAAGGAGACACATAAATCTGCCACTGAATACGTAAGTGCTGCTATAGAAAATCGTGTGGTGTTAATTTTTTGTGTACTCCGGAGGCTTTTAGGGGACATTGATTAATAGTCCGCCCGGGAGCACATATTTCCTCTATTTGTGTACGAAGACCAGCTTAACTTGGCCCTGGTTCAGCTTTGACGAGGATAAAAACGCGGTTCCGTTTATTTTGGACTAGGTGTATGTTTCTGAAAGTGCGTGGAGTCGAATGTGCTTCTGAAAACTTTATGGTATTGCTGTTCTTTCATCGTTAGTTATACGAGTGAGCGATTTTTTAAATGCCTTTTATTACACTTATCATTTCTAAATGCTGAAAAATGACCCTTAATAACTAATAATTCTTGGTTGCTGGTAATGCCGATTAAAATAATAATTACGTCACTCTGGGCGGTAAATGAGCTTTTCACACCAAAGAGAAGACGTAAAATTGTGTACGATGACCCTTAATAACTAATAATTCTTGGTTGCTGGTAATGCCGATTAAAATAATAATTACGTCACTCTGGGCGGTAAATGAGCTTTTCACACCAAAGAGAAGACGTAAAATTGTGTACGCACCACTGACGGTAATGTACTATTTTAATACTGGAAAGTATGCCTTAATATAATAAGGCTTTATGTGATATGATAACAGTAATAATGAGCAACAGTTAACATCCAGGCACATCCGTATCCATCCAGGTATCTCCAGAATTGGGATTTTATAATAGAGAGATATGTAAACACGGCGATTTTTAATTCGTGATCAGGTACCAATTTTTTCTAATTCGTTAATTGATGGCAAACAGTAGTTAGCAATTACTTTTTTTATTAAAAATCTTTGTCACCCACACGGTAGTTTAAACTTATTAAATAAAACCTGCTTAAAAAGTATTTCATAAACCAACCTAAAGAAACTTTGGGTGTTTACATTATTGTTAAATTTATATAACTATACAAGTATACAGATGCCATTGCATGAGGCCTCACCCATAGAAATATTATTTCGTACATTCGGATTTTCAAGAAAAAACCTGACGAGCATTAACGTTTTCCAGGAAAAGGAAAACATTTCATTTAAAATAGCTGTTATTATTCCCCACCCATTAAGTCTGAGATAAGCCTTGACAGTCCTGTCAACTGTAACATCGTTAATTTTGCAGGGTCCTGAAGTTATTATTGTGCGTAATTTTTCCTTACCCACAATATATTATCCGTGAAGACACGTGACACAATGATCGCATTTATCTTTTCACAGCAAACAAAAAACGTTTAGATACTTCATTGCTTTCGGGGTTTTGTCTAGAATTTACTGACTGATCATTTTCATCTCTCTTAAACAGATAGTTACGGGCCGTTAAAAAACTGAAAGTCGATATCAAAAACATACGTATCGTAACCACAGCGACAGGTTAGGTAGACGTGGTTAAGGGCGGGTTGCACCAATGTCAAATATTATGGCGTCGGGCGTTGTCATTCCATAGACACTTCTCTTTACCGCTTACGATTACAGACAGTTTGATGCAACCCACCCTAAAGCATCGCTTAAGGCGCCGTAGGTTCAGCGAATTTAAGCGAACAGTGTTTTTGCAACAATATAATGCGTCTGTTTATAATAATATGGTTTTTAAAAAATACGAATAGTAAACTTGAGGCTTTTCTGCAGGGAAATCAGTGTTTAGAAACATGATTAAGCATTTTTCGCTTGATAGAAAAAAATCACGAACATAGGTCTAAAAGGGTCTAAAATACACTTGAAATATTTGTTACAAATTACGAACAAAAGCTAAAAATACTAAAATAGCTTCTAAAAATCGGCAATGTCATGTTTGAGGGAAATCAGTCTTTAGTTGTTTATTTATTTAAACGGCCAAAAAATTAAAATTAAAAAACATGATTTCCGCGCTTCCGAGCACGCACTTCCATCTCGCTCACGCTTATGCTCAGTGAGAGGGAGAGAAGACCATGAACCTACGGCGCCTTAAGCTTAGACAAAAATTCTCTCGCATATCCAGCGTCTGTCTAGCTGTTTTCCTCTACAGCTCGCATTTCTTAACCGATTTGAATGAAATTTTGCACAAAGTTAGTTTAAAGCCTGGATTAAAATATAGGATAATTTTTAATCCGGGTCCAAGCTAGCTAATAGCGGGTGAAAGCTAGTACACAATCGAATTCTCCATATATCAAGAACAAGTTTCTGGTGCTGGAAATTAAGTATAATAGAAAAAAATTGTCAGAAGAAGTTTTGCACCGTTATTTTCTCTCTAGTTTCCGACCTAGACAACGAACATCCAATCATCAAAACATCTAAACATCCAAACATCCTAATATCCAATACACAATATGTTTAATTTTCAAAAATTCATACATTTAAGGCGATTGGAAATTATCGCGTGCTTTAAAACGCCGATCTGACTAGATTAAGAAACAATATTGTCTGATTATCAGATATATCATTCTTGACTATATGATTGTTCATCTGATTTTATCGATACACGATTGCTTAAAATTTCCTCGATAAAAAAAATACCAAATTTGGGTCTGTATTTTCCTTTTTTTACTTAGTCTACTCAAACGATACATTATTTTACGACACAATCAAGTTAATACTTGTTGTGGGTATTTTATCTCACCTAAAATCTCACTTTATGAAATTTTAATAAAACTTCACTAAGTTAGGTATTTATCTAAATTTGACCAAATCAGCGATTCCCGAAGAGTGTTACATCTCTTTTTCTCGTGCGCTGAAGACATCAGCGTATCTCTGTCTACGGGGCGTGTACGACTCAAATCAAGGCATCCCCTTAAGATTAATTTTTTACCTTTACCTATATAGTACCTTTGAAATTAATATCACTGTACAGTTTTTCTTCTAATGCTATTATTTAACAATTTGTGATTTAGATGCAGCAGCCGATTCACCTACGTTACTACAATAGTCCAGCTCAGCTACTTTAACACTCAATATACACATTTCCCCAGCAATCTGAGTCTCCCTAGTGTGTGATTTAGGCAATCTAAAAATCTTTTCCTGCCGTATATACGCCCGGCTGCGCCTATAACTCCCACGCGTTTCTTGGATCTAAACGTTACTATAATCGTAGATAGCGGTTGTTAGTAGGTAGTTTCTGTGGGACAAATATAGGTATGGAGGAATGTTGGTAAAATTAACCTGTGAATAACTACGGTTCAAACGCTGTTTTTTTTTAATAAACGTGATTTAATGGCGTACCTATACGGTATTTGGGCACAATAATTGCTATTTAAAAATATAAATATCAATAAACAGATGTGTTTCATAGCTTTCTGATTCAAATATCAGTCAAATATCATATCGTGACTGATATTTTTTCCAGGTCAAAGTGAAACCTCAGCACGTTTTGAAAACTGCTGAAATTTATTTATTGCGCACCCCTTAACTCGAAGCGATGCGAAACATTTCTTACCTGCCAGCATTATTGCAGTGTCTAACATATGAAGATGTGACCCTTGCTGCTTATGCACGTAGACAACAAAAGTAACCTACCACTCATAAACCTTATTGCTATGAGATAACGTTCAATAGTGAATACCCCCGCGTGTTGGTTTATATATGGAGTGCTTAGGGTAGATGCGCGCGTCTGTATGAGGTGTAAGTCTCCCTCAGTACCGGTTCGTCTGTGGTGGAGGGTGTACGCTCCTCCTGAATTTCAGCAGGCTTTCACTCGCGATCGTTTTCAGTGTTGTGGAGTGGGTACTGACTTGTTGTGATCGGACTTTGACTTATCGTTATGGATTTATAAGGTAATGTGCGTTTCTTATTAATAATAAATAAGAATCAAATAGGAGTTTGTTGTTTGAAGACAACCAGTTTCCTATTGGATTTATCTATTTATACTAACCGAAATTCCCTGAGACTTTAATAAAGGCCGATTAAACATGACGGAAATTACTGTTGAATAGCTTTCAAATAATAAATATTGATCTAAACTAAACGAACCTACCGCTTCTGCGATAATATTTCATAGGGGATGTAGGTATTAAAATTATCTGCTTCGCCTTAAGATTGATTGGTAAAGAATGATTGATAGCATTAAGTTCAATTAAGTTCGCCTTTTGAGCCATGAGTTATTCTTCTATGCAAAAAATAAAATAAATTAAATGCCTGCATTTAGCATCCCTATATGGCAAGTCCAAGTACTGGCGAAGCGAAGATTTTACTTCCACATAATTCTCACAGAGAATGCTGGCCACAGCTGTGATTCATACCTACGTGTGCTTGTAACGCTCGGAAAATGCTACGCGGTTTAGAACAATCGAATTACGTAACTTGAATTCAATTGACAGCAGAGTGCAAGTTTTTGGTTAGGTGTTTTATAATCCTATTAGTATTATAAATGCGATAGTTAAGATGTTGGTTACTCAATCACGCAAAAATTACTGATTGGATTAAAATTAAAGTTGGCATGGAGATATTTCATAACCTGGATAAATACATACATTTTTTAACCCCATAATCATCCTGTAAAGGGATATAATTGGGGGTTGGGGGTGGCAGTTGATACGGGAGTTCACGCGAACGAAATGCTAGTTTGTTATAATTATGTATATTTTCCCGTTATTCGCCATTATATACATTATACGTACTTTGTCTCATTTCTTGATCGAAAATATACCTATAAAAATAACAAAATAAAATATTTATTTTCAAAACATTAAAATATTCAAGAATACGGATTAAGATAAGATAAGATAAGATAATTTATATGTCCAAACATGAGTAAAATACATACAGCTGTCATCGTCAAAATAATGTCCTTCGTGTTTTGCCTTTCGGCGTACAAACTATTTTATATGGCTACAACGTGCAAACAATAAAAGTTTAAGAATGTCAAAATTATAAATTGATGATTAAAATCTTTGGATAAAATTACAGCCATAAACTGTATGTAATTATTTAAACATACATTTGTCACCTTAAATCATCATGCATACAGTCACATTTCAATAAAGTTAAGGAATGCCACCCCAACTGCGGGCGCCACGTCATAACAGCGCCAACCTAAAGAATCCAGACACACTCATCATAGATAAGCGACCGATCCACATTCCCAAGTTTTAAAGTCATCAAGATAACATCAAACTCAAAGAATCTAAACAAAACACTTTTTGGCAACTGTTAATGGATGTTTCCCAAAAATCCTGGCGTCATCCCTTATCTAGAAATGACCTCAGCGACAGACGAGTTCCAGAAACACCGATGGCTTACGTGACCCACAAGCACGCGCCCCCGACGCGTCCCCACGCTATCAGGATGGATATAAGGCGCAACCCCGCCAGGAGGAAGGCAGTTCACCACTAGCACTCAAGATAGTAGTAGTACTCCGATATTACACCTGAGCTCCGTATCGCTTGGTGTGTAGATCGTCGCACATTATAATTCGCGTTCAATAAAAATAATTGTAATTAATTAATTGAAATAAATATAATACCTCCTCATCGGCGTATTGAATCAAGACCAGCGGCCTCCCGACAACTTAACTGGTGACAGCGAACGGCGAGTCTCCCGGCAACCGCGGCTACTCATCGTCGGCGTGAGCTGGAGGGTTTCAACCCCGAAGAGATTCTCCCACTGCCTAAATGAAGATAACAACGATCATCGCACTGGCGGCTACCCTGTGAGTTTCCCATATACCTAATTTCCTTATAACATTTTTGTACGCATTACCACCATTTTTTTTAATTTTTTTTTGTGTGTTGTGTCTCTCTTTTGAAACGTAAAGGCTTTTTTTTAAAAAAAAAAAAATGGCACTAAATCATGCAACCATTGAAAAATATTTGCCCCCTTATGAAGGAGATAGGGATACATTAGATTTCTTTTTAAATCAAGTGACTGTTCTAGCTAGGGCAGCGGACCCCGATGCTAGGGCCCTCTTCCCTATAATATTAAAAAGTAAATTGCGCGGTGAAGCCATTAAAGCCATCGCGCACATGCCAAATACCACAGTAGAAGAAATAATCAATTCATTAAGAACAAAATTTGGCGATAATAGAAGCTTAGAACAAATAATTTCTGAAATCACGCGCATCAAACGTTTCCCCAATGAAAACGCTTTGGTATTCGCAGATAAAATCAAAGAATTACTCTATGCAGCTAAAAACAAAGCCGAATCACCACAAGCTACGGTTATTCTTGAAAACGTGTGCATTGACCAACTTTGCAAACATTTAGACATTGCTACCGATAGATTAATTCGTTCTGGACAACATAATTCGTTCGATTCCGCGTATAATCAATTGAAAAATGAATTAGAAGTACACCCTGATTATTTTGCGAGAAAACAAGAAAAATCTTTGAACTTTAATGCAAAACCTAATTTCAACAAAAATTATAATCAAAACCCTATAAGTAGATCTAGTTTTAACCGCTTTCCAAACCACCATACGCAAACAAACGCCACAATTCAACAAACGCCACAGTTCACTCCGAGACCCCAATTTAATAACTTCAATAATCAGCAACAAACGCATTGGGCAAGTCAACCGCGTCCAACACCGGAACAATGGCGACAGATGTACCCACCGAAACCCCAACCTCAACGAGTCGACCATTTAGACTCTGATGTTTCTATGAGAACTGTGAGTAATAGGCGACCTGTACATAATCGCCCACAAAAGCCGCGATCGGTAGAAGTATATAACACTGAAATAGAGAGTGACCAAAACTATGGTTATGATCATGAACAAAACTGCGAAAACAGTTATGAGAAAAAAATATGTAACGATGAAGAGTTTTTTCGAGAACTAGGGCCGCAAAACGAATTCACGTAAAATTAAATTATTTAGATAGGGACCATCTACCCTATATAACGATAGACGAATGGGGAGGACGATTCTTATTGGACACAGGTAGTACCAAAAGTCTAATTAGCCCGTTAATTGTTAAACATAATGGGAATTATAAGGAAATCATTCAAAAAGAATTCACTATAAAAACGGCCCACAGTCAGAGCAATCACTGCGGAGCCATTAATTTGGACCTGAAACCGCTGGGCGAGGCAGGAAAGCATGAGTTTTTGCTATATGACTTCGACCCTAAATACGCGGGGATGATAGGCATAGATTTAATTAAGAAACTAAAGGCATTAATAAATTTGAATAAGAGTGAACTAATATTGCCGAACAAAATAATTCCAATAAGCATAGATTACCCTGAAAGGATCTTGAAAATCGACCCTCTCTCGGACAATCTGATAACGTGTGTTTCAAATAAACCTGACGGTCATTACTTCGTGCCTGAAATTGGTACAAGTAGCGTCCACGTCAATTGTGCATTAATAGCTGTTAGAGAAGGCAAATATAAATTAGGTGTAACTAACCTGAGTACAACACAACAACAATTCAAAAATAACTTTGATAGATTTTTGAAGCCGATACCGAACGAGATAAAACCGGTATCAGATGTTATTGAAATGGTAAAATTAAATAAAATCGAAGATAGTAAATTGACAATTCGTACAGATCACATGAACAAGGAAGAAAAAACAAAAATAACCAAACTTGTTCATGAATTTAAAGATGTTTTTCATACCGGACAAGAACCACTTACTTTCACTCACACAGTGAAACACAAACTGCGTTTAGCGGACGATACGCCACTTTACGTTAGAAACTATAGAAAACCCCCAAAGCAACAAGAGGAAATAGATAAGCAGGTTAACGAATTGCTCGAAAACGGCATTATCCGCGAATCTAATTCACCTTGGAGCTGTCCTGTACATATAGTCCCAAAAAAACCTGACGCATCCGGTAAAGTAAAATATCGTATGGTTGTAGACTATAGACAATTAAATGCAAAAACAATTGAAGATAAATACCCATTACCAAATATTGAGGAGATATTAGACAAGTTAGGTAGAGCTCAATACTTCACTACGCTAGACCTCGCGAGTGGGTACCATCAGATAGAAATGCACGAAGACGACATTGAAAAAACTGCCTTTTCAACTAACCATGGTCATTGGGAATTTTTACGCATGCCGTTTGGATTGAAAAACGCCCCGGCTACATTCCAACGACTAATGGACTTAATATTACGTGACCTCTTATATAATACATGTCTCGTATATCTAGACGATATTGTCATTTATTCAACTTCATTAGAAGAACACATACAAAAACTGAAGAAAGTGCTTGAACGATTGCGACAGCATAACTTAAAAATTCAACCCGATAAATCCGAATTCCTAAAAAAGCACGTAGAATACTTAGGTCATGAATTGACACCTAACGGACTAACACCCAACCAACGTAAAGTACAAGACATAATAAACTATCCGGTACCAAAAACGGAGAAGGAAATTCGTTCGTTTTTAGGTCTCACGGGATATTACAGGCGTTTCATTGATAATTATGCGAAAATTACTAAACCATTAACAAAGTGTCTGAAAAAAAGAGCCAAAATAGTCATCGACAAAGAATACTTGAATGCCGTTCAAAAACTGAAAGAAATATTAACGAATGAACCGATCTTGAAATACCCCGACTTCGAACAGCCGTTTATCTTAACGACAGATGCTAGCGACTTTGCCCTAGGTGCGGTTCTATCACAAAAAGAAGATAACGTCGAGAAACCAATCGCATATGCATCTCGAACTTTATCTGACACAGAAACCAAGTACTCTACAACGGAAAAAGAACTCCTTGCAATAGTTTGGGCTTGTAAATACTTTAGACCTTATTTATATGGCCGTAAGTTTTCTATATATACTGATCATAAACCTCTAACTTGGTTAATGACATTAAAAGATCCTAATTCTAGACTAACTAGATGGAGATTAAGGCTAGCTGAATACGACTTTGAAATTAAATATAAGCAAGGTTCTATTAATGCAAATGCTGATGCCTTATCGCGTGTAAAAATTAATTTTAATGATAACGTATCAATTTTAGCACAAGATGGTAGCACGACAGGTGAACATAGTACCAATAACAGTCGAGAGGAAACGCAAACTCAGCACTCTCAAGACGATAATATTCACCCGGGCATTCCAATAGTAGAGGATGTTATCAACAAGAAAAAGCATCAAATTTATTTTAAGTTACATAATAAGTTAGATAGCGTAGAGATAAGACAAGAAGATGGAAACGAGATTATGGAAGTTAGCTTGTATACATCAAAAAGGCCAACAGAAGCACTTCGCAAATTCGTGCGCGAATACATGAAACCCGGTATTTGTTACTACGGATTCTTTTACGTAGAAGAATTGTACGAAGAGATGGTCAAAATCTTAACTAAAGAACATAATACGAAAATAAGCATTACACGTTGTAAAGAAATCGTGGAAACTGTAACAGACCGCGAAAAGAAAATAACAATCATAAAAAACTATCATGAAGGCAAAACGAATCATAGGGGTATAACTGAAACGGTAATGCACATTAGTAGAAAATATTGGTGGAAAAACATAATGACTGATATTCGTGAGTACATAAATAATTGCACAATTTGTAAAGCAGGCAAATACGAAAGACATCCATCGCGCCCACCGATGTTATTGCCACCCATAGCTTTAAAGCCACTTAATCATATTTTTTGTGACGTTGTAGATATCGAAGGCAAACTTTACTTATCCATAGTAGACGGATTCTCCCGATTTGCAGTAATTAAAAGATTAAAAGACAAAAATAGTTCAACAGTTATGTCGAAAATTTTGTCATATTTTGCACAATATGGTGTCCCAGCAGAAATCACAACTGATGCAGGAAAAGAATTCGCGTTATTAAAGGAACTAGTTAACTTATACCATATCAAAATCAATTTTACCACACCGTACAACCCAGCATCTCACGGAATTGTAGAACGCTTTCATTCAACCTTGAGAGAACATTGTAGGCTACTGAGTGAACAATATAAAAATAAACTACCGCACGAAGATAAAATGAAACTTGCCATAATAGCTTACAATAGTTCGATCCAATCAGATACCAAATTAACACCACATGAAATACTATTCGGGCATATAGAAACAGAACCTCTTTTCAACTTTCTGCATGACTCCCAGCTACTCAACTCTTTACTACAGAAACATAGAGAACACTTACAAATCGTTTACGAACATATATATAAAACTAAACGAGAAGCACAAATAAAACGTTCAGATGAGTATAATAAAAACACCGAATTACCACCGCCAATACTAGAAACTCAAGAAAAACTCCCAACTACAAAAAAACAAGCAAACGTATTTTGTACGCGCCGTAAAACGTATATTCGCGATGTAAAAGCCCCCAAAATATACTTAGACAATAGAGGAAAAAGACGTGCAGCAAATAAATTGAGGCCTGTTGCTGTTACAGGTACCTCCAGGTCAAGGATAGTCAAACCTACCACCTAAAGAAGCTGGAAAATCCGAACGGAATATATTTTGAAAAGATAGGCCCAATAGCAGAGATTGAAGGATATAAATATGTAACAAAACGTTGTAACCTTACGGAAATTTTAGATTCTCTTAACAAAATTATGTCGTCTAGAACCAAAACTGATGACAGTTATATGAATAATCTCTATTTACATTTAACCGGCAGATTAAGTAGCTTAATGAACCCGAATCTTGGTCAAAATACACGATTCAAGCGAGGCCTCATTGATCCCCTTGGATCAGTAGTTAAATTTATAACGGGAAACCCCGATGCAAATGATTTGAAGGAAATTAATAATAACCTTGAAACCCTTCACCGCAATCAAGGAATACTGATGTGGAACTTAAACGAAACGATAGGAAAAATAGAAATTAGATTAAATAGCATAAAGAAAGATATTGAAATCCTTTATAGTATGAACTCTTATAATAAGGAAAGTATAGACATATTAACTAACTTCATACTTATAGAAGATATCATTAATATCCTAGATTTAGGTATAACTTTAGCAAAACCAGGTATAGCTTGTAGAGATATTTTTGAGGAGACAGATAACGTAGAGATAGATCACATAATAGTTTACAATGTAAGAAATGTCATTCACTTTGTAGCAAAAATTGCAGAAGTAAAAGTCAAAGGTGGTAACGCATACAATTTAATCCCATTCCCAAATCCCGATGGACTCATTCTCGAAAACCAACACCCCACAATCCTAATTAAAAACTCATGGTATGCCTACCCGAGTGCAAACCTATGCAAACCTAGAGAGAAAATAATGATATGCAAACACATCTGGTGGAAAGACTCCAAGATAACACCCGACTGCATTCACCAAACACTACTTAAGAAAAGCAATCACACCTGTTTTACGACAAAACTTGAAGAAGAAGAAGCAATAACTACAATAGATGATGGAAACTTCCTGCTGTATTCAAAACAACCTCAACGTGTTACAATCACATGCGACGAGACATTTTACGAAGTTATCGAAGGACCGTATAAACTACACTTAGACCCCAGTTGTGAACTACAAATGGCCAACTCATATACTAAAGTCATCACCAAAAGCAGCGAGATGTTCAAGGAAGAAGTCCAACAAATCAAAATGAACTTGGAACAGAAGACAGAAGGGAAACGAACTACAGAAGAAGACGTACACCCTTACCTGAAACCACTCGAAACAACAATGAAATCTAACATCCAGCACCATTTATGGATACCTAGCATTTGGACCATCATCTCGATATGCATATTTCTGTGCCTCTTTGGGTGCGCCATCTATCCTAAGTGCACCCAACGCTCTAACAGAAATGAGAACACGGGCATAACAAGTTATACCCTTAGTTCTCTCTTAAGGGGGGAGGAGTTAAGGAATGCCACCCCAACTGCGGGCGCCACGTCATAACAGCGCCAACCTAAAGAATCCAGACACACTCATCATAGATAAGCGACCGATCCACATTCCCAAGTTTTAAAGTCATCAAGATAACATCAAACTCAAAGAATCTAAACAAAACACTTTTTGGCAACTGTTAATGGATGTTTCCCAAAAATCCTGGCGTCATCCCTTATCTAGAAATGACCTCAGCGACAGACGAGTTCCAGAAACACCGATGGCTTACGTGACCCACAAGCACGCGCCCCCGACGCGTCCCCACGCTATCAGGATGGATATAAGGCGCAACCCCGCCAGGAGGAAGGCAGTTCACCACTAGCACTCAAGATAGTAGTAGTACTCCGATATTACACCTGAGCTCCGTATCGCTTGGTGTGTAGATCGTCGCACATTATAATTCGCGTTCAATAAAAATAATTGTAATTAATTAATTGAAATAAATATAATACCTCCTCATCGGCGTATTGAATCAAGACCAGCGGCCTCCCGACAACTTAACTATAATAATAATAATTTATCATTCGTTGAATAGGATAAAGATTCGTGACGCAATTGTCACTTAGCATTATTTAACAAAGTTAAATTCCTGAACTTAATTATAACTAAACTGCAATTAAAACATAGAAAATATAAATTAAAGAAATCTTAGAGACATAGAAGCCTTATCAGACGACACAATCCAACATATTTATGTTATGTTTTGTATCCGGCATGATGATGAATAAATTCAGTTTGACTCTATCTGTTATTTTAGTATTAACAGCAATATATTAGATCAAATCGAATATATTGCTGAGTTAGAATCTAAGTTCGTTCTTTAAGGGTGATAATTCTTATTCTTCTTTCTAAGAGTATTAAAACGCGATAAGAAAAAATGGGGATGTTTTCAATGCAGGGAAATCTTTTACCTACCTAACCTAACCCAACCCAAACTACACTAAACCAAGTAAGTATTCATCAACGCTGCTAAGTAAATAATAATTATATGATTACGTTATCGCTTTGATAGGTTAATTGTAAACCACCGCTTTAAATAGGTAAACTATTATATATGTCACATGTACTAGGTATTTGTAAGTAAGGGCATTGTAGCCTGACATAAATAAATAAATATACAAACAAACACTAGAGCATGAAAAGTGAAGTCATTAACAACAACTTCAGCTTTGTAAAAAACGTATTTCATATTCCGCTTTTATACAAAGCTTCTCTTTATTATTTATCTATTCCATTTTTATTGTCATACAAAACAAAAGTTCCTTCGGAATCCGATGACCCTCGAATATTTTTATAAGGACTTAGTCGTAAAATGCGTAACGTCCCAATAAAGTGACTTGGAAAACAACGGAGGTCATCTTCAAACAGAATTTTAACAATCCTGCCGTTTATTATTCAAAATTTTCGACCCTCGCTATGACGCACTTGTATCAACAAACATCTTTGAAAAAACTACATAAATTACTCCAACGCTTTCTGATACAACAATACCGGACAGAGATGTCAGAAATAAAGTCATTTAAATCCATTGTCATATTTTGGGTTATCAATGTGGACTGCGCTAAGAAAACAAAGCTTCGACTACACCTGATAAACTATTTTTCATTGAAAACGCGGCTTTGAACTTAAGAAGCTAAGGATGACTTGATTTTTCTTAGGTTGTTATAGATAAAGAAGTAGCGATAAAGCAGATAACAGCAGGCGTTACAAAAGAGTCGTAACAAAAGGTATCATTACACATAAACATAGCGGCCCACGCTTAAAGCGGCTATTCACGGAGGCTTATATCGGGTTCACACGATCCCTTACCGATAAAGGAACACATTATTTGCGTGTCACTGATATAGGCATGTTATTCTAAACAGCGCAACGAAAACTATCATTGAGATATGAAATAAAAAACACCACTTAAAGTAAATTGCAAACCTCTTAATAAATTATTACGCTTTATCATTTCCACATTAGAGAGAAAAGTCACAATAAATAATCATCAAGCTGTTTAGGCTACAAACTAAAGAATTATAAAATTATAACAAATACCCTCGAATAAATACAATTTCGTACAGTATCAAAGCGCTCAGGGCAAACACAAATACCATGCGTTCACATAATCTAAATATACAAACGTGAAAGTCCTGACTGACTCACTCACTTAAATCAACGCCCAGCCCAAACCGTTGAACCTAGAAAGCTGATTTTTTCACAACAGGTAGGTTATATAACGAAAGTACCCACTAAGAACGAATTTTTGAAAATTCCTTCCTTAAGGGGGTAAAAAGGGGGTTGAAAGTTTGTATGGGGATGGAGTAAAATTTTAAGTGAGAGACTTGAAACTTTGTGTATAGACTCCTTATTACAATACAAGAAAAGTGATTTAAGGGTTTTGAAAAAACCCACCCCTAAGCGGGTTAACTAAGGGTGCAATGTTTGTATGGGGGAAACATTATTTTTTGAACTAGAGACTTGAAACTTTGTAGAAAGATTACTTATTAGAATACAAAAAAAAGCAGTTTCAGCGTTTTAGAAAATTCTACCCCTAGAGGGGTTAAATAGGGGTGCAAAGTTTGTATGAAGGGAACTTTTCCTTTTGAGCTAGAGACTTGAAACTGTATAGACAGATTACTTATTTGAATACAAAAAAACCGTCAAAGTGCGAGACGGAATCGCGCACCGAGGGTTCCGTACAAACCTGTTATTACCTATTTTAAGTGAGGGTCTTGAAACTCTGTGTATGGACTGCTTATAACAATACGAGAGAGGTAATTTCAGGGTATTGAAAAAACGCACCCCTAAGCGGGATAACCATGGGTGCAATGTTTGTATGGGGGAAACATTATTTTTTGAACTAGAGACTTGAAACTTTGTAGAAAGATTACTTATTAAATTAAAAAAAGCACTTTCAGCGTTTTAGAAAATTCTACCCCTAAGGAGGTTAAGTAGGGGTGCAATGTTTGTATGGGGGAAACGTTATTTTTCGAACTAGAGATTTGAAACTTTGTAAGAAGATTACTCATTAAAATACAAAAAAAGGACTGGCAGCGTTTTAGAAAATTCTACCCTTAAGGGGGTTAAATAGGGGTGCAAAGTTTGTATGAGGGAAACTTTTCCTTTTGAGCTTGAAACTTGAAACTTTGTGGACAGATTACTTATTTGATTACAAAAAAGAGCTTTAAGCGTGTTGGAAAAATTCACCCCAAAGGGTGAAAAGTTTGTATTGAGAGCAAGAAAATTTTTAGGCAAGAGATTTGTAGCCTGTATGTTAAAAGACTGCAAAACCAATTTCAGCATTTTCTAGGGTTCCGTACCCAAAGAGTAAAAACGGGACCCTATTACTAAGACTTCGCTGTCTGTCCGTCCGTCTGTCACCAGACGCCGCCACCCACAAAATAAAATAAATATGGAAGGGAGGCTCCCATACAACAAACGTTTTTTTCAGGCTGTATCTCAAGAATCGCGATAGCTATACATAAATTTTCACAATTTATGTATTTCTGTTGTCGCTATGACAAATAATACTAAAAACAAAATAAAATAAATACTTAAGGCGGGCTCCCATACAACAAACGTTTTTGTTTTTTTCTAGGCTGTATCTCAATAACCGCGATAGCTAGACAGTTGAAATTTCACAAATTATGTACCTATTTTTGTTGCCGCTATAACAACAAATACTAAAAATAAAATAAAATAAATATTTAAGGGGTCTCCCATACAAAAAATGTTTTTTTTGTGCTGTTTTTATAGATAATGGTACGGAACCCTTAGTGCGCGAATCGGACTCGCACTTGCCCGGTATTTATTTATTTATCTCCTAAGAGATTTAAAAGGGGGTTCATAGTTTGTATAGAGACCAAGATATTTTTAAAGCAAGAGATTTCACATCGGTTTTAGACTGTTTGTTTGAAAACTGGAAAACTGATTTCAGTGTTTTAATTAATAAATTCCTTAAGGGGTTATAAGTCTTTATGATGAGAGCAAGACATTTTTAAAGTAAGTGATTCGTTCCTTCGGTTTTAGACTGTTTCCTTGAAGACAAGAAAATACCAATATTTTCTTGTCTTAAAGAGAGTTAAAAGAGATTCACCCCCTAAAGGGGCAGAAAAGAGTTGGAAATTTATACGGGGAGCAAGACCATTTTAAAATAAGGGTATTGTCAGTTCGGTCAAGGACTAGAAAACAAATTAAGTACTGCGTTTTTATACTCTTCCTTTAAGGTTGGAGGTTCAAGGGGTTGAAAGTATGGGGAAAAAGTATTTTTGAAGTAAGGGAGTACTTCGGTCAGATATATATATTAATTGGCCATTCAATTGGTATTTTAAGCCATTAATTCAGAATACATAATCCTACTGCTAGCAGAAAACTAGGTTAAGTTAGAACTGCGACCCTCACAGAACCGAACAGCTACCAGAAAAGTAGGTTAGGTTAGGTTAGGTTAGGTTTTGCTCACAAACCGAAAAAAAGGTAATGTTAGATTAAAACTGCGGATCATTTTATTTATTTTGAGAAGTTTAGTTTGGCTAATCAAAATAATATATTTTCTATATCACCGTTAAATGGGGACTGGGGATAGAGATGGAAATCTCTACGTCTTTTGCCGTATGATAATTTTACTTTCAAAACTTTACAGGCCCCGGACAAACGTAATTGAAACTACTAAACGGATTTTGGCAAAAAAAATAGTAGGTAATGTAGCTTAGTAGACAAAAGAAAAAACCTTCAATACATTATGAAAAACAAACTATTTAAGTAGTTACAAATGAGTGTATATTTAAAAAAAAACTGATATTTAAATTAAGCATTTTAGCAATTTAAACCTTTTACGCCTAAACCCAGAACGGAATTACATGAACATAGGCATAGAGATAATTTGAGACCCTTGGAAGGATTTAGGATAGTCTTTATCTCGAAAATCATCCCTGAAAATGGTAGTAGTTTGTTTGGGACAGCGATAAGTAATTAAAGTCACGTCTAAAA
This sequence comes from Epinotia demarniana, assembly GCA_945867215.1. NCBI lineage: Eukaryota > Metazoa > Arthropoda > Insecta > Lepidoptera > Tortricidae > Epinotia > Epinotia demarniana. The sequence goes on from OX244262.1 coordinate 8,364,678, forward strand.
AAAAATGGAAATATTTTTTCTCAAGTTCTTCGCGGACGAAGTCGCGGGCAAAAGCTAGTCTCTTATATATTCATGACCTCAAGAAATCGAATAGTTGTAATTTTGACTTGTTTCATATCAATAATTTTTTTCTTAATTTGTTCAGCTGTTTCAAAAGATGGTAGGAGGATCTTATGTCACTTGTGTGCTACATGGCCATAAAGAACGACTGATTATTTAGTACACAGGATGACTGGTAGCCTAAATCAACAACATCCCCATTCTCATAGTTATAGTAGCATACTTTGGGGTGACCATTTTCGTCTATAAATTCTTAGCTATAATAACGAAATGTGTAGCCTAGATAAGTGTATTATATTTAGTTATTTGCACAAAAAAACGAGTTTTGCTTAGTTTGGTAAAGTTAATGTAAAAAAATAAGCTGAAATACGTAATTTGTGAAACTGTGTGATACCTTTTTATGATTTTTATTATATTTTGTAATAACCGTTAATTACAAAATATAATCAAATCATAAATTATAGTTATTGTAATAAATTGATGGTTTACTATAAATATAGCAACACCTATAATGACGGTATATAACGGTCACTTTGGCATTCTTTGGGGGAGGCCTATGTCCAGCAGTGGGCGTATTTTGGCTGATATGACAATGATGATAATGATGATGATAGCAACACTACGTATTAATAAAACATAAGCATAATACCTAATTATGTCAGTTAAACCATAACATCTAAAAGACGAATTGCCGCTTCTTAAATAAAAGCACTTACTCAGGTTCCCATAAATCCACTTCCAAACTGACGATCGATAGCAAATAAATCTCAAGACGCAGCCAAGAGCCTTACGTATTAGAATGATCGCTCTCTTCTTTGGAAAAATAAATACTGTTCTGCCAAACTTTTTGCCCATCAAGGCATATCTATTACGAAATTGCAATTTGATAAATAGCCAAGCATTATTTTGGGCGGCGAAAGAAATGGTCATACTCAACTTTAAACGATACTATCGCTTGCTGGAAATATTTTCGTAAAACAAATTTTACGCCGCTCGAGATAAAGTTTATTTTTGATGGCGCAATGTTTTGCAGAGAAATAAGTAATATAAAGAAAATATAATGGCACGGATGGCATGATGAAAGCGAGTCTTTTAGTAAATTGACTGGAGGTTGAATATTACTTTGCAGGAGCCATAAATGCTGCTTTGCTTTCAACTGAAAAATTGTTCCAGGTGCAACGTGTTTATTGGTTTAAATAATAATAGCTAAATAATATTTTAGCGGAGTTGTCCCGTTATGGACATTTATTTAAAGAGCAAGGGAACCGAATGCAGTTCTCCGTTTCAGCTTTTATCAAAAGTCTTTTGGATGTCCGGCTATACCACAGGTTGGCTCTTTTCAATTCAATTTTGTTATCCGTAGAAAATTAAGAACTCCCCACCGGCACACGAACCTATTCAGGTTTTGCCTAGGTGGGCATTGTAATGATAAAATGTATTTCATTGTTTTAGTCTTAATCAATAAATAATAAAAAAGGTAAGCAGGTTTGCTAATTACTTTCGTAGGCGGTATAGATTTTGAAAATGAAAAACAAAATGTACCTACAGAACAGACTCGCTGTCCTACAGCTCACGGAGTCAATAGTTTCAATGATGATCACAATTACCAATTTGTTTCTGTATTACGGTCATGAATGTTTTGTATATCTGTAAGTATTTATTTATAACTATATAAATGTATGTTTATCATTGGCCCCTGGGGCAAGTTTCGATTTACTTTTTACTTTCATAACCTTATAATAAAATTGACTTGCACTGTTCGTAAGTAACTATCTAACTTCTTCTTCAAAATTTGTAATAAAGTCCTCCCCAAATGTTGATCAGTGACGCACAGCGGCGCCTATTCAAGATAAATAACTATGATCTCAGTAGGACAAATAGTATATTAGCTTCTCCGACTTCTGAAGAGGCGGAATCAGTGTACAACTTAGTTAAGAATATATTAAAATTAAGAAGCAATAAGAAGAGAGCCACTATGAGGGTGGCATTTGTAAAATCCTCTTTCAATAAATAAAGATTTTAAAAAATGTTGATCAATCTAAATTAAACGTTGAACGTGCTCATTATGTTTATCCGACTTGATTCCGTTCTCAATGGCACCAAAACACAAACACCTGGTTGACATAGCTGCCTAGTAAATTAACAGCTTGATTTTCTCAGGTTTCCACCGCATTCGCGTGTGCGCCCGTGTCTGTCGGTACCCGCCCTTCGCACGCGATACCTAAATTTTCCAATATCCTTACTATCTCAAACGCACTATCCTGTTACGTATTCGTTTCTCATTTCAACTTCATTATGTGCGTAACACGGTTGCTTTTTCATTGTATCTGTTGCGTCAGATAAGCGTTCGAGGAAGTAAGAGTTAGCTCGCAGATTACGTCGCGGCAATTATTCTCGCAATGCTTCACGAAATCTCCGAAAACGGGAACAGCGTTTTCGGAGGTAACCTTTGTAGGTAATAGGCTGACGTGATGCTATATTTTTTTTCATTCCGAAAACATAATAACGTGAGATTAAAGTTCCTGTAGCGGAACGAGATGAGAAAACAAAATTTTCATAATATTTACTTTATTACGATTTTTAAATTGGGGTGTTTTGGCTATCAAGTTCTTATAGGTATTTGTGGATACATGACTTATATCGATAAACGCTTTTTCTCTTCCACTCAAGTCTAACCTAATGGGTTAGAAAATTAGAACGCCATATAAGGTTGATTTTTGGAGAGAATCAAATGTTTGTATGAGAGCAACTACAATTAAAGAACATAAATACTTAAAAGTTTGAGTCAAAGACTTTCCTAGCGGCAGCCGAAAGGCTTTATACTAATTGAGATAGAAGAATGGCGTCACATTATGTCACATTTTGAAAAAATATTTAGCAACACCAGATTATCAATTTTAACATGAGGCAACTACACTATTGTTGCGGCACTATGAACACAGTCATGTGGTAGGTTTGAAAATGAAAACATGAATTATTATGTGTACATAATATTCAGCTTGCCAAAGTTAAGTGTGTGGTGTGTAATTAGTAAGTAAACATTATTTATTTATGATTCCAGAAACGCAAACACCAAAGTACCAAACTTTGTTACACAAGTAAACTTTTGCGTGTCGCCTAATGACTGTAATGTCCATTCTTACTTTTCTGCTCGAGTTAGTCCTATTACAAGACGTGTTAATTTGCCCTGTCATGCGATGAGTAAACTGTTCTGCACGTATCAGAGGGGAGCACGCAACTGATGAGTCTAGAATTACCTTTTTTCTCGAACAATCGTAATCGTTTGCTTTGAGAAAATTGCCCTAGGTTCAGGTGGGGAATACATACAATAATCGATTGTAGATCTTATTTTTATAACGGTAAGGGTCGATTTACTGGTTTGTACAACGTGTCGCGTATTGTAGAAGCGTTTTTAAAATGAAGCTATAAATCAAGTTGCGGTCAGCTCTTTATTCACTTCGTGTCGTTTTGAACGGTTTAAGCATTTACCTGTCCTTTATACTCGGTACTCTGCTTCCATAAATCAGCTGCAAAATCGAAACAAAGCATTTTATTTTAACAATTGTCGCTAAAAACCATTAATTTGTCATGCTTCGCGGTAACAATATTTTGTCCAGACCCAGCCAGTGTCCGCCCGCATTCTAAATTGTAAGGGCTTCTTGACACCCATGAGGCGTTTTCGGGAATCCACACTCAACAATGGACCAATGATTATGTTAGTGACCGTAAAGTAATAATGTCCCTATTATTCTAAGAGACTATTGTTTACTTGGAAGTGGTTAGTGTAATAGGACGACAATTGAAGTGAATGCAGTCGGCGCATTGAAATTTGGGAATGGCGGTACCATATTTTAATGGTTTAAAGTGCATTATCGGCTGCATGGCGATTGTTATGAGCGACTTATAGACGCGTGGGGTACGGGGTTAGTGATTTATATGCGTCTTTTGTTTTTGGGTGTTTAGCTAGTGCTGCTATCAATGGCACACGGTCGGAAGGTCGTTATTCTTGCATTGTGTCACTTGTATTGTCTAACAACGACATCGTTAGTAAGTAAGCGGGTGGCCACGCATTGAAATTCTATTGGTGACATGATGAATCTTCGACTGTGTATAGATAGAACCCATTCAGATAATTGTTTCGATCACACGACCACTTTTTTTATGTAAATCCATTGCATATGCATAATTTTATTATTCCACTTATCACTGACCCACGTACTACTAACAGAACGGTAGTCTATGTTAGACGTAGAATTTCAATGAGTTTTCGAAATAAGGTGAAATATGAGCGCTATAGAGACACGGAATATAAGTTTTTTTTTTTCACTTTTATTGATTCGTGCGCATTTCTTATTTAAAAAAAAGCTTCCTATTCACAACCATTGATATATGGCATTGGACGGAATAAAACGACACAAAGCTAAGCGAAACATGGGGAGTAACGCTCACCCACACAAGTTGAAAAAAAATGTCCAAAACTCACTGTTCAAACAAACGCAAGGCGTCTCAAAACTGGTTACTATGAAACGATATCTCTCTATGTCCCTTTAAAGTGCATTTTTGGTAATTTGAAAAAAGTTCATTGTTCGAAACACAGTTGTGATCGGTGCTTATAATAAAGCTAGAGTCGTATTGTGTTGGGACGGGTGATCTGTGATGTCTGGTATTGTACCCGCGCCATGTTGAACAATAAACTGACCAAAGAATAGGCTCGGCGATGTTGCAGCTGAATATTGTTATAGACAGTTATCCACGTTTATTTAGTTCTAGCTGCCCGCGCGGCTTTGCTTGTCTATTGCAAAGGACGCAGGCAAACTTGCGGGATAAAATATATTAACCATTCAGAAACATCATTCTACACGCGTGTGAAGGTATTTTTTAAGTCGGATAAGCTGCTCCGGAGAATATCCAAAACATACAAAGTTACAATCTCACAGACTTTTCCTCTATATAACTACAACTTAGAAAAGTTGAAAAACCCCCGATATTTTCAGTCCAATATCTCAATAACGGCTGAACTGATTTTCATGAAACACTTAGGATAAAATTATCTATGACACAAAAAAGCGCAATCAAATCGGTCCATCCGTTTGGGAGCTACGTCAGACCACAGACAGATACACAGATACACAGACACACAGATACACAGAGAGACACCTTATAACACCCCTCTCTTTGCGTCAGGGGTAAATAATGTTAATATAGAAATATAGGTAATCATTATACTAAGGCCACTTTCATACGATGCGGGTCGGTGTGGAATCGGTAAGCTGTCATCCTGTCAGTGTCACCTGTTAGTCAAGTTGGTACAGATTCGTGCCTGCGCGCCTACATTTAATTGAGTTCCTTCCCGAAGGGTTGCATAACGTTTCGAACGAGAGATTTAAGGTCATAGCTCACTAGAGCCACCCGTCGCCCGCTCCTCACCGCCTCGCCTCGTAAATGTACTAACTACGGAGTTGATGTAGTGAGCGCATGCCCGTACAAATCCATATAAAGAATACTTAACCACCCGAGGCGAGGTGGTGAGGAGTGGGCGACGGGTGGCTCTAGTGAGCTATGACCTTTACTCATATAAAAATGATATCTAGATCTACCTAACGTACGTTTGAAATTTTACGCAATATAACAACTGGTTCGATGCGCGTAAGCGGAGTGGTAGGCGGTGCATGCGCACTGTCCCGCTACCGCGCAATATAATACTGCTATGTAAAGTGACGGTATTTCGACAATTAAATAAATCTGGGCTGGGCATATCATTGATACTCTGGATAAAGTACGAAAACGTAGCAATTCCGCCTGCCAGATGCGAAAGTGGCCTAAAGTTTACTGCCAGAAACGTTTAGGAAGAAAGTGAAGGTTTAGGGCAGCGGACATGTAACTTGAAGGACAGCTTAAGAACAACAAAACTCTCGTTAAAATTACCGCAAAGCCTACGGCCAGAAACGAAATACATAATGACCACTAAAGAGCCCACTTCAAAGGCAAAACAGGCAAAAACCCAACAGTTTAACGAAGGACCAGAGATAGAATAATTAAAACGTACCGGGTGAAGTGCCCTCGTAAAAGATTTCACGGGTATTCGGCATTAACACTACTGCGTTAATGAGGTAGTGAAACTTTGGAGCGATTCCAGAATACCTTATAAACATTCTGCGCCTACCCCAGGCACTATGTAGTTTGAAACACAGTACTTTCTCCCTACCATTTACGCTGAACCACTCCGTAGTTACTTAGTATAATGACAAACATTTGTACCATTACAGTTTTAGTTCGTATATTGACTGAAATAGCGTTTCCATTAGGATTGCCTAAATGCTTGACAATAACAATAAAACAATGGTCGTCAAACGTCAACTTTATTTATGTCTACAGAAATAGTGAGGAAATAAAATTCCCATCATGAAAGTTATGTTGCGCTCTAAAAGTAATTTTAGGTCCGAATTTAAATTCTGTTGGTTATAGTCCTGCAATAAAAAGGGGTTTGATATATAAACGTTCCATCAAATTCAACGAATCACATAATTAATATGCACATGTTGATATGAACTTCCCCACTAATTATATAAATTCCATTTATCCATGTCTGTTAATTCCAAATTCTAAATTGAATCCGCACCATCGCTAGTCTCACTTTGATTTTCCACTAGCACCATACGAATGTATAGATTGCGTTAAATTCTCCGAGCTTCAGCCGAATTAACAACACACACGGTAAATTACAGCTTGGCTCGAGAGCTCGGATGCTCGAGTGCTCGACTCCGAGCACGGTTTTAAGCTTAATAAATTCAGGCACGTTCGCGGATCGAGCCGCTTAAGGCCGTTTGACGCTCGCAAATCGAAAGTGTATTTGCATGAAAAATATTGCAATTCCGCTATTCTTGGCTTTTTTATGTTGCGAAAACATTCAGGAATTTAATTGGCTCCTGCTGTCCTCGGGTAAGATATTGAGTAATCACTCCCCCTTTGCTAGGTAAGTATATGATTTTAATCAAAACTCTTTCTAACATTCGATCACGATTCCTGATCCTGACTTAGAGTCACACAATATTTTTTGTAAACCATATCGGTGGCAAACACGCGAACGGCCCTCCTGATATTAAACAGTGACTGAAGCTTATGGACACTTGCAATTCCAGGGGCTGACCCGTTAATTTAGTCTGTATTTCCTTGAAGAACCCTGTAAGTAGTTTTTTGGAATATCATGTAAGATACTCGTACATGAATGTCTGCCTCAGGAAAGCTTAAAAAGGGTTCTATTAGACTTATAGTACTGAATTGGACTCGGTTTTGGTACTAGTCGCGCGCTTGTTCGGATTATGACACGTTTAGCGACGAATACCAACCCGATTCCAAAACCAGTATATCAAGACAAATAGAACGCCTGTTCAGTGTATACCATCGGTTGTCCACTCAACGTACAAAGTACTGGAACTAGACGAATTGGGTGTCAAATACATTGAAAAAGTAAATAGGAATACGTGTCAATTCAGAAACAGCTCTCTGCTGCTAGCTGTGACGTCATATAGTGAGAATTATTTTACGAAAGCAAATCTTATCTCAAGACCCTTTTGTCCAATACTATGGAAGATAATCGAGACCAAAATAGCTCATAGCTGTATTAATAAATTATTCTGCTTGACGTGCTTTTCAAAGCTCGACTATTTAGATATTGTGTGTACCTACAAAGCCGCGGCGCCTCGGGCCAGCAAACATCCGAAAGCTCTATCACGTCGGAAGATTTCAGGAGCTTTGGGAGATTAAGCTCTCCGAACTAAGCTCTACACGCTGCCTTTACGATTAACGCGTCTTTTTGATATGTCACACGTCAACCATGTAAACTGTAAATGTGTTATTTTCGTGGAAATGTGGAAAAAATACATGTTACGAAGGGAATTAGAGGATTACTTAAATATGTACTTTGGAAATGGTGATGAAATGGTATGTGTCGTGTAAATCTTACTTGGAACTAAACAAAAATAGTGTCACATATTTTTCTTTGGAAATAGGATCACGGGTGAGTCGTGATTAAGACTTAGCTCAAGGCATCCAGCAGGGCAGTTATTCTTTACACGGTCATGATGCGCCTCACCTTCACCTCTACCTACGCTTAGTTACTACTAATCCCGGCGACAAGATATAACTATTTTGTGGGTGAGCGTTGAGGTGAGCTTAGTAACATACATAATAGCGGGGTAGTGGTCGATGACATGCTGAAAATATGTCAATGAGGGTATAACGTCGACTGTAAGTCGCGAGTAAGTTCAAAGGTCCTCCTCCGTGCTTCATTCTCATCAGTGCTAAGGGTTATGATTTCACCCATGGGTCACTCAGTCCTGGGTGACCAATTTTCAGTTCTTTCGGTCTATTGCGACTTCAAAAGTATCATGGACCTGGGTGGATAGCAATTTGCTGATCTGGTCGGACCACCGCGATGGACTGACAATGACGGTAAAAAAATTGGCCTAACGCACGTTAGAAAAAATTGAATAGAACAGAATAACATTTATTCATGACAACAACACATACATGCACATAAATCAAAATAGAAGACAACATTGGCACGAAACGGTTCCATCACAGCGTTGTGCAGCGCTGGTCTTCCGATGGAACCATCCGGTGATTCCACGGCGTAACACACATTTTATCCTCGCACAAAATAATAATAATAATAAATGCAGCTCGTGTCTAGCCTGCAAGTTTTCTAATCTAAATACGTAATCACCCCTCACATTGACGGAAAAATGGTCTTGCAGTATGTTACTAGTACTTCTTTATTTCCGCCCGCATATGCTACGGTACCTTCGTTAAGCTCTTTTCTCATGAACGTGGCATGATAATCTAAAGTTGTATATGGAGCTTTATGTATTTGCATACGGAAGCCCGTCTTAAAGTTCCTTTTGATAATTATCTATTGTCCCAGTGTTGTTTCCTGTAATACAATACAGTTTCACATTTCGTCGAGACACTGCTAAACCGACAGAACTCGGGAATGTATCTTTATCGTCTTTATTAGTAGTGTTTTTCATTTAACTAAGTAATTAGAACTGACTTAGAAACAATTATAACCAGACAACGTAAGCAATTTTGTTGAAGGGGTATGTTACTAATATAAGTATCGAAAATATAAATAAAAATTGTTAATTTAGAAACCTAATATTAAAGCTAATGGAGTATTACGATCTCAGAGCATAAAATTATATCTGTGATTACGATCAATACGAACAAATTGTTACTAAAAACTGATGTAAAAGCTGATAATAATAAATGGGATAGGTGTTAGAATGCCAAATACGATATTGCAGAATTCAAAGGAACTAAATGTACATAAAAATATTGTGTATATGTACCAGTTAAATTGAGAATTTTCTTCTGATGAATTAGATGTAGCAGACTTTGCTAACAGAAAACTTCTAAAGTCCAATTAGAGCTAATGAAATGCTTTCTAACAAAAATGTTTTTTTTTGCAAAAAGCAATAAGTCTTGAACGGTAAAATCAGTTGCCTATTGTTTTAGTGATGGGTTATTGTAGTTACAACGGTAAGCTTTAAATGAACCTTATTCATATGCTTAGCAGTAATTTAGTCACAGAAATACCGCTGGTCATCTTCGTTCAATTATTCAGTGCCACTTTAACTGTATAAGTACGTTCTATAAAGTGATGTCTCACGAACATATCTATTTGTCTTTTCACCCGCATGTATCAAACTTTGAGTAGGATACACAGATTGGTAATAAGATTACGGCGTATGGCCAGTTAAAACGAAAGTGTGTAAAACAATATAAGGGAAATATTTTAAACCATTTTAGTTCAGGCAAAAATTAAAATAATGACTCGTACCTTCTTGTACAACTGTTAGGAACTAAATAACAGTGTGTGGGTTAAAATATGGTCCTTCAAGCCGGATATGATTAGTGGAGTAGAAACAAAAACCGACATTGATAAGATATCATTCAAACCCAACGAAAACCTTAACGGATAGAAAATATTGTGATATACTTGCGACACATATAATACTGGTACTGTTTATGTTTTGATCCAATGCAGCTGCCAGCATTTGTCTTACCGTTTTATTCAGATACTCTTCAGTCGAATCTAACATTCACCGTATTATAAAATATTTAAAAAGGACATGTCCTTTATGTCCATGCATGCATTATTCTTTGATCCAAGATTAATAGAAAATTCATGTTTTCAATTACTTGGTGAAGATCTCCCCTGATAATCTAATCTTCAAATAAAAGAGACGCATGCGCCTAGCTGTTTTGGTGAAAATGATGAAGAAAGAGATGTATTCTTTCATAAACTGGTTTCCTACAGCTGTAGGAAATTAGTTATTTCGCCATTTAGTTATTTAGCTAAATAACTAAATGGTGAAGGCGCTGTCCTCATCACTCCTACCCTGGACATGCAGATCTTAATACTCTGACACCTAACATAGCTGCCTCGCTTAAAAACCTCAAAGCTAGCTATTGATTGCTCTCTAATATTATGTTTGTCCACAAATAAGTAGACTTCCAAATAGCTCAGGAGACGGTCAGACATCCCAAACACAGCATATCTGTGTGCTAAATTTAGCCTAGATCGATACGGCAGCATTCGTTGCAGCCAGACTGAATTTTGTATGCGTTCGATTAATAGCTATTAGCTGGAATTTCTAATAATAGACTTATTTGGAGATAAAAGTTGAAATAGCGTTCGCGTTGCAAGCCAGCGTTGAACATTTTTTTTGAAAATGGGTCATAATATAAGGATTGAGTTAGTGTAGTAGACGCTATTTCCATTAACATCGTCTCGTTGAAGTCAATTGAATAATGGTCATTGGTAAATTAGGTACTAGTTTTAGAAAAACATTAGGAAATGGTTTAGTGTAAAAATAGTGTACCTACAATCTACAAAATCTCACGCATGCATTTTTAAAAGGGGTAGGCTAAGCACAACCTATTTTACTATTCTATTCTAAAATAGATACCTAACAGCTAAAAATACTTATTATCATCATTATCACATCAGCCGAAAGACGTCCACTGCTGGACATAGGCCTCCCCCAAAGAGTGCCACAATGACTGGTCCTGCGCCAACCGCAGAATTATGTTGGGAGGCATATCATCATATTCCCGGCTGTGCCGTAAAGTCCGCTTCTAACTATCCTAATATTATTCAGAGGAAACGTCTATGAGATTGTAGCATTATAAGTTGGGTAGAGCAGTGGACATTTTGGAGGGGTCACGGGGACTGGTAACGCAGTGGTAATTTGTGTACCAAACGAGACGTTTCTGTAATACAAAACTTAGTATGGTGGGGAAATTCATAGTAAACATTGAGAGTTGAGACCCGGTTGAGAATTATCATCTGTGTTTTCCGCACTAAAAATAATCTTGACCCAGTTATCTAAGAGTTGTGTAACTTTTTATATGGACATTTTGACCGCGATAATCAAAGCAGATAATACATTCAGCCTGGCGTAACACACAAGTTTACTTTCTTGAGCTTTTGAAAGCTGGTTATAGTAGCGTAATCCTCAAGATAAAGCCACTCTCCGGAAAGTCTTTTGTAAATATATATTTTTTAATAGAGTACGAAGCTGCAGGTCCGCTCGCGTATTGCAAAGCACGCAGACTAACCCGCGGCATAGTAAAGTCTGTGTCCATCTGAAGTCTATTCTATGTTACACAAAAAGATCGAGTATTTCTTTCGTTTATTTATATCATTAGAACTCGTGTATGTATATTTTTTTATAGATTAATTAGTTTCTGTCAAATGTTTCATTTTTGGTACAAGCTTTTATTGCCGACTGTACTTTTCTATATACCGTCATCAATCACTCATTGAGTTGATTCTTACGAGCCCAAATTCAACGGGGTTACGTCGGTTAAGTACTGAATTCCCATGGCCACCTTCTGTCTCCATCATCAGATTAGCTCAATGGTCCCATAATATTGAATTGTTATCCAAACTATACTGATACCCAAAATTTCAGCTCAATCGTTTACCGGGAAATGGGTCAAATTTAACTCGCAAGATTTGTCCCATACTAACAAACATACTAACAGGGCAAGATAAAAGCTTGTAAAAATAACTTATTGTAAAAAAATCGTATATGCCTTTTTATTGAAACAGCCCACGAAACTGCAAGAAGTAATGCCTGTCCAGGAGAACATCCGGACATCTGGACAGCTGGACATACGAAAGCATTTTTGCCCAAGCTGAATCGGAGAACTTCATTCGCTTAGCTCGCTTGTTTGAAAACAAGCCCGACCTTACGACGCTACTGACCTTACGGCGGAACTGGCTCGAATTTTGTGTAAGGTGTCTTGTGTTTCTAATGGGATACGAACTGTAGGTATATTTTCACGTTAATTATTATCAGACACTATGTATTGTATACCATTAATTACCGTTTTAATGAACCATTCGAGAATATGATAATTTGATAAAATAATCAAGCAAAAGCAAATATTTGTTCTATTTTTGATAAAATTAACTACAAATTATCTATGGTCCTTACTAATTTAGTCCATCCAATCAAATACGGAACGCTTGTGCAATGAAATGAGCTTCCCTGCCGAAGTTTGCCCGAGGGACTACAGTATGGGGTTCTTCAAAAAAAGAGTGTATAAATTCTTAGAGTCGGCAACGCGCATGTAACACCCCTGGAGTTTCAAGCGTCCATAGGCCACTGTAACCACTTACCATCAGGTGGGCCGTAAGCTAGTTTGCAAAAAAAACAGAGTTTGCCAAAAATCACACACCAAAGTCTAGTCTAGTTTATTTCTGGGTGAAAGGTAAAAATGTACGGGGTTGATTCGCCCTCGTATCCCCCCGCTCTCCGCTCCCACCCCTCCGCCCGTACCTTCTCGTCTAGACCGGGATTGAGACCATTCGTTAGTTGGCTCCCAGCGTTTGCACGGGAAGGGTGTCGCGTCACTCCACGTTTTGTACGCTCGGCGCGAATTTTGAACGCTCGTGCGTGACTCTGCATTTTAGAAATTGGATTATTGTGAGATTATTTGTGTTAAAGTGACTTTAACGGAACTCTGTGAATTATGATGGATGTTTGTGTAACGTGAGTATAATTATGTTGTCTAGTCATTTAGTTGAAACGAGATTTAGGGTTGGTTTTGTTTTGTTTTACTATGAAGTCAGACAGCGGGCAATTTTTTCGCACGCAATTACCTATACAAGATTGCACGGAAATTAGTGAACTTAAATAAAATAAAAAATATACTGATGGTTTAATAACAGGTTCATGTGGGTAGTAGTTTTGTGTAGGTATGCAATTGGTATGTTACATATAGTAGGAACTTTTGGAAGTCATTCGCTTACTTAATAAATTTTGTTATACTCCAAATAAAAATTAAATGAAACATACTTGCATTTTGAATGGAAACATAGATTCCTAACCCATTCGTTGCTGAAGCGCAAATATTCCATAAAGTCTACGCGATATCGCGTCAACGGCAATCTTATCACAGATCAAATAATGGCATACCTACATAACAATTTACTGATTGTGTACCTCTATCTCTTACTGAAGTAGGGCAAGATTCATGACCTAAAAAAAAACATAACGTACCCATATCAAATGCACTTACAGTCCATTCAGAGTCATCTACTAACACCCAAATTGCAAACACAAGCACAACTCGAGAGCGCCTTAAGTGCACGCCATTGTTTCGAAAAGGACGTCGAAATGTGCTTAAGAGCAAAAGTCGTTTTTGAAGACATTTTGCAAGCTCTCAAGAGTTTGAAGGAAAAAGCGGTTTCCGGCCAGCCGGCAGCCGTTCTCCACTTATCATCGCGGAACCACGGCATTAATGAAAATTGCTTTCAGTGTTTCTTAGTGTACCAAGGATTTAAATTGGTCGTCGATCGTTGAGAAATTCAGTGATTTAAAGTTTAAAATACGTATTGAAATTTACGAAAATGTTAATGCTTTAAACGTCAGCATAAAATTATGTTTATGTAAACAAGAATATGGGGTGACATTGTACATATGCTGTATTAAATCATTTGACATGAATCGATGTTTAACCTAGTCTACAAATGTAATTTATTAGAAATAAGTGGTCGCCACTCGAGGACCTTTCCGCCCCAACGGCCAAGTTACCTTGACCCTGCTGCGGATAGCCTCATTTCTGATGCGATCGCTCAGATAAACTCCCATTATTGCAGTACTCTGGGGGAGGTATAGACCTGAACATAGGTCCAGCAGTGGACATCTTTCGGCTGATATGGTGATGATAAATAAGTTATTTTAGCTGTTAGGTATCTCTTTTAGAATGACGTGTCATAAACATCATTATCTAGTAAAATTGGTTGTGCTTAGCCCACCCCTTTTAGAAATTCAGGCGTGAGATTATGTAGATTGTAGGTACATATGTATCATGTATTATCTAGTCAATGTACTCGTACTTATACAAAAGTAGAACAAAACTGCGTACTCAAACGATTATTAAATACCCAACAGTATCTCTAATAAACTTTCACTAAAATCCGAAACGTTAATAATAAATCAGTAAATATGAAGGGAAAGTTGTAAAGTTTCCCTGATTAAATTCGTTATAGTTCCCTGGGCGGCCCTCTGCGGCCCCTTGGGGCTGCGGTCTAGGACCGATATAGCAGTGGGTCACCTTATCTATTCATTCCCATTATTGATAATATTCATACTCATTGTATGCATGTATAATAACTGTATAGCCCCCTATAGGGCGCCATTTTCAACGTTTTTCGGTATCATCGGATGATGACGAGGATTCGTAGCGTTATTCCCGGTTGAGCCCTAAAGAAGCCCGAGGTTCACTTTGGCGCATTATCCTAGGATTTGGCACAGGCTAGTTTTGCAAAAGCGACTGCCATCGAACCCCGCCACCTTATTGGGATTATACTGGTTACCTCATTCTCCATCCTGACTCATTCAGAGTTATTTCGTTAAACACATGCGAATTTTTGAGTATGGTGGAAAATGGAGGCCACCGATAAACAAAAATAATATTTACACATTCACCGCTAGAATTTTCGTAACGCTGTGCTGCTACCTGATAATATGGAAAAAAAATGTATGCAGAGGAAAACGCCTATGAGCAGAGCACCCATCCTAGCAGGGTTGGCACTGAAAGTGTTAAATTTCGCTGAAATCAAAGCAAACTGACATCGACAGTGTTGTGTCGAGTTACAGGATAGGCGAAGTATTGATATTATATTGTAGTAGCTACCCGGCCCGGCTTCGCACGGTTATTGCGTAGGAATGAAGCATTTTCCCGCGGTAAAAAGAAGCCTATGTTCATCATGTCGGCTTCTAATTGTAAAATATTTAATAAAATAAATATGTAATAATATATTGTAGTTTGGAGCCTATTCGATACAAACAAACAAACAATCAAATCTTTCCTCTTTATAATATTAGTATAGAAGTGTAGATTAGTGTAGATGTTTGTTAGTCTGTAAGGTATTTGTAACTATGGGCCTTAGTTGCTTGAAATCAATGTTTGTAATTATTATTAAACCGTCCAAAAACGTATTTACAGCCTTAACCCACGCATTAAAGTTGAGTATCAAAGTCAAATTCCCAAACAGAGTAGTTATATAATGTATACGGAAAGCTGTTCTGGAAACTGTTATGTGCTTTATAATATACGTTCTTCTAACTTATTTTAAAGTGAATTGCCGTTATAATTTGTTTGTATTTATCGGTCATTTTGACATATATGTTTGCGAGAAACGGACACGTATTTTAGTTAGCAGAGTTTTGTTAAGTTTTATGAATATTTGTTTGTTTTAAGTTACATTCTGCGAAAAAGTCTCGCTTTATTACTGCTTTATTTGTCCGTAAACTATTTCCCCCTGTTTTTTTGCCTTACGTTTTAAATAAATCGCCCAATAAAACAAAGGTTAACTACTTGTAAACCTGCGAGCAAAGTGATATTTAAAACAGTGCCGTCACAAATCTCCGGTTAATTGCTTGCGCGCACGCCGGAAACATTCGTACAAAATAGACACATTTATTTCTTACCATGTCACCCGATACATTTTGGTCGGTGTTGCATTTACGGGGAAAGTTAAAATATGTACAAGTAATGCATTCAGTTGACAGGAGTAAATCATTGGGCGTTTTAATATGTAACGTATGGACAGTTTTGTTCAGGTCCAGTTCATGAAAAGTTGTTACACTGACTTTTCTTCCCGGAATTTTGAAATTTTAGAATAGAAAACCATAATAGGAGATCCTAACCCTATTGATCCCAAATGGAGATTTTTTTTTCATTTTTTCATGCATGTTCCATTTTTTTCCAATCCGTCGTGTGTGGAAAAATAACAGCATCGAAAAATATCAATTGGGGACAATTTCGCCTGCAATCACATTTCGCACATAATCATTCTGAATGTTTCAAAACGTTTCTAATAGCTGTCCCCGCGGCTTTGCTCGCATCTTATGTCCATTAAGAAAAGTTCATAAAATATACTAATAACTAACAAAGTCTCAAAATCACAAAGTACCTCTTGATAAATAAATAAATAAATAAATATTTGGGGACAATCTGACACAAATCGACCTAGTCCCAAACTAAGCAAAGCTTGTATTATGGGTACTAGACGACGATGCACATACTTATATCGATAAATAAATACTTAAATACATAGAAAACATCCATAACAAATATTCATGCTCATCACACAAATAAATGCCCTTACCGGGATTCGAACCCAGGACCTCTTGCTTCGTAGGCAGGGTCACTACCAACTAGGCTAAAGCGGTCGTCAAGATAAGTGACGAACTCAAAACTATAGAATCTAATACTGACTGTTATTATTTGACTATTGGTACACATTTTAGTTACTGAATTTTTATAAAGCAATATGTAGCAATATTTTTATAATAGCGGTAAGCATTTATAACATATTCGCTGCCAAGAAACGCTACGCTCGTAGCCGATCCCGTGGTTTTCCTCGTATATAGCGAAACGCGACTACGGCGCAGGCGCCCCCTAGGCGGGTTCCTGGTAGTGAAAGTGTTAATGTTTGTTTATTAAAGTACCTAGACATTAAAGAATTTACATGATGGAAATAATCGATGTTGTCGTTATTAGAATAAAAGTCATACATATTAAAACAATTTCCAAGAGCTATTAGTTAGGAGTTTTCGAAATGAATAAATATGCAATGGCAATCTTCCGAACTTATTATGTATTACCATTTTTTTGCTGCTACGGCAAGGAAAATGTCCACGGAAAGCTTACGTTGGCACGTTAGCAATGTGAAAGGAAATGCTTAGATATACTTTGAAATATTCACATACACTCACTACATCCTCCCGCATCTCCGTATAGTCCGTTGTTAATGCCTTTGGATCGCATTTCAGAATGATTACAGTTTTACAGTCTCGTCAGGTGACAATAATGTTGATTATTGTTGCATGAAAATGACGATTGGCCATTAATTTCTGTCTCTGCAAGTCAAGATGGTAAAAGAGCCTTATTTTCTGTACATTTCTAGCATGATAAGTAAATAAACTGACCCATCTCATCCCATCTTCACTTCACACACAAATTAGTCTTCTTTTCTGTACATTTCTGGTTTGATAAGTAACGAAGATGAACCGGTGACCATTATAACTTGTAGGCCCAGAAATAAATAGCAAATAGTCATTGTCATATGACAATAATCAAATTAGTAAAAGACCTCGCAACGACATTTTTATAGTTTTTGCGTGTTATAAAATAAAATTAGGTACCGTAATAACCATAGTACCAGTAGATGTCACAACTTTTGTAATTCTTCCGTTTACTAATCTGAGTTTAGTTCACATGAAAACTAAATTCTTCTTATAATCAAATAGCCTGACAAATACTTTTATTTTAATATTCATTGTTCGGATATAGAGTTTCAGCTCATGAATAAAATATAAATCAGGTTCGTTCCGTGTGACAAAGAGAAACAACGGGCCAAATGACTGAGATCCTGGACCCTTAGGTTGGTCTCGCACTACATGCGTTACTATAAAACGTTTCGATCGGTGTCAATGTATGTACTAATATATTGGATTTTGTGTGAAACTAAGAGCCATGTAGCACATACAGAGTGTACCAAAAATGGGATGTGAACGATCAAGGGCATCACGTATCGTTCTTATAAGAAAAAACAAAAATATTTTTTTTTACGCGGATTTTTTTTACCTTTGTATGGGGCGTTGGCGGACTTGGGCGACCTGATCCATACAAATGTAAAAAAAACGCGTCAAAAAAATGTAATGCCTTTGATCGGTTCACACCCCATTTCTGGTACACTCTGTATAATATAACATACATTTACTCCCATTGTTTTACTAAATAATATTGTTGTCTTTTGTCAATCATAAACAAGCCTTATCTTAGGACACCGGCGTAAGTTGACAGAAAAGTGCTGTTGTATAATTACAATTGTCTATCCTAATTATACACGTGTATGGTATAGACCTAAGTTTCAACGCAGGTAAATTATTTTTCCTGGTAACTAAATGTACTCTTTAATTTCTCTCAATAAGTAACCTACAGAGTAGACATCAACTTTCACATAAGCAGGTAGCACATAAAAAACCTAGTCGAATGTGAAAACACGGAAAAAGTCTAAAGGCAAAGACAGCATGCGTCTGCTTCCATGGCGTATACGGTAGGAGTATATATGTAACAATTAAGATCGTTTTAAAGTCGCTTTCTTAACCTAATGCCCTTTTAACCAGCCTGGCCATACGATAAATAAAAATAATAACCAGCAACGAAGTAATACAAGTAATTAATGCTAGCGATGCGATACTATATATAATTTCACAATTAAGTACCTTCCGTGAGCTCTCAAAACATGATTCAAGTTCGAAAGAAATCGCCCATTTTTGAACCCCCGATGCTGTCCTAAGTGCTCACTGACTGTATAAGAATACAGATTTGGTAATTATTCCTTATCAAAGAATTACTTAACTGAGATTTCCCACACAATCCCAAGGACATTTAAATTATGGCTTTGACCCTGTACCAAAACGGTTAATATCTCCTTGGGCTCGGGTGGGATGCAAGGGTTAGCGTCGAAGTCACAGAGGTCATCGGTTACAAACGGAAGCGACTCATCTCGCTGTTACGGTACCATTTGTACGCTCACCACCAAGGATAGGACAAACGCCCGTCATTTTGAAAACTTAACCCTGTTCTGTACAGTAGAGACTTCCTAATGATATATTTTTTTTAGAAGTTTACTCAAAATATTATAATTTAATGTACTTCAACACATTTATCAATAAATTACCTATTCTTCTATCACCGCATTAGACACTACTTGCTTTCAATGACTTTATTTACTACTGGCCATTTAGATAAAATAGGTAATATTCTAATCATCTTTGTCATTTGAATAATTTGTCACTGGAAACATATAAATTATGGTACTTAAAATAAATTAATAAAACATTACTTTTTTTTTATAAATAAATAAATAATAAATAATAATTGTTAAATAATTGTTTTGTATTGTCACGAATAATCTATTCTTATTCTTATTTAGTACCTATTTTTTTATTAATATAAGGAAGTCTCTACTGTACAGAACAGGGTTAAGTTTTCAAAATGAAAGGCGTTTGTCCTATCCTTGGTCACCACACTTGGGTCATATTATAGAGATAAATGGTCTCCCTACACCTATCGACGCGGAATCGGCTTTCGCCGAGTGGTTTGTACCACAATCCTCGTGTTTTGTTCGCTATCCCGTCGATGGACGTCGCTTCGCGTCGGCCGAGCCGATCGACGTCTTTTTCGCTCTTATTGCGTGGACATAAAGAGTTTTTTGATCGGCTAACGCGGACACCGCGTCGGTAGGTGTGGGCAAACCCTTAGGTTCCCGTCTTTTCTGTGGACATTGCCAAAACGGCGTCTCCAATTTATTTTTAGTTCATGTAGTCAAATACTTTCTGTATTTGACGGTTAGTTGCCTAACTAACTTTATTATTATTCCTAGCCCATAGTGTGTCCCACTGCTGGGCAAAGGCCTCCCCTCTCGATTTCCAACCGTCCCGATTCCGAGCAATCTCCTGCCAATCGTTGCGAAATACGTCGAGGTCATCCCGCCATCTCCGTCTCGGCCTGCCACGCCGCCGCCTTCCATCGTGCGGCACCCACTGCGTGGCTAGTTTAGCCCACCTCTGCGGATGCATGCGGCAGACGTGGCCCGCCCATTCCCATTTCAGCTTGGCGGTCTTAGTCCCAACGTCAGCAATGCATGTTTTTGAGCGCAGCGTAGAGTTTCGGACCCGGTCGATCCGTTTGACTCCCAGCATACTACGCTCCATTGCTCGTTGGCAAACCTTCAATCTGGTCTTTTGTGCCTCGGTGAGTGACCATGTTTGAGCACCGTAGGTTAGGACGGGCAGAATGCATATATCGACGAGTTTTCGTTTCAGGGTTAAAGGAAGGTCACATCACACATCATCAGCCTATATACGTCCCACTGCTGGGCACAGGCCTCCTCTCATGTATGAGAGGGAACAGGCAGTAGTCCCCACGCTGGCCCAGTGCGGATTGGGGACTTCACATACACCTTTGAATTTCTTCGCAGATGTATGCAGGTTTCCTCACGATGTTTTTCCTTCACCGAAAAGCTAACGGTAAATATGAAATCATATTCCGTACATAAGTTCCGAAAAACTCATTGGTACGAGCCGGGATTCGAACCCACGACCGCCGTTTGACAGCCGCATGCCTAAACCACTGGGCTACCGTAGCTTGAAAGGAAGGTCACTCTTGAGTAATTCTTTTAAAGACCAATAGCTTCTCCAGGCGTTTTGGATCCGTCTTCCGACTTCCTTATCCTGCCTATGGCTGAAGGAAACTAGTTGCCCTAAATATGTGTACTCGTCGACATAGTGCATTAACTGCCCGTCTACCTCAACCCTACGTTTCGTGCCATTGGTCATTAACTGGGTTTTGGATCTATTCATTACGAGACCAGCTTGAAGGCTCCCCGAGCTTAGATCTTGCAACATTGCTTGGAGTTCTTGGGCTGTTGAGGAGAACAGTACAATGTCATCAGCAAAACTTTATACAAGTAACTTAACTAACTTTACACAATGTTAAATAAAAGACTTTGTGTGCCATATCCTAAAATCATCTTATATGAACGCAATGAACACATTTAAACTAGTATTATCAAGAGGAAAGATTTGATTGTTTGTTTGTATTGAATAGGCTCCGAATCTACAGGACCGATTAGAAAAAATCTTTTACCATTAGAAGCCGATATTATCCCTGATGAACATAGGCTTTTTACCGCGGGAAAATGCTTCATTCCTACGGGAAAACGGGTAATCCGTGCGAAGCTGGGCCGGGCATCTAGTTTTCTGTATATGTACACGTAAGACCATAACATAACTATTGCTCACAGGAAATACAACTTTGTTTTACCCAATCCGCACGTTTACAACTTGCACCTTATTCATTTATTTTAACACGAAACGTATATTTGTGACCTTGATTGCACCAGCGCAGAATTAACTAGTGCAATGTGTAGGTTACGGATTTTCTAGCCTTCTAGCTTTACTTTGACACTGCGGTCATGCGTAAGCAAAGACCTGAGAAAGCAAACTGCAAGTATCTTTTGGTAAATATAATTCCGCAGTACCTACTAGTAAAGTAACTATAAAGACATTAAAATAGCCTAAAGCCCTACTTTTTTAAATAATTTGGTTTTAAAAGATATAGTATGAAAATCTATAAAGATCCACACCTTTTTATTATTGTTATTATGAAGCATGTACTTACTATAATAGTACAAAAAATCTCGCACAAAATCACAATTACGTTTTGCTTGCGAGTTACTACACAAGAAAGTTAGTTTCTATGAATATTCTGTTTTAGTAAATTATTTACTAAATACTGGTAGAAAGTTGAATAAACATTGATGTTTATTAAATATGAATGTATGTTTACCATACAATGTATGCGATACAGTTATGCGCATATTTAAGTAGACGTCCCGATTAGGTAAACTTTACTTCTCCGTTGTTTGCAAAATTAATGATGAGTTAAAAAAGTCAGTCACGCGTTTCACTTGCATACATATTTATGCTGAGTATTTGAATATGGTGAGTCATTCGTACCACCCACGATTTAGTCAAAACAATGACTTTTAAAGCAAAACAGTATTTAAATACCGGCGAAACAACTTGCGTTGTTTTGAGTTAGTTCAAGGCATCTATTCGAGTTCATTGAATTAAATTCGTTTTTATTCACGCTAAGTCTGTGAGATGAGACAAACACAAACAACGATTCGTATAAATTAGTTTCTGAAATGGACCCCAAGGGTCATTTACACGCTATAAAGGTCAAGCAATAATTAACCTGAATATGAATTTGCTGCACCTACTAGTATTATTACCACAAAGCGTGTTATCGATTCAAAAATATTCCTATAACATACTAGAATTTAGTTACAACCAGTGTACTAAATTACAGTATTAAATGTCACCAACTTAATAAAACCTTAACCCTCCAATAAAACCTTTATTGTAGGGTTAAGGTTATAGTAAAGTAAGGTTATATAGCGTTAAAAGCATTTAAAAGTTGTAAAATCGTTTTACAACCGCAATTGTCATCCAATCTGCAATCACTGTTACTGGCCATCGGTAAACCGATACCGTAATTCACAAAATGGATCCTTTCCCAAGCACACTCCATTCGAGGAGGTCACGTAATTATTCCTCCGATATCACTCCCTTTAAAAGCCTATTCCTGTAACAGATAAAGGCAGATATCTCGTGACCTCAGCGATATCTTTCCTCCAAGGATAAGAGAAACAATGAATTTTAATTCGGCGCGCAGCCGACGGCCTGGGTCATAAATAAGCCCCTTATCGAATGGGTAATTGGGTGATATGGGCTATTGCTTCCAAACACATGGATGACGGCAAAGACAGTAAATTGAATACTATTGTCTACTGTCTTTGATATTTATTTGTCACATCGTGACGAAAAAGTATTACTGGCCAGTGTTTGGGCGCTCTACGAAAAACAATTGCAATACAAGATTTTAGAACTCTTGATAAGCGTAAGAATAAATTTAACCCTTTATATGTTTTAATAAAAAAATAAACGAATCAAAAAACCGTATTCACTTTAAGTAGCTTATCAGCAAAACAAATATATCATAGGCTACTTCAGAAGTTTTTGTAAGTATAAGATAAGAGCGACTCAAAGCTGTTATAAAATTTTATAACCGGAGAACACCCAACTTGATTTATAAAAAAGTTAAAAAAGATACCGTCTGAAAGTACTAAGTAAGTAATTGCTTTCCTGATAGGTGTTATTTTTTATTTAAATGAATTTGTTCTTAAGAATTATATAACAACAAAGAAATAGATTTATGAACGTCTACAATATAAAATGAAATAGGAGTTTTTATTTTGATTTCATTATTTGTTTTATTATCAATACGAATAATCTAACACCGTAACAACCATAATATTTAGAGATGGAAGTAATTTAAGGTCAATTTGATAAATGGGGTAGTAATTTTCGAATATCCACTATTTAAATAATACTCAAGTGTTCCATTTACGCACAAGGGTGCAAATTGCATCCTTTTCCCGACTAAAAAGTCCCCGTTACCGTTAGTACCCTTGAGTGACAGTCGACCTACAATGTGCCGCCAAGTCTATCAAAATCGAATAAAGTACAATTTTCCCCCATTACCGCCCTTCATATCTTCCGTCATTTTACGTATCGCTTCCGAGCCAAAAGAGGGTAAGATGCAAAGACGAAAATAATAAATCCGTATCGAATATGCACGGCCGGAGCGAATGAAAAACATTCTTTGCGAAATATTATATTTGGGGGCCATGAAATCTGCCGTCGGATCAGCTCCATCCATCAAGAATTAAATGTTGAGTTGTTGACGATACATTATCAGGCGTATTGCGAATGTTCTCTGATTGATGGTGCTGGTGCCATGAAACTATGGTTTCACTTGATTGGCTTGGTCTATTAAACCTACTGTCAGGAGTGACCGATCGCTCCATTACCGCGGCTGGCATACAATCAATACGGTATAGCAGTGCAAATTGATTTTAACCACTAGGTAACATTTAATAACGCCTGGAAAAGGAGCTTCCTCGAAACACTGGAGTTCATTAAGTAAAATTAGTTCAATTTACCTGGACCATCTTAAAGAAGAAACGAAAACAGACTCAGTTATTTCGAAATTAAGGATGAAAATCGCATATCTTATCGGGATTTATAGTAGTTCTAAATGAATCCCTAATTTATGCTTTGTCGTCAAAACAAGCTTAATTCATCAAACAAACAATGCAACTGTAATTAATATTAGAGGATTCTCTTTAATCACGGCACGGCGCTTAATTATTTCATACCTTTTTGAAATTAATAAACAAAAAGACGGCAGGTTGCCATTCAGACAGCCTCCCATTGTTGCTGGGATAACAGGGAAAAATACGCGCAGTTCCGGCTGCTTTTGTCCCCGTTTCTCGTCGTTCCAATTTACGCATTTCTTTAATCGCGTTAGCGATGCATTTATCATTGCTATTATGCTTATAAAGGACCCTCTATATTCCCTCGAGGTTTTTGCTAGGAATACGATTTAAACGAACGCCTTTTAATTTAAGTTTACTCAAACGTGAGTTCAATGAGTGAAATATTATATTTTAAGCCAGATGCAATCAAAATATAAAATAGCTATCTGAATATACTTAGCTAAACTATACATATGATTCATCACTATACCTCCATACCGTACGCAACCCTTACTTCAAGTCTTTTTTGCAAGAACCTTCCAATAAATGTGGAGCGCGCATAAACCGTCATGGTTCTAAATAGTTTATTGAGCTACATCTCAAATTGGCCCCTCGATGTCTTTTTGATTCCGATCCAAACTGCAGATTTGTAGGCATTTAGCAAGATTGGGGTCGGGATAGTTCGTTCCCATGGTATTGGGGTGTTATGCTATTTTAGTGCGTCGTTGGAGGATAATTTATGGGCAAGCATACAGCAGGCTACGTCGGGGCGGTTAGGCGTAACGGTCTCATATAGATAGTTGACGAAAGATTTAAAGATAGTTTTTGTTCGTCATTGAGATTAATATAAAACGTCATGGGAACTTTAAATCACTTAAGTGCCAAATAATTTTTCCTTTATTAATCAGGCTGTATTCATACGTCATATAAAGATAAAATAAAGATGTTTTATTACAGTCTTACCAGTGATTGACCCTAGTCTCACCTGATGGTAAGTTACAGCGGGGCGTAATATGAAGCTCACTGGTGTAGTAATGGCAAGCCATATGTCTGGTGGGCGTGGGCCCTGACACGAAATAAATTCAATCAATACTATTCCAAGTATAATTATAATTCTAAACAAAAAAACATTCATATACACATAGTAATATGTACATCTTTAGGGATGCTAGTTCCGGGATAAAATATTGGTCGAATTCACACTAAACGAAAAACAGTCATACAACATCACTATGCAAAACATAAGTAAAGGAACGTAAAAATAAAGTAGGTAACACAACACTGACAAATATTTTAACGGCCCAACGCACGCGTCCATTCCTTAGTAATGTTGAACCAATTTGTTCACAAATTATTTGTCAAGTGAAACTATTCTGAAAATCGGTTCCACATTTAGTTTCGAAGGGGTTTCTTGAAGCACTCCCATGCCGCTCTAGACAATGACAATTCCATAGACTTAAATACTTTTTAGAATTGACACGAATGTAACTTAAACATCAATCAAGCATCATGAAGTGATGAAGCAGGGAACTGTTGACCTACATTTCGATTTTATGACGTTTTCAGTTTGAATGTGGATTATTTTGATCATTTTAGATAAATAAAAATTTGCCTTATAATATTTATAATTTTTTACATTTACATCTATTATTGATGTAATGGCGCTATTTATTACTCGTTTATCTTTATCCTTCACTTTAACAAGACACATCATTCACAAGAAAATATTTTATTCGTTTTTGAATAGGAGGCGTCATATGAGATTTAGGTTTGTATCTCTTTTGTGGACAACGCTAAAGTTAAGGGTGAAAAAACCAAATTTTTGGTTGGTCTATTAATCCGCAAGAAATATGTGTTTCTGATTGTTTAACTTTAGTTTAAACATGTAAACGTGACAACACGCATAATAAATATGTAAACGTTGTTTGTTGATTCGTTTTTTTTATAAATATACAAAATCTCGTGGTCACCCTAATTGCTACGTTAAACTGTCACTTTCAGCTGCAGACCAAGTCTTATCGAATATGGTGACCATAAGGTTGGTGTTTCGCAATTTAAAATTCGATAAAGTTTAATTGTTTGCCTTCTAGAGTTTATGCAATGAATTTGACTTAAAATACTGCGATAGAAACAAAAAATAAAGTTTACGACTTAGGTTTCACCCTGTATAATTTCATGCAATCAAAAAAATATATATCGCGGCAAGAAAGAACACTTTTGTTTTACTCAAGTTGTATGACCCAGAGATGTTAGTAAATACTCTTAGTAAGTTAGCTATCTCGTCCATGGATTAGTTATCACCCCAAAAAATGCGTAGACAGTCGCCATTCGATAAAATATCCAATCCGCATAGAAATCAATACATTAACGAGGTATACAATAAATCAGAAACTCTTATGCTATTACAAAACGCAATATCTTTTATGGCATCGCGCAATGTCACGGAAAAGGCAATGAGGTGTGCGCACAGCTGCCGCTTTTGCCGATAATGACACTCTGCAGACCCTACAGGGGAATTCTAACTTTACTAACATAGACGTAAGCTATAAATTACTTGGATATTCTTTGATATATACGAGGTGCTGAAATTATGGATTAGTTTTTGGCTCTGTTTAGATTTACGAAAGGTTAGCTTAGAAAGTCGTCTACTAGTATGCTGAGTGCTTATATATTATGATATATAGAGGTTGAATGATTATTATGCAACCTAAACCGTTAGTTTTAAGGAATACTTAGAAGGTACATATGGTTATTTAATAAAGTTCTTTTAGACATATTCACCAGATTCCATCTATATTCAGAAATATAAAATAGGATTCACAGTCAATGCAATCTAACGTTAACCAGTGAATTATAAAAAGAATATCCCTCAAATTGTAGCAAGTAATATAACCCAAGCATACTTAATCATATCATATTATTAGCTACGAAGTAACTTTTGACTTCAAACCACTCGCGTCTTATAAGCGAGTTGTATACAAATAGTCCCATGTTCATTCATACGCATCTGCAACCACACACGTCTATGGGCGTCCCGCCGGGAATAGAACAGTAAGTTGAGTATATAAATTAGCTGTCAGAGCGCTAATCGCCCCGACAGGCCGCGATGAAACTTTAGAGTCCATCAGCGGTCGTGTGCTCCCAAAATAACACAATAACGCTGCTTATTTATTCTGTTATCCTTTTAGCAAAAGCCCCTGAGAGCTCGTTTAATGAACTATAATCGCTAAACGTTCTAGGATTCTGTTTCCCTAACTATTTGTATCTTTACCCCTATTTGTGTAAACAACTTGTCCATTAAACTCCCCACATTCCACGCCAGTAATTGGTCAAGCTCTAAAATTCCATTCTATTTTCATATTTTACTAAAATGAAATACGCAGCGCGAATCCATTCAACGCTTGTGTGGAGCTGATCTCGACCGAAAAAACCCGCTCGGATGTAAAATCTGATCTCTTATACGTAAAGCAATTAATGCCGCACGAGAAGTCAGCGAAAAGTTCACGCAAATCACGATGTCCCCTCGGCCTAGATTCACACGCTGGCAGAAAAATGGTTGAATACAATAGGGCATAATTACGTTCGGTAGTAATGAGAGCGCCAATGAGATAACGATAAAATTTGGCGACACAATACGCCGTAATTGGAATTAACTGTCTCATTCCCGCCCACATCCGACGTCGACTTCGCTGGCCATTCGGCCCATTGATGTTCCCCAGAATCGCCAGTTCCCTAGTCGTTCGTGTCTGTTACCACTCAAATTATTACTCCGCGTCTTTAATGGTAACTTATAGTCTTTTCATTGGATTTATTTCTCGTTTGTAAGTATTATATCTTTGAAGATTATCAGTTTGCTTATCGTTAGGGGATAGTCCCAATTGATTACAATTGATCTAGATGAGCTTCCAATTGAAGAATGGAGTCGTTTCGGAGTTGAATAATTTTAATATTCAAAAACCGCAAACGAAGCGAGTTTACAATTATGGTGATTGCCGGTTAATTTATAAAGTTTCTGCAGGTACTTTTATAAATATCTGACGGTGATTTAGCTTTATTCAAGGAGTTTATTTTTTTTTTTTTATAGTTTAACCAATGACCCGCTGAAGCTGAGGGTTACGGGTTTAAATTCTTGTTATTTGTGTGATGAGCCCAAGTATTATTCCTGAGCCTTGGTTATAAATATACTTATCGGATAAAACTGTATATCGTCCGTACCCATAACGCGAGCCTTTTGAGTACCGTGTATCTAGATTGATTTATGTAACCGCGTGTCCCCTCATTTTTAGGGTTCCGCAGTCGACTAGGAACCCTTATAGTTTCGCCATGTCTGTCCGTCCGTCCGCGGATAATTTCAGTAACCGTTAGCACTAGAAAGCTGAAATTTGGTACTAATATGTATATCAATCACGCCGACAAAGTTTTCGGAGATAATCGCACCAGAAGTTTAAAAAAAATGTTCCCCCCTCCTCTACCTTTTGAACAATAAGTTAATCTCAAAAGTAGAACTTTATAAAAACATTCCAGGAAAATTACTTTAACTTGATAGGTTGAATAGTTTTTGAAAAAAAAATACAAAATAATTTCTGAATTATGTTTGTAATTTAACCGTATAAGCAGGTGTTTATTGTACCTGTAATTTCTACAAAATCACAATGAAGTGACGTGCTTTCAAATAAAGTAAAAACGGTGAAAATCGGTTCACGCAATAAAGAATTATCCCATAAAAATCATCTTCCATACTTTAAGCTCGCGCGCAATAGTTTACTTAATTTGCCGATAGACGTCGCTGTACGCGGAACGCTCATATCGTACACGGCGGTGTTAAAATTTTTCCTTATTTAATGGGGTCGGAGAAGGTGCGCCCATACATTAGGTCGAAAATTTGTCGTGCTCGAATTGTCTTAGTTGTCTTTGGTCGTTCGTTGTCTAATAATAAAATTGTTCGCTATTGTTCGTATTGCTTGTAGGGTTTTAGGGTTCTGTACTTAATATGTCAACTCAATGTAACAAATAGCCCATTTTTTAACGCTTAAGTGGGGACGGACGGAAAACTACGGAACCCTACACTGAGCGTGGCCCGACGCGCTCTTGGCCGGTTTTTATTAATAGTTTAAGTTAATTGGCCGTGCGGAGTAGCTTAGGTAAGAAAAGTACTCCAAGGCACCTAGTTCTCCAGTATACAACAACCGAGAATGCTTCGTCTCGAGTGCTAGCACGAGAGCCCTGCAATGGAATGAAGCTAATGTTTGCACAGCGATGTTTTATTACATCTTTGTTACACACGTGTTGTTTCTACTGAATAGAGCCTTTATTAACTTCGAGCGTTCTTCAGTTTTTGTTTACACTATTAAAACGATAGTTTTCTTGAGTCAGTATAGAAATTCACGAGTCTGTTCTTCGTTTAGAGGGACTTAAGGGCTATAAGCGAACAGTGCAGTATTGTTCCTAGTTTTCGGGAACAATACTGTACTGTTGGGGAGATTTATAAAATGAGTTTCTATTTGATATAAGGATTTCAGTGTTTGTCAAGATGAATTATAATATTAATAACAATGGAATAACCAATACAGTGCTTGAATTGTTTTCTGAAGTTTCTTTATACGTTCCTAAAGTGTTGTTGAAAATATTACTAAAGTAATACCGAAAAGTAGCCCAACTAACATTTTGGTGTCAGCTAAGGGTTTTATTATAACCTTAACCTTTATAAGTGAGTTATATTTATCTCAGTTGGAACTAATAGTGTTATAGACGAGTTTAGAAAAAAAAAACTCCTAAAGTGTTACTAGAGCTTTATTGAACGCTGCTAAAAAGGTTATAGAGTTATAAGAGTGTTACTCAAAGCAATTATACTTAAGATTTTAAAGCTTTAACCTGTTTGTAACGCTTAAACCCTTACAAGAGTGCTCACTGACGCTCATTAACTCTTATTGCTTTTTAGTTGTTGCAGTGGAGTGCCTTAAGGTGTTAAAGCTTAAGGTGTTATATCTGCTATAAGGTGCAAGCAGAGACTTTATAACAGAATTGGTCAAGAGTGTTGTAACACAAGATACTAGAAGTGTTGAAAAACACCGTTATAAAGGCAAAGCCTGCACAATATTCTTGAATAAGGGTGTTGTAACTCTATAAGCGTTAGTCTATAACGCTTATTGAGTTACAACACCCTTATTCAAGAATAGTTAACTGACGCCTAAAGCTTTAATGTAAGTTTGCCATTGTTTTGATGAATTCTAACCTACAAATTGATTGGGTTATTAACGCTTATTGAGTTACAACACCCTTATTCAAGAATAGTTAACTGACGCCTAAAGCTTTAATGTAAGTTTGCCATTGTTTTGATGAATTCTAACCTACAAATTGATTGGGTTATTCAATATTTGACATCAAAATACTTCACTATTTATGTTACTCTTGCCATTTTATGGATGCCACTTAATTTAACATGCCACTGGCCAAGAAACAAGAATAGAAAATGATAAAAACTTTAGGTGTCTATTTTATTCTTCATAAGTTTTATTAGATATCTTTAATAAATCCTGGGCGCGTTAAAATTGAGATGGGAAACATGGTATACACTTACCGTAAAATCACACGGGCAGATTGTTTTCACTTAATTTCACATACACATCCAATTTAATACACTTTCAATTAGTACGACTCCTGTCACATATATTTAACGGTAGACTATATTTGTCTGATAATTGTATAGTAAAGAACAGAGGAAGATTGCTCACTTGAAACTGGGTAAGTGCAAGAGTGTAACAACACTCTCAGCTAACACCTTAAGCGTTACTACGGTGTTTGTAGAGCGTTGGTTAACACTATGGGTGTCAGATAACACTGCTCTGAAGGCTTTCTAACACCTTAACCTATAAGACGTGGGACTCTTTCGTGGTTATATAGGTGTTACAGCATACTCTAACACCTTTCTTACAGGCATTCTTAACACCTTAACACTTGGCTGGAACCGATATAAGAATTATATAAGGGTTATTTTAACGCTAGTGTGCTTGTTGGGAGGTATCTACTTATCCAATCAGAAAGTAGAGCATAATCACTTTCAACTTAAGACATATCACAAGAAGTAAACAATAAATTAAGTTTACTATTTATTACCAACCATGATACATTTGACAAAATAGCCTAAGGCAGATACAATCTACCTAAATTACTTGCACGTATGATAAGCTTTATTTGCGTCTATAAATTACAATTAACAACGGATTTGAATATTCGTCGTATGGCAGCCCGCAGCGACGATTAGTTTCCGAAAACAAATAGACAAATATAAATTCAAATTTTTATATAATTAAACACAGATTGGAATATCTAAGCCTAATTCATGAAGCTTTGTGAAATCGCATGGCATGTGATTACGTTTGTATACTCACGTTGCCGTGGAAGTTGTTTATAGCCTGAAATATATTTTTGACGGTACAATGTTAACATAAGCAATTATAATATCGCCGTGTCTAATTATTCTACTGATCTTAGTTCCAAGCTACTTTCTAACATAGGTGACGTAAAATATCAAACGAATCTCTAATGAATTTATTGAAATGTATAACTAACAACAGTCTAACATTTATTTATTTTTAATTCTTATAGATTTAAGACTACCTATTGCTGTGCCCTATCAGGGTCCATGTGAATCCAAAAACGATATGTAAGACCGATGTATACCTACATGAACCATCGATGCAATAAATGATGATTATGAATGATGATTTTGATTATGTAGGTTTAGAAAAGGATATATAGTGTCGTCCAGCACGACTAGCATAATACGCGCGAGATCTTGCCGTCTCTTTCAAAGTGTTCTATTTACAATTAGAGGCAAAGTCTATCACTCGCACGAGACATTTTGCGCGCGGTATCATGCTAGGTATGCGTTCATTCATCATTAATTCGTATTTTAGTAAATCCATACTGAAATCTGTCACAAATGCGGAAGTGTGTCTATCTGTGTGTCATTTTGAAAAAAAATAAGTTTAAATCCGGAATTATCTCGTTAGGGGTGAAATGGAGGACAGAATGAAAGAACATACATTTCATAATTAATTACAAGCTAAATATCATAAATGATTACAATATTATAATAAACTACATTGACAAGGTCTAAGAGGACATATTCGAGGACATACTCGAGGACGAAACTAAATAAAAAAACCTTTTGTCGAATGAAAGAGTGTTTCAAATTTCAACACTACTCGCAAAATTGCTCTGGGATGCGTGGTCAGAAACATCAGTGTCTACTTCGAATAAAAGTTACTACTGTGGCATTTATTTCTGCGACGACATCTGTGCATGCATTTATTTTACGACGGGTTCTGGTTTAATGTTTTGTTCTTACTTAATTCTAGTAAGAAGTGAGTAGCCATGTTTTTAGTGTATTTATTTACAATTTAATTAAAGTAGCTTTGGATTATTATCCTATATTTTTACTTAATTGTACATTAATATGTTTACTTTTGATTAACTTAGTATTGTAGCTGTTAAATCTAGTTTCAGTTATTATCTACGTTTTTGTTCTTACATAAAATACTTTTTGCATGATTTAAATCAGCAGTCTAAAATAGGTTGACAGAAAAAAAGTTACATACTAATATATCAATGCTAAAAATAATTGTAAAATGATAGGTAAACATGCAACTAATAATGATTGCTTTCAATAAAGTATTTATAATAATTACCTCTCTTATTTTGCGCGGTGTTTTCGGCAGCAGTGTAAGCGTACGACGTATTATGGATTAAAATGATTGTAGTGCTTTAATTATTCATACGCTAAATTATTTCTGTGGGCATAAACGCGTGCTCGTCATACGGCCATTTAAGGCGCCGTAGGTTCATGGTCTTCTCTCCCTCTCACTGAGCATAAGCGTGAGCGAGATGGAAGTGCGTGCTCGGAAGCGCGGAAATCATGTTTTTTAATTTTAATTTTTTGGCCGTTTAAATAAATAAAAAAGTAAACACTGATTTCCCTCAAACATGATATTGCCGATTTTTAGAAGCCATTTTAATATTTTCAGCTTTTGTTCGTAATTTGTAACAAATATTTTAAGTGTATTTTAGACCCTTTTAGACCTATGTTCGTGATTTTTTTCTATCTAGCGAAAAATGCTTAATCATGTTTCTAAACACTGATTTCCCTGCAAAAAAGCCTCAAGATTACTATTCGTATTTTTTTTAAACCATATTATTATAAACAGACGCATTATACTGTTTCAAAAACACTGTTCGCTTAACTTCGCTGAACCTACGGCGCCTTAATAGCTCGAGGGTATATTTAAATTAGTATGGAGTAAATATATTTTGCATTTATCCAGTTAACAAAGTTATAAAACTTATAAAATTCGTATGTGAACTAATGAGTATGTCGCTTACGTACTGTCAATTGTCAAGTTTTAAGCCAAGTCTTGAAATATTATCGGAACCAAAATCGCCTTTCTGCAGCATTACGGCGACATTGCTGTGGAGTGCTCCTGGGACACGTGTACATTTTTATGAGTTTGGTCGATGGATAGGTAGGCTAATATCAACATGATAAAATATTATTTCCCAGTTTTGCCAACTTTGTTACTTAAGAAGTTAAACTTAACTTAAAAAACAAGAAGCGGTTTTAAATTATGTATAGATGGGTTCACAAAAGGCTTAAAATATTATTTAATTCAAAACTTGCTTTTGTCTAATTATTTAAGTCAGCGACACTTCGACCATTAAAGTAAGTAAATAATTTAAGTTGGGGGACCAGCGAAAGATTCTAACAATATATAGAATCTTTCGCTGGTTCCCCAAAAAAAACGATACATAAAACTTCTTTCCGAACATCAAACATTTTATTGGTCACCTAACTAACCGTATCTTATGGTAATGTAGTAATAAATAATTGAATTTTCACATAAATTTACACCGAGAAAGCCGTGCTGGGGGAAAGCTATCAATCAAACCCTTGAAATTCGATCTGTACTCTTTGGACCCTTCAATTAAGCATAATTTAAGATAAGCCTTTAATTTTTACTTCTCGGGTGGCCCAAGGAAAGTGTAAGCCAGTCATTAGCCACCTTTTTAATCGATTTTTGTACCTTTTGTCTTAAAGCACATCATATTTCTTCGACATAATCCATAATACATGAGCCACGGTGTTCTTCAAAGCAATTATGAGTAATAAATTACATGTTAGAGCAACATCGCTTATTATTTTGTGTTGCAATGGTGCTATATTTAAAATTCTAACATGACCTAAAATCGCCACGTGGTTGAGAATGGAATGATGGGATGAGAATAGGGCATGTTGATGAAATGACACTTTTTACGAGCCGCCTCAACTCTGCCGGTATGACCGGGCGTTATCGCCCAAAATAAATGACCAATTAAACAATCTAATTCATTTCGGTGGGTCCCGGTCCTTGACAGGGTGGAAACATAAATCAACATGCCGTTGAGTGGCGATAAACATTTTGTGACTTCCAACTCAGGTGATAAAAAAGTGCCCTCTTTTTTGGACATTGCACCCGTCCGAAGGGGTGACATTTTTTAACCCTAAATGACTCTTAATTGTCGCATGGCTACCCTTAAACGTCAATTCAATCGCCGCGACAAAAAATGGACGGTCTAAGCGGACCAATAAAAAAATCCAGGAAGCCATAAAAACAGATGTAGGTAGCCGTAATTGGCCATAACGCATTGGAAGCAAAAATGCTTTATCGATTCCCGAACCTGGCTTACCACTTAAGTAAATATTTTCGTAAGATGCGTGCCTACACTTTAAGTGCCAGTTAATGGGGTAAGCCAAAGGTACACTTGTATTATTAAAGTGGCAGAATGCAACCTCGATGCGGATAGGAGAGTCAATATTTTGATAGCGCGCGTGGTGGTAGAAACATGTGGTCAAACATTGTGCAACTTGGGTGTTTAAATTTCGTCGAGCGACCGGCGGCGCGAGCGCGCTTGGGCAAAGCATGCACCGCGCATTCGCCACGCGCATGCGTTTAAGCTGTGGCCAAGCCTAAAATAGCTGTCTGGTATGAATCAACCGCTAACTGGAAACTTCAAAGGCAATACTTTCGCGGAAGTTGACTTTATTTCACTTTTTATTATCGACAACACTATGTGGGAACAAAACATCCACGTCTATTTGGTTCACTGACTTGTTGAACTCAAATATTGCATCACTGATTTAAGTTTGACTACTCATAAATAGCCCTTCATTTTAATGCTCTAATTTGGAAGTTAAAGGAATGTTTAATGGTGTGGAAAATTTGTCACTTCGCCCACGACGGGAGACTCAAATTATTCACAGTTTTATTGAGGACTGGGAGATTTATGCACACAGCTGCACGGCTCGGAAACGTCTAAACTGCGTTATACAATAATATTCTCTGTGGTTTCTTTTATTCATCTGAATATGCGGAATTGTGTCAGCCACGATTAGTTATTAAAAAAACCGGCCAAGTGCGTGTCGGGTCACGCGCAGTGTAGGGTTCCGTAGCTGTCTATCTTAGTTACATCTCGACGTGCGGTGCGGTTGCGTCGACTGAATTTGTACGAAGATGGGCCTTCCAAAGTACACATTAAATTGGTCTACTATTACTCGGTAACTACTTATGCCTACTATTGTCCGTGATAGTTTTCCTTTTAAATTCATCATATGTACTACTACCACGAATTTTTTCACATCCCCAGTAGTAGCCATTTAGTTGGCAGGGGAGGGGGACACATAATCGAACAAAAAATTAGGGCTTTAAAGCCCAATGTCTCGCTAACGAATCATTGATTTGAAAAATAGTTTAAGGAAACCAGTAATATTTTTGAACGAGCTATCCAACGATACCCCACACAATGGGACGAACGAGAAAAAAAATACATCCCCGCTTTAGGTGTAGGGGAGGTACCTACCCTAAAAAAAATTTTTTCATGATTTTATTATACTATTTTTTCGGCGTGATTGATTTATATATACATGCTGAATCACAGTTTTCTAGTAGTAATGGTTACCGAGCTAAGCCGGAGACGGACGGACGGACATACGGACATGGCGAACGAAACTATAAGTGTTCCTTGTTGACTACGGAATCCTAAAATAGATAGGCCTAATAATACACAAATTCATTACATAACATTTTTAATGATATCTATGTTTCTTTATTTCTTGCTTAAAGCGAGCCAAGTGCTAAAGTTTTCTACACAAGTAGCTTTTAAAGATTTGGCACCATTTAGATTTCATTTGTTCTGTCGGCGTATTGTTCCTTTCCTTGGACCAAAACTTGGCCCGGCTTCCACATTTATGTTTTGGCTTGGTTATTTTTTACGGCATATAAATTGTAAGTACTCTTTTTTGCAAGCAGCCACATTACTTACGACATGCGTATTTTACTAAGACATGATATATTTATTACATATACGTGCGTATGCGTTTTCTAATTAAGTGCGTTTCCTTCGATGAGTCAGTTTCGCGAACACTCGATAAATCGTACTCATTAACAACTCTTTTGAAGTTTTAAAGCGGTGTTAAGAAATGCAAATATCCATGACTGCAGAGATATTATTTATTTACACATTTGTAAGATGTCACGTTATTTGCCAACGGATGCTGCTTGTGAGATGCTTATTATCGTAAATTGAATGCCGTTTAAAATGTAAACATCTCGGAATCCATAACTTTCTTTGAGTTTTTTCCAAAAATCATACGATTCTTGAATACAAGAAAAAATAATACATTTTTATGTCGTCAACTATACCTAATATTGACTAATTTCATTCACAAAACTACACCACCAGGTGAATTCAGTTTTTTGTTCACCTACTCTCATATTCAATTTCAAAATACTAAAGCACTCATTCAGTATAATTAACTATATAACTAGCTATAAAATTGTATGAAGAAGCAAAACGTGCAAACTTTCGTGTAGCAACATGGTCCACTCCTTGTATCCAGAGATAATTTCGGTGTACGGCCATCATCAATCAACAAAACAATTTTGCACCTTACTCCGTTGCAAAAAGGCTAAAGCTGTATACGTATATGTTCACTGTATGTCTCTACACGTAACTCGCGTGTTATGATCACAAGAAACTGTACAATGGGGTAGTCCAGACAATGGGGCCTTAAATTATAAAGTTTAGGAGGGGTTTTTGAGTCTTTAACGTTATTTATTAGCCATTGAAAAATAATAGGGTTGATTTATAACAATATCTTTGTTATTTTACACCCGCGAAGGAATTTGTACTAGTATTGTCTAAATGTCAAAGGTAGTGTTTACTTGAAAACTTTATAAAATTTTGAAAATTGTAACAAATCCAAATATTTTCCCATACTACTTACATACCTCCGCCGCCGTCACTGAAATTTGACAGATTTGGCAGTTAGGATTTGAAGAAGAAAAAAAAAATAAGGTCAAATTTTTCGGAAACTTATAAATACCTAATCTTCCCAGTCGGACAAAAACTATCCTACGCGGAAGCTAGAATAATAAGGTAGGTACTAATAAAAAGTCATGTTTTTTCGTTCATGGGAAGCCGAGATCATTCGTGACAGAAAAATGCTTAATCTGATACTAGCTGATTCTTTTTTTAATTCAGAGATTTATAATAAGTGTAATCGTATGGCGATCTGTAGAATTTTTATAAGAGCGCCTATTTCGCCAAAGCGACGAGCCAGCGCGTAGCCATATTAAAATTTAACGACCTGGAATGAAATGTTTGGGACACTTTTTAGTACCTAAGAAGAAGCAGCAACAACGAAATAAGTAACTACTGAAAAGAAAATTCGTATATTACTTACTTATACATTTATTTTGTTCACTAATGAATATGATATTTCAATAAAATACAACGTTAACAAAATGAATGAACAATGACTATAAGTTCTATCAAGTGACGTTCCTTTAATTCTAACGGAACGGAGACACATTAGCAATAAATAGTTCAAGGTTATCTCGTTTAACTGGTGCTTATCTAACCCCTAAACAACGATAACTTGGTACCCACTGTCACCTCATAGGAATGCTACTGAGATCATCGATATGCTATGTTTAACAAACTGTCCCGCTATGGAGTATAACAAGAAGCTTCTTATGTCATAGATAAATAGCACAACTGTTGGTAACATTAAACATGAGTGTTCGTTATGTATCCAAGAAGTTAATTAGTAAGGTTATTAAGTAGTACTATCATCATAAAAGCTACGGTGGCGCAGTGGTTCAATCCCGACTCCTACCATTGAGTTTTCAGTATGTGCGGAATATTTACCGTTAGCTTTTCGGTGAAGGAAAACATCGTAACACAAAACTAGACCTTCAATAGGATTAAACCGGGAATCCGGTTTAAACCTATTGAAGGTCTAGTTTTCCCTCTGGGTTGGAAGGTCAGATGGCAGTCGCTTTCGTAAAAACTAGTGTCTATGTCAAATCCTGGAGATCATGTCAAAGCGGACCCAGGGCCTTGTACTATTACTTATTCTGTGCCAGGGACAACCGGGAATAACGTTAGGAGCATGATGATTAATTATCATCATCACAAATGACCTTTGAATCTACCACAATGGTGGCAAACAAGCGTATATCTACCTGGACCCATTTCATGAAACTAAAAGTTACTTACAAATCTATAAAGTCTATATTGATCACATTCAGAAGCATCGGCTATTTGACATTTGTCACCTGTTTATACTTGTAAAATTGAAACTTGTAGCTTCGTGAAACGGACAAATGGTAAGCATATAGCCCAGGCTGTGGACGCTCTTGACTCCAGATAAGTGCTCTCTGATGTTTCATAACAATCATAACTCACGTTTAATAGGATTTTTTAGTAGGAATCTCGCTGCTCTTACCAACAGTTCTTTCTTATTTACCTATTTCAAAACGCCTTCGTTGAGTTTGAATGTGTGTAGCGCACACATGATTTATATGTGCATACGTTAATTTATTCCTGAGGCTTGCGGCGACCCGTTCGAACGTAACTTTATAAACAAATACAGGGAATGAGCGATAATAATACAGAGTTCGGCTGGCTTACATTATAGATACTGGAGCTGTTTTCTTAAC
Organism: Epinotia demarniana; assembly: GCA_945867215.1. NCBI lineage: Eukaryota > Metazoa > Arthropoda > Insecta > Lepidoptera > Tortricidae > Epinotia > Epinotia demarniana. The sequence continues at coordinate 8,404,038 of OX244262.1, forward strand.
CTATATAGGTACTGTATGCGGGAAACATCAATGTTCTGTAGCTTGCACAGATAATGTATGGAAGCTATCCGACGTTTGTTAGTCAGTTGTCGGTTGGAATCAATAGAATAATCTAAAAATAATACTTTTATTATCTAAAGATAATACATACTTCAATATTAGGCTTGCTTATAACTTGCAGTTTAATGGGTCACTTTAGGAAAGTAGGGTCATAATGTGGCTGTTACATCGAGTAGTTAATTTAGCGAGCGAAGCGAACGAGGTTTTCGTTTCAACTTGAGCAAAAGTTATTTTGTATGTCCCGCTGTCAGGCTGGCCAGCTGTTTCCCTCTACAGGTAGCATTTCTTAACGGAACCAGTGTGCAGGTTAGTTATTTATATCGATGTTCTTAGTATTAATTTTTATGTTTTCAGTAATTAAAATTACAGCTTACAGAAACACTAACCAGTTATTGTTTCCAGTAGATATGACAGCTTTTCCATGACAGGGTTATGACACTGTTAAATTCGTAGAGTAGGTATCCCAGCCTCGCGGCCCGTCATAAATTGTACATTATATAACAGCATAATAAATAATATTTTTTATTCTTAATGCCTATTCAAAGAGAGAAAAGTATTAAAAATAAATTCAATTTTCTGTTTTGTAGGGTTCCGTAGTCAACAAGGATCCCTTATAGAGTTATGCCATGTCCGTGTGTCTGTCCGTCCGTCCGTATTCGTAATGAATGACTGTAAGAGAATGAGACTGTAATTCGGCATGGGACAATCACGCCAACAAAACAGTAGAATACAATCTTCAGTAATAGTCGATCAACTTAATTTGTACTTGAAAAGGCCAATTTTATTTTAATTTTTACAAATTCGACCGACGCAACCACAACGGATGTTGATGTAGCTAAGACAAACAGGCAACTTAGGAACCCTATACTGCGCGGGGCCCGACACGCACTTGGCCGGTTTTTTCCTCAATCGAATACAATCCAAAAACATTTTTGGACGGAGGTGCTAACGTCTTTACCTCATGTGCATTCATCTGTGCACATTCAGAACCACAGTGCATTTGAGGCGAACATCTTTATTGTGACGGGGGTGTCACGATCGGCCGCCCTTTTGTGGGCTTATCTCTGTTTTTTTTTTTTATGTTTTATGTTGCAACATATTTTGTGCACGTCTATAATCTGGGATTATTTGTGTTTGAACCGTGTCGATCATGGCTCATGGGTGACAATTTTTATTGCTGTATGTCGACAAGATTAAATATTGGCATACGAATCAAAGTTCCTGTCTAAATCTACTTGCTAATGAATCAAATCAACGTCTGCCTAATTCATTTAAAACAAAAGCTAAGCTTATTAATGTTTAAATATTAAATTACCAGCCAAATCCTAACGAAATCATTCACGAACTTCCCAAATTCACAGTGAACAATAATCTTTTGGCCGCTTTGTGGTACCGCTTCCGCCGCGCACAATAGATGCATGCAAACTTCGTGAAATGGGTGAAAATAATCCCTTGGCCGGGCCCAATACATCACGCGAACTGTTAGTCGAGACCGCACGAACAAAAATATACCATTGTCAGCGAAGAGTGACGCTTTGTCCGAAACTTTCCTAAAAACTTGTGCAATTTTGGCAATACACGCACAGACGGCCCACCGATAATCTCTTTATTGTCAAAGACGATTCACACGATTCTTATTCCAAATCCAAATATTTAAACGACTAAGGTTACAATTACCTATTAATCCATTAGCTCGCACGTAAATCAACGGCGAAGATTAATGAAAGCGGCAATTAAAAACTAAACCAACTGTCGACAAATAAGCGTTTGAGTGGATTCTTAAATTAGATCACCGAAACACTCGCATCTTTGACGTCGCTCACAATTAATCAATTTCGAAAGTGGAGCGCCGTTCATATTTTACGAGATCCGAACGATCAATCGCGCGTTGTGTGGGTCTAACTCGGCATTTGGTTCGACTGAGCCGTAAATATGGTAGCCCCCGTCAAAACAAACATTATTCAGAAAACATGTTTTCATTTATTTTTATAATAACACCCACGCTTCAAAAAGCTACCGTGTGTGCTTAACGGACCGCGTAGGCTTTCTTGTGAATATTTTTATAATTCACGTTCACATTACAAAGCTTTGAGACTGGTGACAGCAAACGTTACATCACATCCCAAGCAAATCTTAAATTCTAAGTGCTACAGCTAAATTATAAAAAATAACTATTACCTTAACGGTAAACAGGCCACAGACTAAACACTTCAAGCAATAATATTAACCAGTTCTGTATACAATCTTCAAACGTTAATAAAGTGTGTTGGCGTAGCAATATGTGAAAAATAAACATTATGGAGCTCACCGCTTAGTGAGTTTGCTAAACTTATCTCTGGCCGCACCTCGAAACCAAAAAGTCAACAGTCATTATTATGCTCGAGAGTCGCTAAATTGCTAGCGACGGACGTCCAAGAACGCATAGTCAAATAAAGATTTTTATAAATAAAGAGAAAGTGAGGCCCTTTAAGGCTGTTTATCCGAGCGCTGTAAAAATGTTATCAATTCCGTGATCCAAACTCGTTGCATAAAGGCCGAGCGGAGTGAAAAATTTCGGCTCACTTTTGCCGTTCGACTCAATTACGGGTCCCTTTGTTGCACGCTGTTGTTTTAAGTAACTATGGACACCCGATACGCTATAAAATATTAACTGAAAGTAATATGTACGTACAGACGATCCACTCCCTTAGTTTTGATATTAGCGACTTTTAGATCATAAACATGCGAGACTGACATCATGACAAGAGAGGGTTGTCGACTGATCAAATAAACATTTTAGATTTAACGTAATATAACAAATACTTGGTTCTCATCTTAATCTCGCAAATACATTATTATTGAATGATTTTACTTACTTTAGCAAAATTTGAATATTTACGTCGTGTGCGATAAACTTAGATATTTAGTTTAGACCCACATGGAAAGATTATTTTCAGCGTAGTTTTAGTAACTATGGGCACTCGACCCGTTATATTAGTGGGTATGTAGGGTGACCCATTGTTTATACGAGACGATAATTTCGGTGTAACTGGCACCCTGTCATCGTACAAGTGGCTATAAATTATAAACTTAACCGCGTTTGTTTTGGTTAACCGTGTTTGAAACACATGCGCGTGAGAAACACTGCATCTTAAGTTGGATAGGTTAGTTATGCGAACGTCTAGTTCGTAAACAAATTTAACTTTAACTCGAGATTCTGAAGTGCCCAATTACTTGTTTAACTTAACCTTATTTATCGGAGTCAACAAGTGGAAGGGTTAGGTCAAATTTGTTTGTCATTCACAGTTTTACCAATATAGTGCCTACACATTAATGTCGTTGGAATTATGTTGCAAACGTTTCAATAGTTTTTTTGAAAAGCAAACCTATTATGTACCCAGTAACAAGAGGGTTATTGGTTAATGTAGTATTTACTACCTTATATACTAGTTACTACTAACATAAACCCTCTATAAACTTTACGGCATTTGCGCTTCCATAAAGATGACAGCAGGATCTCAAATTGAACGCATTGAAGCCCTCGCGTTTTCATATTTCTAGTTTATCACTGGGTCTAAACTTTGACTTCTTTTTTGGACCGTTGCTTGAACTTTAGCGAAAAACAAGTGAAGCTCTCTAAGTCTACTGCAACAATCAGGCGTTTGTATGTCTGTAAGTTTGTATAAATGTTTGCCCGACGATATCGGGATATCGGGTATCGTTGATCGCAACGTCGGTTAATACAGTAGGCAAATCAATTAGACAAATATTTATTTATGTTCCTTTATGAACCAAATCGGTCAAAGGGTTTCCGTGATATAGGGGGTATTATGAACAAAACATGGTTTCTCTAAACATCGTTCGATGGCGCTGGACGGATCAACGAATACATAATCTGGGACGAAGCACTAGTTATAATTGGTATCAGCTGCTAGAATTTGCTTCAACCCAACGTGATTGGGTAAATTTAATTTTGCGACACGGTACTAACAAAGTTTTCACTTATGATTAACCCATTATCGATATTTGAATTAACATTATAACGGTCATTAGCAATATCCGAAATAGAAACGAGCTATTAGCGAATATTAAACTGAGATAGTCTGATTGCGAGTATGCTGTTTTGTTTGTGCATTGCGTACCGCAACTGAATACCAACACTAATTACAAGAACTAATGAATATCAAACTGGTGTTCGTTGTTTAATGAGCTTGTCCATGGTTACTAGTAAAACTAATTGCACGCATGTGACTACTCATCACACAATGGAAGATAACTCTTACGTTTGTATCACAGCTAAAGGCAAACCTGCACAATAAACTATCTAATGTACATATAATAAAGATGTTTGTATGTATGGGACGTACAGATATAATAATAATAATAATAATATTTGGGGACAATCTTACACAAATCGATCTAGTCCCAAACTAAGCAAACTAACTAATACTAACTATATAACTAGCTTACAAAGCTACTATCTCATAGACTTTTCCTCTTTATAGTATTAGTACAAGTCCAAAGATTCGTCGCTTGAACTTTATTAATGCCAGCATAATATGTCGCAACTTACCTTTGAGCAATTATTTTTTAACGATTTCCCTTTGCGACACTGCATTTTAATACAAAACACACATCCGTTATCATTTTCTAGCTTGTTTATCGGTTGTCTGCAACCCGCTTTATTTTATGGACCCGGATAATCTTATCGCAGGATGCTCCTTTTTTACGCAATTTTATTACTATATTATGGAATTGTGATAAAATTCGGCATCTGGAGCTGAGAAATAAAACATAAACGGGGATAATAAATCAAGAGTTTATATCTCTTACAATAGCTGACCGAGTTATAAAATAAAATGTGTTTGTGACACGCTTTGACAATCTACGGATGCAAAAAAGATCGTCAATTCGATGATTTCATGCAGTTTGCGGCTTGTAACTGGGGCAAATATTTAAAAGGACGCTTCCTTAGAGTATCTGCAGTAAGGCATTGTGTCCAATATTAATTTATTTTTTTAAATTCGGAGAAATGTTAATCTAAAGTCATTACCTCCAAGTAAAGTTTATATTTTCTCCTATTTCAGGCACAGGCTTGCCAGGCAGGCCTGTATACCGTGAGTTACCGGCATGCGGGCATTTATTAAAACTGATAATAATAACGTTCCATTAGCAATTATTTGCATGTATTTGCAAATCATAATGATGTAAATTAACTGCGCAATTATGTTTCCGAAATACAAGCCTTCAATGGACTAGGTGTATGACGCCGTAATAAACAAAGTACGAGGAGCTTTCAGTTACACGTACTTGTCAATTTACTTTGCTGTACATTGCTGGCAATTTCAATTTTGTTTTTCGTCGTCTAATTCTCTATATAATTATGTTTATCGTCGTCTAGTACCCATAGTACAAGCTTTGCTTAGTTTGCGACTAGGTTGATTTGTGTAAGATTGTCCCCTACCACTTATTTATTTATTTATACTTAGGTATAAATCGGTTAAGCGTGATTGAGTAACAAACATATAAACATTCACCATCCAAACCTCGCATTTATAATATTATAGTAGAATGAAACTATTTGGTAATTCACGGAATTCTTGAACCAATCTCAACTCGATCGATTTTCACGAGTTGCCCCGCAGAAATTTTTGTAAAGACATTCGGTTAGGTATGTTATCCCAACTTTTCCGAAGGGAGGAAGACTTTCATATATTTCATAATATTATGGAAATATTTCTGAGCAGCGGGTATCAGTAAAATATCAAACCAGATCGGGGCCTGCATTCTGTGACCGTCCGTATTGAATATGTAAGTACAGTCAACAGTAAAAGAAACTGATGAAATAGCGTCCTAAAATAATATACCGGGTGGAAAGGCACGACGATCCCTTCCGCAAAAGGGGGATTGTTTAGACTGAGTACAGTATTTCCTCTAAAGAAACTAGGCTCATATTAATAACCGTTTTGAATTTATAAGCAGTTAACTTTTAATGCAAAATACTGCAAGTGACAACCCTCATTACGGTCAGTAACATTTTAACAATTACACAAGGGTCAGTGACCTTTATCAATACGTATAAACAATTATTAGTACGTAGTAATAGTAGGGTTGGCACTAAGAAGAACATTAATTAATTTTAATATTTTTACTAATTGATCGTAAAAAAAATCTAAACATTACGAATCGATTCTCCATCACTTAAACTAACCCCTCTTTGCGGAAAGGATCGTCGTGCCTTTCCACCCGGTATATATATTTTGGAATTATAGTTAAATATTTGAATTAAGGTCATAATTAAGTTAAAGAAACACGTACTAATACGTACGTAATATACCTTACTTAAAAAAAACCCGCTTACCGGTAACACAGTATAAGTTTTCAAAGTATATCATTCATCATTCTCCTAGCGTTATTCCCGGTTGTGCCCCTAAAAGAGCCCAGGGTCCGCTTTGACACCTAATCCCAAGATTTGGCATAGGCACTAGTTTTACGATAGCGACATCTCACCTTCCAACCCAGAGGGAGAACTAGACCTTATTGGGATTAGACCGGTTTCCTCACGATGTTTTCCTTCACCGAAAAGCTAACGGTAAATATTCCGTACATAAGTTCCGAAAAACTCATTGGTACGAGCCGGGATTCGAACCCACGACCGCCGCTTGACAGCCGCATGCCTGAACCACTAGGCTACCGTAGCCGTAAAGTATATAATTAGCTAAAATAGTGTGTCTTTTTATACGTTTTTAAAGTATAAAATTAGCTAAAATAGTGTGTTCATCTTATACGTTTTTAAAGTACACAATTAGCTAGCATAATGTGTTATGTCTTATAAGTTTCTAGAATACAATTAGCTAATATACATTATTTTCATTTGTACCTATTCAATGAGTTCAAGTGAAAATTCTATTTATTGATATACCCGCAGACATTAATAGTTAGCGATCGTTAAGATTATCAATAAGGAACCCTATTCAATGCTGATAAAGTTGAAATAATTGACAAAAATAAATAAAGCCACCCATACGCCTTTCATTTAACTCGAGTATTTGTTTTCAATTAGACGTATCCATCGTTATTGGATCAAGTGAAGAGTTGCTGTCAATCTTTATTACTACTTCCTTGTCAATTTGTGCGTTTGCAGGATGTTCAATGTTGTTCATGTCAATTTTTGTTAAATTTAACAATACGTAGTTAGTGTAAATCTTTGTTTAATTTCACAACAGCGATATGCGATATACAAACTCGTGACCCTAGCCATAGATTTTTTTTTGAACATGGACAGTTGCTATTTTATTATTAAACAAAAAAATATAATCTGTGGCGATCAGTGTTGCCAGATACCCCGCATTTCCGCTTTTTCCCCGCGTTTTTTCCACTGGCCCCGCTATTTGCGTTAGGCTAACGTTAGCCATAGACATGTCACAACTACCTGCGCTGTCACGAATATCGAAACTCAAAGTTCGTATACATGCATTTCTGTCACTCGAGTAACGTGGGTGCGATGGAGACGGAAATACCTATATACTTTCGAAGTTTCGTTTCGTGACAAAGAAAAATTTTTTTCATCATATTATCTGTGTATTGTAACGAATGATTATTTTCAAATTGAAATTGAATTGAATTTCGAAGTTCATGGTTATAGCTCTGCATCGCGTTAGTAGCGCAGCAAAAAGTAGCAGTGTGCAACCGCTCTTAGACAATATTAAAATATAACATTAAGATTGAAACAGAGAGACTCACTTAGGGATAAGTTTAAAAATATTAATATCATGACATTGCATTGTCAATATATCTATGAAAATATTGTGTATGTACATAAAAACATTGTCAATTTTAGGAGAAACTGTGACATACATAATATTAATACTAGAAATAAGCATAAGCTCGCGGTGCCCACCACTCGGCTCCAAAAAATAAAAAAATCATTCATGGGTAATTGTGTAAGGTTTTATAACAAACTTCCTGGAAACGTAACTGAGTTATCTATTAATAAATTCAAAAACTATGTGAAACGTAAACTTATTTCTAAAGCTTATTATAGCGCACAAGACTACATGAATGATAAAACTTCTTGGGACTAATTTTGACTGGATTTATAATTTATTTATTCCGTTTGGAAAAATTTGACATTGTGTTTTTAATTAATTATTCTCGTTTTATTTATTTTTTGACATTAGATTGTCTTTCTAGAAACATTCTAGACTAGTATTTTTTTATATAAAATTTTAAATATTTCATTTAAATGTTACTTTTTATGTTTAATAAATTACTCGAAGTAATTAGCTTAAGATTATGTTTCTACCTGACGATTTGAAAGTGCTTGTTACTGGGCCTACTTGAATAAATATAATTTTGAGTTTGAGTTTGAGTTTAATAAAATGGATCACCCATGCTATAAGATCGAAAAACGCCAGTTATATTTCGAATTGCGATTCTTAAATATGAGATTTTTATGAGCATACGAAACGCTCATGACTAAGAAGTGGTCCTTTTCGAAACATGTCGAGTGTCTTTCGACCTTATGATGTAAATGACTCGTTTCATTTGATTCTACACGAATTGCCAGCGCCGTTCCCTCCGCATATTACAAAGACTCCAAGTAGAGACGGGATAAAATATAGGCTATGTCCATCCAGAACATCCATTCTAAACACGGGAGATTTTTTATTAAAATCAAATGAGCAGTTTGTGGAGCTTACCCTCTGCACATGAGCTTACAAAGCTACTAACTTACATTTCAGAGACATTAATACAAACTAGCGCGCGCAGCTTTGCCAGCGTATTGCAAAGAACGCAGACAAATCTGCGGGATCAAATGTAACCTGTAACCATCTAGAAAGCCCATTCTAAACGCAAATGAAAGTGCTTTTTTAAATCAGATAAGCGGATCCGGAGATGACCCAAATCTTTCTCTCCTCTTTATAATATTAGTTTAAGTAGATTATTTAGTTTAGATTGCAAGTTTACGAGTAGGTAAGCGCGGCCGTAACTTCTTTCTGGGCGAACACATTATGTGCCCGGAGGAGATTTAAATTTCATGGCAGGATACTGTTGATCCTGCAATTCTTCGAGTTCGCAGGACTTGACCAAGAATTGTAGTAAGTGACGATCACAATAGATCAGCGATGATCGCAGTGATATAAGGGCTCTCACAGTATACACGTTGACACTAAGAGAAATACAACTCCACTGACAAAATCAAAATCAACTTGAGTACGGATATAAAATACGATTTATGGCAAATAAGAACAAACGGGAACTTGTCAAGCATTTTCATTTCAAAACATAACGAGTTCAAAAAGGTTCTCTCGTAAAATTAAGAAGTTTATTCCACGTTTGCCTTTTGCCAATGGCATAAGGTTGAAATTGCTTAAGCATAAACGGCATTTCCGAGAACTCTTGTGAGACAAGTTTAAGAGTTTGAAATCTCAATGTGACAGATGTTTACGGTGTCCTTAATAACGCAAATAAATATGGTGGAGCTGTTTATATTAATGTCCGGAGTGCGGGAAGTGTTGGTCTGTTTGTTTAATTTGATTATAAAGGTTTGGAACTCTGGGACGGATGGGAAGGCATGCAACGCAGGCCCTTACCACAAATGAGTTTGCGAAACGTGGGCTGCAATCAAATCATAATTATTCATAAATAATTAAGCAATCAAGACAGGAGCCTCGGACCAAGAAAATAACACATTCGACTAATATACTAATATTATAAATGTGTAAGTATGGATGTTTGGATGATTAAGTATTTAGATGTTTGTTACTTAATCACGCTTATACAGCTAAACCGATTTGGATGAAATTTTGTACGAAGATACTTTATAGCCCTGATTAAATATAGAATGGTGTTTCATCCCGGGTCCACGCAGACGAAGTCGCGGGCGGAAGTTAGTATAAAATATTCCCTTGATTCTATAGCGGAATAACGAGTTAACTATTAAAAAATGGACTTCCGAAAGTTATGTTTACCAATAATTGTTGAAAACATGTCGCTCGTATTGTCAATCAATACGCGAGTTTTTTTTATACCACATCGGTGGAAAACTAGCGTACTGCTAAGCATGATGGTAAGCGGTCACCGTAGTCTATAGACACTAGCAACTCCAAGGGTGTCTGTTTAACCGTTGTATTGGGGGTCGAAGTTGCATAGGGGGTCGAACTTGCACCACGTCCATAGGAATTACCCATCGCTACACTACACGTGACCCCTGGGTGGTGCTAAAAGTGCAACAACCTGGCAACCGAACTGTCTTTTCCAAGATCTCACGGTTCTAAATACTGATTTGCCATACGATGAATAAATTTACAGTATCTTTATTTCACAGAAAGATAGTACTCACCAACTAGAGAGAGGGAAAAATACTTCTAAACCAATAAACATTCACCAGCGTAGCCACGTGTCTTAGTGAAGGCATTTTGTTTTAACCTTAACATTACAGCCTATTGTAAATAAGTCTGCTTCATGACATATTTTTTCCTGTGCACAGGACAAATAGGCCTAAACCAAATCTTAGTCCTTACATATTTACCTAAGTCGTTGACATTAATTCTTCTCGAGTCCTTATCATAGGTGATGTGTGTGTTGGTTAATTTAATGAAAGACATTCTAAAAAGGGTTTATCTCGATTCTTTAGTGTTTAAGTTTACAACCGACTTTCATTAGTTTAAAATAAGATACTGTGACTCGCTAACTGATAATTTTTAACCCTTAATGAAAACGAGGGTTTTTGTTAATTTAACATATGTATCTGTGTGTCTGTTTGTTAACTGCTGCCTGTGACTTCATCCTAGTAGAACTAATCACAGCTCCATACAAACTTTCACCCCTTATATAACTCGCTTGGGAATTATTTCCGGGATAAAAACCATCCTTTGCGCTTTCCCGGGATACAAATTAAATAAATTAAATAAATAAATATAAGGGGACAATCTTACACAAATCGACCTAGTCCCATAGTAAGCTCAGTAAGGCTTGTGTTATGGGTACTAGACGACGATATATCTAAATATATAAAAGAAGAAGCTGACTGACTGACTGACTGACTGACTGACTGACTGACTGACATATCAACGCACAGCCCAAACCGCTGGGTCTACGGATTCCAAATTTGGCACGTAGGTTCCTTATAAGGTGTAGGGGAGCACTAAGAAAGGATTTTTCAAAACTCACCCCCTAAGGGGGTAAAACGGGGTTTAAAGTTTGTATGGGGGAAGCATTATTTTTTGAACTAGAGACTCAAAACTTTGTAAGAAGATTACTTATTAAGATACAAAAAAAGTACTTTCAGCGTTTTACAAAATTTCATCCCTAAGAGGGTTAAATAGGGGTGCAAAGTTTGTATTAAAAACTACTGGGACTACAAACTTGAAATTTACACCGGACCTTCCTTTTATGACGTAGGCAAGGGATAAGACGGGATTTTTGGAAAATCTATTCCTAAGGGTGTTAAATAGGGGTGCAAAGTTTGTATGGGTGAAACATTATTTTTTGTTCTAGAGACTTGAAACTTTGTAGGGATATTACTCATTAAGATACAAAAAAGTTCTTTCAGCGTTTTAAAAAATTCAACCCTTAAAGGGGGTCACATAGGGGTGCAATGTTTGTATGGGGTAAACATTATTTATCGAACTAGAGAATTGAAACTTTGTAGGAAGATTACTTATTAGGATACAAAAAAAAACATATTCAGCGTTTAATAAAATTCCACCCCTAAGGGGATTAAATAGGGGTGCAAATTTTGTATTCAAAACTACGGGGACTAGAAATTTTAAAATTACACCAGAACTTCTTTTTATGACGTAGGTAGGGGATAGAACAGGATTTTTGGAAATGCTATCCCTAAGGGGGTGAAATGGGAGTCCAGAGTTTGTATGGGGGAACATTATTTATTGAACTGGAGACTTAAAACTTTGTAGGAAGATTACTTATTGATACCAAAAAAGTACTTTCGGTGTTTTATAAAATTCTACCCCTAAGGGGGTTAAATAGGGGTGCAAAATTTGAATTAAAAACTACTGTGTCTAGAAACTTGAAATTTACACCAGATTTTCCTTATATGACATAGGCAAGGGATAAGACGGGATTTTTGGAAATTCTATCCCTAAGGGTGTTAAATAGGGGTGCAAAGTTTGTATTGGAGAAACATTATTTTTTGTACTAGAGACTTGAAACTTTGTAGGGATATTACTTATTAAGATACAAAAAAAGTCCCTTCAGCGTTTTAGAAAATTCTTCCCCTAAGGGGGTCAAATAGGGGTGCAATGTTTGTATGAAGTAAACATTATTTATTGAACTAGAGACTTGAACCTTTGTAGGAAGATTACTTATTAGGATACAAATAAAAATATCCTTAGCGTTTTTAAAATTCCACCCCTAAGAAAATTAAATAGGGGTGCAAAGTTTGTATTCAAAACTACTGGGACTACAAACTTGAAATTTACACCAGAACTTCCTTTTATGACGTAGGCAAGGGATAAGACGGGACTTTTGGAAATTCTATCCCAAAGAGGGTTAAAAAGGGGTACAAAGTTTGTATGGGAGAAATATGTTTTTTTGTACTAGAGACTTAAAACTTTGTAGGGATATTACTTATAAAGATACTAAAAAAGTTCTTTCTACCCCTAAGGGGGTTTATTATGGGTGCAATGTTTGTATAAGGGAAACATTATTTATTGAACTAGAGACTTGAAACTTGGTAGGAATTTTACTTATTAAGATACAAAAAAAGATTTTCAGCGTTATATAAAATTCCACCCCTAAGGGGGTAAAAAAGGGGTGCAAAGTTCGTATTCAAAGCTACTGGGACTAAAAACTTGAAATTTACATCAGAACTTCATTTTATGACGTAGGCAAGGGATAAGACGGGATTTTTGGAAATTCTATCCCTAAGGGGGTTAAGTAGGGGTGCAAAGTTTGTATGGGAGAAACATATTTTTTTGTACTAGAGACTTGAAACTTTGTAGGAAGATAACTTATTAGGATACAAAAAAAGTAATTTCAGCGTTTTATAAAATTCCACCCCCAAGGGGGTTAAATGAGGGTCCAATTTTTGTATAAGGGAAACTTATTTTTAGCTACTACGTACTTAAAACTTTGTGGACAGATTACTTATTCATTTACAAATTAAGTGCCTTCAGCGTTTTGGAAATAATTACACCTAAAGGGGTTAAAAAGGAGGTCCAAAGTTTGTATGGAGAAAAAAGATTAGTAAGACAATTTTATTCGAGAATTCACAGGATAATTCCTAACGATAAATGAGTAAACAAGTGTTTCCGGTTTTTTGAGAATTCAACCCCTAAAAGGAGACGTGTGGTGACAAAATCTGAAAATCAACATCGATCGGCATCCATTGTTTCTATGGTTTATCGGGTCGCTGATTAGGAAAACAACAACGATTTTACATTCCAACGTGGCGTCTAAATATCAATATGGGCGTCGTTATTATGGTTTTTTGGGACGTTAATAACGAAAATCACATAGATTTTGAAATGTAATGTTGTGGACATGAAAATTCATGAAAATATTTGTGCCAAATTGCAATTCAATCGGTCCAGTTTTTTTCGTAGAAAATCGGTTGTAACAGACGGACTGACAGACAGCCACACGTGATCCTATAAATAAGGGTTCTATTTTTGCTTTTGAGGTATGGAACGAGACCTGCGTTATATAGGGTTATAGGTTTTAAAGTTGGTATTTGGTGCCATCTCGATCGTCAGCAATCGGTACCTAGGCGAGTGCGGGCGGCGCGGCGGGACGGGAGGGTAGGAGACATTGGGAAAGTGCCTGCATCCGTAATATGTACATTCAAGGTGCTGCACGAAGATCTGCTTACTTTTTATAAGTTAAGCATTTTGGCCGCCGTTAAATTAAAACAAATTTTTGGGTATTTATGTTAAATACTGGTTCGAAAAGCATGGGAAAAAATCTTAGGAAACTAGCCTATAGCAATATCCAGGCCACAAATTTGACTTGACATTCGTGGAGATATTTTGGTATTTCAACATTATCATGAACATAAAGTAGCTTTTATTCCAGAGGACAGATTCTCATTAATCATGATTGTAAATTTAATAACAGAAATACGTACATACATACATACATTGACGCCTTTATTCCCAAAAGGGGCAGGCAGAGCACATGAACTTTATGTTCCAGCGCCACTTTTAGCATAAATGTGGGTATAAAAGATAGACAAAAAGTGATATTGCTTAGGTTGTTAGCCCATCACCCACAACACACTTCAACCCTGCTCTCTTAATCGACTTTTACGACACACACGGGAAGAAAGAGGGTGGTGAAATTCTAACCCGCCACCACACGCGCATAAAAATAATAGTAAATAAAAATTAATTTACCATAATGGGTTATGACGAAGGGTTATTCGTAGGGGAAGTTAGTAGTAGTAGGTTAGTAGGCGGCGTAGCAATTCAACAATTATTGGAAAATTACTTTTACTACGCGGGCGAAGCCGCGGGCAAAAGCTAGTATAATATATAGTAGATATAAATACTTAAATACATAGAAAATATCCATGACTCAGAAACAAATATTCATGCTCATCACACAAATTTTTGCCCTTACCGGGATTCTAACCCAGGACCTCTTGCTTCGTAGGCAGGGTCATTACCAACTAGGCTAAAGCGGTCGGTAGCCCTATACCAAGTTTCATTTTAATCGGTTCAGTGGTTTAAGCGTAAAATAGTAACAGACAGACCGAGTTACTATCGAATTTATATTATTAATAAGTACCTTTGGATATTATGGATTGTGCACTGGTATTGTTACTAACAAAACAGCTCTTTAATTTTAAGACTTTTTAATACGAACGCTAGCCCAGTTCACCCTTTCGTACACAAATGGTAAAGGTTAATTTGGAAACTCCATCCCCGAAGATGGGTCTTCGAGTTTCGTTGTGTATTATTGGATAAAGGAAAAGGGCTTCATGAAATTCTAAGTAAAGCGGAAACTGCGTTAAATTAGAGGGCCATAAACCAATGACGAATCTGTCTAACTATAGTAAATGTAATTAAATTACTAGAAATGTCTGCGTTATGTTACAATAATTGTTTCGATAACGGACTGAGACGTTACGTTGAAATTGGATAACAGAATGTAATCAGAGACATGCAAAATTTTAATTTTTTATCAAGAAAAAAAAATAGGTATCTCTGAATATTTTTAAATAAAAGAATAAACTACTATCTTCTTATTTTTTGAAGACTTGAGTACAGTCAAGTGTAATAATATGGGTGCACAAATACTTAGGTACCTAAATAAAAGTATGTCCCGTTGCTCTTGAATGTCATAATAGGTACGAGTATGGTCATATTTTTGAGAGGATTAAATCGATACATATTTTCTGCACTTGATTGTATTTTTTAACCCCCGACTAGAAAGAAGAGTGTTATAAATTTAACGTGTGCATCTGTGTGTCTGTCCGTGGCATCCCAGCTCCCGAACGGATGAACCGAATTGAGTGCCGTTTTTTTGCATCGAAAGCCATGTCTGTTGAGATGGTTCTTAGTTATGTTTGTTGTATCGGGGTTTTTAATTTATTATATGTAACCTATGTAATGTGAATGGCGTGTTGTATGTTACTTATTACTTAATGTTTTGTCTCACATTCTCTTTCTTTTTTCCAGATGAGAGAAGGAGAAAAGAATGAAGCGAGCCCTCCAAGAGCACCTCACGTCTCCATGAGGACGTGGCAGTAGGCACCATGAATGCACTGACTGTTGTCACGACCCTGCTGGGCGTCTTTTGTTTTTACTCAGGTAAGATTATAATACATGTTATTTCGTATTCGTTGACGAAAATTCAAATTAATTCCATTTAAGAGAAACTTCAAATTTCACTGTTCGTTTTGCGTGCTGGGCGCCACGAGGATAGGCCGGTATTGCATCGGTCTCAATTGACAGAAAGGGACAAATTTTTATATTTGATATTTTTGAATGCAAAAGACTGTAAAATCATCACATCATCATCATATCAGCCGAAAGACGTCCACTGCTGGACATAGGCCTCCCCCAAAAAGTGCCAAAGTGACCGGTCCTGCACCACCCGCATCCAGCGGACTCCCGCAACCTTTACCAGGTCATCAGTCCACCTTGTGGGGGGCCTACCCACGCCACGTCTTCCGGTTCGTGGTCGCCACTCGAGAACCTTTCCGCCACAACGGCTATCGGTTCTACGTGCTATGTGCCCCGCCCACTGCCACTTATGTTTAGCGATCCGGAGGGCTATATCGGTTACCTTGATTCTGCTGCGGATAGCCTCATTTCAGATGCGATCACGCAGAGAAACTCCAAACATGGCCCTCTCCATTGCCCGTAACTGTAAGAATAGTTATACATAATCAATTTTTACTATGGCTCATTGCCAATAGGCATAATGCACGGTTATCTTATACAAGTCTTCATTACGATAGAATACTGTCGAAGCTGTAACCTGACCAGAGACCTAAGAGTAGAGTGCTATATATAAAAAAAATTGAACTGTTTATTGCAATAATAGTTTTACACACATCATTTCTTAATTACTTAGCACAATCTTAATTTTCAAAGATTATTTGCTAAGCATATTTTAGTTATATATTATAGATTTGACCTTTATATATTGTTATTTAATTAAGATTAAGATTTTTTCTTCCCACTTAGTATGGCTATACAATATAACTATGCAATAAAAAAACAATACCACGGTACAAAGTACTTTTAATTTAATTATAACTCACAATCAAGTAATTAAAAAAAATGTAAATGCTATACTTTTGTACCACAAGCAAAAGAGTCTCAAAATCTACCCTGAAATATGATTTGCATTTGCAATTGATATTGACGTTATTTGACAACATAAACCAACAGTCAAAATAATCTGTAGACGTAGTAGACGTGTAGTGTGTGCTAACACCAATTAGATAACTAGTTAATTAACCTATATGGCCCCTATTGACTGATACATTTATATGCATTATTTACAACTAAAAATATCCTAAAGTAACAAACTTGCCGACAGAGTTCAACCAGAGCTAATAGTGAGCACCCTCTGGGGGTTTTCCCCTACACCTATTAGATATTTAGTGCCTTGCCGCACCATCTTAGATGTGCCACCAGCTTAGCCAGAGATAACTCATCAAAGTGGCTGTATTGTTAAATAGAGTGGGTGGAATCGTTTAGTAAAGATTTCGTTGAACAGTTAGTGGGGATATTTTGTTAATGAATTAGCGAGATTTTAACAGGTTTAATCATCTATGCAATGTTAATGTTGCAAAAAATTAAAAAGAATCAGGAATATTGTCTAAAGTTTCGCTACTAAAGACATAATACCCAGAATTGACATGATACGTTATCTTTATGCAAATTATTCAAAATGGTATTTTGTTAAACTGCAATAAATGTTTCAAACTTTAGGAAAAAACAATATTATGATTGGTATTTTAATATAAATAAGAATTAGTTGCGGTTTCAAATCTATTGTCTCGTTTTTTGAAACATGCATTAAACATGTTGCGTTATGATGCAACTTATTAAAAATGCACGCCTCTTACACTGTTTGCCATTATAAAACGCTTCAAAAACACAAAGCGTTCAAAACCGTGTTTTACAAATTAAACGCCAAATAACGGCCCTCCGGGGACACACAGGGAAAGCGTAACTTACTGACAACGCTCATTAGGATAACAAAACACACATGCGTAGACCCCGCATCTGTCCAAAACACATTCACAGTCAACACCAAAAAGTCTACCAAAAACCCGTGTCTGAATACACTCCAACCCCCAGTAAATGATGTCGCTGCGATTGAATTATTTTAGTCTGTATCAATGGGCCTTAAAAAACAGCCAGCACCCCGGGCGGCAATCAAAGCGTAAAGAAGTTAAGCTAATGTTAAACGACGCCTATCTTTTGTGACTAATGCGTGATGGATGCCGCGTAAAATGCGGTGAAAAAACGAATAATAAAAATAAACAGCCCCGGGCCTACTACGAGCATAGTGCACGTCATTGTATCGAGGAATTGAAAAATGGTTTATATCTCAGAACGTGGCAGTATTAACTGTGACACTTATGGATATTTACGCATGTGTGACGCCTAATAAAAGTACTTTATGATGTTCATAAGCGTGGTCCTTTTAGACGTAAAAAATGTCGTTAAATTTTCACAATAAGGGCAGTACGAGTTGAACTAGGTTTATTTATTAATTTGAACTCCGTTGCACAGCAACAGCAGTGGCAGTGGGCGGGGCACATAGCACGTAGAACCGATGGCCGTTGGGGCGGAAAGGTTCTCGAGTGGCGACCACGTACCGGAAGGCGCAGCGTGGGTAGGCCCCCGACAAGGTGGACTGATGACCTGGTAAAGGTTGCGGGAGTCTGCTGGATACGGGTGGCGCGGGATCGGTCACTTTGGCACTCTTTGGGGGAGGCCTATGTCCAGCAGTGGACGTCTTTCGGCGGATATGATGATGATGATGATGGCACAGCAACAAATTGTATGTGCAAAAGGCAAACTCAATGCTGTAAAGGCCAACGGAGACGATTGCTGGTTCATTATATGACTACATGACATATAGGTATCACAAAAAGACAAATAAAGAAAATGGACAAATTACTGTCTGAGCGAAAATAATTAAGTCACATATTTATTCATACTAATATTGTAAATTCGAAAGTGTGTCTGTCTGTCTGTTACCACTTCACGCTTAAACCGCTGACCATTAAAATTTTCATCATGTATGTACTTACACTTTGAATACCGGCGAAGGACATAGGATGGTTTTCATCCCAGAAATCATCCCCTAAGGGGTTAAAAAGGATCTTGAAGTTTTTCCTGCTACATTTAACCTATGAAGTAGTCTACAGACATTTCAAATAGACGCTAGCTTAACTTGCGCGTATCAGAATTTACTAAGGCTGTCGTATAGGTGTTTGTTTTGAAGGTGCCGCCTATTTTGGCAGAAAGCGATGTCAATCGGAAACCCTTACTGATCCTAAACATAGATGTCAGTGTGCTAAAGGAAACGTATCGCGCCGTCCGATCGCCAAAAATCTTTTTTGTGTCAACGGTCACAAAGGAGCTGCGATCAGATAGCTTTCGTTTGCTAACTATACCTTTTATTTATTCAGTAGCCGCCTTCCTGTTTGCCGATACGTCTTATTAATAAGAGTGGTTCCTACCAGCGGACTCACGGCTCGATTTATCGATGTTACGTTTATCAGCGAAAGATAACATAAATTCCAAACGCTATTCGGTTCATGTTTTTGCAAGCTTTACATTAACATCACCTGCATCTAAGTATTTTGAACTGTATGTATGTGATCGAGTCTTGCAAGTCGATGTTAACCTACTTTCATTTCTCGCATCGATTTGAGACTTTACAAGCATGTAATACTCATCAGTACCTGCAGATGATAATACAATAATTTGGAGTAATAATGTCTCGTGATACGGTTCTTACTAAAAAAACATTTTACGCAATTATTAACCGGTTAAAACCAGTATAACAGTAAGATGACGTCAAATATTGTCACTACGAATTGGTCTGGCTCTAGTTGTATTACCATATTTTGCCGACAGAAATAGGCCATAGAAATTAGCTCTAAAAGCTTACCTCGGAATTTTAACCCATTAGCCTAATTCTGTAAGATATATTCTTTTTGTTTCTATGTTATTTCAACTGTCGAGATCTATATCGCTACAACAACAAACACAACGAAACGCCACAACTGCCGTTGGCATGTTTCCTTGCATTCTATCAGAAAAATTGTTACACCTAAAACTTTCTTATGAAACTCGTGCCATCTGTATTTGAATTTAAACCTTACAGCGGTGTTTTAAAGGAGATATTAGAAGAAACGGATTATTGATTATAAAGCGTGCGCACATTTGCAGGTAGACTGGGCTAGCCCTATGAAAGATGACACTGTGTCAACAATTTGTCCCAACATTAGGCGGACGCCTTGCAAGACAAACATGTAGCTCACGAACTTCACATTAGGGCTAATCCTGCCTTCCGTTGAGACGAGTAATTCTCAGCACATGTGCGAAGAAGTCTTTCCGTTTTTTGCACCGTAAAGTATAAGTGGTATTTCACTAGCCGTGACATTTCATTGCCAGTTTGTTTCGCGCTATGTTCCCCAGTTTGAGTTGTTGGCAGTTTCTTGCAGCGAAATATTCGGTGTTCTTTTATAGGAAAATATGTTTTTTTTTTACAATAAGGGCATCGCCCAATTAGACAGAAATGTCGCAACTGGCTGGCATGCGCGTAATAACGTCATCGGCGTCGCGTTGCAAAGGGGTCCCAAAATTTAACACGTGCTCGACCCGTAATTTGAAAAATCATGATTGCCTCCTAAGGGAGCCAATCAATGCGATTAGAATTAGATATTCGCGATTGCAAAGGTTATCAAGTTACTTAGGGTGACACAAAACTTGGGCGATAATAATCTTAGCGTATGCGGTGTTGCATAATTTTATTTTGAAATAGATTTGGCGTCAGTTGCATAAACGAGACTTTAAAGATCGTTTGGCGTTGTGCGTTGTGGCATATTTTATGAAATGAATAAACATGCCGGCGTGATTACCCCCATTTCAAAATAGGAGTTGTAAATAAATGCTTCATAGATCAAAGAAAATTACAAAACTTGCATCTTCATGATATTTTAACGATGTTGACAGAGATATAAAGCGGCGCGCCGCGATAGATTCTCAATGAAATCAAACGGAATTTTCAACTATCTTTTTCCTAACTCAAAGGGACTCGCCACTTAACTGCACTATAAACCTATATCCTAGTGTGAACTGAGTGCAATCAAATGTTCGCCTAAAAGTTTACAGTTCACGGACTGCTGAGGGCTATCAATTTCCGACCGACAAAAAATATACAACGACAGTTCAAACGGACTTACAGCGACGAGCGCGTGGCCGAAGACTTTAAATGCGAAACCCATGTCTATAACCGATTTTTTATTTATTTTTTCTTAGCGACGCGTGTCAACATGTGCCAGGAGTATAAATTAGCAAGGGGAGGCAGCGCCCTCGCAATCTTTTTTTTATAAAGATATTGAACAATGGAACGTAACTACTCGCGTGCGAATCGGAAAGTTATGCCCGCGGGCGACGGCGCGGCGTTGTCAACTAACTAACACTTGGATTTGGTTCATTAATCTACAGCCGTTATTAAACTATTGTTATAGACAGCTTTATTATTACTAAACTGATTTTTGCGACGTCATTCGGACGATACAATTTCAGTACACAATATATCATTATTATATTCGGGTTTATGAATGCCAAAAGCTGAATATTTGATAGATTTCTCATTATTACGAAGCTTGAGCAAAATTGATACATTTCGTCTAATTATTTGTAGTTCCAACAAAAATGTACTAAATAATGCGTTAAGAAGGAAACTTTAACAATAGTTACGTTCCTACATAAAATATTAATATCTCAAGCGGTATATGAAACTCCAACACTATTTCCGTCTCAACGAACTTTATAGCATAAATCACCCGTCTTTATCATAGATAGTTTTACTTTAAAAATAAATATTATCTAAACTTTCTTCGGGACCGTATCGTGCAATAAGGATTTCTCATCTGAGACTCAATAAACGCAACTAGCCTATAAAGCTTCATAGTTTTATGCGCGATAAACCAACGTACGTATAGAGATTGACATAAACAGTATTTTATGCTCTTCTTAATCTGCGAAAGCTTATTTATTATAGTTATATATTTATGGTGTTCCTCTTGTTGCGAGCGGAGATGTCTCTTTATAAGTTTGACAGTTAATTTATTACACTGCCATGCGTGGTCATTTTTTGCTTTGCCTTATTCATCCTATTTCAAATTCAGGGGCAAAATCTATTATATCTGATGGAACTGATATTTTATTTTTTTGTAAACGTATTCGTATTTTATTTATTCAAATAAAGACAATGTACGGCAAAAAATCGATGGATAATACAAAAACATATATTAAATTTTTGTAGTTTTTAATATTGCACATGTTGGAAAAATTGTTTGTGATTTTGTATTTCATAACAACTACATATTTAAATTTAATCTTTCATGAGACATGTTTCATAAAAGTCATAACTATTATTATTTATCGTCTTCAATAATTTTCTTGGTAAAAATTTTGCATAATGGTTTTTAATATAATGAAATGAAATGAAAATAAATTAATCCAGAAAAAGTCCATATTACCAAATATACAAAAGAATAATTAAATTAAATACAAATGATACGAAATAAATTAAATTATACTTAATTATTAGAAATCATTGTATGGACTGTATTCAAAACGTTATTTACGACGTGAAAATTTAAAAACAAATATTACAAATATTTATTTCTAACTACAATCATGATATGTCACATGCACATTTGAAACCTAGTAAGTATTCAAAGACACGATGGGTTAGTAAGTAGGTACTTACCTGTAATACAACTCACAAAGATATTACACCTAAAAAGGTTGTACCTATCGTATTAAAGTGATATCCAATATTGAAAATAGGTGTCCTAGAATTCAGGGACATAAAAAACGAGGTCACCGGGGAGCTGCACGTCTAGCGGACCACATAAATGGCTGTCCGTGGCATCGCGAATATTTGTATGAAAACTGCAGTTTCCTGGAACGTGACGTTATGCGATTCCACGCGGCTTCACTGACATAAAATATTCCGGCTAGGGTTAAAATCCGGACCCGCACCGGAACCTTTCATACCTACTTTGCGCGCGGTTTTAATTCGCCGTGTTACGGAGTTTGATGTTATGAAATTATAATTAACCATGAGTGTTACGGTACTTCAGCCCAGAATTCATATCTATATTAATTAGTTATTTTACAATAAACAAACCAAGATAAGTACACAAAGCACAAATTTTGAACAACAGTTGGTATATAAATAGGTGCTCGTTGTACTGTTACAATAATACGTAACGGCTAATTTACGAAATAATGTGGAACAACAAAACCCCAACGGCCAATAATGTGGGATTTTCGTCCAAAAATTGAAGGATAGCAAATCGAATTCAGCATTAGAGATTCAATTATAGATTAGCTCTTGTATCGTACCGCATCCATAATGTTGGGACACGTGAATAAATAAACACAATTACTCCGTACAAAAGAGTAATCCCTATCGATTTTGTTCACAAAAACAGCCTTGTCTCTAGAATCGAGTCACCGCCCGCTCCCAGAGGTTCATTCTGCCAAAATCGGACACCGTATCGAATTTTTTTTGCTGATCGATTTTTACGTCGCGTCGCTATAATAATGCCAAAGCACAACAATGGGCATACATCAATTCAAGTGTCAAAAACTAACATCTGCGCGATTCGTTGTAAACAGACTAAAATAGTGGAGGGTTCGAAACCCAGCATCCTTGGGGGAAGCATGGTTTAGCTGGCATGTTTTTATAGCTCATTATTATTGTGCCCCGCTTTAGAGTAGCTGCAAATGACATACTCCACCTATTATTAAAATAAACCGTTGCCTAGAAAGGCCTTTTGTTAGGTAAATTTAAAATAAAGCTTGTGTGTAGGAAATTGCAGTGGGTGGGACCGCGCGAGACCAGGCGTCGCCTTTCATTAGGCGCTGGGTCCTGGCACGCTAGCCGTACAAAGTACTCGAACCTTAAGTGTTTACACGGAAGTATTGCATAAAGGGAGCGATGTAATAAATAGGGATCGTTTTGTCAACAGGTTCAGTTGAAGGTGGGTTGAATGACGACTATGGAAGCAGTGGAGAAGCGCCTTACATCATTGAGCAGCCTTTGGACGTCACGGTGGCTCGTCACCAGCCTGCCACGCTCAACTGTCGCGCCGGAGGCTCACCTACACCTAACATTAAATGGTACAAAGGGGGAGTGCTGGTAGTGTCAGATACTCATCGGAGCCTATTGCCTGCTGGCGGTCTGTTCTTCTTGAGAGCGACGCACGGCAGAGCTCATTCCGATGCAGGAGTCTATTGGTGCGAGGCAATCAATGCCTATGGCACAGCTAGGAGTAGAAATGCATCGTTACATGTTGCGGGTGAGTTTCACAACTTTTCATGTTTGTATCTTTTTTTAATTTTGAAGGTAAGGTGAGTTGTATCTAAATGTGTTATATATTTTTAGTGCTACGTGAGGAGTTCAGACTGGAGCCCGTATCAACCCAAACGGCACAAGGCGAAACTGTGATATTGGAATGCTCACCACCGCGGGGATCACCGGACCCCACCGTTTATTGGAAGAAAAATGGCCAGACCTTGCATTTTGATGGCGATTCCAGGTAATTCACTCCTTTCTTTAACTTTTTGCCGTAAGGAAATGCGCTTTTTACTTTGCATACCAAGTCGAGCTTAATAGTTGGGTTAATTTACTAAGACTACGCTTACTAATGAACAGCATAGTAAACTAGCTCGCCTAGGAGTTGAACTTGAAAGTAAAAAGAAGTTTACGGTAACCGCTCGTAAAGTTTTCCTGGAATGGGTTCAGTATTCGCTCGATAAAGCGTAATTAGGAGGAAATTTAGGGGTAGTCAGTGAGAGCACTCGGGCCGAGTGGGTTGGCGGCAACGCGATAGTCTTGTGAATGAGCAGAGTCGTTTGATATTTGATACGTGGCGTCATATAAATTTAATCGTACTGTGATTCTACGAGTAATGAAAACTTCTCATTTAGACTAGCGTATAACGACCGCCTGAAAGTAGTCTATGTGGCAAAACATAATTATTTTTTGTTTGATGAAAGCGTATTTAAATCCCAAATTGTCGCATAAAATTTTATGTTTATGAACAAAATTACTATTGGTCTATAAATGTTTGTTTTTATCTATAAACTAATCTTTCAATATACGGGTGGTAGAAAGGCTCAAATTGAATTTTCCTTAAAAGTTTTATTGTCAATTTATTCCACTTTGGTATCTATGGATTTTTATGAGTCACGGCGTTAGGTTACATCCTAAGGGCGCTCATCGTTACGTATGGCATAGCATAAAAATAATTAACAGTCGTCAGGAGGGTACATCAAAGTTATAAAAGAGGGGATATTTGAAGAGCTCAACAAGCAATCAAGTAAAAATCTGAATAGTTCCAACTCACCGGACCCCTTATTAAATGTTAATTTCCCATTGAATTATTCCGCCCTACATTTGAATGACTTTGTTTCACCGCTCGATCCGAATAATGAAATCCATTCAAAGATTTGCAACGAATCTTTCGTTTCAAGAATTATTTATCGAGTGTTTTATTCCAGAATGCACTTAGTCGACGGTGGCAGTCTCGTAATACAAGACGCGAGGCAAACTGACGCCGGCAGATATCAATGCATTGCGCGGAATGCGGCGGGCACGAGAGAATCAACTGTCGCTACGCTTCGAATTCACAGTGAGTAATCCTTTCCAGCCATATTTGTACAATTCTGTCGGTAATTAGAAGTCGTGATTTAAGCTCTTTTGTCGTGTAATTCAAAGAGACATTTCTCACTGCAGTTAAGCCGTACTTAATAACGGGCCCGGAGGACGTAGTGGCTCAGACCGGCGGCAGTGTGACGTTCCAATGCCGAGTGGGGGGCGACCCCCTCCCAGACGTGCTGTGGCGGAGGACGGCCGGAGGAGGCAACATGCCACTCGGACGCGTCAAAGTACTAGACGACAGGAGCCTTAGGCTCGATAACGTTGTTTTAGAAGACGAAGGAGAGTACAGTTGCGAGGCCGAGAATTCAGTCGGCGCCGTGAGTGCTACTGGGTACTTGACTGTATATGGTGAGTGTTGTTTTGTGCGAAATAGTTTTCATTTTAATGTAATTGAAAAATTTAATGATATACATGAACACTTTTAGAGCAGTTACACACGACGACTTGCGGGTTATCGATCGAGTGATTGTCCTTCGACTGTAAACTTGGATCACCCTGTATCGATACGGTAGCGCGTATGTAGTGCTTCAAAAAGCCGTGTTGTGCAACCGGTCTTATGTAGTTTTTCATAAAAAATACATCGTCTGCTTTCTGTGAAACATGTGAGTTGCAGACCAGAGGGGTGATCAGATTAGGTGATTACGTAACTTTTCAAACGTAGGTTAGGACAACCTCAACTGATCATTTACGCATACATAAGAGTAAAGTTTAGAAAAACGAATAAATATTTGAGGACAATCTTACACTTATCGACCTAATTTTATTTATCGTATGGCAAATAAGTGTTTAGAACCGTTACCGACCTATTCCCAAACTAAGTAAAGCTTGTATGGGTACTAGACGACGATATATATACTTATGTAGATAAATAAATATTTAAATACATAGAGAACATCCATGACTCGGGAACAAAATATTTGTGCGCGTCACATAAATAAATCCCAATACGGGATACGAACCCGGGATCTCCAAATTTGTAAGCAGGGTCACTATTAACTAGGCTACAGTAGTCATTATAGCAAAAGCTAGCATTATAGCTTTTATCGTCAAGTTGTACGGCGAAAATGTACAGAAACGTCACGTAAAACGTAGCAATAACACATAAAACCTATCGTGCTAGGGGTTCTGACGTACGTACAGTTAAGTTCTATACAGACTACCTTTTTAAAATATCTACACATTTTGTCTCACGTCAGTAATAATAAAGTATCTGTGTATACTTAGATAATTTTGAAAGGTTGTCTGTGTAATTGGAGAACTCGACTGTACAATGTGCAACGCAATCAATAAGCAGATGCATGTTAGTGTTGTTAACTTATCGTTAATATTTTTTGTTTTAGATCCGC
The DNA here is from genome assembly GCA_945867215.1 of Epinotia demarniana. NCBI lineage: Eukaryota > Metazoa > Arthropoda > Insecta > Lepidoptera > Tortricidae > Epinotia > Epinotia demarniana. The sequence continues at coordinate 8,430,836 of OX244262.1, forward strand.
CCACAATATCTCTAAAGCCAAACACAGTAACAGTGGAAACTGGCACAGTCGCTACATTCACTTGCACAGCCTCGGGCCGTCCCGAGCCGACCATGTTCTGGAGTTTAGAGGGAAATAGAACAATAATCCTCCCCGGGACGTCGAAAGGCCAATACCACGCTACGCCGACAATTGACGGCGTCACTACATTGACTGTAAATGAAACGACCAAAAACAACAGCGGCATCACAATAGTTTGCTCCGCGGTGAATTTCGCCGGCAGCTCGTTTGTCAGAGGAAAATTAACAGTGACGTCAGACGATGACCGCCCACCGCCAATCATAACAAACGGGCCCTCTAACCAAACTTTACCTATAAAATCGATGGCAGTTTTCCCCTGCACAGCCGTCGGCACACCTGAACCAATCATTGCCTGGTATTTCGGAGGGGAAGCGCTTATACAAAACCATAGAAGGAATGTGTCTAATGACGGAACTCTCATATTAAGAGATTTGGATAAAAGCGACAGCGGCACGTATACTTGCGTTGCCTCCTCGCACCACGGGAAATACGTATGGAGCGGTGTCTTACTTGTAGATAGTCCAATAAACCCGAACATACATTTCTTTCGGGCAGCAGATGTGTCGTCACTACCCGGCCCGCCCACAAAACCACAAACACACAACGTAACGGAAAACAGTGTAACGATATCTTGGAATCAAAATAATAAAATCGGTTCGTCGTCCATACTCGGATACCAAGTGGAAGTGTTTTCGAGAGAAACTCTTTCCGGAAAGAATACACCTAGGAATTCCCGGGGATGGGTAGTGTTGGCCAAGAAAATACAACAAACACAATATGTGGCTAGATCTTTAGTTCCTGGCGTTACGTATATGTTTATAGTGAGAGCGGAGAATTCGCACGGCTTGTCGGGACCGAGTCCGGTCTCCGATCCTGTAATAGTCGGCGATAGTGGCAATTCCCATTGGGAAAACGGAGTGTTTTCCAATAACACTGAATTTAGAAATAACATTATGACCGACAGTATTGTGGAACTGATAGAAGCGACACCTATCGACTCGAAAACGATTAAATTAATGTGGGAAATTTTAAATTTCTACTATTTGGAGGGACTGTTTATATACTATAGACCTTTAGATAATGCCACAACAGAATATCAGATGAAAACTATTTTACATTCAAACGACGTGTCTGGATATGAAATAACGTATTTGAGGAAATATACAAAATACGAGTTTTTCCTTGTTCCTTTCTATAAGAAATTCGAAGGAAAACCTTCCAACTCTAGGAGTGCACAAACGTTGGATGATGGTAAGCATCAAATAATAAATAATTTTACATTCATTAATTCCATTCATCGGAAGGATTACTGACCTTTTATTTATTGACAGTTCCAGAGGGCCCTCCAGCAAACATCGAGATGTTTATCTTCAACACAACCACAGTTCATTTAAAATGGTCACCTCCAGAGCCTCATTTACAAAATGGGTTCATTACTGGTTACAACGTTTTGGTGAATTGGCTGGACATACCCGCAAACAAGTCGATGGTAGCTATAAACACAACAGTGCACCAAGCTACGAGCCTCATAATGACCAACTTAACTTCGGGAGTCAGTTATTCGGTTCAAATTGCCGCTGAAACCGTAGTAGGGTTGGGCCCATTTAGTCAAAAGGTGTACTTGAATATCGATTCCCGTTCTATTGGATTGGATCCTTTGTCAAGGTAAATAATCAGGAGAGCGCTCGTAATGTCTTCAAATGTATTCGTTTTAACGTGATTGTTTTTTGACGTGACGCTTTTATTCCAGATATCCGGTAAATGGAGAAGTGTCTATCGTAGCCGGCGACTTCGTGATGGAAACATGGTTTTACGTTTTGATCGGAGCGATTGTTCTATTCAAAGTAATTGTGATTGGCGGCATCATTTACATCAGAAAGCACAACATTTTCGCCAAAAAGTCGTCCGCTCTTCCAAATATATACGGTGCGTATTTGAAGAGGTTTACGGTGTTTATCAATTCAATATATCGAAATATAATCCTTTAAGATAATCCCAACTTTCGGGTACATAAATATAATACCTCTACCCTTTCCAGCTCTTAAAAATTACTTGAAAGTAACATCTATATCAAAGGCTTATTAAAGGGTTGAGGACTATCTAACTGACAGAAATGCATGGCCCAAACCAGAGCCCAAAATAGCTTAATCAATCACAATTTAATAGCGCCTAGGGAGCTAGATGACACAGTTCCTACAAGAAAGCATACCCAATGATTTATTTAGTCGCATTTCCAATCTTTTCGTTTCTTTTTTAAAGCTCTTCCTTGTATTATGTACTTAACACAGTTTCGAAAATGTATTCTTATAGAACAATGCATAATGCATTTAGATTTTTAAAAAAAACTTTGCAATCATATTCAGTTTGACTTACTTTCATTGAAATAATATTTTTTTTGGCAAAAAATTACTGACTGTGGAGTTTGTTATGGCGATACTTCTTTGCAATGATCTTCTTTTTCAGAAACTTGACTTGTAAAAGTGCCATTACGGCCTACTTGCAGAATTAAATTAAATTATTTCAAAATAATATTCATTTAATATCCGACAGGCAAAGGTAACTGGAAAATAAACAGTTATTCAGTTTAACTCGAAACGCTTACATTTTTTCCGTAGAATCAGCATCAGAATTTCAAAATTAAAAACATTCCTCGGGTGTCGTAGGGTGGCGCGAGCCGAGCGTTTGTTTGATGGAGGCTTTGCCATGCGAAGGGAGGGGCTAGATTACTTTCGAGTTGAAAGGTGGCGCGAGCCCTCTCGCGAGCGCACTGGATCTCTTTCACTTTACATTCACGTTCAGGGTACAAAGGAATGATACAAATCCGAGAAATAAAGACCCGGTAAATGTAAATGTTTTCTATTTTGTTTTCTCGAGGCGATTCGTTTGTTGACTCACCCAGTTACCTCTAAGCCAATTTACCTTTGTTGGTATTGTACCGGGCTTATATTTTTTAAACCTCCAATGAAGAAGATGATTTGCTCTCGATTTACGACGGCAAACGTAATTTAGTAATTCGTTTCGTAGAATATTAAAGCAGTTCGTAATTTTGTTTATCTTGTTTTAGATTCCAATGGAACGAGCTTAGTAACACAAATGAACATTAAAGCCGCAGTATCTTTGTCTCATCCGCTGAGTAGCTGCTATAATAAGAATACGGTAACCAAGACGGAGTCACTGCTATGGATGGAGAATCAACCAGGCTTGTGTATGTCCGGTGCTCAGGTGAATCAGAGCAAGCAGAAGGTTAATTCTGAGTATGATAAAGTTGCGCAACAGTTGCCGGAATACGCTGAAGTGACGTCATCTAAAGTCACCGGCAATGAATGGAACACTAGTAAGACAGCCACTTCTCCTGCGGCTTACGCTTCAGTGACCCTTGTTGCGAACACGAGGCAGTGCGTCAGTTCTTTGGTGAGTTGATATTTCAATTATTACGAGTATTATTTGCCATCAATTTTCCGGCTCACAGCTCAATTGTGTCGTGCATCTTTTGGAGGCGTACATTGGCCGAAGTACGATATACACATAGCCAATACGTAGCTAGAATCCTTTCGACAACTGTATTGTTGTCAGTTATTATTAACACTATCCGCATATTCATAACCCTGATAGCGGTTTTGTAAACACAGATAAACTTAACTTTTAAAATATGGCAGATGTATATATTTTCCACTGCCGTATAAAGAAAGTATTACATATATCAGGTCTTATCTTGAAATGTTTTCTGAGTTTTATAATAATCGCATGCATTCTCATTTATTTATTTTTCTGTCAACAGGGCTGGTTTCCACCAAGTGGAAAGAATGTAGAAAACTTTGACAATCGATACGCCGCAGAGGAAGAACTTTACCCAGCTAGCAACGGTGGCTATTACAACAGAAACGTTTACAGCGAAAAATATTTCCAAGGCCACCCGAATGTGTTGAAGTTTTACGATCTACCCTCAATGGATAAAACTCAGAAAGCTCAACTGCGTTACAATCAGAGTTTAGATGAGAGAAAATGCGATAAGAACCACAAGTCTGAAGTTACACAATCGCTAATCGGTCGCACCTACGCAAGCTCGAGGAAGAATTCTGAAAGTGAAGCTACTTACAGAGCTTTCGATGAAGATGTGTCAGACGAAGACACGTATCCTGAGGACGGTGGTTATGACGAGTTACATGCTATGCAGTCTCATAGGCAGAGACCACAGCATCAGTACGAGAGGCCTAATTTTGACAACGACAGTACAAGGACGCTGGCGAGATTGACGTCGTTCAGGCACGGACAGCCCGTCATGAATGGCACCTCGCAGGGGTCCCTTGCGCCGGCGCACCCCCCACTCCCCCCACACCCGCGTGCGGACTCCGTGACCCGGTAGTATCACGCCCTGCCGGTTTTCGGCGACTTGTGCCAAACTGACGTGTAGACTGACCTTAACATAAGTGTAGTGGTGCCACTATGAGAGATCACAGTTCTTCCTAGTGTTGTACAGATTAATTGACTGTTTGGGAAGCGTTTTGACTTGTTTCGTAAGTGTTTCGGTTGTGTTACGTGAATATTTTACGAAGCCTAGTAGTAAGAACTGATTAATTATCGTGATTGGCCTACTGAACTATTTTGACTGCCTAATTTTATATAACGCACGATGCGTTGCTGCGTTTTTCGAGAGTTTATATTAATTTAAATTAGTTATTTTTAAATTATATAACTACGCCTAGTCGTTTGTATAGTGAATACAGTTGTATATATATTGTATATAATATTACTGATGTAAGTCTATATCTTATATGGTTAGCTAGCACGAGAGATCTGATATACCTTCATGATAACGCGTTAGGCATATTGTAATCGATCTATTCAATTTTTTATAATTATTAATTTATTATGTTATCGGAATTGATAGAATTCAATTGATATGTCCGTCTGAATATCAATAAACGAATTTGTACCCATAATATCATTAGTTTAAGCATTAATAAATTAGAACCTGAATCAGAACTATAAAGCTTGGCAATAACTCGAAGTAACGTTGATATATTCAAATATGTAAATAATATTTTACGTGTCTGGTCTAATAGAAGTACTACATAGATTTTCTTTTGTAAGTAGATAAACTTCTGTTTTCTGTCTTCTTCTATTTCAAATAACGGTTGCATTTATGTTTATTTTAGGTTTAAATAAGAAGTAACTACATTTAATGAGCTTGGTTTTATACCTCGTTTAGTTGTACAACTTGTGCCATAAAGAATCTTTCTAATGTATTATAATTATGTATAAAGAAACATCGGAGTTGTGAAAAGAAATTCAAATGAAGTTTTTACAAAAGTGGAAATTATAATCTACGTAAAATATGTGATATGATTATTATAGCCATTTTATACGGGTACAGTGGGCAACAAAATGTTTACTTTCCGACTCGCAAGTGCAAATGACGGAGCATGTTTTGTTGCAAACTGTACTTAGCACAACTTGTATATCTGCATATCAACTGTATTACTTAGTTGGAATAATTGTTAAACATGTTATAAGTAAGGACGAGTTCACACATTGAGCCAACTAAAATTATAACACAAATTAAACTGATCGAATCTAGTACAGGTATTCAAAACTATACCTATATAATTGCACATGTTAACTGTGAAAACGTCCTTTTGTATTGATTTTGTAAATAAATATGGATAGTTAAAAAAATATCGCCTTCACGAGAATGTACTTGATATGTATCTCTTCTGCTCTGTTTATATTGCTCCATTTATTTGACAAGACGAATTATACAACGTGTCCCAAAACTCAACGATAAGCCGGCACCAGAGGATGGAGCTGCTTATGATTAGTCGAGAAAAAATAATGAAAAAAATATATCTAAAAAAAAAACATAAAAAAAAAGAAAAAAATATAAGAACTGTGTTAGATAGCAGGGCTACTTAAGTTTCCAAAAACAAAAAAAAACCAGTAATATTTGAATATTTGTAGACATGTTCGTTAAAAATACCATTAGGGATGTCGATTTTCGATGAATTTCATTTTTTTTCTGTAATTCCTAAAATTATTGAGATATATTTTTTTCCTTATTTTTTCTCGACTAATCATAAGCAGCTCCATCCTCTGGTGCCGGCTTATCGTTGAGTTTTGGGACACGTTGTATAACTAATGGCTATGGGAATAAAACTTGGCATAAGCTCAGTATATTGATTAGCCATGTTTTGTTGAGTAGGTACCTAGGCAGTTGACAATATTTTTTGTTGAATACAATAGCAATAGCCGGGCTATTGGTATTATGTTCATCAAAAACTATTGTAGCTAGGCTATTATAGCCCATTGGTTAATTAATTCGTTTCAAAAACTACGATACCTTGCTTTATTTAATAGCCAATAAGCTAGCAAATCTAGCAAAAAACCTTTGAAATTATATTTATAGTTCCTATTTATGAATTGCATTAAATTACTACAGGGCTATAATCAATTTCAATAAATGTCAAAATAACACATTATTTTTTAAATACATTGTCGATAGCATTGTCATTTGTCTAATGTGCAAAACTGTAATATTATTTTAATTTTCCCGTAGGTATATTATCATAACCAAAACGGCACGGGATAGGTAATAAAAAAAGATGAATACCTGGGTTTTGAGCTGACCAAAACTTTATTCTTAATGTTCTAAATGTGTGATATAATTATGTTCACCGTCTCAAATGCTAACACCCGACTATTAAATAAACAGTAAATTTGTTTGTTAGTGTAGAGAGCCCTTTTTATAGACAACGCTTGCACTTATTGTCATTCATAAAGTGCTCCTTTAACATAGCCAGTTTTATGTCGCAAACTATAGGCATATCATTGAACTGAGTTGGTTATCGGTTCTCGTAGTGTTTCGAAAGTAGTGACACCGCCAGTGAGGATGTGGTCTAAACGCCAGCAGGCAAAGAGAATACGTATAACCACGGGTATCGAGGCAACTAGTGGCAGTTCGTACTTTTCATCGAGTTCAATCTTTGAACACCCGCTCTCCGCCCCGCTGCCCGCTGGCGCTATGGCCTATAACGGGAACGTCTCACAAAACATACTCCTTTATAGGAACCTTCTCAGTTAAACGGTAGGCCTATAATAGATATACTTTTACCTCAGAGCCCATAGAACGTACATATTTATAATAGACATAAGCTTAATAGATTTTGAGGTACAGGAACTATTAAAATGGTAATTTAGCAAGGTGTCTAGTACACGATATCACACAGTTAAAGCAAACTGGAATATGTACCAGTAAATTATTTTTGCGCTTGAAGACCACTTAAAGAAAAATAGATGTACGATCACATCAGTCTTGAGATGAATTTTAATTTTTGTAATAGTCTTTGGATACCTATTTTAATAAAATAATTTGAACTAATAATATTTGTGTTTTAATTTATCATCGTGCATAAATAACAACCGCATTTTTCAGAAAACTAAACACACCTCTGTTAACTAAAACGTGTTATGACCCTTTCTTACAAACACCAATGGCAAGGGACAGATAAACGAATTCAACAAACGAGATGAACGTTTATAAATCCGTACCAGTATTATAAATGCGAAAGTTTGTCTGTCTGTTACCTCTTCACGCTTAAACCCTTAAACCGATTAAGGTGAAATTTGGTGTTGGCATAGTTTGAGTCCCGGTGAAGGATATAAGATAGATTTTATCCCGGAAATCAGCTCAGGTGGAAGTTTGTATGGAGCTACGAATGCTGGATATAAACGACTTCCAAACGGACGGGTAGAAGCTGGTAAGGCTATAAAGGTATAACAAAGATATGTTAATTAATGGTCCTTCAGACCAAACGCATTTTTTTTTGAGCGCACATTCTTTAAAAGTGTCATTTCATTTCATATAAAACTTTTCGTCAGATCGATCCGAGATATCTCTGCTACCGCATCCAGAACGGTAATTTAATATCCCGAGAATCGGTTTAAAAAGGCGACATGCAGAGGAGATCAGCTGTACAAAATGACATACGAAAAAATATGAGCCCAAGCTCAAGCAGAGACCGTTACTCTTCGCTCTCTCTTTCAGTAAGAAACTGCCAGGGAAAATACATAGGTACCTACACAGCTATCAGTTATCACGCGACGGCGCGCGAGCTCTTTCGATTTTTCTCGCACTATCCGTCTCTCTGTTATTACGGTATGAGTAGGAGTATGAGTTGAACACTTAGAACCTGAGGTGCGAGAAAAATTGAGAGTATGTCGCGGCCGTCCCATGATAAACGTGCTGGAAATTGTATAATTTGAACCAAACGGAAATTATCGACCGTCCGGCTTAATAAATAAAATGCCAATAATACAAAACAAAAGCCGCTCACCCACTCTAACGGTCTTATACCTCTATACTCGTATTGAGTACCTATATTGCCTTGTTATAGCACTTCCATTCGAGCCACACGTTATCATGCAGCGGCAGTCCAGACCGCAGGCCTGCTAAATACAGCCAATAACGTACTTATGCCGACTGTTGAGTCGAGATTCGCTTTATGAATTGCATCCTCGTAAATTGGGTGGGGTAAACAAAGCCGATGCTCACTCATTGCCGTTTGGATTTAATTTCGAAGCCTGTTGAACGCTGGCCGGCAAGTCGTATACTTTTAGAGATACATACCTAAAGTACTTGTAGGTGTAGGTAAGCGTTAATTACAAAAATGGTTAGTTAAATTAGTTCGTGAACACGTAATTGATTAAAAGCATAGTGGATTTGAAAACAAAAATAGGGTAAGAAATGACAGTTGACAATTTAATATGTCCTTACGCGCGTAATTGAATAAAAGCATGATTAATTTGAAACCAAAAATAGGGTATAAAAATGACAGTGGATAAAAGTTACGCATTAACCCTGCTGATTTTTGCTTGTAGAACGCGAAACAGATTGGAGTGGGGTATGAATTGGAATCGCGGCACAAATATAGACCTCCTAGTATTGTCTGTTAGATATCTGCACTAGTTTACATGTCATAGCAGAAAAAATGTGTGTCATTCCCGTTACAGCTCGTGATGTCAGCGAAGCCCACGCGTAGCCTGCCTACGTCATCAGCATCTTAAAAATGGCCGAATGACGGAGTGTTGCCACTGGGTTAAAATAAATTATCCGAGAAAATTGCATCACTTCACTTACTATAATCAATATTATGAATTAGTCTTTTCACATCAAATAAATACATACCTAGTTAAACTAGCTAACATTTTTAAAATATGAATCATTCATTAACAAATCTCCTTGTTCAGGTGTTGTTGTTGTGTCAGTAAACGGTAACATTCGTGTTAACTTTGCACTATGACATCATTTGTGTAACGCAGGATACATCGTCTGGAATGACATACCCTGTATTTTTCTACCATGGCCGTTAGTTAGGTAAGGCCGTTGTTTCTTGTACGTACCTGATTAAGCAGTTTAAAATGTCCACTTTTTAATCAATTCTAGTGTGTTACGCCAATTAGCCATCTATTTATTATGGCTAATTGGCGTAACACACTGGAAGTGATTAAAAAGTGGACATTTTAAACCGCTTAATCAGGTACAAGAAATAACGGCCTTACCCAGTTATCATTCGGCGCGGCAGACTAGTGGCGGGCTTTGAGTACCGTATGTATTAGTTAACTTAAGCCTTAGTCTCCCGTCGACGCCGCAAACTGCGTACCTACAGCATCAAGTTTTATGGAAGTGCAGCTACATTTACAAAGATGACGCCGTCAGTGGCGTGCAGCGTTAACTGGAGACCATGGACTTCGCTCACCGCTCCCGCTCTTACAATATCCAATGAAAAAGATCGAAATAATACTATAATGCGAAAACCCATTTGCACAGGAAAGTGCCTATAAGCAAAACACCCACCTAGAGGGTTCCTGGCATTGAGAGTGGAAGCAACCGCTCATAGCGACAAGATTCTGGCAGGGCCGTAAGTTTCATCATCCTCCTAGCGTTATTCCCGGTAATGCCCCTAAAGGAGCCCGGGTTCCGTTTTGACACCTCATCCCAAGATTTGACATAGGCAGGGCCGTAAGTGTGTTCGCATGAAATGGAGAGTACGAGTAGCGCACCCATCTAGCGGGCTTCTGGCACTTAGAAGGGATTTTTGAATATTCGACCCTTTAGGGGGTAAAATGGGGGTTGAAAGTTGGTATGGAGATGGAGTACAATTTAAAGTGAGAGACTTGAAACTTTGTGTTTGGACTCCTTATTATAATGCAAGAGATGTCATTTTAGGGTTTAGGAAAAACCCACCCCTTAGCGAGTTGAATAGAGGTGCAAAGATAGTACGGATGAAATTTGGTATAGATATAGTTTGAGTCCCGGGGAAGGCCATAGGATAGTTTTTATCCCGGAAATCAGTCCATAAGGGGGTGAAATGGTGAGTGATAGTTACATACAAACTTTAGCTACGATAAAAACAAGTTCTTATCGAACGGAGCGACTCCGTAAATAAACGTAAAAGTCCTGACTGATTGATCACAACTTAAATCACCACCAAGCCCCTGTTGAACCTAGAAATCTGTTTTTTCGCACTAAATAGTTTATATAACGAAAGTTCCTTAAGTAGTAGTAGATTTTGGAACAAGAATTTTTGAACCCCTCAAAGGGGTAAAAAGGGGGTTGTAAGTTTGTATCGGGATGGAGTCAAATTTTAAGTGAGAGACTTGAAGCGTTGCATATGTACTCCTTATTAACAATATAAGAAAAATCTCTTTTGGATTTCTGAAAAACCCTCCGCTTAACTCTTTGTTTGAGCTACAAATTTATAGTCTGTGAAATGATTCCTTAACAGAATCCAAAAAAAAAACATTTTTGCGTGTGTCTTGTGTTAATTCGTGTGTCTGAATGTAACATTTGGTATAGAGATAGATTGAGTGGCGGGGAAGTTCATAGGATAGTTTTTATCCCAGAAAACATCCCCTGAGGGGGTGTAATGGGGGATAAAAGTTTGTATGCAGCTACGGTATAAACGAGTTTTACACGGACGGAGTCACGGGCAGAAGCTAGCTAACTAACTAAACGGGACTTAATCGCGTATAAGAAATTAACTTATTTATTTACCTCACTGAGGTCTCCCGACGTTCCGGATGTGTTGCAACATCCATGGTCACGGGACAACTGGCTTGTGCGGGTATCAACATCTTCTTGCTGCGCGGGTTTTCCGAACTACCCGCATTTAGTCTTTATGAATCACTTGTACACTAGGGTTGTCAACCGGCCACAACAATAACAATGTCCGGTGATTAACTACAATTTTATATTGACGACCGCTTTAGCCTAGTTGGTAGTGACCCTGCCTACGAAGCAAGAGGTCCTGGGTTCGAATCCCGGTAAGGGCATTTATTTGTGTGATGAGCACGAATATTTGTTCCTGAGTCATGGATGTTTTCTATGTATTTAAGTATTTATTTATCTATATAAGTATGTTTATCGTCGTCTAGGACCCATAGTATACAAGCTTTGCTTAGTTTGAGACTAGGTCGATTTGTGTAAGATTGTCCCCTAATATTTATTTATTTATGAATGTAGTGATACACATGACTAACTAAAAAAATGCACAAAACAAAGAGTTCAAACAAACATTCAAACCAAATACACTTTCAAAGGAAACTAAAACAGAACTGCTAGTCTCTCACAAAAACGAAGTTTGCATATAAAAAACTTTTAAAATAGTATTTCATACCCGTATCGCATGAGTCACTTTTTACTTCACTCCAACTATCAAAGTATCTTTTTATTTCAAAGTTAAATATGCATGCACATATCCTGGAAAATTTTGCAGAAATGCCTGCAGCTGTAGCGGACTGGCTGCAGAAAAATGGTATTAAAAAAAAAGCTTTAAGCTCATATCCGTGAAACCGATAAACTTTTTTCAAACCAAGTTAACGTATAAAAGCACGGGAAGTTTTTCTCTTACGTCCCAGTTTTGCATATTTTCAATGGACGGTGTATACCGCAGACGTAAAAACTACAGTAGGTCAAGTCATTAACGAACTTGCCTGGTTGGAGCACTGCATGCATGCAATGCTATCGAGATTACGTTTTTTTTCTGATACTTAAAACGGAAAAACTATTTTGCAATGTATCCAGTGTGTAAAGTTCGTTATAAAGGTGAAATACCTACAATAATATAAACGCTGCGCGCTTGTGTTTCAAGAATGGGTAGGCAGAGCACAATTCATTATAAATCCATACAAAATAATATTAAGGGAAAAGGGGGGCTTGTCAATGTTCGTGGTGAAATTGGAGCACAATACCTTGGGCTGCTGGAAGGCCTCGATCCTCGGGAATAAACTAGGTATCCCGCTGGCACACAGGGACAGTCCAGGGGTACACTTCAGGAGTCCAGGTCCAGGTCACACTTGGAAACACTAGCTGTACAGCATTTGTTTGGACACATGCAATAGAGTTCGTTCTCAATTATATAATGACGTATGTCGCGGGCATGTGCATCGCACCACTCGTAGGTCAGTACTAAGGTCATGTATGTGAGAGTAATGATGCGGCCGTTTGGAAAGCGGGGGATGGGATAAACTGCATGAACATCGCCCCCGCCCTAAACATATATTAAATGTTTAGGAAAACTAGTTAACTTTAATTTATAGGTAGTCTTACAAGCTTATTCAAGGGTCGTTTTAGTACTGTGGTGGGAGTTTGAACATCAACCACACGGATGACGCCGTCTTGTCCAGGATAAAGTTGGATGATACGGCCCCGTCTCCATTCTAGGGGAGGGACGTTATCCTCTTTCAAAAGAACTAGGTCGCCTACGGACGGCGGCTCCATAGGAGCAGTCCACTTGTTACGAGCTTGCAATGTAGCAAGGTATTCAGAATGCCATCGAGACCAAAAATGTTGAGTTATCTGTTGTAGTACTTGAAAACGGGTTAATCGATTCATTTCGACGTCTTTAAATGGATATTCAGGTACGGCTGTTAATGGTTGACCTATTAAGAAATTCCCAGGAGTAAGGGTTTCAAAATCATTTGGGTCTTTAGATATAGGGCAAAGCGGTCGGGAATTCAGAACCGCTTCGATTTTAGTCATCACTGTAGTGAGTTCCTCAAATGTAAGTGGGGTATCGCCAATAACACGCTTCAGATGAGTTTTCGCAGATTTCACTGCAGCTTCAAACAAGCCACCCGAGTGAGGGCACGACGGAGGGCTAAATAACCAATTAACATGGCGTTTCGAAAGTTCTTGGCCTATCTCGACCTGGTTTTCAGACAGGAATTTTTGCAAGTCTTTAAGGTGGTTATTCGCGCCAATATAATTTCTCCCATTATCAGAACGAACCAGAACTGGATAGCCGCGACGGGAGACGAAACGGGTGAATGTAGCAATAAAGGCTTCCGTGGTTAAATCCGACACGATCTCCAGATGTACGGCCTTTGTGGATAGGCAGATAAATACGCACAGGTAGGATTTAATAAGTGTACGGTTTCTATGGCGTTGCACTTTTGTAAGAAAGGGTCCAGCAAAATCCGTTCCTACGCCGCTAAAGGGTCGGGAGGCAGTTACCCTGTCCGTGGGTAAATCACCCATAGGTGGTTGGGTTGTAACAGCCTTAAGGCGATAGTAGGGGAGGCAACGAAAAATTACATTCTTTATGGCACGGGGTGCGGCTATGATCCAGAACTGACGGTTTAATATTCCTTGTAGCGTGCCAGCTGTGGCGTGGGAATTTTCTAGGTGATAGTGAGTTATTATCAAATTAACCAGGGGGCCATTTTTTGGTAATAATAGTGGATGTTGGGACTCAAAAGGTAAATCCGAGTTACATAATCGCCCTCCAACTCGAATAAGCCCTGCTTCATCCAGAAAGGGATTAAGGCGTCTGAGCGAACATTGAATTTGTTTCCTTTGTCGGAGCCGTTCTATTTCATCCGAAAAGGAGAGAGTCTGTGTAAATTTTACGAGGTAGCTAAGGGTCTCGGCCCGCTCTTGAGGTGTCAGGAATGGAGAATATATTCTTGATTTAGGGTCGCGTATATTATTGATAAATCGTCGGATAAAACCAGTTACTCCAATCAACTTATTAAGGGAGCTGTAACGCTCTAATAGGAACGACGGATCTAGCGGAGAGTCAGGTGAACCGGTCGCCAATAAGCATTTGAGTCCAGGCAATTCATTTTGCAATTCCGTTTCATGAGGAGGCCATGAATCCGGGTTTCGTGCTAGCCAGGGTGGCGACCACCACAAGGCTTTGTCCATAAGAGCAGTCGCACTCAACCCACGCGAAGCGCAATCGGCGGGGTTCAGCTCTCCAGGAATGTGGCGCCAAATGGTGGGCGTGGAGGAATTACTTATCTGAGAAACTCTATGGGCTTCAAATGTTTGGAGACAATGCGGCGGAGTACGGATCCAGGCTAAGACGATTTTGCTGTCCGTCCAGGTTTATATGGCATGCAGCACTAATGCTCTCTGTAGACAGGGAGCAACGTGCTGCACTAATTTTGAAAGGAGCACCGCTCCTTGCAATTCCAACTTGGGAATTGTGAGTCGCGTCCGAACAGGGGCAACTTTACTTTTCGACATCAATAAGTGAACGGAGCAAAGGTCTGATAAAGTTTCAACCCTTAGATAAATAACAGCCGCGTAACCCGCCTCCGAAGCGTCGCAAAATCCGTGTAAGGAATAAGACAGAAAGCCTGAAGGAATAATGTGCCGTGGTACGGACACCTGGCTTATATTTGTAAGATCCTGAGTAAATGCACCCCACTCAATAGAAAGTTCGGTTGAGAGCTCATCGTCCCAATTCAGCCCAGAGAGCCAAAGACGCTGAATAAAGATCTTGGCCTTGAAAATTATGGGGGCTATCCACCCGCATGGATCATACATACGCGCAATAAGGGAGAGTACCTTACGTTTAGTCACTGTGTGGTCAGGATCAAAGGCGTATCGGTATGTAAAGGAATCGTTAGAAGGGTCATATTGCACACCTAATACGGCTACAGTTTGGGGGTTTTCAGGATCGTAAAAGGAATGGGGCTGTTGTAGGTGTTCTGGTGGCAAATCTTCCAAAACCTCGGGTTTATTGCTGATCCACTTTTTCAGCTCATATCCGCCCGAAGCCATGAGCTGTACTAATTGGTGCTTCAACAAGCAAGCCTGCGAAACTGATTCCGCGCCTGTTAAACAATCATCAACGTATACATCATTTTCAACGGCCACTGCAGCATCAGGAAAGTTGGCCTTCTCTTGCGCTGCCAACTCTAAAAGCGCGCGCATGGCAACGTAGGGACTTGACCGTAGACGGTAAGTGATGGTATTTAGCTCATAAGTGAGCAGAGGATCCGATGGAGATTCCCGCCAGAGGATCAGCTGGAATCGGCGATCTTCGGGTGCGACCCAAGTCATGCGGAACATCATGCAAATATCGGCTATAAAAACCACGGGGTGTCTTCGGAAATTTAACAAGATAAGGCTGATGTCTTTCTGTAATTTGGGCCCAGTATGTAGGCATTGGTTAAGAGAGGCACCTGAGGAAGTGACACAGCTACCATCAAAAACTGCTCTTACATTAGAACTATCACCCGATTTTTTTAATATTCCATGATGAGGGATAAAATAATGTTCAGCAGTAAAAGGGTCAAATGATGACACTGTCATGTGATTCAGGGTGATGTAATCCCACATAAAGTTAATATATTTTTCTCGAAATTCAGAATTGCATTGCATACGTTTTTCCAGGTTCAGAAATCGCTTTAAGGCTAAGGTTCGTGATTCTCCAAGGTTAGGTCGATCTAGCAAGAAGGGGAGTTTTACTTGAAACTTACCGTCAGGTACACGTAATGTAGTGTTTCTAAAAAAGATCTCACATTCACTATCAAAAGGATTTGGGGGCGGTTGTTCAGGTGTCTCCTCAATTTTCCAAAAGCGCTCCACAATGTGAGAAAGAGAGACCCCGGTCATGGGTGAACGATGTTCACCAACCTTACAACTAACAGCACCAGAAAGTATGAAACCAAAAATCGTTGAAAAGGCAGTTAGTTGACAGGAAGGTAATGAGTACTTTTCCGCATTGAAAATTGCTCCAAACACGTCAGCTCCGAGGAGAACATCTATTGCTCCCGGGAGGTGAAAGGTGGGGTCAGCTAGGCAAAGATGTGATGTATGCTTAACAATAGTTGTAGGCAGGCAAAGTTCTGGGTGATGACCGGTAATTACGTCCACTACCAAAGCTTGGGTCGTGATAAGGGGGTGAGATTTCCCAACAGGCTTAAAGGTCATCAAGACATTACCGTGGGAGGTCATTGTCTGCACATCGCCAATACCTCGTACAGGTGCACACAAAGGATTTACGGAAAGGTTCAAACTGTGTACAGCCATTTCAGACGTGAGTAGGCAGCCCTGGGCACCGGTATCACATAAGGCTCGGGCTTCAACAAAATATCCACTGCGGGTTCTAACATGTATAAGGGCAGTAGGGAGCAAAATCAAAGAATTAATGGGTGTTGTCGCAGGAAGACTAGGAAGAGGGGTGTTGTGTTTGCGGGGTACGTCTAGTTATTGTGAAGTTGTACGTTTTTGGGAACGAGGCCGAATCATATCTCGATAACTGGGCTTACCCCCACGGTCTGCTTCAGATGGCGCAGGGGAATAATCTCGGCGTGCTGGAGGTGGGGATCGATAACGACGGTTTTCACGCGTGGGGGTCGGAGACCGCCTGGTAGAGGAATACGTGCTACGGGATGGCTGTGGAGACTTACGGGGCGCATTAGAGCGATAAAAGACGCCCCCGCCCTTGCGGGGTGAAGGCGAACGGGAGTTACGGAATTTCCCGTCATGAAATGAAACGGATGGTTGGTTGCGAGGCTCTGGGTATGTCGGACTACGGGGATCATTAAAACACAACAAAGTGTGATGAGTCGTGTGATGGCATGTACCAAAACGATAATCACGTTGACAATAGGCAATGGAATGTTTGTCTAGGCATCTGTAGCATAACCTTGCCTCTTTTACAAATGACGCACGGTCACGCGTTGACAAATGTCGGAAATCCGAGCACTCACGCAAATAATGCGAATCACTAGAGCACAGGTAACACAAACGACCAGACTGGGTAGGCGCGGTTGAAGGTACCGTTGTTGTGTAAGTGCGCGTATGCCTGGGGTAAGTAGTAATAATAGGGGAACGTTGTCGCGGTCTGGTCGATGACGAAGGCAGAGCGTCAACCAGTGAAGCATTTCCAACATTGTCGTGATGACGACACTCATCTTCCAAAAAGGTCAAAAGTTGACTAAACTCCGGAAGACCGTCGCGGTCTCCATACCGGCGTTCAAACCGTGACCTCAGGTCACTGGGCAATTTAGTAAGGCATATATGCACTAACATGTAAGACCACTGGGTCACAGGCAATTTAAGTCTTTCGAGACCTCTAGAGGCAGTGAACATTGGGTTGAGAAAGGTAGTACGAAGACCAGTTAGTTTCGAGTTAAGCTCGGGCAAGGTCAAGATTTGAACAATATAATTGTCTGCCAGAATGCGCGTGTTATGATAACGCCGCTTTAAAAGATCGCGCGCAGTATCATAGTTGTCGGCTTCTATGCGCAAGTGTTGTAATAGTCGACGTGGCTCGTCGGTTAACGACCCCAGTAAGTACTGAAGTTTAACGATGGGAGTAAGCAGGGGTTGCGAGTCAACCACACTATCAAACTGGTCCAAAAAGCTAATCCACGACTCTGGACGGCCATCAAATTTAGGTATAGGTAAGTCGGGCAGTCGGCTCTGCATCGGATCCGACATGGTAGGTCTAGCCAGCATCGGCGGCCGCAAGGGGGTACTACTGGCGCCAGGTTCGCCGCCCTCAAGTTTAGGTAAAACCTCGTTATATTTAATTTTGAGATCATCTACCATATCTCTAACTGATCGGGTTTGCCTACGGATGTATTCGTATTCGGATCCGTCTATAGTTGGGTCTAAGCTGCCGAACAGTTCCGAACATGCATGGGTAAACCGTTCGTAATGCGCATCTAACTCACTTAACCTCACACGCAGTCTCGGAACCGATAAGGAATCTAACCCCGTATGGGTATCTTTAACCCAGTCGCTAACAAATCGAACAATCCCCATATGACTTTTGAACTCTGCTGAATCAGTATACAGATTTTGGGCCAGAGTAAGGTCACCATTATCGGACATTTCGAATGTAAACTATAAATATGATGCTCGAGTTTAGTGTTTAAACGTATTTATTAAAGGATGTAATTTACTTCGCGGTCACAGATAGGTAAACAACAGATAACTCAATAAATATCCTAACTGGCTCAATGAATTTCGCTAAATATGGTCTGCAAGTGGGGCAGCCGTCTCGGGCTATGGAACAATAGGCTCGGCTCGAGTACGTAGTAGCTAAGCGGCGCGGCGCATCCAATCTTCTCGTAAACAAGTGACGTCACAGGTGGTTTGATTTATTATTTTAAATACAAAATTCTTAAGATGCAATGTTAATCAAACTCAGATCCCAGTATCAATATATCCCAGTACAATTATAAGGGTGTAAAAAAGTAATTTAAGGTAGTTGGGAAGATGAAATTACGTAACGGCACCGCCAACAAGAGGGGATGAAACCACGCTCTGCTACCAAATGTTAAGGGAAAAGGGGGGCTTGTCAATGTTCGTGGTGAAATTGGAGCACAATACCTTGGGCTGCTGGAAGGCCTCGATCCTCGGGAATAAACTAGGTATCCCGCTGGCACACAGGGACAGTCCAGGGGTACACTTCAGGAGTCCAGGTCCAGGTCACACTTGGAAACACTAGCTGTACAGCATTTGTTTGGACACATGCAATAGAGTTCGTTCTCAATTATATAATGACGTATGTCGCGGGCATGTGCATCGCACCACTCGTAGGTCAGTACTAAGGTCATGTATGTGAGAGTGGGATAAACTGCATGAACAATGCGCAATAGAAATAAGTAAATAGTTTTATGTATTGTCGACTGTAAGAGCAAACAACATCAACAGGCTGTCTTATCGCGAGAGATCTCTTCTAGTCAACTTTTGGATACTGAAGAGAAAATAAACAATCATAACTAGTACCACACATACATACTAACGAACGAACAGCTTAATTTAACACATTCATTGCCCAGAATCGCTACGCGCTACGCTCGTAGCCGATCCCGTGGTTTTCCTCATATGTAGCGGAAAGCGACTACGGCGGTCTGACGCATATGTGTCGTCATGGGCCCTTATGACCCTGACGCTGCTGAATGCCCTGGGCTGTTATTCGCTACGTGCAAATCATGGCTCATCCCACCAGTCGCCCGTCATGAAACTAGACCTCTACCTACGCTTAGTTAATACGCATCACGGTGTCAAGATATATTTGAGGGTGACCGTTGAGGTGAGCTTAAAACAAGTTACAGAATAAGGGGGCTGTTGTGTGATCTGCTTGCGTGGCGACGGACGGTTGTGTAAGTTTTGTGAGATAAAGGATGACGCTTCTTAGTGTATGTAGCTGATTATTAATATTGTTTTGTTAATTTAAATTGATAATATTTTTCGTTTCACAGTGTACTATACTTATGTGAATCTGTGATGCACTGTGAATATTTTTAAATAAATAAATAAAAATGAAGCTTGTATATACGATCAACCTACTGTGACTGATGTCATCAGTAGCGAATGTGAGGCGCATGAAGGACGCAAGCCGCCCGGGGTGTCGTTTTAATTTTCCGCCTGAAAATTTACACCGACTGAATGAACCATCTACTTTAATGAGCTTTAAAAGTTAACTGATCGGCCTTCTGAAATTATGGTACGTAAAGGCTACAACTTATTACTTTTTTTCCCTAGAGCACCAGTTGTACCAACGTCGCCGCTCGGAATTGACCCTGTTACAAAATTAGGGTTTGGTGCTATCAAATTATTGCTTTACGCTGATAATGTACAATACGCAAAATGCTAACTGCACGCATAAAGTACAAACAGTCAAAATGCACATACGCAAAATCCACATCATGATAAATATACAGAACGAGAAATGTACTTTACGCAGATAGTACAAACAATAAAATGTACATACTATGATTGTACAATATGCAAAATGTACTTCACCCGGTAGTGGCAAAATGTACAAAGTTATAATGATCAACACGCAAATTGTTCATTACGGAAAAATAACAATACGCAAATAATGATGATGGAATGCCCTTTGTCACAGCTTCTTTGTCACAGCTTTTCATCCAAGAACGGATTTAAGTAGGAATAGGAAAGGGAAGCCACTCGAATTTTTGGTTTACGCTGATAATGTACAATACGCAAAATGCTAACTGCACGCATAAAGTACAAACAGTCAAAATGCACATACGCAAAATCCACATCATGATAAATGTACAGAACGAGAAATGTACATTACGCAGATAGTACAAACAATAAAATGTACTTACTATGATTGTACAATATGCAAAATGTACTCCACCCGGTAGTGGCAAAATGTGCAAAGTTATAATGATCAACACGCAAATTGTTCATTACGGAAAAATAACAATACGCAAATAATGATGATGGAATGCCCTTTGTCACAGCTTTTCATCCAAGAACGGATTTAAGTAGGAATAGGAAGGGGAAAACACTCGAATTTTTGATGTCAAATTTCGACACAAATGAATGAGACCCTGTGCTAATATGAAGACAAGACTTTGTGTACATTTTACGTTTTGTACGTTTGGCGATTGAGCATTTAGCTTTTGTAACATTTTGCGGATTATGCGTTTTGCATTGAACAATTCGCGAAATGAAGATTTTTCTTTTTACACATTATGCGTTATGTGGTTTTAGCGTAAGTACATTTTGCGTACGTACAGTACGCAAAATGTACTATTCTCGTTCTGTACATTTATCATGATGTAGATTTTGCGTATGTGCATTTTGACTGTTTGTACATTATGCGTGCAGTTAGCATTTTGCGTATTGTACATTATCAGCGTAAAGCGAATTTTTGATGCCAAACTTACAATACTTACTTACCCTCTTTTTCTGACTGAGCGTTTTTATCTATTTTGCTTTGTGTACATTTTACGTTTTGTACGTTTGGCGATTGAGCATTTAGCTTTTGTAACATTTTGCGGATTATGCGTTTTGCATTGAACAATTCGCGAAATGAAGATTTTTCTTTTTACACATTATGCGTTATGTGGTTTTAGCGTAAGTACATTTTGCGTACTGTACATTTCTCGTTCTGTACATTTATCATGATGTAGATTTTGCGTATGTGCATTTTGACTGTTTGTACATTATGCGTGCAGTTAGCATTTTGCGTATTGTACATTATCAGCGTAAAGCAAATTATTTGGTTCATTGCTGTTATTTTTGACAGCGACTGCTACAGTTGCTTGCCTTTTGCATATGTTTTTGTTTCACACACTGTACAGTCACCAATATCTGCTGAAACAAAGCCGGCAACAATATCTGACACGTCCTTATGGCATTAGACATAGAGTCGTGTCAGATATTTATGCGTGCTATGTTGTGGCAGATCTTATTGCTGGTGACTGTACAAACATCTGGTGTGACAGAAATTTCCTAACAATTATAGTGACGCAGATTTCTGCGATTCGGATTGTTGATTTTTGCATTTGTTTAAAAGTCTCAATATTCAAAGGCTATAATATAAAAGTCGAATTAGCCAGTCAGCGAATGAAGAATATAACAAACAATAGGGTCAATAAAATAGTATCCGCATTTATTGAAATATTTATCTATTAACTGCCTGTGCCCGCGGCTCGGCCCGCGTAAAATTTGGTCAGTGTCAATGCCCTTAATCCTAGCCTCTGTAGCCTATGTCCATCTATACATATAATAAAGCTGAAGACGGTCGAAAAATTGCGGGGGATACTTAGAATCGATAACAGAACACGATCCAAAAAATTTTAGAATTTTTGTCTGTTTGTCTGTTTATTTGTACGCGCATCACGTGAAAACGGCTGAACGGATATTGATGCAAACTTTACTATTGTAACTTTAGAGAAAATTCCCAGCCAACATATACATAGACTATAAAAATTATCAAGGGGTTAAATATGGGGTTGAAGTTTGCATGGGAACTTTTTAAATCTATGAGTTAAAGACTTGAAAATTGACAAGCATATGCATGACTAGAAAGTAAATAGAACCCTGTTCAAACTTTTAGCAAAATATAGATAAAATGTGAACAAACCCGGGATGGAAAATAGTGGAGTCGGCTAAACACTACATATTAACCAAAACTGGTTAATACATCCACCGATAGTAACTGTCATACAAAAGAGACCTAATTATTTTGGAACTTCAGTCACTGACGACCTCGCTGTTTATATTGAAAAACCAGCAACCTTGATCTCTGCCTTCCTATATTTGCTATGAAATCAGAGGTCTTCTAAAGTTGTTTGAAGGTTGAGTTGAATTTATCTCGAATTATCATAGTTCAACAACGTCAAGGGATGTGGGTATACAATTAGTACAAAACGGCATTCTGCGGAGAATTGAGTATCTGGTATCAATATTTTTACTGTAGAAAACTTCCGTGACTTTCTGAAATATTATTGGGAGCGCATAAAGGATATTTTGGGCCTTTAATTCCTACGAAAACCTCAGCCTTCGCTTCGCTTCTTCTTCGCTTGCCTCCCCGTTTACGTTCGAAATTTTGATCCCCAAGTTTCGCTTGCAAGACACCGGAAGATAATGAGTGTCCTAAGGGGTCATTGCTTGTATTGAGAACGTTCTCAGGAGGGTTTCTTTGGGCCTAACATTCCATCGAAAAGGCCTTGCTTGCCTTGCCACTTACCTTCGGAACTTTGGCCTGGATTTTTGCTTGCAACACACTTGGGGATAGTAAGTGTACGTGGGGGCTCGCCCTCAGGTTTCACTAGCAAGACACCGGGAGATAATGAATGTCCGTCCATGGGGGCGCTCAACTACGGGATGGTAAGTGTCCGGTTGGGCTCGCTTGCCTCGCCGCTCATCTCGCCTAGGTAGCGGTCTCCAAAAGCATGCTATAGGCCTTTAATTCCTACGAAAAGCTCAATATCTGGCTCATTTGGGCCTCAGGTTTCGCTTGCAAGACACCCGAAGATAATGAGTGGCGTAGGAGCTCGCATTGAGCGCGCTCTCTAAAGGGATACTGTGGGCCTTTCATTCCAACGTAAAACTCGGCCTTTGGCCTCGCCGCCACCTGGGGATAATATAATATAAGTGGCCTTCACCCCCAAGTGCTTTCTTAAGGCTTGATTTGGATCTTTCATTGTTAAGAAAAGTTGCCTGGCCGCTCACCTTCTGGACTTTGGTCTCCGGATACTCCGGATACGAAGACACCTGGGGATAGTAAGTGTCCGTGGGGGCTCACCCACGGGCCTTCAGCCCCCGAGCTCACATAGCGACCGCTCTCTAAAAGCATGCTCAGGGCCTGCCATTCTTACGAAAAACACAAGCGGAGCCGAACGCTTGTCTCCCCGTTTACCTCCAGAACTTCGGTCCTCAGGTCAAGTTACTCGGAGATAATGGGTATCCATGGGGGGTCGGGCCTTAGGCCCTCGAGCTCGCATTGAGACCGCTCTCTGAAGGATTGCTTTAGGCCTTTGATTCCAACGAAAAGCTCGGCCTTCGGCCTCTCTTGCCTCACCGCTGGGCAGTATGGCCTCAGGTCTCGCTTGCAAGACACCTTACGATACTGAGTGTCCGTCGGGCTCGCCCTAGGGTCTTCGGACCTGGGGCTCGCATAGGGAGCGCTCTCTAAAAGGATACTTTGGGCATCTATATAATATTATTGACGACCAAGTTTATGAGGAACACCCTCATTTAGATTCGAAGAGAATTTGAACTGTTACACGCCCAATCTATAGAATTGTAATCTTTATTTTCAGTATGTAGTATGGTTTAACATAAGAATACAACGTAAACCATAATTTATGCGCGAACGAAGTCGCGGGCAAAAGCTATTAGTACCATATATATGCGTTTAGTCGTGCAAAGATAACGAACAAGCAATGACTTTCGCATGTTAAAGCTTAGAACTGACGTAAATTAGATTTTGACAAAACCGATTAAACATGGAATAAATATAAGTCAAGTCTAAAAATTCACGCCTATATTCCCGCGCTAAAAATTCAGACCATTATTTTGAAAGGGCCGCTGTCCACTCTGGCTTGACGGATATAATTCAATTAGAACTTAATTGGTAAATTAAGTTGCGTCACCAGGGAGTTTTGTTCCCGATAATTGCTTCAAATATGATTTCGACGGCAAAGGTGTGGTGTTTTTCGAGTCAATTTCGGTAATAGCTTTGCTAAGCCTCGATGTTGATGCGGCGAGTGGGCATTTGGATCATTTAACGTTTAATAAATGGTTTTTTGCCAAATGGGTGAACGTAATGATTTTTACACACGTAATCGACATCAATCTAATCGGATCAAGTAATTAAAAGCGATCGCTGATTTTAAGGATAGAGTTGCGGGATAATTGCTTCAGCTTCAAAAGTCCTTCGATCTATAAATTTAATTTCAATTCAATTCAATTCATTTATTTGCAAGAACATACACAGGTGTCAAACAGTTATACAGACATGTCAGTAGGGATTACATGCAGGTATGCTCTGCCACAATTTGGCATGCAAATCTTAATCTGACTTGTAATAAAATTAATACTACTGTTATTGATTCATTCATACAATCTATTAAAATATTCATGCAAATTATAAAATGGTCGAGTAATCAAGTAAGACTTTCATTTTATTGAGAACTCATTTATATTACTACATTCTCGAATGTCCTCATTTAAGAAATTATAAAAAAAATTACCATTATATTCTAAACCATTCTTAAAATTCATAAATGTCGATTTTGGTAATAAAATGTCAAAATTATATCTACATAATCTCTGTGGTCTCTTATTTATATTGTTCTTAAAGCTGGACCTATTTTTATATATAAAAATGCATACTAAATATATGTATAGTGATATCACGGTTAGTATCTCATGTTTTATAAATAGTGGGCGACAGTGTTCTAATGGCTTAGCCTTTTCGATATACCTAAGAGCTTTCTTTTGCAATATGAGAACACGTTTAACATGGACACTATTACCCCAAACCTCCAGGCCATATCTTATCAAACATTCAAAATATGCAAAGTAAACTGTTTTCAGCACTGAAGAGTTCAACATTCTGGATAAACTTTTTAGGGTGTAACAGGCACTGGCCAATCATTTGCTAAGGAGGCTTATATGGCTTGCCCACCGTAACTGTGTATCTAATTCTACACCTAGAAACCAAAGTGAGATTCATCTATGTACTTCTACCAAGTACAGAAGGAAAACTGGTTTCAGTTAGTATTCGGTAAAGAAAAAGAAAAATAATATTCCTAGAAAAAATCTAAAAAGAATACAAGCATGATACAGGAAACTATTAACATTTTCTATAAAATATTTTCTCGAGTTTTCTGTAGGTGCCCAGCACAGACCTAAAACAAAGTATTAATGTTTGTTATAATATAACCATGCTAATATGCTGTATATATTTTGTGTATCCTACACTGGTCTTTGCTATAGAGCATCTTATCGCCCTCACCGGGTCTGCAGCTATGTATGTAACCAGACCACTTATCTTTTAAGTTCTTCTCCCTTCAAAGGTGAAACTAGGAAATTAGCAGAACATGTTATAACCTGCTTCACATCCGTAGAGGTAAAAGGCAGCGATAATATACGGCCTTAGAGCCCGAGTGCCCTTAATACTGTGCTTAAGTGGCGGAGGTTCAGAAGCTTTTCAGGTCCAACACTTCTGAACCTTTTAATATCGCACCCTCCGTCTCGACTCTTATCGGATTTCTTACGTTACCTTTTTTAATAGTTTAATCCATTCATACGAGGTGCGTGTAATTTTTGAATTTTTTGTGAGCTTGACAAAATATTATTTCATAGTCAAATTCTCGTTTGACAAGTAAAATTTGATGAATGAAAATAGATTGATGCTGATTTGTTTCCTTTTTCCAAAATATCTGCTTATAACATTTGAATGTAACAATACTGTAATTGACTAGAGGTTAAGAGAACTTAACTAAAATAAGAGCTGAATTTGAAATAACGTAGACTTCCATATTGTACAGACATGTAATAGCTTTATTCTAGGTCGCCAAATTTACACTGTTTAGTATAGTACCATAGCACAAATATGAGCACATAATAATGATGAATGAAAATATTGTAAAATACCATTTCAAGAAAAGTTTGTACCAATTATTTTACTATTTTAATTTTATAAATAATTTAGTAATACAATGTTTCAAAATTCTTTTAAAGGAAGAAAGTTTAAACCACTTTAACAAATATTAATTACTTAATCAAAAAATCCCATTTGATATAATGTACTGTTAACTGTATTAGGTACTCCTAATACAGTTAACAGTACACATATTATATATATTTATTGCAATAAGTAGTAACATAATAGGTTTAAAAGGAAGGCAAGTGGCATACATGCTACAGACTGTTCGAGAAATGCTCAAAAACGCAAGTCATTAGTATCACTTATGATGCCCCTTATGGAGACTCCATTAGAAAACCGCAGGCCGGACAATTAAATCCGTTACGTAGTACCCACGCGTGCATCACGCCTGCATCTCGTGATAACGGCAAACGTGTTTCAACTTAATTCACTCAATTCAGGTCATTGTCAGCATGTCCTTAAATCGGCGACGATTGCCCAAATTTAATTAAGACAACCCTTCTAGGGTCGTAAACTGGGATAGCACATGGGGCCAGAGTTTTGTAATTTTATTAATGACGTAATAACAGTTCTGTCAGTCGCATGTGCACATGAGCGATAGTGGAGCTGTTAGTTCGGACGGGTTAATATAGGAGGGTCGGGGATTATCTATGGGATCCATGGTTGTAATGGTCACAGCCCCTACAGGACGTGCGCTCCATTGGTTAACAATGTCGCGTAGTTTATTATGAGACAATGCTGAGGAACTTAAAATTGGCAAGCTTTCAATTTTGACAACGCTAATGAAAAATGAGCAATGGCGGACCGAGATAGATTTTCAAGCTAGGCTTATTTATATTTACACCAGATGCAACGCTACGCCTTAAACTAAATATCGGATTTGAATGGAAGTTATACTTATTACAAAAATATATAAAAAGTCATCGACACAACAAAACCAGCTAAACATCAGCAGGTCGATCACGAAAGGCATTGTACAGTACGTTAGGTAGATCTAAATGTCGATTTTTGTACGGAAAAATTACAGTTGGATCTATCTATTTAACGTGCGTTCAAAACGTTACGTGATTTCCCCTTAGCTCTACAGAAAAAAGTTTCGAATTAAACAGAACCGCACGCAAATCTGTTCTTTCGTTTGGAAGCTACGAAGTGACAGACGGACACACATACGCATGCTTAATGTATGTTAACACCCCATGTTTACGTCGGGGGTAAAAATCAGGGTAAGAATGGACTCGTCGATATTAAGTAGCGTTGTATGGCTTATCGAGTAAAGTTAAGTAGCCATTTATAATAAGTTCATGACATACATTTCCAAAAAGCTTTCCAACAAATCAACGCAAAAGTGTCACAACAATGCCATAATCATTTAGCTCATAAACAAATTGCCACAATTTACAAGTCGTAACACAAAGTTCTGGCGACACAACAAATGACTAGATTTTGTTGCTGGCAGATTAAACCCGCGGTGACGACAACCAGCCCCTATTACTCACAAACTTGATGGCATTAAAGTTTTCCGACGGCTCTGAAATATGAGGACAGCTCACAAATTCACCTAAAATTTAACTTTGGACTTGGAAGCAGATTTACTGTGTTGCACACACTTTAATCTATTACGACACGAGTAAGAACTGAAATGTCATTTGCGCTGAAACGATTTTACGTAACTGTTTTCTTGGAAGTAAACACTGCTATGGTATTTATATTTCCTAAACTTTAGGCTTTGTGTTTCAGCGTTGTACAAAATGCTTAGTATTTATATGTATTTGTGGTCAAGTGAAGTGGTGAAGTGCCGCCCTTCATAAAGTGTTATCGTCCAAGCTCCTCAGTAGAAACACCAAACTCCGCATATATAAAACGGTCATAAGGCCAATACTCATGTATGGATGTGAGACTTGGACGCTAACACTTAAAGAAGAAAATAAGCTCCTAGTGGCGGAGAGAAAAATTCTCCGAAAAATTTTAGGTCCGGTGAGGAGAGATGACGGAAGCTTCAGAGTCCGGAAGAACCTCAAGAATATTATTGGAGAAACAAAAGCTCACCGCCTCCGCTGGCTGGGTCATGTTGAAAGGATGGAGGAAGATCGGGGTGCCAAACGGGCATATTTGGGACATCCAGTAGGGCGGGAGTCCCAGGTATCGCTGGAACGACGTCGTCGAATTAAACCTGCGCGACCTTAAAGCCATGAACTGGAAGGAGACGGCTCAGGATCGGGTCAAGTGGCGACAACTTGTGTCGGGGGCCAAGACCCACTTTGGGTCGGTGAGCCATTGAAGATAGATAGATATGGTCAAGTGAAATGAGAAAGTACGGGAACGGAACGGACTTGGAAGCAGATAATTACTGTGTTGCGAGTAACTGAACTGTCATTTGTTATAAAACAATTATGTATTCTTATTTAACTGGTTTCCAGTAAATAAACAGTTGTATATTGTTTATATAGAGGCTTCGCGTTTCAGCGTTGTACAAAATGGTCAATATTTGTGAGAGTCTAGAGAAATAACAAAGTTGGTGCCCCATGTGGATTAATGCTTTGACTGCTAGGAACTCGCTCCGGAGATGCCAACGCCGTAGTCGCTTTCCGCTACATACGAGTAAAACTACGGGATCGGCTACGAGCGAAGCGCGTAGCGATTCTTGGCAGTGAATGTGTTAAAGAAGTTTCTGCCGATCGTTAGTTCAATGAAAAACTATTCATACAAATTTATTATTCGATTAATAAAACTATATAACCTAAATTGAGACGTACACATATAAAGGAAATTTAGCTCACGCTACTTTTCCAACTATGAGCACTGTCTAAAACCACTCAACGATGCACTAGTAAAAAGCTTTAGAATTTGCGATACTGACAGGAAGCAAAACAAGAAAACGCGCCGAGCATTAAGAAACGTGTGTTGTTTTTACCCTGGAGTATCCAAAAATATACCTTCACTCCTTGCAATAAAGTCCAAATGGTCAGTTAACAGTTTTGTTCATAATGTGGCACTCGTAACAATGCTAGCAAACATTTTGCACGCCTTTGTGGACCGTAGCACTAGCATACAATCATTGCAAAGCTTAAAATTCCTTTATGATGTGTGACTTTACTTAATTAGCTGACGAAACACGTTGAATTTTCCACTAATTTCAGATGGTTATAATTCAAGCTTCAATAATTATTGTTTCATTGCATGGTTTATAGGTTTGCACACTTTTATGTATTATTTATTAATTTTAGACAAATCGCACTTCATTATGATGGCGTAGAAACGCAACATATTTCATCAGCATCATCATCATAATATCAGTTCAAAGGCGTCTACTGCTGAACATAGGCCTCCCCCAAAGAGTGCCACTATAGCCGGTCCTGCGGCAACCGCTTCCCTCTGACTCCCGTTTATGTATTTTGATGAAATTAAAAATGCATTTTTTTTGCATACATTTATAACTTAAGATAATGCTATTTCTAAGTACTACTATTAAGTAAACAGTAAGGTACAAAGATAAATTTCGTTGAATAAAACAAAATCAAAGGCGCTTGCACCCCTCACAAGTTTGGCATTCTATTACGGCTCCCGAATTCAGTAGTAAAACACGCGACACCAACGCACACTTCATCACAGCTGACACTGCGTGCATGACGCCAATAAATACAGAACACTTCGTCTTCCCAACGTTCTAGGGATGGTATTCACAATACTTATCAACCTGGGGCCAGTGTATGTTAGGTTGAGTTGAATCCAACCATCTGTAATTTGTTTGTTGAAAGTTGGTCAGGTTTCTATTAAATGACAGCAATCTGCCGACGCCATATTTAACGTTGATTGGTCTATAATCGTAAGTTGGTGCAAGCCACGAAGAGAAAGAGACTTCCGTTTGTAATTTGTAACTTGTTGCTTCATGAAACGGGCCCCAGACCCCCTAAGTTTTACCTTCGATCATGTTCTTGCAGTGAAACTCCGGCTTCGTAGCATAACTCCGAATTTGAAAATAACTGCACGTTATTCTTATTAGATAATCATGTTCTATAATAAGTAGATTAACTCTTGTTAAAAAACATTTATATACTACCTACTATGACGTATGTTTATCAAACGCTGTCCGTAAAAGATATTCTCATAGAAAGCTAGTAAAAATATAAAATATTATAAAAAAAGCTGTTTTGTATTATATAACCTCTATATTTTTTGAAATTTCGAACATTTGGTATTGAGCAAGAGTATTTTTGAAGTGAGATTAGATAAACTTCCAACATGTTTCAAAAATTTTCGTAAGTACTTTATTTTAGGAGTGACTATAAGAATCACACACAGTAGATATACAGTTGTAATAAATAAATATAAATAAACATTTGCACACAATCTTACACATATCGATCTGGTCTCAATCTAAGCAAAGCTTGTACTATGGGTACTAGACGACCATAAAATATACATGTACATAAATAAATACTTAAATACATAGAAAACATCCATGACTCACGAACAAATATTCGGGCTCATCACACAAATCACTGCCTTTCGATTCGAACCCAGGACCTCTTTCCTTCATAGGCATGGTCACCACCATCTAGGCTACAGCGGCCGTGAAAGATGATAATATACGCTCCAGTATATCACGACCTCGAAGGCGAGGCGACTCGAGACAGTTTGTGAATTGCATAGCAGCTGTTGGGGCGGCATTCGTCACAAGAGCCCTATAGCGCGTTGACACGAAAATGCAGGAAATCATTCATTCATGTAAGTTCGACGTATTGGAGCAAAATGGCGTTGTTATGTTAATATGGTGATGAATATGGTTTCGTGTCACAAATATTGAACTTTTACTAGATTCTGTATCACTGCTTTTAACATAAAGAGCGATTACACACGGCGAGTTGCAATGCAAAAGCGCGTTTCAAGAACAAGTGACTGTCGCGCGAAACTTAATATTACTAGCTTCTGCCCGCGACTGCGTCCACGTGGAACTCGTTTATATCACAGCTCCATACCAAATTTTTTTCCCCCCATTTCACCCCCTTAGAGGATGATTTCGGGGATAAAAACTATCCTGTGTCAAACTCCATACCTTCAACTGTCTCCAATTTAAATATCACGTCAATTAATCGCCCCGTTTTGCCGTGAAAGACGGACAAACAAACAAACAAACAAACACACACATACACTTCCCCTTCATTATATTAGTATGGATAGCCATAGATCACCTGTCAAAATCACCTGCACTGCTAATACAGGAAGGCCCGTGAGCTCTGTCGCGGCAATCCATCTCTTTCTAAGCGTCCTAATTGAAAGAGACGGATAGTCTATCTCACCGCGACACAGCTCACGGGCCGTCTTCTGATTTAACCATGCTGTATCGATACTATATCGCGTTTGTAGCGCTGCAAACAGTCGCCGTGGGTCTCGCTTTAAAACGCAGTGATGATTTATATTTTCATTGAATATCAATCCACCATTAAATTTATCCTGCACTGAATCAGTGCCACAAACTTAATCTATGTACATTAGAGCTAATGTTATTAACGCTTAATCGAAAACTATGATCGATGAAAACTCTTTTCATTCTACTTCCCTCACCGCCCAAATCCAAAAGGCCGTATCTCAATACGAGTCACTTTAAAACACGACTTTTTTTGCTTTAGAACAGTAGCCGTCCACAATACAGCTTACGCGTGTACGGCGTGTAGCGTCAACAATGGAACAGGCCTGTTATTCACGAAGCCTTGCCGTACGTTACAAACTTCAGTAAGATCTCTGATTACGCGTAGTTATAACGAATCCCAGTGTCAAGATATACTCGGTGAGTGATGAGGTGAGGTGAAGGTATTGGTGAATACTAGCTGGTGGAAATGGCTGTTTGGTCAGTGATGTCGCCGGCAGATAAGTGCGGCTCGATCCATCATTGCATTAGGGGGCGCTATTTTTTATTGATTTTACACGAATTTTTCGCCAGAAGGGATGATGGCTTTCGTTTTTAATTTATTAATGGGTGTTATTTGGTGTTATGTATTAACTTTTCCCTCGCAAATTAAAAATAAACTGACTGAGCTTAGTAAGATATCGGCAAAAAATTGCATCAATTGTGTATCTCCTGCTTTATCTACATTGCGATGTAAAGGGTAAAAGGCCATTTGCAAATTATATTTAATGTATTTTTCATATTTTATTAATTTTAGTCAAACATACCGCAGTAGGTATTTACGCCAGTGTTTAATATCGTCAACATACGTTCTTTTGTCCATGAATAGTTGTAAAATAGTCGCTAGTTCAAAAATAAGAGTAAATCAAATATTCATTTTTGAGACAAGATGTTCTCACCCACTATAATTTATACAGCGTTATCAGTACTCAATAAGACACTTTACAATGAGCCTTTATATGACGGATTCGAACAAGCATTAGAACATAATCATCTGTCATTTTCAACTTCACAAAACGACGGTAAATATGTCCTATGTATTGCCGTTAGAAAAGTTTCGCAGTTACCGTTTAATTAATTAAGCCATTTTGCGTCTTACTGACTGACTGGCTTATGTATGCGAAATATAACTTAATATTATCTTGCAATTCCAAACATCCTCGTACATACGCCTCGCACATGTGAAGTTAAATAAACGCTTGTAATAAAAAGAACTGGGTTAGTAGCAAAAACATAAATAAACAAGCACAGCTCCATCCACCAGAGACTGATCCTGAAAAATGTAAAAACTACACCGACCGTAAAACGGATTCTACTAGAATTTTAAAATAGTTGTCATGGAGTGCATAGCAATTCACTTCGCATCCACCAGTATTTCAAAGAGCACTTTAAGACTGGATTTGTACTGGAAATATAGGGCACCGGAAAATCGGATGCTCGGCAATCTAAAAGATAGGTACTATTATAGTGCGTTTCCACTTGCTCCTACTCGGTTCTCCTACTGGTAGGAGCATGAGGTCTAATATTTCCTTATGCTCCTACCGGTAGGACCTTAATTTTCCTCGTAGCCACACTGTTTTGTTCTGGCGCTTCGCCGGCCGCTGCCGCGGCACAACTAACACTCCTCCTCGCTTCGCTCGTCGTCGTAACTACACGGGCCTGTTAAGGTGTTATCTTTTTTAAAGTGGTGTGACCACGAGTAAAAGTAGTTACTGTGACAAAACGATGTGACCACGAGTCTGGCGCTATTTTTTTATTCTGTACTTAAGTGCACTAATTGCATATAAGGTCACGATAGGAGCATAAGGACATACCTATTGATCCTCATGCTCTTACCAGTAGGAGAATTGAGTAGGAGCAAGTGGAAACGCCTCTATTATAATAGGCTACAGACAATAATATGAACGGCTTCGTAACGTATCTAGTTATCACAACCTTTAAACATAGTTGTTGTACATTGCATTGCAGCATATAACTCGCCTAAAGGTAAGCGGACATCGTAGCACATGGACGCTTCTGACTCCAGAGTTGACGCTGCTTTTCTTCTGTTTTGAGGATCCATTGTTTTATTTGTAATCGGGGCAACATAGAAATATACAGTTATGTTAGTGGGTGTTATTACAAATGAAAATTACCTATTTAAATAATTTTTCTTTACTTATTGATTTGTTTCAGGCAACAAGGCCCATATTTACAATTACCTTATAGACTAATGCTAATAATTACACGGTTCAACTCATGTATTAAATGTCAGTATGCTCAGAACTCCCGAAAAGTTCAAAACATGTCGCCCTTACTGTCATTTAATAAGTGAATTGAACCGTGTAAGTATTAGCATTATTAAATTTCAACATGACTCACGAAAGTTTAAATTCTACCTTACTGACATATCAATATTTTAATAAAAAAAAACAATATAACGCGGCGCATGTTCATGTCATAATTCCAGACAGTCCTCATGCATGTGAACACAATGTTATGATAAACTTCTTTAAAACTCGGCCGTGTAATAACTCACTCGGCAGACAATCCCTTCTTTCTCGGCCTTTGTAGCAATTACAATACCTACTATAAATTTTAAAATAAAGGAAAAATTGAAAAATGTAAAGCTACGAGCCAGATTCGAATCGGCATCGACAGGCATTCAAGGCCCGTCACTACTAAACAACTGAGCTATCGGAACAATTTGTCTCGGCCACTTAATCTTTTAATCAGTTCCTTGCTACAACGCCTTAGGGTTAGGGTAGGTATAGCGACATCTACCAGAAGACTTAGGCTTCTCAACGGCACCAACGTCTCAAATTATTGAGAAATCTTCAGTAACGTTGCGGCCACCCCATACTAAATTAATTTTGTATTAAGCAGTAACTCTGCTAACGAAATTATAAATTTAAAATTCAAAGGAAGTTTCGTTAGCAGCGTTACTGCTTCGTACAAAATTAATTACAATACTATTCGTACACGGTATACAGCCTGCAATTAATCTTGAGAATGTGAATTCTCTGATATAATAGACCACTTTAGTCCAAATTAAACCAGCACCACTGTAAATTCTTAATAGTTTATGCAAATGCCACCGTTTTAGAGTAACTCTCTTTCCGGCTTCATTCCGTCTAGATGAAAACAAAATGCCGATTTGCATGTGCAAATAACTGTGTAGTGAAATCCAAACAGCAATTTGGCTGACAATGGCGGGCCAGCTGCGTTTCCCGGCTTGAGGAGGGGACAAGAATTAAACAATAATTTCTTGTCATCCCGTTAAAATGGTACTATCAATTTATAGGTACGGTAAGCAGTCAGTATATTGAGTTCTAAAGTGGTTTGCCAAATTCATCTGTTTTCGAAATGTGGCGGACTTATTTTATCATTTCATTTCGATACCATGTCGGTGGCAAATAAGCGTATGGTCTGCCTGATGATAAGCGGTCATACCTATATACACGGTGGAATTTAATCGGTGAACAGGAACCCATTTTTCTAATTCAGTAATCGATGGCGGTCACGTTGATGTAGTACTTAAGTGGAACCAAGTTTTTTTTTATCATAACAAATTTTTAAGTTGAAATTAAATTTTAATTAAAATTTATTGTCACCCTACTAATGGTTTAGTCTGAAAAGTTTAATACCTCTTTTCAAACTATCAGCCATAGAAACTTAAAACATAAATGAGCAATAAGCTGTCAATTTGTCATTGTCAAATTCATAACAAATTGACGTCTGATCTGTCTAGTTTCCCGCCAAAGCCAGCAAGCACTTGACGTATGTACACTTACGAGTAACTTCCCTTCAATAAAAGTAGGGTGTCCATTTATTCAGTCAGTGTACATTTTACCGATGTTAATTAAGTGTGATTAATTAGATTTTGAGCTATATTGCACGAGATCTCACGTATTGGTTTCTGTGTAGATTGATAATTAAGATTTTTGGATTCCTGATCACCGATTAAATTCCACCGTGTTTATAGGCTTGCAATTGGAGGGGCGTCACATGCAAATTACCGACCCTGATACTTTTGCTCATTCATCCTTCAGCCAGCACGTAGTAGTACTCGTAGTAGTACATGGATTCGTGCCCGGTTGTAAAGTTTTGCATGGAATCAAAATACTGGTAATATTGAAACTCACTGTGATTCTTGTATCAGTGATTTTTCTTATTAATCCGTACTCTGCCTTCCCGTAGGTCTGATTGCTCAAATCTTTGGATACAGCGACAATTACTATCAGGATCTTTTTATTGCTTATTCTTAATAAAAATAAGGAATTCAAAACGTCTTCTGCGGACTTCGTAATTATTTTCATATTGCACCAATTCAGAGTTGGTTTTTATACTTTTGTGTGTGCATCAGCGAAAATAAAATATCTACTCTTATGAGGAGGTAATATTTATGAGTTTGTAAGTTTGCTTGAAAGTGATAATAATGTCTAGAACAACCCTCCGATTTAAAAAAAAAACTATTTTTGACCAGTATACTAGATGTTAGCTGTATTTTGTCCCGTGGCTCCGCCTGTGTTCCGGGCGGGATGGAGACGGGTGGAGCCGCGGTGATACTAGTGTTATAAATCCAATTTAGTTTTAAAACACAACATGAACATGAAATTTATTTTAATAGACTAAAGCGTACTTTTTTAAGTGTAATTGAAATTATGTACTTACTTTGAGTATAGAGTTTAAATAAATTCTGATACGTTAAACTTAATTGCCAATATCCCAGACGAAAATCCTTTGTCCCGCTAAAATGTGATAAAGGAAACAAAATCACTGGT
Source organism: Epinotia demarniana (assembly GCA_945867215.1). Taxonomy (NCBI): domain Eukaryota; kingdom Metazoa; phylum Arthropoda; class Insecta; order Lepidoptera; family Tortricidae; genus Epinotia; species Epinotia demarniana. The sequence continues at coordinate 8,467,252 of OX244262.1, forward strand.
CGACAATTCTTCACTATCTGCGTAACGCCGAAAACATAAAAATGTCATGTGCATAATGCACTCAATAAATATTACTCCCTATAGATTCGTCTAACGCTGCTTAGTTTCTCTCCAGAGATATAGGTCACCATGTTACCCATATCCCCATCAATTTCTTTATTTCGACCTTATCACAAAGCCAATATAAGCGAATTTTGCATTGCATTTGCAACTGGCATTTAGTGTATACGCTATTTGCAAAAACAAAACTGCATCAATATGACTAGGGTAAGTGATTTGTGCTAACATCTATTGCGTTAGGGCAGTAGCGACAGTCGTCTGTCTTCTAAGTGCACGACTGCATTTAATTTATGGTCATACATAAAGGGTGCGGGATTAGCTATTGTCAACATTATCTTAAATATTTTATACCCAATTAAGTCGCCTTTTATAACTTGAGCAATAAATTTAGCCGCGGCTTAAGATATCGTATTTAGGGATCTGCGTATACTGTACGAGGACATAGCATAATTACAATATAAATCTTCCACGAAAGTCCTCTCATATGGAGATCCTTTGAATTTTGATAACGGCCGCTTTGCGTGGAAGACGAGATTACTTTAACTTAAATAGTATGTCATAACTCATAATTGAACGAGCGAGCGAAGCGATCGAAGTACGTACTCTGTTTCAGGTTGGGCCAAAACTCTTTCGTATATCCGAATGTCTAGATGTCCCGCTGTCGGGCTGTTGTCAGAAAATTTCGAGAGCAGGTTCAACAATATATATTAAATTTCTTTGATCGATTAAGTTTATGGAACTAAAAAAAAGTTGGATGGAAAGACAGGATTGCGAATTTTACATCTCACAAAACCAATGTAAAGGGGTTTGGGTAAATGTGTTGTCATATTTTTTAAATGAGCGGCCACTCGTTAAATTGGTCTATTATGATAGATCTATTTTAAACAAACATATTTTGTTATGAAATGTAATACTCTAAAATGTATCGGAGTCGAGATATTTGCAATACATATTTCCGCAGGTCATATTGAAAAGTTATAAACCAAACTAAAACATTCGGCTCCGATATTGTTTAACGCGTTTATTTTTATATATATAAATGCGTATTAAGAGGTCCTCTAAAAGATTTTTACACAAACATACGTGGCAGCTGCAAAAAAAAAACAATATTTCTCATACAAGTTTACCCAATGCCCTTTAGTGGTTAATATTCCCATACTAAGTTTATTCTTACTTATATGGGTACAACACGTGTCATGTTTAATGAAATTGCTTTGTTATTTAGGTTTAAAGAAATTAATAATGCATAAGAATTACAAGAATATTTATGCAAAAGTTTTCTACGGAAGTTCCATAAACCAATTTCATTCCACTTAACATCCAAATCAAAGCAATATTTACGTAACCAATACTAATTTGTCTCCTTTATCCGAAGGTTAATTCGTATAGAAAACTTAAGACATTAAATGTGCCCTTTGAACGATATGTTTGTATTTTGTGTAAAAAAGATAAAATGTGGTGTAAAAAGCATTTGTAAAGATTGAAAAAAAAGAAGAGAATACCTTATTTTATAACCTAATTAAAAACACATAGAGCGTCTAATCATACTTTAGCGGCTTATGAAGTATAATTATTTATTTATTATTTATTTATTAATTTATTGAAAAATACATTTACGTGACATTACAGTAACAACCAATGCGTCACGAAACCAAAACAACAAATAATACTATTTAGGCGACGAAACGGCGTGGCCCCGTTGCATCGTCGTCTCCGGTGTAGGATTCGGCAGATTGCCCCGGAACCGTCGAAACACCTTCGGCTAGAAGTCAGCACATGCGACGGTCTCCTGCAGCGGCCGCGGCACGCGCACCACAAACGAGCTGAAGTGCACATAGTGTCGCGAACGCAGCTGGAACACCCTCAGCGAGAAGCCGGTCTTCTGACAAACGTACTCCGCCACATCATCAGCCGTGGCGGAGTAATGCAGGCGCGATACATATAGCGCCTTGCTCGGTGTGGCAACCCGAAGACCGGAACCAACCGGTTCTGCAGTACCACACTGACGCTTGCGCGGCTTGCGCTTCCTCGACACCGTTGTAAAACCCTCCTTATCCACACCGGTGCGCGGGGGCTTCTCCTTTGGAGGAACCCGAACTTCACGCGCTCTTGAGGGCGCGTCTCTCCGGTCGGCTGCGACAGATCGACCAGCTACGGCATCAGCATAGCGATGACGTGATTTAGAGGATAGGGCGGGGGGAGGCCCGGCGCGGAGGGGGCACGCGGGCCGTGGAACGGCATGCGCAGTGTCAGCAACATGCAAACTGACCGAGTCGACACTTGACGCCCGGTCATTACTCTTGAAATTTGACCCCGCTGGTGACCGAGTTTCCGGGGCACTATTACGCAAACTGATAATTTCTTTGCGTAACTCGGCAATGGTAGCGCGCGAATCGTCAAACTTTTTCAAAATTTCAGCCATGCCTGCTTTAAGAGCCACGATTTCCTTCAGCAGGCCACTCACGTCGACATGTTCTGGAATGTAGGACGGCAATCTGGAGACCTCCGTCGCCACGAACTCAGGCAAGTCGCTCTCACGCTCCCTCAGAACATCAACGATGTCCTTAAGGGTTTTTTCCCCGGTTTCGTCTCCTCTCCGGTGAGGTATAAATGTGCCGGCGATCCCGAGGGACTGGAACAGCACTTTCTTCGCTGCGCAGATTTCGGCGGCACTGAAGCTCGCCAAACAGACCTGCTCCGCGTCCATCTCATCTTCCCGCAGTATCCGCAGCAGAAAGGTGAGTAGCTTATTCACGATGGGTTCACTCATCGTTTCAAAACTATTAGCAGCGGCCGAGCCGCGCTATGTCCGCAATTAATTAATTAATTAGTCATCAATGCGTCTACGTCGCTGCGCGCACTGGACTCGACTCCAATCGATAATAACATAATCACACAGTGTATCGATTAGTTTGGGCAGTAAATGGTTCAGAACAGCTGGATAAATGCTTATGTTTACAAATTGTAGAGAAAACATCAAAGGCGTTGTTCGCCATATTGCAAAAAAAAACAGGCGTAAATATATTATGTAAACATAATCCTTGGGGTCGATTTATTGGTCCTTCGAACTGGATTTCATAGATTTATTACCGCCTAAAACAAATAAAATTCTAATTAAATCATAATGAAGCAATATCATGTGCTTCGAGCGTCGTCTTACCCTGCGACAGTCCCAAAGGCCAACCACCCCGAGATCTGTTTGCACAGTAACCTACATTACGGCGTCGCATGAGGGATGGCATCATTAATGATTTACACGAGGGTCATGATTCGGGGGACAAACCCTTCGTGCCTGTGAATCTATTGAACACTCCGTCTCATAACAGACTTGACATGGACGCTTCAAATTTGACTAAATAAATAAGCTTTAGGCGCAATTTAGGAAGTGTCAAAATTCTAACTCGACGTCACGATTAGCATCGCCCCAAACAATGGCGAGCGTAGCTCGAATGTTAATCAAAACTTTGCGGATTGGGCGCAAGTTACAGGGAAAACCGAGGTAAAATCGTTTTTTTTTAAAACCACAGCAATAAAGAATCAACGTTAGTTCCAACTCCAATTTCAATATCAAATTGAGTCCGTGCCGATCTATTGTGACCACGGTCCGAGTGGTCGGAAGCATGCCATAGTGGGCGTCACCGCCGTTGCTTTTCAATTCTCCCTGTACGTATATTCCATTCAAATTTTTACCCTCAGAACGTCGGGCACGCTCGATGAGTGCTCTAACGTCCATTCAATGCAATTTGATGATGCCAACGTACGGGAGTACGCTATTCAGAGTTCAATAGGATCGGCCACGACAATCCTGCAGTTTAATGGTACCACGAAATGTGTGTACACGTCATTCGGCCCTTTTGATCGATTTACTTAACGAGTTCAGTATGTGTGGTTAATAACGCTGATTGGGTCCCAAATGTCCGTAATGGGCACTAGCATTTGGAGCTAGAAACCCTTCATTAAGTAGTTACTAGACTAACGAGCAAACTTGCGCGAAATATGGTTCGGAACCTGATGTTCTTGATACTTAGCTACACTAAAGATCATGAACTATTTCGTGCAAACGATGCACCCAAAAGCACCGAAACTGTTTTCGAAACAACCAATGTAATAAAGTCGGTTGACAACAATCAGATGGAAACAGTTTACACAACAACCCGCTTCAACATTTAGTGTATTTTCACTAAACTGATAAATCTCGACGCGACAAACAAACTAAAACTGAGTTATACAACAAAGTCGAATTACTAAAGGAGTTTACCGCGGGGGGTGGGGCAGCGACACCGGGATACGGCGCGACTCGAATACTGATGCCCAGAGTCTCCTAACTCTCTCAAGATTTTCGGCTCGGGATTTTCCTTTCTTTACAATGGGCCTACTCTTGGGGCATATCAATTGCACGCGGTTATGTCGTTAGAAAGTTTCTAGAGAGGGTACAGCATCCCCATCGATTTTCAGGCTTAGCGCTTAAATATACTATGTTAACGTGCGCTCTCGGGGAAAAATATTTTTGAAGCACAGCTGAGATTGTTTTCCGGTAAAGATGAAGAAATTCAAGCATGTGTCATAGCGGAATGACTAATTCTGAATTATAATTGCTGACTAAGAAAATAAAGTTAGAGAAAATAAGATCTTGTTGTGATTCATTTCAATCACGGAGTTCTCTGACTAAGCACTTCCAGGTTTATGGAACTCTTTCGTATAACGTTCACGAATTATTTTCGAATCTGGAATTCCTATCCTGTAACTACTTAATGTTCCGTTTGTTCCATGAATGTATTGAAATCAATCTCTTAGATTCTACAGCAACAGTTGGTAGGCATTATGGTATTATCGATGGCTCAACCAGCAATATGTCGAAGTAAACCATCGATCATCCCTACTTATCTAGGATAACGCTAGAACATTGTGATCCCTTCATTTAATTTACATAAGAGTGCCGCTATTGTTCATTTTTATATGAACGGGATTATCCGCCCTAAATAGTAATCCCTTGAGTATTAATTCTATTGTGCGATAGCTCTGTCCACCCGCGCTGCTATATCATTATAGCACATTATGTAAAATGATTATACGTTTTGTTATTAGAACGTAAATGCATATTTTTATACTTTTCATTGAATTCGAACCAAAGCCACAGTAGATATATGTCTACAAACAGTAAAACAAATCCGTACAAACGTCCAATGCGACGCACTCACACACACGCGTCGATACAGTATACTTAAGGCGGTGCATTGGAAATTATCGCGTGCTTTGAAACTCCGTTCTGACTAGATTGAGAAACAATAAGGTCTGATTTTCAGATATATGATTCTAGACTATTATGTTTGTTTATCTGATTTGAGCGATACATGATTGCCTAAAATTTCCTGTATAGAAAAAAAAACCAGTTAGGTCTGTTTTTTTCCTGTTTTTACTCAGCCTACTCAAACGATACATTATTTTACGACACAAGTAAATACTATAGTTCTGTAGTTTTATCTCATCTTAAACCTTACTTAATGAAAAAATAAAACTTCACTAAGTTAGGTATTTATCGAAATTTGTCCAAAAAAGCCATTCCCGAAGAGTGTTACATCTCTTTTTCTCGTGCGCGGAAGGCATAAGCGTGTTTTTGTCTAGGGGGCGTGTTTGATTCGAATCAAGGCATCCCCTTAAATGCAAGTCGGGGTAGTCGGCGGTACATCAGCCCGCGTGCCACCCGTGCGCCTCCTAGAATTGTTTAAAAAGGAGCGTAGGTGTAGAAAGGTCTTAGGCAACGGTTCTTACAGAACAAGGGAGCCAAGCGAATGAAGATCTGTGCTTCAGCTAGAGCCAAAAATCGTTTGATTGTCCAGCTGTTGTTTCTCAATCGATTTTCGTGAAAAAAAAACTGTTAGCTGATTTGCGAGTTAAAAAGTTAATTTTTACTTTTCGTTATTTATGATTATGAATCATTGATAAAGGGTTATTGGGAGAATCTTTCTAATTCTCAACAGGCGCTGGGCCTCAATTTAAGACGTTCCATCAGCTTGGGGAGGCGGAGAAACGTGCAGGGTACTCAGGTGCAGCGATCGCCTAAGCTCTGTTCAAGGACTTGGAAAATTGCATTCGTTATCGCGTATCCGTATCCGGCTGTGCTGCACTCTTCCTGCTGGCTTAGGGGGGATAGTTCGATAGTTATCGAGAGTTGTGGCCGGTGTAGTTTAGAGCCGTTTGTAGTACCTATTTGGATCTCTGTTTATTCTTGGATTTTTCTTGGATATAGTTTATTTATCTGTAGGTACTAATAAAATATAATAGTAACTGTCTGTCTATCAGTTAGCTCTTCACGCCTAAACATCTGATTCCTTGAGATGAAAGTTGGTATGAAACACGGGGAAGGACAAAGGATCCTTTTTATCCCGGAAGTCATAACATAAGGGGGTGAAATGGGGAGCAGAAGTACGATATAATACGGGCTCCACGTAGACTGATTCGCGGGCAAAAGCCAGTTGTTAATAAAGATCTTGATACCATTTGTGTATTGTTTCTGAATCGGTGACGATTTTTTTTTATTTCATGATATTGTTGCCTGAATAAAATTCAATATCCATCAATTTATTCAGCAAATAGGCCAAAACAATTTACATATCCTTGAAATATAAATTAATAACTGTTGACCAGAAAAGATTTAAAAGGTGCAATTTTTTTTATGAAACCAACCTAAGACTGGTTTTTCCTTCATACTTTCAAGTACAGGTATAATTTCAAAAGTATTTATTTAATTAATTTATTCCATAGAAACTTATCCAACATTCAACAAATACATTACAGACGGTTTGAGGCAACTGACCATTACACTGGCCCCGATATCTCATGATTTCATAATAACTCCATAGAAACGTGCCAAACTTTCCATACACACTGATTGTTACGATTAAAGACGGTTTAGTGCAACCTCAAGTCTCATCCACATTATGACTAACGCTACCCTATCCATCTGCCCTCGCCAAGCTACAAAATGTCGTCCGGCCATCGGAAATAAATTCTATATACAAATTGATTTATTATCAACACCCTTGGCGTCGGACGGATGGGTTTGTTATCACGTTTCATGACCATTTTACCACGACATGTAGGTTGTTACTAGCTTGGTTGATGATGCTTTAGTATGGTTTTTATCACATATGCAATAAAATATTGACGTTATGTACCTATTACGGTGAGACGCAAGGTCCATAATTTAAAGTTGTCTTATTTTGTTCCAATTTCAATTTGTGACAACACATCAAACTACATAATAATATAGTATTTTGTGCAATAGTTATATAATGTATGCTTTTTCAGTCGAGTACCAGCTTAGGCCACGAAGCTGACTGAGTGGCCTAATTAAGGCACGAAACTTAAAAAGCGAATTATACAACTGTTCTATACAATACTTTTTCTACGAATCAACTGAACTAATTAAACAAACTTGATATCTACTGAAAATCTAAGCCCTGCTGAAACGAAGTGCAGCCCTCGGCTTTTTCTTTATTGTCGTTGATCTTTTACTTTTCTTCTGTAGTCAAGACGCCGTCCTATTGGTCAGATTCATTAAAGTTCAGTAAAGGCGCCACGTGATTGGTTGAATTTATTTTAGCTGTCTAAACAGTTGTAAAATGTTGAGTTGGGACCTCCATAGTAAAAAGTATGTGATTTTAGTTTGGTGCACGAAGTCTTAACTCAAACATTAAAGTCGACGTGTATAAAAAAGCAAAACTATTTTTTTTATGAGTAGGTTTGCTGATGTACGTGTAACATACAAGTTTAGATTTCACAGAAATACCCTCTTTATTATTAGTACTTACAGATAGATACTATTTATGCTCTTAATTTATAAACGCTCATTAAACATGTTTTAGCTAAAATGCCGTTGATATTTGTTTGTGTAAGTGAGAACGTCACGAAATGTATTTTATTTACCGGAGGAAACGTTTTATGAGGTTAGATTATCTAAATAACATAACTATTCATAGAGGCGCAAATCTAAACGCAGCAACCTACAATATAATAGAATAATGTAGGTACTCAAACAAAGTAGGTACTGAAGATAGACTATACAATTTAATGATTTAATTGCTGCGCTGTGCCTGTCGAAGCAAATCATACCCTGGGTAATCCTCGCCCCATTTCGTAAACATAACCCTCGGGCTTCCAACTACTTCACATTAGCATAGCTATCGACTGAGACTTCTAGTGCAGGTTGTAAATTACCTCATAGCTGGGAAACGGGCTGCAAGGAATACTATTCATCTATACGGAGGATCAAGTTGTCAGTTTAGAGATTTACTAAATATATCAACTAGGGCTCTGTGACGTGTAGAACTAGCGAGCCTGTCTTTTCTTCAATATATATATGTATGTATATAATATACCGCTTACGATTTTTGAAATTTTAATATCTATATACAAATTTAAAAAACGAAATTGACAAAAAAATAAAATATAATTATTGTAGAGGAGAACAGCCGGACAGACGGCGGAAATACAAAATATTTTTTGTCCGAGCTGAAACGGAAAACTTCGTTAGCTTCGCTCGCCCAATCAGACCTTAAAGAACCGCTACAGTATCGATAGGTACAGGTTATTTTAGTCGCTCGACGGTCGTAGAACGCGAATTTGTATAACTGCATAAAGTCGTGTGTACTGTTATAATAAATATTGCAAAATAAAAATACCTACCTGCTTCACGTTAACAAAGCTACTCGTATCGACTGTGACTTCTAGTTTAGGTTGTAAACCGCCTCTTAGCTGGAAAACAGCTTGGAAGTAATACTATGTGTCATGCGACAGTTATACGACCGCATATTTGACAAGTAAAGGCCTCCACGCCGCTCGCCTGCGGCACAGTATAGGAACAGTAGATAAACTTCGAACAAAGGTACATCGCGCGGCTGCACACATGCGCGCGTGTTCGGTATGCACACACACATAGCCTTCGGGAATGATGGAGAATGCCTCAATCGGGGCCGCGTCGCTGCCGTGTTCGCTCTCACTCGCTACACCAAAGGAAGCCACCTCGTAGGTATGAAGACGGCGAGCTGCCAGTGCCACGATATCAAAAGGAGCCGAATAGGCTTGTAACTAAGCACATACCAACCCAGTGCAGTTTAGCAACTATATAATTACTTGGAAACATTTTAGCTATAGTATTATATAGTGGTTTAAAATATTCGATGAAGTGGGAAATTAAAAACACATATCTAACTACTATCTACAATACTATAACATTGTGTATACAATATTGTCTGTTAAACTGCAACAGAAATACTTTACATGCTTACTTAAAAAAGCAAAATTAGTATTATAGGTATGCCAAGCCACAAACGTGACACAGCCCTGCGCATCGAGCGAAAGTAGGTAACGAACGCTCCTAAACGGCCTCTGTTTAACTTACTACTGTATCATTCTTCTATACTGTGCCTGCGGTGTGAATATACCGCTTTAACCGCGCCTGGCCCGCGTGTGTGGAGGACTTAAATGTAGTGCACGGTGATGTATGGCGGTCAGCAGCACGCTGGTGTCTCAGCAGCAAGCTGCATCCTGCGCAACCATACCCTCCTCCAGTGATCTCGGTCCTCAGATTCCAGTTCCCATTTGGTTGTAAAAGAGACGAGACTATGTATCTCTACCTTTAGCGAGTTATGAGTTTAGAGATCTACTATAAAACCTAATTCCAATATACAATTAGGATTTTAATGGACAAGGTCGTCTACTTACGTTTTTTCGTTTATCTAAAATAGGGTACCAGGTTTAGGTATTTCGATTATTATTAGGTACTTATCAAGCATGCAATACTAATGTTTTTCCTTTTTTTAAATGATTAAAATGGTATGCCATGTATTCATATGACGATCTGATATAGGTATATGATGCATGCCTGATAAACGAAAATATGAAATGATATTTCGCTTTATTTTTATCTTTAAAAATCTTTAAATTCTTTTTTATCTTTTAAGATTATTGGTCTGATTATTCGTAAGATCTGCATGGTATATACCGGGTGTCCCGAAATTTACACGCGGAGAGAAAGAACATCAAATATTGAAGTTAGGAAGTTGAACTGAAAGAAGATCAATGTATTTAAAATAAATTGGAAATGCATTAAACACTTTAGATTTTTTTTTATCACGTGGATAATTCAAAAGTGGTATTTTTAAAGTGAAAATTTCACTTTATGAAATCCTTAACATTTGCACGTACATATGTACGCCTACTTGTTGCTAATATCACTGTTTGATATTGAGGTAAATAATGAACTGAGGCACTGCTAGTAATTTGCTAAAGCACTCTATTGTACGTAGCGTGTGGGTAAATAAGCAAAACGAAGCACCGCGTCTATTCTTGCCACCTACCTTGGCTCATAGATGAGCTAGTTAGATAGATGCGACACACGAAAGAATGGGAGAGCATTTAACCTACCGTTCGAGTTGTATTTTTACGTCTGTATACGTGATGTATTTATTTCCCCAGTTTCTCGGATACGAAGAAGAGCTCCTTTTATTTAATGTGGCCAATTTTTTATAAAACCGACATTGGAATTGCAATCTTCTACCTTGGAACATAGAGTTGCTGTTTTAATGGACTATCGTACATTGATGCAGTTCGGCCAGGTCAAACAATCTCAAGTATACTCAGATAATGTAGCCTGTGAATATATTTACACTTTGTTTTTTTATCTCTTGTAAATGATTTTCTTATGATGCATTAATTAACGTGTCGTACAATACTGGAGAGCTTAAGTAGGTATAACTTTTCCACAAATACGCTTGTCACTGACACTGAGTAATATCAAGCTAGAATTAAATTAACTTTTGAAATATGCCTTATTTTAAAGAGGCACAAGGGATTGAATCATTTTATATACAATATTACTAGATTTTTTCCGCCATTTAATTCGCGTAAACTTCCGTGTTCCTCTATAGTGCTTTACATTTACTTCATCCCTATGGGGTAGATTATTGAGATAAAATGTATCCTATGTCGTCTTAATCTGTTAAGCCCTTTTTTGTGATAGAACAGTTAACTAACATTCAATTCAATTAGGTGTGCTAACCATGAACTTTGTAATAACTAATATTAAGCTACCAGATAGCCTGCAATGCCTTGGCCGTGCTAATAATAATGATCGATGTTGGTTATTGAATAAAAATGAATTGAATTGGATTGAATACGTTTTTGTAGAATGTGCGTTAATAGTAAAGATAAAAAAACAAACCTTAACTTGTAGGTTTTGTCTCCACCAGTATCAAAGTAAGTAAGGAAAAGATCAATAACCTCAGTTTTCAATAAAAAAAGAAAAAGTGACTCACACCAATTTAAAAACAAAACAAATATCCCTGAATCACATTTTGTCTTGGCCTTCAATCTACAGTGTGTCAGCGAGGCAAATTTGTGCCAAGAGGCAATACTACTCTTTGCCAAATGCCTCCCTTTGCCTACAGTTTTTTGTGACAGTCAACGTCTCTTCTGAATGACCTCTATTCATCGCCAACGCTCATTCTGCTAATGGAGTTTCCTTTCCGACGCGCTAATAAATACTGACAAAAGGACATTTCTGCAGGAATTGGCGTTAATTAATTGAAATATAGTAATCATTCAGTATTTATCCGTGGCCAGCAGTGGTGATGATGAATTTAGAAAGGTACCTATCGTTAACATTCTCGCACAATATACTGTGTGTTTACACATTATGGGTGAAAATAAAATAAAAATACATAGTTATAAGGCCTTAATCTAATCTACGCTTTAACTTTCTAATTTTCGTAACGACAATTACCCATACATTTTAAATGGGTAATTGTCACGAAAACGAGAAATTTAAAGCGTAGATTAGATTATGGCCTTAACTATGTACATACAATTTTTTTCGCCGACGATAAATCGACAAAAATAAATAAATGAGAGATATAAATTCTTAATAACGTAGCAAACATACAAGATTAAGAAATAAAAATTCATGCTCATCACACAATATATATTAGTTCTTTCTTACCGGGATTCAAACCCACCACTCTAGGTTAAACTGGTCTTCAAAAAATATCTTATAACCTATGTACATGCCAGAGGTCTATAAATTACGCTGATGGAAGATTTATTAAATCAAATAAAGACCTCCAGAGATATCCGCAACATTCAAACTGACAAAGTCACAAATATTCTTCTTATCTAATGCGTATATATTTAGAAGATATATATTATGTCTATACTCACTGTAATCCCCTCATGTTTCTTCAAATATTCGTGGCATGATGCACTTAACTTTTAAAGAACGCGAGGTCTTCATTACGAAGCTTCTTCGTTATAGAATAGTTTGAATATTTCTGAACCTTAATATTTATGCAGGATTAATAAAAACCGTTATGCATTTTTAAATCTGTAACAAGAACGCCAATCTTGTTTGGCAGTCAGCATTCTCGAGCATTGAGCTATTAGCCTTCACGTGCCAGAGTACCAGAGTAATTGAACATTCTGCCCTTCAAATATTTCTCGATATCTTTGCAATAAAGCAGCCGCTCTAGCGTTCGTAATCTTCCCTTTGTAACGTTTCTCGATTCGGCCCGTCTTGGTAATGAGAATTCGAGAAGTCTTTTCGAGATTCAAATTTTTGTATCGCGCTGCTTTAACGCGGATTTTACTTATTGAAGATTGGAATAACATTGAATTGTTGGGCGTCTGTTGTTTGTTGAGTCGGAAATTAGGACAATTAGAACAAGTTAGGGCTGAAATAAAAAAATAATATGCAATGTCGTTTTAATGGATGGAACAAGTCACATGACTTTGGTATAAGACGGTAATACAGAGGTAATCATTTAGGATCGGGTCTCTTCTGTGGAAGTTAAGGCTACAAAGCCTAATTTTTGGTGGACTTTTAATTTTCATAAACGGCGGGATCATAGAAGAGGAAATTCTTTGATTTCATGCATTCAGAACATTTTAGAATGCATGAAAGACTCTAACCCCAGGAGGATTGACCACAGGAAGAACGAATTTAGTTTTACCAGAATACCTACAAGTTTTAATTGAAATTACCTTACTTTATCCCAGGTGCACCTTTTTTCAATTTAATGTCAAATTTAGTATCCAATAATACAGTGGTAAGTCAATTTAAATTGATTTAAAAGACGGATTATATTATTTAAAAGTGCATTCTATGTTTAGTTATGTTAGTCTCAAATTTTAAAACAAAGTTTTTAGGAGAAATGTTTTGTTGACCAATACTATTCTGGAATATTAATAAGCAAACATTTTAAAGTCCTTCCATTTTGAGTCTCGTAGACTCGGTACGATATTTCTGCCTGCACTAATAATGAAGAGGACAAATTTGTAATTTCCGGATGGAAATAGCCTTTATTTTATCTCGCGGTTTTGCCTCTGTTCTTATACATAAAGAGGTAATTTTTGTGAAATATAAGTTTATGTAGCAGGTTATCTCCAACACAGATCATCCAATAAATAAATAAAAGTACCAGCACATATAATGGGCTATCAATATGGACAATGGACATAAGCTATAGTTCATTGTAAACGGGCGGAACCGCGCGGGCGGGTGGTAAATAAAAACTAACAATAATAAATTCAAATTGGTGACTAATTTGGAGGCGGGAATCAAGTTGTAATTGAACAACTTGATGAAGACATAATGACTTTAAATAAATTAGCAGCACTTAGGTTTGTTGATTAACTGCCGGGTTACCTCAAGACTCAATTGCTTAAAGACGTTACGTAGGTAGGTACAGTCAGGGGTATTAATATAGGGCCTTTAGGATACTGACATTAGAGTCTTGTACAGATATTTACCTATATCCTTATTTACGTACGTACATATATTAATACTCCTGACTGTATTTTGTAGTTACCTATGTATGTAGAGGCCTATGTCCAGCAGTCGACGTTTTTTGGCTGATTTGATGAACCTTAATGGAACATAAATGTAAACAAACGATCTACGTATCAAAAGCTTTAATAGCAATATTAATATCAAAGTAGGCTCTGCTCTATTGGCTCAAGTCTGTTGTACCCTAATGTAGACAAATATGTACTTAAGTTAGTCAATTCACTGTTGGCCTAAAACACATTATCTTTAAGAGCATAATGAACCGCTTTCTTAATGAAGCGTCATATTCCGACTCACCTTATAAATAACCAGTGGCGAGGGCTGTCTTGTGACTGGGATTTTCTGGGACCAAGGCATGAATGAGTAACGACTCTTGAATCTTTCATAAGACTGTGATACAGATCGATCGACAAGTACATCTTCGGAATACACCCTCGCTGAGATTCTACAGGGAAAACCAGTCTAGGCGGATTCTCCGATTATGTGTTCAACATGAATTTTTATTTCTTGATTTATTTTACCTAATCTAATGCCTGTAATTAGAGTTACTTAAAAATACTTGAGAATCTCTATTAACGTTGCTACCAGGACTATGTTTTATTTTATTTACTAATCCTCGTTTATTTTAATCGCGTATATTATTGATCGAGCGAGGAATGCAAATCAATTTTTTGGAGACGATTCTAAAGAGCCCAAACTCAACGGGGTTACGTCGGTTAGTTTCTGAATTCCACACGGCCACCTGTCCCCGTCAGATCAGCTCGATGGTACCATATTATTGAATTGTTATCTAAACTATACCTATTCTCAATTCCAATTTCAGCTCAATCGGATAACGGCAAGCGACTGAAAAATGGATTGCAAATTTTGACGGTCACGTTACTCTTTTACATTACCAGTGCTGGTTAATTAAAAGCTTGTAAGATGGAATCCAAGTTATCACGCCACCGCTTGCGAGGTCTACCGCATCTCCGTTTTGAGTTTTGGGGATTCTACTCCCGATCAGTAAAATAAAATTATTAAAATGTACTTGTAAGCTTTCGGTGTAGTTGGCCTGTGAATAAAAGTGTTCCATTGTTCAATATAAGAATCTATATTTAACCATTGGTAATTACGAAACTTTGCAGAAATCTTTGAAAGCCTTACAAACTTCCCTCGTAACTTTGAAATCAACAAGTTGCTTTTCTCTCGCTTCCAAAGGTCGTATTGCCGTGAATTAAGTTAAGACTAGCCGCCGCGTGACTCCGCCTGCGTATTACACAGAACCCACTGTACCCGAATGATAAAATATAGCCTGTGTCCTACCTGAAGGTATACTATACTTGTATTATAATACTTATATGGGTGTTTTTTTTAAAAATCAAACTAGTAATTCCGGAGATTACCTCCTACAGACATATTGACGACCTTACAAACACACCTCACAGACTTTTCCTATACAAGTACTATTATATATTAGTATACCAACCCTAAAATAAATACCTATAGTCATAAAATTGTGGCCATAATACTATGTTGACAATTGAATTTACTGTCAATATCGCTGCGCTCATAGCCAATCAGGTAGTTTTCCCCGTATGCAGCGGAAAGCGACCACGGCGTATGTTAATGGCAGTATAAGTAATAATAATGAAAAGAAAAGAATATCTGAACAATTCTTACTGATTTATTACTTCGTAACACGTAATGACCTTTTCATGACACTCGTGGATATGTTTTACTTAGTTTTATGTGTCATGAATAAGTGTTTTTCTTTCTTTCTTTCTTTAATGAAAATCTTGTAAAATGCGAAATATTGTATGCACAATCCTGGCAAATAAGGCGATAACACATGCCGGTGCGGGGTTTTCCGGATACTCTATTATTCACAAGGTTCTCGAGCATACGTTTAGGTCCGCCGCTGCGGTCGGATACACATAAACCAAAATTTTAAGACAAATATAAAATAATGGTAAGATTATTTGAAGTACAATTCTGTGCCCGGACTTGAAACCAACCGCTCCGATCTCGTTCAAATTGGCAAATGCAATAATGTGCTGATTATTCGGTAAAAACTTTCACGATTCTCACACGTTATTTTTACTAAACTGGATTTAATCGCGTATAATTAACTAATTTATTTACTTTTTTAAGGCTACCCTACATTTGGGTTGTGTCACAACATCCTTGGTCGCGGTACGAACTGGCTTAAGTGAGTATCAAAATCTTGCGGCGCGGGTTGGGTCGGGAATCCTCGAAAAGGTAAACAAGTAAGTTAATTATATGCAATTAAGTTCCGTGTAGTAAAAAAACGATTCAATACAGAAAACATAGCATCAAATGTAGCCTATGGTGGGAATTGAACCCGCGTCCTCTGCTTTACTATTACTACGACGACCACTACTCAAATCCCATAATAATAATAAAAAAACATTAAAAGTAGCTATAAGCTCAATTGAACTAGCTTGGTCTTTTGGGTACTTTAGTAAGTTCAGGTTATTTGTGTCATTCACACAGCGGTCTGCAATGCTTTGTGCCCGTGACCCTGAAATTCTTTATTATTCATTCGTTCCGTCGCACGTCCGAGGACTTGTCACTGAACTACTAAGATTGAATTGGGTCGCGTAAAATGACTAAGTACGGCTTCGTATTTGTGATTATGGCGGTAATTCAGTGTTGATTATTATTTCTATTTTGAACAAGAAGGCGCCCAATATAAAGTCCTTTATAAACTTAAAGAAGTTTCCAACAGATTTGCAATTCAATTTCAAAGAGAATGGCTGTAATGAAACCAACCAAGTCAATAAGTTAAACGTGGGGAGAAAATTCACCGACGCCTTTTGCGTGTTGCTGCGAAAATTACTGAGTAGTTTTCTGCAATTAGCTTGAAAGGAAGTGTTTAGTTCATTTGAACTCGATTTCAATAATTAAAGAGCTGTTATGGAAATTCCCAGAGCCCATGCGACTTGTACTTACTCAAAGGTTTGGAAAAAAATCATATCAATTGAACAATTTTATTACAAAAGCGTACTTGAATAAGGCAATTTGTACTTTTTTCTTCAAAAATAAACTTTTCCTTCTAATGGGGTTTTCCTACTAATCCTACTATATTTTTTTGTTTTGATTAAAACTACTCAAATAAATGTTTATCTATGAATAAAGATTTATAGATAGCATATTTTTTGTCTAATTTCTTACTCCTAGTTAATTACATGACATATAAATTATATTATAAATTTACGTAAAACTTGGACACCCTTACTGAACTGAATTTAACTATTTCAACGGTACAGACGGATATATGGGCACCACTGGTTCAACGCCTACGACAGATTAATGCGTCAAACAGGTCGATCACGTAACGCAGTGTACGTTAGGAAGATCTAAATGACAAATTTTATATGGAGAAATGACAGTTGCATTGTCCCAACGCGCGTTCGAAACGTTACGTGATTACCCCTAAAGAGAAAGTGCGATAGAAACTTATATACGTCGACACAGTTGCTTTACAATTAACTCCGCACTCAATTTCACGTTTAAATAACGTGAAATTGAGTGCGTACAGCTTTTCTCTTGGGCAGAGCGTTGAAATGGTTAAAGCAAACACATTACCTAGGTACTTGATTTATCTGTATTTCCTGAGAATTACTATCTAGGTGCCATCAAAACAAGAGTGAATAGACCTACTGAAATAGTGAGCTTCTTCTTAGGCTCTGCCTTCGCTTACCAGCACCTCTATCATGGGACGGCCGCGACACAGGCTCGAATTTTATCGCACTATAACTTTTTTTTTATGTAATAGGAGGCAAACGAAAAGACGGATCACCTGATGGTAAGCAATTACCGCCGCCCATGGACACCTGCAACACCAGAGGTGTTGTGAGTGCGTTGCCGGCCTTTAAGATGGGTGTACGCTCTTTTCTTGAAGGTTTGAAGGTCGTATCGGTCCGGAAATACCGCAGGCGACAATCCATTCCACAGATTAGCTGTGCGAAGAAGTTTCTGGAGAAGCGCACAGATGAGGACTGCCAACCATCTAAGTGGTGAGGATGGTAATGTTGTCGCGTTGGACGATGGCGAAAAGAGGCGGTAGGGATTAATCCGAACAATTCCTCGGAGCACTCCCCGTTATACATGCGATAGAAAATGCAGAGCGAGGCCTCTTGTTCTAAGTGTACTAATAAGAGAGGAGACACGGATATGCGAAAAATCGAAAGAGCTCGCTCGCCGTAGCGTGATAGCCGGTGCCACTAGGGTCAATAACTGAACACTCTGTTATTAATAAATAAGCAAGTTCACGGCCGACTAAAAGAGAAATCAATTTGATTTGGATTAAAAAAGGCAGTCCAAGGGGAAACTTTCTGATTAATTCTCTTGATAAAATTTCACGGTTCAAGATAAGATTTCTTGATAAAGTTTCAAGAAATCCAACTACCGGTTGCGTGGGGCGATGAACGATACTGATTACGTTGTGCACAGCCTTCGGAATTTCTAGACGTGTATGCTAATTGCGATATAAACAACAAATTAGGTAGTGCAACTGACGTTTTGATATTGGCATCGGCGTATTTTGGATAGTATACGATAATTTTTTTAATTTATAATATTATAGTAGGTATGTAGAAATAAATAGAAATTTATTAGTGACCAAGTCCGCAGTAAGCTCGATTCTCCATACAAACGTAGTTACGCTCTCATTTTAAAACTACGATTAGGATTGTATCGAAACTTTGCATGTTCAATGAAATGAGGTATATCTATGTCTGTAATTAGTTTATGTAGCTTCAGATACAATAATAAAAAAATACAGAGAATTTAAGTTTTTCATACAAAACTAGTTTTTGCTGTATTTTGTTTGTTTTATAAACTGGAACCATATAAACTAATAACAGACATAGATATACCTCATGTCATTGTATATGCAAAGTTTCGTCACAATCCAACACGTAGTTTTGAAATGAGAGCGTAACTACGTTTGTATGGGAAGGTGAAATTCGGCCGAGCTTACTGCGGCCTCTAAATTCAATAAGAATATTAAAATAATTGGTTCAAGATATAGTCACGTAGGTTTTAAGCGCAATTTTAACGTTGTGCTGTGTGTTTCAAATAAATCATCATTCATTCCTTCATTTATGTCGCTGTTTCATGCTTTTGCTTTTATAACACCAGTCATTACTAAAAAAAATACGCTCTCTAAATGTCTCCGAACTCGGAGTAGGTTAAAATTACCTAAATGAATGAGGGATATTTTATTCTCAGTTTATTCTCTTGAGATATGTAAATACACAAGACGTAGATAAATTATTTTACGTCATACCTGGCCATAAAGTAGCAATAGCTTGCCTTCGGCTCGGGCGTCAAACACGTGCGTTCTGAGACATTATTTGTTTTACCGCACTAGGTAAGTAATGCACTATTAATGCCACTAAAGTTAGGTTAAAAAAGTTAAAGTACCTATAAATACAATTATTCCTATCACGTAACTAAACATCTTCCTCCTCCAAACCCCACCTCTAAAAGTTCGTAGCTCTGCCTCTCGTTACCGTTCTACGCCTGCTACGAGCTACGGGCCGTAGCAGCTACGGCTCCCAAGAGACAGCCTTCGCAGCCTTCCACAATAATATATTCGCTACGTTTACAGCTAAGCTGTTTTCAGGAGCACTTCAGTACACTACGCTAAATTAAAAATCAGGGCAATTTTAATATCCGCTTTAAGAAATTGCGTTGTTATTATCCAGACAGGTTTTTCGCGGAAGTCGCCTCACAGGGTCTGTATTCTGGGTAAATTAATTCAATACGTACCTACTACATATTAAACTTGTGGAGCGGGACTAGCACAAAGAAGAACTTATAATTCATTTCCATTCATGCGTTACCAAATGTTATATAGGCGTGACGCAGTAACAATTACCTAATTTTTCCTTTTCCTCAGATCGACCCTAAAGGCCGTTGAAAGGAGCTGAGAAAACAAAAACAAGTGAATTTGAAGGCCAAACTTAAAAAAGCATTTTAATGTGTACATTAAAAAAAATACATTATCGCACTTGATTAAATTATACAGTGTGTTACGCGGGTATTTAATTCAATAATAATATGTTCCATTAACAATTGTTTGCATGTATTTTAGCAAATCATATTATGTAAATTAACTGCACAATTAAATTTCCAAAATGTGAACTTTCAATTTATTATGTGTATGACGGCGTAATAAAAAAAATATGAATAGCTGTCATTTACACTTACTCATCAATTACTTTGCTGTACATTGCTGGCAATTAAAATGTTGTTAGAAAATGTTTGAAGTCAGAATTTCACTCAATTATATGAATTCAGGTCAATGTTAAGTTCTGACCTACTTTACTATACCCTTCTTTTAAAAAAAACCACTTGCTTGTCAAACACTGTACTACCCGTTCGCGCTAAGTTTGCCGGTCCGTTTTTCGCTTTTTTTTTATTTAAATCTGAGGTTTAACTATGGGTAATTGAAAAACTTTAAGAAGTGATTTACGAAATATGGTGTTAAAGGTTATGACTTAATTCGAAAATGAGAAGAAAAACCATTTTGCTAACGCTACCCTTTGAATTACGTCATATCGCCAGCGGCAAACTTAGCGCGAACGGGTAGTAGGTATGTCATTTCGTTCTTCGTAATTTAACTAAAACTATGTACAAATTAGTAATTTGCCAATAACTGTGCTCAAATTAGGTAATAAATGTTGCTTCGAATTATATCGAATGCCATTTAGCGTACGAATTTGTGTGTTTTTATTTTACTGCCTTTAGAAAACTTAAGAATGAATAAAAATACTGACGCCAAAATTTAGAGAGCTGTATATTATTTGCCAATTTAAACAACTTATTCACCTTTTACGTTACATTGTAAAGTACAAGATAGTTACACATTGATGAAGCTCTTTTCCCATTTTCAACCCCAGAGGCAAAAAAGAGTGGTGTTAAAGTTTGACGTGTCTGTGCATCGCATCTGTATGTGGCATCGTTCCTCCTAAAGAACCGATTTTAATGAGTTTTTGTTCGAAAACTGTAGTCAAGATCGTTCTAGCTACGTTTCAACAAAATCTGTTCAGCCAGTTTCGAGATATTGAACTCTAAAATGAAAATGCCGGGGATTTGGTTTCCTTTTGCTTGCTTGTTCCAAACGAAGCTTGAACTCACCATTAATTTGCCCAGTAAAGGTTTAATGTAGATACAAGATAGCCCACAAGCTGCCCATAAACTCATACAGGAATGTTAATGGCCGTCAGTTAAACCATTAAGCAAGAGTTTGGTTCGTTCGGCCCTAGCCAGTAAACTGTGCAATTGAAGATAAACTATCAAATTAAGTACCAAATTGAACCACAAACTGCAGGCAACAATTTCAAGACGATGTTATTCCTATTTTAGTGGCAGTGGTGATGTAGAGTTTACTGGATGAGGCATCTTCTAAGGAATTAAAAATAACTCTAAGATATTGAAAAAGAACATTATTTGGCAGCAAGAAAGAGCGAGATAAGCGATATTTGGTGCGTTAGCCGAAATATTCCTTTGCGTCACCTTCTAAATTTCTTGGGAACCGCGCCAAACTTAAAGCCCCTTTTTTAGGGTTCCGTAGTCAACAAGGAATGCTTATACTAGTTTCGCCATGACCGTCCGTCTTCGGCTTAACTCAGTGACGCTTACTAATAGAAATCTGTCGGCATGAGTATATAAATCAATAACGCCGACAAAACAGTAGAATAAAATGTTGAATAAAAATATTTATTCTATTTTTTTCGCTAAACCCATGGCTTGGGATATAGCTTGTTCAAAAATATTATTATATTCGAAAAACAAAATTATATCAACTCTATCTTCCATAAAGCTAGCTCCGTGTTCGTTATTGTAGCGGGACCAAGTTTGGAACTCGCCTTCAGGAGTCTCCTTACATGTTGCTCCGACCCGCCATGAGCCCAACCTTCATGAGCACACAATTATACTCGTGTTGTTTTAAGATATCGTGCTTAATGTAGTTTGAATAATAGCTGGTGAAACATGTGTTTAATGCACTTCAAGTCAAATCTATGTGGTTTAATTGACTCCCATTTACGCCTTAGAAACTAACAGTGAGTGGTGCGGTGTGTTAGTGTTATTACGTATTGTAAATTATCACGTTACAAGTAGATTTTATAGCTCTGTGTACATGCAATCTGTCTCTGATACTCAAGATTTGCTAATAACTACATATATACAATACCAATGCACACACACATTACATGGCGCGGATCAAGACAAAACACGTTCGCGTAAAAAACCAGGACTGAATCGGACCACTTAAATATTAACCTACTACCTACTTAGTCATAAGGACAGCCTCAGAGTGAAGCAATTAAAATTCATGAAATTCCCTTAACAATTACAAACAAAACATTGCTCCTCGAAATTCCTTTCACGTTTCATTGTTTCCAAAAACAAAAAAAAACGTCTTTAATAATTATCTACGTGCACATTGACCCTCGTTCAACTAATCAGAGAAAAGAAGGCACAGGCCGTGCGTAACAGCTTGCAGTAACAGTTATTTATGAGAGTCCTCGAGATTTCGGCACTTAAAAAAAGTTTTTCCATTACGAAACTCCGAGATACGGTACAAGAGGTAGCGAAACATGAATAATAATTAACGAGTTGCCTACAATCCAATTTTTCGGCGGAATCTGGTTCGCAAATTGGGATATAAGTGCTTTAGTTTGGACTGTACCTACGTAGAACCTGTGAATTTTAGTGGAGGTATGTAGGTACCTCCTGGGTATTTTTTCAAGAAGATAATTTTTGAGCTAGCATCATCATAATTTTCAGCCTATAATCGCCCATTGCTGAGCATATGCCTCTCTTCAAGTACGTCACCCATCCCGGTGATACAGTTTTGTCCATACTCTAATAAAACAATATTTAAAAATAGAATATTTAGAAATTATTTAAACAATTATAAAATGTACTTTAGTTACTATTATGTAACATCTTAGGTAATGGTGTTAACATGAAGTTAGTTCAAATGAAAATAATGTTACTTGGAACAAAGTAGCTCCACGCGCTACGCCTGCGTAGATATTGTAAAGAATGAAAGCGGAGCCGCTTAATGAAACGCAGCCTTTATCGATTCCGAAGGTCGATTCTAAACACGCTACTTAAAAAAATACCAGGTTGCACTCCGGGAGTGCCGGTAGAAGTGAAAACTCAATGACATTGTAACAGTTTTTCGATCAGGTCACGTGCCCGTCTTACGAATTTTCATTCGGTCGAACCTTACGGTCACGTGACATCTTACGGTCACGTGACATCTTACGGTCACGTGACCTGTTCCGAGTTTATTTTTTTTTCCCCATCACAATAGTGCACAGCGCCGCTAGAGAAGTTTTCACTTCAAAAATTAAAAAAAACTGGACGGGTAGTTTCGGATATTACCCCCTACAAAAAACTAACTAAGCTAAAATCTTACATTTCTCAGACAGACAGATCATAGATGAAGATGAAACACTAGACTTACCACGAATATTTTGTTTGTTGGTGCCTTCTTAGTTACTATGTTGCATTTTTTTTCTGCATTTAATACAAACATGTACCTACTAATAACATTTCATACACAGTTTTCCTTATCCTCTTACACTATAAATAGATACTCTTTTCAGATCGTGTTTTCATTAATATTTTATAAAAAGTGCCTGATACTATTAACCGACATATTGCTATAACCATCTCAGCAGGCGCTCCACAAAGTATCTCGTTTCCCGTAGCTACCTATATTTTGTAACGGACCATTTTACTACATAGAAGGAAGTTTAGCGTCTCCTGTGAAGGGTGCCAGATGTGGTGTGGTGCCCAGGCACATAAATTATGGCATGTCGAGCCCTTGTTTCGAGGTAACGGGGGTGGTGTAAGGCTGTGTTTTGGATCAATTGGGCGTAGCCCTTTTTGTAAGATGACAATTTAATTGTATCATTGTTTAATACAGATGTATTTGTAGATTTGAAGTGTTGGTTTAGTTTATAATCTGAATGTATGGAAAGTTTGACAAGTTTCTATAGAATGACTGTGGGTATCCTGGGAAATGAGAAATGTGGGTAGTTCTAGCTGGAGAGAATAAAGCAGTCTGAACTCGGTAAAGGGCGTTTATGTATCTTTCCTGACAATGACAGCTGCCCGCGCCATATTTTCGGCATCTTGCGCCAACGTTGATCGGCTGTGATCGTAAATTCGTGCAACCCACCATTAGTGGTGTGGTTACGGCTGCGGTCTTCTAAAGGGTGAAAATACTGGGGCTTCTCCAGTTGGCAGAGGAAGACTATATTCTGCTATATCCTACCGTAAGAATAGAGTGTAGGTAAAAAAAGACAGACTAATATACGCAAGAAGGAGATGATTAGAAAAAAATCTATAAAAGCCTAGAACATACAGTATACACCTTGAATATTATACATGAACTGTATGTTAGGACTACCGTAATTTTCAAAACACAATTCATATTTACCTTGTCAATGTATACGCGGCCTAAAGCTGGGTATGCAGTGTGTTAGCCACTTGATTAGGTGAATTTGGACGAAATTGTTTTAACATAAATTTTGGTAATATGTCATTGAAGACATTCGGGCGGGTGCCTGTCGTATCGCATAATGTTGATCGTCCTAAAATTTTTTGGCCGAGAATGTTTGGCATAATGTTGAGTGGCATACTACTTATTTAGCCTATTCATTTTTGCGCATACACATTTAAAAGTCCTAACGTATGTTTATCCTAATATTGATTACTCGAACATCGAATTACCTAAAAAGTAATATTCCTAATTTTCATTGTCATAGTAATTATTTTGCCTATTGTTAAACGTGCTAAAATTAAACCACCTATACTATTTTTTTCCTAAATTGTATACTATTTGTAAACTCTGAGCAGACCCGACCTACATCTAGATGAATAAAATAGGTTCGTTAGTTGCCTTTTGCCCCTCAGAGCAGAAATAGGGGCCCCGCGAAGCGGGGCTCCGTCGACACGAAGGCGGGTCACAGGTTATTCAAGTATTAGGCAATTCTTAGCTGAGGCAACCTTCATTTAGGTCAATTAGATAGGAGTTGCCTTTTGTACCTCAGAGCAGAAATAGGGGCCCCGCGAAGCGGGGCTCCGTCGACATGAAGGCGGGTCATAAGTTCTTAAAGTACGTACCTAAATAGGAAAGATTAGGTAACCACAAATAATACATTTATTTTTTCTATTTATAAACTCTGAGCTGACCCGACCTACATCTAGATAAATAAAATAGGTTCGTTAGTTGCCTTTTACCCCTCAGAGCAGAAATAGGGGCCCCGCGGAGCGGGGCTCCGTCGACATGAGGGCTGGTGATAAGTAATTCAAGTATTAGCCAATGTGCATCATGTGTCCAACAAAAGATGTTCAAAGCTCAAACGCTAGCTATCAGATGAACACCGGAAGTTCTCTCTCTTTGAGTTATGGTCGACCACTTCCGCCGAATGTATTTCCTGTTTGCCCCACCGCCCACCTATACTAAGCTAATCGCTCTATGAATCATGGCTAAACATTGAGGTATGGTGGTGAACTGTAGGAATCTTTTTGGTTTTGGAATTAGAGATTATTTTTTGATTAATGGGATTCGCGTACGTTGGTTAGTGATAACAGAGGATTGTGGTTAATTATGAGTGTGGCATGAATGTGCAGGAGATTGTGAAAGGGGAGATATGTAATGATCATCTTTAGGCCTTGCCTGTCGTATTTATATACAGTTCGTTTCCTGTACAATGTTTGTATGTAAATCCACAGAATAAGGCATTTAAGTTGGACATGATAGTATCCTCTGGTTGAAGTACTTTTTTTAGTCAATAAAATACATTATAATATTTGTAAATTATTTCCATTGGGTTATGCGCTGCTTAGCGGTCACCTAATTTAGAGTTTCAGTTTGCGACCACTTAGATGTGTTGGTCGTCTTTAGAAATAAGTATTTTCATTCAAATTATAAAATAACATTTTAAACAAAAAAAATATCCTGTACCCTGGTTGCTAACGAAAGGCTGGTAGAGGAACCGGCGCGATGACTAAATTTTTTGTTTGAAAGGTGCAGCATTAAATAGTTTCTACACTAATATGACACATTTAAACTCGTCTTTCATGTCTTAATTCTCAAGAGATTCTGCACTGTTTAAATACCGATTAATCGTACAAAAAATACAAGAACTATCTATAAAGCGCATGCGTACTAACTACGTTTTTCCTGAGACGTATATTGCGAAAATCCTGTTCAAGAATGCACTTTGAAAAAACAAGGCTCTTGAGCTCGCTTCTCGACTTGATTCGATTTGCATTCCAATGCGCAGCTATACAACGCAATCACAATAAATAGAAGTGTTAATCAAGCGATTATGATCTTTTTACCAACACGTTAAGGTCTGCAGCGGATGCTTTTATATGGTGGTTTTGCGATGTGGCTGTCTGTTATGATGAAAAAAAAATAGTGGTCGCGATTTAAACAAAGCATGTTGGTTCCATCTCACTTGCTGAGTATTTTCGCTAATGTTGTGTGAGTGGCTGAGTGGTTATGGGTTTTTCAGAAATTATCTTGGCGGAAATCAATCTTGGCCAGACTTTAACTAAATAAAAGATGATAACAGGGATATTATTGTACGGGGCAGCTCTTTAAACATTCGCGCATTGTTGTTTTCTGGTCGATGGCTGTCTTACGTATGTAAGCTGGATCTTAATGTCATTTGTATGGGAAAATAACAGTTAAGTTGTCTTAACGCTCATTGGAAAAACCTCACGCTCTTTTATCTCAAGTGAAAGACCTCCATGATGCAACACAGCAATCGCCAACTTATAACCCCGTAAAAACTTAACATATGAGGACAATAGTCACAAAAGTATTAAAAATTATACATTTTACTTCCTACTCATAATATAACTGCGAGAGTTTTGTTTGAACGATTGTTAAATCCACCCAGACAAGCAAAAGCGGTACAACAAAGGGTGAATCTTGATGATCAAAAACTGTTTGTACCGGTCTTGGGGAGCACAGGTAAATAGTTTTTGATCACCTACGATAAATAATACACTCTAGAAGTCTCTCAAGAGGATATATGTATGGAGTAGACGTTTATATGGAACTTCACGCGGATTGAGTCGGGCATAACCTAGTGTTAAGCCTCTCACAGACTCACGCGGCCTGGCCCCAGCGGTCAACAGTAAACTGGTCATTTAGCTTTCAAATTTATTATCGATCGCCACCGCAGGCCACTGCAGAGTGATTCAGGCCTTAAGAAATAAATATAAAACGATCGACAGGAGAAAAAGTAGAACCGGTATATATATAGTGTTAGATTGCTTTAATTTACTTACCTACATAAAATCTTGCAGCGGCAGGGTAAAGTTGCCGGAAAGCACAAATACCTAACACGCACGCACAATTTCACAAGATATAAATGCGCAACAAAATTTCGTTGAGATTTTTCATTTTCACTGACAGTCTGTAAACAAATTAAATATAGTCTTTGTTGCTAGGCAACTTTCTATGACTGCTATCACGTGCACACTAGCGCCACTGGTAAATAATTGTGATTATTTAAATTTAACGATAGATATTTAAAAAAGGAGCCTGCTATGCACTGTTTTTTTGTATTTAAGTACCTTGTGAATACATCAAACTAGTTTTTATGTTGCTGGATTCGTCAATCTATGCGTCCAAAGTTAAAACGGCCCTTTTTCCTTTGAGTTCAGAGGTCAACGATTCCAGGAACATAAAAACTAGTTTGATGTATTCACAAGGTACTTAAATACAAAATACAGTGCATAGCAGCCTCCTTTTCTTAATATCTATCGTTAATTTTAAAAAATCACAAATATTTACCAGTGGCGCTAGTGTGCACGTGAAAGCAGCCCGTTGTACTTGTCCCGCCGCCGGCGAGTACCGAGGATTCTCATAGTACTACTCGCATTGTTTACCGAGCATTCTCATAGTTTTACTCGCGCGATGAAATAGACAAAAATACTAAAGTAGGGAATAAAATTTATTGCCATGCAACATACCAGACACAAGAAAATATATAAAAAGAGATATAAATAATAATCTAGCATATTAGACTACACCAACCCCGTTAAGAATGCTTCACCGAAAATGCTACACAATTTAAACGTCTGTTTAACAGAGTTCCAAATCGACCAATCATAAATTTTTTTGACTATCATCATCAGACTTTATACGTCCGTCTGGATACAGGCTTCCTTTTTTTTGGCAAACGAGCGTAAGGCCTACCTAATGTTAAGCGGACACCGCAGCCTATAGAAGCATGCAACTCCAAAGGAGTAACATGAGCGTTGACGACCCTTTTTATGTTTCAGGATTCGCCGTGTTGACAGCTGAAGGAACAAGTTCCCTCGCTCTCAACACAACGCACCCTCAGGAGTTCTGGCGACCTTGCTCACCTCCAAGAACACAACACTACTACAGAGCAAGTAGTAGAGTTATTATGGCTGTGGTCTTCTGTAAGTCGGGGGTACTTCCCCAGTCGGGCTTACTTCTAAATCTCCCTGTACATGCATGATCCTTAAAGAGCATTGTGTATTTCCCCGACATTAATTCAACCCTGCAACCGTTGTTACGGTACCCTAAAAAATCATTTCTTTATTTACATGTACGGAATATTTAAGCGTTCATTAATGTTTAACTTTCTTCCCGCGATCGCTCGGCTCGCTGGAACATAACTCATAAATATGTAAAAGAACGCTGAAACGTTGGCTATGCAAAATTTCCGCTTTGCGTTTGGAAACGGGTCAATTCCAATTTTGCATTCCATGGATTCAAATCTGATTGCGATAAGGAAATGAGTCTTTGTCAAAATCAGAACATTATTATACTGGTATGTATTAGTTCATTACATAACTAGGGTGGTGAATTCGTTAATGCTCCAGATCGCAGGTGTTTGTGGACCGAAGTCCCGAACCGAAGGCCATAAATATGCGCTCTGGGGCTTTACGAATTACCGCCCTCTTCCCGTACGTGCTGTGGTCCTCTTCATCTGGCCACAATGCGAGTTTTCCCGTACGCGCAGCGTGCAGTAAAACTCGCATTATGGCCTGGTGTGACGTAAATGTTTAACGTAGGTACTGCTGCTGGTTAATAGCGTAACGTTTGGAACAGTCGACATTACAGGTAATGTTTACATATTTCGCCGACATACAATAGAATAAGGTGAAAAAGTGTAAACGTATTTTTGACGTCGACATACGTACGATTAGTTCCAAATGTATGTTTTGTGATAAAATAACAGTTGAGGTGTCCTAACGTTTGATATAAATGATATGTAATTACCCCTTTTTCATATTATACGCTATATTTTGTTAACAACCATGTATTTTTTTTATGATTTCATAATCTTTATTTATATACATGTTACATAAAAAATCTTAAAAGTAAGGTTAAAAAAAGGCATCAGTCCAAATGCGGGGGGAGAGCAGCACCGACGTCAAAGCCGAGCCATGTATTTTGCATAAAGTTGGTAAACATTTAATAAATTTCAACAATAAAACAATATAATGACAAGTTAAAACATTTATAAAAACACAAAATACAAAACTACCCTCAGTTAATATAGAAGCCAACTCATTTTTCTCATTAATGGGTTTATAATATACCTCATAAAAAAAAATGTTTTTACTTAATCACAAGGTAAATGCCCGAGATAAATGAATAATGCTGCATAGAAAGTAATTAACATACCTATAAATCTTTATTATATTATCTTTGGATAAGGAATATAATAAATTAAATTCCATTCCTAAGAGACTGCGACAAAAATGATAATAAAATATGCTTTCTTCCAAAATTAGCTCGGAATAAATTACTTTATGGTCGTCTAATTAACTTAGTAATATTTTATAACTAATTAAGATTTTAAGACAAGTTTAATCAATACAATTACTATCTTCTTTACTATTATTTTCTCTGGAAGATTTGTTGTCTGGAAGAGATCGTTCTTTGGCGAGAAGATCGCCTGTTGTTTCACCTCTCCTGTATCTCTCCTGTTCCCTTTCTTTTGTTACTGCTTTATCTGTGTGACATGTGATGTGGCGTTTGTACAAAAGTTCAATAACATAAACGGATTCAAAACAGTCTAGTATTTTTCATTCACGCCTTCACTTTTCAACCCTTAATCACCAATGGCAATGACTAATTCAAACATCGTTTCACATCAAATTAGGTACGTTTCCGTTACGAGTCGAAATAAAAACTCCCTTTCCGCTTGACCGTCCGGGCGCTCATAACTTGACTTGTCCAATAATATCGTCATATTTTTTCTAACATTGCGAAATTGGAATAAAAGGAAGGGAAAGTTCCGCATCGAAATTGCTAGGGTCGTGTGCTGCCCATAAATAATAGACGCAATCTGTGACTCGGCCTGAACTGTATGGACGTCTATACGTGCAGACGGATTGCCTATAAAGAGCTGGTTCGGAACGTTTTTGAACATTCTCCTGTCTTGAAAAGTTGTAGACCCAACCTGTGAATCCAAATTAGGCAGGGCGGATTTTTTTTGGTTAAAAAACCGTATTAAATGAAAACAAGCAACAATCATTAATAAGATCACTTTTGAATAACAGCGGTGCGGAGTCGGAAGTAATAATACGAACAACAGTGAAAACAGGTATTAGCTGAAAATAATGTCCCAGTTTTTCTTAACAGCAGATTAAGACACCTATTTGCATTTGAGTATGTTCCATTCTAGATGAGTTCTGTTGTGGATACTGAATTAGGCAAGCGTAGTACACTCTGCGAGTCGCTGGACCGTAATTAGAGGTTTAAAGTAATGGATAAATTTTCTTTTAAATGATCGTATAAATTATTTCCGCATAAATCAATGCTTAGGTATTGGAAATTTTATTATATAAGGGTTGAGTATAACGTTGTTCAACTAATATGGTTAGTCTGGTCTAAATTAAAACCTCAAAACAATTAGCGCGAACATAACGCGTAATCAGTAAACAGTTTAGTAATTAGCTGCTAATTTTGGGGCCAATTAATTGTAGGAGTCAGAGTTACAACAAATGTTAGTGTGAATAGGTGTAATATATTTCGGAATTTGAAATTTAGTAGCGTACGTTCATTTGCATTTTAAAATTACCTTATCTTGTGCGCGAACCATTTTTGCTAGTCAAAATTGAAAAAATTATTGATTTAGTAGGTAAAGATGACGTTTGCGTAATGATTATGAACTTTTTTTAATCAATATTCCTCCAATAAGCAGTGGAAGGCCTATGGTTGATAAAAATGATGATGTTGATTTTAAAACTGTTCACATTTTTATTTTCATGAGGGTCATTGGGGGTAATAAGGACTTGTGGTTTGCCTGATAAATTGGAATAACGAGTTTCATGTTGACGCTCTAAAGACAATTGAAAACAGGACACGAATGGAGCCGAATAAATGAACATTTGAAGGTACTTTTCCGCACGCTCATTTTACTTTAAACTGCCAGTGTTTGATACTTGAGATAATGTAACAGACATACTTGGTTATTCATAGAATTGAAAATATGAAGTAGTTTTTTTTTACTTTATTGTAAGTAAGTACAAAAAAATTACAATAAGTATGAAGGGTAAAGCTCATTAGAGCCATCCGGCGCCCGACCCGCTCCGCCTCGCCTCGAGCGGTTAGTATTCTATATATGGTTTTGTACGGGCATGCGCTCACTGCATTAATTACGTAGTTAGTACATTTACGAGGCAAGGCGGTGCGGGTCGGGCGCCGGGTGGCTCTAATGAGCTGTGACCTTAAATCAAAAAATATGGATTGTCATTGAAAACGAAATAAATGCAACTCTATTGGTTATATTTATAAAGGTGCACATAATGATTTAATGCATTTTCCACTAGTCTGCCATAACACGCCTAAAGAAAGGTTTACAGACATTGTATGATTTGGTAGTAAACTTTTTGGGAAAAAAAACACGCCGACAACTCAAAAAATCCTCTGTTATGAGTTCTGTTATTGTCCTGCAGTTCTCATGATCATGACTAGGGCCCGGAATTTTGCGTGCGGTTTTGAAACACTCGAAGGGAGAGAACACGAATGATCATACATAATAATCGTAAAAAAATTTTGGTGACATGTTTAATGTATAGTTATGAAATAATAATGTAAAATTATATTTTCTCTTTTATTACCTATAAAGGCGAACAAGCACTCAGGCTATCTAGCGTTATGTAGTCCGGAGGGATGTGTAATCTGTTCACGTTATAGGTTTTCGTCAATATACTATAAAGAGTGATGCATGGTGTTTCGGACCGTCTCCGACACGACACAACTTCATTTTGAATAGAGAGTATCACGTGATCTTTGTTGTGAATAAAAAGTGAAGTGTCGGATGTGTCGTGTCAGACACCGTTTAGAACACTTAATCCTTAAATCAATCAAACGAATTAAACTTTCACTGCTAACCATTGAAAGAGCATAGAATGTATCATCGGAAAGTTTGAGTTATTATTTTTAAAAACACTAATATATAAATTCCGTTTATCGATGCATATGTCGCAGTGAAATGGTCAAAACAGAGATTTGAACAAATCCCTAAGGGATATGATCAAATCACGCAGGATGTTAAAATGGAGAATCCATTTTATCATTTACCTGATACAAATCAGTCCTTTGATCACATCTCTGAATCTGTTTAGTGAAATGACGAAATCGGACAAAAAAGGCAACTCGTTTTTTCATTTCACTAGATTTGTTTACTGATTTGATAAATCCCTGAAACGCGTCAGTGAATTGACGAAACTAACTCGCAGATATTGGCTCCTAAATCATTAGTCATTTAAACGGTTCTGGGACTTAGACTCGGATGGCGGATAGGTTAGAAGATCTCCCACGCAGAGCTCCCGCCACCGTCTTCGTGGTTATTTTTTTTATAAAAGAGCGGAAAAATCTTTATCGCGTTAGTTTCGTCAACTCACTGACGCGTTTCAGGGATTTTATCAAATCACTAAACAAGTCTAGTGAAATGAAAAAACGAGTTGCCTTTTTTGTCCGATTTCGTCATTTCACTAAACCGATTCAGAGATTTGATCAAATTACTGATTTGTATTAGGTAAATGATAAAATGAATTTGCCATTTTAACATCCTGCGTGATTTGATCATATCCCTTAGAGATTTGATTAAATCTCTGTTTTGACCATTTCCCTGCAACACATTGATAAACGTCGGTGTTATCTCCCTTAGACCTTAGAAACCGCTTGCAAAATTCCGGGCCCTAATCATGACTATTAAACCTGCGATCTTAAAAGGAAAATCATTTTGCGTCATTCTATATTCCTACACTCATTGAACCCAAAGTTTCCAAAATGTATTCCTTTTAAGGTTTTAGTGAAGCTAATATTACCGTGCCAACAACCGACGATGTAGAATTAGTAAACGTGGAATTTGTTACAATTGTGGTGATCATGTGCCTACTAAGTCTCACTGCTGAGAGTACTATTTTCGGTATCGTGACCTGGATTGTGCTTCCGAAGTGGCGTATTTTCCGCCACTATGTCTTTGTTACATTGCTTCTAAACCACTCAATCGCAACATTTTTAGCGTGGAAAATGCTGTGGACGTTGCCGCCAGTTTTAAAAACGTGTCTAATGTTCACGGGCAAACTAGCCTCCGCTCATTGATTGATGATAACAACAGTCATGTTTTACTCTGATTTCGTGAGAGCACGCATTTAAAAACAACTAGGTACCTTTATTTGAAAGCCAACATCTTTGGTTGGGTGCTTCCTATTTTGTGGACCGTAATTTTATTGTAATGTTTTGTTATGGTTTAAGTCTTTATGCAAGTATGAATCTTGTATTTTCTATATGCTTCCTTCTCGTGTCCATAATTTTTGTTGTTTACTTGTATGTGTTATACACGTTGTTTCGGCTATTCTCTAGTTTTGTGTCTGCGGTTGCGTCTAATTACCACGACCATCTACGAACATTTTATATGGAGTCGTGGTAATTAGACGCAGACACAAAATTTGAGAATAGCCGGTTTAAGGCATCCCGCATTCAAGGGACGAGTGAGGGAATGGGTAAAAAGGTCAAATTGACAACTTTTGAGTTTGTTTTTACTGGATCAGTGTATATGGCCGTTTGTTATATCCTTTTTAAGAATTCCAGATGTTTATCAACGTATTTTTGAATTGAGTTTTATTGTAACGATATTGTGTTTCAATTTTTTTTCTTATGCTTAAATCTCATAGGGAGTTATGGGCAGAGCACCGAAAGGGAGTGAAAAATTAAATTTATATTTGATTTAATTCGTTTGGTATTTGTTGACGTTATAAGTTCATAATATATGATCCACAAATCGTACTGTTATGAAATGACTGAAAGCAAACAACAAGAAGGTTGGACCTGGGTAAACTTTTGTTATTTCTGTGAAACGGATTTGCTTTGAGAAAACAAAAACAAGTTCCTACACAATTTACATAGGTAACTATTTGTATATACAAATAGTTACTGATGTTTGTATTTATTACGTAGTTGTAACTTATTTCTGAAAGTGATTTAGCTTTTCCTCGAGTAAATGATTTAAATTATATTATTTTACTACCCTTTTCCTAACATTTATTATATGAACCTCTACCTACTTGATACTTGGTTAATCTAAATAAATATTAGGGGAAAATCTTACACAACTGATTAATAATTATTTTAATTAATTGTAGGCTTGATGAGTCCTTTGTAATTGGTACTGTAGATGACGATATCGGACATAAATATTTTCACCTCACCAGTGCTTATGGCTTTCTATCGTGGGATCCAACTTTTTTTTTATGAGTGAATTAAATGTGTATAACCCGTATCCATTAGTTTACCAATATGATGTTAGATGGCGCTGACCCCTCTTGTAGATGGTGCTATAGAGATTTTTCCAAATTAACCTAAGAAGGCCTTCAATGTTTTGTTAACCGAGATCAAACGACCAATAAGTCACTCTGGACTATATAGTGAGTTCATTATTCATTCATTACACACACATAGTTCATTCATTCAAAATGAGAGGATCAGGCCCCTATTTCACCAACTTGACAATTGTCACCTGACACTGACAATTCGTCATACATTGCTTGTTCTTGAAGTTAAGGTGGTCGCTAGGTTACTTGTGGATCCAGCAATGCACGGAAAATTGTCGTCGTGAGGTGACAATTGTCAAGTTTGTGAAATAGGGGCCAGATGTTCAAAAACGTGTGGTGTTACGCTATTCTTAATTGGGTTTGATAAAACTGAAATATTATTAGTACTCCTTCTTGGTACCGTAGGCATGCAATAACTTAGGCGTTCTTGCCGTACAAATAAACGGAACTTATGAAATTCTCTACACAGATAGGAACACGTGGATAATCAGATGAGGGTGAAATTGTTTTATAGATACACAAAATAACCCGAATAGCGTTTGTATGGATACTGCACGAAACAACTTTTCAACTTGGATTTTTTGTTGTTTTTTATCGATTTTTGGGACCAGGTAATATGGCCCGTCAATTATCGTAAATAGGTGGAAGCAAGCGGTGACGGCGAGGCCCGCCTCTTCCCTGTCTGTGGCAAATGAGACGGTCCCTGTCTCGCCCCAGCCGTCTCTCAATATACTTCGGTGTGGTAAAAGTAACTAGAGTTAGGCAACTTCTTTACTTGGCCGGATATTTTTTACTTTGACATGAGCTTGCTGATGTCGCACAGGTTTTCACTGGACAGTAAATTGGGAATATTGCATTTGTAATACACGTGAAAGTCAGAAATCATTAATTTAAATGAAGGTAGTTAATAATTGGTTCTGAATCGTCTGACAGTTTGACACCTTACTGAAATCATACCGCTTCCGCACAGATACGAGTATGTAAGTAAAAAAGGCACCTAAAGAGCAAAAAGAATGATGACTTTGCCGTGTCCGTCTACTTTAGCATACTGAATTTAATAGAATTGACGCCTTAGGAGCGACTTCAAGGATTTTTTTCGGTTTTAAAGTCAATCCTTTTTAAAGGTTAATTTTAACAGCATTAAGATAAATTGTAAATTAATAAAAATTTATTAATAATGTAAACAATATTCATTTTTTATATCAAACAGCTATTGATTGATGATGATTGCTTATTGATATTATAATTTTGTATTTCCAATAATTGTCGTGAGAGTGGGTACCTGCTTTATATTATTCAAACATGTACATAAATATCTCTGGAATTTTATTTGAAATACAAAACAATTGGTTTTTGCCCGTGAATTTATTTTATAAATGTCAATCGATAGCGTTATAGTAGCAAATCTTTTTATATTACTGTTTAAATGATAAAGAACTGCGATCATACCGAAGTTTTAACACTTTCGGTGCCGCAGGAACTTACTCGTGGTTGCCCACTCTATGCTCGTTACTTGCACAGCGTTAAAGTTAGGGTGGCCATAATGGCAGGGATTTTCACCTCTTCAAATAATCATCGATTGGCATACAAAGCTCATTTTACAATAAAGTCAATTGCAGTCTTTAGATTGCGTTCATTGTGCTACGTCAGTATTGATCCCCTTAAGAAGAAATATAGAATAATAATGAAAGTAAAATATCGATGCTTAAAGTCAGCGCTCTAGCGAACTCTTTAAAAAAAAAAAAAAAAATAGGACATGCCGCCAGCATCTTCTTTTTTTAGATTTAACTTAGTTTTAATGTAATTAGGATAATTATGATTATCATCTAGTATAAACTTTACAAAATAAATGTCTTAATGTTTATTTTAATAGTTTAAGATCAACCTAGAGATATTTTTATAATTAGGTTGTTATTTTAGGTACTAGATTATTTTTAGTTAATTTATAACTTAAGATCTTAGTGATTAAACTAAAGCAACCCAAAAGACATCCAATTAAGAAATCATTTGAACTCAAATAAAACTGCTCTGCAAATTAGCAAAGTAATAAAAAATCTAGAAACTCATTCCCAAAGAAGAAAACAATTGAAAACAATACGACACAAAAGATAACCAAGCGGCAATTTATACGGAAAATTAATGGTCCATACGTTACGATAAAACCCGGTAGTAGTTCATAATTCAGGGGAAATTAGATAGGTATCGGGGAGACCTTCGTAAACGTCAGAACTACGTAAGGACCGGTGAGGTATCCGATTGCTGGCTAGGGATGGACGGAATTCAATGTTAAGGAGTAATAATAAACATATTTATTTATCAAAAACCTAATTGCCATACCTTCGACTTTTTTGCCATTCAGTAAAACTTCATAGTTGATTGTGTAAAGACACATCCGCAGTCCGCACACCTCGTAAAGAATAGAAGAACCTAGAAAGAAAAAGCCCGGTGAATTTTCTTAAAATAAAAAACAATCTTACGTATGTAAGTGTATTTATTCAAAAATATTGAAGGGGCGAAACTTACTATTTCTTATAGTTTTTTTAGAAAAAAAACATTTTTTTGCGAAAATCGACCCAAAATTTAGAACGGGGAACGGAATAAAAGTGTTCAAATTCGAATGAAAAAAAAATGTGATGAAAATCGCTAATACAAACAGTTTTTCGAAAAATGTATAATAAAAAACGTTATTGGTTTCTATGTGATGCCTCTTTGAATAAATGCTTAACTTTTCTACATAAAAATACGTTGTATAACACTCATGCAATATTTTTATTTCATCCGGTAATTGACACGAAAAAAGTGATGGGATAGCCGCTTTTTTGTGATATACAGGCTGAAAATCGAATTAGTGGGTTTTACACAATTAAAACTATGTTTTTTTTTCAAATATGAATAAACGGTATTTTTTTGCAAAACGTGGTCCGTCATCGTTCGTATAGGTGTGCGGTTAGGCTGTTTGTTTAGATATTTAAAAAACCATCCAACTTCTCGTTTTTTTGTTTCTTATTTAACTTTTGGTTTTTATTAGGTACCTATTTCACAACACTTTTATCATTAAAAACCAATGTCTAAAACTTTACTAATTAATAATTCGTGATTGTGATAAAACTGATTAAAAATATCGATTGTTTTCGCGGACATCACTAACTGATGAAAATATCAGTGTAACTTATACCGCATCCACAATTTTCCGTATTGCTTAACTATATCAAGTTTTGCCAATATGTTCCTTCCTTTTCGTCTGAGTGCCACAGTTTATTTGTATCGAGTTTGGTTTGTTTGACAACTCTCGAACTTTTTCTTAGATTATAATGAAATTTGTTGTAAACTCTATATATGTTTTACATAATTGAGGGATTATTGGCATCAATATGATTTTAAGCAGACAAACCCGAGCTTTGATGAGCATGTATACCTATCAAGACTTTTCTGTATCTTTCTTTCAAAAGGGATAGATTAAGTCGTCTTTTTGTCTAATATCTAAAATGAAACACCTGCCTTGTACAATCGGTGTGGATAAGATTATATACGATTATATTCTTTTGTTTCTAGAACTTACACGAGGTACATAAGTATTTTTACGCCACACCCGGTCATGATTAGGAAAATCCCATTTCCTGGCCAGGGGGACGACAAACAATGTTGTACTCACCGGTCACTACGAGTGTTAATTAAGTAAGCATCAGATTGCATGCTTATTACCCCTTCTATTCGATCTGAGATTAATAAATACTTTGCTTATAAAGTACACAGTTAAAATTATCATATTAGAGTACACTACATTATTAATTTATTACAGGGCAACATTTTGTTTTCATTCCATTACACTCCGCCGACGAACTGTTGCGACTGCTGCTTTCAAGTTTCAGACACAAAGTAGACAGGAGCAGAAAACTCAGTCTAAGAAAAATAACGGCCTTTTCAAGTCCAGTTTTATTTGTGTTTTCTTTGGAGAGCGTAGAAATCAATGAATAATATGTATTACGAGTACATTACAAAAATAATTATTATTTTGCCTATTTTTATACTCTTAAGTTATCAGAGAGAGAGTGCCCTTTTTAACGATAACTGATATTCAACTTTGAATTTTATGTTACTGAGTTGTGAAATAAAAAGTAACGTCAATTTGTATGACAGGTAATTATTTACTTTAGGTATAGCAGGCGCATGATAAGCCGCGTATCGCACTTTAGTTTTGCTGGGAAATGAAGGTTAATTGTGTTAGCCTCCTGGTATAGATTTAGAGAGTCAGGGCTGTAGGCACAAAGCGCATCACATAATAAACATTTATGAACTAAAATTGTAGAATTTTGGATGTTCAGTTATGTAGAACATCAACAACCCTATTTAAATCTATGATTGTCTATTGTAAAAAAATTACAGCTAACGTCATCACTTAATTGGCGTCTGGGATCGTACCTTCGATCTGAATCTCTTAGTTTTCTTAGGTTTTTTTGTAGCTTATTATGTTAAAAATAACGGCTTTATGTAATATAGTATCCCATATTTAAGTACTTCAAAGTTCATTGTTTTCGAGATATTTGGCATCAAAGTTGAACAATTTTAGGCCAAAAAACCGGTTTCTGGCCATAACTTTTGTGTTAATTGGTTTAAAATAAAAACCCTAGACCAGTTTTTAGGGACGTCACAGACGAACCCAAATATGTAGATTTCGTATGTGGTAGACCTTTCACGTCAATAGAGATACAAAATAAGTGTTATTTTAGACAATGTTTAAAAAGATCATACAAAATTAAGTATTCATTTGTTTCAAAATCCGGTAGACGAAAATGGAGATAAAAGATTGACGAACCGATAAACGTTTGATTTATAATTCTATTTGTAGTGCAAAAGTAGGAGATACGATTCAAAACTTGTCAAAAATCGATGGAAACCTCGGGTAGCCCCTTAAGCCTGCAACACACTGGTGCGGCCTGCGGTAGCGGTCAATAGTTAATTTGACAGCTAATTACACGTTGGCTGGGTCAGTTTGTGAGAGGCTTTAAGCAGTGGACCTTCTGTACGGTTAGGTACAATTAATTATTCTGTGGGTATAGTTAAGCAACGCCATTTTAGAATCCAGTGACTAAACTAGTTGAAATGGACCTTCTTTCATTTCTCCTTTACCTACGTTTGCGGATCCAACTTGCCCACGTGGGAACTTGCGATAAACTGTGGATGGATGACTTGACGGTTTAGTTGCCAAGTTTAGTGGTAAGTAGTTTAAATTGGAATTATTTGATTCCATAAGTTACTGCTAACTTTATTTATTGAATTGAACGTTTTGAATTGGTTAGTTTCGTCTTGTAACTTAAAACTTAGCATAGATAGTAAACCATCAAATTATTTCAAAGAATTGCATATTACAAAATGTACCAAATTATAAAATGATAAATGTTTTAAAATGCAGTCAATTTATACGAAAAAGATAGGTAATAAGTATACAGTATTTCAGCTAGGACTCCTAGTTTAATGTGCCAAAGTGACTTAAATATCGATGTTGAAATATTTAATTCACCTTGGTACAGACACGTTCATAAGAGTAAAAAGAAAATAAATTAAGAGTACTTAATTCAATCTTAAACTGACATAAAAGCATTCGTTTTATTAAACTTTATCACAAAAAGATATAAATTTCAAAACCACGTGAAAACTAGGTGGGGAATATATTTTAAAATACAACTGCTTTATAGGAGGTTAGTTGAAATACTTATATGTATACACGTACTTGTGTTGCCTACCAATTTGCCTCCTAATTTATATGTTAAATTTTGTTTCCATACTTAAGAACATACGAATTACAAAACGTACCAAGAGATGAAAAGCCCACGTCAAAGTTGCCAACAACAATACGCGATGTATGTACAGCATTAACATAATGCTAACCGTCTGTGAGAACGTTCACGTGGCCAAACAGACAGACATAACGAGAGGAAAACGTATCCATTTGAAAATATGTAGATTTTATTACAAGCGGAGTAAAAAAAATCGTTTACAAACAAAGTTCGGAGTAACTTGAATTCAGAACTTTGCTTTGTTTAAAGAGTTCCTTCGATTTCTCCAGGACCCTCTCATCAGATCCCTACCTGATGACCAGTTAGCCTACTGGATACCCATTGGAACAAAATATGTATTTTCCAAATCGATCCAGATCTCTTCGAGTAATCGGGAAACATACATCAAGATTTCGACAAATTGAGAATCTCCTCTTTTTTTAATAAATTAAAGCGTAACCGCGAAATTATAACAAAGTATAAAGAGATCCGGATAAGGTCAAGAAGTAAAAATGAAAAAAAAACCCACAAAAATTAAGAACACCTACTCAGACCAAGAAAATATACAGACGGAGCGTTACGAACAGTCTAGTGAAGCCAACCGGTTTTCAACCAAGCCCCGTAAGTTTAGCACACGCTAAACAAATTAAATCGCACAAAACTCGAAATAAATGATCCACGTGCTGAAGAGTTTTGTGCAATTTTGTTTGTATATGTGTGCGTGAGCGTGTGCTATACTTGATGTAGCTTGGTTTTGTTTGTATGTGGTTTGGCTAAACTTGACTGTTCGTAACTCCGTCTGCCTTTTTTTCTTGGTCTGAGGGGACTTAGCATAATTTCTAATATCGTAATACGTAAGTAAAACGTGTTATTTGTCTAGTTTTAAAATGCTTATCGTGTGGCATGTTTCAATCCATTATACTTCTCATTTAGTAGAGTAGATGTTGTTTCAGAAGCTTTGCCAACGGTCCTGGGTTTGAGACCCAGTATGGGCAAGTAATTGGCTGTGACCCAGGAATGTTATTGACCCTAAAATTGATAGAGTATCTAAAAATGCACACATTTTGTTACTTAGCTTTTTGCATTTTTTTCGATTTCTTGTGCTTTTTACGGCGCCAAAGAGACTTGAACGCACGATTTTTGTCTTACTTTGCAAAGTTTAGGGTTAAGTATTGGATGTTTTTAAACATTTAAGTATTTGTATCTAATCAATATGTCGTTGTCTTGTATCCGTAACACAAGACTTGTTGAAGACTTAATATTTATTGATACCCAAAATTTATTAGACATGAAACAT
The DNA here is from genome assembly GCA_945867215.1 of Epinotia demarniana. Lineage (NCBI taxonomy): Eukaryota > Metazoa > Arthropoda > Insecta > Lepidoptera > Tortricidae > Epinotia > Epinotia demarniana. Next base: position 8,509,106 of record OX244262.1, read on the forward strand.
CATCAGATCAGAAAGAAACGAATTATTTTCAATGACAGTTTAAGCGCGACGAGCTGCACCGATACATTTTTTTTTGCAGTGTATATCCACGTTGTATGATATCATCCGTGTAAATTATTTACGTAGTTGGCAGTCACTCAATAAATACAGGGCGATATTCAATTCAAAATGGTTTTTTATGTCTAAGCAATTAGGCTTGTGATTAAGGCTTAAATATAGTCGTAAAATTTACAGATACGGAGTGAAAACCAAGTTTTTATCGTCAAGGGGCATAGCATCGTCTTTATTTAATTGTAGTAGTAGTTATTTATTTACTTACTTATCGCTGTTGATAAGATATACGTCACGTTCATAAATCAACGACAAGTATGCGAGTGCGAATGTGATGGATCGTCTTATCGATAGCGATAAGTGATAAAATAGTAATCATGCTACTCCCGCAGAAGTGGACACGCTTGATAGACACGCATACAATCTTACAGAGCTTACAAACTTATCCTCATAAAAAAAATTGTGCAAAATGACAGACAAATGTCTTCGGTTGACAAAAAGCTCTTAAATCACACCGGGTGCTTTTAAAATACTAATTAGATGTACATAAAAACTTTTCTGGCACAGTAAAGTAATAATAAGTTTTTGAGCAAACTCAACGGGATTACGTCGGTTAAATACTAATAGACACGCATACAAATTTACAGAGCTTACAAACTAATCCTAATAAAAAAATGAGTGCAAAATGACTGACATGTCTTCGGTTGACAAAAAGCTCTTAAATCACACCGGGCGCTTTTAAAATACTAATTAGATGTACATAAAAACTTTTCTGGTACAGTTAAGTAATAATAAGTTTTTGAGCAAACTCAACGGGATTACGTCGGTTAAATACTAAATTCCTTTGGCCACCTTCTGTCTCTATCAGCTTGATGGTACCATAATATAGAATTGTCATCCAAACTATACTAAAACCCAAAATTTCAGCTCAATCGGATAATGGCCAGTGACTGAAAAATGGATTTCAAATTTTGACGGTCAATTAAAATTCTTATACACGGTGGAATTTAATCGGTGAACAGGAACCCATTTGCTAATTCAGTAATCGATGGCGGTCACGTTTATGTAGTACTTAAGTGAACCAAGTTTTTTTTATCATAACTAATTTTTAAGTTGAAATTAAATTTTAATTAAAATTTATTGTCACCCTACTAATGGTTTAGTCTGAAATGTTTAATACCTCTTTTCAAACTATCAGCCATAGAAACATAAAACATAAATGAGCAATAAGCTGTCAGTTTGTCATTGTCAAATTCATAACAAATGGACGTCTGATCTGTCTAGTTTCCCGCCAAAGCCAGCAAGCACTTGACGTATGTACACTTACGAGTATCTTCCCTTCAATAAAAGTAGGGTGTCCATTTATTCAGTTTGTGTACATTTTACCGATGTTAATTAAGTGTGATTATTTAGATTTTGAGCTATATTGCACGAGATCTCACGTATTGGTTTCTGTGTAGATTGATAATAGAAGATCAAACGAGCTTCGCAAGCGAAGTTCGATCGATATTATATGAGTAAGCTTCATTCGAAGATATAACACACATGTAGTCCTTTAATCTACCAGGCAACATTTCGCAAGTTTAAAGTACGCAGTAAAAACCATAGCTCAAACAGTTTTATCCCCACCTTTACCCCTACCCTAGTTAGGGACCTCGGCTTGCCACCATTTCTCATTCTTTTTAGAGACAAAACTTTCCTAGGGGTATAGGGGCGGGCGGGAAGTTATATCTTCGAATGAAGCTTACTCATATAATATCGATCGAACTTCGCTTGCGAAGCTCGTTTGATCTTCTATTATATTTCGAAGCTTCATTCTTCAGATATAACACACATGTAGATGTTTAGAGTTGAAAGTTTTGCTGCCCTTTGTAATTGTAAAACATCATAATCATGAAATGCAGTAATTATGTTTTGACAACAATCTTAGATACTCCCAATTATTAATCAAAGAGTACAATTGTAACTTCACATAATTCTACCTATACAAAAGGCAGATTGATCTGGCACAATGACCTTCGTCGATTAATTGACGATGGTAGAAACGAGCCAAAGTTTTCGATGTTCTCGACCAGCCTGCTGCCTTCCGGATAGCATCTAAAGAAATGCCTGACCGGTGTACAGCTGACGTGGCGGCGTGGCGCGTGCTGTGAGCGCTGAACGCCGCCATGTCTTTACCGCTTTCGCCAAGCACTCGCGTAATGCACCCCGGCTAATGGATTGAGCAGATGCATTTTTATGGGGACTTTTGAAAGTCAACAAAATATGTTGTGAGCTTTTTCAGTCCTAAAACATCATTATAACAGTCACCGGGCAAATATTTCTATTAGGTATCTTCAAAATATGGAAGGCACAAAATCGGTTGTAGACGACCTACACCTGAAGTCTTAACTATATCATCAAAAATTACTTTAATACAATTTGGGCATGACTTAATATTATTCCACTTAATAAGTGACAGTGTTTGTACCCTGTGGGCAGGACATATTGCTAACAAAATCGCCAGATTCTTTGTTAGTTTTTCCAATGAAATTTCTCTATTAGGGTACCATGTTGTTATATGATTTAATACCACTTGAGGATCCCAGGTATGGCTATATTTAGGAGTTACGGGCTTTAATTTGTAAACACCTTTCGGTAATCCTTTACTTTGGTCATCTGAGCTGATACTACTCCCCCGTAGGAGCGAGGGTGCTGACCTATGATTATTTAATGAGCCATACGACGATCCTTTATTAAATTCGTGCGTTAGAAATAAAATAACAGCAGAAATGAAGCCCTTATAGAAATTGAATATCTATATTATCTATGCTAAATTTCCAGCACAACTTGTATTTAACACACGTTGTACTGTTGTAAAGTGTTGTTTGAAATTGACGCTTACATGAGATTAGATACTTTTACTAATCTCAACAAAAGCCGAAACCACGGTTGGGATGGCCATTAGGGAAATACTACTATTCCTGTGGCGTTGTCATTTATAATCTTATGTAAACACTTTAGTACGAGTGCGAGTGGTGGAAACGCTTAAAAATATTTATTATAAATACCAGCTAATAGTGAATGCGACGACGGTAAGAGCGTCCGAGTCTGGCTTCCACGAAATATATATTTCACATTTGGCAGAGGTACGAGAAGCAAAGAGGTCAATTTCGGGCACACCAAAGTGTTTACTTACTCTTTCAAAGGCTGCAATACTTAAATTTCATTAAATATCAGGATTTAGCCTTCTGGATTCTCTGTCTGCTTCTACATTATTCTTAGTGTTAATGTACGAATCGAATAACCATATGTCTCGTTCTTCACACCACTGCCAAATAGATCTAGGTAAGCTATTTAAGTGGGGAAACTGGATGTCTCCCATTCGATTAATATAGCTTATCGCGGTAGTGTTGTCGATGCGGAACAACAGAGCACAGTTTGATTTATTTCGCGCAAAACATTTTAATCTTAAGAGCGAGCAAGCTCTAAGTAATTAATATGGAATGCTAATTCTTGCTCTTCCCATGCTCCGTTTGCACACACTCCGTCACAAACTGTACCTCATCCTGATCGGGACGGATCTATAGATATTTCTGCATCGAATTTCGTGATTCCAAAATGACAAGACGTTATAAATAATATTATTAGTCCACCAAAATAAGTCAGGTAAAATTTCGCGAGGAAGTTTTAATTTTGATCATAGACATCGTATTCCTGAATAGCTCGGAATTTATATCTTTCTAACAACTTCGTGTACAACCAGCTGTATCTAGCTGTCGGGCATGCAGTGGTAAGAACTCTTAAAAAGTGCGCATACCCTGCATAATTGAATTGTAAACAAAACCTAAGAATTTACAGCATTGTTGGTAATTTTGGGATTGTATCGAGCTTTTGGTATAGTTTACCACAAATCGTAGGCACTCGAGAAACCGGAGAGTCTCCCTCCCATTATGTTTACATTCGTTAAGGTCCCTTCCAATACACAAAATGCCACCCCGGTATATAATAGAAGTTAGGCCTTGTTTTTAGGTAAGTTACGACTTCTTTCATAATTTTGGTGAAGGTTCTAGGCGCCACGGAAAGTCCATAGACTAATCGGGAACAAAACTCGTAAGTAACATTGTTATGCTCGAATCTTGTCAATGGTAGCCATGAACCCGTTTTTAGGGATTAATTTAGAAGCAGTTCTAGTCTTCCATTTTAAAGTGGGACTTAGTTACAAATTTATTGAGCCCTTTCAGATTCAGTATGAATCTATAGCCACCATTCGATTTAGGAGTCAGAAAATCTTTGATAGAAACTGATCATTAGTCTGTTGGCATCCAGTGATGCTTTCACTGAATGCCTAGGTTAATTAAGTTCTGTACAGCTAAGCTGGTTTCATCATGCTCTTGGCATGTGAAAGTATTTACAGGTTTGACAGATTGCATAACATGTCCTAAAAAGGAATTGGAAAGCCATTCTGTATACAGTCTAATAAATAAAGTACGATTATTCGTTACATTAAGCCAACACTTATAAAAAGCTTTAAGGCGACCGGCATGTACCTGCGTTACTGCCGCGGCGTCGCAAGTGGCTTGTTGTAGGCTGCTCGCGGCTGTATGATGGTCGACGCTGTCGGCCTACTTTTCAGTAGATTTGGAAGCTTTAATTTTCTCTGAGAGTTTGCTTCCAAAGAGAGTATCATCTCTCTCAACGTATTGTATGACTTAAGGAATACTTCGTCTAGTCCAGGAATGACTAGTTTTATCTAAAATCCGACTTCAATTAGATAGGATTTTTATCGTTAGTACCTATACCGACTCCCAATTGCTGTTGAGATGATTCGATTTTCTTGTCACGGCCTCTTTGGATGTCTGTAACTGCCGCCGAAATTACGGCGTTTAAGGACGGCGCCCATAATAATTTGCAATTTACAGGTACTCTTATAAGAGTTTATCTTTACTCTTTTTATCAATACCTTTGTGTAATATAGGTTTTTGCGCTAAATTGGGATGAATTTTCTCCCCATATTTTGGGACATCATCAGTGGCGTCCCCTAGAGCGGTTAGTAACTCGGCATCTATTACAGGGGTCGTTTTGTCATCACAGGCCTCCACGGGAGGTGCATTTTCTTCATTTGAACGTGGGAGTGAAGTTTCCACTGCTTCATACACTTGTTCGTGGTTTATAAATTAAAATATAATATTTTGATTTTTCTAATTGAGGGTAGATATGAAATGCATTGTAAAACCACTCGTCAGGAATTTTAATGCATATATGTATCTAGTGCCCCGCATCGCGAACACGGGATATACTAATCTCGATTAATGGTTGTAGAAATTGCTATCGTGTTGACTCACGGTCAACCGCCAAGCACGAGATACCTTCGTGACGACTCTCGGTCGCCTCCCAGGTTTAGTTACAAGACGTGGGCTCACGGCCCGCGCGGTATTAAATGCATTTGTTAGCGATTAATATTGTTAGAAATTGCTATCGTGTTGACTCACGGTCAACCTTCAAGCATGAGATACTTTCGTCACGACTCTCGGTCGCCCCCCAGGTTTAGTTACAAGGCATGGGCTTGCTATTAATATTGTTAGAAATTGCTGTCGTGTTGACTCACGGTCAACCCCCAAGCATGAGATACCTTCGTGACGACTCTCGGTCGCCCCCCAGGTTTAGAATTACTAGGCGTGGGCTCACGGCCCGCGCGGTATGAAATGCATTTCTTAGCGATTAATATTGTTAGAAATTGCTATCGTGTTGACTCACGGACAACCCCCAAGCATGAGATACCTTCGTGACGACTCTCGGTCGCCCCCCAGGTTTAGAATTACCAGGCGTGGGCTCACGGCCCGCGCGGTATGAAATGCATTTCTTAGCGATTAATATTGTTAGAAATTGCTATCGTGTTGACTCACGGACAACCCCCAAGCATGAGATACCTTCGTGACGACTCTCGGTCGCCCCCCAGGTTTAGAATTACAAGGCGTGGGCTCACGGCCCGTGCGGTATTAAATGCATTTATTAGAGGCACCACAATGTAGAACTATTTATTGAAACTAATTGCACTTACCTGAATTATCTTCGGAACCTGATGAATCAGATAGCACCGCACTGTCATAACTCGTTTATAGTTTTTTGTTGCAATTTCCGTATATTAGCAGAATAATACTCTATTTTTTCCTGTGCACTGCGTTTAGGCATGATTAAATATTTTGAATTATTTTTTAATAGAATTAGTTCGTGCGTTCGTTGCCTCGCAAGAATAAAGAATGAGAAATGGTGGCAAGCCGAGGTCCCTAAGTAGGGTAGGGGGGTAAAGGTGGGGGGGGATAAAACTGTTTGAGCTATGGTTTTTACTGCGTACTTTAAACTTGCGAAATGTTGCCTGGTAGATTAAAGGACTACATGTGTGTTATATCTGAAGAATGAAGCTTCGAAATATAATTAAGATTTTTGGATTCCTGATCACCGATTAAATAAAACCGTGTATATTTGCTTACATACGAACAGTTCAAGTTTATATAAAGATTGTAAAATTGTAAAAGTTGTAAAGTTGTATATGGTTACATACAACTTACTCGTAATTATTCCCCGTCACCTTTATGTCAGAGTGTTAAGGTTTCGGTACACATTTATGAGAGGATTAAAGCGATACTTATTTTTGCACTTGACTACAGTCAGTGGTAAACCACGACGCTTTACATGTATGTAACAGTTATTCTTAAGGGGATGCCTTGATTTGAGTCGAACACGCCCCCTAGACAATTACACGCTTATGCCTTCCACGCACGAGAAAAAGAGATATATTGATATAAAATGATATAATAAATGATATTAGGGGACAATCTTAAACAAATCGACCTAGTCTCAAACTAACCAAAGCTTGTACTATGGGTACTAGACGACGATAAACATACTTATATAGATAAATAAATACTTAAACACATAGAAAACATCCATGACTCAGGAACAAATATTCGTGCTCATCACACAAATAAATGCCCTTACCGGGATATATTACTCTTCGGGATTGGCTTTTTTTGACAAATTTCGATAAATATCCTAACTTAGTGAAGTTTTATTTAATTAAGTGAGATTTTAGATTAGATAAAATTATATAGTATTAAATTGATTGTGTCGTAAAATAATGTATCGTTTAAGTACGCCAGAGTAAAGAAAGGAAAATACAGACTCACCTTTTATTTTTTTCTATAGAGGAAATTTTAAGCAATCATGTATCGATCAAATCAGATAAACAATCATATAGTCAAGAATCATATATCTGAAAATCAGACCTTATTGTTTCTTAATCTAGTTTGAACGGCGTTTCAAAGCTCGCGATAATTTCCAATCCACGGCCTTAATGAAAGCAAGTATGCCTTGTACACTCTCAAGTTAAGCCAAACTTGTTGAAACCCACAATGAATGAACGAAATATATCTTAACCTAGTAGAGTTGCAGTCAAAAACATGCATACCTTTTCACCTTTATTACAAAGGATTAAGGTACAAAAGTGTTAGTACATTTTTGACGTCGACTCTGAGTAAATGTTTTAATTACTTCCATCCTTATTGTCTTATAACTTCGCTGCTTGTGCTAATTAACAAGGATTTTAATTATGCCTCTTCATACTCACCACTTGAAACTCCACGCGTGTTGGTTACTTATCTTGAATTTATAACAAACATTAGCATGAACTATGTCGACAGACAAGACTGTCTAACTCGTTTATTGGTAACACATTCACTGCCAAGAATCATTGCGCGCTACGCTCGTATATAGCCGACCGCCTTGTTTACCCTCGTATGTAGAGAAAATGGCCTACGGCGTAGGCGAGTTTCTAACAGAGAAAGCGCTAAGCTACGGTCGTAGTGCTACGCCGTAGTCCGTAACAGCTTAGTATCCATGTAGCGAAAATTGCCCGTTGCCCTCTGACGTATATGTTTCGTAATTAGCGCTGAAAGGGTTAAACACAGCACTCAAATCAGTGCATCCGTTTTGGAGCTGTTATATTATATATGTGTTGGGAGATATGATATTATTTACTCATTTATTGTTGTTAGATTATTATTTTTTATTTTTATTGTAAATTATAATAGAATTGTAATTTTTTATTATTTTATTTTTTGTTTACTTACCACGTCAAACACCACAGTTTAAAAATACAGACGCCCGCCATGATATGTTACACACCAATCAGAGCGCATGACGTCACGTTTGTGTAAACATATACCCATAACGGCCATTACCACAGATTACAGAGAAAACTTACGTACTGAACGAATAGTAAGACAGGGATAGAACCATGTTATCTGTCAGATCTTCATACGTCATTGTCCCGCTTTCTCGCTCGCACGGCCGCGCAAGACTTGTAAACTTTTGAATTTATGTTAATTAAATGAGCAATTGAGCGATCTAGTTCTTAAACGTCAAAGGTCTGCGTTCTGTTTATATAAACGTGACGTCACTCCGGACGCCATGACACTGACAAGCGTTTTAGCGCCAATTTGAAATTTAAAAACTAAAATGCATTTTTATCCTACTTAACTGATATATTCTCTTGAAAAATCTTATTCGTTGTACATAATAAATGTTTCTAAACATTATAGAATAGTTTTTCAAAATGTGTATTCATGCCTATTGCAGATAAGCTGCTACTGATAAAAACGAGATAACTTCCCAAAAATACCTCTCTTAAATTTTATATCCTATTCGGTTTAAGATAGCTGTCTTCCACGGCACGTCACTCATCATCCTCCTAACGTCATTCCCGGTGGTGCCCTAAAGGAGCGCGGGGTCCGCTTTGACACCTTATCCCAAGATTTGGCATGGGCATTAGTTTTACGAAAGCGACTGATATCTGACCATCCAACCCAGATCACGCCACGTCACTGCTAAGTATAATTAATATTCTGGAAATCTCATTAAGATTAAACATATCATTTGTTAAGTTGGAACATTAGCTTATAACAAATACAGATAAAGCCGGTCCTAACACGTTTCATGACAGTATCCGAGTAACGCGTAGATAGAAGATTTAATTGATGGACTCCTAACGAATGCCCAAAAGTGAGAGGGGTAAATTAATCTAACTAAATTCAGAAGGATCTGAAGATTTATACATCCTCGACATCTCACTTTATTCGTATTGTCTATATACTTACGTCTGTTTCATTACAAAAGACATAGACATAGTAAATTTGTTTTTTTTTGATAAATAAGACGAAATAAAAGTATTGAAATCAATAATAAAAGTTAGAATAGAATAGGATAACATTTATTCATGACAATAACACATACATGCACATAAATCAAAAAAGGTAGGTATTACAGGTCATTGTTTACAATTGTTCATCAATTAGTAGATTAAAATAATGGTTACATCTCTGTCACACATGTGTGTATGTGTGAATCAGTCCCTCTATACTATCCTTTCTCTATGGAGTAACGAGTCGGTTTCACTCGTAACAACTCCCGGTAATCCTGATGGTAAATAACGTACTGTATCTCGGCTCTGACACGTTGATGTGGGTCAAAAGGAATTATAAATCATCCCAGTGCGCTTCTGGACAGTGTTTAATGTTATATTCATTCCGGTAATGTATGGCTCATAATGCTAAGAGTCTAAAGTAGGTCGCATTTGCATGCCGTATATTGTGAGTCTTTTGGGGAGTTTGGCTCGACTTGCCACGCAAAATGAGTAGCGTACAAAATCGTTTTATTTTCCCGTAGTTTTGCTACTGTGGTAAGGAACGCGACTTTGAATTCTGGAGGTCCTCGGTTCTAACGCCGGTTTGCACCACTGGGTTTTTTCAGAAACTTATGTCATCAACTCATCATCATCATAATCATATCAGCCAAAAGACGTCCACTGCTGGACATAGGCCTCCCTCAAGGAGCCACTCGAGAATCTTATGTACGAAATGTCAATTTTATATTTTAAAATTGACTTTGTGGTGAAGGAAAATAGCGCGAGGAAACCAGTCTAATGCTCATTAGATCTAGTTTTCCTTCTGGGCCGGAATTTGGAGATCGCAGTCACTGACGTAAAACTAGAGCCTTTGCTGAATCTTAGCATTATGTGCCAAAGCGGACTCCGGGTTTATGTAGTGCACAGGCACAACCGAGAATAAGGTTAGAAGCATGATGTCGAAATGTGAGAGAAACTTGAACGATGGCAAACCTTTTTTTACGTAATGACACGATGGAATACTTTTAAAATCGGATTAATACGTTTGGAGATTTCTAACATAAAAACGATCTTTCACGATGAAGTCGCGGGTAAAACTTAGTTACTAAAGAAAAAAAAACCTACTAATTAATAAACTAAATTAAAAATGCAAATAAAGTAGATTCTAACTAAACTAAATCTAAAAAATGGCCCCTGCGGCATTGTGTGCTGAATAGCTAAGCTAATTCTTTGTGCGAGCTCTTTGGTCACCGGTGGCGTCTGTAAGCCTCTTCGTTATCTCTTTAAAGAGGCTTAGGGCTGCAGGGCCCCACGGACCAAGGGTCTCGACGCCAAAAGGCACGAAATTATATACGGCGCCCAGACCACTATATTTTTCCACCTTCGCAGCTGCAGCTGCTGCCCTCGTAGAGGTACGGTGGAAATGCGATGGGGCTAGTGTGTCAACACAGGTTGCATCCCACACCAGGACCCGTCCCATTTTCCACGGGACTAATGACATCCCGTCCGGTCTCTTATTAGTTACAAATTGATAACTTGACAATCATACCAAAATAGCAAACTGAATGAAGTCACGTTGTAACATTTCTTGAAAATTAATAACACAGGATTAACAGTCAAAGAGGCATGTAATGGATAGAAAAATTGCATAATTACAGGTCCGCTTTTATGCTGTGACTGTAATTGAAAAAGTGCTTTCTACGATATGCTAAAGCATGTGCAAGACTACCCACGCAACGATTTATAGGTTGACGACCCCTGGACAAACGATTGATTTTCAGTCAATTACATACACAGGTTCCATGAAATTTTTAATTTTGTTTTATTAAGCATTTGATACTTTGTCGACGTTCCTTATTAAATTCCTTGTGAAAAAGCGATTCGATAGCAAGTATCCGATTATTAAAACCCCTTAATTAAATGACATCGGATATTAAAAAAATATTTTTTCATCGCTTTATTAAATCTGTTATCATTTCTCAATTTGCCTGTTCAATTACAGAATGGATTCACAATATTAAATTATAATAATCGTAAGATTTTTCTTGCCTCTCTCTAATTACGTCTTTGTTTCTCGCGATCTTCTTTTGTTCCAAGGAAAGCCTGGAATAATAACAAAAGAGCGCAGACAAGGGACGCGAAAACAATGATGTCTACTAACTATGAAACGGAGCCGGACTGCCGGGTTGAAAGGGACTAAGTGTGGGCAAAATTCATAGGTTATAGTCTTATTTAACTTGATGCAGTGAGTATTTTTCATTCGCATCATCAAGACCGACGAGCATCTTTGTGCTATTGATTGAACAGTAAATAAAGGGCTGGCAAAATAAAGGCATATTGAAAGTTTTCAACTTGTTTATTTGCTAGTTAGGATAGCTTAAATCTAACAATCGCGGTTCATGAGACCTGGTGACAGACGGACGGACGAACGAGCAGCGGAGCCTTAGTAATAGGGTCCCGTTTTTACCCTTTTACATGAAATTCTTAGGGTTCTGCCTAAGAATTTATTGGTCCGTTCAGATAATTCCCTAAATAAAAACTTACTTTAAGTTCTCGTTAACGTTTTCAGATATTTCTCAGAATATTCTTACCATTTTCAGAATGTCCTGCAACTTGCTCTGCAAAAGGTTCTGTATGGTAAGATAGATATCACTTACAAACTGGTAACCGTTGGACGGAAGATGTGCACACATGGCGGTGCTCTGATGAGAACTAGCTTGGAACATTTCATCTAAGCCGAAATAACGCAGTCTCCAAACTTAGACCAGTATATATTATACCGGTGGTGTATACTGGTCTAAGTTGATTAAAACTGCTCTTAAATTTGATATCGTACGTAATCAAGTCAATTGTCATGTTTTAAGTTCAATGTCAGCTTTGAGCGGTATTACAATTTATAATTTCAAAACTACGTAACATGTAGGGATTATTATTTTCATTAATATGAGCGTTAGACAAATGTGCATTAGGTAGGACACACTAAAGAAATTTTGTATATTTTAGGTAAAACTGTCTTTTGAATTGATGTCTATTGAAATGAAAACGGAAGGGTCCTCAAATCAAAATTAAGATTGTGCGCTTATATTTGACTTGGGTCTTCATATTCTGAATGCCAGAAACCCGCCTAGCGGGCGCTCTGTTCGTAGGAATGTTCCGCTACTGAGTGGGGAAGCAACGGCATCGGCTACGAGTGTAGGGCTACGAATCTATTGGCATTGAATGTTCAGATTCATTGTCGCGCTACGCTCCAACCGCTACGCCGTAGTCCGTAGCAGCTTAACACATACACTGCCGGAATCACTACGCGCCCTCCAGTCGGGTTCCCGGCACTGTGTGTTAAACTCCGTATGTAAAAGCGCTGGTAACGCTCTAACGTATGTGCATTTCTAAAGGCGCTGATTGAGGCAACCAGTTAAAGTAAGTAGTCCTAGCGGTACGCAAAAATATGCTGCATATGGTGGTAAAAGCATGAAATTCGGAGCGATTGATCTTTAGGCCTTACGAATCAATTTGACCTGTTGCACGAAAAAGAAAACAAAAAGGGAGAGAAGCTATAACGTCATCTTTTTTTAGTATAGGAAAAGAAAATTGTTCTGAAACCCATCGTGTGTGGTATTTAATGAAAGGGTTTACTAAGCCGATTCTATAAATATATCACATCATTATATTCCACTCATTTGTTTCAAATTCAAATTAAAATCATTTTCAAAACATACCAAGTTGCCCGGCCAGCCCGCCCAGGGCTCCTCCAGATATGATACGATTGAAGCATTATTTGTAAAATATATCCAGCCCCTAGAAAGTAATTTTGAAAATATTTACATTTAGTTTTTTTGTATAACTCTCTCATTTTTTTTTGTGCTACGGGTCAAATTGATTCGTATAGCTTAAGGATCAATCGGTCCTATTTTCATGCTTTTAACACCATTTGCGGCATGTTTTTGCGTACCGCTAGGACAACCATAGTTATTTATAGAACTGCATTCTGAGTCAAGTACCTGTAGCGATGGACGTCGACGTCGTCGTCGACGACGTCAGAGGGCCATAAATCTTAATGTTTTGGCTGAGGAAAAAGCGCCTTTTGTAAAAATCAAAGGAGTGTCCCTCCTGTACTTGTTCTATTATCTATTCTGTGATAGTACTAAGTTTTTTTTGACGAATAATATTATTTTATCAAACATTTTTCGATCCATGTTAATAACAAGAAAAGATTACCACGATCATATTTTTATCACTTCGGCCTTATGCAACATTAGATCAAGGTTTTCATTTTGTGTGTTCTCTGTAACAAGTGAATAATACTTAAATTATCCATATAAATACACTTTACTAGAATTTCAGATAGTTTTTCATTCGTCAGACATAATGCTCGATTAACACTCCATAACGGTCAACCGGAAGTGTGGACGCCATGTTGGCAGTGAGATAGCGGAAATATATCGCCGGATGTCGACGGCCATTATTCAGGAAAGGAAGCCTTCCGTTGCCACTTCATAAGTGCTCTCACTCGTATTATTTGAAGATGCTGTGTTTTGATAAAATTTTGGGAAGGAGATTTGATTCGAAAACATTGTGATGTAAAATGTCTCCATTTTGCATATGCGTTGTAGTTATTTGCATACAATTTTGTCGCATAATTTGCCAGTGCATTAAAAATCTGATATTAATGTGCAAAAAAACAACAGACATGAAAGGTATCAGAAGCAATTAGGTAATAATAATTAGATAGTTATCAATACTAATATTACATAGAGGTAAAGTATGTCTCTTTGTAAGTTTGAATGTAAGGGCAAGCACCCAAAATGCTATCCAATTTCTAAACTTTGGACCTTTGAGATGGACATAGGCTATTGTTTAACCCGCAGCTGTGCTAGCGTTCTTTGTAATACTAGCGAGAGTGGAGCCGCGCCATCAGCTAGGATTTTAATATTGCAGTAGGCAAGTACTTCAACAATTACTACAACCTGTGAAGAATGAACATGTAAGTACAACTAATTACAGGTATATTTATTTATTTACAGGTTTTAATTAAAAGAAAACAACTGTAACCGACTGCAAATCGTTCGTCATTTAATAACGTCGATAAAAACGATATCTCATAGCACCTCCCACGAGACCCGTCGAGCTAATGACGTGCTCCCGCCAGACACGTGGCTGACACGTGGCGACAACCTCGAACACTTATACACTTACGTACAGGGTGATGTTTCACCTGACAAGTGAAAGGTAAATATTTATGAATTTTTGTTAATGAATATCAGATAAAATATAAAAAATACATGCATTATACTGGGCAAGATAGTCTTATTTAGTTTTGAATGAATTTATTTTTATTTGTTTGTCTGTTTCTTTTATTTATTATGTTGTTATCCTGTTATACGTTTTTAAAATAAATATGAATGACTTCTTGTCACATCCATAACTTTCCATGAAACGTCACAACTCTGTATGAAGTTTATGGGGCAAAAAAGACACGTGTGCCTTGCAACAAGCCACAATAAGTAGTGCCTCGTATAAGTTGAAGGTTGATGTTTTTCGAGTATCATCGAAAGTTCGTAATTGAACGTTAAATATTACAGAAGTAACAAAAATTATCATTATTTGCATTTATATAATGGTGTAATGATTTTTTTTTCAATAAAATCTGTTTCCTGGTCAAACTATTTCTTTTTAATGCAAATAATGTATCAGATTCAGAAGTGCCGTTATTTTTTTTGTCTATTTAGAAAGAAAGAAATAAAATATTTAACAAGAAACATCACAACAAATTGTAGACACATACACACAAACATATTTGTCACGAAACGGTCAATGCTCAGCGTAATGCTGGCAGGGCCAGCGCTGGTCTTCCATCTAAAGTTAATTTGAATACATACATAGGTATTAGGGGACAACCTTACGCAAATCGAACTAACCCTATAGCTCAATAAGGCTAGTGTTATGGGTACTAAACGACGATATATGAATAGATGTAATTGCTTAACTACTTTGAGCCGTTCGGCGTAGAGACCCTCGGACCAATCGCGCATCCTTTTATGGATTGTGCAAACGCTTGATCCAGGCTTCACGAGGCCAGAGCGCTGGCTTTTACCCGCCTAGAGGATCATCATTGTCATTCAACGTGGCAATGCTGCCAGCCTTATGAGCACAATACTGCCTGGCAGCGACCTGGGGCAAATTGGTTAGTTTTAGTTTTATTTGTTTTTTATTTTCTTAGCTGAGTAAGTTATCATAATTTTTGTTGACAAATTATTATTCCCCCTTAAATATACAGAATACATCCGAGACTCTTATATGAACATATTATGTTCATGATACAAATATTTGCCCTAACCTTAGATGAAACCCAGGACCTGCTTCTTTTTCTTCCACGAGGCTAACCGGTCGTCAAAATAAATTATGCAATCAACCTGTATTTCCAGTAGAAGCAGCTATACTCGCATATATTACTGGCAAAGGCTTTAAGAGTCTCCTTGTCAAATTGGTGTTCCCCTAATGGCAAATTTTGGTACGATAAAATGAATTTACATAAAGATAACTGCTGTTTGCAATATTGTGGTGCCCAATTTTTTGTGTTCTTTTAATCACTGCAATATCTTGCTTTTAAAGCGGGTGAATGTTTTATCCTGTATAATTGATAACTAAATTTTTAAGTCAGAAACACTCTATTACTTAATAAGCCGGCCAGGAATGGAAATAACATGGCTACTCTATGGCAAAGAAAAATTGATTAAATTCGAACTGACATAATTGTGCTTCATTCGACTTTAAGCCCATATATCACTTTGGTATAAAGTACAACATCAACTACAAGGACGTTTACAAAATAAAAGTAATAAAATTAATCCTACCAATATAATAAATGCGAAAGTTTAGATGTCTGGATGTTTGTTACTCAATCACTCCTAAACGGCTGAACCGATTTAGATGAAATTTTGCTCGAAGACAGTTTATTAGCCTGCATTTGAATATAAGATACTTTTTATCTCGGGACCACTGTACTAGTATAAAGAAACACAATTTTTACTACATAAAGCCAAGTCAACGGAACTGAATTCTCGGGTAATGATGCTTTATAGTAAAAAATCTTGAAAAACACACCTTTCTAATTGTCACCTTTTTTTTAAGAGCAGTAATTATGCTCTATGCTGCGCAACCGAGTCTGCCAAGTTTAAGGTTAGAAACATTAAATTTTATTTAAAAACAACTTTAATCTCAAATCGTCACAAAGACCTGAGTTACTATTTCCCATTACCAAAGGCGCAAATGTTTCCAACTCAATTTCCTAACAAAAATATGGCGAGTTAGCAAATCGTCAGCACACCTGCGTGTGAATAACGCTTTTCCATTTCCCAGTAATATGAGTTATAAATCTCGCGAAACTTGTGAACATATTCATACTTTTCTTTTATTATTATCAATGAGAAAGATTTCACACACGTATTCCCTTCCGAAGTTCGGAACTATTATGCTGAAATTTGAGAACACAAATGTTATGATTTGTTTCATCGCTATTTTTTTGAAAAACTGTATCAATGATTTTTATGCAAAAATTGTGGCAACAAGAAAACATAGACAGAAATCGGCACATAAAAATAACTACCTAAATAAAATTATACGTTTTTTAAACACGCACGGAATACTTATATCATAATGTCAATCCGCAGTGCAAAACGATCGAGAAAATACTCATCCTGAAGAAGTGGCAAACATGCATACGGTCTGTCTGATGATAAGCAGACACCGTAGCCTATGGGAGATTGCGATTTTGTTGTGTTGAGTTAGCTAGAGATTGTTGGACTTTGTGAGAACCGAAACATGCGGTCTGTAGTGATAATTAATAAGTTTAAGTATCGTTATATCGGCCGACTAAGGTATCGCTGGATAGACGAAGTCCAAAAAACCTGTGGCAGCTAATCATGATTGGCGGCAGGCTACCTGGGACAAAGCACAGTGGCGTGTATTGAGGCCTCCACACATCGAACGCGGCTCGTGCGCCGCGCGGGGTGGGCGCTGCACGGGTCGGGCGCGGTTGAAGCGATATATTCACACCGCAGCCGCAGGTGAGCGGCGTGTATATAGATATTAAATGCCTTGGTAGTGAGGGAGGTATCAATCGCCCGACCCAAGCCGCGCCCGACCCGCGGCCGCGCTGCCCGAGTTGCAACTGAGCGGGCCCGCGTTAGATGTGTGTTTGAAGTGTAGTTTCAATGTTTTACAACTTGCGCGGGCTCGCGCCCGACCCGCAACCGCAACCGGTGTGTGGAGGCCTTTAGTATCTCAGGCCAAGATCCACTTCAGGTTGCTGAGCCAGCGTAATAAGTAAGTATCGTTACTAGTATAATTCCGAAGATTTTTACTAAAATGAGCAAATAAAATCACGTTTTTAATCAGAAATAAATTAGCACACTTTAATTATTAAAAAGTGAATTTGTTCATCCTTTATTTAAAATTCAACATGGCGGAGGCGTGTTGATTAAAATAACTTTGTGCCGGCTGATATGCGTGTATTCGAAGTAAATAATTAAAATAGTTGTATTAAGCATGTATGGGCCGACCGCGTGTTCCGGCCTTGATTAAATGCGCTATTTAAATTAATCGTGAGCAATGTATGAAACGAATGCATTATTTAATAATATTCCACGTACTTTATACCCATAAACTGATAATTTTTAGCACTCTGCATACATATTAATTACGTGAAAAGATAGAAATGGAAAATGTTTATCGTATGCGTCAAAATAAATACATGCTTTGGTTGGATAGAGCACGAAACAATACAGAAAGCTGACTTAAAATATGTGCATTTAAAGATACGCGTTTGGTTTCAAGAACATACAATTTTAGGGCATGCTCTATTTGGGTCAGCCATGCGTTATCTGACAATCATTCTTTCAACATCTTGCATGTTTGCGAAAAAGGATTGCGTCTAAGTGTTCTAGAACAATTAGAAATAATTAGGTACAGCAATAGAGGCGTTATTATCAACGAACAATTGAATGTTGCGTCATCACCGTTGTTGCGTGTTCTTCCATCTCTTTCACGCATGAACGGTAGTATAGGGGGACAGAATATAAATATGGCGGATGGCTCCGGGCGGGTCATTTGCTCAGTGGACGTGGCGCAAGCAACATCTCCTGCCAGCATCTCCTGATGATGCCTCGTAGAGAGGCGAAACACGTGTCGAGGTTTTTGTCATTATTGGTGGTGGTTTGCTGTAATTTTTTGCATGTTTTTACGCAAATAGTTGCATCTTATCTTCACTAATAGACCAGCACGTTTTTTAGCGGAATAGCAAAGAAATATTGTTCTCCTAATATATCATGGACTTCCGCAAAGTAACGCCTGATTCAATAAATTATTTGAAAACGGCAAGCATAGCCGAACAGGCACGACTTTATGTCAAACTAACTAAACAACACCGAGCAGGTGTCCAGAACGTTTGGTTTAATCAACAGTGTAAACGTCTGAATGTGGTACCTAATTATATCAACATACGTTGTAATAGTTCTAGTAGGGCATCTCAGGTGGCTATTAATAGGGCTCGGAAAATATGGCTGAATGAAGAATCACGATCTTGCTTTTCAATCAGAGATAACTTAAAGCTACACCTTAAAGTTTTGTATTCAGAGCTTTCCTTTAAATTGCACAACATTGAATTTGATATTTTAGACCAAAAAGCGAGATATTTTGCCTCTAAGCTTGCGCACCAAATGTATGTGAAACAGACCGATAAACTACATAGGCTTACTAGGTCGGGTTCGGATTTCAACTTAACAGAAAGGCGTGATGCCCTAACGACTCAGCACAGTTTCCACCCTCGTGTAAAAAACCTAACCGGCATTGAGTTTTTGGAAGATGAGGTCAAACTGTTAGATAAGGGATTAAAGTATAACTTAAGGCCTAAGATGTCTCAAAAAGTTTTGGAAAATGTAGCTGTGGACGCAGAGGTTGCGATAGTTCTTAACAATAATGATATGGATGCAAAGCTCACCGTAGCGAATGCATTAAAAAAGACATGTCCATTGAGGAGGAGTGCGCCTGACTCTGACTGGTTATTGCTGAAGTCTATTCAACAGAAAGTCGATGACAACGATTTAGTGGTGTCAAAAGCAGACAAAGGGAATTGCATAGTCATCATGGGTAGGGAACAATATAACCAGAAAGTAATGGATCTTATACAGGATGATGGTTTTTCGGTTTTACGGAAGGACCCAACGCCTGGTTTCCAGAAAGATCTAAGAAATGTTGTCAAGAACTCTATGTTTGTCTTTGAAACCGAGCATCAGAAAAACACGGTCATATCCATGAATCCTCAAGCACCAATTCTGTATGGTCTTCCAAAAATTCATAATGACAATATCCCGATTCGTCCAGTTGTCTCGTATTTGAGTGCACCGACTTATAAATTGGCTAAGAGGTTGAATGGTATCATAAGACAGAAGTCTAATTTTGAACCAAAATACTGTTTAAAGAATAGTTTGGATTTAATCGAAAGGATCAAATTCAAATTCAAATTCAAATTATTTATTCTGCAAATAGGCCACAAGGGCACTTTTACATGTCAAACGGTAATTTACAATAAAAATAATAATCTTACAATAAAAGAATAATAATCTTACACAATAATAATTTAAAATTTGCACATTAAGGACTGATATAACAACACACTAAATGTCACAAAGTTAATGAAAACAAAACAAAATATGACCATTACATTCGATTAGGATAAGGTCTGTGCATTAACAGAAAGTTAATGATATTAATTCAGTATTCCAGAGATGTATAAGGTCTCTGAGCGTCCAAGTACAATTAATAATTATTCAATGTTCGTAGAGATGTATACGGTCTCTAAGCGTCCAAACAAAACAATAAAAAAAGGAATATTAATGTAATATTGTCAGTGATGTACATGGTCAATAACAATAAAACGTGTCAAGATCGGAATGATGTCTCTCGTCAATACAATAATAATAAAATAACACTAGTATTTAAGAAGTTAGGTACTATGCCCTTGCAAGCATGAACAGTCCGGACTCCACAAACAGCACCCGATCACGAGTATGACGCATATCTCAGCCATCGCCTCCCTCAACCATATGTTAGGGAAGGTGGCGACCCGATCAACGACGCCACCGTAAGCAAAGCCCTTTAAGCGAGCATGACATATTCAAGCCACCGGACAGTGTTAAGAACAAAGATTAATAAGCGACTTGCTCGGCGAGAAACAGCATTACGTGCTCTCTTCTTACATAAAATGGAACAATTATTTCAGGTAGGTACTTATAATGTGTATTTAGGTATATTCCTAATAGAATTAGCCTACTACTGGCTTAAAGGCATTTCTGTCGTTTAAGAAATCGTTGACAGTATAATACGCCTTGCTTAGCAAATTACTTTTAACATGAGACTTAAATTGACTGAACGGTAAATTAACAATTTCGGGGGGTATTTTATTATAAAAACGTATGCAGTTCCCCACGAACGACGTGCTAACCTTGCGGAGACGACTGGCCTTCACTGCGATCTTGTTTTTACTTCTGGTGTTGAAGTCGTGGATATCGCTGTTGAGTTTGAACTCGTGAAGGTTTTTCCGCACATACATGATATTCTCAAGAATGTATTGGCATGCTACAGTAAGAATGTTTGCCTCCTTAAATTTGTCCCTGAGAGATTCTCGAGCTTTTAGTTCGTATATGGATCGCACAGCGCGTTTCTGTAGCACGAATATGGTCTGGATATCAGCTGCTTTCCCCCACAACAGGATTCCGTAGGACATAACACTGTGGAAGTAACTGTAGTACACCAGCCTGGCGGTCTCAACGTTTGTTAACTGTCTTATGCGTCTTACTGCATAGGCTGCCGAACTAAGTTTTCCTGCTAGGGCGGTGATATGTGCATGCCATTGTAGTTTTGAGTCCAAGGTGATACCTAAAAACACTGTTCTATCTTCAATTTCCAGTTCATCACCCTTTAATTTGATCTTGGTATTGTTTACCTGCTTGACATTAGGTAAAGTGAATCTGATACACTTTGTTTTCTTGGAATTTAGCAGTAAATTATTTGCTGTAAACCATTTCACAACAGTGTTGAGTGCATCATTAATATCATCGAAGTTTTCCTCTTTCCTGTCTACCTTGAAGATAAGCGACGTGTCGTCTGCGAATAACACTATATCATGTTTATTTTGCAACATATTTGGTAGGTCATTGATGTAAATCAGAAACAAAAACGGACCCAGAATCGAACCTTGGGGAACACCAAGAGCAACAGTTGTCCCTGCTGATTGGGTTCCATTGATGACTACTCGTTGTGTTCTCTCCGAGAGATACGATGTCACAAGATCAAGAGCACCGTTTTTAATTCCATAATGTTTCAACTTTCTGATTAAGTTCTCGTGATCAACGCAATCAAATGCCTTTGATAAATCACAGAACACTCCAATAGCATCTTGAGCCTCTTCCCAGGCATCAAAAATATGTTTAATTAGTACCACACCGGCATCGGTGGTAGAGCGACCCTTAGTGAATCCAAGACATCAACATGCCACAAAATGCTATTCTTTTGTCGCTGGATGTGGATAGTTTGTTTACAAATGTACCATATTTGAATACTTTAGACATTCTCAGGGCACTTTTTGAAAAACAGAGGCTGCACCCAGGGGAGGTAGATGAATTAATAGAATTGGCGACAGTCTGTATGCGACAGAATTATTTTAGATTTGGGGGGCAATATTATCTGCAAGGTGATGGTTTGGCAATGGGTTCCCCACTTAGTCCTTTGATGGCAGACATTTTCATGGATCATTTTGAGAACCAACACATTGTGGATAATAATAATATATTATATTATTTTCGGTATAATGATGATTTGATTATTTGTTGGACGGGTAGTATGAGTCAACTGGATACTTTTGTGAATGAAATCAACAACAAGCATCCTAAAATCAAGTTTAAGAAGGAATTAGAACAGAATAACTCACTGAATTTCTTGGATTTAACGATTACTAAGGTGGATAACAAACATCAATTCCAAATTTACCGTAAGCCTACGCATACAGATACTGTTATCCCGGCTTCTTCCGCTCATCCATGGCAACATAAGTTAGCTGCTTTTCATTGTTATGCACATAGGTTATTGACAGTGCCTCTTTCTGATATTCATTATAAAATGGAATTAAATAATATATACCATTTAGCAATTTCAAACGGTTACAGCAAGTCTCATGTGGATGGTATTATTAGGAAAAAACGGGCTAGAATGACAAACTATCTTCTGTACGCTGCACGATCTTCGGACCCACCTAAAAAGTACAAAGCAAGCATAACTTATGTTGGCAAGTTGTCTGATAAGATCTACAATATTTTAAAGTCTAACGACATAAACGTGGCTTTCAAAACGAATAACACCTTGCGCTTTAGACTGTGCAATGGCAAGGAGAAAGTGGAAAGTGCCAAAAAGTCGGGAGTCTACAAACTTGCCTGTGATAATTGCAATAAAGTTTATGTGGGACAAACAGGCCGTAGTTTTAGCACAAGGTATAAGGAACATGTTGCGTCGTATCGGCATAATCACCCGGACAAGTTTAATGTCGCAAAACATTTATTGGAGAATAACCATGCGTTATCTGACAATCATTCTTTCAACATCTTGCATGTTTGCGAAAAAGGATTGCGTCTAAGTGTTCTAGAACAATTAGAAATAATTAGGTACAGCAATAGAGGCGTTATTATCAACGAACAATTGAATGTTGCGTCATCACCGTTGTTACGTGTTCTTCCATCTCTTTCACGCATGAACGGTAGTATGGGGGGACAGAATATAAATATGGCGGATGGCTCCGGGCGGGTCATTTCACACACTCACGGACCCGGACGACGAAATCACAGCGTCCATCGAAAGATGGAACGCTGCGCTTTCGGCGTCCAACACATCGCGTATACTTCAGCGTTCCCGCCGGCGGGGACGTCCACCGCGAGACAACACAGACACATACAGTCCGCTTTCGTCCCGGTACCGCCGCATACCGGGTAGAGTCAGTCCGACGCAAGTCGGGCCTAGCTGAGTTTCTTGCTGGACTCTTCTCAGCTAGGCTAGGTTTTAGCGAACCAGCGATAAAACTCCCAGTAGTTCGATACCACTCACACCCCAGATTCGGTTGATACCGTTCAACCAATCTCACTGGAGCGCAAACTCTTAGAGTATTCCAGTGTACAAACTTCCCCGCGTGGTCGTGCCGGAGGCTTCCCCTGGATTTTCCCCAGGCCACCCTCCAACCACGCAGTTCGACCGCTATATTGGGTCCGTCCTATTATAGCAACAGTCAGGTTAAAAAAAAAAAAAAAAAAAAAAAAAAAAAAAAAAAAGGGCGGGTCATTTGCTCACTGGACGTGGCGCAAGCAACATCTCCTGCCAGCATCTCCTGATGATGCCTCGTAGAGAGGCGAAACACGTGTCGAGGTTTTTGTCATTATTGGTGGTGGTTTGCTGTAATTTTTTGCATGTTTTTACGCAAATAGTTGCATCTTATCTTCACTAATAGACCAGCACGTTTTTTAGCGGAATAGCAAAGAAATATTGTTCTCCTAATATATCATGGACTTCCGCAAAGTAACGCCTGATTCAATAAACTATTTCTTGTTGTAATTTATTGATTGGCAGGAGGCAACATGACAGTGTCATAGAAAAAATGTTACAACATAGACCACGGGACACAAATAAATTTTCCATACATTTACAGGTACATAATAAACGGTTTATTTTAACCTAAAAGTTACGGGAGTCAATATTAATATTTTTAATTTTATGAATAACATTTAGATTACAATAACAAATCGATTTCATTGTCATTCGTAACTATGAAATTACCTAAGTATTACTTTTGGGTATCGTTGCACCTTCCTAATATTAAGGTAGTTTTCGTAGGTAGGTATGAAATGTTTACGCAACACATTCAACGGCACCTGTTTACTGAATTACTATTTCATCCGCATAACTCGACCACATTAATCACGAGATTTCGAGCACGTTTTTTACACAATATCAAAGGGTGCTATTCAATGGAACCCTTCCAAATATTGGTTTTTACTCTACCGGCCAGTAAGAGCGAAACCGTGTTTTTACATTTATAGCCAGCCTACGCGTCGGTGATATCTCACGTATAGAAAGCCTTTCACTATGACGTTTTATAGTGCAACGTCATTAAACCTCGTCGTATAAAGTGAGGGTATGACAAAACATGAATTAATTTCAGATATGTCGCACGGTACGGTGCACACCCTTCTGTGATACACACGGTTTTTAAAGTAGTTGTTTATTGAATACTATACTATTTTAATATCTTCCTTCATCTTTGGTGAGAGCCTTAAGACTGAGGTCTACATTTGTAGTGTTGTGAGGTTTACAACTACCAGAACGGCGTACTTACGTGCCCGCAATGTGCACGGAATAATTTCGCCACAAAGATAGGCTACATCCATCCAGCCATCTTCGAGCGCACGAGCGCCAAAATGCAGGATAGGAGTCGGAGTGGTCGCCATGGCCAAAATCGGTCGGATTCATTCATTTTTAATTATTTAATGATTGAGCTAAATATTAGTGAGCTAGGACTCGCGAACCTGTCTTATTTTTATTTCAAAAATAAATTAAAATATTTAACTTACGAACCTGCTCACAAAATTTCACGAGAATCGCGACCTGTTGAGGAAAATAGCGGACGAGAATAGCGGTATTCAAAATTTTACAATCAATAAGCGAATTCATAACATTTTAAGGAAAGAACAATTTAAATATTTTTCATACACACCACACATCATGTAAGGAAAACGCATTAATACTTAAACAAAAGTTCAGTAGTAAATAAAATAAAAGTTAAAATTAAATTATTGTAACTAAAACGAATCTAAAAAAAAGATAACTTTTAAGATAAGTTTTCGTGAAATACATGTAACATGGATAAGAGGTTCTTCTCGAGCAGGCGGGGAAGGACAGCACCGAGCCTTTTGAAGACCGACATTCGAATCCGACAAAATAAGAATCTGACCTACTCAGAAAAAGACAAAAATAAGAAAATAACCTACTTATAATTTAATGAAATAAGAAACTGCCCTACTTCGAAATTGGCAAAATAAGGAAATAACTTATTACGAACCCACCAAAAAAGAAACTGACCTCCTATGAATATGACAATTCAGACTTACGAATCCAACAAAATAAAAAACCTGCCTCGCCCAAAGGACAATTATGACTGTTACGTTATACTTGCTTTGCTTCGTCTAACTCACATAATTTACATAATTATTACTACTGACTCTTGGAAAGATTTCCGCTAGAAGCGGAAAAATACGCTTCGCACTTGTTGCCACATTGACTGCCAAAATCGTAGCGGATACCGTGGTTTTCCTCGTATGTAGCGGAAAGCGACTAAGGCATACTGGCAGTGAAAGTGTTAAGCGTTGAATGGTTGTAAAAGTGATCTGTGTTTGATGTTCGTCGATCCAAATTACTGTGTGTGAGCCGGACTGTGGGCGCGATAACAACACCGCGAGGAAATTCATCCAATTATGTCTGAGTCTACTCTGCAGCTTTTTGGAGTATTTATCAATCAATCTCTGATCAGGGGTTGATAGTGGCGGCCGCAACTATGTTGTCACTAGCTAATGGACCTTAATTTATTAGGTTTTAATACAATATTTTTCCTTCTTTTTATACAACGACGGTGGCAAACAAGCGTACGGTCCATGGGCGTTGCCGACCCTTGATATGTTTGAAGAATTGCCGTGTTGACAGCTGAAGGAACAAATTCCCTCGCTCTCAACACAAACGCATCCTCGAGAGCTCTGGCGACCTTGTTTACCTCCAGGAACACAACACTACTACAGAGCAAGTAGTAGTCCTCACATTATTTTCGAATTTTATAACCATACCTTTATTAAATAATGTTTTCTACCAGTTCGACGAGGAGAGAGAGGAGACCGAGAGGAAAGAGCGGAAAAATTCATACCACCAGCGATGAATCCAGTAACCACATAATCCGGCTGCTCGTTTTCCTCCTAACACATAAAAAAAAAATCATTTTTTTTTACCGATATTATTCGGCGCATTAGCGCAGTTTTGGATCGAGACAGTTCGTGCGTTCTAGGCTTGCACCCAACCATAAACACGAACTTCAAACATGAATGACCGACCAGAGATTGAGATAATTACGCAGTTTAGTTGAAAGCCACATAAACATACAATATAAGTTTCTATATAAAAAAACTTTTTTCAAGCTTTTATTGCCAAATTCTGTATACTGTCATGAACTTACTGGTTGAGAGACGATTATTGCGCACCCAAACTCAACGGAGTTACTTCTGTTAAGTCCAAAATTCCCATGGCCACCTATCTCTTCATCATCAGATCAGCTCGATGGTACCATTATATTGAATTGTCATCCAATTGTCATGTCAACTATACTTAACACTTTCGCAACCAAGAACCAAAGCAGTAGTCGCTTTCCGCTACCTACGAGGAGTGCCACAGGATCGGCTACGTGCGTAGCGCGCAGCGATTCTTGGTAGCGAAAGTGTTAATCCCTAAATTTCAGCTGCGGTTGAAGATATCTGCTTCAAATTTGAGTTTCAAGATTCCTCCTGAACAAACATAGTTACATAAAATCCAAGTTAATTAAAAGTTCATAAAAATAAGAATTGAAGAAACCATGAAAAAAATACCACAAACACTTACTATGATGTAGCAAAATCTAAAATGTTTTTTTACTGGCATAAAAGCGTACAAATATCGTTTTTATCGGCGTTTTATATTAAGGAGCGACGACAGGCAAAAAATACTATCGTCTCCAGTTAATAGGCAATATGCGAAGCCAAAATTGCTTTCCTAACGTTGTTCCCTCTGTAACTAATATTGTATTAATGCAATTATAACCAACTTCGATTACACGAACGCTGACGTGGGGTTTGTTTCTTTTCTTAAGAGCCCTTTTGCGTTAAACCATTTACTGCCAGGAACCCGCCTAGCGGGTGCCTGTATCGTTGGCAGCTTTCGCTACTTAGCGGGATCGCCTACTAGCGTATACTACTAGCTATAGCGATTCTTGGCAGTGAATATGTCGAAGGTATCTTGAAATACTATCATTGCTTCCTTGTACAGAGGAGAGATAGCGTACGTACGTTTTGGAATGAGCGTTAGGACAAATCATCCGTCATTTCCCTATACAATAATAAAAACCGGCCAAGTGCGAGTCGAACTCGAAGGGTTCCGTACCATTATCTATAAAAACAGTTAAAAAAAAGTTTGTTGTATGGGAGCCCCCCTTTATTATTTTGTTTTTATTATTTGTTGTTATAGTGGCAACAGAAATACACAATCTGTGAAAATTTCAACTGTCTAGCTATCACGGTTCTTGAGTTACAGCCTGATGACAGACAGACAGACGGACAGCGAAGTAATAATAATAAATTAAGGTCCCGTTTTTACCCTTTCGGTACGGAACCCTAAAAATGGCATTCACTGGTAGATCAATTTAACAACGTACGTACTACGGTATCCTAACAGTATCGAATTTATATAATGTATTTTCGGATATTTAAGAAATGCTATTTCTAATATCGCTTCAAATCGTCAAATTTCATGGTAAGTACGGGTTTTTTTCCTACAACACGCAATAAAACAAAACATATGGCTTAGTTACTACCTTTAACTCAAATGAAAGCATAAAGCCATCATTTGAGTTAAGAACCTTCGAGTAGATTTGTTAGGCCTTTTAAAATAGACTCCTGTATTTTCATTAACTATGATACTTTTTTATTTCAGTTCATAAAATGTAATATCAAGAGCTAGCTGGAAAATTCGCTTCTTTAATTAAATAATTTATAACGGTTAGCTTAGAAGTAGCGTATATTGCGCAGAGGTTATTTTAATTAAAGTAAGAGTAACAGTAGACCTTTTGACGAGTTGGTATGTGCATATATTGGAAACATTTGGGTAAAGATGAATAAAACGATTAAAAATATCAGTTTCAAAGGTTTTAGGTAATTGTTTTCCTAATTAATACTAAATAATGTAAAACTCTTTTTCTTTAAATTATTGAAAAAATAACAATGTTGAAGTTTGCGTGATAAAGCTTTCGTATAATATAAAATCTGTGATATGCGTGTCTATATAACACCCCTCTTTTTGAATCGGGGGTTAGTAACAATTTCGTAAGTCAGTTTTACTTGAAGTAAAAACGATTCCAAGTTTTGCCATTCGGATAATATATCGTAGAAATTTATTTATTTTTAGACAATCCTATTTAAAATCTAATAAAAGAAAACAAAAACAAATGTATATTTACTTGTTTTTGTTTTGTGTCACTAGATGACACAAACAAGTCCTGTTACAATTTTACAAAGTGTATCTGTCTGTCTGTGGCATCGTAGCGGCCAGACGGATGAACCTATATGAACGCGTTTTTAAAATCGAAAAAGTGTTGCCTGTCAAGACTGTTCTTAGCAGCTAAGTTTATTGTATTGAGCGCCTTACATATAAAATGTATGCAGTAATTTTACTGTCTTAAACATTAGGTAACATTTAAAAGTTATTGATAAAAAACTGGGCTTTATTACAAAGCAATATAAATACCTACTTTGTTACGAGCACATTGGCTGGATATCTGGGTAAGTTATTTTCCATAAGATTTCCCAGCAGAATATTCCAAGTGCTTATGTTCGATATTAAATTCCATGCAACGTTAATATTTCTATAGTCGTGCTTGTAAACCTCTACTCCATATTTATTTGTAGAGGTTTTTTGTTTAATTTACGTTCTGCAGCAGGGACATTCTATAGTGTCTGCGTTTCTGAGAATATTTCACGTAAATACATAAGTTATGTTTAGTATTCTTTTCGCAGGAACGAAAGGGAGAAAAGAAAATACATATCTTCAACTGTTATATTGTTAGTGAATGCTGAGCGATTACGTTACTTATTTTAAATTATTTGACATAACCAGACTTGAAAGTACCCGTGAAATATCAGAACGAATCAGGACTGAATTAATGAATAATGTTTTTGAAATCTAATTTGTGACTATAGTCATTCATACATACTTGGTTTTACATACAGTGTCTTATGAAAGAAAATTACAAGTCAGTGTCGTATGAAATTTGTATAAAAAAAGACAAAAAACTTGTCTTCAACTTCAACAACAACACCATTTCAAGACTGAAAACTTTACGCTCCATTTCAAATCGTATAAATAAACCGTTTTTGAAAGATAGAGGTTTTGATAATACGTCATTTGCATAGCCATATCTGTTGGTTCCCCTCGCGTATTGCACTGCGGCTACATATGGAAAGGTAGCTGCATCTAAGGGAGAAAACTACAAAAGGTGCAGGTCTGTTTCACTCCACGCCTTGACTTGATTATATCGGTGCAACATTTTGCCTTCCGTTACACGTACAAGTTAGGGTTGCCGCGCGTGAATACAAGCGTTACATTACATCAATATTTCGATTGAAATAGATCTCCGTATTCCCCGTTTTTAGGTTTCTGTAGTCAAAGTGGTAAGAACGTAACCCTAACAGAATCGTCATGTCAATTTGTCCGTTTGGCTCTCTCGATGTCGATTCTCAATTTCTCAGAAGCAATACGACGTACTTATATTAGAGGTATAATATTGACGGGCGCGGCGCGGGTCGGGTGCGGTTGAAGCGGTATTTTGACACTGCAGGCGAGCGGCATCTCTATCACACAGTGAGCCCGCGCTACTGTGTGATAGAGATAGTGATAGAGACATTAAATGCGTTGGTAGTGAAAGAGATATCAATCGCCCGACCCGCGCCGCGCCCGGCCCGCGGCCGCGCTGTCTGAGTTGTAACTTAGCCCGTGGGCCCGCGTTCGATGTGTGTGTGAAGTGTAGTTTTAATGTTTTACAACTTGCGCGGGGCCGCGCCCGTCCCGCAATCGCGACCGGTGCGAGGAGGCCTTTAAACCAATGTCGTTCTCGTTCAAAAGGTTTACAGCCCAAGCAATCTACCGTGCCTTTTCTCTTATACCAGCAGTTCCAAGCTGTGGCTGCCCGTGGTATAACGACGACCCGCCGCCTATACCGTCTACTTAAACAGCATTTATATTCATATCACCCTGTATTTACATTTCATCCCAAAAGTAATGTTCCGGGGAAAAGGTTGAGCTCCGTTTCTAAGGGCTTTGCATTCCGGTTTTTCTGGAAATAAAATCCGTAGAATTTGATAAGCCATTTATACATACATGTGCGCTTTTTATGGCGTTCTGAATCGATTTCACATGCATTATAGTGACCAATATTGGGCATAAAGGAAATTTCTCGTGGTTTATCTGATTTCTTACTGTTTTGGAATTTAATGTGAACAGACAGATCTGGTTCACGTTTCATGGATCGAGAATTCAATGATCATCTTGCACGATATGGAAACTGCTGGATTGCTGGACGCTTTGGAAGTAATTAGTGCAACGCAATAAATAAAAAATATTTACTTATTCTTCGTTGCTCAAGTAAGAAAAGGTGGGAGCGATGAAAACAGTCCAGTACGCTTACCATGAGTTTGACAATGACGGCTTACGCTAACGAGTATCAAGTTTTCTATCTGTGCATCTCTATTGCACTTTGACAGTACGAGCGGGATGCACAGATAGAAAACTCGATACTCGTTAGCGTAAGCCGTCATTGTCAAACTCATGGTAATCGTACTGCTGGACCATTGCGTAACGTTTCACATGATACGTTATATAGAAGGTAAATCCTAAGGCATTTTTCTCTTAAGCTTAATCTTAAGGCCAAATGACAGTCAAGGTTATTCTAACGCTCTGAAAATGTTATGTGCCTTAAATAGTGCAGACCAAAACACTACGTTTAGTGTTCTGCTGTTAATCTTTTCAACACCAGTTCAACTCTCAACACACACGTATAAAACAAAAACAACACAATCCCAAGTAAGACTTGTGTATCCTCAAAAAGATAACCACTAGCATAGCATCTTGCCTTCAAAATTAATATCACAACTTTCCATTCTTACCACAATCTCCCCTGTATCCTTATTCTCAACACACGCACTCAAGGGGAGACCGGGGTGAATATGCATATTGTCTGCGAGTCATAAGAGCTCTCCGCAGCAACAATAGCCCAGTGTAATTTGAAGTTTTATAGCGCTTTATGCACCTGGCGACGGCGGGTGATAGGAATATGGATTGAAAATTATGTTGAAGGACGTTTTCGTATTATATAAGAGTACGTGTAGAGTGACGTTGCTCTCAGTGTTGAATCTTTAGTAACCCTTTCGATTTATCGCTCTTTCGGTCTGGTTTTATTGAGATGCGTTAGACCGAATGACAGAGAAAGTTTTAGTAAATCAGTACCTCATTTTCTGTCATAACTTACCTGTTTTACCCGATTACGGCAGAGCCGAGGGATTTGTGTTTAGCAGTCTAAGTTTTTATTTACGTGTAAGTATTCTACAGTAGTGTTAAAGATACTCAAGCGATTTTGATGAATTGATTATAGGATACTTTTGAATGAAAATAAACCACTTTTTGCGGTTAGCTTTCCGTTGTATTTTTTTTTTTACTTTTTTGAATAGAATAACATTTATTCATGACAACAACACATAATTTGCACATAAATTAACATGCAAAAGATAAACCACATTGCCACGAAACGGTTCCATCTCAGCGTTGTGCTGGCCGGGTGGCCAGCGCTGGTCTTCCGATGGAACCATGCATTTTTAGGGTTCCGTGCCCAAAGGGTAAAAACGGACCCTATTACTAAGACTTTGCTCTCCGTCTGTCTGTCTGTCATCAGGCTGTAACTCAAGAACCGTGATAGCTAGACAGTTGAAATTTTCACAGATTATGTATTTCTGTTGCCGCTATAACAACAAATAATAAAAACAAAATAAAATAAATATTCAAGGGGGGCTCCCATACAACAAACTTCTTTTTTAATGTTTTTATAGATAATGGTACGGAACCCGTCGTGCGCGAGTCCGACTCGCACTTGCCCGGTTTTATGCTTGTTGTCAGTACTCAAAAACTTGTCTAAAGATGTGTAAATAACATATATAAAACGGGGAGTAATATTGTAAAGAGGTGGAACTTGTGACTTTATCAGTGTTTATGTGAAGGAAAACCTATCTTTCGTTACATGGTAATCTTTAGATCTATTTCAAAAATGGCTTCTTGGTGTCTAAGAGCCTTTCAAATAGGAATTGTTCGGATTAATCCCTACCGCTTCTTTTCGCCATCGTCCAACGCGCCAACTTTACCATGCTCACCACTTAGATGTTTGGCAGTCCTCAACTGTGCGCTTGTCCAGAAACTTCCTGCCACGCACAGCTAATCTGTGGAATGGATTGTCGCCTGCGCTATTTCCGGACCGATACAACCTTCAAACCTTCAAGAAAAGAGCGTACTCCCATCTTAAAGGCCGGCAACGCACTCACAACACCTTTGGTGTTGCAGGTGTCCATGGGCGGCGGTAATCGCTTGCCATCAGGTGATCCGTCTGCTCGTTTGCCTCATATAACATAAAAAAGGCTATGTTACAGATATCTGCATTACATTGCAACATTTAAAATTCTCAGTTGTTTGTATCTGCAAGTAAATATTCGCTGAACAGAAACAAAGCGAGGCCATTAAATCCGGTAGATATGTATCAGGTTGTCTACCAAAATGGTTCTGCACTTTCGGAGCCCCTCGCACCGTGTTTGCGGCTTTGGTGGATCTCTGAACACGGATGCATTTCGTATGCTGACACGAACGTGAAATGGATTAATTAGGCTGTACCACAGCTGGTAATAACACTAACAACACATAAGCGTTTAAATCCTGCAGCAGAGTTACGATTCCTCGTAGTTAGTCCGATGAATCGAACTAACAGGAAATTAAAAGTTTATGTCGTCCGATCAGTAGCAGTACGCGGAATTACAATTCCTTGTAGTTTGATTAATCGGACCAGCAGGAAACCCGATCAGAAGGATAAGGCAGTAGGACCACTTGGTCAGAGGGAGCATTCTGATGTTACAGGAATCACCTCATCTGATGATGGAGACAGAAGGTGGCCATGGGAATTGTTAGTATGTATGGGACAAATCTTGCAAGTTAAATTTGACCCACTATCCGGTGACCGATTGAGTTGAAATTTCGGGTATAAATAAAGCTTGAATGATAATAATTGCGTCTCTGACTAACACACTGGCTATGCGAGTGCCACAGTGAGAAATACTTTCTGAACGTTGTTAGCTAGGCAGAAAAGCAACACCTCTTATCTAGAGAGCGAAGTGTTGTGTGGTGTGTTATTATGGTGTGGTCTTCAGCAAATCAGGAAACGTCCTTCGCTGGACCTATGCCTCCCTCAAAGAGCGCCATAATGACGGTTCTGCGACAGCTGTATTCAGCGGACTACCTTTAACAGGTCGTCAGTCCACCTACTGGCCTACTCACACTGAGCCTTCCAGGACTCGAGATTAATTTCCAGTTATGTTGAGCTGCTCCAAATAAGTATGTCCGGTGAGGCTGAAACGGGAAGCGGGGCGGGGATAACATTCCACTTTTCCCTAGCTCTCTAACCTCGCCAAACTCGCAGCATACGGTAGAGCCACCAACTAAAATTGATTACGTGGCGAATTAATTGCAAAGGCTTCTAGCACACAACGTGACATGATTACCTTAATCCAGGAGACTCGTTAACGAATAAAACATTTACAAGGGCCGGGACAGGCCGCCCCATGAATATTAATAATTTCTCTGTTACCTGAAACTTTATTTCATTAGCGTATACCTGACGATACGGAATTATATGAAACGGTATTGGCAGAGATTTTGGTGATAAAGGATGGTGATTTTAATGGGGGCGGTTGTTAAAATATGTTTTGAAGGGAATACGGGATTCGTACTTGACAAGCGAACGAAGTCAGCTTGGGTAAAAATTATTTCGTATGTCCGGCTGTCCAGCTGTCCTCCTCTCGTGGAGTCGCATTTCTTTACAGTGTCTCGTGAAAATTCGAGATTTTTTGATATTTATATAGAATTTTCTTACCGATGTATTTTTATTTATTTTTTACATTAAAGAAATAAAAAATCGAATCCCGGCTCGTACCAATGAGTTTTTCGGAACTAATGTACGGAATATTTACCGTTAGCTTTTCGGTGAAGGAAAACATCGTGAGGAAACCGGTCTAATCCCAATAAGGTCTAGTTTTCCCTCTGGGTTGGAAGGTCAGATGGCAGTCGCTTTCGTAAAACTAGTGCCTATGCCAAATCTTGGGATTAGGTGTCAAAGCGGACCCCGGGCTCCTTTAGGGGCACTACACGGGAATATAACGCTAGGAGGATGATGACATTAAAGAAATAAAGTACTCGCTATTTCTTTAGCACACATCGCCACTAGTAATGTATTAGAAATGTGAACATTTGTGGGTATACATGTTTGTTACACAGTTATTCGGGAAAGGCTATAGCTATGGTCCAGATACGATTGTGTATAACGTTAGTTTAATAACCTGAGTTGAATAGCTGGCCGTTGTGTGCTAAAAAGAAACCGTGATAGTTAGACAGTTGAAATTTTCACAGATGATGTATTTCTGTTGCTGCTGTAACAACAAATACTAAAAAGCAGAATAAAATAAAGGGGCTGAAATGAGGGGGGTCCCATACAACAGACGTGATTTTATTGCCATTTTTATAGAAAATGTTACGCAAACCTTCGTGCGCGAGCCCGACTCCCACTTGGCTGGTTTTTTATCCGAAAATCATCCCCAAAATGATAGGTACCATTTGGGATGAAACTTTAAACAGGTAGTCACGCTAAAGAATTCACGGGGCACAAGGAGAAATACTCCAAAACGACCCTAACAACATGGCTGACTGACACGATAAACATGAAATTTTAATGAACATAACCTTAAAATTAAACTGAAACAAAACACGAATACAATTTGTAAATTTCGACGCGCGCGGCATAGTAAACGGGGGCTTAAGTTTCGTTATAGTTAATAAGCTGTAATTAGGATTGTAGCGAACGTGTCCGGGGTTACAATATTGAGGCTCTATTCGGAACCTGGGAAATCACATTAGCAGTTTTTTTTATAGAAAGATGGCAAATTTAATTATGGCAAATACGCATATGGCCCGTCTGATGGTACGCAGAATTTTTAAGGATTAATAACGTTATGAACGCGCGTAAGGACAGTCCAACTGTCATTTCTCCATTTAAAAGTTGACATTACGATCTACATAACGTACGTACAATGCGTTACGTGATCGACATGCAGAACCCACACTTTCAAGACAGTGTATTCTTTGGAGCTGCTTTTTTCATTTCACAGTGAAGAGAGAGTGCCCCGAATAATGTCCGCTATAAACAGGGTGTAAGGGATAGCGTAACGAAAACTAGAAAAACGGTGGTGTTGTGACACGGAAGCAGCAATGCGTTTTGTGAAAACCCAAGGGACTGAGAAGGATCAGTGACCCGCAGATTGTAAATTGCGAAATAATCAAGAAGTCAGCTAATGATGACCGTGTAATTGATGAATACTTAGATTGTTACTCATTTGGTGTTACATATATCTTTTATCTTATTTTCAATAAAATACCTAAGAAACTGCAGCAGGTTGAGAGAAAACAGTTGGTTCCTTGTTTGTTTCTTATGCAACTTATGAGTCAGGACACCCCACTTATAAGTGAAGTACTACTTCGTTTTAGCTTGGGCCAAAATCCATTCGTGTGTCCGGACGTCCAGATGTCTGGTTGTTCTCCTCTTCAGGTCGCATTTCTTAACCGTTTTACGCAAAAAAATTGTGAGCAGGTTTAGTAATTACATAGATTTGTTATCGATTGAGGACTAAGTGCACTGTATAATATTATGAATATGTCATGTACACATGTATGTTTTCAGAATACATAGCAACAGCGTAGCTACACTATCTGTGGATATAAAAACTATATCGTAACCATATTATTTTGCACGTTCTAAATAGGTATTTGAATAGCCTGCACGCTGGCGTAATTAACAGGATGCCGATTAGGGATAATTTTTAAACGCTATCTCCGATTTCGCTATTTTAATACAATAGTAAAATGTAAATGCTCTTTTGGCAAAATGTATCTATATTTGTGTCGCGTTTAAAATGCATGTGTTTGGATTGCTTCAAAGGAGTAGAAAATAATAAATAAATTAAAATATCAGATTAATTCAGCAGTTCTTACTTACACATACATATACATACTTTTGCAACCTACTTCTTTAGGCACTGGTCCCACCGCCGGCGAGTAAGCGAGTGTTACTACGTACTAAGTACACGCTCAAGTCAGTAGAGTAGGTACTTGCTACTCGCCGGCGGTAGGACCAGTGCCTTAAGGTTGCAAAAGTTTGCGCACAGGACCAGGTGTAATCCCAAGATACCGAGTTCGATTGTCGGTCTCCTCCGATCGCGAATTTATCTTTATGTATATGGCTTCGTATTAACAGATTTCTGCTAAATGAATCTACCTATCACGATTTTTGAAAGGTATCTTTTTAATTGTTATTACTCTTAGTGACTTTTCACAATCAGGGTATGATCAGTCTGAATAGCCGCCCGAGTACATGTCTTATTGTTATATCGATATATTTTTAATGAGTTATATTGTTATATATAAAACAATTATACTAAGCGCAATCCTATAACCAACAGGTAACTAGTGGCTCTGAGAGATGTAAAATACACAAACCTGTCATTTAGACAAAAAAAAATTAAAGACTATCTAAGAATCGATAAAAATCTCATATCATTATTGAACCTGCTTACAAAATTTCACCAGAATCGATTCAGAAATGCGACTTATAGAGTAGAACAGCCGCAAAGACGCTGGGCATATACATTTTTTTTGCCCAAGGAACGAAGAATTTCGTTGACATCACTCGTTCGTTCGATAAAACACGTACATTTTGTGATAATTAAACTTGGTGCTTAAATTTTGGTAGGATGACCATGTATATCCATTCCCGCCCACCGCCAACCATAATTTAATTTGTTGCATAAACATTTTAATTAGGAAAATGGGTTTGGCTAAATAGTGTAGGTACATGAAATTCATGAAATTATAGCCCAAATCAGAAAAGCATGCACAAACTTATTGTTTATAAATTGTTTTTGGTAACTTTCACGTTTCACTTTTAGTGCCAGGAACCCGTTAGGTGGGCGTTCTGCTCGTAAGCGCTTTTCTTTACATACGGAATTCCTTATGTCATTGGCTGCGAGTGCAGCGCTACAAAACCTTTGGCAATGAATGTGAAAAGTAGAAAAAAAAACTTAACAAATCGCATTCTAAATACCCATCCCTTTGGAGGGAAACCTTTTTCAAAATAAAACCGCCGTTTTTCTAAAGCATTAACCACCAAGTTGTATCATAAAGCTTACGTTAAAAATATCACGTATCCAAAAGTAAATTGAAATTAATTATCAACTGTCTAATTACGCGAATATTTCCATTTCTGAATTCCTACACAAATGTCACCAGATAAAGCAGTCCGTGTCTAATTCGAGATTATACTCAGACTCCATTCAGGGATTAGCTGCATTGTCAGCGTCTGTAGGCTTAAATTTTCATTATATTACAGGTATACGGTGGGCTGCATATGTTGGGTTGTGAGCATCGGATACAGCTTCCCACATAAGTTGCATCGACATGCTCCCGGCCTTGGAAACTCCTGGTTTACAATAGGTAGGTCTGCTTGTAGTTCTGGATTCATAGGTAGATAGGATCTCGGTGACGGCGTGGTTACTGGTCTGAATGGAGAAGCGGGCATATTTTTGAGAATGCGCGCTTCACGGAGCCCATTGCAGTTCGAATATCGGCGACCCTCGAGACACCATCCTTGCCTGGATACGTCTTGATAATACGGCCTAGACTCCATTTGAGTGGGGGAGAGTTGTCTTCTTTGATAACAACCAGCGTATTTTCCTTGAGATCCTCGGACTGGAACTTCCATTTTGATCGCGCCTGTAGCTCTGATACGTACTCTCTTGACCATCGAGTCCAAAAGTGTTGGCGAATCTGTTCTACTCTTTGGTAACGCGTTAATCGATGCTCAGGAACGTCGTTCAGGCTAGCACACACAGGTGCAGTTAGTGGACGACCAATCAAGAAATGCCCAGGACTTAGTGGTAAAAAATCATTAGGGTCAGATGACATTGGAGTGAGCGGTCTGGAGTTGAGCACAGCTTCAATTTGAGTGAGAACTGTGCTCAACTCTTCAAATGTCACGTGATATAAAACGTTTTAATGCTAATAGGTAACAGCGCTACAAAACCTTTGGCAATGAATGTGAAAAGTAGAAAAAAAAACTTAACAAATCGCATTCTAAATACCCATCCCTTTGGAGGGAAACCTTTTTCAAAATAAAACCGCCGTTTTTCTAAAGCATTAACCACCAAGTTGCATCATAAAGCTTACGTTAAAAATATCACGTATCCAAAAGTAAATTGAAATTAATTATCAACTGTCTAATTACGCGAATATTTCCATTTCTGAATTCCTACACAAATGTCACCAGATAAAGCAGTCCGTGTCTAATTCGAGATTATACTCAGACTCCATTCAGGGATTAGCTGCATTGTCAGCGTCTGTAGGCTTAAATTTTCATTATATTTATTGGATAATTCGCATCAGGGGCCGCGTGAGTCTGCGAGATAGAGAGGATTGTGAATGCAACAGTGAGCATTTACTTCGAGCCGTGCCGTCGTTGCTACCCCAACCTTTTTGTCTGAAATAAGTACGGACTAATAAACAGAAATATAATTCGCTTGCAGTCTATCTACTTCACGAGAGTGCGCTGGATGCAGGTGGTGCAGGACCGATCAACTTGGCAATCTCGGAGACCTACTCGTATGTCTACCGGCGAATATGGCCTGCCTGGTGGTGAGCAGAGGGGTAATGACGTTACGTTCTGAACAAGTTTTATTCGCGACAAGACAAGTAATTGATACATAATCTGAATAAATTTTATAAGCTGTGATCTTTTATGGATAAGGAATTGCTTGATGATTTCGTTTATGTATTGGATTTCAGTCTTTCATAGAAACGTTTCACACATGACTGCAAAGACAGCCTTGATGTAGACGAGTTGATGAAAAGTCATGTTTTTGAAGGAAGAAAAATGAAATTGTTTTTATTCTTTGATTTGTTAAAATAAAAATCTGACTTTTTAAATAATTAATGAAGATACTCAAAATTAAAAATGTTTGCGTTAATTATGAATATAATGGCGAAATAACGTCTAAGTGTAAAATATAACGTCCTAATTAATTAATGCTAGTGATAAGAGGTGACATTAAATTGGGAGTTTTCATTAACGATTCTATGGCAGCGATTAATAAATATGCCGTAAATCTGTCGCAAAAAATACTTACATGTTTGGTACCTGATGAATATTTTAGGCTACTTTTCCGCGGCCCCCCAAATTAAAGTTTGTGACTGTATGTAACTAGATATGTGTGAGATTGGAAATTATATACTTAATTTTTTAAACAATAATTTTGGAAAACCTGCAATGTATTTTGTTTAAGTAGTATAAGTGTAGTTGTTTAAGTAGTGTATGTGTGTAGTAGTAGTAAGTGTATTTAATTGTACTTTTCTTATATTGCATAGTAATATATATTTTTAAGTTACGACATGTTATAGCAATAAATTTAATTTTGTTTTTTTTTTTTATATTTATAACTAGCATAAGTTATGCTGCATAACCAATAACTTATTGAAAAGTGAAGTAATCACGAATTCCAATTCAACAATACCACATATTACAAAACTAAAGTCGTAGCGGCAACTTAAATGACAAATCTGCATGAACAATAGAGTCACAGATGGCGAGGATATTTTACTAAATGAGTCCAACATTTTGTATTCGTGGAACAACGAAACATTTAATAAGCGTTTGAATTTCACATTTTTCTGAGTCTAGTTGAAACATAAATTAGTGAATGAAATATAGTATCCTCATTACAAGCTGTATTTTATTTACTTAGAATGCTCGTATGTATGTTTTGTCCTTTAAAATTAGCAAACCATTTTTCAGGCAGTTGGCGGTATTGGCGTGAGCTGAAGTTTAGCATATTTATGTAAGTTAACTGACAGCGCCGTGCTGATCCGAAGATAAAGACAGAAGGTAGTGATATCAACTTCTAAACTACATAACATAAACCAGTCGTGTTTGGACTCATTGGGCTCTCAACGAGTAGTCGATGACAGTATAAAATAAAGTACTGGCAATAATAGCTTTCACCAATTATGGAATAAAGACAGAAACTTATCAGATGGTTATAAAAAAAATGACTAAGGGTGGGTTGCGCCACACCGTCGGTAATCGTAAGCGGTGCCAGTAAAAGTGTGAATGTTTTTTTTTAATATTGAGAAACAGTCTTAAAAAAAGAAACATCAGTAACTTAGCTATGGCTATGTGAGTAATACTGTTATAGACCTATAGTTTCATACATTTTTATAAAGTTACAGGTTAAAAATATGAAAAAAGAATTTAACGTATGTTTAAAAAATGTGACCCAAACTATCAATGATCAATGAGCCATAAATGAATATGACAGTTTAAGTCATCGGGGTGCAACCCGACCTCAAAATAAACAGCGTAAAACATTTGTTGTCAGAATAGCATATTTAAAAGTCAAGGAGACAGATATCCCGAATTACTAGAGTACGCAAGCAAAATACCTAAGTCAGAGGATATAAGGTGTTTATTGCATTAGTTTGATATCATTGACTCTTATAGTTTTGCATAGAGTATACCTCATTTGTTGTTTCTTACATCTCGGCCCGCGCCTGCCCATCTGTCACAGCGGGGCAGGTCGGCAGTAATTCAACGCCTTCATCATCCCGGGAGACGCTAACCCGTGAGCCTGTTTAGGCCTCTTTTGTTACAGCTTTTATTCAAACTAAACATTCTTAAGTTGACTATAGGTACTAATATAACCAGTGGCTGTGTGAGCTGTGGAATTGTATTTTTAATGTCAATAGTATTCAATGTAATTATCAAACCAGCTGACTAAATTTCACCAGAATTGGTTGAGAAATGCAACCTTTAGAGGAAAACACCCTGTAATATGAAAAAGCATTTTCGCCCAAGGTGAAACGGAAAACTTCGTTCGCTTGGCTCGCTCGCAATAAAGAGGAAAAATCAGTGAGATTGTAACCTTGGAAGTAGGTTTGTACCCCTCATCCGATTTGTGAATGTATTTCGTTGGTGAAAATAATGGATTTGCCTGCTTTCTTTGTAACACAAAGCCGCGTGGGTAGCTGGTAAATATGTAAAAAATAATGAAGTTAACTAATCATAGTTCAATTGCGCGCCTGTAAGCACTACTATCAAAATAATTATAAGGCCTTATTCACAAGTTTCGGGGAAATGTATATAACGTATTGAAATCTTGACTTACATTAACACTTTCTATTATACACTTACATATATATATATCATGTAGGTACCTTACTTAGTACGAAACAGTATGGGTACCTAGGTATTAGTACATTATAACGTTTGCGGGCGTTAAGATTTCCCGCGTCCGTTTCTATCGTTTTCACGGCTTTAGCCGCTAATCTTAATCCCTGTGTAATACATGTTCTCAGTCCATAAGGATAACATATTTGCCACATTTACACACATACTAAGGATTGCGGCATATTGTGCGTGTGAGGTTTTGAACGAATTGCAGAAAATGACTAACATAAAACATTTTTTTTTATTAACATAAATCTGTATTAACACTGTAACACCTTTATTTATGTCATTATGTGCAATAAACTATTGAGTATTGAGTATTGAGTATTATATGAAAACATCGTGAGGAAACCGGTCTAATCCCAATGACGCCTATTTTTTCCTTCGGGTTGGAAGTTCAGATGGCAATCGCTTTCGTAAAACTAGTGCCCATGCCAAATCTTGGGATTAGGTGTCAAAGCGGACCCCGGCTCCCTTAACGGCACTTCCGGAAAAAACACTAGGAATATGATGATTTTAAATCTGTAATATAGGTACATTGAATAATAGTTGTTGATATTGTGCGTGAGTATATAAATTTTGTATTATATTATTTGTTTGCTTTAGCTGTATGTGAGTATGCAAGAGTACATAAAATGTGTATGTGTGCAATGTTGCCTATGGATTATATTTCTACTTAGCAATCAGAAAAAATCTGACACTTTAAAAAGGCGGCTCTGTTTTTTTGTCATTAGTTACAGTTTACTGATTACTGAAATTATGCTTTTTATGACTTTTTATTACCTATTAGAGTGTTTCGAAAAATCCATACTTAATTCGAAAGTAACTCGATCTGTCTGTCGGTCGGTTGGGGTGCGATAGTTTGACAGCCTGAAAGGACATAGTTTTTAGTCCTTAAAGGGCTGATGATTGATGCTGCTCCTGATGTAAGTCGCATGTTAAATTTGTTATTAGCAAGTCAATATTTTACAGGCGTATATTCCATCCCTTAAAGCAATTAACGAGTACAAGTGCATAAAGACAAACACATAATTTTGTAGCCGATAAAACGTTGCTCCTAACATTATAAATTCATGTCATACATTTATTGGAGAGTATTTATACTCTCCAATAAAATCACGGCCAAGTCCGTGCTAACTAATTTTCACACTACGGGTGGCGTGTTAGACTCATTCATAATTTTCTGGCCGACAGCCAAACAAGGACCAACAGGCGAGTGCGTAACGATGCATATAAAAAAAATTGAAATAATATTAGTCGCAATAATACTCATTTGATATAATTATTGAGTGATATAACAACACTAAATATATTTACATAAGATATATTTATCATTTTATATAACGATCATTTGATATAATAATATTTAGTGTAACATACTTTAAATATAATCCATATTTCCCATAATGAACAAATGATATAATGCTAATTTATTCTAATGCACAGTCCGCATAATATTTTTTTGGTAGACTCTAAGGCAGGTCGGTGTAGGTACGACGACGAGCGAAGCGAGGAGGAGTGTTACGTTGAACTGCGACCCTATCGCGCGCGAGCCGAGCGAGCGCAGCGAGCATGCCGCGGTAGCGGCCGGCGAAGCGCCAGAACCCAACTTTTTTACTACCTAATATATGCTTACATAGTACAATTTGCAAGCCGTTATGTTTGCTACATTTTCTTATACTATACCAGTACTTCTATTAGGTAATGTAGAAGTAGGTTTGGTACGCGAAACGAACTGCAAGAGAAAAGTAGGTTATGCTGGGTAAATAAAACTCAAATGACACACAAAAATCTATTATATTTTAATACTTACTAACAATGATGTAATATAATAATGAGGTAGATACGTTGTCTATACGAAATACCGTGTTTAAAATGGCCAGGCTTACGCACACATGAAAGAGCTACGAATATTGTAGCTACACACTAATATGGATATCAAATGAGAGCAGGATGGTATGCTTTTTTCCGGGAGCGAAAAAGAGACAAGTAAATGTGTTGTGACGTACGATGTAGAGAAACTATACTTGTCTCTGTTTCAAAGCATAGCATGCCGTCTCGCTTACATGGACAAAGAGTATTAATAAATCAGACTAGACACTGCCTCTTATCATATTCTCGTTACGTACAATAGTACGCATAAATGTACAATAGTACATTTATACGTCTCGATTTAAGATGCTCGGCTCTTAACACAAACATAGTTTCTTTCTAGAAAGTGTCGATATACGTTTTTTGTTGGCATAAACGGCTGTCAAGTGACTATAAACCTGAGTACCTATATGGTTTTAATTGCAACTCGATACGACCTCAAAAGGGAACTGTCGAACTGTTTAGGCGCGGAAGTTTAAATTGACAGTTTGTACTAGTATTTTAATTTATTTATACTTTCGTGGTCTGTCAATTTCTATATATCTGTCAATGTCTCTCTCTCTGTATCTATCTCTCTCCCTCTCTCTCTCATTTAATGTTGTATACTTAATAAACGGGCAATCACATTTATTGTAACAGAGGCATTGTAAGTTTTATCAAGAAGGGATTTAGTGTATAAAGTTAGCATAGGATGAAACTAAATAAGGATAATAGAGATTATATTATTATAATAATTTCAAAACCATTAAACTTGATCAATAATCAATCACAAATCTTATGCCTACGATCTTATCAAGACCCCTCTGTTTATGTGTGGCAAAGATATTGCGTCTCTATCGCACTCACGCTTCGGGTATATTTTTGTTGCACTCAACATGATCTGGAAATTTCTTTTATTCACGTAATTATTGAATACGTAAAATGTATAGATATGAAGATAAAAGTAGATTACTTACGAATGATACGATATCCCCTGGCTTTTTTAGTATAGTTAGTGCAAAATCGCATCACACACGACGGCATCTTTTATTTTTTGCGCTGCATTTCTGACAACTGCGACACGTTTGCACGTAGCCATTGGCGGCGCGATACTGAGGCGAGGTCTGCCAATTGCATGAGTTTTAGTGTGCCACTTTTGGAGCGCTTGTAACATATCTACCTAATTTTTATATTACATCATTGCTTACTTAACTGAACGCAGACAGATAATATTAATTTTGATAATGAAACTACCCACCTAAATAACGTTTTACTACATCGTGGCACTTTGGAGTAATGGCGTGTTTGCTACTCATTATGATCGGTAAGGCGTTATTAATCTAACTA
This sequence comes from Epinotia demarniana, assembly GCA_945867215.1. Lineage (NCBI taxonomy): Eukaryota > Metazoa > Arthropoda > Insecta > Lepidoptera > Tortricidae > Epinotia > Epinotia demarniana. The sequence continues at coordinate 8,554,018 of OX244262.1, forward strand.
ATAATAAAAACGAAATATTATTCTTCTTGATAGTTATGACATATAACTTGTATATAACATGAGCACTATACCATATAATGATTATACAAAATAAGTGTTATATCCGATGATCGTTATACAAAATAAACATATATATTTTGAGATTATAACAAACGTTTATTATAAACAATGAGTAATTATATTCCTTGAAAATATATCAATAGCGAATGAAATTATATTATTCATTTTTATACCCATCATTACACACCCCCAACAGGCTACCTAATAAATACCTTGCCAATAACTTTCGTCTACCAGTTATAATGCAAATATCGTCTTCTTCAATTATTCTTTTCATCATCTCGTGGTTTTACTAACACCAAGTTGTCATCAAGTCATCATAGACCAAAGTGATGGTAAAATATGGACGATTAATGTTGCTGCAATATTTCAATACATGCTTTCTTATATTAAAGTAGGGAAGGACTGAAAATATTATAAGATAAATTTGAACATCATAGTCCTCCTAGCGTTATTCCCGGTAAATGCCCCTTCTTCTTAAAGGAGCCCGGCGTCGGCTTTGACACCTAAGATTTGGCATAGGCACTAGTTTTACGAAAGCGACTGTCATCTGACCTTCCAACCCAGAGTGAAAACTAGACCTTATTGGGATTAGACCGGTTTCCTCACGATGTTTTCCTTCACCGAAAAGCTAACGGTAAATATTCCGTACATAAGTTCCGAAAAACTCATTGGTACGAGCCGGGATTCGAAGTCACGACCGCCGATTGACAGCCGCATACCTGAACTACCAGGCTACCGTAGCTCCTATATCCATATGATAAATTTGAGCGAATGTACGAATACTCGAAATTGTTTGCTGAGATTACCTGAGATTTTCCAGCAACATGTTCTCTCTTCTAGGAATAAAACAATATCATATCTACAACATGTAATCGACGCGCCAGGTTGCCAAAACCGTGTTTGCATGTGGCTCTCAAGTGTAATCTCGTACGTGGAGTTTTCTGTTTATTTTCGCTTCCAATTTCGTCGGAGTGCCTGCCAAGGTGTTGTCTGAAGGCTTAAAACCTGTCTACGGGACCGTAATGGTACGAACATATCTAGACCAGCCCAAGTAGCATGATAGGTTTCATCGACACGTTTTAAGGCAAAAACTGCAACGCACAGTATCATACTGCAACGTCATGTGAAACGAGACTATAAACCCTATCGTGCTACGGCCTTATTACCACAAATCATTGCTGAACGTCTGTATCAAACGAATAATAATAAATAATACAGGGTGTACCAAAAATTTAGTGTGAACCGATCAAGGGCATAACAGGTATCATGTTCTAATAAGAAAAACGAATATATATTTTTTACGCGATTTGATACTTACATTTGTATGGAGCAGGTCGCCCTAGTCGGCCAACGCTCCATACAAATGTAAAAAAAACTCACGTATTTTTTTTCTGTTACTATTTTCTTATCAGAACCTGTTGTTCCCTAAATCGGTGCACACCCCATTTTTGATACACTCTGTATAAGTAGTAGAAACGTTTCTTACATAGAAGAATCGTAAGAATGAGCTACTATCTACATACATACCTACTCGTACGTAGTGTAGGGCCTATCCAGACTGCGTTTATTAAGTGCGCCGTTGACGCGCGTTTTTGACAGTTTTCTTGCGATTAGACACATACGCACGTGGACGTAGAGTTGCGCAGTGTAGAACCTGTAATGATTTGACTGACAGTTGACACTAACATCTTCTCACAGACTGGCGCGGCCGCCCCTATTTCACGAACTTGACAATTGTCACCTCACCACGACAATCCTCCGTACATTGCTGGATCCACAACTAACCTAGCGACCACCTTAACTCCTAGAACAAGCAATGTATGGCGAATTGTCAGTGTCAGGTGACAATTTTCAAGTTGGTGAAATAGGGGCCTGGCCGCGGCGGACAATAGTTAACTTGTCCGCCGCTGTCAAATTTTCTATTGTCCGCCATGGCAGGCCGCGCCAGTGTGTTTCAGCCCACTGATACCGCAACGAACTGTCAAATGAGGAAGTGAGATTTTGGACATACTCTCATCGTACTTTTCATAAATGTGAGAATTTTTAAGTGTCTGACGCATTTAGCATCCATGTGTTTCAATATCTATCTTTTTAGTTTTGAAGCTCTTTCGCGCCAATGTTAAACTTTGTTTTTAAAATCTTTAAAGTTTGGCAAAGCTGTTTCATTCAGTTTAATTTTCTTTAGTACCTAACAATAAACGAATCTCAAATAATAAACTGGGAATTAATTATAATTTTAGTTTGGATACTAAAGTAAGAGTTACTAGTTAGTTATTACTTTGCAAATTATATTACTAATACTATTAATATAATGATGCAAACTGAATTTCAAGTTAAAGCTGAAATAAAACTTCGTAATCTTAGGTTTTTAAGTACCCACCTACACGAAAGATTCAACAATATCTGAGTAACCTAATGTATTTAACAATAAAGTCATGTTCACATATGTTGATTACATTGTCCGTGCACATATTGCCGAGCTTGACTGCACAGTCAGCATCATACAGTTAATAGCAGCCAAAGTAGCCAAATATATCGGAACACGTGTTTATTACTATAGGATTAAGGATATATTATGATATATTTGGTTACTTTGGCTGGCACTAACTGTATATGATGTTGACTGTACCAAACAATCATCTCTTTTTTATTTTATTTGGTAAATCTTTAAGATATTAAAACGGACATAAACATACACGAAAACAAACACAACGCACACACACAGAACCAACAGATGATAACACGGCGATCAAGCATGATCATGTCTGGCGCATACCGCTTCATTTTGCGCCCTAGATCTAAGGTTTATTCAATTCAATTCAAATAATTTATTTCAGGCTTGCACCCATAAGTGTTAGTAATATACAATAAAATCTTAATCTATAGTTAGTGACAAACAAGTTTAAGGATTAGTAAGTTTTTTTTAACTCCTGTACCATTTATTTGTCATCAGGTTCTCAAATTAAGCGTGGGAGGAGTGCGATATATGCCATGTCATATGCCATAAAGTCAGTAACAAATCAGAGCTATTTTTATATGCCTTTACAAAGTACACAAATAAAAATTATGGCAACAATAACATCCAGTTTCTCAAAAGAAAACGTTAAAAAAAACATACACGTTCCGAAAAACTTCCACGTGGAGTTTATTTATTGACACCGACTATGAGTCGTGATCTCTTTGATGAGATTATAGAAATGCTACATGAGAAAATATAATTCATCCGGCCGTAGGTGTATATCTGAAGGTACTATCGAACCAACTGAATCATAACCCACCATAGAACCTTGTTACAATTAACAAAGACTACTAGACTTCGTGTGCGTGGACCCGGAATAAAAAACTATCCTATATTTTAATCCAAGCTTTATGTAAACTATCTTCACAGTCTGTGCTCGCCACCCGTGCGACGAAGTTGTTTACCAGCGATATATTATCAATCTAATAGTTGCCAAGTAGTATAGACCTTACGCACTTGCAATAAGTTACAGTTTCGTTTCGTGTGCCGTGTAAGGTTAAGAAATAGTTGTTTATTCCGATTACTGGCTGTGCCAACTTATAAGTAGGTAAATTAGTGAAGTGAATATTAGTAAAACATGCACGGTTCAAACCCTGAACTTACTTTAGTGCCTGCATCAGATGGTTTGCAGTCAGATCCACTTCATGTTACCTTGCGGAAAAGAAAGAAGCCAGAGGAGGACCAGGACGTCAAACAACAATTAAATGACTTTCGTAACGAAATGATGTCTTTTTTGACATCATTCAGCAACCGACAAAACGAAAATTTGGACAAGATGCGACAGGAAATAACATCAGATATAAAGGAACAAATTAGCGTTGTCAGCTCGTTGTCACAAAGGATGATCGAGGAACAAAACCAACTCAAAGCGGAATTGTTGGAGGTTAAAGAGAGAATCTCATTGGTTGAAGACAATCATGCTGCATTGTCCATGGTTCCGAAGAGTTTAAGTGAGGCTAATGAAACTATACAACATCTTTTAAAAGAAAATAACAACTCTAAACAATTCTCAATGATTAACAACATCGAAATCTCGGGTATAACCTACAATAAAGGTGAAAACTTACTATTGATCTTACGCGAGTTATGTCTTAAGGTCGGTTTTGCACTACAAGACAGCGATGTTGATATGATCCAGCGTGTGCGCCGATACCAAAACGTGGAAAAAAATACACAGCAAAATACTCGTCCGCCGGCAATAATCGTTCGTTTTACCCAGCGAAAACGAAAGGATGAATTGTTATCAGCTGTTCGGGCTAGACGCGGAATCACCACTGCTGACCTTGGGCTTCCTGGCCCGGCTTCTAACGTGTACGTCGGCGATCACCTGACACCTAGCAACAAACTTCTCCTAAAACGGGCCAGGCAAATTAAAATTGACCGTCAATACTCGTACTTATGGATACGTGACTGTAAAATCCAAATGCGCAAAAGTGATAGTAGTAAGGTACTTTACATTAATACTCATGCTGATCTAGATAAATTAAAGTGACGATTGTGGAGGTCATTATTTCATTTCGTTATATCAACATGTTTACATTATTTGGACGCTAGTAACTTCAATTCATACTTGTCAATTTTTGATTATCTGTTCGTTTGTGCATTTCTTTTGTTCAGGAATAAACCTTATCTATTGAAACAGGATAAACTACATGTATATACATTATTTGGCGATAGAAGCTGTGAATATGTCAATATCTACTTCTTATATTTTGACTACGAACTTATTTCCTGTTTAGAATTGTCTGAATACTACATATGCACGTCTTTTATTACATACATCAATGAACAATCAATTGGTTTTTCCCTGCTCGCTGATGCAACTAATTTAAATGCTAACTCCTTGTTTTTCTTTGGCGCCACGTATGTGATCATTGTTTTAAAACTTTTGTTATTATTTCATACTTGGAAATGGCTAATAACGCTTTGAATGGTTATTACCAAAATGTGAGTGGACTGCGAACAAAAGCTAGTCAGTTTTTTTCTAGAGTAACTCAATCGGATTATGATTTTATTTGTCTGACCGAAACATGGTTAACTTCTGACTTTTATGATGGAGAGTTTTGTGATCCCAGCTTTAGTGTATTTCGCTGTGACCGGTCGGCGGCGGAGAGTGGCGCGGCGCGCGGCGGCGGCGCGGCCGTGGCGGTGCGCACGCGCCGACAGCCCGTGCGCCGCGACTGGCCCGTGCCGCCGCGCGCTCACTGTGATTGTGTCTGGGTATCTGTTCCACTCGACCCTGGACGGAACACTCCTAGTCCACACCACCAATATTCTCTCAATATAGCTTGTATTTACATCCCTCAGGGCATTGGACATAAGGAATCATTGGATTCTTTCTTTGAAATCGCTAGTCAAATTATTATTGAATTGCCGAATGATTATTTTTTGCTGACGGGAGACTTCAATATACCTGAGGCCGAGTGGGTGACTCACTCGTCCCCGGGAATGATTTTACAATCTAACAACAGTTATGGAACTCAAGCATTACAAGATTTTTTATCCTTTACTGAATTGAAACAATTTAATTATATTTATAACCTAAACAAACGAGTCCTTGATTTAATAATGTGTAATGCTAAATGTACTGTGACTGCTTGTGATTACCCGCTAACGCCGGAAGACGTTCACCATAAATCTCTCATTGTAGATATAGACTTAAATTTCGAACCGTCCCTTAAACCAGCCCCTAATTTAATTTATAATTTTAATTCTGGTGACTATAATATGATAAATTTAGAATTATCTGGAATAAATTGGTATTCATTTTTTGAAAATTGTGACCTCCCGACTTGCATCACAAAATTCTACAATCTATTAAATGGGCTGATTAGTGATTACATCCCGAGACGTAAGGTCTATGCATCTGCATCTGTCCCTGTGTGGTACACTCGACCACTGAGAAGGGTACTCAATGAGAAACGTAAGTTCCATAGGTTATGGAAAAAGTATAATAACCCTCTTGACTATGATACATTTAAATTATTAAGAAGACGTGCAGAAAAAATGGAAACACAGTGCTATAATAGTTACATAACTTACGCGGAACAAAAAATAAAATCATGTCCAAATTATTTTTGGTCTTACATAAAATCAATAAATTCAAAAAAAAACTTACCACAGACCATGAGCTATAAAGGTCGTGTCACTTCCGATGGTGAAGAAATTTGTAACCTCTTTAATCATCATTTTAACTCAGTTTTCGAGAAATCTGACAATTCTCTCATTGACTATAACAATTTAACATCACCTTGTGAACCCTTAATCGACATAAATACTATAGTAATTAACCGTACCATTGTCCTCAAGCTGCTAAATTCAATAAATGTCCATAAGGGGGCTGGCCCCGATGGTATTCATCCGATCTTAATTAAAAAATGTTCATCAAACTTAGCAACCCCGCTTACAATGCTGTTCCAGCAGTCAATCAAATCTGGTCATGTTCCCGAAATATGGAAAAAAGCTTTCATCACTCCTATCCCCAAGGGAATAGTTAGTAATAACATTGAACAATTCAGGCCGATCTCAAAATTGTGTCAATTCAACAAGATTTTTGAAAAAATTGTTACAGAGCAACTATCCCAATTAGTTAAACAACACATCAGCCCGCACCAGCATGGGTTCTTTAAAGGTCGCTCTGTGGATACCAACCTATTAACTTTCAGTAATGAGATTCTCACTGCAATGGATAAAGGGTCTAGTGTGGAGGCCGTGTATACCGATTTCGCCAAAGCTTTCGATAAAATCTGTCATAATATGCTTCTCCTCAAACTTTGGCACCTCGGTATACACGGTGATTTGTTCCGATGGATTAAATCATACATTGAGAATCGGAGTCAATGTGTTGTCTTGTCTGGTTACTCCTCACAATGGAGGTCCATTAGTTCCGGTGTACCACAGGGATCGCATTTGGGGCCCTTGTTGTTTACACTTTTTATTAATGACATAGGCAAATATATTAAAAACTCTAATGTGTTACTCTATGCAGATGATACAAAAATTTTCAAAACAATAAATTCGATTGACGATTGTAATATGTTGCAAGAGGATTTAATACATTTTGAGACATACTGTAAAGACAATAAATTATTTTTAAATCTAGATAAATGTTTCATAATAAATTTCTCTAAGAAAAAACATAAAATTAACTTTAATTACAGCCTAGGTAATAATCAACTAAATAGGGTAACACAAATACGCGATCTTGGTGTGCTAATGGACTCGGAACTTTCTTTCAAACCTCATTTGGACTTAATAATAAAAAAAGGATACAAACAACTGGGCTTCATTCTACGTGTAGGAAAAGCTTTCAAAAATCCTTTCACTTATAAAATTCTGTATAATAGTTTTGTTCGCAGTAATCTCGAATTCGCTTGTGCAGTTTGGAAACCCTATCATAATATTCACATCGAGAGAGTGGAAAGGATACAAAAAAAATTTGTTAAAGCCCTTAATTTTAGAACTGGCTATGAGTACACTAGTTACACTGATTCACTAACTCACCATAAATTACAAACACTCCGTGCCCGCAGAGATTGTGTAGATTCCTTTTTATTATACAAAATCATATCTAATATGTTGGATGTCCCCTCACTATTACATGAAATAAATTTAAGAGTACCTTGTAGACGTCAGCGCCAATGTCAAAAGAAATTCTTATTTTCGATTCCCCGCAATCGAACTTGTTATGCACAAAATATGCTGTTTATAAGACGTGCATGTAAACTGTTTAACCAGGATGAAAGACTTAAAGATATTGATCTGTTTAATTGTTCTATTAAGTTAATAAAACATGCTTTTCAGTAACAATGATCTACATATGATGGATCACTTGACTGTTATGTACATATACTACACAATTTTATTGTTAACTGTCATATGAAATATTACAATTTGTTTAGTTACAATAGCAAGTTAAACTTTAAAGTCATTTTACTATCATGAAGCTGTATACTTAAGTTTGTTGATAATGTATGTTGGTAATATGCTTAAATACTTATAAAATAAGGAAACTCCAGGTCTAAGATGTAAGCAATAGTTTAAGAATTAATTTCTGTATACGACTGTTTGTTTCTCCATTAAATAAATAAAAAAATCTTCGTGCAAAATTTCATCCAAATCAGTTAAGCCGTTTAATCGTGATTTAGTAACAAACATCTAAGCATTTAAACTTTCGCATTTATAATATTAATGGGATTATAAAGAGGAAAAGTCTGTGAGATTGTAGCTTTGTAAGTCTGTATGCTTTGGGTAACCTCCGGAACCGCTAGTTTGATTTCAAAAATTCTTTCACTAGTGGGTAAAATGTTTTTTCTGAATGGTTATAGGCTATACTTTATTCCGTATTCTTTGCAATACGCGAAAGTGCAGGAAGAAAGAGATTGTCAAAATTGAAGAAAGTCGTAATCCGTTATCTGTGCTTTTCTCTCCAGGAAATAGGCATTTATGTGTGTACATAATTTATCTACCAGTTCCAATATATAAAAGGCTAATAAAATAGTACCCGCCCGCACATGACATAGATACGCATGACACCCCACTAATCTATCTAAATAAATCCTTTCACTAACTGACTATACGACTACCTCAAACTATTCAGCCCCCTATAATTTTAGCCATTCTAATATAGTCCCTATTCCAATACCGATAAGACGCATTGAAATGGCTGATAGTAGAGGTGGCGGGTCACAAAGCCGATTACAGGTCGCCTTAGGAACGGAGAGCGTTCACTTGTAATCCAGAAATGTGAGGGCTTATGAAGGATACTTAAGTTATTATAATGGGATCCGTCGATAGTCGAGGAGATTGGGGTTTTAAAATAGGTAGCTATATTTTTGCACCAGCATACGATGGTCATAATCTCATAATTAAGTTAAAGAGTTCATCTCGCTCGCACGAGAGAGCTGGATAGTCATTCATTCGCAACTTGATTATGGTATACTGCCACGAGCGCTGGGCGGCGGCGCTTGGATATCGAGTTTCTTTTACATTAACCCTCGCCGGCCGTGCCGCGCCCTTGGGCCGGCCGGGAAACTGTGACATCTGTCAAAATCGTGTTGTAAACTGACTTATTTATATTATTCAATCAATAAACCAATTATTTATTCTGCAAATAGGCCACAACGGTACTTTTACGTGTCAAACGGTTATTTACAATAAAAAATAATATTATTACAATAAAATAATAATAATCACACAATAATCATTTAAAATTTGTTAACAAACTAAATGTTACAAAGTTAATTAAAACGAAACAAAATTGAAAAATATGACCATTAAATTCGATATAGGGTCTGTGCAACAACAAGAAGTTAATGATATTAATTCAGTATTCCAGAGATGCATAAGGTCTCTGAGCGTCCAAATACAATTAATAATTATTCTAATGTTCGTAGAGATGTATACGGTCTCTAAGCGTCAAAACAAAACAAAGAAAAAAGGAACATTAATGTAATATTGTCAGAGTACATCTCAGGGTCAATAACAATAAAACGTGTCAAGATCGGAATGATGTCTCTCGTCAATATGATAATAATAATAATAACACTAGTACCTATTTAAATAGTTAGGGACTAGGGCCTTGCAACCATGAACAGTCCAAACTCCACAAACATCACCCGATCACGAGTATGACGCATATCTCAGTCATTATTATATTACACGGGTACGCGATATTTATTAACCTTTATTTATGACGTTTCAACACGGGTTGCACCGGTCATGGTCGCAGATGAGTGTCGTCCCAGCAAGGGCTGGCCAGGCAAGCGCAGTATTCGGCTGATATGATGATCATAATATAAATTCCTGGTTACTTACATACTTGTAATCTATTGTATAATTTAATTTATGCACTAAGTATTGATTATTTCAGCATTACTTGTTTGATTATGTCACCACAGTAACTGTGGTAGCAATTATGTCACAATTGACGCCTTTGGACTAAGTTACGACGCATAATCGTTTAAATAAAAATCTAAAAGTCTGAACTTAGACCGAATCGATCAATCTTTGTATGACACTTAAGGTCAATAAAATATGTACACTGTCGGGTTATTCAGCCCCACGGTGTATTTGATATTTTATAATAAGTTCCACAGCCTAATTAGCCCACAAGGTACGGAAACCTGTGCATTATCAAGTGTCGCTCGCTAGCAGATTACGCTGCATGTTAACTACAGCGGTACAACCAATCCATTCTAAGTGGAAATACGACCTTATTGCTTAGGTGTATAAGGTTGAAACGTGTTTAGATGTTTATGACGCTAACTGTACCTGACTTAAATCGACGCTAGGCACTTTACTTTAGCCACACGTGACGTACAAGACGGTCTTAACTAAAGCTGCCTATTCACTAGCTTGTAATTTGGGAAGGAAGTGTAACTCCATGTTCTCCGTGAAATTTCAGCATGCTACGATAAGGTGTAAGTCGGTCTTTGTGCAACTGGTTAAGGAATAAGGTGTATAAATTACAAGTAAATGTAAATTAAGGATTAGAAATGCGTTACGTATTTAAATACAAAAGAGAAATTATAAAAAAGAGGTTGTATGGAAGAGATCGCTCTTTAGCGATAAGACCGCCTGTTGTCTACCATTGTTTAATTTACCTCTATTTTTCTATTTTATTTTTACTATGTCTGGTGAACAATAAAGAATATTTGTATTGTATAAATTATTTAGAGAAGTTCCCCGATTACTTTAATGACGTTAAACGCCATTACGAAGCGAATGTTAAGTTCGATGTCATCGCAATCGATTACGAGGACTATATACACACAAAAGTTAAAAACAAAGTTAAATTATAAGTACATATGAAAATTATGTCATGACGATTATGATTAATTTCAGGGCATATAATGAATATACATTTTTTTATTTTATTTTAACATCTAAAATATAAAACACAAGCTTATTATGCCGTTTATTTAAACGGCATAGAAGCTTGTGTTTTATTTCTTTTCCTTGTTAAACACCATGTTTGAATCAAATAAATTATTTGTCTTTTATCGCACGTTGCCGTGCCATTTTTGATTTGACCTGAATTAAACATAGAAATTATGAGATAATCGGTGTGTAGCTAGCTTAAGATTTCTCTACGTACTAAGATTGTTAGTTACCAACACCCGAATCCCCTTGTTTGTAGAACTCTCCGGGCATTATCTGGAATTCAAACTACCCTCGAGCGAATGTGTTTTTGTTCCCTCGTGCGGGAAGATGTAGCTTAATCATATTTCGTTTGACAATAGATTAATGGTTGCATAGGTAACTTTGAAATGATGTATGGACGCGGGTATTTAGAACTTGTCTTGAAGGTTCTCCGAATTTTGTTAAGTATCCAATGTAAGTAATTTGATACCTACTATACTGAGAGCTTACTGATGCCATTACATCTCAGTGGGTAGTATAATATATGTACTGTCAGTATTACATTTAGTGATGAAATGATATGAAATAATGTAAAGTAGTGATTTATTTGCAAGAATACGCACACAAGATCTTAAAAATAGTAAATAATCCACGGTATACATATATTTACGACCTCAATAATATTTTTATTTTAGTCAAAACATTTCACGATATCAAGTTTTGGACAATACAGTAGCTATTATATTGCGAACGGTATCATGCAGTAGTATCAATTCAGCACCGACAAAAGTGACTTATATAAGTCACTATTATCACAACTCCTTACTATATTTATAGTACAATAAGTTTTGGATTTTTGTACTGTGACATATTTAATAACAGCTCACCTCAATTCATGAAAAGAGAAGGTACATTCAAGTACCAAAGTATGTATCGATTTATCCCTCTCTTAAAGTACCGAAACCTTAATATGCTGACAAAACAGCGATGGGACAGTATACTTATGAGCCGCCGCATACGCCGTTTCGTCGCCTAAATAGTATTATTTGTTGTTTTGGTTTCGTGACGCATTGGTTATTACCGTAGGTAATGTCACGTAAATGTATTTGTCAATAAATAAATAAATAAATAATAAATGAGTAAGATGTATGCAATCTTATTTTGACTGTAGTATTTAATTAGGTAAGTTTAGTGATATATTTATGTATGTATATGTTTTAGGGAGAGCTGAGGGAAAAGGTGAATGTTCTTTAATGCATGCTCACAAAATCACCGTTCGCTTTCCAAATAAATAAACTCGTAGTTCTTATAGTTGTAGAAATCACAAGCCTGTTTTTTTTAATTTAATTTTGAAAAGTGGTTTAAGATATAAATCTTTCTAATCAATGAACCTGCGTACAAAATTTCACGAGGATCGTTTGAGAAATGCGACCTGGCCCCGTATCATGGTCGGCCCTTATCACGCGATAAGTGTCAACATAGAGCGTCCGTCACTGGCTGACACCGTTTGATAGAACGAGACTGACGCTTTTTCTTGTAACTTATCGCGTGATAAGGCCGACCATGGTAGGGGCCTGTAGTGGAGCACAGCGGGATGCGGTACATCCGTCTGGACATACGAACGTATCGATTGAGTCCAAGCTGAAGCAAAAAACTTTGTTCGCTTCGGTCCCTCATTCGATAAATCCAACAAACACTGTACACAATTACCATAGTTATAAACCTTGAAAAACAAAACATTTAAAAATCCGGCACACATAAACTAGGGCTCATCATACCGCCCCCTAGAGTCGTTACCAGCGCGTATCTCGGGAAGTTTACGAACGGGCACTCGTACCCGGTTCATTGCACCCGGGAGTCCACTGTCCCTGCATAGATCTAAAAACTGTGTTATCTTAATTTTGTTTGTTTTGTTACGGAACTCTAAAATTGCATGGTATGTAATGGCCGTTGTAAATTATATTGAGCAGCATTTTTGGTGCATTGTTTAAAATTTTGAGTTTGTATTGGGCCTCCGCAACTTAGCGATACCCCAGTTGCAGCCTAGCAGCTCGGAGTCCTTCTGCTCCCTAATCCTTTTTTGATGAATTGCTTGTATGATATTTGAAAATTGTAAACAATCTACTTCGTCCAAAAAATGCTTCAACAAATTGCAAAATTCTCTTTTAAAAATAATAAAACAAAATACTTTTATTAAGCTTATTAACCCACCGTTGTGACGCTAAAATTTAATTAGTATCCAAAATCCTTCCCCAATCCCCTATTCTGAACGTCACGCGCCCATTTAGTCACGTGGCGGCTCAATATGTTGTTTTGTGTAAAAAGGTACCTTAGTCCATTACGCTACGGTCCTTTTTTCAGAGATCGTCTCAAATATTCGCCACGACCCACGTCTCGCGCAGCACGATGTAAATTCCGCGCTGAAACATTTACGCCACGTAGTAGACCCCCGGCCGGGGCTTAGTAGTGATGCGCTCGGAATCGATGATAGTAGGCTTTGGTTCTGTCGGTGGATAACGCCATGTCAAAGCTACATTATGTATATACACATCAGTATGAACAAAAACGGGAAGTCAGTTCAATATTCTGACAAAAATACGGGTAATTAATGATTACGCAGGTTCTCTAGCGGCGGTTTTTTCGATTATAGCTCTACAAATTTTTGGAATGCGTGATTTTATTAAAATTTGTATAATCTCATACAGATTTGTACATTTCACTTTTATATACACACACCTAAATATAACGTTCTTTTTTAATGAGCGGACTCTAAATTACTGAGAAGAATAGGGTAATATTATTATGATGTGATCAATAGTGATTTGTGTAATCTCCGATTATTTGCAAATTAAATATAATCCTCGTCTCAACTCGCTGCTGGGAAAGCAGTTTAATAACAAAAATTAACTAAACTTACAAAATTGATATCCGGTCCGCTTTAGCACCTAATCCTGAGATAAAAACGACATCATCATCTTTTAGAAGTGTGCTCTTATTTAAACCATCATTATCCATATTTAAATAACTATGAAGCCGAACAATTGATAAAAGTAATACATTAAAAAGAAAAACGAGCATTCAAAACGTAAAAAGGGAAAGCGAACAGCCAGGTGCCTATTCTGCGAGCGTTCGCCAATCTCGTTCGATTTATTTACACGACATTCGGATAATCGCAATGATGGTGACAAATCGAGCGCCGGCCGTCCCGCCTTTCTGGTGTTCGATCTTTTCACAGAATCGAGAGATACAATAAGTCATTCGACAACGTAAACTGGGTTGCTCCCATAATAAATTAGTAGCGAATTGTTACTTTTAATGGGATCGTTGGTTTAAAAACAAATGTCGTGTGGGGTTGATTTGGAACTCTAAATTAGACTTTTAGCAAATATATTATTTTTTTCATGATATTAATTAATTGTTTATTCCTTTATACAGCGTGTATTTTTAATACTACCTCAAACTGTAACCAGAGGTTGGTGTTAAGGCTTAAAACCGATATTGCAATCTTTATTTTTTTCATATAAAATAATTCAGCACGCAATGGATCACTACTTTGTCTTACTGACAATAAATTGTCACATGTGACCCGATTCTTCCATGTGTCATCATGTCACAGTGTACGCAATACATTGCCGCTCGATAATTTTCAAAAATTAATTACGCTTTGGTAGTTAAGCTTAACGTAAAATTTTCTTGCAATATCGGTTCATAGCTCTAAAACGTACCTCTGGTTACAATGTGAGGTAATATTAATAACAAGCGCAGTAGAAAAGTAATGTAGCATCAAATGTCATTATTGTGTGCATTCCTTTATGTGAAGCTGGACTATATCATGAACGGTCTATAAATATGTGACTCAAGTTCCCAAATGTACACATACATATTATTAGACTTGACCGTACATATCCAAACAAAACATGTTTCAAAGGCAAGAAAAGGGATCATATTATTATAATGTCGGTGAACTTATCGACAATGCTACCCTGAAAGCAAATAACCTATTAATACTCGTAACGATAAGAAACGACAACGGAATAAAACGTGAATCTAACAAAACTTTATTAAAAGATTATGAGAAAAGAGCGATATCACAGACGGCAATATTGATATTCACAAAGGCATTTCAAACGTCGATGGCAATTTTTCATGCTGTGTTTCAAAACAAAAACAAGAAGTCTATTGCGCTCGACATATTGACACGACATTAGTATCGCAATTAACGTTGTTGTCGTTGTTGCACGCTTGATTTTAGTTTACAAAGTAATGTTATTTATCGAGCAAGCGAAGCCAACGAAGTTCTTTGTTTCAGTATGGCCAAAATACTTTCGTATGTTTAGATGCCCAGAAGTTCCGCTGTCCGGCTGTTCTCACATCATCATCCTCCTAGCGTTATTCCCGGTTGTGCCCTAAAGGAGCCCAGGGTCCCTTTTGACACCTAATCCCCAGATTTGGCATAGATACTAGTTTTTACGAAAGTGACTGCCATCTGACCTTTCAACCCAGAGGGAAAACTATTGGGATTAGACCGGTTTCCTCGCAATGTTTTCCTTCACCGTAAAGTTAACGGTAAATATTCCGTACGTATGTTTCGAAAAACTCACTGGTACAAGCCAGGATTTGAACTTACGACCGCCGTTTGACAGCCGCATGCCTGAACCACTAGGCTACCGTAGTTTCTAGGCTACCATAGCTGTTGTACTCGTATAGGTAATTAATTAAGGGCCCCTTCGGTTCCCAAGTCAGAAAGATAGGAGGAAAAAAAACCATAGCTGTTCTCCTACTCACATTTCTAAACTAATTCTCGTGAAAGCCGGACATCCGGACATATGAAAGAATTTGCCTTTGAATTCCCTGAAACTTCGTTTGGTTGGATCGCTCGTTCAATTATTTTGTGATTCAGTCTATCTTTACGGCGCATAAAATAGTTGTAACTAATTATCCATTTAAGGGACTACTCGAGGTTTTATCGATTTTTGACAAGTTTTGAATCGTGTCTCCTATTTTTGCACTACAGATAGAATTATAAGTCAAACGGTTATCGGTTTCTCAATCTTTTATCTCCATTTTTGACTACCGGATTTTGAAAGAAATGAATACTTAAATTTGTATGTTTTTTTTGAACATTGTCTAAAAAAAAACATTTATTTCGTATCTCTGTTGATAAAAAGATAACATTTTCGAAATCTACATATTTATTTGGGTTTGTCTATGACGTCTCTAAAAACGTGTCTAGGATTTTCATTTTAAACTAATGAACACAAAAGTTATGGCCAAAAAACTACTTTTTTTTGAAGCCAACTATCTCAAAAACAATGAACTTTGAAGTAAATATGGCATACTACAGGTTGTCCCAAGAAGTAGTGATATACTGAAACTGGGAGGTAGAGGACCTAGAGGGCTATCTGAATCACCCCCATATATGTTCCGTGATTTTTCGTATTTTCGGAGTTATGTTTTTTTTTTTTAATTTTTCACCTATCGCCGAGTACGATGAGATTTTTATTTATGATGACGTGAATTATTGCGGTAGATGTTTGACTTTTTTTTGTGCTAAGCTGATAGATAGGCCAAATCAGTATAGTAACATTTACTATCGTTAGATCTTTGAATCGAATAAAAAAAAATGCCAAGAAAGATAAAATTACCCAGTATGTTCACAACTTCAAAGACCCTTAAAAAAAAAACACACAAAAAAAATCAAGCATCTACCGCAATAATTCACATCGCCATAGATAAAAATCTCATCGTACTCGGCGATAGGTGAAAAATTAAAAAAAAAAAACATAACTCCGAAAATACGAAAAATCACGGAACATATATGGGGGTGATTCAGATAGCCCTCTAGGTCCTCTACCTCCCAGTTTCAGTATATCACTACTTCTTGGGACAACCTGTATATTGCTTAAAGCCGTTGTTGTTAATATAATAAACTACAAAATTCAGATCGAAGGTCATTGGCGTATGGGAGCCCCTTAACGGTCCTTCGACCAAACGCAAATGAACGTGTTAACCTGAGGGGGGATAATGTAACGTTTCATACGCGCATCAGGACAGTTTAACTGATCTTTTTTTATATACAATTTGACATTTAGACCTACCTTACGTACGTACAATGCGTTACGTGATCGATCTGCGCCTTTCCCATCGACAAAGTCAACTTGAAACAACGATTTTCTATATGCATTAACGAAATTTTCCAATCTACCTTGAAGGAATAGTCCTATAACCTCCATAGCGTGTCAAAATTAATGCGCGACGGAAATCACATCAATATCATATCAATGTCGTGTCAAATAGACCCCAAGTACGAGTAAATAAGATCGCACACGCTTGGTTATTCGCGGCGCAGCGCAAACATCGCATTTCCATTAGACCGAGGAAAGACCAAGTTTTCTTTACCCATTCTGATTTTCGACAATCTCATCAAATCACGGCAGCGAAAGGTACCAAGGGAACTGATTGAATTGAATCCCCTACCTGACGCCATACTTCTTTCCGGTCTCAAATTGAACTTTTACCAACACTTTAATGTACTTTAATCTGATTGAAGTAACGACTGGGATAAATCGTTGGGAGTTCGCATTTGAATTTTTGCCCGACTTTTGAAAAATGGCAGCAGAGTGATTATTTATAGAGTGACTAATGCAAGCACTTAAAGAGTGGCTTCATTAGCGCTGATATAAAAAGACGTCATTTGTTACCTTCTGAAATAGTAAATTTTTCACCAATGTCACCCCTTTTCCCTAATGCAACTTTTCGAAAGCACTCACTGCCCTTTAGGTTTTATCATTTATTACTTCCAAAGTCCCCTTTTCACTAATTTCACCTCTTGCGATGCGAGTTTGTCAAAGCATTCAAATCATTCTATAAAATTACCAGACGTACCTACTGTTATATTGTGTGAAAATTGACCCCCTCAAAATACACCTCAAAATCCGTTATAATTCCAAATTCAAACTCACCACGAATCATAACAATGAATCTAAATCGATAGTTTTTGTAACCCTCTCGCGCGGCTAACTTCTCATAAGAAATGCATGCTCCACTTTATTTATTTACATGGGGTTAGTCCGATAAATCCGGGACTTCCTATCGCAGGGACTTTATTGGAAGTTTATGTTCCGTACACACCCAACGGATCAATAAAGGATGGTAAACTTTAGTTGCAACGAAGCATTGATTGTTATTTGATTGTCGTGCAGGGGGGTTATTACGTTGCAAACATAATTGACGGTCGCTGCATGCCGGAGGAATATATTTGTAAACAATAGCCGATATGTTGAAAACAGAAATGTGAAATTACTACAGAATGTGTGATGTATTTTCATACAAATGGAAGAAGATCTCTATGAAGTTGCTCTTCAAAGAATGGTTGACATCTTCAGAAAAGGTTTTACTGTAATTGGATTACCTACTTTGCGCGGCAGTCAATTAATACATGTTTTGTGCAATTAACATACTTACTTAAATATTTTAGGTAACTATTTAACACATTCACTGCCAAGAATCGCTATAGGCTACGCTCGTAGCCGGTCTCGTGGTTTTTCTTGTATGTAGCGAAATGCGACTACGGCGTAGGCACCGTAGGCGGGTTCCGAGTAGTGAATGTGTTAACTTCTGTCCGAAAGTCGATAATTAAAGCAGTACGAGCACGGCCAGGTGTGCGAGTTTTTTGTTAAAAGCAATAACGGGACGCTTAGCATACGTTTATGGCAGACAAGACTTTTTTCGCGATTACAAAAAAGGCACTCAAGTCGGTTCATCTATATGAAGGCTACGATGCCACAGTAATACATAAATATACAAATGGTAAATTAACACTTCCACTGAAAACTGTTAATGCCTTAGTCGCATTCCGCCAAATACGAGGAAAATTACGAATCCTGGATTAATTCATGTGATAATCACGAAAACACCTCTCGTTTGCGCCGCGTTAAAAAACAAAATCAGTCGACTAATCGCGCTACCAAACGGCAACGCACCTGCCAGTAATCGCAGCAACGCCGCACTAATGTGACATCTCATTAAACAATTGGTGCAACAATTTACGGCGAGCAATTAACGGGCGGCGCAGGAGACGCGAGCAATTTGTCACGGACGCGGCCCGCGTCGCTACACCCCGACAGTGAGTGCACTGCAAACTTGTTCGTTTTCATTCAATCCAACTTCAATTAAGATACAGTCAGGTACATTTCAATTTAATTTCGGATCCACATAAGTTTCAGATTTATAAATGTATTTTCATTTCATTTTCAGTTCAACTCCATTTCTTTTCAATACCATTAAGTATATTTCAAATCAGTGCTCAGTCATTTTTATATTATTTCCTTAAAACTCGTCATATTTACAGTCAACTGTAAAAATAATAACGTATGTAGCACAGTAACGTACCGATCAAAGCCTCTCATAAATATGTATCTACCAAAACCATAATTAATCCGCTTAAATTATGACCGATAAGATATATTTATTAGTACGATGTAAACACCTATATGCTTACTCCTGACTGTACAATAATGAAATAATATAATTAAATATTACCGATGACGAAACGGAAAATTTTATTCGATAAGGGTGAGATGTTTATTATGCGCACAGTGTTATGCATATTCGAAGATGCCAATATTTCATAGATACTAGTGAGTGGCCCTGTGAGCGGAACAACACGCGAATATGTCTTAAATATATATTATATATATTTCACATTTCAAAAATCTAATTCAATAAGGAATGAAAACAATACATTATTTAACATTCTAAAATAAATTAAAACTAGCTTAAACATAAATACAACATAATCATAATAAATAAAAAAACAAAATTGGCTATAACTAAAAATGAAAATTATAAAACGGGATGTTACAAAAAGAATACCGCCTCTAGGAGGTCAGACTGGAGTATGGAACCCATTACGCTGGCAGCATTACCTCTCTGAATCGCAATGGAAACTCGTTGCGAGAGGTAAGCGCCAGCTTTGGGGTCTCCAGTCGCTTGGACCAGCCGAGAAGACAAGGCCTTGCAGAAGATGCGCATATCTGACGACCAGGGACCCAAGGTTTCTACAGCAAGCGCCGCAAATTCGTAATCCTGTAACAAGGAGGAGTATTTGCGGCGCTTGTTCACTTGGGCCTGGTCGGCAGCACGCCGGCCTGTGAACGAGTGCCCTGGATGTGGGACTGGGCGAAGGTGTCAACGCAAGTTACATCCCACACCAGGGCTCTGCCTAGTTTCCATGGGACCAATGGCTCTGCCTAGTTTCCATGGCACCAATAATAAAAATCTTTACAATCATGCCTACAAAAATCGGTTGAAAAATGCCGCCTGTAGAGGTGAATAGATTGACAAGCGGGAATACGAAAAAATGATGGCACAAGCTGAAGCATATAACTTCGTTCGCTTCGCTTATTATACCAATTATATAATTTCATTATACCAATCATTCCAAACAAATAATATTTTAATAAATAGGTACAGTGCCCACAAAACCAAGTTTGCAGTGTACAGTCACCGTGTAGCGGTGCTACGCAGCAAAATGGAAATATACCGAGGCTGAATTTTATGCCTGTCGCACACTATACCACATGTTAAAGGACTGGAAAGCATGTAGTAATCGTAAAACAATCCGATTTGCAGTTAGTACATGTTGCTTTAGACTAGTTATGTGAACTGTTAAGTTTTTAATCTTTCTTAAATTGCTATGCGAATCAAATAACATTATAATTGTCAAAATGCCATGACTGCCAGTTTGACCCTTGGGTTGCACGAACGTCAACTTAAAATGTGGCGCCGGAAGTTGTAAATCCATAGAAACTTGTCAATCATACAGTGTCAGTTTGGTAACAACATTAAGTATTTAGTTTGTATTAAAAATAACTTTGTCTTTTAAATTTATAAATATTATGCATATAATATAATAATCTAAATGTCAATAAATTATTGCTCACATAATTTGTATGCTTGATTTTTACACGACTGACACTGAGTTAATTTTTGTTTAACGACTTACGTTAATTGGGAACACGATTTCCATAAATGCCCATTAATTACATTATTGACTTAAATTAATTTTATAAGGTAATTAAATAAATAAATAAATAAAATAATAAATAAATAAATATAAGGGGACAATCTTACACCAATCGAGCTAGTCCCATAGTAAGCTCAATAATGCTTGTGTTATGGGTACTAGACGACGATATATATAATAATAGATATAAATACTTAAATACATAGAAAATATCCATGACTCAGAAACAAATATTCATGCTCATCACACAAACATTTGCCCTTACCGGGATTCGAACCCAGGACCTTCAGCTTCGTAGGCAGTGTCACTACCCACTAGGCTAACCGGTCGTCAAACTACTACTGATATTTGACAATTAGCGAGTACATAGCGGTAACAAAGACTTAAATTTAGGGTTCCGTACCAAAAAAGTTAAAAAATATTCGTACCTAATTTTGGGAGTGTGTTCAATAATTGTATAGAACTTTTTCGTCTAGGTAGTTTCTGAATATTGCAAAAAATAAATAAAAGACAGACTCGCAAGTTCTAAAGCGCACAGAGCCACTTGTTTTAATTTATATTAGTAATTTACATAATATGTAGGCCTTTATCTGTACTAATGGAATAAAAGTAACAGTCTGTGAGATTGTACGTTTCTCTGTAAAGTAGAATCCCCTAAACTACTCATCCAATATACAAAAATATTAATGAGCACATAGATATGTATTCCTCCACTACACACGAGTGTAAAGCCAAGTTAACAAAATGGTTAAAAACGAAAATTATATTGAAAGCACGCACACACACACATTTCCTACAAAACTTATGGCAGTAGTTTCATTTCCCAAACGAACAAAAAGCACATTTTTGTTTCGCATTTTGTTCATTTAGTCAAAATATCATCTGGCATAATTTTGCTTTGTCAAGTGTTATTAAGACAAAAGTTTATTAAGCAAACACTTTGTTCGGGCTCATATTGTTTTCCAAACAAAACATTTGTTCAAATTTTCATTTCGCACATTAGGTATCAGGGTGGAAAAAATGGCTTGTCATAAGCGAACTCTGTTTTTGGTCGGTTAGGTTAGAGTTCACTTGTGTCCCTCAGACCAGAAAAAGACACCCCGCGCAGCGGGGTGGCGTCGATTCGCTGGAGACTCTCGATGAAAAGGGCGAAACCGACTCGGGGCTTGCTTGCATGCATGCTGCTTATTTGCATTATAATACATTGTTACCTAAGTACATAGGTACTATAGAGTACAAAAGAACATATAAACTTACCTGTAAATTATTTACTTTTGTTTTTTTCAAAGTACCCGCTTATCAAAATATGTTATCTCACTCAAATAGATTTCGCATGCACTACACAATTAGGATCTAAATCAAATCATTTGGTCAAACGTATTATTTGGAAAACGAATGTTATGCCAAATAATACGTTTGACCAAATGAAACTTGACTATGTAAGAGTTTGCCAAACAATAATTTGTGAAGTAATATTTTGCCATAGGAGATATTACCAAGTGATAAAATGAAACGAAACAATAATTTGAATAGTGATTTTTTGCCAAATGCTCATTTGGGAAACATTTTTTGGGAAGTGACACTTTGGGAAATGATTTTTGCCCATACAATAGAGAACCATATCATATTTTTAAAAAGAGGCACCAGCACAGATAATGTATTCTAATTTAAGTTACGGAAATAAATTATTTTGATTTTTGTTTTTTTATTATTTTGACTTGGTTTATAACCATTATACAGACTCTTCGAAATGAACATAGGCTATTTATGCCGTGGCTCCGCTTGGATTCTGCGTAATATTCGTCGCGCTGATATGATAAACACTGGCAGTATTTTAACTTCCACAATTTTTCAAACCGTACTTCCAACTCACATACAAGTCAGATCTACGCACATCAATAATTTAGCAATCCTTTGAAACCTCTACTTTGTACTCAATATTCCTAACCACGTACCAACTTGAAGTGAAGCGCATCGTAGCTCCAGGGACCACTAAATCAGTCCTCGGCTGCGATTTCGTGTGGTCACCATCTGAGACCAAGTTCACTTTGTTGTTCTTGTCACGGCGCCGGCTCGTTACGAGGGTGACCCGAACGCACCAAATGGTGGAGACATTAGTCCCGCGAAATGAGGTACGGCTTTGCTGAAATATTGTTCATCGTAAACTGTTTGATGTTGGGTGTTGGCTGTTTTGGGAAACAGACTGATTACTAAATAAACTAACCGTAAGACTCCCCAGGACGCTCGACTGTCAATACAAACGTAGTATTTTTTTTTCCTGTCCACCATATGGCGTAACTCATCGTGTGTATAGTCAACAGCAAAAGTAGATGATCATTTTAGTACCTTGTCACATTCAGTACTTAGACGCGTTCCAAGTGTCGCAGTATTGTTACGTTTAGTGCGACAAAGTACTAAAATGATCATCTAATTTTGTTGTTGACTGTACAAAGATTCAAAATGAGACTCAAACTACGTTTGCAGGGGGGCCGACTTGTATCGAGCGTGCTGAGGACTTTAAACCTCAATAAAAACGTTCTTCAGCTAATAATAATTAATATAATCTCCGAGTGAGTGTGTATTAGAATCAGATATTATATTCGTGTAACATTGTACCTAGAAAAAAAATATAGTAGGCAAATTAAAAAACAAGTTAGTCGACGATACTTAATTAAATTAACATACACGTGCCGAAATTTATTTATGAAGTTGGATTTAAAAGTTCGCAGAAATACCTACCATGAAAACTCTAAACAAGCCAACGTGACAAAAATATAAATTATTATAACGAGGTCGAATAATCATTTATTTATTTATTTACCTACGTTTTGTATATGTCACAAAATCTTGTTTGCGCGACCAAGGATGTTGTGGCAAATCCGAAACGTCGGGATACTCACTATCGAAGATCTAAATCCCTGAAAAGGAAAACAATTCATTAAAGTACGAAAATAAATTCTCAATAGTAGATTTAAACAAAATTGGTCAATTTCATTTGTGTTGCCCAAATAAATGCAGGCATTTTGACACAATGATTAAGGGAGGCTGTTCGAAAAGCGACCACTGACTGTTTGTCATGGACGTTGGACATTATATTATAGTCCACCCGGGGAAACGTAACTACAATTATGCAGACTAGATAAGTATCTATCAAAAATATAATTTGATACGAACTTTTTTATTGAAAATGAAAATGAAATGAGTTTAAAGGGTTCCATAAAGCCAAAACATAGAGTTGGAGTAGCGATAGCCACAGTCTGTATTCATCATGATATAAGCTCAGTTATGCTATGATATTACACTGTCACAAAATGTACATAATTGTTCCAAGTAGGACAATCATATGCGGCTTAAAATTTAACACATTCACTGCCAAGCATCGCTACGCGCTACGGTCGTAGCCGATCCCGTAGATCCGCTCGTAGCGGAAAGTGACTACGGTGTACAAAGATGTACATTGTTTTCTGCAACGATGCGCGTGCACTTTGCACTAGCCCAAAATAATGTCATTAACCTCGCACACGCAGCGCTGTATCCGACGTGTAATTATAAATATATGTGTAGCAATAAGTCAGTGTACGTTTGACCAGCTAGAATAAATCGCCTTTCCATTATTCGCGGTCTTTTTACTCCTCGGCACTCGTCCCCTCATTGACACTTTACTGCATCTCTATACAGTTTTTTTGGTCCTTCGAAAGTAGACCTTCGGTTCGATTTTAACGCCGCCGCCGCGGAGAAATAGTGCCTGAGGTCTTCGATTACAACCAGTTGACAACATTGACATAATTGACATAAAAATCGCGAGTGCATACAACGTACCAGCATCAGCATCCAGCATCAGCATACAGTAACCAGCATCCAATAGCAGCATCGAGCAGAAGAATAAACATCGGCATCCAGCATCAGCATACAGTATCCAGCATCCAATAGCAGCATCGAGCAGAAGAATAAGTAGCCGCATTTCAAGTAAGATCTTTCCTTATTTATTCGTAAAGATGACATCCGAATTGATCGCGCGTCAAGCTGTGATTTTGGAGGAAATTAGAAAATTACAGGCGAACTTCAAGAAGGATTCTGCGAGCAGGAAAACTTCTAGATATGTAACCGACCGACTAGAAAAGTTGGAAACTCTGTGGCAAGAGTGTCAGCAGAACGACACAGAGCTGCAGAAGGAAGATGACAAGACTCATCAATACTTCGCGGAGAACGTATTCGAGGTAATTTCCAGTTGGTATTCAGGGACGCGCAAAGCCTTGCAAGGCACCACCCTGCCTACTACGACGGAATCCATCGCGGGGCCCAGTGACAAGAAGGTAACCCTCGGCGAGGGCGAGAACCCTTCAACAAATGTGACATTTGACACAAGCAAGTTTTCCGGAGAGGACATCAAGTTAATGGAACTAAAGCAACTTCAAGGTGCCAACTTCCGGGCATTGAAAAGATATGTGGAAAGCATCCAAATTGACAACCTTGTTGAAAAGTGGGAGATTGAAGATAAACTGAAGATATTGCAATCCCGATGGAATACAGTAGAAAACTTACATTTGCAAATTGACAGTATTACCAACGGCACTGACATCGATTATTATGACAACTACACGTTACAAGAGCTGAAATATGAGCGATCGAAAAGGCACCTTAACAGTAAACTTTCATCCTCCATCCATCAGCAACTGTCTGTGCCTAAATTAGAGATACCCCAATTTTTTGGGAACTATACGCTGTGGCCAACCTTTAAGGACCTCTACATCGAGGCCATTCATAACAACCCCACCATTACAAAGACCCAAAAAATGCAGCACTTAAAGGGCAAACTGAAGGGTGAAGCGGAAAAATTAGTGCAACATTTACAAGTAAGTGCCGAAAATTATGACGTATGTTGGGAGCTACTGACACATAGGTATAACAATAAGCAATTGTTATTTACTAAGCAATTTCAAGCATTCATGAAACAACCTAACATACAAAAACAATCAGCCTTAGAGTTGAAAAGGTTATATGACACTAGCATGGAGACTATACATGCAATCCACAACTTAGGCGTGGATACTGCTTCTTGTGACCCAATACTTGTCCATATTTTGTGTGAAAAATTAGATACTGACACCTATACCGATTACATGGAAATGAGGGCCCATCCTAGGGAGTTGCCAACCCTTGACGAGTTAATGGGTTGTATTGAAGCGAAATTTATGGCGTTAAAGCCACTGACAAGAAGAAAACCTGAGAGCACTCCCGTCAAACAAATGCAAGGAACATACAGACATCCGCAAACTTTTAATAGATATTCAAAACCTATAAATCAAGCTACAAAAGGTGCATATAACCCACATTATAACTATAATTGTCACGTATCAGCAAATAAAATTAAATGTACATTGTGCAATGATGATCACGCATTATTCCAATGCAAGCAATTTCTAAGCATGTCAACAGGCGAGCAAATAAAATATGTTACAAAGTCCAACGTGTGCAAAAACTGTTTATACGTGCATACAAAGAATTATTGCAAATCAGAAAAACGTTGTAAGGAATGCAATGAACCTCACAACACTGTGTTACATAAGGCGTTTGGAAATGCAATTGCACCGAAGCAGACGTCCTCATTACCTCGGGCATCGACATCCATGACACCGCAAAGACATATGCAAAATAATTTTGTGGCCGGGAGTGGTGACGAAATATTACTTCCAACTGCATTATTACAAGTGGCCAACAGCCATGGGGAATATATCACCCTTAGAGCACTCATTGATCAAGGCTCTGAGATCACGCTTATTAACGAAAACACAGCGCAGATGTTAGGGTTACAGCGGCAGCAATTAAAAGCAAACATATCTGGCGTCGGGACTCTGTCAAATAAAAGTCGAGGAAAGGTAACGTTACAATGCAAATCACTACACAACGACTTCAAATTTTCAACGGATGCGTTAATTATGTCACGCGTAGTTAGTAATTTACCCAGCACTACATTTGAAAAGAAAAACTGGGAGCACATAGACAATATTACGCTAGCAGACCCGAAATATAACATATCCCAACCCGTCGATATTCTTTTAGATGTTGATGTCTATACTCAAATAATGATGAATGGTTTAATTAAGGGCTCCAATATACCCATGGCACAGCAAACAAAACTAGGCTGGATCCTGTCGGGTGCCGTTAAAACCTACAACTGTCATGTAGTGACTAATGACACTGATAATTTAGCAAGATACTGGGAGATCGAAGACATCGCTGACTCGAACAATCCCATGACACCACAGGAAGTTTACTGCGAGACACTGTACACTAGCACCACTCGACGATTAGACAATGGAAGATATGAGGTTCGGCTACCGATGAAAGAAAACTTTGCCAACCTCCTGGGAGAATCCAAGCCGCAAGCAATAGCACAATTCCGACAACTTGAGAAACGACTACTGAAAGATGACAACCTCTCAAGAAGCTACAAAGGGTTTATCAATGAATATCTCGAAATGGGACACATGAAGGAATGTTCTGAGGACGTGGAACCCCACTGCTTTTTACCCCACCATTCAGTCAAAAAAGAGGATTCCCTGACAACGAAGTTAAGGGTTGTGTATAATGCAAGTCAAGCTACTACATCAGGACACAGCCTAAATGATCTGATGGAATGTGGACCGAAACTACACCAGGACTTGCAAAGTCTACTGATCAAATGGAGACATTACAAATTCGTCATGTCCTCGGATTGTGAGAAAATGTACAGAATGATCCTAGTCCACAAAGACGATCAGCACCTCCAAAAGATCGTGTGGCGAGATGCTCCTGATCAACCATTGAGAGAATATCTACTGACGACTGTCACATATGGCCAAAAGGCCGCTCCTTACGTGGCTTTAAGAACACTCAAACAACTGGCACAAGATGATTTTGACAAATATCCACTAGCGGCAAACGTTATCAATAACGAGATATATGTTGATGACGTATTGACAGGAAGCAATGACGAAAATCATGCATTAGAAATTCAACAACAACTCATCTCCATGCTTCAGGGAGCAGGGTTTAACCTACGAAAATGGACCAGCAATACTCAAGCATTGTTGGAAAATATATCGAATAACAACAAATCCAAATGTAATAGACTTTAACAACGCACAAACCACTAAAACGCTCGGGTTACAATGGAATCCCGCACGTGACACATTTACATTCAAGAACACGTTAGCAGAAAGGCCCGTGGAGAAACTTACGAAACGTTCAATACTTTCGGAGATCTCAAAAATATATGACCCCTTGGGATTTTTGAATCCTTTGACAATTAAAGCCAAATTATTCTTTCAAGCACATGGCACATGTGGATTGCGACTGGGACGACGTTGTGTCAGAAGCTGTCCGAAATGATTGGCAAAGATTTACAACTGACATACGTGACATTGAAAGTATTGAAATACCCAGATGGTTGGGTGACATGACACAAAGATTCGAAATTCACGGATTTTGCGATGCCTCAGATAAGGTCTATTCCTGATGCATCTACGTCCGGTCATTTGACAAACATGGCGAGCCCCTCGTCAGACTTATAGCAGCGAAATCTCGATTGACACCAATAAGCCAAAATCAAAAATTGAAGCTTCCACGGAAGGAACTTAGTGGGACGTTACTTTTGTCCCGATTAATGAAAAAGGTGATTGACACATTTAAATGGGAAGGTTTACATGACCACACCTACGCCTGGACAGACTCCATGATCGTCTTAGGATGGTTGAAAGGCGATCCGTCAAAATGGAATACTTTCGTCAGTAATCGAGTCAAACAAATCCATGACGTCATTCCGAGTACACACTGGAATCATGTGAAGTCTGAGCACAATGCGGCAGATTGCGCCACAAGAGGGTTAACCGTGTCCCAACTAAGAAACCATTCGCTATGGTGGCACGGACCTTCCTGGTTAAAGAATTTTGACAGAAAATCTCTTGAGAGTACAATTATCATACCGACAGAATGTGAAGCTAAATCAAAGAAAACATATGTTGTGAAATCGGAGCCTCCGTCGACCATAATGGAATTATTAACCCGACATAGCAACATGACTCACATCACCCGCGTGTTAGCTTGGATTTTACGCTTTATTGCAATAGCGAGAGCATCACACCTGACTACACAAATGAAATTGTTTTATTTAACGGTGACCGAATTAATAACTGCAGAAAAGGTAATCGTCAAGCATATTCAGCATTATGAATTCCCCGATGACAATCGAAAACTACGTGCGGATAAAACTGTCGGTGCAAAGAGCAACATCTTAAAACTCAATCCGTACTTAGACGAGGACGGCATACTACGTGTGGAAGGCAGATTAAACAACTCCTCTTTAAACCCGTCCACAAGAAATCCCATTATCATCTCGAGAAACAGCAGATTGACAGAACTACTAGTAAACAGAACACATTTACAAACGCTTCACGGTGGTCCTAAACTGACATTACTACAATTACGAGAAAAATACTGGATCATCGGTGGATATCAAACAATCAAAAAATACTTACACCTTTGTGTGACTTGCCGGAGGTTTAACGCCAAGCAACATCAACAAATCATGGCCGATCTACCCCAACCGAGAGTGACCGCATCCCGTCCGTTTTTACACACGGGTGTCGACTTTACAGGGTTTGTTGACATTAAAGCAAACAAAGGAAGAGGAATAAAGACGCTGAAAGCATATATAGCAGTATTTGTCTGTCTGGCAACTAAGGCTATACACTTAGAATTAGTGTCCGAACTCAGCAGCACCGCATTCCTGGCAGCATTCCGACGCTTCTGTGCCAGACGTGGAGAACCTGGTCACATGCACAGTGACAACGGAACTAACTTCGTTGGAGCGAATCGTCAACTCGTGAAAGAACGAAAAGAGATCATGAAGAGCATGGACACATCGGTTATAAACGGCGTAACTGAAAGGGGCACCCAATGGCACTTCAACGCGCCTGCATGGCCAAATGCGGGTGGGCTATGGGAAGCAGGCGTCAAAAGTACCAAATACCACCTCAAACGAGTATTAGGAGACCAGAAATTGACATACGAGGAATTTACGACCCTCCTTTGCCAAATTGAAGCCTGCTTGAACTCAAGGCCGCTATGTCCGTTGACAGAAAATATTGACGAACTCAAATGTTTGACACCCCGGCACTTCCTTATTGTAGGAGATACCCACTTGACAGTTCCTGAGCCTAGCAATTCCAACCATGACCTCAGAAAAAGATGGCAACTTGTACAAAAAATTACAAAAGATTTCTGGCAGCAATGGTCTAGGGAATATTTACAACAGCTACAATCAAGGAACAAATGGAAAAAACCAACAGAAGAAATGCGAATAAATGACATTGTCTGCATCCGCGGAAATCAACCCGTGGGACGATGGGCTCTAGGCCGTATAATTGACACACACCCTGGAAAAGATGGCCATACAAGAGTCGTGACACTTAAAACCGAGAACGGTATCATGAAACGACCGATTGTACAATTAGTTCCCCTCGTTACCAGCGAAAAGGATACGAAGATTGACAACGATAAACTTCCTCCGCCTACATCAAAAAATGTTAGATCTACGCGACGAACGAGCAAGATTTCGTGGACCACACTCCTAACTCATTCCATATTCATGCTAATGACATTATCGATTCCCGCCGCACATGCTCATACTAAAGATTTTAAAATCACGCCACTGAACCCTAATCGTACCTTATACTTCGACAAGATTGCTGACATACAAGAAATTAAAGATGACTGGAAAATTATTCTCTACTATAATATGACAAATTATTGGCAAAATGTGGAGGCGTTGGACAGTTACGTGAAGCACATTAAACAGTTCATTCGACCGACATTGCTGACACAATTTCATTTGATCATAAATCAATTAGATCAAGATATGAAAGAATTCCTGTTCTACAACACTCTTCTTAAAACTCACCCCATGGAAACAACTCGATACAAAAGAGGTCTAGTGGACGGAGTGGGATATATAGCAAACACACTCTTTGGAGTGCTGGATCAGCGATTCGCAGAAAAGTACGAAAATGACATCCGACTTACACGGCACAATGACCATCATTTACTTCAGTTTATAAAAAACCAAACAAGCATACTAGAAGCTGAAGGTAATATACTGAAACGCAATGAAGACATCATGAATAAGCAATTTCAAATAATCACTGAGCACCTAAAT
The DNA here is from genome assembly GCA_945867215.1 of Epinotia demarniana. NCBI lineage: Eukaryota > Metazoa > Arthropoda > Insecta > Lepidoptera > Tortricidae > Epinotia > Epinotia demarniana. The sequence continues at coordinate 8,585,185 of OX244262.1, forward strand.
CGTTTGACAGACACAGCAAAACAATCAGAGCACGATCACGAAAATGCATTTTATCTCATGACGTCATCGATGGCAGCGAATGCAATCCTAGTGCACCTAAAAAACACACAACAAACCGTCATCAATACGCTCACAAATATGTACCACGGCCATGTCGACGTTCATTTGTTGTCTCCTAAGCAATTGCAAACGGAACTCAACCGTATAGCTCGAGATCTAGACAGCAAATTAACACTCCCAGACGTTCAGGATAACATACGTAACATGTATAAATTACTTACTAAATTACGATTCCGCTACTAAGTGACGAACATTTTGAACTTGACAAACTTATAAACATCCCTCAACGCATATCGCAACAAAATGTTATTCATGTCATTCCTGGAACAGAACTAATAGCATTCAATATTCACCAGGACACCTTTATACCGATCGAGCAATCAGACATAAATACGTGCCTTCAAATGACTCAACAAAAATTATTATGCCACTTAAATCGCCCCGTTTATGATGTAAAACAAGGGATATCAATTTGCAATACGGAAGTACTAAGTCATCGGGAACTATCTAATTCATATTGTCATACGGTAACTACACCATGCAGTGACAAATGGATTAAATTACATAAACAAAACACATGGATCTTCACCTGTTGCGACGAGTGCTTTGTTCGCATTTTATGCCCAGACGGGTTGACATCGAAAGTATTACTTAACAACGGATTGATAACTCTGGGTCAAGGTTGTGTTTTGAAAGGTGACTCCTTTATGTTGTACGCGAACAAAGATTACGTTGCAAAATCAATTATTGACTTGGACACGGCTATTAAGCCCGAGCTATCACCACTTAACGATATACTAAATACTTCAATAAGCCACATGACATTCACTAATGAAACCCAAGAAGAGCAATTTTCAAATATTCACCGGGACATAAAACTGCTTAAAACCAAATCCAAACTTGAAGAGATGTCCTCTCACGATCAATATCAATACGTAACCATTGGAGCATCATTGATCATCAGCACTGTTGTCCTCCTGACGGGCACCTTCGTGTACTACAAGTACCGTACAGGAAAGTGGAGACTGGCACAACAGCAACCAGGGGCCAAGGAAGAAACCTGTGTCTGTGTTAAAAGTGAAACAATAGAGTGCGGGAGTGAGCCAGTGCCGAGTGCGCGGAAAGCTACCACTTCCGCAAAACAAGTGGTTTTTGACACTAGGACGAGCACAGACTCTTAAGCAAAGTGACCGATCCTTAACTTAAAAATTATATTTTACATGTTTTTTTCTACATTATGTTATAGTTGTTAAATAAAAACTAATTTTGCACTTTATATTTCCATATTACATATTATAATAATTTAGTAATAGAAGGTTTGCATTTGAGATTACATGTTCTTATATGTTATAACTTTATTGTTAGGTAACAATAATTTTACATTATTGCATACACGTTTACAATCACGTCTTAGAGTTTAGCAATTAAGTGTACCTTGTAACTTATTCCTTTTAAGCCTTCTTCTGAGATGGCAGTATGTACAAAGATGTACATTGTTTTCTGCAACGATGCGCGTGCACTTTGCACTAGCCCAAAATAATGTCATTAACCTCGCACACGCAGCGCTGTATCCGACGTGTAATTATAAATATATGTGTAGCAATAAGTCAGTGTACGTTTGACCAGCTAGAATAAATCGCCTTTCCATTATTCGCGGTCTTTTTACTCCTCGGCACTCGTCCCCTCATTGACACTTTACTGCATCTCTATACAGTTTTTTTGGTCCTTCGAACCGGATACCTAAGTGTTAAGCAAATCTTCAAGGACAACTTACACAATTATAAAATACAACTTGAAGCTTGTAAATAGCGTCCTGGGTCTGAAACACTTTGTAAGATTTTACTGTGATATAACCGTGATCAATGTCGCTATCACATAAACGGTTTAATTTACCAGCCTTATTGATATGACAGCCATTTCGTGATATTACATCAGTATTCAATCTTGCAAAATATCCCCGATCAACGACTCATCATCATCATCGTATCAGCTGAAAGACGCTGGACATAGGCCTCCCCTGAAGAGTGCCACAATGGCTGGTCTGCGCCACCCGCATCCATAGGACTCCCATGACATGAGTCTTTGACCGTCGTCCATGATACATCAGTTATAGACCGTGCTCATTGAAATATTCGAATTTATTAGTAATATGTTGAATTACGCTCAAAAAATTATGCGTATAGTGAACAGTGCTTACCAAACGTGTTACTAACTAATAATTGTTAAAAAAGAATATGAACATTAGCTGTATTTGACAAAAAAACTGTGGTGTTTATTCGCCGACCCGCAAGATCGCCATTGTAAGGTGCAGTGACGCGCAAGCGACTCTCGCGGTTGTGTATACGGCACAAGGCTCAGTTCATAGTGCGCGGCCCATGCCTCATTAGCTCACATGGATAACGGCGCTGCGTGCAAAGATTAGCGGACTTCAGACGCGACGCTTGAATCGTAATCTCTTGTCTACCTCTGTGGGGAAAGTCGACAGGCGAAGATGTCGGAGTTGGAATCAATAACTTGTGCTGGTTGTTTGGGTAATATTGAGAACCGGCAATTTTTGCTGTGTACTTACTGCAACCAAACTTATGATTTGGCGTGTGCAAATATTCCTGATGAAAGAATTTACAATGGTATGTCAAGCGAACAAAAGGCTGCTTGGAGGTGTCAGATGTGCATTTGTAAGCAAAAAAAAGGTAACAACTCAAATACTCCCATCAGAGGTGCGGTGCAAGGATATGCCGGTTCTCTCTTGTCGTGCAATGACTCAATAAACTCTACGTTCCTTAATCAATCGATTGCAGACAGCGTGGATAGAGTAACGATTCGTCGCCAACGCGCTTTAAATCAGTCTGAGTGTATGAGTAAAACCATTGACGACACAGTTTATTTAGAAAATATACGCGGAGTAATAAGAGATGAGTTGAACCAGGTCATAACTGAGCGCATGGGTTGTCTGATTAGCAGTGCTATCAAAGAGCAACTTGGATCTTTAATAACAACAGTGACTGATTTAAGTGTTCGAGTTACCGAACTAGAAAATCAGCTTGCAAAAAGACGGGATCCGTCGGCCACAAATGTACCGGTGCTTTCCATTTCGACTTCTACCAAGATTGAGCAACAAGCTGTGAAGAGCACTAAGATGCAGACAATACCCGTTAAGGATCGAAATGTGAAAAAGTCGGTACCGTCAAAGCCGTCGAAACCCGCGCAGCCAGCGCAGCCAATGCAGCCAGAGGTAACGCCATCGCCAGCTGCTAGTCAACGAAAATCGGAACCAGTGGAGAAAGACCGGCTCGCAGAGCAAAAGCGTCGCCGGACAGCACCCTCGGTGTTGCGCGGGACTGCGGCACCAGGCGTTACACAATTAGAAGCCTCTGCCCGGCGTCAACACGTCCATGTATACTACCTCAAAGTAGGGACTACGGCAGAGCAAGTCACTTCCCACTTGAAATCGATCTTGGGCGAGGATGTTTGCACCGCTGAGGAGCTACGTGCCCGAGGCGACTACGCGTCATTTAAAATTAGCGTTCCATCAAACTTATCGGAGCGAATCATGGACCCTGCTCAGTGGCCGAAGGACATTTGTATTAGGCCCTGGCGGCAGTCATTTCGCTCCCAAACGAAAAAGCAAACGCACGCGGCCTCTAACCCTTTACTACCAGAATGTCAGGGGCCTGCGGTCGAAAACGGCGATATTTCGGAAGAATATGGAAATATACCGCCCCGACCTAGTAGCTCTTACTGAGACGTTTCTTAATAGTTCTGTTAGTAGTGGTGAACTATTCCCTCCTGGTTACGTCGTGATGCGAAAGGACAGGGTTGGCGATGTCGGGTGGGGAGGTGTTCTACTGGCAGTAAAGGATGTTTATAAAGTGCGACTTATAGAAGATATTGATGGCTTAACAGACGATAAGGAAGTTATATTCGTGAGTATATAAAAAAAAAACGTAAAGTTTATTTTATGTGTTGTTTATCTGCCACCTAACTATAATATAGAACAATACCTTAGAGTCTTAGACTGTGTTGAAAGTGATATGTGTATGTTTAGTTCCATTAAATGTGTTATAATTGGAGATTTTAATCTTAATTCTTTTAGTTTAAATGTGCAAAATCAATTTGACTGTTTTACCCGCTTTTGTAAGCTAGAGCAATTTAATAGTGTAACAAATAAGCACGGAGGCATCCTAGACCTCGTCTTATCAGATATAAACAGTGACGGCATCAGTGTGCGGTGCTGTGGCAATTTATTGGTTCCCGCGGATGCCTTCCATCCGCCGCTTAGTATTAGCATATCGTTTAATAGTGGCAAGAACACTGTAGACGTAGACCCGAGTCCGATAGCGCAAACGTGTGCCCCGCAAAGGCCCCGTTGGAACTTTAGCAAGGCAGACCTGTCATCAGTTTACATGGATGTCGCGGATATAGACTGGTCTCCAATATATGAGCAGAGGGACGTTAATAATGCGGTTGATATGTTTTACCAAAATTTGCATAGTGTACTTAATCGAAATGTTCCTATCCGCAAGCACCCGGGAGATAACTCACGGCAGTGCTACGACTATCCAGTCTGGTTCACGGCCGAGATTATTAAGTACATTAAGTTAAAACATTTCCACCTCGTCAAGTATAAGAGCAAGAGCCTGGATTTCAATAGGGAACTGTTTAGATATTATCGAACTCTAGTTAAAGAATTAATGGCTTCAGCGCATAAGCAGTACTTACTGAGAACTGAGCAGTCAATTAGTCAAGACCCTGCTACTTTTTGGAAATATGTCAAAGATAGGCGCAGCCACCGACGACCCAACTGCTATACGTCCGGCGGTATAAAGTTGGCAGAGCAAGATGCAGTGCAAGTGTTTGCTACGCACTTTAGCTCGATATTCCACACTGACTCCCCGCTGCTAGACGTTGACATGGCCGCTCGAAAAGCAGTCGGGGGAAAAGAACCTGTATAAGTTTGCTTAATATATCTCCTCGTGAGTTGAGTGGCGTTGTTAGGAAATTAAAAACTACAGCTGCACCGGGTCCAGACGGTATTCCTGCATTCCTGATCAAAGACTGTATTTCGGTGCTAAAGCAGCCTCTACTTTTCATTTTTAACTTGTCTCTTCGGAACGGAGTGTATCCTGATCTATGGAAAGTATCGAGAGTTACACCTGTACCGAAAGAAAATACCGCCACGGACATAACCACCTTCCGACCCATAGCTGTTTTGTCGGTTTTTGGTAAGATTTTTGAGAGCGTTATTAACAGGTGCATTACTCCGCTTATGTCGAGTAGACTAGCAGATGCACAGCACGGATTTCGAGTGGGCAGGTCCACCACAACCATCAACACCAACTTTGTTGACTACGCTCTTCTCGGTATGGACCAATCTCGTCAAGTGGATGCTGCCTACTTCGATTTCCAGAAGGCGTTTGACCTGGTCGACAACGATATCCTTCTATGCAAATTGTCGACGTTTGGTTTCTCACCACAGCTGCTCAAGTTATTCGGGAGTTATTTGGGGGATCGCAGACAATATGTGCAGATATGTGGCTATCAATCTCAAGAGTACTTCACCAGATCTGGAGTGAATCAGGGCAGCACGCTAGGCCCCACCCTATTTCTGGTGATGATAAATGACGTGCCTTCGGTTGTTAGCCATGTCAAGTGCTTATTGTTTGCTGATGATCTGAAGTTGTTTTATGCCGTTGACTCATCTGCCAATTGTGATACATTGCAGAGCGATATAGACGCTGTCATGGATTGCAGTCAAACGAATAGATTACCTTTCAATGCGAAAAAGTGCAAAATAATTACTTTTAGTAGGAGCAAAAATAAGATTAACTATACTTACCAACTTAGCGGTGAGGTTATTAGTCGCGTTGAAACTATTCGCGACTTAGGTCTAGTGCTGGACTCTAGATTAGATTTCCATAGTCACATTCAGAGTGTAGTAAAGAGCGCAAATAAAACATTGGGATTTGTAATGCGTACAGCGTTAAAATATTTCTTATATTTTTATAACCAAATAGTATGATATATTATTTGTATTTCCTAAAGTCTCTTGTGATAGACAAAAGTAGCCTATTCAAATATTTTGATGCTTACTATTACATTTGTATTTATTTTTAGTATTAGTTGAAGAGTGGCTGTATGCGTTTCTACCTTAGCTCACATGCACAACTTTAAGTTAAAAAAGGTTTATGGGTGTATTCCATTTGTCACCATCTCATAGACCCTAGTGAATATTGTAGCTAAAATAAAAGTAATTAATTTACAACATAAACTTATTTTATATTTTCACACCTTTCATTCGGAAAAGTAAGTTTTGCTCCCCGATGAGTGGGACCAAAACGCTACTTTTCTGTTCAAGCTACTTTTTTAATTTATACATTGGCATTGGAGCATTTGTACGCAATGTGCCAATTGAACACAGATGTTAATAAATAGTCGATTGTAATTTCATTGTAGTCGATTCAAAACGAACATATTTCAAGTTTTAACTCTAACAACGTTGTATAAAAATTTATAAATATTTCGTAATATTTAAAAATTAGTAATAAAAATTAAGATAATTTAGATATATTTTAACAATAGCTTTTTTTAAATTTCCTCATTGTCGGTGTGAAAAATAGTATGTGTCACTCGGTAGCAAAATTATTTTCGTCTCGAGCGTAAACACTTGTATCCCTCACTACGCTCAGGATCCTACGTTAGAATTCCTCGCTACGTTCAGGATTCAATACACCGCCCTCGCCGTAAATATACTATTTTGCTCCCTTGTGACACAAATAACTATTAATAAAATAAATTCCATAAACTAGTGAGCATAAAATTATGTCCCTTTGTCAGTGGCGGGGTAAGGATTGATATTTATTAAAATTAGTTCCCGCATAGTGCTTGTAAGGCGAGGACTAATTCGAATACACTTTACTTTTCTGCACTAGAGCAGAAAAGTATCACTTTCAGCACACTATTTAGAACAACAAAGACCCACTTTCAGAGTATAGGTATAGCTCCATTTGTGTGATTTTGGGCTTTAAAGCCTTAATTTTTGTTCAAGTCTATTGTTGATTGACCAAAGTAGGTATTGTAGATATTGTACACTCTTAGTTATTTGTTAGAGCCAAACAGCATTTTGGATGCTCACGCTCCGCGCCTCCATTAATTCGGAAACAATTCGATTGACTATCTAATTTCCAAGACCGCACGCTGCTAGTCCTAACTGGGCTAACAGTACACAGTTCTTACTACTGTGGATATGAGTTTATCAGCGTTATTCTCTACTGGAAGAGTCTTTAATAATAAACGCTGTAAGTCCATCATCTTCACCAAATCCATCAATCTTTCCATCTACCAAAAATCATCCCTATACACCCAGCGGGTGCGACATCTGTGTGTGTGTGCATTGCAGGATCAGGAGCAAAAAAAGTGGCTTATTAAAATGGTAGTCAAATAAGTCACTTTTTTAGACCCTTATGTAGTAATATGTTTGTAAGGAAATAGGAAGCAGTGACTTCTCGTTATTCTATGGTTTAACAGCGTCTATTCTTTGATTTACGTAGTTTTTTTTTGCTGTTGTCAACTACGTACCGTATTGTCATGGCGTATCTCGGAGTTAAAATAGGGGTGGGGCTTAATAGCCTTTTAATATGCTATACAAAGCCTAGCGCCTTCGGTAAGCCTTCAAATTGCTCATCAAGTTGTGTATATTCTATGAACCAATGACGTTTCATTATACGTTCGGTTAAAATCTTGACTGGGATCTTCTTAATTGTTGCCATATGTAATCATCATGATCATCATAATATCAGCCGAAAGGCGTCCACTGCTGAACATAGGCCTCCCCCAAAGAGTGCCAAAGTGACCGGTTCTGCGCCCGCATCCAGGACTCCCGCAACCTTTACCAGGTAATCAGTCCACCTTGTGGGCCAAATGTAATTAGGTAAAATTAATATATTATTGAAAATCAAAGTTTTTTTTTATTGTTTAATGCTCCGGGCCGATATCGCAGTCAGGATAAGATATTTAAATCAGTACAGATATATATCCGAACAAATGTTTCAAAAGGTCAGTTGGTCGAAAGCGGCGAGCCGCGTATGCTCGTGTTTGCCGGCTGAAGTATATATTTTTTTATCTTTTGTTTCAAATTAACCTTTAACAGACGATAATTAAAATACTAAGTACTAGTTTGCCTCGGTGTAGGAAGAGACAAACTGTATACTGTGTCCGCACGCAGGCAGTGCATTACACCGGAAACACTCACCGATTGTTGCGGCTCCTCGGTAATGGGCGTAATTCTGGTGCGGCTTTCGGCTTTTAGCTATTGTTTACCTGCGTAGCTTACAGGCCATAAATCTACGTTGCGTGCTTTTTGCTGTCTGATCATATTAAAGCTAGCCACGCTGCACAATGACTGAATGGATGTGCACTCTAGGCAGTAAATATCGTTCTAAAATTCGATAAGTATTCAATGTCACCAGTTGACCCCGACGGAAGACCAGCGCTGGTCAATAAGGTCGGCATCATGCACGGTTATACACGGAGTTTTTTTAACCGTCTTAGAGCCGAACCCCAGAGTTACTACATGTCGCAGTGAAATGGCCAAAACAGAGATTTGAACAAATCCCTAAGGGATATGGTAAAATCACGCAGGATGTTAAAATGGCGAATCCATTTTATCATTTACCTAATACAAATCAGTTATTTGATCAAATCTCTGAATCTTTAGTGATTTGATAAATCCCTGAAACGCGTCAGTGAATTGACGAAACTAACTCGCAGATATTGGCTCCTAAATCATTAGTCATTTAAACGGTTCTGGGACTTAGACTCGGATTTTTTATAAAAGAGCGGAAAAAACTCAATCGCGCCCCCTCTGCGAGTTAGTTTCGTCAACTCACTGACGCGTTTCTCAGGGAACTCAGGGATTTTATAAAATCACTAAACAAGTCTAGTGAAATGAAAAAACGAGTTGCCCTTTTTGTCCGATTTCGTCATTTCACTAAACAGATTCAGAGATTCGATCAAATTACTGATTTGTATTAGGCAAATGATAAAATGGATTCGCCATTTTAACATCCTGCGTGATTTGATCATATCCCTTGGAGATTTGATCAAATCTCTGTTTTGACCATTTCCCTGGAACATATACATTACAAAGAACTTAAAAAAGGTTTTTTTTAGTTTTTATTTCTTTAAAGATTTTTTTTAAATGCATAAAATATTGTTTTTTTGTATTAATATTATTTTAATCATCCGGCTGAGTGACCGCAGTGTCCGCTAGCCGCCATCTTATGTTGGTAGGTACGAACTCTAACCGGGTGAATGAACTTCGCTCTGTGCGACATAGATAATTTTTCATTAATTACGTTTTATTACTAAAAACTTAACAAAAAAAATTTTTTTTCACGAATGATTAATACCTTATGGATACTTTCAGTGGGCTTCGGCTCTAAGACGGTTAAAAAAACACGTTGTATATTTGTGTGTTGATGAATTTTCTTATGTTTTTTTGTGTCATGAATAAATGTTGTTTCTTTCTTTCTTTCTAAAATCATAAGTTTTTGTGTTTCATATAAGATTTAATGCAAGTGAACAAATAAATTAAAACAGGTTTCTCATGTTATTAAATTCAAATAAATGGCAAAAGCTACGCGCCAAGGCGGTACGCATGGTTGAGACTCAGTAAAGGAATCAAGTAGCTTGGTTTTGTACAGTGTTTTAGACTATAATTTTTAGGGATCCGTAGTCAACAAGAAATTAACCCTTATAATATCCGTCTGTCCATTGGTCCGTCTACGGCTTAGCTTGTTGACCCTTACTACTAGAAAGCTGTAATTCGGCATAAGTATACAAAACAACAAAATAATATAGTAAAATATTGAAGCAGTTTTTTAGTGTTGGTGCAAACGCTAACATAGTTAACTGACCATCGTTTATTTATGTTGAACCTTATTGCAATGTATATAAAATGCATGGATGGTCAGTGAAATAGTCGTGGCAGTAGTACGTATAATCAATCTAAAAGCTATCACAGCTAAGTAGGCATAACTAGTTACCGAGTAATAATCGACCTTTTTAAAAAAATATTCTTCGAAAGGCTAACTTCCTCACAAAATCGGCCGACGCAACCGCATCGTTTATGGTGGCCCGTTAACAGAGACAGGCAGACATTACGGAACCCTACATTGCCCGACGCACGACACGCACTTGGCCGGATTTTAAAGACTTCTCAGAAATCAATTAAAATGTTAGTGTTTCGTACCGAAATTGGTCCAACACGGTTAAGTATATAATTTTGTTAAATGTTATGTTTGTAACATCAATGTTATTAAAAATATTATATATTTGCGTATATATGTATATATTTTTTTATGTCCCTTAATGTTTCAACATACGAATAAAGAAGACTTTACTAACTCAAGACAAACTTCTAAAACGTACTTAAGCAACAAATCTTCGAGAATATTCCACCGTTATGACGTCACGGCTCGTGTAGAAGTTAAATTGAAACTTGTACGAAAACCACAGCGTGATTTATGCGTGTTCGTATGTGTTGGATTGCATAAGTCGTTGTGTACGTATTAGGGGTACGGGAAGAACTGACTGATGAACACCGTTCTTACATATTAGTCTACATTTCATGTGACTAAATACAATATACGCCAACGGGAAAAAAAGCCATACCGATTCGTTCTAGGTAGTTTTTAAGAGACAGCCTTTTGTAATTAGGAAATATTGTTTTTGTTTTGCTGTCAAATTTGCTAAAACCTAGATACTAGACTCTTGTTTTTGACTGTAAACAGCCGATGTGTTGGAATAGAATGCATGAGTCATCCTTAGCTGCGTACGTATAAGGAGGACGAGAACAACTGACTAATGAGTAGATACACCTCTTAATTTTTGAAGTGAAAACTTCTTTAGTGGCGCTGTGCACTTTTGTGATGGGGAAAAATGTAAAAAAAAATGACAAATGTGAAAATTTGTAAAACGGACACGTGAACTGATCAAAAAACTGTTAGAATGTCTGTCTGAATGTGAGTTTTCACTTCTGCCGGCACTCCCAGAGTGCAACCCAGTCATTATTTAATTTGTTCCGTTTGGTACGCGAAGAATAGGATTCTCTACGTTTTATTTTGTCACTTATTTATGTACATTCTATTTTACCCTAATATATACAATTCCATTACTTTATAATATTTATTTATGATGTATTATTATTACCAATTTAAAACCCTCACGAAAATGCTCAGAAAATATCACGCGCAACTTATTTTTATTCCCCGACACGGGATGGGAGGTGTGAGCTAGACGTATCCTGTCTGTGACATCGTAGCTCCTAAACGAATAGACCAATTTCAAATCGTTATTTTTTGTCCGAAAGCTGACGTGATTCATTTTTAGGGTTCAGTACCTACCAAAAAGTTAAAAAAGGAACTGTGTCCGTCTGTCACCATGATTCAATTCAAACAAAATCTACTAATTGGGTTGAAGGGTATTAAAGGATTTGAGTTGCACAGTCTAAAACCGGTTCTTTTCTACACTTAATTAAAAAGGAAAATGTTGATGAAAATATTAAATTACGATTATTATTATAAATATTACACAAAAAATATAACGATACCTCTCCTCTATTTAGAGTATATTTTAAGTATCAAAAATCATTTCCTCATGTTTTTTATCTAGTTAACAACACTAAGAACAATACGTAGCGAAATCTATTAGTGAAGCTATTAGTACTAGTTTAACTAAATGTAGATGGCCTGGTTAGTACCGTGGAGTTAATGGGGTTGGTTACGGCGTCAGAGCAAAATCTCTTTTAGCCTCCTTAAAAGCTGCTGAGACTGCTTACACCGCCTAATACAGACATCAGGAAGAAAAAAATAGTTCAGTCTGGCAAATGTTTTCCATACGCATGTCACTTCTGCAAACAAATTGCGAACAAAATAGTGTTTTGTGATTGTTCCTGACCGAATTTAATCGTTTGCTCGAACTCCTTGCCCGCCCGCTCCAAGCTGCACACCAAAAACCTAAAGGTAAGCAGTTCTAGCTCTTCGAACTTAACATATTTGGTCAGTCTTTTAAATTTATTCTTCGGCACAACCTTGCTTCAGCTCCACACCGCTCATTACCGCAGGGGTGCTGACGGGTATACGGATATACGGAACCCTCGGCGCGTGAGCCAGACTCGCACTTGACCGGTTCATTATTTTCTCACTCACTACCTCGCACAGCTCTGGTGCATACTCATCCTTAACGGTTTATGTATCGTCAAAATGTGTACACGACTTACGCACACATTGTAACTGTGACGGTTTATGAAGCGCCCCTGGGAGACCTCGGTCACAGCCAGCGAACGAATAAACCTGCACGAATTATGTCGAGCGGCGGCAATTTAACGGAACGCGAAAGGAGGGACATGATCTCTGAAATTACAGCGTAAATATTTAACTATACCTAATAAGTCTACTTTACCGAAGATAAAGTCGGATACATTCGATATCCACAATGTAAATGCCGAAAATCTGAAACGCATTTAATATAGAGGCCTCGGCAGAGAGTACAACTTTGTACCTTTTGGCGTCGAGACCCTCGGTCCATGGGGTCCCAGTGCGCAGAAGCTATTTGCTGAAATCGCGAAATGTCTGATTGACGTAACTGGTGACCGAAGAGCTGGCGGCTTCCTCGCACAACGCATCAGCATTGCAATTCAGCGAGGAAATGCCGCCAGCATCCTCGGTACAACGCCTCGAGGGCCTTTTTTAGATTTAACTTAGCTTTAATTTTATTTAGTTAATGTTATAGTTATCATCTTGTATATACCTACTTTGGCTGAGACACTATATCTATGGCAATTGACGATTATGGCGTTTATAGTGACTTTCTCTGAAACCGTAACATTTTCAGGACACTTTACATAAACTTCGTATAGAGCCCTGTAGATTTAGTTTGTTTTATGATAGCCCTGAAAAGATTACAGCTTCTGAGAAAAACTACTCGGGCCAAATAATGGTTATGGTGAACATTACATTTATGGCAAATATTATGCATTTCATTAGTAAGTTATAATTGATATGTACGAGTATGTTAGTCTTAAGGTATATTTTGCCTTTATTACCAGAGTTAAATGAATAAATAATTAAATAAAATTAGTAACCTAGATTAACCCTGTAGTAAGGAATATCTGTTAAACTGCTCATAAGATTTTCAATGATTTCCAACACTGTTACACAAATTATTTTAGGGATCTCCGGACAAAGTAACAGGTGAACACGATAAAAAGAAAAACTTGTCAAGTTATCATTTTAAATTTCTTTCCACTGAAACCTTGGGTGACAGTGATAAAAAAAACGAAGATGTCGGGAAAAAAGGAAAAATTGCTAGCAGCGACCGATTGTACAAAAAAAAGATTTATGAAAAAAATTACATTTCAAAAGTTTAAATTAGAAGTGCGGTAACCTCCGACATTTTCCTCCTGAATTTCAATATCTCAAAACCACCTAAACCGATTTGGTTGTAACATAGCTCTAAAAACCATCTCGATGAAGTCAGCTTTCAGACAAAAAAACCGCATTAAATCGGTCCATTCGTTTAGGAGCTACGATACCACAGACAAACACATATTTTGCGTCGAGAGTTAAAAAAGAAATAAGTATAAGTGCATTGAGCTCACATAGATCTGAAAATTAAATCCCGGCTCGTACCAATGAGTTTTTCGGAACTTATGTACGGAATATTTACCGTTAGCTTTTCGGTGAAGGAAAACATCTTGAGGACACCGGTCTAATCCCAATAAGGTCCGTTTTCCCTCTGGGTTGGAAGGTCAGATGGCAGTCGCTTTCGTAAAAGTGCCTATGCCAAATCTTGGGATTAGGTGTCAAAGCGGACCCTGGTCTCCTTTAGGGGCACAACCGGGAATAATGCTAGGAGAATGATGAGATCTGAAAATTAAATATGAGAACGTACGAAACAAGACGATCTGCATGTCATTTCAGACGTCAAAACGCGCGCAAAATACTTTTGTTATACGCAAGTACTATAATATTTATAATACGCAATTATATAATACGCAACATACTGTTTTGAAAATCATACATTTGTAATAGCATTTTTTTTGTTGATTTCATTTTAAAATGTTATTCTAAGATGCTTTGTTCAAGAATCCGATAAGTTTTCCATCCGGTACTAATTATATAGATTTAAATGAAGCATGCAGTTCTTTTTTTGTATGATCTATCTTGAATCTCGAGCAAATGTTAATGAACCAAAACAAAGACAAGAATATTATTTTTAATTTTTTCTGACTTTTCAGAAGCTTTTTTGATGTCGAAAATTTTGTCGATTGTGTCACCGGGTAACTATTTAATTGATAATATATCCGTTACACAGAAAAAAAAGTATTATATTTTTTTCCCAGAATTGTAATTTTTTCCATACAAGTGGTCAGTTCATTGACTGGACTAAACTATGCCCCAGTAAACATACTAACGGCATTTCACTACAACGCCAAGAAACAGTTTATAAAGGGTTAAATACGACGAGTTTACCTACATCTGAGCTCAACAGTGACTGAACTGACAGTGGCAAAAAGGGTCCTATCACAATCACAGACGGATTCCAAATTATGTAGGGAATATACGGTCAAAGGTGACCGATAAGTTAGTCAGAGATAGCAACGTTAATCTGTTGAACAAAGACGTACCCGTGTCCTGGGGCGTAGTGGGTATTCTTGAGACGTGCGATAAATTTTGCTATCAAAATCATCTACAACACGTTACTGAATACATCGCTTTGTAGGTATGCTAGCTATGCAGATTCCGTAGAAAAACGTTATGGAGTTTAGTAATAAGTACTTTTTCTTTGTGCAACACTAGGTATATTATTATGTATAAAACGTATGTTATTTTTTTGCACCGCGTCGGTAGAAAAAAAGGACACGTCTCGCCTTATGGAAAGCTAGCATTGTTGCCTATGGACGCTTGCTGGGTTCGAAAGGATAATTATCGTGATAATAACACATGGATAATTATCGATTGATAGTAACAAAAAATTGCGCTCGTGAAAGTGAACTGTATTCGAAGTATTCCAACGTGTATTCCGCACTTGCGTCTATCCGAACGCACGAAGTGACAACGTGACGCGCCGTGTCGTGGGGATACTGACAAGAAAAATTCAGTTCGGATTTTGCAAAGTTGAGTGAACTCGAGTGTCACTGGTTCTTATACTGGTGATAATTATCCGACAATTATCAAGAAGCGTAATATATATCTTGATAATTTCGAACTGCGCTTGCAACTCCAGGGCTGTCTCATGTCGGCTGTCTGAATGCTGTTATTGTATTAAATCTACATTATCGTGCCCTAACGTTTCAAAACCAGTGCAAGTAACTTTGACAGCAAATCAGTATACTAAGTCAGAGACGTTCCGTATGATTTCATCATCCTTTTCTCTCAGTTTCAGCAATAGTCCCGTAATCCTGTCTATTGCTGGCCTGCGCTTGAAGCGTTGTTATCCCTCAAAGGCCTTCCATCTCACTGCTCGCAAAACGTTTCTTTTCTAAGCGTCCGTTGTTAATCATAACTTACCGCTCTTTGAAGTGCATCGGTGTCTGTTACAATTGTTTAAGAGAAATGTAAAGGTCGAACACACCTATAGCCTATTATTGAACGAGCGTTTTCTTATAAGAAAGGGGTGATCAATGCTTTTGTTCACGGCTATTTAAATATATGTTTGAAAAATCGGCAGCGTTACGGGAATAGCTCCACAAATATTACTGTTGCGAATATCATGAAACATTCATTAACACAGAATACCGATAATACCCATTTTATTGCCAATGTCACCTATTTTAGCACATTACTGCTCCAATACCCATTTAAAATATGCAAAATTTATTTCCGGCACAAACCGTTGTCCCATTTAACGTCCTATACAAGACATTAAAGTTATATTTGTATTTTAACTTTCACACTTCGCGGTTGCAGTTTAATGCGCTCTTTGAGGACTTAGTGCACTTCAGTCTTTGTCCACGATCTTATGATACTAAAACTTGTCCGGAACTTTGACGGAAACCCCCCGGAATATTTTCTCCGGGCACGGCGCCAGCTCGAAATTATTTATCAGTGCAATTTTTCAATGCATAAAATATAAAGGCGCTATTTAAAGTGCGAAACGTGCGAATAGTGTATTTTTATTTTGTATTTACCCGGTTTTATTCTTGCTTATGTATTATATTTTGGTGTTTTAAGTTTTAAGTATTTAAGGTTCTAATTTTCTAAGTTGTTTTTGAGGGTTTTAAACAAATGCGAATTTGCTCCAAACCTATGTAACTTGTGTCACATGGCAGGTACCAAATGCAAACAAAACTAGCTATTTATAGCCGGACCGGAAATATTTCTTAATGTTTCCAACGTTTTCGAAAAAAAATTGTCTGCATAAGTATGTGTTTGTGTACCTATGCATATCGTTACCTAGTAAGTAACTGTTTAATTTATAAATATAGGTAGTTCCTGTTGCTACTATGTAATTGTCATGGTATATGTTTAGTTAGGGGTTTGATCCACTTGGTTCTCTCTGAAGTTATTGGAGTACTGGTACCTAACTAAGAATTATTTATTAATTGGTTCTGATAAGTACCTATTTATGTGAAAATGGAATAACCGAAATTCAGTTAGAATTTGTTTATTAGGATGGAATACAGATGGTTATTAATTTTAGTGATTACATTTTTCACGTATCGAGTCAAGTAATAATCCAAAATACACGCTTTCATAACAGGGGTTCATGTTTATTTACATTGTATGAAATAAAACCTGTACCCAGCCCATTTTATCGGGATTAAAGCAAGACGGTCCCTTTAATCCTGCGGTGTTTTGTTCAAACCCATTACATTATTACTTTCACGATCGACACGCCTTCAAGGGATGCACGGGTTTGTATGGAGCTCATCTGTCATCTAAAGAGGACAAGAGCCCGATTTCGGAATGCGTTTTAACGTATTGTATTAATTCGAATCGTCTGGATTCATGCTGTCTCTCTTCTGTAAACGCTAAACCCACATGTGTGAATGCAACGCACTTTGAAATGATATTGGTGGCAAATCGTATTGGGATTTTTACGAGTATTTGCAAAATTGAAGCCAAGTTCATGGGTTGTAACCATCTTTTCTTTGATCGCCCGTCATGCGTTTCTATTGAATGTACGTATTGTTAGGCGAAAATAGAAAAATTGAGATGTAAAAGGAATATAAGAATAGGGGAGATTGAACAAAGATACAGACAACTGGACACGTGTCTTGCATTTAGGTGATTCATTAATGAATTAGTTTTGGCTGTTAGATATATGTTACTTGGTATATTTATACATAAGTAAAGTTTTTAAACCTTCGTGAGACATGTTGAAATAATGCTTATAATTACACGGTTCAACTTACTTATTAAATCTCACGACGGGCGACAGTCATATTTTGAACTCTTCGGGAGTCCTTCTTTTGGATGAGTGTTTTCGCGGCGGTGTCGTTTGAACCACTGCCCGCACCCGCTCCGAACGCCGCGCGGCCCGTGACGCACGCCACGAAAACACTCATCCTGAAGAAGAACTCCCGAAGAGTTCAAAACATGTCGCCCGTAGTGACTGGAACTTATCTAAATTAAACGGCCCAACAACATCTGTGTGGTCCCGTATCTTTTGCCAACTCGTGATGCACGAGTTAGAAAGAGATAGTTATATAGTGGACGCGAGTTATTTTTGTGTGTATATTCTAAAGACCCGAGAAACTCTTTCAGACGGTTACACGAACACCTAACACGAAAAAGATTCGTTTATGTAAAAAATCTTTTAATTTTACGACACGTTTCGTGCCCTCGGCTAATCTGAAGAATATTTATTATACTTCGTCATCTCCTTTAAATTTATTGTCTTAATTCAGGTTTAAGAGTGGTTTTACTTTTGCTTAACCATTCATTAAATAGAAGGCGTTTTGTGAAAAATCGTTTCTTAATTCACTGATTATCCTTATTGTTACCTTAATTATAATAACAGCAGATTCCTTTTTTAGATTGTGTTGTTGTATACAGCTTAAGCCTTGTAAGAGGGGTGTCTATCATTTTAGCGAAATGCATAGGTAACGTCGATTTTCATGTCGCCGAAAACTATTCCACGAATTGCATTACGCTGTTTTTCTAATCACGTAATCATCAATTCATTGTTCTTTATATAATAAAACAATTTTTCATCTTTAATCGTTTCGAATGTGTCTCAAATCGTAGCGTAACGAAACGATTCATCGAATTTACTTTTCATAGAATAGTCAGTTTTGTATAGTATTAATTTATCGGAACACGGTTCACAGTTGGTATTGTTGGTTGGTATGGTTGATTGGTTTGGCATTTTAACGTAACCTAAACCTAACCGCCAGCGACTCGACGTCATCCCGCTTCGCGGGGTGCCTATTTCCCTAGTTTTCAAACCCTAACCTAACCTTCAAACAATACCGTTGTTACGATAATGTGTTGTTTATTTGGGAACTGAAACTTATGTTTAACCGAAATTATAGTTAAGGCGAATCGATGAAAGATTATATCGATGGACAAATAAAATAATGAAGTGAAATTCGTAAAAATTTGTTCGTGTAAATGGTAGTTCGAGCAAATATGTACGAGCGATCTAACGAAGTTCGATGAATGATTCCTGTGTGATGATGTAATTCTGCGACTAGTGTTATGGGAAACGATAATCGATGAAACTATTTTCGGTAAAATAATGGATTCCCTTGTAAGAGACTACCTCAGGGTTCGAATCCCGATATGGACAAATATTTTGTGTGATACATACATTTATACCTATTTAAATGTATTGTATACGATATCCACATATTACTAAACTGGACTTCATACTGTATAATTATTTGAATCGAAGAATACTAAAAAAAAACAATTGGTATTATATTTATTAACCATGCCTTTTCAAACTTATTGTGACATCCTCCATCCCAAGAAGACTGATTGGGTATCAACATTCTAGCTACGGGTTAAATCTCAAAGAAAACCAAACTAACCAAGGATGTTGCAGCACGCCAGAAATTTATAAAAACAATAGCATGATCGCGCTTTGCCCGCGTATTGCTAAGTAAGCAGGAAAACCCTTAGTATGAAGTATAGCCCTTGTCCATCCAAAATGTCCAATCGTTACGCATGTGAAAGAATCCTGTATTTGTTCTGTCAAGTGTAAAAATATCGATGCATACAATTTATTCATAAACATATCCCTTCGCTATTATATGTCAGCGGATTTAGGTTTCGATACATAACTATGCACTCGACTGTACATTCATTTAGTCCCAAGAACATCTTATTTCTATCTTATATTTGCTTCAGGCCCTTACCTTTCACGGTTAGTTAGCCCCTTACGTCTGTCAGGAGGTCAGCTATCCCTTCTTTCCTAATAGTCTCCTCCCGTGTAGTTACAATGTAACATCTCATTACCAGCGTTTCGTTCCGAACAAATAGGGGTTAATTTCATTAGTCGCGACCCAACGATAAGTGTAATAACTTTAGTGGTGTTATGTGAAAGGGTGCCTCTGGGAACGACATACGTTCCCAATTCTGTATTCGTGTTTTGGTTTGAAATTGAAATGGCGGCTGATGAGTTTTGGAAAGAGCTTCGTTAACACGTTCACTTCGAGAATCGTCACGTGGTTTTCCTGCAAATGCTGCATAGCGTGTTGCTGGCAGTAAAAGTGTTAACATTTTTTCTCTATTCAAGTTAAGAGCGCGCAAACAAAAAGTTCGTATTTTAGCTAGCGTAAGGCTCTTTCACAGGCCACATTTTCGAACAAATGATTACATTGTTAAAGTAAACTTCTGTTTTGTATAGATAAACTCTTATTCTAGATCATAACAAAGCTATAATTCTATTTCTATATACGGTTATTTAAAACAAGCAGGTTTTCGTTGAAGTGTTTTCCAAAAATACGCGTCAGAGCTATCTTTCAGGTAGAATATTTCAAAAACGTATTGATATTTGCCTTTTAAAATAGGATATATAGTCTTTTAGTACAAAGCAGTCGCACTGGTTCTAAAATATTAGTTTTTCCTATAAAAAAATGACACTTAAATCGGTTAGGTAAAACATTTTTTATTCACGTATTTGATGATGTTTTCGAAATGTACCATTTTATTATAAAACTACAGGACTTGTTTAATATTACGTGTTTTTTTTAAGCTTATAGGTGACCCAGTTTATTTAGCCCATTTTTAAAAAAAACTCTATATAACCGCGCCCGTAAACATTGTTCAATTCATTACGCGCGGGGCGCTTCCAAAGAACGGACGTATCGCTCTCGTCGCCGCCGAAAGGTCGGTGACCGAGCGTTCCCGACATGTACCTGCGTATAGCTGTAGTGCGTCCGCCATAGATTGATACTTGGTAAGTAAGTTCATATATTTTATTGTTTATCTCACACACATGATATTACTTTTTATAGAAATGGGTAATAAATGAAAATTATTTGGGATGAAAAAATCCAATACTACTACGGTCAGACAAGTTAAAAGGTAATCAGTCACCATGTTACCACATATCATTAATGTTTATACTGCCTTGCCTAGGGGTTATGTAATGACTGTATGAAATATTTTAGACTTGGTAATCGTTTATAAAATTCATCTTATCCTTAGGCCTACACACGCCTACCCCAAAGCTGTTGACATAGAAAGCTGTTTTTTTTTTGTATAGCGGTTTCTTTTACGATGTTTATTAGGGGTAAGGCTTAATTTATAAGGGGTGAAAAAGGTGGGGGGTTGGAATTTTAAATAAAATGACCTTTATGTTTTTAAACTTACGATCATATAACTGGGAAAATACTGTTTAAAAGACATAACAGAACATATCATATTTAATTATTTTAGAAAGTTCCACCCCTAAAATGCTGAAAAGGGGGTTAGAAGTTTGAGTGGGAAAACTTCATATTTAAACCTATGGTTATGAAATTAGAAAATATACTTTTCAAGGGAAATCAAATATTCTTGGTACCTACCTACTTACTTTTTGTGGTAAAGATGAACTATATTTTCGGACAGAAAAAAGTAAGAAAAATCGTCGAATATGGGTGAGGACCAAATTCTTGGCCTAAAGATCGTCTATAGGTATAACATTTTGAACATTTTAAACTACACGAGTCCCGCGGATTTACTCGGGCCAATATTCGTAAGGCTTGTGTTTGTAATTTAAATACTATTAGAATCTGTCGAGTTTCCATACAAAACTATACCGTATGACATAAGTAAATAAGTGCGTCATCATCATCCCCTAGATTCCCGGTTATGCCTTAATGGCTCCGCTTTGACACCTAATCGCAAGATTTAGCATAGGCACTAGTTTTATGGTATGTAAATAAGTGCGTAAATTTCATAAAATAGAAACATTTAAAACTCATCTGTTTTTTATTTCCTAGCTCACTATAAAGTAAAAGTATAACAATGATCAAGAGAGTCGGTCCAACCGGCCGGCAGCACTCGAACCGCACGCACACAGTAACATCGTAGTGTGGGTTGCTATCATGGCCGATCGCAGGCGATCGCGACTCGGTCAAGTTGTAACGAAATGTTTGCGCGCTCTTAACGTAAATCAACTCTTAATGTCGCCTTCAACCTATGACAGGTATTGCCAGGCGCATTTGAAATGTTCCGCGGTTAATTTATGTAAACTCTTTTAATTCTCCAAGCCGTGCAGCGACAATAAACACCTATTTTATCAGTACTAAATAACGATTCCTGACAAAAAAGTGGCAAATTTAACATACCATGGCCGGTTCTAAAATTCTCATTGTCACGTCACTCTTAATAGTTCTTTTATTCAAATTATTCATGACGTTTTATTAAAAAAACACACATACGTTTAGATATTATTACAGTATATTTATTGCACATTATGATTCACAAACACAGAGTACACAGAATACATACACGAGTAACTGTTTAGAATTAACAAGAATATAAAGGGCAAATAATTATTAAAATCAACAACAGTTTCACATGGCATGACCCATAGAAGGAGGATTTTAGTAGGTGGCGTCCTAGCGAAAGCCCGAAAGGGACGATGGTGAATTGCCCTTACTAAATTGAGAAGAATCAGAACACTATAACACATTCTTGACGTCTAATGTCATTTATAATTCAGTCATGTTATATCGGTAACTTCAGTTTCAGTAAGACCAATATTTGGACAGGTGGTGCCAAAAAACAAGCCTTTACGCATTGAGGGACAGGAGGTTTGACATAATATCTCGTTCTCACTAGTGGTATTGTCTATGCCTACATCCTTGTCACTCAATGTGTTTTTGTGTGTGTCATTATCTCTTGTCTCATCATCATCATATCAGCCGAAAGACGTCCACTGCTGGACATAGGCCTCCCCCAAAGAGTGCCAAAGTGACCAATCCCTCGCCACCCGCATCCAGCGGACTCCCGCAACCTTTACCAGGTCATCAGTCCAACTTGTCGGGGGCCTACCCACGCTGCGCCTTCCGGTGCGTGGTCGCCACTCGAGAACCTCCCGCCCCAACGTCCATCGGTTCTACGTGCTATGTGCCCCGGCCACTGCCACTTAAGTTATCTATTC
Organism: Epinotia demarniana; assembly: GCA_945867215.1. NCBI lineage: Eukaryota > Metazoa > Arthropoda > Insecta > Lepidoptera > Tortricidae > Epinotia > Epinotia demarniana. The sequence goes on from OX244262.1 coordinate 8,607,847, forward strand.
TCCCTCTATGGCACGGGCAAATAGAACAAAAGACGCACACAAAAAACAAAATAATATACAACAATATACTTCTATACAAAAAAAACAAAAGACACGCGCTGGCAGCGGAGTTCGGGGAGCGCAGCGTCTACAGATAAAATTGAATGATTCTAACTCATTATTATTATTACACGCGACTATGTCCCACTTAGTAATATGTTTTGAGGCTTATCTCGATTGCTGTGATTGTCTTATTAAACCACCGCCATTTAAACAAAACTTGACAAAATTAAGTAAAAACTGCATTTACCTCTATACACATATACGAGTATGTATGTTAAAGAACACGATTCAATATGAATAGGCTCATGTTTGCAATGAAAGCCCAAACCTCCAGGTACTGATAGTCACATTATTAACATAGTTGATTGGACAGGGGCATTGTCTGAAAATTCCTGCAATAACGACCCGACGGCGCGCTGATTCCAGTTCCAAAACTGCAGTAAAACTTTAACTCGTCATTTATAATTAATTAAACAGTCACAAGTAAGGTAAGAGTTGTACAATTCTTACCATACGTACATGCGGGGGCACACAATGTTTTTCATCGCAAGAAAAGAAATACATTCTAAACGAATTTAACACTAATTTAATAAAATGTAAAAATTGACAGTGACCATATTGATGCATTCGACATGAGGCGCGTAAGGTACAGTTTTCCTTTCGAAACACCGCCTCAATTTAAAATCACACTCAATTACAACATCCATACTAATATTATAAATGACAAAGTGTATGTGCGTGTGTGTTTGTTTGTTTGTCGGCAAAACGCAAAACGGAGCAACGAATTGACGTGAGTTTTTAAGTGGAGATCTTTAAAGGGATGTAGAGTGACATATATTATGGAGCTGCGATATGAACGAGTTCCACGCGGACGGAGTCGCGGGCAGAAGCTAGTTTTAAATAATGCTAATCATTACACGGCTAATGTACATATTAAATCTCACTACGGGCGACATGCAGTGATTCAAGCGACACCGCCGCCCGCGCAAACACTTATCATGAATAAGAATTCCCGAAGAGTTCGAAACATGTCGCGCGTAGTGACATTTAATACGTGGGTTGAACCGTGTAATCATTAGCATTATTTCAACATGTCTCACGAAGGTTTAAATTCGATTACAACATTTTATTAGTAAACATATATACATACATACACGCCTTTATCCCTAAAAGGAGTAGGCAGAGCACATGAAACTTGTGTCCAGTGCCACATGTTAGCATAAACATGGGTACAAACGATCGACGAAAATTAATGCAAAGAAATCGCAAGCGATTTTTATTGGGAGTCCTTACTTTATAAATAAGCTCACAGATGTGGTGGTCCCTGACATTCTTTTTCATGGAATTTCTATTCCTTTGTCCTTTACTGTCAGGAATTTGGGTATCACCATGGACCAGACACTTTCTTGGTCACCTCATATAGCAGAGGTGAGGCAAAAATCTCCATACCTTACAGAGCGTTATAGTTATATGGCCAATCACGGTGGTCGTCGCTTGCGGTCGAGTGCTAACCTTACCCTTACGGTGCCGTCCAATAAGACCCGCACTTCCTTTACGGTGCGCGCTGTGAAGCTGTGGAATGAGTTGCCCTTGTCGCTGAAAAAGTGATGCCAGTCTGTTGCATGACTTAAGCATAATTTAAAAAAATGTGGCTCTCCAACAACTTGTGATTAGGTTGAAAACGTTATTTGTTTATTTATTGCATACTTGTGATATTTATATGTATGTATATATATATATATATATATATATATATATATATATATATATATATATATATATATTGTTATGTATATATTTATAGTATTTATACAATTAATATGAACACTAGTGATGTCTGTATTTTTCGTAGATCTCTTTGTGTTTTTGTACATCCTTCTTTCCACTCAATTGCTCAAAGGTTAGCTGGAAGAGCTATCCCTTATAGGGAGAAGTTCGCCTTTGTACTTTAATCCTCTTTAATGTTTTTGTTTGAACCTGTTTTGTTTTGTGTACAATAAAGTGCTTGCATACATACATAGTTTTAAAACACCCACGGTGCTATTCTAACCCAACACCATACGGGGTAAGACTTTAATGGACATAAATACTTAAATACATTGAAAATATCCAAGACACAGAAACAAATATTCTTGCTCATCACTCAAACATTTTCCGAGATTCGCACCCGTAGCTTCGTAGGCAGGGTTACTACTTGACGCCCACGGCCTATGCCCGTTCGTTTGGTCTGAATATCAGATGGAACATGTTTCAACTATATACGCGTTGCAACTAAATCATAGCAAGGAATCGTTTCGTTGTTAGAATAATCACTATAAGTCTAAGTACCTTAAGTTAGGTCCTTACAGTTAAATAAAGAATACTTTTTTATCAGAACTCTTCGTTTTTCCTTGTTAACAACGCAATCCAACTCGCAGCACAGCACAAAGTAATTACTGTAACGGACCAATTTCACTATGAAACACAACCAATTACCCAACCCTATGGACCGCGCAAATTAAAATACCCAATAAAACTCGGGCAGATTTCAACACGCGTTCCTAATTGGCTCATTGGAATATCGCGGCCGCTTGATTCCAATTCCAAAAGTAATATTTTTAATTTGAATGAGTAATCAAGAGGTTCCGTAAGTTCAAAAATTAGTAACCGCATCACGTTTGCAACCCTTAATTAAGAAGTTAATGAGATCGTGACCTGACCTCCTTCGCGGTAATCAATATTGGTCACTAAATTACAATATAAAATGCTGGCCCAAGTTTTTGGAGATAAGTGGGGACCTTGTTGGCAGGGATGAGAATCAATTAATTTAACTGGATATTTTCGGGGGCAAACAGGTGAAAGATACCGGTTTTATGTGGCTTTCATCCCACCTGTTAACCCGTACCTTTTTAGTAACTTTTATTTTAAGGTAGGATCATAACAAAAATGTGAAGTGAATGGCTGCATTGAGTGTCCTCTTGTGGAACATTATATTTATAGTCGAACTGATAAATATACTAAATTCCGTTACAATTAGGAACAAACATAAATTCAATAAGAAAGCTATAAAAAAACTATTTTTAACTAACTACTTATATAAGATAACTGAGTTACTTAGTTACGAATAAATAATGTTTCGGAAGTCATAAGGCACAGTGGCGCTTTACATACATGTATTGAAACTTTGGATGTGTATACTACTGGAACGACTAAACACTGTCTCAATCTAAAAAAGTAGACGGTAAACACTACTCATACTAATCAATGCTTTAGATCTAAATATCTCTATTTCCTCGTTATCCTTATCATAACAAGAAACAATGTTTCCTTTAATACCCGTTCTACTTATATAGTGTTGTCTTTATCTCTACTATAATGTCAAATGTCAATTCTTCATTCTTCAAGGCAATGAAGAAAGAGTGAGAAAGGCACTAAACACATTTCAGTTGTTTTGCAGCAAGTACAATACGCGCCACTTACGTTTGTGCCTCTAGCCTTAAGTCACCTCCCGTACACCCAATGAAACTCTCTGTGACGCTAATACTTAGTTAAAAAGTGTAATAATAATAAAAATCCTTTTTATTTTCAGTGTCAGCCAGTGACGGACGTTCTATCTTGTCACTTATATTATATTATTATTTATATTATTTATTATTTAATAAGTACATTTTTTTTGATACAAAGGATTAAAACATAGCCCCACAAAACTCGCGCCGCATCGCGTGATAATGCGTGACAAGATAAAGCGTGAGTCTCGTTCCATCCAACGGTGTCAGCCAGTGACGGACGTTCTATCTTGTCACTTATCGCGTGATAATGCCGACCATGATACGGGGTCTGGATCTACGGGGGTAGCAACCACGGCGAGCGTTAAGGCCGCTCATAGAGCCAGATATGCGAAAATACCCCAAGAATTATGCTATTTTTCTACGAAACGATGATGTTTCTAGATTTGTGAAAAATATATATCATTCTTGATTATATTATCTTCAATAGCACAGCTTTCGATATTCGATTCGTAACACTTCGCTCGATACAATTCTTTCCCAAAGTAACCTCCAATTTGAAAGTTTATTTCAATTTTACTTGTTTATTTACTACGTGACACTATGAAACAAAACAAGGAACAAAATCAGTCATAATCAAAATAATAATTTGACAGCTTCCGAATTTCAATAATTTGAGGCAATATTTTTATAATACACAAACATCGTAAAATTCAATCGTATAAAGATATCGACTTACGGCCTCCAATGTCTTTCTCCGTCACTCTTTCGAAATGTGACAGTGATCGCTGAGCGGTCGTGCCAGACGGACATGTACTACTTTTTCCCAAAAAATGTAATTTAAGATATTTATTAGATTCCAAAACGCAATGGTTCTAACGTAAGTAAAAATTTATGTTTACTAAACAGTGAAAAGAGTATTTGGTTAGCTTCATAATTACTAAGCATAAACATTACAATCCTCAATACGCATATACTTGTGAATTTCACCCGCTTAAGGTAAGCATTGGCAGCGCAATGGTTTCAGCGATAGGAATAAAGGCGACCTTCAAATGTGCAGAGAGTTCGAATCTCAGCGAGTTTATACTTTTTGTATTTTTTATTCTTCGGACTACATCGAGTGAGTATAATTATTTGATTTATATGCTCTTTTACCCCTACCTACGTAAAACAATACAATTTATCTTTATTTAGGTACAGACTGCAAATGGAATCTCCGATTTTATCAATCGCTGACACTTAAAGTAGGTAACGAATAAGTTCAAATAGACTTTATTTATCTTTATAAATATTAAAAAATCCTACCTATGTCGCGCGTAACTTCGTGCGTTGTGATAAATATATATACCTCCCTACCCATAGCGGCGGCGCGCCGTACGAAGCTTGGTTAGATACCTAAATGATTTTCCATCGGCGCGGATGCTTATTTCTTTATGTTTCGAACTTCGAATTGATCTTCTCAAATATTTGGGCATATTTTGTACTTATTTTCTTAAATTGCTACAAGTACACCTACTTAGTAAATGATTGCCGAAACGAAATAAAATGTCATCAATGATATCATACGAGATACCTACCTACATTATAAGGAATAAAGGCCCCTCATCAGTCATTTCATATTGACCAAGATTATTGAAGAGGTAAATGTACACTGATAAAATGCAATAGGGTTGCCTGTGTAAGTCCCGGAAATAAAATCCCGGGACTTACCTTATATCCATACTATCGTCATTTTTTATAAACTGATAGGTAGTTTATATATTATTGTACCCTAGACAAAAGTGAAGGATTTCCTTTTCTTGAGAGTGTTGACTTGTTTTCTATTTTAACAATAAAATAAAACTGATCCCAACTGAAAAGACAACCCAGTGTCAATAATCCCTTAGGTACTTGTAGTTCATTTTCGTCTTTTTAAGGATATTACTACTACTTATAACAGTATTAAGGGATCACCTGGAGAAATTCGGCATTTCTCTTTATGAAGATATTGTCAGTTGGCTAGCACCATGAAAATGAAAAAGATGGGTCATGGGGACATTACTTTAATTAGAAAGGAAATTCTGTTGATTATTATACATATGTGATGGGGCCTACGCCTATCCTTTATGAAAAACTACTGAAGGGATTGAAAGACGGGGCCTGTGTCTCGGAATTCCAGTCCCAACAAAAAAAACTTTTGGAAAGTACAATATATTCTTCTTCGTGTCGAGGTTCCTCAAATAAGAGTGCCCAGCGTTGTGGACAGCTCTGCCAGTCGCGTCTCTCAGGTCGTGTTCCAAGCAGAAGTGTGGGCATGTGGGGCACGCCATCAGGTGCACCATGGTTTGCGCCGTTGATTGGCCACGATGCAGTCCCCATCTGGCCATGTCTTCCTTATAGCGGCCTACATGCGATCTGAGCCTATTTAGCGCCCTCCAGATGGGCCATGGCTCCTTGTGGCCGGGTGGCAGTTGTTCCGAAGCTAGCACGTAGACGTCGGGCGGTGGGCATCGAGTCCGTCATAACAGGCAGCGAGCATCTGAGAGGTCGCTTTGCAGGGGGCTAGTGTTCCGCATGAAACTCCTGCGGCTCTTGAGACGGGCAGATGGCGGATTATAACCGCACAGTGGTCGCCTGTCAGTCTCCTGTTTCCCCTTTTCCACGGCACTTGCCTACTCTCTACGGATTTCAGGGGGGGGGGCGGGCGATGCCCTCGAGTGGGTACAGCTTGTTGAGTGGAGTAGGCTTGAGGCATCCGGTGATGGTGCAGCAGGTATCATCATAACAATATATTGCATGGACGAATTCATGAAGCCGTAAGGCTGAGAAGTCATGCAGTGCTATTATGATGAATTTGTATGATTATATTTTTTATTATCAATTATGACGATCATAGTAATAATTCCTATAGATTTACCTCTTAGCGTTATTCCCGGTAATGCCCCTGTAGGAGCACGGAGTCCGCTTTGACACCTAATCCCAAGATTTGGCATAGGCACTAGTTTTTACGCAAGCGACTGCCATCTGACCTTCCAACCAGGAGGGAAAACTAGACCTTATTGGGATTAGACCGGTTTCCTGACGATGTTTTCCTTCACCGAAAAGCTAACGGTAAATATTCCGTACATACGTTCCGAAAAACTCATTGGTACGAGCCGGGATTCGAATGTAAATTATGATATAAATAAATATCAATGTCATATTAATGCACGCGCACCACAAACGAGGTGAAGTGCACGTTGTGGCGCAAATGCAGCTGGAAAACCCCCAGCGAGTAGCCAGTCTTCTGGTGAATATACTCCACCATGTCATCAGCCGTGGCGGAGTAATGCAGGCGCGAAGAGTACTAGGTGTGGCAACCCGCTGACCAGAACCAACTGGCTCTGCTGTAGGTACCCTCAGAACATAAAATACTAAATTTCCTATATCTGTGGCTGTACCACACTGAGTCTTTCGCGGCTTGCGCTTTCTTGACTTGAAAAATAAATAGTACTTATAATTTCATTCGCTGTAACAACATTTGATATTTTTTCATGGTATATAAAAAAATAAATATAAATTAAAATCACTCATCATCAAATCCCGGGATTTATTATTTGTTGTTAGGTTAAAACATGGGCAGGGCAAGCAAGGATAGGACATTTCTCAATCCCGGGATTGATTTCCGATATTGATTGCCAATCCCGGGATATCGATATTAATGTGCATTTATGCTTAAAAGCTATAATACCTTTGACAAATTATGTTGAATTATTAACAGAATCTCCTTTATAACAAAACTAAATTAAATAATACGGGATATAAAGAACTCATATTTATCAAAACATACATATCAACATATCAAAACTCAATATTTACCTGATATTACACTTTGTTGGAAGGGCCACATTAAATAAGTAGAATGTAATTAACTGTGTTATTTGAACCGACAAATAGACAGACAACAAAGTGATCCTACGATCCTTAGGAACCGTAAAAAATACTAGATTTTATTGATGCCCACTGATTAACTTTTTATAAATATCGTCGATATACCTGCAGAGGTTACCTATAGTTTTTATATCATTATTAGGTGTACCTAATAATGATATTATATAAAACTTGCCGATTTGTTTAAATGAAAACTGTACCAACTTATAGAAGTTTCATTTTTGTTTTTATTTACCCTTTAAAAACTTTAATGTTCTTGAAATAAGAGTTGTTTTCAATAAAATAATATAATTATATAATTTTATACACTTGGTTTTATTTTATTATTCCAATTTTACTTTAACGCCATCTATAACAACCACTATGCTTTTTTTCGCTCTTTAGTACTACGTTTTACAAATCAGTGTCCTGTTAGTTCATTAAGTCGTCACTTCTTACGTGGCGCTGTTGTATCGTCACTGTATCGAGGGGCGGGACGGGTGGCGTGTGGAGGGGCTCGATTTTAGATTTCATTTGGGTAGTGTAACAGCCTTTTGTCGCAGACAGTGCAGTAGATACCGAGGAGGAACGGGCGAATGTACGCGTGCATGTCGCGATGATTTTATTTCCGAAATATATCAATTGATAAATGTTAATATGGATGTGTTTTATTCTATAATATTATGTGACGTCTGTGTTTGGTCAGAACATTGCATAATTAAGGTCTAAATAAAAATAAAAACTGAACACGTTTAATGATAGTGATGACTATTAGTTGGGCAGCAACAAGCTAGGCGTGCGGAAGCAAAACCAGTTTTGTTTTGGTTTTTTTTGTGTATACGCTGTTGTTAAGTGTCTTAAAACAACATTCTAACCTCAAAACCGTTTTGTTCAACCCAGTTATTGTACCTACAGTAAACCGAGTGATATATTTAACGTGGAAAGTAAGTGGAAATAGCTTTGTAAGCGAAGGCCTTTTATTGAGGTCGGGATGAAAATGTTTACCAACCAAGGCCGAACTAAGCAAAACGTACCCGAGCAAACAAAGCAACAGCGCAGCAAGATGTGTCTTCAGCGTGGGTTTCCTGTCAATCCGGGTGGATATCTGATGGTTGCACGACCGGCATGTCGTCCGGGTAGACTCGGGACTCACGTCCGTCTGAACGGAACGGTCACGGTTGGGACCGTGATCACCGCGGTAGCGGGGCCCGCCGGGTAGCCCGCAGGAGCCGAGCCTTGAGGGTACCCGGCGTTAACTGGTAGCATCGGATACCCAGCATCCTGTGGCTGGGGGTACCTGGCCTGTGGTTGGGGGAACCCGGGCTGACGTGCCTGGAAACCGGGCTGAGGCAGCTGGTCCGTGTACAGAGGGGGTGCGGTGTGGGGCGCCGACTCCTCGGGTAGCGGGGGATACACCGCATTTGGGTTGTAACCGTCTTTACCTGAAACATTCCCTTTATTTTTTAGTTGCGTAGCAAATTGCAGCCTAATCTACATTGTCTGACTACTGATAACGCGATTCTTAGAACAGACATGACGCAGCACCTACCAAAAATTATTAGCATAATGAATGACGAGGTATTTACAAAGTGAACACACTATCCGGGTCGGTATGCTGAAGACGAAAAGATCAAAAAGGTAAAAACAACACGAGTTATTTGTGAACAGGTAAATATATATTTTTTGTAGACTGGTCAAATCCGTTACAATGACTGAACACTTGAATGTCAAAATAATGAGGACTGTAGGTTATTTTCGAGCATGTTATTTTGCGCAGCTTCTTCTGCTGGTGAATAGAGACATTAAATGTCTAGACGGGATGACGCATACCTAGACGATAATTTTCGGTGAAGACTATTTAAGTATAACCGCCTCTTAAAGTAGCCAATATAATATATGCAGCTAAAACGCACCCTGCGTTTCAGTATTCTCTTAATAACGTGTGTGTACACAGTTCAATTCAGTACAAAAATTAGCAGAAGGCGGCAAACGACCACGCCTAACTGGAGTGTCCTGGAGAATACGGGAATAGCCCAATCTGACTGAACTTGCATTTTCGGTGCTGGACATGAGTATTTGCACTTGTAATCAAATTATTTGCAGCGTAAGCTTATTATAACACACTTAACAACAGCGTTTTACACAAAAAAAAACAAAACAAAACTGGTTTTGCGTCCGCACGCCTAGCTTGTTGCTGCCCAACTAATAGTCGTCACTATCATTAAACGTGTTCAATTTTTATCTTTATTTAGACCTTAATTATTATGCAATGTTCTTACCAAACACAGACGTCACATAATATTATGGAATAAAACACATCCATATAAACATTTATCAATTGATATATTTCGGAAATAAAAACATCGCGACATGTACGCGTACATTCGCCCGTTCCTCCACGTCATCTACTGCACTGTCTACGACAAAACCTTTAACGCCCGCCGTGGTTGCTACCCCCGTAGATCCAGACCCCGTATCATGGTCGGCATTATCACGCGATAAGTGACAAGATAGAACGTCCGTCACTGGCTGACACCATTTGATGGAACGAGATGGACGCTTTATCTCGTATTTTTCTCGTAGTTTATCTCTTTCTCCGTTTTCTAATAGTGCGAGAAAAATCGAAAGTGCTCGCGCGCCGTCTTCTGACAGCCGTCATGGGATTTTTTAGACATCCGCGGATATTTGCAGGCCCACATGCAGGGATGCGAATGTTGAAATCATACATACATACATACATACATTCACGCCTTTATTCCCAAAAGGGGTAGGCAGAGCACATCCAGCGCCACTTTTAGCGTAAAAGTGGGTATAAAAGATCGACTAAATGTGATATTGCAGTGATAGGTTGCTAGCCCATCGCCCACAACACACTTCAACCCTGGTCCCTTAGTCGACTTTTACGACACCCACGGGAAGAAAGGGGGTGGTGAAATTCTAACCCGACACCACACGGGTAAATCAAACAGTCATAAACATAAATTAAACAACGTACATATGGCCACATAGTACTCATACTCACACACATTGCTACTGATTTGGAATCGTTGCAGAACTAACGCATCACCTGAGCGAATGGAGTGAATCGTTAGATTCATCTTCATCATCATAAATATGTAGATTATAGAAACGAAATGAAGAATTTAATTGTACTGAAAGAATAATACGGTTTTGAAAAACATGAATTTATAATAGCGTTTTTTGTTTGTTTATTTCATGTTAAACGTTATTCTTAGATGCTTTATTCAAGACTCCAATATTTTTTTCAGCTGGAAGTAATTATAATATAATTATTAATGAAGTACGCGTTGTCTTTTTAGACTTCCGTCGTCAACAAGGAACCTTATAGTTTCGCCATTTCTGCCTGATATTGGGCTTTAAAGCCCTAATTTTTGTTCAAATCCTGTCCCCACCCCATGCCGGCTAAATGGCTACTACTGGGAATGTTAAAAAATCGTAGCAGTAGTACATATAAAGAATTTAAAAGGAAAACTATCACGGCTAAGTAGGCATGACTAGTTACCGAGTGATATTCGACCAACTTAAAATATACTTAGGACGCGACGCAACCATTTAGTTGGCGAGCGCGTGTCGATGTAACGAAGATAGACAGGTAACTATGGAACCCTACACTGCGAGTGGTCCGATCGGACTTGGCAGATTTTTTTTGTTCGACTTTTCTTGAATTATCTTAACTTGTTGCGGTTTGCGTTAACTAATTAATTAATTGTATTTATCTATATTTTAAGATAGAAGGAAGAAGAAAAAGAGGAAGACCACGAAGAGCTTACATGGAGCAGCTAAAGGAAAACATTGAAGTTGAATCTTATAGAGAGTTGAAGGAAAAGGCAGAGATTAGAAAAGAATGGAAACTCCACCGACAAGAGCCAAGCTCTTAAATAAATGATGATGATAAAGTACTGAGGGCCTAAATTAACATTTTCTTAATTTTTTTTTTAGTTTGTAGTAGGTTTATTCTCTATTTTGTTTAAAATAATGTTGGGAAGGTGTTTAAAACACAGGGTAGGTAGCTTGACCATGCTCTTTGACCATATATGATGACCCTTACCGGGCCCGGATCATTCCATTAATATGCAATTTTCTGATAAATCATTTCTTTTATAGCTTCTATCTTCATACACTTCTACACTAATATTATAAAGAGGAAAGATTTGATTGTTTGTTTGTGTGTTTGTATTGAATAGGCTCCGAAACTACTGGACCGATTTGAAAAATTCTTTTACCATTAGAAGCCGACTTTATCCCTGATGAACATAGGCTACTTTACCGCGACAAAATGCTTCATTCCTACGCACGGGAAAACGGGTAATCCGTGCGAAGCCGGGTCGGGCAGCTAGTAATATATAAAAAGAAAGTATATTTTTAGGATCAGCATTTTTACTTTAAAAATATGCGATTTCCGGCAATTTGTCTAGGATCCCATCGTCTGACAGTGAATTCATGACCATGCGACAACCGCTTCAAGCAATATTTTTCCTATATCGGTCCCCGGCGTCTTTGAATAATTGGGGAATATACATAAATTACGTAATTTGATCACAAAAATTACGCATACTTCTAAAAGTCCAAGGGAATACAAAAATATCAGAACTAAAAACAAAATTAAATGTAGATTCACAGCCTTCAAATTAAATTAGCCTAAGTGCCTACGCTTTCACCGATTTTCCTTCATTAGCAGAACCATCGCGTCTGCATTTCTAAATTATGCCAATACCGTATTAAGCTGAAAATATGCCCAGATCGGGGCTACATGAATATCGAGAAGGCATTACCCGTGCGCTAATAGCCAATATCTGACGCCAAAATTGGCTTCGTAACGATATTTCTGCTGCAAGTAATAAAACCCTAATCCTGTTACGAACCTGAAAATGCGGGTGTGGACCTGATATGCCGCTGTTTGGGATATTGGCCTCAAGTTTCCTAAAATGTTGTGCAATAGCATACCTACCAATATCGATCCTTTTGGTCAGAGAAAACTGTTATAGGTGAATAACTTAAGTAGACCCCTTTGCCATGTAGTTGAATACTGTTAGAATAATAATAAATGCAAGTGTGTTTTGAATGTTTTGGTTCCTTAATCCCACTGCACATGCACAAGTTTAACGTTTATTTCGCTTTATATTTGGCGTGAAAATCCAATAGAAGCAAAAAATTTAACCTGGTTTAGTGGTGTAAAATTAAAAAGATAATTTGAAGTGCTAAATAAATTATACGTTCTATTAACGTGTATTTACTTGAAAAACATGATTTAATCATGGTACAATATTTACTATATTTCTAAAATTGGTAAATAAGTATTTTACTTTCAACGGAGATAATTTGGCTTCGTTCGGTGGTACCATTAAAGCGTAATCAAACGATATTGCTTTCCTAACGATGTTTCCATGGTAAACAAAAGCCTTAATTTTATTAGTGGTGCCAATTATGTAGGCTTCAACGTTACGTCCACTGCATACAGTTAACTAAAGTAATATTACCGTATGAACGTTAAAAATAATGATAGGTATAAAATATTCTTTAACAAATATAAACCGCAACTAAAATGCAGAAAAATACAGGAAAATGGAAGTTGGTATCGTTCATGCATCCAGTATTTTGTATGAACTTTCGTTTCTATCCTGTATGTATATTATATTCATACAGATATAATAATATCTAGTTTAAACGAATGAGATCTATAATATTCTATTAGTTTTACAAACACATTCCAAATCATTTTAAAACTTGCTAGTTTACACAACAACCTAAAACACCACAGACATTTCCTTCCGTGCGAAAGTTTTCGACAGTTTTTCACAATAAATCTTCACGTTTTCTTTAACTGACACAACTTACATTTTGTTCGTTCTACAGAAAGACAACCAGTAACTTTATACAGCCAAAGCCGAATATAACATGAAATATAACATTAGGTGCGGAAAATTGGGCGTCAAGGAAAATGATGTATGAACTGGCGTAAATAATATTTTTCGGTGCTGACCCAGTTGTAAAACTCTTTTGATAAATGGCCACTGACTCTTTCTAATTTCGTTACTCTGTATAGGTGAAGTGAAAGGTTTTCATTAGCTTTTAGATGATATTACTTTCGTTTTGCATGCAGAGGTAACAAGGAGGTTTTTTTATTTTATCATGAAAGCGTACAGTCAGTTAGTCAATCAGTTTTGTTTGCGATTAAGTGGCAAGAGTTACAACCATGTTTGGGAAAAAATTAAGTTTCATTACATTTTTCGGTGATTTTAGTAGGTAGGACCTTGTATAAAACGTGTTGATGAAATAACGCAAAGCCTGAACACAGTTTGTTCAGAATCGAGAGTAGAATGTGAAAAAAATAGATTTTTTTATGACGAGCTTTTTTAAGTGAGTTTTTACCTTTTAAATATATCGTCGCGGAGTACCCATAACACAAGCCTTTTTGAGGTTCCTGAGTTAGTAGTAGTAACATTTGTTCCCTTATATTTATTTAAAAGGGTAATCTGACAAAAAAGTTCTAGGTAAGTACTCGTATATTGATCATCAACTTACAAAAACTATAATTTTATTGTACTTAATACGACAAACAACGTTTTAAAACGCCCTTCATAAGCCAGTATAACGTCTCAACACAAGCTCATTAGTGAAGTAGAGCTCCGTTAGTGCCCTTTTGGTGCGGCATCCTAGTGTAGACAACGACCATTTCCCATCACAGTGAAATTTATGCGTCTCTAAAAACTTTAAAATGACTTTATTACCAACTCCGTTCACAGTCAGTTTCCACCCATTTTTCATAAAGATAACGTCACTGTGTCAAGCGTAAATCTAACGTCGTGTTAATAATTTTAGAGTTTCCACCGGATTTGAGCAACCCGAAACTTTCTCAATTTATATTCATATTTTAACAAACCGCGACGCGACCCATGTTTACATCAAACTTGAATTCAAACGCAAATGTTATTTTTAGCGCGTTAAGTTCTAATCGAGTTTAAGGAAATTTAAAAGGGTTTCATCCCATTAACGCATCATTATAGTTGAACTGATTTAAACATTCAACCAGAACGTATTGTAGGTAGGTGAAAATGGGGCAAAGTGGGGTGATGGGTAAGATGGGAAAGCGGCCCTACATGGTGACACAACTGAGTAATCAGAATCCCACTAGTGCCCGACGATGCGCTGCTATTATTTATGGTACCTAATCAGTTCGCACAGTGACCGGTTGGGTAAAAGCTGTCATTATTTTTATATTGCAAAAAACAAGTTTTTGTGACATTCCTAAATATTTATGCGGTGCATTAGGTTCGCGTTTGTTGCCGTAATATAACCAGCACAATTTTGGTGTAAATTTATGCCTATGGATCAACTATCACGCCAATAGAGATAAGGACTTGTCTGGTTTCAAATACGGATTTTTTAAAAATAATTTGCCGAATTCCTTTGGCGTACGCGGGGGCAAGATAGGGTCTTGGGTAAAACGATACAAGAAGAAAAGGGTTACCAATAGCTAAAGCTCGTTATTCGACGTCAAGTAGTATAAGTTGACAGGTAACTTTTTGTTAAATTCTTAAAATATGCACCATGTCTCAGAGCCCCCAGGGGTTACACCATCTTGTCCGATATGAGTACCCTATCTGAGGGGAAAGATGGCGGAGATGGCACCTTTTCGCGAAAATCAGATTTTAAATTGAATTATCAAACTAGAGTTCCTAATAGGTATTGATTTTGAAAGACTGGCTACCAGAGATATTACAATAGAAAAAAACCTTAAAAATTATAGAAAAATGCTTATAGTTTTATTTGACTTGAAACGTTAGCGACCCCGTTTTGCCCCCCTCTCCCCTAGTTGGATGAAAATCAAGATGATCACCAGATGATCTTCAAATATTGTCAGTTTAAGTTAGGAGAAGTTATCGCTTAGCCTGCCAAGTTAATGTATCCTTAAAAGCACACATTGTTTAAGTCGCCTTTTTGCATTATTGACAAGATATTTTTTCCTTTACAGCTCAACCGAGGCTAGAGGTTTTTTTCCAGCAAGTTTAAAGTTCATGGCAAGCTCTTCAAGTAGATAACAATTAATGTTGAAGAATTTATGTAGGTACCTAATGCCCCGATGACATCTTAAATACTTCATAGGTATCATCTTCCTAGCGTTCTCGATTGTGCCCTTATGCAGCCCGGGGTCTGCTTTTACACCTAATCCCATGATTTGGAATAGGCACTAGTTTTTACGAAAGCAACCTTTCAACCCAGGGGGAAAACTAGACCCTATTGGCATCTTAATTACTTCATAGTATCCAGAGAAAATGATCACCCATTTCTCTAAAGCACTGGTTTGAGAATTGCAGGAAGCTAGCGAATCTGCATTGATTCCGCAAGTTTTATTTGCATCTAACTACAGAAAGGCGGGTTGAATGGTGCTGCCAACTTTCCCGACTGCTATATTGGTTTATCAAATTGATATCGTACTCGTCGATACTAGAGAGAAAATGGACTCATGATTTGATTAACCATGCTGTTAAAAACTTTGACTATGTAAATAAGATTTACGTACAATCAAGTGTAAAAATATCGATAACATGCAACTTACTTATAATAATGCTTATGAGAGGATTACATCGATATATTTTTGCACTTGACTGTACTAATAAATAAGATGTGTAAATATTTTTTGAATTTTATAGTAGAATCTCTCAAGTTTATTATTTTTTGTCTTTTGTTAATACATTTAATGAAACATGGTATTAGTATTGATGGTATTAAATATTCCATAGATACATAAGTATATCTCCAGCGTCCTTATTCACTTCATAACTCATGACTTTCATGAGACTCTCTCAATAATAGCAATTCAGTCGATAAAAGTGATTCAATTCATTATACGAATCACACCAGAACGAAGCCAATTCAATAAGAAGAGGTCATAAGAAAAAAAATCTCATTTCACGGCGATCCCTAAGCCAATCAAATATTTTCGTAGCCGAGATGTTATCTTTTAATATCGGGTCTTTGCTCGCGATAGCTGCAAGTTTTTTTTTTCTGAGGATTGGATTAGGTACTTATTACATCAAGTGCTGATTAATACATTTAGGAATTTGGTTTTAGATCCTTGGCCTGTTGTATACCAAATCTCTTAAAAACATGCATACTAGTCAGTTGATAATTCAACGGTTAAATTACATTAATGTAATCCTTTGGCGATAGTTTACGTTTACCTAGATCTACCTACCGTACGTACGTACGTACGTACGTACCTACGTGCAACGCGTTACGTGATCGACCTGCTGATCTCAAAGAAATGATTTTATGCTTTTAGTTTGGCCTATTTGGGCCAGCAACTATTATCGTCATGAAGATCTTCTCAGCCAGGCCTTATGGGCCCAGCCAAAGTCAAGAAAGAAAGTCAGATCCGGAAAAATAAGAAAAAAGACTCACGCAATTAGTTGCAATTTCATGACTCGCTTTGTTTTTTTTTTTCTAATTCATGAGTTCATATTTAAACCATTCCCTTTTACGAAATCGGTTGCAAACTTGCAATTTTCCTGCTGTACCCGTGCATATATTATTGTTCTCGCAGATTCATCTTTCCAATACTGCGCATCATAAAGCGGTCTCTGTCCGCATTAACACTTTTTTCCGCTTCCCCTGAAACTGACGGATGCCCGCGGCAATTAGTGTCCGGAAATTACGCAAGAAAACACCGCAATCCATCACCTGCCCAGAAAAAATAAAGCAAATCTGCCTCAGTCGTGCACGGCTTGTACAAAACGTCATTCAGGCCGCACCGAGATGACGACGCTGAATTTCCTTACCGCATTTTACGAGGAACGCTGTTTTACTGCTGATATAAAAATACTGGCGATGAGAATTCTGATGTTTGGGTTTGATTTTTATAGGAAACGTGAGTCCGTAATTGGAATATGTCCAAGTTATAGCAGAGACTGTAAGAGGAATGACGGTCACGTTGAATTCCTTCATTTGTTATGTTATTAGCTATAGGTCGAGTGCGATTTTTGAATCTCACTGGTGATAGGTCACCGGTGACTAAAATAATTACCGATGGCTTTTTTGTCACCATTTTCCTAAAGCCGTATTTTTGAAAGTCACACGCTGTTTACCAACTTGCAGAAATTTTACAATGTCAGTCGGAGAAAATCTTCCCGTTACGTTCCTTTTACGCAGATGTTGTCCTTGATACCGGTTTTATTTTTTCATACTATAACTTTAAACAGATTCAAACGTTAAACGTAGCGTATGTGTCAGTGTCATGTAACCGAAAGTTAAAGTTTTGAAAAAATCTTGGCAGATGTCACATACGTCAACTGTCAAAAACAATCGCATGGTGATTTCAATTACGAGTGGGTAGGGGCACTCGTAAATCGATATCATAGGTATGACAAATGTAAGTCACCGATGAGTTTCAAAAATACGAACTTTCGGAAATCACTCACATCGGTGAGAATTAGTCACTTGGTGAGATTCAAAAATCACTCAAACCTTAAGTGCACACAATAAATCTTTAAGTGCACACAATTTTTGAACTTCATTTGGCATTATTTTAGGAACGATTATTTTGCTGTAAAGAGCGCTATCGAGGCTTGATCTCAGTTTTTTTTGCCAAGTTAATGGCTAAAACCTCTCGAATCCACATTCATATGACTGTGTATCGTAGTTATTTTGCTCAAGACAATTGGAAATAGACGAGGCTAAATTATAGGTCAATTAATAAGACACGACAACGACTCTTTACAAATATTAGAATAGGTAAGATTGGATCAAGGGGTAGAGGTCGACCTATGATAGGCTTTGAACAGGAGCTAAAAGTAAATGCAAATTTCGTGTCTTACCGGGACCTAAAGATATTAACTGAGGACCGAGAGAACTGGTGACTACTCCACCGACAAGAGCTAAGTTCTTAAATGTTGATGATGATGTTAGTTTGTACTTAATTTCAAAACACTAATATTTTGTATGCATTGTTCTGATTATTGCCAAAAGTTTTTGCAATCTTTAAGGAAAAACTTACCATTTTATGTGAGCTTCAAATAAATAAATAAAAAACATACTAATTTACGATCGACTCACATCCAACATAAAAGTATAAATGCTTAATCAAATCCTCTAAGCTTCCAGCGCTCGTAGCAAAGCGTCATACACCCCAAACTCTACTTAAACCAATCAAAACTGGATCAAACCGCTAATTCTTGGGCGTAAAAAGTAATACCAAGCGTGAAAAAGAATACCGGCCAATTGATCCCATTAAAGCGTTCGTAAACAGGTATCCCGACGGGTCCAGGAAATCACGTGTAAAATCTCCATTAGGACGGCTCGCCGATTGATCGCGGATGAGCTGCCATCTATCGGACACGGAACATAGCCGGAACTCATGACCTGAATCCCGAATAGCCTGAAAGGTTTTTTGGGGTATGGTGCAAGGAAATCGAACCTGGATATGGATGGGGATAAAAAGGAAACTCGCCTTGAGTTTGTTCATGGGGCGTATGTAGAGGAAGGTGCCTACGAGAACAAGAAGTGTTAAGCTCTGTCTTATACGGATGTTGACTTATAGTCAAGTCAGCAACATTTTGTGAAACGTCAAAAACGCTAGACGTAGGCTGCCACTTCACTATTAACTAACTAACGAGTGACGTCACGATTTCCATAGTCATATTGATTTTACGTACCTACGTAGGTACTTAAAAAACTTTAAAACGCAAACATAATTTGACGTGTCATATTTTCCTAGTGTTTTTTTTATATAACGACGATTACAAACTAGCTTACGCATATGTGATGGTAATCAATTACAGTATCCTATGGACACCTGCTACTGCAGAGATGTGTAAGGTGTCTGCGGGTGTGCGTGTCTAAATATACACATATTTGCATTAATGTCGTCTAACATAGGTATTTAACTACAAGCGTCAAATAAAATCATAATAGGCACACTAACTTTTCTAATATTCGCATAATTATTCTTCTTACAGGTTCTCTAAGCCTCGAAAAATAAAATAAAATGCCAACACCACAGTCACATTGATGACAATGGGCTTAAAATATTTTTAAGTTTGTCACTTGGCCTGGTTCATTTCTCGTCGCATATAAGCAACGAGAGGTGATCACTTAAATTGCGCCATAAGATTGTCAATCTAAGACCAGAATGCAAATTTAAAAGCGCTTTTATTTCACAAAATTCATCCGTTTGCTTAATGCGCTGTTAGGAGAAGCGAAATCCATTAGGTACCTGCTGTTTCTTTATCGTTATAGCTAGTGTACTTATCTTTAAAGGAAAGGTTACTTCTTTGTAAGGGTAAACATTTTAAACTCATGTTTTCCATTAAGCTTTCAAACCAGTTAACCTTGCAGACTGTTATACACAATGTTTAATCCTAATATCAAAAGATCAAGGCATTTTCGGGCAGGTATGCAAAATGAAAGCAAAATACGCAAACAAAGTAATTTAACATTTATATAGAAACGCACGTTACACAAGCAATTTCAAAAATGTAGATGATGCATCTCAGATGTTAAGAATTAATAGTTAGAATGTATTAACATTAAATTAATATTTGCCTTAGCAGGAAAACTAGCTTAAAAATGGCCAAAGAAACGTGACTAGCGTAATATACATAGGCAATTTCAAAAATGTAGATGATGCATCTCAGGTGTTAAGAATTAAATAGTACGAATGTAATTTAAGCAGGAAAACTAGTTTTTTAATGGACAAAGAAACGTGACGAGCATAATAAAAAAAATCTTAGTACACAAGCCTATATACCTATAACTACAATTAAACAACATAAATACCCAAAAAATATATACAAAGATTGACTTCGGCAGCCGACTTCATACATTGACATTACATTATGACGTCACAGTTTGCTATTTGTACAAATCGATGTATGGAAAATCAAGTAAATTTTATTGATGGTTCGCTCGTGAAATACTGCATTAAGGTCCATAGTTGTCCTACAACTTTGTTTCTATAAAAGCGTAAGGATTATGTTGGTAGCTCTAAATTTACTCTAGGACAATAAAATATAATGCATATTTTTTCTAAACTTTCAAGGTTCATATCTTTTTATGATAATAAAATTTTGATGGTTTATTATCCATTTAGAAACACTTCGTTATCAATTTTAACATGTGGTAACCACCCAATTACCTCACAAAATTGAGGTCTCCTAATGGTTCATTAGTCAATTCAGCTGTAGTAATTGAGATAATTTATTTAAGGTTATGACAATGCTAGTTGGTTATTTAATCTGACAAAGAAAGGGCTCCTATTCATACTTCACATGCAGACTTGACCCTTTCTTACAAGGAACTGTAGGGTTGTATGAGCTGGAAGCGACTGTTGAAGCGTAATCCTAAAGTAAGCGGGAACAACGTGTCGTTTTGAATGCAATTTTATACGTAAGCATAACTGTGTCTTTTGAAAAACTTGTACGTGATATCGAAATATGATATTAGGTAGAAGTATATTGGTGTTAGATGGAAAATTTCTAATCTACACTAACTGTGTTATTTAATAGTCATTTTCACCGCCATAGTTACCTGTTAATATTGGAAATATGTAATAAATGCTGAAAATTTTAACATAATTTATTTACCAATTGCGAATCATAAAAATCCGTACGTTTTACGTTCTAAATAACTTTTTGGAAAGAACGCTGTCCATTTAATTCAAAATCCAAAAAATGGGAGTGTTAAGAGCTTAAACTTGAAATTTAAAGGCTATTATGACAGTTGCTAGATTGTCGAATTGTTGTTTTAAGAATTACGTGTACGAGTATGACGTTCCGTAGTAATTTTGAATTTATGCTACGGTGATAAAATTCTACATCCGTGGCTTTTATCCTTGTCTCTCAAAATTCGTGTCCATTATATTAAACTAATTCGGATGTCCAGAACAGCCAAAGAAGTTTATGATTCAGTGAATTACTTGACTATATCGTTAATAGTTTTGTGATATAGCTTTACCTACATTTAAGTTCGCTTGCCGTTAACAATGCATGATTTTAAGATATCAAGATAAGATAATAGTATAAACGATATTATTGTAACGATATTGTTGTTGTGTTTTTGTGTTATGTTAAAAGTTTTGTATATTGTTATGAATGTTAGTCTGAAACGTATTTGTAATTATGGGCCTTGTTGCCTGACTTAACAAAAAATAAATAAATTATCAATCTGTTTCAAGCTGGTTTATTTTTTAACGTTGTAATACTTTATTATATGTTTAATTCATAATTAAATCCAATCTTAAATGGCATATATTATTGGTTTTCTTTTTTTGATTTTTGGTCTTGAAATCGAGACAGTAGTAAGACGCTTCTCGGCCGCTGCCATTTAATGGCAGCGTCCGATCTATCTACCTCTATGATAATTAATATAATATACAAACAATTCGGGAGCGATCATCGTCTGGTAAGAGGCACATTGAATATATGCGTCAAGCAAGAGCGCTCTCGATCGATGAAGTCTACGCTCCGTCCAGCATCAATCCAAATTCAAAACCCCGAGAGCTTCCAGCTGGAACTCCAAAACCGTTTCAATTGCCTAGGCGGCGATGTGGACGAATTGAACGACGGGTTTGTGGAAGCTGTCCGTGTCACTGGGTCTAAGTTCTTCAAGGCCCAAGGCACCAACGGAATTAAAAGGCTATCAAGCTCCACTCAGAAGCTCATGAAGGAAAGGAGTGAAGTACAGTCTTCAGCCGATGCGACCTTATACCGGCAGCTCAATAAACAGATCTCCAAGTCATAAATCGTATAGAATGGGGCCATCCAGCGCAATAAGGGCTCTAAAGTATTCTCGAGAGATCTGTCTATAGGGCAGAGCCAGCTCGCGAAGTTAAAAACTGAAGATGGTAGAATCGTTTCCTCTAAACCTGAGATTCTGGGTGAGATAGAGCGCCTTTACGGACAGCTATACACATCAACGCGCAGACCCGAAGTTAGTCAGTCGGAAGACCGTAGAGCTAGACTAACCCGACACTTTACCGACGACATCCCGGACATCAGCCTGTACGAGATTGTAATGGCTCTTAAACAGCTCAAGAACAACAAAGCACCCGGTGAAGACGGAATAACAGCCGAACTTCTGAATGCGGGTGGAAAACCGGTCCTTAAGGCCTTTCAGAAGTTGTTCGATTCCGTCTTACTGGAAGGGAGAACTCCAAAGGCATGGAACAGAGGGGTGGTGGTGCTGTTCTTCAAAAAGGGTGACAACACTCTGCTGAAGAACTACAGACCCATCTCACTTCTGAGCCATGTCTATAAGCTAATCGTCTCGCATGCAGGCTAGATGACTTCCAGCCTCCCGAACAAGCCGGTTTCCGAAGAGGCTTTAGTACCGTAGACCATATCCACACGCTTCGTCAGGTTATACAGAAGACCGAAATGTATAACCTGCCTCTCTGCTTAGCGTTTGTGGACTACGAAAAAGCCTTCGATTCGATTGAAACCTGGGCTGTACTACAGTCTCTCCAACGGTGCCAAGTTGACTATCGCTATATCGAAGTGCTGAAGTGTTTGTACGAGAACGCCACTATGTCAGTCCGACTTCAGGACCAGAACTCGAAACCTATTCCGCTGCAGCGGGGAGTCAGGCAAGGAGATGTTATTTCTCCAAAACTGTTCACCGCTGCACTGGAGGACGTGTTCAAGACTCTGGCCTGGAGAAGGCTAGGCATCAGCATCAACGGCGAGTACATCACTCACCTTCGGTTTGCTGACGATATAGTAGTCTTGGCTGAAACCATGGAGGACTTAAGTACGATGCTCGATGACCTCAGTAAAGCATCCGAGCGAGTTGGTCTAAGAATGAACATGGATAAGACGAAGATCATGTCAAATGCCCATGTAGTACCAACTCCCATTACAATCGGACACTTTACGCTCGAAGTTGTAGACGATTATGTATACCTAGGACAGACGATCCAGTTAGGTAGGTCCAACTTCGAGAAAGAGGTCAATCGTCGAATCCGACTCGGCTGGGCAGCGTTCGGGAAGCTACGGCAAATCTTTTCGTCCAATATTCCGCAGTGTCTCAAGACGAAAGTCTTTGACCAGTGTGTGTTGCCAGTGATGACATATGGCACTGAAACGTGGTCGCTTACTATGGGCCTCATAAGAAGGCTCAAAGTCACCCAAATGGCAATGGAGAGGGCCATGTTGGGAGTTTCTCTTCGTGATCGCATCAGAAATGAGACCATCCGCAGCAGAACCAAGGTAACCGATATAGCCCTCCGGATCGCTAAACTTAAGTGGCAGTGGGCGGGGCACATAGCACGTAGAACCGATGGCCGTTGGGGCGGAAAGGTTCTCGAGTGGCGACCACGTACCGGAAGGCGCAGCGTGAGTAGGCCCCCGACTAGGTGGACTGATGACCTGGTAAAGGTTGCGGGAGTCCGCTGGATGCAGGTGGCGCTGGATCGGTCACTTTGGCACTCTTTGGGGGAGGCCTATGTCCAGCAGTGGACGTCTTTCGGCTGATATGATGACAAATAATTCCCGTTTCGAATTATACAATTGAAGAAGACACCAGTTTCCGAACATTCGCGCATTAATTTAAACAAGTTAAAGCCGTTCCACAGATTACGAGTATGTACCTATTCATTTGTTTTCCGAAAGCTAAAACGAGGTGGTTACTGCATGGTACTATTTCGTATTAAACGTTTATTTAGATACCAGATTTTCCCGCGTGCTCTTGTTTCGACGCGCGCAAAGCCTAACGTATTAGAACGAGTGGACGCATCAAAGTAAATGTGATGTCGAACGAATGCGTTCTTTCAGGTAGACTTAATGGTGATGGGTGCATAAGCCCGCGGTCAAACGGATTCGGAACGTACTCTAATACAAATGTTGGCATGAATAGAAGTTTATTAGCACTTTCTATGCCGCCTAGCAGGTGCCAAGTCCGTAGGTGCTTTAGGATGAGTAGTGCATAGCGATTGTTGGCAGTGAATGTGTTAAGTATCTGAATTGTTATTGAAACACAGTATGAGAACAGAGGTGGTTTAAATATTGACAACAGTGGCCAACTAAAAGCCATTATCCTTCTAACATATTTTCCGGTGGTTCTCTAAAGGAGCCTGGGTCCCGCTTTGACATCAAATTCCAAGAGAGTGGCTGCCGTTTGACCTTCCAACTAAACGAAACTAAGACCTTATTGGGATTAGACCTGTGTCCTCACGATGTTTCCCGCCACTGGAAAGCTACCACTAAATAACATAAATATCAAATGATACGCACATAAGTTTTATGGTAAACCCAGTGGTACGAGGTGGAGTTTGAACCCGAAACCTCCAGATTAAAAGTCGCGTGCCTTATTGCTCGGCTAAAGTGGATCACTACCGAACTGAAGTGAAACTTGGTTAATACACTAATGATAAGTTTCTGACAAAAAAATCATTTTTGGTACAAGCTTTTATTGGCAGCTGTACTTTTCTATATACCATCATCAACTACTCAATCGAATCATTTTTCAAACGAAACTTGTAACAGATGCCCATAAAACAAGATTTTAGTAGTAAAGTGAATCAGACAAGGATTTTCTGGTGTTAAATTAGTATAGGTAGGTACTTTAAGGCTGCAGAGTTCTACAGAGGAGTTTTACCCGTTGCGTCCATAAGGGACGGAAAGGCTCCTTTGCAGCTAAATTAAGAACTGGTCTTTAAATGGCTGACGGTTTACATTAAACAATCCACTGAATGCAGATGGGTAATGGCTTATTTCCCGCGACCACTTACTAACTCAGTTGGCAAATAAATAAAAGTTGCAGTAATATGACAAGGACAACGAATGATATATCCCTTTCTGAGCTTTACTGAGCTGGCACTTATAGGGCTTTGTATACACCTACTCTTTAGGTCTTGGTGTTGTTAAATATAACCATAACTTGTCCCGAGTAATTATAGGACCTACGCGTGCATCAATGCTTTTCCCCTAATTATAAATAGTGCTGTACGTATGTATCTACTAATGTAAATAAATGTAGCTACAATCGTTTCACCGAATACATTATTTTGCCGAATTTTCATTTCATCGAATTTTCGTTACTTTGGAACCGTTAACTTTTTAAGTACAGCTAGAAAGTCATTCAGTAGGACCCATTAGGTTCGGTTAGGTTTGTTGTAAAACAATCCTGAAAAATATACTAATTCTGAAATAGTAGATTGTATGACAAGGGTCTAAAGTAAGCCGTATTACCACGAGATGGATATTTTCCCGAACGAAGTGAGGGGAAATAGTTCGAGGGATAATATAGCTTTTAGACCAGAGTTATACACTCTACTTTTCACTTCGACTGCGAGAAAATAGTAAAAACAAAGATTATCCATCCACAATCAACAATTATACCAAGGCGAAAAGATTGTTCAATTTGGCGCCATTCTTTTTAATAAACTGTTTTGACACAGATACAATACAAAATATTCACAAGACGAATAAACGCCTCTGACCGTCTAATAGCGGCGTAGTCTATCCCGCTCAATCTTCATAGCTTATGCCATGCAATTAAATCCACCAATCACAACTCTTTAAAATAACATTAGTATTTGCTGTCTACTAATCAAAATACAGCTAGACGTTAAAATCGACCAATCAGAAAACAGAATTCAATTCAAACTTTAGGAGTTTTTCATTCCCTAATTTACAATAATTAAAAACATAAACGCCTCTGACCGACTATAGCTCCATCGAAACGTTCAAGCGTGGTTAACTGCATACATGAGTCATGTATGTCGAGTCCAGTGCGCGCAGCGACGTAGACGCATTGATGACTAATTAATTAATTAATTGCGGACATAGCGCGGCTCGGCCGCTGCTAATAGTTTTGAAACGATGAGTGAACCCATCGTGAATAAGCTACTCACCTTTCTGCTGCGGATACTGCGGGAAGATGAGATGGACGCGGAGCAGGTCTGTTTGGCGAGCTTCAGTGCCGCCGAAATCTGCGCAGCGAAGAAAGTGCTGTTCCAGTCCCTCGGGATCGCCGGCACATTTATACCTCACCGGAGAGGAGACGAAACCGGGGAAAAAACCCTTAAGGACATCGTTGATGTTCTCAGGGAGCGTGAGAGCGACTTGCCTGAGTTCGTGGCGACGGAGGTCTCCAGATTGCCGTCCTGCATTCCAGAACATGTCGACGTGAGTGGCCTGCTGAAGGAAATCGTGGCTCTTAAAGCAGGCATGGCTGAAATTTTGAAAAAGTTTGACGATTCGCGCGCTACCATTGCCGAGTTACGCAAAGAAATTATCAGTTTGCGTAATAGTGCCCCGGAAACTCGGTCACCAGCGGGGTCAAATTTCAAGAGTAATGACCGGGCGTCAAGTGTCGACTCGGTCAGTTTGCATGTTGCTGACACTGCGCATGCCGTTGCACGGCCCGCGTGCCCCCTCCGCGCCGGGCCTCCTCCTGCCCTATCCTCTAAATCACGTCATCGCTATGCTGATGCCGTAGCTGGTCGATCTGTCGCAGCCGACCGGAGAGACGCGCCCTCAAGAGCGCGTGAAGTTCGGGTTCCTCCAAAGGAGAAGCCCCCGCGCACCGATGTGGATAAGGAGGGTTTTACAACGGTGTCGAGGAAGCGCAAGCCGCGCAAGAGTCAGTGTGGTACTGCAGAACCGGTTGGTTCCGGTCTTCGGGTTGCCACACCGAGCAAGGCACTATATGTATCGCGCCTGCATTACTCCGCCACGGCTGATGATGTGGCGGAGTACGTTCGCCAGAAGATCGGCTTCTCGCTGAGGGTGTTCCAGCTGCGTTCGCGCCACTATGTGCACTTCAGCTCGTTTGTGGTGCGCGTGCCGCGGCCGCTGCAGGAGACAGTCGCATGTGCTGACTTCTGGCCGAAGGGTGTAGTGTTTCGACGGTTCCGGGGCAATCTGCCGAATCCTACACCGGAGACGACGATGCAACGGGGCCACGCCGTTTCGTCGCCTAATAAATAGTATTATTTGTTGTTTTGGTTTCGTGACGCATTGGTTGTTACTGTAATGTCACGTAAATGTATTTATCAATAAATAAATAAATAAATAAATGTATGCAGTTAACCACCCTTGAACAACACCCAATGTTTGAATTGAATTCTGTTTCCTGATTGGTCGATTTTAATGTCTAGCTGTATTCTGGTTAATAGATAGCAAATACTAATGTTCTTTTAAAGAGTTGTGATTGGTGGATATAATATTGAACTGTTGTGAGTGGTCAAATTAAAATGTTTTATAAATCATAAATATGTATACATATTTTCCCTAGGGGCTAAATGTACTACTTTAGCCCCGCTTGCCAAGTCTAATATGATGCACTTTTTGAGCATGAGAAGTGAAAAACATGTTTTTCGATGAAATGAAAATTCTGCGAAACATGCATTCTAGCAACATTTGTCAGTAAAGCAAGGTATATGTATTTATATACGTAGAGCTGTGGCCTTACAGAGATTATTTCAGAGATTTACACAAATTAAGCTTTGTATCGGCGTTCGACGCGTTTATAAACAAAAGCTCGTTAACAGGGTGATCCACAGGACAACCGGCCTGTATTCCATCACATAATCGAATTTAAAGTACATTACGCTTTTATAAGCGATTAATTTTAAAACAAAATTAACCTTTAGTGCTCTGTGACCGGTCGCGTGAGTGCCTCGGGCTCGTCCACTGAGTATGACACTGATGAAAACCTGGTAAATCCATGCTAATGTATGTATAATTTTTAGTTTTTTACAACTGAAATGATTTAAATGAATTAGGACTATCTTAAAAAAATTACTTGTGGCAAACAACCACCATTATTAATAGTTAAATTCGAAAAAAACACCAGCAATATTAGCTTGATCTTTGCATAAAAATATGGCATTTAAACATTAAAATATCCGGTTTCGTTCAAACAGCAGTAAAATTTTAAATTACTGTATATCGTGGACTACTAATAAATGGATTACTGATAGTTGAGTATTATAGTAAAAAACAAAAATATAAAAAATTCAAACATAACGTCAATAAAAAATAATGCAACACATGTAGGTAGCCCAATGAAGTACGACTTTGTAAAATATTAATAAATAGCGTGATTTTAGTTTATTTCATTTTCGAGTAGTTCAACATCAAGATGATTAAACAAAACCTTCTGCAAACTTTCCACCCGGAAGTTAATTTTTTAAAGACACTGAATAATTCAATGCTTATTTTTGTAATTATCTTCATTACTATAGAGCCAGTATAAATTAACCAAAGAAGAATTAAATATATTTATGTATTAATATTTGTTTTTTTAAGCAGTAACGCTGCTAAAGAAAATTATAAATTTTTAAATGAGCCTAAGTCTTCCGGTAGATGTCGCTACAAACGCCTCCCTAAGGCGTTGTATGAAGGAACTGATTGAAGGATTTGGTGCCCGAACCAGATTTTTCCGATAGCTCAGTTGGTTAGTAGCGACGGGCCATGAATGCCTGTCGTCGCCGGTTCGAATCCGGCTCGGAGCATTACATTTTTCAATTTTTCCTTTCATTTAAAAATTTATATTTATGTATGTTTTTCCCGACATTTCAGGAACATTATGTTGTAATTTTTAATTGCTTACTGATATTTTTAATTTATATCTCTAAGTAATTACAAAAATTATGATAATATCGGTTACACAGAATAAAAATATTGTATTTTTTCCAAAATAAGTCTTTACATAACAAACTCTTTTTACCTACTTATTTGGAATATCCGACATCCGTTCGTGACCCGATCCGTTTTCACCCCAACATACCCTACAAACTTTTACCATACTAGTGAATATAAAATTGCTGCAGAAATGTCAAATTTACTTCGCACATTTTCCCAAAAGAAGAAACTGTAACTTTAATGTTCCTTACTACATGTTTATCCAATACAACCATCATGTCAGCCGCGACCATTTCACCGTCCAACATCAAAAGGTTTATTTTACAGTGGCTTATTTTTTGTATGCCACGTAATTGAATTGGCAAAGTTTCCGATAGCGAAAATATTTATTGTGGGAACCAAAATAAATAGTTTGCGCCCGCCGCTCCATCCGAACTGTTGGAACAAAACTGAATTTATGTAACTTGTTATATAATATGCGGTTAATATATAAACGCTGTCGGGGTTTAAAGTTTAAATGAATACCTTTTATAACATCACTAGTCTACACTAATCCTTCTTATATTATAAATGTGAAAGTTTGTTACTCAATCACGCTTAAACGGCTCAACCGATTTGAATAGAATAGAATAGATTAACATTTAATCATGATAACAACACATACATGCACATAAATCAACATACAAAAGAGAACAATACAACATTTGGATGAAATCTTACACGACGATAGTTTATAGCCTGGATAAAATATAGGACTTTTTTATACTGGGTCCACGCAGACGCAGTCGCGGGTGGAAGCTAGTCTATAACAATATTGCTAAGAGAAAAGCTCTGTGAGATTGTAGCTTTGTAAAAATAGCAAGATTTTATTCCGCGGCTTTGAATGTGCGGAGATACGCGAATGCACTTCATTGGTACTGCCCCGATTCCGCATTCAAATTAGAATGTGTATTGACTTACTGATACTGCACCGACTGTGCACTTAACTTTTAGATCTTGATTCAGGTTATTTTTTAAATAGATTTTTTTTGTACAAATACCAATTTTAATCATCCAGCCGAGTTA
Source organism: Epinotia demarniana (assembly GCA_945867215.1). Lineage (NCBI taxonomy): Eukaryota > Metazoa > Arthropoda > Insecta > Lepidoptera > Tortricidae > Epinotia > Epinotia demarniana. The sequence continues at coordinate 8,637,932 of OX244262.1, forward strand.
CCGCAGTGGCCGCTAGTCACCATCTTAGGTACGAACTGTAACCAGGTGAATTAGCTTCGCGCGCGCCATACATGATTTTTCAAACTTAACTTAATTACCTTTTATTACTAAATACTAAACATTTTTATTTTCACGAATGATTAGTACCTTTTGGATACTTTAAGTAGGCTTCGGCTCTAAGACGGTTAAAAAAAACACGTTGTTGACTGAAGTAAGTAATAACACACAAAAAAATACATACTTTATTCAAGGTCAATTATTCCTGAAATGAATGTGGCAAAATTATCTTGAACTACGATTTTTTCTCTTGGTTCGAGAGAATCTTCTTATTTCAAGATGAAATACAGTGTCTAGACATTTCAGGCGACACTACAACCAAACAACTACTTTGAAGTGAAACTATTTGTTTGCTAGGTTCGGCTTCCCTGAAACGATTGTGTCCGATAATGACGCTAAAATAACATTGCAGGAGTTTCTAGATTGCTGTAAGACCAATTGTATCTTACACCTAACTTATCCAATTTACCATCCGCAGTTAGTAGCGGTCAGGCGGAAGGGAAAAGGCGGAAAAAAACTTGTAAAAAAATCATAAAGTCTATTTTGGGTACACGGACTTGTAAACTAAAACTACAAGAGTATTTATTTGTAACTGCTTCATTCAAGATGATGGCGATCTTCAAAAATGTATCTCTTGATTAAATATATATATTTTTTTGCTAATAATATGTCAATCCAAAGCAACATTGCCCCCCCATTCGCTCGCTAAACGCGAGGTATCCCGTATTTGCAAACTTCTGTAATCCGGCTCTATTCTTAGTTTTCTCATCAACCGAGAAACACCGCACGCTAACTCCTCCATTAGGTTGGAACAAAACAGACATTTGGAGCTTTAGGTAATGGTCTCTGCACAAGTGTTTAAAGAAACATTAGGGCAGCGGATAAGTTTGGTCATTAGAGGATACCTTTCGGCGAGTCCGCGAAAAACGGCCAGACGAGGATTTTTCTTTCTTGTGAGGAAAATAAATGGGTGCCCGGTTCGTTTGTTTGGTGTTTTCGTTATTAATCGTACGTGCGCACTATTTATTGTTGACATGAAAAAACGTTCAAAACTGGAATAATAGTTATAGATCTTTTATGATAGGTAGTTCTTAAACTTGGTAATACTTTGGATTTTGAATAAAATTTGGAACAAATTCTGGGTGATAGAAATTGGTTTATTTTCTGCAACAGCCAAGAGACCAGCCAGAGATGATTTTTTGACATGTCATAAGACTATCATTTCACGAATCAGTCTTTATGGCGATATCAAATGGACGTCCTATTCTGTCTGTGGATATTACGGTAGTTGAAAAGCAATAAGATATATACAAATTAAACTAAACTCAAGAAAAACCAATTTTTCCGGCTGCTACACTAATGTACATTATGATGTAGTTCTTAAATATATATTATTAGGATTTACCAAGTAAACCCGGGTAAAAAAAGTATTGGCAAAAAGAGGACGGGCACGGGTTCACAAAATGAGAAAAAACAAAAAGTTCTCGCAGTTCGGGAGCTCGTTCGCGAGTTTTGAATACTTTTTTTAAGTGTCATCCCCGTAATGTTTCGAGTTTCTTAAGCGGCTTAGGTGATTCGGGTTTAAGTACGAAAAACGCTGCCGGTATTTTTTTACGTTGGAGTGGTTATTCATAAAATCAAATAATAAAGTGTTTAGTGTTGTGGCGAAAAGAAGCTATAAACTGGATAGCAAGAATGTCCACCTTCAAACAATGCCAGTTGGTATGTCCTGACGCGTGTTTGAAAAGTTGTATATATCTAACCAAGGTTTAACTTCACGTGTAATCTGTATCTGAAGGCGTAGCACGGTTGCCATTTTATCACTTATCGCTGTGTATAAGACATCCGTCACGTTCTGACAATTATGCGAGTGCGAGAGTGACCGATGTCTTATCCACAACGATAAGTGATAAAATGGCAGCCGTGCTACGCCTCTGAATAAGAACAGATTTACAAGATCCGTTGTGACACGCCATGATCCTCTGGGATATACTAAAGCAGTATCTTGCATTTAAGTAAGATAGTTTAAGCGAGCAAGGTAGAAGCTAAATGAATTTCATACTGCAAGAAGGCCGTAATGGCACTTTTACAAGTCAAAGTTCTGCCACCATTTCTGAAAAAGAAGACCACTTTTAAGGAGAAAACATATTTGGAGCAGCACAACTGGGGAACTGCTTCTTATATACAAAAGACCGCGGTTAAAATAATTATTTGTATAAACTTGTAGCGATTCGATTGAGTGGAAGATACATGTGTACAGCAGACAGCATAAGTGCATGGTCATTCCAGAAACAGTATTGCTTGTCGCCGAATCCTACGCCATCTGACGTGTAATATAGTTATGGATGTTAATTTAAACCTCAGAGGATTAGCTAGATTTCACTAGATGGCGTTGTAAGCAATTTTTTGGCAAAAAAATAATTAACGTTTTTCTTGTCTGTGAAAACTGTATGACTGATTATTTTTAGATTATATTTATCAAGTCAACCGCGTTGCCAATTTTTTGTTTGTCACTACTCACTTTTTGTGGATTTATTATCTTTTTCTTATGTTTGTGTTCTGCGCCACGAGGAAATATCCAAACATTGAATAAATTACAAAAACACTAATTCCCACCATAACTTGGCTGGGCGCAGATTTGAACTCGAAACCTTCGAGTAATGGTATCTTAGGACGTCTTAATCCTGTCTAGTTACCATTGGGCCATTATGACAGTCGTAAAGTTGGTTGAAATTCGTCATCAGTTTCATTTTGTATGCAAATATTCGTCGCATCACAACTACGAATTATTGAGGAGGGTAGACTGTATTGTAATATATAACTACCATCCAATTTCTTATTGCATTTACTTTTTGTTCGTAGGTCGGCCATTTACGATTCGATTTCCTTCTATACAAACGTAGCAATGAGTACTCGATTGACCTAGTTAAAAGATCACAATTAATTGGTAAAATATAATGTAAACGTAAGTTGTGTTTATATATGTTTTGTAATAATAAATATATTTAGGTATACCTTAGTGCATACTTGTATCTTACATTTTTCTTATTGTGTATTTACGAATACAGTTGTTACAGCGAACAACGGTTATTTTATGGGCACGAGAGGAACGATGGTCTCATTGATACCGCGCATTATGAAGCTGTGAAGATGACCTAATTATGAATAAAATTTGTTTAAGCGGACAACCTACATTCCATTCCAAACAAGCGAATGCCCAGTTCGTGGTCTCTAACAGAAGCCCAGAAAACAAGGTTGTGATTTGGCCTATGATATTTAACTGTCTAAGTGAAGAGTGAAAAAGTGAAGTTTATTAAATCCAGTCAACACGGCCATTTAAGTTTATGGTGTAAAATTTAATACGCGTCGTGATAATGGTCGCGTAGTTTACCTACTAAAAAAAAAGTGAAGATGCTGTCGGCCAAACAGTGCAGATTACGTTAAGATTTATATATATATTTTATAAACCGGGTTATCCTAAATAAATTAAATATATATATATTGTTGCAGTAGGTAGGTAATTATGCCGTTTGCATTCTTTTTTGTATTCCTTTACTATTTAAAATGTGATATTATTGAACTTCTCAAACAAGTCTAAGTAACGGTGAAAGCCCAAATAAAATTATTATGATTATTTTCAAATCAATAACGCAATAATTCATGGTTTGAACGCTCACATATGGTATAGATAGTTATATTCGCGTTCTGCTGTTTTGAATGTTAGATAACCCGGTTGTAAGTGTATATTGTCAATATTATATTTATTGGGGTGAAGCTTCAATCTTTTTCCAATTACGGAAATGAAACTTAAGCTATTACCTCAATAAAAATGTAACAAAGTTGCTAGGTGACTATTACTAGGTAGTATTATAAAATTGCTTTAACAGAACTGTAGTGAAGAAAATAAACATATTTCAACATAAAAAGCTGTTTTGATTAAGTATTTAATTTATGAATATTTCATTTTCTTTATGACTAATATTTGTATATTATAAAGAACTTTCATCTGTAGAAATACAAAAAATATACAAAAATTTAAAAACATAAACCGATAGCTTGGATTCGAACCTCGATCGTTTTGGGCTGCTGAGCCATGACCACATTTCTTGATCCATTGAGCTATCTCAACATTCTAGATACCTGTGGAAATATAGCATTCAGATACCCGTGGTATCGCACTTAAATACAGCTATTATAAATTAGCATTTAGTAGCCTTGTTAATGATTATAATAATAGGAGAACATTTCTGGTGATAACAGGGGTCCATTTATAGGTATTTAATGTGCCTAATAATAGCATGCTTATTTTCCCCGGTATGTCGCGGTAACGCCATCTAGTTTAATTATTACGCACCACGGGCAACTATGTGAGCAGCAGACGTCAAACGATGCAAGCGAAACTGGGCCGTAAGGTGTCCATGCATTATTGCAGCCGATAGTACATAAATATATAATGCTATGTGAATAAATAGTGACAAAAGTGACTATGTCAATCACTTCAAATCAATAAAGAGTTGCAATGCTCGTAATTCTTCTGGTGTTGCAGGCGTCCATTGCATAGGCGACGGTGTCTGCTTATCATCAGGCAGGCCGTTTGATTGTTTACCACCGTTGTAAACGTAGCTCAGAACCATCTTGATCATGTCAGTTTTTGGACTAAATCTATTTTTTTTATGTCATTGGAGGCAAACGAGCAGACGGATCACCTGATGGTAAGCGATTACCGCCGCCCATGGACACCTGCAACACCAGAGGTGTTGTGAGTGCGTTGCCAGCCTTTAAGGATGGAGCTCTGGGAACCTTACTCACCATCAGGAACACAACACTACAAAACCTACGGAATAGGCAGCAGTGCTATTATGGCTGTGGTCTTCTGTAAGGCGGAGGTGCTCCCCCAGTTATAACCAGTCCATTCGTTTAGGAGCTACGATGCCACAGACAGACACACAGACACGTCGAATTTATAATACCCCTCTTTTTGGCTGTTGTCCACGTTAATCCCCTAGCCTAATCCCCCAGGGGAAAAAAACGGTTAGGTTGTTTGGTAAACTGCGACTCTATAGCGCGCGAGCCGAGCGAGCGAAGCGAGCGTGACGCGGCAACATCTGGCGAAGCGCCAAAACAGAACATTATCATTTTTCCCAGGTGAATAAAAAACAATTGCCGATTATTCCCCTGGGTGATCGAGGTCAGATGATTAACGTGGTTAGCGTGTCTTTTTTTGTCAAGGGTTAAAAAAAATATTGTAGCGTGTTTGTTTGTTTCTTTCTTTATTTATTTATTCCTTTCTTTCTTTCTTTCTTCCCTTCTTTCAGAGTGAAAGCGTCAAATCCGACGTTTGTACGGATTTGGTTTACTGCTTTAAGCTATACATCTACTGCGACTTGGATCTTTTACTCCCACGAGCGATTCATCAATCTGTCGGACACCTCATTTTGGCAAACAATAACTTTTCGCACCTTCGCTCATTTTCGTATAATTCTTTGTTCAGCCCACAAAAGGGAAATGGCGTGTAATATTTTCATGGCTGGTTTTATTAAGGCTATAACAGTGATGTGACTGACGTGAGGCATGGGTCTAATATGGAACAATTGAGCGAATGGCGGAACCTATCAGAGAGTGATGAAATGTCAACGTTAATATTGGGAGAATTGGATACAAGTACAGGTATGTACTTAGAAAATTGATGTTTGATGTAAATTGTATTTAATTGATGCTGTTTTAATTAAGAAACTTTGTACAGTTAAAATATATTATAATATATTCTTACGTTCTCAAAGGATAAAATATTTGAGCTGATCTTTAACCTTAGCCGGGTTCACATATTTTTGATCATTGAGTAACATATGTTTGACCTCAAGTGTACAAGCCACCTCGAAAATTAAAGAATGATTTTCGTCAACCTTACACGGATCTGACCATTTCTGTTTTTTTCCTAACCATGTAAGGACTTTTATGAATTTGTCATATCATGCATTATACTTACAATAAATTGTTACTTTCCTTCTAAGAACACTTCAAGTAATTATACTGAAAGCTAGTAAATTAAACAGCCAAGAAGTGTGGTTTTGTAATGTTTCGTTCCCTGTTAAACGATTACCAATAGCTCTGTCTCGACCCTTGTAATTTGGTGAAGTTTACAAACAACAATAGTTGTCAAAGCAACTTTATCACTGCGGTAAAACATACTAGCATATGACACAATTTGTCCACTAACACAGTTAACTCCCCAACACCCTGGCACCAATATAGTTTAAAACGACCCAAACACAAAGTTGGAACACCTGTTTAAACTTATATATTTAGAATGTCCAGTTGGTCAATCTGTTAGTTATGATTCGCATTCTTATTTGAATTAAAGTGTTTCGTGCCTCGTTAAATTAACTCATTCATCGTCACGATACGCTCGTAGCTAGTCGCAGTCCGTAGAAGTCATTCACTGCCAAAAAGCGCTACGCTCGTAGTTCTCTCCCCGAGCTCCCGTGTTAATTCTGCTGTGTAGCGGAAAGCATCTACGGCGTAGACAACTGTTAGGCGGACGAAAGTGTTAACACATCCACTGCCTACAATTTCATAGCGTAGCCGTTAACATAAAAAACTGTTTGTAAAAGAAATAGTGGGTTCTTGGATCTGAAAGTTGTTTTCGCTTCCTATGGAACTCCAGAGGAAGCAAAAAGCGCCCGTAGCGCTCTGACGCATGAGTCACGATCGGCGCTGAGTGGGTTGGTTGTTAAAACAAATTTAAATGGAAAACATTGGTCTTAGATTGACCGCAATTTAACCTGGCTCTACTAGCGACTATGTTAAATTCAACCCAGGCCTTTGACAAACGTAAACGAGTTTACTTTGTATTTCATGATCAAGTTGGATTTGTCCGTTTCACACTAACTGAAAACATGTGTGTACATTTACATACAAAATCCTTACCAATGTACGTTGGGGCGATCCTTATTTGAACTTAATGGAAGCTAACATTGCCTTGATTACTTTTTCTAGTTAACCACAGAAATAAGTAGATCCATTACAAAAGAAAAGAAGCACCACTATCCAGGGACCCATTATAAAAAGCACAACGTACGTTAAAGATTTTCAAGAATCTGCTTTGAATCTAATTACGCTCTCAACACGGATAAAAACGAACAGAAAGTTCAGACGAAAAAAATACGTTAACACAAATTCGATAGAAAAGAAAGCAAGCACGCAGACAACAAAGAAGTAACATTAAATCTCAATGGATCCGATCTGTGTTTGGAAACGGAAAAAACACAAAGAAAGAATCCAATTAAACAAATTGATAGATCGCAGAGCACGATGATCAGGCGTGCTATACAAAGGCGTAACTTATGGCCGATCTATATGCACATAAGTCTGTTTTTCAAAGAATCACTCCATTCTTTCGTTCTTTGTGATCAGATCTTCGGTTAGCAAACACAGTTGGAGGGTTTTCTATGTTAGCATTTGTTTGGGACACTTATGATCTTATTCATAACAAATCAATATATGGGGACAATCTTACATAAATCGACCTAGCCCCAAACTAAGCAAAGCCTGTACTTTGGGTACGGGGCGACGATAAATATACTTGTATAGATAAATAAATACTTATATACATAGAAAACATCCATGACTCTGGGGCAAATAGGTATTCGTGCTCATCGCACAAATAAGTGCCCTTACCGGGATTGGAACCTGGAACCTCCGGCTTCGTAGACAGGGTCACTACCAACTGACTCAAGAGGTAGTCTAAAGAACATTAAGAGAAGTCATTAGATTATATTCAACTAAAACACTTTCCAGCATTCAAGTAAAAATCCTTTCGTGCGACTAAACAAACTAAAAGTTGATGGTTTTACCCACGTCCGCAGCCTACGTGAAAAACCGAAGGCGGGTCAAATTGAAAAATACACGTCACAACATGTGTCGCGTAATATCATCAAATTACACGGACTCGGCGATACGTGATCTCGACGAGATGAAAGAAGCTGGGATAACGCTGGCTATTAGTCGGACGCGCGAGTCAGCTGGCTTCGTATTTGTATTGTCCCTGATGATACACTACTTAGATCGCTATTTACGAGACAAGACTAACTAGCAAGTATTTTAAACGATTGTGAAACGTTCAAGTGGTCGAGATGTTAAAAATGTGTATGTGTGTTTCTAAAATGATTCCGTAATAGAAATTTGATTGGTCCGATGACAAGCCAATTTTAAAAGTTTCATGCCTGTACGAAAGTTACGAAGAAATATATACGAATATTTAATGACTATGGTAGCTGACAGCTCAGAAATTATAACAGACATGTATAGCAATATTTCTAACTTAACCATTCGTTTACCGAGTCATGCTTTCGAAAATTGATGATGTGATAGTAACGAATAATTAAAAATCATTCAGCACTGTTAGTGTACTTTTAGTGATTGACATGTTTTATTATTGATTTCGTAGTGCAATTGTACATTATTCCGTATACCGTTCAACGGTTGACTGTGACACATGCAACACTTTTTTGTAACAATCTTCTGTACTCGCACAATCTGACAATAAATAATTTCTTATTCTGATTCTGTCGAAGCATCAGAAAGATTAAGTAAAACTTTTTTTCGGTAAATTACCGTTCGGTATGAGACATCGACTTTACGCATTTAACCAGTCTATGAAAGACATAGTAGGTCCTGTAAAATCTCGCAAAATGTTTCGGATCGACGCCGACCATGAAAAGACCAATGCACTTAGGTTATACTTAGGACGACTAGGGTAATATATTAAAAAATCGAGTTCAAAATTTCCAATTTTTAGTTTACAGCTGTTAATGGATCGTAAAAAATTAAACGAACATCAATCTTACTCGAAAGAACTTAGTAGAACGGGGTCAAACGGTTTCCGCGAACCGCTGTTGCCGACATTATCAACATTCTTTCCGTCGAAACGCGTGGAATGTCAAAAAACTTTCCCAAAGTGGGCAAACTCCGTCCAGGGAAAAAGGGGATTTTTGTTTTTACAAAACGTTATAATAAAGGCTGTCCGTGTCGCATCAGTAAATTGTCTCTCCGCTCATTCGTTCTCAAGCAACCACCCGCGTGCAAAAATATTAGGGTCATATATTGCCGAAATGTGCCTTCAGACAGATGTGGCTGAGCCCAGGCGTGATGGGGAAATGGGAAGCACCTTGAGAGTCCCGCAGCCGGTATGAAGACCGATTGATGCCTTAAAACGTCGCAAAATAACATTCGTTGCGAAAAGCGGAAACTCTCAAATCATATATGTTATAGGTATGTCGGCCCTGCTATTCCCATATGCTTAGAAAAGTGCGTACCTACACTGCTAGTTTATAAAATAGCTATCCTAATGAAAATGCCTGGGAGGGCCCAATTTCTTTTTATCCTACTTAATATTATAAATGCGAAAGTTTGGATGTTTAGATCTTTGGACGTGTGTTACTCAATAACGCTTAAACGGCTCAACGGATTTGGATGAAATTTTCTACGCAGATAATTTAAAGCCAGGATTTAAATACAGGATAGTATTTACGCCGGGTCCACGCAGAAGAAGTCGCGGGCGGAAGCTAGTCGTTAATACTTTTCTTAGTTTTAGTTGTAAATATTTTTTTAAATTGAGATAATGGAATTAATGCACTTATATGTAGATGTGGGTATACAATCATAAATTTAGTAAAAAAATACTTGAATGAAATGATTTAGTTTCCGTAGATGGATAAAAAGTAAAAATAAAAGATTTAAGACACCTAATGGAACATTTGTTGACGAAATTATTTAGCTTGGTACATTATGTCAATTACTGGGACAAGGTTTAGGATAGTAGCATGCTGCGGCTTCTACAGGATGCAACCGGGAAACGAGGATATGCATTCAGTATCGTAATATAGAGCAGAGACCAGCAGAGAAAACCTGGTTGACTTTCAACTTACAACAACTTGTCAATTAAATTGTCACCTGACCGTGAATTCGTGTATCGTAAATTGCAGCTCCTTTTTTGGGTCTATGAATTAAGATTAGTCCGCGGTACTGTCGATACTTATCGACACAAGATATTGCGCCAAATTGTCAGCAGATCATTACAAAGTTGATGAAATAGGGGACTAAGAGCCGTTTCACCTAGCTACAATTTTGCAGGCCACAAAGGTCAAAAGGTCAGTAGTTATTTGGTCATAGCTCGTGTTTTGACGGTTTAGCCTTATACAATTCATGATTATTATTATTGATTAATACTGAACAATAGGACAGAAAACTTAATCTATTACATTTCCCTGCAATAACTGTTTTAACAGTTTGTCTGCACCTGCCGTGAAAAGCTCTTATTCCCATTTGATAAAGACTTTTGACGTCTTCGTTTGCGCAGTTACTTTTGATGCTGACTGTACAAACGCCAACACAGTTAACTGACCACCCTGTATCTTTATAGAATCTTATTACAATGCACATACTTGTAAAGTGCATGGATGGTCAGCTAGCCGTATTGTCGATAGTACATTGTAAGTTAAAGCTTCGAGAAACGGGCCGCTGGTGACAGCTGTTCCAAGTTCTTTTATAATTTAGTTTACCGCTTTGCCATGCCTAAGATGATTATAGATTAAGATTTAGGATTGCAGTCAGGTACTTACTCATAGCGACATCTATTACAGCATATCTGTGACTCACGGGCGTTCAAGGGAAGGCGACACCTACTGATGTTCGGCGGAACTACGAGCGCACCGAGGTTGCAAATAAAATCGATAACAGTTCAGACCGATCGATATTATTGTTTTATTAATATCTTTACAGATAATTTAGAAATCGTAAAATAGATCTTTTAGAAACATTGAAGCGAGTTGTTAATAAATCTTTAGTCTTCATGCATTCAGTGCAACTGATGCAAGTCGATCTTTGTGGTACGGGAGGACGGAGCTAGATTGTCTGTGGTAAAGTTTCTTGGCTGTCAAATCGCTGAGCACAGGTCTTTTGCAAGATGTCGTGAACGTGAGAGGTTACGCCTTTGGAATTGCTACGGCTGAAAAGCCATGTTTGTATAACTTAGAGTCAATTTTAACAATGCAGTTTTAATCTCAACGCATCTCGCGACCTAATGCTGCGATGACACAATGGACATTTTGGTAAGTATAACGCGAGTGTCGCTGATTGGACGATGGAAATATTTGTTACGTTCGGACGTGGTTTAATGATATCATTCTTTGTTTCAGACATAACTTTCAATGACTTAAGGAGATAAATCTAGTCGGCGGAAAACCACCTAGGTTTAGCTTTTACTCATTGCCAGGTACTTTAACAGTTTCAGTGTTTGTTGCGGAGAGTGTGATAAAAGTCGAGGATCGTTTTGTTCTGAATCTGAACTTTAATGTGGTTTGCAGCGACTGCGTGCTGGCCGCTCCGTGGGGTTGCTTCACGCATAGGCAATTTTGGAGTCGGGCGCCGGAAGCTGTACCCGGGTCACATGTGGCGACGGTTCTCCACCTGCGGAAGCCGTCACGAGCAGGATCTCTTCTGAGGTCCTGGGTGGAAGCAGTGGACTACGGCGGCGCTGTGACGCGTGTACAACGCGTTCCACGAGTTGATTTCTTTCCTTACTCCATGAACCACGTTTTGGTATAAAACCATTTGCAAATAGAGTCATAATTCTAGTATTAATATCGCAGCCTCATACAAACCAAACACTACAACTATGCCTATTCTCTAATTAATCAAATTTAAATACCAAGACTTCGTCCTCGGTCAGACAATTTAAAAATCTAAATCTCCTTAAGAGAAAGGCACGCCTTAGCTCTAAGCCTTAGTTAAGATTAAGTGGTACTTAGTGGCTTGTTTTACTTGTATAAATGTGGTCTAATGGCAATAAATCTACTTGTCAAATAATCTTTCTTTCAAAAAATAGGTATCCTGTCTAAACTCTTTTGCATTTAGGAGAATAAATTATAAATGCATGGCGCCCTTCTAATATCAGCACACATCCATAGCCGTGAGCCCAAAGCGCACCCACCTCTGTGAAACTATCTACCTGTCTGACTAGCCCGGTGCAAGTAATCAAGTGTGGACGTCTCTCCGAGCGCGTCAAGTATCCTTCACACCAAGGTAAACGATAGCCGTCCTATAACACCATAAGAAACGGTTTATCACATTAAAACGTTCAATATTTAATATTGCACCATACTGTATTCGTTTTTAGTTTTCTTCCTGTACCACAAATGTATTTTTAACTTGTTTTCTGTTTCTGTATTTACGTATATATATATTCACTATCCGAAACAAAAGTTGCGTTCGGTCTGTCAAGTTGACAGTGACAGTGACACTGAAACACAGTTTGCGACGCGTTCACACGCTGCAATCTGCCGTGCCACTCTCAGCTATAACCACGAATATATTCCGTTTAAAATATGTTTAGCGTAGGTATTTGTTTTGTGTTGCCTTCCAGGAGGTAACTCATGTAAAGGTTCCGACGGAAGACCAGCGCTGGCCTTCTAGGTTAGCACCATGCTGAGTCGGGGCCTTTTCGTGGACCCTGCTACTTTTAAGTTACTGTGTTTTGTTTTTTATACCCATTGTTTTGTCCACGAATAAATGTTTTCTTTTTTTCTTCTTTCTTTCTTTCTTTAAATTCATATTCATCTTCTTTGTACAGTCGACGTGAAAAAGATTTATTTCTATATAAATATGTGAAGCTTGTCTTACGGGTACAAGATGACGGTAAACCCACTATATAGATAAATAAATACTTAAATACATAGAAAACATCAATGACTCAGGAACAAAAATTCGTGCTCATCATAAAATGCCCTTACCGGGATCCGAACCCAGGACCTCTAGCTTCGTCGGTAGGGTCAATACCAACTAGGCTAAACCAGTCGTCGAATTCAAATGGCGAAAAATGTAAAAATCTCTTTGTCAATGTAATGTACCCTTACCCAACCGGTATTATAATACAATACAAAATACTCTTTATGGCACACCTCACGCAAACAAATAATTTGGAAAGAGAAACAATACAATAATAAAATATTGAAAGCAAACAAGGTTTTTTCCGAAATCAACGTTGCCTTCAGGAAATTGGGTACAAAATATCGCCCTGCGGCACCGCCCGTCATGTCTCTAAAGACAAGATGAGTAATCCTGGCGCCGCGGGTGGAACCAGTTCGGGATGACAAGTATCAAGTTTTCTTTTGTGTGTCTCGTTAATGTGTGTTTTTTTGTCTTCATTAGAACGATGCCATTCTCCGGATAGCGCCTTTGTTAGCTGATTCGATTAATTCTCAGTAAATATTATATATCCTCAATAATTATATAAAGTAGCTGAATCGACTAACATCAATTTTAGATTTTTTTCCAACTTTGATTGAACTATAGTATTTTATGCAATCGTTATATAATGTATGCTATTTCAGTCGAGTACCACGTTTAGGCCACGAAGCTTGCTGAGTACACTCATTAAGGTACGAGACTTAAAAGGCTAATTAATTATATAACTATTGTATACGATAGTTTTCTACGAGTCAACTGAACTAATTAAACAAACTTGGTATCTATTGAAATTCTGAGCCCTGCTGAAACGAAGTGCAGCCAACGGCTTTTGTCGTTGATGTCTTTTATTTTCTTCTGTAGTCAAGACGACCTCCTATTGGTCAAATTCATTTTACTTCAGTTAAGGCGCCACGTGATAGGTCGAATTTATTTAAGCTGTCTTATTAAGTATGTAATTTTAGTTTTACGTTACACCTGGCCGTAATGACAGTTTTGCCGCACGCTGCGCGTACGGTAAAAATCCCATTCTGGCCAGGTGATGACGTAAAATTGTGTACTCACCACGGGCGGTAATTCGTAAAGCCCCAGAGCGCATATTTATGGCCCTCACCTTCGGTCCGGGCCACAAACACCTGCGATCTGGGCCATTCACGATTCACCGCCTCACTCAAACATTACCTAAAGTTGACGAGTGTAAAAAAGTATTTTTAACCCCCGACTATGTAGTTTAATATCGCCCGAGCTCCGGAGAATACGCTGTATTAGATGGATGCACCTGCATTTGTATCTAGCTGTCAACACAACGAATCCTCAAACCAATAAAGGGTCGGCAACGCGCCTGCGATTCTTCTGGAAGGGAAAAGCTTACACAGGCTACTAGTCTCTGAATACTATCAGACAGAGGCCATATGCTTGTCTGCCATCGTCGTTGAATATTAGATTAAAAACTACAAATTAGAAAAGTAGAGAAAGCCCCGAAGTTTTCATTTCAAAGTCCAATATCTCAAAAAAGGCTAAACAGATTTTCATGAAACATGGCTAAGAACACTTGGGATAAAGTTATCTATGACACAAAAAAACTAGACGAAAATCGGTTGATCCGTTTGGGAGCTGCGTTACCACAGACAGATACACAGACAGACACGTTAAACTTATAACACCCTTCTCTTTACGTCGGGGGTTAAAAAGTGACAATTTGTGCTTACTGTATTTACTAATATTTATTACCTATTCAAAATGCATTAAGGTTTGGGCTATGGCATAATTTGTCTGATGATTGGCAATATTCCGAGCTGTAAAAAAACAGTGCCGAATCTCCCGTCACAGGCAGAATGTGATCCCCGTAAAGTTATGCTTTAAATTATACCCAAAAAGGGATGTTGTTATACCTTTTCAATTTTACCTCATATTTGATGTTTTATCGTAACGATCACCTACGAACTGGTCTTCAATCTGATTGCCTATTTTATGATATACTGAATGAATTTGTCTAGAGATATTCGACGGCATCACAACGAGCATTCCTGCTATAATAAACATCTGATATACTAAAGATGCTGCAGTTCTGGCGTTACTTCGCGTGTATCCTAGCATTACAATACGACAGGCAGGCCAGTTTCAACCCTAAAACAATGCAGCATAAGGATTACACTCGTTGTATGATAACGCAACATTTGTAACGAGCATATCGTGTGTCTAGGTGTGCGTGACACGCTGAATTACCTCCGAAGAACCGCTAGTGTGCCCACGGTTCACGGTGAGGTAAGTGAAAATCCTGGGGTATCGAAAATTTGCAAATAATTAGGAAAATTACATTTAAAATTTTATTATATGTTTGGGCTGAGCTTCAAGGTACCATTGGGGTCACATGTGGTGGATAGGCGGCTAACGCAAAAATAAAATCGAATGAGTACCTAAATACTTATATAGATAATAGTGGCTCTGTGAAGTGTACAACTTTTTTTTTCTCGAAATAGTTACTTGACCAATAAATCTATATAAGTAACAAACCTGCTCACCAAATTTTACGAGAATCGGTTGAGAAATGTGACCTGTAGAGAGGAAAACAGCTGGCTCTAGCTGAAGCATCGAACTTCGTTCGCTTCGCTCCCTCGTTCAATGAGTACTATCTATCGTGATTACTTTTTACTGTATTCAAAATACGGTTCGGGTTAATTGCGCTGTGCTGTCCATTACTGATGTTTTTTCTATATTGCCTGGAGTAAAGAACGGAACAAAAACTCTGAAGTTGGCAAAATACATGTGCGTTCAAGCCTCGGCTGCGCTATGTAAAACACAAAAAAATGAGAATAGAGGACAAAACATGTTCGCATTTAAACATACACTGCCAAGTTTGGGGTTAAGACTTTATCTTCCTAATTAGAATTTCTTAGGAGTAAAGTTCCCTAGATACCTTTTCCTCACCCTTTTCGGACCATCCCCAAAACAATAGGCGTCTTGACTAATCAAAACTTTCGTTATCTAACAAACTAACCTCATTTGTTTCCTTATCACAAACTACAACACACTGTCTTTTTAGAAGTGAAACCAGAAACGTGGTTACAAGTTTTTAGCCGCCGGCGTGACGTGCCGTGTCGAGAAACTCGAGAGGTTCGCTAGTTAATTAACCACAAAACTTTCGCGAGATAAAACATCAGCCTGTACTGCCCGACTTACACTAAATACTTACTTACCAACGTGTATACGGGTACGTGAGGCTACTTGGTAAGATAATAGTGTAATCTACCTACTGACACTACACATGCTATGGCTATCCTTAGCATGTGTAGTGTTAGTAGCGACGAGTGGCGTATTTGTGGTCGCCGGTTCGAATCTGGGTCGGAGCATTAAATGTTTCATAAAAAGCTGCTGATCAGGATATCATCCCTATTATAGTCATCAGTCAAGTACTGAATTATACTTTCGAACCGCAGTTTCATTCGTCTTGACTGAAAAGGATATCATTCTGAGACATGAAATTGTACATTTCATTTACATTCATTACTTTCGGAATCTCTCAAGTTAAATGGCTAGTCGTTGGTCGAGTGCCTCAGTGTTGCCAGTTTACACATAAAATTGTAACGTGTAGTCGAGAAATGGGCCCAGGGCTTCTAACAATTTCATACTGTCACTATTGTAAAACCAGTTCCAGTCACTTCACAATGTTCTGACCACGTCAGCCGACCGCGGATTCCCAAAGCCTAATTACGTCGAACAATTTATGGCGCAAGTGAAACCACGCTTTTGCAATTAGGTACGGCTAAGTGTGTTCCAGATAATTGATGAGATTCTATTTTGTACGTGATAGGAAATATAAAAATTAAATCTGGTTTTTACAGGATCCTCGTCATTACGAGTATGAAGGTGAGGATAAAAGGACTTATTATTTATATAGCAGATGAGTTTAAAATAAAACAGGCGGTAAAGAGACATCATCTATTCGAAAGGGTGGTAAGTATGTACATGTGTACGTAAGGAGTAATCCTCGAAACTACTAACCCGATAAAAAAAACTTTACCAACTTCATAGGAATTGTTCATGATGGACAGAGGATTACACCTCGAATTGAATATACCGTTTCTGAAAACTATGTTTAACTAGCTTCCCCCCGCGACTTCGTCTGCATGTACATGGAATGAAATCTATCCTTTTTTTCCATCTATCCAGGCTATAAACTACCTTAGAGCAATATTTCATTCAAAACGATTACGTTAAACGTGTGATTTAGAAAGAAACAATGAAACATCCAAAACTTTCGCATTTGTAATATTAAGTAGGATGTTTATAGTATTAAGTAGTAGAGGTCGAGGGTTTAAAAGAAATACATATTTGGGCGGATTCGTCATGGAAAACCTTTATACGAATCTTGAAAAACCTTTTACCCTTAAAGACCCTCAAATTTTTTCGCTTACAGTATCACTTAAACCGTTTCAGTATTACTGAACCCTTCAGGCGCAGCTACATGTGCAGAGAGTGAGCACAGCGACAATCACTCGGCTCGTTGGCTCCAGCGTAATTAAATACACTTCGTAGTTGACAGTATCACAGCGTGAACTAGGATGCGATTATGGTAATAGTTTAGTAAGAATACATTTCGCGTCTGTAGAATGATTTTCTTTATTGAAGACTTAAAAGACGAATAGAATTTGATTACCAGTGCATTGCGACGAGTAACACTTGGTTTAATGGTTAGGCTAGAGGCAGCGTTGAAAACGCGAAGATTCCTTACCATATGCGGGCTAGACACTATCAGTAATAAACACATTACTTTCAAGTAATGACAATACTATTGATAGTGAATGGAATGAGCATAATTTCCTTGATAAACGGAAGAAGTAATGTCAGTATTACTAATATTATTAGTACTGATATATTCTAGCCCGCAATAAGTGTCGTCATACTAACTGAATATTTCGTTAACTTCTTCCTAACCCGTATCGCACTAAGGGCGGATTGCATCAAACCATCTATAATCGTAAGCGGTGTTCATTGGAATCTGAATGTATAGAAAGTTTGACAAGTTCCTATGGGATGACAGCTGGCAGCGCCATATTAAACGTTGATCGGTCTGCAATCGTAAGGCCCCGTTCGCACGAGCGCTTTTTCAACGCGCGTTAAAAAAGCGTTGAAATGACACAAATTGATAATCATGTATTTATTTACACGAAGGAGGTTTTAAAGCGCGGCGCTTTTTATTGAGCACTGTTCGATTTTAGACGTTGGGCGTTGGACGTTATTTCGAATTTAGCGTACGAAACTCCGTAAACGTTTTTTTAACGCCCGTTGAAAAAGCGCTCGTGCGACCCGGGCCTTAGTTGGTCCAACTAGCCCTAAGCGTCACGGTTACTAAACAAAAGAGATAAGTCATCGCAGCACGTACGTAGCTCTCATAACTCGCATTCAAAGGGGTAAAGCTGGGTGCTGACCAACGTTACGAGGTGTAATGTAACTTTCGCATCGAGCAGAGCATGCTTGCTGTGTTCTAAAAATAGGCGTAACATGCTAGCCAAAACTCTGTGCTCCTTAATCATCAGCCACTCTCAGTCAAGATTGCCGCACTTGTAACAGCGTTACTGACTGAACCACGTATCAGTCAAAGGATTCGCCAAAAAACCTACAGCTGGGTGGAGCACTCGACCCGCAACGACCCGCTCGTTGCTCGCTGGTTTCCCCGTAACACTACGTAGGTACTGACTGCATGAATGCTCGCTGTATAACATGTTACATTACACATCTTAACCTTGGTCAGTACCCAGCTTTACACATTAACTACCAAGAATCTAGATGCGGTAACATGTGAAAAACCGTTTGCAGAGCGCCTTCGAACAGAGTATCCGCCTAGCGAACTCCTGGCGCTGAAACGTCCTAACAGCACGAAGAAGTTGATTGGCCATCAGTGCCCCAATTTAGCCCGGAATTTCCGTCAATAAACCGATTAAAATATTTATTATGCCACTGTTAAATCCGGTGTAAGCCCTTAATCGGTTAATAAAATAAATCGTTCTCCCGGCGGCTATAGCGGCCGGGCCGTGCGGTACAAAATGTCAATTTTAATTTCATATTAACGCAACGACAACAATATGTTTGCTAGGAAAGGCTTTAACGATATGTAGGTACAAAACAAGAATAGTTGGTCTGGGCGGCTTTTCAGGAGAATCGGCCAAGAATATTGAAATGTACATTATACTTCAAATACCTTAAAACTAAAACACCTGAAGTGCAAAATGTCACAGTCCCTAAATGCCGAATCTTTATCACAAGCTTTTGTTTACTTTTATATCAATTCTTTCAATTTGCAGCAGAGAGTAGACCGAGGACAATTGAACACATCATGTATCGTTTTATATGTAAGTAGTGATACCAATAACTTTATTTATGTACAACAACATCAATTATAATGTAACTTTTGATATAAGCAACGTTTGATGTATAACACGGTTTTTTGGAGGAGTAGTCACGATTTACGACTATTATAAAACTAATCTAACCTAACATAATGTACGCCTCAAAAAAAAAAACACAAAAAGCCTTCTATATCCTCGTGTGCTGTGTACGAGTATATAGAAAATTCTCTCCCTTTCTTTCCGTGGGATTTGTAAGAGTCGACTAAAGGACTAGGGTTGAATGTGTGTTGTGCGCACAGACCTAGCAACCTGTGACTACAATATCACATTATTGCTAGAAATAGTAGCACTAAAAATGTTTTTTTTTGTTATCCTGCCTACCCCTTTAAAAATGCAGGCTTGACTTTACGTTTGTAACAATTCCATTTCAACCTTCATCATCCTCCTTGCGTTAGTCACTTTTAATTGTGCCCTAAAGGAGCCCGGGGTCCGCTTCGACACCTAATCCCAAGATTTGGCATAGCCACTAGTTTTACGAAAGCGACTGCCATCTAACCTTCGAACCCATAGGGAAAACCTCCTTCACCTAAAAGCTAACGGTAAATATTCCATTCATAAGTTTCAAGAAACTTTTTGGTGCGAGCCGGGATTGTACCCACGACCGCCTCTTGACAGCCGCATGCCTGAACCACTAGGCCGTAGCTTAACAATTCCGTTTCAATCATACGCTATGAAGTTTTTTAACTATGGTCACGATTAAAACAGTTACAATATTAATAAACCAGTTACAATATTAATTAACCAAAGCAGTGTGCCGGCCAAGATAGCGAAACATTAATTTTACGCACGCTGTTAAATTTATGAGCCCTCTCTGAATAATCTATTTTAATGACATACTTTCAGTCATGTGGGAACATCACAATTAATTTAATACAAATAATAATAAGGTTTGTTTGGAACAGTTTGCCGACAACATTTACTTAATTATTTATTCAATTGTAACAGTTTGTGTTCAGGACAACGAACGAAGTATTTACTCAAATAGAATGAGTAAATTTCGTCTTTTCTGTGCGAAAAATAATTCCTGTTCAACTAACAACATCCAAGTTTGCAACAACTATTATATACTGAAAGTACCTATAATTATACTTATATACAGTGCGCGGACATCGTGCGCGACGCGGGTCGGGCGGTATCTCTATCTCTTTCGCGTGGGCCCACGCAACTGTGTGATAGAGATAGTGAGAGAGATATTAAATGCGTTGAGAGATATACAGCGCACGACCCACGCCGCGCCTTACCCGCGCCGCGC
This sequence comes from Epinotia demarniana, assembly GCA_945867215.1. Lineage (NCBI taxonomy): Eukaryota > Metazoa > Arthropoda > Insecta > Lepidoptera > Tortricidae > Epinotia > Epinotia demarniana. The sequence continues at coordinate 8,658,389 of OX244262.1, forward strand.
TCGACCCGCGCCGCGCCCGACCCGCGCCGCCCCCGACCCGCGCTGAACCCGACCCGCGCCGCGTCCGACCCGCGTTCGGTGTGCGGAGGCCTTTAGGTGCTTTTGCCTCTTGCTCAGCGAATTTTTAATTTCATGCAGGGAGGGCAACGCGCTTGTGACTCCTCTAGAGTCGCAAGCGTTCACGGTCAACAGTGTCTGCTTTCCATCAGACTGGCCGTAATATTGTTTGCTATCGTCGTTGTATCTAAAATACTTGACATTAAATAATAAATAATTAAAGTAATTGTTTCTTGATTATCAATATTAAATATTTAGCTATAAATAATGTAACATTCGCAGAAAAATACAATTATTTTTAACTTTGGAAGTTCTATATTCTTTGTCTTATTTGTTTTTAATGTATATTGAATGTCGAATTTAAACTTTCGTTATGCACGTTGAAATAATTAATGCGTGAATTGAACCGTGTAATTATTAGCATTTTAATGAATGTAATTGTTGATTGTAATTTGTATAAACCTCTAGTTTGTAAGTCTTTTCTTGTCATTAAGTACTAAATTTTATGTGGACTCAAAATCGGAATTAAATAAATGAGTAAATAAAACTATTATAAAAAACTATATTATGTATTCGATTTCACGCGCTAAATTCATACGTAGGTTGCTTGAATAGCTCAACGCGCCATGGTACAGTGAGCCAAGAAATCGGGCTAGCAATTTTGAACCTCAACGTACATTAATAGACTTGAAAATTGGAAGACCACTGTCTTGGATTACTTTTCAAACAAATGCTTTATTCTGTTGAAAACTTAGTAAAATCGCTCTATTAGATTCCCCGAGTCATGCATTAGGAAGTAAGCCACGACGGGTCGGCCAACTAAGGGTATTATTACTATTCTTTCCTGTCATCAACTTTCCGACCTAACCTGTCATTAGTGTGTTGACGTAAATATTTCAATTTTAATGTAAACTTCTACATTGCAAGACAGGAATGGCTAAATGGCATGTACATTTTTACTAGACGGACGGCTCTACAATCGCTATATTTGGAAAATCTTTTATTTAACTTGCAATGTAAGTATATGTTTGTTTGGGTGGAATCTTGCAACTCAATTTTGACGCAGATATCTTCAACGGATAGAGCTGAAATTTTGGGTTTAAGTATAGTTTGGATGACAATTCAATATTATGGTACAATTTAACTAATCCGATGTTGGAGACAGAAGGAGGCCATGGGAATGCAGGGCTTAACAGACCGACGTTACACCGTTAAGTTTGGGCTCATTAGAATCGTCTCAACGAGTGACGAGGTTCGTGACGGTACACAGAAAAGTACAGTTGGCAATATAAGTTTGTACCAAAAATTAATTTAAATATAATAGTAGTCAAGTTGTTTCAAACTTCGGCAGCGAATCTGATTAAGCTGATACTTGCCGGAGGTACTTATGCAATGGTGCTGAGACTTGAGCATTCGCATTGTAACAGAATATCGAGCATTCACCGTTTTTAAATGGCATCAAATATAATGACCACCAAAAAATGCTTTGACACCCTAAGATCTTTTACCAAAAAAATATACTGAACACCAAAAATAATAATTCTACCATTACAATAGTACTAGCTGTTTTAATAAAAAGTGCACATTAAATTTTATTCGAACACCAAATTTACTAAATGATCACCAAATCTTTGCGACCAAATTAGTACAATACTTCTACCTAAATAACCCACTATGATTGCCATAAAATATATGAGTATTACCAAATAAAGTATAATGATGCCAAAACAAGTGATACCAAAACCCGAATCAGCACACCCTACTTCCACGTGGACTTGTCTGTCCTACCCCTAGAGTGTAAATGTCGTCGGCCGATCGTAAAATCCGCCAGATCACGAAATTCCTAGGCATATCGTTAAACGCCGCCATTTCATGATATGCCTAAAAGTTGGCCAGACTTATCACGATGTGCCTGATAAACAATACGGCAGATCGATGAGAGCAACGCATTTGTCGATATTCCTAGCTCTATACCGGGCACATTGTAAAATAGTTTCTTTCTTGGCCACTGGTGGCGCTGCGTATGCGATGGCGGCCGTGTTTATTGGGAGCCAATAATCAGGGCGGACAAAAATGGCTTGTCATGAGCGAACTTTGTCTTAGGTCGGTTAGGTTAGGGTTAACTTGTGCCCCTCAGACCAGAAATAGACACCCTGCGCAGCGGGGTGGCGTCTACTCGCTGGAGATTATCAGTAGAGAGGGAAGCGTAGGTCTGAGTCCTAGAAACAAAAGCGGGGATCCATCGAATTTAGGAAATTATTTTACTATTTTTAATTTAGCAATGATTTATTACGATATCATTTTCTTTAATAGGATAGTAAGATGTTATAATTTGGCTTATGTTTTCATATTAATAGGAGATATAATTTTGGTGATCACTTACTATTTTTGGGTTAGCAATGATTTATTAGGATAGCGTTTTTTTAAATAGGATAGTAAGATGTTATAATTTGGGTTATTATTTCACATTAATAGGAGATAAAAATTTGGTGATCACTTAACTATTTTTAGATTAGCAATGATTTATTTGGATAGCATTTTCTTTAATTTGGGTTACTATTTCATATTAAAATGGAGATAAAATTTTGGTGATCATTTAGTATTTTTGGCAGTAAAAAGTATTTTTTTGGCGTTATATTTTACTATATCTGATGGTCCGTTAAATATATGCCTTTTTAAATTTGTCGAACTGAACCACGAACTGAGCCAAAAGTAATGTCAAACATCGCCACGAACATTTTCACGATCATTCTAGCGAACGCACTAGTGAACGCTGTGCGGGGGGTGTAGGTGGAGGGACGGTAGCGGAACAACAAGATTGGTCGGCTCGCCAAAAAAAAAACCTCGAAGGGATTCACTGTCAATGTGGGATTCAAAGTGAATGGTCAACTCTATCAGCAACTTAAGGTGGCCATAGTAACTCGTAATCTACACAAGATAAAAGCTTGTTTGTGCTCATTGGAATTCTCACAGTGAGTTGTTCGACTGTGGAAAAAAGTACCGTTTACAATAAAGGCGTATCATTTTTGACGGAAGAAGGTACAATTTGTGCTGGATTCTACAGTCCACAGGACGTGAAATACTTTTACTGGAAAATGTACAGCTGCTAGGCGATTGCGTAAGCCTTCTTGTACACTCGTCGACTTTAATGTTTGAATTAAGACTGCGTACACTAAAGTGTAATCGCATACCTACTTTATCCGTTTTTTTAAGTAGCTCCCAACTCAACTAAAATAAAAGTATCATAGAACTGTTTACAGAACTAAAATGAATTTGACCAATCACGCGCCTTTAGTGAACTGTAATGAAGTTGACCAATAGAACGTCGCCTTGGTCATACAAGAAAAGACATTAACGAAACGCTGAGCTGGTGGGCTGCGCTTCGTTTCAGCAGGGCTTAGATTTTCAATAGATACCATTTGTTTAATTATTTCAGTTGACTCGTAGAAAAAGTATTGTATACAATAGTTACAAAGCTAGCTCTTAAGGGGCTACCCGAGGTTTCCATCGATTTTTGACAAGTTTTGAATCGTATCTCCTACTTTTGCACTACAGATAGAAGTATAAATCAAACGGTTATCGGTTCTACAATTGGGTTCGTCTGTGACGTCCCTAAAAACTGGTCTAGGGTTTTCATTTTAAACCACACAAAAGTTATGGCCAGAAACCGGTTTTTTGGCCTAAAATTGTTCAACTTTGATGCCAAATATCTCGAAAACAATGAACTTTGAAGTAAATATGGGATATTATATTGCTTAAAGCCGTTGTTGTTAACATAATAAGCTACAAAAAACCTAAGAAACTAAGAGATTCAGATCGAAGGTACGATCCCAGACGCCAATTATGGGAGCCCCTTAAATCCTCGTACCTTACTTAGGCCAAAAACGGTACTTGTCTTTAAGAGCCGTCAATCTGTAACAACTTAAAACCAACCATTACATACATGTACAATACTCGACTCTAAGATAACAATTAAACAGTAGTTTAATTGTTATCTTAGAGTCGAGAAGGGTTGTTAAACAATAAAATGTCCCATCTTATGTAAGTGCATTTTAGTCATTTTAACCAAAACTAACTATAGATCTAATGACCTAAACTTTCGATCCCGAAACGGCGTGTGCGGTCTAAAGGCCTCCGGCCACCGGACGCGTGTCGTGCGCGGCGCGTGTGTTGCGCGGCACACGCGCAAGTTGTAAAGCATTGAAACTACACTTCAAACACACATCGAACGGGATTCGAAAGCAGGCCCGCGTGGGCCCGCGGCGCTAAAGTTACAAATCGGCAGCGCGGCCGCGTGTCGCGCGCGTCGCGTGATAGAGATAGTGAGATACATATTAAATGTGTTGGTAGTGAGAGAGATATGACGCGTGGGCCCGCGCTGCTGCTGCGCCGCAGCCGCGCGGCACACGCGCAGCACACGCGCAGCACACGCGCGGCACACGCGCGGCACACGCGTGGCAGACGCGCGGTACACATGTGGCAGACGCGCGGCACACGCGTGGCAGACGCGCGGCACACGCGTTGGTAACGCGTCGCAGCCGCGTACCCCCGCGTTGCTATACGCCGCCGCGGTGTGAATATACCGATTCAACCGCGCCCGACGCGCGCCGCGCACGTCACGCGCCACGCACGACACGCGTCCGGTGGGTGGAGGCCTTTAAGGTAAGAAAAAAGTGAATACCTACTGAATTCTCTAGTCCTCTCCCGAGCTAAATTACTTAAATTAACCAAGACTGAATAACGGAAATGTCAATAAATTAAACAGTACCCCGTCCTATCCTACGCAATGCTCGTAATGCTACCCCCTCCACTTGCGCTCCCACTGCTATAAATCCGCGCGTATTTAATGAGTTTCCTCAGTCGTTAACCGTCCGTCCCCAGGCCGTAATGCACAGCTATCATCACATGACATTATCTGGAATGTTGCTGGAACATGTTTGACTCTGGAGCGACGTATACCGTTTTTACATATGTCGGGCGAAACGGTCGTTTAAATTATGTTGGTGAAGTTTAAGTTGCTCGTACAACGGATTTAAATATTCGTAAATGCTTTGACAGGGAAATTATGCTTACTTTGCCCGTGGTTTTTGTAACACTTCGAGATTTTCAGCTAGCAAGTTCTCGTTTTCGTCCCAACCGTGCACTAACTGGGCAATTCATATGAATTAGTTATACTACCTAATGTAAGAGCGAAGACGCATAGGATCTTCAATTAAGTTCATAATCTACACACTGTACCCTTATTAGAAGAACGAGTCGTCCAGATACGAGTATTTTGTAATACCTACTAGAATGTCTCTAAACTTGTAACCCAAACAATGTGTGGAATGAAATAAAGCTTTAATTATCAGTAGCATTGACGTAGCATCTCCTTGCTACGTCAATGATACTCCAGTATATCTCACTTTTTCCTCAAGAACAAGGCGCAATCAATAATTAGTAGGTACCTACCCATTTTTGAAAAACAGGCACCTTCCTATTTACAGGTATCCGTTTATGTTTATATCAAAATTTCAAAGCACCTCACCTGATTATTGATCATGATCAAACCCCTCAATTTAAAAGCTAAATTAATCATTCATTATACCCATGCGTTTAGAAATGAGGGAAGTTTTAATCTGGCTTGGGGAACCCTCGGCGTAATCAAGACGAAGGCATTTTCTGTCAAAGATTTGTCACCCACTGCGATTGAAAAGTCTGTCGTCATACAGTTTTGAACTTTTCCCGGTTGTTTGGTGTAGGTATATATAAATATTTATACCAAAACGGCGGTGCTTTTTTTTCTAGTGGTCGATAAATCTACGGTTGCTGTAGGTTGATATAAAATTTATTTGATGTGAACTAAATATTGCAGAAGTACGGTGAATACCACCAATCCCGCTTAATCGGAAGTGACCCTACAGATTTATGTAAAGTGGGATAAAATTATAAAAGTACGGAAATTGCCTGACACCGTGCCAAATCTCTCAACTTAGTCTCATCTCTCATTTTAACTGATAAAAATCAGGTGATGCATAAAATGTTCCACCTTAGGGTAACCTTAAGTGTTAAATATATAAAAAAAAACATCTTCAAATATATCTCTGATCTGGTGTGGATCCCGACCATGTGCTATATACTTTATATGAATGGATAGAAACATGAAGTTCTGACTTTAAAAAATGCGAAAATTAATTCTTTATTTATGGCTATATCTATTAATATATATTCTTCGAAAAGTTTACAAATCATATTTATATGTCCATAATACTTGGAAAGGCAGACACTGCAAATGTTCAATCTAGTTAGGAAGTTCGTGACAAAATTACATCCGGTCTTTAATTAATTGAATCGATAGAATTGTTAGTAACGACCAAAGCCAAGCACAGTCCAATCACATTAACGAAGGAACTAATTAATGAAGGTCCTTCATTCAATAAAGACAAAAGTTCCAGTCGAAGTTGAAACGTTAAATCTGAAAAATCCCTAGCTGTCTGTGAACTTCAACAAAAATCGAATTAAGTCCGAAATCCACTTTGCATTTGAATTGCGTAACAGGGAACTTTAAAATTGCCATTGTGTACCCAAATTAAACTTTCCTTGCCACGGTTCAAGTTTTCAATGATAACATTTTATATCTGCGCTCTTACTTGAGGTAAATTGAAAAGTTTCACCGCTGAGCTACTTACACGGGTGTAATAATTTGCAATCTACCTATTTCATCTTACCTTCCTACTAACTTACCTACATTACCCTAGGTAAAAAACTTAATTACCTAAAGCATTTTTTGAACGAGCACTCAAGGCGAACGAAGTCAACGTTCCAGCTTGGACTAACATATTTCGTATGTCCGCCTGTTTTCCTGTACAAGTCGCATTTCTCGACCGATTCTAGTGTGGTGAGCAGTTTCATGACATAGAATTTGTCTGTCGATTCATCATTTTTTTGAACGACAGGCTCGGGAGTTCTTTCGTTTTTTGTTTATGAACATTCCAACACGGCACGGGTCAAACACAAAAACACAATAAACAGATAATCATTGTTAAAGAAAAGAAGAAAAATCGGTCAAGTGCGTGTAGGTCCACGCGCAGTTCCGTAGTTGTCTGTCTGTGTTAGTAACATCATCACCCGCACGCCAACTAAACTAGTTCCGTTGTCCGAAGTTGTACGAAAGTTAGCCTTTCTTAGTACATTTTAAGTTGGTCGACCTATTACTCGGTAACTAGTTCCTCTTAAGTTTATTATATATGTACTGCTGCTAAGCAGACGCAGCATCTATGTTTAGCAGACGACATTGTGTTTGTTTCGACCACGGCAAATAATCTGCAGTATAATGATGTCATTTCTAAGTGAAGCGAGTAATGAAATAGGTCTAGAAATAAGTTTACAAAAAACCAAGCTGATGTCAAACTAAAACGAAACTCCGATTGTACTAAAAAACAGAGAAGTGGAGTATGTAAAAGACTTCGTTTATTTAGGCAAACAACTATCATTTAACCCTTCAAACAACATAGAAGAGCTTGACCGAAGAATAAAGAAAACTTGGAACACGTTTTAGAGTTTGAAAGAGGTTCTAAAAAGTCACCTTCCACTGAAATTAAAAAAGAAAGTGATAGATTCATGTTTACTCCCAACTATGTATGACGTACGGCAGCCAAACCTGGAAATACACCAATATAGCCAAGCACAAAATTAAAACTTGCCAAAAAGCTATAGAACGCAATACTATGAAAATTAAACTGAAAGAAAAGATAAGACACAGCGATATCAGGGCAAAAACTAAAATAATAGATGCGCTGGAATATAGCCTAAAATCAACGTGGAAATGGGCTGGTCATGTAGCCCGAATGCATGAAGAAAGATGGACGAAGATAGCTACTCTGTGGGCGGGGCCAGGAGGAAAGAGAAGATTGGGTAGACCTAACGCTAGGTGGTCCGATGATCTCCGTAAAATAGCTACCGACTGGCCAAAGACAGCACAAAACCGCTCAAGATGGCATGAGCTGGAGGAGTCCTTTACCCGAGAGGGGTCCTAACCAAATTATAAATTTTAACTTTTTTTTTACTCATAGAGGAAACTTTATTATCTACACAATTTAGAAAAAAATATTGTACCGTAAAACCGTATAACTTTGCCCGCTTTTTGGAAATTTTTGTGTTTTTCACTAGTTTATTGTGTCATTTTATAAAACTTATTAGTAACATATACAATTTTGTGGGCCCTTTTTTACATACGTCCGGACTCTAGTTCAAAAACAAGCGTCTTTATTAGGGAAAATCGCAATCTAAGTGCCGGGCCAAAAAAATTAAAAAATTACGTCATTGCCCATTTTGTGGAAGTGTTTCTTGCTCTGGCATTTTCAAACTTATGCTTAGTGTAGTTAAGGACTATAATGCAGAAGAGTTATATTTTAGTTTCATCTGATAATATTTCCCTAAAGCACAATAGCTCTCACAACATTGAACTGGGCAAAGTCACAAACAGAAATCCTGCACTCTCCATACTAAAATCTCATAGTGCTAGGGTTGTCAGTTTTGATTTTACCCGACTACGCAAAGTTAATAGGTAGAGTTATGAGTTTAGCACAGTTTTTTCTCGTTACTGTAAACAATTTAAATTCTTGTACTGTAACAATTATTGTCATTAAGAAGATAAACGTAAAAAAATGTCAATTAGCTTTAGAATCACTTTTTTCGCAGTTATCATTAAAAAATTAATAACAAACGACAATTTCATAGGTAAGCACCTAATAATTACTCGTGCAGTTAAGATAGACCCTACTCGGGTCGAAGCGGTCCGTACGATCAACCTGTCATACGAACATATGTAAAAACCAACTTGTTTAAAATAACTTTTGGGTGACAACCCTAAGGGTCCAATTTGGCCGGGCAAAGTCATATTCAGTAGCCGAAAATCTGCTTATGACATTGCCCATCGCCATAATTACAAAACTAATAAACATTCAGAGATAAGCTCCCACCCATGACGTTATTTAACTATATAATAATCACAGTCAAAAACACATACCTGTACGAGTTTCCGTTACCGAGATACAACTAAAGTTTTCAAGTACTATTTGGCCCGCAAAAAAACACGTCTGTACTCAAAGCTTGCTCACGCGCAACTGACGACAGGTACGGACCGGTCAGCCGGCTAGTGTTGTCCGCTTCATAGTTGGCTTTCAATCACAGATTATAAAAAAGTGTACATCTTCAGCTAGTGTTGGGATATTACGGTTTTTGTGAAATGTGACGGGGTGGGCAAAGCTATATCCGAACGGCAAAGTCCTAAGGTTTGACATTTAACTTTTTCTTTTCATGATGGTTATGGAAATGGGCTTTTTATTTATTTATTTATTTATTTACTGCTGTTAAGATTTTTTTCACATCCCAAGTAGTAGCCATTTAGCCGGCAGAGGGCTCGACACATGCCTCGAACAAAAATTAGGGCTTCAAAGCCCAATATCGCGTTAACAACTCACTGAGTTGAAAAATGGATTTAAGAAACCCATAAATTTTTGAACAAGCTATACAACAATTCCCAAAATATTGGTTTAGCGAGAAAAAAATATTACATCGCCACTTTAGATGTAGGGGATAAAAATAATCTTTCCCAGATTTTATTCTAGTATTATGTCGGCGTGATGGCTTTATATACCAATGCCGAATTACAGTTTTCTAGTAGTATGGGCTACATAGCTAAGCCGCAGACGGGTATAAGGGTTCCTTGTTGACAACGGTACCCCATAAATAGAAAAAATATCCTCCAAGTCAGATTAAAACCAGTGAACAACCCACCTTACAGTATACGCAGCTAGTTGCTCTAACCAACTGAACTATCATAACCGTTCTCGGTTCAAAGAATGTTTCAACTATTTCCCTCTTATTGGGCTGCATGTAGCAATATCTACCTCGAAAAGTTATGCCGTTTAAACACCACTGAGGTCTCACATTTCATTAAGAAATCATCAGCAATGATTCGCCCACGCCCATACTAAATTAATTTGTAACGTTGTGCTTAATGCAAAATTAAGATTATCGTTATCTTCTTGTAACCACATAAACCAAGATTATCTTATTCCTTGCTTCATTTCCTGTTCTATTGAATAGGAAAAATTATACAAAAATACATAAATAATTTCCTCTTCCGCATAATAAAGACCTAAGTAAATGAGTTCGTTATTTTCTACCAACGATCGGCGAGCGAAAGATAAAATCTTTTATACGGCGGTGAATGGGATTGTTTGTACCATAATTTCAAAGATTTTTTACATAATTACCGAGAATTTTCCCTGAGGCTAACCCGCTTCACAAGATGAAACGAAGTTTGCATGGAACGAACAGTATTTGATTTTAGCCAGGAATTTATAATTTATGAGAAACGGTAATTAGATGTTTGAAGGGTTTACCAGAAAAAATATCGAAACGTTTAATAATATCCTGTCCGTTATGAAAACTGGGTCGCCTTCAAAGTCTGTAAATCACTTTATTTTAGGATATTGTACACGGATCCGAGTTATAGAAAATATGGACGTCCCTTTACTAGACTCTGTGTGTCTGGCCCCCGAGCTTTGGCGATATTTTTTTCCGTTAGGACATTGTTAGTATTCAGAAGCTACGATAGCCTAGTGGTTCAGGCATGCGGCTGTCGCAGCAAGCAAGGGGTGGACGTGGGTTCAAATCCCGACTCGTGCCTATGAGTTTTGCGGAACTTATGTACGGAATATTTACCGTTAGCTTTTCGGGGAAGAAAAACATCGTGAGCAAACCTGTCTAATCCCAATAAGGTCTAGTTTTTTCTTTGGTTCGGAAAGTCTGATGGCAGTCACTTTCTTAAAACTAGTGCCTCTGGTAACTCTTAGAATTAGGTGTCAAAGCGGATGCCGGGCTCTTAGGCACAACCAGGAATAGTGCTAGGAGGATTGATGTAATTACGAAACCAGGATAAAGACGTTTGAGAAATATTGAGATTGCGGAGGATACCGAACATAATGTCAAAATCTACAGTGAAAGCACTGCTGAAATGGAGAAGAACAGTATAGTGAGCTTTTTGGATTCATCATTAAAGCTAATATTATCGGTGACTTAAACCTAAGCAGTGACTGTGTTTTGCCCGGGGCGGAAACCAGATTGAAAAGGATAAAACAAGGACTGTCTGTTAAGGTGTGATTGGACGCGACGATTTAAATAATGGTCAATGATTTTTGATAAAAGTGGGAGAATGGAAATAGGACGATATTGGGAAAGAGATACAGGATTTGGAATTTCTGGACTCAGGAATTAAGTAAGCACGCTTCCAGCACGCCGGAAATGTGCCTGTGGATTAGGATAAATTTATAATATCGGAAAGGATAGGATTGTGGTGGATTTTGTTACACGTACGCACAGATGGCCTTCGTTTTGTGCTAATCGTCCTGGGTAGGGATAGAAAATAACGCACATAACCAGTAGACGGTTGTCAAAGTACCAAGTAACTTTGACAACCAAATCCTTGGCAAATCATTGAACATAAAATATACACCTACGATCTGGAATCTTACCTTTGACGACCGCTTTAGCCTAGTTGGTAGTGACCCTGCCTACGAAGCAAGAGGTCCTGGGTTCGAATCCCGGTAAGGGCATTTATTTGTGTGATGAGCCATGGATGTTTTCTATGTATTTATGTATTTATTTATCTATATAAGTATGTTTATCGTCGTCTAGTACCCATGGTACAAGCTTTGCTTATTTTGGGACTAGGTCGATTTGTGTAAGATTGTCCCCTAATATTTATTTATTTATTATTTATTTGTGTGATGAGCACGAATATTTGCTCCTGAGTCATGGATGTTTTTTTATGTATTTAAGTATTTATTTATCGATATAAGTATGTTTATCGTCGTCTAGTACCCATAGTACAAGCTTTGCTTAGTTTGGGACTAGGTCGATTTGTATAAGATTGTCCCCTAATATTTATTATTGATTATTATTATTTATTTAAGTATTTATTTATTTATTACCATCTCAAAGATTTCCATAAAATGTTTGAAAAGAACAGTAACACATGCATGTGCGAAATAAAGTAAAAATATTATTATTATTAACACCCCACTGAGAGGTCATCACATAAAGTGGACTCGCTGGCTGAGCTCGCTCGTTGGTCACACAGCAACCCTTCCGACGCTTCCTTAGCACCAGGATGGTGAAAGTTTAAATACGAACTGACAGACAGACGATGTGGTATCGGCTCTTGGATTGCAGGATTTTTTTAAATATTCCAACCTGCAATTTTTGAGACAAACTAAGATAATTAACTAACGGGGAAAATCAATATTAAAGTATTGACATTTAGAAAAACAGTCAAATAATATTAAAAATATAGCTTTAGAAATATCTATACTGCCATATCAGTATAAAGATTATCTCGCATTACGCATAGGGCTACGAGCCTAGGGATCATGTTATTTTAGTCAATAGCTCATAGTAGTATACAAATTGATTTGTAAACAAAAATCAAGCAAGGGAGTTTGCATTACATCTCGACTTCTTTTGTTGTTAAGAGTATCGGCAGAACTGAATTGTTTTTATGCAGTATGTCGAAATACCCACATTGTTTTCTTATTTCGTTATCTCACGTAATATTATGTAATAGTACTAGTTCTCATGCAAGTGAATTGTAATTTTTTTAATGAGAATAAAGAATCTTAAACCTAATGTACATACTCACTCAAAATCAATGTTTGATTCATTCTCTCCTCCATTTGCCGCTAAATGGCATAATCTGTCAATTGATAGGTGTTTATTAATTCAGTCTATTCACTCACCAATTCCATTTGGCCAAAGGCTTTGAAAGCCTAGTCAAAGACCGTACTATGTTTCGTATAATACGGCTTGAATTGAACCGGTCGATGGAAATCTCATTGAGCGATGAATTAGCGTCGTTAGCGAAGTTAGTGAATTGGTCTAGTTTTAATTAGAGTCAGGTCAGGTAAACAACAGAAATTCTTTAGTTTTAATAGATAGAGTAATAATGTTTTCTGTTTCATAACTATCCCTGTACTACATAATCAAATTTCCCTCTTCCTACGCTAGCCAAAGGTTGTCTGGAAGAGATCGCCCTTTAGCGATAAGAAAGCTTGTGTCTAACTCTACTTATATACTAACGTTATTGTTTTGTTTATATGCGTAACTGTGTTGTTTGTGTGAGTTATATTTTTTTTCCACATATACCTATGTAATAAATACCTAAAAAGATGATGTTCCCATATGACTGAAATTATGACATTAAAATAGATTATACAGGACTCATAAATTTAACAGCGTGCGTGAAAATAATGTTTCGCTATCTTGGCCGGAACACTGCTTTAGTTTATCAATATTTTAACTGTTACATTCGTAACTAAAGTGAAACAAACTTCATATAGTACGGTGGCAAAATCGCAAAAAGTCGTCTCCTTCACGATTTTCGTGGACATCTCTTCTATATACCTAAAACTGGTATGGTGTGTTCCTTGTCGTCTCCAGGGTACGAATCTGCCGGTTTTAGTTAAGGGAGAGGGGGACGGACATAGCTGTGACGTCACAAAGATGGCCGCCTACGGTCATCGAATTTTGTTCAAATCTCGGGTTCTATTTTACTGATTGCTTCGGGTGAGGTGTCATTTGAAAGCTTATTAAACGTACTATAATTAATTTCCAGAACGCTATGACGTACAATCAACAGTTTTTTAATTATTAGAAAACATATGATTTTTTACCCCGCGCGTTTGAAGGAGTACTGATAAAACATGCTTGTAAGTCAATAAATAACTACTTTAGCGTAGTAAAAGTTATTATAAAAAGATAGATAATTTTAGAAGCTTTCCAAAAAATATAGATTTTGTTGGTGTACACTAATGAATAACCAAGATATAATAAAATTTGTGAATTACGCACCAATTAACTATCAACACGCTCGTCTCTGCTAGCAATCGCTGGCGTCACATTGCGCCTTTAGAAACTCTTTTTTTGTTTTCTGAGTAATTATACGACTCAGACGGTCATGAACGCACCTAAAGTAGTAAAATAAAGGCCACCTCAGGAACTTTGTAGCCCGAGCCGAAACGTACTTTTTCACGCCCCACACACAATTTTACGTCTTCTTTTGGCTGACAAGTGAGATTGTTATTACCAATTTACGCCCGGTTGATGTAAAATTAGTCTAGTTCCTAGTGTTAAGTTGAAAATAATTAATAAATCAATGAACGCAAGCAGCTTTATTAGACAACTAGCTTCCGCCCGCGACTTGGTCTGCGTGGACCCGAGATAAACTGATCACCTAACTGACCTATATTTTAATCCAGGCTATAAGCTATCTTCGTACAAAATTACATCTAAATCAGTTGAGCCGTTTAAGCGTGGTTGAGTAACAAACATCTAAACATCAAAAATCCAAACTTTTGTATTTATAATATAAGTAGCACTAGTTTTTGCCCGAGGTTACCTGTATTGTACTTTGACTTGTACTTTCCAAATCTGACTTGTTTTGGTTATGTATTTCCTCGCAAAAGAGAAATGAAAAACAGGTATAGGAAAAGCGGCAGAGAGATTTGTAACTGAAACGTTGCACGCACCGAGTGTGTGTCCGCTTGGTGAGTGTTTGAGTCTTGTATGTGATAGAGTAAGGGGAGTGTGTGGCCGCGTTGGCTTGCCGTACGGGCCTTTGGCCCTTCGGTTCACTTGTAAAACACTCGGCGGGTATAGTGTCCAAGAGCGCGCCCCGAAGGGACAATACAGACCTTCGTCCCTATACGGAGAGCTCGGCCTGCCGCCTCGCTTACCATGCCGCTCTCTTTCGGGTCTTCGGCCCTCAAGTTGTCCGCGCAGGCTCGTGTGGAGAGCGCGCTCTGAAGGGACGCTTCAGACCTGCGGTCGTACGGAGCCCAGCCCAGGAGTAAAGTATCCGAGAGCGCACGCACTCTGGAGGGTCGCTTCCGGCCTTTGGCCCTCCGAATCACGTAGAGAGCGCGCTCTGAAGGGACGCTTCGGGCCTTGTTGACGGTTTGGCCTCTTAGATTCGCTGGTAAGACACTTAGGGGTAACAAAGTGTCCGCGTGGGCCCGCCTTTCAGGCCTTTGACCATCTGGCTTGCGTCGAGAGCCCACTCTGAAGGAACGATTCGGGCTTTCGGTCCTACGCAGAGCCTGACCTGCCGCCTCGCGTGCCATACTACTCTCCTATCTAGTAAGTTTGCTTTTAGGTCACTTAGGAGTAGTAAAGTGTCCACGTGGGCCCACCCTTTGGGCCTTTGGCCCTCTGGCTTGCGTGGACAGCCCGCTTTGAAGGTACGCTTCGGTCCTTCGGCCCTCAGGTTTGTTTGTAATGCATTTAGGAGTAGTAAAATGTCTGCGTGAGCTCGCCCTTCGGGGTCTTTGGCCTTAGTACTCGCGTGAAGAGCACGCTCTCGAGGGATGCTCCGGGCCTTTGGCCCCGCGAGCCTCACCGCTCGCATTTGGGCCGTGTTGGTCTGTTCGAACTTGTTGCCTGCAAAACTGCTACTACTTGCAGCTGCTGAACTATGGAGCTCCATAGTTCACAACACATATCAGTCGACAAGCTAAAAATAAAAATATCTATACGCATCTCCACAGAAAAAATATGTTTACATATAGCTGTTGCTAGAAAGGTAATGTAACGAATCACCACGTGCAAATGTCTTCAAATTCAACCGCAACTTGCACTCAAATGAAATGAAGTATGCGCGGGCGTGGGGTACGGCAAAAGCGGCCTTGTTCCGAGTTTGGCTCCTAGTCCTCGGGCTGGATTTTGGCGAAAGCCTGCGGCCTACAGTCAAAGAAGTTATGAATTTAAAATGCCTCTTTATTGAAACATATTTATCTGTCTAGGGGGCGTGTACGACTCAAATCAAGGCGTCCCCTGAAACACAGTATTTATTAATTCGACTACAGGAACACACAGGAAGGCGAGGCGAGAGCTTATGAAGGCCTTAAGGGGATGCCTTGATTTGGGCCGTACATGCCCCCTAGACAGAGACGCTGATGCCTTCAGCCCACGAGAAAAAGAGATGTAACACTTTTCGGGAATCGCTGTTGTGGACCCGATAAATATCTAAGTTGGTGAAGTTTTATTAAAATTTCATAAAGTGAGATTTTAGATGAGATAAAATACTATAGTATTTACTTGATTGACTCGTAAAATAATGCATCGTTTGAGTAAGCTGAATAAAAAAAGGAAAATACAGACCAAACTTTGGTTTTTTTTTCTATCGAGGAAATTTTAAGCAATCATGCATCGATAAAATCAGATGAACAATCATATAGTCAAGAATCATATATCTGAAAACCTCTTATTGTTTCTTAATCTAGTCAGAACGGCATTTCAAAGCACGCGATAATTTCTAATGCACCGCCTTAAGCACCACGGGGATGCCCTAGGGCAACAACAACAACAGCAACACCAATAGAAACAACAGTACCTTTCATTTGGGAACACCAAAATTGAACTCTTATAGTATTTCAATCATACGCATCGTGCCGGTTCCCGCGGGCTTGCGTTACGGAATAGGCCATAAATGACAGGTTTATTATTTAACGACAACAAATTTGGAAAGCTAATAAAATGTTTAATATTTTTTATAATGACATTTATCACGCTAAAGTATCTCTTTCTCGAATTATGATGGTAAGAAAGCAGAACGACTAAGGTAAAAAATTCTATATTTTTACTTATTTTCCTAACGGTTGAATGTACGTTACAGATCTCAAAGAATGAATTATAGAACATTTAATACGCATTCAAATGACACCTCACATGAACCGATCAGAAAAATAGAACCCGAGATTTGAACAAAAATCGATGACCGTCGGCCGCCATCTTTATGACGTCACAGCTATGTCCGTCCCCCTCTTCCTTAACTAAAACCGGTAGATTCGTACTTTGAAGACAACAAGGAACACATCCATACCAGTTTTAGGTATATAGAAGACGTGTCCACGACTTTTATCAATATTGGCCAATTTCCGCCGTACTAATAGTGTATGATTGAAATGGAATTGTCAAGGAATTGTTTAGCTAAGACAGTAGCCTAGTGGTTCAGGCATGCGGCTGTCAAGCGGCGGTCGTGCGTTCGAATGCCGGCTCGTACTAAAGAGGTTTTCGGAACTTATGTACGGAATCTTTCGGGCTCCTTTCGGGGCACAACCGGGAATAACGCTACGAAGATGGTGACGTAATAAATATCCTTGTGTGTTATAAAGAGTATTTATTAATTTCGAAAATGGTCTCAATATTAGTCTGGGCGTCACATGTGCCAGTTGGTTGCAAAGAAACAGTGTCCTTATTTAGTTGAAGCAGCATTGACTGTATTGAAATACTCTACATTAGGCATTAAGTTGTCAAACCTTCGGATGTTAAGCTTACTGAGATTACAGGATCAGCTAACTAGCTTACTTGTGACTGAAATGGCGCCGCTGAAATGCCCCTAATAAAGCCAAAACGTCTTTTGATCTACATAATTCGCTCCAAAACCTGTGATCGTCCGACACGTCCTGAAGTTAAATTGCACTAATTTGTGCACCTTATTGCCCGGGTACTTCGTTTGAAAGCCATTGCACAGCACCAGTGATGCGGTGGCATCGATAACTTTCGCTAATTAACAAACTTTGATGGCTGGCTAGGCGATTGTTGGTTAACGACTTATTTATTCTGAGTTTGAGTTGATTACCTCAATTTAGTTAATTATTAATGTATTTCACCAGCTCGGGCGCGTTTTTATTAAACCATGACGTTGGTAAACAAGCACACGGCCTATTTGAGGGTGAGCAGGCATAGCCTTTAGACATTTAAGACTCCAAAGGACAAGAACGTTTCCGACCCTTCATTGATTTAAGGATTCGTTGTGTTGACAGCTAGACACAAATGCCTTTCTACACATACAAAATAATAGCTGTTCCATACATTTTGGCGGCTGAGCTCACACCGTTTGTATGGAACAGCTATTTTTTTTTTTCAAAATTTGAACGGTGAATACTATTTCACCCTGTATATATAGATGAAGCAAGTAGCTTTACCTTTAACTTAACTAGGTAGCAATCTGATTCTCAGTTTAATTTTACGTAATTTTTTGAAATACATTTACACCTAAAATCACACAGTTAAAACTAGTAGAAGATCGGTGTCTCGTAACGTGGTGTTGCTCAGCCCGTCGGTTAGGGCACTCAGGGAGCTGCTGGGCTCATGTGAGGAGTACGCTTTGTCACACGGCTTGACGTACAATGTCAAAAAGAGCGAGTATCTGACGACCGGTTAGCCTAGTGGGTAGTGACGCTGCCTACGAAGCTGAAGGTCCTGGGTTCGAATCCCGGTAAGGGCAAATATTTGTGTGATGAGCATGAATATTTGTTTCTGAGTCATGGATGTTTTCTATGTATTTAAGTATTTATATCTATTATATATATCGTCGTCTAGTATCCATAACACAAGCCTTACTGAGCTTACTATGGGACTAGGTCGATTTGTGTAAGATTATCCCCTTATATTTATTATTTATATTTATATTTATCTGGTCTTTAAGGCCATCGGAGGCAAGTTACCTGAGACAGTGCCTGCCATAAAGCTTAGTGGTGACGACCTCCCATCACTCGCAAAAAACCTTCCTCCTTGCTCTGCAGACTTTGCGCTAGTTCCAACTCCATCCTGAAGACCATAGCCGGGCGGGACACATAATGCTCCACCTTATACAGGTGCACGTCAGCAGACGGTGACGCCGTGCGCTAATTTTTATTAATTTTGTATTTTAATTTTTAGTAGATTTTTTTTCATCATCATCATATCAGCCGAAAGACGTCCACTGCTGGACATAGGCCTCCCCCAAAGAGTGCCAAAGTGACCGATCCCGCGCCACCCGCATCCAGCGGACTCCCGCAACCTTTACCAGGTCATCAGTCCACCTTGTCGGGGGCCTACCCACGCTGCGCCTTCCGGTACGATAGATTTTGGTAGATTTTTTGTGTATTAAGTAACTAATTTCATTTATATTTATTTAAATTTTCAATTCAATTTTTTTAAATGAATAATGGAACAGTTCCATTATTCATTTAAAACCGAAGTCTGAAATAAATGATTTTTATTTTATTACTTTAACACTAGCATGTTTAAATGCTTTATAAAAAGAGGCTCCAACTTAGTCTACGTGTAGGTAATAGTTTTAAGATACGGTATAAATGTTTTTTTTTAAGTAGCGGTGTATGGGAAGGTGGCAATGGTGTTACCACCATGGCTACGGTCATCACGAGACGCAAATACGACGCGAAGTTTAATCATTAAGATCGCTCATGTACCTACATATAGTCAAGGTCTCCAAAACGTATCCAGACAACCTTTCAAAAATATCTACACAGTCTTTATAGATACTGACATCAGTTTTGCGGGTGGCCAATGGGTATGTTATCGCTCAGCGACGGGTCACCGCGCGTGACAGGGGGGCATTGACCGCATTGACAGTTTTGCCGGCCCAAGGTCATGTGACAAGTGCTAAGCACGTCTATCATGGGACGGCCGTGACATACTCTCGATATTTCTCGCACTACACCTCTCTTTCTAAGTGTTCTAATAAGAAAGAGACGGATAGTGCGAGACAAATCGAGAGAGCTCGCGAGCCGTCTCGTGATAGCTGTGCACCATAAACATAGGCATAAAAATAATAACAGATATTAGAAGAAATAATACCTAGGTATCCTAATAAACTTAAATTTTCCTTCTCTAAAATGAAATTTGTAACGTGTAGCCCTCACCACATGATGATATAGAATATAATAAGTTACCTAACGCAATAAAAAATCAGAAAAGACAACATACAAAACAATTAAAATTATTTCTCTTAAATAAATGTTTTTATACCCTAAGTGAATACTTTGAAGATAATTCTAATGATTGACGTTAGAGTTAATTTGTAACGTGTAGCCCTCACCACATGATGATATAGAATATAATAAGTTACCTAACGCAATAAAAAATCAGAAAAGACAACAATGTTTACAAAACAATTAAAATTATTTCTCTTAAATAAATGTTTTTATACACTAAGTGAATACTTTGAAGATAATTCTAATGATTGACGTTAGAGTTAAGCCATAGTATAAGATATTAAATTGCAATGTGTCATGTCTGCAATATTGCATGTAATGCACTTAAAATAACTATATATTAATTGTCATAGCTTAAACATTAGCCTTCTCTAATTGCTGTGCCCTTGCAGGGCGTCACATGTACCTAACTTCCTTCTGTTCCATCTCATGTAAAATGTGATACGCAATAAATACATATTTGACTTTGGCATTATCGCACGGTAACGTAGTACGGTCAACACCTGAGAATGTGGCGCCGAACCGGTCTACTCGTATAGAGGAACCGAGACACATTGATGAGACGTTTTCGACCAAGTCAATGGTTTCAAAATCAGGAGTAAAACATACTCGTAGCTACTACTTCTAATTGAAAAGGGAGCAGCGCGTGTTCCATGCTTCAACTTGTCCCGAAAATCGTTTTTCTGCCCGGTTTTCTTCTCTACGGGTCGAATTGCTCAAACGATCCTCGTGAAATTTTGACAGCTTTTAACGGCTAACAAATAGGTACTGCAAACTGCATACGTACCTGTTTCTTAGCCCTAACATTTGCGGATTTGTTGAAGAATGGGGATGAATGGAAGTAGAATTACATATTTTGTAATAAATAAAACAAAAATATAACTGGTCACACCAAACATCGATAACTATCCAAACTTCCCTTCCCTAGCAACCACATAGAAGTGGATGCGTTTTTTCTCCCTCGTTTCAATCGCAATGTTATTTGCTTCGTTCGCCCGTGAATGCGCATCTCCTTTGAACTTGTCTGAATTATTTAATCGTTTAATAGAATTACGGTTCCTTCGAAAGACCCCTATCTGTTGCGCAGTTAGCCCGGTCTCCCCTTAATTGGCTCGCTATCAAAATATTTATCGTTTACTTCACTTTAATGGCAATGCAATTTACTGATAGGTTCGTCTAAAGGTGAAAGAGCGTTGTATGATATTTTCATAGGTACATGCATATTAGCTGTTTACACCTTATTTTTAACGGCTGGGCAGCGGGACAGTGGGACATCAAAAAACCAGACATACGAACATAGATATATATATATACATATATCACTTCGTAAAGATAGGCCCAACGCCCACGAGTAATTCGTCCAATGCGGTGGCCCGCCACGGGCAATCGCGGGCCACCGTGCCTTAGTCTTCAGCTGTCACACTGTGTCACAGTATGTCAAGCGAATATTGTTCGGACAGGCGTATCTTTACTTTCGATATCATTACTTACGAACGATTTCGATTTGACGACCGCTTTAGCCTAGTTTGGTACTGACCCTGCGTACGAAGCAAGAGGCCCTGGGTTCGAATTCCGGTAAGGGCATTTATTTGTGTGATGAGCACGAATATTTGTTCCTGAGTCTTAGATGTTTTCTATGTATTAAAGTTTGTATTTATCTATATAAGTATGTATATCGTTGCTTAGTACCTACCCATAGTACAAGCTTTGCTTAGTTTGGGAGTAGGTAGATTTGTGTATGATTGGCCCCTAATATTTATTTATTTTCGTTCCAATCTGAGGTAAAGAAATTGGTTCGCTTCGCTAGCCTGTTCATTTATTAACTAGCTGCCCGCGCCATGAACGCAAGCAATACCGAGCGCTGATCTTGCCTTCGACGATCTCGAACGTCCGTTCTCTTAGTGAACTGGTGAAAGAAAATTTGAAATCGAATACTTAGTTCCGGAGATTGCCCGGGGTAAACTAAAGCCAATGCATGCATTGCATGCATGCATGCATGAAATACCGATGCTACCTACTTATTTTAAAAGTGAAACAGGCACGGTGAAGCTAGTGGCCGTGCCTCCACTAACCTATACCTTAGGCAGGCGCAACGCCCGTAAGACACGCTGAGCGAGCAGTCAGGCGGTTATAACCGGCTGCAGCGGGGACAAGAAACACCAATACGACACGCCGAGTGAGCTGTCAGGTGGTTATACCCGGATGCAGCTGGGACAAGAAACCCAGGTCCAACGGATGCATCCTCAGGCATGCCAAGGTGTGCTTAGGAATGCATGCCACAGGCGTTCTTAACCATGCCTAGGCATCTTTAGGCATGCCAGGTAACAGCCTGGCTCCTATTAGGCCCAGCGCAAATTATCGGCACGACACGGCAGCGGTTGTTTCAGCAGTGTAGGTTGCCAGGAACCCGAAGACTACCAGTGCGTCCTTAGGCATGCCGAGTCTACCGTGCCATGCCGTGCCGATAATCAGAGCCGGGCCTTCGGCCGTGAAGTATCTTCTACACGTAGTCATCGTATCAGCCAAAAGACGTGCACTGCTGAATATACACCTCCCTCATAGAGTGCCACAAGGACCGGTACTGCGCCACCCGCATCCAGCGGACTTCCGCGACCTTTACCAAATAGATCATCAGTCTAGCTTATGGGGGGTCTACCTACGCTTCGCCTGCCAGTACGTGGTCGCCACTCGAGAATCTTTCCGCCCAACGACCATCGATTCTACGTGCAATGTACCCCCTACTGCTACTTAAGTTTTGCAATTCGGATAGCTATATCGGTTATTCAAAATTCAAAATTCAAATATTTATTCTGCAAGTAGGCCTCAAGGGCTCTTTCGCATGTCTGAGCTTACAAATTCAATAAATTAATTAACATTACATGAGGGCACATAATTCCCGAGAGATGTATAGAGTCTCCGGTTCCATTATATCACAATAATCTTAATAATAAGGAGATGTAATGTCTCCAGCGTCAAAATGAAATACAATAATAATAATGGAGATGTAAAGTCTCCAGCATCAAATAAAATAAAATAAGTAAGATATAAAGAGTCCCTGGTCAAATAATTATTGTTTTGGATTAAACTAATGCTATGGTATACATAATAATAGTGCACGTAACCAATATGTCAAAAAAAAAAAAAAAAAATACAATAAAAGGTAGGTTAGGTATCTTAGTTCTGCTGCGGATAGCCTTATTTCTGATGGGATCACTCAGATAAACTCCCAGCACAGCCCTATATATAAATTAATTCGATGCCAAAGTTTCGTAATTTGTTGAGTCCTCCTTTCGAAGTACCTAATCTTAATTGAAAGGCATTTATCTATAGGCCTTTTCTTGCTGAAAAGAAAAGATATCTGGTTTTGATTAGGTATTGAAAATTCCCAACGATTCGATATTATAATTAATTATATACGCACTACTACGATGCCTACAGCGTTTGAACACATAAAAGCACATTGACGCACCACTAATTGGGGGGTCGGTGCGAAGGGCTAAATTGGCTGTTTTAGGATGACAATAAATTGATATGGGCCGAATTACCATACGGTCCGGACGTATCTCACAATTGCCTTAATTACCGATGCCCGTGGTGGCAAGTGACAATAACAGCCCCTCTTCTACTCATGACAATAAAGACGTATTTTGTTAGAAAAAGAACGTCGCTTACTACTTTTTGTGCCCTAGTACAAAACGGAGGTGGTTTGCATTTTATTTGGGTAAAGGTACTTCTTGCATTTCACGAAGGCGAGAAGAGTTGTCGAAATTAGACTTTAACGTCACAACAATAGGAACGCGGTTTTGAGAAATCCGACAACCTGTATGTGTTTAATTTAAAACTATCTAGACGTGCTGATTAAAATACAAACCTGACAAAATAATCCCTTTTTCGTTAATTAAATTTGTTCTTAATTCGACTTCTTATTATAGTTAGACTTCAGTTTTGCGCTTTACTTCAGGGAAGTAGGTATTAAAAAGTATTCCCAAATAATTAAAGAATGACTTGTTGCGACGAAAAACCTCCTTAAGACTCAATTGTTGAATGTTATATAATCCCCATTGAACATCATCAAAAAATGCTTTTACATTTTCCCAAAATGATGGCAATACGGTTCAAGATATTTAACCCCAAACGCAGATAAAACTAAAAGCATGAATCATGCCAGCAATAAAATGCTAAAATTAATTAAGTTAAATTTATATCAAAGCGAAAACCTAAACACTGCCATTACAAGGGAAGGGCGAGGGAAAATTGGGGCTATTTTGCAATGGCTATAAATTAATTTCGCTGCAGAGCACTGCAGTTAAGCCGCCATACATTTTAATTGGCTCCATTATCGGCTGTTCTGCTAAACGACCTGATGTCAATGGAGCCCCTTCGTGACGTAGTGTTTTGACGTCCTAATAGATAATTAATAGACATTGTGTGGACTTTCTAGTGATTAATTTTGAAAATAGAAAGAGTGGGCTTCGATAACATGAGTTAATAATACAAGTACTAATTTTGTGTGAAGCAGTAACGTCTGCTAACGAAATTTGAAAATTTGGTCATCGAGACTAATTGTTCCAATGGCTCGGTTTGTAGCGTCGGGCCGCGTATGCATGTGGTCTCCGGTTTGATTTTTGTTTTCTTTTAATTTGACATTTATAATACTAGTATTCTTACCATCCGTGTCCCATGTCTTGCATCGCATTGTTCTCTGATAAATGTATGCGTACGATGAAAGGCAAAAATATAAATCCTTCATATTTTAAAACGAAGCCATACAATTTTATTCATACCCGAAATACCCGAAACTCATCGAAGAGTAAATTGCAATAGCAACTGATACCGCTACTTTATGCAAAACGCCCTTTCGAATTTTCAATTGAACAAACCTCTAACATGAATTTGTTTATCCCCGTGCCCTTTCAGATGTTGATTTATTCAATATGGTAATTACGGAATTCGATTTAGCTACAAAAGTAATGTGTCGAAAACTGTTACATTAATTTTCGCATCGAAAAACAATAACAATGACGGGCAATCCCGTGTATTACCAGTATTTGCATAAATAACAAATATTTGTATGCAATCGAGATTTCATTTCCGATGTGCACGACTTTTTTGTTGGTTTTTGCGTAATGGCGGATGCATATTGGTCTATGAATAAAATATCTTAATTGCTTCGTGGACGATTCTTTGGGACTTAATTAGTGCTTGCGTTTCAAGGTCAGGTGTAAGAGAAATGGGAGTTTCTTCTATGGGGTAAACGAAACAGTGTATCTTGAATTCAATATCCCTATCCACACCAATGTGTCTCGGACTAAATTCCTGAATTTTAACGATATTTATTTTATGTTTTTATTATTTTATTTAGTCAACGATTTTATTCCCGCACAATAAATATAATTGAATCCGCGAACAAACACATTCCGAATATAAAAGTATACAAGGGCCCTGCACAAAGATTCACGCCAAAGCACTATTGGAGTACCGAGTTGTCAATGATAGTTGCACAAAGACGTTTAGCATTGAAATTTTTTAGAAAAAATCCCACGCCACAAAATTTAAGTAGATTTGAAAAAATAAACCTTAAGAGTAAAAAACTAAAAAGTGTAGCTAAAGCTAACGGATGGCACCAATTTTGCGATGATCTAGGAGAGTCTACCACCGCGTCAGAGGTATGGAAGAAGATGCGATGGTTGAAAGGCGTCCGGTTCAATCCTTTAGCTGTTTCTGAGGTTAAAAAAAAAGATTTACTTTTTTTTATATGTAGTTTAGCACCTGACTCCGTAATGCCTCCTAAACCCATTTTCTATTCCGCAAATGCACAGTTAGAACAAGAGTTTACTATTCATGAATTTTTGTGCTGCCTAAAAAAGAAAGATACTGCCCCTGGTGAAGAAGAAATAACTTATTCCATGATATACAACTTGCCCTTGAGTGCCAAAAAATACTTGCTTAAATTATATAATCGTATCTATAAGGAGTCATTCATACCCGAACAATGGCGTCATATACAGGTAGTGCCTATTCCCAAACCCGGAAATAACAATAATTCTGAGGCTACGTTACGTCCCATATCTTTGATCTCCTGTATATGTAAAATTTTTCATGTTATGCTTACTAAGCGGTTAGAATGGTACGTAGAAAAAAATAAAATATTTTCTGAGTCTGTAACCGGTTTTAGAAGAGGCAAATCTTGTATAGATTCTTTGGTTCGCTTGATCACATATATACAATTGGGATTCTGTGAGAGGATGCCAACCCTAGCTTGTTTTTTAGATATAGACAGTGCTTATAACAATGTCCTTATAGAAAAAGTGGTTGCCACATTAGATAGCTTATCTGTGGGCTCTAAACTTAGTACCTACTTATGGGAGTTCCTGAGTAATAGAAAATTGAAGATAAAGGGTGAGACCACAGATGGGCTTGTCAGATGGTGCAATAGGGGCCTAGCTCAGGGTGATCCTATGTCCCCATTGCTATTCAATATAGTCACACACAAAATAGCAACACTGACCGAAAACGTATTGCTAACACAATATGCAGATGACTTTGTCATATACAAACAATCTCACAGTTTAAGTGAGAGTGTTTTTTTGGTCCAGAATTCACTTAATGAGGCTACGAGGATGTTCGAACAATTAGGTTTAGACATATCAACAAGTAAAACGAAAGTTTGTTTATTTACTCGTGGACGTAAAGTACAGTCGGTCAATTTGAAACATAATAACAACCTAATTCGTACAGTGGACAAAGTCAAATACCTTGGATTCTGGTTAGATAAGGCTTTACTGTTTAGTTTACATATAAATGAAATGAGGGCAAAAATTTTAAAATACTTAAATATATTTAAAGTTTTAACAGGGCCGTCATGGGGAGTTCACCCGTCCCACTTGAGAAGGTTATACATAGCTTTAATTAGAAGTAGGCTTGACTATGCATGTTTTCTTTATGATTGTAGTGCTAAGTCGCATGTAATAAAGTTAGACAGGCTCCAAAATCAGGCGTTAAGAATAATTGGCGGTTTCATTAAGACAACGCCAATTCACGTGATGGAAAGTGAGCTTTGTTTGGTACCCTTATATTTACGCAGATCCTTTTTAGCTTATACATATTGCTTAAAGTGTTTAACATGGACAAACAATAATACTTTAGAACTTTTAACGTTGCTAGACTTCTCATCTCAGAACCGGTACTGGAGAAAAAAGAAAACTCCACTTCTAATGATTGTTTACAATGATATTAAAGATGAAAGGGTATCTATGTCGAACCCCCTTAGGATGTTTTGTTTAGATACCTGGGTCTCAAATATAAATGTCAAAGATGCAATTGTTACAGATTTAGGTGTAGTTAAGCATCCTAAAAATTCCTACCACCCTTGTGACCTTAGAAATAACGTCTTAAGTGAATTGAAGGAAAGGTACAAGGATTGGCATACAATCTATACAGATGGATCCAAAAGCGAAAGCAATTTAGGAGCTGCGTACCATGACCCGTTATATAAAGTAAACAACTCTTATAAAATTACGTCAGAAATATGTATTATGTCAGCTGAATTATTTGCCGCCTCAGAAGCCATATCATATGCTGTTAGTTCAAAACTTGAAAAAGTTGTAGTGTTGACGGATAGCAAAAGTGCCTTGCAGCACGTAGCTCGCTGCGCCTCTGGCATCAGAGGCACAGCGTTAGCGTACACAGTGCTACAAAAATTAAGAAGAATACCTACCGATATGGTGCTGAGATTGCAGTGGATCCCATCACATATAGGATTGAGAGGAAATGAGGAGGTTGACAAATTAGCCAAAGCTGCCTGCATGAGTGGGGCCGAGGTATATGTTACTCCAGAGTTTACAGAAAAACTACATATATACAGTAGAAAAATACGATGTGTCTGGGAGGAACATTTTGACGAACGGTCCAAGGAAAAAGGCGTGTGGTACAAGACTATGCAATGTGAACCTCCTCATGTACCTTGGTTCTTAAAAGCAGATTTAAGTAGAAAATTAATTAAGATAGCTTTAAGGTTACGTTCTGGCCACATTCCGCTTAAAAAGTTTGCGTACATGATGAAAAAAGAAACATCTCCAAACTGTGAGGCATGCAATAAAATAGAAGACGTTCAACATATTTTGACGGAATGTGTACGGAACGAAGGCGACAGATTAACTCTGTTTCGCTCACTCAATCTAAATAGATTAGATATTGGCGGATTCCAGTGTATTTTGGCTGAGCCTACGTCAGTTGAGGCCAAGCAAATTTATTTATTCGTATTAGACTATTTAAGTAGACATAAGACCATACCATAAGTATTGAATGTAATATTGGTTAAGGTACGATGGGGCTGACATAATCATTAAGGATTTTAAGTCCCTAATTAATAAAAGATAAAAAAAAAAAACAATAAATATAATAATATTATGAAGTAAAATTATATTACAAAATAGCTCTTTTTCCGTCTATATTAATAAGTGTTCCATTACACTATTCAAAATTTGGTCATCTCAGTTCGGCAGCTGCAAAATTAATGTAGAAATCGAACGACTCATTAAAAGAGATGAAAAAATATTAGCACATTAATATTCTTATTACTCGTACTTTTTACCATGGAACCATATTAATCTCTCCTAGTACTAGGGTTTTACGTCATAATTTTATTTTCTCTCTATCTCCCAGCCCTGACAAAGCAAATCCAATCCTCATTTTCTCATTACGAGTTTCTTTTGCTGTCTGTTCGCTTTACTTCCGACTAAAATGTAAAATGGGAAAATATAACAAAGCTTATACAAGATTTGAAGTGTAATTAAAACCGTTATGGATTCCTATATTAGCTTTTATTTTTTATTTATTTATGTTTTATTTATAACGCGACATTGTATAAACATTTAACAGACTGTATAATGCATTTTAGTCTCTGCTACTACCCACACGGCACACATTTACTAATTCATCCCTTCATGATTCACTCATATACAACGTGTTAAGAAAACGCAAAACCGTTTGAGGGCATAACATGCATCGTGTTCTGATAAGAAAAAAAAGGTGATTTTCTCTCCATACAAAAGTAAAAAAATCGCGAAAAAAAAATCTTTTACTTTTTTTCTTATCAAACACGATGCCCTTAAACGGTTTTGCGTTATTTTTTAACACGTATAAATTTAGTTCATAATCTCTAGAATATAAAGAACTTCAACACAGAAACACAAATTATGGACAGTTTCTGTCTGATTATAATTTGTGTTTTTGCTCATCTCAGTCATCAAATGAACTTCTGGGAATACCAACTTAATCCAATCGCGGAATTTATACATACTTACGACTCTAAGTTTAATCAGTCTTAATCGCCACAACTCTTCCATCTACATACGCCCTTTATGTCGTGAAGAAACTAATCTTCGCTTAAGGCATATGTCACGTTGGGTTCTCTAATCTATAAAAACTCTTACAAAAATATTCACTATTGGTAAGGCTGCTTACTATGTAACTACATTGATCTTATTATTAAATACCAACTTTTTTGAAAACTTTTATGGCTTTTTAAACACTATGTCGAAAAATATTTTAGTTTTCAACTCTAAGCTCGCTATTGTTACTTAATTTTAAGTGATTTTGTGACAGTTCATTCGGCAAAATATTGTAATATATTATTTAAACAAATAATTAGGTAAGTATTTATTTAAGTAGTATATGTATATTTAATATTATTACATAAAAATTAATAAATATTTAGAGACATTCTTACAATTTTCGACCTAGTCCCAAACTAAGCCAAGCGTGTAGTCCCGAACTAAACTAAACAAAGTGAGCCTACATAGCTAGAGGCTTTGTAGGCTGGGTCACTGCCAACTAGGCTAAAGTGGTCGTCAATAATTATAAGTTTTAAACAAAAACCAATTTCAATACTGATTATCAAATGTATTTGAATCGAGCTAACATAATCGAGCGATGCAGATAAAATTTCAAGGGTTACCTTCGCCTTAACATTTCGCTCAGCATGTCGCCATCTCCCATGGAAACGCCATATGAACCGAATAAAACAGAATTATCCGTTTACGGTCCGACTTTGGCCAAGACCGCTGGCGCCGCCGCCCCTCTTGTATCTCGCGATGAACTGTGATTGCTTGCCTTATAATATTTAAGGGTACCGTTATTATGTTTATGTTATAGTAGTTTCTCGTTCGAGGAAACTTCGAAGTCGGAACTGTATGTTTTATCGGAGTCCGCGCTGCGAAAATTCAATTTCAGTGATTTATTTATTTCAGTATTACATGGCAAATTAATCCTATGGATTGACTGTCTGGTGGTCTATTAAGCTAATACCTAATTGAAAATGAATTGCAGTGGCAACTTAATGTTACGTGAAATGCTGTTAAATACACCAAATACGAAACTTTATTGGAAATAACTGTATCGGTTAAAAGTTGAAGAGAAAAATAGCAGCGTTTGTAAAATCGCAATAAATTTAGACAATATATGTAAGAATAAGAATAAGAATAAGAATAAGAATTTATTTATTTAGCACACAAAACAAGGAAAAAAGAAATACACTCAAAAACGTATCCTTAAGTGCTAAACGGGAGCCTCACTCAGCATGTTGTCACGGGGGCCGTGACGCTGGTTTTCAGTGAGAGCCCCAAAAATAAATAAAACGACTAAACTAAACAAACAATTTTATAATTTTTAGGCACTGTATGTCTAAAAATTACAAAAGTGAACTTAAAAACTAGCGGGTAACATTAGAATCATTCGACAGTGATTTATATGCATGCAACACTGAAATTTAATTGACTCTGTTCGTACTAAAAAATATGAAAATAAAAAAGTGGTAATAACCAAGCGTAAAACTACTATTACAATGAACAAAATCTTATACAGATAATAAATAATAATATGTACTCATAGAAAAACTTTGTTGAACTTAAGATTAGACTTCAAACCTGTAATACAGTAGGTACCGATCGATACGAGGCATAACAATGTGTGATGCTAAAAAGGGGCTAGACTTAGCCGAATGTTGCAGTTACCTACACCACATCATTATTCGTCGCAGAAAGGATGTCTTGTTGTAGTGATGTTTTCCCTTTGATACCAATATATCTTCTCGTAAAAAACGAACGATTGATCACTTCTCTTGATACGAAGTACACTCGCGTACCCTAATCAAACCAGCATTCACTGAAACGTCTTCCCAATCCCGATAAGCGGAAAAACTTGATAAAAAGCGGAATTGGTTTATCTTTTTCCGCCGTCCGAAGTGTGTCACGAGCAAATGAACCCTTCCAGAAGACAAACTAAAAGATAAAATGCTCCTTAACGGACATTAAAGCGGTGTTGCCTTGAAAGAAAGCCATAAAAAGGCCGAGTCCCACGGGACGGCGGGCCGAGTCTTGCGCCGTGCTTGTGCACTTATAGATGCTTAGAAATGGCGCAAATGCGTATCTACGTATAGACTGGCCACCTGGACTGGACCTGGACTGCTGGACTGGACATTTTTCTAGACGTCTTCCCTTAGGCCGCCATCTTGGAATGTCAGTACCAGCGCGTGCCTGAAACTATGCAAAGGTAGTCTCACTAGAAAAGGTTATACACGCACAAACACATGCTACGGGTATATCTGCTCTGATACGTATCTCAATGGAATTAAATCTGCATTTGTGTTTTATTAGGAAACAATGGTACATGACTGCAGAGGCCGGGAAAATACAGATTGCCGGCAAGCACATAAAGACGGTTGAGTATTTTTCATAACCATGCGATAAAATAGAAAGCACTCCAAGAATTTTTAATGGTTGACTGAATTTAAATGGATGTTGTTTCACAAATTTATATTTGCAGTTTGCAGGCTTTTTCATTGCATGTTTGAGAAATGGTTCATTATAATTGCAAATGATATTTATGTAAGGTTCCTATGATGGTAAAACAAGCTTTTTCACTGCTCTTGTCTAAAGGCTTGTAACTCTATGGCTTCTATGTGATATCAGGTTCGTGCTCCGCCCTCCGAAGGTAGTTACAAGATTTCAACCGTGAAATTTTATCGAGAGAATTAATCTCAAAAAGTTTTCCTGCGCTGCCCTTTGTCTCAAAATGTCTGCAATAAAATTTATTCCTTTTTCTAATCGGAAACAGATAAGTCGGGGCAAGACCCTCGGGTCGCGAATTATATCCGATTTATCCCGGATAATGTCTGAATAAAAGTAAATATGGGTAATTTACGTAAATGAGTCACATTATTCGACTAATTAAGATAAGTACCCTTGATAAATCTTCGGTTTCGGATACTGGTATTTAGTGTCGTTTTATCCATTATTGTATAACTGCCTTAAAATCACACCGTTAGCAGGCTAAACCTCTGTACTTATTTATACGAATATCATAAAGAGGAAAAGTCTGTTAGAGTATAGCTTTGTATGTTTGTATGTAATGGGTAATCTCCGGCCCGTTTATACGATTTAAAAAAATATTCCACCTGCGTGTAGAATGAACTTTTGGGATGCCTATGGGCTATATTTTATGCTAAGTATTTATATTGCCTGCGTTTTGTAATACGCGGGAGAAGCTGCGGTAAAACGGTAAGGAGAAAAAAACCTGTGAGTTTGTATGGATGTTTATAAGTTTGTATGGATGAGCGGAAATGCTTAACCAATAACATGAACAATAATAAGACATCCGTCACGTTCTGACAAGTAAAATAAAGAGGTAAACCATCTTAGACCCGCTGTACCTACATACAATACGATTTACGTGACAACATGCTGAGTGAGGCTCCCGTTTAGCACTGTATATAAGGTTACCTTTTTTGATTGTATTTATTTTTTCCGTGTTTTTGTGTGCTAAATAAATGAATTCTTATTTAGTACATATATCTTTTACACATATATACCCTAATGGGTATTAGAATAGAATACTTTATTCGGATAACACATCATTCCACATACATTCACATAATGCACCTTAAGAACTAAGGCATACTTAATGCCGTAAACATTCTCTACCAGTCAATGTTTGGGCAAAGCAAGGCGGTGCAACTTCAGATTAAAACACATAGTGGGTACATACAATACATACCCCTTCAGCTTTGTTCATCCCTCTGTGGGCTTCATATTTTTTCCTGCAGGTCAGTGGAGCGCCCCTCGGAGGGGCGCAATGGCTTTGCTTACTTTCTTAGAAATAAAACGGGCATTCGTGTATCGATCTCGCTTTAATCCATTGAAACGTATAGCCAATTCAGTGAGACAGCTAGCAAGCGAAAACTTCAATGGCCAATGGAGGAAAAAATCAATTTAGTCGTTAGTCTAAAATAGTCAGTGGCACGTTTGACACGGTCGGTGTTCAAGAGTGAAAATTAGTGGGTTTAGTGCTGAATTGTAGTGCCAGAAGGACAGTTTTTGTAGATATGTAAGTAATCTTTAGAATTACATAGAAACAAGTGTTATTTCAACGGGTTAACTGTAATAAAACCGTGACTAACATGACATACCTACTCATGGTCAAAATTTGGCAACACGTTTTTTAGCGCTTTTCTAATTATTTAATATTACTATTAGCTTTTAAAATTACCGTTAGTTATCATACATTTGTTTATGAACTCAAATCGATTAACAATGGCCCGAAAGTAAATAAATCGATCGAAGTTGGTAACGATCACAACAAACGCCTCAGAGGGGGACCTAACCGACCGGGAATTTCCCTCCGAGGGATGCCCACATGATACCTCGTAACGTCACTACGATCCGCACTCTATACTAATCATGACCTTGATTTATACTGTTTTCAAATCATGTTTTGATGTGATTTTTGTTTAACTGATGGTTATATTATAGTTTAAACTAAAAGTATACTTAATGGGAATTTAAAGAAATCTAATTTGTTTGGTTCAAAACATATAGTTGCTGTGATAATTGCACTCGTTTGGAAGAGGTTATTTTAAATGAAAGTAGACATACTTTTTTCATTTTACTCTCAGATAAAACCTGCTGCACTTACAATAAAAAAAGCTGCGGTTACACCTAGTTGATGACCCATATTTATTGTTCAGGCATGAATTTGATTACATACAGTATACAACACTTCAGATATAAGCATGTAAATCGAAGCCTACACGAGCAACTTCTGAGTGTAGGCATTATTTTGGTAGAATATTTCAAATGGTCTAGTGTGCAGGACGGACATGGCCAATAAATTATTAACTACATATGTACCTAGATTACCTAAAGATAGATATAATTATAATAGATGTTACCCGCCTTGTCAGAGTCTAGTTAGAAACCTAAATAAACATTATTGATCTCGTCTTTCCTTTACACCCAAATAGGGACATAGAAAACCAATAAAACGGTTCGAATGAGTTTCTAAGTGGTAAACATTAGGTTTCCACTTGTAAGAATGTAGATAAACAAGAAACTCATTAGATCCGGCCCGCCTGCAGTCTCAAGCCACACTGAGGGCGAGCGCGGGGGAACGGTCTGAGGGGGACGAGGGACGTAAATACAGAGCGTTCCCGGGCTCGCGCGCAGTAACGGCGAGAACGGCGGGCGAGCGGGAGCTTGAATTTAGCATGTCTAATAAGGATAAGTAAATGTATAAACAAATTAAGATAACCATGTATTTAGAATAAGATTTATTGACAAATAAACGATAGCGGGGTGAGGTAGGGTTGGAGGGGTGGGGGGTTCGAGCCCAATAGTATAAAATGGCGGCCGGGCCGCCATACATTCATTCTACGCCGACTACTCGAACCGACCACAGCTCCAGCCCTGCCAAGCCTCAAGAATTCCTGAAAGCTGAGTTTTCACTGCATCTCACCCACCACCAGTCATAGGTGTACGTCCTGTACATGCTGGTCCATCGCGAACCGGATAATGAAGAAAAGGCCAACAACGAGATCACAGACCGGAAAACTTACGCTAGCGCAACTCATCATGAAAAATATGGAGCCGTCAACGTCGGACGAAACGGGCACCTCCACGTCGAGAACGGCAACTACCAGTCAAGACAGTTCGGGGCCGTCGCAGGAAAACCCACAGTTACGCCAACATCCTGCAACGCCGTCGCCTCACGAACCCCAGCAGTCAAGACAACCCATAGAACAGTTGCCGTCAGAAGCCCTACAGTCAAGAATCCAGCCCACAGAACAGCGGCCGCAGGAAAACCCACAGTCAGACCCACCTGCGGCCACGCTGCGACAGGAAACCCCACAGACAAGCCATAATCCTGTCGTCCTGTCGCATCGCCGTCATCGAGGTCCGTCAGGTCCACGAGCAGTCAACGTGCTCGCCGCCTCGCACAAGCGCGGGAAGAAGCTCTTAAAATAAAGCTAGAGCTCGCGCACGCGCGATTAGCCGCCATAGAAGCCGAAGGCAGCGACGAAGAGGACGGCGACACCATAGCATCTACCGTCCAGCCAGGACACCGCATCGACGAGTGGCTCGAGT
The DNA here is from genome assembly GCA_945867215.1 of Epinotia demarniana. Classification (NCBI taxonomy): domain Eukaryota; kingdom Metazoa; phylum Arthropoda; class Insecta; order Lepidoptera; family Tortricidae; genus Epinotia; species Epinotia demarniana. The sequence goes on from OX244262.1 coordinate 8,693,685, forward strand.
CCAGCCGCGGACACGTCCTCGCCATCACCAATACAGCCCACTTCGAAGAACCCGAGCCTGCACACCCACAGTACCCGTCACAGGCTCGACAAAACTACGCCGAGGGCACGGGACCCGACGCCACCGCCGCGCGTCACACGGTTCCTGCCCCTCCCCCCGCCGGGGGAAACCACGCCCAACCGACCGTACCCGCGCCGCCGCACGCGTACGCTCAGCCGCCGCCGGCATATCCACAAGCGGATATGCGAAGAAATGATGTCATAGCCACGCAGAACCCACAGAATATCAACCTGAGTGAACTCGCGTCAGCCATCGCCGTCGCCGCCCGCGCCGGTCATAGAGAAGCGCCGAGATATCACGCCGAGTTGCCGCCTTTCGGTGGATCGCATCAAGAGTGGCTATCATTCAGAGCCGCTTACAACGAAACCGCCTCAAACTACAACGAGGTGGAGAACATAGCGAGATTAAGAAGATGTCTCAAAGGAAGAGCAAAAGAAGCAGTCGACAACCTTCTAATCTACAACGCCCGTGCCGATGAAGTTATGAGAAGTCTAGAAGCCCGTTTCGGCCGTCCCGACGCCATCGCCCTCGCCGAGCTTGAACGACTACGCGCGCTGCCGCGCCTCAACGACGGCCCGCTCGACATATGTGTTTTCGCCAGCCGCGTCGCTAACGTCATAGCGACGCTCAAAGCGCTTGACCGTGCTCACTACCTACACAGCCCCGAGACAACAAGGGCCATGATGGAGAAGTTTACGCCGGCCCTGCGCTACCGATGGTTCGACTACGCGACTACACAGAAAACCAACGAGCCCGAGTTACTGAAAATATCTGCTTTCCTGCAACGCGAAGCAGACTACTGCGCGCTCTACGCGCAACCCGAGAATGTCGACGGCCCGAATCATCACTTCACGAAGAGGACACACAGAGCTCTCGTGACTACAGACAAGCCGGCACCCAAGTGCGCCTGCTGCAACAACGTCGGTCATCAAATAGAAAAGTGCAGCAAATTCGTCGAGAAAACATTAGAAGATCGCTGGAAGATAGCCAAAGACCAGCGGCTGTGTTTTCGGTGCCTGCGTCATCGGACAAGGACGCACGCTTGCAAACGTGTCAAGTGCGAGCGAGACGGCTGCGAGTATTTTCATCACAACCTGTTGCACTACAAGAAAATTGAACAAAGAAATGAAGCCGTCACCTCTACGCGGGCCTCCAGAGAAGCGCGGGCCTATCTGAAAATCATACCGGTCACTATCTCGGGACCGGCGGGAGCCGTCGAAACCTACGCCTTATTGGACGACGGCTCCACCATCACTCTCGTGCAAGAGGACATCGCGAGAGACTTGGGCCTAGACGGACCGACAATACCGCTACAAATAGAAGCAATCACCGAAGAGAAAATCGACGCATCGAATTCACGCCGGGTCACACTCAGCATCCGCGGCGCCGACCATCACCACAGGGTCGGCGCCCACACCATAGAGGATCTCCGCCTATCGCCACAGTCCATCAAACAAGAGGACCTCCGTGACTGCGCCCACCTGAGCGACATAGAAAATCAACTGAAGTACGAGAACGCGAAGCCGAAAGTGCTAATTGGGCAAGACATTTGGCACTTACTCGTCAGCAACGAGACACGTCGAGGCCAGCAGCATCAGCCAGTGGCATCTCTCACGCCGCTGGGCTGGGTGCTACATGGGGCGCACACACGTATCACCGGTAAGCGAGTGCACGCAATACATCATGTGAATATCTGTGAAAATGAGAAAAGTGAAGATTTGAACTCGCAACTCAGCAAATATTTCGCGCTCGAATCCCTACTAATCGAGCCGAAATTGCCCCAATCAAGCCCGGAAGAGCGTGCGCGCATCATTTTAACCCAGTCAATGAAGACTACCGCCGACGGTCATTATGAAGCCCCGCTACTGTGGAAACAACCCGACGCCCGCTTGCCTGACAATTACGAGAACACGCTGAGGAGACTCCACAACATAGAAAAGAAGCTCGATAAAAATGAAGAACTCAAGAAAAAGTACAACGAACAGATGGACGCCCTCATAGTCAAGGGGTACGCCGAGCCCGCTCCGCCCTCCAAGTCAGAGAGGGTATGGTACCTCCCTCATTTCCCGGTACTAAACCCATGCAAGCCCGGGAAAATGAGAATCGTCCATGACGCTGCTGCCGCTACGAGGGGGGTCTCCCTTAACGACCGCCTCCTCACCGGGCCCGACCTGCTGCAGTCACTGCCGGGCGTCCTAATGCGCTTTCGCCAACACCCTATCGCCGTGGGAGCCGACATCAAAGAAATGTTTATGCAAGTGAAAGTGAAGCCTGAAGACGCCCTGCGCTACCTGTGGCGGGGTGATCAACGAGGCGACGCCCCTCCACGAGAATATCGCATGACGTCACTCATATTCGGCGCGACGTGCTCACCGTCAATAGCGATATACGTCAAGAATATCAACGCCCAGAAGCACGAAGGCACGCATCCCGAGGCCGTCAAGGCAATAGTCCGACACCACTATGTCGATGACTATTTACACAGTTTCAAGACAGAGGAGGAGGCGATTAGTGTATCCAGTACTGTACGTGACATACACAAAGAAGCACACTACGAGCTACGTCAGTGGACCTCCAACTCTGCAAAGGTCCTCCGAGCCCTCACTTCGGAGGACCTCGCCTCTACACACGTCGACCTCAATAAGAGCGAGATGCAAAACGAACGGGTATTGGGACAAATATGGAAGCCGGCGAGCGACGAACTCGCCTTTAACTTGGACCTCACCCGCCTGCCGCCGGGAGCTCTGGACGAAGCCGAACCTACAAAGAGACATGTACTAAAAATTACTATGTCAATCTTTGACCCACTCGGCCTGGCAACACCGGTGACAATCATAGCAAAGAAGTTACTACAAGAGGTGTGGCGCCGCGGCACGAGTTGGGACGAGAAATTGGACCCGGACCTAGCGCAACGGTGGGCGGAGTGAACGCGGCATCTACGAGCACTGCGAGACCTGGCGATACCGCGCGCCTATCCCCACTACGGCGACTCCTTCAGGCGCGAGATACACGTCTTCGTCGATGCGAGTGAATCGGCCTACACGAGCGCGCTATACTGGCGTACAACAACGACCGACGGGCGAGTGCACGTGTCCTTAATAGCAGCAAAAGCGAAGGTGGCCCCGTTAAAAGTGATGTCCATACCGCGCCTCGAGATTCAAGCTGCGGCCATGGGGAGTCGAATGGCGGCCGCCGTAATAGAAGAACACGATCTCAAGCCAGACACGAAGACCTTTTGGACCGACAGCCGCACAGTGCTCGCGTGGCTGAGGGCCGGCGCGCGCACCTACAAACCATTCGTCGCGCACCGCATCGCCGCTATTGAAGAAAACACCACAGTGAACGAGTGGCGCTGGGTACCTACGAAACTCAACGTCGCCGACGAAGCCACGCGCGAAGTGCCGCCCGAGTTCGACAGTGAACACAGATGGTTTAGAGGGCCAGACTTCCTGCGCGACGACCCTGCGACGTGGCCCACCGAGCCGTCACAGCCGCACGAGTGTCAGACAAACGAAGAGAGAGTACACACAACGCGAGTCGAAACAAAGAAATCGGGCCCACTCGCCTGGCTGCCAGATCCCACGCGATTCTCGAGGTGGGAGCGACTACTGCGGACTATAGGCAGAGTGTTACAATTTATTGACCTCTGCCGACCCCGCCACGTGCGCGCGCACTATAAGCGCACTACGCGGAACAAACAAGCCGATCCCGACTGGAACAAACAACGCAAGTCTGCGCCACCGCCGCCGCCGCCGCCTAAGAAGCTGCAACAAAGAAAATACAAAATATTAGATGCGTCTTACCTACACGAAGCGGAGCGCCTTGGGGTACGCGCCAGTCAACTGGAAGCCTTCAGTGATGACGTCAGTGACCTGAGAAATAACAGACCGCCGAGCGCCCATAGTCGCTTACGTCATATGGCGGTCGAGTTAGCGAATGACGTCATAGTTATCAAGACACGGATCAACGCCGCGATTGATATCACCGAGCTACAACGACGACCGCCAGTCCTTGACGGCGATCACTTGGCAGTGAAGTTATACATAGATTATGTGCACCGACAAATGCAACACAATGGCGTCGAAGCTACCGTGAACGAGTGTAAACAACACTACAGTATCCTGCGTCTACGGCCCGTCACGAAAATGATAGTGCACCGATGTCTGCCTTGCCGGATCAAGAAAACCTTGCCGTCAACCCCGCCAACCGGTGATCATCCGCGATGCCGCCTAGCCCATCACCAACGACCCTTCTCATACATGGGTTTAGACCTTTTCGGCCCCTTAACAGTGACCATCGGCAGAGGGACTCAGAAGAGGTACGTGGCGCTATTCACGTGCCTAACAACGCGCGCCGTTCACCTGGAGGTGATACCCAGCTTGACCGGGGACTCCGCGGTCATGGCCCTCCGGCGCATGATCGCGCGCCGCGGCTGCCCGACCGAGATTTGGTCGGACAACGGGACCAACTTCCACTCAGCCGACAAGGAGCTCCGCGAGGCCTACGGCAACGCCCTCGAAGCCGGCGCCGCCCAGCGCGCCATCAACTGGAAGTTCATACCGGCGGGAGCTCCGTTCATGGGCGGAGCCTGGGAGAGGATGGTCCGAGCGGTGAAGAGGGCCCTACACGCCGTGCTGGACGAACGCCGCCCCAGCGAAGAGGTCCTAACTACTCTGCTCGCCGAGGCCGAATACACGGTGAACAGCCGCCCCCTCACGCACGTGGCCGTCGAACCCGACGAACCAGAAGCCATCACGCCGAACCACTTCCTCCTGGGCGGGTCCGCTCGGGCCCCCAACCCCGGGACCTTCGATGACTCCACACTCGTCGGCCGCGCGACCTGGAGGACGAGCCAACGCCTGGCCGAACACTTCTGGGCCCGCTGGCTGAGGGAGTACCTACCCTCCCTCCAGTACCGGCGGGAGCCCCATGGCCGAGGGCGGCCTATCAACGTCGGAGACATCGTGCTCGTAGTCGACGGGACCCTGCCTCGCAACACATGGCCGCGAGGCCGGGTGACAGCCGTATACCCGGGACCGGACGGCGTGACACGCGCGGTCGACGTGGCAACGAAGGGCGGAGTCTTCAGGCGGCCGACCAAAAAGCTGGTGATCCTGCCGACGGAGCCCGACGACCTGCACGCGAGGGATACTCCAACGCTCACCCGAGCGATGGACGGCGGGAGAGATGTGCAGGACGGACATGGCCAATAAATTATTAACTACATATGTACCTAGATTACCTAAAGATAGATATAATTATAATAGATGTTACCCGCCTTGTCAGAGTCTAGTTAGAAACCTAAATAAACATTATTGATCTCGTCTTTCCTTTACACCCAAATAGGGACAAAGAAAACCAATAAAACGGTTCGAATGAGTTTCTAAGTGGTAAACATTAGGTTTCCACTTGTAAGAATGTAGATAAACAAGAAACTCATTAGATCCGGCCCGCCTGCAGTCTCAAGCCACAATGAGGGCGAGCGCGGGGGAAAGGTCTGAGGGGGACGAGGGACGTAAATACAGAGCGTTCCCGGGCTCGCGCGCAGTAACGGCGAGAACGGCGGGCGAGCGGGAGCTTGAATTTAGCATGTCTAATAAGGATAAGTAAATGTATAAACAAATTAAGATAACCATGTATTTAGAATAAGATTTATTGACAAATAAACGATAGCGGGGTGAGGTAGGGTTGGAGGGGTGGGGGGTTCGAGCCCAATAGTATAAAATGGCGGCCGGGCCGCCATAAATTCATTCTACGCCGACTACTCGAACCGACCACAGCTCCAGCCCTGCCAAGCCTCAAGAATTCCTGAAAGCTGAGTTTTCACTGCATCTCACCCACCACCAGTCATAGGTGTACGTCCTGTACATCTAGTGTAAAAAAAATACTCATGAGCCTGCCATTTTATGTTTTTCGAATAAATATAAAACAAATTTCTTCAAATTAAGCCCATTTAACACCCCAAAAAACTAATTGATTATATTTAAAATAACAAAAATACGTCGTAAACTTCGGTGAGGTGGTGACGAGGTCAGCTAGATAGCCTTAATATGACTTTAATGTAACAATGATTTATCGTTGCAGTTAGATAATTTAATAAATATTGAGTTTCATCAAAAATCCTGGCTGTGATTATGTAAAAAACTAAAGAAAATTTAATTTTACTAAATCACTTCACTCCACAAACCTTGTCAGTGGAGCGCCCCTCAGAGGGTGCCACAGACGTGGGTAAGCGGCCATGTTTTTTCGCCACAGCTGAAGGGATATAAATATAATACTTACACAAAAAACATACAAATATTAAAAGAAATAATAATAAAAAATAAAACACTTTTTTGCCACGAAATGGACCCAGCTCAGCATGTACTAGCTTTGCAGCCAGCGCTGGTCTTCCGCAGGGTCTATTTGGTGAGGACACGGAAAGTAACAAACAAAAATTAATAAAAGGAAAAATACCGTCTCAACTAAAATTAAAACTTAAAACTTATAAAAAATTGAATTAAAAAATAAATAGTTGTAGTAGTAATGGTTAGTTGGCCTGCAAAAAGTTGCATCCCAACAAACCACTACGTGCGTATGGGCCTTAATGGTAAAAGTGAACGCAGCCCATACGCGAACAGTACTACTAGCGCCAACAAACAGAAAACAGACTAAACACCATAGTAGAAATTATCATCTATATCTAAACTATACACTAAACGTCAAACAATCAAAGCAGCATGATATTGTGCTTAAAAACAATATTATTAAGTTAAACTACGTTGACAAACTGAAGTACACATTAAATTACGTTTGGCAACCGTATGGCAATGGATGAATTGCAGATGGGGCAACCAACAGGTGAGGGAGTGTTAAATGCAGCTAGTTTCATGACACAGATTCTCCTGTTTATGCTGATGTTCTTGCATGAATTTTTTGAGATTAATTCTAAATCTATTAAAGTCCGGCAAGCCTCTAAGCGGCGGCGGGACATTGTTCCAGCACTTCGTGGCTGCATAGCGGAAACTTCCTCGGAAAGCAGCAGAAGCATGTCGGGGAGTCACCAGACATATTATGCGCTGACGTCTTCCACCCCGAGACGAGTTATTAAAGGAGAGTTTCTCGAAGCTTCAATACCCCAAAAAGCAAACAAGCCAAATGGAGCTTACGGCGGTGTTGCACTTTCAAGATATTATTCTTGTTTAGAAATGGGGTGACATGGGCCCTCAACGGAATGTTGAAACAAAAGCGAGCGCAGGCATTCTGAACACGCTGGATGAGTTTCTTTGTTTTAGAAAGAAGTAGTGGACCAACAACAGTGTCCACATAATTAAGTCTAGATAAAACTAGTGATTCCACTAACTGTATTCGTAGGCTCTCATTTAAAAATGGTCTTATCTTGTACAGTACTTTGAGTTTATAAAAACAGCTTCTGACTGTATTGGCAATGTGTTTTTCATAACGAAGGCTGCCATCCATCAAAAGACCTAGGTTGCGTGCTTCATGCGTCCGCTCAATAGGCTTATTCATAACCATAACGTGATTTGAAGGACTGGTGCTAGCTAGCTGTTGTTTGCTGCCAAAAACCATATATTTAGTCTTACTTGGGTTAAGAATTAACCCATTTTCTGTAGCCCAGTTAGAAATACTTGAAAGGTCTGCATTGAGATTTTCTATGGTGCTCTCTAGTTCGGAAGGTTTGCATGAGATGTACACTTGTACATCATCCGCATAGATGTGGTACTTGCTGTGTGTTATGTGTGACCCTATATCAGCAGAGTATAAAATGAACAGGATCGGACCAATCACCGACCCTTGAGGGACTCCTCTCTCGAGGCAAGCTAGTTCAGAAGACCGCGTGGAGCCATCACTAAGATTAATTTTTACAAATTGACAACGGTTATTTAGATAACTGTCAAACCATCTCAAAGCATTGATGTCGAAGCCATAATAACTCAACTTTGATAAAAGTAGATTAATGTTAAGGCAGTCAAAGGCGCGGGAAAAGTCAAGGAGTACTAACAGTGTACACATTCCCTTGTCCTGTGCACACAAAATATTGTCAGTGACATCAAGTAAAGCCGTCATTGTACTCCTCCCTTTTCTGAAACCTGATTGAACACTAGGCAGAATGTTGTTCGACTCAAGGTAATGAGTAAGCTGTGAGCCCACAGCCTTTTCTAGTATTTTAGAAATACAAGGCAGAATACTAATAGGTCGTAGGTCTTTGAGTTCAGATGGGTTTGCAGTTTTAGGCAATGGGTGCACAATCGCTAACTTCCAGATGTCGGGGAAAGTTGATGTCAAAATGGAAGTATTTATTATGTCAGTTATAATATCAATAGTGTGGGGCAATGTCAACATAAGCATATTCAAATTAATACCATCGCTACCTTCAGCATTTGATTTCAGATTTTTAATTATTTTGTTGATTTGGACTGAACTAATTGGAAGTAATGTAAATATGGAGTCGCTGTGTCTGTGGTACTCAAGGTATGTCAGTTGTGATATAGAAACTTCTGAAGTTCCGGGCAGACTTAGAAAATGATTATTAATTTCAGTTGGGTTGTCAAATGATGCAGGTAGTTCACTGTTTTTTTAGGCAGTATAGTTGACTTCAGGTTATTCCATAGTGTCTTAGGATCATGAATCTTACTGTTTATGTTCAATTCAAAGTATGCAGATTTTTCATAGAACATTGCTTTATTGACAGTAGATTTCAAGTCTTTGTAGTATTGTTTTTTACTGTCAGACTGGCTTCTATGAAACTCTGCTGCGGCTCTGTCACGCAAACGCATCATGAGCTTTTGACTGTGTCTGTGATCCAGGGGTACGAACAACCCTTAACTAGTGTAGTTTTAAGAGGAGCATGTAAGTCAAATATGTATAATATGTGTTGGTTGAAGGCTTCGACCATATCATTTACATTTCCCAGGTTTGACATCAGGTCCCACCTCACAGACCGCAAGTCCGCATCTAGATAGTCGCGTAGAATGTTCTTGATAGGCCTGTAGGTTATTTGAAATGGCTTAGGTTTTTCAAGCTTAATGTTGAATTCGCAAACAACAAGGCAGTGCCCATAGAGCGTACCCATATGGTGTATGCTTAGATTTTTCGCACGCAAATCCGTACAAACTACATCAAGCATCGTCTGGCTAGTGTTTGTAAAATGCGTGGGTTCTGTAACTAATTGTGTCAATTGAAAACAGGTCAAGAAATTATTTAATTAAGTACTTCTAGTGTCATTATTATTTAATACATTTATATTGAAATCGCCTAATAATATCAAATGGTCACAGTCAGGAATTGAGCCAATAGTGTCAGAAATAGCATCCAAAAACAAATCTATATCCATCCAGGGTGGACGATACGCCGTCCCGATCGCCAGTTTCTTTCCGTTAAGGGTCAAAGTGATCCACATTTGTTCCACGAGTCAATGCAGAGGGTCAAGGGGGTGAGGCCAGGTGCGAGCATTGACGTATCGTTTAATATAAAAGCCCACGCCTCCTCCGCGGGATCTTGTGCCTGTAGGCCTAGGGATATGGCGCAACCTGTACCCAGGGAGTGCAGGCGCTTTCCCCTCCTCCCCAGCTCTTAACCACGACTCGTTGATAGCCAGCACATCAAGATCATGCCGGGAAGTAGCCGCTATGAAGTCATCGTGTTTCGTGCCCAGAGAACCTGCATTGAACAAACCTATTCTCATGGACTTATTAATCGTCATTAACAGCACTTCTGCAATTCATATATTATAATTAGATGTAAGTGTAATACGTTAAAATAATTTAAAATTTCCATGCCACTGCCTAATACATTAAAATAATTTAAAATTTCCATGCCACTGCCATACCATTCCATATTATCATAAATAGAGATAAGCCTGAGCGTGACGACTTCAAACAGAGACGGCTCCAAAAACACGCATTATATCGGCGTCAGACCGGATGCTGTACGCCTGTTTCCCGTCTCCCTGCCGGGCGTACACCCGTCCCCGCTTCGTCCACGCAAACCTCCACGCCTGCTTCCGACACTCCTCCCGAACACGTTGGAATAGCTGGCGGTTTGTGCGCGTGAGCCGCTCGTTCACATAAACGCGGCTGGGTGCGCCCGGCAAGCCAGCGTCGGCAGCCCGCAACATGTCGTCACGCAGCTGGCGTCGCGCCAGCCTGACGACAATGCGACGTGGGCGGCCCGCGGCACCACCGTCGGCGCCACCCGCCGCGCCCCGCTCCGCCGCACCGACTCGCTCGGCGAACACCACATCACGGGGGTCAAGGGCGACACCGAGTTTGGTAGCGAGAACCGTGACGGTGTGTACCGGGTTTTCTCCTTTGGCCTCGGGTACGTGGCCTATATCCAGGTCCGAAAGCAGCGCGTCCTGGTCACGGTCGCTCAGCTCCGCCTGGAGGCGAGCCACCGTCTGCTGCAACTCGACCACGCAGCTCTGGGGCGCCGACTCCGCCTCACCCCTTTCTACCGCCTCCAGCCGCCGCTCGATATCGTCCATGCGGCCCGACAGATTTCTCAAGGTGGCCCGTATCTCTTCGGGAAACTCGCGCTGCTCGGACATGTACTCATCCAGGTCTCGACGCAGCCCAGTAACCTGAGTATCATTGCCTAGCATGGGCGCGGGGCTAGCGGACAATGCCCCAGTTATCGTCGTCGGCGGAGCCTGCATCTCACCGGGGCCTTTTGACGGGGTCCCACTACCTACCACCAGTCATCCCCCGCTTCGCTTCGCATTCAGGGCACGCCCAGTCCCTAGGGATTGCCACACTGTCGGAAGTTGCAAGTCCGACGCAGCCCCTGTGATACACTCCGCGACATACTGCGCATGTGGCGGCACCTTTCGGCGATAATAGTTATTTGTTATGCAAGGCTGCAAAGTTGTTGTTTGGCGCAAGTGCTTGTATTGAAAGCCGAGCTAGCGAAGGATTGTAAAATTGAACCATGAGCAAAGCGAATGGTTCAAAAGTAGAATCCTGAGCATAGCGAGGCTTTCAAGGCACGAGACGCCAAACAATTTTGCTGCCGAGCGAAACACACAACTTTTCACCTCACCACCGCGAGGAAAATTGGACGTAGTTTAAGGAAAAGGATCCAATCCACAAAATTATCAAAACATGAGTTAAGTATACCAGAGAGGTGTTTGAGGCGTATATTTTCACTCAGCAAAAAGACGCCCAGCTTACACAGTGTTTTCATATTTTAATTAACATGGGATACCATCCCACATGTATGACGGGGTAAAATTGATATCCTTTAATAAAAACCCATAATGCTTGGAACCGTATGGTAATATTAGATCAGTTACATATTGATTCACATTTATTTTAACAAAAGATATCCAACCTGCATGGACCATTTTTAAGAAATGCAATTCACACGTTTTCACTTTTAATATTTTCAACGAAATGGATCCAAACCATTTGGATTCTTTCTGAAAAACGAAATCTAGGCTCTTTAAAACTTTTAGATATACAACAAAATAGATTCACCTCACTTGGATCAGTTTTGTTGAGTTGTTGTGAATCCTGCTTTGGTGTCTTAGTAAACAACAGAAACGATCCTATTTAAAAAAAAAAATGTAAAGCCGACTTTTTATATTCTTCTAGCTTTATTTTTAATCATTAAAAGAAATTTCCAATATAAAGCAGCCTTTATAAGGATTTTTACCGTCAGTATTGTCTTGGATCATTACAATATACGTAAATGTATTATCGAAATATAGGGAAATAAATAAGCAATTCAACTTGCTTGAACCTTTTGTTTTATTTGTTTGTCAGTTAAACGTTCATTGAGCAAGAAAAACAAAAACGATCGAACGGGCGTGAATCTTTTTTGATAAAAAAGTATGAATGACGGTTAAAGTGACTTTAAAAAGATATGGATCGTTTTTGGAAATCTATTAGTTTTGTCTTAACGTGACAATAAAAAATCAAGAACTTATATTAACAACTAGCTTCTGCCCGCGACTTCGTACGCGTATAAATTATGGTTCAAAAATGATATTCTTATGTTTCACCACATTACTGACAAAAACAAAGATTTCATTTCCATAGACTGTGCGTGTAACAGTTCAAGTTGTCTTCGAATCTAAATAAACACCCTCATTGACTTGGTCGTCAATAATATTATATAGATCCCCAAAGTATCCTTTGAGAGAGCGCTCCCTATGCGAGCCCCAAGTCCCAAGACCCTGGGGTGAGCCCCACGGATACTCACTAACCCCAGGTGTCTTGCAAGCGAGACCTGAAACCAACCTGAGCGGCAAGGCAATCCTTCAGAGAGTGGTCCCAATGCGAGCCCGAGGGCCTAAGGCCCGAGGCCGAGCCCCCACGAGTACTCGTTATCTCCGAGTAACTTGCAAGCGAAACCTTAGGGCCGAAGTTCTGAAGGTAAACGGGGAAGCAAGCGGAACCGAAGGCTAAGCTTTTCGTAAGAATGAAAGGTCTAAGCATGCTTGTAGTGAGTGGTCGCTATGCGAGTTTGGGGGCTGAAGTCCTTACTATTCCCAGGTGTCCTGCAAGCAAAACTGGAGATCAAAGTCCCCAAGGGGAGCAGGCAGTTAAGCGAGGCCGAAGGCCGAGCTTTTCGTAACAATTAAAGGTCCCAATCAAGCCTTAAGAAAGCGTTTCCAATGCGAGCCTGAGGGCCGAAGGCCCGAGGACGAGCCCCCACGAATACTCGTTATCTCCGAGTAACTTGCAAGCGAAACCTGAAGTAAGTGCAAGTAGTCCTTGTAGTGAGTGGTCGCTATGCGAGTTTGGGGGCTGAAGTCCTTACTATTCCCAGGTGTCCTGCAAGCAAAACTGGAGATCAAAGTCCCCAAGGGAAATGGGCAGGCAAACGAGGCCGAAGGCCAAGCTTTTCGTAACAATGAAAGGTCCCAATCAAGCCTTAAGAAAACATTCCCAATGCGAGCCCGAGAACGAGCCCTCACGGACACTTACTACGAGTATACCCGAGGTGGCAGCGAAGCCAAAAGCCGAGTTTTACATTGGAATGAAAGGCCCAAAGCATCACTTTAGAGAGCGCTCTCAATGCGAGCCTTTACGGACACTCATTATCATCGGGTGTCTTGCAAGCGAAACCTGAGGCCTGAATAAGGGAACGCAAGTGATGCCAGAGGCACAGCTTTTCTGTAGGAATTCAAGGCTTTTGCATGCTATAAGCGACCGCTCCCTAGGCCAGCTGTAGGGTTTAAGACCCGAAAGCAAGCCCCCGCGGACACTTACAATCCTTAGGTGTCTTGCAAACGAAACCTGTGGCCAAATTACCCAAGATGAGCGGCGAGGCAAGCGAGCCCTCACGGACACTTACTATCCCGTAGGCGAGCTGAGATAAGTCCCGTAGGTGAGTGGTAAGGCAAGCGAGGCGAAAGGCCGTGCTTTTCGTTGGAATGACTCGAAATGCGCCGCCATGGACAAACACTCTCCCGGTGTCTTTTAAACGAAACCTGAGGGTACGCCCTGCGTGCACTTACTATCTCCAGGTGTCTTGCAAGCGAAATCCCAAGCCAAAGTTCCGAAGGTGAGCGGCGAGGCAAGCAAGGCCTTTTCGTTGGAATGAAAGGCCCAAAGCAACCTTTCTGAGAGCGGGCTCAATGTGAGCAATGACCCCCTAAGGATACTTATTATCTTCCGACGTCTTGCAAGCTAAACTTAAGGGCTGAAATCCCGAAGATAAACGGGGAGGCAAGCGAAGCGAAGGCTGAGGTTTTATGCCGTTTTGTCCAAATTGTATACCCGCATCCCTTGACGTTGGTGAAATTTTCAAGTCTTAAGCTCATAGATTCAAGGAGTTCCTATAAAAAGTTCATCCCCATTTTTTAACCCCTTTGCACCCTTACCTTTATAATATTATAGCCTAAAACCTGGCCAGGGATTTTTTGGACAAATGAGTAAAGTTTTCATCAAAAATCTATCAGCCATTTTCACGTGATGCGCGTACATGTAAACAGACAAAAATTCTACTTTCTTGGAAGGTGTTCTGTTATCGATTCTAAGTATTCTCAGCATAGTTTTTTTTTCGAATATCTTTCTTGTAAAGACTTCCAACCCTGTTCACTTTTATTATATGTATGTATAGATGGTTTTATATGCCATTATTATGCATTATTATGCCATTTTTATTACGTGAATCCTTATTACAAAATGAAACAAAAGGAAGGGTCTATGAAAAGTGTATTTTCGCAAAAAAGATCCAACCCCACTTTTGGTCAAATATCTTGAAAAATATAGCATTTAACTGAATTATGTGTATAAGAATGTATACTACACGACTCAACTCAATTTTCATCCGAACATATATTATTAAAAAAATGCATCAGTTTTGAGGAATCACGGTTGAAACTTTAAACCGCCATAACTTTTGCTCAACTTTCTGTGGATTGGATCCTTTTCCTTTAACTACGTCCAATTGTAGGTAAGTAAATGTAATGGAAGAAATTTGGACCTTATACTCATTTACAATAAAGGTTTGTTTACATCTCATCAAGATCTAGCATTTTATAATTATTAAATGTAATATAAATATTTTTGCATCTTTAAATAACCTCACAATTTCTCTACTCAACTCACGGTTTCAACTAAGGCTCAAATACGCTTATTTCACTTTTTCCGCTAACTTAGCAGGCATCAAAACTCATTCAATGTATATATTCTGCACTAAAATCTATAAATATCCACCATTATTTTGGTTTTACTGTCTGTGGCTTTAGAACAAAACAAAATTAAATGTAAGTATATGAGTTTTTTCTTAAATTAACTTTTCAAACGGTGCGTTCCAAATTTGGAAGAAGCGGAATTTTTAGAACAATAAAACGACATTTTAGATATATTTATTCGTATTTTATCCTTATAAGTCGGTCTAAATATTAATATTTCGTATGTACCTACTTAATTAAGAAAGAATAATTGTTATTAATTTTATTTTATCAAAATAATAACAATTTATTATTGGCATAACATCATCAGTTTCTGAACGCACCTCTCATTCTGTATAGAAAAAAGTTGGATCTCGCGATTCACCGTCACGTTCCAAATTCAAAAACTCTTTCCGCGCTAGCGGATAAAATGGACTTTTGGGCGCAGATTTTGAGCGATAAAGCAAGCCTTTTCGAGCCGGTGAGGTGAAAAAACTTTTTGCAAGTTACGCACTTCGTCATCTTTGGCTAGTTAACGGAGTCTTAATAGCTCTCGTGCACTACGCTAGATGGCGCTGGTATCCTGGTTGATAATAGTCTATTAGTTTTGATAAAGTTTTTATTGTGGTCACTGCTTAGCTATATTGTTAAACTTTAGTATTTGTATAGTATTAACTCGAATATAAAAAAAAAATACTCAATCGATTACTTTTTACTGTAAGCGTTTTGCACCTACCCACATATTTTAAAGACAATCCGATTGCACACAATCTAAACACTATAAAATATGTTCAAGCACAGGCGCGGAGGCGCGCAGTAGGCTGCGAACACTCGCACAGGGTAGTCGGGCCCAGACGCACACACTGATTACTATAGTACGAGGAAGTTTGCAAATTTACAATAATAAATAACGAGTAAGCGCGAGCGTGCACCGTGTGTGTTACCGTCCGTGACGTCACTCAACTCGTCCGTGACGGCATTCATGGGCCGTCGCTAATAACCAACTGAGCTATCGGAACAATCTGTCTCGGCCACTAAATCTTCTGAGGCTTAGTAAGGAGGAACTGATTGAAAGATTTAGCGGCCAGACACAGACGATGGGACAGACTGTTCCAATAGCTCAATTGGTTATTAGAGACGGGCCATGAATGCCAGTGGTCGCCGGCTCGAATCCGGCTCTGAGCATTATTTTTTTAGATGTTTTCTTTAATTAAAATGTATAATTTCGTTAGCAGCGTTACTGCTCGATACAAAATTAACTTGCACAATGACTTTTCAAACGCGAATCTGGTCGGAGACTTTCTGATTTTAACGGGTACACTGTTTGAGCGAGCCACTTGAATGGTAAACGAATGGGACATGACACATACTTCTTGAATCGAATAAAAACAATATTGTACATTCAAATCTATTTCAGGCGCCGTGAACGTCAACGGGCGTTCACGAGGGGAGCCACAATGGTGAAAATGACAGCCTTTGCACAGAAGCCTCTCAGGTGCACCTTTTTATTATTTACACCGCATTTTCACAGAGTGTTTGCTTTGAGCTTTACTTTGATTTCGGAATGTGGCGGCGTGTAAAAGTGTGATCTGAATACGTTGTGGGACGTGGTTACCAGTTTCATGATAAGTGCTTGCGTTCGTTTTGTTGAAGGGATGTGTTTACGCTGATATTGTTTCTTTTGTTTTGCGCGGGAGGTTATTAAAATGGCTGAAATGCGTCTAGACTAGTGACGGACCCTTGTTCATGTTTCTGTATAATGTTAAGGATTTTTTTAATTTTTCGAAAAAAGGTAGAAATTAATAAATTCATGATTTTCATATACCTACTAAAAACTGCGTTAAAACGTTAGATGGTCAGGCACCAAAATGTGTGGTAGGAACTAGGAAGCAGTTTTATGTCTGCTTTCATAATTGAAGTCGATTTTCTTCATCGTGGTAGTTTTCGCCTTAAGCTTGGAACCGGCCAACCATCACTTGAGGATAAACCACATCGCAAAAAAAAAACAATACGAGTTCTACTGAAAGTTATTTATTACATATGACGTTTCTTCAGTTACGAGTGACTGTATCAACACAAGTAAAAGTGGAGATTATTTAATGTGACCGACTCATCGTTATTGGAATTTGAATCTTTTTCCTTGGAAGGTAGAGTTACTTTTTGAATGTATTTTTTTGAAGCTATTCAGTCAACTTGAATAATTTCAATTATATTTACTACAAACTTCATAGTATGCTACGAATGCGTAGCACTAAGAAAACAGTCAAGAACAAGCTCATTCGAAGCCAGTCTTCGCCGTAGCGTAGCCGACATCGTTGTTTTTCCAACTCGTTAGTTGGAAGAACCACGATGTCGGCTACACGCGCTGCGCTACGAAAAGTTGGCATTGAAGTATGCTACGAATGCGTAGCACTAAGAAAACCGTCAAGAACAAGCTCATTCGAAGCCAGTCTTCGCCGTAGCGTAGCCGACATCGTTGTTTTTCCAACTCGTAAGTTGGAAGAACCACGATGTCGGCTACACGCGCTGCGCTACGAAAAGTTGCCATTGAATGATAATTTCGGCCTTAACCCATTCAGGGCTGAGAATCGCTACGAGCTACGCTCGTAAGTCGTACCCGATCCCGTGGTTAACACGTTCAATGCCGATATTATCTCTTTTGGAAAGCGAAACCGACGCATTAAGTTCAGTTTGATTGAAAACGTGTTAATTATATAGTTTGCTCGCGGCCACTTTCATATGGCTAGTAGTGCTTGTACAAAAGTAGGCGAATTTCGGCATAGAACACCTTGCGACTTACGGTCTGTTATATTTCTTTTTAAACCAGCCCCCGTTATAAATACGGCAATTAGAAACACATTTTTCAATGAAAATCACCAATGGCAGTTATAATTATTTTATTTGGGTACTTTTTATTTGCCAAAATCAAATATATATAGTACCTTATCTAAGTTGTATATTTCTAATTTAGGTTATGTTAAATAAGGTGCACTAAAGTACTAGCTTCCACCCGCGACTTTGTCTGCGTGTACCCGGGATAAAAAACTATCCTTTATTTTCCAGGTTATAAACTATCTTCGTGCAAATTTGTATCCGAATACGTTGGGCCGTTGAAGCGTGATTGAGTAACAAACCTCTTAACATATAAACATCCAAACCTTTATTAGTAGGATAAGGGCGGGTTGTACAAAAATACAAAATAGTTTATTTCACCAAAAACAAATATTACATTAAATCGAGGCTGTCCGTCAGTGACCAAACTAGGCTGAGCCTGTATCTTGGCCTACTGCGAGTGCGGTTAACAGGTCGTTCTTCAATTACACTATGATAAGGATTTTAAATCTAAGAGTATTAATTAAGTACCTACATCTAGCGTATCTACAATTAACATTATGTACCTTAACGAGGGAGAAGGAAAACACTACATATTTAGATATATGGATGTGTGTGTGTGTGTGTTTATGTCAGTGTGAGTGTGTGTGTGTGTGTGTTTATGTCAGTGTGTGGTTGTGTGCTGTGCGTGAGCCCGCATTTATAAATCAGTTGTGGGTTAGGTTAAGTTAGGTTATTAGTTAATGCTTTATCTTTGCACTTTCAATGATTTTTTCCGTCTCTCAGTAAGATAACGTGAGTAACCACTGTATCACTACTCTCTTAGCCCTGAGAACTGGCTGGTGTTTTATGTCACATTTATTGCAGACATAGTTATATATGCAGCAATAGGAGTATGAAGGTGATCTCCTAGCTAGGGCGGACCTGTACGGTGGGGTTGGCACTTTGTACGTACGTTTCCGCAACATTTCCTCGTGGCGATCAGAGTTGAAGATGCTGCTATGAGTACGTATGGTCGCTTTCATAATAAAGAGCTGTCTCACTCTAAACAGTCTCGTTTCCTGGTACAGCAAGTTAGTTGGGCAACGAAACGGCTTCCTAAGCATAACTTTGATAACCGCTCGCTGCGCACGCTCCAACAGGATCATGTGGCTCTCGGCAGCGCAGCCCCAGACTGCCACTCCGTACTGTAGGATCGATTGTCCCAAAGCGTGATAGACGAGGCGCAGTACATCCGGTGTAGCACAGTCTCGGAGTCTCTTCACTACATAAATCAGTTTTCGGACTCTACCAGCAAGGGTGGTAATGTGGTGCGCAAATGTGAGGTGTTGGTCAAATAGCAGACCCAGGTATTTAACGATGGTCTGCCGCCTGACCATCTGGCAGGAGCACACCGGGGCCGGCTGACGTGAACCCGGAACACTGTGATGCATGCAGGTATGAAATGCAATAGTTTTGTCAGTTGTGGGAGAGGCTGCTGAACTTTTCGAGAAGGCTACGTAGTTTTTCTTGTCTATGTTCAGAGTTAGCAGATTACTTTTTAACCAGTGAGCAACTCCTGCCAGCGCTTCCTCGGCTCCAGAGTAAGCATCATCCCAGGATTTGTACCAACATACCGTAACAGATCAACGTTAAATAATGGCACTGGCTGCGGTCATTCTGTAGAAACTTGTCTAAATTTCCATAAATCCAGATTTTGACGAATACCTTTCGATTACAGACGGTTTGGTGTAACCCACCCTAAGTAGGATCGTATCATTGTTTTAAAACCTATCTCTCTTCAAATATGGCATTCAAGAATGTATAGGTATTTTAAGTTTTACTGATTACTAATTAATATACACGAATAACCTACCATCTGAAATGGAATTAATAACCACATTGGGTGTTTACAAATCGCCTACCCGTTGGCAAGAACACGATGTTAAATTCCGAATGAGCGGGCCCGCAAGAGCATTAAGTCGACTCGCAAAGTTCGGAAACGCGCTCTGACGCCCGCAATTACGGGCAAAGATTATTTAGAACGAACGTTTATTGTGATTCGGTCAATACGAAAGTTAAGGAATAAAAACTTATTATACGATCTTACATATAAATCAAACTGGATCTAGTACTAGTTAGAGACTAGAGGGGTAAACAGGAACGAGTGTTCTAACGCGTGTACGAAACGTTACTTGATTACCCCTCTAAATGTCACTTTTTGTATGAAAAAATGACAGTTGCATTGTTTTATATAACAATGAAACTGTCATTGTTTCGTACACGCGTTAGGCCAGTTTGACTGTAATTTTTCCATATACAGGGTGACATTTTAATCAGTGTCCAAATTCAAGTATAAGGTTCTTCGGCAAAAAAAATACGTTTTTTTTTGTTTCATATCATTCAGTACAAAAAAAATAGTAATTGCTGCTTAAAGTTATCCCAAAAAAACCTTACCGCGCGGGCACCTCAGCGGGTAGAAAGGTTTGCGCATGGCACACCTCCCCTCCCTCGGCCCCGCCCCGTGCCGCGCGGTACTGATTGCCCAGTAACCACGCAGTACAGATAAATCTTTACGGATAGACAAATTATAATTTTAAAAATACCTACCAGTTTTTTTTCAAAAATGGAGTCTATTAGTGATTCCAAATGTCTACAAAAAATTTGGACACTGATTAAAATGTCACCCTGTATTTCACAATTAGTTATACCTAACGTACGTACAATGCGTTATGTGATCTACAAGTAGACCATAGTTATACTAGTAGCTCTGTGATCCGTACAACTCGCGACCCTGTCTTTTACAGGGTTGCGTACCCAAAGGGTTTACACGGAACCCTATTACTAAGACTCTGCTGTCCGTCAGTCTGTCTGTCTGTCCGTCACTCACCAGGCTGTATCACAAGAACCGTGATAGTTAGACAGTTGAAATTTTCACAGACGATGTATTTCTGTTGCCGCTACAACAACATATCATCATCATCATCATCATATCAGCCGAAAGACGTCCACTGCTGGTCATAGGCCTCCCCCAAAGAGTGCCAAAGTGACCGATCCCGCGCCACCCGCATCCAGCGGACTCCCGCAACCTTTACCAGGTCATCAGTCCACCTTGTCGGAGGCCTACCCACGCTGCGCCTTCCGGTACGTGGTCGCCACTCGAGAACCTTTCCGCCCCAACGGCCATCGGTTCTACGTGCTATGTGCCCCGCCCACTGCCACTTAAGTTTAACGATCCGGAGGGCTATATCGGTTACCTTGGTTCTGCTGCGGATACAACAACATATACTAAAAAACAATAAAATGAATAATTGTCAAGGGCCGCGCCCATACAAAACGTGAATTTTTGCTCATTTTTCGAACCCGCGCGGCAGCCGCAAGGACACGCGTTGCTACACGCCGCCTGCTTCCGGTGTGAATATACCGCTTCAAACGCGCCCGATTACTTGTAATGTTATGTGCAATAAATATTTTGAATTTTGAATTTTGAGCGTTGAAGCTTGTAAGTACCTATTCTGAATCGATATCTTCTAACTAACCTACATGCAAATAAATGAAGCAGCATAATCAGGGACACTTATTTTTAACGACCTGACGACAGCTAGTAGGCAAATATTACATCGTTTCTGCCTCGAACAGTTCTCCGTAATGCAATCAGGCTGGCAACAACAATGCCTCAGTTGAAAAAGCAACACAGTGTTGTCTCTGGCTCGCGCGTTCTATATTTGAAAATCAACTCCCGGATTCCCGCGCTCCGCTGCCGCTGTTCATTTGTCACTGAAATTACAAAAAGCTTGCGGCTGCTACAGCGGCGCTGTCGGGACATAATGAATTTAATTTCATCATGGCGTTATTCACAATTAAATGCGCAATTAATTTAGAAATCGTCATTACGCCTGAGTGTGCTAAGTAGGGCTTAACACGTGTGGAAAGTGATAATGTAAGCTCCTAGTTAGCGTACGGTTCTCTCTGGTAAACCTTTATTTTTAAACGAAGCAATATGAAAATTTAATTTGATACTTAATTCTTTTTAAATTATACGTTAGAAAACCATTCTACCTACAATTGCTAACGTATTTCAACCCACCAATAAACATGTTCTTTGTTTGTTTTCATTGATTGATTAATTTTGGCATAATTATTTCGCAAATGATTCATTGTGGTATTGTTATTTTACATGTTACTTTTTCTTCTAAAACCGCTTAATTATATTGACTTGAATTATTAAACTTTTTTTTTTAATCCTGGTAAGATACCGGTTTCGCAGAAATTTAACTTATCATCATCATTATGATGATTGTATGTATAATTGAACTTTTATTTATCAGATATTATGTATCATCATCACCCTTCTAGCGTTTTTCCCGGTAGTACCCCTAAACGAGCCCGGGGTCCGCTTTGACACCTAATCCCAAGATCCCCTAGTGGTTCAGGCATGCGGCTATCAAGCGGCGGTCGTGGATTTTAATCCGGCTTGTACCAATGAGTTCTCGGAACATTTACCTCGGTAAAGGAAAACATCGCGAGGAAACCAGTCTAATCCCAATAAGATCTAGTTTTACCTCTGGGTTAGAAGGTCAGATGGCAGTCGCTTTCGTTAAACTAGTGCCTTTGCCAAATCTTACGTATAATGGAAAATAATACAATATATTTCATTTAATATCCAATAATAATCAAAATAAATAACTAAAATTAACCTAAACGAGACAAATTACAATCAAGCGCCCTGAATGCTAAAAATAAAGTTTTATCTCATTGCGTACGAGCAAAAGTCGATGAGGGTATTCCACAACTCGCATTTAAACGAACTCGACCATTACTGCTCCTGGCTGGCATTCTCTACGCCTGGTCTGAGTAAACCAGTCTAAATCTGATCTCTGATTACGTGTAGTTGTTATGAAACTCAGCGTAAAGATATACTAGACGATCTTACGTTGTGAATAGCATAGCTGGGAGGTCAACGTGAGACACAAGATTCATAATCCAAGTGGATTTCAATTCAACGTCTTTAGCTCTGCACGGCCAGGACATGACTGCGTGCTAACTGTCTCGGGGACGAAATGGACTATCCATCTCGTTATATTAAAAACACTTAGGGCCTGTTTCAAAATCTCGAGTTAAAACATATCCGTCCGATAAATATTGGCTGTCACTTTTCTTTTATATGACGGGAGAAAAGGATAGCAATAATTTTAACTGGCAGATAACTTTATCCGGCGATTGTGAAACAGGCCCTTAGTAAGAGACGAAAGATAGCTCGCGTGCGGTGTGAAGCCATGCTGACATGATGGCTCGGTGCAAAAATATTCTGTGACAATTTTTTTTATATTTCAATTTATTTGTCTCGCTGAAGCTCGCGGTGTGTGACGCAGCTCTTGACACCTCGATATTCTTCGGCTACTTTCCGTTGTGGTTTCCGTTATGAAATTATGAAGCATCAAAATGCTGGAACAATATTCCACCCCCGATAAGGAACCTGCAAAATGTATATAGCTATAGAATGAAACTCAAAAAATATATATAATATGAACACCAACACAGTGAAGAAAACTGTATGAACACGAGCTAGTGCTTATATAGTTCTTGGCCTGCTTCATTTTTATTTCACTGTTTGTACCTCTGAATACAATACAATACGGATATTCTTTATTGCTCACCAGACATAACACATAATAGAAAAATAGAGGTAAATCAAACATAATCAATGGTAGACAACAGGCAGGAAATACTTACCTACTTGTAAGCCTTTTTTATATTTTCTCTATACAATTGAATCACTGTCTTATTGTTCTTATTATTATCGTCTTCTATTTATTGAGATGTGTGCGTTGCCCGCCGTGGTTTCACCGATGGTTCCAACGGAAGGTCGCCAGCACCATGCTGCCCTTTCGTGACGTGTTTTATTTTATTCACTGTTTGTCGTTCTGTGTGTGTCATGAATAATCGTTTTTCTATTTCTATTGATTAGATTCTCATTTGGTCGGCACTTTCCTCGTAGGCGCTCTCTCAAGAAACGGTTTTTCCGTGCTATCGGCTACGAGCGTATCGCTACGAAATTGCTGGCAGTGAATGTTATTGACATAGAATCCATTTTTATTTGTGATTGAAATGCGAAGTTTATGCCTCAAATGGCCCCCCGCCTGCATCTGGCGCGGGTTAGCACTTACCCGAATTTCAGCAAAAAGCTGAAACGTACATTAAAACTCCCGGAACTAGGACAAGTCCATTTTATCACGTAACAATTGTGTTCTTAAAACTTCTCCGTATTTCGAGATTAATGTGAAATGTTTGTCGAAGTTGTGAGAGTTTCTCTGCGGTTTAAAGCGGTATGTTTTGATCTTTCCAATTTTATACACGACTTTGTCTGACTACCTAATTATCCCAAGCAGAGCCACGGTATAATATATGTAACCTATATCCATTTCAAAATTTTGTTGTAATTAATCTGTCGAATATTTGACGCGATTTTTTTTTCACATTTGTATGGAGCGTTGGCTGACTGGGGCGACCTGCTCCGTACAAATGTAAAAAAAAATCGCGTCAAAACAAATTTCTCTTAGTTTTTTCTTATCAGAACACGATACCTGTCATGCCCTTCATCGGTTCACACCCCATTTATGTTACACCCTGTATAAACGGCTCTAGCTGACTAATGAACCTAGGCAGAGCCACGGGATATCATATAAGGATGTCCATCCCAACGCGAAGCTTAGATACTAGTGAAGATTAAATATGTTTAAATCGAAAGATGAGATCAAGTCATTCATTACATATGTTCGTTGCGTCGGAAGTGCTTTAAATTGAGTTACCTATGTTATCACACATAGAGACTTACTCTGAGTCTTGTCGGAGGATTATTTTCGATAAATAGAACCGCGTTTCGTACGCCAGCT
Source organism: Epinotia demarniana (assembly GCA_945867215.1). NCBI lineage: Eukaryota > Metazoa > Arthropoda > Insecta > Lepidoptera > Tortricidae > Epinotia > Epinotia demarniana. Next base: position 8,718,075 of record OX244262.1, read on the forward strand.
TTTTGATTTTTTTATATGAAATCATCCACTTTCTCTTGTCGGATTTGTAGTTATTTATAATGAATGATAACTTTTCGATTATTCGGCTATTATGAGTGCATCCCTACGTAATCACACTTATACAAAGCAAAGCTTCAGATTGTCAGGGTGCAATCGACGTGAAAGATATTTTCACAGTTTTGCACCTTATGCCATTGTATTAAGGCAAAATGTGTATACATATATTTGACGTCGACAGTACATATCGTTTACAAGACCATTCTGCTAAGCGGCTTACGGAGAACGCTCAAGTTGCAGTCCCAAGGCGCAAAGTCACCGGCATCAAGAATACGCCTTCCTAAACTCCCGAACTAGAAATAATGATTTCCGTGTACTGGCATTAGAAGAGAGTACATACTTGTAGATGCGGCAGAGAACACAAACTACAAACATATTATAAACAAACTGGTTAATTCGAGTCTTTTATTACTGTGTCGCAGTTGGTAGATCTGTGCGGCGAAGCTATTAAAAGTCGTGTGTGGAAATCCCACTGGTGGCAAATAATAAATTGAAAAAAAAGGGACGGTCATACGCAATTTGATCTAGTCCCAAACTATACAAAGCTTGTACGATGGGAACTAAAAAACGATATACATACGTAATTGAATTAAATAAATACATACTTAAATACAATATAAGAGTCATAAAAAAATATTCGTGCTCATCACACAAATAAATTCGCTAAAAGGGATTCGAACTCAGCTTCGTAGGCCGGGTCACTACCAATCTAAGCCAAGGTCGTTGTTGGAATTGTGTTTAACGCTTTAACCGCGCAGCCGCCCGTTTGTTGCATAGAACGTTGACAAACCCGCAAGATAAAATAAAGCATATGTCTATGTATACAGAAAGTTCGCTCTGTACACAGGCATATTTTTTTTGCCATTTCATAATTGGTTCCAGAAATAATCTCCTGCTTTCAAACTTAGACATCGCATTTTAGCGCCCTTGTCCCGAAGGTAAATAACTGGGACATTAGTTAAACCACTCTAGGTGAATAACAACGAATCGTGTCTTTATGTGCTTGACATATTATAACAAAATACGCACCGCATCTATAATATAATTTAATCTAGCTCAGGTACAACAGTGCCCTCGGTGAAACAAAGACAGAATCGATGACTACATCAGATAATCGGCTTTTCTATTCCTGTTCCATCTCCGAACGCCTAATTGCGCCGCCTCCCGAGGGACGGTGCCAGTGTCTGCTGTAGAACTGTTATTATTGCGAAAAATAACGAGCACTATCTACTGTTCCGTTCTGGAATATAATGTGAGTGTTATCATTTCAAGACCGTGCAGCTCACATTATAAGAATAGAACTTCACACAGGTTCGTTTAATTTCTGAATTTCTCGCCAAACATCCATGACTTGAATCTTGAGTGCATACAAACTTTCATACCTTCCTCGCATCCTGAGCCAGTTAGGAAGCACACGTGTAAGTGTAGGCATGACAGTTGACACTGACTGATTTACTGATATCGTACCGCCTCCACACCAACAAATTAGGGAGTCAAAAAAAGTTTGCTACCAGTGAAGCGTCAAATTATAACAACTATCAGAATTCCATGGAATGATAAATGAACGCGACACCAACTGCCATCTAACCTTCTAACCTAGAGAAAAAATACACCTCTGTAATCACGATGTTTTCCTTCACCAACAATCCACTAAATATCATTCATTGTTATTTTATTTACAGCATACAAGGTATCTCAAGTATGACGTTCAAGGTATGATGTGAAGTATATTGTAAATATAATTACGTGTACGTATACTAATTGTGCTAATCATCATTCTTCTAGCATTATTTATTCCCGGTAGTGCCAAAGTTTTAATCCCAAGGTTTTAACGCACGCACTAGTTTTACGAAAGTGACTGCCAATGCCATCTGAACTTCTAAACCAGAGGAATACCAGACCATACCTATTGGGATTAGACCGGTTCTTCTGGATGCTTTCCTTCACCGAAAAGTCACTGTTAAATCAAATGATTTTACGGCGTACAATGTATCTGTTTAACACTTATTAACTTAAATCAATAAAGGCAAGCGCAAATATATTATACAATATGATTACGTGTATGTATACTTATTGTGCTAATAACAAGCAATAAACATCTCAACAACGAACTAACGTCAGAGTACCCCACTAAACAACTCGTGCATTTCCCAGCCAAGAACTTTAGTGTCGGTTCATTACAAATGTATTAAAACAACTTCGCCATTACGGCTGGTAGACTTCTAGACTACTTTGTCTGCAAACTTGGAAGTTTTTCATAACTTACCACTACTCGCAAAGCCTCTGACAACCACTTGTTTATTAACATGGTTGCCAGTAAGCTGAAAGGGAACGCCGCGGAAAACTTTTGAGTGAATCTTGCTTTATTTTGTTATGTTGGTAAAATTATTTGGAAGTTTTGTTAGTAAACATAAATCTTTAACAATTTTGTGCCATGTTCGGAAATGAATAAACATTTTACATTTATAGTGTTGCTGTTTTTATATTCCTTCACACCCGGTTTGAATCACGATATGCGTAACATATTTAGGGAGGCCTCCGTATACCAGTTCGCCGATGACACCTGTTTAATAACTGCAGACAGGGATGAATATACCGCAGAAAGTAAGATGCAGAGTGAGTTCGATATACTGTGTAAATGGGCCCATGATGCTGGACTATCTATCAATTATCAAAAAACTAAGCTAATGCATATACATTCTCCTTACATCAAAACTAATATGATACCCAGGATTGTGGCTCATGGTCACTCTTGCATGCATACCACTCACATTTCCTGTAGCTGCGACACCCTAGAAGTTGTATCACATCACACTTACCTTGAACTTACAATAGACAATAAATTTAATTGGAATAATCACATAGAACAGATAATTATAATTAGTTTGTAAGAATAAAGTTTAGTAAATAATCTTAAATAATAAAGATTGTACTATACATAACCCACCATGTATTTAAATAATAGTTAAAAATAAACAGTTTAAATTTAAAAAAAAAAATTTTATCGATTGGGAGCTGGAGGTTATGTTACATTAAACTATTGTATTTTATTTAAAACATGGGTAAAATTCATTTTAGATTTTTTATAATTTGTCTGTTGCAAAGGGCCATTGGTGCCTGATAGACAGAGTTAAGCTTGGTTTTTCGTGGTTTTTTAGAGAAAAAGGTGTAATCGATAGTAAATGACGATATTTTAGTAGATATAATTACTTACATAAAAAATGTACAAGACTTGGAAACAAATATTTATACTAAGCAATCAAGTAGTTTCCTTTACCCAGATTCGAGCCCAGGATAGTCAGTTTCGTAGGCACTGTTACTACTATCCACACTAGGCAAATCTGTCGTCAACACGAACACGAGTAATGCTTTACAGGGCCTTTACCTACTTCTTGCATTTATTTGACGATACTAGACTTTAATTTCATAATAATAGGGACGCGCCCAACTAGCCTTGGTGAAATGCCGTCATTCCAATTGGCTCCCATGCCTATAATCCTATAGGATTTCAGCATAATATATTTTTGTAAGTACCTAATTGTAACAGATTTAATATCGAGCTCACCAAGCGCACAATGTATGTTCATAACTACATTTTCGTACCTATTGTAGGCAGATGCTTAATGAACGCCCGCTATGCGGACCGTCGATGAAACTCCGAAATTTCCACGGATTATTGTTTTAAAGCCCCGAATAACGGAAAAGTTGAAGCATCCGCACGGAAGCCCTCAGCCGGTAGGCAACCAAATTTCAGGCTTAGGAATCCTCCTGGGGCGTCTGTTATTCTCTTCCCCTCAAAATAAGGGTAGTTTGCGTAGCGGAAATGGAAAATTGGGATTTTATCCCATAAATACTGATGTTTTTCAGATTTTCCTCGACTCTTAATATTGAGTACAGTGTGAGTATTTTGAAAAGCATTGTGGATATAGTTGTTTTAATATAATTATATATACAGTGTGTATTTTTAATATTACCTCATATTGTAACCAGAGGTTGGTGTTAAGGCTGTTAACCGATATTGCAATTTTTTTTTCTTAACCATCATCCTTATTTTTCCCATATAAAATAATTCAGCACGCATTGGATCACTACTTTGTCTTACTGACGTGACGTCAGAATAAATTGTCACATGTGACCCGATTCTTCCATGTGTCATCGTGTCACAGTGTACGCAATACGTTGCCGCTCGGTAAATTTTCAAAAATTAATTACGCTTTGGTAGTTAAGAGTAACTTAAAATTTTCTTGCAATATTCCACTGGTTACAATTTGAGGTAATATTAAAAATACAAGCAGTATATTATTTTTTTACCTTTCCTTGGTCACGTATCGTTGCGTAATAAGCCTGAATTCAAGATTTTCTAGGGAGCGGAATATATTTACATATATTATGTACAGGGCTTCAAACCTAGGAAGACTCGGATCATTCTGTATTGTATATACTGTTTTGCGAAAAATTATACCTTTCTTCATAAGGCAGAGGTTTTCTTTCCGAACCGGGGTGGTAGTTTATCGGCATTCATAAGCGCATGTAAAATATGCCTAAATGGAAGAATAAATAACTTCGACCTAGATTTTATGTGGGCAATGGCACCACCATAAATACGTAACAGTGTCTTGTTTCCCTTAGAGAACGGTGCTACAGACACGTTTATGTCATCCTCTCGAGAAAATCGACATGCAATACTCTTCGGGAATGCCTTCCGGATGTCGGTACCTACATATCTAAATGTGTGATATTTTAATCATATGTGCGAAAAATGTCGACAAATATCAATACTCTGCTCGCCTATCAGGCGACGGCGCGCGAGCTCTCTAAATTTTTTTCGCACTATACGTGTCTCTCTTATTAGAACACTTAGAACAAGAGGTATAGTGCGAGAAAAATCGAGAGTATGTCGCGGCCGTCCCATGATAGACGTGCAGATGAGGTAGAATACTATCAATTTAAGTAATGTCGTTTACTTTATGACGTTTTGTCTGATTTAGCTGGGGTAAAAAAACTGTTCTATCTATAAAAACTTTAGCATTCGTATTTTGTGTAGATAGTTCTCTCCTTCTTCTCTTATGCTAAGCACGCTGTCATCGCGAGTGCTCACGAATAAGAACCACGTATTGGTCCGAAACATGTCGAGCGGTATTCGACCTTAAAGACGTGAGTGAACAGTTTCATTGTATTTGGACAATCAAGTTTATGGCTTCTGATAAAGAACAACCAGCATACATACGAAAATTTATTAATTTTGTTTCCTCATTCAGCAAGTACAGCCTAAAGGCAGCTTTTGCCAGAGGGTAGGGTCTTTGAAACATCTCACAAGTTTCTAATTCATGCCCTTTAATCACTTGATGGTTGCCACACGACGGTCACAGGTGGCGAGAGAGACCCCGATGGGGACGGCGGAGCAACCTGAATTCGTTCGAAAACGATTGGCTGGAGATGACGAGGAACATTTATCAGAGAGAGTCCAGGAGGTCTTCGGCCCAGCATTGAGATACATCAACAAGCAAACAACATTGCCAGCTTGTTCAACTATCGTGATACCATTAAAGAAACTTAAATAAACGTGTCGGGCCGTGCGAAGTGTCGTCGCTCTTATATGCAAGAAAGTTGGCCTTTCCAAGCACGCATAAAGTTCGTCGCCTATTTGTTGGTCTACATAGCCGTGATAGTTTTCTTTTTAAATTCATCATATTATGTAGGTACTACTGCCACGAATTTTTCACATTCCCAAAAAGTCGCTGATTAGACTATCCGTTCATCCCTCTAGTCATGAATTGTGCAAGCTGGTATGTCTTAACAATATCGATGAAAACGCTGCCACGCTTAATGCCTACTTGAACCCAGCTCCAGCTAAAAGCGGAATAAGTCATAGAGGCGATCAGCCTAACGACGGTCATGATGAGTTCAATAACCGTTACGAGTTCCGAAGTGACGATAACGATAACACACATCTGTGCCCCACGTCTGCTGTGACGTATTTCACTTACCTCTGATTCGATTGACGACCCCAACCCGTATTATCCCTTTTGGCACACGGAATAGGAGTGAAAACTGAATGGAGCAAATCATTGCGTCGCTGGGACGCGTGAAAATGCCAATATTGCTAGAGTATATTGTGGCGTTAGGAAAAACAGATTCGCGGCGTTTGGATAGCTTGGTTGTTATTAGGTTTTAATTGCGAATATTGTGTTTCTGGAAAAACATGTTTAATCGGTGAGATTACAGAGAAGTTTAAACAGGAAATTATGCGTCATGTAAAGCAAATATTATTTATAAATATATACACGAGTTACGATCCACATACACGCATCACCTTAACTATAGGTATATAACTACGTATACGTATACGTTTGATATACAAAAAACTAGAACCATGGATTAATTTGGCACATAGGTATTTTATAATTGATAATAACTTCGCTTAAAAAAATAAGAAATAGGTACAAGAAATATCTAGGGGCACGGTAGTGCCCCCGCCAAGTCGAGCGCGAAGCAAATACTGCCGTACCATCCTTTACTAGAACCATTTCGCCACATTTTCAGGCCCCTATTTGAGAACCTCTGGATAAGACCAGACCGCAGAAATTTTCGTCATCCAGTAAGCTAGTTAGTTTACTGGGCTATTTTCCGCAAGTCGACATCCAGTGTGCCTATTTTGCGTGAAAAGGGGTAGCGCTACTCTAACCACCCCAGCTCCTCCAAGAAGTTGGTGAGTGCCTTTGTATTTTTGACTGCGTCCCGTAGTGTGTCCGGAGACCCTAGGTGTTTTTTCCTGTATACTTCTACCTGCTTGCAGTCCAGTAGAATATGTTTAGTCGTTTCTTCCGCCTCCATGCACGCTCTGCACATGGGGCTGTCCGTGATACCTATGTTGTAGAGGTGTCTATTCAGAGTGTTGTGTCCTGTTATTATTCATACTATCTTGCGTAGTTGGTTTCTGTGTGTCCTCAGTAGTGCGGTTGTGAGTTTGTTGTCGTGTTTTGACAGAATCTCTTTGGTCTGTCTGCATGTGTCTAACTCCTCCCAGTGTCTTTGGTGCTGGTTTTTAGCGTATAGGTCCAATTGATTGTATATGTAGCTTTGTGGCAGGGGCAAGATTGGCTCGGGTCCGTATGCCGTTGTTTCTGAGCCTTTCCTGGCCAGTTCGTCCGCTGCATCGTTTCCTCTTGAGCCGCTGTGCCCCTTGATCCATTGTATAGTAACCTTGTTTTTGTCTGCGCACACCTCCATTAGACTTTGGTCGCATTCGTATATCAAGCCAGATGTGATGTTGTCGTTGTTCAGTGCTTGTAGTACCGATTTACTGTCTGAGAGTATTCGTATGTTTGTGTTCTCAACTTGTCGTCTCTTTATGGCATTGCAGGCTTCGATTATTCCTACGCATTCCGCCTGGAATACCGTATTTTGTTCGCCCAGTGGTTTGGATATATGTATGTTTAAGTCCTCTGAGAACACTCCACATCCCGTTCCCGTGTTTGTTTTCGAGCCGTCTGTGAAGATTCTAAGGTCTGTTTGGTTTAGTCCCTCTCTCGAGTCTTCTGTTAGTGATATGCCGTAGTCTTTCCTGAAGACTGCAGTTCTTGGTATTTTGTCGATTGTAGCCTCCAGGATGGGGAGGCTGGTGATCAGTATGTTATGAATCTTTGTGTGTGGTGTGTTCAGCTTCGTCCATAGGTTGAGGCTTTTTAGGCGTATTGCCCTCGCAGCCGCTTCCTTTTGTATATGCATGTGTAAAGGTCCTAGCATTATTTCTAGTGCTGCCGTTGGGGTTGTTCTCATACATCCTGTAGCCGCTACACATGCTAGTCTTTGTGTTTTCTGAATTTTGGTAATTGCACTCTTGGTTTGGGTGCGGGGCCACCATACTATGGCACCATAGCTTATCATTGGTACTATCACCATTTTGTATAGCCACAGTATGATGTGGGGGGCTAGGCCCCATCTCTTCCCCACCATCCTTCTGCATTGCCAGAAGGCTACTGTTGCTTTGTTTAGTCTACTGTCTAGGTGTTTGCTCCAATTCAGTTTGTCGTCTAGTATTATACCTAGGTATTTCACCTCCTTCGAGAGTGTTAGTTTTGTGCCAAAAAGTATTGGCATTTCGTAGGTACCCAGTTTTCGTTTGTTTGTGAAGAGAATTGTGTCGGTTTTCTTTGGGTTTACCGATAGGTCATTCTCCTTGCACCATTTCTCTATTATTTTCAGTGCTGTTTGTGTGAGTTCACACAATGTGTTTATGATCAGGCCGCTGACCAGTATTACTAGGTCGTCCGCATATCCTATCGTTAGGAAGCGGTTATTGTTTAGTTTTGTTATTAGGTCGTTTACTACCAGGTTCCACAGCAGTGGCGAAAGGACACCTCCTTGTGGGCATCCTCTTATAACTAGCGCCTGGTGGCTTTGGTTTTCAGATAGTTTTATGATCCTCTTCATTAGCATATTCATAATCCATTCTATGAGCAGCTGGTCGGTTTTGTGTCTTTCTAGTGCTAGTTTTAAGCTGCTAAAGTTCGTTTTGTCAAAAGCACCCTCTATATCAATGAAGGTGCCTAGACAAGAGTTCTTTCTAGCAAGCGCATCTTCTATGTTCGTTACTACAGCATGGAGAGCTGAGTCTGTTGATTTGGCTTGGCTATAGGCATGCTGGTTTGGATGTATCTTTATGTCTTTTAGGGCCGTATCCTTCAGCTCCCTGTCGCAGAGTCTCTCCAGAGTCTTTAACATGAACGAGGTCAGGCTTATGGGTCTAAATGATTTTGGGTCCGAGTAATCACTCTTCCCTGGTTTCGGTAGGAAAATTACTTTTACTTCTCTCCATTTGGTTGTTATGTATCTGTAGGCAATGCAGCTGCATAGTTGGTTTGATAAATGCTTGATTAGTTTTTGTCCTCCCCACTTTAATAAGGCAGGGTAGATTCCGTCAAGGCCTGGTGATTTATAGTTGTCAAAACTATTTATCGCCCAGGCCGTTTTGTTCTCCTCTGTTATTCGTTCTGCTGTTTTCCACTCTGAATCTGTTGGATGATAGTTTTCCTCCTGTTCTGCCCAGGTTTGTATGTCAACTACTTTACACCCCGGGAAGTGGGTTTCCACCAGTAGACTTTCGGTCTCAGATGGATTGCTAGTGTGGGTGTTATCTGGTCTCCTTAGCGTGCCCAGTAGTTGATTAGGTTGGTTGGCTAGTATTTTCCTTGTTCTGTTGGCCTGTGTGCTGCTAGATATGTTGTCACAGAAGTCCCGCCAGGAGGCAGATCTTCTGTATCGTGTTCTCTTATTGTAGTCGGCTTTGACTGTTTTGTATTTGTCCCAGTCCTCGTCTGCTTTTGTATTCATTGCTCTGTTTAAAAGTCTTCTCATTTTAGTTCTCATCCGCTCCATTTCCGAGCCCCACCAGTTGGAGTTCATGTTGTTCCCCACAACTGGTGGTGTCGAAAGTGGACATGTGTTCTCATAGCTCTCTGTTACATGTTGTGTGAATATGTTTACCTGTTCCTCCAACTCCTTGGTGTTGTGAGGTCTGTGTGTAGTGCTCTTATCATCTAGTTTACCTTCCAGAATCTCCTTGTACGCTTATCCAGTAAGCTATAATCACATACTTAAAATCCAAAATTTCAAGTATGTAGGTCATTTAGTTCCGAAGTTAAGCGAAAGCAAAGTTTCGCATTTATGACACTCACTCACTCACTCATGATCATCAAATAGAACTAGTACCTACTTCCCATAAAATCAGAAAGCTGAAATTTGGTACAGAGTAAGGGTTTAATGGCCACATAAAGGGAAAACTATAAAAACTAGGATAATCGAAGATCTGGAGTACCTGGTGACCCTGATTAGAAAACACAAGAGCCCAACCAAACTATTAGAGATATATCTATACAGCCTTTACAAAAAATATTCAACTTGGTGGGCCGCTTCATTTGATATCAAAAATCGAAGGTCTGAAGTATCTGATGAAGAACCCTCAGCTGGTCTCAGCTGTATTAGAGATATGGTAATGCCCCCTTCTACTATTGGTACATAAAAAAATCGATTGTCATTGCAAAAATCCAGCGTAGTAGGACACATCTTCTAATTTAAATTTAATCTAGCCTATAGCGTCCCACCGCTGGGCGATGCATGCCTCCCCTTCAGCTTTTAATACGCATATACATAAACTTAAAGGAAAACTCTGGATAAGACTAGACTGGCTTTTATACTTATACTTACAAGTTCACAAGAAGAAATAGTCGAACGATTAACTTTATTTATATAAATGGATTAGGGGGATTATTTGCATTTCGTTGATTTCGCTTATTATTTCGTGAGGTTCGCCAAGGTTAATTAACAGGTTGTTATTATAACAATTAGTGCTACGAGTAGATAGGTAATATTGTTAGTTATAAGTACTTTTATAGTATTTTAGCTTTAGTTTATTTAGTTAGACATTACATTGTTTCGTTTAAAAATATCATTAGTTTAGCTGTAGGTATTTCAGTACTAGGTACCTTTGGTAGAAAGTTCATTGATAATTAATTATTATATTAACACTTGTCTTATAATTAAGAATTAACGTTTTGTTTATAGTTTGTATAGATTGAGTAGGCCGAGAAATATTTTAAAGATTTGGGAAGTCTTTTAAAGATATAGGTTATTATTGTTTTAGTCTAAATATTATCGGTATTTCTGATTTGTTGTCCATATAGTAAAGGTCGTTTTTATTTGTGTTTGATTTCGCAAGATAATATCGTAAAAAATGACGATAATATTAAAAGACGACGATGAACTTAGTGACTACCAAGTAGTTGGTATGGCCAAAGGCGGGTCTTGTCTCTTCCATTCTATATCTTTCTTGGTGTATGGTAGAACTGACTCAACTTGCAGTGTCAGATCTGCTATAGTTGCATACGTTGCTGAACATTGGGACGAAATGCAAGTGTACATGTATGATGATGATGGCGACGTATGCACGAGCACGCAATCCTATGCGCGCGATATGATGAAACCCACTACTTACGGCTCAGCTTCTGAGCTTATAGCTGCTGGAAAAATCTATCCCTTCACTTTTGAAGTGTATGAGAACGGTATACTAAGAGGTTCCTTTGGCGATGCGGGCCAAAAAAAGTGTTTACGTTTTACCGGTAGTTACTTATGCGGCCACCACGATGTACCTACTCATTCCTATACGAGATGCAGAGGCGAGATGGAGAGCCATCTTCTTCCCCCTTTGATCCCATAACATTAAATTCTGTAACATCAGATACTGCTATATGTACAGTATATGACTTAAACTCTACGCAAAGTGAATTGAACATGAAGCATAAGGGAAAAGGCGGTAGACCGACTAAAACTAAAAAAGGAAGACCTAACGAATCCGAACTGTCACGATCTGAACAACTTCGAGAAGCTGCGGCTCGTTACCGACAAAAACACCCTGAACACACCGAGAAACCGTAGAACTTTATAATTCTTTACATCCAGATGCCAACCGGGCATCTGTAGTACAGTACAATGCTTTACACCCTGAAGTAAACCGGGCAGCTGCAGCACCCTACAGTGCTTCACATCCTGAAGTAAACCGGGTAGCTGTAGCACGCTTTAGTGCTTCACATCCTGAAGTAAACTGGGCAGCTGTAGCACGCTACAGTGCTTCACATCCTGAAGTAAACCAGGCAGCTGTAGCATGAATTAGAATTAGAAATTAGAAATTATTTATTGTCAGATTGAGCATAGTGTACATAATACATATGTTTACAATAGATTTAGGAGTGTGTCACAACCAACCGTATTTCGGCATACAATAAAAGCTTAGTACCTAATAGTAACATTTTAAAACACTTAGTAACTAGGTTAAAAGTATTAGCGAATCCCATCTGTTTTTTGAAAGAATTCTTCCAAAGTATAAAAACATTCATTTAACAAAAAGGTTCTTAGTTTATGGAAGAATTGTCTACTTGGAAGTTGTGTCCATGAGATAGGAAGTTGGTTGATATGAGTTTTTCTTATTTACGTGTAATCTAACTTTTGGAGCTACCAGGGCCTTATGCGTTAATGTGCGTTTGCCTTTATTGCATTTCTGATTGAATAATTCCAAGTTCAATTTGACGAATTTACACATTTCAAAAATATATAAGCCTAAAACTGTCAGGATCCCATATTTTTTAAATAACGGTCGGCATGATTCAGACCACTTTACGCCCGCTATAGCCCTCACACATTTTTTTTGCGCTATGAAAACTTGTTTAATGTTTATGGCATTTCCCCACACTACTATTCCATAGCGTAATGCGGAAGCAACATAGCTATGATAAACTAGTAGCGCGGTTTTGTCAGAAGTAATAACTTTCAGTTTTCTTATGGCAAAATAAAATTTATTAATTCTAGTGGAAACTACATCTACTTGTTGTTTCTAATTTAAATACGTATCTATGACAATGCCTAGAAACATGGTACTTGTTACTTCTTCAATTTGCTCGTTACCCATTTTTATATTTAATGGTGCTATTTTACTATTCCTTGTTGCAAATCGAACCAATTTTGTTTTGGAAGTATTCATGCATAAACCATTCTCATGCAACCAATTTGACACATCCGTTAAGGTAATACTTATGTTCTCTGTAAGCTCATTGTGGGTTTTGCCTTTAATAATTATCGTTGTGTCATCGGCAAATAAAAGGCAATGATGCCTTATACATGATGGAAGATCGTTTACATAGAGCAGGAACAGAAGTGGCCCTAAAATGCTGCCCTGTGGTACTCCCTTGTGGTTAATTCGTGAGGCAGAGTTGACACTTAAATTGGAGTTATCGACAGCTGATTTATATTGAATCTGCGTTATTTGCTGACGCTCTGATAAATAGCTATGTAGCCAGCTGAGTGCTCGCCCCCTTATACCATATTTTTCCATTTTTTGAAGTATAATCGAGTGATCTACAAAGTCGAACGCTTTACTTAAATCCAAAAATAAGCCTACAACTATGTCGTTAGCTTCTAGTGCATGAAGTACGCTGCTCACCAAATCAAATGCTGCATGTGTAGTGGATTTTTCTTTACGGAAGCCACTCTGTTCGGCACAGAGGATATGATTTTTGTTTAAATATTTTAAAATTCTTGTATACATAGCCTTCTCAAAAAAATTCGATATAACTGGTAAAAGCGCCACAGGTCTGTAATTACTTTTATCTATCCTTATACCTTTCTTAAATAAAGGCTTTATAATTACAATCTTAATCTTGGTGGGAAAGTGTCCTTGCTCGAATGACAAGTTTGCAACATGTGCTAATGGTACGGCTATCTCATTTGCAATCGCTTTAAGCGTCCGAACATTAATGTTATCTATACCGACTGACCTCGTATTCCTCAGGGACTTTATAATTTTAACAATTTCATGAGGGTCCGTAGGTTCAATAAATATGGTTCTTGCTATGCTACAGTGCTTCACATTCTGAAATCAACCGGGCAGCTGTAGCACGCTACAGTGCTTCACATCCTGAAGTAAACCGGGCAGCTGTAGCACGCTACAGTGCTTCACATTCTGAAGTAAACCGGGCAGCTGTAGCACGCTACAGTGCTTCACATCCTGAAGTAAACCGGGCAGCTGTAGTACGCTACAGTGCTTCACATTCTGAAGTAAACCGGGCAGCTGTAGCACGCTACAGTGCTTCACATTCTGAAATCAACCGGGCAGCTGTAGCACGCTACAGTGCTTCACATCCTGAAGTAAACCGGGCAGCTGTAGCACGCTACAGTGCTTCACATCCTGAAGTAAACCGGGCAGCTGTAGCACGCTACAGTGCTTCACATCCTGAAGTAAACTGGGCAGCTGTAGTACGCTACAGTGCTTCACATTCTGAAGTAAACCGGGCAGCTGTAGCACGCTACAGTGCTTCAAATTCTGAAGTCAATCAGGCTGCTGTATTTCGCTACCGTGCTTTACATCCGGAAGTCAATCAGGCCGCAGTATCCCGCTACCGTGCTTCACATCCGGAAGACAAAACTTAGCGCGAAAGAGATCTACTGACAAACTAAAGTTTAAGGGAAACACAGAAACAATCACTAGAGTTCTTATAATTAAACTTAATGATAGATTAGAATCAGAAAAAATAGTTAAGTGGACTCCTACATAATAGGCAAAGAACTTTAGAAGATTTGAACAAGACTGCAAATAAATTAAAAGAAAAAATAATAGCGGCATAAGATAAGTTAAAAATATGTCCTGAAAGCACGGATGTTAAAGACAAATTTGAAGCACGAGGAGCTACTTGATAAGCTGGAGCGCCTACAAAATGTATGTATCAGATATATATTTGGTCTACGCAAGTATGATCATATCTCTGAATTCCGTTCTATAAGCTTCGATGGTTACCGATTTGCGGGCGCAGGGATGTGCATATCCTGTCATTACTTTTCAACACACTGTTCAGCCCTGCTTCCCCTCCTTATCTTTCTGGTTTAGTTATATGGCAGACGGCAGTGGCCACCGCTTGCGGTCGAGTTCTAACCTTACACTTGCTGTACCGAGTAAATGACGCGAATATCTCTAGATCTTTTACCGCACGCGCTGTTAAGTTGTGGAATGAGTTGCCTTTGTCGCTGAGACAGTCGCGCTCTGTTGCGTCATTTCAGACGAATTTGAAGAAGTTGTGGCTTTCCAATGACTTGTGAACTAGTTGAATATAGTATTTATTTATTTATTGTATATTTGCGATATGTATATTACTTATGATACTGTGTATAATATTTTATATTTATATACAATACAATACAATACAATACAATTATTTATTGATAACATAAGTTACAGGTCAATTGGCATGTTTTTATTGGTCTAGAATTAGTACTTATTAGGTTTGTTTTCATTTTCTCTGTGTTTTTGCACACGGTACAAGTTTGCCTATCTCGTTCTACCTACTTTCCTCTCAATTGCTCAAAGGTTAGCTGGAAGAGATCCCTTATAGGGATAAGGTCGCCTTTATGTATATTCTTTAACCTGTTATTGTGTACAATAAAGTGCTTACATAAATACATACAAATTTAAAGCATTTCTTGGTAAATCAGAACATCGCAGTAATCAGGAGCCATTTTATTCTGAACAAGCTTAAATAAGCTTTAAGAAGATAAAGTAAAATCTATTGAGATTGATGATACTGGCAAAGCAAAAACCTTTACAAATGTTAAGGAAATGTCCAAAAGTCTGACATGGCCTTGTTCGGATTCATTGTGCGTATTAAATGATGGGATCTTACTAAAATAGAAAAACATTTTCGAAGTATTGAGCCTCCAAACTACTGCGAAAATTTACTCGATGTCTGTAGATGTTTCTATGCGCGGAAAACTGCAAGAAAATATCTGGGGTCTCTAAAAAGTAATGAAATCTAGACAAAGTCGTGCCAAGTCTCAGTTATTCTTATTATTCTTCAATAAGCCCACGTTTCTACAAAAATAAGTGAAATCCCATCAAAAACATTCTGTAAAAAACTAGCCAAGTCTCGATGGAGCTGCTTGTTTATCTCTAAAAAGTAATGAAATCTAGACAAAGTCGTACCAAGTCTCACGCATTCTTATTACTCTTTATTTGCTAACTAAATAAAATTTTGTGACTTGGCAATTACACAATACTACATAGTTTAAGGTATCCATAAATGCAATAATAAGAATAATTATTAAATGCAATAAAGCTGTGTGATTGCCAAGTTGCAGAATTTTATTTAGTTAGCAAATAAAGAGTAATAAGAATGCCTGAGACTTGGTACGACTTTGTCTAGATTTCATTACTTTTTAGAGATAAACAAGCAGCTCCATCGAGACTTGGCTAGTTTTTTACAGAATGTTTTTGATGGGATATAATGTTCTTAGTTGAGTTGCAAATATTATGAAACTACCTATGGATGGTTTCATAACTCAACCTTGTAACTTGTTTTGGTTGGATATGAAAAAGACCTTGTGTTTCATTCCTTCCACGCAGAAAAAAACGAGGTCTGTGACGTAATATCTGATAAATCAAAATTACTGCTCTTTGAAGTAAAAACTGAAAATAGGCCACGCATAGTTCTATTTATGACACCATTCGAATGAACGAAGGTTCTTCAAATCTTCTTTATGTTATTGTAATAAATTTTCTTTTATCGTAATAAAACGAAAACTTTAAATATCAGCTGGGGCCGCACAGCCCTCAGTAGCTTTTCAGAAGAATAACTATTAATCATTTATAAATTTTACAGAAAACGTTTTCAACAGGTACCTTCCTTATCCTATGCTAATCTTGAAGGGTTTGCTTTTATTTTTCAAATATTGGCAAAAGCAATCCATGATTTCGGTAATAAGCCTCATTTCATATGCCTTGAGGAAATCGTGCCTTTTACGCACGTACGGCCTTACTTGCCTGAATACCCTAGCCGGTTGGGCACAATTTTACTGTTTCATCGGAATTCTTCGAGCACATCCTTTCCCGTCTATGCGATATTGCCAATACACCGTGTGCATTACTAATCTCAGGAAAAGCTATTGTTGACACACTTTTTTCCTTCAAACCAGATTAAGGCGAAACAAATGCCAGCGAAGTTCCCTCGTTCTTGTTTCATTCCGTTTCACCTTTTTTTCACAAACGTACAATACCGTAAGCATCTCAACGGTTATTACCTCCAAGGCGGAACCTTTGTTAGCGCGAACTCGTCACAACCTCCCCACCCTCCCTGAATTTAAATGGAGAATTATATTGAAGTATTTTTCGGAAGAGAAGTTTTATTGTATTGTTTGATTGCGTGTCACTCTGATAGATGAAGGAATGGCTTTCAAAAGGCGTCTCCTTTGTCGCTCGAAGCCTGTACGTAATGTCGTTGGCTTTGGATGGATGAATTTATTAAAAAGTTTACCGGGACACGACTTTGCGGAAAGTTTAATAGTCGCTCTCAAGTTTTTGGTAAGTGTAGAAGTTTCGAAAAGGTGAACAATAGGCTTCCTGCCTTCCTCGACGCTTCATTTACTGTCGCTCGGTGCATAAATAGCTTACTTACGAAAGTTTTACAGCATTCTACTTAGAAATATTAATTTTAATGTTACTATTCAGATACATCAATTTTTCGAGTCAATTAATGGGTTTGAGTATATAATATCTATTGGAGGACCTTCGAATATTAAAGTTATATTTGAGGTATTTAAAACAGATGAAAGAGTTACAACGGTACTCTTTTCTAAAGATTTTACAGGTGTAAACAAGAAGACACGAACGTTTATCCATCTGTCTGCTATCCGTATCGTATCCGATACAAACTAGCAAGAACAAATTACAGACTGCTAGAAGAAACAGACGCTTCGAAAGTGTGCCGCGAAGTAAAACAGAAATGGAACTCCGCCCGCTACCGAAAACAAACACAATTTTGGTAACGAGTGTTTACGAACTGCTGTGGGATATAAAAATTAAAATTTGCTTTGTATCAAACCTCCGCGCTTTACTTAACCGGAGTTGGTTTTGCCCTATTTTATGTGATACTTTTCTTTTTTGTGGTTTCCGTAGGTGAAACTGTTGAATGATGCTAAAAACTTTTTGTACACGCTGCACAAATATATACATGAAAGAGTTTACAAAACGGGTATACATTTTAAGTAATTATACTCTGCGATTACCAAAACCAATCAAACATACCTATTTACTAACGAATTTCACCGTTGCCTCCGGAATCAACTTTGCCCGTAAACTGGCAATACCGACCC
Organism: Epinotia demarniana; assembly: GCA_945867215.1. NCBI lineage: Eukaryota > Metazoa > Arthropoda > Insecta > Lepidoptera > Tortricidae > Epinotia > Epinotia demarniana. The sequence continues at coordinate 8,735,817 of OX244262.1, forward strand.
AAAGTTGGCGCATAAAAATGATTACAAAGTATCTTGCCTTGATTATTACATGAAAGTTTAAAGGGGAAACTATAAAAGTTTACGAACCGGGCGACGCGACGTCTGTGGAATTACATTAATGACACGGGCTTTTTTACTGGGATGAGCGAGAAAATACACCCTTGGAATTTTCAGCATCTACGTTTTTATACTGGTAAGGAAGTAAACGACTTTTTCGAGGAAGTCGAACGTCTACATAGTGGTAAGGTTAGGTTAAAGCTTGTGTATGCACTAAGCGTCCGTCGACGTAATATTTATTGAAGAGTCTTTGGTGTTCCAGAGCAGCAGAGCAGGTTCGTTAATTATATGTCGATTCTCTATTTGTATTATTTTTATTTATTTAATAAAAGACGGACTCAAGAGGTACATCTTGTAGAGCCATTAGTATCGTTTAGGACTAGCGGACATTTTTTTTATTTTTTATTCTGGACCCTTTGATTAATTGGTTTTATACTCTTAGCAACTTTCCAAACCATTCCAGGTGATTGTCCAATAAATCACAGAGCGTACCCATACCACGTGACACATGACCTAATTTCCCTGGCAATTGTTAGACACAGCCATACAGCAGTTAACCTGAAACTTTGATCGTCACGGGACCAATTGCAAGGGTACCCGCCTACCGAATGGGGGGAGAATAAAATTTAATCCAACAATTTTAACCCATGTTTAACTTCGCTGTGGGAGGTATTTTTGGACGTTAACCGCTGTGCTTTCAATAAAATATGTTTATTTTGTTTTGTGCAGTTAGAAGTTTGGCTATTTTATTACGGAATGATAATTTAACTTTGTGAATGCATCGTGCAAACGTTTACAATGTTCTATAGTATGTTTTTAGGCATTTAAAAGAATGTAATCAAACTTTAGTCCCCATGATCCGGCCGATAAGCAGATCAACTTTTTTGCATGGCGATGGGCACCTGTTTGTTGTGCATGTTTAAAGTTTTGCGAGATGATGGATAGCAGGCAATCCAGTGTTCTGATATAATTTATAGTATCTTTTATATACCTAATTATGTTTACCAGTACATCGGTTAAGTTACAAGTGTTACAACCAACTGTAATGCCGAGTAAATAAATATTATAATAAATAAATAAATCAAACCAGCCTTTCATTACACTGGCGATTGGTGACTTGGTTTTGTTTATTTATAATTGTTTAAACAACTAAACAAAATGCTTATTTATATATAATAGAAAACCGACGAAATATTTTGGGTATTATTATGAAACGCAATATATAGGTATGTAGGTACATTGGTTCTGCACGTCAATCGCGTAACGCATTGTACGTACGTTAGGAAGATCTAAATGTATATTTTTATATAGAAAACACACACAGTTGCAGTTGGAAGACTGTCCTAACGCGCGTTGTAAATGTTACGTGACTTTCCCTCCGCTTTGATGTGTAAGGAATGTAATATCATTATACAATTATTCTCTGTAACAAAAAAACAAAACTGCTTATGTATAAAAATAAATTTAAGGTGTAAGCGAAGTACTTTATTCCTACTACATCTTTTACGAAAAGAACTGTTTTAAACAAGGTAGGTTGATGTATAATTTTTCTACGATGTCTAAAATAATTGCAAAATCATGACTTATATCGCATATACAAAAATTAACTGACTAACTATGCTGGTATGACAACCCAAAATGATTCTTGCCCTCCGACACAAGATATATACAATTACTACTTAAAACTCAACTTTATCATTGATATTAAGCGTGATAATATTATACATAACTTTAAGAACTACAACAGAAAACTATATCTTCAACATTAACATTTACAAGCAAAACGATTCCACATAATACGAAAGTATAGAACCCGTCTCAGGTGCACGGAGAGAAGTTTTCAATCAAATCAGCAAAGTAAGGAGAAAAGTGGAAGAGGAAATGCGTGGACCGGTTCTGACTGATTGACAACATTGTAACAGAAAAACGTTCCAGCGCCCGCAAGAAATTTAAAAAGTTTGCAACATTATTTAACATTCTCTGCGATTTCGTTTGAGTGAACCTGTAAATTCTTGTCAAAATGAAGCGAGTAATTTTTTTACTGGACGACCTAGCTATAGATAGGATAATTGGATTTTGTTGATTTTGTTGCTCTAGCAACCTAACTTAACTTATTTACTAACTTTGTGAGTAGGTATATATATTAATAATTTAGTTTAACTTGACACAGGTGCCCTAGTTTTGCTAGTTCTACTTTAAGATTTTTTTAGATACTTATGGAGTGCATGTTAGGCTGAATCGTTATCGATTAAGGTATTTTATGATGTGATTTTTACGTACACACGAGCGGTCTTGGACTTATCTAGGGGTGATTATCCACAAAGCAGGTATCTTCTTAAAGCTTTGATTTGGTCTCATGGCTCGAAACGAAGGTGTCCAATATAAACTTTTACTAGGTATATTTGACACCTACCTTTCAAGCATGTGAGGTTTGAACTATATAAAGGCATCTCACAGGCGTCCGCCAGATGCGCGGCCTGACCACGGCGGTCAATAGTAAACTTGTCATTAACTGTCAAATTTACAACTGCCAACGCAGGCTGCGACAGAGTGATTCAGGCCTTAATAACTACAACTTAGAAAAGTTGAAAAACCCCCGACATTTTCATTTCAGTCCAATATATCAAAAACAGCTGAACAGATTTTGGTGAAACATGAGACAACTGAGAGCACTCGGAATAAAATTATCTATGACACAAAAAAAACCGCATTCAAAATGGTCCATCCGTTTGGGAGCTACGATACCACAGACAGATACACAGACAGACACGTTAAACTTATAACACCCCTCTTTTTTCGTCGGGGGTTAAAAACACATCTTCGCACATCTCAGGTGGACATTTAGTATAAACGGGTGATTTTTTTATTTCAATACCTAGGGTATTCGGAAACTATAAAGGCTTAAAATTGAGGATAGAATAAAAATGAGAATTCGTTTCCGCATGATTGTGTCAGCTAACTTATGTCTGAAAGATTGCGGATGGAAGTCAGTATGGATGTTTAATGTAGACCAAATGTAGTGCAAATTGGTATAATCATTAACACTACCTATACTAGTGCCAGAATACCTTGGTTCGTGATACCATCCACTGAGTTCTGTTCCGGATCTGGTCACTAATCCTCGAATTGAAAATGGCCTGCATGTTCCGCAGACATTCTTCAGGATTCCAATTCAACTTAAACCTCTTCGCGTCTAGATGGATCAGCGCGATATCCTTTTACGAGTGATTTATGCTTTCGTTAATGCTGAAGAATTTTATTCGGAAACTTTGTAGCCTGATTGGCTTTTGGGGTCATGTGAAGAGATGTTGAATATAATATGCAGTGCACTGTTTTCGTTATCAATATATCAGATATAGGTTGATACAGTTAACAGCAATAGAAATCGAGCAACACATAAATTACACTTGTATTGTAATTTTATACGACTGTGTTGTGTATGTACTGTATGTACAATTGTACGGATCATCATCATCATATCAGCCGAAAGACGTCTACTGCTGGACATAAGCCTCCCCCAAAGAGTGCCACGATGACCGGTCCTGTGCCATATTGTACGGATGCTTTCCTCTATTCATTTAAAAACTAAGTATAACAAGGCAATATCATCAATACCAGATTATAACGTAAGGTCTGTGGCGCTAATCATATAATTGGCGTGACTATAATTAAATAAATAAATATAAGGAAGCTATTTGAACCCCAAGTGCAATAATACTTGTGTTATGGGTACTAGACGACGTATTTAATACAGACTTACTTACACAAATAGAAAACGTCCAACTGGGAATAAAATACATACTTGCCTCACACAACTATTTACGGCATTTGAACCTAATCTTTTCCCTCTTATTTTGCCTTTGAATAATAATCTTTACAACTGGTTTTTCTTTTGATATCTCTGAATTTATGCTTTCCCCTTCTTGATGCTATAAACGACTTGCTTCGTCATCAGTACTACTTTCGATTTTGTTTACAACAACACATATAAAAGCAAACAGATCGAAAACTTAGTCATCCCAGTATCAAAGCACGTATCTCGCACCAGACCGGCAAGTCTCGTATCATGAAACCCGCAAGGCGCCACTTGGCCCCAACTTATTGGGTTTGCCGCCGCCAGACCAACTTGCCGAAGTTTCGCCAACTTACTGTCGCTTATTAGAAAAAGTTTTCGTGTCATAGGTAAGTAAATATTCTCCGCTGTTAATTATTTGAACGCTTTCTGATAATACTAGGTCGATTGTTGAGCTAATTTATATCAAATATTTGAATTAAACCAATAAAAACTAAAAGCTCTGTGAGCAGTATAAGTCGCGATTATATCTTTAAAACAAAGAAATTGCAGAAACTGATCCACGAAAAAAACCTGCTATTATTATAAATGCGAAAGTCTGGATGTATAGATGTTTGTTACTCAACCACGATTAATCAGCTCAACCAATTTGGATGTGCACTTAAATAGTTTATAGCCTGGATTAAAATATCACATATAGGTAGTTTTTATCCCGGGTCCACTTAGACGAAGTGACGGCGGAAGCTAGTTCGATATAATTATTGAATCTGCTCACAAAATTTAACAAGAATCGGTTAAGAGATACAACCTGTAGCGGACAACAGCCGGACATACGAAAGCATGTTCGCCCAAGCGGCAACGAAGAACTTCTAAGTTAAAAATCTCACTCAAATCAGTGTATCCTTCTGGGAGCTGATACATATGTTAAACTTATAACACACACACATCACATCATCAGCCTATATACGTCCCACTGCTGGGCACGGGCCTCCTCTCATGTATGAGAGGGAACGGGCAGTAGTCCCCACGCTGGCCCAGTGCGGATTGGGGACTTCACATACACCTTTGAATTTCTTCGCAGATGTATGCAGGTTTCCTCAAGATGTTTTCCTTCACCGAAAAGCTAACGGTAAATATGAAGTCATATTCCGTACATAAGTTCCGAAAAACTCATTGGTACGAGCCGGGATTCAAACCCACGACCGCCGTTTGACAGCCGCACGCCTGAACCACTGGGCTACCATAGCTTTTTTTGTTAATGCCGGGGTTAAAAAGGAAGATATACGCGTACCTAATGTCAGTCTGTCTTTATGACCAAGTGTGATTATTGCTTTCAAACAGTATAACGACTGTCGGTCTGCGATAGATAGCGATGCATGATTAAAAATATCAGAACAAAGCCGAAGGAGGTACTTGACAGTACGTGACTTCGAATAATATAGTTACGGGGGATTTCCCTGTCTATCACTGCTTGTTTGTGAGACTTAAGCCATGAAATGTTAGCGGACAGTTATTGCTATTTCTACAGCTCACTAGCGACTAAAACCTACTTAATGTTGGTTTTTGATCATCCCCAAAAGTTGTAGAAAATTAGTGGACTCAAATGAACTCAATCATTTCATGTCAGAAGATAAATGGACGAGCGGGCGAAGCGAACAAATTTCTCCGTTCCGTCGTATAAAATGATATTATATGGCTTTATTTGTGTAAATCGTGAGTGTCAATTGCATAAAACAATCAATTGTATGTCCGGCTCTTCTCCTCTCCAGGCGTTTCTTAACCGATTCTTGTGAAATTTTGGGAGCAGGATTTTTGTCGATGAGTTAATTTAGCCGCTACCCGGTTTTCCCTTGCATCCGCGATATCAACCAGCCAGCGGGCGTATAAAACGTACAAATAATGAGGAAAATGTAAATCTTTCCGATTAACATATCATTAGAACTGCCTCTGCGCAGTTTAGATAAAATAGCACTATAATTTATGCACTGTTTTTGGAGACATTTCGTCTTTTGAACACGTGTTAGTAGTTAGTGCACCGAAAAAATAAGTTTGTGGTAAAAATAACTTTGGTATAGGTAAGCTTGTTATCGCAGACTGTTATTTTGTATAAAAAAAATACTGACAACATCATCAAATAATAGGTCATCAACTAAGTACCAATTAAGAGAATTCTAATGAACTCAAACATGACCTGTTATTTTTCATTATTTGCGAATCTTGGATGTTTTCTATATATTCGAGTATAATCAAACATAGCCAGCTGCTTACCTAATCAAAGGCAGCAATCCCATTAAGAAAGCTTAATGCAAATCTACAACACAATCAATCGCCCAACAATAACAATACAGCTTACAATCCGATCCCCTAGAAGTCAGATAATCACTGGAAAAGCAAATTTATTTATCAACTCGCAAATCTCAGTGGTGGAATCAGTTAATTCGCCTCTCAATCCCCGCGTTGCACCATTTGTTACTCCGCAGAACGGAGAACAATGCGTTTATTAAAACCACAAATGATGGAGTATTTATATAATAAATTGCTACAATGGATTGTTAAAAGATACGCTGTCAGCAGTCTTTGTGCTGTCACACAATAGGTACGAACAGCGTCAAAGATGTGTTAGCAGTTTTGCACCCTATTCGTTCGTAATAAGGCGAAAATTGTATAGATATCTTTGATCTGGTGTACTTTGTGAGAGATTCGGTAAAAGCCTTTTGCGACTGCAAATTGTTTTGTGAAAAAAAACAATGAACGTGGTTACTAAACGTAGACGAGATTACAGGACAGCGGTAATTTGGGTGAATACTTTATGGCTGTGGACGAAAGCGTTTCTATTTACTTACTAGACGTGCCCGCGGCTCCACCCGCGTGAATTAATTATATTAATGTATTTGTCACAATTGTATTATGTTCATGAGCCCTGCTTAGCAACGTACCGATATGGAAATAATAGCAGTATACAGGTATTTTCAATATTTTCATATAAATTTATTAAAATGTCAACATGAAACTCAGTAATAAACACAGGCCTCCTCTCATGAATGAGAGGGAATGGGCAGTAGTCCCCACGCTGGCCCAGTGCGGGTTGGGGACATTTGTGAGGAAACCTGCATACATCCACAAAGAAATTCAAAGGTGTATGTGAAGTCCCCAACCCGCACTGGGCCAGCGTGGGGACTACTGCCCGTTCCCTCTTATCCATGAGAGGCCCGTTCCCAGCAGTGGGACGTATATAGGCTGATTTATTTATAATTATTATTTAAAAAAAATGCTTCAGCCATTATAGCGACACAAAGTCTCATAATTTTCAGCACTTAGTAAATTTTTACCCAAAGTGGTGTCATTATAACACCTATTAATAATAATAATAAATACTCTTTATTGCACCACAACAAGAGAGACAAACTGGTTACAAAAAAATTGCTTAATAAATAATGGACACAACAGGCGGTCTTATCGCTTTAAAGCGATCTCTTCCAGACAACCTTTACCCTATACCTATTTTCATAGACATCAAAACTATTCTCTAAGGAAGTAATTGTCTGCACTTTTACAAAAAAAATAACGACGAAGACACCGAAACCCCCGCCGGTGACTTCTAATCTACCCGCCACCCGAGTCGGATTTGCCACAATAAGTTTTTTTTTAATTAACTTCAAAAAAGCTATTTAGAATATATATATAGTCCCTGAGCCGGCCACTAATATCCACACTTTCCAACTCTCATAACTTCATAATAAGTCCCTGGGACGGCCACCCTTTGCTATATATATCCCAATCGGGTCAGAGTATAGCAAAGGGGGCGCGATTAAGTTCTTTTCCGCTATTTTATAAAAAAAACAACCACGAAGACGGCGGCGGGAGCAGAGCTCCCGCCACCGTCTTCTAACCTATCCGCCATCCGAGTCGGTTCACGATACCGAATTTTTTTAAGTCCCAGAACCGTTTAAATAACTGATTTAGGAGCCAATATCTCGGTAATTATCAAATATAGAGAAAAGTTGCCCATACAAAACATGCTTATTTTAGCGTCTTCTATACGATAGCATCATAAAAAATAGGTGTCATAATGACACCACCCCCATCAAAGCAAAAACTAAGTCCCGCGCCCCCTTTGCTATACCCCAACCAAATTAAATTACGACTGACATATGTTTCGTTAATATTTGGCGTTTTATAAAGTCATAATGCTGTCGATGCTTTACCTGTATTAGGCAATATTTACGTGGAAGCAAAACAGTTATGTGTGCATATAACAGTATGTGGCCGCCCTGTCTTTCTTTTTACATCGGGGCCTTTCCATAGCATCACTTCTTTGGTCCATCTCTTGTCCGTGTATCACCCATCCCACTGCATATCACCAAGTGTCCAGCCCATCGCCATTTTAACTTAAGGATTTAGAGCAGGGCGTCTGTAGTTTTCGTCTAAGCTCGTATGCGCTCACTTTTCACTTTAAATGGATTTTCCTTATGTTTAACGTACTCCTTTCCATCGCGCATTGTCCTTATTTTGGTTTTGGTCTTTACTGTGTAACTCCAAGTTTGGCAGCCATATGTAAGTGTGGGGAGAATGTTGGTGTCCATAACTATTTTTTTCATATGCAGTGAGTCGCCTTTACCAGTATTTTTTCCAACTTATGGCTGTGCGTCGTTCTATCTCGCCTTGTGTGCTATCATTGCTAAAAGATACTTCTTTTCCTAGGTATATGTAGCGTTCTACATACTCTAATGTGGTTTTGTCATTGCCTGTCACCTTGGTTTCAGCCTCGTTCATCCAGACTACTTTTTCGCTTTCTTCTCTGAATGAGTTGATCACTCTATTTTTTTGCTAGCAGAGGCGAGCAGTACGATTTCGTCCGCAATCCCGAGATGGCTTAGCCGCTTGCCTTTAATTATTATGCCTTCATGCTGCCAGGAAATATGATATCGTAAATAACCAAATCAAGGTCCAAATGAGAAAACACCAGTTCCAACCGATCCGAGCACTCGTTTCACACGATAACAAACGATAAATAATAATTATAAATGCAAATATAAAACAATTTTCAAAGTAAAGTAACAATAACACTGACACTTGACACTCTTGACAGTCTGACGGTGGCGGAACGTTCCATTTCATGTCAAATTCTTTTAAATTCTCTTACCGAAATTTCAAAGTTCGGTTTTCATTAATAATTATCTATAAATACTATGTTTTTTTAGCCGAATCAATTGTATAACGATTATACTAACGTGTAAATGTAGTCTCAGATATAATCAAATTACGTAAAATGGAGAGACCGATCTCTCAGATCCGAACGTCAGAGCCGAACATTTCCGAACAATGGCAACGCTTAAAATTGACAATTTTGTCGAGATTTCATTACGTGATTTTAGAAAAAATATGGAACAGAACCGGAAGCCTTTATGCTCTTGTTCTAAGTTAATATCAAGAGAATTGATTCGTACATTTATTTCTCGTGTTCGTTGCGTTGGTTTTAAGAAACGTGTCGCCAAAGATCGTGTTTTTTGTAAGGCGCTATCTCGCTCGTTCCTTCGTGTTTTATCCCGTTCTGATTTTCCGATTTTATATAATAGATGTGTGGGAATGTACTTACTGGGTACATGGGTGTTAATTTAAAGCTCTTTAATTATTTTCGGACTATAAACATGATGCCTCAATTCGTCCAAAGAAAAGTATCTCGTTTTATCGAGCGTAATAGTCCGGAATAGTTCTGATATTTTCCTTCTATGAGCTTTTGGATGAGGTAGGTAATAGATTAGTAAGGTAAAATCAAAAATAATGAGTCAACTTTAGATAATTTTTGAAATGAAAACTTCTTTAGCAGCGCTGTGCACTTTTTTTATTTTGGTTGTGTTTTTATTATACTGATAATTAAGACGGTGCAAACAAAAATTTCGTATTTTAGCTAACGTAAGGCTTTTTGACAGGCCATATTTTCGTTCAAATGATTACATTGTTATAGTAAACTTCTGTTTTGTATAGATACACTCTTATTCTAGACCATAGTAGAGTATAGATACACTGTAATTCTAATTCTATATACGGTTATTGAAAACAACCAGGTTTTCGTCGAAGTGTTTTCCAAAAATACGCGTCAGAGCTATCTTTTAGGTAGAATATTTCCATATTAAACTTTCAAAAACGTATTAATCTTTGCCTTTTACATTAGGATATATAGTCTTTTAGTACATAGTAGACGCACTAGTCCTAAAATATTTATTTTTCCTATAAAAAGAATGATACTACCATATGTCTAATTCGGTTAGGTTAAACATTTTTTTATTCACGTATATGATGATGTGTTGGAAATATAACATTTTATTATAAAACTACGGGTCTTGTTTAATATGATGTGATTTTTTTTAATGCTTATGGGTGACCCAGTTAATTTAGCCCATTTTTTAAAAACCACTATATAACCGCGCGCGTTTAAACGTGTCGTTCAATTCATTACGCGCCGGGCGCTTCCAGAGAACGGACGTATCGCTCTCGTCGCCGCGCAAAGGTCGGTGACCGAGCGTACGCTACATGCTCTTGCGTATAGCTGTAGTGCGCCCGCTTCAGATTGATACTTGGTTGGTAAGTAATTTTACATGTTAAGTAAGTTTGTTTATTTTGTTGTTTCTCCAAGCACTAAAGTGATATTACTTTTTATAGAAATGGGTAATAAACGAAAATTATTTGGGATTAAAAAATCCGATCCTACCGCGGCCCGACCAGTTAATAGGTAAGTAAGTCACCATGTTACCAAATATTATTCATATCATTTGTTTATACTCGTACTGCACGTTACTAATAATAAATCAGCCTATATAACGTCTCACTGCTGGGCACAGGCCTCCTCTCGTGGATGAGATGGAACGGGCAGTAGTCTCCACGCGGGCCCGGTGCGGGTTGGAGACTTCACATACACCTTTGAATTTCTTCGTGGATGTATGCAGGTTTCCTCTTAATGTTTTTCCTTCACCGTAAAGCTAACGGTAACTATCAAAACTCATTGGTACGAGCCTCACGACCGTTGTTTGACAGCCGCATGCCTGAACCGCTAGGCTACCGTAGCTTCATGGAAAACGTTATAGGTATTTAAACCTCCGGTTATGAAACTTAGGACATGTACTTTTCAAGAGAAACCAATGTTTCACAAAAAGAACAAAAATGTGAAAAATCGACTTTAATGCAGGATGGGTCAATTGATAATGAGATGGTCAGTATATATTACGTATATAACAGAATGTTCCAAATAGCAAAACCTCTGTATCCTATGAATTATGTTTTTTTATTTATTTACCGTTATTCCCGGCTCCGCTTTGACACCTAATCCCAAGATTTGGCATAGGCACTAGTTTTATGGTATGTAAATAAGTGCGTCATCATCACCACCTAGCGTTATTCCCGGTTGTGCCCTAACGGAGCTCGGGCTCCGCTTTGACACCTAATCCCAAGATTTGGCATAGGCACTAGTTTTATGGTATGTAAATAAGTCCGTCATCATCACCACCTACCGTTATTGCCGATTGTGATATAATGGAGCTCGGGCTCCGCTTTGACACCTAATCCCAAGATTTGGCATAGGCACTAGTTTTATGGTATGTAAATAAGTGCGTCATCATCACCCCCTAGCGTTATTCCCGGTTGTGCCCTAATGGAGCTCGGGCTCCGCTTTGACACCTAATCCCAAGATTTGGCATAGGCACTAGTTTTATGGTATGTAAATAAGTGCTTCATTATCACCACCTACCGTTATTGCCGATTGTGATATAATGGAGCTCGGGCTCCGCTTTGACACCTAATCCCAAGATTTGGCATAGGCACTAGTTTTATGGTATGTAAATAAGTGCGTCATCATCACCACCTACCGTTATTGCCGATTGTGATATAATGGAGCTCGGGCTCCGCTTTGACACTTAATCCCAAGATTTGGCATAGGCACTAGTTTTATGGTATGTAAATAAGTGCGTCATCATCACCCCCTAGCGTTATTCCCGGTTGTGCCCTAATGGAGCTCGGGCTCCGCTTTGACACCTAATCCCAAGATTTGGCATAGGCACTAGTTTTATGGTATGTAAATAAGTGCGTCATTATCACCACCTACCGTTATTGCCGATTGTGATATAATGGAGCTCGGGCTCCGCTTTGACACCTAATCCCAAGATTTGGCATAGGCACTAGTTTTATGGTATGTAAATAAGTGCGTCATCATCACCCCTAGCGTTATTCCCGGTTGTGCCCTAATGGAGCTCGGGCTCCGCTTTGACACCTAATCCCAAGATTTGGCATAGGCACTAGTTTTATGGTATGTAAATAAGTGCGTCATCATCACCCCTAGCGTTATTCCCGGTTGTGCCCTAATGGAGCTCGGGCTCCGCTTTGACACCTAATCCCAAGATTTGGCATAGGCACTAGTTTTATGGTATGTAAATAAGTGCGTCATCATCATCCCTACCGTTATTCCCAGTTGTGCCATAATGGAGCTCGGGCTCCGATTTAACACCTAATCCCTAGATTTGGCATAGGCACTAGTTTTATGGTATGTAAATAAGTGCGTCATCATCATCCCTACCGTTATTCCCGGTTGTGCCATAATGGCCCAAGTAGCAATGCCTTTACTGAACTAAGTCTTGTAGATATCTAGAAGTCAAGGTTATAGCTATTTAGTTACAACTAGCTGTACCTGCGACTTCGTTTGCATGGTAATGTGGTGGGAGTTAACGCATTTCTTCTCTTGGACATACGTAGGACACAAGCAGTTCTCATTTAGCCTATCAAGTAAAACATGGAATAAACCCATTTTAGTTGAAATGCCGTTAAAATTCGTTTGTCTCTGTTCTCTTCTATCTTCTATCTGTCACTCTGATTTTTAAATTAGTAGGAAAGGGACAAAACTCGTTTTATTTAACAAAGGTATTTTAAATTTTATGAATACCGGGGGCAAAGTTTAGTAGATGTGTGTGACAATAGATCCAACAGGTAGGACACAGGCTGCAGCATTAAATGTTTATTGATCTTCTTCTGTACATATTTTTAACACTTAATATTAAATAAATAAAAACGTGATGACCGAAATGATCTTGAGTCACTCCGATATTATTTTTTTTCATACTTATTGCAATGTTTCAGATCACATTCTGCCAAATCTTATGTATGTTCCCGCTATTGCCAACTTAATTAAATGTGTGTTGCGCTTCATTATAAAAGTATTTTCCTGTATGTTGGCCAATTTCTGTGTCTCTGGCTGCATGTCAACTTGAAGGCGCGTAATACGAAGTTATAATACCGCCTTAATACTGACGCGGTTGATAATTAATGTTTATAAAAGGCCCGTTCTGCACTGATTGAATACATACGTTTATTGCTGATAAATATAAATACTGACAAATCAGCATGGCTATCACAAGACGGCGCGCAAGCTCTCTTGATTTTTCTCGAACTATCCGTCACTCTCTTATTAGACAACTTAGAAAGAGACGTATAGTGCGAGAAAAATCGAGAGAGCTCGCGCGCCGTCTTGTGATAGCCGTGCAGTATCGTATCGTGACAAAATACTCCGCGTGTAATCTTGCAGAAACTCAAATAAACTTCATGGCTGAACGCGATGAGCCGATGATAGTGCTAAATATTCCATGCCATTAAAAAAAAAGGAAGTCGGTCAGACTTTTGACGTTTGACTTTATTTTGTTGAAATTTGTTGATACATTTGTTGAAATTACGCCTCAATACGAATTTAGCGCATATAAGTTTCCATATCGGAATCGATTAATTTTTTATGCTTTAGAATTTAATATGCGTATTGTGAAGGTCTATCACAACACCGGATCGAAATTATTAGGTACTGTTGGATAGTTAAGGCAAGGCCGCCATTTTGACGTAACTCTCACTGACAGCTTTGACAGATATGGCGGCTACGATTTCAAAGCAGAAGAAATTAATAATTTAATGAGGTCAAATGTTCCCGAAAATTAATTAATCGTCACAGTCGGATAAAAACTATCCTAAACGGAGGCTAGAGTAATAATGTGCTTATGAAAAAAGTTACATATTTTTCCGTTCATGGGAATCTGAAATCATCAGGGGACACAAAAATGGTAAGTTTGATACTGGCTGATTCTTTTTTTAATTTAGAGATTTATTATAAGTGAGAGATGATAGATAGACGGACTAGGTGGCCGGAGGCGATACCAACCGCAGACATCACCGCCGAGACTGATGACTGATGAAAGCTGGATATGCAGGTTTGGTTGTTCGAGTATTATTACGACAGACCAGGGTCGACAGTTCGAGAGTGGTCTATTTAACAAGTTAATGAAATTTTTAGGGGTACACAGGATACGCACTACCCTCTACCACGCGCAGGCGAACGGCTGCATAGAAAGGATTCATTTGGTAATTAAGAACGCTCTCAAAGCCCGTTTAGCAGATAACGCATCATGGGCGGACGAGATTTCGACGGTACTACTAGGACTCCGAGCAGCGAGTCGTACAGACAACCAGGTAAGTACGGCAGAAATGCTATATGGTCACATTATAAGATTGCCGGGGGATTTTTACGTGCAATCACGGACAGATTTGAATGATCCATTTTCATATGTAGAGCGCCTCAGATCGGTAGTAGATAGCCTGCGACCTATGTCACGGGCGGATCGCGGGTCGCGGAAAATATTCGTCCATAAAGAGTTAGTATCGAGTTCGCATGTTTTTGTCAGAAATGACAGGGTCAAAAAGCCACCTTCACCTAACTATGACGGACCATATCTAGTATTGAGTAGGAATTCAAAGACGTTTAAGATACAATATCCTAACCGACAGGTAGAGATTAGTATAGACAGGCTTAAACCAGCGTTTTTATTGGATGAACAGTTGGATATTGACAACACCAGACGCCAAGTTAAAGATAGCGTTGCAGAAAGAAACACAGATGAGCATCTAACGCCATCAGTGCACCAAACGCAACCGCCCATTCCTCGTACCACGCGTAGCGGGCGAGTCGTAACTAGGCCGGTCAGATTCTTACTCGACGAATAACTCGTACCACAAGTACGGTAGTAACAGTAGCATAACTCTCCGTCGGAGGGAATGAGGAAATGGAATGAGAGGATTTTAGCTTTTATAAGAAGATGCCATAAGGAATACGACATCTGGGTCAGCTACATTTGTTTTAACTTAGTATCTCTGGGATAGAGCTAGACCTTGGTTTATACCCTAAAGTAGCAACATTTGGTATGTCATGGTACAGGGTACATGACAACCTTCATAAGTAAAGTAAAAAGATTAGTTAAACCAGCACAAAGTCGGACTCTGAGACATGATGCTCCGCAGATAGTTAAGTATTAATTTTTAAGAGGAAATATTGTGTATGACGTCGGGGTCACCACTTGTTGGGATCCTATGTGGTGACAAATTAAATTCCAATGTCCAAACACTTATTTATTTAACCTTTAGTCTGACTCCATAAAAGTTCACAATTTAAACCACAAAATTTACTAGCGTAATAAAACCATGTAACATATATGACCAGGCGGGGCCGCAGTATAAACTTGTATCAATACGTGCTTAATGTCTACGCGCTCTTTAGGTGACTGGCGGGTCCCCGCCCGGTGTTACTAAACGTACACAAAATTGCTGATACAAACATTGCATATGTCGCTACAATGTAAATAAGTGCGCCATCATCACCACCTACCGTTATTCCCGGTTGTGCCATAATGGAGCTCGGGCTCCGCTTTGACACCTAATCCCAAGATTTGGCACAGGCACTAGTTTTATGGTATGTAAATAAGTGCGGGTATGTAAATAAGTGCGCCATCATCACCACCTACCGTTATTCCCGGTTGTGCCATAATGGAGCTCGGGCTCCGCTTTGACACCTAATCCCAAGATTTGGCACAGGCACTAGTTTTATGGTATGTAAATAAGTGCGGGTATGTAAATAAGTGCGCCATCATCACCACCTACCGTTATTCCCGGTTGTGCCATAATGGAGCTCGGGCTCCGCTTTGACACCTAATCCCAAGATTTGGCACAGGCACTAGTTTTATGGTATGTAAATAAGTGCGGGTATGTAAATAAGTGCGCCATCATCATCCCCTACCGTTATTGCCGATTGTGACATAATGGAGCTCGGGCTCCGCTTTGACACCTAATCCCAAGATTTGGCATAGGCACTAGTTTTATGGTATGTAAATAAGTGCGGGTATGTAAATAAGTGCGCCATCATCATCCCCTACCGTTATTGCCGATTGTGACATAATGGAGCTCGGGCTCCGCTTTGACACCTAATCCCAAGATTTGGCATAGGCACTAGTTTTATGGTATGTAAATAAGTGCGGGTATGTAAATAAGTGCGCCATCATCATCCCCTACCGTTATTGCCGATTGTGACATAATGGAGCTCGGGCTCCGCTTTGACACCTAATCCCAAGATTTGGCATAGGGACTAGTTTTATGGTATGTAAATAAGTGCGTAAGTTTAATAAAATAAATAAATAAATATAAGGGGACAATCATACACAAATCGAGCTAGTCCCATAGTAAGCTCAATAAGGCTTGTGTTATGGGTACTAGACGACGATATATATAATAGATATAAATACTTAAATACATAGAAAACATCCATGACTCAGAAACAAATATTCATGCTCATCACACAAACATTTGCCCTTACCGGGATTCGAACCCAGGACCTTCAGCTTCGTAGGCAGCGTCACTACCCACTAGGCTAAACGGTCGTCAAGTACATACATATAAAACATTAAAAAACATAGAAACATTTAAAACACATCTGATTTTTATTTCCTAGCTCACTATAAAGTAAAAGTATAACAATGATCAAGAGAGTCGGTCCAACCGGCCGGCAGCACTCGAACTGCACGCACACAATAACATCGTAGTGTGGGTAGCTATCAGGGCCGCGCGCAGGCGATCGCGACTAGGTCGAGTTGTAACGAAATGTTTGCACCCTCTAATTTATTCCCTAACCATTCCAAAATATCAAAAATGCACAACGTTAGTACTCAAGTTTTCACTTCTGCCGGCACTCCTGGAGTGCAACCCGGTCTTTTTTTACCGAGGAAATTTTTAGCAATCATGTTTTGGCTATAATTAGACCAAAAAAATGTAATAGTCAACAATCATATCTGAAAATCAGTCCTTATTGTTTCCTAATCTGCTGGTTGGTTACGTAACGCATTGTACGTGCGTCATCTTTGTCCAATGTGTATTTGTGTCTCGCATTTTGCTTAAAGAGTTAGTGCGACGCAATACACATTGGACAAAGATCTTGGACAAGTGGAATAAAACCCTCAGGTAGATCTAAATGTCACTTTTTGTGTGGAAAGATGACAGTTGAGTTGTCTTAACGAGCGTTCGAAAAGTTACGTGATCACCCCCTTCTCACCGATCAGAGGCCCTACCGCGAAACGAAAACGAACTTCATTCGTGTATTTCGCTCTCTGTCGCACTTGTAGTTCGAGCGACAAAGACGGAGATTCACAAACTAAGTTCGTTTTTGTTTCACAGTAGTCCCTCAGGATTCGTTATTTTCCTATTCACGGCATTAACAAGCGCTTGTTTTTTTTACACTTTCACTGCCAGGAATCCGCCTAGCGGGCGCCTACGTCGTAGTGACTTTCCGCTACATACGAGAAAAACTACGGGATCTGCTACGAGCGTAGCGTATACGTACCATTCGATATTATCTTGAAATTACAAACTGCATTATATTGTAGGCAATTTGTAAATATGTAAGTTTTAGTTGTAACTTTATTTATGTAGTAGTTTTAAGTTGTTATGTCTATTTGATTCATATTTTAATAATGTAATTTAAGTTAGTGCCTACAACTACAAGTATGCAATTCGATTATAAACAACTCGCCATAATTGTAAAATGGTCAAACTAATTTAAGGAACAGTTACAACTTGCAAACTCAACTATATTTAAAGTCAAAACATACATTAATACAAAAACAAGGTTTTAATTTATTTTTGAACTTTCTCTCAATACCTATATAAACATGTTACCAGTGCAATGCTTATTTAATTTAAATTCAATTTTACCGGTGCGAGAACGACTTTCCAGAACACCTAAGTCAATAATACATAAAACCTCGTTTTACAGACATATTGGATTACCTTCGGCGGTGTTAGTACGTTTCGGACCCTCATAAACGTCAAGCGCTGCCGGATATGGGTCCGAATTGCGCGTCAAGCGTCATTCCGGGTTACAATCCAAATAAACACGAGTCTCCGTGGTACGATAAACCCGACCGGTGGAAATCACCTAATTTATCATGGGAATTTAATCGTGGAAAAGGTTCCATTATTGTTGGAAGTTAACCAGTGTCCACTTGTCTGTGTGCGTTGTAATGTAAAGAGTGAAGAGTTGAAGAGTAATTATAATGACAACCCTGTTATATGAGAAGGGTAGGCTTCCGACGCTAATAAATCTAACACGATTAACATAATCAGTTTAACACTGTTGATTTTTGTATTTAACCAAACAGCGCATTTGAAGTCACAATGACCGCTCCTGCGCCACCCGCCTTTAGCCTTTACTAATAAGGTTATACAACTATAAAATTTATCTAAGTAGTCCCAACCTACGACCCGTCATTAATTGTACAAGTTATGTAATAAATAACTTTCTTCATATATTCAGACCAAGACAAGTCTGCAACGATTTTGATAGCACACGCAGTGCAAGTATTATTTTATACGTCTTTCTATGATATAAGATTATGTCGTATAAATAACACTTGCACTGCGTGTGCTATCAAAATCGTTGCAGACTTGCCTTGGTCTGACTGTAGTTATATTTCAAATATAATATGGTACAGCACGATGAACGTGGTTTGATTTATTTTATACAAATAGTACAAAAAGTTGAAACAGTAATGTCTGTTAAATGTTAGTTTGTAAGTTTGTACATAAAACCACTCACAGACTGGCGCGGCCTGGGCTGTTATTCGCTACGCGCTAAAGCGGCTCACCCCGCCGATTACCCGTCACGAAACTAGACCTCTGCCTACGCTTGGTTACTACGCATCGCGGTGTCAAGATATATATTTGTGGGTGAGCATTGAGGTGGGCTTAAAATGAGGAATAGTGGGGCTGCAGTGGCGGTCAAAAGTAAATTTGATAATAGATGTCAAGTTTACTATGCACCGCCACCGCAGGCCGCGCCAGTCTGCGAGAGGCTTTAGGGGTTGTCTCCGGAAAACACCTCCAGGATGTACATACACTATATTTTATCCCGTAGCTCCGCCCGAATCTATGTAACAGGACGTAGCTTTACGGGCAGCTTGTAATAATATAAATGCGTTTCACGTTGTCCCTCATAAATCACTCAAAAACTTGCTTACTGCATACACTATCGTAAAATTATTCTCACGTCGCGGTGTGTAGTGTGATTACGCGATGTCACAGCAGCTCCAAAGACAGTAGATGATAGTAGAACTATTGGTACATAGTAGTTAAAGCCCATTACACACCTTGAATTTTGTCATACACGCAGCTAATTAGTTGGTATGTTGCAGCAATACAAATCTTCCACTTTTACTATAATTGCGTCTCTGTCCTTTGTTGTGACCAATTACATCGGTTGTAGTGAGCTGATGACGGTTTTTTTTTCGATACTATACATATAATGAGAGAGAGTAAGCCTACTTTAGCTGCGCAGAGCACGGCGTTCCATCTGCGATTTGAACAGTCATTTACGACTCGTACCTAATTAAGTATGTGGCATCATTTTTTCCCTCGAATGTTCATAACTGAGTCTAACGATTTAATAGTGTTGTTTATTTTTATTAATTTGTCGCACAGGCTCTAATTATATAAATACTAATATTATAATCAATACTAACACAATAAAGAGGAAAATTCTTTGTGATTATAGCTTTGTTAGTCAGTGAGTTTGGATGTAGGAGGTATTGAAATCGGATGAGTGGTTCCGGAGATTACTCAAAAACCACTCATCCGTTTTCAATAATTCTTTCACCCATGTATAAAATGAACTTTTCAAATAGACTTAGGCTATATTATATCACGCGGGTTTGCCTGGTTTCTCTGAAATACGCGGGCAAAGCCCACATCACACATCACATGAATT
This sequence comes from Epinotia demarniana, assembly GCA_945867215.1. Lineage (NCBI taxonomy): Eukaryota > Metazoa > Arthropoda > Insecta > Lepidoptera > Tortricidae > Epinotia > Epinotia demarniana. The sequence goes on from OX244262.1 coordinate 8,755,769, forward strand.
ACTGGCTCATATCCCAAATATTTTCAGGCACACAGCTTGTGCGTAGCCAGTTGTGGTTTTGACATGAGACACTGAGAGCTATACATGTACCTATTTATTAATGTGGCATACTTTATTGCCTCAGAACATACAGATTCTTATTAATTTTAAGGTTGTTTATTTTTATTCATTTGTCACCTAATTATTATTTTTTTCATTATAAATGGTTTATTTGCCACAACTTCAAACACAACAAAATACTATTAATACAATTAAGTACAATATTAATTAGGCGCCAATTTATCACCAAAACTATATACACTCCTACTAATAACTAAAATAAGGGGTCTGCCCACGGCATGGTGCCGAATATGCTGGCGGCATTTCCCTGCTGTATCGCAATACTAATGCGTTGGCTAATTATATAGTTTTATCTGAAACCCAGCCTGCTGTGGGCCAAAACATTTTCCGCGGAGTCAGTGCGTTTCTCCACGCATCGCGCCCGTGGCAATGACGTGACAGGAATTACTGGCCCACTATTTTCAGGCACACAGCGCGAGAAACGTGTATTAACGCCATGTACGATCTGCTCGACAATTTTAGACAGGGGAGCTGTTATAAATTGGTGAAGCTTTACGGAATTCAAATCTTCGTAGAGTAAGCGGTCCCAGGGCGTGGCAAACATCAAGTGCACATTAGCGGGGAAATCGGTGTTTGGAACTATGGCCATCAAATACTGGAATAATGGTTTCGTAATAGGTAAGTGCAAAAATATATATCGATTTCATAATAATACAGAAACCTTAATCCGCTGACATAAGAACGATGAAACATATTTATAAGTAAGTTGTATAAAAATTTGGGTACCTACCCACATTTTTTTACTCGATTGTACATGATGTTATCAATAATTGGTTGACATAGAAACAGCTGGAAATTAATAAAACATCACAACAAACAAGACGCTCATATCCGTTTAATCCGTTTGAAAGCTATAAGGCACCAGACAGATGCACAGATAAACATGTATGTTAAACTTAAAAAACCTTTTGTTTGCTTCGGTGGTTAAAAACAAATTCAATAGTATTTATATTCAGTAGTATTGAGATATTTTCATTATATTTGATTCATGGACAGTCATCATCAAAATTACGCGGGCGAGGTGCTAAATATGATCTAAACTCTTATTTCCTTAAAAAATTGACGTGTTCAGACCATTTTTACTCCTTCGTACGTGTAACATATAAATAAATTAATAAATATTAAGGGACAGTCGTACACAAATCGACCTAGTCCCATTGTAAGCTCAAAAAGACTTGTGTTGTGGGCCATCCATCCATAAAGATATCCATCTTAATCTTGAGTTTTTACCAAAAAGCAAAGATAAAAATTAAGGCATACGTGAAAAACTTAAGTAATGAGTTCTCTTGTTGTGGACTGTTCGAATAGGGTTCTGCCTTTTTCCATCTAACTACTTTAGCCCTAAATGTTTCATTTGCCCTAATGTTTCATTAGATCAAATGCATTATATTCTTAAATAGTAAACTTAGTAGAATTATTTCAAAAATACCTTACCTAACCTAATTTCAAACTCAAACTCATAATGATATTTATTCAAGTAGGCCCAGTAACAAGCACTTTCAAATCGTCAGGTAGAAACATATATAATGACTGTAGGATAGAATGAGACGCCAAGTAGGATAACCAAAACGGTACATTCAGTAAACTTACGGAACAATAAAGAACTTATGGTACTTATATAACCTAGCTAAGTATAGGCATACATGTGTGAGTGAAGGGTGGATCACATCGGCGCTCTCACCCCGTCCCCAATAATCGGTGTCACTTGAGGATAGCAGGCAGTTCTCCAAGTAGACTATTAATATGAGCTTAAGGTTGGATCACATCGGCGTTCTCAACCCGTACCCATTTGCTGGTTACCTGAGGATAACATAGGCCGTCTCTCGAGCTAGTCCGCTAGTTAAATGAATGATCAACTAGCTAGCATGCTCATCTCACACTCTCCTGCGCGAGCAGGAGGGTGAGGGGGACTTTTCAGTGTCTTTTTCAATGATAAACTGAATGATCAATTTTTTTTTATTGAACCTGACTGTTGCTATAATAGGACGGACCCAATATAGCGGTCGAACTGCGTGGTTGGAGGGTGGCCTGGGGAAAATCCAGGGCAAGCCTCCGGCACGACCACGCGGGGAAGTTTGTACATTGGAATACTCTAAGAGTTTGCGCTCCAGTGAGATTGGTTGAACGGTATCAACCGAATCTGGGGTGTAAGTAGTATCGAACTACTGGGAGTTTTATCGCTGGTTCGCTAAAACCTAGCCTAGCTGAGAAGAGTCCAGCAAGAAACTCAGCTAGGCCCGACTTGCGCCGGACTGACTCTACCCGGTATGCGGCAGTACCGGGACGAAAGCGGACTATATGCGTCTGTGTTGTCGCGATCTCGCGGTGGACGTCCCCGCCGGCGGGAACGCCGAAGTGTACGCGATGTGTTGGACGCCGAAAGCGCAGCGTTCCATCTTTCGATGGACGCTGTGATTTCGTCGTCCGGATCCGTGAGTGTGTGCCTAGGACGCCGGACCGTGCGGCCCCTAATCAGTGAGCGCCGAGTAACGACAGAGGGGGGAGGGATGGGGACGTAGTCAGCAGCCTTCCTAACTAACGGATTCCTATGGTGGGGAGCGTTGTCAAAATAACGTCTGGCAGCCTGCTTAAAGAAACCATACATGGTGCTAATCTCCATGTCGTGGTGCAGGCTGAGGTTCGATTTGTACCACGGGGCATCAGTCGCCCTTCGGAAAAAACGATTCTGAATGACCTGAAGCGGCTTGAGCGATGACATAGGCACGTGAGCAAATGCTACACTTGCATATGTCATGATTGGACGAACACAAGTCTTGTAGAGTGTCAGCTTATTCCTAAGTGACATTTTACTAAACTTGTTGATCATCGGCCCTAGCCTTCCTAGTACGAACAACGCGCGGTTGCGTACCCTACGGATGTGGCTACGGAAAGTCAGTCTCCTGTCGAGGGTCACTCCAAGATATTTGGCCTCGTTGACCCAGGGGATGGGTCGGTCAAACATCTGGATCGGGGCCACCCGCCTTTCTGTACTAATGCAGTCCGACGGATGAAAGACAACTGTTTTTTTTTTTTTTTTTTTTTTTTTTTTTTTTTTTTTTTTTTTTTTTTTTTTTTGACCTGACTGTTGCTATAATAGGACGGACCCAATATAGCGGTCGAACTGCGTGGTTGGAGGGTGGCCTGGGGAAAATCCAGGGGAAGCCTCCGGCACGACCACGCGGGGAAAAGACAACTGGCGGCTGCGGCGGTTTATATACGCTCCGCGCGCCGCATTCGGGTGCACTCGGCTCGATCGGTCCGCCGAGCGAGATAGGTAGTTGCTGTGCGAGCGGGAAAGTATTCGGTTCCGCGCGCCTCGCATGCATTTAACATTGTTTATAGTTCCTTATGTTAACTTATGTCGCTAAATAATTAAAGCGACAGTCGCTTTATGACTTGTATTTGCTGATATTCAAAGAAAACCCGAAAAGTTCACTGTTTCGATAAAAATGCATTAGATCTAGTGGTAACATTAGGTCTAATGAAACAATCGAATAGGCATTTCTTTTGTTTGTGTTACAAGTTTCATGTATCTTAGCTGGGTAGGATGTCGCTCCGTTCCACGACACCCGACTCGAACCCGTTGCGTCGTACACTCCTGCGGCGCTACCACGAAAATCGAATCTCGAAGTTCGTAGATCTCTATCTCTATCGCTCTACCATAAACTATAAGTGTGATAGAGACGAAAATATACGAACTTCGATATTCGATTTTCGTGGTAAGAGCTCTAGACTGTTATTCGCTACGCGTTAATGCGGCTCACCCCGCCGGTCACCCGTCACGAAACTAGACCTCTACCTACGCTTGGTTACTATGCATCGCGGTGTCGTGATATATTTGTGGGTGAGCGTTGAGGTGAGCTTGAAACAAGTTACAGAATAGGGGCGCTTTCGCAACCTATCTATACCTAATGTCTATTCGAAAATGTACCAACAACATACAAGACACTAAAAACCCTACAACATTGTGACTGAGAAAAGAAGGAACTGAGTTATTTAACTAGTTTCTCTCGACTGTACCTACGGCGCGACTCAATTTGTCGGTTTGGCATGCGAAACATGAAACTCGCAGCATTTATGTCTCGAAGCGACCCGTCACACCCACGTTACAAGAAAATCAGCCGCCTGATAACGTGTCGGGAGGAGGTTATTCAGGATTCCAACTGTGTTTTGATAAGTTCCGTGTGTGGATTGACGACATAATAGAGCGGCGTTAGAACATTACATTATTTTTTGAATTGTTAGACCAAGCAGATTATTGGAAATCTGGAAAATAGAAATTAGATTCCATGTGGGATGGTGGGTTTGTATTCTACTGATTGTGCCGGGCAATAATGTAACATAAACCGCCGACAATTTCATTTCAAAGTCCAATATCTCAAAAACGGCTAAACAGATTTTGATGAAACATGGCTAAGAACACTCGGGATAACATTAGCTATGACACCAAAAAAACTGGTTTCAAATCGGTCAATCCGTTTGGGAGCTACGGTACCAAGACAGATACATGACAGACACGTTAAACTTATAACACCCCTCTTTTTTCGTCGGGGTTTAAAATGGCCACCTAACCATGGAAATCTAACAGCATACGTTACCATTGACGACGCGAAACTGAGGCAAGTTGGTGCCATTGACTCACTTTGGAGCGCTTATAACTTACAGGTCGACACACGTAAAAAGAGCCCTGGCGGCCATATAAAATGTATGGCCGCCAGGGTTCTTTTTACATGTGTCGACCTGTATCTCTACTGCTCTTTTTATAATCATTGGTGCCATGTATGTTTAAATTAGTAAGAAATCAGGGAGTAACCATTCTAGTTTAGTCTGAGAATGTTCTTTTAGTCGTTTAGTCAATGCCCGATGTTCGAAACAGATAGATAAAAGAAAAGACAACACTACTTGCTTCGCTGGCTCAGCGACCCCAAGTGGATTTTGGCCTCTGATACGAGTTGGCCCTAGCGCGCCCTATTCTATGCCATCTCCTTCCAGTTTTCTGCATGTAGGGCGCGAAGGTATTTATTTCTCTACCTCGTCCTTCCAACGATATCTAGGCCGACCAACCGTTTTTCGACCGCTCGGCTCGGCATTCTGTCAAGGTACCCAAGCCAGCGGCGTCTTGCAAATTTGATTTCTCCAACGATGTTGAGCTCGGACAACATATCTTCCAGTTCCTGGTTTTTCCGGATTCTCCAGCTACCATCTTCCCACTGTACTGGGCCCTATATCTTCCGAAATATCATAATAGACTTTAATTATAAACTACATAAATACTACAGTTAGAACACTATCTTTTTTACGAACACTCACATTATTACTAGGTGACTGTGAACGATGAAACCGCAAGATCACGTTTAGAGTTAACGAAAACCATGTCTATACTGTAATGACATAGATTGTATAAGTAAATAAAGAAATCCCACTATGATACCCCATTTTACATAGCTTTGAGTACATAATAACATGTTAACCAATAATAAAGAAATTAATAGGTAAAAATGATTACATATAATGTGAATAAATAAATAAAGGTCTTAGTTACTACCCCAAAGAATATAATGAGTATATACCTAGGGCATATAAGCCATAACATGCGTTAAAGATCATATTTTGAGACTGTATCAAGAAAGCATTACCATAATGAAATCCGCTAAAAATCGAGTATATCCGAGTGTCTGACCGTAGAGAGAGCACGCGTCAAACTCCGCCCGCCGAGCGCTGATTGGCCGTTATTATCCCATACTAATTCTTGATTAAGAACTTTATTACGTAATTTCGGCTTATCGTTCTGGTTAATCAAAGCGACCATTTTGCAACCTGTTATAGTAGAATCAAGATTCATATGTCGACAATTGTTTGGGTTATAACATTTTACCAAAATACTGTAAATAAAACGGCACGGTCCGTTAATAAAAAAAGCGCAGTTAAGTAGATCGGTAGGCAAAAGCGTTAAATTAGGTTAGGGCAGCCAAAAAACGGGGGCTCGGGGGGTGAAGCAGTAAAAAACAAACAATCGTAACAATGGTATTATTTGGTAGGTTAGGTTAGGGTTAGCTGGCTTCTCTTAGAGCGTAAATAGGCACCCCGCGAAGCGGGGTGACGTCGACACGCTGGCGGTTAGCTTAGAAATGCGACCTCTACACAAATTATTTTTCCCATCCTACGTAACAAAAAAAGTTGTTCTTTTATTGTGTATCTTATACACCATTGAAATAAAGATGCAAATGATTTGTCATTGAAGAGTTCCTCTGCTGATGAACCCGCGAAATAGAAATGGTCACTTAAATATTGACGATACAAATCATTTGCCTTATTTTGTTCTGGTTAAAACATATTATGCCAACTAACATATTTGATTGAATGAAATTTGGTCAAAGTACCAGTTGGTAAACGAGATATTGCCTAAACATGAATATGCCAAACATAAGGTTTGCGTAAGAATTATTTGTCGAGTGTTAATTTGGCAAACGATTATTTGGCAAATCAAATTCTACGAAAAATGTTTTGAAAAGTGATAATTTGTCCATTTTTTTTTGGTAAAACAAAGGTAACCCGTAGGTCATAAAAAGCTCCAACTGTTAAGGAGACTTTATATCCATATTATTAATGTTCTATACTGTAAAAGTCCGGAAAACTAAGTAAAAAAGGATTCGAAAGTAAATATTCCCATTTTCTACCTGCTGTAACTTCTATAAAAATCACCTTGGGAGGTTTATTATTGCTTGTAAACATATGTTAGAGTCACGATATCATGGGTAAACAAGAATTAGTACAATAGAAATAATCTTGTTAAAAATATTTTGTGACAACGGAAAATTATAGTTAAAATAGGCGTGGCATTACGTAATAGCCAATCAATTATGTAACATTTGGATCAATAATAAAATTAAAAGCTCCAAATTATGCTCGAAGATATCGTGATGAGTTGGTAACCTAATTTTGGTATAAGAACGAACCAGTTTTCATTGCAAATTGTGTTCAGTCGGCTCTTTCGAGGAAACAACAGCTAAGTAATCAGTAGGAAAGTAAATAGGGCAGTGTTAGGGATTATATAAGTAAATGAACAAGTGTAAAATCGTTATCATAACCAAAATATATAATTTAATATAGTTCCATTTATTATTATTCATCTCCCAGGTAAAGGTTATAAAAGGTAATTCTGCGAGCCCTGATCTTACAACTCAGAGGCGTTACCCAGGAACTATCGTGGGCTGCATCAGGCATCGAGTGGGCCGTCAGGATTCATTCCGGGTCGTGCCTAGAGGCAGTATTTGTTAGGTGGCTGTCGAGTGGCGTACGCCAAGCTCTAGGCGTACGAGTCCACTCAGCCGGCGCGACAAAAGTCGCCCCGTCGCACCGCGACAAGGGTCGCCCCACGGCGACAAAAGTCGCCCACCGCGGCGCGACGCGAGGCGACGCGTCGGCCACAGTGACTACTCATTATTTTTGACGCCATGACAAAAGAATTTTATGTGCAACAAATTGTAAAAAATATCTCATACTTACAGCGAAACAATTCATGTTTATACTAATTTAAATGTAGTAATTTGTTTGAGACGCATATTTTTATTACAAAATGTCTACCTGCCAACCTGTGTTAAGGTCTTTGTCACTTGATTAAATATTGTCCCCGAATATTTATATTTGATTAAAGATATAATACTACCATTTCGAGTATATTGTAAGTACCTAGTGCGTTAGAAATTGACAAACATTATGCTAGTACTTAAGCTACAAAATCTATAGCTACCAAGGTGATTAGGTTTGGAAATGGATAAAGTTCGTATAGGTATAACACAATATACCTCTAGGGGTGTTCTCATAGAAAATTGATTTAAGAAGACAAAAATACAGGGAAAAGAAACTCGACCAACAAGGTTAGTTTCGTTTTTAACCGGAATAGAATCTGAAAGAGCCATCTAACTGCAGAAAGGTCTAAAGAATGAAGGAAGGTAATTCTTTTCAGCTGCTGTACTGGCTTAAATTGCATTTGTTATCTAAGATCTGTCCGGCTACTCGAAACCTTATCTGCAAGGGTGAAACGACCACGATAGATTATTTTCGCATGCTCGCAAGTTGCGTATCCCTCAATTTACATAAAAATCTTATTGTATTTGGCGTAAGTTTCAAAATCGAAACAACAGTTCAGATTGATACGGGTTAGAGAGAATTGGTCTTTTAACGTGTCTGTTTCAGTGTACGCTGAAATATTACCCTGGAAATTGATTCGGAGAAAGATGTCTTATTAAATTTATGTGCAGTTCACAGGAGGGTGAATTTGTCTCTTATCTTAAATGAATTGCGGTTCCTTTGCATTTATATTCTAAATTTTGGATACTGTCGTTATTAAATACCTTGTATATTGCTTACATTTTGCTCTTTTGAAACATTGTAAGTCTGTGGATACATATTCCCTAAGATAACCAATTACTAGCAATTATTGTTCAATTGTTTATTAATGCTGTTGTAAAGTACAATGCTTGCCGCTTTAGTGGCAAATAGATACACAAAGTCCTAATTTTACATATTTGAGTACCTCAAGGAGCCCGGAGTCCGCTTTTGACACCTAATCCCACGATTCGGCATAGGCACTAGTTTTACAAAAGCGATTGCCATCTGACCTTCGAACCCAGAGGAAAAACTAGACCTTATTGGGATTCGACCAGTTTCCTCACGATGTTTTCCTTCACCGAAAAGCTAACTGCAAATATTCCATACACAAGTTCCGAAACACTCATTGGTACGAGCCGGGATTTGAACCCACGACTGCCGCTTGACAGCCGTATGCCTGAACTACTAGGTTACCATAGCTTAATATTTGAGTACCTGACTTTGCTAAAATAAAAATACAAGTAAAGTGTACCTACATGAGTAGGAAAACATAGTGAGGAAACCGGTCTTATCACAACAAGGTCTAATTTTCCCTCTGGATCTGGGTTAGAAGGTCAGATGGCAGTCGCTTAAATAAAACTAGTGCCTTTGCCAAATCGTGAGATTAAGTGCCAAAGCGGATCCGGGCCCCCGGGGTAACGTTAGGAGGACGATGGCACAGTAGGTAAGTAGCTAAAGAATTTATATGTGAAATTTGAAAAATTGATCGCATAACTTAAGTCTCCTCCAGTGGATTCCAACATTTTAAAAATCTCTTTCATCCATCTCCGAATCTAGGACAACCATTTCAGAAACATGAAAATAAGCAAGGACACATATATGGATGCGCTTTTCACAGAGTTGTGAAAAGAAGTAAAATATTATTTTTAGTCTGAGTTTTAGATACTAGTGTTACGCATGTCCGATAATGCTTTCAATAAAAAATAACATCACACAATAACACTTATATAGATAAATTCATATTTAAATAGATAGAAAACATCCATTACTCAGGAACAAATATTCGTGCTCAGCACACAAATAAATACCCTTACCGGGATTCGAACCCAGGACCTCCAGCTTCGTAGGCAGGGTCACTACCAACTAGGCTAAAGCGGTCGTCAATTTATAGCCTGGGTTAGAATATAGGGCAGTTTTTGTTCCGGGTCCACGCAGACGACATCGCGAGCGGAAGCTAATACATACTTAAATACATAGAAAACGTCCATGACTGAGGAACATTCGTGCTCATCACACAAATAAATGCCTTTACCGGAATTCGAATCCAGGACCTCCTGCTTCGCAAGCAGGGCCACTGCCAACCAGGCTAAAACGGTCTGTCACGAAAAGTCATCATTAAACATATTCTATTGGCTTTATAATTATCAAGATCAATTTTACACATACAAGTTTAAATTATGTAACTCGAGTGACAATGCAATACTATGGTTCTATGAACCTGGTCTGACGATATACACGGAAGATGGCCATAGGTACTCCTCAATCACACAAAAAGACGCCGTTGTGTCTGGGCTTATTGGAACTCACTCAACGAGTAGTTGACGATAAGTTGTAGGTCAACAATACAGCTGCAAAAATGAAATTATTGATTGAATCTTATTAAAAACCGCATCCGATTTTCCCACATTCCTGTTTAGCTTGTATCCACCTTCTCCATCCTCCCAAATGAAATGTAAATAAATATTTAGGTCGCAGCATTCTGGAACAGCGTCATACGCTGTTTTTGCCTGGGGCGGCTTAATTACGAACAGTTTTCGTACCATTATTGCGAAACGAGCACCGATGGGCCTGCTGTCGCCGTTCACATGTTACGCAGATTCGCTGAAACATTAAATTTCATAGCTGTAAGCAATTACTAGTATCTACTGTAGGAGCTACTGCAGCCGAGCGTGCATGAGCGCGACTTTCCATGTTCACAGTCGTGAGTTTGAACCCCGGTCCGTTTTTAACAGTGGATTTTTCAGAAAGTACGTATATACGAAATATCATTTTATAACTGGTCATGCACTAAACTACGTTAGCCATGTGATTCAGGCATGCGGCTGTCAAGTGGCGGTCGTGGATTTGAATCCCGGCTCGTACGAATGAGTTTTGAAGTGGATACTTCTTTGCTCGCGTTCTTGTATAGGGGTACAGTTCAAAATGTATCACGTGACTTCCGGAATAACTTTTTGGAGAGAAGCCTAATCTGATTTCAAATAATTGTTTGTTACATGTTTTAATCCTTCTTTAGTTGCCATTAGTTGTTCATCACAAAATGTTGTTTAGTTTATGTGGCGGACATGAAAATAATGCTGAAATACCGCGTACATACCGCGAGTCAAATCAGCTACGTCAGTCATTGTTGCCATATATACCGATTTATCTGTACTTATACATTAAAATGGGTTCACGTGTTATTACAACGAATTATAGATGATAAACAAACCACCTTTAAATTAAATAGGTAGCTGCCGACATAGGTCGCTTTACTTATTTACGATTTTTAAGTAGTTTGCTCAGTACGGAACCCTCGGTACGCGAGTCAGACTTGCACTTGGCCGGTTTTTTTATTAGGGTTCCATAGCCAACAAAGAAGTATCCACTTAAACTTAATTAACGGTTGTATCTCCGACACAACGCGCTTCCTTTTATCATAACGTATTGTACCTACGGAATATTTACCGTTAGCTTTTCGGTGAAGGGAAACATCGTGAGGGAACCGGCCTAATCCCAATAAGGTCTCGTTTTCCCTCTGGGGTGGAAGGTCTGATGGCAGTCGCTTTATGGTGTCAAAGTGGACCCCGGGCTCTTTTGGGACACAACCAGGAATAACGCTAGGAGGATGAGGATAGGGGGGCTGGTCATGCACTATTAAAGAAACACCTTTCCATTCTAGGTGTCAGGTAGACAGTCCTCTCTGCAGAGCCTGCATGGCAGACGAAGAAAATAGCCGCCCACGTCATCCTGACATGCCCTAGGGTGGCAGGTAACATTGCAAAGCATCTCGGAACACCAGGGTCACTACCGGAGGCCGTCGGCAACATAAAGGGTCTGCTAGATTTCTAGCTAGCTCTTCCTAGATAGGCGCAATTATGAAGTCGAGTTGCGGAAACCCAGCCCGCGAATACCTATAATTAACATTTGGTACTTAACAGTAGCTTTTCAATGAAAGAAATCATCGTTAGGAAACCGGTCTACGAGTATTCCCAACAAGGGATATTTATCCCTCTGGCTTGGATTGTCAGATGGCAGTCGCTTTCGTCAATGCCTATGATTAGGTGCCAATTTGGTTCTCGCTGAAACCGCAGCCTTACTTGATGGGAAAGTATTCGTGATCTGAACGTTTCCATGGTTGTCAGAGCCATTATCAAGAAGTCAGTGTCCTTGTGTGTGACATCATGATCATGGGGTTGTATTATGTGTTATCGTGGCATAGTTGGTCAGGGCGAGTAGTAGGAAGAAATATTCATGCATATTAATTTTGCAACTACTTATTCAAGTCATGGCACAGCAGTGGGACGGTATATAAGCTACCTATCTATTTACGAAGACATGTTAGTCCGGTATGTTGTATTGTATCCTATACTTAATATTATTTACTGTACTATTAAATAAGCAATATTTGTATCGAGTTCATTTGTTCGTTGTATACCGATACTTACATATATTTGTCTTCACGTTCTCGAGAACGGCTCTAACGATTTCGATGAAATTTGCAATGTGCGGGTTTATGGAGGCGAGAACTCGATCTAGCTCGGAGTCATATCTCGGAAAAATTGTTTTTTTCCGTATTTTCTCTACTTTCAACCGGTCGCCCAGGGACTGTATTTAAACAATCATGACCATACATGAGTAGGTACCCAAGAAATCTTAATATTGATCCTATAAAATATATTACTAAAGAATGAATGATGTCTTTTAATGCTTATAAGATACTTACCTATCATTCCTTTATCGTTAACGAAGCGTGAGAGTGCGTTAACCCAAAATTTCTTCTGTTTACAGAGCGGGGGATTACGAATGATATTAAAATTCCGTTTGTTCGCAACAAATTGAGGCAACTGAAAGGGCTCCTCTAATGAGATAATAACATTTCCGTACAGGGATGTAATGTTATTCATAAAGCTTTACCTTACTTGAAGCGAACCAGTCTAAGTCGGACTCGTGTTATGTAACGAAGTGTTTGGATAACACGATTTATTCCAAGACGTAAATAAATAAGTTCAATTATACGCGGTTAAGAGTCCGTATCGGCCCGGCAAAAGTTCGATTGTAGGTATATTACCCGTCTCCCGAGCGCGCCAGCGCAGGTGTCGTGGTGGGGGTCGAGCGAGGCTGCTAGGTCGGCGTAGAAAAGTTTTGATACTTTAACCGTTTTATCTGAGTTTTTCGTTACTTAATATTTATATTCAGATAAATATATAAATGTTGTATATATAAATACATATACAACACATGTGTTGTATATGTGTTATACGTGTTGTGTTGAAATAAAATATCAGGCAATCAACAAATAAAAATCTCATGTATTTTCTGTGTGATACGGAGTATCAAAATTATGCACAAATAATATTCGGGCTATTGAAATTCAGCGTAATCGAACTATGCAAATCTCAATTCTGCCAAAACAGTTTATTATGCGAAAAATCAATTATGGCTACATAGATTATGCGAAATTGAATTCTTACTAAAAAAAGACCGGGTTGCACTCCGGGAGTGCCGGCAGAAGTGAAAACTAGAATAATTTTAATTTTGGAAAAAAAAACCCTGCCTCCCCCCTCCTTCCCCCTGCGTGCCAATATATCTAATAACAGCCTTATTAGTAGTACGCTATAGTTCAACTTAACTCAGCAAAATCGATGAAGGAGACGATGAAATAAAATACCAATTTGTTTTGCCATTGCCAAATATTTTTCAAAGCCCTATCTCTTTAGGAATAACGTCCAAATTCGAACTTTTCGAATTTACTCAATGGCAAAACGGTAAAGCACGCGTGGACAAAATTACATATTTATTTGCAGACAATGCAATTGCAAAAAGTGTTTCACGGCTTTATACTCTTACGAATAGTGTTCAGTTTTGAATGAAGTCGAATCGGCTGACAAAAAATATAAGTTTGCTTTTTTAAACAAAATGGAATTTGCATTTACGGAAAATGTGTTATGACCTTATACTGTTAACAATAAAGTACAAACTAGAACTGTGCCGAGGTTAACAATTTTTCCCCATCCCAAAAAGTGCTCAGCGCCGCTAAAGAAGTTTTCACTTCAAAAATATGCCAAAACAGAGGGAACCTACTTAGAACTGTATCGTTAATTATAATGTATTTATGTAATTACTAGAAATTCAGAATTCATTCAAGTACTTACTTGTTTGACGACTGCTTTAGCCTAGTTGGTAGTGACCCTGCCTACGAAGCTGGAGGCCCTGTTCGAATCCCGGTATGGGCATTTACTTCTTCCTGAGTCATGGATGTTGGTTTTCTATGTATTTAAGTATTTATTTACCTATCTATATAAGTGTGTATATCGTCGTTTAGTACCCACAGTACAAGCTTCCCTTAAATTGGGACTAGGTCGATTTGAGTAAGATTGTCCCCAATATTTATTTATTTATTTGGCTTTGCTGGAAACGTATGGCCAACTGGTGCCTTTTTTTAGGGTTCCGTACCCAATGGGTAAAAACCGGGACCCGTTCGCTGTCCGTGTGTCTGTCACCAGGCTGTATCTCAAGAACCGCGATAGCTAGACAATTTTGAGCGAAGCCCTTTCACGTCGGTTGAGAAATGCGAACTCTAGAGGAGAACAGCCGGAAATCCGGACAGACATACGAAAGCATTTTTGTCCAAGCTGAAACGGCGACCTTATTCGCTTCCGCTCACTCGGTCGATAACTAACTACTGTTAGATTTTTCAGTTTCCAGGTTATTCAATTCTAGGTGAATAGTCTTTACCTGAATTATAGTATAACATTAGTGTGTGTGTTGAAATAAAATACTAGGTAATTTAGAAATTTAGGTACAGTTTATTTTTGCTTACAGTTGATTGGCCTAACGTATGAGCTTAATCACCTGATAAATATTAATAATTCGTTAACTTTTCCAGATTCCAGCGTTGTGCTGATTTCGTTATAGTCCGGTTTAAATCTTTAGGACAACTAAATATTTTCTCTCTCTTTACTTTACCAAATGAACGGTTTGTCTTCCTAGGCGCCATACTTGAATCTAAAATAATAAAACCAATCAATTTATGAATCTTGTTTTATAGTATACTACATTAGCGACATGAATAGTAAGAATCTGACCAAAGAAAAGATGGGCGATAAAAAGATATGGAGATAAAACACGTTGCACCGTACGTCCACAACTAAAGTGAAAGATGAAACAACTTCAGCAAATATTATCACTATACGTAGGTCATAAATGACTTACAAGATGCAAAACGATAATACACTTTAAAAGCGCGAGTTCTATACAAGTGGTGGAATGATATTGTAAAAATTACTATCAAAGCTGCAGAAGAAGAAGCAGAAATAGCTTAATTACCTAAGCTATGGCTACCTTCCAGCTCCATCATCAGACCCTGGTTACCATATAGTACCAAAGTACTCGTCAAGACGAATTAAACGAGCCCAAACTCGATAGGGTTGCGTCGTTTAGTTACGAAGTTCCTATGGCTACCTTCCAGGTCCATCATCAGACCCTGGTTACCATATAGTACCAAAGTACTCGTCAAGACGAATTAAACGAGCCCAAACTTGATAGGGTTGCGTCGTTTAATTACGGAGTTCCTATGACCACCTTCCAGCTTCATCATCAGATCAGCTTTATGTCATAATAATATTACATTGTCATCCAATTTATACATGCATGCAAAATTTCAGCTTCATCGGAAACCGGGAAGTGGATCAAATTTAACTTGCAAGATTTAATTACAGACAACGGATAGGTGAACTAAATAAATAAAAGTTTGTAAAAATTCACCAAGTATCACGATCACTCGTAAAATAATTGACATGGGAGCTATACAATTCGTAAGTTGTCTCGATTAGCCTCACGAATGTCTCACTAGTATAGTTTGACCCCGACGTTGGTAACAACTATGTCTAGCCGGAGATCAAAATAATATTTTAGTCGAGGGGTAGTCTTCGAGAATAGCCACAATTACACGACGTACAGGTCCGACCCGGACAACGGCTAAGCCGGTACTGATGGGTACTGCCGAATCGAGCGCCGTGCACGGTGTTTTATTACGAACTTTAGTGTGATTTCAAATATTTTTTATGCTTAAATTTACTTCTACACATAAATATATTTTTGTTTATACGAATAGCGCTTACACTGGTTTCTTATTATGGCTTCATATTTTTGAAATAATGAGCTAAATGGCCAAAAATACTGGCGATTCTTCGTGTGTTTTTACTCAAAAGTTGTTGGATGGAAATACGGTTTTCCTCAACAATTTAATATGTAATTTATAAAATGTTTTCCACTTATTCCTAAGAAGACTATCATTCCAATATGGATTTATTTGTTTAATATCGGTTATAAATCAAATAGTTCTTCAAATTCACGTCGTTTTACACGTCTCCGAGCGAAAATTGAGAAAACAGCGGTTGGACTGAGCCAAAATATGGTAAATTGAGAGCTAAATGTAAACAATTTTTCCACTTATTCAACTTGAATTGAAATGATCTTTCATATTACACAACGGCGGCTTTATACGGACTCTTAACACGTTCACAACCTCAATAGGGACTCAAAATGTATTATTACTTCACAAGAAAGAAGGCAAAAACATTATTTAAATATCTCAAAAAAATACGGCGGTACAACCGTTTCAATGTTGCTTGTTAGAGAGAGAAAACATGATCCTCGAGCGTCATAGTAAATAACCATTGCGGCTTGCGCCCCAATTAAGCACTTCTTAAAACTTTGGACACTCAAAACTTTGTGATTATTTAAACTCTTGCATTGCTTTTTTTTCTGCATTTGACTAGGTACATTTTTAAATATTTTTCAAGATAATACAACATTATCGATATTTTTTTTAGTGTCTACGCTTCTAAGTTGTAAGTCCCGTTTGGTAAAAATAGTGTGTGAGGCTCGTGAAAGTATAAATAAATGCCTACAACACTAGCTACTAGTGTTTGCCATAAAAGTGATTTACTCCGTAACCATATAACATTTTCAGGAAAATTTAAATGAACTTTGTTTAACCCCGTAGGTTAGGTTAGGCTTATTTTAATAACAATTCTGTTTTTATAGCCTCTGAAAAAAACTACTCTGGGCAAATTCTGATTATGCTATACGTTACATTTATGGCAAATAATGGATGACCAATGAGCAATGGATTTAGTTGTAATTTATTAAAATCAGGCAAGAATGCTCATTATTACAAATACCTTAAAAACTAAATTAAAATTCACGTCATGGCAAGACTCCAACCTCACAACCCTCTTGACAGCGGCATCAAGATATAAAAGAAAAATCCTAAATATGGACCACCTTATACTGAATAAAAAACAGGATTTTAAAGAAAAAGAAGTGAAATAAACACAAATCAGTAATTTGTAATAAATTACCGTAAAAAAGTGAAACAAAAACAATTTGTGCAGAACAAGTGCCGAACAGTATGTACCTGGTCCATATCTGAGGATTTTCCTCTACTAAAAGTGAATGAGTGAGTGCCGGTGAGGTGAAATTTGTTGTGAATAGCACCAGGTGCCCGGCCGTCGTCGTGAATATTCCATTTTACTGGCTTTAGGCCCTTGTATTATAAATATGTTACTTAGTTTCGCGCGGATTACTTAGCATTTACATTTCTGAGGATAATGCTTGGGAATGTGTAAATGTATACGAGTAAATAACGAGTTAATTTGCTCCTGTTTAATTTTAAGCGCCTAAATTGTAATTATTTTCCATTGTACTGAAACACAACGTGTCTTTGTAAGTAAAAACATGAGTATTTTCATAAATATTTGAGTTTTCAGCACCTTTAGGGCCACCCCACACCTGGCGTCTTTCGAGCGTCGTCCCATAGTAAACCGTCCCCCCAACCCACCTCGCCTCGTCCCTCGCTCGCCCGCTTACTATGGGACGACGCTCGAAAAACGCCAGGTGTGGGGTGGCCCTTACTAGTTAAGAAATTATACCCTTTAGTTCTATGAGGCATCTTCATTGCTAAATTAAACAGAGCAATCCCACTCCCCGACAAGCGACACTTTTCGCATAAAAATATGTAGCATCAACTACATAAATGCCGGCTACGCATTCCACTGGTCCATACAAAGAACGCTTTAACTTTGTATGAATCCTATACTACCTTACTGCGTTCTCCATATCGTTGACCCAAGTAATAAAGCCACCCGTGCTGCCCCGTGTTAATTCAGAAACCGCTATACGGACGTACAATTTGTTCAAATAAACGTCGTAGGACTTAAATCTCTGAACGCCAAAGCCTCCACGAGGAGCTATTTTCTATAAGAGACCCGAACACAGGGCATTAAGGGAAGGTTCTCTTAGTCGAGATAAAGAAGCGTAACTTCTATAGTAGTTCAGTAACACTTAGGTCGTTTTAAAAGTAAGGTAAAGCGGACGGACATGGCACGCGCCAGGCACGTATCTCGTAATTCAGTTCGCAGGTGCGGCAATGCGATGACAAGGAGGACTGAAATTTATTAAAAGTTGGGGTTGAAATCTTTGCGTTGCATTGATGGATGAAGGTTTTCGGCGATGCATCTTGGTTCACCTGTGTGCTGTCATGTGTTTCCAATTTTGAGAGAAATACTTTGAAGAAAGATGCAAGAGATAGCGGTAGCAAATAATATATGTGAACACTTGGAGGAATGTTTGCTTATGATTATGAGCAAGGAGTGAACCTAGCATCACCTGCAGGGTAATCGCGTAAGTTGTTGAATACTCTACAGCTTGTTCAAAGAAGTGACACACTAGAAATAGGTAGGTACAGTCACCAGCAATAAGATCTGCCACAAAATAGCACGCATAAATATCTGACACGACTCTATGTCTAATGCCATAAGGACGTGTCAGATATTTTTGCCGGCTTTGTTTCGGCAGATATTGATGCCGGTGACTGTACAGTCGCGATCAGATATATCGGAGCGGCCAAAGTGCTCACAAATATGTGAAAACGTCTGTATTGTCGCGGCATAAGAGACGTGTGCAGATATTTTGAGCACGTTGGCCACTTTGAAATATTTGATGGCGACTGTATTAGGCATACCTACAATGAGCGTTGACGATGCAACAGCCACCATTTTACCAACATTACTTACGAGTTCAGTTTCGTAATTTTTAGGTATCTTTTGCCTAATAATTGTAATACCGGGTGGAAAGGCACGACGATCCTTTCCGCAAAAGGGGGATTGTTTAGACTGAGTACAGTATTTCCTCTAACGAAACTAGGCTCATATTCATAACCGTTTTGAAGTTATAGGCAGTTAACTTTTAATGCAAAATACTGCAAGCGACAACCCTCATTAGGGTCAGTAACATTTTAACAATTACACAAGGGTCAGTGACGTTTGTCAATACATATAAACAATTATTAGTAAGTAGTAACAGTAGGGTTGTCACTAAGAAGACCATTAATAAATTTTTATATTTTTACTAATTGATCGTAAAAAAAATCTAAACATTACGAATCGATTCTCTATCACTTAAACTAACTCCCCTTTGCGGAAAGGATCGTCGTGCCTTTCCACCCGGTATAATGCGAGTAATTATATCACATATTATCACACCATTATAGCCGAACGGTAAGGCGTGACTTTCAATCTTTAGTTCGTGGGTTCGAACCCCAGCTCGAACCATACACTGTGTTTTTTTTCGAAAAACTTATACTGTGCAAGATATAATAAGATACTTAACAGCGGCTTTTCGATGAAGGAAAACTATGTGAGCACATTATCTTATGATGAATTCATTTGTATATTTCATTGTACGTATTTCGTGTGCTAAATAAATAAATTGTTATTCATTCAATCATTGAATATCTCCGTTATCGTAACGGTTGCTCCACTCCACTTAGCTACACAACACAATCCATAACAGCAAGGAATCGAATCCGACTCGGCATCCATTACACCTATACACCGGCTGCATTCCTTTTTTTGTATGAAACTCGAGGGCAGTAATGGGGAAAGTTTTTCCTTCTCCCGTAATTGTGTGGGCCGATGTGAGGTAATAAATAACCACAGGCTGTGGCCCTCTGATTGAACTTGCTAATGAATGAAGGACAAGAAATTGGGAAATCGAAACGAAGAATTGTGCGTTCGGAGAAACGGGTGAAGTTTCAGAGTTAAACTTTTCACGTTCCGACAGATCGGATTGGGGGGGTTTTATCCAATGCAATTTTTTACCCCTGCAACTTTACGGCATCTGATTTGAAGTGTGGGTTATATTTGAAATGAGATGAGTTATATTTCTGCCTAAAGAGACGAATATACGACTAGGGAAGTAAGTAACTAAGTACAAAATCTTCCTCACTAAATAATATATGTACCTGTTAGCTATTAAGGTTTTTCGGCTAATGATGGATGATGGCGATGAAATATTATCTACTGGAGGCGACGAGCTCTAACGGTGAACTCTAAAAAAGGGCTGCCACAATAGATCACTTGCTGGTCTAAGCGGAATATTTAGGCCCACAAATCAACAATAGTATTAAAAATACATCTCTGCATCGCAAGTGCGCTTCTTTGAGAGAAGTTTTAAGCATCAGCCTTAGGGCCGCCCGAGGTATAAATGAGCCGCCTTTACAAATCTCTCTCTCTCTATGTACTTAAACTGGGGATAAGAATATATTAATATTGGGGATTATATTTTCACATACACCACTAACTTGCCTTGGACTCTCAAACACTACTTACCTTGGTCACCTGAGCTCCCTAGAATGCGCTGTATCGAGAGTGCTGAGGAACGATCTTACTCACCAGCAGGAACACACCAACAAAGCAAGTAGTGTTATTATGGGTGCGGTCTTCAGTAAGGTGGAGGGACTTCCCCAGTCGGGCTGCCAAAAATATGACCGAGATGGCATTCCCCTGTGTTCGACCTTTCTTAAAACTATAGGATGACTCCTCTAGTTGTTGTCCGTATAAAGGTGAATACTTCCCGCTCCTCATGGTGTATGTAGCACGTTAGCCGGCGTTCCGCAGGGCGGCGTGTTATCTCCACTTTTATTTTCCATTTTCATAAATTTCATCACTCGTAATCTATCATCATATTGACCGGGGGTCGAAGTTGCACCACGTCCGTAGGAATTACCCATGGCTGCCCTACGCGTGACCCCTGGGTGGTGCTAGGGGTGCAACAACCTGGCAACCGTACTGTCTTTTCCAAGATCTCACGGTTCTAAATACTGATTTGCCATACGATGAATAGAGTATCATATTGACCTCTCTGAGGAGCAACTTAACAAGCTTGAGCGTATTCAAAACTTATGTATCAGGTTCATATTTGGGTTACGCCAATATGACCACGTATCCAGACCAGATCCAGACGTAACTCTCACATCCTCACCCACCTTTATGGAATTCTTTTTAACCCTGCAACTCCTCGCTGCCTCAAGGAACGCTTTAAATTTATTTCTTCTACTAGGTCTGCTCAGAAGTTACTTCTGAGTGTTCCCCATCTAACTCTAAATTTTACAACAAGTATTTTTCTTTCCGTGCTGTTCGATTGTGGAATTCTTTGCCTATTAAATTCAAACGTGCAAAGTCTCTTCCCATTTTTAAACCTAGACTTAAGGATTACTATTTTTCTCTTCCGTAACTAGTCATTCCTACGGATGCTGTTTTGTTTTCGACTGTAAGTGATACTGTTTCTATATGACATTTCGTTACAGATGTATGTGTATGTAGGTTTATATAAATATGTATTTATGTATGTGTATTTCTTATAGTTAAGTTGTTTGTATTCTGTTTTTTCTGTTTTCACTTACTCAAAACATATCTTTTCTTGCAGTCTCTCCACGAACCGAAGGTTGTCTGGAAGAGATCGCTTTTTAGCGATAAGACCGCCTGTTGTCTACCATTGTTTATGTTTAATTTAGCACTATTTTTCTACTTTCTACTATGTCTGGTGAGCAATAAAACATTGGGTAAATTTTGATCTATGAAGGAAAATGTGAAAAAAAAAATAACACCACCCCCCTTATCTCCGAAGTTATCCAAGCGAAAAATTTGAAATTATTACTTGTGATTAAGATAAGGAAAAGTATAACTTTTTCTGTATCTAAATTTTGTTTTGTTTTGTTTTTGAGGAGGGGGCTTAAAACATATTCAACTATTAGGTCAAGTGGGGTATCATATGAAAGAGCTTGAATGGCATTTTTTGAAAAAGTTTTTCTTTTTTTTCTATATTGGTAAAATTTCGATCTATGGAGGAAAATGTTAAAAAAAATACCATTCCCACCCTTATCTCCGAAGTTATCCAAGCGAAAAATTTGAAATAATTACTTGTGATTAAGAGAAACATAAATATTACTGGAAGAGTATTTTTTTCTGTATTTTTTGTTTTATTTTCAAAAATCATTTCCTAATTAAGTTTGCAATTTAATCAACTTTATAAGTATTTTTTTGTTTTGAAATTCCTGTAAGAGTATAATAGAAGTACAAGTAGTAGTTCTTTCAAAGAAATGAAAAATAATCGAGATCGGTTCACGTGATAAACAATAATCGCTAAAACACCAACATACATACCAAGCTGATTGCCCTTGCACGTTAGTACCAAATTGGGCCGATAGATGGCGCTGACCCCATGCCTACTTCGCGCTGTTAAGATTTTTCTAGAATTTTTCTAGTAATTATTTCAAATTTTTCGCTTTGATAACTTCGGAGATAAGGGGAGGGGGGGGGGATTTTTTTTACATTTTCCTTCATAAATCGAAATATTACCAATGTAGAAAAAAAAACTGCTTCAAAAAGTGAAACTCAAGCCACTTTATTTATACTAAACGGGACTTGATCGCGTATTAACTTATTTATTTACCTCACTAGGGTCTGTACCGTTTAGTATAAATAATGTGTGAGAATCGTGAAAGTTTAAATCAATATATTGAAACTCAAGCCCTTTCAAATGATACCCCACTTGACCTAATAGTTGAATATTTTTGCCCCCTCCTCAAATTCGCAATTTTTCATAGTAAATTTAAATGTATATTTAAATTTTTCATTTTCCATGCACGCGGATAACTCTCATTTATAATCATTCCAAATTTCAAATTGATAGCTTAAGTAGTTCGTGAGATATTTCACTTTGTGACAGACAGACAGACGGACGGAGTCGCACCATAAGGGTTCCTTTTTTACCATTTTTGGTACGGAACCCTAAAAAGAACGCGATTCAATTGACTTGGTAGTTCGATGGACTCGGTTTAAAAGTTATTCGTTGTTTGAAATTGAATTCTGTTGTGTTGGGTTAAAAGTCATTTAACAAATATTTGAGGCATTTACTTTACCTTGAGTTAATTGTTAGTTTGTACGGAACCCTCGGTGCGCGAGTCAGACTCGCACTTGGCCGGTTTTTATAATAGGTGTCTACGAAAGTAAGTAGGTACTCAAATATCACGAATAAATCAGCATGCCTAACAGAATAAAGAACCTCTTAACAAGAAAAATCAGCTCAATAAAGTAAATCTGATATTCACGAGGTAAAAAGTCAAAGGGTAAATCTATTACTGGAAGCCGGTTTAGTTATCAATAATTCTGTTCAAGATATGCATTAAAAAATCGCTGTTTCCTATATCAAAGGGCAACGATGTTTTCTTTTCAAAGCCGGTGCGTGTTCAGGCTTCCAATGAGACGATTCCCAACCCTTGTTTTTCTTTATACTTTGGAACAACTCACTTTGGGCAGTGGGCAGGGGAGGGTCGACTTTGTGATTGAACCGGACATTGAACCGATGAATAATTCGTTTAGTTAATGATAATACTCGTTTTCAATCGAGCGGAATTCTTGGCAAGACTCGAAACATTTGGGTGCTTCTTTCGCATAACATTATTTTTCCAACATGAAGAGTCTTTTCGAAATCCTTTTAAGTAGGTCATTAAGAATAGATAAAGTTAGGTATGCTTGGTTATTTTCCTTTAAATTTTAAATTTGCAACTTATAGCAAAATATTATTTGGAGAAACGATAATATTCAGACAGTTGATATATATTAGGAACACATTCAAAATAAAAACAAAGCTATTACATTCTACTCAAAAGAAAAGAATTTTTCACGTAACCATCACCATACTTGTGGACCAGTATGGTGATTGTTACGTGAAAAATATATTAAACAGTCATACTTATTTTCTCGGCTAGTAGACTTAAACACAAGAATAAAATAAGTTGGATAATGACGGATGCGGGACATCATTAATTACCCACTTATCAATTAGTTTATGTCCAATAATTAACAATAGAATAGAATAATGTAAGTGGCCCTTATTTAATTATGAGTACCTATACGTAGTCGTCCTCATTTCAGTAAACTCTTATGGTAGAAGTTCAATTGAAAAATTAACCTTCCTCCTACTGATACTGATAAACACTCAAACTACCAAACTACTATTAAATACTTAACTCCTCTAAAGTATTTAATCTGTACATTATGCAATAGTTAGTTAAATCATCGCATGATTAAAACTGAAATATTCCCACTAGTTTTCTAAAAACTAGTCGCAGTCCGATATGGAGATCGAAAAAACATAAAGCATATCATATATTTCAATCAGTAGAGCAAACCCTTTGCGGGGTCACGTCATACAAAAGGACAACGGCAGTGCCTTTATCCCGATCCCAGCCAATTAGGTTCCTCCACAATGGTAGCGGGAAGAATTTTCACTGTGTTGGCTCATAGTAGCCATGGCATATTTATGGCAATCTTGGAACTCAACAATGGCCGTTAAACTGGGCTCAGATATGGTCCTAAGGCTCTCAAATAAAGGGGTCCCAGCTGCCGAGGCCGCGACTGGTGTAACCTTGGTGTAACCTACACACAGACACAGACGCTGCGCCCGATATAAACACCGCGGCTGGATAGACTCCCCCGTTTGTTTTGATTGTGCCCGTTATTATCCTTGAATTCCCTGAAAGCGCTTCACCGGGGAACCTCTCGAAGACCTGATCAACCTTACTGACTAAGTCTCCAAGTGGCTTAAATATCTCGATATTTTGTTACGAACTGTACCATGCCATTCGAATAAATAAATAAATGGTAGGTATATTGAGTTCATCGACATTCAAAGGTGCATGTTATATGCTTGAGGTGTATTTTATTATTATTAAATTGAAGAGTAAAATAACGTTTGACATTATGTGTGTAAAGGGCTGGGTCTAAGTTATTTAAGGCTCAAAAGACCAACAGAACTAAAGGGCTCTCTAGCTCAACTCAGAATTTCGTGACGGAAAGGAGTGGAATGATCCCACAGTCTTCAGCCGATGCGACTTAATACCGGCAGCTCAATAAATAGATCTCCAAGTCCCTTACCCGCGATCTGCGCCAATTTAATACAAATCGTATCGAAGAGGCTATCCAGCGTAATAAGGGCTCTAAAATGGTCTCAAGAAATCTGGGAACACTTTAGGGCACTTATGATGATGTGGGTGGCGCAGGACCGATCAGTTTGGCACTTTTACGGCGTTACGTGGTCGACCTTTAGTTGGTAGTTCAAACTTCAAAATTGCGCAAGTTTGCATGTGGTAGGTAAGTTTGGAATAACCACAGTTTTTACACTACAATAGGATAGGATAATTAATAAATCAGTTAATTATAATCGATCCTATTACCTAAATAAAATGTTTACATTTTATGAACTTATTTTTTACAGAATTTAAAAAGTACAAATTATTGTCGTCCTACCATAACTAATAATTATAGACCCATTTCGTTGGCTACCATTGTGGCAAAAGTGCTGGACAGTGTGTTGGACAGGGAACTGGGAAAACACCTGAGTCTTCAAGATGCTCAGTTCGGTTTTAGGTCCGGACTCTCCACGGAGACTGCAGTTCTTTGTCTCAAGCACACTGTCCGATACTACTCAGACAGGGAAACACCTGTGTACGCGTGTTTCCTTGACCTGTCAAAAGCCTTCGACTTGGTGCACTATGATAAACTGTGGCAGAAACTGTACCAGGATACCAGCCTGCCCTGTGAGTTGACTGAATTGTTTAGGTACTGGTATGGTCACCAGAAAAATGTTGTCAGATGGTCCGACTCGCTTTCTGATTCGTACAGGCTGGAGTGTGGAGTGAGACAGGGGGGTTTGTCATCGCCCAAACTCTTCAGTCTGTATGTTAATCGGTTGATTGATGAGCTCAGCAACACTATGACTGGATGCTCAGTGGATGGCACATTTGTGAATAACATTAGTTATGCAGATGACATGGTGTTGCTGGGCCCATCAGTCAATGCCCTCAACAAGATGCTCAGGGTCTGCGAAGAGTATGCGGAGTCCCATGGGCTCAGGTATAATACTTCCAAGAGTGTGTTGCTGGTATTTAAGGCGGGGGCCAAATGCTATCAACGAGTTCCACCGGCTTACCTATACGGCACACCTCTGAAAATGGTAAAGGAGTTCAAATACCTGGGCCATTGGGTCACGGAGACTCTGAGCGACAACAAGGACGTGGAGAGGGAGCGTAGGGCGCTGTCAGTCAGGAGTAACATGTTGATTCGTAGGTTTGCCAGGTGTACCGCCGACGTTAAGATCACCCTTTTTAAGGCGTTCTGCCAATCCTTTTACACCTGCAGCCTATGGATCAACTATACCCAAAAGGCTTACAGCGCCCTACGCGTCCAATATAATAATGGTTTTAGGATGCTGTTGGGGCTGCCGCGCCATTGCAGTGCATCAGGGATGTTTTGCGATGCGCATACGGATGGGTTTCACGCCATAATGCGTAAGCGTGTCGCGTCCCTGCTGAGGCGCCTGCGCGGCAGCCCGAACAGCCTCCTGCAGACGGTGGCGGCGCGCCTGGATGGTCCTTTCCTATTCCACTGGGATAGGTTGCATAGGGCATCCAACTGACGACTTGCTAATAGTAATATAATACTTACTAACATAGTTGTTAAGACCTTTATTACTAACGAATTATGGAAACAATTCCGAAATAAATGATTTGATTTGATTTGATTTGATTTGATTTGATAACAAATTAATTAACATTAAGAGTATCGATACTTGACGTGTTTCATGTAGGGTAATAATCATGCATTTAATAATAAGTTAGCGTTTTTGTTTTCGTTACTTAAAAAACGAGGTAACGTTAATCTGGCTAATATTCATTTGAAATAGTAGCTTATAAGTTACTGAGTCGAATAGGGTTCGATCCTATCACATCTCCCCAATCACCCAGTGGACCTTCGGGGTGGAAAAAGGCTATATCTTACCCCACGGGTTTGCCTGCGGTTTTTGTAATACGCGGCAGTCCACGCCGGTAACGTGTAGTAAATATACAACCTGATAACATTTCTGTATTGTGTTCCTTTTTCAAAATAATAAACAATATGTTAAAAACTTGGAACCACTGTCTTACAGCCCTTTGACTAGACAAAATTGCATCGGATTAATCTGCCTACCTGTTCGAACGCCGGCCTGTTCCCGACAGCCTTTGTTCATGAGATATGCGCGAACATCATTACGAACGTCTTTGGGTGGAATAAAAACGTACGATACGGAAACTAATTAAAAATCAATCAGTGTGAGAACACGTATTTTGATGATTTTTAATTACCTAGACGGCTAGAACACGTGTTAAAGTCGTAGGTACTTCCAGTGATTTGCGTTTTAGGGTTCCATACCTGAAAAGGAAAAATGGAACCCTTATAGGATCACTTTATTGTCCGTCTGTCTGTCTAGACGTCAATACCCTATCTTGGGAACGCGTGGAGGAGGTATCGAGTTGAAATTAAAACCAGAGACTCAGGTCTGAGAGGCCTGTAGAGGTGAAGCTGTAAAAAAAGCAAACTTATTTGTTAACTTAAAAAGATACACCGCCGTTTATGCTGCAAAAAACATATATTTCGACACTCTCAGGGGAATCAGTACTTTCTGTTGACCCAAAATTATGAATATTTGACAAGTAATATTGTCTACTAATACTATAAGTACAGGGAAAAATCTGAAAACCATATAGTTATTTGTGATTTTGTATGGAATCCTTGGTGGCATGTACCGATTTTTTTTTCTAAGGCACTGATAAGCTGTGGAATATTAGGATTTAAAAAAACTGACGTGTCATCCTAAAATGGATATCACGATGCGTATACGTTAACGTTAATGTTGGGTATTCAAAAGAGAGTCAAATCAAGTTTCAATGTAAAGAAAACTTACACAACTCGAACTACCCACATAGTAAGCACAACAAGGCTTGTGTTATGCAATTTAAACGACTACATAAATACATAGAAATTATACAACTCACAGAAACAATTAAATAGGTACACATCCCACAAAAACCTGCCCCCACCGGTATTCGAATCCTG
The DNA here is from genome assembly GCA_945867215.1 of Epinotia demarniana. NCBI lineage: Eukaryota > Metazoa > Arthropoda > Insecta > Lepidoptera > Tortricidae > Epinotia > Epinotia demarniana. The sequence goes on from OX244262.1 coordinate 8,783,758, forward strand.
GACTGTCAGATTAGTAGGCAGAGTCACTACTCAGTCTATCCATTAGGTATAAGCGGTCGTCAAATAAATATTTTATATTATTTTGACCAAGTTATATATGTATCACTAGCTGCCCGGCCCGGCTTCGCACGGTTAGTTTTGCGTTTTCCCGTAGGAGTGAAGCATTTTCCCGCGGTAAAAAGTAGCATATGTTCATCAGGGATAATGTCGGCTTCTAATGGTAAAAGAATTTTTCAAATCGGTTCAGTAGTTTCGGAGCCTATTCAATACAAACAAAGAAACAATCAAATCTTTCCTCTTTATAATATTAGTGTAGAAGTGAATGTAGATTACGAAATCTCATTCATAGAACCTTCTATCAAAATTCTTCAGTAATATTTTTCAAAATGTTATATTTGTTAGCACCAATTTAATTTAGCCACCCGCTCGCTCACGAACAAAAAGCCTGTCTGAAATCCTCCTCTCACACTTTTAGTTTGTCTTTTCAGTAACTTTGATTGAAACTCTCTTTATTCTGTAAATTTGGTAAAACTTCCCAATTGCTTTTCTTTTGCATGTTAGTTTGTATCCTATTTGGTTGGGAAGTACATTTGATACAAGTGTATAAAATGTTTTAATTAAGTCTTGACGAGTATTTTGACGACCGCTTTAGCCTAGTTGGTAGTGACCCTGCCTACGAAGCAAGAGGTCCTGGGTTCGAATCCCGGTAAGGGCATTTATTTGTGTGATGAGCACGAATATTTGTTCCTGAGTCATGGATGTTTTCTATGTATTTAAGTATTTATTTATCTATATAAGTATGTTTATCGTCGTCTAGTACCCATAGTACAAGCTTTGCTTAGTTTGGGACTAGGACGATTTGTGTAAGATTGTCCCCTAATATTTATTTATTTATTTATTTATTATTAAATATTTCACTTCTTAATAAATATTACGATCACTTTAGCCTAGCTGGAATACTACTTCCTTACTAAGCTAGTCCTGGGTTCAAATCCCGGTGATGGCAAATATTTGTGTGACGATTCCTGAGCCATGGATGTTTTCTCTGAATTTATGAATATACGTAACATGTATGTCACCGCATAATGGTACCTATCCATAAGATTGAAGCTTATAATTATTTATTTTATTCACAAACTTTTCCACAGTCAAAGATAAAGTACAAGACTCACTGAACAAAAAGATAATTCCATACTTTTAAGGAAACTGAATGCATACGGTATTCGTGGCAATGTTTTAGAGTTGTTGAAATCCTATTTGAGCAATAGAGACAAGATAGAGACCAATACACAGAACTTTCACAAATATGCATGCACACTAAATATATAAAGGCTTACAGATCTAAAAAGAGGCAAATTATGTATGGCGTGCCACAAGGAAGTGTTCTCGGACCTCTACTATTTATAATCTACATCAACGACTTACCCCAGCACGTAAAACACCCTATGGTATTATTCGCTGATGACAGCACTGTTATTATAAAATGTAATGATATTAATGATTATGAAATGGAAGTTAATAATACTATAAAGGACATAATTGAATGGCTAAATGTGAATAATTTATTAATTAATCTTGACAAAACTAAAGTCATGCACTTTTATCAACGTAAACTGCCTGTTCCAATTATCTGTAACTATAAAGGGACTCTGATTGAATCAGTTTCTGCTACCAAGTTTTTAGGAATAAATGTAGATAACCACCTGTCATGGAACTCGCATACTGAGCAAGTGTGCCTAAAACTGAACCAGTATGCCTATGCTCTATATAAACTGGCAAAGAAAACTAGTCCTGATGCTGTAATAACTGCGTACCATGGGTTTGTAGCGTCGACTTTACGCTACGGCATTATATTCTGGGGCAATTCTACAAATAAGGAAGCGGTGTTCAAAGCCCAAAAAAGATGTATCAGAGCAATGCGTGGCCTTAAACAAACAGATAGTTGTGTACCGTATTTCAAGGATTTGAACATCTTGACAATGCCTTCTCTTTACATTTTAGAAATGGTAATGTTCGTAAAAAATAACCCAGCGCTGTTTAAAAAAGCCAATTATACTAGCGAACGTTTGAGGCAAAGATTTAGGGAGATCTATCCCTAGTTCTTGGAAAAACCGCTTTGATGCACAAAAGTGTATGTTCACTTGCGATAAGGATTCATAACCAATTACCAATTGAATTTAAACTGTTACCAATACCACTTCTGAGACGTAAATTAATAGCCCTGCTTACGAATAAGTGTTATTATTCAGTTATCGAGTATCTAAATGATGACCTAAATTGTTTATAATTATTTCTGACTAATTATCATTACATGAATGTTTTTGTACGCCAATTGGCAAAGCATAGTGTAACACGAGAAATTGTAACATCTCTGTATTTATGCAGCCATCACCTATGTTTTACAAATAAAACACTTTTGACTTTTGACTTTTAATTAATTTGAATAATAAAAGAAACACCCTAAAAATGAGTCGCACACTAAAGGTGTGCTGTTTTGTTTAAGACAGTAATAATGATACTTACTGTTTTTTTGATATTTTGTTTTTGTATGTGTATGTATAGGTCAATTCTATGTCTATGAAATTAATGACAGCTTCATACATTTTCCGCGCCAGCTCTCGTGAATCGACCTGTAGGTTTATACGTCTATGTATCTATGTAAGTGTATTGTATCTTAGTTTTAATTATAATCTATTACGTCTCCACTATCCAAAGGTTGTCTGTAAGATATCGCAATTTAGTGATAAGACCGCATTGTGGTGAACCATTTCTTATGTTATTTTTTTCGTTTGCCTATGTACCTACTATTTTTGATGCACAACATAGGATATTTGTTTTGTATTGTTTACAAATCCTCAAAACCCCTAATAGTATACCCGCGATGTCGCTACCTACGAATGATTTTGATTTCAGAATGGGTGTCCCACACAATCGCAGACGTCTCTCAAATCCTTACAATTGAGTCTTATTTCACAATCCTCTTATATAAAGCCCGCTATGCATAAAGCCTCCTTAACGTATCACGGAAGGCTAAAGAGGCCAGCAAAATAGAAAAGTTAATTTTAATGCTCACTGCGAAGCACTGGTATCTCGTTATGAAACCCGATGCGCATTTTGTAAAGGTAGGCACCTTTACAAAATGCGCACTAGGCACTGGTTGTAGAGTGTGGAGGAGGCTTTTACAAATATAAATACAAAATCATTTATTAGTCAAAAAGTAACACTTAATGATATTATCTATCGGACTCCAGACTAGGCAAAGCCTGTGTCTTGGTCGTATGCGCGAGCGATTGACAGCATAATTAACGAATACCTCACAACTTAATCGTAATGCAATTTATGGAAAATCATAACTTAAAAAAGAATTACTAACTAAAGTAAGGCCACAAGTTCGTGCTAGTTCCTACGCACATAAAGACATTTTTGCATATAAAAAATGTTCTGTTAATACTTAATACATTCGAGTTCTCCAATGTCTACATAGACCACCTTTCAAAAATATCTATACAGAAACTTACATAAGACATAAGACACATGTGTAGATATTTTTGAAAGGTTATCTGTATAGATATTGGAGAACTCGACTGTACATTCACTGCCAAGCACGCACCTTGCGAACGTACCTACCCTTTATAGGCGTTTTCGTTTACTTAGCTGGTAATCGACGGCAGTCGTTACGAGCGCAACGCTACGAAATCCTTGGCACTGAATCTATTGCTCATTTGTAGCCGGTTTATGTTTGTGCATTTATATCCAAGATTGTTTTTTGAATATTACCTACAGCGCAAGAGAAGCATAAACACACGATTTTAAAAAAAACATTTTCTTTGCTTTTAAAAAGAGCGAGAATAGTAGGTATTTTGAGCGCAGTGATAGCTTAAATTATTTACTTTAATTTTCTCCAGCATTGATACAAGGATCAATTCACAAAAATTAAAAGCGCCTACTAGCGTAACTGAGAATCGAACTCGGTGTCTTTGGATTAACGGTCCACTGCGTATGCAACTCCGCCGCCGCTGCGTTAATTGCTACCAAGAGCATTTGATCAGGAAAGGGCATAAAAATACATGTTTTTTGTAGCGCCCAAGGATGTTTCTTTTTCACATTAATTTACGTAATAATATGACAATGTTTCAAAAGGCAAATTTTCTCGACGGTTAAGTCGGGGCATGAAAAGTTTGCCCAGTTGCTAACTTATCTTAATGCCAAAAGTTTAAAAGTTACCAACTTTTTCGGTGACAACAGTAGGAATTTACCTACTGTAGGTACGTATAATATGTATAATCATACACAAAAATAAAAGTGTAGGTATCAGAGGTCGGAATTCAAATCACGTAGTTTTTTTTAATATTATTTATTTATTTATCAAAAACTAAAATTAGACATGAATCTAAGGTATAATGCTCCACATTAAGAGAGTAGAGCCCAAAATACTATTAATTTGAATAACACGTTTAATTTGAATAACCAAACCTAACCTAATATACAATTTTGGTCAGACAGTTAATAACATCTCGTAAACTACGCTTTATATCTAACGACGCCATCCATATTTTCCGCCCAAGAACGCTAATCCTGTGCAGCCATTATTTTCCCATTGTGAACCGTTTTTACTCATTCCTATTCCCGTACACTGCCAGATAATTAAAATACCTGCAAATGCAACGACCGAAGTGGACGCAAAAAGTGGCGCTTTTGCTGGCATTGTTCGTCTTAATTAGGTATTGTTGGTATCGTTATATTTTCTATTGTGGTGGTCAGAAAAGGGTAGGTATTGTATGCAAGGTAATATATAAGCAGGTAATAATAATGAGAAAAACCACAGATGGCTTTAGCCCCTCCCCGCTGACGACCTGACACATGGTAAGTAAAGTTAGGTTTTTATTTGTATACGCATTTATTAGTAACTAACACTGGCCCGCGATTTCGGTCGAGTTAACTTCCTTGGACTTTACTGGGATACACAGTATGTTACACAGTAATCCAGGCTATTCTAAAATTAATCTAAATCCTTTCAACCGTTTTTGCCTGATTTATTAACAAACATTCAAACTTTCGCATTTATAATATTAATAGGAACTGCTGAGTGTTTGTACGAGAACGCCACTATGTCAGTCCGACTCCAGGACCAGAACTCGAAACTTATTCCGCTGAAGCGGGGAGTCAGGCAAGGAGATGTTATTTTTCCAAGACTGTTCACCGCTAGACTGGATGACGTTTTTAAGACTCTGGACTAGAGAAGGCTAGGCATCAACATCAATGGCGAGTACATCACTCACCTCCGGTTTGCTGACGATGTGGTCGTCTTGGCTGATACCATGGAGTACTTAAGTACGATGCTCGATGACCTCAGTAAAGCTTCCCATCGAGTTGGTTTAAGAATGAACATGGATAAGACGAAGATCATGTCAAATGCCCATGTAGTACCAACTCCCATTTCAATCGGACACTTTACGCTCGAAGTTGTAGACAATTATGTACGAGTATACCTAGGACAGACTATCCAGTTAGGTAGTTCCAACTTCGAGAAAGACGTCCATCGTCTGGGCAGCGTTCGGAAAGCTACGGCACATCTTTTCTACCGTGACTTTCTTCTTTGACCATTGTGTGTTGCCAGTGATGACATATGGCACTGAAACGTGGTCGCTTACTATAGGTGCGTAACGATGGGTATAAATAGTTTTGATATAATATTACTCGCAATAACGCTCATCTGATATAATTCTCAAGTTCTAAAACAACACTTAATATATTTTTATATGACATAATTATCATTTTATGTAACGATCATTTGATATAATAATAATTAGTATAACATACATTAAGTATAATGCATATTTGCTATATTGAACATTGGATATAATGCTCATTCCGTCTAATGTTTGATGTAATCAGGCCAGGGCAGCCAGAAAAAGGGGGGAGGCTCGGGGGGGCGGACTAAAAAAAAACACTCGCAACAATTTTACTATTAGTGGGTTAGGGTAGGGTTCACTTGTGTCCCTTAGAGCGAAAAAAGGCACCCCGTGAAGCGGGGTGACGTCGACACGCTGGCGGTTGAGTTAGGTTTACGAAAGGTTTGAATTGAACGGAAAAAAATATTCCGCTTGATCATTATACAATATGAGATGTATATCAAATAAGAATTATACTCTATGATGGTTATAAGAAATGAGCGTTATACTGAATGACCGTTATACTAAATAAATATACATATTTTGATATTATACCAAACGTTTATTATAAACAATGAATGTTTCTACTCTTTGACATTATATCAAAAATGGTTATATCCAATGAAATTATATTATTTGTTTTTATACCGATCATTACACACCCGCTTACTATGGGCCTCATAAGAAGGCAATGTCACCCAAAGGGCAATGGAGAGGGTCATGTTGGGAGTTTCTCTGCGTGATCTCATCAGAAATGAGTCTATCCGCAGCAGAATCAAGGTAACCGATATAGCCCTCCGAATCGCTTAACTTCAGTGGCAGTGGGCGGGGCACATAGCACGTAGAACTGATGGCGGTTGGGGCGGAAAGGTTCTCGAGCGGCGACTACGTACCGGAAGGCTTGGCGTAGGCAGGCCTCCCACAAGATGGACTGATGACCCGGTAAAGGTTGCGGGAGTCCGCTGGATGCGGGTGGTGCAGGACCGGTCACTTTGGCACTCTTTGGGGTAGGCCTATGTCCAGCAGTGGACGTATTTCGGCTGATATGATGATGATGATATTAGTAAGATATGTAGTACGATTTATTGTAAGAACCTAGGAAATAATAGAAAAAAACTTTATGCGTAATGCGCTTTTGTGTCATGTCCCATGTCGTTCTAATGCGCGGACGTCAATTGCATGATATTACTATAAGATGATCAGGTGGTTAAAGCATAACTCCGTATTAGTCAAACACTTTTATTTAAATTAATTAATATTACATTCAAAACAAGATGGTACAATTTGCACCGGATAGAATTTCTAAAAATAACTTGGCAAATAACGGCTATATTAATTCGGTAATTCAATTAAAGCATGTTGTCTGCTTGACGGTCCAAAATGAAGTGTCCGGTGTCCGCGTCTCGGCCGACCGACCTTTTTATGCCATTCAAAATGGCGTCATGGCGGTCGGACGTGACGTCACAATCACCTGTTATAAGGACTAGTTGATATTGTATTAACCGGTCCAAGATATACCAAAATTTATTTTATTTTACTTAACCAAGTGTTTTATAATTAAAATCATATTTTCTTTCATTATGTAGTAGCGCGTTACGAAATATTATAAGTTTCTAGAACAATATAAATGCAGTGTGCTTTGGTATGGTAACAATCACGTCCCATTATGGGTGTCATATTTAACTAGCGGTTAGCTTAAGTGACAGTCAATTAAAGCCTAAACTGTGGTTTTGTTATTTTGGCTCGCTAATTAGTAAAACACACACATCACATCACATCATCAGCCTATTTACGTCCCACTGCTGGGCACAGGCCTCCTCTCACGTATGAGAGGGAACGGGCAGTAGTCCCCACGCTGGCCCAGTGCGGATTGGGGACTTCAAATACACCTTTGAATTTCTTCGCAGATGTATGCAGGTTTCCTCACGATGTTTTCCTTCACCGAAAAGCTAACGGTAAATATGAAATCATATGCCGTACATATGTTCCGAAAAACTCATTGGTACGAGCCGGGATTCGAACTCACGACCGCCGTTTGGCAGCCGCATGCCACTGGGCTACCGTAGCTAGTAAAACACACAACATGTATAATCCTCTCCCCAACTCTCGAACGGGCCCAACTGTGGAACATGAAGGGTAATGATTATAACCTGTTAGAGAGTACAAGTACCTACCTCATAACCTTGTAAGGTGTACATGTTCATAGTAATATGTAATCGTTTCCGAACGTGCATCTAATGAATGAATGAAAGAGACAAGGATATAGAATTAAGATATGAGCAAAAGAGAAAGATAATAAATGCATTATGGCCGAATCCTTGTTTCATTACTTACATGGCGCTGCGGATAAAAATTAAAAAAAGTTGTTAAATCTGTTAAAATCAAAAGTAATCCAGTTGAAATATAGAATATTGTCGAATATACGTATCATATTCAACAAGAAGCAAGTGAAATACGTTATATTTCACAGTAATTTCAGATATTTCAGGTAACCATGGAAAGCATACGGGAGGAAGATTTGCTAAATTTCACCGTTCCTCAACTAAAAACAGAACTACGTTCTCGATATTTACCAGCGACCGGTAATAAGGACGAATTAGTGGCAAGGTTGCATCAAGACAACGTTTCCAAACAGGAAAATGGGATTTTGGAAGAATATAAGATGGAAAGGACAAAACGAATGTCTCAACAATTCGAACTGAAAAACCTGCAAATGCAGTTAGACGAAATTAAAAAAGATCAGGTAACACAACAAGAAGGTACGTCAAATCCAGATAGTACATTGTTACAAATTTTACAAACTCAATCCATGATTTTACAACAAATAACTAGTAAATCTCAGCCAACATTTCAAGTCTATTCGACTAATGACACAAGTCAAGCAATCCCTTTATTTGGTGGTAATCGCACAGACAACGCTAATGATTGGATTATACAAGTAGAAAGAATAGCAAGCTTAGCTAATTGGTCTGATAATTTAACCTTAGTAAATGCAGCAATGAGGCTTCGAGGACCTGCAAGTGATTGGAATAGGGCGATGGGTAGAAATTTAACTGGTTGGCAAGAGTGGAAAGCTAAACTGTGTGAGCGATTTTCTTATAAAATGTCGTTTGCAGAATTCATTACATTCCAGGCCAACAGAACACTGCGGAGCGCAGAAACTATCACAGAATACATTTATAGTAAAAATGCTTTATTTGTCAAATCACCATGTAACATTCCAGAGGCAGACAAGGTGTCATTAATACTTGAAGGGATATTGGACAATCGTTGGTCGATTCCATTGGCATCTCACTGTTGTGCTGATGTGGAAGAGCTGTTGTCACATGCCGCTGCATTAGACAGTATAAGAAAAGTTGTGCCTAGAGATAAGTTTAATGCAAGAAATGAAACTGTAAGTACTTACAAGTCACCTCACGTCTCTAATACTACAGAACACCAGAAGTATAACAAGTTCATTCCTAAATTCAACCCCCAAGTAGACCGCAAGGAAGATCAATTTTGCTTCAAATGCAGAACTAAAGGTCACGTGTCATATGATTGTAAAATGCCATTAAATGCCCCAGTTAATAAAGAATTTCTAAGTCACAAAGCCAATTATGCAAATAATGAACAAAGATACAATAAATATCAGCCTTCAACAAGTACTAGTCAAAATGTTAACAGGAAACAAGTTAGTTGCATTCAAGAAACAAGCCCTAACGTAACACTAATACCTACAACTCTGAATGGATGTTTAAAATTGTTTGCGTTACCAGATTCAGAATCCGTTATTACGATTGTGGACAAGGAAGTATTACCACAGGATACAGAAGTCTACCCATGGACTAAAGGAGATTTCAAGGTTGCCGGGAGTGTTCTAACACCAATTGGATGGATGTCTGCTCGTGTTGAGGTAGGAAAAATTGACTATATCATGCCCCAAATCGCTATATGTGAAAACTTACCAGTACCAATGATAATTGGGAAAGATTGGCAATTTGCTGTGTATGCTCGCATAATTCATGAACCTGATGGCAAAATATGCATTATAACCCCTACTCATACTGAATATTTTCCAGCTGTCACAAGGGAAGAAGCTTCAATTGCATGTTGTGTGCCAAATAACAATTCATTGCATCAAATATTGCCAAACGACAAACAAAAAGTGTTAGCATTGGTCTCAGAGTATGATGATATTTTCAAAAAAGATGAAAGTGATATAGGAAAATTCCCAGATTTAGAGTTGGAAATAAATTTGACAAATGACAAGCCTGTTAGCTGTAAGCCTTACAGATTACCAGAACCGGAAAGACTTTTTCTGAAGGAGACTGTTGAAAAATGGATGCAACAGAAGATATGCAGACTGTCAAATTCACCACATGCCGCACCAATGTCTGTAGTGGCTCAGCCATTCCATGAAAGCACACCATACAGGCCAATAGTGGATTATTCTAAAACCATAAACCCGATTACTGTTTTAGATGCACAGCCAATTGAAAGGATGGATGATATCATTACCACAATATCACAGTTTGTGTACAAATTCAAATTAGATATATATCACGCATACCACAATATATGCATTAGAGAACAAGATATATACAAGACTGCTGTGGTAACACAAGATTACTTTAAAACTCTAGTTTGCAATACTCACTAGTAATAGTCTTCTGTAAGAAGCAAGTTATTATGAATATTAAAAGTATTTCTTACCTAAAAAACATTAAAACATGGTTTACTTCTAAATTTGTTCTAAATTTGTTTTGTTTTGTTCTAAAATTGTATGTGTAAAAATAAAATATAAAACATAAGTACACATATATTCAATGAACACAAGTACATATATATTCAATGAACACAAGTACATACTTAAGAATACTATAAAAATGCAGTTTTATAAATTATTTGAAATTAGAGTTCAATTTAAAATCAAGAAAATTCTAGTAGGGTGGTGGAACCAGAAGATGAACAGCCCCCAATAGATGAACGTTTTGTCGAAAAATTGAAATAAAAAAATCACGACACATTTTACGCACTTGCAATATTTTTTTCCTAAAGCGTCATCCCTTTACCGAGGCTGGCATTTAAACACCCAGACAGTTGCCACACACACGCGGCGGTGAGCGGTCGCCGCGCCGAGGTCTCGCGCCTAAATCACCGTTTATATGGAGAATTAGTTAAGGTTAGCGCTCTCAAATTTAAGCTCAAAATTACGTATAAAATTGAATAAATTGGCTACATGCATTGTTTTGCGTGATATAGATTCTTGATTAATGCCTTTAATGGATTATCTATCACAAATTGCATATTTATTGTTAACTTAAGAGATATTTAGCGTTCAACTAATGGTTCCAATTTAGTGTACCTGAGCCAATAGATGAACGGTGTTCATCTACTGGGCAAGGCATAGTTTCTTCAAAAGCTGATATAAAATCGTATTGCAAAGGTAGATACAACTTTTATGGCTTAAATTAATCGTTACTTAACCTTTGATTTTTGAACCGAAAGTTGAACGTGACTATCCATTCGCAACACGGTTATTTTGGGGTTTGTTTTAGTTCGTTCATTTCTTTGCTATCGTGCCCAGAAGATGAAAGAACAAAATTTGTTCGTTCATCTTTTGGCTTCGATTCCAATGAGTGAACGCTCTCTTGATTTTAGTGCGTTCATTTCTTTGCTATCGTGCCCAGAAGATGAACGAACAAGATTTGTTCGTTCATCTTTTGGCTTCGCTTCCAATGAGTGAACACTCTGTTGATTTTAGTTCGTTCATTCCTTTGCTATCGTGCCTAATAGATGAACGAACAAAATTTATTCGTTCAAGTTTTAGGCAGGGGTTAGTACAATGAACTCTTAATATCAAAGATACATGAAATTTGGCAAGTTTGCCCGGCATTTATAAAGTTAATTATATAATTTTCAAATTAACTGTATCGTTTCGGTTTATTTATCTAACAGTTTTCTTTGTATGAGTAACGATTATTAATAGGTGAAATATATTGGCGACTTTTGACCGGGCAAAAAATTATAAATACAAGTTTGCCCACTTTTGCACATTTCATTGTAATTTTATCCTTTTTTTTTCATTGATCGACTATAAACCAAATATATATTGAAATGTTATTACTTTTTTTTTAATGAAGTGGATGCAATTAACGGAATACATGCTTACTTTTTTAATAATACATATTGGGATTCAAACTTAATATCACAAACTTGTTGTTTATTCTGATACATACCTTATCGAACGAGCGAGCGAAGTGAACAAAGTTCTATGGTTCAGGTTGAGCCGAAAATCATTCGTACCTATGTCCGGTGTCTGTCCCGCTGTTCTCCTCTACAGATCGCATTTCTCAACCGATTCTCGTGAAATTTTGTGAGCAGGTTCGTTAATTATATTTTTTTTGTCGTCTTTTTATAAATTTAAAATAAAACATGCTCGCGATTTCTACAGCTCACAGAGCCACTAGTAACGAACCAATGAGATGACAGAAGCAAGAGTTTGTTACCTACTGTTCTCATTATCCTACCTACTAATATTATAAGTGTGAATTTGGATGTTTGTAAATGGAAAGCCAATTTATAAAAGTTTATGACATAAGTTTCTTAAAATATCACGCCATTTGCCTGCGAATGTCAAATAACGTTTTGTATGGAAAACGAACCACCTCAAATACCTCCTCTAACGTCTCTTGAGGCTCGATCTGTAAGTTATCTATTAAGTACTTATCCTTTTAATTACCTTGAACACCATAGAACACACAGTAGGAAATATTTTTATCATAATCAACAAATAGGTAGGTACTTATACGCTAAAGAACGCCTCCAGAATAAACAGGTAATATTGCTTGAGTATTTTTCAATGGAAATGAGAATCGTGTATTTTTTTTTTAATGGTAACGCTGTGTTTTTTCTATTTTCTAATAAAAGTTGATTAATTCCTTACGGCTTGTCCTTGTGAAAAAATGTGCAATAAAGATAGATTTTTTTATGTGTTTTTTTAGTTATTTCCATCGTGATACTTATTCGTACCTAATTGCGATAAATATAGCCTATAACAAAAAAAATAGTTTTACCGTATATTTTATAACGGCTTAAAACTGCCCAATTTCGCCGTCTATTGTATCGTACCTTTTATATAATTATACAATTCACGGTTTGATAACAGTTGAAACAGTCTTATATTGCTCCTGGTGGTTTTTTACTTAGTGGGCAAATTTACAATATGGGCAAAGTTGGACAGCTGCACGGTCATTCGTTTTCTTCGTTCAACTATTGGTCCCAAAATGTTCACTCATTGGGCACAGCGTTCATCTTCTGGGCAAACAGGCATACTTTAACATAAAAGCATTTTTTTTTTAAATACTGTGTTGAAATAGGAGAGGTTAAAATAGGCAAATCGAATCTCGACTATATACTTAATCGGATAAAAAAATAAAATATGTACAAACTAGGTTACAACTCCCACAAAAAAATCCCAAAGTTGGGATAATCGCTTAACCGTTCATCTTTTGGTTCCTCTACCCTATTTTTCTTTGTAACTATGTAACAACTAACAACCAGTTATAATTACTGAATGTAATCATAGATAGAGATACTTGTGTAATATAACTGCTAAGAATAGGTATAGTAATTATGTCAGAAACAAATGCCACTTTAAATTTGAATTTAAGAACAAAACCTTTAAAATGAAACACAAAGTTACTAAGCAAGTTGTTTCAACTTATGGATAAAAATAAAGTAGCAATTGTTGTGATAGCACATAGATAAGTCATGCATATTGTATAGGAATAAGCAAACAACAGATTTCAAAAAGAAAAACTTTATTAAGAGTAGGTAAAACAGATAAACAACTTTGATTGAAACTTAGAGTGAAAATTATATTAAAATAATTAATTGTGTTGTTAAAAAACTACTTTTTATGCTTGAATACTCAACATGTCCAAGATATACTAATAACTAGGTAGTAAAATCAGTGAAGTGTAAAAGTAAAGTTCATTTTCAGATTCAAAGTTTACATTTAAATTTCATGATGTCTAGTCTCACTTTTGAATTTAGTTATGTATGTATTAAATTAAAATATCATAGTTAATAATACAATTAGTCTTACAGCATAAATAATGAAGAACATGTAAGGTATGAAATATCCATATACAAAAAAGTCTTAGTATTTGTATATGTATATTTCAGAGGGCATGTAAGGTGTACATGTTCATAGTAATATGTAATCGTTTCCGAACGTGCATCTAATGAATGAATGAGATAGAATGAGCGAAGTACGTGCGAGGGAAAGGGATGAAAGAGTGAAAGAGACAAGGATATAGAATTAAGATATGAGCAAAAGAGAAAGACAATAAATGCATTATGGCCGAATCCTTGTTTCATTACTTACAACCTTAACTTCCCTCAAAAACTGAGTAGCTGGCTGGCATGTTTTCCTAACGAAAAAAGACTTGCGATGAGACTACTATTAAAACCACGGTTAAACTCACGAAGAGTTCGAAACATGTCGCCTATCGTGACATTTAATACGTGAGTTTAATCGTAGTTTTATTAGTAGTCATTTAGACAATATGTCACGAAAATTTTAATTCGACCATAGCACTAATTACACCTTGTAGCACGGTGGAAATATAAAATGGACAAGATGAGATTAATTATAGATAACCTTTAACATTTAATTTAAAAAAATAAGCATTGGTCTGAATTAACTTATTATTCTTATTTTATTACTATCTGACACAGATATACATATTGAAGACAACAAATTGGAAATTAGTGAAGTCATATTAAAATCTACATTCGGGCTCTCAGCTTACGAACCTAAAGTATAAATTCTTTTTTTCTAACAATTTTCTTACGAACCCCTGTTAAAAGATATTAACACAACACGAGGTATTATAATTTTCTGAAGACAGCACTAAAATATTGTAGAAACACAGCACTCACGTAAAACAACATACTTACTCCTGTTTCCTCCCGAGTTTATGAGAAAAGTTGAGGTGTATTTTCCCTAGAAAATAACGCACGTTGGCAATTTATTTACAGTTACCTACACTACCACGCTAATGAGGAAATAATTACTCATTTGCCGGGATCACTAGCATGCGTAATGGGAAAAAGATTTCCAAACGTATTTTTCTGGCGTTTTTCTCTCGTTACCTAGTGTTTTCCGGAAAATGTATTTTTGTTTCATAATAAGAAGTCTTAATCACCGAAATGATACGTTGTTTTTGCTCTAGTTTATGAGTACAGGGATTTTGATAAGGATTATCTGTATCTTCCTTAATACCTTTGAGGAAAAAATATTTTCTTGCGATATTGATGTAACTCCTATCCTATACTATTAAACGAGCAATATTTGTATAAATACATACATGTTTGAAATTACGTTCTCGAAAAAGGCTCTTTCGATTTCAATAGGGGGTAGAAAAATCGAAATAGCTGGGTCTCATGTCCGTGAAAATTATTTTTCTCCTTATTTTCTCTTTTTTACTCGAACAGCGCTCGGTTGCCTAGGGACTTAAGGTTATGTAAGGAAAATGTATTGATGTTACTTAAATAACTTCTATATTTCTCATATTTCAAAAATCCTTGATTATTTGAATAGCGAATGAAAGTGATGCGTTGCGATAAAAATGAGTGAGGGCTGAAACTAGTCTAGGCACTCTTTAAAAATGCGGTATTTTTTAATCGTGCCAAAGATTAATGGTCCTGCCAACTTGTGTGAAGTGTAGTGCATGTAGGTGAGTAACATCAATATCATGAAATAAAATACTTAAATAGAAGGTAACAAAGTAAATTATAATTATAATAAAATATATCGGCTCTGTATGGTATTTCCCGCAAGTAACTAACGACCTATTATTACAAAACTAAATTCTGAAATCAGCAACCAAATAACCGTAAGGTATCCCTGCGCTCTGTTTAGTCAAAAGTATTTTTTTAAACTGATATTTGAAAGCATTTTTGTTATTAATGCGTCTGACAGGAGGCGGAATATTATTCCAGCATTTGGTTGCGAGATACCTGAAACAACCGGTAAAAGCTACAGTTTTGTGAGGATGCACTTCTAGAAGACACCGTCGTGCAGATCTAGTGCCATGACGACTGTGAAACGAGGAGATATTTATCTTCGAGAAAAGATATCCTGGTTTTTCGTATTTCATGACGCCAAACAGTAAACATGCAAGATGTAGGTGCCTACGAGAGGACATATTAAGCGTCGATGATTTGTTCAAATACGGTGTGATGTGACTTCTGGGTGGTATGCAATAACAAAAACGATAACAGGCATTTTGGACTCGTCGTATCAATCGACGCGTTTTTAGTGATTCGCATAGAATCATGCGTACTTTCTCGCTTAAAAGGCTTGGTATCTGGTACAAAACCAGCTATATCGAGCCAGATTGACATCCAGTGGTTATTGTTATCCTTACAGACCGCAATGGGCACGGATACCCGTAACGTGGAACGAAACCTTGCAATTATTTGATTAAAGCCCCTGGGTATAAGTACTTACATAGGTTTCAATTCGACCACATCGCAGTTTGCAATTTGTGTCACTTCGGGCAAATTGTCGTTGACGCGATCCACGATCATAATCGAAATAGACTTACGACGTCATAATTGTCTATGATCATTGATCAGACCACACATATCTCTTAATCTTTATGTAATGAAAAATCTTTACCGATAGTTGTGTTATTACGTAGCAATGGAAAATCTTTTATTTTTACTATTGCCCAATAGTATTAATTAGCGCCTTATTTTATTAACCCCCGTTTCCATTTGTCGGCTGTCGGACCCGAATTTTAATCGGGCGTTGCAGAACATTTTATATTTAAAGCTATTCACACTTGTCGGGCACCAATTTGTACGAGGCCGACTCCCGATAAAAAATCGGCCCGACAGCCGACAAGTGGGCATAGGGAGTAACATAGACCTACACATTCGTTTTTGCAGAAACCCTTAAGAGAAACTAAAACTTCATGCGGATTAGGCTATAGGAATCCGTTTCTATACTTTGATACACGCTAAATAATACACGTGTAAACATGAAAGCCAAGCGCGAACTATCAAAAGTCAATAGCAAAGCAAATCGTTTCGCCAAAAAACTTCCCATAGAAACTTATGAGACTGCCATTGTACAGGGCTGTTACTCTTTACGCGCTCATACGTCTCACTCTTCCCGTCACGCCTAGCGAAACTAGAGCTCTTCATACCCTTAGTTACTACCAATCGCGGCGTCAAGATATATTTGTGGGTGAGCGTTGAGGTGAGCTTAAATTAAGTTACAGAATAGCCGGGCAGAAGACGAAAAAGGCCACACGTAACCGGGCAGCTTGTCCCGCCGCCGCTAACTTAGGCTATTATGACGCAAAATGTGGGCAAAATAGTTGGCAAGTTGGCAACTATCAGGCTCGTTATGGCGCTAGTTGGGCAATATTTTTGTGGGAAGATGGCGACTTGTTATAACAAACTATTGTGTCGATAGATTAGTTGTATTTACGAGGCGCCGGATCTTATTGGACCGTTTAGTTTGTGCGATAATCATTTATGGTGCTTGATTGAGATTGTTACGTTATTAATTTAGGTTAGAAACGGTGCTATAACATCTGTTTTTTATTAACATTCTCGTAGCAATAGATACTAAGATTTTTAACGTTTATATAATAGCTCTGTAATTTTATAGCACTAGTCTAATATATTTTATATGATATTTTAATACATACCTAATGTAATGTTTCATCCCAAAATTGCGCCCTCCTTTTTACTTTAGTGTACACTAAAAATGTATCACTCTTTCAGACAATAAATGCGTCGTAGTAATAACCAGTACCACCTACGACTACTTAATGACGTAAAACTTCCCGAAAAAATGTATGAGTAGATGTATTATAACTATTTGGCATATTTAAGTTACCGTTTTAAGAGTCAGCTGCGTGCCGTTGGACTGAGCGAGCGAGGCGAGGGTCGTTGCCGCGGACAGGAACTCGTGGCGCGACCTTATGAACGGCCTATGTACTTCTGGGCTGTCCTAGGACAACAACAACAACCTATATTATGTAGGTATAGGGAATTGATTTGTACTTTATGTTTTGTAGTTAGTTCTTATTGACCCTTGTTTTTTACGTATATCACTCCCATGTTATTTAGTTTCTGGTTTAGCAGTAAGTCTCATAGTATAATTTTAGTTTTAGGCATCACGGCATCAGCACGCGTTAGTTTTTACCTGTAGTAAATGTAGTAGTACCTAGTAATGAATGAATGTCAAATTTACCATAGATAAGTCATAGTTTTAATACCTTTTTTCTTTTTCTTTTTAAAATTAAGCATTCATTTTATTGTAATTTATAAGTGTCTTTTCGTGTTTGTATATATTTGTTTTTTGTTTTTAATGAGTTTGTGTTCTTGGTTATTTTTAATGTTTTTGTAATTTGTCCTTGTGTGTGATCGTGGCGTCATTGTTCCGTGCCTCACCAAATGGTCACAACGGAAGACCAGCGCTGGTTTTGCCAGCATTACGCTGAGTTGTGACCATTTCGTGGCAAATGTGTATTGTATGTGGTGCATATGTGTCCAAAATGTGTATTGTTGCCATTGCCACGAATAAATGTTTTCTTTCTTTCTTTCTTTAAAGAATTCTACACATTATTTCAACTTATTTTATCTTAACTAACATTAACTAAATTAAATTAAAGCTAAGTTAAACCCCAAAAATTGGCCGTCGAGGCATTGTACCGAGGATGCTGGCGGCATTTCCTCGCTCAACTGCAATGATGATGCGTTGCGCGAGAAAGTCGCCAGCTCTTCGGTCTCCAGTTACGTCAACCAGACGTTTCGACGCCAAATGGTACAAAGTTGTACTCTCTGCCAAGATCTCTAAATTTGATACGTTTTAGATTTTCGGCATTTTCGATCGCTGTACATTAAACATAACGTCTTGATCTCAAAAGTACGCAATATCATTCTACAGTACCACCTTGATGAAATGATCAATCGCGTGACACATTAACCTGAGCTCCCTTTATGAATGTTGCAAACTATAATAAGACCAAGTCGTAGGGTAGGTATTGTTGCTGTATAATTAATCCTACTTCGGTTAGCGTCCGTAATCAATTGCTTGTTGCTAATAATTAATTGGGTTTGTCGCGGAGACACGCCGCGATAAGGACTTGAATGATGGCGATGATCAATACGTGTCAAATTAAGGATCAATACTTGGCTTTACCAGTAACATTTGGTTTCAGGGGGCCTAGCATGCTTGCCATTTTATTGCTTATACATAGTTGTAGATAGGACGTCCGTCACTTTCGCACTTGCATACTTACTCGTTAGAACGTGGCGGATGCCTTAAACACAGCGATAAGTCATAAAATAGCAACCCATGCTAATCCGGCAGTTTGGCAAGCCAGCTCAAAGTTTAGAGTTGGGCTCACAGACTGCAGCGGTCAATAGTAAACGTGTTATTTGCTATCTTTATTATTGTCCGCCACCGCAGGCCGCACCAGTCTGTTGCAGGCCTTATGTATTTACAAGTTATTGACAGCCGTGTTTAGATTTTTATTTAATTTAACAGTAACGTCTGCTAACGAAAGTTATAAATGGCAAATTAAAGGGAATTAAATTAAAAATGTATAGCACCGAGCAAGTATACTAATTCGATTTTTTTCCTATAATTTTGGTGTTTCCCTTTAATTTTCGGTCAGCCTCATACACGAGTCTCGAATCGATATTGAGTCATAGGTACGGGGTCCGACATCAGTAAACTTTGATTAGCTTGCGCAATGGCTTTTTAGGCCTACGTGCCATGACACGTCTATTGAAATAAATATTGTACAGCATTAAAATAAGACAAATTATTTTGGCCAACATACGTGTCACTATAATACTATTACCGAAAAAAAACTTTGGATATTGCCAATCACCTTCTTAACACATTCATTGCCAAGAATCGCTACCGATAATCGTAGCCGATCCCGTGGTTTTCCTCGTATGTAGCGGAAAGCGACTACGGCGTAGGCGTGCGCTAGGCGAGTTCCTGGCAGTGAACGTGTTAAAGGACGAACTGTCGAAACATATGTCTCTTTTTTTACACATTTGACTCCATAAAAATAAATACCAGTGTAATACAAGATAGGTTTAATAAAATCTCAAGCAATATAAGTACGTAGTTTGTTGCTGCTTTTTCCAAACGCCCAGTGCGTTGTTAAAATGTATAATTGCTATACAATGCTACCAACTCTATTAGCTGTCTAGATTAGAGTAGGTAGGTACTTTCTTAAACAGTACCTACCTAACGCATTCATCAAACCGCCGTATGATCAGTGGGTGCTATAATACAAGCCGGCATCAACGCTAAACGGGCGAGCAATAGCTCATTGCCGTCTTGTTACATTAATTTAGCTAGCCACGCCATGGAGGTACGATTACAAATGGATACCCTTCGGCCCGAACAATTTATTAGTCCACTTGTCAAAAGGTCAATAGCCTTCAGAGTTGCCAGTTAAAACTTGTGATAATGTCACATGGAGTAATGATTATAAATAAACAGAGTTTAATTATATAAATACACAGGTATTGTGCCTTTGTTTAACGTTCCGTTACATGCATCGTTACAACATTTTTAGTATCGTTTCACATATTTATTTATTACTTATCTAATCTGCGTTTTTAACTATAATAGTCGACTCGTTCGTTCGCTCGGTAGATGTCGGAAGTCGAGGATATAGACCGCGAGCGCCGCGCGCTGTGCGTCCGCTGTTACATGTTGGCCCGCAGATTCGCACGCTGTGGTGGGGAGGTCAAGCTAACTTTATTTAAGGTTTTTTGCCAACCTTTTACACGTGCGGTCCGTGGACTAACTTTGCTCAGCGGGCTTACAGCGCCTTGCGTTTCCAATATAATGACGCGTTCAGGATCATGTTCGAGCTGCCACGGTACTGCAGTGCGATGACAATGTTTGCGGAGGCGCATACGTATGGCTTTATGACCATCATGAGGAAACGATGTGCGTCTCTCCTCAATCGCAGCCGTATAGCAGCTCAAATAGTATCCTGAGCATGCCAGCCCACCGCTGGGACTCGCCGCTGCTGTAGCGCCTTCAATTAAAGTTTAGCATAATAATAGAACACTAACCATAGTTCTAAGTTTGTAATGTACTTAACCTCTGACACTATGGATTTTATAGTCCGAAATAAATGATTTGTATTTGTATAACCCACCCACTACATCAACGTTCCAATTCGTAGCTGCTTGTGCTCGGCCACTCGCGGCCCTTCATTTTCCGCAGCCGGCGACGGCCGGACGTGTTTATTTTTCATTTCCGCGCGGACCGAACCCTCGGGCTCGCGGCCCGCTCCCCGAGGCCTTCCGTCGGGCATAAGCGACTCGCCATTTCACATTATCATTCTGTCTCGAAATCAGAGGGGTAATAACGTACAACTCGGTTACAATTTCTGTGGACGTCGTTGGAATGTGAAGCCCGTAGCACCGTACCAGAGCGCCGTAGTGACGTCATCGACGCCAGGTCCACAGATATTTTAACCGGGTTATAACGTTTCCAACGCGCGTTAGGACAGTCCCAATGTAATTTTTCCCTATAAAATTCGACATATGTGACGTGATAGACCTGCAGGCATTTTGATTTTTAACCCTCGACCGACATTGTCTCTGTGTCGGTGTGTCTGTCTAGTGGCATCTTACCTAGCTCCTAAAGAATGGACTGATTTTATTGCGTTTTGTTTCTGTCCGAAAGCTGACGTGGTCGAGATGGTTCTTAGCTACGTGACAACAAAGTCAGTTTAACCTGTTTTAAGATATTCCAGTTATACTATTTGAATTAAATTAATTATTGGGGTGAGTATCCACCAGAACTGTGCGAGGTTGCGAGGTAGTCAAGTGAGCGAAGAAAAAAAACATCAATAGCATTGCTGGCCTCGCCCGCGCTTCTCTTCCTATTGGCACATTTTTCCGCACTCATTAGCTTATCACTCAAAGATTTTTATTAGATAAGTAGAGGTAACTAGATACTTCAAGAGTACAGGCCACATTTTCGTTTCTTGTTAAGAGTTGAGGCGGAATGGTAACGAATTGCATAGAATCTAGGTCTTCCGCTTACCCGTACAAGTTAATTACTATATCGCCTACCATATATGGGGTGTGTTATACCTACATATTATAACTATTTTTTCACGGAGACCTAGCCATTTAATTTATCTTGCACATAATTTATATTTTTACTAGAAATACCACAACTGACAAGTATAAACAATTCCGTAATTTACAAAAAATAAACGATACTAAACTTCGCCGCTTATCGTTCGAGGATTGGACCATCCCTAACATCAATGCACCGTAGGCCGAGCAAAGAGCTATAGAGGGATAGAAGGATCGAAATAATATTTTAATAAGCTCTAAAGGGCGGTCAGGGAAATGTTTTGTTAATTGCTACAACTGTTTTAGATAAGTTCCACCTTTATTCCATTACCTATTTAAAAGGCCAATGTTATTGGAGTGTGGGGTAAATGATAATATAGAACGTTTTTGATGTTACAATAACATGATTTTAACCTACACACCAAATAAAGAGAAAAAAACTCTTTCTAGTAGCCAAGTAAATTCAGGTTTAAAGTAGCAATTAACTAGGTATATATTTATTTGAAGGGATGAAGCGCCCCCGGGCTTCGGTACTGGCCGAATCGCTACGCCAGTGGAAGGAGGAGTTGGCAACAGCAAAATTTGGCCTTTCGACGCTGGGAGCGATAATGCCTCATCTGAAGCGCTGGGTCGACAGGCGACACGGAACGTTAACGTTTCACATGGTGCAGATACTTCTCGCTATAAAGTGTCGTCAACGCCATGCTCAACAGCGAGGAGGCGTGGAGAGCGATGGTCTGCTTATGTGACGACGTAATGTCCCAGAAGGAGGCTGCGGAGCGCACTCGCAAAAACGATCCTCTCGCAGGTCCGCTTCGCCGACGACGGACTGGAGGCAGAGCCAGGCGCTATGCGCATCTGTTGCATCCGCCGTAGTGGAACCATGCAGGGAGTTGGGGCAAGCCCTGTTAACAAATGTGCCACAGGACTGGGAGCGCTCGCCTAGCTGACGCCTCGAAATGTCTGCGGCCTGCTACTGTGGGCCGTCCGCCGGGACGTACGCAGTTGAAGCAATAATTTATTAAACGAAATTCGGAAAAAAACAATTGCTTCCGGACAGATGTGTCTTCAGAATTATGTAGTGGGGTAATACTGACTATGAGATTATGTTTCCGTGAAATAATGACTTTTACTGACATTATTTCCTGAAAAAACTGCCTTAGTCTATGCCAGTGCAGTCGCTACGTACATATCTCAGCACCCCTTGACAACGTAACTGCGGAGTCATTCTTAAAAAGTACCAGCCATACGTAACTACAATTTGCTACATCCACCGCAAGCAATCAAAGGACTTAATGCTTCAGACAATAAAGACTAGATTCGTTTGTGCGTGTGAAAGTGCAAATTTCAGCGTGTTTGTATCCATCACGTCCCTTTGGCATGTTTAGTTGTGTGTGTTATCTGTTGTTTTAACGTGCCCTCTTCATCAGTGGGCAGTTTGTACACAATGAATTTAAATCGCCTTTCTTTCTGGGTAATGGACTGGTACAGTCGAGGACAAAGAGATGTATACACTTTTGGACCTAATCGAATGCGGTCGCCTACAAATTGTAGGCGACCGCATTCGATTAGGTCCAAAAGTGTAAACATCTCTTTGTCCTCGACTGTACATACAATACACACCCTAGGGTTTCACAAGTTTCAGTGATAAGTATAGGTCTGTCGCCATCAGATATATATTGGTGCGGCTGAAGTGGTCACAAATATCTGAACACGCATCTAATGCCTCGACTGTACCTTTGTAATACTAACAACTAGGCACTGTTGTTTTATCGTTGAATATTATACCCCTTTCTACTTAGGTATGTTACAAAGAGTGTAGTTGTAAGTCCCCGGGCCAGACTCAAAATTTGTCAGTCATTTACTTCCTGAGCCCAGCTACTGATATACCTACCTACTTATAGATGAGTTCATCATCATCATCATCATCATATCAGCCGATAGACGTCCACTGCTGGACATAGGCCTCTCCCAAAGAGTGCCAAAGTGACCGATCCCGCGCCACCCGCATCCAGCGGACTCCCGCAACCTTTACCAGGTCATCAGTCCACCTTGTCGGGGGCCTACCCACGCTGCGCCTTCCGGTACGTGCTCGCCACTCGAGAACCTTTCCGCCCCAACGGCCATCGGTTCTATGTGCTATGAGTTAGTATCAGCAAAACTTTACCTAATGCGTATACGAGTAGGTATTTTGCATTTGGAAAATTTCGTATCTCAACGGTTTTAAATGTTTCGCTCTCTCTGGCCAACGTTCATGAATATTACATACTTACCTACCTACTACTTGCTACTACTTATAGGTATAATTGGTACCGAAATGCAAATATGTGACAATAGAATCATGGAATCAACGAAAACCTTAGTACCTAGACTTGCGCAAACAATATCTACCAATCCATTCAATCTCCCGACTCTAGCAAAGACGGACGGCCTGGAAACAGAACCAAGTAGATGCCTATTTTGTGCAAGACTCCTAATACCTATGCTAATACTTGGTGGAATTTATACTAACTGTAGTAAATTTTAGAATAGACAATGTAGTCACTAGGCACAGTTTCTGGAAGTGGAGGTGCTCATTGGTTCCCTTGCCCGAAATGTAAGTACCTAGGTAGGTACTTTAAGTACCTACGAGCTGAATTCCGCGACCGAATTCCGTCGCCGAATTTCGCTGAACCGATTTCGACCGCGGCGACTCAATACAAGATATCCATGGCCCTACCACAAATGTGATAAAGTGCATATGACAGATACAAGATCATTATCGTAGAAAAAAATATACTATGTTTTGTAACGTGTCGCATTCGCAGCGCGCCGCGCTTTGAAGATCGTGTAATCCTAGGAAGTGCCAGCCCTTAGTAGTAAATATGTAAGTTCGAGAGGGACGAATGCTTTATGTTCGACGTAAAAGCGATCACGCTAGCTAGTCGGATCTAGCAAAACATAAATATATAGATAGAGTCTGGCCAGCGAAAAATAAATCCTTTATTACATGGCAGCGGTAATATCATTGTCAAATGGGTCAAACATGTTAAATTAATATGATGTCCTAATGTTGATACTTGATACGGTAATTACGAAATTAACTGTTGCATAATGAATTGGACTGTTATGGCTTTTTAAGAGAATTTAAGGGTGGTGTGGGTACTGCTTAGGTATATTATTCCCATTGAAGAATATCATAAAACTTCAATAGGTACTTAACCTATTACTTATGTCTGGACAAAATTGAAATTTTAGAGAGTGGTTTTGATTATTCATTTTAATAATCAAAACCTTAATGAACTAGTAAGAAGTTAAAGAGTTTTACTTCTTATAACTTTACTTCCTTCTACTTCTGCTGCTGCAATTGTATGAATTGAAGAAAAATATTAATCGGTCAAATAAGTATCATTATTATTTTATCGAGTTATATACCGGGTGGAAAGGCACGACGATCTTTCCGTAAAAGGGGGATCGTTTAGATTCGGTACTGTATTTCCACTAAAGAAACTAGGCTCATATTCGTAAGTGTTTTGAAGTTATAGACAGTTAACTTTTAATGCAAAATACTGCAAGTGACAACCCTCATTAGGTTCAGTAACATTTTAACAATAACACAAGGGTCAGTGACCTTTATCAATACTGTATAATATTAGGATATGCAATTATTAGAGTACGTAGTAATATTAGGGTTGTCACTAAGAAAATTAATTAATTTCAATAGTTTTACCAGGTAATTTTCAAATAATTTATTGAATCAGGCGTTACTTTGCGGAAGTCCATGATATATTAGGAGAACAATATTTCTTTGCTATTCCGCTAAAAAACGTGCTGGTCTATTAGTGAAGATAAGATGCAACTATTTGCGTAAAAACATGCAAAAAATTACAGCAAACCACCACCAATAATGACAAAAACCTCGACACGTGTTTCGCCTCTCTACGAGGCATCATCAGGAGATGCTGGCAGGAGATGTTGCTTGCGCCACGTCCACTGAGCAAATGACCCGCCCGGAGCCATC
Source organism: Epinotia demarniana (assembly GCA_945867215.1). Classification (NCBI taxonomy): domain Eukaryota; kingdom Metazoa; phylum Arthropoda; class Insecta; order Lepidoptera; family Tortricidae; genus Epinotia; species Epinotia demarniana. The sequence goes on from OX244262.1 coordinate 8,809,573, forward strand.
CGCCATATTTATATTCTGTCCCCCCATACTACCGTTCATGCGTGAAAGAGATGGAAGAACACGTAACAACGGTGATGACGCAACATTCAATTGTTTGTGTTGTTTGTTGAAAGGATTGCGTCTAAGTGTTCTAGAACAATTAGAAATAATTAGGTACAGCAATAGAGGCGTTATTATCAACGAACAATTGAATGTTGCGTCATCACCGTTGTTACGTGTTCTTCCATCTCTTTCACGCATGAACGGTAGTATGGGGGGACAGAATATAAATATGGCGGATGGCTCCGGGCGGGTCATTTAAACCAACGACCTAGGTCGGAGATTTTAATCTTTGGCGTATCGAAGTCAACCCGGAGAAAAGCACTGCAATAGTCTTTCATCCGTCGGACTGCATTAGTACAGAAAGGCGGGTGGCTCCGATCCAGATGTTTGACCGACCCATCCCCTGGGTCAACGAGGCCAAATATCTTGGAGTGACCCTCGACAGGAGACTGACTTTCCGTAGCCACATCCGTAGGGTACGCAACCGCGCGTTGTTCGTGCTAGGAAGGCTAGGGCCGATGATCAACAAGTTTAGTAAAATGTCACTTAGGAATAAGCTGACACTCTACAAGACTTGTGTTCGTCCAATCATGACATATGCAAGTGTAGCATTCGCTCACGTGCCTATGTCATCGCTCAAGCCGCTTCAGGTCATTCAGAATCGTTTTCTCCGAAGGGCGACTGGTGCCCCGTGGTACCAATCGAACCTCAGCCTGCACCACGACATGGAGATTAGCACCATGTATGGTTTCTTTAAGCAGGCTGCCAGACGTTATTTTGATAACGCTCCCCACCATAGGAATCCGTTAGTTAGGAAGGCTGCTGACTACGTCCCCATCCCTCCCCCCTCTGTCGTTACTCGGCGCTCACTGATTAGGGGCCGCACGGTCCGGCGTCCTAGGCACACACTCACGGACCCGGACGACGAAATCACAGCGTCCATCGAAAGATGGAACGCTGCGCTTTCGGCGTCCAACACATCGCGTACACTTCAGCGTTCCCGCCGGCGGGGACGTCCACCGCGAGACAACACAGACACATACAGTCCGCTTTCGTCCCGGTACCGCCGCATACCGGGTAGAGTCAGTCCGACGCAAGTCGGGCCTAGCTGAGTTTCTTGCTGGACTCTTCTCAGCTAGGCTAGGTTTTAGCGAACCAGCGATAAAACTCCCAGTAGTTCGATACCACTCACACCCCAGATTCGGTTGATACCGTTCAACCAATCTCACTGGAGCGCAAACTCTTAGAGTATTCCAGTGTACAAACTTCCCCGCGTGGTCGTGCCGGAGGCTTCCCCTGGATTTTCCCCAGGCCACCCTCCAACCATGCAGTTCGACCGCTATATTGGGTCCGTCCTATTATAGCAACAGTCAGGGTCAAAAAAAAAAAAAAAAAAAAAAAAAAAAAAAAAAAAAAAAAAAAAAAAAAAAAAGGGCGGGTCATTTGCTCAGTGGACGTGGCGCAAGCAACATCTCCTGCCAGCATCTCCTGATGATGCCTCGTAGAGAGGCGAAACACGTGTCGAGGTTTTTGTCATTATTGGTGGTGGTTTGCTGTAATTTTTTGCATGTTTTTACGCAAATAGTTGCATCTTATCTTCACTAATAGACCAGCACGTTTTTTAGCGGAATAGCAAAGAAATATTGTTCTCCTAATACAGGTAATTTTCGTAACAAAAATCTAAACATTACGAATCGATTCTCCATCACTTAAACCCTTTAGGGTTACCCCCTTTGCGGTAAGGACCGTCGTGCCTTTCCACCCGGGATACCTATACCTACAGTGTTGCAACAGCATGCCGTTTTTTTAACCGCTCTTTTCTAGGCTCGTTTTTCCCTGGCCAGACTCTAGATCCTGCAGTCATCCGTATTTGGGCCGTTAATTAAATAAATTCTTCATTACAAACATCAGGTACCACGTACTAGGCGTCATTAACCCTCTCGATGCCCCGGTTCGTTTGTCTCAATATCAGCAGACAGCCCGGACGTGCCGCGACTGGCACGTGAGTCGCTACAATCAGACCTTGGTCGTTTTTCCAGTAAGCAGTTTGTCTGGAAAGTTTTTTGGCGGTATTGTGACGTGACGTCTGAGGGTAGCACGTTGGAAAGAGGCGAGTTCGGTTTAAAATATGCTGGGCTTTACACAACAGCGTTTCTTCCTGCAGATAAATTGTGAAAAGGTTTTCCATTTATTTACGGTATCGAGATTCACTTGGCCTATGGAAAAGGTTTTTTCACTATTACCTGCCTGATGTACTTACCTACCTCCTTGGTTGTACGGAAACGTATTAGGTACCTACTACCTACCGTTGGCGCTTAGCAATCAAACTAATTGAGGATTTAGCAATAATGAGATGTACAGGTACCTACTCTTTAACATTTTACTTACCCCCAAAATTTACAAATGAAATCGTGGGTTCAAGTCTGGTGTGGTAAAACAATGCAAATATGAAAATATACTGGAGAAGTTTGATTGAAGTTTCGGAGATAAACATAGGTAGGTACATATGCGGACTGTAGGGACCTAAACAGTTGATTATAATAATATAATAAATTAAACGGGAACAAGTGAAACAAAGCATGGCAACGCCCGTAAATATATAGATATAGGTAAGTATACTTAAATAATAAAAATAGGTCGTTTTTTACCTCAATTAAAATGTCGTAGCGCAAGGCGGTGAACAATCAGAGGGTTATTTTGCACACGTACATCGTAACACAGACACGAAAAGCAGGCAAAATATAATGAAAGCAGACTCAGGGTGCTATCTCCCCAACGGGTTCACGCGTAAGTTTTTCCACGAATTGACATCTAGTTTGGGACCAACCAAAAAACGAACTAATTGTCGTTTCCAACTCTTAACACTTTCACTGTCAAGAATCGCTACGCGCTACGCTCGTAGCCGATCCCGTGGTTTTCCTCGTATGTAGCGGAAAGCGACTACGGCGTAGGCGCCCGTTAGGCGGGTTCCTGGCCGTGAAAGTGTTAAGGCATTTTTTGCAAGTCTAGGTACTGGCAAAAAATGCCTTAACACTTTGCAAGTACCTAGGTACCTACTGAACCTACCTAGCTATTAGGATCTAAAGCAAAACGGACTACCTAGAGCAGACTGTGCTATAGGTATCAACCATTCCTGTCACCGTAGTGTAGGTTATATAGTAGCAATATTATCGCGAGAATTAGGTAAGTATACTTATAAATGGATAGCCAAGCTATACTTAGCTGGCATCCGTACCAAAAACAAACTTCTTCATCATCATATTCAGCCGAAATACGTCCACTGCTGGACATATGCCTCCCCCAAAGAGCAAAACCATTACCGGTTCTACGCCATTCACATCCAGCGGACTCCTGCGACCTTTACCAGATCATGAGTCCACCTTGTGTGGAGATTCACACAAGGTGGACTGATGATCTCGATCGGCGAGCTCGTATCGGGTCGGGAGGAGCAGCGTGGGTAGATACCCACGCTGCCCCTCCCGATACGAGCTCGCCACTTACCGGCCTAACGGCCATCGATTCTACGTGCAATTCAAAATTACAAGTCACCAACTAATTACTACCTACAGATTAAGCCCAATTGAAAGACGAACTTTACAATAATTATATCTTTATTAGTAGAAACAAGGTTTACACTTTACAATGCGCATAGGTATTAAATAACAGTATTTTAGTGAGACAGAGAGACCAATACTTTCCGCATCACTTGCAAACAATCACCGACCGTCCAAAAAATATACATTTATCATAAGTATAAATACTCTCTCGTCTACTATCACAGTCCAAAGCTTAGAAATGAAAGGTCCAAAGGTAGTGCTATAAAACTGAGAATCCATGTCCAAACAGCAAACTCATTTACCTAGGAACCCGCTGAGGCACTATGGGGCCTAATTCATAACTAGGTACTTGTTCAACGGAACCCACTTTAAGTCATTTTACAAAAATACTTCTGGACCCAGTGGCCCGTTTCGCGCAGCTACAAGTAATAATATGACAGGTCCAAGCTGGCAACATTTACCAAGGGGCTCGAGCTTGACCAATAGGAGACGCTACACGGGCCGATTTTGGCTGGACTGTGAATCGGGGCGACGCGTTAATCGGGCCGTTTGGATACGCCTCGGAAACACGGCGCCCGGCCAAGTCAAGGTCACTCCATACTAGATTTTCTGTGACCTTGCTTGGCCGTCCGACGATATCGGCCCGTGTAGCGTCTCCTGATATTCGACCAGTGTCACTGTATGCGTGCGTGCGCTAATTTTTAAATAGAGATATATTTTTATATTATAGAGAGTTTAACTCATTATCTCAGTCTGACAGATGGCTGCATCCCTCATTTACCAGTTCACATATCATTGTTTGAAGGTTCCTCAGTTTTATGGAAGTCATGATAAGTACCCGAAGGAAGTTAGATTTGCCATGGGCGCAGCCAGAATTTTCTAGAGGGGCAGGCAAAGACACTCTTGATTCCTGAATCTATCAAAACTCATTTATCAGGCCCCCTTTGCCTGAATAATTTGTTCAATCTACGAGGCCACGCCCCACTCCTTATTATGTACTATAACACGGACTTTATCATCTCTGAGCAGGTGAGATTTTAGGGCATCTCGCACGCATTTTGAATGGATGATGAGACGTATTTGAAGGGATGTTCTGGATGATGAGAGAGAGATGAAGCAAAAACACTTTAATAATAGAACATCTGAAGACTCACAGACTTGCCAGCATGCTTTGAGTTTAATCTAGTTTTACGAAAGCGACTGCTATCTGACATTCTAAACCAGGCGGAAAACTAGACCTTACTGGGATTTGACCGGTTTTCTCACGATGTTTTCCTTTACCGAAGCTGACGGTAAATATTCCGTAGGAACATAAGTTCCGAAAAACTCATTGGTACGGGCAGGGATTCGAACCCACGACCGCCGCATGACAGCCGCATGCCTGAACCACTAGGCTACCGTAGCTTACATACACTACATCTGTACCTAAGCTATAGACAAAACACTGACGTTATCTGTAGGAGTGGGGTACATTCATGGATTGAACGATATATATCTGACTACGCCCTTAAGATTTACTTTAGTATAGTTATGGTTCTACAATTCTTACTGCTATTGATATGTTGGTGGAATTTACTTACTTTTATATGCGGAATGAAATCTAGTTTTATAATTAGAGCCACTTCCTTTAGTGAAGAAATTAATACAGTTCAAAGTAATTAGGCGTATAGAACTAATTCAAATTACTTTGCAAAGAACACCATAATATAAATATTAACAATTCTTCCTTATTAATATGTTGCTACTGTAAGTTAATTACTAAGCAGAGTTATAATACTTATAATAATTCGGAATAATTACGGATGACTGACAGCAACACACAGATGACAAACCAAAATTGCGATCTAAGGGTGATCTCGATATTTTTTAACTTTTTTCTAGAAATTTCAGAGCTCATTTTCTATGTTAAAGCAACTCATACACATGACAATAGTGTCAATGTCAAAAATAAGTTACCTGTTTTTCAGCTTTAATGTTACGCGAAAAAAATATACATATACTTTTGACGTTGACTACATTGCTACGCAAACCATCTTTTGCACACCTAAATGGTCTAAGGGAGAGTTTCTAACATGTTTTAGGGTGAATTGGTTTGTGCGATGATGTGTTTTATATATTTAAAAAATTCGCATCCAGCGAACAAACAGCGAACGAAAAAAACATTAGAAAGCTAGCTACAATTTTCTATCCAAACAAGTGCCCTAATACCCGGTATGCGCGTGTTCGAACTAAACAGCTGCCTAGCATCGTTTTGACACCCCGCCCCAATGATGTAATGTAAAAAGGAGGTAGATAGGTTAGCACTCCAAAAGTGGCACACTAATACTCAGTCAATCGCACCAACTTGCCTCAGTTTCGCGTCATCAATGGAAAAGTATAAACGTGTCACAGCTGTCAGATATGGTGGGCATTTTTAAACAAGGAATTTCGTATAGACAATGTATTTACCTCTTTTTTATATTACATCATTGCCTCGCCCCATTCCCGCATAATGACGATGGCACGCACTCTGTGGGGCCATTTTGCTGCGCTACTTAGACTCCAAAGGTTTTTTCGTTAGCTGATGCTCGACAGCTAGGTATCAAATACATGGAAACAGCTTCGCAACATCTCTGGTGGACATCCATCCTTAAGGCCGGAGTCTTCAGTTTGCATAATTTTTGGCCCCGACGCTATTGGAACTTTGTCGGTAAAGTGTCATAAATACTTCTCATAGTAAATAAATCATGGCTAAAGAACTATTACAGAAGAAAAAGCAAACAAAAATCTTAAGTAGTAAATCTAATAAATAATCATAACGTTAATTTCATGGATCAACCTCATTAGAGCTTGAAAATGTGCGTAGAAATCGTGACGCATAAGACGCGTCACCGCATAACATATACGTTAAGTCAAGCTCCAGTGTGGTCAAACCTTGTAATGCAAAATTAGTGCCCCTTATAATTTGGATTAAAAGAATTCCGTTAAATATAGAAGTAGACAAACATTGGGAATTTACATTATCAGTTTATTTTCTTTAGTATTTGACACATTCGCTCCCACCCTGCTGTTTTAATAAATATGCGTGTGGCTATGGAACCGAATGCGTCACTTCAATTTGCTATACATATAAGGTACAATAGTATAGTTTTCGCTACTATTTGGCGGCCGGTCATAAAACATAGAGTAACGCCATGCGCTTTTTATGGAGTGTGACTTGCAACTGAATTGTAGTAATTATTACGAGTACGCACAAAAAATTTCATTGCCACCTATTACCCAACTCGCCAAATGGCATTGAGAATACTGTAGTACAGGTATAGTAAGGATTCTTTTTCTAGACAGGATATTATCTTAAGACCCATCGGTCCAACTAAGCAATTGTTTAGCCACGTGCCACAAACGCTGCAAAATGAAAAGGCCATGTTTAATACATACTCGTATAGTGAATCTATTGTTAAAGCAGTTCATTGTTTGAAATACAAATTGGTCAAAGTTGCTAAGTAGTTTTTTTTTATGTTGACCACCTTTTGTTGGACAATAAACCGCCTGTTGTTGTTGTTGATAAAGTTTTGATGATACCTACGTTTATTTTACAGTATCAATTAGCGGTCACACTAAACAATGAAATACAATCGCTTTGTTTACTAGCCACAAAGGGAAGTGAATTCGGTTTAGAAAAAGAATCCTTACTATACTCGTAAACTCTATATTTACAATTGTAACTAAACTAAACTTGATAACATACCCGCAACTAGTTATAGTAGTTATAGTACCATTGCATAAAAGCATATTGCATAAGTGCATATAAGCAAAGGCGTCATTCAATTAAATTCACTTATAAAAACTTTTACGAAAAAATGCAACGTTTTGTTGGTGAAAATTAAGTTTCTTTTCGGTAGTGGGTACATATACGTTTTCCCTGTGACCTTGAAAAACACCCAAACACAAAAATAAAATCTAAGCCGGATTTATATTTTTCTGACGTGACATCTTGAATCTCGACCCAATAATAACCCACAAATATATATTGACGTCGTGATTAGTAGTAACTAAGCGTAATCAGATTTCTAGTTTCGTTAGGAGTGACAGGTGAGACAGCCCAGGGCTGTTATTCGGAACGCGCCAATGCGGCTCACCCAGCTGGTCACCCGTCACGAAACTGGACCTCTTCCTACGCTTAGTTACTACGCATCGCGGTCTCAAGATATATTTGTGGGTGAGCGTTGAGGTGAGCTTAAAACAAGTTACAGAATAGGGGAGCTCACGTGACGGCTCCTGTGAGGTGATGGCAACATGTGAAGGCGTAGGACGCCGTCTCAATAATTCAATATTTATGAAAATCAGACAGATTTTGTGTCAGGCGTCAGAGCGCATCAGAAAGCGTCACGTCAGTTACAAACAAACACTATATTATTATATTTTCTTTTAACATTCCCTCATCCGAGTATGATTTTATTTTTTCTAACGAAGTTGAAACATGAAACCTTGCCTGCCATGTATAACTGGTATTTCAAATACAAATGGTTCAGTGAGACACTTATTTGGGTTTATCTTGAAATTTCGTATCTATTATTAAAAAAACTAAACAACAATGGCACAATACTACACATTTCAATAAAGTAAAAAAATAGAAAAATAAATCAAATCCGACTATTATATGTGTTTTTTATTTATATCGCGTAATAGACTCATAAAAAATGCAAACTTAGATAGCATACCAACACATATAAATGATTCATAGCAATCGTAACTATGACTTTCTTTGATTACATCCAAACAACATTAAGATAATAAGACGTTCAAATCGTATCATTTTAGCACTGGCCAGCTTATTCGAGGTTTATTCTTTAACTAAGACATGTATTAGGAAGATTTTAGATTATCTCAAATACTGGTTAAGAGCGAGAAAATGCACCCGATGCTGATAGAAGGAAAAAATATAGTAAGAACAGATGGTATTCTGGAAGTACCGCGGTATACACAACAATAAAACCAAAACATACTAGAAGTTAGTAAGTTTCTCAAAATTATGAAGACAAACGAATTTAAACGGCATTTTATCAAAAAATAGGTTTGTTGATCGTTAATGAATATGCCATAAGTATTTGAAAACATGAACGAAGCGAAGTGAGATTACAAATATATCAAAGAGACAAGTAAACAAAAACATCCGTTTCAATGACGATAGATAAAGACAGCTAATTAATTTGTTGAATGATTGTAATTAATAAATGCGGTAATTGGGATACATCTTCGGAATAATTTCTCCTATTTCGAAATAATTTAAAAGAAGGATGAAATAAAAGGCTACCTTACAGGCAACACAAGGTAAAATACCATTACGTCCGGTAAAAGTATGATACTTCTAGATCATATTGAATTTTAGATTACTGTATCATATCTTCAACAAATGGGAGAATTATTTTAATTATAAGATTTAGATCATTCACATCAAACCCGTTGCTAAAAAACCAAAGAAATGGCAAATAATTTCCCAACTGCGACCACTTCACCCCAAAATACCAATCAAAGAAGCTACAAGTTACAATTGTTCAATTCTAAACTGGGAACACTGAGACTGACCAATAACGCCTGGCCTTTTCGCCAGTGCTGTCGGTTTAGACGGGTAAAATAATAACTTATAGCTTCGTGAAATGGGCCCCTGAAATTTTTTTTTACGTAATATAAGGTTAGACTAAACTGGTCCAGTGGCAAACTTATCAGCAAACGATATTCACAAGGCTGAGAACCTCTACTAATACTTTTCGACACGTTTCAACTTCCATCTACCCCATTAGCATACACACACAAACACAACCTCAAACTTTGGTTCCGGCACTCTGTAGTCCATATTATTGACATACAAAGAACTTCAAAGCAAATCAACTCATGGCTTCGCTACGCACAATTTTAAAATCGCTTCATATTGAAATGGATCTCAATGGATAGCCGAGAAAGAAGATCTTTAAATGTTTCCTAAATCAACAGTTAATAATTCACGAAGCCAAATTAGCTTTAATTCTACTTACGCGAAACACGATAACGATGTAAACTTGCAGATAATGAACACGAAGCGAATTCAAGGTCAAGAACGGCAAAACATTCAAAGCCTAGCGTAGCGTTGTTATCAACTGAAGCCGAACACTGATGTAATGTATTCTTGCAGAAACTCGTTCCACTCGTTGAGCCTTGTTAGATGAGTTGCTATGGCCTTGATAATATTATATAAGGTGCTTAGAAGTAATCCAAACCATTTTACCAGCATATTTTTGTGACCATGTTAAGAAAACAATTTATGTATTTTTATCTGGTCTCTTCGAATAAAAGGAGATAACAATAACCAACGATGCCAGCTCGTCATAAGGCATATTTTTACAGGACTAGTAAAAATTTGTTAATGTTATGTTTTTTTTTGAACGATCGATTGAAGCGAACTAAGTTCTCTGTGTCAGCTTTGGCAGAAAATTGTATTTTGTGCGCAGGTTTGATAATTATATTACGACTTCTGACGACCGCATTAACCTAGTTGGTAGTGACCCAGCCTACGAAGCAAGAGGTCCTGGGTTCGAACAACTTTAAGAGCATTTATTTGTGTGTTGAGCACGAATACTTGTTCCCGAGTCATGGATGTTTTCTATGTAAGTATTTTAGTATTTCTTTCTGTATGTAAGTTCCTATGTTTATCGTCACCAAGTACCCACAGTACAAGTTTTGCTTAGTTTGGGACTAGGTTGATTCAATTAAGATTAATGCAAATATTACTATTATTCCATAGAACTTTTTGGTCGATCCAGTATCGTTTTTTTTTTAAGTTGAGAACAAGGCATGGACACAAGTGCTACAGTTCACAGAGCCACTAGTTTTACTCTGTACAGCCGGGTGGATAGACACGTTGGTAAAACTATTCGGATACATGCGAAGCACCTTGTATGTATATATATATATGTACATATATACGTAGGTATAATTTAAGTACCATTTTATGTTTGTTGATCCCTGTATGCGGGAGGCCTTTGCCCAGCAAAGGCGTTATTTATATAAAGCATTAGATACATAGGTCTAATCCACGGTCTAATTACAACGATAAAACATTTTTCAATAGGATCTGTTTAAATGCAACATTTTTACAGTCAATTCCATATAAAACTTGCGTAAAGCTGCAAACGCACAGAGAGCGGTGGCGGGGCGGCGCGGCGCGGTGCGAAGGCGGTATCGGTTGTAATGTTCGAGCTAATATGAAACGATCCGCACAGAGCGGCGCGGCGCGGCGCGGTATTCAGTGCGCACCCTTTCATATTAGTTCGAACATTACAACCGGTACCGCCTCTGCGCCGCGCCGCGGCGCTCCGCCACCGCTGTCAGTGCGTTTCGGCCTTTAGTCTTTACCACTGAATATTTGGTTTGTTACCGATTTCAAAGACTAGCGTATTTTATATACATTGACCAAATCAAATTTTCAATCTTTCAGAGCATCTATCTATACAAACTTATTATAATATCGACTTACTACCGTTTCCAGACCAGTTAATCATATCCGAATTCTTATCTTCGATGTCTACAAGAATATTCTCCATGTCTACGCTTCTCGAATCATTAAGAACAATATCCTCATCATGTTGTTCTAAGTTGATGTATGAAAGTGATCTTTTCTTCTGTCCCAGGTCGAATATTTCTAAGTCTTCGTCATCATCTTCATCTGACTCCATGGTCAGGGGGACTCTGGAGAGTTCCATGTTACTACTTTTGTCTTCAGACTCCAGTACACCGTAGCGGAATTGATTTTGATCAGTTGAACTGTGTGGATTTTTGGCATCATTGTTGTTGCCCTTTTTCCTGAAAATTGTAAACGGTAACAATTAGTTTCACGAGGAAATTGTAATATGGCAGTATCAATAAATAATCAGTAAACTATTAAAGGAAAACCTACTGCTACCAGTATGACATTGGTGGTAAAAATCACTGGTATATCACATACTTATCATTATCATCTAACATCCAGCGCCAAATATTCATTTTATTGTTTTTAGAAATCAGCAAGAATTGTAATTAGGATTGTAATAGAAAAAACAATTTAAGTAAATCTGCACACATCTGCAAAGAAATTCAAAGGTGTATGTTGAGTCCCCAACCCGCACTGGGCCAGTGTGGCAACTACTGCCCGTTCCCTCTCATCCATGAGAGGAGGCCTGTGTCCAGCAGTGGGATATATATATGCTGATTTATCATTATTTAGTTAACTACAATAAGAACATGGCATGAGGTCTAGACTTGAGAGCGGGTTTAAAAAATTTAAATTAACACATTTTAGTAAAACATGAAATCTTGAGTTAAGGTGATTTTAAAATCTAAAAACATTTGAGCCCTGCTTATAAATGTTGGTTTTCCTCGTTAGTTAATGCATATTGGCTTTCCCTATTACACCAAAGCAGACCAATAATAACAATATTGTATGTTTTCAAAAGAATATGATTTAAGCAAAATTATCAGACAACTCTGCTAACCTTAGTGTCATTTTTAGAAAACTAGAATGGATAAGTATTTAACATTATGGATAATTCCACCATTATTATCCATACTGGTACAGATTATAGTCACAATCAAGGTGCCGGACATGTTTAACTCGAAAAGTGTCTTGTTAGGAGCTAATGCGGTAGATTTTTTTACAGGAAAGATATTGGGGTACAGATATTGCATAGCCGGCTGGCGCAGCGTTGGTAGACCCCCCACAAGGTGGACTGATAATCTGGTAAAGGTCGCGGAAGTCCGCTGGATGTGGGTAGCGCAGGGCCACTAATTGTGGTCTTTGGGTGGGCCTATGTCCAACAGAGGATGTCTTAAGGCTAAAATGATGATGATAATGATGAAATATTGGATAAGTATTGAACTTTTACCTGTAAATGATGAAGTAATAAGCTGTCGCCAGCAGCGCAAATCCACCAAACACTATGGAGGCCCTCTTCATGACTCCCGGATCACTCAAGTTTATTTTAGGTGGTTCTGTAGCTGTTTCGTTATGATCATTCGTTTTATTGCCAACTGTGATGGTTGAATTATCACTTGTAACATTGTTGGCAGTAGATTTGTGCACTGAAAGTTAACATAATTCAAATTAAAAGAATTTCATCTCGCAAGTTTAACATAGTCACAAACAGTATTCCTGAGATTATTTGAGTTGGCCGATATGTATCAAAATAGTCCATTCAAAAAACAACTCTACTTCCTAAGATAGAAGAGTCCAAATCTAAGAACAGTTTTATAAAAATTCAGCCACATTAAATAATCTCAAACATAAGTGACAATGCATTTCTTAGACCAACACACATAACCCTTCGAGTGGCAGAAACTGCGTCGCGGTCGCTGTGGCAAGTGATAACAGGCCTATTGTGCCAATTGAAGCGCTAAGATGACTAAAATGTGCACACTAATTTTGTAGCGCAATGCTTCTTGTTGTGAATATAATGTAAAATCCGATTTGTAAAGTTCAGTGGATACGCTCATACTTGGAAAATAGAAGACAGTGTGTCAAAATAAGTAAACTTAACAAAAATAGCGAGATGCTCAGTTTCTCGTCAGAATTCAGACACAACAAATTCGGTGTTCCACAAGGCGTGTTTTGGGACCGATTTTGTTCTTATTATATATAAATGACATTTGCGAAGTCACTAACCATCTGTGCATTTTGTATGCAGATGATATTTCTATTATAGTTACATCTGACAAAGATTCTAATAGAGTTGAAGACCATGAACAGGAAATTACTAAAACAATTCACTTAATAAAGGACTGGCTTCATTCTAATTTTCAGTTTCAGTTATGCATGAAGCGATTTGCGGTTTTCTAGAAAAACATAACCTGTTGTTCGCTACAGAGCAAAAAGGCTTTCGTAAGCAAAAAACCATTAATATGGCCATATATGATTTATTGAATCCCATTATCACCAGTATGGACAATCGAGAGCCGGTATGCGCTATATATATGGATATGACGAAGGCTTTTGACTACGTCGATCACTCAATCCTTCTCAAAAAGCTTAATGGGTATGGCATTCGTGGCAATGTGCTTAATCTCATGAAATCTTACTTAACTGGCAGAAAACAGTACACTGAACTATCACAAATATGTTTGAAGACAAAAATGCAAGTTTGTTACAGGTCCGGTAAACGAAACTTAATATATGGAGTGCCGCAGGGAAGCGTATTGGGCCGTTATTATTTTTAATCTATATTAATGACCTCCATCGTCACATTAACTATCCAATGGTGCTATATGCTGATGACAGCACAGTAATAATTGACTGTAAAGATGATAGAGATTATGAGTATGAAATTAATCATACCTTACATACCATAATTGGGTGGCTTAGGGACAATAACTTAACGGGGAATTTAAATAAAACAAAAATAATGCACTTTTTTCAGAGAAAAGTTCCGAGAGCCATAGATTGCAATTTTGAAGGAACGGTGATTGAGTCAGTTAGTGATACGAAATTCTTAGGAGTGCAAATTGACAACAAATTAAATTGGGCTGCTCATACTGAGCTAGTATGTAAAAAACTACATCAGTATGCCTTCGCTTTGTACAAACTTTCTAAACAAGCTAGTACGGAGACTGTGATGATGGCATATCATGGTTTTGTTGCATCTACCTTACGCTATGGGATCCTCTTTTGGGGTAATTCAAAAAACAGGGAAGCCGTTTTCATAGCGCAGAAGAGATGCGTGAGGGCTATACGACGACTCATTATGACGGATAGCTGTGTGTCGGATTTTAAAGACTTAAATATTTTGACAGTTCCGTGCCTCTACATATTCGAAATTGCTATGTATATTAAAACAAACCCCTCACTATTCAAGACGATCTCAGAGATATTTACTAGAAATACTAGGTACCCCCAGAATCTCTTTCCTGTTTCCGCAAATACTGCCCTAAAGCGCAAAAGTGTATTCTGCTTAGCTAGTAAGATTTACAATAAATTGCCTGTCGACTTTAGAATGTTACCCATACGTCAATTTAAACATAAGCTCTTGACTTTTTTGATTGAAAATTGTTTTTATTCTATTTCTGACTTTTTGCTGTATAAATTTAATAATTCGATATGAAATATAAACTCTTGACATTTTTATTCTATTTGCTGTAATAATTCAATATGACATGATTTCTGACATTAACAATAGAGATATTTAAATTTATTTTGCATGTTACCATTTAGAAACATATTGCTATAATCGAGAATTTGTACGCCGTCAGGCAGGGTATAGTGCTACGTATAATTAATTATTTACCACCACTGTAATCAGATTGACATATACTCACAAATAAAAAAACTTTGAACTTTTGAACTTTGAACTTTAATAATTTGATTATAAATCTTGAAAAATCTGTGCAGTTCAATAACTATGATTTTGATATCACAACCATATAACAGGTTCCTCAAATAAAATTCCTAGGATTAATCATAGATGAAAAACTAGACTGGAAGCCACAGATAGATAATGTATCTAACCGAGTTAGTAAATATGTATACGCTCTTAAGCAAGTTAGTAAAATCAAAAGTACTAAAACAGCAATATCCTGCTATTATGCCTATGTCGAATCAGCACTACGTTATGGGCTCATACTATGGGGCAACAGCACTAGTTAGTTAGTTAGTTTTACTGGGCGTTTCTGCAAGTCGACATCCAATGTGCCTATTTTGCGTGAATTGGTGGGGTAGTGCTACTCTAACCACCCCAGCTCCTCCAGAAAGTTTGTGAGTGCCTTGGTATTGCTGACTGCGTCCTTTAGTGTGTCCGGAGACCCTAGGTGTTTTTTCCTGTATACTTCTACCTGTTTACAGTCCAGTAGAATATGTTTGGTTGTTTCTTCTACTTCCATGCACGCTCTGCACATGGGGCTGTCTGTGATACCTAAGTTGTAGAGGTGTCTGTTCAGAGTGTTGTGTCCTGTTATTATTCCAATTATTTTGCGTAGTTGGCTTCTCTGTGTCCTCAGTAGTGCGGAAGTGAGTTTGTTGTCGCGTTTCGACAAAATCTCTTTCGTCTGTCTGCATGTGTCTATGTCCTCCCAGTATCTTTGGTGTTGGTCTTTGGTGTATAAATCCAGTTGATTATATATGTAGCTTTGTGGCAGGGGCAAGATTGGCTCCGGTCCGTATGCCGTTGTTCCTGAGCCTTTCCTGGCCAGTTCATCCGCTGCATCGTTTCCTCTTGAGCCACTGTGCCCCTTGATCCATTGTATAGTAACGTTGTTTTTATCTGCGCACACCTCTGTGAGGCTTTGGTGGCATTCGTATAGCAGGCTAGATGTGATGCTGTCACTGCTCAGTGCCTGTAGTACCGATTTACTGTCTGAGAGTATCCGTATGTTTGTATTCTCGACTTGTCGTCTTTTTATAGCATTGCAGGCTTCAGTTATCCCTACGCATTCGGCCTGGAATACTGTGTTATGTTCACCTAGTGGTTTGGATATGTGTATGTTTAAATCCTCTGAGAACACACCACATCCCTTTCCCGTGTTCGTTTTTGAGCAACAGGCAACAGCACTAATAGCAATCGAGCATTTGTCGCGCGAAAAAGGTGCTTAAGAGCAATATATAGAATGCGCCCGGATGAATCTTGCAGACTTCTTTTTAAGAAGCTCGGGATACTACCATTGCCCTCACTTTATATTTATGAAGTGTGTATGTTTGTACACAAGCATAAACATATATTTAAATCCGCATGCGACACCCATCCTCGCTCCTGTCGAGATCCCAACAGACTTCTACCGGATGCCCGCGTCACGAATAGCAAAGCACAAAAAGAAGTTTTTTATCCTCAGTGTAAAAATATACAACAAAATACCTATCGAGCTAGGGTCCATGAATATAAGGCTTTTTAAGAAGAAACTGTACCAATGGCTTAAGAGTCCGCAGTAAGCTCGATTCTCCATACAAACGTAGTTACGCTCTCGTTTTAAAACTACGTGTTGGATTGTAACGAAACTTTGCATGTTCAATGAAATGAGGTATATCTATGTCTGAAATTAGTTTACGTAGCTTCAGCTACCATAATAAAAAAAATACAGCGAATTTAAGTTTTTCATACAAAACTAGTTTTTGCTGTATTTACTTTGTTTTATAAATTGGAACCATATAATCTAATTACAGACATATCTAATACCTCATGTCATTATATATGTAAAGTTTCTTCACAATCCAACACGTAGTTTTAAAATGAGAGCGTAACTACGTTTGTATGGGAAGGTGAAATTCGGCCGAGCTTACTGCGGCCTCTTAATGATAAAAATTTGTACTCATTAAAGGAATATCTTTATGTACAACTCCTATGAGGAACGTAACTTCCTTGGATGACACATATATTGTTTTAATCGAGAATTTTATAATTTTAGTGATTGTAATTTTATATTTGGACATGTATCACATACATTATTATTATTATTTTCAAGTTTTTAGTCATAATTTATATTATTCTGATTAAGTATTTTAAACTTTAGTGATTGTGATATTTTATTTTATTGACATGTTAAACTAATTAAATCAGTTAGGTGTCTCTCTATAAATATTTTATATTTTAGTGATTGTGATATTTTATATTATTGACATGTTAAATTAATTAAATTATTCGGAAATTTCTCTTTAAATATTTTATATTTTAGTGATTGTGATATTTTATATTATTGACATGTTAAATTAATTAAAGTATTCTAGGAATTTCTCTCTATTTTGCATGCCATTTGTTGGTAAAATGTGTGTTCTATTATTAATGTATGCCATTTTATGTACCTACCACATTTTAAGCAAAACAAATTACTTTGACTTTGACTTTGAAAAAGGGAATCAGCCATGAGTAGAATGTACACCTAGCATTTAACATTTGAGAAGATCTGTATAAGTTACCTGACGCTATCATGTGGCTCGGGACCCTGAATGTGGACTTATAATTTTTATTGCATGAAATGTTCATGTATACATGGCACGCCATATGATTAAATAAATTTAAAATTTTAATCTTTTATAAGCAGCATCAACTTTTTCAAACAGATTTATATGTGTGCTCTACATTCTGGCTGGCCAGTTCATACCTACATATTTGCATAGAGTATTCAAATATTTTATTTATAACAGATTTAAATAATTTATAAGAGTCTCAGTAACTTTCATGACCATAAATGAATAATATTAGGGATGCCACGATACCGATGCAGATAATCGTAGACCGCAGGTTATCATCATTTTTGACGATCACCCGTATCGTAAAATGTATTACGATTAATAACGATTCTTAAAACTTGTTCGATTTCAAATGAAAAAATTAGCCATAAGTATTTGTCTATCAAACTAGCGACTGTAGATGGGTCATTCCATTGTGACGGGTGGGACATTTATACTCGTTTTTGCCTACACTTTGCTTTATTTCTGCCAAACGGCAACGATTTACGTATTGAATATGACGTTATCACATACTTGGATAGTCATTGCATACTGTACCATCGAAAAAAGTATGAAAATGTCATTATTATTATGAGAAATTGATGGTATAAGAAATGTGACGGGTGGGACTTCAAAGTGCCTCTCCTCTCCGAGTTGACTTACACCATTCGCAATTCGTAAGAAACTATGAAACTTTTGTTAAACAACCTATTTTTATATAGTTCCTGATATTGTACAGATTAGGTATTAGTATAATTTACGCAAATAACTCGTAAAACAAAAATAATTTTGCTTCTCAATGCTTGTGACGGGTGGGACAGTACTTTGTGACGGGTGGGGCGAGTAACATTTGGGCATACAAATCTATGCAAAATATAAACATAGTTCTGTTGTATTTACTTTAAATCAGCTCTTGAATGAATTATTTAATGTTACAAGTAATCATTTCAGTAGTTTTCTTAGAGCAATATGCCAAAAAAAATATTTTTCTCTTCAAAGTTTACAGGGTCAGAAAATTTATAATACAGTCTATGAACGCATAATTTTATCAGCGGTTGAGGTATAATGTCTAAAATTTGACAAGTTTTAATGAAAGAGACATCTTCCTCATTCATTCGGAATGTTGTACTGGTTTTATCAACACATTTTAAAACATGCCCTTTAATTCATTTTCACGGTCATCGGCAGTTTGCGAAACTGCGAGGTATTTATACTCTTTCGACTTATTCCTTGCAGTAATCTAAAATTGCTAAAAACTCTTGCCTTTTAGTTTTTCCCGTGACTTGCGCTTCCTTTCCGCAGTATTCATTGTGTTCTAAAAAGAAAAGGAATACCACCACCGAATTAAGCAATATAACACATACAATTTGCTTTAGATACGTTTAAATAAAGTTAAAACAACGATTTTATACTCACTAAGTCAGTTTTATCAGATAACCCATTTTGCTCACCAGTCACTGTGACGGGTGGGACATACTTTGAAAAGCTTTAAAAGCGATTTTTATTTACAATTGCAACGTGTTTTTTAGCTAAAATAATCGCCCTCAACTTAATTGTTACTTTCACAAAGCATTACAACAAGAGGATAGATATTTTTAGGTTAAACAAGAAAAAACATTGTTTTACTGTGACGGGTGGGACATGAGTTAAGCATTTTGTAGAAGCCCAATAAATCCTAACCATGGAACTTTATTTATAATTACTTACCACTAGTTTAAACTGCGTTACATATATTTTCTTTTATATGTATCACTTTTTCCGTAATGTTCAGAAAAGACGCGAAATAGTCCTGCCAACTTAGAGTAAAAATAAGCTACCCTAGATAACTGGCGCTAGGGTTGAATTCAGAAACGAATAAAATGCAACAAAATTATATAAAAAGGAAAAAACTCATTGATTAATAAAACAAGGTATAATGTGCTATTCTGTAGACATTGATTTAAGTATGAATTAAGTTATTTATTTTTTATGGCTATGGTGTCAGTTTCGCTGGAATGACCCAGATTCAGAAAGATTGTTTTCCACAGCTGGTTTAGTCCATAGTGATATACGAAATAGACTTATAACCTGATAATTTAATAATTGAATGTTGTCTTAATAAGTATTTGAAGGAAATTGATTTTAATTATGACATTTAGGTGGCAAACTGTCTAAAATTTAAATAAATGCAGATTTTACTCAATTCTCTTGTTTAATTAGAGGGAAATTAAAAAATCGTAATGCATTCTTTATCACATTCGTTATCATATTCGCTATTACGATGCATTCATCATTCATATCGGTATTGTAATAGACATATTGTTGCATCCCTAAATAATATCACTATAGAAATACACAGCTAAAGAGAAATAATGTTTCTAGATGAAAACATTGCTATTATTACCTGTTTTGTTATCCAAAATTTCCAGTTTATCAGTTTTGTCATCTTCTTTTTTCGGAGCAGCAGCTTTTTGGGTTAATGCAGGTGGCAAATCGGGTGTATCCGATGAAGGACCAGGTTGACTGTCAGCACTAGGTTGAGCATTCTGGCTACTAGATTGTCCCTCACTCTGTATATTAGCTTCCTGGCCAGCTTGGGCATCGGGCTGGGGAGATTGGCCAATGGGCTGGAGAGGTAGGACATTGGGCTGGATTGACTGGCTATTGAGCGGGACTGCTTGGCCATTGAGCTGCGCAGACTGTCCAGATTGAGCATCAGGTGTCAATGTCGACTGTGCTGCCTCACGCTTACGCAGCCTCATCAACCTAACGCCACGGTGAATCGACGGCCATAACGAATACTTCTCGTCAACGTTACTCACAAAACCCGTAGCCGAACCAGCTTCAACCACCACCAATAAATACAACAATAACACTGCACAGCGTAATAGCATCGTCACTTTATAGAAACACGAACAAATAAAATGAGGTTTCAGTAATCACTAAGTTAATGAATGAAACAATTATGTACTATGATATCACGCCTGATGTTACTCATTCGTTAAATTACATTGCTTTGCTCGTCGTTGAAAATTCTTGCAATATTTTTCAATCAAATATCCTTATTGTGGGTCCGCATTATACTAAGTAATAGATGGGGAATACCCAACTTGATTTGTTAGCTATGAGACGAAATAAATGGAACTGAAGATGGGTGAGTTGAACCCAATTCGGACCACCCAGCGTTGCGTGGCTGTCAAACTCAAATGACACTGACACTACTGACAGTCATGACATGCGCCAATGCGAAGCCAATGCCATCTCGTAATGAACGCGTTCAGCGTTCACGTTCTTTTGGTATCGTCAAGTCGTCATTATTTTTCTGTGCGCTGTGCGCTGTCTCTAAGTGGGTATGTGGATAATGTGTGTCGAATAAGGATCTTAGTGGACTTTTAATTTTATTTTGATTTTAAAGGGGCGTTGGCCCAAGGGCCAACCGGGCCATTGTCCGGGGCGCCAATCCGCCAGGGGCGGCACGGCAGCCGCCACCCTGCCGCCCTTGCTAATTGAATTCTCTTTGGTCTTGGTGCAATTAATTGACCTTTGGGGCGGCTAAACTTATTGGCCCGGGGCGCCAAATTGCAAAACACGCCCCTATTTTAGTGTCACAGATTTCAAATTACAAGCTACCAGCTATTATGAGTAAAAACCGGCAACCCTAGACAAACCCACCCGGCATTGGCATTGGTCAATAAACCTCAGTGTAGCCAGTTTTAAAACAAAATAAAATGTGATTGTTAGCGTTATAAAATATAAATAGGGCCTTCGCCGCAAACATGCGTTTTTTTAAAGGCCCCTCCACATTCGCGCGGGATTGGCGGGCGTAAATCGCGGCGCGTATTGCGCCGAGAATCGCGCGTGTATTCTTCCTTGGCTTTACATTCGCAGTGTTCACAATTGTCAGTGTTCGCGTTCGCAGTCTAAACGTAACTTCTTGTCGGTTTTTCGGCCCGCGTTGTTAACCAACAAGGCGCGAACCTGCGAAAAATATGCGAATCGGCTCCTCATTCACGCGTTCGCGCATATTTTTCGCGCGTTCGCGTGTGAATGTGGAGGGCCTTAAGATTTTCGACTCGTGTCAAATTTATTGGTGCACAATACTCGCTTGCTTTGCTTTGCTCACTCGTTTATAGTCATGAGGCAGAATCTATCATGCATTAACACACTAATTTCATGTTGCAGTTGCACTTCACATAATAATAGGTTAATCTACAATCTACGTTTATTATATGTAGGTACCTACACAACTAAGTTTAGTCACAGAATAAGTAATTTTAAGTTTAGTAAACTAATGTAATTCTATAGTTCATCACTAACTTCTATAAACATAGTCATACTCTTTTTAACTGTTAAGATACTTTTAATAAAATATGTAAGACTAGTGATATACGAAAAAATGTTATATATTGTTAACTTTATTCGCTCTTTCGTATCCTATACGAAAGAGCGAATACCTCCTAATACAAGTGTCAAACTTAAAAGGAGGGTTCGACACATTTGGTGGAATAACCTAAGTTACAAATAAAATATATATTTTTTTTAATTTTGAACCGGCGGCACATGAAATTAGATGGTCGCTAACCGGCGAAATGACCCTATGAGATCACACTATGGCACGTTCCGGCACCGGCCATGCCATGCACAGGTTATTTAGGTAAAAAAAAATTGAAAGGTTTTATTCCACTTATCGATCTAGGTATTATTTAAATAAACATACCTACATTCCAGAGGGTCTACCGCGAAACGATCCTCCCTCTCTGCCGCACTTGCTAGTCCGAGCGACAAAGACGGAGATAGGTACACGAACGAAGTTCATTTTCCTTTCGCAGTAGCCCCCTCAAACTCCATTGTCTTTCGGTCTGGCCTCGCGCACACTATACACTGGTTTTCGTATTTTTTCTCGCATTCAGCTACGCTAAATCGAACGGCCTTATTATCTATGTGGAATTATTTAGGGCAATAGACGGGAAATAAAACTTACGATCACATATATTATTTTATTTTATTCAATAGACATTTATTTTTAATCATATACTATAAAGTAGAATTTCCAAATTTTAATTTTTGGTATCTAGGTATTGTAACACTGATTGAGTATCCGCATAGGTTCGATTACAATGTTAATCCTAACCTAACGCTTAAACGTTGGTACGTTCTGTTCCAAACATTTAGGTACACAGTATATATCACCTACAAAATTGAACGAGTTGATAAGTAAGATATAGGTAGTATAGATTTATCAAAGGTCTTATTAAATACCGGCAGTGATGAGGCAAGCCTAGCTCTCATGTATTCGGCCTCGAACTAGTACAGAGGCCAAAGCTTCCAGGAAATTATCTGAGGGGCATCCAGTTCAACTTACTTAGCATTAGTAATAAATTACGAAGTTTACTTTAACATTAAAATATAATAAAAACCATTCAAAAACTAACTAGATACACACGACACCGCTTCGTACACACACTCCCAGATCTTACAGCGATTAGGTTTATTTTTACCTTAAGTTAATTTACAAAGTTAATAAATGTGTTATAAATAAATAAATTATTAACTATTTTATACAAAATCCATAACATCGAAATGATATCACGTATAAACAACGCGTTCGTATTCAACACCATCTAGTATCGTTTGTAAAATAAGTAAGCCTATAAAAATAGATTGCACACAAAGATCGTTACGAAAATATTTGCAGTGACCACTTTTGATGCAACTTAAACAGGTGCTCCGAGGCGGTAGCATAGTCCTGTTGCCATAGAAATATCGCATTTGTCTCCTCATTACAGTCAAGTGTAGTAGAAATTAGTGGTGGTGACTACACGTCAAAATCCAGATAGGTACGCTTGTCCTGAGATGTTTAAAAAGATAGCAAAAGCCGGTATAAATGTACAAAAGGTTTGTGGAAGTATGATGTTATTACTACCACTTGTACGATCTGTGCAGAACACCACAATATTTGGATTTCCTCCTTACGTCACGTACTGTATAGTTTGCTCTTTTCAGGCTCCAAATATCCAAGAATTTTCAATTTGGAAGCTAACCCCTTGCATCGACAGTGATCAAATGCAGTTTTTTCTTTATGGCGAGCTAAACGTTTGGTCTTGTTTAATTTGAATGCACAAAAATTTATTTTGTATGACCCCTTGCAATAAAAATGTATCTTTGAATCCTAGGACGCTACCCAACTGATCCATATCAAGCAGTTTACTGCAGCCGAAAAAGTACAATACTATCAGTATGTACTCCTTAAATTAAGTACATAATTAGATACTTCCCACTATTCAACTACCGGCTTACGATTATAAATATTCCGAAATTTTTATATTAAACTTCCATTATACTTTTACTTGCTTACGTCCAATAATCTGATCAAGGTAATCTATGTTGGCTAATAAATCTTCTGAAACTTTAATATAGCAATTAATATTATTTTTAATCTCTAAATTCTTACGACTTTAAAAACGCGGTTAGTGATTGAAGGAATATATCTTGAATGAAACGGTCGAAATCTTTGCTCACTTAGGTAGCCCTCTCAAAATTATAAACGAAGGGAAAATTTTAAAATATTGTCAAATTTTAATTGAGCCTTAACCCTAAAATCATGGCACATAAATTATTCTAACAAAGGAGGGAACTTTTCACAACTGGGATTATGCCTATTAAATATCTTGTGTCGATCAATACATTTTACTTATTGTAAGTAAAAAGTTGTCTTGCCAAAAATTTCAAAACCGCAAGATATGAATCCGAAATATGAGCAATTTGTATTTACGTACATACCTACCGAAGAAAATCATTGTAGGCAATGAAAATTGTAAAAAATGTTTGGTCGCGTTAGTCTCCACAGTCAGTCTTCGAAGAAACCTAATTTTATTATGATCTGTAACGTATATGGAATGTGACATAACCGAAAAAGCTAAAGCAACAAATTAATGATTAAATAAATCCCTTTCTAGTTTTACCAGCTGCCTATTCACTCCGGGATAGCAATCAGTTAACTCTACAGTAACACAGAATTTCACAGCTCGCAAAATTCGTCACACGATTCTACAATTAATACGTTAATCAGCGATGATGATAACAATTTATTCCGATCTAACTACAAAATTGCTGTCCCGGATAAGGACGAAATCAGTAGCTTTCCCAGTATAGTCCAGGACATTGTCGACGATTGGATTCTCACTTGTACATTCCTTATACTGTATTGAAGGTTCAGCACCTAGAGAAATCTGGAGCTTACTCATGTGTACGTAATTATCTGATTTTGTGTAAGGTAGGTTTGAACCCTCACATCGCGAGACCCATTCGCTCTTAGGTGTTTAAGTCAGGCGCTCACTCCAGGCGCGCTTTATAGCTCGTCTTCCAGATCTCGGCCAGGGTCACAGCTGAGTGGAAGCGGTGGAAGATGCAAAGCGGCAGGGTGAAGCGTTGGACCAGGGACCAGGCCACGTAGCCGTAAAAGTCAAGTTGAACCTGGAATTGGGAAAATTATGTGTAATGCCTTGAGGAAAACGCAAACTTTATTTGGAGACCGGCACGGTTTTGGAAACTAAAATACATGAGGACATAACCTTACTGAAGTAATCACTTTTGTTAAAGATGTATTTTCTTAAGATTACCGTCCTAATATCAATAATATTATATCTACGAAAAAGGCGCATGCCTATTTTTATTTGAACTTATTCCTCCAGGATTTGGTTCTTGCATGTTGCCAGTTTTTTTACACATATCTATAATATGTAGTTTCGTGCTTAAAGACTGAAGAGTTTAAAATATCTCACATCAAATGAGAATGAAGAACTCCTTTAAGGCACAGCCGCTAGGAGGAGGATGGATAATGAAGATCTAAATACTTACGGGGTTAGCTAGCACTTTCTGGGCCTCGAAGGTGTAGATGAGCCACATGGTAACGTTGCAAATGAGGAGGAAGGTGACGGCCTGGCGCGCCGGCTTGCTGCGCTCTTGTTCCGGGAGATGCACGCGGCGGCGAGACACGTCGGCGATGAACAGCAGTTGGAGGACCACCTGGAATTTATGTGTCGATATTGTGTCAGTACTTGCCTTTATCTTGGGGTTGGGTGCTAAAGCAGACCCCGGGCTCCTTTGACAAGCGCGGAAATGCTAGGAGGTGGACTTGCGTTCATTGAGATACGTCTTGATAAAGGCAAGTTCAAGAGAACTTGCCTTTAACCTACCCTTAAGTACCCTAAGCCTACTAGCTTTTAGCATTCCTATAAAAATATTTCAAAGTCATACAGGCAAGGAAAACTCGGGTCTAGAAGTGCTTCTGAAAGTTGAGCACACCGGAGCCTTGTCATTTATAATTCAGAAGTATGTTGGCATAAACCGCTTTTGCTATAGTTTTGGTCCGTATTAACATTGTGGATGTAATCATGTCAACTATCGCAAATATCGCAATACGGGAAAACGATAAATCTCTAAATGAGCATTTCACTTGTCGCTCGAGTTTTGTTTAGAATTGAAATTTTCAATGAGTAGGGAGGGAGTCTCTAGTTGAGATGACATTATAGTACATTGTTTAACGAGGGGCGTAAGTGGAATATTGCGAACAAGAGTCTATCAGAAGCCCGACGCCGAAGGCGGAGGGCTTTTGATGACTCGAGTTTGCAATATTCTTACGCCCCCGTGTTATACACAATGTTTTTCATCACGTTTGCGAGGAAACAAATACATTTTAGAAGAAATTAATGCAAATCGTAATAAAAACTGCAACATGTCAGTCGTCCATTTTGTTGAATTTGACGTGAGGCGCGTATGGCAAAGACCCTTCGGTATACAGCCACGATTTAAAAACACTTAAAACGTTTTACATAGACACTTAACTACATATTAAACATTAAATTGCAGTCAAATTTAATATAAAGATATGTTTTATACATATTAAAAGTTGGTTGTAGCAAACTTTTGAAGATATGAAATACACCTTGGCTGATTGGAAACATCCTCAGTCCGAAGTGAAGTATGAGTGGGTTCTATATTTTAAAACTAAACTTAACATCCCGTGGGAGGTAAAACGGCTCTGTACGCACGCAAGTAAAAATGCCGTTGACGAGCAAGTGTGATGAAAAGCTTATAATGCGATTTTTTTAATTTCACATATATGAACTAACATTGTACAGAAACTACAGTAAACACTTGAAAATCTACCTGGAAAACGCTCAAGCATCCGGTAATCATGACGAGCAAGTTCGGCTCATGGGTGAAGGCTCCCATCCCACCAGCAATGACGCTGAACACGGCATACACGAAGAGTCCAAAGGCAGACACGCGTAGCAGTATATCGTTCAGGTCCGACTGTTCCTCGGAACGGAACTTCAGCGATTGCACCCTGCGGAGAGGATCGTTGTAGGAAGGGGAATTGCTCCATCTCATTACTCGACCACTGGTCGATAAAAGGACAACCAAATATGGTAAAAAGTAACATAACGGGGTAAAGAAAACACAGTTATGTGGTGAACATTAGTTAGGAATAAATCAAGACAATATTGGAGCGTAAAGGAGATGGGGAGATGACATAAAAGGAAGGGCAGGAGAAAGAAAAACAAGATGCTAAATTAAGTAACAAAACGTGAAAATCATAATATAAATAAAAATGTTAAGTAAGTGCTACGTCTGGATAGGATTTAAATAAAATTGTAACAATATGCTAGTAAAGAGAATAAATATGACAACTAACTTATAATTACATTGTTTGTTAAACAAAAGTGAAACATTGAACATGTAACTTACCGAATAAATCCGATCAAGATTGCCAATATAGACAAAACCATCAAAGCGCAATGGGAAACATCGGCCAAATAGATCGAGATGCGCTTCAACTCTTGGTGTCTAATGAGCACGAAGAAGAGAATCAAGCAGATGAGCGAGGCGACCAATAGCAGCAGTCCACAGAAGAGTCCTTTCGAGGCTCCGGCGCAGTCGACGCGGTTTCCACGCTGTGCTGCCGCCAGTGCTGCCGCCCTGCGGGAGAGAACAGCTTCCAGACGTCTTTCCAGATCTTCGTCGTTGGCCACGCTGCAACCAAACGCGTACCCGTCAGTCACGTAATCTCGACACTAACTGCCGGTTTTACGCTAACAATCTACGTTAGTGTTCTTGTGAGATCTAATATTACTATGAAGATATTAATGGGTGTATTTGCTCAAGCAGGTGATAATGATAAGTTTAGAGTGGAAGTATTCAGGTAACTATAATGTACCGGTTTTAGTAAATCAAACATCTAAGGTAATGTTAAACCGGCAGCTAATGGACTGTGAAAACTACTTTTATTGCGATGACAATAGTGGTTGTGCTAGGTGGTTGTCACTACGTTAGGTTAGTCAATCAAAACTTTTGGTTGCGTTTCGGTTACAACATGCTTGTAAAGTTGATAGGGAAATAGGTTACCTAGGGTAGCGGCCAATGTGCTTCCACATGACGTAGATGACAGCGGCACCGATCAAGGAGTACTCAATGATGAATGGGTAGAGATAGGGGGCGGAGTCTGTGACGATAGTCCCCATAATTGGGATTCGGCCGCATACAGTCGTGTTATCAATATTAGCGATCAGTGCTTGAGGCTGCATGTTGTATATTGATTCGAACAGTTCCGTAGCGTTGTTAGCTGAAAACAAATTTATTACAGTGAGTGACAAGATCGAATGTATAGCAATTAATTTAAGTATTATATTTACACTATCTATTTAACTAAAAGTAACAGATCTAAGATGGAATTTTACAAACTAAACATACAGTAAATATATGTTAACAAGGACTGAATGCATAATCCTAATTTTATGCATTTTTAGAATCTCAATTTCGGTAACTTAGTCAACAACAACCATGCACGAAAGGCGATGAAGGAAACAAAATGAACCGAAGATGACTTCCTAGGGGTAGACTAGACAACCTACGACAATGGATCGGAAATAAAAAAAATATATCAGGCAACAGCAAATAAAAAGTGCATCGGCGACGAACGGAAACGTGAAGTTGAAATCGACACTCCGACAAACCTGGCGAGTGAGGTGGTTCGTCAACGCGGTACGTTTCGACATTGTTACCCCATTCGTCCCTGCTGTTAAAGTACGAGCCAGGGGTCGAAGTCTGCACGATAGTGCTGACAATCGGTTTCAAGGTCGACGAGTAAAACCCTTGGTACACTTCTAACATGGCCGACTGAGATGGAGTCACTTTCTCATCAATCAGTGGCACATGCGCAGTCGTAGTGAATGGATTATCGTTGGGCCAAGCGTCTTGTTCGCGAGCATAGCCCATTCCATTATCGTACCCTAAAGTAGTCTTAATGGTTTCAATAATTCTCGATTTCCCTGGGATACCACCCAAATTGAAACCACTCAAGAACGATGAGGGAGTGGTCGCTGAAAATTAGTTCAAACGCATTTTATTGACATGTAACATGCAAATTTGAATATGATTGCCAACGATTCACGGGTACAACATTAGTGTGTTAGTGAACATTTATGAGTGAAAGTGACACATGACTTACTCGTTGTAGACGTTGAGGTGGGAGCAGAGGTTGACGAGGTAAGACCAAGAGCATCTCCGGCAATTTTGGCAGTGTTTACAGTTGTTGAAGCAATAACCGTAGCAGCGGTGCTAGCAGCTCCAAACACCTTCCCAGAATGTCTCAATGTGTGCTTCCGTATTACCTCTGAAAAGTAAAAATAATATAAAGGAACGTTCATAGGTACCATTCATATAGGTATACATAGCTACTACTTTGGAAGTATTCTCTTCAACAATATCTTACTTCCAAGTACTGTCTCACCGGACACTCCCAAGGGATACTTCACGTGGTAATCTGTGATTTCTTTTAGAGATTCCAAAACCAATGTTCTAATCCATACACAGATGTTAGTTGCTATGACGTGCATCAATCCAAACCGGGCGATGACTTTGAATCGGTGAATGTTCAACTGAAAAACGAAGAATTATTTTTAATACTGATTCGAAACAAGAAGTACAAACATTTAAAAAAATCATGTATTTATATACATGAAAGAAAGAACAGTAGTTACATTGAAAGTAATCAATATTATGTTTCTGAAAGGTATACTTACTCGAGAATTCATAAAGATAAAGTACATCTGCATGAAGGTGAACACCATCTGGAGTACCGGGTTGACACCCTTCAAGATCAGATAGCAAGGAGACTCCATAGGCAGTTCGAAGAATGTTCCAAACTCTAGGCCATTGTATATCATGGTACCCAAGCCGAATGCTAAAAAAATAAAAGTAACTTAAACATTATAAAAAAATCGGCCATGTGCGTGTCACGCCTCGCGCAGTGTAGGGTTCCGTAGTTGCCTGTCTGATATCTTAGTTACATCGAAACGCGCGCGCCAACTAAATGGTGCGGTTGCGTCGGCCTTTGTAAGAAAGTTGGCCTTTCTAAGTACATAGTAGTTTGTCGACTATTACTCGGTAACTAGTTATGCCTAATTACCCGTGACAGTTTCCTTTTAAATTCATTACATGTACTATTGCCACGATTTTTTTTCACATCCCCAGTAGTAGCCATTTAGCCGTCAGGGGGGGAAGCCATGACTCGAATAAAACTTAGGGCTTTAAAGCCCAATATCTCGCAAAATAATCACTGAGTTGAAAAATAGTTTTAAAAAACTCATAATATTTTTGAACAAGCTATCCAACGATACCCCACTCCCACACGGTGGGTTTATCGAGAAAAACCTTTACATCCCCACTTTACGTGTAGAGACCCTAAAAATGGGGTATAACTATGGCATCATCATTTGGTTTACAATTTTCACGAGACCCATTTCACGAAACTAGAGGTTCGACCTTTACAAGTTCAAATAGATAACACATGTCAAATGGTCAGTCGTTATTAACCATGGTCTTTAGTGTTGCCAATTGAGACTTGTAAATTGAAACCGTCGTTAAATGGGCACCAGAAAATATTGGTTACAGTTTCGAGGTGCTTACCAATTGCTCCAATCCGTAGGAAGAAGCTACCATGGCTGTGTTCATTTTGCGAAGTCTTACGCCTGCGTGCAGGTCTGGCCACCGGTCCAGCTTCCATCTCCACAATGTCTTGTTGCTGTTTAAAAAGAAAGAAAAGTGTGATAAAATATTCTAAAAAACTTTCCCCAAGGTTACCTCTATCCAATGAAATGGCACTCCTCCGGAGAACAATTTAGGTGAAATAGTGGCGCTGTACAATGGTGATAAATTCAATATATTAGTATTACTACTCGATTTCGTGCCTACAGTTAATTTCATTTACATTCGTACACTTGTAATAAGTACTACCATTGTGGGTTCAGAAGTAGGCGCTCCTCAGTTGGCTTACCAGGCGTTGTCCAAGAAAGCAAAACCATACAGCATAAAATGGACTTATTGAACACTTTCGGAGAAAACTGACAAATATATTTGCCTGTACTGAAATTACTGTAAGGTAGACCCTTCGGGCACAAAAATTATGGTGGATATAAACTTCAAGTTTGTAATATTTTAATCATGCCTAGGTATTTGTAAGGAGAATCCAACGCGTTGCTTTTGAAAGAGCGGCGCCGCGGTGCACAAGTGCGAACACAAACATTTAGTTATAGCGTTTATTCAGAGCAATGACGCGTACACACAGTTTTTAAGAGGCAACTCGATGGCTCGCGGTATTTGAGCTCTCGAAGTGTTGTGGAACCGCCCTATACAACCCGAACTGAGCCAACTACTTATGACTGGGCCAGGCCTGGGACTGGGAAATATAAAAAATGTATGAAAAAGGTTTTTTGTCGCGAGGCAGCCGATTGAAACAGCTGTTGCCAGAAAGTTTGTACGCTGGTTATACATATAATGAAATATAGGTCTAAATGGAATACCTGGCGATTTTTTTTTGCTTCAGCCCCCTTCTAATTTCCGCCCCAGTCCAAGTTGAGCCAGAGCTCCCGAGGATGCGTTGTGTTGAGAGCGAGGGAGCTTGTTCCTTCAGCTGTCAACACGGCGAATCCTCAAACATATCAAGGGTCGGCAACGCCAATGTTACTCCTTCGGAGTTACATGCGTCTACAGGCTGCGGTGTCCGCTTACCACCAGGCCGTACGCTTGTTTGTCACCGTCGTAAAAAAAAAAGTTGTCTCAGTTCGGGTTGCACAGGGATGTTCCAAAACGCTTCGGGAGATCAAATACCGCGAGCCATCCGGTTGCCTCTCGGACATTAAGAGTACGCGTCATTGCTTTAAATTAACTAGTTGTCGATAACTGTTTATATACGGGCGTGAGCGTTACCATACTCGTCTGACACATTGCCTTAAGTTCACTAGCATGACATATGGTTCGGTGTCTTACGTCCTCAATAAGTCCATTATACGTACACACAACACAATAAGCACTACTGCCAACCAATCAACTACGACAGCACATCCAAAGCTCTCCGCAGGTATGATACAAGTGTCAAGCGGGATGCGGATGATCCTCACCTGTTCGGACGCAAACAGCGCCATTTGTATCTGTAATTGTTGTTGACGAACTTTATCACGCATCTTACGGGGATACACCTCCTGCCCAAAATGATATGAAAAAACAAAAAAAGTAGCCGACGTAAACATAAAGGGGTCATGCGGCTGTCCCTGTTGAAGCGGTCACAGTGACGCGTGTTAAACAAACGAATGGTGATAAAAAAATAATTAAAGACGAACATTTACAAGGTTAACCAAACGAAGCGAACAGTGTGTGATAAAATTGAAAAAATATTGGATGTGCTGTTTGATTTTCGAGTTGAACTCACCTGAAATTGACTTTGCTTCTTGGCTTCTTTGCTGGGCTTCTCCTTTCCGGCGTCCTTGTCCTTGTCTTTGCCCTTGCCGTCCTTCTTGCCGTCTTTCTTGCCATCTTTTCCGTCTTTACCGTCTTTGCCTTCCTTCGCGTCTTTATCTTTGGTTTTCTTCTCCTTTTCCTTTTTGGGTTTCTTCTCTTTCGGGGGTGGTTTCGGTTTCGGGGGGCTGCCGCTACAGCAGGCGCTTTCTAATGAACAAAATAACTCTTTTACTCGTAGGTCATATTTGGGTCATAAAATTAAGGCTCAAGTCTTTCCAGTGGAGATATAAAATTGATTTTTGTTTGGTCTCTTAATCTGCACAAATGGCGTGAGTCGTAATTTAATGCGATAAAACATTTATATATTCCGGTAGGCTCTTAACTATAATATTAGCCGCCGGAACTATTTTGTACTCAGTTTTCGAAAATGTAGCACGTTGGAGCCCTAATTATTCACTTCCTGCCTTAATTCGGGAGCCAGGAAAATAAAGTAGGTATAACATCTAGTTTATGATCCATACTTAGTAAGCTGCCCGCGCGGCTGCGCCCGCGCATTGAAGAGAACCAAGGTAAAGCCGCGGGATAAACGTAGGCTATGTTCGTTCCGAAGGATAGAAGGAAGGAAGGAAGAATTGTTAGAATCGGATGAGTAATTCCGGAGATTACTCGCTACACACATCATCATTCTCCTTGCGTTATTCCCGGCTGACCTAAAGGAGCCCAGGGTCCGCTTTGACACCTAATCCCATGATTTGGCTTAGGCACTAGTTTTAAGAAAGCGACTGCCATCTGAAGTCCAACCCAGAAGGAAAACTAGGAATTCTCGCTACATACAAACTTACAAAACTATAAATAAAGTCACAAAGCTAGAAACTAACAAACTTTTATCACCTATTTATAATATACATCGACTTGTATAGATATGTACGTACGTACGTACCTATAGTTCACAACATAGTTTAATAAAATATAGATTACGGGTACGTATTTGAAGAACGAAAATTGAAATATCGACAGTGAAAACATCGAAGTACAAAATATCGAAAATCAAAATATCGAACGGTTGTTGCATGGTCGAATATAATAATTTCGAAAGTTTAATTTACCGACTAATTAAAATATCAAATACAACCATTTCAAAAATTAGAATGTGGAATTTAAATCTTAGAAAGTTTGTCAAAACGTCGGAAGTATTAGCTACCGAATGATTTAAGATCGACTGCCTAACTGTCGAAAATATAATTATCTACATAAGAAATATTGATAGTCAACAAGAATGATGTAAAATTACATGTCCCATTTTAGTAATGTTCTAAACGTAATTTACTTATTATAGCTTCGGCGCTATGTAGCCTGCCTATATTCTACGCTAAGACAGATCTTCGTGTTAGGAAGAACTGCGACCTTAAAACGCGGTCGGCGAAGCGCCAGAACCGAACATTTTTTTACAAATATTTACATAGGTTAATACAAAAGTCCAGGATTATCTAATATGAGGCAGTGAAATAGGTTCCGCCGGCCGCTACCCCTGTGGGGACGCGGCTTCTACGAGTATAACTACTAATAAGCAAGGTGGAAACGCCCTCCTGTAGTAAATCTTGCCAAAAATGAAAATTAATAATTTAACCAGTGGTATGCTAGTTAGTAGAACATATGATAATTAGCTCTTTTGAGTGTTCGACGATTTACTACTTTCCCATTATTTGGGTATCGCTATTTTAATGGTATATCACCTAATAATCATATATAAACACCTCTCCCCCTTATCGCCGGCATAATTGTTGATGTTTTGTACTTTAGATATTTTAATCGTTCGGCATTTGTATTGTAGACCAATTAGATGTCGATATAATAAACATTCGTTATTTTGATGACTGTCGACATAACAAGTTTCGGTCTTCAAATACTTACCCATAGATTAGTCATCCCAGTATCGTTTATCGGTCAAGTACCACTGAGACAATAAGGCCACACAAGTAACACATTGCACATAATAATACCACATACTGGCTAGACACTGACCTTGGAGTAAGAAGCAAAACACATACAGCAAGAACAGAATGCTCATGCCATATAGGTAGGTGAAGAATCCTTCATAGTAGTAGAGGGGGAGGTTGTGTGTGATCACGTCGCTGATCACGTATGCGATGCAGACGACCACCAGAAGCTTCGCGTAGATGAAACTCGAGATGATGAACAGTGAAGTTCTGTAACAGACAAAGAACTCTTATGAAATGAGCGTACACATGTTCGTGGTAACGGGATTAACAATAGCCGATTTCATTGCTGATCGCAGAAATTGGCGTTGGCGAATTAATTTCTGAGTATGTGTTATGCAACATTTGCAAAGGAACACAAAGAGATCTTATTAGCGGTGCGACAAAGTTGACAATGTAAATTGTAGTGGCACTATTGGTATTTAAAGTAGGTTTGATGTAATCTTGACACTTAGATTTGCTCTTAGGAAAATTTGGCAAAACAACTAGCACATTTCAACAACTGCATAATCGTAATTGAGCTTGCGAACTGAAACCTCAAGAAAGTATGCACTCATTGCCTGCTTTACATAAATTAACATTGAAATTAACGAGGCTCATGTACGTAACAAAGAAAAGTCAGTTATTGCATCCCATTTTGCACAGCGCCGACTCTGAATTTGCCTACAGTGTACACTCGCGAACAATAATACAAGTTAATAATATATTTTAAATCGATTATTAATATCAACCCTTGACTGTGTTAATATCAATTTACTTATCAAACGGACATTTTACTATGCCACTATAAAATTTTCCAGATTTAATATGAAAATTATGAATTACGCCGTTGCTCCTTCAATATTTTTTATCATTACAATAGACACTTCACACATAAGTACATAAATTATATGGCGTAAATGGCTTGCTTAAAACCGTCTATCGATCGACATACTTTTTGGATGGCTTCGGCTGCACACACTTCAGCTCCATCTCCTTATTGGCCGTGTTGTGCTTCTCGGCTATGGCGATGTCGCTGCCCTGCTGGCGATGCTGTCCCACTGGCAGGGTCGCCATGTTGTCCACTGACTCTAGCTCCACCGTCGCCACTTTCACCTCCGCCTCCATCGGCTGATGCTTCTCCTTCCCCATCGCGACACGAGCTCTCAAGCCACCATAAGACTCAGGGTTAAGGATACGAGGGCAGGGCGGACTGTGCTATCAAAGATCCGGAAGTAAGGTGCGGCGGGATTCTGAGCCGAGTTGCGCAGTGCTGGATGCTGCGCGAGTGAGCAGGGGTGTCGACCCTCCGTCGAACCCCTCTTATTGCACTCGTAATGGCGAGAGGGTCGTAATTCCGTTCAGTGATTGCGAAGGGGAGGTGAAGAAATGCATGTTTTATGCAGCTAATACGGCTTGCAATTGTTTTGATATCTTGCTTTGAGTTATCTTTATATCTCTATTATACCGGATAAAGTCAGCAGCTCTTATTTATGTTTAAATATCGAAATAGATGGCCGGCGCGTTCTTTAAGAAATCCTAATTTTATATTTTAAGCAGATATATAATACCGTTTTAAAAATTCATTACTACCGGGAGCAACATGCTTTACTTAGACTTTGCCTTAGAGTATCTAAATTTCTTATATTATATCCTATAATTAAAACTAACAAGGTACTATACTATATTCAAAACATGTATTAACTTCGTAAATAAATCCGGTCCTAAAATACAATTGACGTGAATAAAATCGAGACAATACAAACATAACATATGTTACACAAAATTACATAAAATCTATACTTAGTGGTATACCCATCTAAATCGATTAAAGCCTTTAAAAGTTCTAGACAAACAAATGACCCACATACAAGCAGTCTCTAGTCAGTCTGAAAGACCAAAAATTAGAAGAGTATTTATATCCCCGAAATTTCTCCGCTCGACAACCCTAATCCAGTGGAAACCGGTCGATAGGGACGCGTCCCGGAGCGCTGGGAGGCTGCGCGAGCGACCCACTGACCCCGGCCACACACCCCTAGCAAAACGCTACGCATGCACTCTTAAATGCAATGTGACAACCCTAGAAGAGTAGTCTTAGGTAAAGTTAAGTAGCAATCTGATGGCATAAAAGGGAGGGTACTGGCCAAATAGTTAATAGGGGTATTAACGTCACGCTACGCGTGCAATCTTATTGTGCCAACCCTATAAATGCACTAGGTACAGTCTCAGGTAAAGTTGAAAGTACCAATATAATTGTATAAAAAGGGTTCAGTGAAATACCCCATGAACACTACAATCTACAAACTAACACAGTGCAACAAAATGCAATGAACCCAACAATAAAAATGACTGGGTTTAGATTTATGTAAAGTCAAAATACCAATCTGTCGGTACCTATAATAGGATGAATAGGTACGCATGAGCGGTCCCGATTGAATAGCGACCTACGAGGGTCAACGATCCCAGAATGCTGTTTTTGTGTATGCAATGCAATCGAGGTCACTATTACGTTACTACCCTTTTACGTCGTAAACTTTTTATTGAAACTTAAGTGAGTTCGAAACAATAGTAGTTTATGCGACTGATCCATAATGAGAGGCCTTAAAACACGAGTGTGGTTTTATGAAACGAGCGTCAGCGAGTTTCATATTAGGATCACACGAGTGTTTTAAGGCCTAATTATGTACAGTTGCATACACTACTTTATCTACACACATATCATAAGTAGTAGTAAGTAACAGCAAAAAACCAACGATAAAATGACAACAGCAATGGCGGCAATTCGATCATCCGTCATGGCGAATGGTTTTTTTAAATCACGAAGGCGTGACCTGGACTTTTTTAAAAGTGGCAACATTATAATCTGTCAAAGGCACGTCAAATTCTTCGGTTAGATTTTGTTTACACAATTATTTTTCATTAATAATTGCCGTAATATGGGTAAAACAATAAAAAGTAATGTGCGAAAGCTGCTACATACTTGATCAGTAAGTTCAAGCAAAAACAAGAGGAGAAAGAAGTTGTTTTCCAAGAGAAACCACAATGTTTAGATGCGATGTCGGATTTTGTAGGTTAGTATGTCTTTGTAATCTTAATCCTTGTCGGCTGATTATTTGTTATAATGATATTGACGATAATGATGATACGTTTCTTATGTTTACAGATAACCTTGAAAATATTCAAGGAATCCGTAAAAAACAAAAAAATAGTAATACCATATGTAATTTTTTGAATTTGCCGCGTTTTCCCAGGTCACGCTTTCGTTTGCCAGACTCTACGTGTGTAGATAAAGAGTATTTAATGTGCAGACTGGATAGGTAAGAGATTCGAACACAATACCATAGATTGGGTTTCTGTCTATTGGTTGTCGATTCTGCACAATCAGGATTCTGCCTCATAGCTTTAGATCACATTCTTATTCCACACTGTCATCGTCTTTCTGTGTACATATTCATGTTCTTCTAGTTTGTAATTATGCACAATCATTTAATCGCATTACGTATTCTTTACGATACTTAAGTACTACAATACTCCTTTGTTAAAGTTCCGTGGTTACATCCATACTAATATTACAAATGGGAAAGTGTATGTGTGTGTTTGTTTGTCCGTCTTTCACGGCAAAACGGAGCGACAAATTGTCTTGATTTTTTAAGTGGAAATAGTTGAAGGGATGGAGACTGACATAGGATAATTTTTAACCCCGAAATCATCCCCTAAGTGGGTGAAATCGGGGGTTAAACGTTTGTATGGAGCTGCGATATAAACGAGTTCCACGCGGACGGAGTTGCGGGCAGAAGCTAGTAAGGAATATATATCATTATAGATTTGCCACGTCGCGTCCGTCTGTATGTCGTAATTATGTCATTATAAAGACCAATGATTATATTATAATAGGAATAAAAAAAAGAAGAAACAATTGAAGTGGAGGTGAGCAGGACACTTGGCGAGGAGAAATGATGGGAGGTCGACGTAACAGGCCACTGAATGGTGGCCAAGGTCATTAAAACGATTAGCCGACAGACCATCAGTTCGATGTTCAGACGATATCTGCCTGACGGCGAGTAAGCAGTGGATTGAATTGGCACAAGACCGAGGAGAGTGTCGTAATAAAGAAGAGGCCTTTTCTCAGGTTGGATAGATTGATAGGAGGAATAAATCATTACATTCGAAATCTTTAAGGTAGACAAACAAGATGATTTACGGTTGTGGAATAGTTAGCACCCCATAATCAAAAGCGTAAGAATAATGTATTAGACATTTTGAGATTTTATAACTTCTTCAAGCATTAGATATACCACAGAACAACGGTACAATAGACTGATGTGATTTGTAGCATGAGTCTAGGAGAGGCTTTAATGAAGCAAGGGAACAAAACGAAATGAAGCAAGGGGCCGGACCGGAATTCGATGTTTGTAACATAAATTTAGCAAATAAACTAAATAACTACCTGTTAAGTTAATTAAAATGTGAAATTCTGTTAATTATTCATCATAACCCTCTAACAACTATAAGTCGACATTGGCCGTAATTTTTACGTCATTACCGTCCGGAAAAATAAAAACGCTATTAAATAAGTCAGGAACAAGAACTTTATTAATACTCTGTCCTTGAGTGTTCAGCGCTATTCCAAAAGCCCACCGTTCACCCGTCACGAAAGTAGATCTCTACCTACGCTTAGTTACTACGCATCGCGGTGTCAAGATATATTTGTGGGCCAGCTTAAAACAAGTTACAGAATATACTCTTTCCATTTCATTTGAGATGCTGCCCTTGTAGGACGAAACAAATGAAAATGAAGACTAAATATAGCCAGAACTGCATATAGTACTTTCGTGCCTTGGTGCTTACGGTACAGGTTACAAACAAGGTTACATGCGGTGCTTGGTTGTCCTTCAAATGAAGTTAACTCGTCTATGCCCATCCAAATCCTTCATTTAGAAAGAAATGGGTCTTCTACCCGCAGAGAGAAACGCAATATTGTGGGCGAGTACATATAAAGTCAGAAATGTTACAACAGAACCCTAAGCCTTAGGTGCCGCCGGCAGCGAGGCGGAACTTAAGCTACCGGTGGCCAGGGTGACAGAGAGAGAAACCACATGATTATCCGCGCAGTATCCAGGAGTACCGACTACTGCATCTGACCCTTGACCCAGCCATCTAGCGAGAGTCCCTTAAGGTACTGGTCGAGAATATTTGCTACTAGACCGTTCACCGAAACGTCTATCAACCATTATTATTGTTATTATACAATTTAGGAAGCTTATTCAACTAGACCACTTCGCACCAGCACCTATAATTCCGACTAATTCCGAATGGAGACACGAGCCAAGCAATTAGTACTGCGACGAGAGCTAGGCATGCTAGAATCGTCACTTGCATTCTAAACAGCCATTACGTAAAATCCTGCTTCGTCGATGTCGTCATCTCATTAGTTTCAAGGGATTAGAGCAGAACAACGTGTAGGTAAAAAACTTAAGGGGTCATTCAACCCCAGGTTCATACAACAGGTTCTATGCAACAGGGGTGCATAGGTTGGAAGATGGGAATGTCCCAACTTAAGTAACCTCTTGTATGTAGTTTTGACATGGCTGAATAGACATTACATACTTTTAACATTTGCCTATTCAAACAGCACACAATTAAACGCAAGAGAGTCCTACACATTCACTGCCAAGGATCGCTACGCGCTACGCTCGTAGCCGATCCCGAGATTTGCCCGCTAAGAAGCGAAAAGCGATTACGGGATACTCTGTGATAAAGCTTTTGATTCAAGTCACTTTCATAGAGATCATGAAACACAGTTTTGGAGATATTCTATCAAGCTAATGTGACATTACATTTAGTCGTCTCGACTTGGGCCTGGGGGACCTGTTTATGTGACAGCCTCTCTATGACTAGCTCATATCATCATTAATCATCATTATTTTAAGCTAAGCGAGGTTCATCTTCATCATCATCATCATATCAGCCGAAAGACGTCCACTGCTGGACATAGGCCTCCCCCAAAGAGTGCCAAAGTGACCGATCCCGCGCCACCCGCATCCAGCGGACTCCCGCAACCTTTACCAGGTCATCAGTCCACCTTGTCGGGGGCCTACCCACGCTGCGCCTTCCGGTACGTGGTCGCCACTCGAGAACCTTTCCGCCCCAACGGCCATCGGTTCTACGTGCTATGTGCCCCGCCCACTGCCACTTAAGTTTAGCGATCCGGAGGGCTATATCGGTTACCTTGGTTCTGCTGCGGATAGTCTAATTTCTGATGCGATCACGCAGAGAAACTCCCAACATGGCCCTCTCCATTGCCCTTTGGGTGACTTTGAGCCTTCTTATGAGGCCCATAGTAAGCGCCCACGTTTCAGTACCATATGTCATCACTGGCAACACACACTGGTCAAAGACTTTCGTCTTGAGACACTGCGGAATATTGGACGAAAAGATTTGCCGTAGCTTCCCGAACGCTGCCCAGCCGAGTCGGATTCGACGATTGACCTCTTTCTCGAAGTTGGACCTACCTAACTGGATCGTCTGTCCTAGGTATACATAATCGTCTACAACTTCGAGTGTAAAGTGTCCGATTGTAATGGGAGTTGGTACTACATGGGCATTTGACATGATCTTCGTCTTATCCATGTTCATTCTTAGACCAACTCGCTCGGATGCTTTACTGAGGTCATCGAGCATCGTACTTAAGTCCTCCATGGTCTCAGCCAAGATTACTATATCGTCAGCAAACCGAAGGTGAGTGATGTACTCGCCGTTGATGCTGATTCCTAGCCCTCTCCAGGCCAGAGTCTTGAAAACGTCCTCCAGTGCAGCGGTGAACAGTTTTGGAGAAATAACATCTCCTTGCCTGACTCCCCGCTGCAGCGGAATAGGTTTCGAGTTCTGGTCCTGAAGTCGGACTGACATAGTGGCGTTCTTGTACAAACACTTCAGCACTTCGATATAGCGATAGTCAACTTGGCACCGTTGGAGAGACTGTAGTACAGCCCAGGTTTCAATCGAATCGAAGGCTTTTTCGTAGTCCACAAACGCTAAGCAGAGAGACAGGTTATATACTCTTCGGTCTT
Source organism: Epinotia demarniana (assembly GCA_945867215.1). Taxonomy (NCBI): domain Eukaryota; kingdom Metazoa; phylum Arthropoda; class Insecta; order Lepidoptera; family Tortricidae; genus Epinotia; species Epinotia demarniana. The sequence goes on from OX244262.1 coordinate 8,850,905, forward strand.
CTGTATAACCTGACGAAGCGTGTGGATATGGTCTACGGTACTAAAGCCTCTTCGGAAACCGGCTTGTTCGGGAGGCTGGAAGTCATCTAGCCTGCATGCGAGACGATTTGTAATGACCCTCGAAAACAGCTTATAGACATGGCTCAGAAGTGAGATGGGTTTGTAGTTCTTCAGCAGAGTGTTGTCACCCTTTTCGAAGAACAGCACCATCACCCCTCTGTTCCATGCCTTTGGAGTTCTCCCTTCCGTAAGCGAGGTTAACTTGCGGAAATTCCAAATGTGTTACTTCACTGTCTGTGATATAAGCTCATGAATGGTATTTGTAATGTTTGCAGACACAAATCGAATAAATAAATATGAAATTCCAACTTCAATACGTTTTCTTAACGTCTTCTGCTCTTTTTAACTGCTTAAATTAGTTTTTTGTATTCATAACAAACTCCGTAATTCTATTGCGTGTGCCGTAAAAGTACAAAGAGTTTCCTTTGTTGGACGGGATGTCCTTCTTAAGGGAGCTTTACATTAATTGCTTAGGGTTTTAAAGGAGCACCCTTACACAAAGATCTTTATCACACAATGAGTATCAGGGGAACTGGAAAGACGTGATAACATTCTTGTCTCTATTATTATACAGAAACTTGCAGGCTTAAATTTTACAGCTACTGACTATAGTGTATCATTTATTACTCAACAGATTTTGCCCGCGTCTTCTTCCGCGTGAACTATATACCGTATGAACTAATTAACTTCCATCACCAATTTTATCCCTTTAGGGGGGATGATTTTTGAGATATGGGGGATCCTGTGTTTTGGTTCTGTCTAGGTTATAAAATTATGTTTAACCCTTCATATTAATTCTGCTGGATGATTAAGTAAAACATCATACGTACTACAGCTTACTACAGCGTACTCAGACGGTGCCGCGGGGAAAATATATACTGTCCATCCTGTGTTTTTTGTTTTAATTCAAATTCTTACTGGTTCGAGGTATCGGTCATATTTGGTATTCTTTACAAAAACAAGGATATTTTATCGAAAGTAGGACGACAAAATGCGTGTTTTTTTATTGTGTCGCCATTTTACAACGGTAAGTAATGGTTTCGCATACATTTCTCCCGTTTAATAACCTTTCCCACTTCAAACTTGTTTTACCCGATCCTTTCCGAACCGTATAAGCGGGTTTTTAATCTATGTGATATTGATATTCGAAGTTTTTTTGTTACTAACTAAAATATAAACAACACCCACCAATATCCTTGACTATATTTTATAGTGTCTACGACAGTCCCTGATTCAATTATAACGCGATATCAATTTCAATTAAGAGCTAAACTAGTCAGTGACATAACGTTCGGCCTTGGTGCACACAATGCATACTAACATAACATTATGGACGTCTGGGATCGTAAATGGACTTAGGCTGTGATTCAAAACAGGCAGCTTGCTTCAGGTAAACCAATATAAGGCCAGGGATATACTAGGAGACAAATTTGACGTCCTCAGTCATGAATTTCAGGGTCAATTCTGTTAGGGTGGATCTTTAGGCTACTATATAAATATATAGTGTAATGGATCAGATTTGATGGTTAGCTGTCAATGTATTCAATTGAATAATCAGTCCCTGAGCACAGTGGAAGGATTATCAGGGTTAATAGGGAGTCTTGTAGGAAGGGCCTTTCTATAAAAAGCTGCCATTAAATAAACAAACCTCTGGTATCAAACAGCAGTGGCTCTAGTTCAGGGGTTTTCAAAGTGGGGGCGACCACATTTTAAGGGGGGCGCGGGGCCTCGGGAAATCCTTTCGCAAAAACTAGTGCCTCGCCGATCCTTGGGATTAGGTACTCAGCTGACCCTAGACTCCTAAGAGCCGTGGCGCTAACGGCAACGCTAGGAAGATGATGATGATTTGGCATGCTAACCCATTCGCTTCCGATTCCTTGCATCGAAGCGAAGGGGGGCGTGGGAACTTCAATTTAGGCAGCAGGGGGGCGTGCCTAAAAAAAGTTTGGGAACCCCTGCTCTAGTTGGTACTGACAGAGAAACGAAGATAGTACTGGTATGGCTCTTGTGCACGTATTGCGGAACATGACAAAGTGGGTTCGCAAACGGTGGTGAAGAAGGAAAGGGAAAACCACAACAAAACACTTCCCTAAAGAGAAATACTCAACTGTACAATAAGTTGGAAATTAGTCAAGCAAGATCTCATAAATATGTTGAAGACGATGAGGGTCATTATATGCTGGGCTAGTGGTGATTTGAGTTAGATTGCGTTGTTACATAGCAAACGTATCTAGTCTGTCACCAAGTCATTTATTCGTGTCTTTGTTTGGCAACATTTTTACACAAACAAAGTTTACACTCGAAAATAGACCTTAATGATTCGACTTAAAGTCTCAGACAAGGCTTTATAGGTCTATTTTATGGAGCATAATTGCGAATGTCTGGAGCATAACCATAGAGGTGAGTGCTCTGGCAAATAGGGCTTCGAGCGCTCCATAAAATGCATAGCATTCTCAATGCGTAATTATTGTAAATGGTGGGTTTGGGTCTGGAGACGTTCCACTTTAATGGTCTTGTTTCAGAATGATTGCATAATGTAGGTGATGCAGCCAGAACTCTTTGATTGAAAACTAGTAATCAAATCGCAGGGTCATTCCGAATGAAACGAAAGTTATTTTTGCTGTAACTTATCTTTGGCTATGGCCAAAGGAAAAATAAGAACCCAATTCTCTGTATAGCTCGATATTGAAGGTGATTAAACTATGAAAGAACATAAGACACGCATTTTTATCATAATCTCGATCTCTAGCTTGCGTGTTTTGGTTAGACTTGCTATAGAGAGGAAGAGATAAACCTATAGACAAGCTCATACTAGTTCCTGATGACAATCTGTTTCTCAAGAATTTGGAGAGAGTGATGCCAAAAGATTACAAAGGAATTCTGGTGTGCTTTTTTGGGCCGCGTTTTTTGTGCGATGCGATGGGAGTTTCTGAGAATGCTGGAAAACTGCTAGTTCGCTATGTTTCGTATGATATTAAATGTCTTCACCACCTAATTCCCCGTTCCTCGGGTACTATGGCATTGATACATACATACATACATACATACATTCACGCCTTTATTCCCAAAAGGAGTAGGCAGAGCACATGAACCATATGTTCTAGCGCCACTTTTAGCATAAATGGGGGTATAAAAGATCGACTAAATGCATTGATAACAAGGTAATACTCCTTTTACCTGTTTTCCTTCGCTAATGACAAGTTTAATATTGACCGTCGCGGCCAGGCTGCACCAGTCTGTTATAGACCTTACCATTGTTACGAACATTATGGAATACATAGCGAGCTAGCCATTCGGTATGCACGGCTTCTGGCGTACCGTTTCCACCTCAAACGCACCAAAAGTGAACAGCCAGATTCCCCTGAAACTATCTTCCTTCATTCTTAACTTAACACGCGTATCCTATGTTATCCCATTTGACAGTATTTGGTTTTACATAATTTACTTTAAAAACAAAGTTTTAACCGACTTCAATTTAGTACTCTGCCAAGCCACGAGAACATTTCCTATTTTTTTTACAATTTACCACATGAACTGATTTCCGATAGCAAATGCGTTGATTACTATAGAAAAAAACCGAATCGCTGTATGTGGGCCGATAATATTTGAGGACTTCCATCGATTCCCCAAGATCATCACCAATGGCACTTCATTAGTTCCTATTTCAACGGAATCTTATCAGAACCTGTGACGTACTTTTGCACTTTTAAGTACATAATTATTGAGGAATTCGATAAGTCATCTGTGGTCTTCATCATTCGAATCGGCTCATCAATAACGGAGTTCTGAGGTAACAAACATTGAAAATAATAATAATAAAAAAAATACAGCCGAATTAAGAACCTCCTCCTTTTTTTTGAAGTCGGTTAAAAACTGTCATTAAATTTTACTCTCAGATTTGATATATAGACTTAAGCGGTGTACGTAAGCTCGTAAGGATGAACTGTCTCCTGTACAACTTAGCTGACACTGTGTGTGTTCCTTTATTAAAACGCTGTCCATATCCCACAACGGATGAACGCCTTTTGACCACGCTCCAGTATGTTACCTGATTCCCAGACTGCTAATTAACTCGAAGCTTTATCACAAAGCCAATGAATCCTGTTTACAATGCAGTATCCAGCACACGTGGCCATTTAGTCACGTCTGTATGCGCAACCATTTAATCGATTGTCCATCCATGCGACATGGAAGTGCTTTGATTAAAGCTTCCTCCCCTTTATTTATTTTTAAATTGTTCGTGGTTTTTGTCCGATGATGTCATTTTTAGGGTTCCGTAGCCAAATGGCAAAAAACGGAACCCTTATAGATTCGTCATGTCTGTCTGTCTGTCTGTCCGTCAGTATGTCACAGGCATTTTACTCTAAAACCATAAGGTGTATTTGAATAAAAAATTGAGGATAGGGTGTATTTTGTTAACCGCTACATAGTTTTGTAATGAAATTACTAATAAAGATTTTTTTTAGGGGAGCACCCCATACATAAAACTGAAAGTCAAAAATTATTTTTTCATTGCAAGCCCACTTGTGGTACATCAATCGACAGGCCTTTCAAAATAAATATAAGGTTTCTAAGCAATTTTTTGGATTAAGTGAATAGAGTCGGAGATAATCGCCCCGAAAGTGACTAAAATTGTGTCCCCCCCCCTCTAATTTTTGAACCGTGTATTTTAAAAATATGATTAAAATCATGCTCATAGGGATTATAAAATTCTACCAGCGAAATTTGTTTTGAACAAGATCGGTTCAAAGGTTTTCGAGATATTTCTAAACTTACTTAAAGAAAAGGATGTAAGTGCCATATGATTTCAGTAAGGATACGAACTTTTTAATAGGCACGGAACCCTTGTTGTGCGTGGTCCGACACGCACTTGGCCGCTTTTTATTTCTTTTAGGTTCAATAAATCAAACGATTGTGAAGAGATTTGGTCACGGGACCGTTTTGATAGATTCCAGATTAATGTTTACACTAAAGATTCATTATTACTTAACGTTTTCGATGCGGGATTTATACCGGGTTGAGGCATAAATAATTCAATGTTGTACGTTAAGAGTCATATCTTATTCATGCGAGGGCTTTGCTACAAAGCCGACCTGCCCAGGCAAACAAGGTTCTAGTATTCAACTGGGTACAAATGCAAGATTTATACACGCATACTTGTTTTACCAATTTGTAGATCTGTAGGTAGGTAGGCCTGGTAACAACACTTTGTTTGAGCATGTAAAAAGTATTAGTATAGTGAGCCATTTACATGCATATTTATTTCTACGCACCAGAGGAAATGCCAACTCATAAGTACCTAACACTGACTTGACTTTCTTTTAACTTCACATTTGATCCTACTCATTTTTTTGTCGTCATTCATGAACCGATCCTAGGGGGACATTCGCTGTCTCAAGTATTTTACTATGATCGCCTTTCGGGTACCAACTTCGTCAATATCCCGTGATCCACTTTGTATATGCGTGGGGTGCATTCTTAACGAACTTTAAATCATGGATGTCTTCAAAAACTCACTTGAAAATCTTACTGCTACGTGAGACTACACAAGAGTCAGGAACGATAACCGTTCATAGGAAACATCACCGTACTTCTTCATCCTCCTAAAATCGGTCCCTCATGGCTGAGGATCATGTCTTTACCAACGCAGCATAATAGCCAGCTTTCTTTTTCAGGATTTTCAGTCGGTTGCCTCAACCTCCTCAATTGCTGAAGATCATGAATTTACTAACATAATAAAACCAGTATTCCAGGAGTTTCAGTCGGTTGCCTGTCGGAGTGCTGCTTTCACATTAGCCAAAAGACGTTCACTGCTGTCCCCGACCTCCCCCAAAGAGTGCTACATTGGCCAAACCTGCGCCATACGCATAGCGGACTGCCGCGACCATCCATGTACACCAGATTTACCAGGTCCTCAGTCCACCTCGTGGAGGGCTTACCCACGCTGGTCGCCAATTGAGCCTTCCCGTCCCAACGGCAATCGGTTCTACTTGCAATAGCTTTCACCTACATTACACAAATAGCTCGCAAAGCTCACTTGGCATTTTTAGGCGTGGTCTCCGGCTGGCAGCAGGCGCGGTACCGTAAGATGGCGTCAGTGGGAGACAGCGCATCAGTCTCTTCCGGCGCGTCGCACTCGTCGACGACGAGCGGTGCCCGCGCCGGCGATGTGTGCGACCCGTACCCGTCGGAATTCAGCTGGAACAAACTCGGATCTATAGTTCGTGAAATAAAATCTATAGCGTCGCAAGTAGTACGAGTACTACAATGAGGATTACTTTAGCGTTGCAAGTAGTACAACCTCAAATGGAGGTTTTTCAGCAAGCATTATCTCAATAGGTGGCAGCACTGACCAGAGGTCTTAGGTGTCAAAATCCACCAATCATGTTTAACCACCACCAATCACTTATAGTGAACACTCCCTGTTACTATACTTTATTCTGTAGTGTGTGCTTTATCCGAATAAACAGTTTTTTTCATGTTCATACAAATATTTGGAGATAATCTTACACAAATGAATATAAGTCCTCAACAATGCTCGTACCAGGTCCGAAAACCTTGAGGCTGCATGAACGCGACAAGCGATCGACTGTTTCCGTCCGGGGCCGTAGACAAGGTTATAATCGACAAGCGCTAACGCCAATAGAAAACAATAAAATGTATTGGAATGACAGATGCCGACGAAACACTTTTCGTTGACATCTGTCATTCCCATACATTTCATTCGTTTTCTATTGGCGTTAGCGCTTGTCGATTGTAACCTTGTCTAGGCCCCCTGGCGTCCCTTCACGACATCTAGATCCAAGCACCCCCGAAAATGAGTTCGTAAAAAGTTTCTCTAGAAAATGCAAATTCACTTCTATTTTCCCAAACTTAAATTCTTATTTATTTGCCCATTTTGAGGTTTGTGCTCATGTACGAGTTATGTTCGCGGTCGCCTCCAAGCTTGATTTAATTTATGTCAAAAAAGTCGTTTGTCGCCAACAATATGAATAGGTACCCGTGTCTTCTAACGTTGGGACTCGGGACCATCATAAACTAATCCGGGGGATCTTAGGGTCGGATACTGGGCTACCGCAATCACTAGGTAATGTTAAGGTTTAAGGCAAAGCCCCCAAATAATGAAACAGTGAAACGTAGACATTGTGTGCAAATAACTGTTTTCATTTTATTTTTTCTGAACAACTTTACTCCTTCAATGAAGTGAGAAATCTTCTACTGACATCAAATTAAATACTTAGGCTATCTGTTTACTTTAATTAACTGAACGAGCAATGATAATTTTCATCAAAGACCTACTTTAAATCAGGCCACCCAACAAACTTGCTAATCATATACCCGCTCCTAAGATGCGGCAGTGGAGGGGGGGGGGACATGCTCCTACTAGTAGGTAGCCCGTTTTTTTAAAGTGGAACACACGTGGTGACCCATTTCCTCACATCTTCAGAAAACGGTTGCTTTGTGAACGTTTACTGCTATCAAATAGTTTGTCATTATCAACCGGTTTTCTTTACAGTATGTTATGCTATGTGCGTAGATTGTCATTCCAAGATGATTGCGGGATTGTTGGAATGAACGAAGAAAAAACGCGGCTCAGCTAGCATGACAGAGCGAGCGCGCGATACCTGCATATTGAAATTTGACGGGATTGTAGAAAAGATTTACTTAATTGAGACTCAAATAAGTGCGCTATGCAACTAAAATATCAATTAAAGATATGAGACATACCTACTCTGTAAAAACATGTAAGTGAGGAAGCAATAACATTGTGACCTCAGTCAAAAATTTTAATATGGTTAGTATATCTTGCTGGCAGTCGCTTAAAGCTGGAAAATAATTATAGGACGCGGCTGACGGACGCGGCTCACAGCCGCGACTTATAGGTATCTAGATGATGCAAGTACACTGAATTGTGCAAGTATCGGAGGTAAGCCGTGGACGAAACCTTGAGCGTTCGGACATCCGACATAAATCTGGCGCGCTGGATCTCGTTCGACTGTGCACATTTATCAGTCGCGGCCGTCAGCCGCGTCCGTAATCCGCGTCCGATAGTTTGTTCCCAGCTTTACACTCTAAAGAGCAAATGGTTGAACTCCCCACCCCCAGTAAGTATACTGAATTTAGCCAGCTCTAAAGGCTGATAGAGTTAAGCATTGACTTTCTAGTGAATGTTACATTACAGGTAAAAGCACACAAAACAAACACGAGCGTTTTAGCGACCAACCTAGCGATTATCTAGTCTATCAGCACCTTTAGTGCGCAACTCAGTGACTTCTGTCTCGCTCGCACTATGCAATTTTGATAAAGGAACGGCAGATTTTCTCGTCTCAAGTCGCGTTGTGGCGTAGGTTGTGCTCGCTCAGCTGTTTGATTGCAGGTACGACAAAAGAATATGTTGCTCACTTTGACGATGGTCCCGACTTGGGAGTCCTGTACAAGTTCAAGGCCGCACTCGCGGGCCGGGTCGCGGGGGTCACGCGGGTCAGGCAGGGTGCGGGGGTCGCGGGGGCTCTCCCGCGAGTCACCGTCGACGGGCGCGCTCAGGAGTCGCTCCTTCATCTCGTGGATGTAGGGGCAACGCTGCATGGCGATGTAGAACTCGCGTACGCGGACCTAAAAAAGAAAGAACTGATTAGTGGCTGTGTAACAAAGTATTTATGTATGTACCTATTATAATTGTGCGGGCATGGCTAGCTTCATGAGACTACGGACAGTAGCATACAGAGATTAAAGTTCGTTTCTCTTCTGTGGACATTGCCAGAGTGAGCTCTTACTTATCGACCACAAGAGAGACGGCTTTTGTTTTACTCAAGCTGTATGACCCGATAATTACTTGAAGTAAGATATTGAATAGTGTTAGCGTGCTAAATAAATAGTAAAACATGCATTCAGACAAATCACTCCCTAGAATGATGTAGTACCCTGAATATATCAACGGACGTCAATCATTCATTCGGTGATACCTGTCATAAGTACATACATGTAGCAAATATTAGGTATAGTATCCATACCATAGGTAGCTAACGTAAGTTGATGCTGTCCGAAAGTATAATTTAATTATTCCTAAAACCATGTTTCGCTGAAGGAATCTTAGTATTTCAGGATATAATACTAAGCTAACGGAAACTTTCAGTGAAAATAGTTTTCGGAATTTTGAAATTTCCGAATAATGACCGTGGTCCTATCTGGGAAGCAATGAGTGCGGGTCAGTGAGGGTAGTATCATGTTCGCACAAATACGGCGTTTGTCTTGTATCTTGAATGTTTGTTTTTACCGCAACACCAACGTGGTTTTCGTCTAACAGAAGCTCTAGTATGAGTTTTACCGAAACAAAACTTTACGATCGCGTTTGCGTTTTACCCTCAATTTGTATGGGAATTGACAGCTAAACGCGAACGCGGTCGTAACGTTTTAGAGCCTCAGAAACGTAAAAAAGCTAAGCGTGAAGACATGCGGGTATTGAGATATGATGTTGGTTATCAGAAAAACGAAATGGGATAAAATGAGTTTATATAATACTAGCTTTTGCCCGCGGCTTCGCCCGCGTAGTAAAAGTAATTTTCCAATAATTATTGAATTGCTACGCCGCCTTCTAACCTACTACTACTAACTTCCCCTACTAATAACCCTTCGTCATAACCCATTATGGTAAATTAATTTTTATTTACTATTATATCTATGCCCGTGTGGTGGCGGGTTAGAATTTCACCACCCTCTTTCTTCCCGTGTGTGTCGTAAAAGTCGATTAAGAGAGCAGGGTTGAAGTGTGTCCTGGGTGATGGGCTAACAACCTAAGCAATATCACTTTTTGTCGATCTTTTATACCCAGATTTATGCTAAAAGTGGCGCTGGAACATAAAGTTCATGTGCTCTGCCTGCCCCTTTTGGGAATGAAGGAGTCAATGTATGTATGTATGTACGTATTTCTGTTATTAAATTTACAATCATGATTATTGAGAATATGTCCTCTGGAATAAAAGCCACTTTATGTTCATGAACATTCATGTTGAAATACCAAAATATCTCCACGAATGTTAAGTCAAATTTGTGGCCTGGACATTGCTATAGGCTTGTTTCCTAAGATTTTTTTCCATGCTTTTCGAACCAGTATGTAACATAAATACCCAAAAATTTGTTTTAATTTAACGGCGGCCAAAATGCTTAACTTATTAAAAGTAAGCAGATCTTCGTGCAGCACCTTGAATGTACTTATTACGGATGCAGGCACTTTCCCAATGTCTCCTACCCTCTCGTCCCGCCGCGCCGCCCGCACTCGCCTAGGTACCGATTGCTGACGATCGAGATGGCACCAAATACAAACTTTAAAACCTATAACCCTATATAATGCGGGTCTCGTTCCATACCTCAAAAGCGAAAATAGAACCCTTGTTTATAGGATCACGTGTGGCTGTCTGTCAGTACGTCTGTTACAACCGATTTGCTACGAAAAAAACTGGACCGATTGAATTGCAATTTGGCACAAATATTTTCATGAATTTTCATGTCCACAACATTACATTTCAAAATCTATGTGATTTTCGTTATTAACGTCCCAAAAAACCGTAATAACAACGCCCATATTGATATTTAGACGCCACGTTGGCATGTAAAATCGTTGTTGTTTTCCTAATCAGCGACCCGATAAACCATAAAAACAATAGATTTGTTGATTTTCAGATTTTGTCACCACATGTCTCCGTTTAGGGGTTGCATTCTCAAAAAACCGGAAACACTTGTTTACTCATTTATCGTTAGGAATTATTCTGTGAATTCTCGAATAAAATTGTCTAACTAATCTTTTTTCTCCATACAAACTTTGGACCTCCTTTTTAACCCCTCCTTTAGGTGTCATTATTTCAAAAACGCTGAAAGCACTTTATTTGTAAATGAGTAAGTAATCTGTCCACAAAGTTTTAAGTACGTAGTAGCTAAAAATAAGTTTCTCTTACACAAAATTTGGACCCTCATTTAACCCTCTTAGCGGTGGAATTTTATAAAACGCTGAAATTACTTTTTTTGTATCCTAATAAGTTATCTTCCTACAAAGTCTCAAGTCTCTAGTTCAATAAATAATGTTTCCCCTCCACAAACATTGCATCCCTATTTAACCCCATTAGGGGAAGAATTTTATAAAACGCTGAAAGTACTTTTTTGTATCTTAATAATAATATTCCTACAAAGTTTCAAGTCTCTAGTACAAAAAAATATGTTTCTCCCATACAAACTTTGCACCCCTACTTAACCCCCTTAGGGATAGAATTTCCAAAAATCCCGTCTTATCCCTTGCCTACGTCATAAAATGAAGTTCTGGTGTAAATTTCAAGTTTCTAGTCCCAGTAGCTTTGAATACGAACTTTGCACCCCTATTTTACCCCCTTAGGGGTGGATTTTTATATAACGCTGAAAACACTTTTTTTGTATTCTAATAAGTTAAATACCTACCAAGTTTCAAGTCTCTAGTTTAATAAATAATGTTTCCCTTATACAAACATTGCACCTCTAATAAACCCCCTTAGGGGTAGAATTTTCTAAAACGCTGAAAGAACTTTTTTTGTATATTTATAATTAATATCCCTACAAAGTTTCAAGTCTCTAGTACAAAAAATCATATTTCTCCTATACAAACTTTGCACCCCTTTTTAACCCCCTTTGGGATAGGATTTCCAAAAGTCTCGTCTTATCCCTTGCCTACGTCATAAAAGGAAGGTCTGGTGTAAATTTCAAGTTTGTAGTCCCAGTAGTTTTGAATACAAACTTTGCACCCCTATTTAATCTCCTTAGGGGTGGTTTTTTAAAAACGCTAAGGATATTTTTATTTGTATCCTAATAAGTAATCTTCCTACAAAGTTTCAAGTCTCTAGTTCAGTAAATAATGTTTACCTCATACAAACATTGCACCCCTATTTGACCCCCTTAGGGGTAGAATTTTCTAAAACGCTGAAAGAACTTTTTTTGTATCTTAATAAGTAATATCCCTAAAAAGTTTCAAGTCTCTAGTACAAAAAAAAAATGTTTCTCCCATACAAACTTTGCACCCCTATTTAACACCCTTAGGGACAGAATTTCCAAAAATCCCGTCTTATCCCTTGCCTATGTCATAAAAGGAAAATTTGGTGTACATTTCAAGTTTCTAGACACAGCAGTTTTTAATTCAAACTTTGCACCCCTATTTAACCCTCTTAGGGGTAGAATTTTATAAAACGCCGAAAGTACCTTTTTGGTATCAATAAGTAATCCTCCTACAAAGTTTTAAGTCTCCAGTTCAATAAATAATGTTCCCCCATACAAACTTTGGACCCCCATTTCACCCCCTTAGGAATAGCATTTCCAAAAATTCTGTTCTATCCCCTGCCTACGTCATAAAAAGAAGTTCTGGTGTAATTTTCAAGTTCCTAGTCCCAGTAGTTTTGAATACAAAATTTGCACCCCTATTTAATCCCCTTAGGGGTGGAATTTTCTAAAACGCTTAAAAGAACTTTTTTTGTATCGTAATAAGTAATATCCCTACAAAGTTTCAAGTCTCTAGTACAAAAAATAATGTTTCACCCATACAAACTTTGCACCCCAATTTAACACCCTTAGGGATAGAATTTTGAAAAATCCCGTCTTATCCCTTGCCTACGTCATAAAATGAAGTTCTGGTGTAAATTTCAAGTTTCTAGTCCCAGTAGCTTTGAATACGAACTTTGCACCCCTATTTTACCCCCTTAGGGGTGGAATTTTATATTACGCTGAAAATACTTTTTTTTTGTATCCTAATAAGTAAAATACCTACCAAGTTTCAAGTCTTTAGTTCAATAAATAATGTTTCCCTTATACAAACATTGCACCCCTAATAAACCCCCTTAGGGGTAGAATTTTCTAAAACGCTGAAAGAACTTTTTTTGTATCTTTATTAATATCCCTACAAAGTTTCAAGTCTCTAGTACAAAAAATCATATTTCTCCCATACAAACTTTGCACCCCTATTTAACACCCTTAGGGATAGAATTTCCAAAAATCCCGTCTTATCCCTTGCCTACGTCATAAAAGGAAGGTCTGGTGTAAATTTCAAGTTTGTAGTCCCAGTAGTTTTGAATACAAACTTTGCACCCCTATTAAACCCCCTTAGGGGTGGAATTTTGTAAAACGCTGAAAGTGCTTTATTTGTATCTTTATAAGTAATTTTCCTACAAAGTTTTAAGTCTGTAGTCAAAAAATAATGCTTCCCCCATACAAACTTTGGACCCCCGTTTTACCCCCTTAGGGGGTGAGTTTTGAAAAATCCTTTCTTAGTGCTCCCCTACACCTTATAAGGAACCTACGTACCAAATTTGGAATCCGTAGACCCAGCGGTTTGGGCTGTGCGTTGATATGTCTGTCAGTCAGTCAGTCAGTCAGTCAGTCAGTCAGTCAGTCAGTCAGTCAGTCAGTCAGTCAGTCAGTCAGTCAGTCAGTCAGTCAGTCAGTCAGTCAGTCAGTCAGTCATTCAGTCAGTCAGTCAGTCAGTCAGTCAGTCAGTCAGTCAGCTTCTTCTTTTATATATTTAGATTTAAGAATGTATAAACCCATTTACTTGTAACAATGATGAAAGCTATTTATGTTACACGTGTGTTTACCCATTTAAGTCCAGTGTTGACGCTGCCGTGGCGTGGTCATGAAAGAGGCAGACGAGAAAGTCTTATCCTGCTTATACTATGTTACCACTATGACAGTTTTCTATACCAACGTTTTTATTGTCTAGTAGCCCCTTAACACAAGCCTTATTGAGTTTACTATCCCTAAGTAACAAACATTTACATATTCATATTGACATGGGCAACCTATCTACATAGTGTAAGTTCTGATCAATACCATTCAATTTATTCCTAAGTGTAAGTACCTAGACGATACTCTATAAGGTAATTAAATAAAATACAGCTGGCTCCCGTGTGGCATTGACTGCTTTAATTTCTAGTTACACATTAATGTATTCATTTCGTAATTCTAAACGGGAACAACAGATAATATAACACTAAAATTAGAATGAATGCCTGATAAATGAATATTGGAGTACATTTTCTCATGTGATATATCAGATGTAAAATATTCTAAAGGATCATTTTTATTGAGCGTCAATTAATAACAACCTACCCTACCCTTTTCTCGTCAAGATGCCACCATTTCCACAAGGAAATCAAATCATGTCACAAACAGAGAAATCAGGTACGAATCCCCTTCTTAGGAAGTCAGCGAGTCAAGTAAAACACCAGGCAACAAATTAAGGTTAGCTCATTGCATTATGGGAATTAATGCAGAGTTCGCAGAGGCTCAGAAAGCGGCCTGAATGCAGGACATTTTTTGCTATGTACGTTTCTATTATGTGGGGACTGGGACACCGTCCGACAGCACCCGTTTCGCCATATAGCAATAAGTAACGGAGCTTGTTGGGTATTTTTACGAGCGTTTAATTCAATTAAATAGCTGTTAAATCCAATGGATGATGATTTCGCTAAAAAGTTGTTGAGACTTGTTTCTGTATGTAATACAAATGAGAGCATTACGGATGTTTTGTGTATATGTAAAACTGTCATCAGGCTTTTCCTCATAGTTGCATAAGCCTTGACACTAACACAAGAAGAAGAAAAATAGCTTCTATTAAGGAAGGTTTTGCGGATGATCCTGAGAAGAGGGATGACGGACTTTGGTGGATCCAGAGAATTTCGAGACCTCAATCTAGTTGATGGTCGATATGAACCTATCATCATTGACGAAAGAAAATCACTCAAAATAAGAAAGTTCAACCGTTAAATTAGGAGTAAAACTTTAAAGTTGAATGACGCAAGAAATTTAAATTATACAAACAGATCTCAGCAGGACGGGGTTCTGCCTTTTCTCCGAATTTATTATGTCCGAAGATCACTTGCCAACCAACTTTTCGCCGATGATTCACCTTGACAACTAACTAATGGCAATTTTTTGTATGACAACAGATTCATTTGGTAGAATTATTGTCAAGTCGATTATTATAATGAATTAAAAAAATTGGCATACCTATCATTTGGCAAATCTTTCAGTTGGACAAACAACTACTAACCAAATAACGTTTCGTCAGTGCAACAGTTCCCTTTTCTTACATATTAAGCCAACTTTTTACTACAAAGAACAAGACAGCATAACATAGTCAGACTTTTATTCAACGTGTTCTTATATAAGTTACAAGGAAGGAAGTGGGGACGGGGAGACGAAGTCACCCACAAAGGGGGTTCGGGGCGAAGCTCCCGTATTAAAAACAACACACAATCGTAACAGTGATATTATTTGTAGGTTAGGTTAGGGTTAGCTTGTGTCCCTTAGAGCAAAAATAGGCACCCCGCGAAGCGGGGTGACGTCGACACGCTGGCGGTTAGGTAAGGTTTAGGTGAGGTTAAAATAATTGGCAGGTGTTTGTTTAAAAAAAAACATATGTACACCTACATACATACATTCCACCAAAAAAAGTGACTTTATGAAAAAAAACGTCCAAGCATACAGTTGGTAACCGTGAGGTAGGGAAACAAAACTAAACCTTTTGATAAGTTGACACAATCATTCGGCGAAATGACATTATGCGAAAAATTGGTTGCAATGTGATATTCGTACATAAAATTTTCTGAGAAGATTTAGAGAACCCAGCAGGACACTTGGGAAAAATCGTCAGTTTGGTTGTAATGTGCGGGTTTTACCAGGTCACTTCGTAGTAAAAACGCGCAACGTTATAAACTCGGTAAAGCTGGATGACACCTGCGGTAAGTTACGTTTGATAATAAATAAATAAATACGTTAATTACTTTAGAATTACTTACGTTGTATTTATTCATTATTTATTTATCGATTAATTAATTATGTGAATATATGTATGTATAATGATAGTAGATCAAAAACTTGAAAAATACAGTTTTTAATTTTATTTTTATTCCTCGGCTAGAATATAAAAACATGACATTTTTTTGTTTTTACCCGGAAGTAATTATATAGATTTTAAGAAGCATGCATTGTGTATTTGATGAAATGTGAATGAAACAAAATATATTATTGTATGTTTGTTGTGACTTTTCAGTCCGAAATTTTGTTAGATTTTGTCTTTTGGTAACTATTTAATTGATGGAATGTTCCGTTACATAGAAAATTACTATAAATTATTTTCAATTTGTTTTTTCATACAAGTCGTCGGTTCATTGACCGGACTATAAGACAAAATATAGCAAAAGAACATTGTTCTAGTTACTTATCATGAAATCCCGCAAATCAACGCCAGATATAAGCTACTAAGCGACTAAGTCATTTTTGGCATGTAATTACTTGTGAAATGGACTATTTAACTTAGCAGAACATTTCTGAAAATCTTAACTGGGGGCTAACAGGTCACTTTGAGGTGTAAGACTTAATAAGGCTTCGCCAACACGGAGTAGACAATTAAGCTATTGTGTGCGAGTCACACCCAGCTTCGCCTTTGTTTTCCGATTTCCGGAGGTGGCTTATAAAACCTCTGCCGTTACATAATGTTTGCATTACCATAATATTTTGAGCAATATTGAAAACAGATATTTATCAATGAAAAATGAGCTAAATCTACATTTATTGCTACTTACATATAAGTATTGTACTTTGATTTTGCATTTGATATCTTTGGATCCATCTATATGTTATAAGGATGTAATAACTATTCATTTATTAAATTATTCACAATATTATATAACAATGCAATACATTAATTAACATTCTTAAATAAATTAAAACTAGCTTAAACATAAATACAAAATATTCATAATAAATAAAAAAACAAAATTGGCTATAACTAAAAATGAAAATTATAAAACGGGATGTTACAAAAAGAATACCGCCTCTAGGAGGTCAGACTGGGGCATGGACCCCATTACGCTGGCAGCATTACCTCTCTGAATCGCAATGGAAACTCGTTGTAATAACTTGTAGGAACTTATCATCTTCAATATTGAGGGCCTGGCCCTCTGTCATTGCAGCATTCTCCATTCCAGTCTATCTTGGGCTCTCGTCTTTACTTCTTGGTATGTGTGGCTACAGCACCATTCCTTCATCTGTGTCATGTATGGTGTTCTGGGCCTTCCTCTCACTCTTGTTCCTTCTATTTTGCCTTCCAGGATAATTACGTTCAACCATTTATGTCTCAGTATGTGGCCGATGCATTTAGCTCTGCGTTTTTCTATGGCGGATATTATCTGTCTTTTTTTCTTTAGCCTTTTCCAACCCTTCTTCATAACAATTCAAGAACTTATAATGATCTAAAAATTACAAGGTATGTTTTACTCAGGTAAAAATGTTTCTTTCCCGTGTGGTGTCGGGCTAGAATAGCACCTCCCCCTTTCTTCCTGTGGGTGTCGTAAGAGCCGACTAAGGGAACAGGGTTGAAGTGTGTTGCGGGCGATGGGCTAGCAACATGTCACTGCGATATGACATTTTGTCGATCTTTTATACCCACATTTATGCTAAAAGTGGTACTGGAACATAAGTTTCATGTGCTCTGCCTACCACTTTTAGGGATAAAGGCGTGATTGTATGTATGCATGTATGTAAAAATGTTTCTAACCAAACTGGTATCCGATCATTTCATAAAAAACGTTTCACAAATATTCATTTTATAAACAACGTTTGGCAAACTAACGATTAACAAATTAGTCGTTTCATAAAATATTGTTTTACAAAGAGTTCATTGCACAAATCATTCAATTGAAAAAACATCATTTTATTTATTATTATTTGACAAATTACTCATTTATTATTCCTGACAATTGGCAAAGTAACGTTTGGTAAAATAACGTTTAAGAAAATGCATTGTTTGGTAAATACTTTATTAAATAAATCATTGATCGTCTTGATGAAGTTTTATACCACAAGTTGTATAATTCTATACAGGTATAAGTCTGCATGAGCACACGGGTAATTCTAAAAGTGTTTAGCAAGTACGTTATCATGCCTAGCCTAAAAAAA
Organism: Epinotia demarniana; assembly: GCA_945867215.1. NCBI lineage: Eukaryota > Metazoa > Arthropoda > Insecta > Lepidoptera > Tortricidae > Epinotia > Epinotia demarniana. The sequence continues at coordinate 8,868,929 of OX244262.1, forward strand.
CAACTTTTAGGTCTTAAAATGTATATACCACGTACGTAACAGGTGGACTACCTATCTATTCTACTTTATGGCAGGTCAGTGTAGGTACGACGACGAGCGAAGCGAGGAGGAGTGTTAAGAAAAATCGCGACCGCGACCGCCAAACCCGATTCATGTTTAAATACTTTACTTTTTTATGAATTTAATACAGGAAGGTTTCTTGGCCAGCCCGCTTGATACCGTGATATGATAGATGTTTACTTTCATGACCAAGCCCAAACGACAAAACGCCGCAAGTACGCATTTCTCACCGATGATTATGAATTCGCGGCGCTTGCGGTGGAGACTTTGGGTCCTTGGTCGTCCAACACCAAAAAATTTATGAAAGAGGTGTCTGTCCGACTACTTGGCGTTTCAGGCGACCACAGAGCCGGTTCCTTCTTTGCCCAGCGTCTAAGTCTAGTGGTGCAAAGAGGCAACGCGGCCAGCGTCTTAGGGTCCATGCCTCAAGCGGGTGAACTGGGTGGGGTATTTTATATTTAGTATAAAAGTCTAGTTCGTAGTTCTTTAATAGTATCAAAATTATTCGGTAACAATATTTATCGTGTAATACCAAATAAAGTTCCCTAAGTTGGACACTGAAAACTATAGGCATACCCATAGCTAGCCCATTTCTGTCTGCCACCTTCAAACCAGTATGTCAGATCTGCCCATGTCTGGCCAATTTGAGCCTTAAATGCAACATCACTTTCATGAAACAATCGTTTGTCAATCGACGATTTGTAATGTGACCTGTTTTTACGATTTATGTAGTAAATGATCATTTTTAAAATGACAATTTAACATTCAGTGTTTTTTTAAGTGCATGTTTGTCAAATAATTGTTAATATTATAGTATTTATAAGCATTTTGAGGAATTATAGGTTTGTGAAATGAATAGTTTGTGAATCGTTGTTTATAAAATGATCATTTATGAAACGTTTTTATGAAATGATGGTGAACCAATTTGATTTATGAATGAATACCTCTAATATCAACCAATACAAATTGTTAGTTGGTAATCCAGGGCAAAGTGAGACGGTGAATCAAAACGAATTTATAATTTCCGCCGGACGGACGCGATATCAGCACAACAGTAAAATTTGCAAGCCGATGAACGAATGATAGCGCCAGAACAACTGGTAATGAACAAAGGCCGGGCCGTCGCCCATTTGGCGAGGTGCCCGCGCCCCCCACCGGCGAATCGCGTAAGCTCGGCTCAATCCAATTACCTAACTTACGCAACCAATTTGTTTACAAACAAACCATTGCTTCTTATCTGGTCCATTTTTTTCTACTAACGGTTTACCCACTATCTGACTTTTTTTTGTAGTATTTTTGCTTTGAATGGTTTATAAGCGGTTTTTAACAGTGTAGAGGAGAGCTCTTGAGGATAAAATGTAATGGGCCTGAGTTTTGCTTTTAATCGAAACAAATAACCCTCAGATCAGTAACAGCAATAGGCTTGTGAGTCGTCTCAAGTCACAAGCGGCAGTTCAGCTTGAGAATCCATCGAATGCGACTGAAACACTAGTAAAATAACCGACACGCCATAATTATAAAGCTGTAGTGCACGTATACCGCATTCTACAATTCCACCTCACGCAAAGGACTGCAATCGATTTCAGTAAACAGGCTAATAGGTCAGCACACTTCGTTGACACTAACGTAAGTACCTACCAGGCAGTGTCATGACATGGCTAATCACTGGGTGTTAATTTATAACATAGGGGTATAGGTGCTTGCATAAGCTATGTAAAAGTGATGAGTTTGTGAGAGAGATGAAGTAAAAGAGATTGAAATGTAAAGTAGCTGAAGATTTAAGGGCCAACAATATCATACGTCTTTTTTTTACTATCGACAGCTGTAGGTATGTGGAGCTTATGTGCGTATAAATCATGTTTTTCCACCCGAAATTAGGCTTTGTAGCCCTCAACATTACCTACGTTCACAGGAAATACGCGAATCTAAATCACTATACTTATACTTAACCGGTTATTTTATCACAGCCGAAACCCAAGTGAAAGATTCGAACAACTCACGTAGACTAATTATTAACCTAAATACTCGAAAAGTGGCACATAAGACTGTGTCTGATGTACCAGTAGCGTCGCAAATGTATCAGAGGGGTTCGACGGCGACGACGGGCGTACGAGACGACTTGATGCTAAATTCAGACCTATATCCACGAAAATCGAATTACCAAGTTCGGATATATCCGTCTCTATCGCACTTATGTTTTATGGTACTCGAACGACAAAGACAGAGATATACGAACTTCGAGATTCGATTAAGAGGCCGCAGTAAGCTCGGCCGAATTTCACCTTCCCATACAAACGTAGTTACGCTCTCATTTTAAAACTACGTGTTGGATTGTGACGAAACTTTGCATATAAAATGACATGAGGTATATCTATGTCTGTAATTAGTTTATATGGTTCCAATTAATAAAACAAAGTAAATACAGCAAAAACTAGTTTTGTATAAAAAACTTAAATTCGCTGTATCTTTGTATCTGAAGCTACGTAAACTAATTTTAAACATAGATATACCTCATTTCGTTGAACATGCAAAGTTTCGTTACAATCAAACACGTAGTTTTAAAATGAGAGTTAGGTACCAAAATGATCATCTAATTTTGCTGTTGACCAGTATATGGGTGGTTTACCATGCTTTCAATGTCCACTTGGTTTAATAGATACATGCACATGCGGCAAACCCAGTGACATAAACGCAGTTATTTCTATGACAACCCTACGTTAATTGGGTGTAAATGTACGAGTACAATTCACCCTTAAATGTACAAACAAGAAATTAATGTAGACATCGCCAACAAACCCTCTAGGCTTTGGTCTAAATGCCACTCTATAATGTCGCTATTAATACAGTTATATTCGGCGGACCGCGCATGAGCCACGTAGAACTGGTTTTTAATGGAGCGTATGTGAAAAAAATTCTTTAGATTCTAGTTGAGATACTGATTTAGCTAATACCATGTTTGGTTTTCATTCAGTAAAACTAGTGTATAAAAGTAATTTCTTATATAATTTATCTGTGCCACAGTACAGTATACACTTCTATTATAAACCCTACTTAATATTCCTATCTCAATGTTACATAACAAACCATAAGCCGTCCGAAGTTAACGACCCCACTTTACCATATCCATAACATGAACGGTATCTAGATTCTAGATATGCGCGTGTCCGTGAATATATCAGCAACAAATGGCTGCCTTATTTTCTGATCATCTTATTTTACTCAAAACCATTCATAAAACCGACCCTAATTCTTATTGCGTAAAGTTCACTTTCAAAACAACGCCACAAAGATACGAGGTTATGAAAGCGTTATCCGGTGAATATGCAGAAACTAATGGCTTCTTTAATGTCCTATTTTACTCAGTGATATTCGTAAAGCCAAGCCTAAAGTTTATAAAATAAAGTTCACTTTCAAAGCAACGTCACAAGGAGATACGAGGTTATGATGGTTAATGGGAATGGGCAAACTCGACACAACTACTTACTTGTGGAGCTGTCAAGAGACACAACAAAAGGCGTCTCAAGGGCTCTTTCAGTTCGGTCTTTCCCGAATAGGCTTTTCAGTTTCTTTTGACTGTGTTTGATTGTTTGAGGAATCTTCATTTTTGTGGCAAATTTTTGTACCAATGCTTATTAAAAAAACAAAGACTAGAGAGATCTTGAAGTTGCAGTAGGAATTAATTACTTACCTAGTTAGTTTTTTTTTGGAACTTTCTTTGGTCTATGTAAAGTGGTGATATACAATTATACGGTGTGAGTTGATGTAAAAACTGGTTTTATTAAAATCTCCAGTTTCAACAAAGTGTGGAGATACTGAAGTAATAATATTACAGCATCACATTATTTTTAAACATTTCAGGAGAGGGCTAAATTTAACGTAATATTTTACATTTTAGGTACACAATGTAATTTCCACATGCCATTGTTCAATTCTTTTTATAAATGAATGTATGTAAATACATTATTGTATGAAGGGAAAGTAGGGCAAATGGAGCAAGCTAGAATACGAGCAAACTGCCTTAAATTAAGTTTGTGCCCTATTATATTAGGACTTCAATAAACTACGCTACGGCGGTGAAGGAAAACATCGTGAGGAAACCGTTCTAATCCCAATAAGGTCTTATTTTCCCTCTGGGTTGGAAGGTCAGATTGTAGTTGCTTTCGTAAAACTTATGCCTATGCCAAATCTTGGGATTGTGTATCAAAGCGGATCCCGGGCTCCTTTAGGGGCAGAATCGGGAAAAACGCTAAGAGGATGATGATCTATTAAATATATCGTCGTCTAGTACCTACGCATATCGAAAGCCTTATTGAGCTCAATAAGGCTTTTGTTGCTCATTCGATTTCTGTTAAATTGTCCCTTAGCTTTTCAATATGTCTGCTCAGTCAGTCAGTGCTATTTATGTGTATGTAAAGAATAAAAGAGTATGATTATTGAAATTTACTCTGTGACATAAGCGAAAAATTTATAATCCTTCAACAACGTCAGTGTCAAAGCAACCGAAAGGTTAATATTTATTTATTTTAAGTCTACACTGGCAACACTGAAGCGTTTAACTAATAAAGCCAATTCAGACTCAATATGTAAAATTATAACTTGTAGCTTCGTTTAACGGGCCACAGATGGCGATTTATTATCTCAAAACATGGTAAGCCGAAACAAAACACCATCACTAATATTCCCTCCCAATAATCCATTAACAGGTTATTTTCGAATATAGGTCACATGTAGTAACCACGAGACGTAAACCTCCCATTGTAAACATCGCGGCTTAATCGCAGCGTAGGGAATACAGTGTGCAACACTCCGAAAGGCAAATATTTTATATGATTAATAATGTAATAATTTCGAAACGAGCCTATGGTAAATATAAAATAGCCATTGAACCTTTGGTAACTCAAAATGCAAGCATAATACGTACCTTCTCATAATGAACTGATATGATAACAATTTAATTGTAACTAAAGTGGTGTCACTGGTTACAATTAAATTAAGTGTGTGTCTAAATAACACGAGTTTCAGCAGTAAAGCAACGCCAACTTGAGCATTTTCGAAACTTTTCAGAGTGAAGTGAAAGATGAATTGCTACGCTCGTAGCCGATCCCGTTGTTTTCTCGTATGTAGCGGAAAGCGACTGTGGCGTTCCTGGCAGTGAAAGTTTTAAAATATTTGATGTCAAAATACTCGCGATAAGCTTTATTTCAACCATACCTTCTTTAAAGAGTTGCGTTTCGTTGTATTACATACTGTATATCGCAAGATGCTTAGCGACTATCATCGACGGGTGGTATGTGTTGGTGTAAAATTAAAATATCTTCGTAATCCTAACAGATTTATGCAAGTCGGCCAATTACGTTTTTTTCCGTCGGCAGTTACCATTATTGTCTCCTAGATTACTTTTTATAATCATGATTTTAAGGGTTTAAATCCACGAAATGTAGGGATTTGTTGTTATTTTAGCCCCATTTTAATAAACTAAGTATCTTTAATGTTAGAAGTCTATGTCGTAATTTATTTTGTAAGAACTCTTGTTAAACTTATAATTTTTTCGCAACATTTAGTAGTAGGTAATCCTCATCCAAAGTTCAATCTATCTATGTACCAAACTTAATCAAAATTGGTTCAGTACCAAGTAAAAAGCGTCAGGTTATTAAATTATTCGTATAGCAAGTAAAAATTCAGGTACAAAATTATAACCTAGACCATTATCCACTTTGTTTAACAAAAAGGTAATGGACAGACAGAGTTAATTTCGCATTTAAACTATTAGGTTATGGTTGTGCATATATATAGACAAATTAATAGTTAAAGCAATGACGCGTAGTGTCAGTGTCCGAGAGGCAACCGGATGGCTCGCGGTATTTAAGCTCCCGAAGTGAAACCTCCCTGTGCCACCCGAACTGAGCCAACTTAAACTGGCGATTTCAATACCTTACAAGAAACAAAGGCGAATAACGTCTGTCTGCGGCTAAAGCACAAACAACAGTTATAGATAAAGTGACAATTAGTTTCAAAACTTTCTAAACCTTTAACAATAGAGAAGCGATAGTAATAAACTAAAATAAAGTATTTTCCTAAGAGATTTCATTGTGTTTGGTAATTAAGCTTTGAGCTTTGTGGCTAAGGTAAAAGCTCGGTTACCGCTAGTGTCCTATTTGTAGATTGGAAAAGCCACTGTAAAGTCAAGTAAAAGCCAAAAAAATATTATTGCAATGACGTGCCATGAATTTACGCACAATACCGGTAGCATATTCATGCATTCGTGCTTTACGTTACGTTTTTACATTAGTTTTCTATACCTTGTTCCAATGTAACTGTGTTTTGTTTCAATATCCCATTGTTTTAAATACTTATTTGCGCGTTTTACAATAGATATTTCCTTTTCTAGATTATTATTGATTTAAGTCACGTAATGTCTATGTCAGTCGTCCATATAAGTCAAGCATAACAGAACATTTATGTTTTGTTCCGTTATTACGTAGGTACCATTTATGTTTTTATTATTCATGGACTCCGTAAAATCTGTGCCATCATATAATGTACACGTGCAATAATATAATAATGGGTAATTTAAAACTGATGAGATTTACAGTACAGGTAAGTAAGGGACGCGAATAATCGGTCTAGCAAGGTCTTATTACCGGGAAAATTACTTTTCCCCGTGTGTTCACAGAGCAAATCTCAGTATATCCTAAACTCTGCTAAATATTAAATCGATCGACACTTGAAATTTCTCACATTACTTACGTACGAATACAACGCATCTTACTTTTCTTAATTTGTATACTGTGGCAAGGTAAACGTCATGTTTGTCACCTCAATTACTGGTCCCTTGTCAGGTACTGGGGTATAATCTTTAGCGTTGTCTATGGTTTGCTGCTATAAAAGAAACTTCTCATGACAGCGCCTACATCGGTTTCCGCAAATAGCAACACGAGCGGAAACAAAACTGGGTTTGTTTTGAATCCATGATGAAAGAGACATTGGGCACGTTCTTTACCGTTTACGTAATAGTATGCAATTAGGGAATCGAAAATATGGATTTGGTTTGTTGATTCAAGGCGTATGTTTCCTGTAGTCGTGATATTTAAGTTTTATTGCAGTATTTTTTTTTTAGTATCGATGAGTCAATATTCCTGTTTAGTATTTTAATCATTGCTTAGCCGACGGTTCCGGCTTCATACCTCAGGAACGGCATTTGTTTGTGTGATGCGCAATCCTTGTTCCTGGGTCTATTTATTTATTCATTTGTATTTTTTTGAGGCCAAGACACAATTCGGGATGTTGCGCCAGAGGACTAAGTAAGTAATGTATTTATTTATCTATAATTGTATCTCATCGTCCATTAAGCTTTGCTTAGTTTTGGAATAGTTAGATATAGTGTAAGATTATCTTTCATTTACTACAACATAAAAGCGTTGTAGGTCTATCAAAAAATATTCATATCAAACGTATTGTTTCCCTAACATAAGACGATATCAACAAGTTCCACTCAAATTGAGGCCACCGTAAAAATAGGACAACGAAAGTGTCGACTTAGTCACTCTGATATTCCAGTATAGACCGCAACTATAAAATTGTCATAAACCCAGTAGCAGCGTATGAAACAGTAATGGCAGCTGCCCTTTTGGCATCGTCTAGCGACCGGGGCTATCGGCCACTTACATATTGCATTCCGATTTCATATTACTGTCAATGTAATCACGCGTTCTGGTAGTTGTTCCCCTGTACTGCCATCCATTGCAGATGTATTGTATGCTGTATGTATACGTTTACTACATTGTACTACTTTGTAACACCGTGTGAGTTCTTTAACTAGCATTTCAGCCACTTTCTAATTATGCTCGAGATGTCCAGATAGGTAATAACGTAACTTTCGAATGAGCGTTAGGACAAATCAACTGGAATTTTCCCATGCAACAAATCTTCATTAAGATCTGCCTAACGTTTCGTATGTCGGTGGGGAACTGTCGCCTGTAAAATGCATGAATTCCTTACGTAGATGGCGTTAGGGAGCGTGTCAAGGCAGTGTCTCAATTGTCCATGTAATTTTGCTGTCCACTATCAAAACTCACTCCTCAGGTATCGCCCTGTAGTGTCGGGTCGGGATGGAAGAGTAGTTGTTGAAGTGTGGGGGTGATGTGCTAGTAACCTATCACTGCAATATCACATTCCATCTTAAAGTGCTCTCATCCGTTTTGGGAATACACACATGAGTGTCTATATGTCTACATAGTAAGCACCTATTCTTTTGTATCAAATCGAAATGTAAAACTTAGGTGACGAATTGAGCCGCTGCCTGTACATAATGTTATTGGAATTCGATCGACCCCAAATGTTTGTATTGGTATTGCGAGACCGAAAGTAAAGTAATTTTTATTTTATGAGCTTCAAGAACATACATGTAGGTTCATTCCACTACAAAGAGAAAGATAAGCCAAAGTTAAAAGCCGTATTGATCTCTTTGTAGTCTACTAAGGTTACTCGACTAGGCAAAACTGGTAGTCAATTAATGAACCTGCTAATTACGAAACGATCCAAACAGAGGTCAGTAGTTTTAATGAGAACATAAAAATAATCGTTCAAATAGACATTAAATTAAAATAGTTTAAGTAGTTAACAGTACGCCTCTTAATTGAACGAGGGAGGGACGCAAACGAAGTTCTCTCTGTTCTCTTCGCACACACAGGTCGCAATTCTCAACCGATTTTGGTATAATTTTGAGAGCAGGTTCGATATATTATGCAGTACTTTAATCAGATTCAGTTATTTAAAAATAAACACTGGCTTGCGATTATTTGCCTCACAGACCCACTAGTTCTGTTTACGTCATCGTCTATGATCAGAACACGGTTAAAAGTTTACAGTCTCGTTCCACAAAGCATGGACACTGCCACCGCTCCCTAAACGATAAAAATAACGCTTAAAGGTGATGCTGCAACGTACTCTTTTATGCGCGCCACATACCCCGCTTCAAAGGATTGTGCTTGGATAAAATTAACAAGATAATTATAAAAATAAAAAGTTTCCTAGCCTTTTTTTAACGCCGCGTATGTGCCGCTGTATGATTTCAAAAGCGTACAAAGCCACGATGCGCTGATGAGAGCGTTATTCAGAAACTTTTTCATTATTTCACCTGCCTGTTGCTTATTGAATCGCAAGCGTTAACATATATCAAACCATATTGAGAAGTAATAAAGCATTCTCTTGTAAAGCAGCGTCGCTGAATTAATCGTATAAAATAGTTGAACCTTTTCCCGCTTCGCTTTTGTTTGCGCTATTTTAAATCGACGCTAGTGAATCAAATCTAGCTTTTTCAGCTGTATATTTTCAGATTTGACTTGCTAAATTCATGACTAGCGTTCATTTTGTGATGGATTTGTATTGAATTTACCTAGCTGTGTTACATCTGCAGATATCGGCTACTCGCTTGCAGAAGTTTTATATACCATCTTTAAGGTTTCCGTAACCCATAGTAGCGAACGGGTATTATGTAATATCAGGTAATATTTCAGCCGGCATCTGAAATAATTTTTTTCAGGCTCCTTAAAGCAGAATTTAGGAGGCAGAGAAAATTAGGCAGACTTAGAATCCAAAAAAAATACATCTTGGTTTTATCAGGTTTCTTACAAAGTTTGTTAAACGTATTCATATCCTATCCTGTCTCAATGAGTTACTTACCACAAAATTACGAGATTGTGAATAGCTAAAGAGATTACTTGCCCTGGATAATTTCTAATACGAGTTCCTAGTCTTTTTTTCCGAAAATTCTTCTTCAGGAATACTAAGCTAACGACGTCTATTTGAAGTAATCTACAATGAAATGCTTCGCTTCTGTAGAATCAAATGACTGAGGATTTTTTCAATGTATTTACCCAACAAACAGGCAAAAATTATGTATGTCTATATCCGTGGAACATATCGAAAACAGAATCCAAGCTAAGGTCGCCTCGGTCTGACGTGATTCAAGTAACCAATAAAGCGGAAGAGATACTTGAATTCGATAAATCGGTCTTTGCTGCCGCTGCCAGGTATTCCGGATAGATTTAAATCCATACCAATATTATAAATGCGAAAGTAAGTCAGTGAATTACCTTGTAACGTGTAAACAGATTTAAGATGTAATTTGCTATGGAGATAATTTGAGACCCTGCGAAGCACAGGATAGATTTTGACCCGAAAATCATCTCTTAAAGAGGTGAAAATAGGAGTGGTTTGTGTTCGCGATAAATGGTGCTGCGCCGATGGAATGTCCAAAACTTTGTTATTTTATTAGGGTTTTCTTAATTACGTCAATACTAGTGCCAAATCTCGGGATTAGGTTGCAAAGCGGACCCAGGCTCCTTTGGGGCACAACCGGGAATAACGCTAGGAAGATGAAAGTTCTCCAATTTAATTTGTTTCTAGTTTGAAATACACAGGTAATTCGAGTTGAATTCATTCGATTACACTAGTGACTAGTTTATCTCATTTTCCGCACATTAACCCGCACATTTTGACGACCGGTTAGCCTAGTGGGTAGTGACGCTGCCTACGAAGCTGAAGGTCCTGGGTTCGAATCCCGGTAAGGGCAAATATTTGTGTGATGAGCATGAATATTTGTTTCTGAGTCATGGATGTTTTCTATGTATTTAAGTATTTCTATCTATTATATATATCGTCGTCTAGTACCCATAACACAAGCCTTATTGAGCTTACTATGGGACTAGCTCGATTTGTGTAAGATTGTCCCCTTATATTTATTATTATTATTATTATTATTTATTATTATTATTATTATTATTTATTATTAACCACTAGTTGCATTTGAGCTCCTTGTATCTAAAGCAAATCTTGTTCGTTATACTTGGGTGGTATATGAGATATACAAAACGTTTGAGATGAATGTTGGTCTACCTTTATAATTGGGGTTTCGCGTATGATTGGAATGAACTAGACCGAATGTAAATCGTACCGCTCGCTTGTTCAACTTCAAATTAGTTACCAGTTGGAAGGCTTTTACACTTCAATCCACGTGTAAGTGAAAATATAGGTACTGAAAATGTAAACACTATTTTAAACATATCCGGAACGAAATAGGTTGAAACTTTTTTACTTAAAATTACGGCAGAATGTGATTCGGAAATACGTACATTATCATTTTATGCTGAAGTTACGTTTAAAAATGCCTTTTCTTAACATACAGAAATATTGTGCTTACTATTTTTCCGGCCTCTGCAGTAACTTACTATTGTTTTGATCGCTTAGTTTAAGAGCCTTCAAAAATCACTTCTTTACCAGACTAAACGGGACATACGCCTTAATCTCCGCGTGCCATATTTTAAGTAGAGCATTCTGTCAGTTTCTGCTTCTAATAACTACGTATAAAGAACTGTATTTATTTGTGGGGTACTAATACTAAAGCGTTGTCTCACGTTTTTAAGCTGCATGAAGGGAACATTTATATAAACGACCGCTCTGGCTAAGTTGGTAGTGATCCTGCCTACGAAACCAGAGGTCCTGGGTTCGAATCCCGGTAAGGGTATTTATTTGTGTGATGAGCAATATTTTTTCCTTAGTCGTGACTGATGTTTTCTACAGAGTGTACCAAAAATTGGGTGTGAACCGATTCACACCCAATTTTTGGTACACTCTGTATGTATTTAAGTATTTATTTATCTATAGAAGTATATAAGTATATCGTCGAGTACTGTATAAGATTGGCCCCCAAATATTTATTTACTTATTTAATACTGCATTTGAAAATTACTCAGCTGCAATGACGATGCGAACATAGTTTTCTGTCCATTTCATCCGTTCAAATTTCCGCTAAAGCTGTTTACTGTAACTGGTAGGGGTGCATGATCCGTAAGGGGATTACAAAGTGACCGAAAGAGAAAACGCAGTAAGAACCTGGACTTTATGCATATTTTCCTGTATTCCCATTAATGCTGCGTAACCACGGGTGGGGTTAAAGCATATATTGAAATAGTTAAAGCATATAGAGAAAGAAGATGTTCTAAATAAAGGTAGAGGAACCGAAAGAAATTAACCGACCTCAAAAAAGGAAGGTTGTCATATCGTCGATTACTCCAAGTCGCCTATTTTGTTTGAGAGGTTCTCCTAACCAGGTAATCGGGTCAGGATCTGATGATTGTATTCTGGAGCCACGTGGAAATGAAGGCGGTTAAAACTTTGTTCTTAAAGTTAATTATTTTGCCACCAGTCTGTTGTGTAGGAATAATTTGATTGGAGTCTATAGCTTTCGTTTTTCTGTGCATGACAAATATTCACCATTATAAGTTACCCTTTACCATTATTTTAGCGTTCGTAAAGATACGTACACGATTCCTCAAAGAGCCACTCTTCATGTTCAAGTGGAGTTCCCTAAAATATGTTACTTGATGAACTACTACAGACAACATTGATTGAATATAAATAGAAACTAATCATTTAGCCAAGGTTTCTACTACTCTGTTGTCATTAGAATGAATAGAAAAAAACGTTACGACACATCTATTATATACAAAATCTGATATAATTCGCTTGCTGCATACTGATGACATTATATCATAATATCGATATGTATGTATTTATTACCATTTCCAAAACTAAGCAGGATTTGCCACTCAAATGAAGTCAATATTGAAAAAACTGAATTATTCCAATGATGCTACAATCAAAGTGACATTCAAAATGTTTTTAAACATGACCACTTAGCTTTCTACATGTGTCACCAAATCTCGTTATTAATTTACATACCTACGTACGAGTGTAGACTACTCCAACACCTATTATCATGTTAAAAGCTTGTCAAAACTTCATCATGCATTTCAAAAGATTGAACGCATGCGTATTATTAGAATTCTAATGATTGCATGTTTAAAAATACTATTTATTTAATGCCAGTGTCATTTGCATGGGATGATCTCATCTAGTCATCAATGTTTCTGAGTATAAACGCTGGTGATATTTCGGAAACGTAGCCTGATATCACTTGGCATGGGTTTCTTGTTATAACACATTTCGCGGTATAAATTCAATTTAAGACATGAATGTAGGTCACAATTTTCTCTTTATGAGCAGCAGAGCGAGAGCCGAGGCAATTTGTGGAGAGATTTCCTGGTTTCTTACATCGCTTTACACATTACGCTTTCTGTGTTAAGATTTTAGATTGACTTGGACATCGAGCTGTTACTTCCAGTGCGGATTGTTATCATCAACTACGTGAAAATCCTCCTAAGATGCCGAATTGTTAAGCTTATTTTATTCTTATAAAATAATATACCGCCCTGACTAGTTGTCATCATTATTTGGAAACAAAATAGCATTACATGTAACATGAAATAAACCGTTCGAGTTCACCGAACAACCTGCGTATAAACCGATCAACACAAAAGAACAGAAACATGCACATCGATAGGAATTACAAACGGTTTTACGTTTGACAGTACCGGGGCACGAGGGAATAACGCGCGCAGTAACAACAGATGTCACCGGCGCCGGCGAGCGAATTTCGTATTTCGGGGGTTAGTTTCTAGGTGCACTTTCGGGGTTCACCAACCTTTTGACACTGAATTTCGTCGGCGGTGTTGCCTACCTCGGTCGATTCGAGGAAGGTTACGCCGCGTTTCGCGCGGCGCGCGGCGTGCGCCAGGGCGCTTGCGTCGCGGTAATCGCGCGGCCTGTCGCGCTCGCGGGCCTAGACTGAGCTCGGAGCGTTTTCCCTCCCGCGTTTTCCCGGCGTGCGCACATCAAGCCTGCATTGTTCTGTAAATAGTGCGCGGGGTTGCCAGGCTGGGGAGAACGGCGGAGTGTTGCGTTTTGTGGAGGGGCTCGCATGACGTCATCGTTACTTGTTGATGAAGAGAAGCCCTATAGTTTTCGTTTACACTATTCTTTACTTGAATATTTAAAAACCTACTTTTCTTTATTTGTTAGGAAATTCAAAATGGGCTTTTCCCTTCAATAACGCGTCGCAGTTTAACGTTAGATATATTAGACATATGTAACAATAATTATAATAAGTGATAAGGATATTAAAGTGACCACATAACTGGTAACCCTCTAGCTAGGGTTGGGCCGTTATTCAACCGAGATGAGCGCTTTCAGCGCCGGACTGTTGCTCTTCACGGCCCATACGGCTGGGTACAAAAAAGTCGTTTATCCGTCCTTATGCCATCGCGCCTGACAAGAGTACGGAATGAAAAGTCCTATCTCATTCAGAGATTCGTAGTGACGTACGCCTTTCTGGGAATAACCGGGTTAAAAGTAGCGAAACGTTACTTCAGCGGCCTGGAAAGACTCGTATCGTTTCAAAAGTTATGTAGGCGGACGTTGTTTTAGAATGACAATGACGTGTAAAGTTGGCTAAACGTGTGCTAACTTTTCGTTAGCAGTGAGATTGTGCTGTAACTTCAGTCTGTTGGCGAGTGGTGTGAACTCACTTAATATCACGCGTTGGAGTTTGAAGACTTGTTTATTCGATTGCTTTAACTTTGTCAATGGTATGATTCGTATGATTGTTTGCCTTTCATTACTGTTTGGTTGTTTTACAAGTTTTATTTACATTTTTTGTGTACTGCCCGTAAGCATTTAAGTAGAACAGACCCCGTATCATGGTCGGCTTTGTCACACGATAAGTGACAAGATGAGCGTCGCTGGCTGACACCGTTCGATAGAACGAGACGACGCTCCTAATCTTGTCACTTATCGCGTGATAAGGCCGGCCATGATACGGGCAGGATTCGCGTCCATATTCCTGTCTCGTTTGCTCTAACACGTTATTATGCTAACATTTGTCTAGTAGTATACTGCGTACATTTTTAATATTTCCTCAAATCGTAACCAGAGGTATATTAGCAAATTTTAAGTTAGTCTTGACTACCAGCGCGTAATTAGTTTTTTGAAAATTTACGGCAATTATTGCGTACACTGTGTGTGACATGATGATTGATAACACATGGAAGAATCGGGTCCCATGTGACAATTTATTGTAACGTCACGTCAGTAAGACAAATTAGTGATCCATTGCGTGCTGAATTATTTTACCTATATGAAAAAAAAAAAATGGTGGTTAAGAAAAAAAAATGCAATATCGGTTCTTAGCCTTAACACCAACCTCTGGTTACAATTTGAGGTAATATTAAAAATACACACTGTATTGCGCGGATGCGGTGCTGCGGTACGCATGCAGTACCGCATTCCTATCGCCCCGCTTCCGCGCATCCCGCGCCATTCAGACATCAGTTAATATAGTTGCGCAGTAAATAATCTGTACTGACTTGACGGACAGTTGACGTTACTGACGACAGATACTGACAGTACAGTATATGGAAAAGTAAGGAAATCTGGGCGACAGCAGTAAGGTACGAGTAAGCTCTCGGTATATCCATACTAATATCATCAACGCAAAAGTGAGTCTGTCTGCCTCTTACCTCTTCATGCCTAAACAGCTGTTTCGATTTAGATGGGTATAGATATAGTTAAGGACATATGGTAGTTTTGATCCCAGAAAGCATCCCTAAGGGGGTGAAAGTTTGTATGGAGCTACGATATAAATGAGTTCCACGCGGATTCGCGGGCAGAAGCTAGTGCGTATATAAATTTGACAGATAGCAAAATACATGCAACAGTTTACTGTTACATAGGTAAGATAGTACGGAAATTACAATGTTCCCAGAAGAACAATGTGATTGGTTTCATACTCCTGTCAACAGCTGACTCACTGATACACCCTGAACAATGGCTCACTGCGAGTACCTATACACATTATTATGAAGAAGAGTAATGTAGGTACCTAAGTGTTAAATTAATGTATTTTTCGTGGAATATATTTATTCAACTATTTTCCTAGTATCGAAAATGAAGTTTGTGCACCTTGTTGATAGTAAATGGTGCTGAGCCCTCAAAATATAAAGATACATCGCACTTTATAAAAAACATCGGCCTGGTTTTTTACTTTGACACAAATTATAGATAAAGTAGGTGAAGGTATATAATTATATTATGCTTATATGGGTAGGTACCTACCAAATTTGTTTCACAACTTAACCACGGTATTAGGTTAAAGCATTCACACTTGTCGTTTACATCATTTGTTTTAACAGTTTATCAGTTATTAACAGCCCGCGCAGCTTCACCCTCGTATTACAAAGAAAAATAACGCAAATGGAATCGCAGAATAAAATATAACCTGTCCCGAAAGTCTCATATTAAAGTAAAATCCGTTTGGAAATCCGTTCCAGAGATTACGACATCGTTCCGTTAGGTCCGGAGTTTGCCCCCTACGTAGAAACTTACAAACTATTATAATGGTTTAAGTACCTGTATACTCGTACAGATCCTCCCTCCCCAAGGGTACAAATACAAATTAGATAGACCCGTAAACACCATTACCTCGCAACAATGGCGTCTCCTAATGCTCTCGTGGTAACCTATTTTTAAGATGGCTGTAAATTTCCCTTGATTTATGAACGTGTGGATAAAGCGTTACATTTACTGAGCCGAATATATGTGACATTATGTTGAAGCTAATTATTTGAAAGAGAAATGATGACTATAATAATAGATAATAGATTTATATTTGACCCGACACGGCTTGCTAATGATGATACAAGTCTTAATTATAGCAAAAATATGTTGTTTATTTATGCCCATCATTGAAATAACGCGTAAAGGCCATATTTTCACTATAAATATATGTAGGTATGTAAGTATTTATTTAAAGATTTTGAAGATTAAAAGTGTAACAAAACAACAATGTTTTTAGATATATTTAAATTATTATTCATGCCCATATTATATATCTATTTCTAAAAATAAAGGTAAAGAAATATCGCGCAACACTCGTGTGAAACAATAATTTAAACATTTGTACAAATCGCGAGAGGAAATATAAAATCGCAGAAAGTCCATTATGCGATTCACGGTTTCGGAATAAAATGAGATACTTATGGAAAACTTATGCGATTGGGAAATATATATATTAAAAAGTTTGAAATCCGCGGTCATGATAAATAGAGCTCACTCGATACTAGATATGGGCGGTCTCTTCTCTATCCGATCACTGAAGGAGATAAAGCCAGGTACACACTACTGAGCACGACACGATACGCCGTGCGATATGTGAACTACAGTACGACTTTAAACTCCTCGTGTCTGGGCTACGCGACGGCGCGCGAGCTCTCTCGATTTTTCTCGCAATATCCGTCTCTCCCCTATAAGAACACTTAGAACAAGAGGTATAGTGCGAGCAAACTCGAGAGTATGTCGCGGCCATCCCATGATAGACGTGCAGTTCTACCCTGTCATAAAACTTAGTATGACTCTGTTTATTATGAAGGGGGTATGCTCAAATCAGGCCGATTTCGGATATTTGCGATTCTGTCTCGGAGACCTTATAGTTTAAGGTCTCCAAGATATACCTAATCCTTAAATAAATACGAAAAATTATTCCTACTAGAATGACACACAAATGTGAACAAAAAGTGCCAAAAATAAACTCAATTTGCAGTTTTTTTTTTGTTTCAACGAACATATTTTATGATTAATTCAATACTATTTGAACAAATATTTAAGATATTATTTAGGCCCATCTTTGCTGTCTCCTGAAAACTTGCTAAAATGCACATTGCGAAAATGGGAATCTCACCGAAGACACGTCTCATTTTATTTTATTTTGACGCTTAGAGACCTTATACATCTCTAACAAATATAGAGTGTTATTTTTCTGTTATTTATTTTTAACATGTCAAACTTTGGTAAGTTTACTTTTGAATAATGTATTATTTAGAGTTAAGTATGTAACGTAATTTCTTCTCAAAATAAGGGCTTTTATTGTTACTCAATATTAGTAGCAAGCATGCGTACTGACTGCCAGGGTAAACCATAACCTCCTATACTCCCATAGGTGGCCGAAACTGAGTCACGAGCTCCTTGCTGAATCCTTTTAATTTTTGCGGATTCATTATATTGATAGCAAGAAACAAAGTCCCTTACTCTCAACACAGTGCATCTTCTGGAGCCATTTTCAATGAAATAACGAATAAATGAACAAATAACAATAGTCAACAAATAATGTTGGGTAAATCTCCGGAAGATTGGACAAATCCCGGCAAGAGTAAGCCTCTCAGTAAAATTTTAACGAGATGCGATCAGCTGATGCAACGGGAATTGGCTGCGCGCCGAACAGTCTCTGAGAAAATATTGAACTGAGTTAGTTTTATCTTCTTAATTAGGAGTAATTAATGTAATTTAATGGTACATTAAAGTTCAAAGTTTTAATTTATTCTAACCAGGAAAGAGTTGTATCTCTCTATATTAAAGTATTAAATTTAATTTGCGTGATTAAGTGGCAATTCCTCCAAATGGTTCTGATATCAATCCACACGGTTTCGATATGGAACCTCAGATTTCAGTCTTAGTGTCATTTCAAACTACTCGTGACATGAACAACGTTTAAATTCTTCCTTTTCAATTAACAACAATTACAACATATGAATGCCTTTTTGGTTGAATCCTCAGGCCACATTTATAGACTGGTGAAGCGTGAGGCGGCGCGGTATGCGTCGGAAGTTGCTCAAACACAAAAAGCACGGCTATATCGCGAGACGGTGCGCGAGTTCTCTCGATTTTTCTCGCACTATCCGTCCCTATCTTATTGGAACACTAAAAACTAGAGAAAAATCGAGAGTATGTCGCGGCCGTCTCATGATAGACGCGCTGTTACCGCTAGGCCACAACTTTGGTCTTAAGGGACCTGCGACCAGCGTTATATCTGTTCATTGCGCGGTCGAGGTGCGCAACGCACTGTGGTTAGTTGGGATCACGCGCAATGAACAGATAAAACGCTGGTCGCAGGTCGCTTAAGACCAAAGTCCTGGCCGAGCGGTAATGTATAAGTTTACGAACGGGTGGAACGTTTCTATAACTACCTGACAGAACGCGTGTCGCGGTCAGCAACACAGCCTTACTGGTTCAGAGTTTAGCTGAAACCTACCAGAGAAAAGTAATTCTAATAAGTTTCTCTCCATATAAAGAGTCGTGTAAAGAAACCGATAGGAAAAACTGGTGGCGCAATTGAGTCGTCAGTTAACTCGTTTTACAAGTATCACCTGACGCCCCGATTTATCAATAGGTGATGAATGTATACAGCTCGATGGGTTGACGATACCGCTCCTCTCCCGCTGAACCATATGTGGGTCAGCATTTAGTATGGATTTGCGAACAACAAAATTTAGCCCGGGAGAGGATGGATAAAGACGGGCCATGCCTGCAGGCCTCG
This sequence comes from Epinotia demarniana, assembly GCA_945867215.1. Lineage (NCBI taxonomy): Eukaryota > Metazoa > Arthropoda > Insecta > Lepidoptera > Tortricidae > Epinotia > Epinotia demarniana. The sequence goes on from OX244262.1 coordinate 8,888,253, forward strand.
GATGATTGCCAATTTATCGATTGATAATGATGATGATAATGAGCATGACCTGCCGCATGGCTAACAGAAGACGGTGCGCAAGATAGGTTATCAGTGTCTTTCTAATTAGAATACTTCGAAAAAGACGAGTAGATTGTCTCGCGCCCGAGTTCTTTCACTCAGTGTTTTGTTAATCCTGCTAAGCAAGTAAGCATTCGATCCAGGCTAATCTGCCCCACCTCTGCAAGGCTATCACGCGACGGCGCCCGAACTCTCTCGATTTTTCTCGCGCTATCCGTCTCTCTCTTATTAGAAGACTTAGAACGAGAGGTATAGTGCGAGAAAAATCGAGAGTATGTCGCGGCCATCTCATGATAGACGTGCAAGACTTTAGACAAGTACTTTTAATACAATCTTCTCCTTCATAAAACAAACAGACTTACAAAGGTATTATTTTCTGGATACATTTTCTATCTCATTATTATCCTTGCCATTCAATGACAGGATAATAATAAAAGCACCAAGATGTCATGGATTTGATGTGGGTGAAATGTAATCTTTATCCCCCTTTTCCCCTTTATCACAGATTGATATTGTAACTGAATCTTATACTAATCTATATACCGACTTTCTCGTATAGTATAGAGGGAGTCTGTTAAATTGTGGGTATCATTCGACCGCGATGAGTTAGAAAATGGGATAGCAATCTGCCTCCATACAAATGTACCATGGTTCTTATTATAAACCGGCATACTAGAATAACACGGAACGCTTTATACACAATGGGACACACTTTATGACATACATATCTAGGACGGACAAAAAAATCGAGCGCATGCATATATGTAATAATGTATGTATGTATGTACATGTGTAATGAAAACGTTACCAAATGTGCACACACGCAACGACAGAAAAGTGATAAATAGAATGGACGCCAGTGGAAATTCTTGGCGATGTGCAATTGTGAGTAAAAACCTGTTGTCATCTTAATGATTTGCTTAATGTAAAGTAAATAATTTTAACATTTTCATCTTATGAAAATGATATTTTCCTCGCAAAATGTGTTGAAAAACGTCGTATGATACGCGTGAGCTTTGATAATTAGATCCTCGGCTTCCTTATCACGCTCACCTTCGGTTCGCGTGAACAATTTCGCCCCTGATGTAATTATCAACATACCTCACTTGTATCACAATGTACTATTACAGTATCCCAGGTCAACAAGTGACCAACGATGTCTGAAGCTTTACTTACTACTTGTACTTAAGAACTAACAACAGTTTACAAAGATGCAACTACGCCAGCGGCCATTAAAAGCAAATTGCGGCATTTTATTTCCTTCATTATAAAATATTTTACTGAAAAGCTCTGGGGTATAATGCAGGAGTTATTAAATGTTTGTACCGAGCCGACCGTCGGATTATATACACAATGGGCCTAATATGGGCTCTTATGCTCAGGATAGAATTGTAGAGTAAATTCGATACATTTAAGATAAACAATGCCAACAATTGGTAAAATACGACAACATTGTGACGGGATAGTATTAGGGCGTGACGGCACCGGTAGGGCAATTGGCGACGGGAAGGCGATCTCAGTACATCAAGTCGCCCAAGGAGTACCGAAATCGCCGACACGTCGCCAATCGCTTCACCAGGGCGGCCTCGACCTAAGCAATTGATCGGGAATTCAGAGATACCGAGTTTGATTCTCGGTGTGCAACATTAGTGAGCATTTAAATTTTTCATTGTGCTTGTGTCTTTGTTTCAATGGTACATAGTCAATAATAATTGTTTTAATGACGTCACCTTAGATATGGTTGGCCCCTCAGAGCATAAAATACTATAGAGCGGACACGGACAAGCCGCCGCCGCCGGCGGCTGTGTCGCACATGTCAGCTCATTGGGCATACTCCGCCATATATTGCCGTCCGCTGTCCACCGAGAAAGTTCAGTTTTTACCAAAATGCCGATTTGTGCAATAATTACTTGCAAACATCTCAGTGATTTGATTAATTTCCACACCAATGGATCAATTTTTAGAGGTAAATAATTATAAATACTATTTATTTCAAATAAAACCACGAATTCAAAAAGTTGCGACAGGCTTATTCAATACAAATCGCGCGGCATGTCCGATCTCCTTATTTCCTATATCTGTGGTTGGCCCAATAAGTGATCGAGCTGCAGCCAAATTTTATCGACTATACTTTTGCGTGACTTGGACAGGGGTGTAAAACATGAATAACCCGAACCAGTACGCTTACCATGAGTTTGACAATGACGGCTTACGCTAACGAGTATCGAGTTTTCTATCTGTGCATCTCTATTGCACTTTGACAGTACGAGCGGGATGCACAGATAGAAAACTCGATGCTTGTTAGCGTAAGCCGTCATTGTCAAACTCATGGTAAGCGTACAGTATGAGTTTCCTCTCTGATAACGCATAACTTTCGGAGTCAAGATATATTAGAATATGACGAGATATGTCAAGACGGGTTGCAGATAACAAAGTTATCCATATTGTGGTCTTTGGTTAGCCGTGTTACGCCCGAATTGACTCAAGTTGGCGGCAAAGAAATCAAAGCTTCCTCATTTTATAGAGTGCAGCTTAATTGAAATAATGGCGCCCAATAAATATTCAGACCTCTTCATGGGAAGCGCCAATGCGCCATTACAATAAATTTAGCACTGTGAATTACCTAAAACCAGTTAAGATATCGTAGCTCGTACAGAAGGTTTAAAAAAGACTTTTGTGTGAAATATCATTTGATATTTAACCGACAGTTTGTTAGAACTACTTGAGACGCATGTAAAGTCAAATTCATATTATCAAGATAGAGTAAAAAAACAATGTAAATGTCTTCAACTACAACAAAGCAACCTATTTAATTACAAGGGTTGGTGTCACATGAAAACAAAAACAATTATTTCGCTATGGCCCTCAGTCAACAAAACATTTGCTATCTTGGGATCGCAAACAATAACGTGTTAGCCCTTTACTAACAGTATTTTTTAACCTACGAAGCTTGCAGAACGGTTTAAAGTTTATTCAAAAGCTACCGATATTTTTGTTTCTTCCAAAAATACTTTAAAAATGCTCTATCATTGTTATTGCAATTTTACAAACACCAATAAAGTTGAAGTGCGTACCGATACCATAAGTAATATAATGATATGCCTTCGATTCAATTCATCTTAAAAAAACACTTCGATCACTTCTGGGTCACACCAACAACACTCTTTTGTTATTACAAAAACATCCGTGATACTCGTAGAACTTTCACGCAATCACAAATCACCTTTCTATTTGTACAAACCAAAAAGCTAGAGCAAATAACTAATCAATAACACTAGAACAGTTCTAACTAGCAATTATTTGTTAAAATCTACTCACATAATTCCAATTGAAATTGACACCGTTATCTGAAATCCTGCCACTAAAATTACACTCCTCGCGAACGGACTATAATATAAATTAAACAGCACTACTTAACACAACTATATCTCGAGTAACTGTGTACGTATTTATAACATAAACAATAATTTATTGACAGAGTCTGACACGTTCGGCGTTATGGCGAGCAACTAAGTGCAATGGCTGCAAGAAATGCCTAGCCACCATGTTTTCGTTTAAGTGAAAGAGCGAGAGGGAACAAAAAACAACATAAACTTTCGGCTAACTTCGGCGTCTTCCGTAGCGCCTGTTGGGTTCTAGGGATAGAATGTAGCGGATACGCCAATTAGAAATAATTTATAATAGCTATGTTTTCATAACGATTGTTTATTCGATTTTTACGTAGGTTCACTTTAATGAAAAATAGTTTATTTTTGTAAAACATAATGGGTAAAATACACAAATGTTGGGATCTCCTAGTAAGTATACATATACCTGTCACTCAATTGATAAAGTTTGATGCATGTAACTTAGGCAACGTCATGTGCAGTAAAAATATATGATACCTATTCTGAAAATAATAAATTGCAAGGCAAAAATTACACAAAAAATCAATAAACTTTGAATTTACTTACATTGTTTTCAATGTATGCCCACCACCATGTTCAAAATAATACTTATTGATTTCATGATTTTTGATATTCATTTGAATGTTAATTTAAAACATAATAATTTAACTTTATTTATTTATGTTATAATCTACGAGTCTAAATTATTTTCCTGTCTGTCAGCTGGCTTCTGCCATCCAAAAAGTTATAACTTATATTACCAAAGTGGTGCGATATATATCTTAATGTATATCTTGAATAAGTCCACCATTGAATTATAATGAAAATGAAAAAAATACAACAATAAACGCATATCCACAAGTTTATATCGTGTCTAGGCGAATGAATGACCGTAGAGCATAGGAAACAGATGGGGGCGTAATGTGTGGGGTTCGAACCCGGGCTGTTATTCTCAACACTGTACCCCACGTCCACGTGAGACGAACCAGCATAAGTCAGACCTCCGAATACGCGTGTTATTACGAATCCTGGCGTCAATATACACTAGGACCGGTGAGGTGAGGCGAAACTAATCGTGAATGTACTAATGTCGCATGCTATTGTCGTATCTCACACTTTCATAATGGTAGCCATTGATTCGTCGAGATTATTTATGACGGTGACGGGACAGTTTTAGTTTCGTCTATGAGGGATATCGTTAGAATTTGGAACCATGGCAAAATGAGCTTACGGAAATTTCAGTTAATATAGCTACTTATATATGTTTCAGAAAGCTTTTCGTATACTTTGAAATCTCTTTAACTCAATGTTTTAATACATTCTCATTCATTTATCGTTTTCTTCGGTTGTGTACGTGGCAACGTAATACATCAACGTGAAGTCTCAACGAAGTCTTGAATTGTTGTGTGTGTGTGGTTGGACCGTAACTCGAAAAGTAAATTCTATCCGCGCATGCAAGAAACAATTATAATCATATTTTGCTTTGATAATTACGAATTTTCTTGGCTGCGTTGTGTTTATAGAATATACTCACACTGCGTCTATACCAACGTTACCTCCTACCTACTTAACTTTTCGGAAGTGCGAACACTTTGCTTTAAATACAGGGAAACCAAGAATAACTACACACACCACTACCACTAAAATTAAGCGATTATATTACCAATATCATAAATATTAATACAGTAGAACCTCGGTAACACGAATCTCAAGGGAAAAGCAAAAATTATCGTGTTAAGAAGGTTTACTCTTAAAGAGGATTTCGAATTAAAAGAGGCTTATATTGGGCCAAGTTCGACTTAGGCCTGCAACACACTGGCGCGGCCTGCGGTGGCGGACAATCAAAAATTGGACAGCGGCGGACAAGTTTACTATTGTCCGCCGCGGCCAGGCCGTGCCAGTCTGTGAGAGGCCTTACAAAGGTTCCGAAACTCTGCAAAACTATTTCAAGTTACAGAGGTGTAAACAGTTACCATTTCGTGTCACAGAGGTATTTTTCGAGTAATTACCATAATTTACAGGACCAACATAAGATTGAGCTGTTGCACAAATCGATAGATAACTATAATTCTTTAATTTAGGTAGAAATTAAAAAAATGTTAGTAGTATATTCAATATGGTCTCAAATGTAAGTAATAAAAAAACTTTTTTAATGGTTTTTTCTGTCCGAATAAATAAATAAATAAATAAATAAATATTTGCGGACAATCTTACACAAATCGACCTAGCCCCAAACTAAGCAAAGCTTGTACTATGGGTGCTAGACGACGATAAACATAATTATATAGATAAATAAAAATACATACTTAAATAGATAGAAAACATCCATGACTCAGGAACAAATATTCGTGCTCATCACACAAATAAATGCCCTTACCGGGATTCGAACCCAGGACCTCCAGCTTCGCAGGCAGGGTCACTACCAACTAAGCGGCGGTCGCGGTTCGGTGTCCGAAAAAAAATACTTATTTCTATTGCTCTCGATTGTACTCACAATACTTTTAGAGTTAAAGAAGCTGCCATTGCGATCCCATTCTTATTTTTAGTTATATAGGCTATTTATTCAAAAACTAACGAGATGTATCTCGCCCACACACACCCCCAGCACAGCCCTGAATCTGAGACCTGAATAACACCTGTACAGGTGCAAAAGCAACAGTTACGAACAGAAGCTAGTACATACTAAATGACAAATATATACATATAAATACAAACACACTACTTTTAGATGCGACTTTGCCTTATCTACATCTTTATTCCCTCCAAGTACCTACCCTCATTCCGAGAACGCGTTACTCGACGGCTCCAAACAAACGGACCGACGCACGCGCACGCTCGCTGTTTACGTGACCGACATCTGTCATAACACTCATAACAGCCCCCCTTTTCTGTAACTCGTTTTAAGCTTACCTGAACGCTCACCCACAGATATATCTTGACACCGCGATGTGTAGTAACTAAGCGTAGGTAGAGGTCTAATTTCGTGACGGGTGACCGGCGGGGTGAGCCGCATTAGCGCGTAGCGAATAACAGCCCAGTAGCGGCGGTAACATGACCGGAACCTGCATTCCGCTTGACTTATGTGATCTAAAGATTCCCCAGCACGCTGGACTCTACATACAAACGTAATTTGATTTCCATTTTTAAATTGCATGCCACTCTCTATTTTTGTTCTGTTATAATTTAAGACTCTTACCCAGCGTGATAGAGAAAGGTTGAACAACAAGAGAGAGACAAAATAAGAACAAACAAAGAGGTTCTAAATTTGATAAGAGAAAGAAGATGTCTACTAAAAACTATTGAAAACAGAAGGGACATGACAATTACATAAAAAATATAATTGAAGGAAGGAGAGGCAGGGGAAGACCAAAACGTGCGTTTATGGACCAAGTCTTTAACTTTTAAAAGTTAATGTAATGTCGTATCAAGAGCTCAAAACAGTGGCAGAGAGAAAAACAGAGTGGCGATTACTCCACCGACAAGAGCCCGGCTCTTGAGTTTATGATGATTATGATGATAATTTCAAGCGACATAAACCAGTTTCTGACCTATGTATGGCGGATCCTATTGTGTATAGAATGTTTCATGTTATTCCATCATGCCATTTTAATATGGGAACCAAACCTCACTAGTTGGATGGGTGCGTTGCTCGTAGGCGTTTTCCTCTATAAACGGTTTTCTCAAAAAACGACCCCTTTTTGAGAAAACCGTCGAAAAGAAAAACGGCCTAAAGCTAGCCTAAAGCATTTGTCTTGGTACCAAATGGATGGTCATTATATGAAAACGAAGACATCCAAATGGAATGACGTTGACGTTCTAGCGTGAATTTTGACATTCTCGACCGTTGCAATAGGCAGGCGCGTTGGCGCGGCGCTACTCTATTCAGCTTGTTCAATGCCGTCATTGCCCTACTTAAGATTGCTTGTGCGACTGTCGAATAGGTATCTCGTCTGATATCGGCGTGGCATGGGTTGTACCTACAGTTTATTGTGCTGCTTATACAGTTGCATTTGTTTCAAACGGGTTTGTTTGACTGATATATTTACATGATAATCGCTCGCACAAGATCGACAGCCTTTAGAGTTGCCGTCAGTGGTACTATATCTATACCCACTATACTAATATTATGCATATTACATACATACATAGATTCACGCCTTTATTCCCAAAAGGGGTAGGCAGAGTACATGAACCTATTGCGTTCCCATAGCCCATACTTTTTGTATCGGTAACGAAATAGGGAAGTTCAAAAATGTATACACATTTTTTTCTCCTATTGGGATCAAAAGCGCCGTGATTCTGAGTAGTCATATGATAAAAATTGCAGAGGATCTCGTAGAAAAATAGCGGCATTTTTTTAAAGAAATACCCAGTAGTAGGTAGCAGATAACGTAAGGGTTAAAGATCCAGCATTCTTTCCAGAGTAATATTGTAATGTTTCCTTTAAATATTAATAAAGGTCTTAACCGCCTCGGTTATCGTATAAGTATCGTAATAAGATACATTTTAGTGTAATAAGTAGCCGAGGACCGGAAATAGGTTCACTGCCCGATTCATGCATTGTGATATAAGTGTTGTAATATTAATCGCTTCCTTCGTTTTGTTGAGATACACTTGTACTGGTACTGACAGAGTGCATATGGACTGAGTATGGACGTCACGTTTTTGTGGATTGTGGGGACACTATTTGTATGCGCGTGTATAATCGTATTTAGCCCATATACTTACCTATGTAGGCATATTAAAATAAATATCTATAATCTGTACTAATAAGTTTTATACGCGATTAAGTCCCGTTTAGTATAAAAACCTATAGGTAGTTATGATGGCACGTAATTTAATGTCGGAGAGGCATACGGACGGCTCGCGGTAATTGGGCTCCCGAAGTGTTGTAGAACCGCCCCTTGCAACCCGAACTGAGCCAACTGTGACTGCTTCGGAAACAGCAGGGGGGTGGTAAAAAAAAATGTCCTGAGGCATCTGTTTGAAACGCGGTAGCCTGAAAGTGTGTACGCTGTTTATGTACTGAAATTTTTATGCCATCCCTCCTAGTGCGACCGGAGCCGAGTAAGCGAGGTAAGAAAAAAAAATTGACAGGCAAACGCATGAAAATTGGCATGCTTGTTCTTCATCACATACAGAATCTGTAAAAAAAATGCCATCCGTCCCGGCCGGTCGGTTATCGAGCCGTCAGAATTGGAAGCCGTAAAAAAATGGTAGTGGACGAGAACTTAGGAAAAATGCACTTAAAATCATTGAAATCGGATGGCATTTTTTTAACACCCTCCTCCTATTTCCGAACCAGTCACAGTTGGCTCAATTCGGGTGGCACAGGGCGGTTCCAACACTTCGGGGGCCCAAATACCGCGAGTCATCCGGTTGCCTACCGACATTAAATTACGTGCCATTGCTCTGAATAAGAGTCCAATTTCAATCTCTCCGTCAATACGCGTCCATTATGCAACTTATTTCAATCGCTTACCTCCAATACCTCTTATTTTACAAAAGCTTGTAACTATAAAAGCAACCCTAAGATATTCAGCAAAAGGTTTACATTCAAAATCGTCATGCAGATATACGAGGTTTAGGAAGCAATTAGTCGACTCGTGTACGCCTACGCCGGATATTACAAGAACACACTAGTCAGCATACGCGAATCGACCCGAGGCCACTTCCGCTTTCGGGGCGGAATCGGTATGCGGTATTTCGTACTTTACCGAGAGCTTACTAAATAATTTAAGAAACGAAAGTCATACAATGTGACGAGCTGCTTTGAATTTTTTTATCCGATTTTTATACTAATTTTAACATGGTTAAATCCAATCGGAGAAGACACCAACTGATAGTTCCAAAAGGCAATTTCTATTATCTGCAATAAAAATGGTACACAAATTGGCATTAAAATTGATAATAAGCTACCTAATCTGAACAAAGATCTAAATATCAACCAATTTGAGAAAATGCTAAACACTAATATGCTTTTCAAAAAATAGTTTTGCTCGTTAGGTGAATATTGGCCGATTTTTGTAGTACTTTCAGCTGGGAATACTAATCGATGTTCATAATCCACGTATCGAATTCCAACGTTCACTATGATTTTGAACTGTGTGAACTACGCGCAAGGTTGAAAGTGCAAGTGCATTGTTGAACGAGATAGGAGATTTAAGAAAAGACCTACGCGCAATGGATTCGAAAAGGGTTCTATATTTACTTGCCAGTCACGGATGGGTTCAGTTATTCAGCATTTTTCTTAATGTCATGATGCTTTAATATTTTTTGCGTCATTGTACGATTTGCATCGGGAAGTCTTTCGCTATTTACCAATAGTAGTAGTATTTGTAACCAACTTGTTCCCTACAAGGTGGACTGACCTGGTAAAGGTCGCGGGAGTCCGCTGGATGCGGGTGGCGCAGGACCGGTAAATGTGGCAATTTCTCTTTGGGGCTGTTTGGGTGGCCTAATGTCCAGCAGTGGATCTCTTTCGACTGATATGATGATGAATTAATTTCGGTAATTCAATACTATATTATACAGTCGTTCTTTATTATTAAATCTTCATATTCTTAGAGTACAGTGGGTTTGCTTGCAGATAATTCTTAATTTTATGTTTAAATCCCCTAAATGGTAATCAAGTTATTTAGATAAGATAATTATTTATTAACGCCACAGTAAACTTTTACACAGAACATATCAATATAAAATAACAAGCGACGCTAAAAGGACTCAGCATATTGCCACGACAAGCCGTGGCGCTGATTTTCAGCGGGGCCCTGGCTAAAAACTACTTTAATATAATTAAAACTAAAACTAAACGAATGACGAATCAATTAAAGGATTAACCAACCACAAACATTTTTGCCTCTCAGAATCGATCGTCTTCCCTATCCATGCGAAATTGTGTCTGTCTGCCTGTTTATTACCTTTTCAGTGAAAAAATTTAACCGCAGAACTGACTTAAATGGGTATAAACCCCGGGGAAGGACATAGGATAGTTTTTATCCCGGAATTCATTCCCTAACGGGGTGAAATGGAGGGTAAAAGTTTGTATGGAGCTACGATATAGACAAACGAGCTGTACGCGGACAGGGTTGCGGGCAAAAGTTAGTAAGAATTAAAAACAGCAAGCAGTATTAAAATTTTGCATGAAATAATTTTATTATTTCTTAATAGTGACCCCATACTTATCCCTACAAAGTGCACAGTACGTAAAAGCCCACTGCCATAATCATAAATTATATAATCGTTCCACCATAATTAATACACAGACTCTACTGAAATGAATTATTAAAACATTCGTGCAATATGGCATACTTAATTAAACTGGGGTTGCTTAGCCCATAGTTAAAACGTACAGGTGGGTATCCACCAGAGTACGGCGCGGTGGGCGAGAAAAATCATCAATAGCGTTGTGGACTCTAGTTTTATTATTACTCCAAAAGAAAAAATATGCCTAGAGACGAAAATTATATTCCAATATCTCAAAAAGTTACGAAAATACAAGATACAACCGTTTTAATATTGCTTGGTACAGAGAGAAAACGCTTGAGACCCATGACTGTTTCGAGACAAAGACAGTAGTTTCTTGTGAACGTGCGTTTTGCGCATAAGGGACAGAATATAGGTACGCTCTTAAAATCTTGAACACTTATAAGTTTGTGATTATTTATTGTTCTGTGTTACTCTTTTCTTCACGTGACTATATCTTTCATCCTTTTTCGAGAAAATAAACATTATTGATTATTTTATTTGGTGTCACCAATCCATACGAACTGATGCTTGATGGAGGCTAGCAGCGCTATCGTTGGATCCCTCGCACATCGCTCCGCTCTCGCACAGCTGTGGTGGACACTCATCCGTACTTAAAAATGTTTGCGCATGCCCGGACATGCTTCCGCCACAATGTTAAAAAGGCTTAAGTGTACTGTAATGATCAGTAGCGTAGGCCTTTTCGTACAGCGAATAGAATGCAAGGGCGCGGTAGACGTCTCTCGGGGTGAATGGCCGCGCCAAAACAAAGAACACCTGTAGCCACTACTTAGATCGATACACGCGTAGAAGCCAGTATAGTAATGTTGCGCTTAATAAGTATAAGATAGTGTTGGAGGCGGGCTGTTATTTGCTACGTGCTAAAGCGGCTCACCCCGCCGCTCACCCGTCACGAAACTAGACCTCTAGGTACCGACGCTTGGTTACGCATCGCGGTGTCAAGATATATTTGTGGGTGAGCGTTGAGGTGAGCTTAAAACAAGTTACAGAATAGGGGTGCTGGAGGGCGCAGCGTAGGTAGCCCCCACAAGCCTGATGACCTGGTAAAAGTCGTGGCACTCTTTGGGGACGCCTATGTCTAGCAGTGGACTTCTTTCGGCTTATATGATGATGATGACGAGTTTGGTGAGTGTTGAGGAAAATTCTGGAGATTCTCCATTCCGCTAAAGTAGTTAAAAACGTTTAATATTATAAATGCGAAAGTAACTCCCGTCTGTTTGTTACCTTTTCCCGCTTAAACCGCTGAACCGATCTAGATTAACTTTCACCAAATCATATAAGTACTCGCTAAACGCCAATATTTAAAAAAAACGCAGTCATGATTCATAATATTTGCTTTGTGTCCCAAAAATGTCTCATTTTATAATTTTATTCCTGACTCGAAAACAAAAAACCGAAAGCCATGAAGCTGCAATTGAGTCCAATTTCTTTTTCAAGATTATGTCAATGTGTTTGCTGCTATAGATAATTCATGGCTGATAGCAAACAATCCATGAGAAGTATTTTCTATTTTTCTTCTTTTTTTTTTATGTGATAGGAGGCAAACGAGCAGACGGATCACCTGATGATAAGCGATTACCGCCGCCCATGGACACCTGCAACACCAGAGGTGTTATGAGTGCGTTGCCGGCCTTTAAGATGGGAGTACGCTCTTTTCTTGAAGGTTTGAAGATCGTATCGGTCCGGGAATACCGCAGGCGACAATCCATTCCACAGATTAGCTGTGTTATACAAGCGTTAGAAAATGCAGAGCGAAGCCACATCTCTACGCAGCGCCAAGGAGTCAAGCCGATCCGAAATATGCTGGCAGTCGACAATTCGAGTTGCTCGTCGTTGGATGCGGTCCAGAGGGAGAAGCTGGGGTGCCCCTGCCCATAGATGAGAACAGTATTCCATGTGTGGGCGGACCTGCGACTTATAAAGCTGCAGGCGGTGGGCCGGTGTGAAATACTGTCTCGATCTGTTGAGCACACTGAGCTTTTTTGAGGCTAATTTGGCCTAACCCTCTAAATGCCCGCGGAACTGGACTTCACTCGAAATGTCGCCAAGGATTCCGATACTGGCTGCGGCAGTCAGGGGAGTGCTCTCAAAACGAGGTGACACGACAAACTTTAACTTTTTCGCGGTAAACGCGCAAATCTCTCTCGTCAGTCTCGTCTTATTGAATTATGTGCTATTAAACAATTAATTACAAATAGAGTAAGTAGACAGAAAATATTCAGTAAATGAAGGAAAACAAGTTTTAAAGTTAATACATTTATAAGCTCTTAATAATTATTACCAACATAGAAAAGTGAAAACACCCCCGACATTTTAATTTCAAAATTCTATATCTCAAAACTGACTGAACCGATTTGCTTGAAACGTAACTTAGAACAATCTCGATCACGTCAAATTTCTGACAAAAATAACACATTAAAATCGGTATACGTTTAAGAGCTACGAAGCCACAGGCAGAAACACAGATACACGGGCACGTCTTTATAACACCCCTCTTTTTGCGTCAAGGGTAAAAAAATGGTACCGGAGCAAATGATTTTAGTAAATTGTAGTGTTCGACAAACAAGATATACAGACGATAACGAAACAGACTGTCAATGTTTAATTTCCGTTTATGAAATGAAATGAAAAAATGAAATGAAAATTATTTATTCCAGATAGAGTCCATATGCATTATGCATTAATTTATGAAAGACACAAAAATAAGTAAATAGGGTGTTGCCTTACATACGGCTACCCCGAGGCCGCAGTGTGTTTATGTTACCTATACATTACGCATAGCACAGTCAGCGTCATGATTATGGTTAGTAGCAGCCAAAGTAGCCATATATTTCGGAACACATCTTTATTACGTATAAGAGTAAGGATGTGTTACGATATATTTGGATTTAATTCGACAGTCGGATGGCCCCTTATAGTGACGTCTATCCACTTGTCAGCCATGACTAGCCGATACAGCCTTCGGGCTTCGGCGTAGGACCAAGGTTAAAAAAAAAACGATATATTTGTCTAATTATACGATGCTACTATCATAGGAATGCAATATATATGTATAGATTTCTATTTTCAGAACTCGCAATTAAAATATTGGTTTGTTTTCACATACATATATTGATTTGTTACAAGGCCCAAGGCCGTGTACTTTTTACCAAAGTGGGTGCAATAGCAACAAATGTTTGATTCCATGCCTCCTACGTAGTCTATGCAACTTTGTTAATGACATATATTGAGGTCGCCTTGGGTGAATTGTTACAATTCTAGGATGATGTAAGTATGATTATTGATTAAGCTCTCACACTTGACATTAGATTGGCATCGCTCATTAAAAAAACCTCTTTTCACTCCTCATGATTGCAAAGTTTGCCTTTGTGCTGGATGTAAACTGCACAAAATGCCACTTGTATGCTCTAGTGGAAGTATTGTTTTTTAAAATTCTATTCGGGCCTAACAGCCACACGTTTAACTTAACTTCGTAGAATAAACTTGTCGTTTTATTGGATTTGCGTTAGTCAATTTGAATTCCGTGTTTTCTATTAATATATAAAATCAGATAAAATAGAAGTAAATTATTATTTAAAAACATATCGAAATATTAAATGATTTGGCAGTAAAAAGTTCATTAAACTTTACGACATTAGAGACTATGTGTGCAAAACGTTCTACTTGCTCTATTTTTTTTATTGATTAGGTAATAATTTCCGACGCAAAGTTTCATATGCAGGTTTTCGTCGCGATGTTTTTCCTTCACCGAAAAGCTAGCGGTAAATATCAAATGACATTCCGTACTTAAGTTCCGAAAAAAATAATATACCCAGAAACTTTTAATAAACCAGTCTAAAATCAGTCGCACAAAATTTTAAAATTCACACAGCAATGCAGATTTCTGTTTCAATAGGTACCTACCGTTCCGAAATGAGGTTGCGAGGCAAAACTTGCAAAAAAGATGTTTAAGAACCACCTGTGAATGTTTTTATTGCGTCTGTTTTTTTTTCCATTGTTCCATGCGTTTATTACTTTAAAGTTTTCTTTGTTGGATTTATATTTAAAATGTTAAAAGATCCGCCCTAAGGCGTGACTGCGAAGCTGATTAAATTCACTAATTATAAGTTTAATTTAGTTTTTACTTTTCATTCGGTTAGCTAGAGACCACTCATTCAGTCGTACGATGGTGCGAGAAAGAGAGGGATATGGACAGACACATAGAGAGATAGAGAGAGACAGGGAAAGAGAGAGAATTCTGAATTGCGCTATCGAAGTTTTTTAACGCGAGTATCGATACTTATCCATATACTAATATTATAAATGCGAAAGCGTATGTGTTTGTTTGTTCGTCCGTCTTTCACGGCAAAACGGAGCGACGAATTGACGTGATTTTTTTAAGTGGAGATAGTTGAAGGGATGGAGAGTGACATAGGAAAGTTTTTATCCCTGAAATCATCCCCTTAGGGGGTGAAATGGGGGGTAAAAGTTTCTATAGAGCTGCGATATTAACGATTTCCACGCGGACGGAGTCGCGGGCAGAAGTTAGTTATATATAAAACCCCGACTCTAGAGAGCCATTCTAGAGAGTTGGTACACCAGCAGCAGCCACCGTAGCGGGACCCGCTTGGCACCTGTTATTCGCTACGCGTTAATGCGGCTCACCCCGCTGGTCACCCATCACGAAACTAGACCTCTACCTACGCTTAGTTACTACGCATCGCGGTGTCGTGATATATTTGTGGTTGTGCGTTGAGGTGAGCTTAAAACAAGTTACAGAATAGAGAGGCTGCAGTAGCCGCACCTTCGCCGTCAACAAAACTAAGACCGGCAGACCGTCCCATCGTGGAGCGACCAAGCGGAGGACAATTAGTGATGAGAAGAAACTCATCATCATCAGGGAATTGGTCGAGTTGGGGGTCCGCTCATCAGGGGCTGGAAACTTACTTATTTGCCCCTAGATGTTGCTGTAAACCGGCCGCAATCGAGCTAACGGATTTTTTTGGTCGATCCTATATTCGATCCTTAGCACGCAATAAAAGCCTATAAGTACGACTCGGTGAAGGAATTAAATAGAATGAAATAGATTCGTCACTTATTAAACATTGCATGTGTTGGAAATTATAGTAAATTAATCAACGTGTCACATGACGACAGGGATTACTCGGGAATAAAAAAAGGTAATTAGTTCTCTCGAGAACCAAGTAAGGCATTAATTAGATGACTTCCTGAGATAGTCACGAGCGATGGCGGCTTGCAAGTGGGGTGGCCAGGCGTCAAATAGCATGGAAGAAAGTAATTAAATGAATATAAACAGAGGCTCACAGGTCAGTCTGTTTTTTTTTAATCGACGACATAATCCATGCTAGAAAACATTATAAATTTATGCGAAAGTAACTGTGCACATTGAACTACCGATGGGCGTTGGGGCGGAATGGTTCTCGAGTGGCGACCACGTACCGGAAGGCGCAGCTTAGTTAGACCCCACAAGGTGGACCGATTTTTGACTTTCGAGCGCTCGAAAATGAAATAAAAGTAAATACATTCGGAGAGTGAAAATGACCGACACTTACTTTCTACCAGTAGAATTGAATACGAGTGGTCAATACCACTCGTTTTTAGGGTTCCGTACCAAAAATAGTAACCAAGGAACCCTTATGGTGCGAATCCGTCCGTCTGTCTGTCTGTCACAAAGTGAAATATCTCACGAACTACTCAAGCTATCAACTTGAAACTTGGAATGGTTATAAATGAGAGTTATCCGCGTGCATGGAAAATGAAAAATTTAAATATACATTTAATTTTTCTATAAAAACTTACGAATATGAGGAGGGGGCAAAAAAAATTCAACTATAGGGTCAAGTGGGGTATCATTCGAAAGGGCTTGAGTTGCACTTTTTGAGGCAGTTTTTCTTTTTTTTCTACACTCTTTTTACTACAAGGAAAATGTAAAAAAATACCATTCCCCCCCCCCCCCCCCTTATCTCCGAAGTTATTCAAGTGAAAAATTTGAAATAATTACTTGTGATTAAGATCAACATATATATTACGGAAAAGTTTTCTTTTTCTGTAACTAGCATATTTTTTGTTTTATTTTCAAAAATCATTTCCAAGTTAGATTTGCAATTTAATCAACTTTATAAGTTTTGTTTTGTTTTGAAATTCCTATAAAACTATAAATAGAAGTACTCTCTATCAAATAAAACAATAATAATCGAGATCAGTTCACGTGATAAACAATAATCGCTAAAAGACCAACATACATACTAAGCCGATTGCCCTTGCACGTTAGTACCAAATGGGGCCGATAGATGGCGCTGACCCCATTCGCGCTGTTAATATTTTTCTAGAATTAATGGGGTTGGGATTGGGACGCGTATATTTATTTTCAATAGCAGGTCAAAAAAAGATCGCGATTCAATTGTCTTGGTGTAAAAGTTACTCGTTGTTTGAAATTGAATTCTAATGTGTTGGGTTAAAATAAGTAATTTAAGAAATATATTGGGACTTTTACTTTACCTTGAGTTAATTGTTAGTTTGCACGGAACCCTCGGTGCGCGAGTCAGACTCGCACTTGACCGGTTTTTTTTTAATTTTCTATCGCTATTTCAAAATAGCATTTCATATGTTTTGTCAGTTTTCGAGTGAAAGAGTCGAGCGCTCGAAAGTCAAAAATCGGTCCCCTGGTCGTGGGAGCAGATGGCCCTGAACCGGCAATTGTGGCACTCGTTGGGGGAGGCCTATATCCAGCAGTGGACGGCTCTCGTGTAATATAATGATGAAGAAGAAAGTAACTGTCTGCCTGTTGCCTTTTACGCTTAAAGCGCCGATTGAGATCCCCAGGGAAGAACACAACACAGCATACCTTTCTTCCCTGAAGTCATCCCCTGACGGGGTAAAATGGGGGGTGCAAGTTTGTATGGAGGTACGATGTAAACGAGTTCCAAGCCGACCAAGTAGCGGGCAAAAGCTAGTTCCATTCCAATTACCGAACCCACTAACAAAATTTCACGAGAATCGGTTGCCGGATTGACATACGAAAGCATTATAGTGCCTCAACCGGAGAACCTCGCCCGCTTTGCGCGTTTGTGCAATAAATCGTAAAAAAACAACTGCAACCTGAAACAATAGAATCCTATCCGCTGTATAATTGCTGCGGGAAGGATTCTATTGTTTTAAGTAGAATTATGATCGGATTTACTTACAGGCTGTAGGTTGTGCATGTACAGTCACCAGCCACCAGCCCCGAGTCAGTACCAGTACAGTCACCAGCCCCGAGATATGTCGCGGCGACGTTGACTATCTGTTTCTTTCTAAGCTTTCTAGTTAGAAAGAGACAAATAGGTAGCTTCTATCTCGCCCTGTGATAGCCGCGCTGACGCGACTCTATTTGTAGAGGCGGGAGGACGCGTGCATTATTATTACTCACTTTGATATCAATATGCTTGTGACTGTATCCTCTGCTAGCCGTATTTTTTTCTAGTATTTTTTTCCCGCATTAGTTTTAAGCTTGAAATGACGTTTAACAAAGTTCGGATGAGAATAGTACATTTCGATGCTAGTGCGGAAAGTATGTCATCACGCCGCGAGTACCTAGATATTTCGCTACGAGCCGTAGGCGATTGGCAAGGCTCAGGACGAGTAAAGAATGACATTTCCACACGTGTATCGAACGACGTTTTTTTAATACAGTTGTGAAAAAATAAGAAAAACATCAAGTGAGGAATTCGAAACTTTTATATGATTAATTCTGGTACGTCATTGTAATACGGTGGAAAAATAATGAAGTTGTTCAAAAATCAATGTTTGAACAAATGTACAGTTAGTTCTATCCTGTTTATTTTTATTGACATAATAATTCATCATCATCATCATCATATCAGCCGAAAGACGTCCACTGCTGGACATAGGCCTCCCCCAAAGAGTGCCAAAGTGACCGATCCCGCGCCACCCGCATCCAGCGGACTCCCGCAACCTTTACCAGGTCATCAGTCCACCTTGTCGGGGGCCTACCCACGCTGCGCCTTCCGGTACGTGGTCGCCACTCGAGAACCTTTCCACCCCAACGGCCATCGGTTCTACGTGCTATGTGCCCCGCCCACTGCCACTTAAGTTTAGCGATCCGGAGGGCTATATCGGTTACCTTGGTTCTGCTGCGGATAGCCTCATTTCTGATGCGGTCACGCAGCGAAACTCCCAACATGGCCCTCTCCATTGCCCTTTGGGTGACTTTGAGCCTTCTTATGAGGACATAATAATTAAATGGTACAATTTGAACAATTATTGAGTGGGAAAAGCGTAAAGCACTAGTTTGCGAAAACCAACTTTCCGCACGCTGAACAGCTACGTAAAGTTATGGTGAGGTAGGGCACAGCGAAATGTCATCCCGCTCGAATTTGGAGCAGCCCAACTAGGGAAGAACCTCCGCCTTGCAGAAGACCACAGCCATAATAACACTTGCTCAGTAGTAGTGTTGTGTTCCTGGAGGTGAGCAAGGTCGCCAGAGCTCCCGAGGATACGTTGTGTGAGAGCAAAGGAAATTGTTCCTTCAGCTGTCAACACTGCGAATCCTTCGCTAATTCAATAACAGTTTCTTTTTTTGTTCATCATAGACGCTTTATAGTTTTTTTTACAATAGATATTTTCAACACTCAATGCTTCATTTTAATCTTCTAATGGTGAATATCCACCATAGATGTGCGAAGCAGGGGAGGCTTTAAATATATCAAAACACATCTTCGCAATCTTCGGTGGACAGTCACCCTGACTCAGTTAACTGAAGCTACGTTTTTATTTTATTTTTACAAAACTAACACATTGGGGGACTAGGCGTGATTGCCGTTTCTAACAATTATGAATTCTAAATCTAGAGATGTTATCATTGTATTATTTTTAGAGCACTTCGTTTGTTTGCATTTGAGGTGTTATTTTGTATTTTGAATGGATATTTATAGATTCGTTGAAGGGTATGGGAGGGAAACGTTTTTTATTCAAATCTCGAGGTACCTGAATATATTTATTACAGAGGTTTTACAGAGGTAATTATGCGTAAAAGGCACTGGTCCTTTGTCAGGAGAGTGAGCAAATCGACCAACAGTATTGTTAAGATAATGTACCTACTCGTACACAGCATGATATCTTACTCTTGGTTTGAAGGCACTGCGGTTACAGTATTTCGCGTGCGAAATAAGTGCGCAAATGACAAACAATGAGCGAATAAAGCAAATTGTGAATAAAATAACTTCGTAATGGTGTTAAATAAATAAATATAATTGTTGTTTATTTAGGTATTAACCCAAAGCATTACAAAATACAAAATAAAATGTAATACAATTAAAACTTAAAATTAAAAATTACTCGGAATCGTAAGGGCCTTCGCCCACGGCGACTTTTTGTAGCGATGCTGTCGCGCGTTTTTGGAACCGCGCGACTGCATCGCGACACCAGCAATATAAAGTTGGGCCATTTGCGACAGCATCGCGACTGCATCACTACAAAAAGTCGCCGTGGGCGAAGGCCCTGAATGCGCTATTACTCACAAGTTCAGACCAGTGAGCTTCATCTTAGGCTCTGTGGTCGCTTACCATCAGCACTCTTAAGATTTTTATCGTACTGTACCTCTCTTTCTAAGTGTTCTAGTAAGAGAGAGACGGATATAGCGAGAAAAATCGAGTGAGCTCGCATGCCGTCTTGTCATAGCCGTGCAGGTGAGGGGAGTTAGTCACGCCGCCTTTTATAAAAAATCGCGGCTATTATACTCATTATGCCATTCGAACGTTCAATGTATGCTTTGTAATGTAATAACGTCGCCGCGTCGAGATGGTCCTGAGAAGCGGTCTGCAAGCTGCTAGATAGAACGAGGTAGGGATAGGAATAACCTCGCTCCTGCCTCGCCCTACATGTTTGCTGTCAGCCACGCAGGACCACCGTAATATCAAACATATAATTATGCCTTTAGGACACACATCTTGCAATTTAACTCCTTATGCAACTCCTTATAAAAAAAAAACTGTTTATTGCAATAAATTATTATTTCTACATCTATAGTTAAATCTTTTACATTTAAGATTTTATCTTGCAACTTAGAATGAATTGCTGTCTCTTTCCCACTATATCTGCGTCTCTGTCAGTTGTTGGAAATTGGAAGGGGTGTCCTTACTATTAGGAGTCACTCAACTTTCCATACAAAAGTAGTTTTGGTTATCATTTTAAAAAGACATGTTAGAATACCATGAAACTTTGAAGTCAGCCAGCCTACCTAGATTTGGCGGATCCTTGTATTAAAAGTTTCATGTTTCCTATTCCAGTTATGCTGTTTTAAAATTAGAACCAAACTAGGTTTGTATGGTGAGTCGATTTGAGTCGACCGTTTTGGGGACTCGTAACATAAGTAAATAATTATACTAAAAGCGAAGCGTACCTACAAACCAACATCATAAATTCAGCAAGGTTTGTCTCTTCGTGTTCCTTTGAAATAAACGAAGACAGAAGATGGCAGGTCGATTAGAAACGTAGTCAATGTGATTAGCCCACTCGTAACCTGATAAACATAGCCTTGAAGTTCTTATGCGGTAAATTGTGCCGATTTAGATTGATCCCGGCATTGCCTGACTACGACTACCTATAATTGTAAATCGTCTTGTTTATTGTTCGCCTTTTTCGCCGGCTTACGTTGTTTTTCCATACTTAGATACTTAAATCATCATCATCCTAGCGTTAATCCCGGTTGAGCCCTATAGGAGCCTGGGGTCTGCTTTGACACCTAATCCAAAGATTTGGCATAGGCACTAGTTTTATGAAAGCGACTGCTATCTGACCACAGACCACTCAACTGGTCTGTGCATCTGACCTTCCAACCCAGAGTGAAAACTAGACCTTATTGGGATGAGACTGGTTTCCTCACGATGTTTTCCTTCACCGAAAAGCTAAAGGTAAAATATTCCATAGGTACATAAAAAATCCAAAAATCTCATTGGACCGGGATTCGAACCTACGACCGCTGCTTGACAGCCGCATGCCTCAACCATTAGGCTGCCGTAGCTTACTTGCTTGGTATAGGTACTTAGATACCTAGCTAGATGCCATTCCTAAAATAAAAGTGTTATTTGTAGTGCTTAGGCATAGAGAGTAAATAAAATACTTACACAGAAGGTTCTCTGCCTAACAAAACCAATGTTTCCTACCTTAAACCTCAAATGATGGCATCCCGTTCTACCAGATAACTCGTGCTATTTAGCCTCGTTATGATCATAACGGTGAATTGCACCTGAGAAGTGTGCGAGAGCCAAGTTTAGCCCAAGCAGCGAGTAGGCCTGGCCTGGCGCTGCATAGCTGGCGTTTGAAATTCTCCTGCCTTTTTAATTCAGATTGTATTTCTCCGTGGTCAATAATACGTCAATAATACGAAGTGAACAGGAAACGTCGATGGGCAAAACAAAATACGCGAATCACATTTTTAATTCGTCGGTTACCAAGTGGTTGAAGATTCGACGAGTTATCAAAAAACTAGCTCCACTGGTAGTCTTCCGCACCTGCTGCGAGTAGAGAAATTTCACGAAGTCAAAGATTCGATGAATTTAACGATTTTTAAGCTCCATTGTCAGGGTTTTGTCCGTATTTCCTATATTAAATGTTTTAAAAGTCTAATATTATGGCCGCTTCACACGATGGGCTATCCTGACCCTTCATACAAGACGCGGCTATGCGGTAGAACGAGACATAAATATGTCTTACTCCCTTCAACGCATAGTTGCGTCCTGTATGATGGGTCAGGAGATAACTTTACATGTGACAAAATGAGTCATAATTGAATTACGAAATTCGAAAGCAAAATAAATATTTTAGTTTTTTTTGGCAGTTCAGACTCAAATTTCAGTCTTTAATTAGCACTTTTCACCCTTGACTTATGCCATCAATTAGTTATCACGCTAATTTATAAATAACAGTAAAACTTTACTCATCATCATCATCATATCAGCCGAAAGACGTCCACTGCTGGACATAGGCCTCCCCCAAAGAGTGCCAAAGTGACCGATCCCGCGCCACCCGCATCCAGCGGACTCCCGCAACCTTTACCAGGTCATCAGTCCACCTTGTCGGGGGCATACCCACGCTGCGCCTTCCGGTACGTGGTCACCACTCGAGAACCTTTCCGCCCCAACGGCCATCGGTTCTACGTGCTATGTGCCCCGCCCACTGTCACTTAAGTTTAGCGATCCGGAGGGCTATATCGGTTACCTTGGTTCTGCTGCGGATAGCCTCATTTCTGATGCGGTCACGCAGAGAAACTCCCAACATGGCCCTCTCCATTGCCCTTTCGGTGACTTTGAGCCTTCTTATGAGGCCCATAGTAAGCGACCACGTTTCAGTGCCATATGTCATCACTTACTATTCGATTAATTATCTTTACTGATAAACTCTGATAACTCGTTTGACCGCTGACAGAACAATCAAAGCACTACTTCGCAAAGAAACGTCAGTATACGAGTAGACTGGTATAATGACATATAACGGCATCAGTCCACTTCACACGAAAGATCTCAAGTGACACATTTATTATATGGACTTATGCCATTTTAGAATTCAATTGCAGTAATGTGGGAACACAGGGCAGACCTTGAACCGTCGTTGCATCAACAATACGCCATTTAAAGCGGAAAAATGTGAACGCTGAAATTATGCGTTACATTTTTTGCGGTGAAGTAAATCGTAATTTTATTTGTATGGAGACGTGAAGCGAGAATTCGCAGCTTAAGCTAATTGTTTGAGACTTGAATGATTGTTGCTTCCATAGCAGAGTTAGTGTATACGCTCTCTCGAAATTCTTCTAATTATCAAGCGGATCATGGGGATGAGCATGTTTAAACCTTCGGTTCTGCCTGAATTATTTGTAATACGCAACCGCGTGAGCAAATAAAATAAACCCAAATATAACATTGCAGGCAGGTAGGTATTAATATTTGTTTGTACGAACGATTTTCTACGTCAGATTTATAGGTTCCCAGTGTTTCTTTAACAAACAAAAACGAACTACTTATAAAATCCGCAAACAAAAGTAAACTAGAACCAAATCATATCGATCCCTTACTAATGTAATGGAGCCGGCTTCAGTCCGTTGTCTCGTCACCTTGGAAGCCGAATAAGTAGAACAACGGCCCTACACTCAATGTTAGGTACATTTACCTGCGACCAACGCAATCCTACGGCTGCGTTCAATCATTCCGAGAAGCCTACACATGACTGGGTGCATAAATTTACTACCTTAGATAGAGCATTCCATAGATGGACTCCTAGCGAATCCCCGAAAGGAATATTCGTAAATTAACCTGACTTAATTGAGTAGCATCAGAAGAAAACACAGCCTTGACATCGCATGTCCTATATGGGTACCTACTTTAGTCGTGTTATATATAGGTGACCTCAGTTTCAGTTGATTTTTGACATTAGCCATAGTCAAAACAATCCCTTATAAGAGATGAAGGACAACAGATACGACCATTATACAAGTATCTCGTTCCCACTTGCAGTATTTTCTATTACATTTTGGTTACTCGAGTGTGTGAGTGTATGTATGTATATGTTTTTCGTTGGTGATTACTCACTGTTAGGTTGAAACTACGAGAGCCCATAGAAAAGAGGTTTAAATTAAGCGATTGAAACCCCCAAGATGTCGCTCGCTCGCTACATGCTAGCTATAGATTATGCTCTTCCACCAAACATTACCTATTGTCTGAGCGATTGATTGTTTCGGTCACGGTAGATCAGTCATTCAGATTTTAGACAAGTACCTACCAACTTTTTTTTTAAAGGCATATTTAAAGACATAAGTAATTTATAATGATAACAGCCTAAAATTCTAGATTTTCTGGACATACTTAGTATTTAATTTGGGTGTTGTGCAATGTATTTAAACATTCAGGTTATCGGCTGACTTGACGACCGGTTAGCCTAGTGGGTAGTGACGCTGCCTACGAAGCTGAGGGTCCTGGGTTCGAATCCCGGTAAAGGCAAATGTTTGTGTGATGAGCATTAATATTTGTTTCTGAGTGATGGCTGTATATCTATTTAACCGACTTCAAAAAAAGGAGGAGGTTCTCAATTCGGTTGTATTTTCTTTTTTTTTTTTTTCAATGTTTGTTACCTCAGAACTCCGTCATTGATGAACCGATTCGGATTTTTTTTTTGTTTAAAAGTATATGCTTCCAGGTGGGTCCCATTTTTTCAAAAATTCAGTTGGATGATGGGATCCATGAGGAATTTAGGGAAATCCTCAATTTTATTAGGCGCGCGTGTAGTGATTTTAGTATTTTCTATTCTAACTCGTGTATTTACATCCGGAATCATAAATTTGGTGGCGAGGAATTGATGATGAAGACCAGAGATGACTTATCGAATTCCTCAATTATGTACTTAAAAGTGCAAAAGTACGTCACAGGTTCTCATAAGATTCCGTTGAAATAGGAACTAATGAGGTGCCATTGGTGATGATCTTGGGGAATCGATGGAAGTCCTTAAATATTATCGGCCCACATACAGCGATTCGGTTTTTTTCTATAGTAATCAACGCATTTGCTATCGGAAATCAGTTCATGTGGTAAATTGTAAAAAAAATATAGAAATTGTTCTCATGGCTTGGCGGAGTACTAAATTGAAGTCGGTTAAAACTTTGTTTTTAAAGTAAATTATTTATATATCGTCGTCTAGTAGTCATAACACAAGCCTTAGTGAGCGTACAATGGGACTAGGTCAATTGGTGTAAGGTTGTCCCCTTATATTTATTTATTTATCTAAAATATCAAGAATATCATTTATATTTCAGATAATATATTCACCAGTTCATTTAGAAGCCTAAGGGTTTCAAAACCGATCACCCGGCGTAACTACTCCCCTTAAGTTACATCTAATTTGACCTCAAATCATCATCATCATCATATCAACCGAAAGACGTCTACTGCTGGACAGAAGCCACTCCCAAAGAGTGCCAAAGGCCAACCGGTCCTGCGCCACCCGCATCCAGCGGAATCCAGCAACCTTTGCCAGGTCATCAGTCCACCTTGTGGCGGGGCTACACACGCCGCGGCTTCCGCTACGTGGTCGCGACTCGAGAACCTTTCCGCCCCAACGGCCATCGGTTCTATGTGCTATGTGCCCCGCCCACTGCCACTTCCTTCCTTCTTTCCTGACCTCAAATACCTTTTTTTATATCCTCAAATAAGTAAATATTACCGTTAGGTACTCAGGAACAAAAAAAACATCAGTCATCACACAAATATTTGTCCTTACCGCGATTCTAAACCAGGACCACTAGCTTGATAGGGAGGTTAGATGTGCAAATAAGTAGATGCCAACTAGGCTGGTGTGTTCGTCATAATAATATAGTGACTATAATAACTTTTATCCACCGGTTTTTTCCTAAAACTAAATATTGTTACGATAGGAAAACGTGAACTAAAAATAACTTATCACCATAAAAGCTCATGAATAGATTTCTACAATGTAAACATCTAGGATGCAATCTACCAGATTTGTATAATTGTCTTTTACGCCAAAGCAAACGACATTCCGTCGGTAAAGTATCTACTTCCAGCCGCGGTCTGCAGCATGCATCTAAGAAGTGTGTAATTCTGTAATTATATCAACGTGCGGTTTGAGCATCGCCGCTGGAGAAACATGCTGCCAAGCTAGTTACTAGTTATAAGAAAGCGCGTTTATCATTAAATTCAACTAGTTCTCAATGTAGCTCAGACGGTAAATATGAAGCTCACAATCCTTACTTTCTCATTTTCTTGCGGCGAAAATTGCTAGCAGAAAAGTTCTATTGTGTCCATTGAGCGTGGTCCTATTGTAAACACGCGCACTACTCACAAAAAATTACCGGAACGCGTCTTTAAAAATTCAACGTCACTATAATTTTACTATTACAAAAGAACGTGCTCGTCTTCGCGTTCCATTTTTAAACTCTTCACTTTTTATTTCAATATTTTTCGCGTTCGAATTTCAAATTTGTGCGAACGCGCGATCAAGTTCGCAGCCAGACGCCGACTCGCGTATAGCGCCCGATGTATACAAACATGCATAACTACAGACAGTCTATTGTGCGATGGTGGTTGCCAGACACGCGAACCCTCTATCCATAGGTATAGAAGAAGCCTATACCAACCTGCGGAACCCCTCGTTTATTTTACATAATCATAACGATCTAGACGGGAGGTTTCAATTAAGTCTCGTAGTTACACTTAGTAACTCCATGTTAAAATATTACCTAACTAGCGACGCGCCCCGGCTTCTCACGGGTACTATATTATACCTTAATATAAACCTTCCTTGAATCAAACTCTATAAAAAAAAACTGCATCAAAATCCGTTGCGTAGTTTTAAAGATCTTAATTAATCGATTTAGAAAAGAGGAGGTAGGTATGTGGCAGATTACTCGAAGACGATTTGGAAAAATATTTTTTTGTTTTAATCTTCGGATTCGCTATTTGGTCAGCAGGAAACAAATTCAGGTACATTACTCACAACACAGTGCACCCTCGGGCCTCCTGGCGACCTTAATAGTTGAAACATAACAGTACAGAGCAAAAAAAACACCACAAATATATCATTTATAGAATTTCATGCCTTTAAAGTGCCACAATTTTTTTTTCTTAAAAATGGCCGGCAAAGTGAACATAACGCGCTACATATTGGAAGGTAAAGTGTATACATAGTTTAAGATCAGATCTAAATTAAAAAATAAAAAACATTGCAGGCCGCCTGGAATGTTATATAAAAATTCCTTTATTTGTCGAGTACCAAATTTTTAAAAAAGTAGAAACTGGCATATAGAAGACGGCATAGCTCGTATTCAGCCAATTCAACTCGTATTTTTCTGTTGCAAACACGACGTTTTTGTATGTGACTCACTCAAATAGTTTGCGTTTTTTTGGTGGAAAAATACACTTCCGATTCTATAAAAAAAAACCGCGGGTAATCGTAAATATGTTCACGTTGTGCAGCAATATTTAATGTTTATATTTTTGAGAAAAGCATTACATTTGCCTTAGCCGGAATGCCAATTGCAGGCTTCGTATTATAATGAAACGGACTCGCAAGCTCGTACGTTTAAACAAATACTCAACCTGCAATTGCCTCCTTCCCAGCCACGGCAATAATGTACTGTTGAGTACATTATTGCATTCAGCCACAACAAGTACCTACAGTGAAAATGCCCTTACATCCAATATTTGACAGCTGTCATCCCAGTGATCCCAGTACAATTTATGTCATCATATACTGTCATCATTGACGTTTATTGTCCCGGGATGAGGGCTGTCAAATATCGGCTGTTAAAGAATCCAATTAAAGGAGGTGCCTATTGCCATTTTTTTCATCGATACATTAATAGTTACGGCTCGAAATGTAGGTATTAAATACATTTATAAAATAATTATGTACGCCTGTAATTAATATACCTAATAACTGTAAGTGTAATTATTTCCCATTGTTATTCGACATAAATGATGAATCTGGCCTCAAGTTGTTTATTATTCATACCAATGTCCATTGTTGACTCCCCACCGCCGGCATGCAAGACTTCACCAACAAACAAGTGGGTTTTACGTGGGTGACATTTTTCACATATCGTGATACATTTTTAAATACAAAGAAAGTATGGATAAACCTACTTCATATATTGCAGCTTAACTTACTAAACTTACTAAAGTTTGAGTAGCATATGGATGCGAATATCAAAATAAAGC
Organism: Epinotia demarniana; assembly: GCA_945867215.1. Taxonomy (NCBI): domain Eukaryota; kingdom Metazoa; phylum Arthropoda; class Insecta; order Lepidoptera; family Tortricidae; genus Epinotia; species Epinotia demarniana. The sequence goes on from OX244262.1 coordinate 8,916,685, forward strand.
ACGATATTCCTAAAAAACTATGAAAAAATCATGTCAGAATATAATGCACAAAACTCCTTAAGAATTGTAAAAAAAAAGTTTATATTGGTCTGAATAAGTTTTTTTGTGAAAGTACAAAAAAATATATGGTATTTTTAAACGACTTAAATAAATTAGGAGGTTCTCCATTCGTCGATCTGGTACTCCAATACGCCCGGACGGATTTGGATTTTTTTTTCAGGTTTTTTTTACCCATGATCATCAGGTCAGGAACTCTTCCAGTAAGGCGAAATACTGAACTGAAGTTGGTTAAAACTTTGTTTTTAAATAAAATTATGTACCTAATTATGTAGGGCAATTGAGCATAGAACAAACGCTTAGAATTTCATGCATTAATGTCTGTAGGAATTTCGTAGAAAAAGAGATTTAGAATCGAGAATCGAATACCCAAAAAAACATGTTTACTCTAACTAGAGTACACGACGGAAAATAAAAATGACCCCATACTAAACCTACAATCATATGCCTGTTCAGAACTTCACCGTTAAACGCTAATAAAGGGTAATTTTTCTTAAGTTATTGACGCAACATTTCGTAATTTCATACGTGATTTTTAAAACTTTATCATATTAAATTTAACCAACTCTTCATTCTTCAAACTAGGTACTTACCTAAATAATATGGACTTAGCTAATAAAGCTTTGGCGACACTAATGATATATCGACCTCCGCTCGGACACTTTCTATGCATCGTCTCTAAAAATAAGTCACTGCCGACCGCGGCCTAGAAATCATTGGACAGTGAAAGTGTTATTGTCATATATTTAGAACGCTAATGCTTATTGTGTCTATTTTAACTTAAAGGGACTTAAGGGCACTGTGGCCCCCAAAATGTTGTCTCACTTGCTTGCTAATGTTAGCTCGAAATCGCTCGCTTTTTAGTATGAGCAGGTAACACTGTACCTATGTATCTATAGTGCCATTCGTGGAAATGGGAAGGAAATTGCAAATAAATGTTTGTTAGCTAGTGTTATATATTCTTTTAAACAAAGACTTCAAATACGTCACCGACTCGCCCACCGTAGATTTCCAACATAACATTTATCTATGTGGCTTCTTATTTGGTGGTCCCATAGTCGTTGTGTAATTCATAATGCGTTTTATGTTTCATTCTCGTGCCATATTGAGAGGGTAACTTTGGCGCTGTGACGAAACAGTTTTTGTTTTGAATTCGACACAAAGACAAAGTTGGAATAAGTTAACGAACGAGTGACTTACGTAACATGATAATGTATCGTTCTCAGAGGAAATGAACCTTGATATCGTTGAGGCTAATAATGCTACTGCTTAATAATGGCATTTAAGCCCCTTCAGATACTACGATATATTAGTAGGATCCATCAACAAAGTCGAGTTAACCTTTTGTGTTTTCAGATCCATCAAGGGAGTCGATCAGACTATATTTAATTATTCGAAGAGATTTCAAGCAGTCGAAGCGCACTCTAAGTATCGACTAACAGTAGTACTAATACCAAACGCCAATTAAGCCGTTCCCCGTTTTGCATTGCAACGAGGGTTGAAACCACGTTGAAACAATCTATTCCTCTATACGAACGAACAGCCTTAATACGGTGCAGTAAAATCTATATTAGCACTCTAAGTCTACTTTTAACCCCCGCATTCTTTTGTCTTATACAAAACGCAATGTGTAGGGGTGCACAGCAATACCTAAAGTAAAGTAGCAGTTGAAGGGAAAGATGCATGTCACTTGCAATCAATACTAGAGAATTAAAAATAATGGATTGAAACAGGCGTTACTTTACAGTCCATGATAAGTTACGAGAACAATGAATGAATGAATAAATGAAATATTTTATTTCAGGTCTTCACCGACTCAGGTAAGAGATGTTAGTTACAATTATAATTTTAATCATTAGGACAGGTTACACAACAACAATTTGACACACAACAGATACTGACAAACAGTGGTACACTTATTTAATATAATATAATAACGTTGATTTGACCTGCCCAATCCCATATTTTAGTATTGGGTCAAACCTACCAGCCAACAATATTCCTTTACTAGCGATTATGAGTTGCGAATTACTGCATGCGACTAATGCGCCTCCGACGTGCAAAGAAGCAAATAATTACAAAAAACCACCACCTACTCGTATAGTGACAAAACCTGGACACGTGTCTCCCCTCTCTACGTGGCATCATCACGAGATACATGCCAGGAGATGCTCCTTGGAGTTACTTGCGACTCGTCCACTGTTCGATTTTCACACCCCCGCGGCCCTAGCACACTAACAAAATGACGTATTTTATGCACATGTTATAGATTCGGTTGATACCGTTCAACCAATCTCACTGGAGCGCAAACTTTTAGAGTATTCCAGTGTACAAACTTCCCCGCGTGGTCGTGCCGGAGGCTACTCCTGGATTTTCCCCAGGCTACCCTCCAACCACGCAGTTCGACCGTTGTATTGGGTCCGTCCTATTATAGCAACAGTCAGGTTCAAAAAAAACTGTTCGATTTTTGGCGGAATAGCAAAGGAGTGTTGTTTTTGTAACAGGAGAGTTTTCGCCATCAAGGTGAATGTCTACTAAAGATGGGAAGATGTTTTCAAATACTCGTAGTTGACGCCTCGCGAACTTTTAACAGCTTCAAGGCTTTGCATATCTGAGTATTTGATGTTAATTTCAACCTAATACCTCCACACAATCTTGAGAACAAAGGTATCGACTGACAGACGAACAAATAAGTGATCCGAAAGGGTTCGTTTTTTCCTTTTTGCGTTCCTGCCCTCAAAATAACGTCATAGAAGTTCCATGACACCCATTGTTCTTTATAGTCTTAATAGTACCCTGCAGAAGAGTGCCATTCGGTAGTTATTCCCCCGGCTGCAATTCACAACTTGACTCGCATCACCTCTCGTCTCGATGTCCCAAAGAGTCAAGTAAGTAGGTCTGTAAGTATTGATGTGTGATACACAGGTTTTACATATTTGTGAAGCCCTCTATCTAAAAAGGAATCTTGACGGACCTAAGCTGAAATGGATGCCTAAAATGCCCTATTGCAATTGTTAACATCAACGACATTTTATTCGGTTAATGAATTCCTTTATAATAATAATCTGATGAATTAATTATTCTATTACTCTAATGTAATGTTAATGCTGCTCTGACTCAAACTGAGCAAAATTAAATTAAAGTAAGTTAAGTGAGTTATAAAAATTTGCATGCCGCACGGACAGCAAGAAAGGTGGAACCAAGAACATGTATATTTTACACCAACAATTATGTTATAACCCTTTTTTACGCAAATAAATGATTATGATTATGATAATTACGTATTTATAAACTCAGCTATGTATTTGTTGTATGGAATAAAATGTTTACTACTACTATTAAAACCTCATCAATATACGCATTCACTAAAAGTTTAATTTTTAGGATTATGTGTATCCATATATGGTTATACTTTGTGACACTCTAGAGATAAAAAGTTTAATGAATCATACGTCAATTGATTTGTTTTAATCTTGCGGCTTTCATTGAAGACATGACAGTAATCATTATATGAAATGTCGGCCACCAGTATTGTAAAGAAGAAGAAACAATATGTTGAAGAATTGTGTGTGTTTATTTAGTATAATATTTCTTAGTTTAAATAAGCGTTTAGGATGTAACTATAACGATTTTAAGCTGGCTTAGCTACATCTTTCGTTTGAATATCCAAAACCTTACTTACAGTCTAAACGGCTTGAGGCCGTATGAGGTGTTATTTAGATTCCTTATAATTGAGAGAGTGACATACTTAGGTTATAAAGTTTTCTGTAGGTTTCTTTCTTCTCTTCTTAAAGATTGGCATATTCAATTCCAAGTATGGGTATTCACAGGCCAAACTTGACTGGTTAGTCTTACAAGTAGTTATTGTGAATAAAGTTGCACTGCACCCTTATGCGTTCCCTGATTGAGTAACGATCGATAGCGGCTACCCCTCGGGTGTCACACGCAATGCTTATACGGGTAGTTTTATCATACCATATACATATATCAATAATTTCCATGATTTAAATGCTCCGTTTATCACAACGGGAATTGGTTAGTCAAATCGGCATCATTATTATCATATCAGCCGAAAGATGTTGGACTTACACCTCCCCTTAAGAGTGCCAAATCGATCGGTCCTACGCCACTCGCATCCAGCGGAATCCCGCAACCTTTACCAGGTCATCAGTCCACCTTGTGGGTGGTCTACCAACGCTGCCTCTTTTGGTACGTGGTCGCCACTTGACAACTTTTATATATAGAGGATTTTTTTATCATTTCGTTAGCAGCGTTACCGCTTATTATAAAATTAATTTAGTATAGGGTGGCGCATCGTTGCTGACGATTTCTCGATATAATTTTATTTATGACGTTGGTGCCGTTAAGAAGCCTAATGCTGAAGGTAGAAGTCGCTACACGCCTCCCTAAGATGTTGTAAGATGGAACTGATTGAAAGATTTAAGTAGTGGCCGAGACAGATTGTTCCGATAGCTCAGGTAGTAGCGACAGGCAATAAATGCCTGTAGTCGCAACCAAATATTAGGTTTCAACTTCAAGCCAGTTACTTTATACCATTCATCCCAAACACAACTTTACTAACCCATCTGTAGCCGTATGACGTTTTTATTAGCGTGTGATTCTGAATAGGCTATATGCCCCTATTCCTAGCTTTATTGATGCCCTATTGAATGCAGGATCACCGGTCGCATACAAAGCGTTTCCATTCTTCAATCGATGCCGGTATGAATGCGTTTGAATTCGTCAGAGGACGTGTCCAGACTGCGGAACCCATTTTAAGTGCATTCCTTGCTTTATGAATGAGACTGTTGGTAATTGACTATGTTTTTCAGTATTGTAGCTGCGCTAATGTATTTGACTTGATCATCACTTGAACTAACAGGGTTTAGGAACTTTCGAGTACTTCGTTAAATCTTTTGCTATACCTTGCAATTGTGCAAACACAATACGTTTCTCAATGTTTTTTTTTTACCCGCGACGGACCGGAGAAGGCAGGTATTAACGACCCCCTTAAGGCAATTTTAAAATCGACCTTACTTTTTAAGCATACCTACTGGTTGGCATCACATTTAGTTTTTTAATTTTATATGTTAGTGGTAAGTATAAAGATTATATTTGCTCAGTTAAATGCCTGTAAATAAAGGATTATCGTATTAAAAAAAAATAAGAAGTGACGAAGTTGATTGTTGCTATTACCGTCCTAAAAAAACGGCTGTGAATCTATTAACGATTTTTATGCAGCTATTACCGATCGTTACCCATGTATGTTCTAAAACTACGATTTTAAATTGCCCACATTTTATGAGTCGGTAATACATTGTCATTACATATTTTATTACCGACCCATAGGAGTCGGTAATGGCAACCATAAGAAACCATTACCGACCCATAGAAGTCGGTAAAAGTAACCATAATAAGAAGCTATTACCGATCGTAAATACTATATACTATTACCGACTCATATGGGTCGGTAATAGTATCTTATGGTTGATATTACCGACTCCTTTGCTCGGGTTTGTGTCGTTAATAAAATCTGTAATGACAAACATAAAATTAATTACCGACTCATAAAAAGTAGGCTATTTTTATTAAATTGACCTTCTTACTACAAAATCGATTGTTAGTGATTAATATCACAAAGAATATGAACATAACAATGCGGCTTTAAACGAGAAACAATCATTTACGAAGGTAACTATAAAATATCGATCTACCTAAATTATCATAATTTTGGTTAAAGTGACAACGCTTAAATAAGAAAACTGGACAACAATTTATGTGTTGCTAATAGATTTTTACAAAGACTGATTGTTTAGCTTCAAACTGGTCAAAAAAAACTTGCATTATAATACAATATAATAACATAAAAGAGAGAAAAACTAAACATTAGTTTGCGACCATTACCGACTCAGGGGTCGTTGATAGCTACCACAACAAAAACTGGCAAAGCTATCACTGTCCTTTTTAATTTATAGTTTTAGCGGTTTAATGGTTTTTTTTAATAAAACGTGGTCAGAAATCAAAAGCTAATACTTAAACGGAAATAATTAATAATACACGATAAAGTATAGAGTTCACAAATTCCTATAAATGTCTTGAGCAAAAAAGTCACGTTCTTACTTGGAGGAACAACAGCCAGTATGGCGCGACCTGCGTCCGCGTTTCCCCCGCAGAAACTGACGTGTTTTATCTCTTTTGGCCACTGCTACACACACTAAAGTAAAAGAATACGATGCTCAAGGAACAAGCGCATGTATAGCTTTCCCTAGTTATACCTAGAATAGTTCTGGAATCGTAAAAATAACGAATAACTATAATGGGTCGGTAATACCTTCCGATTTTCGATGGGTCGTTAATAGCTGCGTTTACCTTATATGCGTTTGGGGTGAGAGGCTGTTTGTTTGTGTAAACCTTGTTCTACGCCGGTGGAAAACTAGCTTACGGCCTGCTTGATGATAAATAGACACCGTTGTGATGCCTTTATTGATTTGAAGTTGAAAGCTAGACATAAAGGGGATGCCTTGATTTGAGTCGAACACGCCCCCTAGACAGAGTCACGCTTATGCCTTCCGCGCACGAGAGAAAGAGATGTAACACTCTTCGGGAATGGCTTTTTTGGACACATTTCGATAAATACTTAATATAGTGAAGTTTTTTAAATTTCATCAAATGAGATTTTAGATAAGATTTTAACATAACGTATCGTTTGAGTAGGCTGACTAAAAAAATAAAAAACAGACCCAACTTTGTTTTTTTTTCTAAAGAGGAAATTTTAAGCAATTGTATATCGATAAAATCAGATAAACAATTATATAGTCAAGAATTATATATCTAAAAACAGACGTAATTGTTACTTAATCTAGTCAGAACGGCGTTTCAAAGCACGCAATACTTCCCAATGCACCGCCTTAACGGCTCTTGTCGGCGCAACTTGATGCAATAGTTTGCATCTTGCTGGTCCAATGCCAGGTTCTTAATGACCTGGTACGACCGGACGTCTACATGCTCCTTTACTTATTTTTTTTTCATTAGGTGGCCGATCGTTGTTGCCCTAATCTCAATGTAAGTATGTGTGTCGTAGTGTTGGTATGAGTGGATACGCCGTAAACCCTTTCGGCCACTTACCTCCTTGCGCGGATCGTACACCTGACCGGCAAGAAGAAAAATACTATCACTGTCACGTCATGTCAAAAATTGCAAAACCCAGTCGCAGGCAAATAATTCGAAAACGTCTTGCGTAGTGAAACATTATACGCAAATACCAATCGACGCTCACGACGATCGATTTATATCAATCGCACGCTCCCGCTGTTTCCTCGAACTGACCCAAAGACAAACGAGCAACGAGGCCAGGTAATTAAATTTATCGATTTTTTCCCCAATGTGGTGCGTGCTAAATACAACCCTAAGGTCAGGCGCGCACTACAATTTTTGTGACGATGTTGCGACGCGATTATCGTTTAAGGGCGGGTTGCACCAACTTACTATTACAGATCGATCAACGCTAAAATGTCGCCACAGCAGCTGTCATTCCGTAAAAAGTTATCAATTTTTCCATACATTCAGATTTTAACGGACATGACATCGCCTCAAGACACCGCTTAGGTACGATTACAAACGGTTTGGTGCACACCCTAAGTTGCATCAACATGCCATCTGCAGTACCTACGTTTCTCAACTCTCGCTCAATGGAAAGGCTATCTTGACATTTTTTTCCTACGCAAACCGGTAGCAAGAACTGTGCAACGTCATAAATCTATGCTTTACATATAACATCGCATATAAATGCTACCATAAGTGGAAGGAAGGTTTGCATCGCAGCTATTTTAATGACGTAGATTCTAGATAAGTGTGATCACTGATCACTTTACTCCAAGCGTGGAGTGGATTTTACAACTTTCCAAATCTATATCTAGATTTATGACAAGCTGGATAGACATTTTCTAAAATAAATATTACTTGAAATACAAGAGTTTAAAGAGGCGATAAAATAAATATTGAATATGTTTTTTTAAATGTAATAAGTACATAGTTGGACTTAATGCAATTCGAATAGCGAAACATGCCATGACTACCCCAACCAAGCTAAACGAATGGAATTTCGCTCCCAATATACGCCTATAGTAACTTGAATACCTTAAGCAATATCAAGACTAGGGATGTCCCGTTGCAGAGTGCCCAGAACATTGGAATATTGCCAACAACGGACAGTAAAAGACCCGTTCTGAATTCCTAAATTCCTCCTCCACTTCAGCCGGCGTCATTGATAAGGAAAGCCTCGCCGCTTGACACACTGTACTGTTGTGATATTAATACAGTCTCCATTTGTATTGTTTACTAAGAGCCAGACAGAAGAAAGCGGACTGCACCTCTTAGGTCGTCGTCATACAACTTGCCTTCTGGGATGTAGAATCTGGGAAAAATGTTGTGCTGTCCAGGTTTTCCTTTACCATCCTCGTCAACGACTTGCTTTCCTTTTTTCCGTGACTTTCATGGTCGGTAAACAGGTGTCTATTAACGAGAACAAAGAAAGATTTGATTTTGAGCACTATTTCCCCGCAGCCTAACACCTCGGGGAAACCAAAGGTACATTTGTGTATCGAAACCCTTACTTTTGTTCTCCTAATTTGTCTAGCTCTGCCTGCGATGAATCATCGTTCCTTGCCAAATCTTGGGAATATGTATCAAAGCAGACCCCGGGCTCCTTTAGGAGACAACTGGGAATAATGCTACGATGATGACAATTAATAAGTACCATTTATAAAGAAAGCTCAGTTTAAACCAGCAATTTAAACCCATAACAGAAGTTGGGTTTCATTACAACCAGGTACCTAATAGTTAGTTACGTTCGAAATTTAGGACATAACATCAAGAACAACAACAACAACAACTACAGTAATAAATAATTAAGTGCGTGTAACGAAAAAAAAACAAATCGGTAGCAGGATTCAAAATTTGAAGAGTTTATTTGCTTGTAAACATTTAACATCCGAAAAGACAATCTTAAAACTATTTAGATACGATACACAATCTCACCTAATCAAATAAATAATTCATATACATATATATATATATATAAAAGAAAACATTAACCTAATATCACTATATATACTGTACAAAACTGAATTCAATAATAAGTGGACATTTAACAAATATTTGGTAAAACTCGTAATGTACGAGTAGCAAGAAGAAACAAAGAACGTAGGCAGTTTACAATAACGAATGTATATTATCTTAAAGCTTACATACGTAAGCAGTAAAAAGTAAGAGATGTCAAATAGTTTACCTCTTAATGCTCTTGTCTTTTAATAAAAAACGAGTATTTTATGAAATTAACCCTAAACTTGAAAAAATTAAAAAAAAAATGGGTTCAGGCACCGATTGTCGTGTACCATCATCATCATCATCATATTAGCCGAAAGACGTCCACTGCTCCCCCAAAAGCCTCCCCCAAAGAGTGACACAGTGAAAGGTCCTGCGCCACCCGCTTCCGACCAGGTCATCGCCCTGTATAAGACCAAATAATATCGTTTCACAAAGTAAATGAAAGAGGGTGACCAAAATATTAAGTATTTAAAGATATACTGCCAAGTATATATTATGCATCCAAGTAGTCTTTACGACGTATCGGCTCATGGGCAATCCACATTAATTGATTTTATCCCAATTTGTCAGGACAACATGTCGAAGTCAGAATTGGGTGTAGCGTACAGACGTAACTGCAACTACAATTTCATTCAGTGTGGCCAGTTAACAGAAAGAAAGCGAAAATTGCCGCATTCAAACGGTCCTGCGAAGCGGACTGCAAGATTATTAATAACCGAAGAGATAGGGCAAGACAGCACGTCTAACACACGGCCGCGACATACGCTCGATTTCTCTCGCACTATACCTCTTATTCTAATAAGAGAGAGACGGATAGTGCGAGAAAAATCGAGAGAGCTCACGCGCCGTCACATGATAGCCGTGCAGCACACAAAAATCGAGAGTATATCACGGCCTTCTCATGATAGATGTGCTGTCTCGCCCTATCTCATCGGTTAGTAATAATCTTGCAGTCCGCTTCGCAGGATCGTTTAAATGCGGCAATTTTCGCTTTCTTACTGTTAACTGGCCACACTGAATGAAATTATAGTTGCAAAACACCGGTTTCAAAAAAAATACAAAAATACGGTGTAAAATATTAATACAATATTCTTCAGTATATTTTTTTAATTTTCGTTTAAATTTATTTGAATGAAATTTGTGAGAGAAAAACACTTGGCAGATCATGCAAATTCCATGGTCCAAATTGTGATTTTCATGCAATTAGTCTGGACAACTCGTTTGACGGTTGGAACATGCATCCAGACCATAGCAATTAGTCAGATTCTGATGAATTGGGGCTGACAAATCACGTAATGTGGATTGCCCATCAGACGCAAAGCCAAAAGTCGTTGCAGCGGAACTTCCATCGTCCACACATAACGCTGCAGAGCGCGTCCGTCAAACGCATGAAAAATCTGACGTGTCTAAGTGTGGACGTGTGAAAAAGGTCCTGTTTACACATTGATTAGTTACAAAAGCTACTAACTACTAATCACTAATCAAAGTGTAATAAGTGCAGCGCTGTGACGACTTTTATCATTTCATCTGGATCGACACTTTATTGAAGAGGACATTCCTTCTCTTCGATTCAAAGTTTTTATTGCACATGATAACAACAAAGGTATATACTTACAACGTATTATATTATACATTATTGTATGTAAATGACAAAGCAATTGAGCTGAGCTTAGGTATATTTTAAACTGTTATTTCCATTCATACTCCTACATTATTCATTCAGAAGGAATATTGGTATGACTTATATCATAGTAGAATTTAAAGCTAACATTGTCATGCTTGAGTATTGTTTGAATCTTATTTTATAATATTATTGTATGTACAACTAAATTAATACAATAAAACTGTATTAAAACTACATCTATATTAATGTAGATATAATAAATGTATCGAATAATGTTTTGCGAACTCGCCCAGTATCGGCAGTGTCCAAGTCAAGTCGTACAGCAAATCAATGTAATGGAGCGTATTGATCAAAATATTTATAAATTTGTACACAATTAAATTGAAATTGTAGCCCTAAGTTCTCAACGCAGTTGCGTAACTTTTCCAACAATCAACACATTACAAAGGTCGAATTCAAACTTTCGTGAGACGTGTTGAAATAATGTTTATAATTAAACGGTTCAACTCGCGTATTAAAAACCACTACGGGCGACATGTCCCGAACTCTTCGAGAGTTCTTCGTTCGCGCGGCGGCGGAGAGTTTGAAACATGTCGCCCATAGTGACATTTAATACGTGTGTTGAACTGTGTAATTATTAGCATTACATACGAACACCTTCAAAATGTGACGGTTAATGCGGACAACGCGCATTCGAAAATTTGGTACCTAGAAGACAAATGCACTCAGATTGATATAAACATTTACTTTAGAGTTGGTTTTAATCAGAAAGCTGATTATTAGTCCAATAGTTGGATGTTCAAAACGTTTTATTATTCATAATAATCTCTTTAACATTCTTTATTATACTGCGGTATTTGAGCAAAACTGTTACGTCACAAACTATATTTGCATGAAACCAAGTATTTAGCTACCTTCTATGAATATCTTGTAATAATGGTTTTACTGGACGTAATGTCGTACTATATCAATTACCTTAATTAAGTTATTAATATTGGAGTAGTAATGCAAGTCAATTCTATAATTTCACCGAATCTACTCGTAAAACATAAAGCTTTTTCAATGGACTGTATACAATTATAAGCTCCAAAAATTACTTACTCCATTAAAGGTTATATAAAACTTTGGTGTTACTTTCGCCTATCTAGTGGGTCCTCGGTACATAAGTATCCCTATGGTTAGTAAATTTCTCCAAAATACTGAACTACATTTTTTTTCGCAAAAATATCGCTATAGAATGTAAAAATCTGCTCAGACTATGTTTTCTATGGGGCCCGTAGCGCTCAACTAGTTACATAATTTAAATTTAAATCATCGTTACATTCTGTTTTTTCCCTATAGGTAGAATGAAGGTTGTTCCCTCTTGAGATTATAAAAAAATACAAATCTACGATGGTTTTTACAAAATACATGTAGTTAATATAAGCCATAAAGAGTTGTCTGTAATCTATTGGAAGACTTTTTATTTTGACGACGATTTTAGCAAAATATTCCAAAGTAGAATTTTGTTACAAAATAAGTGTATGCACGTCAGAATACAATTACTTAAAAGTATTGTGTCCTGCTTATCATTATTATTCTAAAAATGGAAATGTATGATTACGACAAATTATCTGTAGGAATTAAGTGAAAATGTTGAGAATTAACTTTCAGCGTCGCTTTATGAACCCCCAACACCGACTTGAATATGAATCTGTTATGATATTTAAAGCGTCTAATAAAGCTACAAATAAATAACACATTAAAATATTTAAATACAATAACTTAACATTAAAGCAGTCAACTTCAAACACAGGTAATAATAAACTTTTAGTGTACACCGAGTTAAAAGCAATTATGAAACGTATGATAGCTTTGATGGGCATTGAACATGTAGCTGTTTGTTATCTAAAATAGCAGGTATTGCTGTTCCGGTATCCACTGAGGTTGAATCTATGGCACAATCTATGTTAACTACGACACTTTTCCAACTAACATATACGCTTTGAAAAGTGCGATAGTTTGTAGCGTGAGCATGCACACGTTAATAACAGGCGCGTCGCTACATGTAAGCAGGCTTCATCTTATACGCCCGCTTCCAAATTTCACACAAACAAACGGTTGAGTGGAACCTGTAGAATATGGCTAGCGGCATGGAGACGTGGGTGATGATCGTCCATGCCCACAACCCGTAAAAGTGCAACTGTACCGGGTGGGACTCTGCTCTGGACTTCTCAAGAGTATTTATCGCCCACATAGCCAGATTAGTCACGAGGAGGAACGTAACGATCTCCCTTCCAGGCTTTTTCCGCAACTGATCCGGTGTTTTAGCAGATCGACGACTCGCGTCTAAGATAAACATCGTCTGACACGTCGTTTGCACTAACGAAGATAAAGCTGTAATCAAAATAAGAATAGTATTCTTCTCAATAGTGAAATGACCACCGATGATTGTGAACGTCCCGTAGATGAACATTCCAGTCTGGGCTCCGACAAGCAGGATATTGTCCAACTCCAAGTTTCTGTTCCCGTCATACTTAAGGTTTCGTACGCATACCATTCCGGCTAAACTTGCAAAAGTTGTCATGGCGTATAGCGCTAATTCACATACGTTCACTTCCACAACCGCTAAAGTTGCGTAGTCTTTCTTTGAGATCAGGACAAAGAATAGTATGAGCGAGATAATCGTTAGTACTAGAACCAGAATTCCGAAAAATAGGCCTTTATGAGCTCTCGCGCAGTCCACGCTGTATAAATGTGGAGATTTCTTGTAGGCCAAGCCTTCTAGCAATCGTGCTTTTGCGATGGCAGCTGCCACATCTTTTGATGGATACTTGGAGATGTTTTTCCACATGACGTATAAGATAGCAGCGCATATGAGGGAGTACTCGATAGTGCACGGGAATAGGAAGGGCGAAGCGTCTTGTACCAAAGATCCCATGATGTTAGTCCGACGACACTCGAAGATGTGGTGGGGTCCCTTCAGGCCTCGAGGAACCCGTAGGTGAGCAGCCGCTGGGTGCGATGGAGGCACTTCGGTTGACATTGATGAGACGAAAGCCTTTTGGAACGCTGAAACGTAAAAAGAATCATGTTAAAACGTTAAAAGTAAGCCACAGACCGCCTTTCAAAATCAAACGCTATGGCGAGAGAAATGCTGTCTGCTAAAATAGCGCAAGCTTCGTTATCATTCCTTGTGAACTGAAGCATCTAATCGCTATATAATTTCAGTTATGAGGCTCTAAGACCTGTCAAACCGCCGATCAGTTCCCAGCGTTGCCGAGAATTTAGGTCGAATACCGACGGGTCGGAATGGGGACGCAATCGAAGCGACGTGACGAGGCCCTCATTAATTAAAGTACAATCCGTTTTCTGTTCCCTTTATTCTGCATCAAAAATCGAAGCCTCCTAAAGTAAATAACGGATAAATTAAACAAAGGAAATCAGGATGAATTGTGCGGACAAGTGATGAGGGTGGCTTTATTAAGGATTGCCCTGAAGTTTAAACGGTTTGATAACCGTAAGAATTTGAGAAAATGCGATTTTAGATTTTACACTTTATTTATATAAAATACTAATTCTTTTGGAGTTGAGTGATTCGGGTGCAATTCAATTCAATCGTTGAAAAAAAAAATGCGCCATTCTCGCCATTGGGAATTTTTAATAAATTGCACCCTTTGCATTATTTGACCGTCGTATTTTAAGTTGAATTAAGTCAATATTATAATGAGGCCGTCATTGGGTAGGATCTCATTTCCCATACAGCGGCCGGTGACAATAATTAATTTAATTACGAAGACAAAGCGAAATCGTAAATATACCTGCCTGGCCATCGAATTACAACGGACTTTGTTCTAAAAAGAGGTGGAGAAAAATCACATCTTTGATATGAATTGCACTATCCGTTTTTAAGACGTGGAACACTATATATATAAACGAACTTAAACACTGATGGATGTATCTAGGTAGTTATTGAACAAAAAACTAATGAAAGTCTAGAGTAACAAGCTGTTTCCTCCTTACATTTATACACGGTGTTTTTTGACCGTCTTAGACCAAACCCCAGTTAATGTTTACATTACAAAGAACTTAATAAAAGGTTTTTTTTTAGTTTTTTTTAAGATTTTTTTTAAATGCATAAAATGTTTTTTTTGTATTAATATTAATTTTAACCATCCAGCTGAGTGACCGCAGTGTCTGCTAGCCGCCATCTTATGTATGTAGATAGGTACCAACTCTAACCGGGTGAATGAACTTCGCTCCGTGCGCCATAGAGAATTTTTCAAACTTAATTACCTTTTATTACTAAAAAATTAACTACAATTTTTTTTTTCATTTTGATTAGTACTTTTTGGATACTTTCAGTGGGCTTCGGCTCTAAGACGGTTAAAAAAACACGTTGTATAGAGTAATGTAATGTATACTTTATTTTTATCGAAGCGTTTAATGATTCGATCATTAAATAGGTTTTAAGAGTCCCTGCTCGACACAAATCAGCTCCCCATACAAACGTACTTAGCTAGCCTTTTTAAAACGAGACCCAAACTACGCTTGTATGGGCATGGGCAGTCAAGCTTCCTAGGGACTCTTAAGCCAGAAACATATTTGTTTGTTTTTAATTGACATTAATTAAAGAAAAGGACTCCGCAAACAACAAACTAAACTTGAACAAAGAAAGACTCGAAACGAAACCTTAATTTTGGCTTTGTTAAGTTTACACGTAAAATAATTGGCCACGCAGCAAGACAATGCAAACAAAATAAAGCCACGTAGGCAATATCGATTGACGCGAAACACCTCTGACACGGGTCTGTTTTATGCCTACAGTTTTTGTCCTTTTAAATGCGACAATTTTATCGGATTGACATGAAATTGATATCGGTTTCACACAAGGGAATTTATTGATTAGCATAAACAACAATCAAAGTCGACAAATAAATAGTTCACACAAAAAAAATGTGTAAATATTCCTATCTTGTAAATGAAAGCCAGTGAAATCCGATAAAAAAATCATAACTTTTTATGGAGTTTCTGTTTCGCCAATGATTTAACTAGACGGGTTTCTTCCTAAAATCTATTTGATGAATGACAAACGCAATAGCAAATTTTCATCATGTCTTTATATGTATACGGCATCTCGGTAAGCAGATTTTTACAAATAAGCCATCCTACGATTATTCGACTATTTATTATCATAAATTTTCACACGAAAACCGGTTCAACCGCCATGTATAATTGTTTATTTGGTAATTATCTCTCTCTGCCCTTCATCTGTATAATCACCCCTGTTAGATCATTTATTTTTTTCAAGTTAGATCTGCTTTCCTGCTTACCTACTCCACAGTAAGATCTTTGAGCTCCTGATACGACTTTTACCTTCCAACCATCCCCTTGAGATTGACGGCAAATAACTGAATTATAAATAAATAATAAATTAAGGACGTATTAGGAGAACAATATTTCTTTGCTATTCCGCTAAAAAACGTGCTGGTCTATTAGTGAAGATAAGATGCAACTATTTGCGTAAAAACATGCAAAAAATTACAGCAAACCACCACCAATAATGACAAAAACCTCGACACGTGTTTCGCCTCTCTACGAGGCATCATCAGGAGATGCTGGCAGGAGATGTTGCTTGCGCCACGTCCACTGAGCAAATGACCCGCCCGGAGCCATCCGCCATATTTATATTCTGTCCCCCCATACTACCGTTCATGCGTGAAAGAGATGGAAGAACACGTAACAACGGTGATGACACAACATTCAATTGTTCGTTGATAATAACGCCTCTATTGCTGTACCTAATTATTTCTAATTGTTCTAGAACACTTAGACGCAATCCTTTTTCGCAAACATGCAAGATGTTGAAAGAATGATTGTCAGATAACGCATGGTTATTCTCCAATAAATGTTTTGCGAAATTAGACTTGTCCGGGTGATTATGCCGATACGACGCAACATGTTCCTTATACCTTGTGCTAAAACTACGGCCTGTTTGTCCCACATAAACTTTATTGCAATTATCACAGGCAAGTTTGTAGACTCCCGACTTTTTGGCACTTTCCACTTTCTCCTTGCCATTGCACAGTCTAAAGCGCAAGGTGTTATTCGTTTTGAAAGCCACGTTTATGTCGTTAGACTTTAAAATATTGTAGATCTTATCAGACAACTTGCCAACATAAGTTATGCTTGCTTTGTACTTTTTAGGTGGGTCCGAAGATCGTGCAGCGTACAGAAGATAGTTTGTCATTCTAGCCCGTTTTTTCCTAATAATACCATCCACATGAGACTTGCTGTAACCGTTTGAAATTGCTAAATGGTATATATTATTTAATTCCATTTTATAATGAATATCAAAAAGAGGCACTGTCAATAACCTATGTGCATAACAATGAAAAGCAGCTAACTTATGTTGCCATGGATGAGCGGAAGAAGCCGGGATAACAGTATCTGTATGCGTAGGCTTACGGTAAATTTGGAATTGATGTTTGTTATCTACCTTAGTAATCGTTAAATCCAAGAAATTCAGTGAGTTATTCTGTTCTAATTCCTTCTTAAACTTGATTTTAGGATGCTTGTTGTTGATTTCATTCACAAAAGTATCCAGTTGACTCATACTACCCGTCCAACAAATAATCAAATCATCAACATACCGAAAATAATATAATATATTATTATTATCCACAATGTGTTGGTTCTCAAAATGATCCATGAAAATATCTGCCATCAAAGGACCACTATCTTCACTAATAGACCAGCACGTTTTTTAGCGGAATAGCAAAGAAATATTGTTCTCCTAATATATCATGGACTTCCGCAAAGTAACACCTGATTCAATAAATTAAATTAAGGACGAAATAACGGGCACCGTAGAGAGTAACCGTGCTCAAACCGACGCCGGAACATTATAACCGTACTTAATAAGGTGTACATTACAGACTCATTTTAAGCCGCTTCGTTTCCGTTTCCAACTCGGTTTTGATGTCGATGCTGTCACTGACCGATACGCAAATGAACGGCTTGACTCTGAACTGTTCAACTTGGTGACGGCTGGTCCGACTCGGCCCGTTGTCTCATTCATCGTTTACTCGTTACTAATGTATAACTTACCTAGTCTGTGCGACAGGCCTATGGTCTTGTTCTCGGGGTCGTAGAACGTGAGTATCTCGTGCTTCGTCTCCTGGACGAGCACGTTTAGCCACACGCTGAGGTTCGTCCCCACCATGTGCATCAGCCCGAACCTTGCCACTATCTTATGCTTGTACACTTTCATCTGGAATCAAAATAATAGCTTTTATTGTAATGTTTACTTATTCACGACACTCTAATGCATCTTTATACGCAGACACAGATCTTTGTAAAATATTTTTTAGAATTTTTGTGGTATTGTAAATTTAAATTATTATATAATTATGTTTTTGAATGTCCTATTCATAATACGTCTCTTTGATACTGTTAAATTGAACACACGTCACTACCCCATTTGAAAAATGCTACAGTATAAGTTGACTACATAACGTGACTAATTAGTCGGTGCTCTGCTAGACCATCGGTAGCACGATCACATAGTTATTTGTCCAACATACATTGTTACATTTCTCCGTTTTGTGCTTGCATATTTGCAAGTGAAGGACAATATATACTAGTCTGCATACCTTTTAAAGTTATGATGCCATAGTGATGATGAAGTAATACGCCATCGATTTGTTTTCGCCTACTGCTAACTTTTGCGTGATTTATTACCTTAGGGGACCCAGCTAGGGGGTTAACTTGTAGCGTCTGCCTGCACAAATCTCGGCAAGATAGTTCTTATCGTATCGTTGAGATCGAGCATTCTTAACGCAGAACTTTCTGGTGTTTCTTTAATACATATCATCATTCCACTACCAAAGTTAGGTTTGATTTGTAACTTTGTGCTAAAAACATGTTATGATATAAAAATCGAACAAAGAAAAATGTATCGTTATATCTGAAATAGTAGTAGGTACAGTCACGAGCTTTAATTTGGGACCCATTTCTATTAAATGTTGTTAGAACATTCATAGTGCAATAAGGTCGAAATTTTAGTTTGATACTGACGGATGTCAAGTTAAGACATATAATGTCTTATCGAATCGACCCTTGAAATGATAACCTCTTTGCCA
Source organism: Epinotia demarniana (assembly GCA_945867215.1). Classification (NCBI taxonomy): domain Eukaryota; kingdom Metazoa; phylum Arthropoda; class Insecta; order Lepidoptera; family Tortricidae; genus Epinotia; species Epinotia demarniana. The sequence continues at coordinate 8,935,594 of OX244262.1, forward strand.
AACGCTATCACTACGGTTTTCTAATTACGAACATATGTCGTGTCAGCGTCAATGAAGAAAACAGATAGAAGACAGGACCAAAATCCCGCTTACCCAAGTAACAATTAATCGGAAATGATCGTTTGCCCTCGCTCCAGTTGACGTAATTGCACGGTTGCCCCTAGAAACGTAAAGTTATCGATGGTAAACATTATGACATTGACATTGCGTTAAAATATTAGCTATAAATAGCGTAAGTTTGCTACACGATATTCAGCTGTAGGTGGGTCCTAAATTAAAGCTCGTGACTGTACCAGTCTTCATAAAACGACAGGCTATGCTATACGTATGTATGTTTGTTTGATAAAATAAAGACTTTATTCTCAAGTACTTAACACTTTACTTACCTCGTTATTAAGAAAGATGAAGTACATTTGTATGAAAATGAACGCCATTCGAGTAGCCGGCGTAAGCGCCAGAAGCACGTTGTGACAGTTGGTGTTTCTTTCCAGCTCCCAGTACTGACCAAACTCGAGCCCGGAGTATATCATGGAGCCGATTCCGAATGCTGAAAACGTTATTTTGTTATAAATGATTACACACCTTAAAGATCAAATAATTACTGCTACTGACGCAATCGTTCATAATACGATCTAATACTTTGAGCTCCTGATTGATTTGGTGAAGACACTGAAATGTTGCGGGCGTTTTACGGAGGTCGAATGGCATGATCTTAAAAATAAATATACCATAGAGTGAAATGAACATCCACCAGGTCCAAGAGGGTCGTCCATGTTTGCCAGAATTTATTTTTATACAATTTCACTTGCCAGAATTTCCTTTTCCATAATTTTATATTCCATACTGTTTCATTTTCCATAATATTTAATTGACAACATTATTTTCCACAATGGATGATGGATGCCAGAATCATTGAAATGCTATTTATAAACTTTACTTTCCTGGATTTAGAATGCAATAACTTCACTTGACAGAATATTCAATTGACATAAAAATTAATTTCTCGAAAGTTCTCCGTGTAAACTACATTTCTGCGAGCTGTTAGGTTCTTTGGGTGTCACAGTTTTTATCTAACCTACACTTCAGTAACCAAACTTTAAGGTACATTAAATCTAACTACTGAAAGTATAGTGTGACTATTAAAGTGTTCGGTCCTGGCGCTTCGCCGGCCGCTGCCGCGGCACGCTCGCTTCGATCGCTCGGCTCCCGCGCTGTTGGGTCGCGGTTCTTCCTAACACTCCTCCCCGCTTCACTCGTAGTTTTACCATTATGGTTGTCGCATCCTTACTGACGATTTCTCAACACGATTTGAGACGTTGGTGCCGTTAAAAATCCTAACATGTCGCCATACGCCTTCCCAAGGCGTTGTAAGAAGGAACGGACTGAAAGATTTAGTGTCCGAGACAGACTGTTCCGATTGCTCACTTGGTTAGTAGCGATGGGCCACGTATGCCCCATATAAAATTTAGGAATAAAAACGGGATTTATAAAAACGAGTGAAACGGCGGCAATAATATATTTTATCTTTATTACATTAACCTACAACAACTTCAACTTGATTTTATAGTTCCCATAAATTTCTTAGTGTACATAGACTAGCTTATTTTAATGTCTATAAAATACTATTTTGTATCATAATACATATTAACGTAAAACTAGATCACTACGGGTGTGCACTAATTCAATGACAAATATTACAAGTGAAAATGCAAAGCCACTGATTAAATTACCAAACGGCACAATAAGATCGACTAATTTTAAGATGCTTAGGTATTTTAAAAGATCTAACAGCATCGGAAGCTGATACTTGCTCTTTCAGAATCAGATGTTTTTTTTAATGACGTCGACAAAACCATTCTCAACTAAACGCAAAATCTTAGTATTCAAATCACGTAAAAGTGGGAATCCGCGTTTTAAGAATATAGCATAAAGAGCGTTATACAGTTTTTCTTTCATGAGATGGACTTTTTTATGTTCACTTGGCTGATTAGTGATCCACCAAAGGTATTGATAGTAATTGGTCACCGTGTACTTGATTTGCGTTTTCGCAACCGTACATATAGATAAATCGGCGGTTTCACAGCCCTGTGTTTCTAGGTATTTTTCGTGAATAATAGGAACTTCACCAGAACTTCTCAAAAATGGTGCTATGTCTAACGCAAAACAGGGAGTACAATTAAAATTATTCAAAGACATGTAATGATTCAACTATGGCTTGTAAATGCGAAAAGTAGTAAAGCTTGTCAACCTAGTTTGATAAAAACAATTCATCAAAAATATGAACCACAGCCAATGTACGATAATAATATTTTTGAAGTAATCGATTCTCAGATTCAGTGCAACATTTTGCATAGCATTCCCAAACAGAATTAGGAGGTCAGAAGGTTGTTTTTTTACTCCAGTAAAGTTACAAAGATTCCTCGAAAGGAGTAATGAACAAGACAATAGCATTAATAGTAATAAAAGCCAAACCACAGGTTTAACTACTATATAAACTATTTTCCAACGGTATACCAACCCAGCGCTAGGAACTACGGCAACAAAACTATCTTCATACGCAAAGTGGTTAAATATAAACTCAAAAAATTTTGCTTGCGGACTATTCAACGCAAAAGCTCCAATTACTAAATCTACTTCATTGCCATATAATTTTCCTAGTACTCCATTTATAGTTAGATTGTCAGATAATTGGCCAAACTCGAAAGATTCTGAAAAAAATACATAATTTAATGTAATGTTTTCCATCTCAGCTAAAATTTATAAATAAATAAGAATAACAATAATGTAATGTAAGTAATGTACAATTTTTCAGAACAGGTTTATCATATTCATGTAACAGCTCTACGATATCAGTCTCTTTAGGACTAGTACAATTACTTAACTCTATAGTATGGTTATAGTTGCGTCCGCAACCACTTTCTGCGTACGGGAAGTGAGAATAAATAAATGCGTTTTCACTCCTGTCCCGGGCAATAACAAGGGTATGTTTAATATGATAATCCTCTAATGTTCGAAATATTCGTGTTAAATCATCTTCCTTTTTAATGTTATCAGTCTCTCTCAATAGTATTATATGAAGAGCGTCCGGCTTGCGATATTAATCTCTGTCCAGATGGTCAATCAGATTTTTTAAATAAGAGGTATTTTGGTCAAAAATTACAAAAATTCTTGGTGATATAGTCACGTGCACGAAATAGTCCTTTATGAATAGCTTAACGTTTTTAGTTTCGGGTATCCTCCGAATCAAATCATTGGTGATAGCGACATTGTTAATAATGGCCAGGTCTGATCAATGCTGAGATTTGAGAGAAATACACAATACACGTTTCCACAAAATCTTGTGACATTTCGGTAACATTAAAGTTCCTAATGCCCAAAATAAGTAATACAAGATTAAAGAGACAATATATTACGGTTTTACAATACATGACCGATTGCTGTGCATGTCAAGAAGAGTAGTGCCCTAGTATCTAACAGCTAAAGCTTTAAGCGACTATAATTATTACACATAATGAATGTTAGATAACCGGCATAAATACTCACGTAAATAATTACAACTATCGCACATTTTTACATTTTACACCTTTATGAAATATTATGCATCGTTTAAACCGTATGCAGCCATTTTGAATACATTTATCTTGCAACTATTATCATTTATTTTCTACGAATGATACGATCAACGCTTACCAGCTGTAATTAACAAAAGACCTACATTTGTGACAATCTTGCTAGCTAGTCGACTTTTACTCACCGCAAACTGAAACAAAGGCTATTGTGAAAGAACCTGTACACAGATAATTAAAAAAAAATGGATTTGGCAACTTCATCATGTTTGATATTCAAGTCGAAGCGACGTGTCACTATTGGGAAAATTTAAATATTACCTACCGGAAGCAATGTTTTTACTGCCAGGAACATTGGGATTAACAAAGTGACATTCCCAAAGTTCTTTTTTTACAAAAAAAAACTTGTCAAAACTTGAACACGATAATTGCGTTTTACTTAATCCTCGTGGATTCTTACTTAATTTGGGGAGAAGATCTACTTTGTTAATTTGAGAACTTCAGTAATAAATATAAAAAAATAAGAAATGCACTGGTTATAAAAAATCCGGCGAATAAAATAAAAGGATCTAGCTGTACCACGTATATCAAATGTTCCGCGGGGTCTGCTGCCAACTTTACGTGTGGACTTAAATGATGTGCAGTGCAAAAAAAGAGAAAGAAAGATAGTGGACGTGAATTATTGGGCCGTACATTAACCGGACAAAAAACCTCGTCTAAAAAATATACCACATAGGATGTGTTGTATAAGGCGGTTTTAATAAGATGAACTTTCTTTCGTCGTGGGTGCTGAGTGGTCTACCATTGATATCGTTAGTAAAGTGATATTGTGTACTTGGTCTCTGTCTCTGCAACTTCATCCATAGATAGATCATCCGTCGAACAGCCTTCCGATTTTAAATGCTTTTAATTTATTAAAGAAACATTGCTAGAGTTTTTCTAAATTTCGGCAACAGAAGATGTTAAACAAGGGCTAAAGTTATAGTTCTGGAAATCGATGTATTTATCCATCTGAGGCTTATACATCCTGTAAGTTGAGTATGAAGTTTAACGAGTGAAATAAAAATGGCTAAGCAAAATCACGTAACCAAACCAATACTTATAAAACCGTTTTCTCAGTGCCACTTCCAAAAAAATAACAGTAGGTACAGAGAAATAACCATTTCTGATTGGGGTTCCGGTAAAATTGTTACAATCTGATAGAAATATTAAACAAATAAATAATGCCAAAAAAATACTAATCAACCTACAGGACTAACCATGTAAACTGATTTACTTAGATCAGTTTTAGGAACTCGTACTTATCTTTAGTACAATCATGATTCGTATACTTGCATTGCTGTTACTGGTTATGCAAGTACTGTTAGAGGAATAATACAATTGTAAATATCCTTAACATATTCCGTATTAACAAGTTAAAATGATCAAAATTTATCTAATGTCATCCAAAAACATGTGTATTTGGTGCTCGGGAGGATTCAAAATAATTTTACCAGCGTATTCCTGACCACGATTAGAACAAAATGTTATATTTGTGAATAAAACTTAATCTTCACTATTCGCGACATATTTCGAGCTCATCAAGAATCGTAAATTTGGTTTAAATACCAAATTACACACATCCTGATTCCTGCTAAGTGATAGATTCGATTTTTCTAACAGGAGACGCTGTTTATGTTGATTATGAAACTATTTTTAAAGTCGCTCTAATTATGTTATTATGTAATAAGAAAAGCAAGCTGCATGAAAATTTTATTGTGATATGACATTAATTTAAGCCTACTCGTACCATATCTATTTTGTTACACCTTCGGGTATAATTTAGAACATAGTTATAATAAGCTGCATTTTATAACACCCTAGCTTCTGCCCGCGACTCCGTCCGCGTGGAACTCGTTTATATCGCAACTCCATTCAAACTTTTACTTACCCATTTCACTCCCTTAGGGGATGATCCCTCCTCCTCCTCCTCCAACTATCTCCACTTAAAAAATCACGTCAATTCGTCGCTCCGTTTTGCCGTGAAAGAAGGACAAACAAACAAAAAGACATACACACACATACACTTTTTCATTTATAATATTAGTAAGTTTGGATATGTAACCTATGTTTAGCAAATAAATACTTTAAATTTGATGAGTCTAAACAAAAAGTAGGCCTTATAGCGCTAAACTTTAGTTGTTTAATGCTTTTTCGCGTAAGGGTCAAAACAAATCTACTTATCATTAAATTTGTGATTTTGAAAAACTTCCAAAATAAATATAAAACATGATAAAATAAAACCAAATATTAGAATACCAAACGGTGCAGCTAGATCCTCCAATCTTAGAACTCTAATCTGAAATAAACCTGTAGGTTCTGCTGCCGACCTTACGTGCTGTCGAAGGTTATGGAAGCTTTTACTAGCTTCTACAATACCAAATTCTGGAAAACGGCCTACAATTGCATGGAACTCATCCAACAGCGGGAAACCTCGTTTAAAATATATACCGTATAGTAAATTATAAAAAGTGTTCTTTACGAGGTGTATTTTATTTTTTCCTGCAGGATGTCGAGTTATCCACCATTGATATCTTAAATAATTTGTTATAGTGTACTTGGTCTGTGTATTTGCCACTTGATTCAAACACATGCTACCTGTCTCACAACCCTTAAGTTCTAAATATTCCTCATTTATCAAAGGAACGTCACCAGAGTTTTTTAAAAACGGTGCAACGTCGGAAGCTAGACAAGGACTGAAGTTATAGTTTCGTAAATCCATATATTCATTCACTTGAGGTTTATACATCCTGTAGGTTGAATAAGTCGTTAATCGAGTATTATAAAAACTGTTTAGTAAAAACACGTACCATAACCAGTGCATTATAAGTACATTTTTGTAAATGTTGTTCGTACCAACCAAGGACTTGTTTGCAGTAAAGCTTCCAAAAAGATTAAACAAAACTAAAAAATAACCATATTTATCTCGATTTCTGGTTGAATTATTAGACAGAATTGAATTGGAAAGAATTATCGCACAACTAGCTAATACTAAGAAGATTAGTACCCAACCCCCTGTACTAAACATCAAATAAACAACTTTCCATCTTTCTACTAAATCTGCACTAGGACAAACAGCAACAAAACTATCTTCAACTGACAAATGCGAAGATATGTAACTGAAGAACGCTGATCGTCTATTGTTTACCGCCAAAGCCCCGAAAACCACATCGACTTTATTATAATATAGCAGGCTTAAGAGCCCGGACACAGTGAAATTATCAGAAACGTTACCAAATTCATCAGTTTCAGGAAAAAATAAATAATTTACGGATATATTCTCATTCTCAAACAATGCTTCTAACAAGTATCTCTCGATACCGATACGAAATTGATCTTCAACTTTCGGGTTGGACAATACCATCGGAGGATAGTAATGAGTTGCAATCCGCAGGGTGCAATTTTTTAAAACCGGTTTATTAATACTGGATAACATAATATTGACATTGAACTGAATAGATTGTTCACAGCTGCACAGTTTCACAATATTCGTATGGTCCGAACCACAACGTCCCGCTTCGTATGGTAAATATGAAAATATTGAAGCCGTCGCATCTAAATCATCACAAATAACGAGCACGCGCATTAGGTGGTAATCCCACAAAGTTTTAAATATTGGCAAAAAGTCCTTTTCGGCTATATCTGTTAAAATGATGATATGCAAAGCTTCTGGTTTGCGGTTCCAATCTCTGTCTAATTCATCAATTCCAGTTGTAAAATCAATTATATTTTGAGCACGCATTATAATAACGTCAGCTGATGTGTCTATGAGAGTATTGCTTTCTTTAATGTAAACCTTTACATTGTTCGTCTCGTGAATACGTCTAATCATATTGTTGGTCACCTCTTCATTATTAACTATTACCAAATTTTCTCCGTGATTAGTTTTAGCTATTATATTCACGAGGCAAGTTTCCATTTCGTCTTCTTTTTCTTTAACTGAGATAAAATTTTCTTTACTCTGCACGATTAGGACATGTCCAATGATGTAACATGATATCATATTAAGATACATGTCTGTTTGATGCCGGACTTCAAACTAAATTGTTCCTTTCTATTTTTTGTATGCCAGGATATAGTGATGTTCGTGCCGATGATAATTAAGAAAAAATGAACTTATAATTTATTTATTCGTTATTTATACCTTGTGCCACTCTTATGTAAATTGGACTTGACTTGAGTAATGACTCTGAAATCTTATGACATTGTTCAAACGGACCTTTTCAATAAGTCATTGGACATTTAGTTGATAAAAACTAAAAGAAAACACCTTTGACAGCCGGACAGACGGACACTGATAAGTCTTATTTCTGACAAATTCTATATTCTTATGGAAGAGTTCTCATGTAGGGTATGCTTAATACGAAACCTTTATCATAGAAATAAATAAATTCCTTTTTTAATTTTTGTTTTTAGTTTCTTCTTCTATTAAAACGTTCTAAGATCACAGTACGATAACATTTAATGAAAATGTTTTTTTTCAAATCAAAGGAATAAATGAAGGCATTGAACCTTGCACCATTTCTTCCATTGATTTATTATCGGTGTGAGTAAGAGGACTATTCTGATTCGGATGGCTATTTTAAATTATTGTGGCTGTACTTTTTAATTATTTTACATGCATTGATAATTTGATTTACATAAAATACTTTATTTAATATCTTATTATTTCTAATAATTTATATATATGTATGTATGTCCGTAGTTCAGTAAAAAATATTCGTAATGATTTAAATACATTGTTATTGAAATTCATTGTTTTGAAATAATTTAATTTTTAATTTCAGTCAAGTTTCTGTGAGAACCCATCCGGTGAAGGTAAAGGCCTCCTCCAGTGATAACCATTTCTCTCTATCTTTTGCAGTTTTTATCCAGTCTTTGCCTCCTATTTTGGTGATGTCGTCAGCCCATCTTGTTACAGGTCTGCCTCGCTTACTAGTCCCTGCAGGTCCCGGCCATGAAGTTATCCGTGCTGTCTAGCGATCGTCGGTCAATCGGGCTACGTGGCCTGCCCATCGCCATTTTAACATTAGAGCATAAGATAATGCATCTGTGACATTTGTTTTCTTGCGTATGGTGGTGTGCCGGGGTTACCTTTGTTTTACCAAAAAAACTTTGACAAATTATCACTTCCCAAAACGTTTTTCGTAGACTTTCATTTGCCAAATAATCGTTTGCCAAATTAAAACTCGACAAATATTTCTTACGCAAACCTTATGTTTGGCATATTCATGTTTAGGCAATATCTCGTTTACCAAATGGTACTTTGACCAAATTTCATTCAGTCAAATATGTTAGTTGGCATAATACGTTTTAACCAAAACAAAATAAGGCAAATGATTTGTATCGTCAATATTTAAGTGACCATTTCTATTCCGTCGGTTAATCAGCAGAGGAACTCTTCAATGACAAATCATTTGCATCTTTATTTCAATGGTGTTTAAGATACACAATAAAATAACAACTTTTTTTGTTATGTGGGTAGGGAAAATTAATTTGTGTAGAGGTCGCAATTCTAACCTAACCGCCAGCGTGTCGACGTCACCCCGCTTCGCGGGGTGCCTATTTCCGCTCTAAGGGACACAAGCTAACCCTAACCTAACCTACCAAATAATACAATTGTTACGATTGTTTGTTTTTTTACTGCTAGGAGGCTTCGCCCTCCGAGCCCCCCTTTTTTGGCTGCCCTAATCTAATTTAACGCCTGTGCCTACCGATCTACTTAACCGTGCATTATTTTATTTAAGGGACCGTGCCGTTTTATTAATAGTATTTTGGTAAAATGTCATAACCCAAACATTTGTGATTTTTGTCTATTTATAGTTTGTCATAACATTAACTTGACGAAATGTTTACCGTCTCATGTTTTTTGCCTTATTAAAGCATTTGCTAAATGACCGCATGCCATAATGTAATTTTTCGTAATAATATTTTGCTGAATGAAAATTTGACGAAATGAAAATATTCGTATTAAAATTGTGCCAAAGTTTGCATTGGCAAACAAAATAGTTGCTAAAATTAGTTTGGGAAATGAAATTTGACCAAAATAAATTTGGTAAAACAACAGGATCCCGGTGTGCCGTATTTTATGATTTTTTCTTATTTTCAAAATGCTTCTCTCCATACTTCTTTGGCAAGTTGTTATTTAGTTTCTCAACCGTTTAGTGAATCTCCAGGTTTGGCAGGCGTATGTTAGAGATAGTAAGAGGCATGAATCCATAACTTTTTTCTTAAGGTGTAGTGGTGGTTTGCCTTTCATAACTAACTTCTTTTTGAGCTCAGTTACTTTTTCCATACACAAGCTATTCTTCTGTCTATTTCGAGGTCATTGTCATTTCTTTGTTTTTTAAAAGGAGATTTGCTTCCCTAAGGAAATGTAGCTTTCGACGTACTCCATACCATAGGCATGTTATTTATGTTCATGTTTACATCATACAGTACCATAATAATGTTTTGAATTTATGTTAAAACATCATGCATAAACTTTTACTACACGATTAAGTAAGTAAAAATATTTAAATCATTAAGGAAGTTGCGAAATTCTCCGTAAGTGCATAATTCAGGAGTGATAAGGTAAATGGTGGATTTACCCCACAAAATAAATAATATAATGAGTACCATCTCTGACATCCATGTATCAATTTAATTTAATTTAATTTAATAAAAATTTAGTAGATAGGTCGCTAAATTTTTTTAATTTTATTTTATTAAAGGTAGACTTAGGTGTGAACTTCCTATACAAACGTTTTATTACATTGCTTAATTACACAACAAAGGTATTGTTAGGTATCCTATTATGCTTCTATTGCATCGATCACATCAATGAACTTAACAAAAATTTTAAAATAGCAATGGTTATCTACTTTGTTTAGAATTTAGAAATTCGCTTACAGTACTTATAATGCACACATTAGAGAACGTATTTCAACAAATCGGTTCTCTTATCTATTAATATCTAAAGAGTTATTAATCATAATTATTTGCTCAACTCTTTCATAAGTTTCGTGGTTGTTATACAATTAATCATTCATATCATTTAATTCTGTTTCACGTGATAAATTGAAATAAAATTATTCTGTTGACAGTCCAGCTAACCATATCTGAAAAAAAAGTTCCAGAGTATTATGTGTTATTCTCATGGAAAAGGTACCTCATTGTTCTGGCGTTTTTGCCATTATTACGACGACGTGAACGGTATTTTATTAGATCATTTTTAACAGTGACATAAGCGCCAACGATAAGTAGGTACTTTTTCCATAAGGAAGACACAAATATTATGAGTAAGCTATACATCTCTTCGGGGAGGCCTATATCCATCAGTGGACGTCTATCGGCTGATATGATAAAGTTATATCAATCGTGTTAACTTTATTTTACTTACCTGCGCAATCGGGTTTTACCCATTCGTCCGATCGGTCAATCGGCCCAACGGGACCATTTCCCATAAAAAAAAAGTCTCACTGGACCAATTGACTGGTCGAACGATCGGGCGAAGGGGAAACACCCGCGCAATCGTTGCAAATATATATGCAGACACCGCCAGCAACTTACTACATTTTATAGATTCTATATTGGAATGGAACTCACCAACAGCGCCCATTCTCAGGTAGAAGCTTCCATAATGGTGAGTTCTCGTGCTGAGAGCGAACCCGAGGGACAATCGCTTGGCAGCGTTAAATGGCATCTGGTATTGTGGGTGCGGCACAGTCGCCGTGCTCCGGTCTGTACGCGACGAACACGATTCCGACTCAGATGGGGACGAGCTTGAGTCCGATTCTAGGGAAAAACAATAGACAAACGCTTTAGTGAATAGCAATTTCTTTTTCTCAAAAATCATCGGCAAAGTTGACTTTATTGGTAAAAAGTCAGGACGGAAGATCAGTAGCTGTGACTTATCGCGACTTTTAAGTTGTCTCAAATAACTTATGGCGTTTTCGGAAGAAAAATACACTTCCAACTTATTATTGAAAAAAATAAAAGGCGGCAATGCAAATGCAAAACATATTCCGTTTTGACATACAGTGGCTAATTGTTTTTACGGAAAATATAGAAAATTGACGTGAAAATCATTCGAGATCTAAAAGAAGCTGCAAGGTCAGTTATTGATTATTTGTTAAGTGTAAGTTGCAAAGCCAAAAGACAAATATCGAAAGGCGTACTACAATACCTTATCATTTTCAGAAAGTACATTTTTGTTTTCTTGCACATTTTTTGAGAAAAGCACTATATTAGTCTTAGCCGGAAGGGCAATTGCTGGCTTCGTATTAAATTAAACGGACTCCCAAGGTCGTTCGTTTAAAAAGAATACTCAGCCAGCAATTGCCTACTTCCCTTGCTTCGACAATAATGTACTATAGTCGCTAGAGCGGCAAACACATGGTGAGATTCTATGAAAAAAACCGGCCGAGTGCGAGTCGAACTCGTGCACCGAGGGTTCCATCCCCTGTAGGTATTTATGCCCTTGCAAGATTCGGAATTATGCGGAATTTTGCGGCATAAACGGCTGTATCTTCTGATTGCGTTGGCTTAGAAGTTTGATTTTTTCACAGCTCCAAGTGACAATAGACCTGAGTATTTGGTATACATTTAAGCTTGATACCATCACGCGTTCCTGAGAAAAAGGGTCGGACGGACGGACGGACAACAAAGTGATCCTATAAGGGTTCCGTTTTTTCCTCTTGAGGTACGAAACCCTAAAAATGGACAAACTTCAGTTAAAAGCATTTTCTGTAACGCATTGTACGCGCGTCAGATAGATCTAAATGTCACTTTTTATAAGGAAAAATGACCATTAAATTAATCCTAACGCGCGTACCTACGTAACGTTACGTGATTACCCCTGTGTTTCGATACTGTACCTACAGCGTTTGTAGCGCTGCATAAATTCGCCGTGTCTATACTTAAGATTATTTAAGTTACCCGAATTGCATCAAAGGAGTCCTTTCAAAAACCAACTCTACCGTTCAATGCAGAAGATACCAATTTCAATGACAGTAAATACACTCGCGGACAATGAATACGGGTCGGTAAAATACCGTCATATTTCCTAAAATAGTGCAAGGTTGTGCAGTTTTTTAATCATCTCATGATCTTTGTTAAATAAGTACACGTAAACTGTAAAAATAAAAGTAAAAAAACGAATGTTACCAGGTTTAATTCGGACTTGTAAAAACCCATGAAAAAAACAACGTTAACGGAGCGAGATTTTGCAAAAATCTATTTTGGGGATTGATATTATTATGATAGGATCACGAAAATTGCTAATACAGTTGGGTATTATAAAGAACAGTATATTATATACATAAAACTACTTATTGCTAAATATATAAAAAAAAACTATTGCGGTTATTTAATGTAAGGTGACCCGAAATGTTTGACCGCGAGTGTAGTCGGCCACATAAAATAACCTCAACCATAACCGCCCTAAGCGTTACAGTAGCAAAAATAGTCCAGTTACGTTGCGGGATTAATACGCTGTCGGATATGTCGCGTCATTTGAAAAATAGAAAAAGTGAGTGAAAGGGGAAAAAAGCGCGCCTATTTTCCATGCCAGTTAATCGCTGCGAAATTCGAATGCGGAAAATGTAAGATAAAAATGGGGTAAAGTTGTGCCGCATGTCAAATCGTTGTTCTGGCGGAAAGGGCTTTTTGCTTTGTTTTTTTGAAAAATATACAGCGTGCTTTGTGTTATGAGGAGCTCTGTTAAATCTTTATTTTAATAGGAGCGTTTGCCAAATTCTTATACCAGCGATCTGCAACATTAGTAGTTTTCTTTAATCTGTAATATACTTAATATAAAGTAGCATTGCTTTTGGAACCTTATTTATTCAACAGAATACGATTCAGTTATATACATTTTCCGTTATTTTTAATTCAAATTCAAAATGATTTATTTCAGACATATTATTAGTTACATTAAAAAGTTACTCACAAGCTACAACATTTTATATTTCGAGTAAAAGAGAAGAACCGTTTAGCTAATGATAGGATCCAGTAACAGCATTTTTTAGTATTTTTTTCCAAGAAGGTAGGTACATAACAAATATTCATATTTCAAATTTACGCGCCAAACTGATGGAACAGTTTGTTGGCGAGACCGCGCTCATTTTTTACAGCAAGCAGCAGCTTCATTTATTAATATACTTACATATGTTTATTTTATATTTATATTACTATATATTTTGAGGGGCTCCTAGCTCTGAATGCCCTGATCTGTAACTGTTCGTTTTTTCATGTATTATCGTATTAACATCAATGAGGTTGACCGAAATAGTATCCTATATTTACTTCAAAACTCACAGTTTTCGCGATAGGTATATGGCATGAAACTTTGACAATCTTAGGCCAAATAATCAGTTTTTTGGACGTAACTTGTGTAAAACTGAGTTACAAATAAAAATCTCTTGCGTGTTAGAGACGTATTGTTCCATAGCAATTGTTTGCATATATATCAGCAACTCAAACTGCACAATTATTTTTCCAAAATTCAAACCTTCAATGTACTAGGTGTATGACGCCGTAATAAACAAAGTATGAAGAGCGGTCACTTACACATACTTGTCCATTTAATTTGCTGTATATTGCTGGCAATTTCAATTTTATTAGAAAATGTATCGAGGTCATAATCAAGTTAAAGAATACGCTCATTTACCCTACTTAAAAAAAGCCCGCTTACCGGTAACGTACTGCATAAAAGTGCATAAACAACATATTAATATCGAAAACAGAACTTTTTTTTATAAAAAAAAATATTTTTCAAAATTCTCTCGTGCAAATTTAGATAAAGGATTGAAAAGCCGGTAAGCGTTCGTGTCACTAATATATCTCTAGTTTTGACAGAGGAATATCAACTTAAACCCAGTCAAAACTTTATTTAAATATTTTGTTTTGTGTTATTTTTAACGAGGAAGAATATATTTAATCAATAATTTGTTTCGTTGTGAAAGTATAATGTTCATCAGCGCCATCTCTCTCGTTCATCAGAAACTATCTGATGTGATTCGATTAGAATGAAGCGAGCGCATAGCTCGCCCATTTTAGAGTGGTCCTTAAGGTTGTGAGCCTTTCAAGAGACTACAGAGAGGTCGCTATTCGTAGCAGAAATATAGTTGAAAGATACGCGACTACAGCCGCTGTCCTCTTAGCTTAGTGCTTAAAGCACTCTACCGGCAATTGAGGGATCCTAGGTTCGAGTCCTGTCGGGGGCTCCAGACGAAGATGGTTTATGTTTCCATTATATTATTTCTCTCTGTATCATACCGTTCAGTCAAAACATAACCAAAAGCGCGTGGAGCCCCTTAAGGGCGAGGCCCCACTGGTGCGTTGCGCTGTGTTGCGACGTCGCAGCGTCGACGTTGCGACCGCAGTTTCGACGCTACGACGTTTTACATATATTTTTAGGATATGCCACATTGATTCCGTTGCGACGATGCGACGCAACGCAACGCATCGCAACAGTGGGGCCTCGCTCTAATTGGATCGAATCTCTACCCTGAACCTATCACATGTTCAAATCAGTTTAGGCACAAATTACTTGCCTTCTCACTTGCAAGGGTTTTTCAAAGGGACTCGTGTGATGGTATTATTTAAAACCCCATATTAGAAAACCTTTTGACCGCTTCATTTTGCTTTACCTCACCGGTTACTTTTTATTTTTATTTACCTGGAGGAACAACGTTTTTTCCTTGTATACCGTCTCAAGACGGGAGCATAGAATAATATTTTTTGCAGACGCTTTCCGTGCAGTAAATTTTAACGTGAAAATAAACTCAAAATGGAATTATTTTAAAGTAAATCTTTTTTGAACGTTAATGAGACGTTAATGAGTTTCTTGGGTGCGTGTGTTTTTCTTTCAACTCATATAAGAAAGATCTATGAGTTGAATTTATGTTTCTTAAGTGAAACTGCATAATTATAGATTCTGATAAGCCATAACGCGTCAACCCATATAATCACTGTTTTGGATAATTACACCATGTTTTCTTTCTGTGCGTTGCTTTATTTCAAAAATTAATGATAATAATGAAATATTTAGTAACATTTTATTTAATAGGCTGACAGTGACGACTTGGCTAAGGAGAATTCCATGAAATCCAAGAATTCCCGTTATTTCTTGTACCTTATTAATCAGTTAAAAATGTACAAAAAAAAAACAAGAAATAACGGCCTTACCAATAATTGTAATTCTAATTTGACACAAAACTTTTATCCTAAACTAACGCTCCACCCAATTCTTTCAATCAATGTTTCAAAGTTTTCCTTAATCGTGCACCAACCAACTAAACCCTAACCTATTTTGATACGCTTGATATGAGTACAGAGCTATAATAAAAAAGGCATATGTTTAACGGACCACCAGATATAGTAAAATATAACGCCAAAAAAATACTTTTTACTGCCAAAAATACTAAACGATCACCAAAATTTTATCTCCATTTTAATGTGAAATAGTAACCCAAATTAAAACATCTTACTACCCTATTAAAGAAAATGCTATCCAAATAAATCATTGCTAATCCAAAAATAGTTAAGTGATCACCAAATTTTTATCTCCTATTAATGTGAAATAATAACCCAAATTATAACACCTTACTAACCTAATTAAAAAAACGCTATCCTAATAAATCATTGCTAACCCAAAAATAATAAGTTATCATCAAAATTGTATCTCCTATTAATATGAAAACATAACCCAAATTATAAAATCTTACTATCCTATTAAAGAAAATGGTAACAAATCATTGCTAAATTAAAAATAGTAAAATAATTTACTAAATTCGACGGATCCCCGCTTTCGTTTCTAGGACTCAGTCTCCCGCCGTCCGCCCGGGCTCCCGCCAGAAACTCGCTTCTGGCTCCGCGAGCTTTTATATATGTCGGCGGCCGATCGTAAAATCTGCCAGATCATGAAATTCCTAGGCATATCGTGAAACGCCGCCCTTTCATGATTTGGCTGAGTGACATACGCCATATCGTTCAAAATTCACCATTTAACGATTTGCCTAGTGACGTTTAGGCCGATCATGAACTTCCTAGGTATATCATGAAACGCCGGCATTTCATGATTTGGCTAAGCCAGTGACGTTTAGGCTGATCATGAAATTCCTAGGCATATCATGAAACGCCGCCATATCGTTCAATACTCACCGTTATACGTAAGTAGGGTGTCCAAAATTGAAGTAGATAAATGAAAAAAAAAGTAATGCGGCCTGATAATCTCCAGCGAGTAGACGCCACACCGCTGCGCGGGGTGTTTATTTCTGGTCTGAGGGGCACAAGTGAACTCTAACCTAAGCGACCTAAGACAAAGTTCGCTTATGACAAGCCATTTTTGTCCACCCTGATTATTGGCTCCCAATAAACACGGCCGCAATCGCATACACAGCGCCACCAGTGGCCAAGAAAGAAACTATTTTACAATGTGCCCGGTATAGAGCTAGGAATATCGACAAATGCGTTGCTCTAATCGATCTGCCGTATTGTTTCAGGCACATCGTGATAAGCCTGGCCTACTTTTAGGCATATCATGAAATGGCGGTGTTTCACGATATGCCTAGGAATTTCGTGATCTGGCGGATTTTACGATCGGCCGACGACATATACACTCTAGGGGTAGGACAGACAAGTCCACGTGGAAGTAGGGTGTGCTTATTCGGGTTTTGGCATCATTATACTTTATTTGGTAATACTCATATATTTTATGGCAATCATAGTGGGTTATTAAGGTAGAAGTATTGTATTAATTTGGTCGCAAATTTTGGTGGTCATTTAGTAAATTTGGTGTTCGAATACAATTTAATTTGCACTTTTTATTAAAACAGCTAGTACTATTGTAATGGTAGAATTATTATTTTTGGTGATCAGTATATTTTTTTGGTAAAAGATCTTAGGGTATCAAAGCATTTTTTGGTGGTCATTATATTTGATGCCATAAAAAAAGTCAACAGTTTTCAGGGAACTCATAGACACAGTAGCTGACTAACGGGAGACAGAAGTGGTGGCACGGTCCGGTCTTCCAGTACAGGAGGGCCTCTAAATCCTCACCAAAAATATTATCCAAGGGTGGGGGTTCAAGGGGTTTCAGGTTTGCCGCCACGGTATGCTGTCGCTTAGCTCGCCACTGCATAGTCTAGTGAGATAAAGGTCGACACACGTAAAAAGAGCTCTGCGCGCCATATTAAATGTATGGCCGCCAGAGCTCTTTTTACGTGTGTCAACCTCTACTGGGATGGTTCGGTTCGAATGAAGGGGTACTCACTGGCAATAGGGGGGGACTCAGCGCCGGATCTTGAGCGGTCCCTCAGCAGCGCTGCGTACATGTACAGCAGGAACACCATGCTGCCGATGTACAGGTACAAGTAGAAGCCCTGGACACCACAAGCTAAAGTCAAGAAACTTTCTAAAAAAATGTGTCATTTATAAGTGTTTGGAGTTTAACGGTACCATCAATGTATTGCAAACACGGCCTCATTATTTGATAGCCATAAGAGTGACAAGTCTGATAATTAAAGTAATGGATGATGTACATTGAAAATTTAATTTAATTTATATGTAATAATTAACGGAAAGTTGTACAACAAAAGCAGTTCTGTTTTAGGAGCATAATCGAGATTTGCATTTAAAGCCCGAAGCTCAGAGGTATGGGAGAAAATATTTGAAACTTTTTTTGCAGCTTTTTACTTACTGATATATCTTTATAAGTTTTTGAAACTTACTTTGTCTAAGCACAATAATAATTTTATTATTATTATCGGAACTTCAAACTAACTTCGATTTATAAGACAAGCACGAAATATTCATTACAAGAAGTCAGCTCCACGCGTATAGTATATGTAATATGTCGTAAAGCGTGAAGTCCTTGTGCATACTACTTAAATATGTCGCTTAAAATAAGTTCGAATATCCAATCTACAAATAGTAGATTGTATGACAAGGGTCTAAAGTAAGCCATATTACCACGAGATGGATATTTTCCCGAACGAAGTGAGGGGAAATAGTTCGAGGGGTAATATGGCTTTTAGACCAGAGTTATACACTCTACTTTTCACTTCGACTGCGAGAAAATAGTAAAAACAAAGATTATCCATCCACAATCAACAATTATACCAAGGCGAAAAGATTGTTCAATTTGGCGCCATTCTTTTTAATAAACTGTTTTGACACAGATACAATACAAAATATAAACAAGACGAATAAACGCCTCTGACCGTCTAATAGCGGCGTAGTCTATCCCGCTCAATCTTCATAGCTTATGTCATGCAATTACATCCACCAATCACAACTCTTTAAAATAACATTAGTATTTGCTGTCTACTAATCAGAATACAGCTAGACATTAAAGTCGACCAATCAGAAAACAGAATTCAATTCAAACTTTAGGAGTTTTTCATTCCCTAATTTACAATAATTAAAAAAATAAACGCCTCTGACAAAATATAGCTCCATCGAAACGGTCAAGCGTGGCAATGTTTGAATTGAATTCTGTTTCCTGATTGGTCGATTTTAATGTCTAGCTGTATTCTGGTTAATAGATAGCAAATACTAATGTTTTTTTAAAGAGTTATGATTGGTGGATATAATATTGAACTGTTGTGAGTGGTCAAATTAAAATGTTTTATAAATCATAAATATGTATACATATTTTCCCTAGGGGCTAAATGTACTACTTTAGCCCCGCTTGCCAAGTCTAATATGATGCACTTTTTGAGCATGAGAAGTGAAAAACATATTTATAGATGTGCTGGCAGGCGCGGGGCACTCCGCGATTTACGTTTATCGCTACAGGTACATGGCGGTTCCCCAACGTTGGGGCACCAGCATGTACTAAGTTGGGGAACCGCCATGTACCTACTTGTAGCGATGAACGTCGACGTCGTCGTCGACGACGTCAGAGGGCTATAAATCTTAATGTTTTGGCAGAGAAAAAAGATCAAAGGAGTGTCCCTTCTGTACTTGTACTATTATCTATTCTGTGGTGCTGGCAATGAAAAAGTTCAGACCATCAACATTTAGACGTAAAGTAGTTTCCTAAGTCTTTATAAATATATTAAGTAGCCATCTGTTGACAATCCAGGAAAACGCAAAAAAATAAATTTATTTCCGATTTTCCTTAATCTACTAAAAGGAAGTTCTTGAGAGAAAACTAATATTAAGTTTGTACGGATAAAAAGCTCGTATAATTGGGAGAAGAGAAGACTTAAGTAATGATAGGAATCATTCTTAATCTTTTAACATTGACGTTTGAGCTAGGCTTGGCTATCAATTAGATTGTGGATTCGAATAAAATTCTGTCGGATACAGCCAACGTCAAAGGTATAACGTTTGCACCATAATTCTTTGTCGACTGTGCTATCGTTACTAACTTACCGCTTCTTATAGAAAGATAATTAAAAAAATTACAACCCTTTTCTTGACATTGTATCTTATAAGATACACAATTTTTGGTGTTCTTTTTGTATTTTTGTAACAGACTATTTTTTTGGCTCTACAAGGCGCAAATGAGGCTCGAATTCACATCTTTTTTGTTATTTGCCAAGAAAAGGGTTAAATGTGAGATTACACACGCTGAATAAACAGAAAATGTATAGTTGGAGCGAGACCAGTAAATGTATATAGTGCTGATGATACTGACCGTACCTAGTAAGGTACGGTCACAATGTATCTGCACCTGGGCGCTCTAGGTACGATGTAAGGCGAACTTAGCGAGCACGGGGAGATGAAAGGGCAATTGTGGGGGCTGTCGAACTCTGAGGTGTTCAGGTATGACGTTCTAGTACTTACCTCGTAAAAGGAGGGCGGAATGTAAGTGGAGATGACTTCGGCCATGGGGAAGGCGATGCCCATGACGACTACGAGCTTACCGTAGAGCGCCGAGAGGGTGGTGGCTAGAGCGTCGCCTCTGCGGACAAAACGATTATTGTAGTCACAGTTTGATTAATCACAGATTGTAGTATAACATAGCTCGATGTGGTAAACTACCTATTTTATTTTAAGGAAAACATTAGTGGGAGATAACCTTTTTACTTAAATAATAAATTCATAATGTAATTCCCCGAGGCGGTTTCGCACCGGCGACCTCAGGTATACGCGGCCTGTCGCTACTAACCAACTGAGGTATCGGGTCTCGGGTCTCGGGTCTTGTAAATTTTCGTTAACAGATGTTACTGCCAAATACAACATTAATTAGTTGTGAGGATTACCATAGTTAATTCAATTATTTCGATCATTACATAATGTTTCATTTCAGCTCCACATGCCGATATGTCGAATAAGAGGTCAGCATTTAAATCACGAATGTATATATCTGCACAAGAATTGTGACGATAATTCGTGGAACAGATAGTCCAATGTGACGGCTTTAATAAAATCAGTCGCAGCATTTGCTTTATCCGAACAAATCTGCGTCTGTCACGGAGTTTTTTCAAGCGGAATATTTCGTTAAAATTTAATTAAGAGAAACTTCCAAAAGTCTGCTAATGACACCGCGGGATGGGTGCCATTATCCTAGTAGGTAAGTACACTTGTAAAAACATTCCATATAACCCAATTTGTCAAATTCCTCTCAATATATTGTCTACTATGCAAGCTTGTGAAGTTGCTATAAAAGCAGTCATATGAGAATTCCAGTCTACCCGTTCCCTTTGCGTCTAGCTCTGCAATGGCAGACTAATAAAGGTTACTTCAGTTTTACACCGATTTCTCGTAGTTGAAAGTATTCCTTGTCACGTGCTACGTCGGGAACTCGAGAGTAAGTTTTCCCTCGTGGCCCAGGGAAGTGTATCGATTCAAGGCCAGTGCCTCGTGACCCGTAAGTATAGGTATGCATTTCAACGTTCAATTGGTTTAGCAGCTCTTTGCCTCCATATAAATATCAATACCTACGGAAATTTAAGAGCCGATTTAATCCCCGTTCGTAGGTATTAGAAATTCGTATTTTTTCTATAAGCCTACGTCGGGATGTTTGCCGAAATACTTAAGTACATGAATTTAAGCACAGTTTCACATTTGGGAACAGTAGAAAAAAGATTGTGTAATAGCGGAAATTACCTGAATGGGAAATAAAACTCACGGTTGGTTCAAGTTTAGACAATAGGCAATAGGTCCGGTCCGTCATACGAGGACCAACTAATTACAAACGTTTAGAACCAAATTACCTAGATAGATAATATATAGATAAAGCATTAATTGTTGTGCGTTTCTGGCACAAAAATAATTACTAAAACAAAATCAAAACAAGCATTTGGCACAAGAATTGGAACAAACACTAAACATACCATTTTGTTGTGTGCGTTGCAGCAAAACAAAAGAGTTCAATGCTCAGTTTACACGCTTCGCTCTTTCGAAAGAAGCATTGATACCGACCAGAGGGGTAATCGCGTAACGTTTTGAAATGTCAAATGTCATTTTTCCTCATAACATCTTGACATTTAGATCTACCTGACGTGCGTACAATGCGTTACACGATCGACCTAGAATGTAACAATACTTATTTTTCATATTTTAGCCGCATTAAGTAAAATGTATGATACCGTAAAGTCGAAGCCAGGATTTTATTCATCTTAATCCCATTCACAGCTGACAACAGCAACACTTGTTTATAACAAGGGTGTCCCGGAAGCAGCTTAGACCAAAGAGCACTAAATAATGATTGTCCAAATTTAGAAGAGCCCTCAAAATTCTCTGCAGGGGAATAATTCAAAGTTACTGTGAAGGTATCCTACTGTTTTGGTTTTGCCTCCCTCGTTTGGTTCCCCTCTCGAGCGAGTCGTCACCATGGCAACGGCGTGCTGTTCGCTCCCCACTGCGCTCCCAACGATACCTACTTACAGTAACTGAACCTGTCTCGGGACAATGATATTGCACCAATTGCCGTTCAAAGTTTAGATTACGATGTCGCAGTAAAACAGATGTTGAAAAGGGGCTTTAGAAGCTTAAAAGTGAATCAAACTGTTGTGACATATGCGCCGTAGCAATTGAAGTCGAAAATTTTGATCGGAGCTGAAACTGAATAGAAATTAGAAATTAATGATAGAGGCTGTTTTTGTAGCAGAGATATATCAACGTGAACTAAATGGGTTACGATCCGACGAGAGCAACTTATCATTTGAACGTTTCCGATACCTACCTATTTAAAGACCTGACCGCCGCAATTTAAGATTTTTGAGATTAGTCCAACGTATTTTCAAACTAGTGGACTCAGTAAAACACCCAAACTTTTACAACTAGGGGATAGATCGAAACCTTTCCGTATCCTATTTATATGACTGGTTGGAAGGGTGACTGACCGGCAAAATTATGGCGTATTTGGGGAAACTCTCCCAAGCTGACAACATCTGATAGGGTACATCTAATATTTATAAAGATATTTTTACGATAACGAAGAATAGCACACCTTCTGATATGGATTCATCTGATGGTATACAAGAGACAAGTAATAAATTTGAATTTAAACTTTCACGATTTTCACACTAGTGATTATAAAACTCTCATTATAATATTATTACTATTGATGTTGCTGCTTCATAAAAACTATTAGTTATGCCATAATCACTAGTATTTGATGAAAAGGATGTTACGCTACTTGATTATTCCAAAAACAAAATAAATGGATCTTGAGCTGCAAAAGCTGCGTTGGTTGTTTGAACAAATATTCAAGCGTTTGATCCCTGTACCTATGTCTCACAGCATGCTCACAGCGTATTGATGGACACCGCCATGAATAATGTTGTTGCTGTGAATAAGAGATTTGTGTTTGAAGCGAATGTCCGCCTAACTAGTCTCGAGCAAACACGTTAAATTAGTAAAGTTTGACGGACGGCGACAAAGGCCCTGTGGTTGAGGGCTAACAAGAATCTTCGCTGAATTTGATCTTACAACTTCATTCGACTTTGTGAACTATTTTGCTAACCAGCAGACCTCTACCAGGAGGTATTCAATTTCAACATTCAAATATCTATTCAGCAAGTAGGCCTAAATTTTTCATGACAGTTTCAAATGCGTTTTAAATGCATCATTAAGCTACATAACACAACATGGCAACATTAACTTAACAGATAAATACTTTAGGCACACATTTACCAAGATATGTACCTACGTAACTAGAGTCTTACGGCCGCGTATCCGTGAACGTTCTACAAGCCTATTTCAAAATGGGGCTAAAATTCGTGTGCTTTTTCTGTCACTTGGACATTTGTGTTCGTCAGAAAGGGACAGGCATTTTATTTAGCACACGGTTTTAAATTTTATGAACAAGGGGGTTAGTGTCCATTACTCATACACATACTACAAGTAAACTGAGAATACGGCCTAGTTGCTCGCTCGAATTGGCCAGGGCGAAGGGCGTTCATGTAAAACATATGCAAAACGCTAGCCGCCCCGCCGCACTCTCCGCTTCGAGTGAACTCCCTGGCTGTGCACTAGTGTTGGTACCAAAGCATTCGCCGATATCTATTTTTGTCCCGTTTAGGCAGCGGAATAAAAAAAGGGGATTAACATTTCTTTACTTATTACTGTCAGTAAATTAGTTCAAAAATTTAGAGAACACATTTTTTCATTAATCTTAAAAGTAATAAGTTGTAATCACTTTTAAGATATGGTGTGACCATTCAAATTAATAAAAGTAGACCAAAGATTTGCCGACTTTCTCGCGCAACGCATGAGCATTGAAATTCAGCGAGGTAATGCCGGCAGCATCCTCGGTACAGTCGGCAGCAAAAGTAGCTACGCGGGTCAAGTGCTCAAAATGATTAACACACGACTCTAACGTCAAGAGTATTAAAGCTGTCTAGATCGTTTTGAGCGTGTTATTTTGCGTTGCGTCTGCTGCTGACTGTAAAAAACCCTCGAGGGTCTTTTTTAGATTAAACTTTTTTTTGTAAATTTAAATAATCAATTCGTATATACCATACCTACTTTAAAAAAATGTGATATAAAAGTATATATTTTAATTTGAAACCATTTAATATAAAATGTAATAATATGCGGGCTCCGATACAGGCAAAGCCTAGTGCAGAGCCTATGTCTTATGTCTTAAAGTGTGTTATATATATTCAGACCGGTATTATTAATCTTCCAACGAACTTAGTTCTATTTTAGTGAATCGGCATTTTGTCGGAGCACAAAGGAACCTTAAGAATGTCAATTAAACGGAGATGGAAACGCAGTCCTGTCCATTAACCCTTAATTTCCAACGCACCCTTAATTTCTTATTGTTTTCTTGAACTTTTTCTACGGGACGCAGTCAGAAACACAAAGGCACTCACCAACTTTCTGGAGTAGCTGGGGTGGTTAGAGTAGCGCTACCCCACTATTTCACGCAAAATAGGCACACTGGATGTCAACTTGCGGAAAAGATCCCAGCAGTATAACTAACTACGTTAGCCTAGTCGTTCAGGCATGCGTCTGTCAAGCGGCGGTCGTGGGTTCGAATCCCGGCTCGGAAGGAATATTTACCGTCAGATTTTCGGAAAGGAAAACATTGTGAATTTTCCGCTAGGTCAGGTCAGATGGCAGTCGCTTTGGTAAAACTAGTGCCTATGCCAAATCTTGGTCTCATTTAGGGCACAGCCGGGAATAAAGCAGGGAGGATTAGGTTTCAGGTTTGAATCGAAGCCCCTAAATACTTATTTTGGTCCGACTACGGGAGCGCCTAAAGGAAGGGACATGTTTTTATTTTAGCATTTTCTGTATTGACGTGTTCCACTCTAGGGTTTCAGATACTGAACCGATATTCATGAATGAAGTATCAATCGATTTGGAATTATGCTTCCGGTGACATAGACTAAGTACCTCTTGTATGATTTTTTTTAGGTTTTTTTTAGTTAGCTTTCCGTGGTCAGCAAACATATTGTATGGAGAATCGAGCTTACTGCGGACTCTAAGCTAATGTTGGGGTAGAAGGAAAAATCAAATGGATTTATCGTAGCGATTTGACTGCGCAGTCCATTTGTGCAGTTTTATCAATCGTGTGTATGACAAATCGTTACAGATTATCGTTACGATTTGTCAAACACACGATCGATAATACTGTGCAAATCAGTCTGTACAGATTAATTGCTACGATATAAGTGTAGCAGGCATTAGTTTCCAAATTCGATGGGATCCGATTGTATTACCATGGTATAAATAATGAAAGCATGCTTTGCTAATTTGTTACTTATTTGTAGTTTATTGAAAGAGCGAGTGACGAAAAGTTCTCCGTTTCAGTTTGAACGAAAGTTCTCTCGTATGTCAGGCATCTGTCTGGCTGTTTCCCTCTACAGGTCGCATTTCTCAACCGATTCTCCTGAAATTTTGTGAGCAGGTTCAATAATAATACAGATATTTTTTTTGGTTGATTCAGTTTTTAGAAATTAAAATTATATATAAAAAGACACGCTGGCAAGTTCTGCAGTTCACAGCAGGCTTAGTTTGTATTTGTGCCAGTTTAGTTTTTATTATTCTTACTTGTACTTGCCTAGTTATTAATAATCATTACAAAACTAACTAGTATTTTTTTCATACTTGACAGCACATTGGTACCAATGTACAAGACATGACGTCATCGTCCTTTCCCCTTAAGGAATGACGTCAGGACATTTCTGAAAATGTGGCAGTTAATCAACCTCAATACTCATAGAAATTGGCAGATGGGAGGTCTATCTTTCGTTTGTTAATCTAGGTATATTTGTGGCGCTTACTCATTCTAAAGTTAAGGCCGCGTTTATGGACACACGACGCGGGATATGTAGGGTAGTCGCCCAAACGCAAACATGGTGTTGCTTAGCACATTCACTACCAAGAATTCCAGTGGTTTTTCTCGTATGTAGCGGAAAGCGACTACGACGTAGACGCCCGCTAGGTGGGTTCCTGGCGTTTCCATGTAGAGGGTAAGCATTGTGATTTAATTTGACAAACTGTTAAAGTACTTATCATTTTCACGGGCCAACTATACGTACGTAGCGCTCTTGGTAAGTCAAATGATAAGCCAAACATGGTCTTTGTTGTTATTCGGAACGTGCTATTGCGCATCACCTCACCTAACACGCCTAACGAAACCTCTGATTTCGTTACTTACGATGAGGTGAGGTTAAAACAAATTACAGAATAGCGAGGCTGGTCCATAAAGTAACGTACGATCAACGTAAGGTAGATCGAAATGTCATTTTCTGTATGGGAAAATGACAGTTGAATTGTACTAAAGCTTTTTCGTAAAGTAACGTAGCTACCTTTCTGCAGGTCGATCACGTAACTCATTGTACAGTCACGAGCTTTAATTAGGGACCCACCTGAGGTTGAATATCGTGTAGCAAAGTTACGCTATTTAGAGCTAATATTTTAACGCAATGTCAATGACATAATGTTTACCATCGACAACTTTACGTTTCTAGGGGCAACCGTGCAATTACGTCAACTGGAGCGAGGGCAAACGATCATTTTCGATGTTTTCCGATTAATTGTTAATTGGGTAAGGGAGTTTTTGGTCCTGTCTTCTGTCTGTTTTCTTCACTAGAAAACCGTAGTGATAGTATTTTGCAAAGAGGTTATTATTTCAAGGGTCTATTCGATAAGACATTATATGTCATAACTAATGTCTTAACTTAACATTTCAACACTATCAAACTAAAGTTTCGACCTTATTGCATTATGAATGTTCTAACAACGTGTCTCGTAAATACCCGTAGGTCCTCGTACTCACGGTCAGTCGTTAAACACCCTCCACTCGACCAACTGTCCGCTCCACACTGGCACTCCAGGTGCCATCACAACCAATTCCTACTCACCCAGCGACCAGCCAGTATACCTATCCACCGGGATTCCTAACAACCTCACGTAATCAGAGACCAGCCTTGCACTGGTTAGGCAAGTGCGAAACGTTGAGTAATGTCAGGATTAATCCCCAAGAGCGTCTACAGCTACATTGTGACACCACCGAGAGCTTTTCATTACAGTGCATATTCAGAAGGGGAAATGCAATTTCCCCCGAGTGCGAATTGTGGCACTAGAGATGAGATTGTAGCGCATTGTGAAACAGAAAGTAGCTATTGTTTGAGAGACAAAGTTGCCTTGCACGGAGTTGATGGCAAATGTAAAATATTTCGCTTTAAACATTTTTAAGGTAATAACCTCGACGTCGCACTAGAGTTATGAAATGGGCGCATTATGTGAACGCAATATGGGTTAAATTCGAAATAAGAGGATTTTTCTTCGTTCAAATTTAAGTCATGTCACTTTAACACTAATATAATATGTGTCCCATGTTCCCATGTCATACACTACATCATCCTCCTATCGTTATTCCCGGTTACGACAAAAAGCAGCACGGTGACACCGAATCCTAAGATTTAGCAATAGACATTAGTTTTAAGGCCTCCACCCACCGGACGCGTGACGTGCGCGGCGCGCGTCGGGCGCGGTTGAATCGGTATATTCACACCGCAAGCGGGTGGAGTATAGCAACGCGGGGGTACGCGGCTGCGACGCGTTACCAACGCGTGTGCCGCGCGTCTGCCGCGCATGTGCCGCGCGTGTGCCGCGCGTGTGCCGCGCGTGTGCCGCGCGTGTGCTGCGCGTGTGCCGCGCGTGTGCCGGGCGGCTGCGGCGCAGCAGCAGCGCGGGCCCTCGCGTCATATCTCTGTCACTACCAACACATTTAATATGTATCTCGCTATCTTTATCACACTCAGCAGCGCGGGCCCGCGCAGCTCACGCGACGCGCTCGACACGCGGCCGCGCTGCCGAGTTGTAACTTAAGCGCAATTTTTAGCTTTACGAAAGCGACTGCCATCTGACCGTCCCGCTCAGAGGGAAAACTAGACCATACTGAGATTAAACCGGTTTCAATACGATGTTTTCTTTCACCGAAAAGCTAACAGTAAATATTCCGTACACAAGTTACGAAAATCTCATTGGTACGAACCGGGATTCAAACACACGACCGCCGCTTGACAGCCGCATGCCTGAACCACAAGACTACCGTAGCTTCTAGCACCATAGGATGTGTAATGAATGGTATAACAACTTTTGATATATTTTCACTGAATATATCAACATTTAATATAATTTCATTGGATAGGTACTTCTCTCAATCACTCAAGGGACATAGTAAACTTTTGGTATAACAACAATCAGTATAATTTCAAGGCGTATAATGTTCAAATTGTAATGTGTATGTATGTGTTGTATGTTGTAATAAATTCAGTTCAAGGATATTTTAAGCTTTTTGTAACAATACCTATTGCCAACTTTAAGGTACCTAGTAGGCGTTTAATGTTTAATTGTTCAAGACTAAAATATAAGGTTACCTCTTATTTTGAATTTCTTACATTGCGCTTTGTTTAATAGAAAAAAAATTCAGACATACCTGGCAATGAGCCAGGTATGTCTGAATTTTTTGCATTTGCAAGAAAACATGCATAAGTATATTATTAATAGGAAAAACGTTTCAAACATAAATGGATCATTATTTGCAAAACAAAAGTATCATAATATGGGTATGGGTGTAGAAAAAATGTTTCAAAACGCACGGAACATTATTAGCAGAAGCACAAATGTCAAATAGATTGTACAAGAACGTTCCAACATAACATGAAACATTTTGCATATAAACAAAAGTATACTCGTAGTATGCGTTTTATTAAAATGTTCCAAGATGATGGAGACATTATAACATTTTTACATGTTAGGTGATTATGAAAAACGTTTCACTTTGCATGTCACGTTTTATTTATTTTACGTCACACCTGGCCATAATGCGAGTTTTACTGCACGCTGCGCGTACGGGAAAACTCGCATTGTGGCCAGGTGAAGACGTAAAATTTTGTACGCAACACGGGCGGTAATTCGTAAAGCCCCAGAGCGCATATTTATGGCCCTCACCTTCGGTTCGGGCCACAAACACCTGCGATCTGGGGCATTCACGAATTCACCGGCCGGCCGGCCTATCCCTCTGTCAAATTTGGCGTAAAACGACGTTTGTCTATGGTAACCTTCTGTGAAGGTCTAGCAAAGGCTGTGCAGCGTATCACACACAATGAAGTTTCATATGTCCCGTTTTACGTAGTAACAACGTAATTTCATTGATAGCACACCGTTCTACGATTTTAAATTTTACAACACCTTGCTAACATGACGAAAGGAGTACCTAATCCCATTGTAAAATATGAACTGTTTTGTAAAAACTTAACCTGTATTGAAGTATTTTTTTTTACATAATCCTGACTTTCCGTCTATTATATTATTTCATTACCATATCATATTATTATTTCCAAACTTTGATGATCAATTTGATAACAAACATAGGAACTAAAATATTTATCATTTTTGCATAATCAGTTATGTGGTACTTTAAGAGGCCGCAGTAAGCTCGGCCGAAATTCACCTTCCCATACAAACGTAGTTACGCTCTCATTTTAAAACCACGTGTTGGATTGTGACGAAACTTTGCATATACAATGACATGAGGTATATCTATGTCTGTAATTAGTTTATATGGTTCCAATTTATAAAACAAACGAAATACAGCAAAAACTAGTTTTTGTATTAAAAACTTAAATTCGCTGTATTTTTTTTATTATGGTATCTGAAGCAACATAAACTAATTTCAGACATAGATATACCTCATTTCATTGTATATGCAAAGTTTCGTCACAATCCAACACGTAATTTTAAAATGAGAGCGTAACTACGTTTGTATGGAGAATCGAGCTTACTGCGGACTCTTAACAACCCTATCTCACTCTATGATTGTCTATTGCAGAAAAATGACAGCTAACGTCATCATTTAGGCAGTGGACCTTCTGTACGTTTAGGTACTATTCATTAGTCTGTGGTGAAACGTGAAACCGCTGTCCTAGTGCCAGTGCAATAAAGTGGCCATAGAAGATTAGATTAAATTTTTCCCCGCTCTATAGCGTCTACAAGAAGGGGAGAACACTTTACGTTGGAAGCTTTTACGTACTCCTGTAATTTATTACGTCGGCGTGCACCCAGCGATCACATTTTTCACAGCGGCAATTTTTATCCACCCAATCATTGGATGGAGTCTGCTTTTTGCGTTAGTTTTTATCAGCGGGCCCATTTATTAGAAGCCCAATGAAATGGAAATGAAAACTGACCCGACTGGAAAGGAAACTGTTTTTCCATTGCTTGGATGGTTTTTGCCAGTGATCAAGGGTGCAATATAGAGGCATTATTTGATAATAGAATTTGGCGCCAATAAAGGACACTGGACGCTGGACAATGTGCGATAATGTTCTGACATATCATATTTTCTTAGACTGCCAATAACGACATGGTATAGTATATTTCACAATAGGCGCAGAATGGGTAGACAGAAGGTTATGACCCGGTAAAGGTCGTGGGAATCCGCTGGTTCCAGGTGGCGCAGGAGCGGTGATAGCGGCACTCTTTGGGGGCCTTTGTCCAGTAGTGGACTTTTTCAGCTGATATAATGATGATGATGATTATATTTCATCATGCATGTTCGCTTCTGATGATGCTCTCGGACGCGCTCTTACGCCTGACACAACAGCAGCCGTCACGTCAGATAACTGTGAATATAACCGTAATAAATCTTTAATAAATGTATGAAACCGATATCGCTCGCGTCATGACAAGTCACGTCATACAAATATGAATCCACCTTTAGAAAAGCTTAGTTCAATTCAAATACTATGTTTTGGACCAAAAAAATATTCCCTTAGAAATTCTTCACTTGTTCCAATTTTACTACTTCAAACTTTATATACTACCGGAGCGTATGCGGCTATCTTTTAACAAGCATAAACAGATGAAAAAAACTGTAAGCCGAGTACGGAAAAGTAACTAAAAAAAAACGGGTCGCACTCCGGGAGTGCCGGCAGAAGTGAAAACCCAATGACATTGTAACAGTTTTTCGTTCAGGTCACGTGTCCGTCTTACGAATTTTCAATCGGTCGAATTTGTCGGTCACGTGACCTGTCGCGAGTTTAACCCTTTGAACGCCGAGAGCCACTAAAGTGGTCGAGTGCTGTCGTGCCCACCATGCCAACAACCTTTAAAGTGGTTATGGCGGACACTGGCAAAACAATTTTCTGTTCAGAATGTCAAATGCTACGATGAAACAAACTTAAATGAAAAGTACAAACTTAGGACTTCTAAAACATATTATCCCTTCCTTTCGACTCTACGGCAACTACGGGCAAAAATAACGCATGAAGCGGATCGATTTTAAATAAAATTGCAGTCTCTTTGATATACAACGTGTCCCAAAACTCAACGATAAGCCGGCACCAGAGGATGGAGCTGCTTATGATTAGTCGAGAAAAAATAAGGAAAAAAATATATCTAAAAAAAATAAAAACATAAAAAATAAAAAAATAAAATAAGAACTGTGATAGATAGCAGGGCTAATTAAGTTTCCAAAAACAAAAACAAAAACAGTAATATTTGAATATTTGTAGACATGGTCGTTAAAAATACCATTAGGGATGTCGATTTTTGATGAATTTCATTTTTTTAATTTCTAAAATAATTGAGTTATATTTTTTTCCTTATTTTTTCTCGACTAATCATAAGCAGCTCCATCCTCTGGTGCCGGCTTATCGTTGAGTTTTGGGACACGTTGTATGACGTGAAAGTGTCGACGAATATCGAGTTACGCTGGGCTACGATGTTACGTTAAAGCTATTTTGTTACAGCGGTTTCCCGTGACAAAGCCTGTTCATGGCTTGGTTGAAATTCGCCAATGGAATTTTACAGTGAACAAAAACGATTTATTCGATAGACTAGCTATCGAAACAACCATTGACCACGAAAATTCAATGCTAGCTATTGAATGTATTTAACTATATTCTTTGAATTGAGTTTTAATTATTAACCATTCTCAAGTTCCGAACAACTAACTTTTCTTCTTCGAACTCAAAGGAACTTACAGGCACATTGAATTCAATTAGAAGCCCAAGTAGGGCCAACGAAGCAACTGCATTACTTCGTTTTCAGTTACCAGTTGCACAACTTTAAGACGTATCCAACTAACCGACATTCGAATAGAATAAGAAAAGAATTCCTTAATATTTGTTTTTAAGCAGTAACGCTGCTAAAGAAAATTATAAATTTTTAAATGAAAGGAAAAATTGAAAAATTTTAATGCTCCGAGCCGGATTCGAACCGGCGACCACAGGCATTCATGGCCCGTCGCTACTACCAACTGAGGTATCGGAACAATCTGGTTCGGGCACCAAATCCTTCAATCAGTTCCTTCATATAACGCCTTAGGGAGGCGTATGTAGCGACATCTACCAGAAGACTTAGGCTTCTTTACGGCACCAACGTCTCAAATTATGTTGAGAAATCGTCAGTAACGATGCGCCACCCCATACTAAATTAATATTTGTTTTTAAGCAGTAACGCTGCTAAAGAAAATTATAAATTTTTAAATGAAAGGAAAAATTGAAAAATTTAATGCTCCGAGCCGGATTCGAACCGGCGACCACAGGCATTCATGGCCCGTAGCTACTACCAACTGAGCTATCGGAACAATCTGGTTCGGGCACCAAATCCTTCAATCAGTTCCTTCATATAACGCCTTAGGGAGGCGTATGTAGCGACATCTACCAGAAGACTTAGGCTTCTTTACGGCACCAACGTCTCAAATTATGTTGAGAAATCGTCAGTAACGATGCGCCACCCCATACTAAATTAATATTTGTTTTTAAGCAGTAACGCTGCTAAAGAAAATTATAAATTTTTAAATGAAAGGAAAAATTGAAAAATTTAATGCTCCGAGCCGGATTCGAACCGGCGACCACAGGCATTCATGGCCCGTCGCTACTACCAACTGAGCTATCGGAACAATCTGGTTCGGGCACCAAATCCTTCAATCAGTTCCTTCATATAACGCCTTAGGGAGGCGTATGTAGCGACATCTACCAGAAGACTTAGGCTTCTTTACGGCACCAACGTCTCAAATTATGTTGAGAAATTTTTCAATTTTTCCTTTCATTTAAAAATTTATAAAAGAATTCCTGTTCCATTCTGCAGCAATTAGGTTATATCTAAGAGCTCTAGACGGTACGCTTACAAACGCCTGTCTCAATCAGTACGCTGAGTGGCATTAACCAAGCTGCAATGCAACTAGGTCGGCGCAATGTTTCAGCAAACGCGTCTAGGACAGCAATGAAGATTAATGTAGGTTTTTAAATCGTTCATTTAAAGTGTCATTGTTTTACGCCTAGGACTCAGTACAACTCATGCAAGAAAACTTTTTAAAAGATTTAGTTAGTAGTCGCATTTCCATTCTTTTCATTATTATCTCATTGTCTTGTATTTTTACTGTATTTTTGACATCATGTTTACTTGTACAACTACGAGTAGGTTAGTATAAATTGGAATTTTTACCCAAACTCGGCAGAAGGTTTATTTTTTTGATTGTATGTAAGTCTGTATACACCGAAACCACCGCCGACGACCGCTTTAGCCTAGTTGGTACTGTTGGTAGTGACACTGCCTACGAAGCAAGAGGTCCTGGTTTCGAATCCCGGTAAGGGTACTTATTTGTGTGATAAGCACGTATATTTGTTACCATTTGTTATTTATCTATATAAGTATCGTCGTGTAGTACCCACAGTACAAGCTTTGCTTAATTTGGGAGTAGGTCGATTTGTGTAAGATTATCACACTAATATTTATTTTATTTATATTTCTTCGGCACGCTTTGCATTCTAATTGCTATTTGGATTTTAACATGCGAGATATCGATAGATTACTCTTAGTCTAAGTCGATGATTAGAAGTTCTTATCTTAATATTATTTGCAGTTTCTGAATCCTTCCATGACCTGCGCAGAGTATGACACCTTATATCTATCGCCTAATTTATAAAATAGAGCATCAGGTATTTTAGACTGCATTGTTTCAGCAGCCTGCGTCATATTATTATCTGGTCGTGGGGCGTGAAGTTTATTTAGTCCTCCTGAAGATCCGAATTATTAATTTATGGTGATGAAAAGTTGAACATCGCGAAAGTTTCCCAATGGAATGATTTCTGATCTGAAAGTGTCCAGACCCCGTATCATGGTCGGCCTGACAAGATAGGAGCGTCGTCTCGTTCTATCGAACGGTGTCAGCCAGTGACGGACGCTCTATCTTGTCACTTATCGCGTGATAAGGCCAAGCCGACCATGATACGGGGTCTGCTTTCGAGAAGTTCTCAAATATTTAGAATTTTCCGCAAATTGCAAATCTGTTGAAGACGCACTGACATACTGAGAGAGGGTAAAAGATGAATTAATAATTAAAAGGTAAGTGGTGTATTAGAAACTAAAGGAAGAGGTAGTACGAGTAACTCACGCGCTGATAAGATGCACATGTGGTATAGAAGGCGCGACGCGGGAGTGGCGCGCGGGGGGTAGCGGCGCGCGCGCCGATCCTGTCGGGTACATCACCGGTTGCAGCGACAGCGAACCGCCGAGCGACAGTGATGGAGGACTGGATAACCTGGGAACAATAATAAAAATACTTAACTTTTACCAGAGACTGGTCGATTGCAAAAGTCCTCTTCTTCTTCTTCGTCGATACACTCTTTACACAGTGGTCATGGCTATGTCGTTGTTTGAGTGACCAGTTTTACGATACACCGACATTCTTGTCGTAGAGCCGCTTTCCGAGAGCGGCAGGTCGATCACGTAACGCATTGTACGTACGTTGGCTAGATCTAAATGTAGTTTGTTATATGAAAAAATATGTTCTTCCACTGGTATCAATTAAACTGATCAATTGAAACCGTTCAACTATTTTTCTATCCTTAGGACTCAACTATTTAGTTGATTCGTTGCGAATATTATCTAACTTATTTTTTGTCCTGTCTATCCAACCTCCTATACTTATGGTTGGTTTGTTCTACTTGACTACCGATAACACAAAAGTTTTAAAGATAGGTAGGTTAGGTTCGTTAGGTGCCTTCAGATGCCCGATGCACAACTGGTTGATCGGTTTAGTAGATTGGAGTGGAAGAACAGGGAAAAATTACAGACTGTCCAAACGCGCGTTGGAAACGTTACGTAATCACGCCTCTGAGGTCTACCAATGTCTACACTAAGTCGTGTTCTTTAGTATGAATCCGCCGTAGCTAGTTTCACTATAAAGAGGTTTCTGAACCACTCATTTTAAATGGCAATTAAACCTCTGCCATAGAACAATATAATAGTATCTGCATAAAACACTAAGTAGCGATTTGTGACTCTTTTAAGTTAAAACTGACAAACGAATTTTGAGAAAACCGTGCGCAACGCCGTAAAGTTACACTACGTGTATGTTCATCAGAATAATATGCAGGCAATAATTTATATAAACCATTAAACGAGCTAGTGAATAATAATGTACCTTAGAGTGCTCTTGCTCACCTTACGAAGACAAATGTAACAAAATGGCATTCATTGAGAAAGAGCGATAGTCATCTATCTTACTTGCCCGATAGGTACAAATAAGTACACAAAGGTCACCAGATCATTGGTTTTATTCAAAAGGACTATTAATTAATACGTGTGACATTCTTAAATTCAAATCTCTCCACAATACATTGTAAGATGACGTTAAGAATATATCGATACGTTAAGAATATGTTTTCTTGTTGCTATATCTCCGCTACCTAAAGGTTGTCTGGAAAAGATCGCTATCTAGCGATAAGACCGCCTGTTGTTAACATATATTTTTGAAGTGATAACTTCTTTAGCGGACGTCTTTCGGCTGATATCATGATGATGAACTTCTTTAGCGGCGCTGTGTACTTTTTGGGATGGGTTTGGAGGGGTGAGGGGATTGGGGTTTTATTTTTTCTAAAATTTATTCAAGTTTTTTTTTAAGCATTTCGCAAGTTTTCACTTCTACCGGCACTCCCGGAGTGCGACCTGGTCTTTTTTTTTAAGTTGTTCTGTCTATTAGATTCATGTTTTAATGTGTGCAATAAAGAGTATTTGTATAGTATTGTATTGTATGTTGTTCCATGTAATAACTTGTAATTTTACTCGTAGTTCCTTTTTCTGCCCAAACGCTTCTCGATCACGTAATTGAATATTGTTCGACAACGCCAGTCTACAATTATCCTTTTGTCTTTGATCACAAAATTAAATTATAAGTAGGTACCTACTATACCTACCTAAATATTTAGTCGTCTTAACACTCTCAAGACTAAGCAAATTCAATTAAGCCGACTCAGTAAAGTCTGCGAGCGGAAATGCCGCTCCATGAGAGTTTCGCACAGATAAACATAACAAATAAACAAACAAACATAATAAACGAAATTAGGTCTTGCAGATTATGGTGATATTTAGCGGCCCGCCGCCTGAATACACAAATGGAATCTACGGAACATACGTAATTAGAAAAACTATATATGTGCGGAAACCGGTCTAAACCCAACAAGATTGTATTTGAAACGTGTTGGGTTGAAAAGTATTCGCATTCATAAAGACGAGTACGCCAAATCATGGTGCCAAAGCAGTTTCCGGACTCATTTATGATACTACTTTAAGAGTGATTTGCAGAACTATGTCCGTGATTCGGTTTTGGATGCTATGAGACTGTTTGGCCAAGATTGTCGGGATAGGAAACTAATTTTAGTGTAGATCTTTCATGCTTGGAGTCACGGAGAATATCTAATTTGCGCCATGATATTCCTGTCATAGCTGATGTTTATTGCCAAATAAAACAAGGAAAAAGGATTAAAGGGCCATTTGTTTAGCAACACTGATTTACGTACGGTGTACGTCGTCTACACCAATACATTATTTATTCAGGATATACAATTCATGAATATGAATTGCACCCATCCGTAAATTGCTTCTCAGTAAATACACATAAATGAGAATCTTAAACATGAATTGAAAACAATTTTCAATACCCGTCTTTCGCGTCTGCATATCAAAGAGAAATATCCAAATGTTGCTTCGAACATCGGTGAATAGGCACGGTCTGATGGAGAGGGTTCCTTTTTATATCCGTAAATTCTAAATTATAATCATAATTTTCTCCGAGTATAACCGTTGTAATTCACTTTTTACACCTCCCTGAGGCCCCGTTTGAAGTTCATTACAACCGCGTTCATCGTTCATTCTACGCAAAATTACTTTTATTATCATAAGTACAAAGCTATATCTAGCAAGGTTACATTTTTAGGCCACAAAAACAGTACCAACTTAGTATTGCCCGCGACTCCGCCCAACACTCGTATCAACTTCCATCTCTTTGGGGGATATTATAAAATATAAATTTAAATGTTTTTTTTATTCCTGCTTAATCCTTTCAGCCGCTGCTCAGCGTCTCCGGCGACACTAGCGCCGCGCCCGCCAGTGCCGGGCTCGGGAGCGGCGCCCCGCGCAAATTATAATAGACTTTTATGATTCCCACCGAAAGGGCCGGGCCGGGTCTCGTTGCACCGCGTCCCGACGGATGCGCGAGCACCCGGCGGGAGCCGACCGCGTTTAAATACAGTGCAAAAAGTCGGCCGGAGCCGGTCAGACGCGACGACAGCCGAGCGCAGCCGTCCACGTGCGTGAAGCCGACCGGCCTCAAATCCATTGAAATATAGAATGTAACGTTTCTATTAATGCTTCAAATTCCTTTGGCAACTTGTAAAATGCGCCCAGGCGCGCTCCAACCCGGCATGCCTTGGTTTTCCCGCTAAGTTGCAAAAAATTCCTACGAACCAAGCGCTCGCTAGGCGGGTTCCTGACTGTGAACATACTGGATTTTTCAAACTTTATTAGGTACTTTATTACCAAAAAACTTAACTTTTTCTTTTTTCACGAAATATTAGTACGTTTTGGATACTTTAAGTTGGATTGTATAATAACTCACTTCAAAGGCGACTCCATGGTGACCCGGTGCGAGGAGCAAGATGGCGCTGGCAGCGAGTGCGGCGGCAGCGGCGGTGGGCTGCTGTGCCGGCTCAGCGTCTCCGGCGACACCAGCGCCGCGCCCGCCGACGCCGGGCTCGGGAGCGGCGGCACCGACCCGCCTGAGTCGCGGCTGGACTCGAATGTCGTTCGCGACACGTGGGACCCGCCCGACATGTTGTTTGCCGGGATCGAGTAGCAACTGCAACAAATGAATGTACATAGGTATAACAAATGAAAGAAAAACAGCTATTCCATACAATAACTCTCAATTAATTCACAGTTAAGTCTTAATTAGCGCTTATTTTTTGTGATTTCGTGGTTGGACTCAAGGGAGAAGTTGTTCAGTGTGACCATATTATTCACATTTGGTCAATCCGGATTATAACCCCAAAAACACCTTGTGCTTTTACCTTTGTCAGTTTGTTCGTGTTCTATACGAAAGCTAAACCTTACAAATGATGCCTATTGCATCTTCAGTTGCACATAGGAAGAGTCTCGTTATGGGTGGGTACGGCATGTCTTGGGGGAAAGAAATCCAATACATTATCATGAATTATACGGGGTAACCACCATTTCGGTTTTCGGTAATTATAGCAAATAGCCGTGAACCTACTAAGTATTACATTCATTTAATCGACATTTAAGAGCTCTTTCCCACTGACGTCCAGTTTTTTGCGGGATACGGTTTTCTGCAGGATTCCGATTTAGTAGCGAGCATTCCATTTGCGGGATACTACACGCATACTACAGACAACTGTATCCTGCAGAAAATCGTACCCGCAAAAAACTGGACGTCAGCTTCAGTAGGAAACACCCCAAATATTCGCTTTTGAAAGTACAAGAAAACCATTTTTCTTTTTGTTAATCGTTAACCGACGTAACGATGCAGCAGACGAACTACTTACCAAAAAGAAAACATGATCGCTCACTTAATAAAATTAAATTTTGTAAAAAACACTCCTTAAAACATAAATACATAATTGAACGCGAGATCGAAGCGACCGAAGTTCTATGCTTCAGCTTGCGCCGAAAATCGTTCGGAATGTTCAATTCACTTTAGATATTTAAAAAAAAGGGTCGCGATTTCTGCAGCTCAGAGAACCGCTTAGCTACGAGTATACCTATGACTTATACTCAGCCTATACCGTCAAGCACTCCATTTCAGTTTGTCGAAATCTCCCATCTTATTTGCATATGTAAATAGACCTGTCAATCTTAGAGTAGGAAATTGCCTATTATATGCATGACGTTTCGATATATCCATCTCTTAGTGGAGTCGATATACAGGATTTGATCAATAATGTATGATTTTGTA
The DNA here is from genome assembly GCA_945867215.1 of Epinotia demarniana. Lineage (NCBI taxonomy): Eukaryota > Metazoa > Arthropoda > Insecta > Lepidoptera > Tortricidae > Epinotia > Epinotia demarniana. Next base: position 8,975,362 of record OX244262.1, read on the forward strand.
ATATAAAAGCAAGTACTTGTTATAACTTTTTAAATACGATAGCCTCTGAACCGTCACGCAGATTTTGCTTAATTCCATTCCCTGAAGAATTCTAAACCAATTACTTGACAAATATATCATAAGTACACGAATTTTATTAGCATTCCCTTAGATCCAATATTGTTAACTGGACACCTTCATTTAATTAAAATGATCCGAAGTGCCTACGGCTATAAGCTACGGTAGCCCAGTGGTTCAGGCATGCGGCTGTCAAACGGCGGTCGTGGGTTCGAATCCCGGCTCGTACCAATGAGTTTTTCGGAACTTATGTACGGAATATGATTTCATATTTACCGTTAGCTTTTCGGTGAAGGAAAAACATCGTGAGGAAACCTGCATACATCTGCGAAGAAATTCAAAGGTGTATGTGAAGTCCCCAATCCGCACTGGGCCAGCGTGGGGACTACTGCCCGTTCCCTCTCATACATGAGAGGAGGCCTGTGCCCAGCAGTGGGACGTATATAGGCTGATGATGTGTGTGTGTGTGATGTGAAGTGCCTACAGTTTATAAACGGAAAATTCGTACCTTTGTGTACCAAGAAAAGTAATATCAAAATTCTTTCCCATGTAGATCAGATTCTTTGCTTTAAATTAGAGTTTTAAGGGATAGATCCTTCTTATACAGTTTTGCTGACCGGAGAAACCGTGAAAATTTCACGAAAGAAAATTGGCATCTGTTACATCGGAGCAAATTTATTCAAGTTAATTTCAGGACCACGAAAGCCTTTTAGCTCGTTTTCTAGGAGTTTACTTTCGGATAATGCTCATGCATAATACGAGTAAAGTAAACGTTCTAATAGTTGACACGTTTATTCAGTACCTAAAACACCACCTTCGTCTTTATTGTTACGAATTAAAATTGAAAGCATTGATTCTTGCTCGACAAGTGTAGAGCACCAGACTATTTACTTTATGTCCTTTTTTTGAGCATTGTTTTAATATTCAGTTGTAAGTTGTAATAAATGCAGACAGGAGGTATATTTTAGGTCGTCGCGTCTGATGTCTCACATTTTAATGTTCTACGTGCGCTTCACGTGCTGAGCGTAGTTACCTCAAAAGCGTTAGCCAAACTGAAGTCAGAAAAAAAATGAGAACAATTACACAAATCGGTCGTCCTACAGTAATGTCAATAAATATAGGTGTATATCTTGGGTACCTGGCGACGATATTCATAGTTGAATAGACAAATATATTTAACTACATAGGAAATATCCAAAACTCAGGATCAAATACACAGATATTTACCCTTGCCAACTTAGCACTACAACTTTTCATCCCATATCAGACCCAGAGCAAGATCGAAGACAGCGTGGACGACGAAAATCAACAAAACAGATCTCACCCCCATGTTAGATATGTATATACCTAGCTAGGAAAGGAATGAGGTATTCGAACTGACCACTAACTACTAACTACATTAAAGACGTCACAATATGGAAAATGTTTTGATATACATTTGAGGTGCAAAATAAATGAAGACAATTGAGGCCCAGGCTGTACAGTCGATCAAAGATATGTACGTATACAGTTTTGGCTAAGATTTAGCAGCTAAGATCATTTGAGTTGGCCGAACTGCACCAATTAGTCCATTCAAAAAGCAACTCTACGGTCCGAAGTAGAAGATTCAAATTCCAATTTCAGCTGCATAAAAACCCGGTCACATTAAATAATCTCAACCATGCAAACGAGGGTCCGCCAATCCGCCTTTGTAATAATGCAAATTATCGCCTGTTCGAAACTGAGTAAATAGTTAACAATGGCGGGGACGTGTTTGGGATACGATAACGAGCGGAGACGTGCGCTTTAATAGTTTATGAGTCCATCATGGCGGATGGTCGCATTGTGTTATAGAGTTCGTTGTTATTGGATTCCGATTAGGTAGGTACTTCAGGGACTCAGTTGTTTCCTTTAGACACATATTAATTTGCACTGTTTCATTTCATCATCATCCTCCTAGCGTTATTCCCGGTAATGCCCCTAAAGGAGCCTGGGGTCCGCTTTTTTTATTATTTCAAAAAAACCGGCCAAGTGCGAGTCGGACTTGCGCACGAAGGGTTCCGTGCCATTATCTATAAAAACAGTTAAAAAAAGTTTGTTGTATGGGAGCCCCCATTAAATCTTTTTTTTATTTTATTTTTTTATTTGCTGTTATAGTGGCAACAGAAATACATAATCTGTGAAAATTTCAACTGTCTAGCTATCACGATTCTTGAGTTACAGCCTGGTGACAGACAGACAGACGGACAGCGAAGTCTTAGTAATAGGTTCCCGATTTTACCCTTTGGGTACGGAACCCTAAAAGTGTGGTTGCTGTTTTGTAGATAAACAACAAGTAGGTTGGGAGTTTCTTCTGTCGGAGAAGTCATAAATCATAACCGAACTCAAATGGAGTTGGGTAGGACATATTGCCAGGCAGCGTGACGGTAGGTGGACCAAAACTTTAACGGATTGGTGGCCACTTATAGGAAAAAAAGCATTGGTCGTCCACCAACCCGATGGATTGACGACGTAAAAAAGACCGCGGGTTTCTGGACCATTTCTGGATGAGACTAGCACGGGACCGGGATAAGTGGCGTACTCGAAGAGATGCTTATAATAATAATAATAAAACATTTATTTCAGGCAACTAAGGCCCATAGTAACGTAGTAGTAGTAGTGTAGTATTCCTTACAGACTAACATACATACAATATAATATTAAAACACTAATTATTATTTAGGCGACTAAACAGTGTGGCTCCGTTGCGTCGTCATTGTCCGGTGTAGAGTTCGGCAGGTTGCCCCGGGACCGCCGAAACACGACACCCTTCGGCCAGAAGTCAGCACACGCGATGGTCTCCTGCAGCGGCCGCGGCACGCGCACCACAAACGAGCTGAAGTGCACGTAGAGGCGCGAACGCAGTTGGAAAACCCTCAGCGATATTATGCTCACCAGAGGGCGATTACAGGCTGAAAATGATGATGTTGAAATCATCTTACCTTATAATATAAGTTAAGAGAAATGCCTTATTTCAAAACAAGCAAAAAATGAAAATGAAAAAAAAAATCTTCTTTAATTCAGGTACTGGTTTAATGTTTTTGAGGTTAGCTGCCTCTACTGACATTTCTGGTCAATTCGTTGAACCCATGCTAGTATTATAAATGCAAAAGCAACTCTTTCTCTCTGTTACCTTTTCACGCTGAAACCGCCGATTGAGATGAAATTGGGTATGGAGATAAAGGTAGGTAGATATAATCTCGGGAAAGGGAATAAGTGCAATACTTTTTATATCGGAAGTCATCCATTAAGGCGGTGAAATATGGGGCGGAAGTTTGTATGGGCGAGCGAAGCGAACGCAGTTTATGGTTCAGCTTGGGCCGAAAATCGTTTGCCCGGTGTCCGCTGTCCCGCTGTTCTTATGATTATTGAACCAGCTCACAAAATTTCACGTTATCCACGTTAATCACCTGACCCCGATCACCCAGGGGAATTAGCGGCAATTATTTTTCATTCAACTAAGAAAAAATGATAATGTTCGGATATGCGGCGTCGCCGGACGCAACCGCGTAACGCTGGCTTCGCTCGCTCGGTTCGCGATCTGTAGGATCGCAGTTCACTTAACAAGCTAACCGTTTTTTCCCCTGGGGGATCAGGCTGGGTATTAACGTGGACAACAGCAAAAATTTCACGAGAAACGGTAAAAAAATGCGACCTGTAGAGGAGAATAGCCGGACAGCGGCACAGCGAGAAGTCCGGACAATACGAAAGAATTTTGACCCGTGCTGAAACCGAGATCTTCGCTCGCTTCGCTCGGTCGTCTAATTATAACTAGAAAGTTTTTTTTAAATATTATGCTGATTTTCCACCGGAGGGGCGAGGCGAGGCGAGAATAGAAATTTGTATGGCACTTGCTATTTCCACCGAGCGCGAGCGAGGAGAGAATTGAAAATTTGCCATACGAATTTCAATTCTTCCATTGCAAAATCAGCTTCAGGGTGTCAAAATACATACGTAGTTTACACTTAGGTTGAGTTGCACCTAACCGTCTGTAATCGTAAGCGGTGTTCGTTCAAATTTGAATGTATGGAGCGTTTGACAAGTTTCTATGGACTGACAGCTGTCAGCGCCATATTTAACGTTGATCGGTCTGTAATCGTAAGTCGGTGCAACCCGCCCTTAGTAAGTTTTCTTTGAACATCTCTAAAACAAAACACGCTCCACTAAGCAAAGCCGCTTCCATTATTAAATTAAAAACAAATGTCACACAAATTGAAATAAGAACAATTTCTAACGCAACGGAGATCCACAAATCGAATCGCAGACGTCGGCGCTATTTCCTCGTCCAATAGCCATTGGTTACTTTCTTAACCTCCTATCTACGCAATGCTTTGGAATGTGAACTTTATTTCAGACACAGTAAAGTTGTTTTTCAAGTCGGACAAGCGAGATGGGAGTTTGTGGAAGTAAGCAGTTCAATATGGCGATGGCGTTCGATTTCCGGGCCCGACGAGTAAACGGTTTATGTCGGATTACATGCAGCGTTTATTTTAATCAGCCAATGCTGAAACGCTCTTCGGACAGCTCATGGGATCAGGTTGTGATCGCTCCCAAGCGAACAAACAAAATTACTTTTCAGGTGAGGGATCGTGACCGGAATTAAAGTGAGCAATTCCATTTAATTAAAAACATAGGTCTTTTTGCAAGCTTTTGTTTAACTTGCACCGTTCAGTGTTCGTATGTACCCTTTATATACCACGTACGAGTATGTGCGTAATTAAATATGCTAGGTGCCTCTGAGTTTGGGGATTTAAATGCAAATATCGATTATGCTCCTAAAACAGAATTGGGACAATCAACTATTTTTTGTTACTCGTTGCCATGGTTACGTCCCCTGGGGAGTGCCATCAATGTGTTAGAGAGTGTAAATCCACTAAACAAGTGTTTTTATTATATGTATTAATCAAAACCCATTCCATTAGAATAAACAACAAGAAAATTTACTGACCCAACTGCTTTTGTTCTACAACTTTTCAACATTATGTTCATTTTACATTTTCATTATTTCATACAAATAAAATTAGACTTTAATCATTCGTTTTTTAATTAAATAAATAAAAGAGTACCTACCTATGTACTTACTTCAAGGTAAAAGAACCAGCGAGCCCAAAGGCAAAGGTAGAATAATTTACAATTTATTTTGTGGTTGTTGAAGTTTTTTTCTCTCTAGGGATAAGTGGGTTCCCGAACAACTTCAGCTCAACAGTCAAAGCCGAATTTACTACAAACTAGGTACTTGTTGAATTAGACTACAACTTCCCATGCGGGTCTAAAATCCACATACAAAATGTACCTAACTTTGTTATCTGCCGGTCGATTACGTAACGTATTGTAGGTATACGTTAGGTAGATCTAAATGTACATTTTTATGTGGAAAAATTACAGTTGGATCTACCTAACGCGTTACCAAAACGTTCCGTGATTAGAACTAGAGATGCAACGAATATCCGGTCGCTATCCGGTATCCGGCCTATCCGGCCATTATTTTACTATTCGGCCGAATATCGGATAGTTGCGCACTATCCGGCCGGATACCGAATAGTGATTCTGTTTGGTATTTTAGAGATGCAACGGATAGTTGTTTGGCCGGATACCAGATACCAGATATTCGGCCTGATCACCAGCCGAATATCCGGTATCCGGCCGCCGAATATTCGGCCGGCTAAACGATACCTACGATTTTAGTTTGGCGGCGGGCGCGTCGTGCAGGTTTCAACCTGTTACGTATTGTAGGTTCGCGCGGACCGTTTTCTAGGCAAGAAACGAGTTTTATTAGGTCAGTGTATGGAACTATTTCGTATGCAGTACACGTGCGCCCGCCTATTTTGCTGAATAGATGAGTTTTTAGTATTACTAACCATTTTTCAAAGTAAAATACCAAACAGAATCACTATTCGGTATCCGGCCGGATAGTGCGCAACTATCCGGTATTCGGCCGAATAGTAAAATAATGGCCGGATACCGGATAGCGACCGGATATCCGTTGCATCTCTAGTATTTTCTTGCCTAGAAAACGGTCCGCGCGAACCTACAATACGTAACAGGTTGAAACCTGCACGACGCGCCCGCCGCCAAACTAAAATCGTAGGTATCGTTTAGCCGGCCGAATATTCGGCGGCCGGATACCGGATATTCGGCTGGTGATCAGGCCGAATATCCAGTATCCGGTATCCGGCCAAACAACTATCCGTTGCATCTCTAATTGGAACAGAGGGGTCTGTTCTATACCTACTCCTTTTAGAACGGTTGTCGTGCATCAGGTGCGGCCACACTTACGGAACGACGTGATTTCGGCCCGTGTGGATACGTGCCGAGAGCACGGCGCCTTGCACAATTCTATCCCTATCTCGCTTTATTTTATAACTTCGTACCGCTCGTGGCTTCTTCCGCCCGTGGGCGTCTAGCGTCAGCTTAACTTAGAACATAAGAGCGGTTGTAGATTGAATAATAATTATATTATGAACTGACCTCATGAATGAGCTTTGTTTGTATTCGGCGCGTGCTATATTTTGCGAAAAAAGGTTACCGCTCCATAAAATGTTCATTGAATAATGAACTCTATCGTCGTATACAATGGATTCCAAAAAAGAAAATAAACTACGAGACACAATAGTACACACAGCGTGCCTTATACATATATTACGTGCCGGGCGTAAGGCCCATACATACGCGCGAGTTTTCCAGCGATAGTATGTGGCGTGTATTTCCCATTGTTATGGCATTAATTATAACTATCATCAGATACCCTAGGGACGCTCAATCGTAACGTAACAAGTCTCTTGTCCCCGAATTGTCAACTAATCACAAACGGGAATGCTTCGGGGAAATGAAACGCCACACACGTCATTGCACTGATATATTGGAAACCCAATGTTTCACGACTTTCGCCACAGAATAAAAATACGTATAGAAGGTCCTATATCTAACAAAATCGATATTTGACAGCTGGAAACCCAGGCCAGGAAAAGGTGTTTGTGAACGATGGGACCGCAAGATCACGTTTAGAGGTAACAAAATCAATGTCTAGACTGTAATGACCTAGATTGTATAAGTAAATAAAGAAACCTCACTATTTACCCCATTTTACATAGCTTTGAATACATAATAACATGTTAACTAATATCAAAGGAATTAATAGGCAAAGGTTAATAAATATAATGTAAATGAATAAATAAAAGTCTTGGTTACCACCCAAAAGAATATAACGAGTATATACCTAAGGCATATAGGCCAAAACATGTTTTAAAGATCACATTTTGAGACTGTATTAAGAAAGCATTACCGTAATGAAAGCCACTAAGAAATCGTGTATATCCGAGTGTCTGACCGTAGAGAGAGCATACGTCAAGCTCCGCCCGCCGGGCGCTGATTGGTCGTTATTATTCCATACTAATTTTTGATTAAGAACTTTATTACGTAATTTCGGCTTATCATTCTGGTTAATCAAAGCGACCATTTTGCAACCTGTTACAGTAGAATCTAGATTTATATGTCGTTAGGTAGGTCATAAAAAGCTCCAACTGTTAGGGAGACTTTATATCAGTATTATTAACGTTTTATATTATAAAAAGCGAGAAAACCTAGTAAAAAAGGATTTGAAAATAAATATTACCATTTTCCACTTGCTGTAACTTTCCTGAAAATTACCTTACGAGGTTTATTATTGTTTGTAAACATAAGTTAGAGTCACGATATCGTAGGTAAACAAAGATTAGTGCATTAGAAGTAACCTTGTTTAAAATATTGTGTGATAACGAAAAATTATAGTTAAAATAGGCGTGGCATTACGTAATAGCCAATCAATTATGTAAGATTTGGGTCAATAATAAAATTAGAAGCTGAAAATATGCTCGAGGATATCGTGACGAGTTGTAAACCTAATTTTGGCATAAGAACGAGTCAGATCTCAGTTCAAATTGTGTTCAGTCGGCTCTCTGGAGAAAGCAACAACTAAGTAATCAGCAATCAGTAGGAAAGTGATAGGGCAAGCAGGGACTTGTAAACAAGTCACATAGGGCAGTGGTAGGGAAAGTTTAATTAATAAGTCAATCAATAATATACATTCATTTTATTATCAGAGTTCTTGTCTTCTTTTCTTCTACCCTTGGCTAGGGAGTCCTGGCCTTCGGGCTATCGAGGGCCGTTGCAGGGTCGCCCCATATATACGCACGGTCTGTTAGGTGTCTGGCGAGTGGCGTACGCCTGAAGCCTCTAGGCGTACGAACCCACTCAGCCGACGCGATAAAGTCGCCCGTCGCCCCGCGACAAGAGTCGCTCGCGACGCGACGTAAGGCGACGCGTCGGCCACAGTGTTATACGTAATTAGATCAACTATAATGTACTTAAATACCTTTGTAACCCTTGGCATGATTTGAATTTAGAAAATTCGAATCATGGCATCCCGCTCGCTTGCAATCGCCGCATAGGTTTTATAAAACGAATTTTAGATTAACCTATTTTGGTTCTCATCCCGGTAGAGTTGTCAAAATTCTTAATTTAATATTTTTTGACATAATAGCAATAAAAATGTCAAACGAAGATTTCAAAATTAATAATTCAATATCAAATAGGGCACGTAATTTTTTGACTTTTCTGTAGGTTAGTTACCTCCTCCGGCCTCTATGGCTTGACGCCCTCAAAACTGGATATCTCACACGGCGCCAACGCAAGAGGTTACAACACGTAGCTTTTCGAACGAACGTTAGGACAATTCAACTGTCATTTTCCCGTACAAAAAAAATACATTTAGATCTACCTGACGCACGTAAAATGCATTACGTTGGTAATCGACCAGCAGAAACAAGTACCTATTCCTAATGTAGACTTACACTGCATTGAATAATCCCAACTAGGTAGAGATTATTCAATGTGGCCGACTTCTCATAAAACTGTAATTGGAATTGAAATCTTCTATAATGTACAGTAGTAACACAAATATCGGCAATCTTCGTCCACGCCGACGAGTGCTGACAAGTAGATACCGAATGAAATCGAACGTATGACCATTTCAATAAAGACCTTATTGCTCTAAACGTAAGGTACAATATGCAATAACAAGTGCTGGCTCATGGCGCCAGACAAGATGGCGGGCGCCGGAGCAGCCGGCGTCGCGCGCAAAATTTTGGCCAATGGGCGTTGAAGATTTTACCCGCGCAAGCGCGCTGATTGGTTAAAAAGTTTTCAAAAATTGCTTTCTCCGCAGGTACATCGTTGTAACTTATATCTGTGGTACAGTCAGCATCCAAAGTAACTGCGCAATCGAAGACGTCAAAAGCTCTTATTCCCTTTTAATAAACACTTTTGACGTCTTCGTTTGCGCAGCTACTTTTGATGCCGACTGTACTACTGTAAGGTAAAGTTTCTATTTGAATAAACTACTTTAATGCAATTCGGTCAACTCAAATACCTAATCTCAACACCCGTCAAGTTGCCTGTTGCCTGCAAGGCAAAATATAGTTGACCTAAATTGTATCTGTAGACCATCTTATTGTAAACTATTATATGAAAATAAAATACTCACTTAAGAAATCGCAGTGGTTCGTCTGTTACGTAATGAATGTAATGATCCCGCACAAATAATCCCAGGCCGGGTTCAAGAGAATCCCGTAATTACGTGAATCACGTTCACCCGCACGTGCCTTGGGACTTAGTTTCATGTATAGTCCATTCACGCACTTGTACATCATTTTAACGTAATTAGGCGAAAAATGTTTTCATATTTGGAGAGTCTTGTAGCCTACGAAGCCGGAGGTCTCGGGTTTGACTTTTCGGTCCCGAAATGGTAAGTAAGTTTTTAATATTTGTTTCAGAGTTATGGGTGTTTTGATTTTACAATTAAGTATGTATATCGTCGTCTTGTGCATAGTTTTGGACGGCATCGATTTGTATAAGGTTGTCCCCAAGTATTTATTTATCCCACTATGATAAAATTGTAAATGCGAATGTTTAGCGGAAGCTAGTTTCATTTTATATTTTGCCGTCGACTTGGCATCGACAACACAATTACTGACCACTGATAGAGAGGAGAGAGAATATCTAAGGGCCATCTCGTGGCGAGTACCGTTTTTTACAATGTAAAACTTGACACTACAAATTGGGTACAGCCACCCTTTGTGACCGCGAGACGAGTATCTTTTTGTCAGAGCTTTTTTTTTTAATTTCGTGGTTTTTTGGAGCGTGCTGGATACCGACACTCTGGAATTATTTTCATTGACTAAATCGCGCTAGAAATGTTACGAATGTTATACTACTGCCTGCATAGCTAAGCACAATGCCATTTCAGATAGGCATCAAAATATACTGTCATTATTTAGTTCTCCGTTTTAGCTTATGCCAGAAAAAAACGTATGTCCGGTTGTTCGGCTGTCCGGATGCTCTCTTCTCCTTGTCGCATTTCTCAAACAAATCTCGTGAAATTGTGTGACCAGTTTCAATTATTATATGGAACTTTTTTGTGAATCTAATTTTCAAAAAAAAAAATAAAAAAAATACATGCTTGCGAGTTTACAGTTCACAGAGCCAAAAGTATAAAAAAACCTAACATTTAGGTAATACCGAGCGCAAAGGAGTGCAAAGACAAAAACAATAGTCTAGTGCAAACTACGGGCGAAACAGCTCGTTATCAACCTAGCTCTATACCTATACCAGTAACAGCTAGGATCCTGTCCCACCAACAGCGTTTAGCCTATGACTAGATTAGATTAATTAATACGAGCAATGACAGTATAACCATACACACCCGATGGGGTGGTCAAAAACCTGGGTGCAGAAGGCAACGGGAAACCACTGCACTATTATCCCACGAGAGTCATGGAAAGGTACATACATACATACATACATACATACATACATTCACGCCTTTATTCCCTAAAGGGGTAGGCAGAGCACATGAAACGTATGTTCCAGCGCCACTTTTAGCATAAATGTGGGTAAAAGATCGGATAAATGTGATATTGCAGTGATAGGTTGCTAGCCCATCGCCCACAACACACTTCAACCCTGGTCCCTTAGTCGACTTTTACGACACCCACGGGAAGAAAGGGGGTGGTGAAATTCTAACCCGACAACACACATGCCGACATGGAAAGGTATTTTGCAAAAATCGACCGTGACATGATCACGACCAATCTGTCCAGAGTATACGACTAAGAAGAAGAGATTTAAGGTCTGCCAGCAGGGTTAATGCGTCAATGGAGTAAATGAGTCTCTTGAAGATATCTTCGAAACACAACATTTTAGAACTATTGCATGCAGCCCGCATTGTTCCAAGTCTGGTTATCAAACTTTCAATTAAGACGATTTTAATAATTTTAAAATGATCCGTTTCTGAGATATCATCAAGAGGCGTATTTACCTTATCGACGCATTTGACCCCTAGCGGTCATGGCGTGTGTCAAATATATGCAAACGCATCATCGCACATCTTTTTTCATATTTAACCTAATAAATGTTTAACTGGTAAGGTGAAGAAAAACTGATGGATCACTAATCTCAAGGTAAAGCGTAAAAAAATCTAGAAATGAACGAATTGTTTCACAAGCAACACATCCGCTAACTCTAACACCCAGCCCGGTTCGTAGTGTCTGGTTGTAGGTACGCTCGCTTTCGTTGGCACTCCGCCGCCGTGATCAATGGGCTACGTCTGCCATGCTGTTCACGATCGATGCTGCCCCTCATCTCAGGAGGACCAGGCTAACGGGTGGCGTTACGATTACAGATGGTTTGGTGCACCAAACCTGTTTGGTGGTCGTCAATATCTCAATGATTGGGGAGTGGTGCCAGTACCTAGTAGTAGTAGCTTTGTCTGTAGTTTTTCTCTTGCAATATAGTATATTATTATTATCCTTATAAAGGATCTAGAATCACGCCCATCACAATGTAGCGCGAGAATCTGACGCTCACGCAGAAAAGCCCGTGCGCCCCTTTACCTGGTTCCGGCGGGATACCATCAGCCCCCCTATTCTGTCACTTGTTTAAATCTCACCTCAACGCTCACCCACAAATATATCTTGACACCGCGATGCGTAGTAACTAAGCGTCGGTTGAGTCGCATTAGCGCTTAGCGCCCAGCGCTGCGGCAGCAATGTCACAGCACATTTCGGCGCCATTTCGCGGCTATTTCGTTACAATTAATTTAAATAGTTCTATAGTTAGTAAACTACTTTGTAGTCTTAAGTTTAGTCGTGGCATATACACTTATAATGTTTTTTTATCTATCTATCATATGGAATGACAGCTGCCGGCGCCATTGTCCACATTTAACGTTGATCGGTCTGTAATCGTAAGTTGGTGCAACTCTCCCTAAGTCAGACCTAAAATAACACTTTCGTACATACCTACTACAAGACGTTATCTGACGTACCTACTACTTAGGCCTACTGTCCACGAGGCGTAGCTGCATAGACGCTGCACGCATCGCCGTGCAGCATTCATGCAGCTCGGCGTACTGACGTTGTCCACAGCGTAGCGTAAGCGTAGCCTGCATTTTCTTTCATTCGTGATGACGTCGTTATTTTGGCGTATTATTATGTTCGAAGTCGGCGACGACGCCGTTTATATTGGATACATCCATATATAGAAAGAAACACATTCTTTTGACACCTCATTCCATGCCTTGCCTGTTATATATTTACGGGAATATTGCGTGAGGTTATTATTGTACCTACAGAGGATGTTTTTCTACTATTTGCACAAACTTTGCAGCCGTTCTCGCCATTTTTTCTCACAAATACTCAATGTGCTGTTCCGTGCGATGTAGCCCGGCGTATAACACGCGGTACGCCCGGCGGCATGAAGCTTGCATGCAGCGTTGCTGACGCGACGTTGCCGCTCCGTGGACAGAGTTGTGCGGTTTTGTATGGAGGCTGCAAGCAAGCGTACACCGAGCGTACAATGACGAATACGCGTCTATGCAGCTACGCTTCCGTGGACAGTAGGCCTTAGAATACGTGGGTAAGGCATATATGGCTAATTAGCGTAACACACTGGAAGTGATTAAAAAGTGGACATTTTAAACTGCTTAATCAGGACAAGAAATAACGGCCTTACCCACGTACGGGATTTGTCTTATACCAGGAACGCTCTGATCTAACATTGTGTTGTCTTTTGTATTAGATCTTTCAACCGGTCAAATCACCTTTTGGACAGTTTTTACAAGACACTTTCGTGTAGCTTCCAACCTTGACGCTGGCATAATTGGACTGGACAGGAGCCTATATAAAAATCGATCGATCGATCGAACGCTCTGATAGTGTGAAGTTGTAGAGAAATAGGTACTTGACGTCACGGCATTCTATGGTCAAACAGTATCTGTTTGAGCTGTAAGCCAGAATTCTGGTAATCATGTCGTTGTTAGGAATCTAGGGGACGGGATATATGAGGTGAGATGAGTCGAAGCCGATTGTGAATTGCACGCCTAGAGTCACCGCTCTTTGTTTATCCCTGATTCACTGGAGGCTGATTAGAAATCTTGTTTTGAAGCTCTCTTGCATTGATTTCCTTCCTAAGCGCACGTTTACTCTTTCATTGGTGAGAATGGTGAGTAGTCCATAGAAATGCTACTCGCAAAAAAGAACGCGCTTCTGATATATGTTAGACATGATGGTTATATGATTACATATGTATTTACTCGCAGTAATCACAAATCAAAGTGTGGTCTTATCGGATTAAGTTTGCCCCACCCCACGACTTTTTTTCCCGCTGTGTCACACGTGTGTTGTGGACTAGCAACCTATTACTACGATATCGCATTTTTCACCCAAACCTAAAATTGCTAGAAGTTTTACAGAAAACTATATTTTATGTTTTCTGTCTACCCTTTTTGGTAATACAGGCGTGGGTTTATGTAGGTATGAACGCAAGACAGAGAAACCAACGTCTTGACAAAAGTTATGTGTTTTCAACGCGTGAAAATATCCACTCTTCCTCGCTTTTGCTTTGGTATTCCGCCAAGATGCTGCCTCGTTTGTCCTAGAGACGCACAAAGGCTCCTCGAAACAAAACAGTCCGAATGAACATTCTCCTGTTTTCCGAGAATTTTTAATAAAAAGTCCACACAAGAAACTAGGGACAACAAAAGTCATTTGTTTTTTTTATTTGCTGGTTAGTTGGCGACGCGGAACTGTGGAAAGTACTGGAAACAAAACTTATTAAACCATCGTCGCGTCGGAGAGCGGATATGTACAAAAAAATATATAACTGGTAAGAAAGGGAAATTTTTACAAGATTTTAAGTTTGGACGGGATCACAATTAGCTTAATATGTTTTAATTACTTGCTGGTATTCGATTGTGCTGAATTTCAGCATGTTTATGTAAGTACATGGACAATGCAATATGTGCTTAATAGTATTATCAAGCTGGTCGGATGGCGATGGAGACGAAATGTACCTACTCCTTCATACAGACCTATGTTAGGGTTACTGAAAAACCTAATTTACCATCGTAGTTATATTTAGGAATTAGTCGGGGGAGTCATTTCCAAGTTATTTTACATTCTGCCTCTTTATTTGTCATAAAAATGGAGCTTTTATTTTCAGAACTGCCTCATCAAGCCTCATAAAGTGAGTAAGTTAACTATAAGTAGCACAATTATAAGAAACACCACGCACATGGAAGGGTTTCGTAGTTGCCTTTTCAAGTACCTAGGTACATTTTAACTTGGTCGACTATTACTCGGTAACTAGTAATGTCTACTTAGCCGTGATAGTTTTCTTTTTAAATTCATTATATGTACTACTGCATCGATTTTTTTCACATTCCCAGTAGCAGCCTTTTAGCTGGCAGGGGGTGGGGATACACGAATCTAACAAAAAATTGAGCCCACAAATACTGGACCACTAAGTTGAAAAAAGGTTTTTAAAATTCACACTATTTTTGAACAGGCTATCCAACGACACCTCACACCATGCGCAACGAGAAAAAAATGACATCCACACTTTAAGTGTCCTCCTAAAAAATATATAGTTTTTAAGAGGGAGCGCTCCGCGAAATCGGAGTTCTTAGATTGAATATTTACCTATGACAAACTAAAGCGAATGCCAGGAAAATGAACATACAGAAACTACATCATATTTGCAATCTATTTGTCTGAAAAAAACCATACAAAACCAAAATTGCCTCGATAGAAAACAATCGCCAAAACATGTCTTATTTTTACCTAATTTCAATTGTGTGCCGTTCCCGTGCATATAATTTACGTAAAAATTTAGTGTATCTCTTGATATTGCCTAGTGATTTGACGAGCGGCGTTTTTTTATGTAGTCCCTTTTCAGACTTATTGAGGTATAACGTATTTGGCGTATAGGTCTTTTTTATTTAGCGCGATACTGTTTCTCCCGTCGCGTGTTTCGTGCAGTTCGGTATATCTTGTGTTGCCGTTCGCGGGCGGAGTCAATCGCAATCGCTCCGCTGAGACGAGAGGACTACGTTCTGTGCTCTCACGACAGCACGGTGAACATAATTATTTCAATAATATTGTGACCCAGTATATTCGTCCAGTGAATGAATGTATCATTACATTCCAGTGGATATTTTGGTATATTTTGAAATAATATATTTAAAAGTCGACCTTAACATGTAGACCTTAAAGTTCAAAATACAACCATAAGATTACGCAGCGATCGGCCGGCGACCGGCTTCTTAGAATAATTTGTGCAGTACATGCAAAACTACACGAACATTTTTTCTGTCGAGCGTGTATTTACTTTATGAAAGATTATCACTATCACTACAACATAGTACTCGTATAAAACAAAGTCGCTTCCCGCTGTCTGCCCCTATGAATGCGTAGATCTTTAAAAATACGCAACGGATTTAGATGCGGTTTTTTTTAACAGATAGAGTGATTCAAGAGGAAGGTTTATATGTATAATATAATTTAATATAGTATCCGAGCGAAGCCAGGGCGGATCGCTAGTTGAGAATAAATCCGGTTAATTTCAAAATCGATGTCCTCTCGGTCTCTAAATACGAATTCGAAGTCGGAAATAATTCAAAAAGTGGTCGCATTATTTTCATTTTTGAAATATTTGTTGTAAATTACGATGCGCGTTTTTTTTTAAAGAACAACATACGTTTTCAGGCTTTTCGAGAAATGATGTCCATTTTGAATTCCAAGATGGCGGACATTGTTTTGCAGCGCAAAACGCTTAATACTGAAAGACAGACAGGCGTGACGTCACAGCCGACATTAGTTAATACAAAGTACCTACCTACATGTATCGTCGTATGGAAAATCAGGTTCTTAAATTGTTGTTTCATTCGCGGAATACTGCCTTTAAGTACATAATTGTTGTACAATTTTGTTTCTATAAAAGCCTAAGGATTCTATTGGTACCTTTAAATTTACTCTTGTACAAAAAAAAAAAATCTTTTCTAAACTTTCAAGGTTCATATCTTTTTACGATTTTAATTATATTTTATTATTTATACTTTATTACGGTAATTTGATGGTTTACTATACATTTAGCATCACTACGTTATCAATTTGAACATGAGTCATCATGCCTATTATTCATAGGTATTCATCATGTTTCATCTGACTGTCGGGGCATATACTATGCGAGAAGGAGCGGGGCAGCAATAGACGCATCAGCGCGGCAGGTGCGGGGCGCGAGGGTGATTTCTGATTTTTCCCTGGCGGTACGCCCCCTCTTAATTTAATTTTACTACATATTTAGTCGGTGTGATTGATTTATATACCCATGCTGAATTACACCTTCCTAGTAGTAAGGTTCACTGAGCTATTTTGGCTCCGAAACCCTAAAAACGTTGTTGTGAAGGCCATAGTTGCAACAATCTATATACAGGGTGGAAAGATAAGTCGGGCCCTGGAGGGAAACTACCTTAAATCCTTAAGCTGGCTCATTTTACTTCAAAGAGACATTCCTTTATTTTTAAAAAGAAACAAAACTGCATTCAAAGATTTTCTAAAACTCGCTTGCCTCGCCCGGAACTCGAACCAACTAAAACTTTCAAAAAAACATACTCGCTATTTTATTACACTAATCGATAGGATTATTATTCAGGATAAAGCTTCTCTAGCAAACATTTGGTGTTAAGAATAAAAATGATCGTAAAAACTAACATTAACTTTATTTTAGTATTAAATTTGTACACTTAAATTATTTAACTGAATAATCGTTCGAAATCTGCCCCCTCGTTCCGGATACACAAATTTAGTCTCCGTTGAAATTCATTTCGTGTAGCCTTCAGCAAAGTGTTGTGGTGTATGCCCCTAATAACATGTTCTACCGCAACCCTCAGCTCTTGCACGGTTTCATAACAGGTTTCGTAAATATCATTTTTTACATGACTCCATAAAAAGAAGTCCATTGGTGTCAGGTCTGGACTTGTTGCTAGCGACTCTTCTTCTTAAGACCAAATGATTGTTACAGAAATTTTATCCTGAATAATTATCCTATGGATTAGTGTAATAAAATAGCGTGTTTGTTTTTTTTTTAAATTTTACTTGGTTCGAGTCCCGGGCGAGGCAAGCGAGTTTTCGAAAATCTTTGAATGCAGTTTTGTTTTTTTTTAAATAAAGGAATGTCTCCTTTAAGTAAAATGAGCCAGCTTAAGGATTTAAGGTAGTTTGCCTCCAGGGGCCGACTTATCTTTCCACCCTATATATAAAAGAAGAAGTCCTGACTGACTGACTCATCAACGCACAGCCGGAACTACTACTGTTAGATAGTTGATTTTTGCACAGTAGGCTACTTTTAAAACGTGGGCTAGGGATAATAAGGGAATTTTGGAAATTCGATCCCTAAGGGGGTAATATGGGGGTGCAGTGTTTGTATGGGGTAACATTTTTTTTTTTTGAACTAGAGACGTGAAACTTTGTAGAAAGATTACTTATTAAAATACAAAAAAGCACTTTCTGCGTTTTAGAAAATTCTATCCTTTTAAGATGGTTAAATAGGGGTGCAAAGTTTGTACGGAGAAAACTTTATTTTTTGAGCTAGAAACTTTAAACTTTGTGAAAAGATTACTTATTAGAATACAAATAAAGCACTTTAAGCGTTTTGGAAAATTTCACCCCTAAGGGAGATAAAAAGGGGTGCAAAGTTTGTATGGGGGAAACTTTATTTTTTTAGGTAGAGACTTGAAACTTTGTAGAAAGATAACTTATTAAAATACAAAAATAGTTAATATTTGTTTTTAAGCAGTAACGCTGCTAAAGAAAATTATAAATTTTAAATGAAAGGAAAAATTTAAAAATTTTTAATGCTCCGAGCCGGATTTGAACCGGCGACCACAGGCATTCATGGCCCGTCGCTACTACCAACTGAGCTATCGGAACAATCCGGTTCGGGCACCAAATCCCTCAATCAGTTCCTTCATATAACGCCTTAGGGAGGCGTATGTAGCGACATCTACCAGAAGACTTAGGCTTCTTTACGGCACCAACGTCTCAAATTATGTTGAGAATCGTCAGTAACGATGTGCCACCCCATACTAAATTAATATTTGTTTTTAAGCAGTAACGCTGCTAAAGAAAATTATAAATTTTAAATGAAAGGAAAAATTGAAAAATTTTTAATGCTCCGAGCCGGATTTGAACCGGCGACCACAGGCATTCATGGCCCGTCGCTACTACCAACTGAGCTATCGGAACAATCCGGTTCGGGCACCAAATCCCTCAATCAGTTCCTTCATATAACGCCTTAGGGAGGCGTTTTTTAGGCGGAGGAATTTTTCAATTTTTCCTTTCATTTAAAATTTATAATTTTCTTTAGCAGCGTTACTGCTTAAAAACAAATATTAATTTAGTATGGGGTGGCGCATCGTTACTGACGATTCTCAACATAATTTGAGACGTTGGTGCCGTAAAGAAGCCTAAGTCTTCTGGTAGATGTCGCTACATACGCCTCCCTAAGGCGTTATATGAAGGAACTGATTGAGGGATTTGGTGCCCGAACCGGATTGTTCCGATAGCTCAGTTGGTAGTAGCGACGGGCCATGAATGCCTGTGGTCGCCGGTTCAAATCCGGCTCGGAGCATTAAAAATTTTTCAATTTTTCCTTTCATTTAAAATTTACAAAAATAGTTATTTACGATACAAGTGCCGAAAATAGGAAATTAGGAAGGGAGCGTTTTAAATCGACACGAGTTGCGAATTACCTATTCGCACGTGTATCGTACAACGTTTTACTGTACATATGGCTCTTTAAAGTTTTGACATATGCACGGAAAGTGCTCTTTTCCGCACTAGTGCGGAAAAGTAGCACCATATGTACTGTAAAAGTAATTTCAGCGTTTAAGAAAATTCTATCCCTACGAGGTTAAAAAAGGTTGAAGGTTTTGTACGGGCAACACTGGATTTTTTAAATAGAAACTTAAAACTTTGTATAAAGCTTGCTTCTTAAAAAAAACCCTAAAAAGGGGTTAAAAAGGGGTACAACGTTTGTATGGAGGAAACTTTATTTTTTTAGGTAGAGACTTGAAACTTTGTAGAAAGATTACTTATTAAAATTTTAAAAAAACAGCTATTTAGAAAATTCTACCCCTAACAGGGTTAAATTGTCATCCCTTAAGCAAGCAAAATAAGGGTTGATTATAAGTTTCGCTATTCGTCAGCGGGTGGCGTATGATTTATTATTATTGAAAGAGATACTCTTCATTAACCTGTCTCCATCTCTCGATGTCCAGTGCTGAGTTTAAGATTGTTTTAACAGCCTTACGATACTTAACTTTTTTTTAAATCTCACTCATAATAACTAAGATCCCTTGAATAAGATGTCTTGCAGAGTCATTTTTGCCAAAGATTAAAAGCATCAGGTAACTGACGGCAAACAATTCCCGTAATCTAATTATAAATCTTCAAAAATTCTTTTACAATAGGCATGATGACAGTAATTCAAAATCACTAAAATATGGTTCTTAGTGAAATTTTAATCATAGAATTCGAAAATTGCTCATATTTTTTTATTAAGTAAGAGATTATTATTTATTTTGATAAAATTAAACTGAAAAATACGGACGCCCGCCATGATATGTTAAACACCAATCAGAGCGAATGACGTCACGTTTGTATTAACACATACCCATAACGGCCATTACCATAGATTACAGAGAAAACTTACGTACTGAACGAATAGTAAGACAGGGATAGAACCATGTTATCTGGCAGATCTTCATACGTCATTGTCCCGCTGTCTCGCTCGCACGGCCGGGCGAGACTTGTAAACTTTTTCATTTATGTTCATTCAATGAGCAATTGAGCGATCTAGGTAGCAAATATCAAAGGTCTGCGTTCTGTTTATACAAACGTGACGTCACTCGGGACGCCATGACACTGACAAGCGTTTTAGCGCCAATTTGAAATTTAAAAACTAAACAGCATTTTTTTCCTACTTAACTGTTATATTCTCTTGAAAAATCTTATTCGTTGTACATAATAAAAGTTTTTCAAAATGTGTCATCATGCCTATTGGACATCAGTGTCTGGCGTGTCTGCCACAGTTTGAAATGTTTTACGTCTAGACCATTTTAACTACGAATAAAATTGACTTTGTTACCTATTTTAATATCTTTTTCATCATCAAAAATATACGCGGACGAAGTCGCGGGCGGCCGCTAGTAATACTATAAAAACAAATAGGTTGTGAAGCGTCGGCGTAAACACATTTCCGTGGCAACAAAAGCACCTGTAGGCGAACAGCACCTTTTGTGGAAACGTAATTATGTCTCCATTAGGCACATTCGCGTCGCTTTATGCGCCACAGTGGGACTGCAATTTGCCTACAAAATAATGCGCATTTTTAGATCCTTTGTCACAGTTTGTGACAGTCAGCTTTGGTTATGATAATGGAAGCAAACACAGTATGTATGCCTGTTTAAGGAACGAATATGCTTATCAAGAGTGTCATCATCATCCTCATTTCAGCCCGTAATCCACTGCTGAGTAGGTATAGTTCTTCTCTCTTCAAGTACGCCACCCGTCCCGATCCTCAGCTAATTTTATCCACACACACAGACTTAGGAAACGACGTACCTAATTTAGATAATGCGTCTTATCTTATTTAAGAGCTAAGCTCGAGTCAGTGTAGCTGAAAGTACCAAGAAAATGCGAAGTACGAGAACACAAGTACTTATTTACGAGTTCCACGGAAAAATCAAACAAGTATTGTCGGTTAGCATAGTTCTCTCATTGTCTTACTGCAAATTGTCAGGATGTTTGGGTGCTTGTTTAAGTACTGTAATGTAAAAACTACTGAAAGGAATTTTATAACAGTTCATATCATTCGAATACCCAATAAAAGCCAATAAAAATATGTCGGAGAAGATGTTTTTCAAGCTTATGCATGTACAAGTATTGACAAATTAAAACACATTAACTTAATATGTACGTATGTCGTTTAATTCTTCTTAGTCAGGCAAATGACATAGAGTTACAATATTTGTAAAATGTATTTTAATTTCGGCTTCAATGTTCAGACTGTCACCTGTCATTGCAAAACACAGGAAGGGATTCAAATTGGTTGTGTCAGGTGCCTATGGGCCGTGTAATACGAAAAATTACCGCCCACGCGACGGGCGCGAACACCATTTATTTCATTACCATAGGAATGAGCCGTCGCGTGAGTGGTACACATTTTGTTGCATTTTATAATAATTAATCGCGGCCACCCCTGTCAGCGCTGTAGCGGTCGACGACCCCGGGATTTAGGACGAGTGCTTACAACTGAACAAAATACAGGAAGTAGGGCGAGGGACGCCGCCGCCGTCACCTCAGCGGAGAATCATTTCGCACCGATTTATCACTTTCCTGTGCGATTACACCTTGTCATTCCCCTGTTAATGTCATTTCGCGGGGAAGGGCAACAAGTCTATGTAAATACGCGCTGTGTCGTATTTGCGTAACAGAGATGTCAAACATAATTTATCATCGCCCGGTGTTGTGACGTTGAATGTAAAATGCGGGAAAGCACTGAATAAATATTCAACTGAACCTTTCGTCGGGTGGTACTTCATTGTCGATTGCTATTGATTCGGTGATCTTCATGGCGGCACACTGGCTTACACAATTAAGCACCGAACACAATGTTCACAGAGCTAGAGCGACATCTTTTCTGATGCATTTAATGATTCAGAAAGTTGCAAAGTCAAGACAAATGTCAGATTAAAGTTGTCTTTGAATTGTTTCGCGAGTACCGCGCGCCGCGAACTTGGGGGAACCACTGATACAATGATAGGGCTCTGGATTGCAGCAATTTCATACTATCATGCATGGGGGCGGGCTAAAGAGGAGACTGGCTCTCGAGCGAAATTGAAAAATAGCCTTAATTGACAGCGAATTGACAAGAGTCCCGAATCATAGGCGAGCTTAACTGTAGTTGTTTGTCAAAACGGTGCGGTGGTTGCCATGTGCGATTCTGGTGACTGACAAAGTAGCTGGTTAGCAATTGTCATGAATTTGGTGCTTCAGTCACCGGTGCCTGGCTTGGCTTAGGTATTAGTCATCTATATCTAAGCATAGGGACTAGCCATCCAGTGGCTCCTCGTGGATTCTCTGTACTAATATTATAAAGAGGAAAAGTCTGTGATATTGTATTAGCTTCGTAAGTTTATTAGTTTATAATCGTTAATCTCTGGAACCGATAATCCGATTTCAAAAAATATTATGTAGGTATAGTTTTTTTTAATTTTTTTATTACTTAAATGTAGAATGTACTTTCTGGATGGTTATCGGCTGTACTTTACCCCGCGAGTTTGCCTCCGTTCTTTGTAATATGCGGGCGAAACCGCGTGGTCAGTTAATAAGTATATAGATGCAAAGTTTGAAATCGGCTAAAAGAAGTGGGTGTAATGAAAATCAACTTACAAGATTTGATTTCATTATTAAATTGTTATATGCTTACCCCCTTTTTCATAAAGCGTAACAAACCTCCGTTAAGTAAAACATGTTGTGTCCTTCTTGCAAACACCAATTCTCAAAGTAACAGACGAAACAAACAAGTTTTAGCGCCATTTTGACTAAAACTAGTTTAGTGAAAGTTTATAAACAACGCTATTAGACTTACGAGCGAACTTAATATAAGATTTTTAAGATGCTATGCGGTCTGTCTCGACAGGAAGCAGACACGAACACATTTATTACTTCACACATCTATGCTATACAGCGGAGCTATATAGCGGTCCGTATAGCACAGATTTATTGGACTTTAATGGGCATACGCGACGTGGGGGAACGGTGATAGGATATCACCGATATCCCGGATAACGAACACTGCGCAGTTTTCTGCAGCGAACCTGTTCGATTACAACACGATCGTCACATGTTACATAGTCACCAACCTGCAGGGTTAGCAAGGTTGCCATAAATACGAAAAGTATGTGAGTGCGACAGATGTCTTATCCACAACGATAAGTGATAATGGCAATCAAGCTACACCCGCTTGCGTCCATACAACTCGTTTCCCGCAGCTTCGCATCATCATCATCATCATATCAGCCGAAAGACGTCCACTGCTGGACCGGTCCTGCGCCACCCGCATCCAGAGGACTCCCGCAACCTTTACCAGGTCATCAGTCCACCTTGTGGGGGGCCTACCCACGCCGCGCCTTCCGGTACGTGGTCGCCACTCAAGAACCTTTCCGCCCTTGCGGCCAGCAGCGGCTGCTTCGCATGTTGAGCACAATTTGCTATAGGTTCGCGCAGCGCGTTTCGCGAAGAGTGCGAAACGCGTCGTCATCGCGACGGCTCATGATTACGGACAGCGGATCGGCCAATGAAACGAGCATTTGGTAATTTTCCCATAAACAATGACAAGTGTATTGCTATCCTTATCTCGTGCGCATACGTCACGTCACGATGACCAGAGTGGGGGGCAGTAGTTGTCCGACCGTTGCCGGGAGTGGTGGTATGCTGTCGAGCCAAGGAATGTGTAAATAGCAACACCGGTATACCTATAGAACGTGCAAATAAGTGAACACTACAACAACTATTCAGTTGGTCATTTTGTCAAGTATTCGCTTGTTGTCCGTACCTCAGTGATGAGATAAGTCTGCATACAAATCTATTCTGGCCCTGTATCGTGGTCGGCCTTATCACGTGATAAGTGACAAGATAGAGCGTCCGTCACTGGCTGACACCGTTCGATAGAACGAGACGACGCTCTATCTTACTGCGACCGTGACACGGGGCCTGGTCACAATAGCACACAGAGTCGACATTAAATCACATCGTCTCAGAAGCAGGAAGAGTCCCCTATAGAAGGTAGCTATGCGTAGTGCGATTATAGTGTCAATTTATATTAAACGATCGTCCTGCTACGATTGACAAGCTGTTTCACCTCATCCAATTCAAACCCAGTATATCTTGGCCCCGTTCTGGAACAACTATGCATAACCGTGAAAAGTACCTACATTGGTTTACCTCAGACGTACGGCCGGTGAGCGACGTGAATATCAGTCTGTCCGTCACGTGCATACGGACTCGTTATTGATCTATATCATCGAGAGGAAACGGGATATAATATATATATTTTGAGTTATGCTACTGTTATCTTCTGTCCATCATATGCAAATAATTCCCAAGGGGTGCCAATGACACCTACAGTTCTCGGTAATAAAAAAGTCGCTAGTACCTACCTAAATTGGAAATCTGTAAAAAAAATTAAAAAAAGCGCCTCGATAATTGGTGCATCTTGTCAATTACTAAAATAAATAATTATTGATCAAATAGGTATGATATTTTTGTTATCCAGATCTTCGTTGTTAATTGAAGTCCACCTTCAATTTACAAATACTAAAACTAGCAGTTTAAAAATAAAACGTTGTAACTTGTAAGTAACGAAGTCCGTTTCAGAAATTTCAGACGAAATAAACCTAGATCGGTAAGAATGTTTGGCTATTTTAATGCACCTTTAGAAGTTTCATATAGGTACGCTTCTTTTTTTCGTAATAACTGGCCAACACAAGATTATACAAATACGAAAAAAGTTAAGAGACTCCCCCAAAGTGTGCCAAAGTGACCGCTCCTGCGCCACCCGCAGCGGACTCCCGAGACCGTGAAGGTACCTAATAACAATATCAAATTCAAATAGGAGATTCCAAAAAGTCAAGATTCAATAAGGAAGTCAAAGACTTTACTTCCTATTTTTAAGTCGAATTCCTGGCGGTTTCCTATTTCAAAATCAGACTGCAACGAGAGTAGGTAGGTAAACCTGATCAAAGTCAATGTTGTAGTGGATTTTTACGCTGAACTCACAAGGTCCTCTGTACCGTGTCGCTTTAAGGGGATACCTTGATACGAGTCGACCGCCGAATAATATTGCGATTGTACAAATTAGTACAATTGCCAAGAGTTCTTGCGTAACAGATCGGCCTGAAAATAGTGACCCAACCTACAAACTTTGGTACTCGGATGAAAGACATTACCCGTCGGTAATATACATCGCTTGGGTCGGTAGTCAACCGGCGACACGCAGTCTCGTGTCATGTCCGCCTACACCACCACAAATTTATATCTACCGTGTATCTACCATATCACGTATACCCTTTCAATAAGGACTATTTTAGCTTGTCTTTCATGCTGGGTAAGTTGGTGGAGATCTACATAAATCGCGTAATTTAGTAGATCGTGAAACAAACGGAAATACAGCTTCGGATCCGACCTTTTGCACAATGTCCTGTTCAACTAGCTATATCTTTAGAAGTCTGAGTGATTGGTCGTCTTTATTGGCGTTGTTTAGCTAACTCGTGTCAGTAAGTTACAAATTAAATTATAACTAGTAGGTTAGGTACTAGCTACCTATACGCTAATCAATAATGCAAATATGCTTAGTTGTTATGTCTTTGTTTCCAATATGATTAAAGTGTTATGGAAGAGTGGGACGGGCTGAGGTAGGTAATACTAGGAATTCCCAACCTTAGTCATAAATCATGCCATGTTTTCTATTTCATTTTCACCTAGTCGACTGCGGTTGTCGTCTGTCATGTCTTGCGAAATGATTAACAATCTCTTAGGCTTTAGTACCACTGGATTCAATGTTTTTGACCATTCATTAAGAGCCAAAAAATCGGGTAAGTAACCTTCGTAATAGACGTATTACAGCCAGCTGCAGGCAAAAGTCGCCCTTGCATACAAACTTTTATACAGGGGTGCATTGTAATCGTTTGCCGAGTGTACATCTCAAATTACCCTATCTAACTGAAGAATTGAAGAACCAGCATTAGAACAAGGGTTGGCAAACACACACGCCAACCCATGTACAGTCACCATCAACATCTGCGCCAGAAAAGCGCGCATAAATTGACCATACACTTAACCTATTATTACTACGCAAAGCCTGGCAACCTGGAACATTTTTCATGACGTCTTCCACCTGGCCGTTATCTTGGAATATGGCCCGCCACACGCTATGCTAAATGATGCCGACTCGCATCAATTGTTATATCTGCTCTATACAATACCCTGTGAATGGAATGAGAATGAGGTATAATAACTTATTAAATGGCATCGACTCGCTTTTCGCAACCAGTTTTTTAAATCGGAAATCAAGTGAGCGGTTAAGACGTCTCCGATGTTTTTGCCTGCTTTGTGGCAGATATTAATGTGACTGTACCAAGTAATAGGAAGCTGCGTGGTACAGCTGAAGTGGCCCCGGAGACATTTCTAGGGCCCTCGGGAGTACAATGGGGCGCCAGACTGCCTACATGAAGGACGCTGTTTAGCAGTCTAGATAAGCTAATTGGGATAGGTGCTTGCTTGGGCATTTTCCTGCTCGATTTGGTGCGGATGAAAACTCAACCCGCGTTAATTTTAGTTATTACTTACGTTCATCGTTGTGCATGTAATAATATTGGTGAATATTGTAGAATTTATCAAAATATAATTCTTTTTCTGCAAATAGGCTACAAGGGCGCTTTTAATTATAAGTTTTCATTGTTTTTCCACAGAAAATTATTAAATTAATTTGCTGATGTAATTACTTGTACCTTACCTAAGTATTTTATACAGATAGGTGTTGTGCAATTTCAACATCCAATTCCAGACCCCATAGCACACTAAGTTTTATGTCGGACATAAAGCATTCGTCCCATTCTGGCCAATATGCGAGTGCAAGAGGGACAAATGCTTTATGTCCGACAAAACTTAGTGTGCTAGGGGGTCAGGACTCATTTTTAACGTAGGTATTTTAATGTTATATGTCTTTTTTTCTTGCCTTCTTGCGTATACTCACAAAGCTCAGTGTTTGTGATCGGACACACTCTTGAAGGCTTAATCGGTTAGGTACTTTATGAATAAAGTTTCCAAAATTCCAACACTTTTCAAATGGAAAGAAAAAAATCCGAGTAACTTAACTAACTTATGAAAACTTCAAACACCAATTGATCGTAATTGTATTACCTACGCATACTCGTTACCCTTAAATCTGATTAATCACAGACGCAATTTATTCCTAAGAAAGAAGTACGCCCAAAATACAATCAACCCTCCTAATACATAATGGGTTTCTCGACAGCTGTCATCGATAACAGAGAAATAGCATTAGGGTATTAATAGGAGTTTTATGAGGTGCCAACTTTATTTACTTTCCGTCTTAATGTCTTACGAGACTTACGAGAGTAGTTAAGTATAGATGTTTTACTGAGTATAGGTAATATTTAGGTAAATGTCACAATGCCCGACGCTTTTCCAATAGTTGGCATTGTCAAACTTTAATCTCTCACTTATAATAAATCTCTAAATTAAAAAAAGAATCGGCCAGTATCAAACTAACCATTTTTGTGTCCCCCGATGATTTCAGATTCCCATGAACGGAAAAATATATAACATTTTTCATAAGCACATTATTACTCTAGCTTCGTTTAGGATAGTTTTTATCCGACTGCGACGATTAATTAATGTTCGGAAACATTTGACCTCATTAAATTATTAATTTCTTCTGCTTGAAATCGTAGCCGCCATATCTGTCAACTGTCAGCGACGTCAAAATGGCGGGCTTGCCATAAATCGAATATTAATAATTTCGATCCGGTGTTGTGGTGATAGACCTTCACAAAACGCATATTAAATTCTAAAGCGTAAAAAAATAATCGATTCTGATATGGAAACGTATATGCGATAAATTCGTAATGAGGCGTAATTTCAATAAATCTATCAACAAATTTCAACAAAATAACGTCAAACATCAAAAGTCTGACTCTCTTCCTTTTTTTTAATGGCATGGCGATAGCGCTGTTCTTGCGTTCAGCCAAAGTCTAGTTGAGTTTCTGCAAGATTGAATCACACGCTGAGTATTTAATTGTCACACTGCACGGCTATCACAAGACGGCGCGCGAGCTCTCTCGATTTTTCTCGCACTATATGTCTCTTTCTAAGTTATCTGATAAAAGAGACGGATAGTTGGAGAAAAATCGAGAGAGCTCGCGCGCCGTTTTGTGATAGCCGCGCTGGTTTGTCAGTATTTATATTTATCAGCAATAAACAGTTTGTATAAAATCAGTATAGAACGGGCCTTTTATAAACATTAATTATGAAGCGCGTCAGTATTAGGCCTGCATCACACTGGCGCGGCCTGGCCGCGGCGGACAATAGTAAACTTGTCCGCCGCTGTCAAATTTAATATTGGCCGCCACCGCAGGCCGCGCCAGTGTGGCTGTGCCTTAAGGCGGCTTCAGGTTGACATTCAGTATACAGGAAAATACTTTTATCATAAAGCCTGCAACACTCATTATTATGTTGGCAAGGGCGGGAACATACACAAGATTTGCCAGAATGTGATAGTGCAATCTGAAACATTGCGATATGTCAAGTGACCAACGTAGAGTGTCAAGTATTGAATTTAACTTAAACTTGTGCTCCAATTGGCACCTTCACCCTTAATTCCCAGCAATTAAGGTGAACAATTGGGTGTCAATTACTTAGTCTACTTGGAAATATTAACATATAGAACATTACATTATAAATACTCTATACGAGTATTACACGCGCCTTAATACTAGTAGAAAACACGACACCTACTGCCTGGTATAAAATGTTATTTTCTTCAAAGGTTTTTCATCCCGTTATTCCTTAAGGGACATCCTTGCCTTTCACAGGACAGAATGAGGAGCTCATTAGCTGCAAATTACACAATTCTTGAGCTTACACCCGTGCAGAAATTCACCTACCTGAGAGGGTCAATCTAAGACCTGCATAATTCGTATTGAATTCATTTAGATTCGCGCTCTTTCTGACACGTTAGTTCGCCGCGCGTGTGGAAGGGAGCGCGCGGAATATTGATATCAATTTGGAATGCCCAATGTATGTCTCAGATTAACTACTGCAAATCGGTGCGTAAGGAAAAGTCCGAGTGAACGGGGAGACGTTTTATCGTTTTTTTTACATTCTACACAAGTATAAAGAGTAATTTTCAAACTATTGGTATATAACCAATACTAGGAATTTATATTTCATATTCCATAGAAAGAGAAGGCAGATCAAAGAATGAATGCTTGGTTTTTATACATAAGCGTTTCTTCCAATTCATCACCATCTCAGTTCCTTACAATGTGCCAAATTCGTTAAACAATACAGATTACAGTGGCATTCGTTATTCAGTGCAGAAGTAAGATGTGCTGAGATGATGTAGTGAATAAACTCGTTTGTGAAAAATTGTGAATGATTATTTCGAGTTTTCCGTCGACAGGGATTTTGGGGCTTTTTCTGTAAAAGCACTTTCGATGTTGCTTGGCTTGCCTCTGGGATGTGTGATCTCATGAATGAACGAGAGTGATAATACCGCCAACAAACTGTTATGCAGTTTGGCGGTGCCTTAAATTGATTAAAAAGAATTGTAAAAATTGTGGAATAATAAATAAATAAATAATAATAATGTCTTCACATAACCACTAGTTCTTATAATATGACGAAACGATAAAAAATATTTTGAGCCTAACAGCACCAATCCGGTCTACCAATGTCCATAAATAAGTAACTATTTTGACCATTCCGTCACTTCCGTTTCAATCACACACATCGGACACACTTATTTGTTGATTCAGCTCCGAAAATAGCCGTATCTATGAGCCTTACACTTCATTAATGTTATCTCTGAGCCCTATTCTAAACTGCATTACACAACAGCCTATCTTAATAGACATTTTGAGTGTTTTACGACGTTTTACGCACGGGGTTACAGTTCAAACTGTTCTAAGACACGTGGTGATCTTTGTAAAAACAACTTAACTCACTATACTGGTTGACCTGTACGGTCTTTACTAATGTTCCTCTATAAGTGTCTACTAACGTCTTCAGTTTGGTTGTTTTCGAATCCCTCGGTACTTCACTGTATTTCTTCTTGTGTTCCCTATTTTCTCACGTGACGAGACGACACATCTGCGCTCGATTCATCAAGGCGTCTGTAAACTTTTGTTTAACTTTTGTGACAAAAGCAGAGCTTTAATTAAGACGTGGAAGTAATTGGTGTTACTTTATTAGACTGTCTGGCATTTTTGGATGCGAGGGTGGTTTATTATTTTTAGGTTGTTTATTTATTAGGTGAAAGTACGAAAGGTCAAAATCAAATGTGTCAAGGGAACATACTTAAAAATATTCCGACGAATTGTGAATGTCCTCCTTATTTGAAGTCGGTTAAAAGTGGCTAAGTAGCAGACACCGTAGCCTATAGACGCACTCGGCGATTCGTTGTGTTGACAGTTTGATCGATTATTTATTTATTTAATCGTATGGCTTACACTAGCTGCCGCCCGCGACTTCGCCTACGTGGACCCGGGATAAAAACTATCCTATATTTTAATCCAGGCTATAAACTATCTTCGTGCTAAGTTTCATTCAAATCGGTTCAGCCGTTTAAGCGTGATTGAGTAACAAACATCTAAACATCCAAACATCCAAACATCTAAACTTTCGCATTTATAATATCGTATATTGTATATAATAATATAATATATATATATATTTATTTATTAATATATATATTTCGCATTTATATACATTAGGATTATTTTGGCATTTAATGTTGATCGATTTGTAATCATGAAACTGAATCAAAATTGATAAGATATCGGATAACGGTTTTCCATGTACGTACATACATATAAAGTATCAACTATCGCACTCTCGCACAGAGGAACTTCCACACCCCTTTTCACCCTGTTAAGGGATGGTTTCTGGAATAAAAACTATTTACGTCACACCTGGCCATAATGCGAGTTTTACTGCACGCTGCGCGTACGGGAAAACTCGCATTGTGGCCAGGTGAAGACGTAAAATTTTGTACTCAACACGGGCGGTAATTCGTAAAGCCCCAGAGCGCATATTTATGGCCCTCACCTTCGGTTCGGGCCACAAACACCTGCGATCTGGGGCATTCACGAATTCACCGCCCTAGTTACGTAATGTACTATTATTTGTAGGTGTCACTCCATATATGCATACCAAATTCAAACATCTAAATCCGTTGAGCAGCTCCTTTCGCATTTATATTATTAGTATGGATATAATTGAAATTGAAAATTGAAATTGAAAAATTGTTTATTCAGTTAAGAGCTTACAGTGTTTCTTATATCCAATACTTCTGCCAAACCACATAGTGGTTTGTTGGCAGACGATGCTCCAATTTGTACAAATTGTTTAGTAAGCTGTTTGAATATACCAAAACTTAATTAATAAAATGAAAAAAAAATGAAATGAAATCACTGACCGGCCATTGCCAGACTTCACTTCAATGTAATGAAGTCTACATATGGTCGATCAGGTACTCTTACTTATCTAGGCATGGTTCATCGTCATCTCTTACTTCAATACTGAACAATAAACATACTTAGGTTGGAATATTGAGCTGTCCGATTCTCTCGTGAATTTGTACTTGAAATTTGAGTCTTCAGGATATAATAGGGTATATAATATTTTGAAAGAAATAGGGCAGCTTTAAATTTCATGTGTTACATTTATATTTTTAGTGGTTGTATTACAATTTTTAATTTATCTAATAATATGTTGCTTACTTTCTTTCTAAATGATTGTTTTGTTGTACATGTGTTTTTTAATTCTGACGGTAAATCGTTGTATATTAAGGGAATTAGGTATTTTCTACTTCTTTGTCCGTAATAATTTGTAAAACTAGGCAGAGCTAACCTGTCACTGTTTCTATTTCTTATAAGCCTTTGATTGGCAATAGGTTTTTTAAATTCATCGTTACAAAATTGATCTAAGGCTAGTAGTAACACTACTTTTTCGTGAACTGGTAATATTTTACATTCTAAGAAGAGATTTTCATAGGTACTATTCTTACATCTTTGTTTAGTCTTATTATCGACCATTAATTTCATGAATCTAATTTGCAGGGCCTTTAACTTATCCAAATATGTTTTAAATGTACGACCGTAGCTTACCAGTCCATACGACAAAAGTGAGTCCACGAGCGCATAGTATACCATGCATAATGTAGCCCTATTTACGACGAACTTCAAGTGGTGGAACTTTACAAGTACGGATCTTAATCTATTGCATAAGCTAGTTACATGCGGCTGCCATGAGAACTTATGGTCTATGAGCAGGCCTAGGTACTTGTACTGCTCCACCACCTGGAGCTCGGCACAGGCGCACGCGGCTACTGCCGCCCGCGGACTGTGTAAGCAATCAAAGCTATGCCCCACTATACACGGTCGCCTATACCTATCCCTAGAGTGCGGAGACCTTATGCACATACACTTTGTTTTTTCAATATTGATTATAATGCCATTATCGTGTGCCCATTTTATTACATTAGTTAAATCTTCTTGTATTCTGTATTCTATCAAGCTTAGGTCTTTATCCGCGTAAACTAGGCAGGTGTCGTCTGCGTACATATATATACTACAGTGTTTGATTACATTACACAAGCTATTAACATGAACTATGTACCCGACGGGCCCGATCACAGAACCGGTCGGCACGCCGCTGGAAACGCACGCGGGCGCGCCGCACTCGCCTGCCACCGCCGTGCGCAAGGTTCGATCCTCGAGGTAGGCGCGGAGCCAACCGAGAAGTGGTCCCGCGATTCCACACTCTTCCATTGCCTGAAGCAGCTGGTTGTGGCCCAGTGTATCAAAAGCTTTTTTAAAGTCTATGAAAACCACAACCACCTGCTTCCGCTGGTCCAGAGCCTCGTTGATCTCATCAGTAACCTGCGCCAAGGCGGTCGTCGTGCCGCGGCCCCGACGGAACCCGTGTTGTGATTGAGTCAGAATGTTATTCCGTTCCAAGAAACCGCTTATTTGAGCTGTTAAGTATTTTT
Organism: Epinotia demarniana; assembly: GCA_945867215.1. Taxonomy (NCBI): domain Eukaryota; kingdom Metazoa; phylum Arthropoda; class Insecta; order Lepidoptera; family Tortricidae; genus Epinotia; species Epinotia demarniana. The sequence continues at coordinate 9,008,668 of OX244262.1, forward strand.
CTACTATCTTATTGACTGCTGATAGAATGGCAATCGGTCGATAATTTGTGTATTCATTATATGGGCCTTGTTTGTATATTGGCCTTATTGTAGATGACTTCAATAATTTTGGGTACATAGCTTTTGTTACACACAAATTAATAAATTTTGCTATAATAGGACTTATTCTATCATTTAACAGCTTTAAATCACGTACTCGTATCTGATCCAATCCAGGGGACTTTTTTTCACTTAGACTATTGATAATTTTCTTAATGTCGTTTGCCTGCGCTTTAACAAACCTTAGTGATACTGGGCTTTTGTGTACGTATTTTGATCTGTCTAGGAACTTAATATTACAAGTATGTCTTATTTCTAAAATTTCCTGAGTAAATGTTGGAGAAAATTTATTACAAATATTTATGATGCTATCGTTTTTACCTAAATGTTATTGTATTATACTATCTATGCTTAGTTTCTCTGTCCCAGTCCACAAATTAATTTTTTCCCATATTTTTCTACTATTATTTTTACACTGTTTCAATTCTTCCTGCCTGGATTTATTTTTAGCTTTATTTATACATTTATTTACCCTATTTCTATATTTATTATATTGCAGTCTCAAATTCATATCGTTAGGGCTACTTTTCCATTTTTTAAATAATTTATCTCTTATTAGTAACATTTTTTTTAATCTCTTATTAATCCAGGTTTTATCCTTACGCTTGACACGCGGCGTTATTTCAATTTTAGAGTCACTATAAACACTAGAAAATACTGAGCATAAACTGTCATACAACTCTAACGGGCACTCGAGTTGCCTTAACTCTTCCCAGTTAACACTCTCAAATAGCGTTTCAACAGTTTTTTCACACAAAATAATCACTGGTGTTCGCTTACCAATTTGTGCATGGTCCACGATCGAGAGGTTCACTCCTATGGGGTAATGATCTGATACCTTTGTGGTGAGCACGTATGAGGACACCGCGCGCTGGGAGCGCACCCACGCGTGGTCGATGCAGGTGCGCGTCACCTGGCCGCCGTACACCTCCTCGCGGGTCACGTCGTTAATGGCACATTCGAGGCCCAATTCAGACATGTTATTTCTATATAGATTAATGACACTTCCTGAACCTGCTTCATTTAAGAGATCTATATTAGTATCGCCGATTACTATCAAGTCTTGTCCGGTAGGTATACTAGAGAGTAAACGGTGTATATCAGTCACAAATCCGTGTTTGTTTGTCTTCGGCGGCCTATATACGACGAATAAGTGTGCTAACTTTTTTCCATCCTCCAAGAGGTCTCCGTGCAATATCTCACTATAGTTGGATTTAATTATGGTTGCCGCGAAATTGAACTTCTTTCTGACATACACCAGTATTCCTCCGCCCCTAGATGTTTCTCGTGTCATTATATGCGTGTCGTAGTTCTCTAGTTTATACAAAGGTAGTTCTTGTTCTCTTATATTTACTTCCGTAAGTGCAATAATATCTATTCTATCTATACAACCACTTAAAAGTAATTGTAGTTCGTTGAAATGTTTTCTTAGTGATCTTATATTTATGTGAATAATATGTAAGCTTAATGTATGTGATTTGATTTCATTGTTCCAAATATCCAAGTTTTCGTATTAATATGCATGGTGGATATATAAAGTGTCCGCCTAATTGCTATGGCGCTTAAACTTAAAACGCCATAAAAGCGCCGTAATAATAAGACAAAATTTAGTATGAAGATAGTTCGTCACGTTGAATACAACAGATCATCATACAGGAAAGTCATCTCCTACGGTAAAGTGGAGGATGCAATTTTGTAGGCGATACTATTAATGAGTTTTACACTAACGAAGTCACTGGTAATTGCGAGTAGCTGTTTTATGAAATAGAGTTTGGCTAATGACAGCTGAACGCGCTAGATATTATAACGCGGCAACACTATAAGTCATGTGCATATGTGTTTATACATACTAATATAGCGGCAAACAAGCCGCCTGATCGATAGTAAGCGGACAACGTCGCCTAGAAGAAAGAATCATAAGCGCGCTGCCGACCCTTTATATGTTTGAGGGGGTCCATATTGGCTGCCATAAATTAATTCGTGATCCTAATTTTTTTTGTACTAACGTATTGTAGTCATAATCATCGCTAGTCCTAATTTTTTTCGTCCTAACTTTTCTGTTCCTAAATTTCTGTCACTATCATTGGAAGTCATAATGATCAGTTGTCCTAAACATTTTCTTCCTAATTTCATTACTAAGAACTTGCTTGAAGTCATAATTTTGTTAATCATAACATTTTTCTTCATAACGGACATACATCATAATTTTGTTAGTCCTAATATCATAACTAAGAACATACTTTAACTCCTAATTTTGTTTTTCCTAATGAATAAAAGCTTACGCTAGGTAAATTGAAAAAAAAAATCGGTTCTGGCGCTTCGCCGGCCGCTGCCGCGGCACGCTCGCTTCGCTCGCTCGGCTCGCGCGCGTAGGGTCGCAGTACAACTAACACTCCTCCTCGCTTCGCTCGTCGTCATACCTACACGGACCTGCCTTAGGCTACGTCCGCACAGACAGGCTGCTAGAGTCTGTAGAGTCGATATAGAGCGAATATGTAGAGTCAATGTAGAGTCTATGTAGAGTCGATGTGGAGTTAATGTAGAGTCGATGTAGAGTCAATATGTAGAGTCGATATGTAGAGTCGATGTAGAGTCTATATGTAGAGTCGATGTAGAGTCGATATGTAGAGTCGATGTAGAGTCTATATGTAGAATCGATGTAGAGTCAATGTAGAGTCGATGTGTCAATGTAGAGACGTCTAGCTAGAGTTTTGTGACCTCGTCTTGTACCTAGCGATAAAAAACCACACGTTTATTTACTTCGATAACGCCAAGTAACATTTATGATGAGAAATATTATGAAAAATAAATTTAGGATTAAAAAATGTATGACTAGTGTCATTATGAATTGAAATGAAACGGGCAAGTGAGTGTTATGACGAAAAAAAATAGGAAAATAAAAATTAGGACCTGTGAAACTTATGATTACTGTCATTATGACTTCGAATGGTTATGACTTACGATCGTTAGGATCAAGAATTATTAGGACTAACGATTATTATGGCGTAAAATTTTATGACGAACATTTTCGGACTTCCAATAATAGGACTTAAAAAAATAGGTGAAACAAAGCGCCCCCGTTTGGGGTTTGTGTTGACAGCTGGAGACAAATGCTGGTCCAACACCCTCATCGCAGCGCATCCTCGGCAGCTCTGGTGACCTTACTCACCACCAGGATACCAGGAATTTAACGCAACACCAAATACCGACAAAGCAAGTTATGATGTTATTATTGCTGCTCGTCGTCTGTAAGGTGATACTTCCCCAGTTGGGCTGTTCCAAATATGAGTGAGACGACATGCTTTAGCTCTCTAACATTTTGACCAATAAATTTGACCATTTAGTCAGGCCATGTTTACAGATAAACGGGGCGATAAGAGACGCGGGGCCCGCATTAGACCATACGCAAACACAAAAAGGCATTTCGTGGTTATTTACAGGCGAAAGAGCTTTCATACTCGCCTGAAAGCGCGCGTTACGCCCTGCCAAACGCCCTGACCATAAACACGGCCTTTTTGGCTTCATCTTTGTCAACCAGATATACAGGTCGATTCACGAGAGCTGGCGCGGAAAATATATGTATGAAACTGTCATTAATTTCATGGACATTACACGCCAGCTCTTGTGAATCGACCTGTATGTCTGGTTGACAAAGATGAAGCCAAAAAGGCCGTGTTTATGGCCAGGGCGTTGTGTACTTCAAAGTATTTAATCCTCCATCAGATTAAGTAGTTACACCAAAATGAAATATTGATGACACGCTGAGGCTCTTAAAAATTGCCTCATGACCAAATCGGTGAAGAGCACAGCTCATTGAGCTAACATAAGCGAACGACAAACTCATCAGATCCCCTTTGGAAGCGTAGGTTCGTATCCTACCGACTGCGCCATTTTAAGTAGGTATTGGGAAGTATCTAATAAAACCACCAGCTGAGCAAAGACTAATTTATTATTTTGTTGCATGCCTTTTAACCTGCAACCTACCCTACGTCTCAAACTACCCACATAAATAATACTAACACAAACTTTGAGGGATTAGTCGCCTTAAATGGAAGTTACTGAAGTCAATCGATCAGATCAGGTCGATGGCGGGATAAGGGATTGTGACAACATTGACTCAGTGGAAGGTGGCATTGTCCGTGGATATTGCGAGACGATCCGGACAAGATAAACATTTGTCTTAAGAACCCGATTGCAACTGCGGATGTTACTAGAATAAAGTATAAAGATCTTTTGATTGGCCGTAAAAATATTGGGTTCATGAATGATAATTAAGTAAAACCATTATCTTTTTATGATACCACTCGTCTTCTGCTCTTATAACCTAAAGATATTCTTATCAATAGTAGCATTCCACCATTAACTGTATAAGCATATACATTTAAACTTTCACGGTTTTGACACATTACTTTTACTAAAACGGGAATTTTGCGTATTACACCTCTTTATTTACCTCTTTGAAGTTACTTGACCTTTCTGATGGTTAACTACCTCCTTGGGTGCGAGCGGACTCAACTGCATCATATATAAAAAGATAGATACTTAGCTTAGCTAGCGTGCTTTTATGGACCAGGTCAAGGAGAAGGTCAATGTAGTGTCGTATCAGGAGCTCAAAGCATTGGCAGAGCGTAGAGCTGAATGGCGGTTACTCCACCGACGAGAGCAGAGCTCTTAAGTTGAAGAAGAAGAGAGATACTTAGTTCATGAAAAGAAAATCACAAATAGCAATCTTTCCGTTGAAGGAAAACATCGTGAGGGAACGCATACCTGGGAAGAAATTCAAAGTTGTGTGTGAGACTTCACACCAATCCGCACAGGGCCAGCGTGGGGACTACTGCCCATTCTCTCTCATGAATGAGAGGATGCCTGTGCCCAGCAGTGAGACGTATAGGCTGAAGATGATGATGATGATGATGAATCTAGTTCCGCTGCAACGCAAAAGGAAAATAAAAATAACGATTTAACCCACCCATATAGGAATAGCCTGATAAACTCAAAAGTGGACAGTAGTAAAGCGAGTAAAGCGTTGTTTAGTCACAAAACAACGGCCGCAAGTCGGGCGGGTTGGTTTCCGGGACAATAAAATGCAAGCGGCCGGTATCGATCCCTGACGCATCCTCGTGTATTGAATGTCGCTAGGAATCGCCACGGTATACGTACCGTGTTGTAAGGGAAAATACGCTCTGAAATAAATAGAGACTGTGTAACTTTTCGAACGTTAGATAGAATAACATGTAATGTTGAACGGAAAAACTACAATTGAACGCGCAATTTCTCAATTAGGCACCCCTTTGTTACGTTGAGGATCATACACATACTTACTGTGAAACAAAAATGCACCAATTTTAGACCTGGAAATACATATTATCTGTTTGCAGTGGTTTTATGGGTATTCAGCTCTCCAAAGATCTATACCATCAGCAACAGGAAAGATAAGTCTAAACTTATTTTATGTTAGATCGACTAAATAAATGTTGAAGTAACTCATTTTTATAATTTGATTTGTTTTAAAACTTATCCCGTTAAGGATACAGCTGCGACGGAACGGCTGGAACTAAAAGCTTAAAGCGAAATTAAGTAGTAAAGCTAAGAAATCGCTCAGGAAATTAGCCCCTCCATGGAGCTAAATCTACAAAGAGTTTAAGCTCTCGAAACTCCTCGGGGCACTCAGAAATTAATTTTATTAATCAACTCCAACACTTTTATTATTCTTGTAAAGCACAGAATGTTACCTGACAAATCAGTTTCTAACTATTGACAGTATCCCCTTCAGAAAATGAAATATTATCATTCCCCATGTCAAATTTTGTCCAATCTCTTTGTATAAATCGTTTCCCTACTTTAGCACAATGTGTTGCGTTGTTATAGTACTTATAGTACAGACTGATTTATGGGGCGTGATACGGCGTGATATGAAGAGAAATGTCTCGTGCACGGCAAACTCTGAGTGAATATCTGCGGGCGATACAGATGAACACTACCTGGCCAAATTAAAACGCCTTAAGTGCCATTGAAAACTCTTTTAAATTATGGTCTTCTGATTTAACATCGCATAACAGGATTTTCTGAACATTATTCTAGTACCAAGTAAATGTGAGACTTTAAGACTGCTTTCCATAATTTACTTAGTGATGAACCGAGTGGATTTGTTAATAGGAAATGTTTGATTACAATTGGTTTATGCATAAAGCACTAAATATACGTTTAGATATGGTACCTCAAGCCCCAAGCGTTTAGGTATGGAATGGTCAAGCTGAAATGGGAATGGGCTGTCCACGTCGTCGCATGGTGGGCCAAAATAGCCATGGACTGGATGCGACGACGTGGCAGGCCGAGACGGAGATGGCGGGACGATCTGAGGGCCTACCGCGAAACTAAAACGAACTTCGTTCGTGTATCTTTGTCGCTCGAACTAGCAAGTGCGACAGAGAGGGAGATACACGAAAGAAGTTAGTATACATTTCGCGGACTTCGCGGTAGCCCCTCTGGACGCATTTCGTAACGTTTGGCTAGAGATTGCTCAAAGCAGGGATGAGTGGAAGTCGAGATGGTAGGCTTGCCCAGCAGTGGGAAACTCTAAGGGCTACATATAGAAATGGAATCTAATAAAATAGCAAAAAGTCTTTAAAACCAATTAGAAGCATGTTATTTATAAACATACTGAACATATAAATATGTGTAATTTCTTCAGATGAGGGCATTGTATATTATTTACTTATGTCGGGTTCTTACGAAAGTATAGTCATAAATGTCGCGATAAGCTTCTAGAAATCCTTTTAGATGTACTCGTAGCGAACACATTAACTGGAGAGCCTTCGGATTACCGCGAAAATGGATGCCATGTCGCCCTCGACCGAGAATCTTGAAGATAAATGTCTCATCTAATAACTTCATGTACATATGTTTACAGATTTAAAATAATGAAAAGCGGCCAAGTGCGTGTCGGGCCACGCGCAGGGTAGGGTTCCGTAGTTGCCCGTCTGTCACGGAATGCGGACTTAAAAGGGGCTTTTGGGGTCTTTATTATAGCTTACACTCGTAAATAATCGTAAATACGATTATTTTTATAATACACCAATGGTATAGGGTCGTTTCGCCGGTTACGCGACCACCTTCGGTTAGCGACCACCTGAAGGACATGTTTTTTTCTAATGAAGATAATGTAAAAAAGCAACTCTACCATCCACGGTAAAAGGTACAAATTCCAATGACAATGTATATGCACCCGAAATTAAGTGCATTTCTTACCAGTTAACTAGTAATGTCTACATAACTGTGATAGTTTTCCTTTTAAATTCCTTATATGTACTACTGCCACGATTTTTTCACGTCCCCAGTAGTAGCCATTTAGCCGGGAGAGGGGGGGGGGGGGGGGGGGCACATCAAAAATTAGGGCGACTCGAACAAAAATTAGGGCTTTAAATCCCATTATCTCGCAAACGCATAACTGAGTTGAAAAATCGTTTCAGAAAACCCATAATATTTTTGAACAAGCTGTCCAACGGTACCCCACACGATATATGTTTAACGAGAAAAAAAAATACGTCAGCAATTTGCATGTAGGGGAGGTACCCTAATAAAACAATTTTTTCACGATTTTATTCTACCGTTTTGTCGGCGTGATTGGTTTATATACCCACGCCGAATTGCAGTGTTCTCGTTGTAAGTGTTACCGAGCTAAGCCGAAAACGGACAGACAGACAGACGGACGGACGGACATGGCGATACTATAAGGGTTCCTTGTTGACTACGGAACCCTAAAAACCGACTTTAAGTACGTTATTTTTTATTTGAATTTCGTAAGTACAGTCAGCAGAAAGAAGTGGCGAAGACTTAGAAATAAATGAATATTAGGAGAAAATCTTACAAAAATCGAACCAGCCCTATACTAAGTTGATAAGGCTTGTGTTATATTTAATAGATATAAACACTTAGATGCAATGGAAAACATCAGAGACTCAGAAATTCATGCTCATCACACATTTGCCCTAACCTACCTAAGTACAGGTATTCGAACCGAGGACCTTTAGTAAGCAGCGTAACTGCTAACTAGTCTAATTGGTCGTCAAAAATAATATACACAAGGTTTTATTGCCTTAGAAACACGTTTCCTTGATGCCATCCACCCAGAGAATAATAATATTGCTAAAACACCTGCCCTTATCTTTATTAACCCGCAAGGAGCCGTTAAGAGTCTACCCTCCAAGATGAAACTCCTAATATCCTGAACTTCAAGGTACATATTATTAAGGCCAGGCTGTTACAAGTCTGGGACATCGTAGCTCGGGTGTCTAGACAAAGCTAAAACACGCCGAATTCTAAAACAATTGCATTGTAAATTGGGCATTAAAGCTTGGAGAGAGCTAGATTTATGCTTGCCGATATGTATGTATATAAGAGAATAACTAAGTTGAAAGAGCGAGCGAAGAGAATGAAGTTCACCATTTCAGCTAGGGAAAAAGTATTTCGCGTTTCTCAACCGAATCTCGTGAATTTTTGTAAGCAGGGTGGATGATTATAAAGATCCTTTCTTGTTGATTTAGTTTTTTTGAAATTGTATCAGAGTCTTTTACTAGATACTCGCGATGTCTAAAGCTCACAGAGCCTCTAATTTGGACCTTATGCCAAATGAATGAAATATTAGTAACTCACTACAGAATCAAACCAGGGGTGTTTAATTGAACGTGCGTGTTTGTGTGTCGGTATGTGGCATCCTTAGCTCCAAGACGGATGAACCCTTTTGTTCCCTTTTAGCTTGGAAGGTCCTTGGAAACTTGGAATTCATGTTAGGATTTTAAACAGAAACTATGCGCTATAATCCAGTAATATGAATTCGATTTAGAGAATAATAGGTGGATAGAAACTTGAGCATTCACTTGTAATGAACATTTAGCGCGCATCCTAACGAATCGACAGTAAAGCTTCGAGCTTTTTGGCGAGCCGAGCAATTTCGTTATTAATTCGGCGCCGTCCCCATCCCAACGCTTACTAGAATGATCGTGACAATGTTCGTAGCGATGTTTGGCTTTATGCTTAACTTTGTTCGCTGTTCGGTCAAATTTAAAAACAGTGAATGCTTAATGTTCTGTTACATGGGAATGCTCAATTTTTTTTTATACAATGACGGTGGCAAACAAACGTACGGCCTGATGATAAGCGGACACCGCAGCCTATAGACGCATGCCATTCCAAAGGAGTAACATGGGCGTTGCTGCTGACCCTTGATAATGTGTTTGAGGTTTCGCCGTGTTGACAGCGTAAGGAAAATTCCTCGCTCTCAACACAACGTATCGTCGGGAGCTCTGGCGACCTTGCTCACCTACAGGAACACAACACTATTACAGAGCATGTAGTAGTTTTATTATGGCTGTGGTCTTCTGCAAGATGAGTTCAGATAAGTATGTCTGAACATTCACCGGTTGATCCACGTTCAGACCACAGACTGTAGCGGGTGTGAGCTTAAAACGAAGCACAGACAAACGTAAACGGGATTCAAATGTCCGTAGCGCTGATTTATTTAAGTACCGACAATTATGGAAATCAGTTTGACACTTACATTTCGCAATTCAATTTCATATAGATAACATGCCCTTTGAACGCCTGTGACCTGAAGTCGTGTGTTATGGTATACGCTGTCAAAGCAACCATCATAATTTCAAGTAAGTTTCGTATACAGAGTGTACCAAAAATCGGGTGTGAACCTTTCAAGTACGTAACAGGTATCGTGTTCTTATAAGAAAAAACTAAAATATTTTTTTTGTGACGCGTTTTTTTTTACATTTTTATGGAGCAGGTCGCCCCAGCCGGCCAACGCTCCATACATCATCATATCAGCCGAAAGACGTCCACTGCTGGACATAGGCCTCCCCCAAAGAGTGCCAAAGCGGCCGATCCCGCGCCATCCGCATCCAGCGGACTCCCGCAACCTTTACCGGGCCATCAGTCCACCTTGTCGGGGGGCCTACCCACGCTGCGCCTTCCGGTACGTGGTCGCCACTCGAGAACCTTTTCGCCCCAACGACCATCGGTTCTACGTGCTATGTGCCCCGCCCACTGCCACTTAAGTTTAGCGATCCGGAGGGCTATATCGGTTACCTTGGTTCTGCTGCGGATAGCCTCATTTCTGATGCGATCACGCTCCATACAAGTGTAAAACAAAATCGCGTAAAAAATGTGTTTTTAATTTTTTCTTATCAGAACACGATGCCTGTTATGCCCTTGATCGGTTCACACCCCATTTTTGGTACACCCTGTATGCTCTCTTGTAACAATGATGTTGGCGTGACACAGCGGAATATCATATGTTACACCCATTTTTAGGATCAGCCCAACTGGGGAAGTACCTTTACCTTGCGGAAGACCGCATTCATAATATCACCCCTTCTCGCTCTAAAGATCTGTCGTTGTTGGGTGTAGTTTTCTTATTGGTAAGCAAGGTCGCCAGAGCTAAATGGGTACGCCTTGTGTTGAGAGGGTGGTACATTTTGTCTACACAATCCAAAAATCTATTAGTGTCGGCAACGCGACGGCTCTTGACCCCTCCTTTTTTTAAGTTACCTAGTTAAAAAGAAGTGCGACTGCGAAACGTACTTTTCAGATTGACCCATCTGGTTGGAACAGTTTAACGTTTGCCATTTAGGCGAATTTAATGGACCTGCTTAAAATTCGGTCTCGTTCACTCATTATGCACAAAGTGAATTTTAATTTTGTAACTTCGAGCCAGCGGTTGCGTTATTTTGATAGAAACTCTTTACTTTTGGAAACATGTGGCGTTGGTAGATTACCTTTTCAGATTAGTAACAACTTTCGGTCACTTCAGTTACGGATTACGACTAAGTTCCATGTTCTCATAGGTAATCTTTTCAACTAAATCGTACATTTCAAACTTTAATTTGTCATTAATTACTAATTTAAGAAAAAATATCGGTCCGAACCAGATTTGAACCAGGGCAGATTCTGACGTAAGCAGCCAGTCGCTTTAACCAACTGAGATATCGGATCTGTGCTGAAAATTGTAATTGAACCCGGCTTGGCGAAATGAGTTTATCCAATCTTTCCCTTTAATTTGATGATGAAGATATATCTAAATTATCTAAAATGACCTACCTACTTATACAGTCTTGTTCAAAAATGTAAATGTCTCTCTATATTATAAACTGTCGAAAAAATTAGAAATCCCAAAACTATATACAATTTAAAACGCATTTTTTTGTAAGGTTATAATCTGCCCATGACAGATCGTCAAATTTTAACTGAGATAAAATTTGCATGTTACGGAACGTAATCAAAGACTAGGTAGGTTAGGTTAGTCAGGTAGCTTCAGTTGCCCGATGCGCAAACCGCCCAGAAATAGGAACCCAATCAGAGGTTTACGGTGAAGTGGGGAATATTTGGATAACGATTATCAATCACTAGCTTCTGCCCGCGACTCCGTCCGCGTGGAACTAGTTTATGTTACTAGTTTAGTAATGATTTCGGGGATAAAACTATCCTATGTTACTCTCCATCCCTTCAACTATCTCCACTTAAAAAATCACGCCAATTCGTCGCTCCATTATGCCGTGAAACAAGGAACAAGGACAAACAAACAAACACACACACACACACATACACTTTCCCATTTATAATATTAGTATGGTTTAGTATGGATATCGTTCATTTTTCACAACTGTAGCATTAGTATGAGTTTGCAGTGAGTCGCGTTTACATTAATCTCTAGCGACTGTGTAAATTATTAGTATGAAGAATCTATAAACCGCCCCTGGCGGTCACTCATAGAACTGAAAAAATGTATTATGAGTCACTGATATGCTTACTTTAGTCGACTTTACTTGCATCAGAGTTGACGCCGTTATGTCGCCTAAATTAAGTCTAATTGGTTATTACGTAAAACAATGTGAATATTACTATTAAACAAAACGATTTAAGCGGAATGAACCTCTAAAGTATAGCTGAATATACACAATATGTTATTAACATAACCGCACGCACGGTAATAATATTGAAATTGAAACCGAACATAAGTCCCCTCTGAAATAAGGAGCCCACACGCGGGGCTTCGCCAAGGTTCAACCGTAATAAAACACCTTGCATTTGCAATTTTTTACCACGTTTTTCATGCTCGAGAAGGGTTATGGAAATTAGGGTAAATGCGGGAGAAAAGTCACTCAATTTAAACAGTGGTGTTGTTGCTTATTTACCAAGAATAGGATGTTGTTCTAAATTGTGTTGTAGAACCAATTTTGCCTTAATAAAGTTGGTAAGTACCTACCTTTTAAAGTTAGATACTCCCAAAATCAGTTAAAGATTTGGCGTCTAGACTTATGTCGCGTTTAATTAGGATTGTTAATTTTTTTAACCCCCATTTATATTTTATTTTTCTAAATTATAGAGTAATTCACGAAACTGATTTCAATATTTTAGCAATTCATCGCTTCGTTCATTTTTTAATAATTTATTAAAAATATGAGATACGACTTCTCGTACATTACATGTAGCGGCTGAATCTATGTATACCACACGCCCAAGATAGAAAAAAAGTTTTAAAAGTCAATAGATGGTTGATCTTGAATTCGGTGGTTGACACTTGACAGCTAGTCCATGTTTGACTGACAGGCGCATGTCAAAGACAATGTATGTTTTCTACTCTATTTCTTTTTTGACAAAAGTTACATAGACTTCAATGCCAGTACCATAGTGTCTATCAGGTCAAACTAAGGTCAAACAAACATTTGTTAAAATATAGCTAACATTGATGTATTTTTGAACCACAATTAGAAATACTTGTTGTTAAGCTCTATCCCTCGAAACGGTTTTCGAATTAGACTTCATTGTACATTTGTACCTAAGCGAAGCCAATTTAAGATAATTTGTTGTATGATACCTATGTTAATCAAATAAATAACATTTTAATCCTTTTTGACTGCTTCTAACGAGGTCAAACTCTACGGAGTTACGTCTGTTAAGTCCTGAATTCCCATGGCCGCCTTCTGTCTCCATCATCAGATCAGCTCGATGGTATAATATTGAATTGTCATCCAAACTATACTCAAACCCAAAATTTGAAGATATCTGTTTCAAATTTGAGCTGCAAGATTCTACCCGAACCAACGTAGTTACATACATTGCAAATTGAATACAAACCTTGTAATAAAACCGTGTGAAAGGGTGGGCAGTTATCCGTTTAACAGATATGTACAAGCTTTGCTCAATCGACTTTCTGTCCTTCCGTGACACAGGCCAATGTTTAAACTCCAGCTGAGCCGAAGTAACAGCTCCGTGTACGGTTTAATTAACCCTCGTATCCAGTCGGCTGACACAGCCATTGTATAATTTGGGAAACGCATTTGCGCGCGAGCGACGTGATGTGATACCAAGTTTCGAAATACGTATGTTTCCTGTAGTAATTTCGTATCAAAATATACTGCGTCGTTTGTGGTGTCATTAGGAAATGCGAGCGCGAAACTCCGGCTTCAGCCTCGCTATTATGTAACTTGTTTTAGCCTTACCTCACCGTTCACCCACAAATATATCTTGACGCTGCGATTCGTAGTAATTAGGTAGAGGTCGAATGTCGTTAGGCATGACAGATGAGGTGAGTCGCAATAGCGCGTTCCGAATAAAGTGCGAAATAACGAAGGCATTTTTTAACAACGTGTAATAACTGGATAATTTTTGGTTGGTGGCGGCCGCTTATTGACAATTGTGCTGGCGGCTACACGCAGGTTCCACGAAAAGTCGTGCTAGTTTAACGGGATAAAAAACATGTTGGTGATAAAGTTTTTTTTAATCGGTTATGCAGTTTTGCACATTACCTTCTTTCAACATCTCAACTAATAACTTACTTTTTTAAATATTACAATGAGTAATAGCTGTATAATTTATGAATATATAATATGACATCATCATCCTCATATCAGCCGAAAGACGTCCACTGCTGGACATATGAGCTAATAATGTCATACCTAATAATAACTAAGCAATCGCTTTTAATTGCCAGATGTTACAGAAAAAGGGACTGTGTCCCTTGCTAGGAGGATTATCCCCAATTTTAGTTTTTTACTTGGTCTGATGGCACAAAATAGCCCATGTGCTTTTTCATAGTTCTAAGAATGGGTACTAGTTTTGGTAGTAAAAACACGACACAGGTACGTAAGTACGGCCATTCGTTCTCACTAATTGACTACGTTTTCCCAAACCGATGCAAAAGCAGACGTCATTAGCGGCGTTAAATCAACGCCAGAATTTTCACTGTCAATTACCGGAACATGACACGGTAATGATGCCGAGGGCTACACGTAACATTGCAACGTTCGTGTAACGGCTACTGTAGCCCTCGAAATGTTGCCTCGGTCTTTGCCCGCGCATGGTGCAAATTGCAACACTTGAATAAAACTACGCTACGTACAGATTTTAGATAAATTAATAACAAATCTTTTAGCCAAAGAGCCGCGAAAAACACTTCTAGTTTTGAAGCAGAAGGATTTTTTCTGTTAATATCATCCTTTTTTAATGAAAAATTTTGACATACCTACTTAGTATTCAGTGTCCTACTGGAAACACATTTCAAAACGTACTAATTAATGACGGAATTATGAAGAACACTTCTAATGCGACAATTTGCATATCTACTCGCTTTTACGCACGTCACAACTTTGCTCTAGACGGTTTACAGCCCCCCCTATTCTGTAACTTGTTCTAAGCTCACCGCAAGGCTCGCCCTCAAATATATCTTGACACCGCGATGCGTAGTAACTAAGCATAGGTAGAGGTCTAGTTTCGTGACGGGTGATCGGCGGGGTGAGCTGCACTTCACCTCAGGGAATGCAGTGTAAGACAGCACTCTGATTACGCTTTATAACTACAAATCCCGGAGTCAAAATACAATAATATTATATAGATGTGATGTGTATCGTGAGATAAGACCGGTATCAGTAAGCTGCTTGTGTCCACGGTCAGTCAAGTCAGTAAAGGTTTCTTGCTGCGCGCCTTTATTTGGAGAGTGTTTCCTGAGCTATAACCACGAAAGTCGAATGCCGAAGTTCGGATATGTCCTCTATCGAACTTATGGTTAATAGTACTCGAGCGACGGAGACACAGATAAACGAACTTCGAGATTCGATGCGCGCGGGTAATGCCGATTGGCGAAGGAAGGAAGGCGGTAGGCGAGCGCTTTCACGAACTAGGTACAATGCTGCTGCGCAAATGTAATACGGTATACCGACCAGTAAGGAAATCTGGCGCCATTAGTAAGCTCTCGGTAAAGTACAAAATACTGTGAGTAATAAATAATGTGAGTAGGGACAAAACTGACATTCCAACCTCGATAACATTTTATTTTTGCAAATGCAAACTGAATGTTGTATATAATAAGTGTTCCGGACGTTTGTAATTTATTTTTTTATGATTTTGGGTACTCCATTTCATAACTTTAACGATAAACACGAAATCCCACCTCACCCCGTAGTCTCTCGTAGTTGGGGTGAGATGGGATTTCATACAATGGTGATTTTGGAATAATGTTGGATCGTTTTTTTCTTAATATGAATATTACTGTAGCTCCATTTTAAATTTTAAATACATTATTTAGGTAGCAGTAGCCTTAAAATCCCATCTCACCGCCTTAAAATCCCATCTCACCCGCTTTCATCCCTTCTCTCCCCATTCGTAACCCAACTCTCCTCGCGATCCCTACTCACCCCATTTTACGGTACTGCATACGGATTCCGCCGCCAAATACGGAAGTGACCTAAGTATACCACGCTAAAATGAGTAAAATGTAAGCAAGGAGTAAGTAGCCCACACAAGGAGAGTTATTTTAACATTTTGGATGGTTAGCGATGTAACGGCATCAACTTGAATGTGTAGTTCGGCGTGACTAAGATCACAGGCAGTTCCGGAGTTTGTTTGGAATAGAAGTTCATGGAATTAGATGCACTATACGCGTGTTATAAAAACAGACAGACCGACAGAAAGAGTCGGCACAAGGGTTCCTTTTACCTTTTACCTTTTTGTTACGGAATCTTAATAAATGTTGTTCTAACGACGGCTACATAACCTATATGCTTTTAACAACAATGGTCAATATACAACAGTTAACCATCGAATGGAAATTTTTAATCATCATCAAATCATTTGACTTAGTTTGTTTGAATTTGTTTTATAACCTAAAATCAGTTACATGAAATACAAATAATACTTATAGGTATAATGATCAACGTTTAAACTCAAAGATCAGGGTTCTTAAAGATTATTCCGACTCAGTGAACGTCAAAGGATGGAACTTGAAATCGTTGCACAATCTAAACTCTAGCTAGGGTTTGATATAATGTCTGGCTCTCTGATGTGGTATTTAAATATCGCACATTTTACTAGACAGCGTGGAAGATTCGCCTTAATGGGCGCTGCTATAAGCGCTTCAAACGGACGGACAGACCATAAATAGTGACTCCGTAACACACCGCATCCGTAACTAAGTTATTGAGGAACGTAAAATAGTTGTCGACGCGACGGGCTGAAGCTCACTTGCCCGCAAACCACAACAAAACAATGTTTGAGCGACGGGCGAGATGACTTAACTTAACAAATTGTTTTGTGAGGCGCCACAAAAGAGACAGTGATTATTATTCAACAAGTTCATGTCGCTCATATATGACGACCTCTTTAGCCTAGTTGGTAGTCACCCTGCTTATTTACTACCCTACGTATTATTTCTTCGTGTGATGAGCACGAATATTTGTTCCTGAGTCATGGATGTTTTCTAAGTATTTATTTATATAAATATGTTAGTATATTTTCAACACAATTGCTCGTAACGTCCCTCTTATTGTGTCGCTTTTAGGCTCATAATCCTGGATAATAAACACGCGTGTTTTATAACATTATAACACGCGTGTGTTATGGTTATATCCCGATTAAGTCACGTTGGCACCTTGCAGCAAGATCTATGCATGAACATGGTGCATTCATAAATTAACCGGTTTGTACAGAATGTACAGCTTTTTTTAAAATTCTCGGCAAATGGATTCTTACTCGACTAAACAAATTAAATCCTTTTTGTTAATTAATTGACTATTTCTTTTTGTGTATGATATAGAAACTTTTAATTTAGTAAAAGTATTCACTTTTGATAACATTTTACATGAATTAATACAGATTACAGATAACATTTTAAAACGAAAAAAATATTTTATTTTGTATTGGCTGTTTAGAGATTTCTGTGCCCGCACTGCGCAAACTTCACGAAAAAAAACTGTTGTGCGCCATTATAGGTTATTTCACAAATATTTGTAAAATTTGTTTATGCGTGTTTGGTTAATATCAAAAATGTTGACTCGTAGTGACTAGAAAAGTGATAAATAGAATGGACGCCACTGGAAATTCTTGGCGATGTGCAATTTGTGAGTAAAAACCTGTTGTCATCTTAATGATTTACTCAATGTAAAGAAAATAATTTGGCAGGCCTATAACATTTTCATCTTATAAAAAGAATTTTTTTTCCTTGAAAAATGTGTTGAAAAACGTCGTATGATACACGTGGGCTTTGATAATTACATCCTCGGCTTCCTTATCACGCTCACCTGCGGTTCGCGTGAACAATTTCGCCTCCGGCGTAATTATCAACATACCTACTCACTTGTATCACAATGTACTATTACGTCACACCAGCTGGCCATAATGCGAGTTTTACTGAAACCTCGCATTGTGGCCAGGTGAAGACGTAAAATTTTGTACTCAACACGACACGGGCGGTAATTCGTAAAGCCCCAGAGCGCATATTTATGGCCCTCACCTTCGGTTCGGGTCACAAACACCTGTGATCTGGGGCATTCACGAATTCACCGCCCTATTAGTTACATAATGTACTATTATCGTCGTCTATCCATAGACGTCATCTACCTTTGCTTAGTTTGGGATTAGGTCGATTTGTATAATATTGTCCCCTAATGTTTATTTACTTACCTATTTTTTTATTTTATTTATAAGGAGCAGCCCAACTGGAGAAGTATCTTCATCTACACCGTACCTACAGAGGACCACAGCCATAATAACACCACTAAGTATTTGGTGTTGGCTGTGTAAGTAAGGTCGCCAGAGCACCCGAGGACACGCTGTGTTGGGAGTGTGGGGACCTATTTGTTAGTAGGTACCTATTTGTTAGTAGGTACCTATTTGTAGTAGGTACCTATTATTTAGTAGGTACCTATTTGTCTCTAGCAGTCGACACTTCGAATCCTTAAAACAATACAGCTCGGCTACAGACGGCGCGCGAGCTCTCTCGATTTTCCCGTCGCTCTCTTATTAGAAAAGTCAGAAAGTGACGTATAGTCAATAGAGCTCGCGCGCCGTCTTGTGATAGCATTGCTGGGTCAACCTGGTGCCTGCGATTATTCTGGGCTGTTATTCGGAACTCGCTAATCGCCTCACCTCACCTGTCACGCCTAAAGAAACTCTGCTTAAACAGCTTAGTTACTACGAATCGCGCCGTTAAGATATATTTGTGGGTGAATATTGAAGTGACTTTAAAGCAAGTTACAGAATAGCGGAGCTGGTATAACAAGCATTCATACACGCGACGGTGTGTGCTTACCATCAGGCATGATAGTTTGCCACCGTCTTAAAATAAAAAAAAATAGGTACTTAACCCAATTGCTAGTTTTATTAATAGCAGGTATGATGATTTACCGGGACGTGTTATTTTTAACCGACTTAAAAAAAAAGGAGGTGGCTCTCAATTCGGTTGTATTTTATTTTCAATGTTTGATAGCATAGAACTCCGTCATTGATTAGCCGATTCGTAATTTTTTTTTGTTCGTAAGTATATATATTATGCTGTAAGGTGGGTCCCATTTCTTCAAAAATTCAGTTGGATGATGGGACCCATGAGGAATTGAGGGAACTCCTCAATTTTATTAGGCACGCGTGTAGTGATTTTGATATTTTCTATTATAACTCATGTATTTACACCCGGAAATCGTAAATTTGGTGGAGAATTGATGATGAAGACCACAGATGAGTCAGATGACTTATGGAGTTCCTCAATTATGTACTTAAAAGTACAAAAGTACGTCACAGATTCTCGGAGACTACCCACAAGCCAGACAAGACCTGTAGCCAAAGCCACTCTGGCTGCTACAAAAGAACCTAGGTCCAAAAAAAAAGGTCACAGATTCTGATAAGATTCCGTTGAAATAGCAACTAATGAAGAGCAAAGGTGATCCTTGTGGAATCGACGGAAGTCCTCAAATATAATCGGGCCACAGCGATTTTGCTCTCGGAAATCAGTTCGTGGTAAATTGGAAAATCAATTTGGAAATTTTCTCGTGGCTTGAGTACTAAATTGAAGCCGGTTAAAACTGTTTTTATAATAAATTATTTCAAGAGTGATATCATTTTGCTATTTCTATTTGCGCTTCCGTAAGCCCCATTCTTCGAATAGTTTGAGCGGTTTTTTTAAGACAAATACATGCCGACTATCGTATATTAAAATACTTCTTTCTATAGCTACCTATATCTATACCTTCATAAACTCCATCAGCATTTTAACAACGAAAGTTAACGTAGAGCCGGTATCTAATGTTTTTCTTTTCTGCTGGCTTGCTCGCGGTGCCGGCGAAATCTGCCGCATCATCCTACCTAAACACACATTTTCCCTACTTTAAAACATCCCTCCGTGTCATGCTTCTGATTTATGGGGAGTGATATGTAGTAAAATCGCCCCTAGGCCCCATGATTGATCTATTGCGATGGTATTTGAATAAATCCCATGCGGTTCGGACGTGTCTGTGCTAAAGGTGACTAGGTTAAAGTTATTTGACACGATAGCGATAGAAAGATTGATAACTACTACAAGCATTTGAAGGGTCCACAGAGAGAACCTATAGTCCCATTTTATAAATGTGACTTTAATCTCATAATGCAGAACTCGTTAGGAAAGACATTAAAATCTCATTTTCAGTTTTTTCCGAGACATGTTTTTTCCGTCTACCCTTTATATTGTAGGTACCTACCCTTTAAATATTTGGTATTTCTTGTTAGTTATGTTTTTTTTAATTGTAATGTAAAAATTTTGCCCTAAAAGCTATGTGGAACGAACAATCAAATATGAAAGATTTTTCGGTAACGACTAGGTACCTACTCGATTTACATAATTTATGCATCAAGTCTGAACACAAAAACTCGCTTTGTGAGTACAAAACACTAAGCAAACCCCGAGTCACGTCGGTAAGCCAAGATCGTTGGGTAGCATAAATTAGTATTTAATAAATGTCCCTTTAGTCGTAAACATAAAACAAATGCCGGCTGCGTAATAAACCCTTCCTGGATGATTGAAAAGGCGCGCTGCCTAATTTGAAGTATCGTTATAAAAATATCGTTTCAATATGCATGCAGTAAATTATGATCACGCTTTTGAGGAAGCGATCGATACGAGGACGACATACCTATGAATTATACATACGTATATTGTTATCGGTTAAGTCGTACATGAATAATTTCTGAAGTTTCAAAATCAAATCGCTGTGGTTAGGTGTACGTATTTGATCCTCAAGAGTCAAATCAATTGGACAGAGTCGACAGAGTGTTATCGTCGTTTGGCGTTTGCTGCAAGCTATATACCAACGGGGTCACAGGACTCAAAGGTTGTTGATAGCGACGCGGCCAGTAAGAACGGTGGTCGGCTGCGAGTAACAGTCCCCGACCGACTGGGATATCAGGACGTGGCGGGACCTTTAAATTACCACATAAGGTTCTACGACAGCCATTATCAAAATTTTATTTAAAATTGTAATTAACTAATGACAATTATGGTACATCATAAATACTAAATAAAAAATAATGAAACAAAAAAATTAAAACTAATTACAAAAAAAATAGACCGTCCAAAAGTTCTGCCTGCGGCATGGACCCCATGACGCTGGCGGCATTTCCCCTTTCCCCTTTCCCATTATCTGGCGAGATATCATGGCGATGTCACACATAGCCAGATAATGTCGCCATCAACCAGACAGACATTCCCCTAGCATTGCACAATAGCGGCGCTAATAGGTACATATCGGTAGAGCACTGAAGATGCAATATCTGGATGATTTTGATGACAGGCCATTATACTCGTACTAATACGGAAAGCAAATGGGGAAACTGTCGTAGTAATATGCACAAACAAAGGAATATGGTAGCAGCTAAGGAAAACATCGTGAGGAAACCGGTCTAATCCCAATAAGATATCTATTTTTCAGTCTGGGTTGAAAGGTCAGATGGCAGTGGCTTCCGTTAAAATAAGTGCCTCCGCCTAGAATTGAGACTGGGTAGGTGCCAAAGCGGACCACGGGCAGGTTTGAGCGCTACAGGGAAAACACTAGAAGCATGATGATGATATCGGCTAACAAAAAGCCAAGCCCTTAAATTGTGATGATGATCAGACACCGAGTTGATTCCATAACAACCTAGTATGTCCAGTTCTCCATTCGATACGATAAAAAAAGAAACATTATTGCATGAAGTTACCGTGAGTGATACAGGAAAGGCACATCCGCGATATTCACTACAAAAACAAAAGCCGGCTGCAGGCGCAGGCCTCGCGGCATATCAATCAGTGACCGCATGCGGTCGGTCTGACCCCGGAGAAAGTCACCGGAGCCGTGGAACCCGTCAGACGGGTGGCACACATTTGTCGCGAGTCCCGGTAGTCTTTTTCGTAAATAGGGATCCGTTATGTGGATCAATAAGTTCAATTTAGTGTGTAATTGATAATATGCCCAGTGGCTAAAATGTCGACATCATATTAGGCGGGGCGGAATCGGCATGCGGATGTCGCATAGATTTCCTCAGGTATAGGTGTACATTTGCGCTGCAGTAATATCATACCTGAGGGCCTACCGCGAAAGGAAAACGAACTTCGTTCGTGTATCTCCGTCTTTGTCGCTCGAACTAACAAGTGCGGCAGAGAGGGAGATACTCGAACGAAGTTCGTTTTTACTTCGCGGTAGCCCCTCTGGAAACAAGGCAGTGCGCTTGCAATAGGTAAGTACCTACAACAGCGTTTGCGCGCGTCCCTCGCTACTGTGGAAACACATAATATAGGCGCGCAGTACAGTATCGCTATTTTTAATGGCTCTTACTCCTTGCTGTTTTAGCAAGGTGTGACTCTAGCCACTTGACCTGTGTTGTCTGATTATACTTGTGAAATTGGAAGTTGCAGCTACGTCGTTAGGAGACGCTACGTAGACGCTACACACGCGTGATTCGGCCCGTGTGGATGCGTGTGGGGAGCACGGCGGGCGACCCAAATCGAGGTCACTCCATCCTAGATTTCTGTGACCTTGTTTGGCCGTCCGCTGATATCGGCCCGAGTAGCGTCTCCTGTTAGGCCACTGATCTTAAAAGACCTTAAGGGCACGGTTGACTTAAGTTAATTGACTCTCCATTCAAACGTAGTTTCGTTCTCATTTTAAAATGGCATACCTACTGGAATAACATGACACTTTTTATACACAAAGGGATGCACCATATCTAGCTCGGAATCTAGTTTCAGTTCTAGTACCAGACTACATTCGTATGCAGAGTCGAGCGTGTTGGCGACCCTTAAGTTACGACATGTATCTTTTGATCATTATGATCGCGGCCCGCGACTTCGTCCGCGTAGATTTTTGATGATGACAAAGATATTAAAATAGGTAACTAAGGCAATTTTATTCGTAGTTAAAATGGTCTAGACATATTACATTTCAAACAGTGTCAGACACGCCAGACACTGATATCCAACGGTTAAATATTTTTTAAAGATCTTCCAATTAGATTACGGGAATTGTTTGCAGGATGCTTAATAATACCTACTTATTCCGCCAGTTACCTGATGCTTTTAATCTTTGGCAAAAATGACTCTGCAAGACATCTTATTCAAGGGATCTTAGTTATTATGAGTGAGATTTTTAAAAAAGTTAAATATCGTAAGGCTGTTAAAACAATCTTAAACTCAGCACTGGAAATCGAGAGATGGAGACAGCTAGGTTAATGAAGAGTAACTCTTTCAATAATAATAAATCATACGCCATCTGCTGACAAATAGCGAAACTTATAATCTACCCTTATTTTGCTTTCTTAAGGGATGACAATTTAACCTTGTTAGGGGTAGAATTTTCTAAGGGGTAGAATTTTCTAAATCGCTGTAATGTAATGTTAATTTAAATAAGTAATCTTTCTACAAAGTTTCAAGTCTCTAGCTAAAAAAATAAAATTTCCTCCATATAAACCTTGCACCCCTTTTTAACCCCTTAGGGGTTTTTTTTAAACAAGCAATCTTTCTACAAAGTTCTAAGTTTCTAGCTATGAAAATAAAGTTTCCCTCAAACAAAATTTGCACTCCTATTAACCCTCTTAGGGGTGGCATTTTCTAAGACGCTGACAGTTATTTTTTGGCATTTTAATAAGTAATCTTTCTACAGCGTTTCAAGTTACTATCTAAAAAATCCAGTGTTCCCGTACAAAACGTTCAACCTTTTTTAACCCCGTAGGGATAGAATTTTCTTAAACGCTGAGATTACTTTTTTGTATTTTAATAAGTTATCTTTCTACAAAGATTCAAGTCTCTAGCTAAAAAAATAAAGTTTCCCCAATACAAAATTTGCACCCCTTTTTAACCCCCTTAGAGGTGAAATTTTCCAAAACGCTAAAAGTACCTTATTTGTATTCTAATAAGTAATCTTTTTACAAAGTTTCAAGTCTCTAGCTCAAAAAATAAAGCTTTCTCCATACAAACTTTGCACCCCTATTTAACCCCCTTAAGGATAGAATTTTCTAAAATGCAGAAAGACCTTTTTTTTCTTTAATAAGTAATCTTTCGACAAATTTTCAAGTCTCTAGTTCATAAAAAATGTTTCCCCATACAAATATTGCACCCCTATTTAACCCCTTGAAGGGTGAAATTTTCTAAAACGCAGAAAATGCTTTTTTGTATTCTAATAAATAATCTTTCTACAAAGTTTCAAGTCTCTACTTCAATTAAAAAAAATCCTCCATACAAATACTGCACCCCCTTTTAACCCCTTTAGGGATAGAATTTCCAAAAATCCCTTCTCATCCCTGGCCCACGTTTTAAAAGTAGCCTACTGTGCAAAAATCAACTCTCTAACATTAGTAGTTCCGGCTGCGTCAGGACTTCTTCATTTTAACCGACTTCAAAAAAAGGAGGAGGTTCTCAATTCGGCTGTATTTTTTTTTTCAATGTTTGTTACCTCAAAACTCCGTCATTGATGAGCCGATTCGAAAATTTTTTTTTTGTTCCGTTGTATAATATACTTCCTGGTGAGTCCCATTTTTTTCAAAATTCAGTTAGATGATGGGATCCATGAGGAATTGAGGGAACTCCTCAATTTTATTACGCGCTTTGTTTACGCGTGTAGTGATCTAGGTATTTTCTGTTATAACTCGTGTATATATTTTTTTTACTATATTTACATCCGGAATCATAAATTTGGTGGCGAGGAATTGATGATGAAGACCACAGATGACTTATCGAATTCCTCAATTATGTACTTAAAAGTGCAAAATTACACGGACGGTACATTATATATATAGATAAGTTAAGTATAAATAAAACAACCATCTACACCCTGTGTGTGTAGGTACTACCTGCGTTTTCTATGGCACAACCTCCTCCCAATTTTGTATCTCTTCCAACATTCTTCACAACTTCTCCTTAATCAATTCAAGAGGCCCTTCATTATACCTACGCGCACAAATCAAAGACACGAGGGAAACATAATTCACGAACGCTAATTAAATTAATTATAGAATTATCCAGATATGTCTACAGCAGAATTAAGCGCAACATTCATTAATTAAATTTCCCGAAACCCAATTAAAAATGTTTTGCGTGTTCACCGCGCCTGCATGTTAATTTACGTGGACGTGATTTACTTATACAGCGCCGCCACAGTCTGCGGATACGTATTTTATAACTCGGACGACCAACTAGTTTTGCGGTGTGGCTGCTGAAAAATTAACCCGATCAACGCTGCTGGGAGTGCTGGGACAGGGCATGTAAATCTAATTATATTTTAGCCGGCGTTGCCCTGCGCTTACACTACATCATCATAAACTTAAGGCGCCGTAGGTTCATGGTCTTCCCTCCCTCTCACTGAGCATAAGCGTGAGAGAGAAGGAAGTGCGTGCTCGGAAGCGCGAAAATCATGTTTTTTAAGTTTAATTTTTTGGCCGTTTATAGTATTTTATGCAACTGTTGTATAAGTAGGGTCTTAAAACGCGAGTGTCGTGAGTTGCGATGCGAGCCTTGGCGAGCATCGCAATTAAAGACGCAACGAGCGTTTTAAGACCAAGTTATACACCGTTGCATACAATACTTTTTCTACGACTAATTTTAAATAAATAGCATTTGACTTTTCAGGCAGTAAGTTTTCTGTTAGTTCTATTATTACTACTCACGCAATTTCCTCAGCGGTGCAGTTATTTTCTTCTTCGTCCATTTTAAAAGGAACGTACACATTTTTCTTCACTTCACAAATACGAATCAAATCTTAAGTAAGTTATTATGTTATTAATAACGAATAGTTATCACATTTCGTCTTTTAATTTTGAACTGGAACTTTGGTGGGAAATTAGAAATATGACACATTGACACCTCTTGTTTATGGTCTATTTTGTTTTTAATTTCCTTGCACTTGCCATCCGAACCAAACTGAATCCGGATCCGAACCGAATCGGATCGGTTTATATTTATAAATAATACCAATAATTGGTAAAATATGTATATTAACACAAAATACATGATAATTTATTTTTATTTTAGTAAATAATTTATGTTTTACAAATATTTGATGGTAATTAAAACTTCTTTATTTCGAAAATTTTGCTTATGAAGTTGGCACCACTGCAATATAGTGGCTGATTAAAAAAAAATTTGATGATTTGACATCGTGGTAAACAGTGCTTTTATGGAAAATGTATGAACCAAAAAAGTACACTAAAGTGTGCGTTTATGGGCCATAGAGCATAGAGTTTTTCGACAACTTATTATCGGTGTCATTGTATTTGAGCTAAAGCCTATATAAATGACAGATAACGGTACAGGAGTAGAAAAAATAAATAAAAAAGTAAACACTGAGTTCTCTCAAACATGATATTGCCGATTTTTAGAAGCCATTTTAATATTTTTAGCTTTTGTGCATTATTTGTAACAAATGTTTCAAGCGTATTTAGACCCTTTTAGACCTATGTTCGTGATTTTTTTCTATCGAGCGAAAATTGCTTAATCATGTTTCTAAATACTGATCTCCCTCCAGAAAAGCCTCAAGATTACTATTCGTATTTTTTTTAAACCATATTATTATAAACAGAAGCATTATATTGTTTCAAAAACTGTTTGCTGAACCTACGGCGCCTTAAGTGCCGGGCCCTTGAAGGTGGAGTCATATAGCCATTCTGGGCTTCCCTCTGCCACTGTTTTGAGCTCTTGATACGACATTACAAATTCAAATTAAATTCGAATTAATCATTTAATCGTGACAGCAAAGCACACTATGTTAGGTTTTATTATATTACATTAACTTTCTCTTTATCTTGGTCCATAAACGCACGTCTTGGTTTCCCCTGCCTCTCCTTCCTTCTATCTTTCCTTCAATTTTATGACAGTTTTTATGAAATTACGTAGGTACGGAATATCATTTGATATTTACCGTTAGCTTTTCGGTGAAGGAAAAACATCGTGAGGAAACCTGCACACATCCACGAAGAAATTCAAAGGTGTATGTGAAGTCCCCAACCAGCACTGGGCCAGCGTGGGGACTACTGCCCGTTCGCTCTCATCCATGAGAGGAGGCTTGTGCCCAGCAGTGGGACGTATATAGTTAGGCTGATTTATATATTTATATACAAATACTTGAGACTTGTAGGTAGGAATAACGTCCCATCACCTTCGAGGAAGCGATTATTAGCTATCGACTATTTATTTTCTCGTAATATTATGAGTATTTCAGTACATTTAGATCCTGGGTCAGTAAAAGAGACGTATAACTATAATTGATCACTAGCTGTTCACACTACCGTCGAGAACTCTATCTTGAATAGTCGAATAGTTTGTCGCAGGGACAAGACCTATCAAAGATTAAACTCGCTCAGCGGTACTCGCTCGGCGATGTTCGCTTGGCGGTCAGAGTCAGACGACGAAAGATGTATGAAATTAGGTCCAGCAAATAATTCTGCTATTCAAGATTAGTTAGGGCTATTGAAAATTAAATCGAACGTTGGTAGGTGTAATGAATTAGCTCTAACGATATTAGGATAAGTTAGTTTTACTCTACGAAGTCGGATCTGAGTGGGTATCATTGTTATCATTGGTGGGATCATTTGTTAGGTATGAATTTAGAACAAGCAATTGAACCCCGTTCGAGCGAGTAATCACCCGTCACAACTGAACACTCGCTTATAGCACAGCGACAAAACTATCGGATCTAGATACACACTCGCTTAGTCGCTTCTCGCTGTTCGCCAACTCGTAGGTTCCTATCTACCTTCTTGCTCTAATCGCTTCTCGCTCACGTCGGCGGTGGGGGAAAGTACCTTGTACGAAAAATCCGACCTCCATAATGGAGGAGGGATATAAATACTTATGTGTTTTTTTAATTGGCGTGGCGTGACACTCTTTCTAGAGCGGAAGAACGTCCCGCCGTATTACCACGAAGTCTCGAAAAGCCGAAGTGCGATAGAGTTAGAACAATTAAAATTTCGTCGTCTTGGTCCCATTAGGAACCTACAGTATAGCCATGGGACGCCGCTCTTCGCAAATAGCCCTCTTAAAACTCAGTGCCAGGAACGGCATCCGCCATCACGTCTATCATGGGACGGCAGCAGCGACATGCTCTCGATTTTTCTCGAACTATACCTCTTGCTCCAAGTGTTTTAATAAGACAGACACGATAGTGCGAGAAAACTCAAGAGAGCTCGCGCACCGCCGCGTGATAGCCATGCATCTGCACGGCTCATCTGAGGGCAGATCTCGCAGGTGCTTTCTACTACACACATCGGCTAGGTACGAGCAAAGCGTTCCTAAATCTATGGCAGTGAATGGAGTTAACGTAGATTTTATAGTTACTCACCATGACGGGAACTCCTTGGTCTCCTCAAGGCCCGACGGCGTCGCGAGCGTGTCCGCGTCCCCCTCCGACCTTCCCCCCGGATGCTCCGGAATCACTCGCTCGATCGTCGTCACTTCCTCAATATCCGAGTCGATTCCCTGCGCGAAGTCCATGTAGAACGACTCGCGAGAGTCGCTCGAGCCTCGCCGCAGCTTCAGCGACAAATCTGGCGAACTGTCATCCATGTTTGCGGCACTATTTCATCTCACTCGAAAGTCGTCTTTAACTGTTCACGGTAAGGTCCATTTCGGGTCTTTATAATCCATTTTGAGGGTTAACCCATTGTGTTGGATTCGGATCTGAATTGAACGTTAATTGAGTTTATGTGTGATGGATATCTTGTTAAGCACCCTACAAACGATGCCATTTATCACGCCAACTTGCGATAGTTGGAGTTAAGGTACGGGTTCCTTTTCTAGAGCGAATTCATTTCTTTTTGTGCCCGGTAAACATTGCGATTCCCTTTCATTGTCAATAAAGCGATTGCCTCTTTTTGTGAAATGTAACCGCTAATTGATATTGATAAACAAACGTACTTAGTAAATATCAACAATGTTGAAACAATATTTACGTACTACTTTAACAATTATAGAGTCGCTATACGATGAAAGTACCTATTTACTAAACATGGCCTTTTTATTTCGAAGTGTGTGTGGCACAGTGGCTAATGTGGCTAAGCAAAAGCTTAACCGATGGGTTTTAAGATCCGGTCTAGAATAAGAATCCGCACTACATGTATTGCTGTCTCATTCCAACCTTAGCAAGTTCTTGTGACATATTGCTGGGTATTACTGTCAACATTAAATCAATGCGGAAACCTAATTTCTAAAGTAAGTTCGTATGAGATCGAAGGATATTACCTAATCTTGATCAATTATTATTAAGCAGGTAAACGAGTACTTAAACAGCACTTGAGAGATTTATCGCTACCTATCTTTGAAAATTAATAGACAGTTGCTGATTTCTATCCGTCAAGTCCGTTATGTTTTAACCTAATAATATGTTAGATGTATATAAGTGTTTACAAATATGTGTGTCTCATACGGGTTGTTTTTATACTCTTGTTAATTATTTTTCGTCAGAATTGGATAAATGTGTGGACAGATTGGAGAGCTCGTGATTTTGTACAATATTTTCTTACAGTAACCCAGTGGAATTTTGACTTAATACTTTTTTTGGCTACATATTAGGATATCCACGAGCTCTTCCAACGTACCTTGACATAAACAACATATTTAATTTAGGCGGGTACTTGGGTAAGTAATACGAGGTATAACAACTAATCATACATACATACATACATACATAAATTCACGCCTTTATTCCCAAAAGGGGTGGGCAGAGCACATGAAACGTATGTTCCTGCGCCACTTTTAGCATAAATGTGGGTATAAAATATCGACAAAATGTGATATTGCAGTGATAGGTTGCTAGCCCATCGCCCACAGCACACTTCAACCCTGTTCCCTTAGTCGACTTTTACGACACCCACGGGAAGAGAGGGGGTGGTGAAATTCTAACCCGACACCACACGGGTCCGACACCACACGGGTACAACTAATCATATAACGGTCGTAATATATACGCTCACTGTGTATAAGTTTGTTTAGTATAACGTTCATTGCACATAACGAACGAAAGGTATAATGACAAAATATATAATTTCGTAAAGTATAACGTACTTTAGACATAATATCAATTGATATATAGATCAAAGCGTATAATATTCATAACACCTAAGGTTTATAACATATATTATTCAATTTATCTAACATCTAAAAGAATATTGCTCGTATATTATAATCGTCTTCAGTTATTTTAATAGCAATGCCGTATGAAGGAATATATATGAATTTGAATAAAAATACATTAAACGTTTTTAAGATTGAAATTAAATTTATTTTTATATCAAACTCGCCAATTATTTTAACCTAACCTTACCTAAACACCAGCGTGTCGACGCCACCCCGCTTCGCGGGGTGTCTATTTCCGCTCTAAGGGACACAAGGCAACCCTAACCTAACCTACAAGTAATACCATTGGTAAGAGTACTTGTTGTTTTTTACTGCGGGGGGCTACGCAGTAAAAAACGTTATACGTTATGTATGTTATACGAAAATATATTATATGTTATGATCGTTATACGAAATGAAATTATTCAATTTGAGTGTTATAGAAAAAAACGTTATATAATATGATTATTATGGCTATTGACCGTTATTCCTTATAAAAGTATTGGTATTGTTGTTATAGCTAACGTTCATTATATCTTGTGAACGTTATTAATATGAAATTATATATACTGTTGTTATATCTCGTGGGACGCACCCCGGGTACTTAATGGGTTATTTGCCACAACTTTATACTAGTTAAATCAGTTGTTAAATAAATAAAAGTGGAACGAATATTTCCCTTTCTGTCACACTTACGAGAAATTTGTACGCTAACATCTCGCTCGGACGTGGTGTTATTGTTCCCATAGCTTGTCCTTAGTATTAAAGGTGCCTACAATAGTTTTTTTATTTTAAACAGCTGAATCAATTATCGCCACAAAATGTTTCAATCAGTGTTTTTTTATTGTAACTAGCTAAAGTACCGTCACGGATATTTAACGAGCACGAAACGCTTCCGATTTCAACAAAAACTCAAAACAATGAGATGGTCATTTATCTTCGACACAAAGAGTGAATCGACGTAAAGTTAAGGCACAATGACCTGCCATTCGTAGTTTAACCTTCCCTAAAATCGACGCGGTTTCCTGTGGCGTTAATAGATCCGGGTACACACACACACACACGCACACATACCTACACGCAAACACATCGCAGACTCAGCGGCTCGTGTTCGAATCCAAGTTACGATGAAGTTACGTTGTCACAGGTATTTGGCGCCGCCAATGACCACTGACAAAGTATATGTGTTGTGTACTAAATAGTTAATCGGCGCCACTATAACCGGAAAGGATCGTCGTAAATAACAATTCCGAGACTCAATTTTGGTAACAAAGCAAATACTTGCGCTTCAACCGCTCCTATTTCATACAAGTCTAATTGGTCCTTCGAGCCGGATATTGTTTACGAGTTTAATCATCTTTTCCCTGGTGTTTACACCGAAAACGATACCTACAAGATTCTAATAAGACGTATGCGACAATCAAAACTTTAAACAACAAAATAGTTGAGAAACTGTCAATGTATTCACAAAACTACACATGAGGGCATTAATATGAGAACCGCATTCACCGGCGATATAAATCGCGGGAACAATGCCCAAGAAACACGCTACACACGGGCACTCACACAGACGTATTCGTAGTAACGCGAGCACGTGCGTCGAGCGACGGAGCGGCAGCGGCGCCCTCACGCGGCGAAAGTTGGCGCGCGAGTGAGCCGAGCGGGGTGGGGGATGCACCCTAGCGGGATCAATCTAACCCCGGCGTCGCCAGTCGCATTTTGGGAGCCCGCCGATGAATTCACAAAAGATCCCACGCCCAATTCGTTTCCAAGTTTTCTCAGGTACACAATAAAGTTAGTGTACGGGATTATTTGAATTTGGAACTTATTATTGTATACTTCTGGAATTGTGTACGTGTGGATATGCTTTGTATGGATGAATCCACGGCCATGAAATAATAATTATAATAATAATAATTGTGGGACATGAAATTACAATGAATATTGAATGTTATTTTGCCCTTTAGAGAGATTTTTTGAAAATTGATTGCTTCATCTGAATAGGGTATTCTACAGACTAATTATAGAAAATAATACCTTTTTTTAAGATTAAATTAGAAAAGGTCTCGTATACATTTATATCATATAATATGTATGTATGTATGTAAGCACTTTATTGTACACAATAACAGGTTAAGGAATATACATGTCACACAATAGATCAAAGTACAAAGGCGAACTTATGGTTGGTTCGATTCCCCGGTGAGGCAGGGATTTTCATATTTATAGCTGTGAGGCATCCTGCCTACATGAGTAAAAAACATGATACGTGCATGCACCACGGATGATGCAGACTCCTTCTAAACTTAAGGCATTGGCAAAATTTACACGTGTGAGCTAGATGTTTTTTTAATTGCGTGCACATACTGGCTACGGAAATTCTGACAGAAAACGTGCGTCCGGGTGACATTTCTAGTTGCCTGCTTGTGCACGCACGCACGCTTGCACGTGAGGAGACAATTTATGGTTCCCAGCTACACAACGTGTTAAGATATTTAAATTCATAAAAACTTATAAGGACGTTTGATTGCGACGTCACAAGCAAGTAATCCCGTCAAATTCCATAGGAACGGAGCGTTTTTGAAGTTTCATAAAAAGAAGCCGAGTTGACTTTAGTCATAATCTGGCGGCTACGCCTGGGTTCTTTGTCATACGTGATCAAGCCGAGTCAATCCCATCTTGTGAACAAGCAGCATCATACTTAGCACACTACTAGCTTAAGACAGTTCACTGATATTAACTACTAGTAGCGTCACAAAGGAATTCATAGGAATGCGACGGGTGGTACGGGAGGCGACTTGCTAATGCCTGCGGCTTGAGAAAACTTCAGAGACGCCAAGTTATGTGTCGCCAGGAACTTATAATACTCAGGAATTTTACACAACTACAGAATAATGAATAGTACCTAAAGGTACAGAAGGTTCACTGCCTAAGGGATGACGTTAGCTATTTTTTTGCTATAGTCAATCATAGAGTGTGATAGGGTTGTTGACGTACTACATAACTGAATATCCAAAATGGTTACTATTTTAGTTCCTATGTTTGTAATTGAAATTATTATAATTTTTTGGAAATAATAACATGATATGATCATAAGATAATGCCGAGCAGATAATAAGAAGTCGGGATCAAGTAAAAAAATATTGAATTCATGTGAAGTAATTACAAAACAGATCTTTTTTTTCAAATGAATTACTTCTTTCGTCATGTTAGCAAGATGATGTAAAATGAAAATTCGTATAACGGTGTGCGATCAATGAGATTATGTTCACACTAATTGAGATTTGTATGCTACCATCTCGCTCGGACGTGGTATTATTATTACCATAGCTTGTCCTGAAGGTGTAGCACGGTTGCCACAATTATTATCACTTATCGCTGTGGATAAGACATCCGTCACGTTCTGACAAGTATGCGAGTGCGAGAGTGCCAGATGTCTTATCCACAACGATAAGTGTTAAAATGGCAACCGTGCCACGCCTTCTGAGTATTATAGGTCCACATGTTACTGTAATGGATATTCGAAATGAAACATGAACGTACTGATAACCTATACAAGTTTATAACATTTTTTTTACAATGTAAACAAGTCATTTATACTTATAACATATATTTGATATCACAATACTTTATAGTCTATACAAACATAATTGAATACAAATTGGAATAATGGTTTTGATGTAAAATTGTAGAACAGCGCACAGTTATTTCCAAGCACTTATAAATTTATCTATGATAAATGGAATTTACTCTATTTTATGTTTAGGTATAGTTTATATATTTTTTTAGTTTGAGTAATGATGGGATTAGGCCAAACAAACGAGCGAGTATTATTACATACTTCTTGCATTTCATAAAGGCGAGTGGATTTGACAAAATTAAACTTTAACGTCATTGTGAACTAGCGAGCGAAGCGACCGAAATCCTCTTTTCAGCTTGGGCAAAGATTATCAATTTTCAAATTCAAAGGTGAGTAAACGCCGTTCTATTATCATGACTAAACGTCACGTCGAATTTCGCGAATTGCAAGAACTCACAGACTTTATAACTCGAAGTTTGGATAAATTTCGCAATGGATATAATTAATTGTCCATATAAATACGTTTAACAAAATGGTGCATTCATTAAATGTAGTTTACTTACTTATATTCTGCTGGAGATTTGGATTTAAATTGAATAACACTTTAAAAGCTGACTGACATCAACACATCAAAGGAAATCTATAATGGACCTTATCTTGACAATGGAATTGCGACTACAGCCATTCAAAAAAGATTTATTTTTGCATGGCTGCATGAAATGGTGCTTAGAGAGTAACTTCCAGCGCGGTCGTCAGATTATTCTTCTTCTTAGAATATAGTTCGGAGAAGCGGTGATGTTAGAACCTGATACAATTAATTTCAAACATATCATATCAAGCTATTATATAACTGCATTTTAAATTGATTTAAGCCCCTTTTTACATGATTTGCGTTACAATTAAGTGTTAATTCGACCATCGAGGAATAGAGTTAATCCGAGATTAGTCTGTGGAATTTTAATTTTTAATCTCAGATTAAGTCTTTAATACAGCTAGGTCGAGTTCGGCTGTTCATCTAGACATTATTTTCACCATACAAAATTTGCTGTTTATCGAGACATTATTTCCACCATTCATATGTCGAAGCAAATTAATTAACTATGTCGTGGAAAACTACTAAAATTTATAATTTCTTAGATTTAAAGATTTTTCAATTTCAGTTCGGTACATAACATAACAGTGAAATATTATTAAATTATGAGTAAAAAAATAAAAATAACAATACTCCTTGTAGTCCATCAATCATTACATTTATAATTCTTTATTTATTTGTTTATTTATCTAGTTTATTATTCGACTGCAATAGGTTTGCGAATGGGATAGCTGTCAATTCATGCTCACTTTGACGTAATTATATGGAAAAACTGTCACCTACATTCCCCAAACTAATCACAGTTGAGTAATATTAACAGTGAAATCCTTATAAAATTTCAATGGTATCCTATCGCAAACACAAAATTTTAATTCCGAATTTTAATTTCGGCTAGAAGTCGATTTCCTCGAAGACCCCAAAGCTTTTGTTTTTTTTATAATACTTATCGTGTACAACCCATTAGGTCAGGTTTGTTTTATAATAACCCTGAAAATGTTATGGCTTCAGAGAAAAACGACTTTTTGGACAAAAGAAAACTCGGATACACGATACAGTTAGAAAACAATTTTTAATAATTAAAGCTCTTGCAAGTTTGTGTCCACCAGACTCTTTTTAGGAACTTAACTTCTCATAATTGTCAGATGTCTCAGCATTCGTTGATCTGATGCATTATACTGTGTGTACTTCACTTCACTTCTCAAAATGACACTAGTTTTAAATTGTAATTTTGTTTAATAGTGGAAGCCCCACAAGCCCAATTTCATAAGAAAACCGCAAATCGATGTACAGTTTAGCCGTTTGGCACACGCATACTAGAGGTCAAAACAATTTTTCAGTCATATCGCGTCTGGAGGAGCCCAAACTTGGTATGTTTCGAAAATTATTTTTGTTTTAATTAAAAAAATATGGCTAAAATGTAACGATGTGGCATATTTTTAGAATCGCCTCAAAAAGCCCTTTCATATGATACTACACACGAAAGGTTTCTAAAAAAAAATTGTTTTTTCCATACAAAAAGAAAAATGTTTAGGGGGGGACTAAGGGAAATTTTTTTAGGAACTGCGGGTCAAAAACATTGTTTTACCTGTAGTATGCGTGCGCCAAACGGCTAAACTGTACATCGATTTGCGGTTTTTTTAAGCGTAGGGCTACCACTATAAATACTGGACATATTGTTTTAATACTATACTAAGGTTAAAAATACTTTCTCAACGAGAAGAGGTAATATTTTTTAAGAGGCCAAGGATATCCTGTATTCATCAGATTTATTTGTAATTTGAGTTCTTTCGTTTTAATGAAAAGTATCTTAAAGGATTTCACTATAAAAGTTCGACGATAATTATGTTATATCAGTAGCCTTCAATTCTGAACTGATTGATAGACTGGAATTATTTTACAATTCACGTTTGGTGTATAATGGCCTTATTCTTTAACACGTTCGCAACCAAGAACCGCCTAGGGGACACTGTAATGTTTGCTCAGATGCCTGAAGAATTCTGTAGGTTTCTGGTGAATTGTTCCATTTTTAGTCCGGTTGCGAAAGTGTTAACTCATCAAACCTATTTTAGCTAAATTGACAACATTTCATTTTTTCAAGTGGACTATTTTATAATATGTGCTGAAAGAAAATGAAATTTTAAGATATACATAGTTTTTTATTTCACCTGAAAACAAACTTTCCATTAAAAAAATATATCAAATCTAGAAGCAACGAATTCCAAAAGGTCGTAAAGGTCGAAGCCATGGTAATGACGTCATTAGTATGACTAAAACGCCACAGTCTAAATTTGTTTACGTACTAGTAATTTATTTACCGTTCGTTTTCATGAGTTCCAGCATCGTAGCTACATAGTCTATGACAACCGACCGTATTAATAACGTCGCACTTCCAGTTTACACTTTTTCGTGATTTTCTCAGAAATTAATAGGTAAAAAAATAAAACAAATACCGGACTACACACAGGAAGCATATTTACCGAAATGGATTTAGCCTACATTACAAATTATGAAATGTTGCCAATTGCCTTTCCAATTCGATTTGTCTTTGACACGTCTGTGAGAAGACACATTTTAGTTACCAAAGGTTTGTTAAATTTTATGAATAAGGGGTATGAAAACATTTACCACAAGAACAATAAATATCAGTAGCGTATAGATGCATTACGATCCGAAACAACCAAACGTCATCAGAGGTATTCAATCGTGACTCAAGCGTTTACAACTATACCTTCTTGCAAAATTGGAGCCAAGTCGCATCGCGGGCGACTCATCGTCTCCTGTTTCACTCGCACTGTGCAAGTTAGACAGAGGAGGGTAGATTTTTCTCGCCGCGTCAGTTGTGCCAGCCCCGCTAGACGTAATATTCAGGGCCCAATTCTGAGTGACGTTGACCTTTGCAAAGAAGAACGCCCCCAATCCCTTAAAATACCCTGATATCAAGGAATGGATAAATACTGTGAGGTGTGCAGAGATTTGCGAAACTGTTTTTGATATATTTGACACCTAGCTATCAAGCATGCGAAAACAGAGCTTTTTTACAATCCTGATTTAGAGAAATCGATAAATACTCTATCTGCTTCCATGGTTTAGAAGCGCGTGTGAATTTGACATTTCAAAACTGACAAGATAAAACAATTGAAATTAGTTCATTATTTTGTATATCCTTATAAAGTTATGAGATGAATTGTTAGTGGGGATGAATAACGGAAATTTCCTTTTGGTCTCTCAGCGAACGTCTCATTGAAGAACTTTAGTAACACTATTTAATTGGTCACAATGAGAGTAGTTTTAATTACACAGTGAATTAATGTTTAATTTAATTCTTTTAATGTTCCAGAAGCCACTTGAATCAATAAGAAAGTTAACAATGACAGTTTCGAAAAGTCTATTGAAATGTCATACTCGTAAAAGTACACGTGATGTCCACACTACACTTCACTATCTACACTAATATAGGAATTGCAGCATCTCACTCTGTCATATTAGTACGTGCCTCTCGTGTGACAGCTTGATAGAGCCTGTGTTATTTGGGCCAATTAACTATTATTTGCTGTTCATTGCCATGGTTACGGAGGTTTATGGAGTTTTAATCATCTAAAATTTGTTTTTGTTATATTGGTAAACCATGCTTGGAGTACAGTTCATAGTCACTAAGAAACTGACACTATTTTCTGCTTACCGGGACAGTTTAACAAAAAGAAGAAAGAGGCGTCTTTATATATGGTGCAAAGTGTGTGTTGCACACGGGCGCAGCAGTCCTAGGGGGCGCCGAGCGCCGCCCGCTACGATTCCATTTTGACCGCGCGCTCACTAGGGGGCGCTAGAGTAATGTTTGCACACAGGCGCTACAGACGCCTGTGAGAAGAAGTGTATTGACCCCTTAAGGCGGACTTTTTCTCGCACAGACTTCTACCTGCTTGCTCTCTATAGAGGAAAAAGCACCTAGGGCCTCCGGACACACTACGGGTCGCAGGCAGAAACACCAGGGCACTCACCAACTTTCTAGAGGAGCTGGGGTGGTTAGAGTAGCGCTACCCCACCATTTTCACGCAAAATAGGCACACTGGATGTCGATTTGCGGAAAAGAGCCCAGTATAACTAACTACGTCTTTGACCAGTGTGTTGCCAGTGATGACATATGACACTGAAACGTGGTCGCTTACTATGGGCCTCATAAAAAGGCTCAAAGTCACCCAAAGGGCAATGGAGAGAGCCATGGTGGGAGTTTCTCTGCATGATCGCATCAGAAATGAGGCTATCCGCAGCAGAATCAAAGGTAACCGATATAGCCCTCCGAATCGCTAAACTTAAGTGGCAGTGGGCGGGGCACAAAGCACGTCAAACCGATGGCCGCTGGGGCGGAAAGGTTCTCGAGTGGCGACCACGTACCGGAAGGCGTGGCCCTACCGGTACGTGGGGCAGTGGGTAGGCCCCACAGAAGGTGGACTGATGACCTGGTAAAGGTTGCGGGAGTCCGATGGATGCGGGAGGCGCAGGACCGGTCACTTTGGCACTCTTTGGGGGAGGCCTATGTCCAGCAGTGGACTTCTTTCGGCTGATATGATGATGAAGATGAATAATACAATTTCATACCGTGCATCCACGAGAGGCATGTGGCCAGCTGGCGTATATAGGCTGGTGACGATACCGTTCTTCGTTGGTCAACTACCGCCGTCAGAGGTTTAATTTTGTCGTAGCTTCTATACGCCATCTATTATCATTCCCACGACCTACAAATCTAACCGACGCAAGTTTTCCACGCGAGTCCGCCGCACGCCATCGCCCCGATCAAGTACACGGCCAGGCCGGCGACTAGAGCCATGATCACGTACATTTTGATGTTTTTCCAGAACAAGTTGCGTTGTAGCGTCCGCGCGGTGCCGTTGAAAGAGACCGACTGGAACAGATAAAGGAGTTGGGTAAACACCGTGCATTTTAATTGAAAGCAGTATAATTAATTAATAATAATTGGGAGACACAGGGCGATAAGTCTCCACGAGATTGCTGGAACACACTTAGCGTCGTGTAAAGAAATAGAAATTTAGGTGTCGGGTTAGAATTTTTCCCCTTTCTTCCCGTGGGTGTCAGAGAATGGATGGTGTTGAAGTGTGTTGTGGGCGTTGGGCTAGCAACCTATAACTGCAATAACACATTTTGTCGATCTTATATGCCCACATTTATGCTAAAAGTGGCGCTGGAACATAAATTTCATGGGAATAAAGGCGTAAATGTATGTATGAAGTTTATCATAAAAAAGCTATTATCATGACTCATCAAAATTTAAATATTGGAGGGGTTTCGATTTAACATCATATATCGCTTGGAAGCGTTATTCCCGGCTGTGCCCTTAAGGAGCCCGTGGTCCGCTTTGACACCTAAAATATGAAGTAGCACGAAGTTAACGATATTTTCTCAAACATCATCCGTAAAGTTGACTTTATTGGTAAAAATCAGGACGTAAAGTGCACAGTTTATCGTTAGTCAAAATTTTTAAAATTCTAAACCTTGCCGGCTCAGATTTACTCGAAAACAAAGTTGCATACAAATTCCATTATTTGTCGAGGTACAAACTTTAAAAGTTAAAACAGCCTAGGCATTGTCTCGAATAGGCGTTTTCGGACCAAAAATACGCTTCCAACTTATTTAAAAAAAAAGGACGAAATGCAAAATATATTCTGATTTTACATATAGCTGGCTAGCAGATTTACGATAAATATTGAAAATTGACGTAAAAATGATTTGTGGTTTAAAAGACAAGCTCATTTATTGATAATTTGATCCCTGCAAAGCAAACAAATATCTAAAGGCGTACGACAATTTCATGAAATGACGAGAAGAAATGCTTTTAAGGAATGCCTCATCATTTTCGAATAGTATATGTAGTAGTTTTAGATTTAAATTCAACTTTAACTATAATTATTTTTTAACTCACAAAATCGTTTATAATTACTTAAAATTGCCTAAGACACTACCAGCACGTATTATTTAACGTGAAGAGCGAGACCTCCTGACACAGGTGCATGAAAACCTACTAGGAGGCCTCAACCACTACTGTAAAACTAATTTAAGTTATCCAAATAAACTACTTTTTTTATTTTATATTCAACTCCTTAGAGGTTTGTCTTGTCACTGTCTAAAACGTCAGTTGGGTATTGAATACAAGAATATGTTAATATCAGCAAAATAGTTTTATTTATCTCATTGGCAACGAGGATGGGATAAATACAATAAAACTATTAACTACTACTACTAGTAGTACATATACTATACGTAAATAATGAGGCATTCCTTAAAAGCATTTCTTCTCGTCATTTCATGAAAATGTCGTACGCCTTTAGATATTTGTTTTCTTGCATAATATTTGAGAAAAGCACTTTGTCTCAGCCGTAAGAGCAGTTGCTGCCTTCGTCATCACTCATCAGTTTAAATTAATACTCAGCCAGCAATTGCCTACTGCCCTTGCTTCGACAATAATGTACTATTATTTCATATAACTTTACTTCCTTCCGCTTGAGTTGCACTGTATGAATTGAAGAAAAATAATAATTGTTCAAGTATCATTATTATTTTATCGCGCTATACACAGTGTTGCAACACGCTGTTTTTTTTAAATTGCCTAGCTTTTTTAGGCTCGTCTATACCTGGCCAGACTAAAGTACAATTTAACATGGCTCGTGAAATTTCAAATTCGGTGCATATAAAATTATTAGATAATTACGTTGGTAGCCAGGTTGTCAGCTTTGTCGATTAGTAGCTCTAACTTCTCGCCTCGAGTCGCCATATTTTCTGGAAAAAGAAGATAAAACGATTATTACTGATGTTTCTAATCTTTAAAGGATTCAACATTGTATAGATAAACTATTTCAGTATAGACGTCCAGGGGTGAAAATCCACTTTTATTACGACAGCTCCACGAAAATAGATCGTGTATCTCTCTCACTCGACTAATAAGTGCGATAGAGTCGGAAATACCCGAACTTCGACTTTCGGTAGTCGTGGTTATAGAAATAGAATACAATTTATTATTGCATATCACACTTCAGTTTCAGACCTGAAATCTACACTTTTAACACAATATGGCCTTTTAGTCGCCATGTCGGCTGTCTTTAAGACATGATTAGATTGAGAGGTTTGATTCAGTAGTCCATTGATAGAAATGTTTTCCCTGACAGTCTTTATTACATTGACGAAAGATTGAATTTCACACACTGAGGCCACTGAAGCCGAGCGTTAAGGCTTTCATGGAGGTCGTGGGTTCGAATTAATGTTTGAGTAAACCTTGTTTCAGTATAATAATATACTAAACTAGGATGTTGTCAAGGAATTTGCAACAACAATCATCTCATACTGTCGGCGTCATGGCTAGAATTCTGTTATACTTAGACCGCAATAGACTAGCATTTGTTTGCCAGTAGGAGTTTAGCTAACAAAGTCTACGCGATTTCAGTCGATTTCTGTACTATAACAGATTAGGGTCTTGTGAAGGTTTTGCATGAACAAAAGCTAATCGAGTTCTGTTCTAAATAAATAAATAAGTGAAATTAATAAATGTTAGGAGTTCTCACTTAGACTCTTAATAGTAATAGGCTTTGTAAAGTCGCGGCCGGGCCCTAAGTGTCAGGCCTGAGTGGACGCCCCGCTCTGAGCGGGGCGTGTACGACCCGCGTTCGGTGTGTGGAGGCCTTTACACACGGCGCAGGCGCAGCGCAGGCGTGGAACGGATACGGCACAGACGCGATGAAGAGACATTTATAAATATGTCAATAAGTATGTCAATGAGTAAGTATGACGTCACGGTATGTTCTTTGTACTAATCGTTGTATGGAAATCAAGTAAGTTGCTGTTTCAGTCGCGAAATACTGCGTTTAGGTCCATAACTGTCATACAATTTTAATATGAATACGCCCCTATTACCTACTGGTAATAAGGTAAATAATAAAATAGCTCGTCATGTCATATGAAGGACATTGCATTTACCATGAACAAACACAATGCCTAGTTTTATGTGATTATAGAATGAAAACATAAATTACCTCTAACAAGGTAAAGTACCTAATTGACTAGATAGAATATTGTGATGACTCAAAATCATATCACATTGTTGAAATTATCTAATGTGGCCGAGTTTTTATAAAAAATTCATTGGAATTTGAATCTTCCACCTTGGACGTTAATAGTATAGTTTATGCGACTGATCCATAACGAGCGTCAGCGAGTTTCATAATAGGATCGCACGAGTTTTTTAAGGCCTAATTATGTACAGTTGCATACACTACTTTATCTACACACATATCATAAGTAGTAGTAAATAACAGCAAAAAACCAACGATTAAATACAACAGCAATGGCGGCAATTCGATCATCCGTCACGACGAATGGTTTTTTTTTAAAGCATAGACAAACGAATTAAGTCCCAAGAGGCAAACGGATGGCTCGCGGTATTTGAGCTCCCGAAGTGTTGCGGAACCGCCCTGTGCAACCCGAGCTGAGCCAACTTGGACTCGGGCTTTGACTAAAAGAAAACATGCCAATGAAAATGGAACCAACTACCTACATTAGGAAATAAAGTCAGGTTTGTTTTGTTTTAAAATCGAACTAAACAATACAAATGCAATTGTGTTCCAATTTCGAATGAAATTGAAGAGGAGGATGACTTTAACCCTTTGACCGCTTTTACTTTCGTTTCAGAATGTGACGTACACGCCAGCATCTTGACAGCTAAAGAGCGAATATGAAACTTATCTGACAGTAAGAAAATTGTTTTCACAGTGTCCGCCATAACCACTTTAAGGTTGTTGGCGTGGTGGGCACGACAGCACTCGACCACTTTAGTGGCTCTCGGCGTTCAAAGGGTTAAATAGCCCTTTGGGCGGGTAGACGTTATGTATAGATACTTCGAAATTTGTACTTTATGTCTTTTGATTTTCGTGGTTATAGCTCTGATGACTAACATAAATTAAGGGCGGGTTGCACAAACTTACGATTACAGACCGATCAACGTTAAATATGGCGCCGGGAGCTGTCATCCCATATAAACTTTCGATACATATTTTAAGGAACATTGCTAAGATATTACAGTCCGTTTGGTGCGCCGTGCAACCCACCCTATGTCCACAGTAAATAAAATAATCAATAATGATGTATTTTCTTGAAAAAGGGTTAAGAAGGAGAGGTTAAATAATCATAAAGATATTAGTGTTCAAAGTTCTTGTAGCTTCGTTATTTTTTGAAATATTTGAAAGAGATTTTCGACTCTACGCAAATTTAAGTGCCTTCTTTATTCTGAAGTCATAATAAACTTTGAGTCTACACCCGTATATTGTTACATCTGACATTAAAAACTCTAATACATCGTTTTCTAATCATACTAATTCTAACAGTCATCATATTATGCTATTAGTATGTTATCTACGTAAATTACTATCGGCCTTGCACACAAACATCAAAAACCTGCATAGATTTCACTTCGATGCATTCTGTACTATACAGGCCACGTCAAACACTATTCAATTTTCGCCTTTATTATAATCGAGTAAGGTGCAAAAATGTAAACATATCTCTGACGTCCACTGTACAATGATCTTTTTAGTTAGTTATGAGTGATTTTGAGGTCGTGATCAGGGATGGCAAAAAATCAAGATGCTTGTACAGTCAGGGGTATTAATACGCGTACCTACATAAATATCTGTACACGGCTTTATGGCATTGGGAATAGTCCTGTACAGATTTATACGTCCTTATTTTTGTACGTATAATAATAATACCCCTGACTGTACATCAACTTTACCCATGTGACACTCTAAATCACCAAAAGAATGTAGTAGTTGCCAGCCTCTTAAAAATAGTCTCTCTCGATTCGCAATCGCCAGCGAGGTCTGCCGCGTCTCCGTTTTGAGCTGATTCGAATTTGTTAATTACTCAAATACAAATACAAATCGCCGTCTGGCGGAGAGGGGTCATGACTCCCGTTCCGGGTCATTCCTGGTGCAACGTCTGTCCATCGCGATTCAGCGCGGCAACGCGGCGAGCGTGATGGGCACTTTTCCGCCGGGAGTGACGCGGGGCGGGCTTTTTGACTAAGTTAATAATTTATTATTAACCCATTTGTACCCTTTTTGTAATTTTTTGACATATTGTATTTACTGTAGCAAAATAAATATAATACAAATAGTTTATTTGTTCAACATGGGTAAAATTGTACATAGGCACAGATCTTAAATATGTGTAG
Source organism: Epinotia demarniana (assembly GCA_945867215.1). Taxonomy (NCBI): domain Eukaryota; kingdom Metazoa; phylum Arthropoda; class Insecta; order Lepidoptera; family Tortricidae; genus Epinotia; species Epinotia demarniana. The sequence continues at coordinate 9,053,048 of OX244262.1, forward strand.
GTGTTACTGGTATCACCATGTTGGGCCACAAGGCATACAAATTTTAGCCATAGACTGTCACTACGGGGGTGTACAGTTACCATTAGTTGAAGACTGACAGAAATTCGTTAACAGTATTCTTATGGGGTTCGGAACTTTATTATAAATTCTTCCCAAGTACACTTTTCCTGAAAAACGCTGTTTTGGATGGCATGAAACTTATTTGATTTCTAAGGCGTGTACTTCTAAAAATTTGAAATAAATGCAGATTACCTTTTACAAAGATTACAATTTCAAAAATATATAAACACGGAAGAGTTAGTATACCAAATTTTTTAAACTTGTATATGAATCCCACTTATATTATGACTGTGAAAGATTGGATATTTATTGTGCAATCACGCAACAACGGTTGCAATCACGGCAATCACACGTTAGTTGCCCACCCTTTATTGATTAGGTTCGTAATTAGTTACATGGTACACTCATGGTGGGTCATCAAGCTAGCAATCCCCAAGTTGTAAGATGAACACACGTTTCTAATCTGTTTCCTTTGCACAACGTACATTATCTATAAACATACAACTCCAACAAGAGTTTTAAAGATGCGTGCTGCGCGGTTGTCTAATTTAATTAGAAAGAGACGGATAGTATATCTCGCCGCGACATAGCTCGCGCGCGGTCTTGTGACAACCATGCTGTATAACAAGAGGATACTGTATACATATTAAATCAAGGCCGTTAGCCAGCGAACGTAAAAACCGAAGTCTAAGTAGCGCCGATAAATGGCCCCACAGAATGGGTGCCATTGCCATGATGCGGGGATGGGGGCGGGGTGTCCAAACGATGTCAGGCACCCGTTTAGTTCGAACATGCGCATACTGACTTTTGGTTTATCCATTCGCTGCAGTTAGCACGATAACTGTTATAGTCAAGATTTACATACCAAAAGGTCACTTAAAAAAAATGGCTATAAAATCAAAAACAGCTAAGAGAAATTTTATTTGCTAAATTATGGAGCATGTTCTGGCTGAGTAGCATGATACGTTTTATGGCTAAAAAGCCCTAAATACCCTATCATGCTAGCCATAGCACTATTGGTTTTATTATCACTTTTTACGGCAGGTTTCAGTACATTTTCGCAGTAAAACGTGACGATAAAACCGATCGTGCTAGCCGGGCTGGTGTCTAGTAGTGTGTGTGATGGTATAACAGATGGCAGTACAAGTATGTCAAGTTCAATATATATAAATAACATGTATGTCAAGTTCAAGTGTAAATAATGCAAACAAAACAGCATTATATTAAAGATGACAGTAGTTAGTTACATGTTGTAATATTTGAATACTACACATCCCACCCAGAAGGCCTTTTATTTAATTAATCTACATTAGAATGCCATTGATAAGATTGTTTAACAAAATTCAATGTGTATTCAACCGTAAATGCTCCAACCTCATTAGCTACACTAATAAGTAAGGCTAGGGACATTTCCATATGTATCACTCATTAAAGTACACAATGCTGGCAAATAAACAGTGATAAAAGTATTGATAAGGTTTGTTTGTTTGTATATAAATAAATGGCTATCGGGACCAGAAACCGATCATTGAATGTACATTGTGTACACAATGTAAAATGAACTTTCATATATCCCGTTCCAGTTATTAACTTATGACATTTGGAATGAAGAGCACTGACCCACTTCTTATTACTGTGATTGTGATGTTGAACATAACATAAGCACTAGTTAGTCCTACTAATATTATAAATGAGAAAATGTTGGATATTTAAATCTTTTGGATGTTGGCTACCAAAAACCAGAGAATGCATTTGGACGAAAATTTGCATACAAATTTGGCATTATAATAAAAACAGGATTTTCATCCCAGATTTCATCCTGGCTTGGCAGTTTCGATCCAATGATGCAAAGAATGTGTCAATGATGAGAAATGCTAGGTAGTCTAGAATAGGAATAATACGAGTAATAATAGAAAAGTAATTAACTGGATGTGATGCATGAAGTTAGTGATAACAGAAAACTATAAAATGTAGTAAAAATGGTTCTTGTGGTTCAACTGCAAAGCCCAGAAAAGCAGTAGACACTATTTGACCCAAGTGATATGACACACCAAACCGACTTAATGATTCACTAACAATATTATTTTTTTAGATTAGTTGAATTCAAATCATCCTTCAACAACATGATATAGGGAAACTATGTCTTCCATTTAGTCCAGCTAGACAGTACTGGCTTACCACATCAGGAATTATTTTTAATTAACCTTTAATTACCAAGGTGGTTTTTGAGTAGCACTTACACCGAGGTACTAGGTACTGTCTGGCAGACATACGTTTAAAAACAAAACAAAAATAGAATTCTAATGCTAGTTTTTGTCTAGCTTCTGGATTGCATATGTGCCTATGTGCAATGCCGCAGGTGGCGTACTTTAAATAACAATTTTTAAATAAAATTAGTGCCGTCTGTGAGACATATATCATTCATTATATTTAAGATTCAAAATCTTGTCGGTGGAGCAATTTCCATTCCTCTCTGTTCTCAGCTATTGTTTTGACCTCTTGATACGACGCGCCGTTTACTTTTTCTTTTATTTGGTCCATAAAAGATCTTCTTGGTCTCCCTCTCTTCCTCTTTCCCTCTATCTTCCCTTCTACTATGGTTTTCATAAAATCATCGTGTCGTAACAAGTGGCCCAACATCCTGCCTCTCCTGTTCTCAATGGTCTTCAACAACGTTCTTTTCTCTTTCACTCTCTCAAGCACCTCCTCATTCGTCTTCTTATCCTTCCAACTAATCCTCTCCATTCGCCTCCAGCACCACATTTCGAAGGCCTCCAATCGTTCTCTGTCACGCTGTGTCATTGTCCACGTTTCGCTTCCATACAACGCTATGCTCCAGATGTACACTTTTATAAGCCTCTTCCGAATATGGCCTGCTATTCTGGCTTTGAGCAGGCTCTTCTTGGCATTGAAAGCCTGCTTCGCCATGGCTATCCTCGCGATAATGTCTGGTGTACATCTGGAGTTATTAGTGATTATGCTTCCCAGATATTTAAATTTGTCGACTTGCTCTATTGTCCTGTTATTTAAAGTGATTGGTCTATAATTTGAGTGCCTTTTTGAGGTTACTAGCATTTTTGTTTTATTAATGTTTATTTTAAGTCCTTATCTTCAAAAATTGCATTCATATCTGTAACTAATTCTTCTAACTGATTTGATGACTCTGCAAAAGCCGCAATGTCATCAGCAAAACGAATAAATTGAATTTTTTTCCCATTGAAATGAACCCCCCCTTTTCCGGACTCTATTAATTTTCTAATGGCACACTCTATGAACACATTAAAGATAAGAGGCGAAAGTGGACAACCCTGCCGAACTCCTTGCCGTATCTTCGCCTTTCTAGCTTCTTCTCCTATTTCAATTAAAGTTCTTTGATTTCTGTAGAGTTCAAAAATAATTCTTCGGTCTCTATAATCTAATCCAGCTTCCTTCAAGATTGACATCATATTTTTCCAATTAATTTTGTCAAATGCTTTTTCTAAGTCTATAAATGCTATGTGTGTGTCCTGGTCTAAATCCATTCTTCTGTCAGTAATCATTCTTAAGGCTAATATTGCTTCTCTCGTCCCTTTGTTTTGTCTGAATCCATATTGGTCAGGTCCTAGATAGTTTTCAGTTAGCGGTCTAATTCTATTCTGTATAATTTTGAGTAATATTTTACTGGCTTGTGATATTAAACTTAGTGTTCTGTGTTCTTCACATTTTAAAGTGTTCGCCTTTTTAGGTAAAGTAACTATTTTAGAAGTGTAAAAATCAGTAGGGACGTGACCGATATTATACATTTAAGTAACTAATTCATAAATTTCATCTTTAAGTATATCACAGTTTGCGTATTTTATGAACTCTACGTAAATCTTGTCATTACCAGCAGCTTTTCCAGTTTGTAAACTAGAAAGGGCTTTTTCAAATTCACTTCTGATTATTTCTGGACCAGCATCATCTACTTCCACTAATTCTTCCTTTTCTATGTCGTTGCTAGCTAAGCCTTCACCGTCATATAACTTCTCCAAATATCTTTGCCACCGATCTGCAACATCCTTGCTATCTAGCAAAATGTTACCCTGTTCATCTAGGATAGCAGCACTTTTTGTCTGACTCTTTTTTCCTAATTGACGGATGATATGGTAAGCTTGATTCATATTCCCCTTCTTAATTAAGGATTCTATGCTATCGCATGTTTTAACTATTTCTTCTTCCCTGGCTTCTCTACACAATGTGGTTATTCTATTTGTCAACTGCTTATACTTATTCACACTTTTGATACTATTTTTATGTTTAAATTCTCGTCTTTCTATCATCAAGTCTATTATATCAGAACTAATCCATATACATATATAATATAAATAAAATAATAAATCAGCCTATATACGTCCCACTGCTGGGCACAGGCCTCGTCTCATGGATGAGAGGGAACGGGCTATAGTCCCCATGCTTGCCTGGTGCGGGTTGGGGACTCCACATACACCTTTGAATTTCTTCATGGATGTATGCAGGTTTCCTCACAATGTTTTTCCTTCAGCGAAAAGCTAGTGGTAAATATCAAATTATATTCCGTACATAAGTTTAGAAAAACAGATTGGTACGGGATTCGAACCCTCGACCGCCACTTGACAGACGCATGCCTGAACCACTAGGCTACCGTAGCTTATACCTCGGTAATTAAAGGTTGATGTCTGCCTAGCTAGTATGATCAGCTTTATGTCAGATATAAAGCATTTGTTCCTTACTAGCAAGACAATAAGTGTGAGTGGGATGTACAGTAATGCTATATACTGTTATAATGTAAACATTATTCTATATTATATCTATCAAGCCTAGTTTTCTAGCTAGAAATAGACTTTCTAGTGAGTTCCTGTCAGTTAGCATATAAAATAAATAAAATAAAAATAGCCTTTATGTCAGACAAGTATTTTGTAAGAGTTAACATATATATTATTATAATTAATTTCTATCTGTACGCCTTCTGTAGGCAAAAGCGGGAGGCCTAACCTAACCGAACTCTTTACGTTTCTCCCTATCCTTTGCTATTGTAGTCCAGCACCATCCTGCTGCACTCTTAATCTCATTCTCCCATCTTCTTGTTGGCCTACTCAGTTAGCATATACTCAACAAAATATATTTGGAAAACTTACCTATATTTTTAACCATAATATTTTTCAGCTCCTCCAGTTCTCCATATACATTAGAAATTGTGTTGAGGTCCCCGGATTCTGTGTAGTGCTTCATTTCAGCAGCCAGAACCCTGGCAAAATCTCCATTCATGGCATAAGGGATAGCTGTCTGTGCTGTCTTCGCAAAGGATGCAGTGAATCTTCTTTTGATCTCATTGAGGAAGAGGAATGCTCTCGAACGTTGGAATTTCTGCAATATTTACGATATATTGTTTTAATGTGTTACTATTACGACCCAAAAAAAGCTAAAAACTACTCTTAATACTTACATCATCAGTGATGCAGAAGTACACCAATTTGTTTTCAGCAATATAATGAAATAGATAATTCCCGTGAGAATACGTTAACTTGTCGTCATGGGGTGGTATCTTCGACAATATTTGTTCCGTGACTTCTGTGAAATTCCCAGCACAGGAGGCAAATTTGGCCAAAACCACTGTGCCTCGGGACACAACACTGAATAGTATAGGCATTATGATGCGAGGATGAATCAGAAATTGAGATTACAAAATACAAAGGAAATAAAAGCAATACTAGATTAGTCAAATATCACTACGGAACTTATATAGAATCCACTTAGACCACCAGTCACAACTATCCACGTGAATACGTGCGTCTCAACTAATTAAATTTATAGTTATTTTTACAAAAGAGGTAAAAAAAAAACAAATAATAATCCAAGACGTACGTATGAGAAATCACTTTTTTTAACTGTTCAGACCACAGATTAGTTTAAACTGTCACCAGTCAAAGAGTAAAGTAATTATATAAGGAGAAGAGTGGCAACTCTGACTTTTAACTAGCATGTATGGAAAGTGCTGCCGCCAGTGTCAAGGAAATGAACTAACGCAGTTTACTCGCATAGCTATAGATATATATAGAAGTATACATGTATGAATACCTTCACGGCTATCATTGCGACGTTGCTCGAGCTCTCTCGATTTTTCTCGCAATATCCGTATCTTTCTGATTAGAACACTTAGAACAAGAGGAGAAGAATCGAGAGTAGGTCGCAGCCGTCGCGTGATAGTAACAAGAGAATGTTAAAGGTTTCATACCACTATTTGGAAAAGTAACGAACAGACTAACTAATGTGGTTGCTATGATACAAAACGAGAAAATAACGATCAAGGGCAATTGGAAATATTAGAGCCCCTATTAGAACCTATAGTTTTAGGTGAGCCCGTGGTTGAAGCGGAGCCTCGTTATAATCTGAGAGACGATCAACCATTAAACGTCCTAAGAAGTTCGACGATCATGTGTGTTTCGTAGGCGCGGAAAGATTTCCTGAAACCTATAATGAAGCCCTGTCAAGAGAAGACAAAGCTGAGTGGCAAAAGGCCATGGCAAATGAGCTTTAGTCTCTCGAAGAAAACCAAAGTTGGACTTTATGTGGTTTGCCTCCAAACAGAAAAGCGCTTCCATGTAAATGGGTTTTCACAATCAAACGCCAACCAGATGGCACAGTTGACAAATATAAGGCAAGGCTTGTAGCAAAAGGATTCAAGCAACAAAAGGGGATCGACTATGAACAGACCTTTAGTCCGGTGGCCCGGATGGCTACGATAAGAGCCTTGTTAAGTGTCAGTGCCAAAGAAAAGCTACATCTGATGCAATTTGACGTATCGACTGCATTCCTGAATGGCAAGATCGAGGAAGAGATCTATATGAAACATCCTGACGGATTCAACGATGGCACATCAAAAGTCTGTCTATTAAGGAGAAGCTTGTACGGACTAAAACAGGCACCACGTTGTTGGAATTCTTGCTTTGAGGAGATCCTGTTAGCGAAAGGTTTCGTACAGAGTACTGCTGACAGCTGCCTATACACAAAGAATGTGATGAACAAGAAAATCCTTATAACACTTTATGTGGACGATGGGCTTGTGGCATCAACAGATGAAACTTTAGCACACCAATTCCTGAAGGAGTTAGGTAGAACTGTAAAAATCACGAAGAAACCAGCATCGTACTACCTAGGGATGGAAATCCAGAGAGATAAAGACGGTTCTGTGTGTATTAAGCAAGAAGCTTACACAAGAAAAATCTTAAACCGCTTTGTAATGTCCGAGTGCAATCCAGTGTCAACACCTAACCTACCAGAGAAGAATTCAACTACTGAATCAGGGAAAGTTGTAATCGGACACACTGCGAAGAAATTCCCTTACCGAGAGGCAGTAGGTGCACTAACGTACCTGATGACGGGCACACGCCCTTATATAGCGTACGCTGTTGGGATCGTATCTAGAAAGCTAGAAAACCCCACCGAAGATGACTGGCTGAGGGTCAAAAGGGTATTTAGATACCTAAAAGGGACGATATACTGCAAACTGTACCAGAGCCATCATCGAAGGCTATAGTGATGCGGATCACGCTGGTGACGACTTGACTGGACGCTCTACGACAGGAGTCACTTGTCTTTTTGCTGAAGGAGTTGTTTCTTGGCTAAGCCAGCGTCAACCGTCAGTCGCAATCTCAACAACTGAAGCAGAGATAGTAGCAGCAAGCGAAGGCGCGCGTGAGCTAGTCTGGCTCCAAAGAATCTTTTGCCAGCTAACGAGTTTGGAAGGCATACCAACCTTAAAAGTGGACAATGAGGCAGCCATACGCCTTGCCAATAATCCCGAGTTTCGGACAAAGCACATCCAAGTGAGACACTTTTTTGTTCGTGAAACCGTGCAAGAGGGTCTTGTTGATATTCAGAAAACGAGCTCTGCTGAACAGTTGGCTGACCTACTTACAAAGGCAGTCCCGAAGCCTAGGCTCGTCAAGCTTACAGCCGACTTGGGGCTACAAAACTTTTCCTGCTAGTGAGGGAAAGTGTTAAAGGTTGCATACCACTATTTGGAAAAGTAACGAACAGACTTCCTAAAGTGGTTGCTATGATACAAAACGAAAAAATAACTTGTCAAAGATTTTCACTGTCATAACAATACATTAAAAGAGAATACCAAGAGCGTATCAACATCCGAGCGAACGAAAGTCAGAGTTGACAGTGGTGACCGTTGGCGCCTTGGTGGTTGACAGCTAGTTTTTTTTTATTTGTAGTTCTTTATCCGGCCGCGAAGAGGCGCTGCAAACTGTTAATATGTAGGCCTTTTTAAGTGTGCCCCCCCCTGTAACCAGTGTCACCTCACTTCACAACCTTCAGGAAATTTGTATTCGAATGTTGGCTAGCATGATATTTTCTCTGCACCTTTAAAGCCATGTAGGTACTACACACAAAACCCAATGATCGCCAAAGAACACCTTATTTTTTACTTTATAAATAGCTGCCGAAAAGCAGCTTCCCTAAGTATCGTTTAGTATTCGTCGACTTTTCTTTGCCCAGAGGCCCTAACGCGAAACGATACCGAATTTCGTCTTTGTACCTCCCTCTCTGTTGCACTTGCCAGTTCGAGCGACAGAGAGGGACATATTCAAACGAAGTTCATTTTCACTTCTCGGTAGCCCCTCAGTATGTATAATTTATACACTTTGAATTTTGTGTATTTTCTTTCAGGCAAAAGCCTTTCATTGCAGTAAAAAATAATTTATAAAAAGAAATGATCTACGTAAGGAAATCTCCATAACTATTAGTTGTAGTAGTAACAAACGCACAAACATGCTCGCTCTGAACCACGTACCACGACCTTAAACCACGGTCGGTCACCATTGTCAATTTGTCAACTCTGACGTTTGTTCGCTCCTTCGCTCGGATGTTGACACGCTCTTGGTTTTCTCTTGTTATTATCACGCGACGGCCGCGACATACTCTCGATTTTTCTCGCACTATACCTATTGTTCTAAGTGTTCTAATAAGAAAAAGACGGATATTGCAAGAAAAATCGAGAGAGCTCGCGCACCGTCGCATTCACATGATAGCCGTGCAGGTATTCATACATGTATACTTCTATATATATCTATAGCTATGCGAGTAAATTGCGTTAGTTCATTTCCTTGACACTGGCGGCAGCACCTTCCATACATGCTAGTTAAAAGTCAGAGTTGCCACTCTTCCCCTTATGGTGGGTACACACTGAGCAAACGAAACGAACGACCAACGAACGCGAATGAGAGTGAGATACATAGCCGTTCGTTGGCTTGGTGTGTACCCACCAATCGTATGTAAGAGCGTTCGATCGTATGTAAGAGTTCACAACATCACATTATCCAGTACGATATAATACCTTGCAATGTGAATAATGAGCATGTTTTCGATACATTTTAATTGCTCACTGTGTATGGATGGACCTTTAGGTGTACAGGTCGACACATGTAAAAAGAACCCTGGCGGCCATACTTTTTATATGGCCGCCAGGGCTCTTTTTACGTGTGTCGACCTGTACGTCCATGGTATATTTATAATAGGAATAAAACTATTGTACTAGGGAACTGCTAGTAAAATACCAAAATAACACATAAGAATTTATTTAATTTTTTTGTAGATAACAACAGTTAGAAAGTAATTTACAATATAATACAAGAATGATGCCTTAGCTTATCACTTAGTTAAATACTTATCTAGTCAAAGTAGTCATCAATATCTATATCAGGATTTAAAATATCATCCCCAAATGGAGACAAGTCTATTTGGTCTAGTATGAGATTCTCACACATTTCTTCCAAATCTGTTTCTCCTATTAAAATTGCTCCTTGAAGTTTCCCATTTTGAAGCACAAATTTTACGTATTCAAGGCCAGGAGTGGTTCTTAGTAGAATTTCATAATCAGTTCCAAGTCCTTGTCCATTATATTTTCCTAGTAATACCACCCTATAGCCAAAGAGTGTAGTGCAATGTGTGAATAATTCAAAACAAAAGTCTTGCAATACTTCTTGGTTGGTTCTACGGGCATGCATTGACTTAGCGGCCATTGCTGCCATCTGCCTTGCTTGTGTCCAGAGTCTTAGCTGGAACCAATGCGGAGCATGGCTCCAAGCGGCATGAGCAACATCACCAGCTATAAATACATCTTTAACGGATGATTCTTGGTATTCATTAACGGATAATCCACCATCTGGGCCTTTCTCAGGTTCCTCGTCCCACATAAAGTTAACGGCAGGTTCTACTCCTGTTGCTGAAATAACAAAATCACATAATACTACTCTCCCATTAGTCAGCTTCACTTCAAGTGGATATTCTTTGCCTTCTATTTCATTAACAGATTCAACTTCCGTTTTATACACAATGTCCAGTTCCTGCTCGCCAGTTTCATTTTTAATACCTTCCAATTTCTTAAACCAATCTGGCCCTAAAGCAGCAGATTTTAAGTCTTTATCCAGAGCAACTACAGTATCTTCCTCGGAGAAGACATGTCTTCTAGATATGACATGTTTCGGTGGATCTGTCTCCACAGGTTTGTTACGGAATGTGTTTTGGTAAAATTCAGCAGCACCAGGATCTATGAATGTGGATGATATGTAGTCATCTCTTATCACCCAAACTTTTTGTATTCCTCTGGTTGCATGAACAATCTCAGATGCAATGCCTCCATTCCCAACGATAACCATTTTCCGTCCCGCTTTTAGTTTTTCTTGGAAATCTTTAACTGAGTCAGTATCTCTGATTCCTAATACCCTTTTGGACTTACTGGAGTCTGAGATGAGCTTTGGTACGCCGCCTGTACAGATACATATTGCATCATAATTGATAATCACTCCATTGGATGTTGTTGCTAGTTTAGTTTTCGTGTCCAGGCTCGATAATGAATCGTACACTATATTTAGGTTAGGGTGTATCCTCTTTAGAGAACTCGCTTCAGTTTCATTTACATCAAACTTGACCACGGTTTTAGCGAAAAAACTAACGTTGCTAACATTCTTGACCAGTGACGATGCGGTGACCATCACTAGGGTTTCCTCCGGATGTAATATTGCTAAAGTCTCTACACATGTTACGCCAGCAATACCACCACCTATTACTAAATAAGTGGTCTCTAAATCTATCTGTTTAGCAGCCATAAATGTAATTTATATTACTTCACAACAATCATAACCAAGCGGCACACACAGCTGGATTTGACTTGACGTTGACGTTTTCTTGACAGTTGACACTGACAATTCATTTTTTTTTTTTTTTTTTTAATTCGTCCATTCGGACAGGCTAAGACCATGGGCCATACTGCCTAGTCTTCAGTAAGTATAATTTCATTTGATCGAATCCAGTAATAACGTCTTCAGTAGTTTCAAATCAGAAGTCTCTAGTCCAATAAATATGTCTTCAGTTATTTCCAATTCATATGAACAAATCTAGATATTAAGTCATCATCAGTATTATCAACATATGTGTCAAATCCAAAAAATAAGTCTTCAGTTATTCCAATCCAATTCATGAAGTCAAATCCAGTAATTAAGTCTTGAGTATGTTCCAATAAAAACGTCAAATCCAATATTCAGCTCTTCAAAAAAGCTTACACCTCATCCAGACATTCCAAAAAGTCATTTGACCAACAAAATATAGGTACAATGCTTCAATAAAAATATATACAATTTTAAGCAAGTTTTAAATTTAGCATCATATTTACAGCATACACACAGTATTATGTACAAAATTAAACAAAGGTAAATAAGTAGACGACTCCTTCAACAAATCAGTTACTGAGAGCGGGATTCGATTAGAAGCTCCATAAATCTCAAGCAACTCATCCATCAGCACTAGGCGCTGAATGCCAAAGGATGAGCAACTAAACAGAATGTGATCTATAGACTGAACCTCTTGCTTTTGACAATGATCGCAATAAGGGGAAGAGACAAAGTTTTTACGATGGAGATGAAAATTTAAACGACAATGACCAATGCGCATACGAGTAATTATGGTGTAAAACCTACGATGCATGTAAGTTTTAAACTTACAAAACCAAGGCTTACTATTAACTTGGTTATCTAACAAAGCATACAAATGAGCCTTATTCTCAACTTCTGTAAAATGATACCAATGTCTTCCCCAAAGAACAGTCATACGCTGTTTTAGATTACTTATAATATCAGAATATGGCAAGGTCACAGCTAAGTCCCTGCTGTCGGGAACCAGGGACAAGTCAGATGCATTAGCAATAGTTCTAGCTAGGTAGTCGGCGTTTTCATTACCAGAAACTCCTTTATGAGACGGAACCCATACAAAATCTATTTTAATACCAATTAAAGATAGTTCTAACCATAATTCTTTAATGGAAAAAATTTGATAGCAAGTGCTAGCATTCATTTTGTTACTCGATAAACTTATTAATACACTCATACTATCGCTTACTATGACCCATTCTTTACTATATTGATTATGTTCTTTAACATGTTTCAAAGCAAATAAGATGGCAGTTGCTTCAGCAGTAAAGATACTTGCATTTTTATTGATATTAAACCCAATACCTTTATTAATTTCAGGTTGATAAATTGCAAAGGAAACAGCATTATTATTTTTGGCACCATCCGTATAAATAAATTGACAATTAGACCATTCTGACAACAATAAATAAGCCTCCTCTTTGGAAGTTAGCTTTGAATCTATTACAATTTTTATATCGGGATATTTACTCTTAAAAGAGCCTGTGTAACAGGGAAGAAGGTCATTATCAAGATGTATATTTAACTCCTGCAAAGAGTGAAAGAAAGAAGTAAAATCCTGAAGAACATACATGCGCCTTTGAAAAGGCGATGATTGGAAAGAAATCAAGTTGTGAAGAAGATCGTTCTTAGGCAAGCTGTATAACTTTAAAATAAATCTTTCTTTTAAATAACGAAATCTAATATGAATAGGAGGAAGATTCGATTCAATTTGCATAGCAGCGATAGGACTAGTTTTAAATGCACCCAGTATTGTCCGCATACATTTGTTTTGTATTTTATCTAATGAATTTACAATTTTATCATCTCCAGCAAAACATAGAAAACCATATTCAAAATGACTTCGAACTAGAGACTTATACAAGATTAACAAAATTTTGGGGTCTGCACCCCATGAAGTGGCGCACAGCGATTTTAACACATTGTATGCTTTGTTAGCTTTGGTTATAATACTGTCAGCATATTTTATCCAGGAAAGTTTTGAAGTAAATATAACACCTAAAAACTTTATTAGATCATATGAAATAGGCAGTGATATGTCATTGTACAAAACTGTGGGCAAACACATGCTTTTGCGACCAAAAATAAAAACTTTGGTTTTAGTCGAATTTACATCTAAGTTCAGATAAGCAGAGTATTTATGTAAGTTGATTAATGCCTCATTAATAGTCAAAGCTAATTGATTTAAATCAGATCCTGACACATAAACAACCAAATCATCTGCATACTGCAGATTTTTAACCTTTGTTCCTAGAATAAGATTTAGTCTCCTAATGTACAAAATAAAAATTAAAGGGGATAAGATACCTCCTTGACAAACCCCTAAAGAAGATAATCTTGGGCCATATAAGTGATTGTTAAATTTAACAAAAACCTTCCTGTTTGTTAAAAACATTTGTAAGAAATTTATTATTTTGCCAGGTAACCCTATCATTGACAGCTCTCTACATAAAACGGAAATATTGACACTGTTAAATGCACCTGCAATGTCAAAGAATACCGAAAGAAGATACTGATTATTATATATGCTGTTAAGTGCATCAAGTTGCAACTGACAAATACTCTCACGAGAAGACCGACCTTTACGAAAACCAAACTGATTGCAGGGTAACAGACCATTTTGTTCGACAAAAAATTCCAACCGTTGCTTTAGAAGCTGTTCAAAAACCTTTCCTACACAAGATGTGAGTGCTATAGGTCGATATGAGTCGGGTAACAATTTATCTTTATCAGGCTTTAAAATTGGGACCAAGCAATCTGTTTTCCAATCATCAGGAATTAAGTTTTCTTCCCACAGCTGATTTAATATGTTTAAAAAGGTCTTTAGATTTTGTGAACTTAAATTTTTCAGTAAAATATATGGTATTCCATCAAGACCAAAGGATGTATCTCTTCTTGAAAATAGGGCAGATTTAAGCTCTTGCAAAGAAAACGGTTCAGTAAGATACTTATCATTATCATTTTCTGTGTGAACATAATTTAAAGACTCATTAAGCACAAAATCAGGAGTGTATTTCTTAAGAAAATCTGATATCCAACTATTATTACTAGCGTGTTTTGAAATGAATGTTTTATTAAATTTCCGCATGTAATTCCATATTAATGTCAAAGGAGTGCACCGGTTAAATGAGTTACACAGATTTATCCAACTATTACGCCGTTCAGTCTTAAGAACAAGCTTTTTAAGGGCTCGAAGTCTTTTAAATTCTATATAATTCTCTTCACTAGGTTCACTTTTAAATTTTATATAAGCATGTTTTGAATTAAGTACAGCTTCTGAACACTTATGATTCCACCAAGGCAGCCGGGGAAATTTCAAAGATTTTGGTGTACACGGATTAGAACTATTCAAAGACCTATGTCTAGGGATGGACTCTACAGCAGTAGATCGCAAAATATTACAAAACAGATTGAGCGCATCTATCGAAGACATATTTTCAAAATCAATATTAGCCAAACAAAAATCAACTGATTGCCTGTACATTTTCCAATTCACCTGTTTGTAATTTGGGTGAATGGGCAAATGTACATTATTACATATTGGATTACTTTGTGAGCTATTTTCATTACCAACTATCATTTTTATCATTACAGGCAAATGATAACTGCTGCCAAGAGGACAATCCATAACAGACCAATCACATGAAAGTGCCAATGATGGAGAAACGAAAGTTAAATCCAGAGCATTAGGACGCCAAGAAGAAGAACCAGTTGTAGTAGTTTGACCATTATTTAAAAGAACCAAGTCATTGCCATCAATAATATCTAAGACATCTCTACCTCGAGGCAATGTATCAACACAGCCCCATGACATATGATGAGCATTTAGATCGCCTCCAAAAAGCATTGGCTGCGGAATAGATTTTATCAAAGCATCAAATTTACTTTTATTAAATGGGGGATCAGAATTTGATGGACTATAAAAACTTACTACACTCAACTGCTTGTTGTTTATAATTATTTGTACACAGATATTTTGTAGAGCATTGTCAAAATAAGTTTTAATATTAGAATATACTATATTGTTATGAATAAGTATTGCTACACCATTATGTTTATTACCACAGTCATTTCTAATGACATTGTATCCTTTAATTGAAAATTTTTGATGTTGTTTTAACCAGGTTTCAGAAATTATTGCTATGTGAATGTTATTTTCATATAAGAATCTAGTAAAGATTAGCCTATTGCTTATTATACTCTGAGCATTCCACTGCACTATGTTCAATATGTCCATAAAGAAAAAAATTAAGGTTGTTTCCTGAAAGTGTTTTTAAGTGTTTCTTTTATATTGTTAGAATTTATTGGCGTTTCTTTATCAGCACAAATTTTAACTATAGCTTCCACAAGTAGATTCATAAATCTGTCAGATTTGGTCAGATTACTTAGATGGGTGTCAATATATTTTGAGCCGAGCTGCGGAAATGCAACGTCACAAAACAAATCGGAATATTTAGCACTACGTGATTTTAACTTATTTTCCTCAATTTTCTGTTTTTTAATTGGACATGCAGCAGATATAGCCACGTGATCCCCACCACAGTTTGCGCATTGTGTTTTAACCTTATTACAATTTTTGAAATTATGAGGTTCAGCACAAATTGAACATACTTCATTATTTTTACAATACTTTGCTATATGACCAAATTTCATGCAACGAAGGCATTGCTTTACTGGAGGAATATAGATCCCTACTTCGTGCCTCCAATGGTCAAGTGTTACATATTCAGGCAACTGTACAGAGGCAAAAGTCACGGCAACCGTCTGAGTTGGAACCATTGAGACGATACCCAGCGTGTCTTTTACCCGCCGCATAAACCGTCTTACGCTTATCACCTTTTTACTGGAAGCTATTAATTGGAAAATCTTCTGGTTCGAATAATCAATCGGCACTGAAGTGAGAACACCCGTAACCTCGGTCTCAGATGCTGGGATTGAAGCATTCATGTGAATTTCATTTAATAATTTTTCATTTTTTAGGAAGACATTGGCGTGATTTGGGAGATCGAACATAATCCCAACTTTGTATGCATTAATTGTTCTTAGATGCATCACGCCCGACACGCGATGCTTTCGGATTGCATTGGACAAAGCAAGTCTATCTTTGTCAGAAAATTTGTGGTCATCCTCTCTGTGATTCAGAAAAACAATAAATTCTTTCTTAGCTGAATTTTCGTCGTACAACCTGTAATAACTTTTGGCCCTGAAAGGAGTATACTTCTCTTTGTCATCTTCTTTAGTCTTCTTTTTTGCAGGTATGCGCTCCGAGGGCGCACCTGTATCCGCATCAGAACTACTTTCAGATTGAAGATCTGGCTCCGGCTCCAAGCCCTCCAACCGAGAACGCTTTCCCGTACGCTTCCCCATGACTGGGGAAGCGCACCAAACCGATAACCAAATCAACTATGAATTAAAATTAAAATTAAGACTAAATATGTACAAATTAACACCTAAAATTAATTTACAATAAAATATTTTATCAAGCGCGCCTATCACTTTCAACGTTCCCGCTCACTGACAATTCATTTTTTTTTTTTTTTTTAAATTCGTCCATTCGGACAGGCTAAGACCATGGGCCATACTGCCTAGTCTTCAGTAAGTATAATTTCATTTGATCGAATCCAGTAATAACGTCTTCAGTAGTTTCAAATCAGAAGTCTCTAGTCCAATAAATATGTCTTCAGTTATTTCCAATTCATATGAACAAATCTAGATATTGAGTCATCAGTATTATCAACATATGTGTCAAATCCAAAAAATAAGTCTTCAGTTGTTCCAATCCAATTCATGAAGTCAAATCCAGTAATAAAGTCTTGAGTATGTTCCAATAAAAACGTCAAATCCAATATTTAGCTCTTCAAAAAAGCTTACACCTCATCCAGACATTCCAAAAAGTCATTTGACCAACAAAATATAGGTACAATTCTTCAATAAAAATATATACAATTTTAAGCAAGTTTTAAATTTAGCATCATATTTACAGCATACACACAGTATTATGTACAAAATTAAACAAAGGTAAATAAGTAGACGACTCCTTCAACAAATCAGTTACTGAAAGCGGGATTCGATTAGAAGCTCCATAAATCTCAAGCAACTCATCCATCAGCACTAGGCGCTGAATGCCAAAGGATGAGCAACTAAACAGAATGTGATCTATAGACTGAACCTCTTGCTTTTGACAATGATCGCAATAAGGGGAAGAGACAAAGTTTTTACGATGGAGATGAAAATTTAAACGACAATGATCACTGACAATTCAACAAGTGACACTAGTCTTTTTTTACATATGTCTTATCGAACAGGCTATAGCCAGAGGCCATACAGCCACGTGAGTTGTACCCAAGCACATGATATGTGTACGCTAGGAAACGCTTTGTGGGGCTTTATAGTGAAAATATTAATATTTTACTAACTTAATAATTATCCTATACACAATTAATATTTTGAATAGGTACTATTCAAAAATGTTGAAAAACTATGACGAGAAGTTACAAAAATGGTAAGCGTTGTTGCCATCTACTATAGAAGACAAAATATACTTTTGTTAGATGAAATAGAGTTTAAAATTGATTGTTGTAGTCGAAATAATAGCTGTGTAAATGACTTTATCCTCTTTAAGGAATGTGTTCCGTTGACAGTTCGTGGTTCGTATTCGTATATATTTATTTATTCCCAGGAAATTAAATAACAACGAAATCCTGAGGATATGCGCAACTATTTATTGCTATGGAACACAACCGTGTAAAATAGCTATGAAATTGTGTCCTTTATGTATTATTTATAAACATACCTGCTTAGTATTTTACAAAATATGTAACTTTAAATTATTGATTGGTTCAGTAGTACATTCACAACAATTTACTTTAATTGATAATATCAGTTAAAATGTGGACGTGGATAGCTATAAGTTCAGTGCCCTTGTGGTTGATGCTGAGCTGGTATTTTCCAATTATTTGGAGTCCAGTTTACTTCTTAGTGTTGACTGTTTTTCTTGTGTTGTTAGTATTTGCATTGACATTATGGGGGCATATAGCTCTCTCCTCGCCTCATCAGCCGTCGCTTCTTCTTATGGATAAAGTAGAGAAAGAGTTGAGGCAGTTGGAGGAAACATTAAAGGTATAATGCTGCTTAAAAATTATAATTTCGATATGATAAAAAATAAAATTATACTATGTCTGAAATTGTAAGAGTAAATTCTGTCAAAAAACGCAAGCTAAAAACTACCTTACAAGAACATTTTGGCTTGCATTTGTTTGACGGCATTTTCTCTTTACAGTTTGGGATAGAGTATAACAAACTTGTATCAGAGCTATCAGACCATATAATATGGTTTAACCTGTCCTATCCCACGACTCGCGCACTCATTACCCCCGCTGTCTCCCAAAGGCACAAATTTGTGCCCAAAATGTTGAAACCCCCGCTTTCCAGGTCCTGGGCAACGGCTGGACTCCGTGTTTCCCACGCGTAATTTGACACCGAATGCGCATACCACTTATGACGTGATTATCGCTTGTGGGGCTGAGTGTTTATACTTGGATAAGAGAAGTGTATGTTTTTATGAAGAGGATGAATAAGAAATTGCTAAAAAGTAGAAAACATCAATAGAAATAGTAAAAACAATACCAAAATATCCAAACGCGCCTAAAAAGTAAGAGAAACCTTTGTGCGATATTTGTAATCAAACGGTAGATCTCGATTACTAATAATTTGAGTAATATGAAAGTATACAAAATAAACTTTCTAATGATGTATAATACTTAGAAGCTTTTCATATAAAAAACAACTGAAAATCGCTTTCAAAATTCACTTATCGGTAAGCAGAATTTGACGTTTGGATATCCCAATTTTGAATGGACGTAACGCGTTTTCGTTCTATAGTGAGTGAGTGAATGTCTGGTATCAATCTTTAGGTTAGTTCATTCGCAATCCAATGAAAGTGAGCCCAATTGAATATATAAATCGTGTGTATTTACTAATAAAGTTACATATCAGTTAAAATGTGGACGTGGATAGCTATAAGTTCAGTGCCCTTGTGGTTGATGCTGAGCTGGTATTTTCCAATTATTTGGAGTCCAGTTTACTTCTTAGTGTTGACTGTTTTTCTTGTGTTGTTAGTATTTGCATTGACATTATGGGGGCATATAGCTCTCTCCTCGCCTCATCAGCCGTCGCTTCTTCTTATGGATAAAGTAGAGAAAGAGTTGAGGCAGTTGGAGGAAACATTAAAGGTATAATGCTGCTTAAAAATTATAATTTCGATATGATAAAAAATAAAATTATACTATGTCTGAAATTGTAAGAGTAAATTCTGTCAAAAAACGCAAGCTAAAAACTACCTTACAAGAACATTTTGGCTTGCATTTGTTTGACGGCATTTTCTCTTTACAGTTTTGGATAGAGTATAACAAACTTGTATCAGAGCTATCAGACCATATAATATGGTTTAACCTGTCCTATCCCACAACTCGCGCACTCATTACCCCCGCTGTCTCCCAAAGGCACAAATTTGTGCCCAAAATGTTGAAACCCCCGCTTTCCAGGTCCTGGGCAACGGCTGGACTCCGTGTTTCCCACGCGTAATTTGACACCGAATGCGCATACCACTTATGACGTGATTATCGCTTGTGGGGCTGAGTGTTTATACTTGGATAAGAGAAGTGTATGTTTTTATGAAGAGGATGAATAAGAAATTGCTAAAAAGTAGAAAACATCAATAGAAATAGTAAAAACAATACCAAAATATCCAAACGCGCCTAAAAAGTAAGAGAAACCTTTGTGCGATATTTGTAATCAAACGGTAGATCTCGATTACTAATAATTTGAGTAATATGAAAGTATACAAAATAAACTTTCTAATGATGTATAATACTTAGAAGCTTTTCATATAAAAAACAACTGAAAATCGCTTTCAAAATTCACTTATCGGTAAGCAGAATTTGACGTTTGGATATCCCAATTTTGAATGGACGTAACGCGTTTTCGTTCTATAGTGAGTGAGTGAATGTCTGGTATCAATCTTTAGGTTAGTTCATTCGCAATCCAATGAAAGTGAGCCCAATTGAATATATAAATCGTGTGTATTTACTAATAAAGTTACAAATCGTGTGAAGAATTCGGGCACAAACTTGAGCCGTGGGAGACAACGGTGTACTAAATTGCGGGCACAAATTTGTGCCCATGGGAGTTGGCGGAATGTAAAGCGCTCGAGGTCGTGGGAGCTTGCGAAAATCTATTTTGGGCACAAACTAGAGCCTGTGGGATAGGACAGGTTAAGACGGATAATGAAATTATGCAACTTTTTATGTTACTTCAAAAACACTTTGTAAGTCACTCCCATACTCAATAAAAAAAAACTAGAGACAATCTCTGATGAAAACTTGTATTAGACTTAGGCAGCTAACTTTGATAACTGCCTGAATTAGAGATAGCCATTTTCTTTCAATCGTAATGCAAGCAGGATGGTTCAGAGACCCCCCTTTTCAGTTCACCGATTCACGGTTCACCTGATTGGTAGCAAACTGGCACACTAAGTTAGGTGGTCACTAACCGGCAGAATTTTACTACAGTAACAATAAAATAGATTCAATTTAAAATTTCAATTTCAAAGCCTTTATTTGCTGATACAATACAATTACATGTTACACACTTTATTATATTACATATTTATATTTGATCAGCGTGTCTCATTCGCGGTCTCCCTCTTTTTTAACCGACTTCAAAAAAAAGGAGGAGGTTCTCAATTCGGTTGTATTTTTTTTTTATTTTTTTTTTCAATGTTTGTTACCTCAGAACTCCGTCATTGATGAACCGATTCGGAAATTTTTTTTTTTGTTCGTATGTATTTACTTCCAGGTGGGTCCCATTTTTTCAAAATTCAGTTAGATAATGGGATCCATGAGGAATTGAGGGGACTCCTCAATTTTATAAGGCACGCGTGTAGTGATTTTGGTATTTTCTGTTATAACTCGTGTATTTACATCCGGAATCATAAATTTGGTGGTGAGGAATTGATGATGAAGACCACAGATGACTTATCGAATTCCTCAATTATGTACTTAAAAGTGCAAAAGTACGTCACAGGTTCTGATAAGATTCCGTTGAAATAGGAACTAATGAAGTGCCATTGGTGATGATCTTGGGGAATCGATGGAAGTCCTCAAATATTATCGGCCCACATACAGCGATTCGGTTTTTTTCTATAGTAATCAACGCATTTGCTATCGGAAATCAGTTCATGTGGTAAATTGTAAAAAATAGGAAATGTGCTCGTGGCTTGGCGGAGTACTAAATTGAAGTCGGTTAAAACTTTGTTTTTAAAGTAAATTATCTTTTTGCATTGTGCTGCGGTATCCATTCTGTCAGTCTGTTTGTTCATTTCTCCTTACTTCGCATCACAATAACACTACTACTTGCTCTGTAGTAGTGTTGTGTTCCTGGAGGTAAGCAAGGTCGCCAGAGCTCCCGAGGATGCGTTGTGTTGAGAGAGATGGAATTTGTTCCTTCAGCTGTCAACACGGCAAATCCTCAAACATATCAAGGGTCGGCAACGCCCATGTTAATCCTTTGGAGTTGCATGCGTCTATAGGCTGCGGTGTCCACTTGTCATCAGGCAGGCTGTACACTGGTTTGCCACCGTCGTTGTATTAAAAAATAAAACATATGGCCTGTCCATCTCCATTTTGCAGTGTTAGACTTTTTCTCTACATCTTTCCATTTTGTTATTTTTCTAAGATCTTCGGCTCGTTTTTTCCTGGTGTATCCCAATATGCTTCTTTCCATTGTTCTTTGGCAACATCTAAGTTTTTGAAGTTGTTTTCTTGTATCCTAATGTAATATGTTACTAACAAACAACCATTATTCACAATTTATTTCTTTTACCAGGATGACCAAAGCAACTGGCCCCATGCTGTTAAAAAAAATCACCTACCAGTTGTCTTTGGCCGCACGGTTGACAGTCAGTTACAACAACTGATTGACTATGTCCTCAGAGACTTCGTCACCCGTTGGCTGAAAGAGTTTGCTCACAAGCCTGAGCCAGTTGTAGACAAATTCAAGGAGAATATTTGGGGTGGAATTAAGAACCTACATGAGAGGTTGTTGCGGGTAGACGCTGAAAAGCTACTGGCTGGTGATATGATCATGAAAATTACTCAACATTTCGAACGAATCAGGATTGCTCAGAGTTGTGCGTAAGTATCTTAAATTTTTTAAATAATTTTTATCCCTTTCATAGAACAACTATTAGTCCACGGCCTGAGTGCCCGTGCCGCTACGGGCGGCGCGTGCATTGTGTATATAAAACAAATGCAATTTATATGGACGCTCCACGCCCCGCTCATAGCGGAGCGTGCAACAAGACTACAACACTACAGTTATAAAGTAGTAACCTTTTCATGCAACAGCTCAGAAATGTGGCAAGAGATGCGTCAGAATTCAGGTTTCAAAGCTGAGTAGTTGGAAATCGCACAAACAGGCCACCTATGAGTTCAAACTGTACAACAATGTTATTTTGGACAGTTTGAACAGCGATTCGATTATCTCAGGCCCCCCCCGGCCCGCGCGGCGCGGTGACCCCCGACACGCGATCATTATTTGCAATTCCCTCGCAGTAGGCGTGAAAAGCACTGTGTAATGTCTCGGCCAAAAGTGCAATAGATGGACTCGTCTCCTTTCCGGCTCGGACCTCGAACCCACTCGTCCATCTACTGCCTACTTTCTAGCCTTCACAAAAATGTACTATTAAGGTCATAGCTCACTAGAGCCACCCGTCGCCCGACCCTCACCGCCTCGCCTCGTAAATGTACTAACTACGGAGTTGATGCAGTGAGCGCATGCCCGTACAATACCTAACCGCTCGAGGCGAGGCGGCATTGTGTATATAAAACAAATGCAATTTATATGGACGCTCCACGCCCCGCTCATAGCGGAGCGTGCAACAGGACTACAACACTACAGTTAAAATGTAGTAACCTTTTCATGCCACAGCTCAGAAATGTGGCAAGTGATGCGTCAGAATTCAGGTTTCAAAGCTGGGTAGTTGGACATCGCACAAACAGGCCACCTATGAGTTCACACTGTCCAACAATGTTATTTTTGAACAGTTTGAACAGCGATTCGATTATTTCAGGCCCCCCCGGCCCGCGCGGCGCGGTGAACCCCGACACGCGATCATTATTTGCAATTCCCTCGCAGTAGGCGTGAAAAGCACTATGTAATGTCTCGGCCAAAAGTGCAATAGATGGACTTGTCTCCTTTTCGGCTCGGACCTAGAACCCACTTGTCCATCTATTGCCTACTTTCTAGCCTTTACAACAACGTACTTTTAAGGTCATAGCTCACTAGAGCCACCCGTCGCCCGACCCTCACCGCCTCGACTCGTAAATGTACTAACTACGGAGTTGATACGGAGTTGATGTAGTGAGCGCATGCCCGTACAATACCTAACCGCTCGGGGCGAGGCGGCATTGTGTATATAAAACAAATGCAATTTATATGGACGCTCCACGCCCCGCTCATAGCGGAGCGTGCAACAGGACTACAACACTACAGTTAAAATGTAGTAACCTTTTCATGCCACAGCTCAGAAATGTGGCAAGTGATGCGTCAGAATTCAGGTTTCAAAGCTGGGTAGTTGGACATCGCACAAACAGGCCACCTATGAGTTCAAAATGTCCAACAATGTTATTTTTGGACAGTTTGGACAGCGATTCGATTATCTCAGCCCCCCCCAGCCGCGCGGCGCGGTGACCCCCGACACGCGATCATTATTTGCAATTTCCTCGCAGTAGGCGTGAAAAGCACTATGTAATGTCTCGGCCAAAAGTGCAATAGATGGACTCGTCTCCTTTTCAGCTCGGACCTCGAACCCACTCGTCCATCTAGTGCCTACTTTCTAGCCTTCACAAAAATGTCGCCTGACCCTCATCGCCTCGCCTCGTAAATGTACTAACTACGGAGTTGATGTACTGAGCGCATGCCCGTACAATACCTAACCGCTCTAGGCGAGGCGGCGCGGGTCGGGTGCCGGTTGCTCTAGTGAGCTATGACCTTTATTATGCAGGTTGGAGCTAAACCAGGCGCCAGTATTTGCTCGAGCTCCTCACTTGTCCACCTGTGAGACGGAACTGCACTACCTCCAGCAGACCAGTGAGCTCATCGTCATGTTCCTCATGCCGAGGTGTTACTCTCTGTCTCCGGCGTCTCACTTCATGAGAGAAGTGTTGGCGTGTAAAGGTATGAAACTGACCCTCGGTTTTATAAAGATCCGTTAGACTTCAAGTCGGTAAGAAATGTCAAAAAATGTATGAAATTACAAAAATTTGGTCTGACTTTTTTTCTCAAATAATCATCCTCCTAGCGTTATTCCCGGTTGTGCCCTAAAGGCGCCAGAGGTCCGCTTTGACATCTAATTCCAAGCTTTGGCATAGCCACTAGTTTTACGAAAGCGACCACCAACTGACCTTACTGGGATTAGACCGGTTTCCTCGCGATGTTTATCTTTCACCAAAAAGCTAACGGTAAATAATCCGTACATAAGTTCCGAAAAACTCATTGGTACGAGCCGGGATTCGAACCCACGACCGCCGCTTGTCAGCCGTATGCCTGAACCACTCTACTACCGTCGCTTTGGTCTCAAATAATAAATGATGTATTTGAAATGATGTGATGAATGACCGTATTTTTTTATGAGATGAATACCGGTATACCCGCAGCACTAGCCGCACATCATAGACGAAGTCCAACTGCCAATGGAAGTAGAATCAACTATGATAGGAAATGAGTAGGTAGATTTTGTTTGTTTTTAAAACCGAGCTAATCAAAACAAATGTAACTGTTCCAATTTGGAATGCTTTCAATTCCATTAAGGAGCACGCTATCCACGTTAATCACCCAGGGAAACCTAGCGGCAATTATTTTATATTCACAACTAGGAAAAAATGATAATGTTCGGTTATGGCGTTTCGCTGGACGCTGCCGCGTCACGCTCGCCTCGCTCGCTCGGCTCACGCGCTGTAGGGTCACAGTTCACCCAACAACCTAACCGTTTTTTTCCCCTGGGGGATCAGGCTAGGGCATTAACGTGGACAACAGCTTAAAGAGCAGGATACCTTTTAATAGGCCTTTGGGAGCCAGAGGTCATGGTATCTGCCAAGAACAGACCCTCAGATTATATTCAATGACAAGACCAAACAATTTTCCAGTATTCCAACCAGCCATAGACCTGATCACGGATCCTGACTACATCAACCAGAAGATCATCCAATATCTGGAAGCCCAGAAGGAAGACAACGCCATGCACGTCAGAACCCACGAATATGCGAAAACATTTGAAGACTATATCAGACTAATAAACAGTTGTGAAAACGTGGATCAACTGAAACGGTTACGGTCAGTGCGCACTAACTCGTTTATTACTAGTATTAAAATTGGCCAAGGTATGGTTACTATGAAGTCAACCATAACCTACGTATAACTGCTTCCTACGGATCCGGTTAATGTACGGCACAATAATCCGCGTCTCTTTTTAACAATGCATAAACACAGAAGGAAAAATACGTGGACGTGAATTATCGGGGCGTACATTAACACTACCCTTTTCTGCTTGCATTAATTGCATTACAACTTGGAACTTACTGTGCCCTAACAGGGTTCATGTATTGGATTCTAATAAGACCTTTTGTTAACAACATGATGTAATAAATAAATGAAATGAAATGAAACTTCTCGCTTGGATGTTAAAGTCGATATTTGAACGGATGAGTATTTATTTTATTTATTTATCGTATGGCAAATCAGTATTTAGAACCGTGAGATCTTGGAAAAGACAGTACGGTTGCCAGGTTGTTGCACTTTTAGCACCACCCAGGGGTCACGTGTAGGGTAGCGATGGGTAATTCCTACGGACGTGGTGCAACTTCGACCCCCAACGGATGAGTACATTGCAAGTAATCATCTCAAATAATTTTATATCTTCTCTGATCACAAACTTATATGTATTTGCTTCTAAGTATCTAGAGTCCAGTTCAAAATGATGATCATAAACCTTATGCTCTTAAAAATAGGTAAGCCTTCTTCTCATAGTTTTAATCACTTTGTTCGTGAACATTCTCTCAATCATCCCAACAAATATTTGTATGATGAGCATGCATATTTGTTTCTGAGTTTTGGGCGTTTTCTATGTATTTATGTATGTATAACTATTAAATATATATATTGTCGTCTACTACCCATTACATAAGCCTTATTGAGCTTACTATGGGACTAGCTCGATTTGTGAAAGGTTGTCACCTAATATTTATTTGTTTGTATTGTAGATACGATATCGTTACACAAATAATGCAAGCAACTACCCTCCAAAACATGAAAAGAGCTAAAGGCGTTGACGTAGACGCTGAGAAAGCGGGACAGCAGAACGTGAGCCGCCAACAAATTGCCGACGCCAAGAAGTTGAAGCGATATATCAACCAGCTCAGCATAGCTAAAGCCGAGTGTGAGGAGTCTTTGAAGAAGCTGGGTTGGGATGGCGCCTTCCCGACTGTTAATGAGTCTAATAGCAAGGTAAAGGGTTTAATCGAACTAGCGAGGAAAGCTAACGAAATTCTAGGGCTAGAAGCAAAAAGTCTTAAGTAGGTCTGTTCACTCCTGGTTTTCCGGCTGTTGTCCACAATGCAGATTTCTCAACCGGTTCTCTTGAAATTTTGTGGCCAGGTTCGATAGTATTTTTTTTTTTGATAAATAAATAAAATAAATAAATAAATAATAATGAAATGATATTTGCCCAAGTTAATCCGAAAACGTCGTTTGATTCGCTCGCTAGTTCAATAATTTTAAAGATTGGGTATGTCGCCAATTTCACACGTTCGCAACCAAGAAACCGGCCAGCGAGCGCTTGTAATGTTTGCTCAGATGCCGGCTGAGCCCGCTAGGCGGGCAGTAGTATGAACTTACACGCCTAGCGAATTCTGTCGGTTTCTGGTGAATTGTTCCATTTTTAGTCCGTTTGCGAAAGTGTTAAATCGCCGAAGTAGTGTTCTTCTGTTAGCACAAGCATTAGCATTTTTTCTCCATTTTCGAGAAAAGCACTATATTTACTAGCCTCGGCTGGAATGGCTAACCGCCAGGCTTCATATTAATTAGACGGATTTCCAACAACGACGTACCATAATTTTACTAAATTAATAAATATAATAATATTTCAGTCCCTCCCCTTACACAAAGTGCTAGAAAGCGTGACCGGGCGTCGCTACCTGTCCATGTTCCTGGAGACGCTGTGCTCGCGCGGGCTGGTGGGGTTCTGGACGGCCGTGGAGGAGCTGCGGCACAGCGCGCGCAGCAGCTGGCACCAGCTCGGCGCAGAGATCTTCTACACCTATATCAGGTCGCCGGGGGCCGAGATCAAAGTTGACAAGGTATCTAGACAGCGTGACCGGGCGTCGCTACGTTTCCATGTTCCTGGAGACGCTGTGCTCGCGCGGGCTGGTGGGGTTCTGGACGGCCGTGGAGGAGCTGCGGCACAGCGCGCGCAGCAGCTGGCACCAGCTCGGCGCAGAGATCTTCTACACCTATATCAGGTCGCCGGGGGCCGAGATCAAAGTTGACAAGGTATCTAGACAGCGTGACCGGGCGTCGCTACCTGTCCATGTTCCTGGAGACGCTGTGCTCGCGCGGGCTGGTGGGGTCCTGGACGGCCGTGGAGGAGCTGCGGCACAGCGCGCGCAGCAGCTGGCACCAGCTCGGCGCAGAGATCTTCTACACCTATATCAGGTCGCCGGGGGCCGAGATCAAAGTTGACAAGGTATCTAGACAGCGTGACCGGGCGTCGCTACCTTTCCATGTTCCTGGAGACGCTGTGCTCGCGCGGGCTGGTGGGGTTCTGGACGGCCGTGGAGGAGCTGCGGCACAGCGCGCGCAGCAGCTGGCACCAGCTCGGCGCAGAGATCTTCTACACCTATATCAGGTCGCCGGGGGCCGAGATCAAAGTTGACAAGGTATCTAGACAGCGTGACCGGGCGTCGCTACCTGTCCATGTTCCTGGAGACTCTGTGCTCGCGCGGGCTGGTGGGGTTCTGGACGGCCGTGGAGGAGCTGCGGCACAGCGCGCGCAGCAGCTGGCACCAGCTCGGCGCAGAGATCTTCTACACCTATATCAGGTCGCCGGGGGCCGAGATCAAAGTTGACAAGGTATCTAGACAGCGTGACCGGGCGTCGCTACCTGTCCATGTTCCTGGAGACTCTGTGCTCGCGCGGGCTGGTGGGGTTCTGGACGGCCGTGGAGGAGCTGCGGCACAGCGCGCGCAGCAGCTGGCACCAGCTCGGCGCAGAGATCTTCTACACCTATATCAGGTCGCCGGGGGCCGAGATCAAAGTTGACAAGGTATCTAGACAGCGTGACCGGGCGTCGCTACCTTTCCATGTTCCTGGAGACGCTGTGCTCGCGCGGGCTGGTGGGGTTCTGGACGGCCGTGGAGGAGCTGCGGCACAGCGCGCGCAGCAGCTGGCACCAGCTCGGCGCAGAGATCTTCTACACCTATATCAGGTCGCCGGGGGCCGAGATCAAAGTTGACAAGGTATCTAGACAGCGTGACCGGGCGTCGCTACCTGTCCATGTTCCTGGAGACGCTGTGCTCGCGCGGGCTGGTGGGGTTCTGGACGGCCGTGGAGGAGCTGCGGCACAGCGCGCGCAGCAGCTGGCACCAGCTCGGCGCAGAGATCTTCTACACCTATATCAGGTCGCCGGGGGCCGAGATCAAAGTTGACAAGGTATCTAGACAGCGTGACCGGGCGTCGCTACCTGTCCATGTTCCTGGAGACGCTGTGCTCGCGCGGGCTGGTGGGGTTCTGGACGGCCGTGGAGGAGCTGCGGCACAGCGCGCGCAGCAGCTGGCACCAGCTCGGCGCAGAGATCTTCTACACCTATATCAGGTCGCCGGGGGCCGAGATCAAAGTTGACAAGGTATCTAGACAGCGTGACCGGGCGTCGCTACCTTTCCATGTTCCTGGAGACGCTGTGCTCGCGCGGGCTGGTGGGGTTCTGGACGGCCGTGGAGGAGCTGCGGCACAGCGCGCGCAGCAGCTGGCACCAGCTCGGCGCAGAGATCTTCTACACCTATATCAGGTCGCCGGGGGCCGAGATCAAAGTTGACAAGGTATCTAGACAGCGTGACCGGGCGTCGCTACCTGTCCATGTTCCTGGAGACGCTGTGCTCGCGCGGGCTGGTGGGGTTCTGGACGGCCGTGGAGGAGCTGCGGCACAGCGCGCGCAGCAGCTGGCACCAGCTCGGCGCAGAGATCTTCTACACCTATATCAGGTCGCCGGGGGCCGAGATCAAAGTTGACAAGGTATCTAGACAGCGTGACCGGGCGTCGCTACCTTTCCATGTTCCTGGAGACGCTGTGCTCGCGCGGGCTGGTGGAGTTCTGGACGGCCGTGGAGGAGCTGCGGCACAGCGCGCGCAGCAGCTGGCACCAGCTCGGCGCAGAGATCTTCTACACCTATATCAGGTCGCCGGGGGCCGAGATCAAAGTTGACAAGGTATCTAGACAGCGTGACCGGGCGTCGCTACCTTTCCATGTTCCTGGAGACGCTGTGCTCGCGCGGGCTGGTGGGGTTCTGGACGGCCGTGGAGGAGCTGCGGCACAGCGCGCGCAGCAGCTGGCACCAGCTCGGCGCAGAGATCTTCTACACCTATATCAGGTCGCCGGGGGCCGAGATTAAAGTTGACAAGGTATCTAGACATCTCTCAAGGGTACCAACAAAGGCACGACACTAAAGCGTCCATAAGATGAGACTCAGCGGTGGAATCAGGACTGGCTTGATTTTGGTAAGGACTCAAATGCTTTTGGGGTCCAGAGGTGTCACATGCATGGGGTAATTGTGCTGACCTCTGAGTCTATAAACTAAGCCGATGTTGGAGAGATCTTCTACACCTACATCTGGTCCCCGGGGGCCGAGATTAAAGTAGACAGAGTAAAGCTGGATACTGTCGGGAACTCGGGATGATGTAGCTCACGAGTCTTGAGTCACATTAGTTTAGTTCCCCAAAGGCCACCGCCTCAAGGGCGAATGCTTCGCCTTCTCTCGTCTTAAATCTTATAACATCCAGCCAGACAGCTTGTGTTCAGCTTTGAGTTGAGGTGTTACATACAACGTCTACAATACTCATATCCCAAGGATACCAACCAAGGCAAGACAGGCAAGCGTACATAGGCTGAAACTCAGTAGTGGACCCAAAATTTTGACTTGAGACAGAAGACTGACTGGAGGAACGTCGGTTTAGAAACCCTTTGGGTTTCGAAATATCATATGGTATTTAACAATATTATTTTTTCCGTGAAGGAAACCGGTGTAATCCCAAGGCAATTGAAGTAGTTTTCGTAGAACTAGTGCTGCGCCAAATCTTACGACTAGGTGCCGAAGCGGTCTCCGGTTCCCTTTACATTTTACAACCGACAAAACCCTTAGAAGATGATGTAGTGATCTCTTTCAAAAATGTTTGGTCCCCGTTAAATGTTTATCATCATCATCATATCAGCCGAAAGACGTCCACTGCTGGACATAGGCCTCCCCCAAAGAGTGCCAAAGTGACTGTTCCTGCGCCACCCGCATCCAGCGGACTCCCGCAACCAGCTCAGTAAATGTATATAGTAAAACCTAAAGATGTAATATAATCGCGCTTTATTATAATGAATGCCTTATTTTACAGGACACAAGGAAACGTATGGAGTCGTTTCTACTGGGCGACAAAGGACCAGAAGTATTTTACGAAGTGCAAGACACCGTAGTAGACACTATACAGGAAAAGTATTACTCGTCGTTTATGCTGAGTGAGCAGTATAAAGCACTGATAATCGAGCTTGCGAATGAAGAGGCTAATAAAGGTAGGTTATTGTATTGTTGACCACCGGTTTAGCGATTGAGTTATGTAAATAAATAAATATTAGGGGACAATCTTACACAAATCAACCTAGTCCCAAACTAAGCAAAGCTACTAAGACGACGATAAATATACCTATATTATATAGATAAATAAATGAAAATAGTTTATTTAAGGTTGAAGTGTGTTGTGGGCGATGGGCTAGCAACCTATCACTGCAATATCACATTTTGTCGATATTTTATACCCACGTTTATGCTAAGAGTGGCGCTGGAACATACGTTTCATGTGCTCTGCCTACCCGTTTTGGGAATAATGGCGTGAATGTATGTATCTATGTAGTTTATTTAGTTTAAACATATGTAGTGTTACAAGGCAAAGGTTGGAGCATCCTTTTAAGCATTACATTATGCTTGTGTCAGGAGACACCAATCTTCCAGTAAAAAAGTGGTAAATAACAATTTGATATATTAATTTCCTTCTACTAACCTTTACATACCTAATAATAATACTAGGAATTTACAGTTAAGACGTAACAGTATATGGAGAATCAATTGTAACACCAGAGATATAAAAAGTTAAATTAAATTTTAAAATAGTGTGTGTAGAGCATGAGTGTTACCTGGTACCCAGCCTACGAAATTGGAGGTCCCGGGTTCGAATCCCGGTAAGGGCATTTGTGTGATGAGCACAAATACTTGTTCCTGAGTCATGAACGTTTTCTACGTATTTGAGTATTTATTTATCTATATAAGTACCTATGTATATCGTCGTCCAGTAGCCATTGTACAAGCTTTGCTTAGTTTGGGACTAGGTCGATTTGTGTAAGACTGTCCCTAAAATATTCATTCTATTTTTATTTTATTCTACTAGCTTCTGCCCGCGACTCCGTCCGCGTGGAACTCGTTTATATCGCAGCTCCATACAAACGCTTACCACCCCATTTCATCCCCTTAGGGGATGATTTCGGGTATGAAAACTATCCTATATCACTCTCCATCCCTTCAAATATCTCCACATAAAAAATCACGTCAATTCGTCGCTCCGTTTTGCCGTGAAAGACGGACAAACGAACAAACACACACATACACTTTCCCATATTAAGTATGGATGTTTATTTCAGAAATAAACGCTGAAAGGTCTCCAATGGAAGACCGCCAGTTGTCCAACGAGTCAGTATCGTCTGCCGAGAGCGTCGGAGGCGCTTTACATCTGACGGAGCACTCTACTTACGCAAGGCGGAAACTCGACCAACTACAGGAAAGGCATAACAACAAAACTCAGGTACGTTTACCCTCTTATGGCTCCTCTACACCATCGGCGATCACAGACGATTACGGGCGAGCACGATTGTGTAGAGGGCGTACTCGGCTGTACTCGCCGATCATCGTCTATGATCGCCTGCGACCCGTTGGTTGTCGGTTTTTGGCCACGCATCAAAGGGAATTAGAGGGAATCGCCAACTACAGACGATCGTGTGGATGCTTGCACGATGATCGTGCCGATTATAGACGATCCCTCGATCAACGATCATCGCCGATAGTGTAGAACGGCCATTAGGGTGAATTGCACCAAACCGTCTGTAATCGTAAGCAGTGTTCATTAAAATCTGAATGTACGCCGTACGTTTGACAAGTTTCTATGGACTGACAGCTGTCAGCGCCATATTTAACGTTGATCGGTCTGTAATCGTAAGTCGGTGCAACCCGCCCTTATTCGTAAAACTTATCTGGTCTCTGTTAACTAAAATGTGGTTTTTTTCATTCTCACGAACACAAATTTCAAGGTGAGAAAGACAAACAAATTATTATGTTTTATTAGTCATGCGCAGTGGCGTGCACAGGGTTTTGGGACAGGGTAGGCAGTGGGATGAAATGATATTGAAAAGTAGAGAACTCTTTAAACTTTTTCTCTCAGATCGATTTTTAGCGAGATATTTGGGTTCAAAGGTCAGTCATTTTAGCGGTTCTGGGACTTAAAAAATTTCGGTGTCGTGCAAATGATGTCAATATAACACCTCATTTTTATTAATGTATCCTATAAAACGTGCTCAGATAAGCATAAAATGTCAAATAAACTTTTCTCTGTGACTATCCGTTTTGGGGGCGCGACTAATTTTTTTCCGCTCTTTTATAAAAAAATAACCACGAAGACAGCGGCGGGAGCGGAGCTCCCGCCACCATCTTCTTACCTATCCGCCATCCGATTCGGTTCACGATACCGAATTTTTTCTAAATACGAGTACGTACCAGATCCGTTTAAATGACTTATTTAGGAGCCAATATCGCGATAATTATCAAATTTAGAGAAAAGTTGCCCATACAAAACATGCTTATTTTAGCGTCTTCTATACGATAGCAACATAAAAAATAGGTGTCATAATGATACCGACCACCATCAAAAATTTTCTAAATCTCGCGCCCCCTTTGCTATACCCCAACCCTTCGATTCTGTGCTTACCGAAAGTGTGAAGTGCTAGGCACGCTTTTAAATGTTTTTCCGACTGTTCGTGTTTTTAGCAGCAGTAGACAAGTTTTTCATATCGGCAAATCCCGTATCAAGCCAGACTGTTTTAAAATTCGAGAACAAAACACACGGGAAACAAAACAATCTACTTGAATGTAAACAGCCGGCCAACTACTTAAACGTCTCGTAATGTCGAAAATGAAAACGCCGAGTAACATTAGCTGTTTTTTGATGCAAATCTGGTAATTCCGGCATGCATCTTCCTTTTTGAACCACTTTTACCTTTGAAGCAAAAGGTAATTTGCCGAAATTGCCGTTTACTAATGTTTTCATGCACACAAGATCACCACACAACTCGAAAGATAACTCCTCGACCTCCATTTTACTCGTCCTCTGACTTTATAGGCACTAATTCTCACCTCACTAATACTTATAAACTCACAACGCATTAACAACAGAAAGAACCACGAAACAAATTTATAAAGCTAAATACAATTTCGCGCGTGTCAAACCATAACACCACAAACAGGTGATTAAATTACGATATATTTGAATGGGAAATGATCGCTTGTTGAATGCATACTTCTAAATTTGGTCGCCTAAAATCACGAAGATGGTGGCGCTCGGCAGCGGCGGGCGCTGTCGGAACTATTCGGATGTAAGAAAGAGAAAGAAGATAACGGATCGCAAATACACTGCTTGTTTATTGTGGGCATGATATATCATCTAGCCTACATGACGCGCAATGATCGCGCAAGCCAGACGGTCGGAAATGAAGAACTGTTTACTTGAGGATTTGGGTTACAGATGTGTGAGTTATGTATGCGTGTGTTCGTAATTTATACCGTTGAAGTCGTACTTTTTCCGAAGTACGCCTCAAGTGGCAAACGGAACGGAGATCATTCGCGACATTCACGTGCGCGTGGCCGTGGGTCACCGCGAAATTCAAATTTATAATTCAATAAATAATAACTGTGATTGTTTATTAATAATATTACCGTGCCATACTATTTTCGTTATAGTAGGTATTGTGTTGTATTAGCATTATATTGATAGGGTAGGCAGCGCCTTTTTGCCTATATGGAGTGCACGCCACTGGTCATGCGGTACAAACAATTTATACAGGGTGACACTTAATCCTTGAATCGAAACAGCAAAATGTGAATCTATCCATGATTCTGAGCAACTTTTACTATGAGACCAACTATGTGTTACGCAAAAAAAACAATTTCATACACTTTGCTCATTTTAGACGGACGAAAATGTATGAGCATTTTTTTTTCTACTACAAAGTGGGTCCCATTCTAAAAATGGCTCAGATCCCATGGATAGATTCGTATTTTGCTGTTTCGATTCACGAATTAAGTGTCAACCTGTATATGCACGTGAACTTACCATCCTTCACTTCTTATTGGTCGCAGTAAAATTTGACGACCTCTTTTAGCCTAGTTGGTAGTGACCCTGCCTACGAAGCAAGAGGTCCTGAGTTCGAATCCCGGTAAGGGCATTTACTGTGTGATGAGCACGAACATTTGTTCCTGAGTCATGGTTGTTTTCTATGTGTTTAAGTATTTATTTATCTATATAAGTATGTTTATCGTCGTCTAGTACCCATAGTACAAGCTTTGCTTAGTTTGGGACTATAGTCTGAACGTTTAGGTATTTAATAGAATGTAAATAAACAAAACCACGTGACTTGGTCATTGAACCAATAAGATAATACCATAGATACAAAAGGTTGCTATTCACAGCAATCTTATTGGCTGAATGACCAAGTCACGTGGTTTTGTTTGTTTACATTCTTTTAAATACCTAAACGTCCAGACTATAGGTTTGTGTAAGATTATCTCCTAATATTTATTTATTTATTATTTAAATAGGCTTTATTTTTGACTCTGTATGACTCTTATCTAGCGTAGATAAAGTATTCCATAGTTGGAGTCGTAGCGAATTCTCGAGAGAGATGAAAGTCAATTATTTAATCTTACTAAATTGAGAATTATTATCTTGAGACTACAAGGATGTGCTAGGTGTGGGTAGCGCAGGGCCGGTCGCTTTGGCACTCTTTGGGGGAGGCCTATGTCCAGCAGTGGACGTCTTTCGGCTGATATGATGATGATGATGATATACACGAAGTCCTATATACATGAACTCAGTTTCATTTGATTATTGAGATTTCTGACAAACAAAGCGGGGTGGGACAGGAGATACGACGTTGTATCTCGCTCCCACTATTTATTGTCTATGCTTACGTCTTTGTCATTCTTTTGTGTCTCTATACATAATATAATTATCGAGGGATAGGAAGGCCGAACAGGCGTGTGTGAAGGCGGATCCGACATTACGGACCGTTTGTGCGTGTACTTGCGCGAAATAAAAGTCACCGTTCCGTTCCGTTCCGTTCCGTACCGGTGACTCAGCCAGCCAGCAGTTCTGCTGCAAGGACGCGGAGGCGTTGGCCATGCCCGGGAGGGAGCGACGAGGAGGCTCCTAGACAATGCTCGAGAGCACGCGCTGGCACGATACGGGCAGACAGCCAGGGTTGTATGGGAACCTTAACATTCCCTGTCCGGAACTACCAGTTCCGAGACAGGGTGTGCACTCGGGCTCTCTCTTGTGCTGCCTCGTCCTCTGCCGCCCTGGCAAGGTCAACTGACCCACCTATCCGAGAAACCAGTGAGCCAATAAGTACAGGACGGGAGTGTGGGGCTGTCGCAGTCAGGATGAGGAGCGAGGGAAGATAACCAGACCGAATACTAGCATCGTGCCCAGTGAAAGGAAGCATGGATATACAGGGTGTTTGCTCCATCGTTTGCCAAATTAAAACGGCAGGTAGGTTGGATCATGAGCTATCTTCTCCGGCATCCAAAAAATTTTTGTGTCCACTGGTATTTTTGTGTATACTTTTAAAATAATTTTGAATTTTTTTTTATGTTTACGCGTTTCAACTTGAATAAAAAAAAACGAGGAAGTGGTAGAGCCAATTTTTTCATTTTATTGTAATGTGTAATGTTGTACGGTTACATCAAAGTCAAAATTATTGGCAAGTAACGTCTACTTATTTTTTTTTATCAATCCTCAATAAAAAATGAGATTCAAGAATTTCGTCTTGGGTAATTTTGATTAGCAATTAAAAAAAAACTAAAAATGGCAATGTTCTTAAAATTCTTTGAAAAAGTTCCTTAGTCTGTCCTCTTTCTAATGATGTGCAATTATGCCAAAAAACCTTCAATGAACTTTATTCATTTGCCAATTTTGTGTAAGGGACGCACTAGGCTCGTAACCGGCAAGCGATTAAAAACATACTTTCGCTAAATACGAGTAGTAGATAAGCAAGACTTGCAGATTGACGACGAACGCACGCGTAGCATCTGAAAGGCTACCACGAAACGAAAATGAATTTCGTTCGCTATCTCCCTCTCTGTCGCTTGAAGTTGCAAGTGCGAAAGAGAGGGAGATACATCTGGGTTTGTAACCAAATTTCCTCTTTAATAACGACGAATGTGGGATAAATCTTTATGAATTTCTGTAATCACTATCCAGATTCCTGTTTGCAGGAAAACCTTTTTTTCTGAATCACGATTGGTCTGTGGGCACAACAGCTAGTAATTGACACAACTCATTAAAAAAACGCAATGCCGCGAATTTTCACTCTACTAAACTTAAAAAGTTTTTTGGTTTTGTTACTGTTTCTGTTAATCTTGTTATTGTTGAGTTTTGGTTTTTTGTTATTGGCTACATTCACGAATGAAGAATATGCGGACATTTTGATGGCATACGGAAAAGCTAATGGTGTTGCACGAACTACGCAAAGAATGTACCAGGAACGATTCCCTAATAGACGCTTACCAACCCGCAACACGTTCCAAAAACTTACCGACGCTTACGCGAAACTGGGAATTTGAACATCAATGAAGTAAGTAACCATAAGTACGATTAACAGAAACAGTAACAAAACTAAAAAACTTTTTAAGATTAGAAGAGTGAAAACTCGCGGCATTACGTTTTTTTTTAATGAGTTGTGTCAACTACTAGTTGTTGTGCCCACAGGCCTATCGTGATTCAGAAAAAAAGGTTTTCCTGCAAACAGGAATCTGGATAATGATTTCAGAAATTCATAAAGATTTATCCCACATCCGTCGTTATTAAAGAGCAAATTTGGTTACAAACCTAGATGTATCTCCCTCTCTTTCGCACTTGCAACTTCAAGCGACAGAGAGGGAGATAGCGAACGAAATTCATTTTCGTTTCGTGGTAGCCTTTCAGATGCTACGCGTGCGTTCGTCGTCAATCTGCAAGTCTTGCTTATCTACTACTTGTATTTAGCGAAAGTATGTTTTTTATCGCTTGGCGGTTACGAGCCTAGTGCGTCCCTTACACAAAATTGGCAAATTAATAAAGTTCATTACAGGTTTTTTAGCATTATTGCACATAATTAGATAGCGGACAGACTAAAGAACTTTTTAAAAGAATTTTAAGAACATTGCCATTTTTAGTTTTTTTTTAAATTGCTATACAGTTACCCAAGACGAAAATCTTGAATCTTGTTTTTTTTTTGAGGTTTAATAAAAAAAAAATAGACGTTACTTGCCAATATTTTTGAATTTGATGGAGCCGTACAACATTACACATTACAATAAAATAAAAAAATTGGCTCTACCACTTCCTTGTTTTGTTTTATTCAAGCTGAAACGCGTAAACATATAGAAAATTTCAAAATTATTTTAAAAGAATACAAAAAAAATACCAGTGGACACAAATTTTTTTTGGCGGCCGGAAAAGATAGCTATTGACCCAACCTACCTGCCGTTTTAATTTGGCAAACGATGGAGCAAACACCCTGTATAATTGTGTAAATATGTACAGAAGGATAAATGACTGCTATTGAGTTATGCTGCTATGCCATCTAAGCTCTTTGCTGTTATTGTGTCGTTTCCTAGGCCTCTGTTTCCCGATCTCCTTTGGTTTGTCTCCGTTTGATGCTTTGACATTTTCGAAGTCTCTGGTGCATTTGGTTATCATGTCCTAAGATGTTGACCGCTTGTATTTTCCAGTATGTATCATTGAGGGTGAATGACTTGCTGCTTGGCAAAAATATACGTGATACTGACACTGTTACTTTACATTTCATCCCTTCATACTACACATATAAGCTTACACAAGTGACCTATTAAATTCACCTATACCACTGTATTTTTATTATTATTAGGTAGTTACTAGACAAGTCTTCGTCTTTGGAATAAGAGCATAACGCGTTTTCTTTCTTAAGTTTTTCCGTTTTCGTTTCTGAGGCGTGGATGTTCAACTCTTTTTCCTTTTGTTTCAGCTTTTAAGCCTTTTTTTTCCATCCAGTTTCAGCCGAGTTTTAGTGAGTTCTTTTCGTTCTAGTAAGTGAAAATTTTAGCTGTTCCGCAATAGCTCGGTAGAGGCAGTTGGGTATTGGGCATATTTCATTGTAACCGGTCTTGAGCTGGCACTGCACCATGAACATGAACATAGGCACCACACCCAGCCAGGAAGCAAGCCTGAAGGACCAGCCGGATATACCAGGAGGCGCAAAATGATGCACGTTGCTTTATAAATATACAGTCTTAATTCTTGTGTTGAAGGTGTTCTCGGCGATCCGTTCTAGATTCAGGCGATCATTCTACCGGGAAACTGTTGTTTTACCAAATTTATTTTGGTCAAATTTCATTTCCCAAACAAATTTTACCAACTATTTTGTTTGCCAATGCATACTTTGGCACAATTTTAATACGAATATTTTCATTACGTCAAATTTTTATTCAGCAAAATATTATTACAAAAAATTACATTATGGCATGTGGTCTCTTAGCAAATGCTTTAATAAGGCAAAAAAACATTAGACAATAAACATTTCGTCAAGTTAATGTTATGGCAAATTACAAATAGACAAAAATCACAATTGTTTGGGTTATGACATTTTACCGAAATACTATTAATAAAGCGGCACGGTCCCTTAAATAAAAAAAAACACGGTTAAGTAGGTCGGTAGGCAAAGGCGTTAAATTAGGTTAGGGCAGCCAAAAAAGGGCGGCTCGGGGGCAAAGCTTCCTATAAGTAAAAAAACAAACAATCGTAATAATTGTATTATTTGGTAGGTTAGGTTAGGGTTAGCTTGTGTCCCTTAGAGCGGAAATAGGCACCCCGCAAAGCGGGGTGACGTCGACACGCTGGCGATTAGGTTAGAATTGCGACCTCTACACAAATTAATTTTTCCTACCCACATAACAAAAAAAGTTGTTATTTTATTGTGTATCTTATACCCCATTGAAATAAAGATGTAAATGATTTGTCATTGAAGAGTTCCTCTGCTGATTAACCGACGGAATAGAAATGGTCAATTAAATATTGACGATAAAAATCATTTGCCTTATTTTGTTTTGGTTAAAACATATTATGCCAACTAACATATTTGACTGAATGAAATTTGGTCAAAGTACCAGTTGGTAAACGAGATATTGCCTAAACATGAATATGTCAAACATAAGGTTTGCGTAAGAATTATTTGTCGAGTGTTAATTTGGCAAACGATTATTTGGCAAATGAAATTCTACGAAAAATGTTTTGGGAAGTGATAATTTGTCAATTTTTTTTTGGTAAAACAAAGGTAACCCCATTCTACCTGTTCCTACAATTCGCAGTCACTTTCTTCCATTGCGTCGATTTCTCGTGCAGTGTTGTTAAAGATCTCTTTATTAGTTTGCTTCTGTGGTTGTATTGTCATGTTGTCATGAGGTTATAATATGGCTCGCAACAACGATCCGTGATATAGATACTATTACTTTAAATTTTGTCACTACACACTAAACATTGTCTTCACCGATATCACTGTTTTTTAACTGCAGCCACAGACCCAACATTAATTATTTACATAAACTTAACCAACATATTGACATTGCTCACTGGACCACGAAACAAAGTGTAACAAGCACTGTCACTAGGAGAGATGACCGGCAGCCAGCATTTAATTTGCCTGTTTTCGTGGCTAAGCGATATTCCTAGGGAAGAGTAAGTACCTATTCGTCATGTCACAAAAGCATAACTCGAATTTTTGTAAGGTTCTCCAGTCTTCTGAGGCTCGTATAACCATTCAACGCTTTTTTCTCCTCGAGTATGGGCTAGATATTTTTTGCATCCATATAGTTTAATTGGAGTTTGGTTTTCTTTTTGATCCGGTGTTTTACTTATTACAAGTTTATGAACCTAGCATCTTTATCCTGTATGTTTTTAATATCGCTCGCCTATCTGAGCCCATCTGGCGTGGCGTGGGTACATACAGTCATAAAATCTGGACATTTCAAGAAAGTGCATTCACGCGCAGCAGGTTGTTTTTGCGTTCCATTGTTTAGGATTAGGCAGATGTATCGCTATTCTTTGCTCGTCGCCGGAGTTATTTCTTTTAGAAATCGGACATCATGGGCTAAGTTTCCTTAGTTCTAATATATTTAGGTTTACGGTGAGTTAGCACTAACACGCTTCAACCCAATTTAAGTCTCGTCTAACCATCCACTACTCTTTGTGTTAGGAGGGGCGCCAAGCGTATTACTTTTATAACTGATCTAGATTTCATTCATCAACGAAGCGTCCCTATGCCTAGACAGGGGCTTATTACAGGGTTCATTAAAGTTTAACATAAGATAAATTACGTGTTTGTTGACTTACTGTAAGCAAACGTAAAATCTTACTAAGTTACAAAGGAAGCAACACCGAATACAATACAAAAATGAAATATCTGCGCGGGCGCGGGTGCAGTGCAGTGCGTCGATACATTAACTATTAATTATAACTATGTACTAGGAGTTCTTTGTTTTTACGTCCTGTATTTTATGTATTCCCTCTAGTGGGCTATTAACACCACATTCTTGTGATTTTTAGCATTACTACACTAAGTGAAAAATGGTCTGATCTCACCGGATTTGTTTGTCGAACTTGGGCGTCGTTGTAGCTGGAGTAGACTTGCACCGCCCTCACATCAGTCGCACTCACTGTTATATAATATATGGACGCACTGCACATTTGTGTAGACCGGTATATATCGCGAGATGTATATACGAGTATCGGAGCAGATAGCGTGGTTAGGCTCCGACAGGAATCGCGGTGAGCGTTTACTAGAACATCTGGCGATAGGCGCCTTTTGTTTCGTGGTGCTTTTTATGCAATTTGGAGAAACAATGACAGAGGACGGTAAGGGTCCGTGCGTCCGTTCGGCACGGCGGCTCCACTCGAACTCTCTACTTGCGCGAAATAAAAGTCACACAATATAACTCAATCACTGTACTATTTAATTAAATTCACAAACATCGAAAACATAACAGGATTGCAATAATAAATCTCGATTAAAGAGCCAATGGGTTTGCAAGCGACCATCACGCGGGGCGCTGTCAACGAACGACGTCCTTCGCCGCCATGACACTAACAACTCCATTCGGGGTTACCCGCTCTTAAAATAAATCAATTTGATGTCAACAATTTCGAACTACCCGCTTAGAAATAATAAACTTCTCACCATTATTCACGATTACTCGATTCATTAAATTCCAATACAAATCATCGAAATAATGAATCCGTTATATTTATCCTTATCATGTGGATAACATGATAAGAAATAAGAAAGGGAAATGGTCTAAACTAGTCACGGAATGGTATCCAAGAGATGGGAAAAGGAAGAGTGGCAGACCATTGCGCAGATGGGAAGATGACATAAAGCCAGTTACAGGACCGACTTGCAGACGGACTGCAAGCGATAGAAACAAATGGAAGATTTTAGGGGAGGCCTATGCCGAGAGGCAAATCGACCACACCACCGATGTCAATATATCATTTTTAATACAGTTGCTCAAAAAGTGGTACTTTTTGTGGCTGCGTAGCGTACGAGAAGCTCAATTTCTCGAACTAGTGCTTTTTACTTTTTAGTTCCAAACTATACTTTCGAAACGCAGTAATTTTATATTAGATTTTTTACCCGATGGCGCTGATTCCAATAGTATGTTGTCACTGTCAGTGTCATTTGTAAAGTATGGGTTCGTTCAAAAATAACTTCGAAGCAAGCATATTTTATCGCAATGATATATTAATTTATTATTTTTCGCAATTGTATTAAAAAACGTCGTTTACAACACGTGTGAAATGTCTTTTAAAAAGACATTCTTTTCACACTAGTTGTAAAATGTACTATTATCTACGCACATATCATTAGTGCTCTAAAATGCGTTCAGAAACCGTAGGAAATGACCAGCATTATTAGAATCGATTTTACTATGAGAACTTTCTTATCTGTGGTAGTAGGTAAAATCTGTACTGTAATGTTATTACAGTACAGATTTATGTAACGTTATGAGTTTAAATTTGGAACAGCTGTCTAAACTCAAGCGGGTCTATATTCTAGTATTCATAGATATTAAAACATTTATCGATACGAAACGTCAATTCAGTATGTTTTTTTAATATAAACGACGACATTTGATCTCGAGTGATATGAGCATAGGGACTTCATTCGTTTGTCTATGATTTAAAAAATACCATTCGTAATGATGAATTGCCGCCATTGCTTTGTCATTTTTTTTGTTGGTTTTTTGCTGTTACTTACCTACTTATGATATGTGTGTAGGTAAAGTAGTGTATGCAACTGTACATAATTAGGCCTTAAAACACTCGTATTTTAAGGCCTCTCATTGTGGATCAGTCGCATAAACAACTATTTAAGTTTATATTCAACTGTAAAAGTCGAGAATAACAGGCTATTTTTATTTTTTTTATACTTATCCTTCCTCTATTCTAGGCACTAGCAGCTCTACGGGCGTCATTGAAGCCCGAGTCTCGTGCTCTGGCCATGCTCGAGAGCGAGGTGGAGCGATTGTCGGAGGAGCAGATGCGACTGGAGTCCCATCTGGCGAGGACGGACACGTGGGCCGAGCATTTGGGCACGTGGCGAGCCACTGTGCAGAGTGCTGAGGTAAGAAACGGGTTAGGTTAGGACGCATCGGAATGTTGGAATGGTGGCCCTGAACGATCAATTAAATTGCAGGAAATTACGAATTGTGCAATGTTTTTGACCGTTTAGGGTTAGTATTGAAGATTTGCGCAATGATTGAACAAAAGTTTGAGCAATTTGAATTTTTATTGTACCATCTTTTTTATTGTACCGTCTAAGCACAGTGTTGCACTGTATTTATATTACAGTGGCAGACGCATCAAAGTTATTGCGTGAGAATATTGATCGATTGATCGCAAGGGGTAATTGAATTCTATTGCACAATACTCAATAAAATATTGTGCAAAGTCATTGCAGGACTAGAACCGGCCTTAAGCCGCTCACTTAAAAAAAATGGTAATCTTTTAATCATAGGAAATAAGGAAGTTTGTTTTGTTTAAAAATTGAACGACACAAAATAAATGCTAATCTGTTCTAATTTAAAATGCTATAAGTACATTCCTTTGAAGGCGAAGAGGCCTGTTAATAGGTCTTTGGGGGCTAGGTATAATGACCAGGTATCTTATATTTAGTACCATTTTCAGTTCAGCACATATGGTTGTGTTAACGGAGTTGTAGACAATATCGGTCAAAAATGTAAAAGGTTAATATTACCCTTAATATTTCTAACGCTATTTAAGCATTATGATTGAACTTGTATATACCAATTCCATTAACACAACTATGCTAAACCGAAAATGCTACATATATCTACGATGAATAATAAAGCTTCCATTTAGAATTCTTGCTTATTTTACTCCCAATATGTTCTTCTGAGACACAACTTAAGAGGAAAGTGTAGCTAGCTCGCGACTGACAATAGGTACTTTTCATATGAAATTTCCATTTCTTCAAATTACTTTAATTTTGATGTTGATCGCTTCAGCATAATAATATCTAGGTTTATCTTTATGAACGTCGCTTTAAAAAAGAAAAACCTATGAACCTAGTCTTTCATTGTGTCAACTTACTAAGAATCATTGAGATTGGAAAATATTTTGAAGTGGAAAATATTTTTTATCTTTTTGTA
Organism: Epinotia demarniana; assembly: GCA_945867215.1. Taxonomy (NCBI): domain Eukaryota; kingdom Metazoa; phylum Arthropoda; class Insecta; order Lepidoptera; family Tortricidae; genus Epinotia; species Epinotia demarniana. Next base: position 9,097,682 of record OX244262.1, read on the forward strand.
TGGACGAGTAAGTCTATTCCGTCTTCCCTCTTACTATCCGTTAATGTCTTGCTACATTCAGATGGAAATCCCATATTGACTGTTTATTTACAATAGAATATATAATACTTATAGAGTCCCATGCTTTATTCTTATTACAGATCTTAGATGAAAATAAGCCTCCACAGTTCGTTATAGTAGTGCACATGGCGGAACAAGAAACTACCTCAAATGAAGATGAAAGGCCGGAGCAGATATCCACTGGCTGGGTTATTTTAAGGACCCTTAACGATTTCCAGGTAAAAATCTTCTGCCCGCGACTCCGTCCGCGTGAAACTCGTTTATATCGCAGCTCCATACAAACTTTAACCCCCCCCCCCTTAGGGGATGATTTCTGGGATAAAGACTATCCTATGTCACTCTCCATCCCTTCAACTATCTCCACTTAAAAAATCACGTCAATCCGTCAATTCAGATTGTCCAATCTATACACAAGTGAAAAAAATCCGGAGATTACCCGCTACATACAAACATACGAAGCTTCAATCTGACAGACGTTTCCTGTTTATAATATTAATACAAAAATATCAAAATTCCTAAGTACAAAAAAAAAATATACGCGTTGACTTGAGAACCTCCTCCGTTTTTTTCGTCGGTTAAAAAGGAATTCCGAACGTAAGAGTTTTTTAAGCCTTTTCGTGTACCCATTACCAATTTTATTACTGTTTACCAGTTGCCCTTCAAATTTATCCATATACAGGATGTATCAAAAAATGGGTTGTAAACCGATCAAGGGCATATTGCGATATTGCTGTTCGGTAGCGTATTGCGATTTCAAAAATGCATTTGTTATTTTTATCTAATTTTTGTTTGTTCATGCTTACATTACAGTCTTTGTTTTTGTTTGCTTGCTTGTATATGACATCTAAAACATAAATATGCATGCGTCAGAAAACGTACACAAAACATTTGTTTTCAAAACAGCTGTGCGCGAGGCGGTAAACCCTCCCACGCTTCACCCTCGCGGGGTAAACAAAAACAAAAACTAAAATAAGTATCAATGTAAACAAAAATAAACAAAAAAAAGACATAAACAAATGCATGTTTGGAATCGCAATGCGATATCGAATATTCCCTTGCTCGGTTCACACCCCATTTTTGATCCACTCTGTATTTTGTAATCGTAGTCTTGAGAATCTGGAAAAAAATATTGAGGCCACTAGATTCAATCAAGCGGCAACACTGTTGGTCAAAATGTTTGCGTATGACGTTTAGTGTTGCTGCGTAATTTAATATGGTCAATAAAAAAAAAATCTCGGGACGACGCCTTGTATAACGCGCGCAGATAAAGAATGGATCTGAAAATGGCGTCCCGCTCGCATGCTATCTCGCTCACACCCTATCGCTCTCTATACTCACACTTATAACTGTGTATATTCTTTATCTGCGCGTTTTATAAAAGATAAATATTATATACTATAGAAGTTTTACATTTTCAGGATTTGCATCGAAAATTACGGCCCATGTGTCCTGAACTTAAATATTTAGAGCTACCTTCGAATTCTTTTAAGTTTCTGTTTGGGAAGAATGACAGAAATTCTTTAGATAAAGCGAAGAACCTCATTCAAAAGTATTTGGAAGTAAGTATACTAGGAGACCCCCAAGATACCTCAAATATTTAGATGGCCTTTCATTTATTATATCTATATAGCACCTAGCTACCAGCGCCTTGGCATATGCTGTAATGCTGTTAAATTATATATCTAAATAAATAAATATAAATAAATAAATATATTTTTAAACCAGACAGTCTTACAAAGTTAGTGTTTGGACAGACTACATTTAGCATAAAAAAGACTCGTAGTTTCTTTAAAAACAAAACTTTTACGTTGATAGATCGATTATACTGAAGAATTGACGAGAAAAAAGACAATGTATATAAAATAGTGTACATTAAGACACCTGCGACATAGGCAGGAATAACAAATCTGTACATAGTACGTCGAATATTATTATTACTCCAAAAGAAAGAAGGCAAAATAATATGCCTAGTGACGAAAATCCCATTCAGATATCTCAAAGAATTACGAATCTGCAACCGTTTTAATATTGCTAGTTAGAGAGAGAAATCGCTCGCATATAGGTTTTTTTTACCCATATTAGACAGCTCAAACTCAAACTCAATATATTAATTGCACACAAATATTACAAGTAATTAAATGAACCCTGCAGGGGCACAGCAAAAAAAAGCTTATAACTGTTAGTACGAGTACTATAGCTGTAAAAGTACTATAACTGTAGTTGCATCTAGATTGCAGGTACTAACTGGCCCCTATTTCACAAACTTGTCAATTGTCACCTGACATTGACAATTCGCCGTGCATTGCTTGTTCTAGAAGTTAAGTCGGGTGCTAGGTTACTTGTGGAACGCAACGGCAAAGTGCACGCAACGTACGGAGGACAATTGTCAAGTTGGTGAAATAGGGGCCAGGATGCTACTAGTTCTACCATGAACTATATTTATTATTATAATTTATTTATAGGTACTAATTGATTTGGTTGTTCATTGGCATTAAAGTCAAACAGAAACCATTATAACGCGCGCAGATAAAGAATGGATCTGAAAATGGACGCCATTTTCAGATCTATTATTTATCTGCGCGCGTTATACAAATGATGCTACAAATGATTCCCAACAGTTTGTTTTAGAAGACGACAGACTGAACCAATGCGAAGCTTTATACACCTTCCTCAACGCAACCAGTGAATATACAAAGAACGACAATCCAAAGAAAAATAAATTCTCATTTTCTACGCTATTTAAAAGGTATGTTTACGTCACACCTGGCCATAATGCGAGTATTACAGCACGATGCGCGTACGGGAAAACTCGCATTGTGGCCAGGTGACGTAAAATTTTGTACGCAACACGGGCGGTAATTCGTAAAGCCCCAGAGCGCATATCTATGGCACAAACACCTGCGATCTGGGGCATTTACGAATTCACCGCCCTAGTTACGTTATGTACAATCACGTCTATAAACATGTATACGATTTTCAACGTTATTCCATTGACATACGTCCCTAAACATGTACATGTTTTTTTTTTTGTCTGATTTTTTACAAGCCGCCACACAGGACCCTTTTGCTCGAAGCTGGGAGCGTATGTCGACCAGATGGCCACACAGCAGAAGTTATATAAATCTAGTACTTATGCTAATCTTACAACTAAGGGTGCCCGGAGCCTTAAGGGCTTCCGGGTCTTTCACTCCCATGAGTTGGGAGGGGGTCACTACCCCTGTCTAATAGCAAGTTTTGGATGGTGTCTCTCTCCGGCGCAGGAGGAGGACTGTTTGATGACTCTATTGATTCCCTCGGAAAAGGGATCCAGGGGTAGTGAGTGTGTGACCGTGGGGGTCTGCCTCGGCGCAGGTTGGGCCTGTAGGGCACCCTGGGCTGAGAAGTGGAAGAAGAAGGAAAGACAGTGGAGTCAGTGCCATCTACCAATGCCTTGTTGGGAGTTAGGTTAGAATTGCAATTAGAATTGGAAGTAGAAGTAGAAGTACAATTCGTTTTGAGCCGACTTCGGAGTTCCTTATCGAGACGAATCTCCTCCTCGTGAGTGATCGTAATTTCGTCGTCGCTGTCCAAAAGAGCGTTCTTTGGGCGTCTGTTGAGCAGCGGCGTCGATTTTGAGGGAGTATATTTAGTGAATCCCTTTATAAGGGGGTTTTGTACATGTTTATAGACGTGACTGTACACTAATGTTCAAACTTTTGTGGCTAGACTAAAGCGGCGATCATACTGCTTCATTGGCCCAATGCCGAACTTATTGACAACTTACAAAACGAAACCAGCACGGCTATCACGCGACGGCGCGCGAGCTCTCGATTTTTCTCGCAGTATCCGTCTCTTTCTTATTAGAACACTTAGAACAAAAGGTATAGTGCGAGAAAAATCGAGTGTATGTCGCGGCCGTCCCATGATAGACGTGCTGGAAGAAATACACTATTGCCTGGAAAAGTTACACTTAAAATTGAACCCTATTACTGCAAGCCATAAAGGTTACTTCTCTTTCTTCCAGTACGAGTAGTGAAGTAACGACTAGGTCATCGACAGACCGCGAGGCTTTTACACATTTGTCGGCCGACGAGGACGAGATGTCCCTTTATTTGGACGGAAATGGCACCGATTCGGCGAATAAGAACATGACTACTATGCGAGGTAGGGTTTTCCACATATACAGGGTGTCCAGTGGAAGATTTAAGTTTTTAAACCATTTTTTTAATCAATTGATTGAGTTCCAAAGTTGATTCAGAATACTTAGGGTGAGTTGCACCAAACCGTCTGTATTCGTAAGCGGTGTTCGTTAAAATCTGAATGTATGGAACGTTTGAGAAGTTTCTATGGACTGACAGCTGTCATCGCCATATTTAACGTTGATCGGTCTGTAATCGTAGGTCGATGCAACCCGCCCTTAAGGTTGCACAAAACCGTCTGTAATCGTAAGCGATATTCCTTAAAACCTAAATGTATGAATCATAGTTACTTGAAATAAATAAATAAATAACAAATGTATGGAAAGTTAGACAAGTTTCGATGGCAGCTTCTGGCGCCATACTTAAAGTTGACCAGACCCCGTATCATGGTCGGTGGGCTTTATCACGCGATAGAGCGTCCGTCACAGGCTGACACCGTTCGATAGAACGAGACTGACGCTCCTATCTTGTCACTTATCGCGTGATAAAGCCGACCATGATTCGTATAGGCGATTTGCACGCACTTACGATAACAGAGACGGACAGCGAAGTCTTAGTAATAGGGTCCCGTTTTTACCCTTTGGGTACGCAACCCTAAAAATGGAACCTTGCTTCGCAGGAATGGGACCATTAGGCGAGGAACGCGACAGCATAGCTGAGCCGTTATACGCGCTGCTGAGTGAAGTGTTTGACATGCGGGGAGTGTTCAGGTGGCTTAGAAAAACGCTGGTCACTTTCGTACAAATCACTTATGGGAGAACTATTAACAGGTGAGAATGGGCTGAATTATCATTACTAAACAGGAGTTAATCGCGTATCGGTAATTAACTTACTCAAGCGAACCCGTGGGATAAAATATGTAACCTATTTTTTTTTAAATCGGTTCCGGAGATTATGACCTATTGGAAAGCTATATACTATCTCTCAGACTATAAACCTGTTTATAATATAAATATGGATTGAGGGTATTACAGTTTGGTATCACTACATAGCTTTTAACCTTTTCACCGCCAAACACGTGAAATCACGTCATCGACGATTCGTGACACCGACGCCACAGACTGCATTTGCCATATTTTTTTTTATTTTTTTTATTTATGAAAACCTACTCTGAAATGGCCCAATTTCATGTTAGCATTATTTCTTTATCCATTATTTTTTTACCCTTGTGGCGTGAGGTGGCACGGCAAGTTGCTTTACCATCTGGCGGTGAAAAGGTTAAAGATCTAAGCATACATAGGGACAGGCTACGCAACTGTTTTTTTCAATAGATAGACTGATTCAAGAGGAAGGTTTATATGTATAATGTACCCGTGATAAGCCGGGGCGGGTCGCTAGTTTGATATGATCATCGTCATCATATCAGCCGACAGACGTCTACTGCTGGACATAGGCCTCCCCCATTATCATTGTCAGGTGAAAATTGTCAAGTTGATGAAATAGGGCCTGGACTCCACGACAGATACAGCCCGTTCACACGGAGACATCCTTTCTTTTGCGGGAACTGCGTTTTGTAGGATTCGATTTCGTGGCAACAGGATTCCAAAGCACGCGTTCACACAAGCATACGGTGGCAGGATCCGGCAATAAAACGGATGCAAAACGTGTCATGGGATTTTGCGACTACAAATCGGTCCGCTCGTTCGATAAAATGCCGGATCCGATTTACTGGCAACAGTATTCTAATACTTGTATTCACATAATCTCGATAAGATAATCCTGCAAAAAACCAGATCCGGATCCGAAAACCGGGCAGCCATGTGAACACACTATCCGGTTTTTAATTAGTCGATCCGATATAACTTCACCCTATGTGAACGGGCTCTTACTGTAGACGTCGCTGTGCGACAGTGACACTGGGCGGGGGACTATTACTTATTCTGTGCTGTAGAGCATCTACAGGCTGTATTGATAAACAACCTCTTTGCGATGTCTGAAAACGTATTTATACTATTTAAAAACACTACTAAAACATGTTTAGCAGAATTATTTACAGATTTAATATGTAGTCATTTAGTGTGTATGTAAAATATTTTTAAGTGTATTCAAATCGTGGCTGTATACCGAAGAGTCTTTGCCATACGTGCCTCACGTCAAATTCAACAACATGGACAACTGACATGTTGCAACTTTTATTACGATTCGTATTATTTTCATCTGAAATGTATTTGTTTCCTTTGTAACACGGGCGTAAGAATATTCCAAACTCGGGTCATCGGTATCGGGCTTCTAATAGACTTGTTCGCAATATTCCACTTACGCCCCTCGTTAAACAATGTACTATTTTTCCATACCTCTCTGTTGCCTGTCAACTCATCACACACATCTTTCCTGTTCATCTCTCACGTCCATCCATATTTTCCTTGATCTACCTCTTCTCCTACAACCCTCCACATTCATACTCAATGCCCTTGTATCAACATGACTATCATCCCTCCGCATAACGTGTCCATAAGCATGTCCAGTGATTCGTCGAATTCAACGTAATCCACTTTCAGGCAAATAAAAGAAACAGTGACGTGGCTGTTCTCCGAGCAAATGCTGCATTACTACATCAGCGTCGTGGTCAAGTCGTGGTGGCCGGGCGGCGTGCTGAGCGAGGCGCCGGCCAACAGGAATCCACAGGACCGAGGTACACTCATACAGAACCTTAATAGAGCCACCTGGCACCCGACCCGCACCGCCTCGCCTCGTAAATGTACTAACTACGGAGTTGATGCGGTGAGCGCATGCCCGTACAAATCCATATAAAGAATACTAACCGCTCGAGGCGGTGCGGGTCGGGCGCCGGGTGGCTCTAATGAGATGTGTACTTTATTGTTACTGACTTAAACACATGTGTACATATTTGTATAAGGTTGCATGCTTGAAACAAGATTCTGACAAAAAAAAAACATTTTTGGTACTGCTTTTCTTGCCATAGTCAAAGTAGGCGTGTTATCTGCACCGATTAATGTCGATAAAATACCACCGGTTCGGAAAGAAAACCTGTACCGCTAGAATAACCTACGTCAAAATCCCAGCAGTGTATAATTTGGTCAAAACAATAATAATAATAATAATAATAATGCAGTGGACGCAATCTATTAACGAAAACTGCATGCGCGCCTATTATGGGGCGACAGAGGGAGGGACTAACCTATCCGCGTACCGTGTCCGGATGCTGCCTCTATTTCAGGCCCTTGAACCGACCATCACTGTATCTGCACAACGCCTATCGGATCAGGTGCGCGTCATCCAGCGGCACAAGCGGTTGGATGACGCCACACTTGATCGGCTACGACTGGAAGCACTCTCTGCTCGTGCGGCCTCTACCTCGGCACGGGATCTGCCCGCCTTGTTGCCGGCTCCGATGTCTGTACCCGATCTGGCACCGGGGGCACCGCGGGTTGATCCCAGTGCCGACGAGGAGGACTGTGCGAATCAGAGCGTGAGTACCCAGACCAATGAGCAACTGAGGAGGGCTTTGGAAGATGCGATTACGGGGTATCGTTCCACAAACAACTCTAGGCCACGATTACCACGCCTGCCCGTGAATAGACGAAATCTAGCGTTAATGGGAGCCTTGAACGGTCTGCTAGATCCGTATATACGGACTAGTGAAGACTTACTTGATACACACTCAATCATGTACTGCGGGGCCATCGCGGCGTGCCGTGTTGCTCGCGTCAAGTTTCCGGACGCTGACCGTGCACCTAGGACTGCTGGGGATGTCCCTGCATGGCAAGTACGGATTGAGCGGCGTATCAATACGTTCAGGACTCTCATTGCAAAGCTGATCTGCTTCAGGGGGGGCAACAACCGCCCCCGAGTCATGCGCTTTGTGAACCAGGCCTTCGCGGGAACTGGTACCAGGCCCCGCGACTACATAGCCTGTGTCACGGAGCGCATTGACTTTCTGAAGCAGAAAGTCTATGCATGGGCAGCCCGTATTCGCCGCTACAGAGAGCGCGTGGACCGATACCAGCAGAATCGCTTATTCCAGAGTGACCAAAGGAAGGTATACCGAAAGTGGGAGGAAACCGATCGTCGTGTGTCCGACGAACAGCAGCCTGATGCTACTGCCATGGTTGACTTCTGGCGTAGTATCTGGTCAGTGCCAGTCGAACACACCGAAGGCGAGTGGATGAGTGTTCTCGAACGTGAGTGTGAGGACATCGAACCCATGGGGACTGTTACTATCAGCCCCGAAGACGTTAGTTGTGCCATCCGTTTGGCCCCGAACTGGAAAAGTCCTGGGCCGGATGGATTGCACAACTTCTGGGTGAAATGGTTTCGATGCTCACACCTGCGTTTGGCAACACAGTTCCAGCAAGCCCTTGAGCTCGGTTCCCTACCATCTTTCTTTACAACTAGTATTACCTCCCTGCTCTACAAGTCCGGTAGTACCACGGAAGCGAAAAACTACAGACCCATCACGTGCTTGCCTACGCTGTACAAGCTCCTTACATCCATTTTGAGAGCAAAAATTAACGCACATACCGTTGCGAACAATGTTTTGGCCCCTGCTCAAAATGGATGTAGGGTTGGGTCTCGTGGTACTAAAGAGCTCCTCCTCATAGACATGACCATTTGCCAACGAGTCCGGCGGAACAAAGGGACCCTCTCGGCCGCCTGGATTGACTACAAGAAGGCCTATGATTCGGTGCCTCATTCATGGCTGAGGAGGATCTTAGAATTGTATAAAGTTGATGCAACTCTAAGATCCTTCTTAGGCGCTTGCATGGGGCAGTGGACCACAGTCCTTCGTCAACCGGGGGGAGGAGATGGCCCCTTTAGTCTGCAGGACTCTATAAGGATTGAACGTGGGATCTTCCAGGGTGACAGCCTGAGTCCTTTGTGGTTCTGCTTAGCGCTGAATCCGCTCAGCACCCTGCTGAAGGATTCAGGGCTAGGTTGCCGGCTTCGGAGAGGGGGTGAAGTCATTTCCCACCTGCTCTATATGGATGACCTTAAGCTGTTTGCACCGAATAGACATGACCTGTTGGAACTACTGAAGACAACAGACGTCTTCAGTAGCGCCATCAAAATGGAATTTGGTGTCGATAAGTGTGCGGTCATGCATGTACAGCGGGGGAAAGTTGTAAATTCAACAAATTTGCAACTTTCTGAGACAATGTCCCTCAAATCTATCTCCGAAGTAGAAACCTATAAGTATCTTGGTATGTCACAGTCATTGGGTATTGAGAGTGAGGGCGTAAAGCGGGCGGTGAAGGAGCGCTTCTTTTGTCGCTTGACAAAAGTACTCAATAGTCTTTTGTCGGGCGGCAACAAGGTTCGCGCCTTCAACGCCTGGGTGATGCCCTTGCTTATTTACTCCTTTGGCGTACTAAGGTGGACTCAGACTGAGCTGGATGCCCTGGACCGAAGAGTCCGAGTACTGCTTACTGCGCATCGCATGCTACACCCACGCTCGTCTGTTATGAGACTGTACATCTCGCGGAAGTGTGGAGGTCGCGGCTTTTTAAATGCCAAAGACCTCCACAACCGCGAGGTGTGCAGTCTCAGGGATTATTTCCTAAACAACGAGTGTGGGATGCATCGCGACGTAGTAGCAGTAGACGGAAACTTCACCCCGCTCTCCTTTGCAAACGAGAACTGGCGCAGACTTAAAGTAATGAGCGCCGAGGACCGCAGGGCGGTATGGAGGAGCAAGGAGCTACACGGGCGGTTCTACAAGGCCCTCACAGGGCCCGATGTCGATCTGCTCGCGTCGGTGAACTGGCTACGTTTCGGGGATCTCTTCGGGGAAACCGAGGGTTTTGTCTGTGCAATTGCGGACGAAGTTATCATGACGAACAACTACCGGAGGTATATCCTGAAGGACGGTACGGTCGACATTTGTCGGGCATGCCGCCGTCCCGGGGAGTCACTCAGGCATATCATCTCCGGTTGTGGTCATCTTGCTAACGGCGAGTACTTGCACAGACATAACCTTGTAGCCAGAATTATTCACCAGCAACTTGCTCTGCTATACGGTCTTGTGGTCTCCGAAGTGCCTTACTATAAGTACACACCTGCGCCAGTTCTCGAAAATGGTCGTGCCACGCTCTATTGGGATCGATCTGTCATCACGGACAGAACTATTCTTGCCAATAGGCCTGATATCGTGCTGATAGATCGATCAAAACGCCAGGCAGTGCTCGTCGACATCACCATCCCCCATGACGAGAACCTCGTGTAGGCCGAAAAGGACAAAGCCAGCAAGTACCTAGACCTGGCTCACGAGGTAACCGCCATGTGGGATGTTGATTCGACGAACATCGTCCCGATAGTCGTTTCGGCGAACGGTTTGATAGCGAAGAGTCTCGACCGTCACCTCAAGAGACTCTCGCTAGATGGCTGGATCAAGGGTCAGATACAGAAGGCGGTACTCTTGGATAATGCGCGAATAGTCAGGAGGTTCCTGTCTCTGTCGCCCTGACCACCGGCAGCTTAGGCCCCGCCTCGCTGCCGGCGGTACCCTAGGTTAGGTTTTTATAATGGTTTTATGTTTTATATGTATACTTTTATATTTTACTTTTTATATCATTATTGTAAAAACCTAACTTAAGATAAATATTAAATAAAGAGATAATAATAATAAATTTTATTCGTAAAACCTTATTGCTAATGTTAACAATGTGCTTGCGCATTAAGACATAGTACATACAATTACATGCGTCTGAACTAGGATGATCCTGTGTCTCAGACAAAGATAATAATTACAAAATTAGTGCAATTTGTGCACAAGGAAGGTATATAATAGTATCGTACAATCAGAAACAATTGGAATATAGAACATAGTAACTTATATCTATTTAAAGTACATTCATATCAATAAATCGCCTATTCATATTACGTTAGGTATACATAATTACAGTGTCAGCATCTGCAATTGCGTTAGACTAGGTCAAGCAAGTTTAAATAAATTGAGTTCGATAAAATATGTGTAACAAATAAGTGCTTGCGTTGCCGCCTTGCATTTAGTAGGACAAAGTTAAGAAATGCTGAGTTAGTAACTAAAATAGGTGAATTAAATCTATACATATAAAATAACTTAAACAAAATTAATGTAAGCGGCATCCTTAAATTAGACCCCTTCATAATCAATCGAGTTTATGTAACGTTGCTCGGCCATTTTTCTAGCAGGACATTCAAGGTCACCCGTTTTATGGTCGTTGGGCTTTTTGTAAAATCGGCATGTTGCACATTTGGGCGGATCTCCTTTCTTTGGGCACTCCTTATCTGAATGCCCTGCGTCACTGCAATGTCCACACGTGAGGTCAGATTGCTTACACGTCTTGGCGGCGTGACCGAACTGCTGGCATTTGAAGCACCTGGTGACGATAGTGAAGTCTCTAACTGGGCACGAAGACCAATTAATAAAAACTCGATTTTGGGATATTAACGCCTTGCGTATAAGGGCTGGCACTTCTATGATGTAGTTACAGGTCTCAGCATCTTTCTTGCCCGACTTATGACTCAATCTAATGGAGGTCAAGAACTTTTCCCGACATAGGTCCTGCAGTTTATCGGCTAGATTCTGTTCAAAAATGCATTTATAAACTTCTTGTTCTTGTAGGGCTGAGGGTACGCCAACTATCACAATTCTGGGCTTGCGCTTGTAAGGCTCGTCGATGGTGAGGCTCGCGGAGGTATTTTTGAATGTTTGCTTGAGTTTCTCGATGTCACTCTTGGAGTCTGTGCTGATAATGATGCCGCCATTTTTTACCTTTCTCAGCGCTCTTACATGTAATTTCATTTGCTCGGGATTTATCATTTTTTGGACTAAGTTTTTTGTGTCCTCACTTGATTTTAGTTTATCGGTGGGATAAATTGCAACTGAACTCAAGTTGCTGGGCCGAATAACACTATTACCGCTAGTTTTAACTATATCGGCGAAGGAAAGTGCATTTGAGGTAGGCTTAGGTACGTTATCGATGGAGTCTTTGAGGGCTTGGAGACAATCTGATAGATCTTGCCTTTCCTGTAGAGCTTGAAGGGTGCATTTGTTGACAATAGCTGTTTTTTTGAGGGCCTGGTAGTGAAGAGCCATACTTGAAGTGCCATTGGAGACTTTGCGGCAAAGATTGTGGACTTTCAACTTTTGCTCAGTATTCAGCTTTCCTTCTGTAGAGATGCTGCAAATCTCGTTGAGACACTGTTCTATATAGGTCATCCATATATCAAGTTCTGCTGTTGATACGGCTACAATTTGGTCTGGTTCTGGGTCTCTTACATCTTCTTTCACGGCGGTCGAAGGTACGGGTGTTGATGGAGGGCTGCGCGCAACTTTACCACTCCGGCCAAATGGGCTCCGACTACTTTCATCACCCATTATTAAAAAGTTAGAAAATTATACACAATTGAATTGACATAGTTAATAGCACTGCACAAACAAATTACACGCGTACGTGATTTCGTTAAGATGTAGGTCAATATTTTGCATACGATTTTAATTTGCAAACAATTATAACGCGTGCTATCGCATTGGCAGGTACTGACTGACCAACAATGTTCAATATTTCGGTATTATAAAATTACATTGCTATTTTTGCGCTCAATTACTAGTTGAGAGGGTTTCAATGAGTCTATAGTATCCGTAAAACCAAGTGGCTAGTCAGGTCATAAATCATTGGATCATGCTATCTCTTACGCACCTGCACTGCCTTATGGAGCGGGCTTGCAACAATAGTACTGACTTTTATTGACTGACTCGCCACTTGGTTTTGCGGATACTAAACACCACAGTGTTATCTTCTGTAATTGAGGAATTCCTATGGCCCTCTTCCATCACCATAATCAGATCAGCTTTATGGCACTATAGTGCATTGTCACCTGACTAATTTGATTGTACAAAATTTCAATTAGAACGGACTTCGGGAAATTGTTCAAATTTGAATTTGGCAGGATTTAACCCGACACGAACTAAGGGTGAGTTGCACCAACCCGTCTGTAATCGTTAGCGGTGTTCGTTAAAATCTGAATGTATGGAACGTTTGACACTGTTCTATGGACTGACAGCTGTCAGCGCCATATTTAACGTTGGTCAATATTAATCGTAAGTCGGTGCAACCCGCCCTAAGTCATTTACCATTAGTCGAGTACCTATTACATTGCTACGCATTTCGTGTTAGCTTGAATTTGAAATATGCGGTTTTCACCTACATTTTGGATAACTTGATTGTCTGTGTCTGTCCAGAGCACACGCGAACGCTAGCGCTGGAACAACTGAGCGAGACGGTGGTGGACGCGCTGTCGTCGCTGGTCGGCGCGCACGCGGCCGCGCGCGGCGCGCACAAGCTGTTCCACACGCTGCAGGACGCCACGCACAACAAGCAGCTCGCATACGTGAGTACTGTCATCAACTGCAGAGCACACAACGCTAGCGCTGGAACAACTGAGCGAGACGGTGGTGGACGCGCTGTCGTCGCTGGTCGGCGCGCACGCGGCCGCGCGCGGCGCGCACAAGCTGTTCCACACGCTGCAGGACGCCACGCACAACAAGCAGCTCGCATACGTGAGTACTGTCATCAACTGCAGAGCACACAACGCTAGCGCTGGAACAACTGAGCGAGACGGTGGTGGACGCGCTGTCGTCGCTGGTCGGCGCGCACGCGGCCGCGCGCGGCGCGCACAAGCTGTTCCACACGCTGCAGGACGCCACGCACAACAAGCAGCTCGCATACGTGAGTACTGTCATCAACTGCAGAGCACACAACGCTAGCGCTGGAACAACTGAGCGAGACGGTGGTGGACGCGCTGTCGTCGCTGGTCGGCGCGCACGCGGCCGCGCGCGGCGCGCACAAGCTGTTCCACACGCTGCAGGACGCCACGCACAACAAGCAGCTCGCATACGTGAGTACTGTCATCAACTGCAGAGCACACAACGCTAGCGCTGGAACAACTGAGCGAGACGGTGGTGGACGCGCTGTCGTCGCTGGTCGGCGCGCACGCGGCCGCGCGCGGCGCGCACAAGCTGTTCCACACGCTGCAGGACGCCACGCACAACAAGCAGCTCGCATACGTGAGTACTGTCATCAACTGCAGAGCACACAACGCTAGCGCTGGAACAACTGAGCGAGACGGTGGTGGACGCGCTGTCGTCGCTGGTCGGCGCGCACGCGGCCGCGCGCGGCGCGCACAAGCTGTTCCACACGCTGCAGGACGCCACGCACAACAAGCAGCTCGCATACGTGAGTACTGTCATCAACTGCAGAGCACACAACGCTAGCGCTGGAACAACTGAGCGAGACGGTGGTGGACGCGCTGTCGTCGCTGGTCGGCGCGCACGCGGCCGCGCGCGGCGCGCACAAGCTGTTCCACACGCTGCAGGACGCCACGCACAACAAGCAGCTCGCATACGTGAGTACTGTCATCAACTGCAGAGCACACAACGCTAGCGTTGGAACAACTGAGCGAGACGGTGGTGGACGCGCTGTCGTCGCTGGTCGGCGCGCACGCGGCCGCGCGCGGCGCGCACAAGCTGTTCCACACGCTGCAGGACGCCACGCACAACAAGCAGCTCGCATACGTGAGTACTGTCATCAACTGCAGAGCACACAACGCTAGCGTTGGAACAACTGAGCGAGACGGTGGTGGACGCGCTGTCGTCGCTGGTCGGCGCGCACGCGGCCGCGCGCGGCGCGCACAAGCTGTTCCACACGCTGCAGGACGCCACGCACAACAAGCAGCTCGCATACGTGAGTACTGTCATCAACTGCAGAGCACACAACGCTAGCGTTGGAACAACTGAGCGAGACGGTGGTGGACGCGCTGTCGTCGCTGGTCGGCGCGCACGCGGCCGCGCGCGGCGCGCACAAGCTGTTCCACACGCTGCAGGACGCCACGCACAACAAGCAGCTCGCATACGTGAGTACTGTCATCAACTGCAGAGCACACAACGCTAGCGTTGGAACAACTGAGCGAGACGGTGGTGGACGCGCTGTCGTCGCTGGTCGGCGCGCACGCGGCCGCGCGCGGCGCGCACAAGCTGTTCCACACGCTGCAGGACGCCACGCACAACAAGCAGCTCGCATACGTGAGTACTGTCATCAACTGCAGAGCACACAACGCTAGCGCTGGAACAACTGAGCGAGACGGTGGTGGACGCGCTGTCGTCGCTGGTCGGCGCGCACGCGGCCGCGCGCGGCGCGCACAAGCTGTTCCACACGCTGCAGGACGCCACGCACAACAAGCAGCTCGCATACGTGAGTACTGTCATCAACTGCAGAGCACACAACGCTAGCGCTGGAACAACTGAGCGAGACGGTGGTGGACGCGCTGTCGTCGCTGGTCGGCGCGCACGCGGCCGCGCGCGGCGCGCACAAGCTGTTCCACACGCTGCAGGACGCCACGCACAACAAGCAGCTCGCATACGTGAGTACTGTCATCAACTGCAGAGCACACAACGCTAGCGCTGGAACAACTGAGCGAGACGGTGGTGGACGCGCTGTCGTCGCTGGTCGGCGCGCACGCGGCCGCGCGCGGCGCGCACAAGCTGTTCCACACGCTGCAGGACGCCACGCACAACAAGCAGCTCGCATACGTGAGTACTGTCATCAACTGCAGAGCACACAACGCTAGCGCTGGAACAACTGAGCGAGACGGTGGTGGACGCGCTGTCGTCGCTGGTCGGCGCGCACGCGGCCGCGCGCGGCGCGCACAAACTGTTCCACACGCTGCAGGACGCCACGCACAACAAGCAGCTCGCATACGTGAGTACTGTCATCAACTGCAGAGCACACAACGCTAGCGCTGGAACAACTGAGCGAGACGGTGGTGGACGCGCTGTCGTCGCTGGTCGGCGCGCACGCGGCCGCGCGCGGCGCGCACAAGCTGTTCCACACGCTGCAGGACGCCACGCACAACAAGCAGCTCGCATACGTGAGTACTGTCATCAACTGCAGAGCACACAACGCTAGCGTTGGAACAACTGAGCGAGACGGTGGTGGACGCGCTGTCGTCGCTGGTCGGCGCGCACGCGGCCGCGCGCGGCGCGCACAAGCTGTTCCACACGCTGCAGGACGCCACGCACAACAAGCAGCTCGCATACGTGAGTACTGTCATCAACTGCAGAGCACACAACGCTAGCGCTGGAACAACTGAGCGAGACGGTGGTGGACGCGCTGTCGTCGCTGGTCGGCGCGCACGCGGCCGCGCGCGGCGCGCACAAGCTGTTCAACACGCTGCAGGACGCCACGCACAACAAGCAGCTCGCATACGTGAGTACTGTCATCAACTGCAGAGCACACAACGCTAGCGCTGGAACAACTGAGCGAGACGGTGGTGGACGCGCTGTCGTCGCTGGTCGGCGCGCACGCGGCCGCGCGCGGCGCGCACAAGCTGTTCCACACGCTGCAGGACGCCACGCACAACAAGCAGCTCGCATACGTGAGTACTGTCATCAACTGCAGAGCACACAACGCTAGCGCTGGAACAACTGAGCGAGACGGTGGTGGACGCGCTGTCGTCGCTGGTCGGCGCGCACGCGGCCGCGCGCGGCGCGCACAAGCTGTTCCACACGCTGCAGGACGCCACGCACAACAAGCAGCTCGCATACGTGAGTACTGTCATCAACTGCAGAGCACACAACGCTAGCGCTGGAACAACTGAGCGAGACGGTGGTGGACGCGCTGTCGTCGCTGGTCGGCGCGCACGCGGCCGCGCGCGGCGCGCACAAGCTGTTCCACACGCTGCAGGACGCCACGCACAACAAGCAGCTCGCATACGTGAGTACTGTCATCAACTGCAGAGCACACAACGCTAGCGTTGGAACAACTGAGCGAGACGGTGGTGGACGCGCTGTCGTCGCTGGTCGGCGCGCACGCGGCCGCGCGCGGCGCGCACAAGCTGTTCCACACGCTGCAGGACGCCACGCACAACAAGCAGCTCGCATACGTGAGTACTGTCATCAACTGCAGAGCACACAACGCTAGCGTTGGAACAACTGAGCGAGACGGTGGTGGACGCGCTGTCGTCGCTGGTCGGCGCGCACGCGGCCGCGCGCGGCGCGCACAAGCTGTTCCACACGCTGCAGGACGCCACGCACAACAAGCAGCTCGCATACGTGAGTACTGTCATCAACTGCAGAGCACACAACGCTAGCGTTGGAACAACTGAGCGAGACGGTGGTGGACGCGCTGTCGTCGCTGGTCGGCGCGCACGCGGCCGCGCGCGGCGCGCACAAGCTGTTCCACACGCTGCAGGACGCCACGCACAACAAGCAGCTCGCATACGTGAGTACTGTCATCAACTGCAGAGCACACAACGCTAGCGTTGGAACAACTGAGCGAGACGGTGGTGGACGCGCTGTCGTCGCTGGTCGGCGCGCACGCGGCCGCGCGCGGCGCGCACAAGCTGTTCCACACGCTGCAGGACGCCACGCACAACAAGCAGCTCGCATACGTGAGTACTGTCATCAACTGCAGAGCACACAACGCTAGCGCTGGAACAACTGAGCGAGACGGTGGTGGACGCGCTGTCGTCGCTGGTCGGCGCGCACGCGGCCGCGCGCGGCGCGCACAAGCTGTTCCACACGCTGCAGGACGCCACGCACAACAAGCAGCTCGCATACGTGAGTACTGTCATCAACTGCAGAGCACACAACGCTAGCGCTGGAACAACTGAGCGAGACGGTGGTGGACGCGCTGTCGTCGCTGGTCGGCGCGCACGCGGCCGCGCGCGGCGCGCACAAGCTGTTCCACACGCTGCAGGACGCCACGCACAACAAGCAGCTCGCATACGTGAGTACTGTCATCAACTGCAGAGCACACAACGCTAGCGCTGGAACAACTGAGCGAGACGGTGGTGGACGCGCTGTCGTCGCTGGTCGGCGCGCACGCGGCCGCGCGCGGTGCGCACAAGCTGTTCCACACGCTGCAGGACGCCACGCACAACAAGCAGCTCGCATACGTGAGTACTGTCATCAACTGCAGAGCACACAACGCTAGCGCTGGAACAACTGAGCGAGACGGTGGTGGACGCGCTGTCGTCGCTGGTCGGCGCGCACGCGGCCACGCATTGCGTTGCTTTTGTGTCAATCCTTTTTCAAGAAAATACATCATTATTGATTATTTTATTTAGTGTGTACACCCCTATTCCAAGAAAGTTTAAACACAGTGACGTTTTCCAGCCCTTTAACGCTTTACATTACCGATACAGGTAATCTATGGCACGTGTCGCGTGAAAGTCGCACTTTCGTAAAACGCGCGTGCTTTTTATTTGTCCGATGCTATAAGTCGTCGTTTGTAAAGTCTTAAGTTTAATAAGTACGACGTTAGAGCCGTGGATTGTTTTTTTATTATTTTGATTCCTTCAGTACCTGAAATGGAGTAGGTACATTTACGTCTACCTACATTTTCAATAATCCTTGCCCATAATTTATCATAATCTCAATTTACTTAGACTTGATCAGTGAAGTTGATGATGCGTGGATACCATATCAGTTGTTCTAAGTTTTATTTCCAATACTACTAGTATTATTTATTTAAACAGAACGAATATCACGAATAGCACTTAAACTACAACCTGCCCCGCAGGCATGAAGTCGAATAGATAAATCGCTAGGCTTAATAGAAACATAGCTACTACGAATATCGCGTTAGGTCTAGACTTCTCATTTAAAATGTCGTTGGTAATGCAGAGATCTGGGCTGTATTTGGCTATAGATTCAGTCTTCGTATTGTCCAGTTTTCTGGCGTATTTTGGTTGTTCTTCTGCGATGTTATCGATGTTGTTTGAGATCATTGCTTCGGACGCTGCCTTAGCCAGGTATGTGATAGTCTGTGAAGAGAAATGGGTGCTTAGATTTGTGTAGATTTAATTTGACTGAGATTTTAAGAGCCCCGTAACGTCATAGTTAGTATAGTAATGATGATGATGATGATGATGATGTCCTCCCAGACGTATCCGTCGACGGCGACATCCTGACAAAGTTATATAGGTACTAAGGTTGGGAAACTTTACGTGCATGGGCACGAGTGTGACTTGCAAAACCAAATTTGGTTTTGAACGTACGACCGCAAGAGACACAGTGAAGCTGTCCACTAGAGTCATAGGTGTAGTTATAGGAGGGCTTGGGCCGAGTTTTACGGAGCTGGCGTTTGGCGTCCAGATCTTCGAGGCGGGCACGTAGTATAGTAGATATCATATTGGCGACCGATTTAGGCTAGTTGGTAGTGACCCTGCCTACGAAGCAAAAGGGCCTGGCTTTGAAGGCAATTATTTGTGTGATGAGCACGAATATTTGTTCCTGAGTCGCTGTGTATTTAATTATTTATTTATCTATACCTATAAGTTTTTCGTGGCCTAGTACCCATTGTACACGCTTTGCTTAGTTTGGAACTGGAGTGTAAAAATATAGGTGCATACAACTTGCTCATAAATATGTCCCATAACTTTTATGTCAGCGGATTAAGGTTTTGGTACTTATTTATGACAGGATGTTATCAATACATATTTTTGCACTTACTGTACCAAGGCGGTAATTTTATGGTTGTATCTGCATTCGATAATAAAACTAAACATCATTAAAAGGACAATATAGAGACGCGAACAGAACTCAAATTGTTTAAATAGGTTGGATTTTGGAGGAAGAATCATTGGGTTCGACTTCGAATCGCCCTTTTTGCATGGGCTCGTTAAGAACAGTGCCAAATAGCCATTAATGCCTCCAAGTTCGTTTCGAAGCTTCCTTGCTAAGCTGCACCATAGGTGTATGTACTTACGCCATAATTCAAGTTTTCGATGTTTTCCACTAGCAGTATTTTCCCTCCTAGTATTTCTTCTGAAATCAAAGAAATAGACAATATTTTACGATAATTTTTCATTGACTAAATTGGGTTATGTCAGTATGGAGTCAGGAAGAATAAGGGCACACGTGAAGCCATTCTATCATTAAGACAAATAATATACCGAAGAATGGACCTGGGACTGAACACATTACTTTTGTAGACTTAGAGAAAGCGTTTGATAATATTAATTTGAAAGGAGTGATGAAAACTTTGAAAGATATATGTTTGAAATATGGAAATAGACGGATTATCTGCGAGCTGCATAAAGATCAAGTAACACTAAGAGAATTAGGAACAGAAAAGGTGCAGACGAAAATTTGGCAAAGTGTAGACATGGATGTCCACTCTCACTCAATGCTTTTATAGAAACAGCTATAAGGAAAGTCTTTGACGTAGGTGTCAAATTCAATGGCCATACAATTAAATTTATTAGATTTCTAGATGATATAGCGACAGCAACAGAAACACATCAAGATTTACAACTTCTTAACACTATGAACTGTACATTTAAGGAATTTTCAGTATTTTCACTAAGGATTAACACATCATCATCATCATCATCATATCAGCCGAAAGACGTCCACTGCTGGACATAGGCCTCCCCCAAAGAGTGCCAAAGTGACCGATCCCGCGCCACCCGCATCCAGCGGACTCCCGCAACCTTTACCAGGTCATCAGTCCACCTTGTCGGATTAACACAAATAAAACTAAAATCCTAAAACATCCAAACCAGGTTCGCCGTCACTAGAAACTATAGAAATAGGTAGACAATATGCAACTGCAGAACGTAACTAGCTTTAAATTATTTGGGCAGGTGTCATCACAGCAAATTCAAGATGTACGAAAGACATAAAAATCAGAATAGGCTTAGCAAAATAGGGTTTCTACAATAAAAAATATCTACTGACTGCAAACATATCCCAGAAAACCAAGAGAAAGTTCATCAAAACCTTTATATAGAGTATAGAGATAAAGAATATTTAGAAGTATTGGAAATTGGTGTTGGCGTAGACTGGAGAAAATTAGTTGGTCAGATATGAAGAAGTGCTGAGAAGAGTAGGAAAGAAAAGGTAACTGATAAAAACGATAGAGAATGGGAGAGGGAAAATGATTGGTCACCTACGACATGACGCTTTTATTAATTAGATCATAGAATGCAAGACAAATGAGGAAGGGGAAGACCAACGATTAAGTTACATGAAACGAATAAAGGAGGTGGCAAGAGTCTAAATCTTAAATTTATGATGGCATTGCGTCAACCTATCTATTAACTAATAATAGGGCTAAGCTACGGTAGCCCAGTGGTTCAGGCATGCGGCTGTCAAACGGCGGTCGTGGGTTCGAATCCCGGCTCGTACCAATGAGTTTTTCGGAACTTATGTACGGAATATGATTTCATATTTACCGTTAGCTTTTCGGCGAAGGAAAAACATCGTGAGGAAACCTGCATACATCTGCGAAGAAATTCAAAGGTGTATGTGAAGTCCCCAATCCGCACTGGGCCAGCGTGGGGACTACAGCCCGTTCCCTCTCATAAATGAGAGGAGGCCTGTGCCCAGCAGTGGGACGTATATAGGCTGATGATGATAATGATGATGAACACGCTCGGGGTAGCTCGCAAATTATTAACACATTTGACCCTTTAAAGCAATTGTGGTTACAATCCAGTTACAACTCAGTGCCAATATCTGGATTTCGAAATGCCAAGCATTACCTGCTCATAGCTGATATAAATAAGTCAAATGCCTTTTTGATTTTTTGTGAACACGTGTATTAATTGGCAATGTATTTTTATCCTGTAACATTAGGAGTTTATTTTCTAAATCGTGGCAGTATCAACTATTAATTTGGTGCCTTGAAAACCAGCGCCTTTAGCATGTATTGTTGGTGGCATATGCTGAGTGGCATCCATTTTGGTGAATTCCCATTTTAAGAAACACATGTAACCTGACATTACACCAAATAAATATATTTATCTACGCACATATCATTAGTGCTCTAAAATGCGTTCAGAAAGCGTAGGAAATGGCCAGCATTACAACAACCTATTTTACTATGAGAACTTTCTTGTCTGTGGTCATTACAGTACAGATTTTTGATAAATTTGTATCGTTATGAGTTTAAATTTGAAACAGCTGTCAAAACTCAAGTGGGTCTCTATTCTAGTATCCATAGACATTAAAACAGTTATCGATACGAAACGTCAATTCAGTACGTTTTTTAATACAAACCGTATGACATTTGATCTCGAGTGATATGAGTATAGGGACTTCATTCGTTTGTCTTTGATTAAAAAAAAAACTATTCGTCATGACGGATGATCGAATTGCCGCCATTGCTGTTGTCAATTTCATTTTATTGTTGGTTTTTTGCTGTTACTTACTACTTATGATATGTGTGTAGATAAAGTAGTGTATGCAACTGTACATAATTAGGCCTTAAAACACTCGTGTGATCCTATTATGAAACTCGCTGGCGCTCGTTTCATAAAACCACACTCGTATTTTAAGGCCTCTCATTATGGATCAGTCGCATAAACTACTATTCTTTCTTTCTAATTCTCGAAATGAACAAGCTTACCACTACTTCGGACTCCAATGGTATTCAACTCGTCTAACTCCCCCTTATGTATGACGATGGTATTATAGTCCTCACTGTACCGGTACATTTCATCGGTCAATATTTGAAGCAGGCCGGTTCGGCCCTCAGCCCTGAAACGCCTCTTTATTTCATTCAGGAAGAGAAACGCTCTTGAACGCTGACATGACTGTAAATGAGAAACACTTTTATGGTCATACAGAGTCAACAAAACTCAATTTGTCATTCCTATATGGCTAATATTTAAGGACCCCAGAGCTTGGATAATTAAGGGGTCAATAAATAAAATGTTTTATCCCATACAATTATGTTAGAGGAGATGCGATGTATGCGCATAAAATTCCAACCAAAAATTTATCTCTGTAGCCCTTAACTTTGGCAGTGTTCGCAGAAAAGGTGCCAACTTTAATGTCTACATGATTCTGACACCTTAACATTATACCTTTCAATCAACCTTTTTATGTTGTTCGTTGTTATGCTTCTCATCGAAGAATCTTTATAGGTTACAGTCGAGCTCTAAAATCTATACAGGGAAATTTCTCAAAAATATCTACACATTCCTCGTATGACGGTAACCATATCGGAGAACTTGACTCGACTGAGGTACCTATCCACTGAACATAAGTTTTTCGTGACACTCTATGCGACGATCTCGACATAGAGAGAGAGCGCCGAGCATTGGCAGTCCGGTGTAATATGCTGGCTCGTAGGTTCGCACGGTGTAGTGAGGGTGTCAAAGTTACTTTATTTAAAGCATTTTGTCAATCCTTCTACTCGTGTGCGCTGTGGGTTAGGTATACGCAGCGGGCTGTCATTGCTATAAGAGTACAGTACAATAATGCGTTCAGGGTGCTGTTGGGTCTGCCCCGCTATTGCAGTGCGTCCGGCATGTTCGCGGCGGCGGGCGTGCCGGGATTCCACGCAATAATGCGCAGTAGGGTGGCATCACTCATGCGGAGGGTACGGGGTAGTACCAACAGCATCCTGAAATCGCTTGTTGAACGGGTGGACTGCCCGATAATGCGGTGTTGGGACGAGGCACATGCTCCGGTGCGTGCCCCCTCACGCCGATATTAGCTTGTAAGTTACTTGTTACTAACACTTGTTTAAGTAAATATACTGTTACTAACAAATTATGGATTAATAGTCCGAAATAAATGATTTTTAATTTAATTTAATTTAATTTTAATTCTTATAAAAACGGCTGGTAACATACTTATATATTTTTATAATAATTTTACGTTTCTCATGCAGTTGTATATACGTAAGTACTTACTTTGTCCGTGATGCACAAATACAAGTGTCCATTTTCAGCGATGTAATTAAATAAGTATGGTCCGTGAAAGTACGTGCATTTCCCATTTTGTTGCGAAATCTTTGACAACACCTCATCCGCGATCTCTGTGAAATTTCCTTCGCAGCACGCGAATCTAGATAAAACCACATTTTCCAAAGCCACAGCACTGAACAAGATAGGCATTGTCAATTAAAATTCACCTTTGTTAATTTACTGAATAACTTTTCGTAAACACGAGCTTCACTTTCCTACTGTTTTGACGAGTGTTACAGTGAATTTTATTTACATGTGTCTTTACTATAAAACAAAACACCTTCCCGTTCGGAATCCGGTCACAAAGTACACGGAAACATTTGAATGCCGCCCACGCTATCGAAGAATTCACACATCTTAGCAATCGCGAGATATCGCTGTTCTAAAATTATTTAACTTGTTGGCTCGGTGCTAAAAACGCGCGCTCGACTGAAACTGTCGCGTTCCGATAAATTGATTAATGCAAGTATCGGGAGTGCGCCGCTGACTTTTTATAATGGATTTTATTTTTAAACGATTTTTCAGATCTTGTCACTGTCACGGTGTCATGTTTTCTTGGTTCACGTTTTGACTGCATGTTTAAAGCCGACTGC
Organism: Epinotia demarniana; assembly: GCA_945867215.1. Taxonomy (NCBI): domain Eukaryota; kingdom Metazoa; phylum Arthropoda; class Insecta; order Lepidoptera; family Tortricidae; genus Epinotia; species Epinotia demarniana. The sequence goes on from OX244262.1 coordinate 9,122,217, forward strand.
CTAAGAAGAAGGGTTATGTTTTTCGCGCTTATTTAAGTGTGTGGACTAGAATAATTACATGTCACGGACTGCAGAGTACAGACCAAAGGCCTTTGTGGATTTTTATATATGTGGTGTTGTTAGATTCCCCTTAGTCATAGGAATGACATGTGCCATATAACATTCAATACAGTTCCATAGTTTTTTTTACATCTTTTTATTTATATATTCAAATGAAAACACAGAATTCAGTTAACAGCTTACGTATCTTCGTTTATGATTTAATCACTCAGATTATATAAGAGGTGGCGCAGTTTATGTGGATTATTAGTCTAATTTTAATAGATATGAGAGCAACCAACACATGTACTTTATGTAGTCCTTAACTTTGGCTATGTCCCCAGAAAATTCGCGCACCTACAACTGTCTAAGACTCATAATAATGAACTTGCATCTTGGTATTAATTGACCCTTCTCTGTCTTTCAGGAACTCTTCGAACTAATCCTTCTGGAAGTGTTTCCGGAGCTAAAGCGGTACCACACCTAACACCTATCAGTAAGCGACGCTCATGACAATATAATATCAAACTTCGTAACCGTACAGGGATTTTACAAAACAAAAAGCTGTCTCATATTTTGCTACTCTTTGAAAACATTCCGATTTATATAAGTTTTGACAAAACCAGTGGACTGAAAAATAGCATTCTTTTGTTTTTAGAGTGTACATTGTAATGTGTATAGATAAAACCCCTCTTGCATTGGGTGACGTGATTGAAAAGGCGTTTGTTATGTTCGTATTTAAATATGTAATCTCTATTAGAACACGTCATCACTGCATACAAGAAGGAATTTTTGCCAATGTTTTGGTCATAAAGCATTATACCTGTCTAAATAAAATTAATATGTCTTCGGCGTCGACTTTATAGTGCGGATTCTTTCTCTAGGCCGAATTTACTTCTCTTTGTGCCTAGTAAATAATGCGATTGTTTTTCATTGTTATTGGCAAACAAAGCGATTGTCTTTTATTGTTAAGTGTTACCCCTAATTGATACTGTAAAATAAACCTAGTAAACATGTACACTTTATCAACCAAAAGGCGGCTTTATGTCTTAAGGTCCACATTAAAAATACTACTTAGCAATGTTGACCATTTTGTAATTAAAACAATAGTCTACATTGAGTCGCTATTCGAGTAAAGTATTTATTGAATACTGCTTTTCACTACGCAGCCTTCGTGGCACGTCGCCATTGTGGCTAAATAATTGCTTTGTTGGAACCTTAAGATAAGAAGCGGTCTAGAAAAAGAATCATTATACCTAATTTTAACGTAATCTTTAACACGCATCGACACTAATGACAATGAAAAGACTCCCATTCACCACGACGCTACGCTGGCAGCGCTACGCCATAGTCCGTAACAGCTTAATGTCCATATGTAGCGAAAAGTGCCCGTAGCGCTCTGACGCATACTCGTATGTGTCGATTGGCGCTGAACACATTTACTGCCAGGAATCGCTATGCACTACGCTCCTAGATGATCCCGTGGTTATCCACGTATTTAGAGGCAGTGAATTTGTTCATGGGTTAAATAAAAAACCCAAATTAATCTCACATGTTGATCTCACCCTTGTGTTCAATTACTCTGTGTATTGGTAGGTTTAGACTAAGCAAACGAACGAATTCTGTTTGCGATAGATTTTTCACTAAGATTGTAGGTCATCCATCAGAGATATACGAAACAGGAAAAATACGGTTTTGTAAAACATTAATTTATAATACCGTGTTTTTTGTTTATTTCATTTTAAAACGTCACTTTAAGAATCCTTACTCAAGAGTCCTACAAACTTTCCACCCGGTAATTTTAAGTTATTATAATAAATAGATTTAAATTAAGGATTCATTTACTTTTTTGTACGTTTTGGATTGTAGTGCAAATATAAATTAACCAATATAAAGATGAAAACATTAATTAATATTTCTTCCGACTTTTCTGGAGTAAATTAAGTTATATTTTTTTGATGATATAGCCGTTACACAGAAAACAGCATTTTTTCCGTACAAGTTTTCGATAAAATGACTGGACTAATAATGTCCTAACTAAGGCGTGCGTCTGCTTTATTTTCCCAGAGTTTCGCGGATCTCCCGAACACGTGTTTTTTCGTTAGGTCTAAACCCACCATATTGTGTTTTAAAATGTATTAAATTACTTAGATGTACCTACGTGCCAAAGAACGCACTTTGTATATAGCTTGTTAATCGTACGGCTTAAATGTTATAATGTACCTGAGTTTTATATCAAATCTATTTATCTAGACATTTATCTCTTTAGTACTCTGATTATTTCCAGTTTTTCTAGTCTCTGTTGACATTCCGAACTGTAGACGTAGGTGTTGAAGTGTAATTAACTAAATGTATAATAGTACATTTTACAACTAGTGTGAAAAGAATGTCTTCTTACCACTAGTACCGAGGTATCTTGCCACGAGCTGAAAGCGAGTGGCAAGACTCGGTACGAGTGGTAAAAGACATTTCACACGTGTTGTAAACGACGTTTTTTAATACAATTGCGAAAAATAATAAATTAATATATCATTGCGATAAAATATGCTTGCTTCGAAGTTATTTTTGAACGAACCCATACTTTACAAATGACACTGACAGTGACAACATACTATTGGAATCAGCGCCATCGGGTAAAAAATCTAATATAAAATTACTGCGTTACGAAAGTATAGTTTGGAACTGAAAAGTAAAAAGCACTAGTTCGAGAAATTGAGCTTCTCGTACGCTACGCAGCCACAAAAAGTACCACTTTTTGAGCAACTGTATTAAAAAATATTATTTAGCTTTGGGCTGTGGTTTTGGAGGTGCACCGAGCAAGTGTTATATAAATGCACAGTCGTTTCGTATAGTTTATGGTAGAATAGTTATATTTTAAGTCGCTGAAACGAGTTAATGATAATGATAACTGTTAGTGTCTATAATGTATGGCACGTAAGTAGAATCAGCGAAATAGGGTTATAGGCCCAAATTTTGTTATTACTCTAAAAAAATGCCTCATGACGAAAATCCTATTCAAATATCTCAAAAAAATACGAAGCTCACGTACCTACTTGCTATCCGAGCATGCGCACTAGTGAACCTGCTCGAATCACGCCATGTTAGTTCTACTTTCGTGCCAGCGACTATACTATCTGTCTATTCCTACCTAAGTATTCTAAACCATGTTGCGTCATTCCGTGTTGGCATGACAAAGATAAACACTGTACTTACATTATATTCTCGCTGTGAGGAAGAAAATATAGTTTTGAATACTTTATTACGATTTTAAGGCACTTAGACTGCCTAAGAACTGTTTGGACTTTCACTGTATTACTGATAACGACTTTGGTACTTATGTTGGTAATGTACCACGATTATTTTACGGGTTTTCAAGAAGTTAAGGTATTACGACGTGTGCTTTTTACTAGCACTAGAAATAAATACCTCTGTTTAAAAACAATGATTTATTCTTTGTGTATTAAAAAACGAGTACTATACCTATAATAAGAATGCCACTTTATGTTAATTTTTTATCAATATCTCAATGAAAATTATTTAAGTTTTTTTTTTAAGTGACTCAAATGAGATTCTATTTTTAAAATCTTTCTCTAAAATTGGGTAACATTATTGTTATTATAAAAACAATTATTTTATATAATACGTATGTTTAATGTATCTTACAAGTTACTTCTAACAAACCACAATGGTTTGGTCACCTAGCAGCAAGGACCGGGAAAAAATCTTTTACCTCATTATTAGACGATCAATCGGTAATGTAAAATTTTCATAATTGTTTTGTATAAAAGAGCAAATTATAAGCCGGAAAATCTAAAGCAGGATGCATATTTCTGACCTGACGGAGCGATATCGGCTTCATACATTTCATCATCATCATCAGCCGACAGAGGTCAACTGCTGGACATAGGCCTCCCCCAAAGAGTACCAAAGTGATCGGTCCCGCGCCACCCGCATCATACATTTATTACGGTTATATTCACATTCATCTGATGCACTCTGACGTGCGGCTCCGGTTGTGTCAGGCGTCCGAATGCATCAGATTCATGTCAGATTAGTACGAATCCGGCTGAAATATAAAAAAAAAATATGCGCTATAAATATAAAGGTCAACCGGGGCAAATGCGTCTATGGGGTAAATGAGTCTTTTGAAGATATCTTCGAAACGCAACGTTTTAGAACTATTACAACCCTCGATGTTCAAAGTATGGTTGCCAAACTTTCAATTCAGACGATTGTAATAGTTCTAAAATGTTCATTTTCGGAGATATCTTCAAAATACGCATTTACCCTAAAGATGCATTTGCCCTGTGTGGCAGTGGCAGTGGCAAACTAAAATTGAGTCAATTGCACCAGCTTGCCTAAGTTTCGTTGAAATGTTTGCTGTCAGATTTGGTGGCCATTTAAATAAATAATAAATAAATATTCGGGGACAATCTTACACACATCGACCTAGTCCGAAACTAAGCAAAGTTTGTACTATGGGTACTAGACGACGCTATACATACTTATATAGGTAAATATATACTTAAATACATAGAAAACATCCATGACTTGGGAACAAATATTCGTGCTCATCACACAAATAAATGCCCGTACCAGGAATCGAACCCGGGACCTCCGGCTTCGTAGGCAGGGTCACTACCAACTAGGCTACAGAGGTCTTCAAACCTCTCATTTATAACACGGAATTTCGTATAGACAACGTGCCTATCTACCTCTTTTTTATATCACATCATTGCATGTAAGCATAGCAATGAGGCGGCGCTCGACCACGCGTATGCTATCTGAGCATACACGCCAGTGAACCCCTATAGTGATTTGCTGCTGCCTGCATTTATAGTGAACCCCTATAAATGCAGCCACCGTTATTCTACTTACTAGGTTCTGCCCGCGACTCCGTCCGCGTGGAACTCGTTTCTATCGCAGCTCCATACAAACTTTTAACCCCCCATTTTACCCCCTTAGGGGATGATTTCGGGGATAAAAACTTTCCTATGTCACTCTCCATCCCTTCAACTATCTCCACTTACAAAAATCACGTCAATTCGTCGCTCCTTTTGCATGCGGATTTTTTACAGGATTTTCGTTTGGTATACACCAAAGTGCCAGGGAAACGCCAACTATTTTCCGTAAGAGTGCGATTATGAACCTTTGTTGAAAGCATGACCTTATAACTTATAATTATAACCTTTAGTTGTTATAATACCAATACGCATACAATACATAACGCCAATATACACTACACTTTTCGGTGTGCTTGGCGTCCAGTTTCCGTTTTTAAAGGCTTCAAAAACTTAAAATAAGTCGTTTAAAAATGGTAAGTTTTCCGGTCTTCGTCTAGCGAGAGCTATAAATTATATTATTTAAGGTCATTTATTTGCACTTGATGGGGAAATAAAACACGAATTACTCGAATAAATTCTATTTTTTTAATCTTTTGTATATTAAATAAGACGACTTCGAACCTAGGGGCGCTACCGGGAAACGAAAACGAAACTCGTTCGTGTGTCTTCGTCTTTGTCGAATAAGCAAGTGCGAAAGAGAGGGAGATACACAAACGAAGTTCGTTTTCCTTTCGCGGTAGGGCCTCAGGAGGCATTGGTTTGAAAGCCGATTACCTTACAGCCTAAGATAGGAACAGATGCATGTTTTACATACATCGGTTTTGCTCAGGAAAATGATAATAAAAACATTTTGCCAATGGTGGCAAAAAATCCTACCAAGAAAAATAATTTTTCATACATTTGATGTCTGCAAAACGTGCATCTATGTATCTCCTACTATTATTACATGAAAATTAAAGACACAAATTTGGCCGACATCGCTGAAATCGACAGATAATACTTAATGTTGGCACCTCGAACTGTTTTAGAATGCAGAGGGGATAGCAATGGATTTGTTTCCAGCGGCGGCCCGGGGCCTGGCTCTTGCAGGGCCTCGCGCAACAGCCCAAGCAAAAAAATATAGATTTTTGTAACTATATTTGTTTTCACGAACGATAAAGGGCCTCGCAAAGACCTGCCGCCCGTAGCCTCCCAATGGGTAAGGCCGCCGCTGTATGCATCCAGGGTTTGCACTGACCCTTGTGCGTTCGATTTACTTGTGCGCTGGGTGACTGGAGACAAGTGAACTTATAGAAACATTAAATATCAAATAATGAAGTAACTGCCATCTCTATTCGCTCTACAACTTCCAAAGCATCTCGTATCACAGCTCTCTTATATATAACTCTTTCCATTAACAGCTACATATAAAACAATTTGAATAACAAACATATGCAAAATTTAGAACCTCCTATCTTCAGAAATCAACGGAAAAACATATTGTCTCTGTATTAAAATTCAATCCATATTCCATACATTAAATGCATCTTCGGAACCTTGCTTCCAACATGTTTGACTTCTGTTTCTTTATACTACTACGGTGGTAAACAAGCATACCATCTGCCTGGTAACCAGACCACCTGAGGAGCCAATTACTTCTATAGACGAGTAGTATGTTAAAATGTATCACCTTTTAAAACTTAGCATTTAAGTAGCTATGTTAAAAGAAACATAATAATACGTATACATTTATTTCCGAGTATTTAAAATTCAAAACTTGGAGCGTATTTTGGGCCAATCAACTTTTTTCAATGCTCTGTAGAAGAGGTAAGTTGTCAACCAGATGCCACGTCAATAGGACATTTAGAACGGAGTTAAATCTTATGTCAATGCATGAAGGTTGCTATCACACTGTAGGTACTCCTTGAAGGATCAATCCGTCATTGGCGTTAAACTAGTGGTGCGGATATACTTAAACGTCTTTGGCATGGAAAAAGCGATTTCATGGATCTAAATCCACGAGATATAGGGTCTTCTTCTCAGGATATTACAAGTCCATATGTTGTAACAGTTTCTCTAAGAAACTATCATTTTGACTGCTGGCTAAAGGTAGAATCAGACGGTTCACTCGAATGAATGTTCTCTCGAGTGAATGCTCCATTTTTCTTTCATGTTTTGTTTCACTTTTCGTTCAGACGTGTCACTTTGAGTGAAGATGCAAAATGAAACAAGAAAATGATAGAAAAGTGAACAGTCTGATTCTACCTTAACGGAGCAGAGTAACAATGAATAATTGTTGATTGACGGATTTATTTATACTCAGTAGATTCTATCGAGATATATACTTTCGATGAGGCTTTCGCTATACATTGTGCAATCTACGAAAAAGCGCCCCACTCCTTCCCATTGCCTAGTTTTGTTTTAGCGTAAGAGTTCCCACCGAATATTATAAATTCGAAAGTAATACGGTATTTTCACGTTCAAACCGCTACACCGATTAATATGAAATTTTTTATGGAGATAGTCTGAAACCCTGAGAAGGACATAGACTAGTTTTTATCCCGGAAACCATTCCCAAATGGGGAGTTTCTATAAGAGTACGATAATTGATGTCTGTGTGTTTTGTTATTAGAATTTTTACATGCGTAGTGAGTAATAAGCCTGCATCACACTGGTGCGGCCTGGCCGCGGCGGACAATAGTAAAATTGAACTTAGCTGTCAAATTTACTATTGTGGTAAATGGTTTACTGGTGTGGCGGTGGCACCGCAGGCCGCGCCAGTATATTGCAGGCAGGTTGATCATTTTCAACTGTTAAAAAGAAAAGTTGTCAACAGGACGTAAAGTGCAGAGTTCAACCCTAATGACAATGCATGCAGGTTGCTATCGCACAGTACTCCTTGACGGATTAATCCGCCATCGCCCTGGAACCAGTGCTGCGCATATGCGTTAACCTTTGCAGCGCCAAAAACGGATATATATAAAGGTGAACTCGATTAACGAGTATATGCGGCTTCATCGCGAGCAAAAGCTAGTAAACTATAATCAGGAGCACTCTATCAAGAGGGACCGATTAAGAACGAAGCAGGAGTCGCCTTTTCGTAGATTGACTGAACTTGTTCCCAGTTTTGCAAGTTGAAGTGAAATTTCACTTAATTAATTCTAGCAAGTAATCGAAGGGCGGAATAAGTCTTCTATTCATCATAAATATGTAACTATCACAAAAGTAACAACTTCACACCATTGAAGATAACACTAAAATTAACCTTAATTGCAATGACTTACGGGTAAAGGAATTGTGAATATTCCATACTTAACGTTTTTCGTTCTACTCGTACGTTGCCGATTATATAAATGTAATAAGTCGATAACGTTATTATTTTCGTTGAAATAAATAAGTAAGTAGTAGGAGGTTATATTATTTTTCATGAATACCGGTGTTACCGGTACCTAATAAGTCTCAGGTTTTTATTTCATGTGTTCATCTGCTGTGGATAGTAACATTTTTATCTAATGAAGAAACATAGCGGAAAACGTTTCAATGGTACCTAAGTGCACTCTAAAGTTAATGTCTCCCCGGTTACAATATGTGTGTCCCTCACGTTGCCCCTTTTACCTCTCGCTATGTGCGCTTCACACTGTAACTACCCAGAGAGCCGATAGAACTTCACGCGCTGAGGTGCACAGATATCGTGGGTACATGCTCACCAAAAACCGCTTTCGTTTGTACAGGATAATTAAAATTTACCATGTCAAACAAATATTTAATTCGTTATTCGCGTGATATTCAATAATTTAACTTGTGTAAAAACGTAAATGTATGTTCGTATTCCTGTCAAAGTTGGTTAAACCATTTTGCCTCTGGAACCATATGTTCGTTAATTACCTTCCTAATTCTACCTTAGATTAAAACACCCTGTGAAACTTTATAACTGTGAACGCCTTGACCCATTGGTGGGGTTAAATCATAATTGCACAATTGAAACTAAGCCAAATATTATGAAAGGCCTTATCGTTCTCCTGGTTTAGTTAATATAGAAGACAGGTCATCACATCGTTTAAAAAAAAACGAGTAAAAGTCATCGAATTTGCACTCTTACGTTACTTCCCGTGATATTTTAGGTATAGATGTTAAGTATTCAAATAATACTTATCGTCGAACCAATACAACTGTAACGAAACAGCGTTTTTAAAAAGATACCAAACTAGATTTCTAATTGACAGATCGGTTTACTGTTCTGGTTAATAAACAGTTTGAAGATTATAACCTTCTGTTCTATTTTTTCGTAGTTAGAAATCAAACGATGATTATGAGTAGATACTTTACCCTTTAACTAAATTATACCAGAGAATTATCTGATATGAGATTAAACTTTCGCAATAGTTTTAGGTCTGTAGGTTAAAAGTTTAAAAAGCTCGTGTAAGTCGTGTGTAACTCAGAGCTTTAGTACAATCGACGTCAAAAACGTGTACATTTTTTTCCTTATTACAAAGAAATAAGGCGCAAAAGTGTAAACGTATCAGTCGTCGAACGTGCCGTAGAATATATAAAAATAACTGAAGTATGGTTGAAATTATTTGAAATGAAATAAAAAGCTTTCAACAACTCATCATAATTACAACTTTCTAGCTAAGACCTTGAGGCCGATATTCACGGACTGTCTTCTTAAAACCACCTCAAATAATTTCAACTATAAAAATAAACTGTTATTTACAATGTATTTCCGCGACTAACTCATAATTAAAACTAATTATTTACAATGATATATTATTGTCACCATAATTATCGTGGTGAATGATCTATCCCTATGAGATATTAATTTCTTCCATTTTATTTCTGGAATAAATTTGATACAAAGGAACGTATAATAACTATAACAATTACTGTTCAAAGTGATCTGTAGTATACTTATACTAGATATTTACCGTCAATACCATTCTCAAAACTGTACACACAGTTATCCATTTCCATTGAAGTTAATAGATACGGGGCGAAAGCACCCATGTCCTTATAACGCTTCTTAATAACACTTATTTCATCATTAGGTATTACGACGTAACCTTTTCAATGCTCTGTCAAAGAGAAAAGTTGTCAACCACACGTCACGTCAACATGACATTTAGTGCGGAGTGAAACCTTTGTTGCGACGCCGTCGCGAAGTATATCATTATTTTAGCGAATAACAGCCCTTATGTCAACGCATGAAAGTTGCTATCGCACTGTACACCTTGACAGATTAATCCGTCATTGGCGTTGAGCCAGCGGTGCGGATATACGTCTTTGGCGTAGAAAAGGCAGTAGTTTCTTCAGTCCACACCCGTGAGCCGCGGGGAGACGAGAAACTTGTACAAAAATAACACACGTCTTATTCTTTTTCATATAAAATATTTGTTTTTTTTTACCCCACGGTTGAAAATACATAATCCTTCATGAGAATCCACTTCATCTTTACCTCCTAAGGAGTGATTTATACGAATATTTATATACGTAATTCGCATAAGTTTAACTGTTGATAATTATCACAAATAATTACCCATGCTTTTTATGTGAATGTAAGTTATTTACGTGAAGGTATTTTTAATATTTAAGGATGGGATTATCCCAAACGTGTTATCAAAATAGAGGTGATATTTCGTAATAAAAAAGAATCTTTACAGAGTAGTCATATCGCTTAATATCACCTACATTATTAAGTAGGTTCTTGATAGGTATCAATAATCTATTTACATATAAGCCTTTGGCTTGTTAGTAATTACTGGGTAAACCTTATTGTGGCACCCTTTCAAACGGTATTCGCACGTTCCGTACTCCAAGACATGTCCCGCAAAAACGTTGCCAATGTCTGAAATTTTGGGTGCCAGTCAATGTACCTTACTCTAAACATTTTATGCCTACTTATAAATTATAACAATATGTTTATTTTATACTTACTAAAATGTTTTAATTTTTCTTATAACTTTATATTTATATAGTTGAACGGAATAACTTTGAAGTAGGTATACCTTATTTTAAGATTGTCACTGATGATTTGAATGTGTTTCTGACCATCGTGCAACACTTCAAATAGTCTGTTGACTTCTAAACTTCAGTAGAAAACATGCAATGTGAATTATGAATAAGTAAGATTAGTGTCATATAATAAGTAGTTTTTTTCCGTTTTCCAGTAGCTGCAATTGACAAGTATCTTCATATAGCCAAAGGCATTACAACATTTGAACTTCATATTCGTGAGAACAACTCAATCAACTTGTATTTACAATTCAATTCGGTAGGGATAAGCAATAAAAATTAAAGATTAAATATATGAGCAGACATTACAAACATCTTTTTTGACATTCACAGCCTATAATACCTAGGTACTGAAAGTTAAATATTACAAAATCCAAGTAACAAACATGTTTAACGAAATACCTAACTTAAAGCTTGTCCGTTAAGAATAGCATAATTTGGAAGAATAATATCTATCTTAGTTAACTAACGATTTTGGAGCAAATTTTAAAATTGTGTAAAGTACTTACGTATGGTAGCTTACAATGGCCATGACATTTTTTTATGTCCGTTGCCATACTATCTAGCATGGTCGCGTTTATGTCGGAGATAAGGCTTTTGTACCTCACTACCTAGTATAAGTGTGAGAGGCACAATACTTTACGTCGAAAATACTCATGATTGTGCTACTGCATGGTTTATCTTTTACGCAAAGTATTCAAACAGCTCACTCAAGCACAAACTATATTCCGTAATTTTTAACAATATGGTGTTCAATTTACTTAAAGTATTGGTGAGCAAAAAATCTTGACTCGGGACGACAGTATGTTTACGAAATGGCTAAGTAGCTATTTTATTTAGACTAGGTAGGTATAGTCGACGAGAATATCAAGTCGGCATGTTATCTAGTCACTTTTATCGCGCATCCGCCACCTTACATGTCATGTGAGAGACGTATTATCAGCACCCAAAAAAATGCACTGTTTGTGACTACGGTTTTTTTACTACGATAGCGAACCATGGTCTGCCTGGTGGTAAGCAGACACCGTAGCCTATGGGACGATTGCTAATTCAGAAAAATCACAAGCGTCACCGATCCTTTATTGATCTGACGATTCGTTGTGTTGATGGCTGGAGACGAATCCTCTCAAATATAACACATCCGTTCGTGGTAGAATCCTTTATACCATAGAGCATAAACAACCTAGAGAAGCCGGTTTTCAACCATACCAAATAAGTTGAGCACATTCACGCACACATTTACAAACAAAATTGCACAAAACTATCCACGCGCTTGCAATGCTGTCAAGAGTAGGTAGCTATTTCGAGTTTTGTGGTGTGGTTAAAAACCGTCGACCGTCAAGCGCCGTCTATTTTTTTTTCTTGGTCCAAGTAGACTACAGGTCCTACTGTCGCCGCGTGCACGCTGCGACGTAGGCGCTTTCAATTGATTCTTATAATAATTCCATGTCCAGCAGTCGCCCCTGCTCCTTATGCGATACGTATTGAAGTCCATTTTCACGTGCTTAGGCGAAGGAGTGCAGTGTGACGGGCTCGAAGTCGTCGTGTGTGGCGGGGCGCGCGGGCGCGCGGTGCGGCGGGGGCGGCGGGGGTGGCAGCAGGCTGGTGTCCTCGGGGTACACGTTAGTGACGCGCTCCTGGACAATGGAAAGGTAATGCTGATTAATGGGGTGTAGACACCAAAAAAAAAAACAATGTCATATTTTCTCGAATGAGGATTAAAAATGTAATCAAATGGAGAAAAAATCAACGCAAGAGGTTAAATAATCATGAAGTCATAAGTGTCCTAAGTTTTAAGAAGGGGTTCTGTCCCCTTTTCACAAAACAAAACTTCGTATGAAACGATGACGCTTGTGGATTGTGACGTCACTAATAAACGGCAACGTGCCGTGCCCCTCGTGTTCGCCTGCCGAGCGCGCGGCTCGCTCTGCGGCAGCCCCGCGGATTGTGACGTCACACACAGTTTGCGTTTTCTCTCTAACAAGCAATACTAAACGGTTGTAGCTTCGTAATTCTTTGAGATATCTGAATTGGAATTCGTCACTAGGCATTTTTTTTTGCCTTCTTTCGGAGTAATAATACTTTTCGAGTCTAACCCCCTATTCGCGATTCTGACACCTAATCAACAGCGAAGTATTCGCTAATATGCCGATTTTGAGGTTACACACTTGTCTTGTTCTTTTTGGTTTTGTTGGGAGTGTTCAATTATTATTAATGTTTTTTTGATTTAACCATACACTTATGAATTGTTTACTATTAATTTATAATCTTCATCTTTATTTTGTGTAAGTTATCAGTAGTGAATGAAGTGTAAACTTGTTTTGCATTGCAACCATGTTGTACGTACGGTCATGCATAGTACTACGCCATAGTATTTATAACTCGCTTGTTCGCAGCCAGATGGCGCTGATCGCTGATCGCTGATCGTTGATCGACGTAAGCGCAACGGCTGCGTTCAGTGATTTTTAAAATTTAAGGCCGTGTCGGACAGCAGGGAACGTGGCCCACAAAAGGTCTCGCCGGAAGACCAGCGCTGGCTTGTAAGCCAGCATTATGCTGAGGCGAGACCAATTCGTGACAAGCATTTTTAAGTTTGTAGTTTTTTGTTTAAGTTTTTGTGTACCTACACCTTTTGTTTTGTCACGAATAAATTATTTTTCTTTCTTTCTTTTCTTTTCTTTCTAATAGCCTTGCCCCACACTCATCGAGTGACGTGGAAAATAGCGAGGAAAGGAGGCAGTGTGGCAACGTTACTTGTCACGCCCAAGCCAAGGCCCTACAGCGAAACGAAAACCAATTTCGTTCCTGTATTTCCCTCTCTGTTGCACTTGCTAGTTCGAGCGACAGAGAGAGAGATGTTAGCACCTACGAAGTTCGTTTTAACTTCGCGGAAGCCCCTCTAGTGCGGAGCGTCGCGATTAATCCCGTGCGTAAAGCAGTGTGTGGCCAGAGACGGCAACATCGCGACAGCGCGCATGAACAGCGCGAGGAGAATAGTGTGGCTGAGATATTACGGAGTGCGCACGAAGGCCAGGTAGATGGGTGGAGCGTGGCTGAGGTATTACGGAGTGTACACGACGGCCAAGTTTACGGAGTGTGCACGAAGTCCAAGAACAGGGGTGGAGCGTGGCTGAGGTATTACGGAGTGTGCTCGAAGGCCAGGAAGAGGGGTGGAGCGTGGCTGAGGTATTACGGAGTGTGCTCGAAGGCCAGGTAGAGGGGTGGAGCGTGGCTGAGGTATTACGGAGTGTGCTCGAAGGCCAGGAAGAGGGGTGGACTGTGGCTGAGGTATTACGGAGTGCGCACGAAGGCCAAGTAGAGGGGTGGAGCGTGGCTGAGGTATTACGGAGTGTGCTCGAAGGCCAGGTAAAGGGGTGGAGCATTTTCGTGAAATCCGCAACCAAAATGGAAGACTGATCATAGCCCCTACTACTCTGACAAGCGTGCCCGATGAGAAGAGAAAGATTCAACACATATTTTTTACTAAACTTTTATTCACCTCTTTGAGGTGACCGTAGGTACTACTCGACGTCACAGATGTGGCGCAACCGCTCTCCACTCCACCTCCCCTATTCCTCTGTAATGTTGGGGCCACACTAGCGGGAATCGTCAATGCCCAACATCGCGATAATTGTTGCCTTAATTTTAACGCGACAAAGAGGGTGGCTACACTTGAACGGTCAACGTCAATGTTAATTGATGGCGATTGGCGACGTAGTGTAGACGAATAATTCTGGCGTTAATCTCTTTGATGTACCGCCACTTGAGCTATCGCCTAACGTCAAACGGCAATATCAATGCCGTTGTGGAATTATTTATGTATGTATGTATGTATGTAAATTCTATATTGTACATGGAACAGAACACAACAACAATACAATTATTACAGGAATAGAAGATACATGTACAAAGGCATATGCATATATATATATATTACTTCGTAAAGATAGGCCCAACGCCCACGAGTAATTCGTCCAATACACTACACTAACGTTAAATGCCATTATTGACGGCATTTCCCGCTAGTGTGGCCCGGGCATTACACCATAAGCAGCAGTAAGTCCCTTACCAGATTTTTATCATATTTGAAGATGTCAGTTAAGGTTACGGCCGGGAACCGGTTAGGTCTGCGCTCGACGGGGTCCGCTCCGGTGCCTCCAGTACAACTATAGTTCGGATTGTGGAAGCCTCGGCCTCCTGAGTCTCTGTAGCTCTCTTTCAGTTCCCCTCCGTGCTTGCGTTTGAATCTCACTGTTATTATAAAGTGTTATTAGAATTTTATTAAATATTTGCTGCCCGCGCTTTCAAAGAAAGCAGGCAAACTCGCGGGGTAAAATATAGCTTATGTCCAATCAAGAAGTCTCTTCTATACACGGGTGGAATGAATCCGGTAATTATACGCTACGTGTACGCTACATTCAAACTTACAGAGCTGCAATCTTTCAGACTAGGTATTTATTGTTAGTAAAAATTTGAAGGAGAATCGTCTCAGGGTTGTAGTTTGACATTAATAGGTGGTGGCTGTTCATAATTAATCCACTAAAAACCGGAAAAGTTGAAAAACTTGAGGTTTTTGTCCCCCTTCCGCCCCAAGTTTCGAGGTCGAAAACACAGGATAGTCTTCCTCTCAGGTCTTCCTAGACTACCTCCGAACAAAATGTTAAAGTTCCATTAAATTCGGCATACTTTTCAGGTAAAATGTACATCATAACTGCTGGAGTAGCTAAATGAAAAAAGTCCAATAAAAAACATACCGCAAAGAATCGCCAGAATGACCATAACCAAGACGATGAAGATGAGGATTCCGATGACGATGAGTATGATGCTCATTACGCTCGAGTCAGGTATTTCCGTGGGCAATGGCGGACGTTTGTCCAAGCCGTCCAGGTCCATTTCGTAGTCTTCGGGATATGGAGACCGGAGTCTAAGGTCGACCCGCGCTTTTGGAACTGCAACGTAAGGATTGTTTTTTTTTTATAATTTACCGGCCCGGCTTCGCACGGATTACCCGTTTTCACGTAGAAATGAAGAATTTCCCCGTGGTGAAAACTAGCCTATGTTCATGTAACATAACTAGGGCGGTGAATTCGTGAATGCCCCAGATCGCAGGTGTTTGTGGCCCGAACCAAAGGTGAGGGCCATAAATATGCGCTCTGGGGCTTTACGAAGTACCTCCCGTGTTAAGTACAAAATTTTACGTCTTCGCCTGTCCACAATGCGCGTTTTCCCGCACACGCAGGGTGCAGTAAAACTCGCATTGTGGCCATAACGTAAAATATTTGGCAGTTATTCGCTCTGACAATACACTACGCAATTTAGAAATCTCGGACATTTAGCATCGGCCTACTTACATTACGAAATAATTGCATGTGTATACCCTTATCTCAAAACTTATCACAGCTAACTGCGGCAGGGCCTGTGTAGATGTTCATGTTCATGGAGGGAAGTTCTTAAAAATGCATCTCAATGACCGACAGTTGTTATTTTTTGGTCGGTAATGATGTTGGCGATAATATTATAAGGACTTAAAGCCCGACCAGGAAAATAAAAAACTCCGCCATATTGCGGAAAAATATTGGAACTAATTTCTTGAACTGGCAACAGTAACTTTGAAGACATCATTAATGCCATCTGTCAAAAGCTGTCAAAGTGAGGTGTCGTTGGTACGTGTTGTATTGCATTAAGATGCCGAAAACTATTTAAAATATGACTTACGACAAGTGATTTACATTATGACGAAGTATTTGTCGGAGAGAAAGTTTCATGGATTAGACTATATTCCTCTAAATAACGTCACCGACTTTGTTGTCAAGATGACTGGTAGGTACATCATATAGTTTTTTTTTATGTGTTGCCATATTTATCGCTAATTTAGTGCCCCCAGAGCAGGTTTTTTATTTTCCTGGTCGGGCTTTACATAAGTAATTATAATAGACAGTATCAGCACTGCATTATTGGCACATTCAGCCTGATTTTTGGACAACAGATGAAAACTTCTTTAGCGGGTCTGTGCCCATTTGTGATGGGGAAAAAATGTTAAACTCGCAACAGGTCACGTGACCGTAAGTTTCAACAGATTGAAAATTCGTAAGACGGGCACGTGACCTGATCGATAAAGTGTTACAATGTCATTGAGTTTTCACTTCTGCCGGCACCACTCCCGGAGTCTTTTTTGAAATAGTGACATAAGTCTTACTTATAGAGCAGGGCCTGGAATCCGCTTCATCGGGACAAGCGCAGATGTAATCATGTGCCTTGAAGAGGCACAGATGTGAGCAGCCGCCGTTCTCCTCCTTGCATGGGTTCCATCCGTGCTGCTTCTCAGCCGACACCGCCTTGATCTCCATCGCCATTTCCAAATCAGTCCGCAGGGCCGTAACATTCTTCCCTGTTTTCTTATCGGCCCTCATCACGGACTTTTTGTACCAGTCTGTCCAGTAGATGTATTCATTGAACTAAAAATAAAAATCGGTTTTTAATTTGGTTTCTACAAGTGGGTGTTGTCATCTCATTGGAATGATGACATCACCATTGTTGATATTGAACATTGAGAATTTTCCAGAATGCACTATGTCACCAGCTGGCAGCAGTCGAGAGCTCTCGGTGTTAAATCCCACTCATTATACTTCACCATCACAATCTAATTGAAATAAAGTCAATGTTACTTCGTACCTGCGTCATTCCAAACGGATTTTTAGCCTCGGGGATCAGTTGCACTCTATGGTTGCCATGCAAGTCAGACGTGTCGATCCTATTCTTCAAAGCATCGGTCCAGTACAAACGCCTGTCTCTAAAATCGATAGTGATACCGTTGGGGAAGCCTAGGTCTTTGTTCACAATAACTGTCCTCTGTGTGCCATCTAAGTAAGCACGTTCAATGCTTGGATTTGCGCCCCAGTCGCTCCAGTACAAGTATCTGTAAGCGTTACATACATTAGTATCCTACGACGTTTTCTATTGTTCTTTTCCTTGTTATTTCAGTGCTTAAGTGAGCTTACCCTCTAGCGGGGAAAAGCGCTATAGCTCTGGGTTCTGTGAGGCCATTGATCAGAGTTTTACGGCATGACCCATCCAAACGTGCCACTTCGATCACCTGTAATGCAATATACGTTCAATAAAAATAAGGTACAACTCAAAAAAAACATACCTAGCGTATTACTGTGAAATCACTCGATGGTCCTATCGGAAGATCAGCACTGGCGATCAGGGTGGCATACAATGTCTGACGTTTTAATAATTCGATCTTACGTTTTTGTCTTCAATTAACGATTCTCAACGGAATAAAAATAAAAACGTGCCTTATACGCATTGTCCGTCCAGTAAATGTTGTCAGCGATCCAATCCACCCCCAAGCCATTCGGAGTATCTAATCTGTTCCGAACAATTACTTTTGTCTCGCTCATATTTAGCATGTTGATTGACCTGAAATAAAATTAAAAAATAAGTTCCCTCCTTCTCACGTTTTCTAAATATCTCGTAAGTGAAGTTACACACCTTATTACATCGTTCTCTACGTCAGTGAAGAAGATAAGTTTCTTGTCCCAGTGGTAATCAACGGCGATGGAGTTCTGGACATCGGGCAGAGGAAGCGTGACATCCCACTGTTCTGGAGTATCCAATGATATGTACGCCACACTCCCTCTGGTGGCGAAAACGAGGAAATTATCCGGATGCTTCTTACACTTCTTTGGAGGATGGTCTGTTTGATTCTCGAACATGATGCCAGTTGGACAGGCGCAGGTGAAACCTGCTGACGAACGCAGGCAGAGATGGGAGCAACCTCCGTTGTTAGCTCCGCAAGCATTTTCCGAATAGTGTTGATCCTGTGAATTAACAGAAATATATCACGTCATTTTGAACACACAGTGAGGTTATCTACAGAAACTACCTATCTAATAAATTTCTATATTTACCTGTACTACTACTCGAATATCCATAAGACCTTTCAAATTGTCTCTAATTACAATTGCATCAGTCCCGTTCGTTTTGTTTGCCCTGTGCAACGCTTCGGTCTTCCAATCCGTCCAATAAATGTACGGGCCCACAATCACGATGCCGTAAGGATATGGCACTTTGCTCAGAATAATACGTCGATCGTTGCCATTGAAGTCTGAGGACTGTATGGTGAATATTTTAGCGTCATTCCAGTAGAGCCGTTTTTCAGCAGGATCAATGGCTAGACCATTCGGCCATTTGATGTTATGGTCCACAATTACACGCCTAAAAATATAAAGGAATATGAGTTAGTTCCCTACAGTTATACGACTAATTGAAACACTAGCGTCAAGGTACTCATAGCCTTGCCATTAACTAACACAATCACAAGCAAGAATGACAAGAATCGCTACGCGTTAAGCTCGTAGCCAATCCCGTGGTTTGCCCGTTTATTTATTTTAATTTCTTGTTGCACAAAAGACAAACTTCTCGTACAAAAGGCGTACTTAATGCCATGTCGCATTAAGTAGCGCAAAGTGCCTTACGCGGTGAGCGCCCGCTAGGCGAGTTCGGAGTAAACTTCATTGCAATAACATTTTTCTTAGATTCATATTTAGTGAGTTTGAAATAAATATGTTTATTTTCTTGTTTCATCTAAGTAGCGCCTTGAATAAATATTCTGATCTTTCTTCAAACCTTAGGCGCTATATGTAACGACTAACCCTTAGATGATAGAAGATCTTTGTACTTCTTACCTGTTTTTGCCATCCATATCTGCCCTTTCGATTTTAGCCGAAGTACCCCAGTCAGACCAGAACATATAACCCCGTTTGTAGTGCAATGCAATGGCTCGCGGGGAATCTGATGGCAACATTAAATAGTCAGTTTTCATTTATTTTCAATACGCTGTAGCCGAGCGGTAAGGCATGCGACTTTCAATCAGGAAACCCCCGCCTCCTTCACGCCTCGCACCACTGAATACTGATATTTTATTAGATATTTAACAGTGGCTTCTCGGAAAAGAAAAATATCGCGCGGAAACCGATCTAATCCCATTAAGGTCTAGTTTTCCCTCTGGGTTGGAAGGTCAGCTGGGAATGGCAGTCGCTTTTTTAAAACTATAGCGTCCACGCCAAATCTTGGGATTAGGTGCTAACACGGACCAAGTGCTCCTTTAAGGCACACCCTGGATAACGCTAGGAGGATGATGTGATGTGAATCCCAAATTCAAAAGGAAACTAACCTAGTCCAGTCCATACTAGCACTTTTCTATTGCTTCCATCCAATTCGGCAACCTCGATGCTGTTACGGCCGCCATCGGTCCAATAAATCTACAATAAAGGATTTGGTAATTTAAAATGAACACTGGAGGATTTATACAGTGTTCTTTAAAATAATCTCTTAAACTTACCTTCCTGCCACTAGGATCAATCACAATCCCATCTGCTGTATGAAGACCTTTCCCAATGACTGTTTCAATGTTATCACCGGCTTTATTCGAGCGTTGAATTTTCCTTTCAGCAGTATCAGTCCAATATATGAGGCCTGTTGAAGCAATACATTATGTGAATATTACACTGCAAACATTGAATATAGTTTTCACGAAGCTACAAGTTAGTTTACAAGCAAATCAAATCAAGATATTTTATTTCAAATAGAGTCAAAGAGTGCTTGAGAAACGTCACAATACATGTATACACAATGCAACAAAAGATAATTAAAATTGACTACATATGGAAAATTTAAAATACCCAGCGGAAGTCTCTTTCTATCAAAAGGCATTGAAAAGAGACTTCCGCTTGTAATTTGTTAATTGTAGCTTCGTGAAACGAGCCCCTGCTATCCAGTAAGTAGCAAGTTTATTGTTCTCTCAAATAGGGCATCTAAGTTGCATTTTTGCTCCCTGATCCTCATTCATCATTAGTTGCGCTCAAATGAGGGATTTAAATTTTCCTCATAGAAGCAGTGAAAGGCAGCATGTGCCAGCAGTAGAAAAATTATTTCCATCTTGGGCGTAAATTCAATCCCTCGTTTCGATCAAAATTCTACATTAGAATCTTTCGTATCACTCAGGATTGAATATTCCGCCCCCGCCGTAAATATTTTGCTCCCTTACTCTACTATTACTGATCAGGTATTTCTTGTACCTGTTTTTGGGTCAACATCAACTCCTAGAGCGTTCTTCAGTGGAGGCAATGGTAGCACAACGTCAATTTGATATGGGACGTCCAGAGAGACCACACGAATGTCCGTACGATGGGCAAAGATAAGGAATCTCATTGGGCCGTTGCTGCAGTTTAGGCCGTTTATCTGCAATATAATTAGCAAAGTTAAATGTAGTTAGTTGGAATTGTTGTAGTGTATTTTGATCAAGCCCAAGAATTTAATTGAACGGTTCTGTTTCTCGAAAAGTTGTTTATATTTCTTCTTATGATTAATTATTGGCTGGTAAAATTTCATCCGATAAATGTATATGGGTACTTACGCTTAATTTGATTCCAATGGGACAAGCACAGGACCGCCCTTTCGGTTTCAGCAAGCACAGGTGAGAACAGCCCCCATTGTGTTTCGTGCAACTACTTAAGAAAAAAGTGTTAGACATATGGATTATCGATTTATGAATTTTGAATGTCTGTGTTTCGCAAATACTTACTGATTATTTTCCATAAGCCTTTCCTTATGAAATATCCTAACGTCCATAATACCAGCTACCCCAGATCCAAGAGTTCTCCTGTTTTTACCCGTGTGCTTATTAGCCGCTTGGATAGATTGAGTGTCCCAGTCTGTCCAAAATACTTCATCTCCGTACAAATCCAAGCCAAACGGATGAGAAAGGTCCTGACCTGTTAAAAATAGATCAATATGTTAAGTATGGATAAAACGCGACACGCTAAGTGTATTGTTCTTTTAGAGCCGCCGCACATTGAGCCACTGGTGGCCGCCACAAGCTGCGGACGAGTTCTCTTATGCATTTTGTGTAGCATCGACGCACGCGTTTAGTGGCCACCTTAAAAGTTGATAAATTCATGGTTTAAGTTTATCGTATTCTCATAATCCCTTACCAATCAATATGGTTCTCCCAGAACCATCAAAATTGGCGTATTCTATAGTGCGATTGCCTCCATCCGCCCAGTAAATGCGTTTTTGACCGAGGTCCAGAGCCAAGCCGTTTGGCCACACCATGTTCCCTGAGATGATGCGTGTGCGGTTCCCACCGTCCATGCCCGCTCGTTCAATGCACGGACGTGCACCCCAGTCTGACCAGTACATGAACCCTCCTGTATAAACAGACAATCATCAAATCTCAAGAGTCAAGAGAGGTGAGAGAAGAGAGAGGGCATAGCGGAATGTCATCTCGCTCATATTCGAAGTAGCCCCTCTGGGAAAGTACCTTCATCTTACACACACACATAACACTGTTATTTACTCTGTAATGTGGTGTCGTGTTCCTGAAGCCTTTTACAACCGAGAAATTATGATTTACTAAGTAAAAATAGGAAAAAATTAACTTCGAAGACAACTGACAAAAAAAAACAATTCAATGAAATAATTTCCAGTTTCGTATCAAGTCGGGTGTAAAGGGGTAGGCATAGCTTGAGTAAGGTCGCCAGAGCATGCTAGGATGTGTTGCGTAGAAAGTAAGGGACCCGCGTTCCTCTCTAGCTAGCAACGCAACGAATACTCCAATCAATAATGGGCCAGCATAGCGATCTCATTCTTCTGGAATCTTTGTTGTTGTTGAGTTTTTCTCAAAGATGTTTCTTACCTCTAGGATCAACCACAATATCTCTAGGCTTGTCAATGTTTACCCAAGCTAGCAGAGTCCGCATACTACCATCCGCATTTGCTACTTCGATCCTGTTAGTGCCAGCGTCTGTCCAGTATAACTTGTCAGTCAACCAGTCGTATGCCAAGCCAGCAGGAGATACTGAAACAGAAAATATTTATAAATATGTCAGTGTCTTAAGTTTCTTAGAAGCACCTAGAAAGTTAGTCCCGTTGACACTCCATTTTTAAAGAGATCGGGGTAGATGGAGGGCAAAAGCTTAGTTCTTAAATAAGAGAAGAAGGATCTTTAAATACGTAATGTACCAGTATCGTATAGTTACTTACTCAAGTTAGATCCTACAACAATGACCTGATGGGACCCGTTCAAGTAAGCCCGATTGATCGTATCTTTGTCAACATCCGTCCAGAATATGGAGTTGCTATTGTGGTCCCAGTCCAGAGCCATGGCCGACTTGATGTTGTCCACCGGGATCACCTGATCCGAAGCCAACAATTTAAGTATTTAATTAGTATATAGGAAATAATGAAGCCATTATTAAGTATGAAGAGATAAGGGTCACGAAAGAAAATTTGCGTAAGATATAAGTCGAGAGGTTACCATGTCTAGAGAATCCGTTTGCTTGCGAGGGAACAGTTGCTTTAGTCTGATATCTTTCCTTTGAGCGTACAGTAGAAGTTTTTCTGGAGTTTCTTCGCATGTTCGGCTGAAACAAATGAGAAAATGCTTATCAATCGGAATAAATGTAAGCATGTGTAGTTGCATTTATTTTATGAGGGATTGTTTATAAGTAGTTGTCCTTTTAATGCTTTTACTGCCAGGAAGGCGCCTAGCGTGCACTTTGTGCTACGAAATTCTTGACAGTGATATGTTCAAAGCACTCTTCTCGATTTTATTACTTACCCGTCAGAGTTCAAATTAAAGCCAACAGGACAACGGCAGGAATATCCATTGCTGTTAGGAAGGCAAAGGTGGGAGCACCCGCCGTTGTTTCCACCGCAACGATTTTTGTATGTTCTCAGCTGTCGCAACGGATGGTAACTGTAAAAATACCATTAAAATTGGATAGTTGCCACAAGTTAAAATTGATAAGTGTTGCTAAATGGATAGCAAACCATCGAATTATTGTGAAAACGTATAAATTACAAAATGTTATTAAAATCATGAAAATATGAAACTTGAAAGTTTAGCAAAAATATATATTTTTTTAATTGGTCCGAGATAAATTAAGAGCTACTATTGGAATCCTTATGCTTTTATAGAAACAAAATTGTATCACAACTGAGTATGGGTCTAAACGCGTGACCCAAACAGCAATTTACTTGATTTTCCATACAACGATTAGTACAAATAGCAAACTGTGATGTCATAATATAATTGTCAATTAGTATGAAGCATTTCGGCTGCCGCCAGCGAGGTCAATATTTGAGTATTTTTTAGTCTTTGGACCCAAGCCTATAACTTACATGAATGTACGATCAACAACAATAATTGCTGAGCAAGCAGGAAACGTTATCACAAGAATATAATATAATGATGTGTCTTGATCCATGATATTCGCTATACATCATATATCACAATTATCTTGGTATTAGACCATTTTGTCACCTCGGGCGGTAAAACGAAGATAGTGTATAAGTACTTGACGCCCGAGCCGAAGGACATGTAATAGACATGTGATTTGAGGCGTTCTTCAACACCGCCCGTGGTGAGTACACAACTTTACATTGCTTCTTGGCCAACGGTCGTAACATAGTGTCCAATTTGTCACGTATATTTTATGGTATGAAGTAGTATCAGGTTTCAAGGCTCTTTGCTGGCTGATCACAGTTGTTATATGTATTGTTACAAACTTCCTCATCATTCTAAATTTCGATGTATTCGGACTCACCTGTGGATATCAATTGGAGCGTTTAATCCAGCATGCACCGTTTGTATTCCCATCCCAGTCTTCTTGTTGACGGTGGATATGCTCTTGGTGTGCCAGTCGGTCCAGTAAATAGCGTCTTCGAACATCGTCAGGGCGAACGGGTGGGGTAATCCTTTGTTGGTGATCTGTATAAAAGGAGACATTTTTTCATACCGAATTACTGTCTTCTCGGCAGTCGGGTAGCCCCATAGTGGCGACTACCCAAAAGCCAGTCACGATCAGCCGATACAGCCTCCGGGCTTTGGCATATAGAACCGGTCCAAAAAAAAGAAAAAACTGAATGACTTCTGTTTTAATTTTCGTGAGTCTTGTTTACAATTATACTCATAATAAGGGTTTGAAATATATATGTCGCCATTAGTGATAAATAATACGTGAGTTGACGGTAGTTATCGAACAGGCGAGCGGAGCGAACGATATGCTCCATATTGGCCCGATAGTCGTTCGTATGTCCGGTGTCCGGTGTCTGTCCCGCTGTCCCGCTGTTCAGCTGTTCTCCTCTACAGGTAGCATTTCCCAACTGATTCTCGTGATATTTTGGGGGCACTCTTTCGTATAATTGTAAACCGAAATACCTGTTATTATATTTATTTAATAAACTGCTGTTATTAGTATCAACAATATACATATATATATTACTCAACTGCGCTGAGTTTGGGAATAGAATAGCTGTTAGTTCATAATTTCATTAAGACTTTGACGTATTCTATGGCAAAACTGTCAGCTTCAAACCCATGTCAATCGCGGTATGATAATACGTTTTTAGGGTACCCAAAGGGACCCTATTACTAGACTTCGCTGTCTGTCCAGCCGTCTGTCTGTCACCAGGCTGTATCTCAAGGACTGGGATAGGTAGACAGTTGAAATTTTCACAAATTATGCATTTCTGTTGCCGCTATAACAACAAATACTAAAACCAAAATAAAATAAATATTTAAGGCTGCAAACGTGATTTTTTTTTGTCGTTTTTATTGATAATTGTACGGAACCCTTCGTGCGCGAGTCCGACTCGCACTTGGCCGGTTTTTTCCATAGTGAGGCTAAGGACCTACCCGTCGTCGATTCCTTCCATCGAGGGACGCACTCTCTATAACATGGTGTTTCGCATCGGCCCAGTATATCTTGGATTCAGTGTAGTCAATAGTCAGTCCGTTGGGCCAGAATATCTGACTCACGACCACGCTCTTGCGATTGTTACCGTCCATGTCGGCTCGTTCGATTTTCGGATTAGGGCCTGCCAAAATTGAGGGAAGTTAAAAAAAAAACAGTTTATTTCTTTGAAACAATATTTTACATTTCCAGCGATAAGGCTTAATCTTATAATTTTAAGATTTTTAATGGGATTGGCAACTGTCAAATGTTTGACTAGATGGCGCCATCATAGGTTTTACCTAATCACTAGCGTTTTTCTACGGGATTTGGCTTAAACGGCTTGATTCTAAACAAGGAAATTCCGAGAAAAAAAACAAGAATTTGACAGTTTTGGTAGGACTGACAGGTAAAACCTATGCTGGCGCCACCTGCAAATACCTTCGCCCGGCCAACCCCTCGAAGTTTATAATTAGACTAAGTATTTTAAGTTAGTATCGAAGTTGTGACAACCAATGATAAGATTCTGTTAACAATGCAATTTTTGGTACTAGTTTTTATTGCTGGCTATACATATTTGCACAGTCATCGACTAATAGTCGTTGAGAAGTTGTTCCAAGTTCCAATAAGTCTAATAACGATGGGGTATTAGTGTAATTTAAGAGTTGCTATGGCCAGCTTCTGTCTCCATCACCAGACCAGCTCGATGGGGCCATACATGGTGCAGTTACTGAATTTATGTTGACTCAATCGGATACCGGAAGATGGGTGCTTTGGTGTACAATTTTGAAGAATTTCTTAGTTAAAATCGAGCAATGCAAGTTAATATAAAGCCAAACACCTAAGTACCAATTCTATTTTGACTACAGCAAATGTTGCTGGCTGGTAGGGTGGCCATTGTGGCAATCTTTGAGGGGGGCCTATATCCAGCAGTGGACGTCTTTCAGTTGATATGATGATTGAGGCAAATATTATAGTATTCAACTAAATCAATTTAAAAAAATACGCTACGAGTGTAAGCTCCGTTGGCAGACATCTCTGAGACATCTTTGATAGATAAACTTAAATTTTCCACTAGTCTCACCCCAATCAGTCCAAAACACCAAAGCGTCTCCCGGGTGCACGGCTATAGCTCTTGGTTTATCCAAATCGTTGGCTGCTATGACCGCTCGCTGCAGACCTTCCAAGGTAGCCACCTCAACACGCCTTGTTCCAGAGTCCGTCCAAAATATCAAATCGTGGATCCAATCTACTGCCACGCCACCTGGTGTTTCCAAGCCCCACCTTATAACATCTGTAATAAAAATAACAAGTCACTGCCAAGTCTTATGCGATGTGATGCTTATGTGATTGTGCCTCAGCTCGGCTCAGCTCAGTATTCTGTTTAAACTATTACCTGTGATATTATTGTTGTTCATTTGTGCCACACGTATAACTCTCAGATTGTTTTCGGTCCAGAAAACTAGTTTCTTTTCGTAGTGATAGTCCAATGCTACCGCATTATGAAGTCCTTTCACGACAGACATGTAGTTGTCGCCAGTGAGCCACACCTTGAAAAAAAAAACGATTTTTTTCTTTTTAATCTATCCCATAGTATTATAGTAGCTCGATCAGTTTATCATAGTCTATGGTAAAACTTCCACTGAGTTATAAAGGAGTTCAGTGGGGTATTATATGGGAGATAGGGCAAAACCTTGAATACAGCTCGCTGGGCACGTTCAAGTTCTATAAGATATGTTTTCATGAGCGATGATAAGTAGCGAAAACCCAAAGCCCTCTGACGCATGTGTGCCGTAATTAGCGTTGAATGTGTTTACAATTCGATAACTATTTTAATTTATAGCCACCCAAAGGCCTAGGCTATTAAAAAGCAGCATCCTCTTTAATTTAACTTATACCATACTCAATTGGAACAGTTAGTAGGTTGCATTTGTTTTAGGTATGACGTTCGATTTCAAAACGAAACAAACTCAACTCTATTTAGGGTTCCTATTGCACTTGTTTGGATATCCATACAAATGTATACCTGTTTTATCCCAATGCGGTTTGAAAACAACAGCGTTGGTGATTCTCCCGTAGGTTTGCATGACCTCCCGTCAGGGCGGAGGACATATCCGGTCATGCAGCCACATTGGAAGCTTCCCACAGTATTCGAGCACGTTTGAGAGCAGACAGGATCTTGCTCATACATGCATTCGTCGATATCGCGGCAGCTTGAGAGAAAATCAGAACGTTAGTTTTAAAGACATACGCCTGTGTATTCTCAAAAGGGGCAGGCAGAGCACATGACATTTATTTCTCCTTATAGCAATACGGGACAAAAGAAAAGATAAGATAAGTATATTAGACTCAAAATGTATTATTACTTCAAACGGAGGAGGCAAAAAATATGCTTGTGACACTATCCCTGGCCAAATTCTATTTGACAGACAATCACCTGAATTTATCCTCAGCCAACAAGAAGCCCAGAGGGCAAGCGCACGCCGGCAGACCGTCGTAAGTAGTGATACAGCGCTTCTGACACTTATCGTGCGTCCCACACTTCCTCTTCAAAGGGCACCTCTCCTCATCGTCACCCTTGGGACAATCCTTCATGCCATCGCACACGTGTTTCCTATTCACGCAGTTCCTAAAAGCGTTGCTGATGAGATGGTCCTGGGACGCGCAAGTGTACTGGTCTTCTTCGCAAAACACTTGACAGTGCATTTCGTCTTCGCCGTTTGTGCAGTCACGGACGCCATCGCAGAGCCAGGTTTTCTACATAGGTAGTAGTGGAAGTTAGGCCAATAACAAGTACATAGGTAAATAAATTTGTCACTGCCAAGTTTTTTGCTTAGCGCTAAACCATAGTCAGAAGATTTTATTAGAACCAGGCTGTTGATTTCACGACGAACGCAATAAAGCGAACTTGGAAATAGTTTGGAGAAAATCCAAGGAAAATCTACGGCACTACCACCCGGGTTTACTTGCTTTAACACTGGACCACTCTAAGAGTTTGCGCTCCCGTGTGGTTGGTTGAGGTGGTTTTAACCACATCTGGGGTGTGTCAATCGAGCCACTTACGACACGAAAACAGGAATCGTACCAATTGGCTGTCATATGGTCAGATCATACAGAATTTGTCCAAGTGGCTCATAGAAGTGGTCGGGCTGAGCTGTAAGCCACTAACAGGGTCCGCAGGAGGCGGATAGCGGATTGACCATCAGATATGATCGTTAACTGCAAATATATTGAATAAGCAGTGTCCCCCTTCCTCACATATACAGCGTTAAGGTTATCGGGATGTAGTGGGAAGTCTTGTAGGGCTTTTGAAAAAATACTGAATGAGCCGGTGACGATTCTGTCTGTTCGAGAAATTGCTGCCATTATAAGTTATAACGAATATTTAAGGTTATAAATTGTACGGAGATGACAGCTGTCAGATTCGCCGCTATACGTGAGTAAGCAAACTTTTGGTGTCAGCAAGGGCACTATAGCACTGACGAGAGATAAGAATCTGTTAGTGTTTTTGTTCATTCATCACGGTGTAAACTGCGGTGTGGAAGAGGACATCACCACACCTTCCAACACTTCCTAAAGTAATAGGAAACTAGAATAACTTGAATTACGTATCGATAAGAGCATCGACTAGGTACCTCTTAAATATATGGAAGAATCAACTAATTTTTGTTGCTCTTCCATGGTTACATCTCCTCAAAAAGTCTTAAAAAAAAACTACGATTTTACAGGGTTTATTCTAAAATCTCTAATTATAATACAAGGACTGTAATTTACGTCCCTTGATGTTTTTTTTCCATTTCTCACCACAAGTTAAAGGAGTTTTTTTTGCCTGGCAAGACCATCAATCGTCAGAATTCCAGAGAATCAAAAATCGGAGTGTGAACATGGTTTTGGTTGGTAGGGAATCTCCTGAGTATGTTAGGAGTCCAACTTGTAGTAATTTTACCTCTGGGTAGGGAAGTAAGATGGCAGGTCGTTTTCTTGGAAAAGTGCCTACGCCAAATCTTGGGATTAGGTGCCAAAGCCGACCCCGGGCTCCTTTAGGCCACAGCCGGAAAAAAACGCTGGGAGGGTGATGACTGTCGTCACAACAAGAACACTTTTATTGGACCATATGATGATGAGATGATGGATGTGGGTGGCGCAGGACCGGTCATTGTGCACTCTTTGGAGCCCTGTGCCCAGGCGTGGACGTATTTCGGCTGATATGATGATGGTTATATTGTTTGAGATACCATTACCAAACTCAAGTGGAGCTGGGCAGGACAGGACACCTTGCCAGGCAGAATGATGCACCTACCATCATTCTGCCTGGCAAGGTGTCCTTCCAAACAGGTGCCTGACCAAACAGGTGTCAGATTGGTTGCCACTTATAGGTAAAAGGAGCGTCGGCCGTCCACCAGCTCGATAGGTGGACGATATTAGGAAGATAGCGGGTCACTTCTGGATAAGATTAGCTCAGGATAGGGACGGGTGGCGTACTCGAAGAGAGGCCTATGCTCAGCAGTAGGCGATTACGGGCTAAAATGATGATGATGATATGATGATATGATGATGAGCTGTCATTATTCTATGACTTACCAATATGCACCGCCGGTCAGCACAGGTGTACTCGTCGCTGGTGCAGTTGCGCATTCCGTGCTCGCAGTTGAGCTCGTCGCCTCCGTCCGAGCAGTCGCGCTCAGTGTCGCAGCGCCAGCGTTCAGGGATGCACTTGCCATCGCTGCATCTGTGTGATGACAAATAATACAGTCGACGTCAAAGATATGTGTACATTTTTCGTCTTGTAACAATGGAATAAGGTGCAAAAGTGCATCTTTGAACTCGACTGTACTCTTAATAGACTTTTTGAAAAAGTAAGAGGAAGTGGCATAACGAATAGGTGCCTACTTTCTACTATTTTCCTCAACAACGACAACATACAACGCAATACAGAATGGAAAATATTATGAGTCGAACTGTTATTTTTCCCTCTGGGTTGGAAGGTCAGACGTCAGATGGAAGTCGCTTAAGGTTTGGGCAGTAAATGTATTCTTCTATTCTTATTCTTACTTGAATTCGCCAGCGTTACAACTACCCGGCGTCATCGGGCAGAAGTCCTCGTCGGTCCAGTCGCCACAGTCGTTGTCGCCGTCGCACTGAAAGTCTTTGCGAACGCACTTCTTGTTGTCGCACTGGAAGTCCGCCTCGCCGCAGCGGAGTAGGTCGACGGCTGTAAACCAGTCCGTAGATTGATAGGCAGTACAGTTTGAAGCAGTACAACAAACAGCCTTGTATGTCGCCAGACACAAGGTGGACTGATCACCTGGAAAAGGTCGCGGGAGTCCGCTGGATGCGGGTGGCGCAGAACCAGTCATTATGACGCTCTTTGGGAGAGGCCCTTGTCTAGCAGTGGAGTTCCGGCTGATATGATGATGATGATGTCATCAGGGCTTTCCGTAACAGTGTAAACTTTTGTGAATACATTAAAATAACCAAGCATCTTATATAAACTACAATTTATTGATTAATTTGCCCGTTTGCGAACTAGAGCGATCCAAAGGGCAGTTCAGTGTAGAAGTTAAGGAAAAAAGTTTTGTTAGCATGGAAACAGCCGCCCCCAAAATAATTTTAAATTTTACTCAACAACCTACGTTAAAGTAAATATGCTAGTGATGGACACTGTGCCTCAATAGTTGGCACCTTCATCAATAGAGGAATAGGTCATTAGGTGACTAGCGGGGTGTCAATTATTAAAATTAAAGAGCCTGACATGTACCTTATATGTTGTTTTTTCGCAACATGATACCGCATAAATGAACAAAGCAACGGTTCACCGGCCCGGCCCCCCAGCGAGCTCGTTGGTAAAAAGTGAGATAATTGGTTGGGGGACACACGTACCATGTCAATATTTGAACTCATCTGTTTAGTCATCTAAACGACTGATTTATTTGATTCAAGCGGCGATTACTGCTTCGTTCGCCTAATGCGGTCGCCGAACTTGTTTCAAACTGCTTCAGACCATGACTGTCGACTTTACAAGTTTACATTAGTCTTCACATGTAGGTGATTGCAGCAGCTTTCGGTTACCGAATGCGGTTGGGTACCTTCGTCAATGTTGCAATATTCCCGGGACGGGAATATTCCCGTACGGGAATTTCCCGGGAATATTCCCTTGTTCCAGGGAATATTCCCTAAACAGGGGAATATTGAAATACAAATTAGGAAAATTTAAGTTGTAATAAAAGTAATTAAAATGAATAGTGCCCCGACAAATGAAGTGCCATTCGCCATAAACTTCATTATTGTACTAATTCTGCCTTTTTATCTCAATTACTATTAAATATGTGAATATTTTCATATTTTGTATTCGTACACATTTTATTTTAATTTTTTTCGTTAACTTTGTATGGTTTTTGTTACTTGCAGAAGTTCTTTTGTAAAATTTGTTTTTTCGGCTCGGGGAATATTCCCAATGAATAACTGGGAATATTACCATTGTTCCTGGGAATATTCCCATATTTCCGGGGAATATTCCCAGGAACATTGGGAATTAACTTTACTACAAGGGCCCAATTTACCATAGAATCCCTGATAGCAAGATGTATAAACGAACACAATTTCAATATTCCCGTATATTCCCTTGCATGGGAATATTCCCGGGAATGTTAACGGGAATATTCCCGCCTGGGGAATATTCCTGGGAACGGCACATCACTACTTGCAATGTGGGTCTAGGACGCGTTGCCTGATCTTACAGCGATATATTGTGCCTGTTACATCAATAAACCTGTTAAGGGGATGTTGATTCTAGTCGAACACGGCCCCATAGACAAAGACACGCTTATGCCTTCCGCGCACGAGGAAAAGAGATGTAACACTCTTCGGGAATGGCTTTTTTGAACTCGATAAATACCTAACTTAGTGAAGTATTATTTAAATTTATCAAGTGAGATAAAATACTATAGTATTATTAACTTGATTGTGTCGCAAAATGATGTATCCAACTTTGGAATTTTTTTCAATCGAGGAAATTTTAGGCAATCATGTATCGATCAAATCAGAGAAACAATCATATAGTCATGAATCATACATCTGAACTTGGAAATTAAGCGCAACAACGTAATGATAAGAGATATCATCGTGTATCAGGGTCACACAGAGATTGAAGTTTGTGTCTGTCCCGTGGGCATTACCAC
The DNA here is from genome assembly GCA_945867215.1 of Epinotia demarniana. Taxonomy (NCBI): domain Eukaryota; kingdom Metazoa; phylum Arthropoda; class Insecta; order Lepidoptera; family Tortricidae; genus Epinotia; species Epinotia demarniana. The sequence goes on from OX244262.1 coordinate 9,155,007, forward strand.
AATATAGAGCTACAAAGCTTAATTTTTTAGTTGTATTCTTAATCAGCTCCGCTTATATTATTTTATGCGACAAAATTAAATTAGCACGTAAAACTAAAACCTCAGGCCCCGTATCATGTCCGGCCTTATCACGCGATAAGTGACAAGACAGAGCGTCAGTCTCGTTCTCTCGAACGGTCTCAGCCAGTGACAGACGCTCTATCTTGCCACTTGTCGCGTGATAAGGCCAACCAAGACACGGGGCCCAGGAGAGGCGACTTTTGGTTTAATGGAGGAGCCGAAAGTAAGGGATAAGATTTTAGCAGTCAATGTTTTTATTCGTGTGTGAGACGCCGAAGACACCACTGAACCGTGTTTGGTGAATGAGGTATAAATCGATTCAAAATTTTCTTCTGGGTGGCCTCAGGTAGGTAACTTTTCTATGATTTCAGTACCGTTACCCACGACACTGAAATGTGCGGCTATCTCTATACGATTACATCTAGACGGAGTATTTAAGATAGTATACTCACGGCATTCCACCTCGTCGGAGTTTTCGGGGCAATCCGCCTCCTTGTCGCAGCGCCAGTGTGCCGGTATGCACTCGCCCGTGGCGCACATAAATTGGTTGTCTCTACACCTGGTAAAGAAAGGAAAGTTACGTAAATTATAGCACATTGTATCATAAAGAAGTCGATAAATTGTCGGAGATCTAATCTCCGACAATTTATCGACTTCTTCAACTCAATTAAGTTTTGTAACAAATAACGCTCTTTTTCTACATTTTCACTGAATATCAATCACAGCTCAGTTCTATCTTTAGGCACAGAATAAATAATTGAATTTATATGCAGAAGTTCCATATGTATTTGACAGCTAGAAAACTGATACTCCATTCTGACATTCCATCCTGCTCTACCTCATAGCACATGCTCGTTTGTCTAGTTCAGGTTGTCGCGTTTTGTGTGACACGGATCATGACAACGCCATCCCAGCGACTATGCGCGAACGTTAGCTTTAGTGTCAGGCTTCGCGATTGGGTGAAATTTCACTTCGGAAGTCTGGCCACCTGGCCAATCTTGCTTTTTAACCAACTTTGAAAAAAGGAGAAGGTTCTCAATTCGGTTGTATTTTTACAAAAGTACGTCACAGGTTCTGAAAAGATTCCGTTGAAATAGGAACTAATGAAGTGCCATTAGTGATGATCCTTGGGGAATCGACGGAAGTCCTCAAATATTATCGGCCCACACACAGCGATTCGGTTTTTTTCTATAGTAATCAACGCATTTGCTATCGGAAATCAGTTCATGTGGTAAATTAAAAAAAAATCCTCTTCTTCATTCCCGAAGAGTCTTGGTTCCTCGTGCGCATAACTGTACGAGTATAAGACCTGTCTTTCACCAGAGGTGTGCCTTAAAATAATCGATGCACCCCCACTTGTCCACGATATATAGAATAACATTACATGTAGTTTAGTTCCACGTGGTTCAACGAGTATCCTCGTATGCAGATTAATTGTATGCAAACGTAGTAGTTTACGTTCAACAAAGCTAAATATAGCTTTTATACAGACAAATGCAGCTATAGATAGCACTAAATCTCATATACACCAGTGCGGATTAACCCGTAATCCAGTGCCGTGCGTGGGACTCGACAATTTTCCCGATACTAGTGATACTACAGCCTTGTTAAAAGAGTGCATAGTTTGTTCAAGTTTAGACGACGAAAGGTACTTCAAACCAACCATTACCAAACCAACATGTATTGTTTGAATGTTATCTTAAAGTAGGATTGTAAAACAAATACGCATATGCAATAGAACCAACAGTAGCTACTCCATTATACACGTAACACACTTGGTTTAGTGACGTATGACGTATCTTTGTTATCTTTACTTTTTGCCCGCGACTATATATAGGTACTCGACTCCCCTATTCATCCCTTTAAAAGATGATTTCTCAGGCTATCAAACTGTCCCTGTACCAAATTTCGTTAATCGGTTCAGAGGTTTAAGCGGGAAAATGTAACACACAGACAGACAGACTTTCGCAATTATAATATTAGTATGGATTATAGAAAATTTTAAATTACTTAATAACGATAAACGGGTTGTGTTTGAGCACATTACGACTAAAGGAGCGACCACACCGCTGCTCAAAATATGCTAACGCACCGTAAACGCAGCAAAATGTATGAAGAATACGTGACGCATACGACACGTCAACGCGTATACGCAGCGTAACGCACCGGTGTGGTCGCTCCTTAAGTTGATGAGTGTGTAAAAAAACCGGCCAAGTGCGAGTCGGACTCGCGCACGAAATTTACTTTAAAAACAAAGTTTTAACCGACTTCAAGTAGTACTCCGCCAAGCCACGAGAACATTTCCGCATTTATTTCCCAATTTACCGCATGATCTGATTACCGAGAGCAAATGCGTTGATCCAATGCCTGTTATGCCCTTCATCGGTTTACGTTACACCCTATATATATACATTTTCATAATTTTTTTAATGTTTTTTAGCTTAATACTCCATAATTTATGAATCGATCCGAACAATTCTGTTTTATTTGAAATGATATACATCCAGATTGGTTCCATTGTTATCAAAACTCCAGTTCGGTGATGGTAGCCATGATTAATAAAGGGTTCTCCTCAAATATATTAGGGCACTGGTGCGTTCAGTAATTTCGGTAAATTCCATGAACCTATGATACTCTGGACAAGCTATGGTAATAATACGTGCGAGCGAGCTGGTACCATACAAATGTCGATAAGTGTGACAGAAAGGAAAATATCATTCGTCGTCATTCTCATAGTCATCACAGTCACCATAGTCGTCAGTCATAGTTCCACTTTTTTTTATTTGCCTCAACTGATTTAGTATGAAGTTGTGGCTCATAAACCATTACCCGTCCAAATTGCGTAGGTTGTTAATGGCAAGTCATCAGCCATTTTGAGACCAGTTCTTAATTTAGCTGCATAGGAGGTTTTCCGTCCCTCGTTGTGGCATCACGTATAGCCTGTCCTGAGTAATCATAGGTCCATGGTAAATTCTTATAGTAAATTAATTTATTCAAGGAAAGGGGGAATTTCGCGCAAATGGAAAGCCAATTTATGAAAGTTAGATACGTAAGTTTCTTAAAAAATCACGCCGTTAGTCTGTGAATGTCAAATAACGTTTTATATGGAAATCGAACAACCTTAAACTGGAGCCGCTTAATAAAAGCTAAAAATACACTAAGTTTACGATAGCATATATTGATGTCAAATCATCATCATCATCATATCAGCCGAAAGACGTCCACTGCTGGACATAGGCCTCCCCCAAAGAGTGCCAAAGTGATCGATCCCGCGCCACCCGCATCCAGCGGACTCCCGCAACCTTTACCAGGTCATCAGTCCACCTTGTCGGGGGCCACCCCCTTGGGGCAGGGGGATGTCAAATGTTATAGATTAAATTATTGAAACCTAGGAGCGTACTCAAACTCTGTTAAGATGAAATAATTCCTGGCGCATCTCGTCATTGTATTGATTCTCTCCTATTTCTAAAAACTCCCTATTTCCTCCTCTCTCTGCATCGCAATTCGATTTCGAACGTCGCAAGTCTGTATTAAATATACATTAAATCAGATGTTAACGTCGATGATTTTGTTCTATAATGAATCCGCCCACGACACGGATATATCGGGCGATTCTCCTTCACGGGACGGAGGCTGCGAGCGAGCGTAGGCGGGTTGCCGTGGCAACCGCGCGCGCGCCCCGCCGTCCCGCCGGTATTGATCTATACACCCTCCGCCTTTTGCTCTACTATATATACCGCTAGAACACAGCAAAATAAAATATAAACATTCAAACGGTTTGGAAATTGGTAAACGCGCTGAAAATCTGTGATAGAGATGACTTGGTAAAATTGACATGAATCATTTGCGGTTTAACGCACTGTAATTGACAACGGTTAAAATAAATTATTTTTACATTTACGACCGCTTTGGCCTAGTTGGTAGTGATCCTGCCTACAAGAGGTCCTGGGTTCGAATCCCGGTAAGGGCATTTATTTGTGTGATGAGCATGAATATTTGTTCCTGAGTCATGGAGGTTTTCTATGTATTTAAGTATTTATTTATCTATATAAGTATGTTTATCGTCGTCTATTACCCATAGTACAAGCTTTGCTTAGTTTGGGACTAGGTCGATTTGTGTCAGATAGTCCCCAAAAATATTTAAATATTTATTTATTTATTTACCTACTTGCCAATAAATAAAACGCACGAAAATACAGGTCGATTCACGAGAGCTGGCATGAATGAATTGACCTAAAGTAATGACACCTGTCACTGTGAGTGGCAGTGTGAGTGCCGTTCTTATACAGGGGGCTCCCAATATTTTGTAAACATGTACATCTAATTCGTTTTCGTTATTCAAGAAAAAAAAAGTCTGCACCAAGTATCATCTTAATGTTGTGTCTATGTATATTTTACTGACTTATTTTTAATGTCAAGAATCGAAAGGTGATGGCTTCTTCGAGCTGTAAAAAAAGGAGCGGAGAGCAAAGAGAATCCTATTCTCTAAAACACAATTATAATAATCACTTTTTGCATCAACCTGTATTTAATACATTCATTCACTCGTTCAATTAATTCGTGCCAGCTTTCGTGAATCGACCTGTACTTGGAAAACATCACGTTTCAACTTAATATTTACCTAAGTATATATTTTGAAGATTATTGTATACGTACTTTGTACATTGCACCTACGCTGCTTGAGCGTAGAAAACGTGACGTCAATTGTTCCTATTTATGTACAAACTTAATATTAAACAGAGCGTTTTTCTTTGTTCATAAATAGTTGCTGATTTGAACAATAACATAGTCAACATCTCTGTTCACCTCAAAAATCCGAAACGGTAAATGTAACGCGAAAACTAATTTCCTTTGCTAGCTTTACTATTTATTTTAATTTTATTGGACTATGTTGAGTCCGATTTATTAGACTATGTTGATATTTACCGTTAGCTTTTCGGTGAAGGAAAACATCGTGAGGAAACCGGTCTAATCCCATTAAGGTCTAGTTTTCCCTCTGGGTTGGAAGGTCAGATGGCAGTCGCTTTCGTAAAACTAGTACCTAAGCCAAATCTTGGGATTAGGTGTCAAAGCGGACCCTGGGCTCCTTAGGGGCACAACCGGGAATAACGCTAGGAGGATGATGGAGACTATTTTGAGTCCCACTGCTGGACAAAATGTGTTCGCCAATCTGTACAAAACATATCAGACCGTCCCGCCATCTCCTTTTCGGTCTGTCTCTATCTCTACTATAATAAATACAAATATGCAAATGACATATTTAATAGTTAAAACAATGTACTACCTAATCTCTTATTCATTTGTTTTACGGAACCTATTGCGAAATTTAATTGATCATAACCCACATGTACCGTTTCTACCGCTTGAATCAAGAATTGTGACCCCATCAGTGTAATCCGCTCATCCAATGAATTGAATTTAGTATTCGATTGTTTTAAATGGGGTCGGCGTGTTTATTTTTAAGTCTTTTATTTTTGTTCTTTAATTGTTTTATTTTTACACCCCTATTCCTGCCATGCATTATGTTGATTGCTTTGTGAATAAATTCAAGCCGTGCATTTACAATGCATTTAGAGAAATTCATTGAAAACTCTGTTTTGAATAGGTAGGGTAGGTACCAGATATGCATTTCATGCTCAAACTTAAGCTCAGTCTTCACAGTCGAAGGTGAGGCGACTAGAAAGTTACAGTGAAGATTTTACTTATTGGAAGCTTCTAACTAACTTGCACTGTTTGTATGTAAATATGTAAAACAGTACCTATGTACGTTGTCCTTCGAAATTTGACGATATCCGAGTGACCTGAAAGACACTCTTATGTAAAGGCCTCCACACACCGAACGCGGGTCATGCGCGGTGCGGGTCGGGCGTTATCTCTTTCGCACAGTAGCGCGGTGTCTCTATCGCAGAGTAGCGCGGGCCCGCGGCGGGCCCGCGCAACTGTGTGACAGACGTAGTGTGAGAGATATTAAATGCGTTGGTAAGTGAGAGAGATATACCGACCCGCGCCGCGCACGACCCGCGTTCAGTGTGTGGAGGCCTTTTAGTTCGACGACAACGAAGGTGGCCGTATAGTTACACTCCCAAAGTACACCAGATAATCCCGTTGTGGTTAGGGTAATTAGAACTCTCTAAACGCAAAAATACAGTCTGAAATAGAATATTGTACCGTAAAAATGTGCACGACTGAGAATATAGGATTGTACGTTTAAAATTGACTTTAAAAGGAGTATGTAGGAGTTATTGAAGTTTTATGTTTTGCGGGACTACTACACACCTACAACCTACTGAATTATCATTTGTAATCTGCATGTGGGGTAAACCTCGCCAGTGTGCTAGTTTATGTTTCCCTTTAACTGGTGTCTTGTTTCACGCTGCTGTATGTTGACCCAAGTCGGCAAGACCTTCACTAGACATTAAAAATCATCCGACTTCTGTATTCATCTATAAATACCTGGTATAGTTGGTACCTGGTTAGAGTTGTTCCTGCTGGGTCGTCGAAGAAAGCGTTGTTCTTAAGTAATCTAGTTCGGTAGTTTAGGTCCTTTTACTTAGTGCTAATTCTGTGTCGTTCGCATCGCGGCCGACGTTGATTCTTGTCCGTAATTCTGAAGTTCTCGATTTGGTATCTCTATCAATTTCGCACAGTAGCGCGGCGTCTCTACCGCACCGTAGCGCAACTGTTTGATAGAGATAGTGAGAGAGATATTAAATGCGTTGGTAAGTTAGAGAGATATACCGACCTGCGCCGCGCCCGACCCGCGCCGCGCCCGATCCGCGCCGCGCACGACCCGCGTTCGGTGTATGGAGGCCTTTACTCTTACCGGTGCGCTCACGCGCTTCTCGAATCACTCACCGATGACCGTTTTACATCATTCTGATTCTGATTCAAAAGGAGCTGCGCCGTCTCAGTTTTTAAGCGTACCTATAATTGTCATTGCTGGTACTTACTTTTCCTTAGTGCAGTTAGTCTCGTCCGAGTTGTCGCGACAGTCGTCGTCGCCGTCGCATAGCCACTCCTTGAGTATGCAGAGGCCATTGCCGCACGTGAATTGATCAGCTGTGCAGTTGACGCCTGAAACATATTCATTGTCAATCGAGTCCCGCCTACGTTATTAAACGGCGGAGTATTACGTTGTAAGACGTTGTTACTCCTGACATGTTGGGCCTCAGAAATACGGTATCAGAATGTATTTTTAACCCCCTGAATTACCTATTCTATGTATTTATAAGGTGGACGACGTCCTAAAAGTTTTAATGACACTTATCATAATTAGATTTACCACAGTGCATCTGCCCCGTGGTAAGTCTGCTTAGGCATAAGAATGCCTGCCCTCGTTGTCGCCATCGCAGAGCCATACTCGAGGGCGATGCGGACGTTGGTGCAGTGACGGAAGACTTGACGTCCAAGTCAGAACTAGGGTCCCCTGACGCTGTTCCCTAACAGTTACCACAGTGCGTCTTATCAGAAAAGTTACTGCAGTCGTTATCGCCATCGCAGAGCCACTCGAAGGTGATGCAGACGTTGGTGCAGTGACGGAAGTCTTGACGTCCAGGTCAGAACTAGCGTCATGGAACACTTACCACAATCCTTCTCATCGGAGAAGTCACCGCAGTCGTTATCGCCATCGCAGAGCCACTCGAGGGTGATGCAGATTGCAGACGTTGGTGCAGTGACAGAAGACTTGACGTCCAGGTCAGAATTAACGTCAGGGAACAATTACCACAATGCGTCTTATCAGAGAAGTTACCGCAGTTGTTATCGCCATCGCAGAGCGACTCCAGGGCGATGCAGGCGTTGGTGCAGTGTCGGAAGTCATGACGTCCAGGTCAGAACTAGCATCAGGGAGCACTTACCACAATGCGTCTCATCGGAGAAGTCACCGCAGTCGTTATCACCATCGCAGAGCCACTCGAGGGCGATGCAGACGTTGGTGCTGTGGCAGAGCGTGCGATTTTCGTGCTCATCGCAAGAGCGCGCGCAACCTGCTTCATCCTCCGCCTCCGCGCAGTCTGAGACGCCGTCACAACGCTTCTCCATTGAGATGCAGGCGCAGGAGAGCTGGTGAATCCACAAATAGGTTATCGCTGTTCAGATATATCTAGATGCATAGCATCATAGTTCATCATCATAGTTGTAAAATAGTTATGTTTTGTGAATTTTGGAACTATGTAACAAGCTGAGCCATTTAAAAATATAAATGAAGAACTAAACTTAGTTCTACAAGTCGGTCACAAGGGCAATTTTACACTACTGCCAGCTCGCATAAAGCGGGTCAGTCGTAGTCAAAGTAGAATGCGTCAAGCGAAACTTTAACAAGCGTAACTACCTGAAGGTATAGGTTTTGGCAGTGTATGTTTATATTTCCGTGTGTTCCACCGTTTAAGATACGGAATCGATTTTGATAAATGAGGTGTAAATCGATTCGAAGGGACGCTCCAGATGACATAGGTTTTTATATGAAAAAAAGAACAACAGTTTTTTTAGTATGTTTTCCGTAGTCGGGTAAGTAACAGTTTTTTGAACTTTTTGAAACTGTTTGATATACCTGGTTGATACTCTCAGCTTATATGTAACTTACGGCTAAACAGGAAAAATAAAGAAAAAAAACGCCTTGCTTTTCTTTAGAGTGTTTCACTACCTGCCTTCACAACGTACCCAATTAAGTATAGTTAGACGTTTCCAAAGTATATATAAATTTATAAAACTTATAAAGAAAATTAAACTTTTATTTATACATATAACAGCCTGCTATATATATGTATATGAATATAGCAGGTTTGCCCGCTGGTGTCCTTTGTAAAGAACATAATAATAAAGAACATATAAGACAGACTGACGTATATTTTTACACGACTGCCTAAAAAGGAGTGTAATGTTTTCAGGGTGTATGTAAGTTTACGGTTACTGTAAACGGGCATAATTATAATGTATATAAGTGTTAATAAAATAACGCAAAAAATCAATTTTTTTCACATTCTACTCTCGATTCTGAACAAACTGTTTTCAGGTTTTGAATTATTTTAAGAATATTTTAAGTATGAACACGTTGTATGATGATTATTGATGACTACACGTACCTGGCAAGAGAAATCCTGTTTAGAACACGCCGTGTTGCAGCCGCCATCATTGTCTCCGTGGTCGATGTCCTCCGCAATTATTTCGGCGTTTCTATCGAACATGCCCGGTCGTTCTGCATGCGAAAATCTCTTGTAAATACACATTTTAGGAGATTAAGGGCAGGTTGCACACACTTACGATTACAAACTAGCTTTCAGCTCAATCGTTTAAAGATGTCTCACAAGGTGTCATCTGAACAAGCACCTAGATTGCAAGTTAAAAAGCTTTTTGTACGTTTTTTATTAAGACTCAGAATAATCATAATTGATGCAGACGCAATATCACGACTACTTGCTTTGTGCGAATTTGGTGTTGTGTTCCTGGTTGAGCTGCCGAGCGTGTGCTGCGTTGACATTGTGGGATTTACATTTGTCTGTAGCTCTGCTATCAATACAACGTATCCTCGGATCAATTAATTACATCAATTCTTCTGGTGTCACAAGCATACATGGGCAAAAGTGTTTGTTTACCGGCCACAACATTGCGGGAATTGCGACGCGGCTTGCGTTTTATATGTTCATTGCGCGGACGAGACGCGCAATCGCGCAACGCACTGTGTTGTTGTTAGTTGGGATCACACGCAATGAATTGGAAAAAACGCTGTCCCTGCCACCGCCGCTCGAAGTCGAGGCCGGGCCGTAGGATACTACGGTATAAAAAATATATTGGCGCCGGCTGTCATTCCATAGAACCTTGCAAACTTTCCATGCATTCTGATTTTTCTGCCTACGATTACAGACGATTTGGTGTAACCCACCCTAGAGGCGCCTTTCACCGGCAGGTCGATCACGTAACGCATTGTACAGTCAAGTGCAAAAATATGTATCGATAACATACTCTCATAAACAAGTACCAAAACCTTAATCCGCTGACATAAGAGTTATGGGACATATTTATGAGTAAGCTCCCATATGTTTACACTTGAGTGTACGCTCGTCAAGTACATCTAAATGTCACTTTTTGTAAGGGAAAATGATAGGGGAGTTGTCCTAATGTGGGTTCAAAATTTTTTGTGATCACTTCTCAGAGCTACAGCGCAGCCAGCTCCGAACCTGGAATGAAGGTAGTATACTTACTGTGCCATGGTTCGACGCGCGAGTTAGGGGGTCTGAAGGCAGGCGCGGGGCCGGCGGGGGGTTGGTACTGCGGCACCCGACCCACCGGGGACCGCGGGCCCGCCGGCACCGATGTGCTGTTCGTGGGCCGGGGCGCCGTCGAGGGTGACTCGTCCGCGATTGCTAGAACAAATGGGTGCGTTAGGGATTGTTTAGTCCGTGGGACGAGTGATTCCAAACTTAATTTTCAACGAGGTTCTTAAGACCTTAGACCTGGCCCCGTATCATGGTCGGCCTTATCACGCGATAAGTGACAAGATAGGAGCGTCATCTCGTTCTGTCGAACGGTGTCAGCCAGTGACGGACGCTCTATCTTGTCACTTATCGTGTGATAAGGCCGACCATGATACGGGGTCTGCGCTCCATTGAAACCCGAACTACTATAGCGGCACTTGTGATGTACTGCCATCTTCCCCGTGTTGCGTTTTAATTTACTGTAGTGACGAGTGTCTGTTTGAGTGCGTCACATCCGACGTTACTATTTGGACTATCATCACAATTTGGACTTTAGAATGGGGCGTCCAATTTTGACTTTAGGACGTATAACGTGATTATTCTTAGCGTATTCTTTGTTAGATTGGCGTTGAAGAGAGCACATGAATTGAAATCAAAATAAAAAAATAAAATAAAATAAAAATTATTTATTCAGTATCAGTTTAGTTACATTGGAACAGTGCTGGTGCCTCTTTTTAACCGACTTCAAAAAAAAGGAGGAGGTTCTCAATTCGGTTTTTTTTTTTTTTTTTTTTTTTTTTTACCTCAGTACTCCTGTCTCCTGTCATTGATGAACCGATTCGGAAAATTTTTTTTTTGTTCGTATGTATATACTTCCAGGTGGGTCCCATTTTTTTCAAAATTCAGTTAGATGATGGGATCCATGAGGAATTGAGGGGACTCCTCAATTTTATAAGGCACGCGTGTAGTGATTTTGGTATTTTCTCTTATAACTCGTGTTGAATTGATGATGAAGACCACAGATGACTTATCGAATTCCTCAATTATGTACTTAAAAGTGCAAAAGTACGTCACAGGTTCTGATAAGATTCCGTTGAAATAGGAACTAATGAAGTGCCATTGGTGATGATCTTGGGGAATCGATGGAAGTCCTCAAATATTATCGGCCCACATACAGCGATTCGGTTTTTTTCTATAGTAATCAACGCATTTGCTATCGGAAATCAGTTCATGTGGTAAATTGTAAAAAATAGGAAATGTGCTCATGGCTTGGCGGAGTACTAAATTGAAGTCGGTTAAAACTTTGTTTTTAAAGTAAATTATTAAGTATACTGGATACTTGTGTTAAGAGAACACCGCTCTACCACATGTTGTTTCTTACAGATTGTGTCGGTATTCTAATTATTAATCAGAATGGATCACATTCTGATTTTTAAATATTGTTATTTTGCTGAAGAAGGATACAAAAATAAAGCAACATAATAAAGCGAACATAATAACAGTATTAAAAGCGAAAGAAAATTTTAAATATTAACAATCAATCAATCACAAAGATAATAAAGATAGAGAAACAGGAGCAAAGAAACAGAGTGTGTATAGAATATATAATTTACTTTAGTAATTCTTCTGCATCGCTATAGCTTGTGTCTTTAAGCCATTTGAACATTTTTTTCTTAACTTCTTTGTACAGGCAGGGGTATAACTCGAGATAACGATCATTAATTTTATTATATAATTTGGCTGATTGAGCAGCGTACTGCCTCTTGGCAAACACAGACTTCGTGTTTGGCGCGGGGAATACCTTGGGTTTCCTACGTTTGTTAGTGTTTTGTAGACTAGTTTGATAAGTGGTTGTTCTGTGCCGTTTCAAAATTGCATGCAGTATGTAGAGTTTTCAGACCGATAGTAATTCACACGTATCATACAGCTCTTTAGTAGGAAACCTGAAGGGTTTGGACAGCATTACTTTAAGTAATGCCCTCTGTGCCCTCTCTAACTCGAGGAATTTTATCTTGGTGGCCCCGCCCCAAACCGGTATACAGTACGTAAGGACTGACTGAGCCAAAGACACGTAGATTTTCTTCAGTAGGTCTTTCGAAGCCACTTGCCTTAGGTTTTTAAAAATGTAAATTAGTTTCCGTGTTCTAGTCATAATCAACTCCGAATGCACGTGTTAAGTGCAAGTTAAGACGCTGATCAATCATGACCCCAAGGTATTTTGTACTCTCGACCTTGTTTATGATAGAGCAAGAGCAGCCCGGGTCTGGTTTTTCGTTACACTTATGAATCTTTATGGCGAAATTTAGGTTTGGTTGTGTTTTGTTGTTTTTAGTGAAGCAAATGTAGTTAGTTTTATTTGTGTTTAAGGTGAGAAGGTTATTTCGGAGCCAGCGGTCAATCGTGATGAGGCCTAACTCTGCTGTTTTAAAAACCTCCTCCCAAGAGTCACCCCAGAACACAACAGCGGTGTCATCAGCATAGGCATATATGGAGCCCCTCTCCATTTTTAGTTTGCACAGTTCGTTTACGTAAATAAGAAACAGTGTAGGGCCCAATACACTTCCTTGTGGGACACCATAAGTAACATCACACTCGTCGCTAATGTATTTACCAATTTTTACACGTTGTTTCCTATTTTCTAGATAGCTACTTAGTAGGGATAGAGATACACCTCTTATTCCTATTCTTTCCAATGTTTTTAAGAGTGTGGGAACAGAGACCGTATCGAAGGCTTTCCTTAGATCAAGGAACACCGTAATACATTTTTTGTTATTGTCCACCTTGTCAACAATTTGGGTAGAAAGTGCCGTGACCGCGTCTTCGGTGGAAACACCTTGCCTAAAGCCATATTGGTTATTGGATAAGATTGAAAATTTGTTAAGATAATTAAGTAGCCTAATGTTTATGAGCTTTTCTATGATTTTCGAGATTGATGGGAGAACTGATATTGGCATATAGTCAGATACATTGTCTTTGTTCCCGCCCTTATATACAGGAGTGACCACAGCCATTTTTAAAGCATTTGGGAATACACCATGTTTGAAACAGAGATTGGCTAGGTGTGTTAAAAGAGGAACCGTTATACCGCTAGTTAGTTTAAGAAAGCTGGTCGGGATGTTATCCCAACCAGGTGCACTTGTAGACTTTAGATTGGATAAGACTAAATAGACTTCATTTTGATTAGTGTTAAAGAGTACGAAAGAGGTGACATGCTGATTGATGTTTAATCCTGGCTTAACACGGGTAACATGGTTACAACTCCGTATCTCCTCTGCCAAAGATTTGCCAACACTAGAAAAAAAATGATTTACCGCGTTAACCGAATCCAGTGGTTAGGTACTACTTTCCAGCAACTCAGCGCTATCAATTCTTTTTGGTTTCCTATGTGTGATGTCGTTTACAGTCTTCCACAGTGCTTTAGAGTTCTTACTAGCCAAAAATCAAATCCAAACCCAATAGACCTAATATTTTAAAATATGTTATGATGCCTAAACCTAAAACCGTTTCGGTAAATATGTTACCTGAACGCAATAAAGTAGTTTTCTTATTAATCCTTTCACTCGTTTTCGCCAGATTGTATAAGCGTGGTATAAACCGTGTGTGACGCACTTAATATCGGAATCGGATAAGCGATTCCGGAGATTACCCATTAGAGACAAACTCACAAGACGACGTTTCGCAAGACGATAGTATTTAACCAGTGTGTGTTGCCAGTGACGACGTATGGCACCGAAACGTGGTCGCTAACATGGGCGTTACCGACCCTTGATATGTTTGATGATCATGATGACAAATGTACAAAGCTATAATCTCACAGACTTTTCCTCCTAGTTTGCGAGTTAAAAATATGAAACTCAACTATGCCAAGCGTACACAAATCTGCATTACTGTACGTCTGTAAAATGAAAGATATGCAAAGTTGCCACACAGAGCCACCGTAATAATGACGTCATATTACTTACGACTATCGACTATTTGGAATTCGTTACTTTGAAATTTGATATTATTGAATGAAAATTACAATTTACGGAGAAATAAAAAAAAAACTTTCATTCTCCAACTAAATAATGAAATAGCCGCTTGCAAAACAAAAAATATGTTTATGTCTCTAATTGGCGGCGGCGGCGTCGACCGCTTGCAATTTTGGTGAGTCGAGTAATTTGGTCTGGTATGACATTTTGTCACCTCCATTTGTTTCCACGAGCATCAAACCTAACAACTCTTAACTAGTCACAATAAATAGAGCCGAATCGAGCTCGGACCCCCCATTATAACCTACTTGACAAGTGTCACCACACAATATAATCCTCTGTTTGTTGTTGGAACTATACTCGTACATGAATCATATGATAGCAAATACGGATATCAAGCATAGTCCTAATAAACTCAACACCTAGGGTTTCAATTGGTTCTAACAACTAGAAAACTAGATCTATTAGCCACGTGTTATAACACAATTCCAACCTCAACAGTTTATCCAATAGATATTGCGTTTATTTAATCAAATTGTCATGTGCTTCCATTATACAAGGTGACATTCAAATGGGTGAGTCAGAATAGACAAATTTGTAAGTACCGTTATTAATCAACCTAGATGAGTTAAATCTTGGGCAATTGGGCATAGGCCTCCTTCCATGAAATAACAACGGAACCAAGTCATTTAGTTTGGATGTCAGCAACTAGGCACGTTAAAAAGTAATATTTGAAAGTATTTTTAGTTTTTAGAAGTCTTATAAGTAGCGGAATATTATTCCACCATTTGGCTGCGCGATAACGGAAACAGCCCCAAAAAGAGATTTTGTCACTTGTAGGAGACACCGCCGGGCAGTTCTAGTGTCATGTCGAGATTGGAACGATATTTATCTTCGAGGAAATATATCGGCAATTGAATATAGGCCTCGTTTCATGGAATATCAACGGAAACGAGTCGTTTAATTTGGAACTTTAACTACGATGAAAATGTTTTGAATTAATTTTTGAATAGTTTTAGTTTTAAGGAGTCTTACAGGTGGCGGAATATTATTCCAGCGTTTGGTGTTTAATTAGTGTCGTGATCGGGTCTACTCACCACATAGCCATACGAGGGTGAGGAAGGTGGCGTAAACGGCTAGCGGTGCTGGCATGGTGTTCAGTGGTGGGG
This sequence comes from Epinotia demarniana, assembly GCA_945867215.1. NCBI lineage: Eukaryota > Metazoa > Arthropoda > Insecta > Lepidoptera > Tortricidae > Epinotia > Epinotia demarniana. The sequence continues at coordinate 9,170,397 of OX244262.1, forward strand.
CGGGCGCATCGCCTAAGTTACCCGCGCGGCGGCACGACTCCGCACCCTGCCCACCATCTCATTTCCCGCGCTGATCTGGAAAAACATACTTTAATAAAACAATTGCTACCCAAAATGCCCTTTTTTAAATGTTATAGGAGGCAAACGAGCAGACGGATCACCTGATGTTAAGCGATTACCGCCGCCCTGAGGTGTTGTAAGTGCGTTGCCGGCCTTTAAGATTGTATCGGTCCGGAAATACCGCAGGCGACAATTCATTCCACAGATTAGCTGTGCGAGGCAGGAAGTTTGTGGAGAAGCGCACAGTTGAGGACTGCCAACCATCTAAGTGGTGAGGATGGTAATGTTGTCGCGTTGGACGATGGCGAAAAGAAGCGGTGGGGATTAATCCGAACAATTCCTCGGAGCACTCCCCGTTATACATGCGATAGAAAATGCAGATCGAGGCCACATCTCTACGCAGCGCCAAGGAGTCAAGCCGATCCGAAATATGCTGGCAGTCGACAATTCGAGTTGCTCGTCGTTGAATGCGATCCAGAGGGAGAAGCTGGTATTGGGGTGCCCCTGCCCATAATAGATGAGAACAGTATTCCATGTGGCGGACCTGCGACTTATAAAGCTGCAGGCGGTGGGCCGGTGTGAAATACTGCATTAGCCTACAATTGCATTAACCATCATCATTTGCTAATGATGCTTCCCCCAGTGGGATGTATAACTGCTCTTATACACTCAAACTCTAACTGGTGGGGCTCGTCAATGAAACGGATGAGAACCAAAATGAGAAGACTACTGAACAGAGCAATGAATACAAAAGATGAAGATGACTGGGATTAATATAAAACGGTCAAAGCCGATTACAAAAAAAAGATACAGAAGATCTTCCTTATGGCAACATATCCAATAGCACATAAGCCAACAGAACAAGGAAAATACTAGCCAGCCAACCCAATCAACTACTGGGCACACTGAGAAGACCAGACAATACCACCACCAGCAATCCATCTGAGACTGAAAGTCTATTGGTGGAAACCCACTTCCCAGGGTGCAAAGTAATGGAAATTGACTATAACGTGTATATATAAACACTACAGCAGAGTTCATTGATACGATAGATGTTATGTGGTCTGTTTATTTTCAGCAAATGACAATACAAAGGAACGTAAACAAACGGTTTCTTTGTATATTTTAAATCGTGACAGGCATGTCGTACTAATGATTACTTACGGCCAGTAGACACATATGCGACCTCCAATACAAAGTAGTTGACGTACAAACCTGGGCAGAACAGGAGGAGAACTATCACCCAACAGATAACGTGGTGGTGGCTGCTCATAGAATGGATAATGAACATGCTAAAGAAAGGAATTATAAGTCTATCCGAAAACAAAAGCCACCAGGCACTAGTCATAAGAGGATGCCCTCAAGGAGACTGGAACCTGGTAGGTAAAGACCTAATAACGAAACTAAACAATAACCGCTTTCTAACTATCGGACGACCTAGTCATACTGGTCAGCGACCTGATTATAAGCACATTATGTGAACTCACACAAACCGCACTGAAAATAATAGAGAAATGGTGCAAGGAGAAAGACCTATCGGTAAACCCAAAGAAAACCGACACAATTCTCTTCACAAATAAACGAAAAATGGGTACCTACAAAATGCCATCACTTTTTGGCACAAAACTAACACTCGAAGGAGGTGAAACATCTAGGTATATCACTAGACGACAAACTTGATTGGAGCAAAGACCTAGACAGTAGACTAAACAAAGCAACAGTAGCCTTCTGGCAATGCAGAAGGATGGTGGGGGCCTGGCTCCCCACATCATACTGTGGGTATACAAAATGGTGAGAGTACCAATGATAAGCTATGGTGCCATAGGATGGTGGCCCCGCACCCAAACCACGAGTGCAATTACCAAAATCCAGAAAACACTAAGACTAGCATGTGTAGCGGCTACAGAATGTATGAGAACAACCCCAACGGCAGCACTAGAAATAATGCTTGGACTCCTACCTTTACACATTCATATATACAAAAGGAAGCGGCTGGGACGGCAATGCGCCTAAAAAGCCTCAACCTATGGACGAAAAAGAACACACACACACAAAGATTCATAATATACTGATCACTAGCCTGGAGGCTACAATCGACAAAATACCAAGAACTGCAGTCTTCAGGAAAGACTACGGCATATCACTAACAGAAGACTCGAGAGAGGGGCTAAACCAAACAGACCTTAGAATCTTCACAGATGGTTCGAAAACAAATACGGGAACGGGATGTGGAGTGTTCTCAGAGGACTTAAACATACACATATCCAAACCACTGGGCGAACAAAACACGGTATTCCAGGCTGAATGCGTATGGATAAAGATGATAACTGGGTCGTTATATGGATAGAAAAATAGTACCGGAAGCTAAATCAAAATCAGTTTTTCTTAATGTATTGCATACTGTATATTTTACTTACAATAACATTTTAACATTATAATAAAACATTAACATAACATTATAATTCAATTTACACGGGTGGAAAACAGTGACGTCACAACAATTTGTATTCAGCGATCGCTCGGTAGAAATGTTTGCAGTGCTCTAGTTAGATTGGTCTCCATACGGACTTTACTTCCTTTTAAAACGATTGAATTGTATAAAGGAATGTCACCTGCGGATTTCTGCGTAGTCTACAAAATTCGCAGAATATTTAGTTAACCCACCATCGGAGGCCTCGCAACGTTATGTATGCTACGCCGTAGCGCGTAACAGCATGTTTACGCTCTATAGCGGAAATTGCTCGTAGAGGCATGATTCATGTGAGTCATTACATTCGCCTTGAATAGGTCAACTCAACACCGGCAACGCTTTCTTATTGCGTGTTGAGCATTCCCCCGATTCCAGGTACTATTTACATTCTACCTACTTCTTTACATTTGGCGCAGTATACACCCCGGGATTAAAATAGTCCTATATTTTAATGCAGGCTATAAAACTATCTGCGTGCAAGATTTTCTCCAAATCGGTTAAGTCGTTCACGTCATTGAGTAACAAATATCCAAACTTTCGCATTTATAATATTAAAGTAGTAGGATAGTCGGATTTGTGACAGTCAAATGTAGATACCAACATTTCAGTAAGTACTCGTATATCACGTATTGTAATTTTTTTGTGCTCATTACGTCATTGAAAACGGAAACCCGGAAACTCGGTCACCAGCGGGGTCAAATTTCAAGAGTAATGACCGGGCGTCAAGTGTCGACTCGGTCAGTTTGCATGATGCTGACACTGCGCATGCCGTTCCACGGCCCGCGTGCCCCCTCCGCGCCGGGCCTCCCCCTGCCCTATCCTCTAAATCACGTCATCGCTATGCTGATGCCGTAGCTGGTCGATCTGTCGCAGCCGACCGGAGAGACGCGCCCTCAAGAGCGCGTGAAGTTCGGGTTCCTCCAAAGGAGAAGCCCCCGCGCACCGGTGTGGATAAGGAGGGTTTTACAACGGTGTCGAGGAAGCGCAAGCCGCGCAAGAGTCCGTGTGGTACTGCAGAACCGGTTGGTTCCGGTCTTCGGGTTGCCACACCGAGCAAGGCGCTATATGTATCGCGCCTGCATTACTCCGCCACGGCTGATGATGTGGCGGAGTACGTTCGTCAGAAGACCGGCTTCTCGCTGAGGGTGTTCCAGCTGCGTTCGCGCCACTATGTGCACTTCAGCTCGTTTGTGGTGCGCGTGCCGCGGCCGCTGCAGGAGACCGTCGCATGTGCTGACTTCTGGCCGAAGGGTGTAGTGTTTCGACGGTTCCGGGGCAATCTGCCGAATCCTACACCGGAGACGACGATGCAACGGGGCCACGCCGTTTCGTCGCCTAAATAGTATTATTTGTTGTTTTGGTTTCGTGACGCATTGTATTTTTCAATAAATAAATAAATAAAATAAATTACCAAACGGGGGCGGAAACTAATATTATTGTTGGAATAAGCACAATTTAAACGTACCTAACCTCGTAATTAATCGGTAGTACAGTTAGTAAACGTACAGTTACAGTAGAAGTAACTCTTCTAGTGAACATATAAATATTTTATATGTACTCCTCTGAGAGGAGAAAAGTGAGAAAAAGCTTGAATGCACTGCCACGAGACATGCCATCAACGAGATGTAGGTACAGCTCTGTTTAAGGTTCTATCACCATACAAAACAGTTTATTCTAAGGAATGGGGAATTTCGCGCAAATGGGAAGCCAATTTTTGAATGATAGTTATATAAGTTTCTTAAACAATCACGCCCCGTTAGCCTGCGAATGTCAAAAGACGTTTTGTAAGCTGCAGTAGATGAACCACTACACACAAGCACGAGGAAGGCATCTGTCAGGGAGAAATGGCGGCGTTATGGATAGAATAGAAAATTGATTAAGAAAATATAAGAGTTCTAATTACTTCCATTTATATATAGAATTCAGAACAAAAAATCTTTTTTTCCCATACAAAAAAAGATGGCGTTATAACTCCTCTCCTTTTTTGTTTTTTTTTTCGTGCCACGGCTTAATATAGAACCATATGGCCTAAAGATCAATCGCTCCGATTTTTATGCTTTATAACACCATTTGCAGCATATTTTTGCGTACCGCTAGGACTAATATGTTTCACTATGATATGAAATCGTAAACCAAAACGGGATAAAACACGAAGGAACGAGCGAGATAGCGCCTTACAAAAAACACGCCGTCCGGCGTCACGTTTCTCAAAAACAACGAAAGTAACACGAGAAATAAATTTTAGAATATTACCTTAGAGTAAGAGCAGAAATGCTCCCGGTTCTGTTGCGTATTTTGTCTACAATCGCGTAATGAAATCTCGATAACATTGACAATTTGAACCGTGTTCGGAAATGTTTCGGCTAACGTTCGGATCTTTAAGTAGACGCATTTGGTCTGAACATCATGATACAATTGTGTGACAAATACATTATTGCAGTATTGCAGTATTGCAATTAGTATTACAAATGCTGGCTGATGTTACCACCTACACATTTCTTGAAATTTGTGGACCGTCTAGAAGCCCGTGTACATAAGTCAGCAAAATACCAATCCGCATGTAAAATACTATAAACAGATGTAAACCTGTCAAAACCTCGCCAACGTCGGCATATTTCGAGCAGCCTCCGATAAAAATGGCCACCTTGAGTCCCTTCTAAGAAGGTTGCGCGCCTGCGCGCGCCGGAGCCAACAGCCATCTCAAGCTACTTGTTGATCGCTTTTTCATTCACGACGCACGAATCCGCGCATTCTACGCAGTTATACGATTACGGCTACGCCAACAGATTTACAACATTAGATAAGCCATAGTTATTTACGATGCACTTATTTAAGTAAGCTGTTGTGTATCTGCCACAATCTGTCCAAGTGCAAGAATAGTGCTCTAAACCTACCAGAGGGTTTTTGAAGGAGGTAAACAGTTTATAATAATCTAAAATACTTCGAAGGCACAGAGGCACAATCGAGTCATTACAATTTATACACGACAAACATACTTAGGCACCATCACGTCTTTCGGCTAAAAAAAGCAGCACTCGAATCGGTTCCTCTATTTAGGAGCTACGATCGATGCCACATACTATATAACTGCCCTCGCTTCCATCGGGGGTTACAACATATATTCAGAGACATGACGATTAGTTGCAGTGTTCAAAAGGCAACTTATGGCTCTCGGTATTTGAGCTCCCAAAGTGTTGTGGAACGACCCTTTTTTTTATTGGGAGGAAAATCCGTTATGGATACCTCCGCACCACGGGGATAGCGCGTAGGTTATGTCGGACTCGCACCGACTAAAAAACCCCCCGATGGTCCTCCTCGACGCATTTCGGACGGCTCTGGGATCTCCTACGGAACGCACCAGTGGGCACCCTGGCAACCCGAACTGAGCCAACTCGGATTGACGTGCAATTTTCGCCCCAGTCCAAGTTGGCTCAGTTCAGGTTGCACACGGTGGTTCAACAACGCTTCGGGCTCAAATACCGCGAGCCATCCGGTTGCCTTTTGGACACTGAAACTATGCGTCATTGCTTTAACCAATACATTACAACACACAACAGGTGTATGTATTCTCTCGTTTTTATCTAGTCATAAACGCGACCATAATATGTCTTCTATGCTAGGACCACGATTCACTGAATTGACTGTACGTATGAAGAGTCCGTGGGCCCACTTACCCACGAGTCGTTCGAAGTATCGGATCATCTACCTTGTTATTAATTATGTGCTACAACTATGCATCTTATACATACGTTTATTTGATTAGATGGACATAAATTATCTGAAAATAAAAACAAATCGAAGTTGATTCATGATTAAGTTGAAACTCAAGACAACACGAAAACAAATTAGAAAACTACTTAAATTCATATTTACAAAACCTTAAAACTAATATACATCTAGTAGTTATCCCGGCAAGGTGCTTTGGCACCAGTTGCCATCATCTTTGGACGATGGCAGCTTTTCCTCACCAAAAAAACTAAACTACTTGGTAGTTCATACATACATAAAGTGGGCCGGGCGGGATCGAGTACAAATGTAGAGGGTTGTAAGAAAAGAGGTAGACCAAGAAAAGGTGGATGAACTGCGTTGGAGACGATATGAATAGGAAGGAAGTGTCTGACGAGTTGACGCGCTATAGAGAGATATGGAAGAAAAAAATATGCTGCGCCGACCCCAAGTAAATGTGATAAGGCCAAGCGCATGATGACATACATAGAGCGGGTTGCATAATATACCACACTTTACTGTCCGTAATTTAATATGGGGCCAACAACTGTCATCTCTTAGAGAACTGTCAAGCATCCCATAGAAACTGCAATTTACAGTTAGCGACGATTTGAAACAACTGATCCTTATTACAACAATTATAAGCCTGTCTGGAAGAAACAGTTCTACGTCGCGTCCGGTTCCCACATGTTTAATTACGCGCGAGCGGAATAGAGAGCGTTGTTACCTATACTCCATATTCAATTTCAGCGAATTCAGGAATAAAGACTTACGTAGGTAGTTATATTAGTTATTTCCAACTTCAAGGTGTTCTAGAACGCCATTAATCGATCGAGAAACGTCGATATGTTGTCCTCTTCTTCTGTGAGATAGCAAAAACATTGATTTGTAGGTAAATCATATTGAAATACTGGCTCACTTTTCACATTTTGATCTTATTAGGATCATTGATGTGTCTTATTATGGTTAAGTTTGGCAAATAAGTAGAGAATTTATAAGGGGATCAATAAGCGGGGGCGCTGCGCGGAGCCTTGCGCCCACGGCCGCCCACTCACTTCCCCCCTCTTTCACCGACAGAAGTCCGTAACTTTTCACCGTCAACCCACCCACGGGTTGGACTATGGAAATAAAATCTATGACGCCAAACACCAAGTCTACTAAACCCAGGCATATGCCAACACACTCCCAAAAATCTCATGAAGTACCTACGACACAGAAATATATATCAAAAAATCACCTCAGGTGTCGAAATAATTGCGATGTAGAATTAAAATTAGCTAACACTGATATGAATGAAAAATACCTGGGCACGATTAGTGTTTCAGCATTATCTGTTTTCAGCCAGCACGGGTATATGACAGGCACTGAACCACTTCATATGTCCGAGTCACCGGCCACTATAGTCACAGGGGCACACAGTGAGGAACACTAGATTACTTAATTATTTGCGATGAAGTCCTTTGCTTTGGTAATAGGAGTTGAGCAATATACGAACGTGTCGGTTGGACCATTCTCGCGCAACTGGGGTAGCCACTAGGTGAGCTGGAACCTCGCCCCCCGTGTACCCCGCCCCGCGGCCCCCGCGCAGTCTGCGCCTCCATCGATGAATGGGAGAGCCCCTTAATACCTTTCTCCACTGTAAGTCTTTAGCACGTCTATCATGAGACGGCCGCGACATACTCTCGATTTTTCTCGTACTATACCTCTTGTTCTATTAAGTGTTATAATAAGAGTGAGACGGACAGTGCGAGAAAAGTCGCGGCTGTCTCATGATAGACTGAGACTGAGAGATATAGCTGTGCTCTTCCAAATTTGTAAAACCAGAATCCTACAAATAGAAGGCGCACTTTTTAAGTATCTTGAGTGTTTTATGAACCTAAATCCAAAAAAGTTATCAAATATATAATTTAATTTGTCAAAATAAATAATATCGACTGAGCTTTCTCATTATTATTCCAATTTCCGCATTCATTCGCACAATTAATTATTAATGATACAAATATAGTAGGTCTAAATTAAACAGCTTTTTCATAAGCAGCCACTCTTAACAGTGGAATGCGTAGGAACGTATAAATAAAAAAAATCTGCTGCTTATCAATGGGTATTCTTAAAATCATAGATTTTGATACTAGTTATTTAAAAAATTGCCGGTATCAGAAGCACCGCTACCCATATCTCCTTCATTCATTCCATGATCTGAGGCCCCTACCGGCAGCTACATTTTATACTTTTATAGGCTAAAACGTTATTCTTCTGTCGACGATAGATGGCAGTAGTCAGACCTACACTAAGGTATTTAGCAAGCTAACAGAAATTTTAGCCATTTTAGTGAACTTGACGCTTGGCTTGCTTGTTTCGAAACTTCCCGTAGATGGCGCCGTCATTTATTGTTCTGTTGGCTCTGCTCGTCAGGTACGCTGTGGTTGAAAATATTAGACTGCAGTAATGCGACTAATAAGGGCTAGGTGCCGCTTTCGGGCCAGATCATAAGGCCTGCCACACACTGGAGCGGCCTGGCCGCGGCGGACAATAGTAAACTTGTCCGCCGCTGTCAAATTTACTTTTGTCCGCCACCGCAGGCCGCGCCAGTGAGTGGCAGGCCCAAGGCGGCGGTTTGGACACTGGTGGGTAGTGCGGCGGTAAGCGGTCGTCCATACATGGAACTCGCTCGAATGTATGAACGCCCTCTCACCATTCCACTGCCCACTAATGTTCAGATGGCGGCTTAAAACCAGTAAACTGACTATGTGGGGATAGTAGGTATTGTAAATATAAAGATTCTAAACCATACCATGTTTGGAAGGTTGTCTGGAAGACGCTTTAAAGCGGTAAGACCGCCTTTGCTACCATGATCTATTTTGTAAAATTCTCTGTAATTTGTGGTGCAATAAATAATGTTATTATTATTCAAACGTATATTCGTAGACTCTAGTGTATAGGATAATGGAAAAAAGTTACGTCGATTCCCTTTAAAGTTCAAGGTTTATAAGAACCGATCCTAAAAGTTTTTATGAAATCAAATACATTAAATAAATATTTGAGTTTTTTTTTTAAAATAAGTAGTCGAGTAGAGAACCATCTCTTCTTTTGGAAGATGGATGTGAATAAATAAAATCACTATGCATATAAATACGATGACCATAGGTAGGTACTTGCAATTTGACAAATAGTTAATCTGGGTTCAATGTTGTAAAAAAAATAAGGGTGAGTCTACCGCCACAGTACGAGGTGGTAGAGCAGTTTGCGGAGAAAAAAACCAGCAATATTTTTCCTCGCACAGGGTTCTGCTACCTCTACTCTGCAGTTCTGCCTATCTCGCACGATGGGTAACTAGGTAGTCAAGTAAAACTGTGACCATAAAACCTATCATGCTAGAAGTCCTGATGGATACTCACACTTAGGGTCTGTAAAATAAAACACTTTGATAATAAACTTCATTTTGCAACGTTTACTTATCATAAACTATTCGGTTTGCAATATCTTTCTATAAACATCAATATGTATAACTACTAATTCGTCCTCTAAGACAAGGTCATACTATAATTGTAGTTAGGTATGTACAACGAACATATTACCTATCTATGTTCCACATATTTAAATTCTAGTGAGTGCAAGAATTAACATCAGAAAAAAATGTTTGGCAGGTAGAGCATTTAAAACTTACACATTAGTTGTTTCGTAAAAATTATAACATTAAATATAATATCTTTATTGCTTATGATTGTGACTTAACATTAGATTTTTTTAGTCCTTAATCTAGTTTTATTTTGTCAATAGTAAAAGATAAAGTTATCCGCCAGATAAAATTATCACCATCTTTTTCTTAAGTCATATGAAAGAAAAGGACAGAGCTAACATTTATCTGACAGATGGTTTTATCTGGGAATTGAAAAATCGGCCTTAAGTAACTCAAATAGTATTCTACATAATATATATAAACAAACTGTGACACACAACTGTTGTAGGTAGTAAAGTTTGAAATCTTTAGAACATGGCTAAGATAAACTACTCGTCTTTTTAAAATAAAAAGAGACGGATAATCGCAGATAGTCTGTCGCGCGAGACTGCACACCCACGAATGTTGTGCTAGCCGTGCTGATAAGATAAGATAAAAAAGATTCTAATTGTGGCACACACTTCTTGACGACCGCTTTAGCCTAGTTGGTAGTGACCCTGCCCACGATGCAAGAGGTCCCGGTTTCGAATCCCGGTAAGGGCATTTATTTGTGTGATGAGCACGAATATTTTGTTCCTGAGTCATGGATGTTTTCTATGTATTTAAGTATTTATTTAGCTATACATATAAGTATGTTTATCGTCGTCTAGTACCCATAGTACAAGCTTTGCTTAGTTTGGGACTAGGAGCAGGTCAATTTGTATAAGATTGTCCGCTAATATTATTTACTATATAATCTACTTCTAAATTGGCTGAAACATTGTGAAATGAGTCCTAAGAATTTTCTTTTTCCGAGAGTCGTGCAAAAAAGCCCACAAAATATGAAGAAATAAAATGAGACAAGCTGCAAATCAAACAATTCAATCTAATTATAACAGCTATATAAATAAATAAATAAATAAATAAATATAAGGGGACAATCTTACACGAATCGACCTAGTCCCATAGTAAGCTCAGTAAGGCTTGTGTTATGGGTACTAGACGACGATATATATAATAGATATGAATACTTAAATACATAGAAAACATCCATGACTCAGAAACAAATATTCATGCTCATCACACAGATATTTGCCCTTACCGGGATTCGAACCCAGGACCTCTTGCTTCGTAGGCAGGGTCACTACCAACTAGGCTAAAGCGGTCGTCAATATATATTTAAAATTCGTATATATATATTTAAAACAATGTTTTCAATCAAACTGGGGCTATTTATACGGGGTTGCGATTTGACATTCAAAATGTGACCCTTCTCTATCTTTCAATATAGGAAGTCCTCCTCCATGTCCCCCCACAAACTTCAAACAAAAATTAGGGCTTTAAAGCTCAATATCTCGCAAACGAATAACTGCGTTGAAAAATGGGTTTTTAAATATTTTTGATAAAGTTATCCAACGATTATAAAACGAGAAACAAATATATATATACATTATACATCTCCGCTTTAGGTGTAGTACCCAAAAAATATATTTAAGATTTATTCTACTGATTTGTCGGCGTGATTGATTTATATACCCATGCCGAATTACAGTTTTCTAGTAGTAGTTAAGGTAAAGTAGTAGTAGATACATAGATAAGCCGCTGACAAACAGAGGGACATAGCGAAACTATAAGGGTTCTTTGTTGGGTACGGAACCCTAAAAACATTGTACTTAGTACTTAATCAATATGAATAAATTTGGCCGCGTACCACTGGAGACATGCAACATAGTTATTGGGGCTACTCAGCCGCAAAAAAAGTAGGTACAATAAAATTCTATATTTTGACATGACTATATAGTCTGATAGGTGGCCAAAGAGCGATATAACCTCAAGGGCGTAAATTGCAAAATTTCGCAATTTTTTCATAGCGCCGTCGAATATTTTTCTTTTGCATTTGCAATTTTTACTGACGTCATTTTGTCATCGAATTTTAGTGCAAACTATGATATATTTTTCTATGTATCCGAAATCGCTTGTTTGCAATAGATGAACAATTTTGCTTATCTTTATAGGTCTTCACTTACGCCGCTGGTCGGACCATACCTATCAGAAAAATTTATTTCGTATATATCTACCTAACCTATTAAATGATAATAGAAGCTCTATCAAGTATACGCTTTCGATTCCAGTCTGTACTATTCTGATCCCATTCCCCACTATGTAGCACACAGTCAGGTGCAAAAATATCTTCACTAAATATGCTCTCAAAAACATCTTGACACAGAGATTTTTCAGCTGAATGTTTTCCTGCAATTACATTATAATTGGCTGTTTCAGTAGTTAGACTATGACATGCTATACTACAGCACTATTACTTCAAGACTACTGATTAAGTAGTTACCGTTCAAACAAATAGCTAATGGCAATTTACATGGCCTTTTTTGAATTTATTTGATGGGCAGTTATTAACATTTTGACTGCCAGGAACCCGCCTAGCGGGCGCGTACGGCGTAGTCGCTTTCCGCTACGAGTACATACGAGGAAACCACGGGATCGGCTACAAACGTAGCCTGTAGCGATTCTTGGCAGTGAATGTGTCAATTGAAACTTGCTTACTTAAATATAATGTAATCTGAAATCTAGCTTTGATAAAACAAGATAGGAAACGTATGTACAGTCATTGTTGGGCCATTTAGGTGTCTACTAATTTTGGTTTTGAATAGTGGCTTTGAAGTGTCCGGTATAAAGTGAGCTCTAAATCAACAATGAAAATCCTTGACTGTACGTATTCACTGTAGTGTATCCACTAGAGCTGGACGAGGAAACCTACGAATAGAATTGCTAGCTTCGCTCTCGCATGTACTATTGGTGGATATTTTTCGCGCACCGCTCTGCTACCTGGCACAGCTCTGGCACACACGCTCACTTTGTAATAAAATGAAAAATACATTGATGTCGACTGTGCCAATCAAGTATCAGATTCGACCCACACTATTTTCTGCTTCCAGCGTTAAATGTACATTAAGCCCAAGCACTTTATTTTCATTAGTATGGAAAAAAATAGAAATTTGGAAATAATTCATAACAGCAGCTTTTTTATGTGTAACTGATATATTATCATTTTAGTAATTACGTAGACTCAAAATCCACCAAAATATTAGTCATCAAAAAAAACGATATTTAACCAATTCCTGAAAAACGGTAAAACTGTAAATTAACCAAAAAATATAAAATTTTTGTTTTGGTTAATTTACAGGAGCTCTTCAAGAATAATAAATAAATCACACGAAAAACATAATGGATGTGTCGTTTATTTTTACATATTTACTTCCCGATGGAAATTTTGGTGGATTCTTGGAAGGCATCTTAGAATAACATTTGAAAATTAAACAAACAAAACAAACGCTGTTATAAATTAATGTTTGAAAAAAACGTAAGTTTCCTGGGGTACATGTACACAATACACAATAAATACAGTTTGACCAATAAGGATTGGCGATTTGACTTGTGTTACTTGTTTGGAAATTGCAACTTGTAGCTTCGGTTAAGGGCCCACTGTATGCATCTATGAGTTATGTATATTATATTGCAGTGGCAAGGCATCGGCTTGCCTAGTTATTGGAAGGTAAATAAGCACCTTGTATACGTGCAGATCTTCAAGAAAACGTAAGGCTACTGTTGTATTGCCAGTGCGGCGTAATACTGACAGGAAATCTGGGCGATATACGACCTCCACCAAATACGAAAGTGGCTTATGCCAAACTAGCAGCGACTTGCCGACTTATACGTTATGTTTGACGCCACTGCACTGCATTCGTAGAATTTTCCAACAGTTTTCCTGACCAATTCGATAGCTCTGTTTCTTGCAAGACCGCGCCTATGCATAGTGCCTAACTATAGTAAGATAAAGCACACAAATTGGTCTCTTTAAAAGAGCACATGACAAAGAGTACCTAACAATTTAATCGAAGATGTAGAACACCCAATAGACGGCATTAAAGAGCATGAAACAGACGGGAAAGATGACGCGTGAGTACGTGTCGATGACGTTCACGTCACGGATCTTGGGCATGGAGGCTTTGAAGACGGACGCGCCGCGTCGCAGGGCGTGGATCATCTTCGGTTTTCCGGTCGAACCGTCTGAAACAGAACGGGCGAAGATTGAGCTTCTAGAACAGTGGGAGGTGAAGTCTAATTTAGAAGATATCAGGCTGTATTCCTATGTAGGGCTAAGTAGTTTTAGCTACCGTGATTGTGGGTTACTTTGGGATACATGAAAACTACATACTTAATGGGAAATCTCATCATAGAAGGAATAACGAGGGCGGTTCGCTGAAATTAACAACATGGTGATTTGACCCAGTTCAAATGCATGAATTGTCAACAGAGGCTTTGAAATGATTCAACCTTTTTGTATAATGGGTTAATAAAATCGTGGGGTCAAGCCTCGGTCGAGCCGTATGGTGCGAATAAAATCGTAAAAAATGTTATTGAATAACCTCCAGTTGCAGATTGCGAATTCTAACTACGCGGCACATCGTCGATTTGACAATGATTGATAGCACATAGTAATACTCATTTATAACCCCGATGCCCGATGGCCGTTGGCGCGGAAATGTTCTCGAGTGGCGACCACGTACCGGAAGGCGCAGCGTGGGTAGTACCGCAAGGTGGACTGATGACCTGGTAAAGGTCGCGGGAGTCCGCTGGATGCGGGTGGCGCATCAGGGCCGATTGTTGCGGCTTTGGGGGAGGCCTATGTCTAGTAGTGGACGTGTTTCGGCTGATATGACGATGATGATGAATACTCATTTATAATGACTTTTAGAATTCCTAGAATGCGGGCGTGTCCGGTAGCGGAGGTGCGTGTGGTCGCGCTGCAGCCGCAGCGAGGGCGGTGCGCCGGCGGCGGCCGGCAGCGGCCGCGAGCGGAGCCCGAGCAGCGGGGACACGCGGCCCGTGGAGCTCGTGCACTCGCGGAGCGCTATGATCTCTTCGGGAGAGCGGGAGCCTGTAGGCAAGGTATATTTCGCTCAGTATTTGACATCATGTAACAGTTTTTGTTGTACAAGGCTGTCTTATAAACGATGTTGGGTCGGTCTCTCAAATAGCTCCTGGGTTGTTTCTTACAAACTTTTCATGCTCATAGATATAAATCCAGTCAATGTGAGGACATTAAGCTTTTTAAAAAGCGGTCTACAAGATATTTGAGATTCACGGCGTGGAAGATCAAGATCAAGATTAGCTGTTCAGTTGGCGCGGTTATGGTTGCGTTCGGATTTTTTTTATTACATGTCTCTCTGTATTGTTTTTGTTTTACATTACAATTTTTATTATTATTATTTTGTGCAAGTGTCAAATGTGTGTTACGCCGTGGAATCGCCGGATAGTACCATCGGAAGACCAGCGCTGGCCACCAGGCCAGCACAACGCTGAGATGGAATCGTTTCGTGGCAAGGTTGTCTTCTATTTTGTATGTGATTTATGTGCATGTATGTGTTGTTGTCATGAATAAATGTTATTCTAGAACAAAATAGTAATTCTTACCACCAGATTTCAAGTCTTTCTCGACACTCGTGCTCGTTGACATCTCGCCGCCTTTCTTTAACTTGGCCCTTTTCCGAGCCCTGGCGCCCCAGTAAGTATAGTTCACCGCCGCATACTCCAGCAAGGCGGCGAATACAAAGATGAAGCACATGACCAGGTATATGTCGATCGCCTTCACGTAGGAGATGCGCGGGAGACTGGAACGCACGCCCGTGCTTATAGTGGTCATAGTCAGGACCGTAGTTATACCTAGAGGCAAAGCAGTTGCAATGTATCATGCCCCGAAAATTTAATAAGTTATACATAACTGGAAAAAATCTCTTACGTTCTTGATAGGGAAACGCTTGAGCTCAGCTTTCTTGCATAGGAAAGGTCACCAATTTTAGAAGTCCATGTTGTAACATTTTTTCTAGGAAACTCTGCTACACATGTTGTCTCTCGGCTAACGGGTTAAAAAAATAACAACAACAAATAGTTGATGTACCTACAAACAATAGACAGACAGACAGTATCGTCCAATTAGCTATACTACATGCATATTCCTGATCTGACCTTACCATGCAACAATAAGCTACCTAAGTAAGTTATGTTCACGTGTTGTGAAACTCAACTAAGAAACTTTTACCGACGTAGCCGCTAACCAATAGTAGTCCTTATGAAATTGCGATAAGGTTCACGTGGTCGACGCCTATTGTGAAGCACTAATGGATTCACTACAGAAACTCACCTAACGCAACTCTCGCCGACGTCGCCTCGTGGTTAATCCAGAACGACACCCACGAGAGCATCACAATGAGGATGCACGGCAAGTAAGTTTGGAACACGAAGTAGCCGATGTTCCTCCGCAGTTTGAAACTGAGCGATAGCCGCTGATACACACCAGTTGCTAACTTCTCCTGAAATGTACACGTCAGTGAGCAATTCGAGCGAATGTGGGGTGAATCAACTTTGTTGCGATTAGTTTTGATGTTTTAGGTACTATTCAGCGCTTTGAGACTCGTAACGCTCTTAGAACGAGCACCACAAATCTGTGGACACAATTAGCTACGGTGGACTGTTAGTCAAACAGCAACTTTTTATGAAACGTCCACGTTCTTTTAGTATTAATTTTGTAGCAAAATAGGAACGTTCAAGCGACGTCACGATTTTCTATGGTAAGGGTTAAAAAAATATTTAAATTAGTAAAAGTAAGAGCGGTTACACACGACGACTTTTTGCAGTGCAGTGACACAAACGCGCGAACTGCCGCGCGACGCTAGCCATAAATCATTTGTCAAAGTTAATTGTTCCCATCGACACAGTATCGCGTTTGAAGCGCTGCAAAATGCCGCCGCATGTAACGGCTCTAAGTTGAAGCGAGTATGTTCGTAAGGTTGGTTTGGTTCTTAACAATAACTTACTATTCTATCATTAGTCTCATGTCCCAGTATCGTGAACTGAGGCAGCTCGGCGTCTTCAACACCGCGCACTGGCGTTTCCTTCCAGTACATCACCACATCGGACACCGTGTATCCATCTGTAGTGAGCGGAATGTTAGCATACTGAGAGCGATGGGGCTGTCAGAAGATGATCTACAATGTCAATTTGGGCGTCCGATTGCACCCAATTTTTATAACTGATGTTCTTAGAACTTACTTTCGCAACACCGATTAACTGTGGCCAGTTTTTTTAACAATTTTACTAGTCTAAAGAGGTAACTCAGTGTTGCCAGGGATGTGAAATTATGATTTGGTACAACGGGCCACTACTCGGGTCAATTTCACCAAATTCACCAGTTCCACCGAGTCAGGTATCTCATTCTCTACTGACGATCATTATTCGCTGGACAACGAGATTCAACAACAATTCACTGTACGTACATCTCTGGGCGACAAGCAAGATAACTCCTTGAGATCATTTACTTGTCAATCCAGATATGTACAATGAGATGAAATTTTCTAGTTAAAATTTACGATTTGGTGCAAAAGGGACTTGGATGGCTAACTGGATCACTCTCAAGCATTAAATTTGTTTAATAATGTTTAATATTGAAGATCATCTTAAGACATGACACACCTGCCTACCTACCTAGTTTATTATTCTATCCAAAATTAGTTTGCTGTCTTAGTGTCATGAAATAAACCTAATAAACTCTCATCCATGAGAGGAGGCCTGTGCCCATGCAGCAGTGGGACGTACATAGGCTAAAAAAAAACGCAGAGTAAAGCACGTGTTGTAAAAAATATGATAATTTTCGCATGCGTTGGCAGCTTTGGTGGCATGGCAGAAGTGAAGCATGTCGGTTGGCGAAAGAAAATTTCATATGTTTCAGACGCGAAAATAAAATAAATAAACTATCCTGAAAACTGCGTATGGAACTATCTACGAATATGCACCAACTTAAGAATGGCGGGGCGCATGAAGGTGTTCGAATAAGCCTTTGAGTAGGTGGTACGTGCGGACAATAGGGCCCATATTCTGCAAGGTTATTCAAGGAACAATAAGCCTAGAAACTCAGCATGTTGATAGCTGCAATGATTGAGTCCCTGTTGAAAGTAATCGTATTTATAATAAAAAGCAGGCTCAGCATTTAAGTTCTTTCGGAAGCTGCAATTTCCTTTTGGCCGAGCCAAAGCAATAGCTTGGCCACAACCGGCAGCGGCGGCGGTGAGGTTATGTCCTGAAATAGGCTCGTCCCAAAGTCCTAGCACGCCTGACAGCATTTGCGGCACAAAGTTATAAGATAGAGCGAGATATGGATATGGTTTTGCCAAACGACGGCGTGTAGCTCATAACTATCCACACGGGCCGGAACCACGTAGCGGACTGCCATGCTCTGAAGTGGGGATGCGCCTTATGGCGCACTGTCGCCGCCTCTGTTAGTCGTGGCCGAGTCAGAATGTAAAAACTATGGCAGCGATCCAAGAAATGTACAAATGACGTGTGTACGAAGCGGTGAGCCACGCTTTACAAGTGTAAGAGTCACACAGCTTTCAATCTCGACGGTGCAGTTCTGCGAGTCGAGGGGGTAGTAGTGGAGATCCATCATGCAGGCGAGGGTCGCCGTGAAACGCATCCCGTATGTGATGCTGCCGTCGCCGCCGAGTCGCACCAACTTGTTGCGCTCTGTCACGTCGTGGAGGAAACTGGAACATATAATGACGGGTAAGGACGCCGGCTTTTGTTCGTCCCTTCGCATTGCTTGAACACATACGAAGGACTCATCTGGTAATGTGGGAGGGCGATGTATTTTTCCAAAATAGCGGTGCAATTTCAAAGGACGGATAAGTTAGGTACAGTTAAGATTTGTACTGCCATTTTGAAGAAAAAAAACATCGCCTTATTGCTTTTTGTTTGGGCATTTTAAAACTCTAGCCGTAAGCAGAGGAGGAGTGGGGAATTTTAGGATATTATTTAAGTCATTATTCACAATAATTATGATAAACTCAAGCTAAAATACTGTATAATAATAGGACCGTCTGGTACAAAAATAGTTGGTATCATTTCGTAAGGTAATTAATTTCACGACTCAGTCCGATCGAACAATTTGAAAATTACTTAGGTATCAGGCTCTAATAATTTGTATCCTGTGAATTGATTTCATGAAAAGAACCTCGAAATTAATTTTAATTAAATAATTCAATATCAATATCGATGTGATTTAAAGTTAGTGTATGTTTTTCGTAATTGACACCTATATTCAAAACGCATAACAAACTTCGGAGGGCGGTTTCCTGCCTGTGGCCCGTATCACGAACCTACATTTTACTATTTTATAATTCATAGAGACTTACATCTCGTTACGATCATCAAAGACATGAACTTACGATTACAGGTCAATCACTTTTTTTTTCAACATTGTTTTTAGCACAACTACAATTTAAGGAAACTGTAGGTCTTAAGTTAACATCAATCATCTTTGTACACATTTATGTATATGACCGTTTGTTTCTATCAATAAATAAATAAAAAATAAACTTTAAATATGGCACTAGCAGCTGTCATGTGGAACCTGCCCTTAGGAGCACTACAGTGCGAGAAAAATCGAGAGAGGTCGCGCGCCGTCTTCTGATTCCCGTGCAGCACGTCTATCATGAGACGGCCGCGACATACCTACTCTCGATTTTTCTCGCACTATATCTCTCTTTCTAAGTGTTCTAATAAGAGAGCGACGGATAGAGCGAGAAAAATTGAGAGAGCTCGCGCGCCGTCTCGTGATAGCCGTTGCAGGTGATTTTATCATCTATTTCAAATATCGCGCGACAGTCGAAATTTCGAGAAACACGCGTTGGCTTGCTGCAAAATGTCGCCTTGTGTAAACGCTCTATGTGTTTATTATGTTCCTGAAATATGATCTTACCTATTCTTGTCATTGGCAAAAAACGTGTCGGGCACCCAGATTTTGTCGGCGAAGTCCCCCGATAGCGTGAGGACGTCTTCTTGCAACCCGAAGCCTAGTCTCTCGTCTTTCCAATACTGGTTCAAATATAGTGTTATTGTGTAATCCTGAAACAGAAAGCATTAACATTCCTAAAGCCGCTTTGGCTTAGTACCCTGCCTACGAAACTGGGGATCGAACCCCGGTAAGGCTTTTTATTTGTTTGATGTACTTATTATTAAAAACCGGCCAATTACGAGTCGGACTCGCGCACGGAGGGTTCCGTACCATTATGTATAAAAACAGCAAAATAATCACGTTTGTTGTATGGGAGCCCCCCTTAAATATTTATTTTAATTTGTTTTTAGTATTTGTTGTTATAGGGGCAACTGAAATACATCATCTGTAAAAAATTCAATTGTTTAGCTATCGCGGTTCTTGATATACAGCCTGGTGACAGACAGCCGGACGGATGGACGAACGGACAGACAGCGAAGTCTTAGTAATAGCATGTAATAGGGTCGCGTTTTTAACCTTTGGGTACGGAACCCTAAAAAAAGTCGTGTTTGAGTACGAATGATATTGAATACGTTTTGTCGGTAATTTCAACGTTTTGATACACATTTAAGGCAATATGGAGAAATAACAAAAGTGTGGTGGTAACTAGCGCAGAAGTTACCACCAATTCACTTTAGTGGTAACAGATGGGAGCTTTTACTCCCAGACGTGTCCCAGCGTCGACAAATTGGTGTCAGGAGGTGGGAATAACCCAAAAACGAACTAAGTATACCTAACCAGCAATTGACCACACAAAACCGACGAGATGTGCGTAAATGTAAGTCGCATAATGTTGTAAATATCAGTCCTATTTTAATACCATTATCCTCTTCTTTTTGACTGTCCTCATAAATGAACTAACCACTGCATACGATCCCCAACACATTCAAGACAAGATCACTTTTTACCAGCGTTCCCTCTTGCCTACTTTATGACGTGTAGTGGTATTTAAATTTGCATTTATTATGAGGGGGCGGTGAGGTCATCAGAGCGGCCATCGATTGGCTGACGCAGCCGTGCCAGCATCACCGACCCTCAAACTATGTCAAGTGACCGCAGCCTTGCTCTCTTTTCGTCGCTATTAAAAGCCTAATGAATTATGATCGACGAGCCTTGAGAGCTGCCGAGGACCTTGCGAAAAGTACCAATCTCGGCTAACGATATGTTATATCGATGTTTACCAGACTAGATGGCAATATCAATCAATCTTCGACCTTAGGCTAATGTTTTGTAGATTAGGAGGCCGAAAAGGCGTGCATATATGCGAAAGCTGTAATTTTGGACAGAGATCTAGTTACTGAGACATATGTATAATGTATTTACCAATTATAGTTAGCTATAGCATCAGGTTCGAATATTAGTTAGATATAAGTGCATGTTTGACGTATTGTTGGTAATGCTAAATAAATAAATTGAAAATTTGAGCATATTGGATTTACACAGATAATTTGAGCATATCAGATTTGATTTAGGTGATAGATGATTCGTTGTAGTAGAACAAAAATGTTAACGCATTTATTCGTTATAGTGTGCTGTGTTGTGTACCACGAAAATGTCATTAAAGGTCCATAACTGTGCATGACTGTGTGTATGTGTGTGTAGGGTTGAACTGTGTTGTGAGCGATGGACTAGCAACCTATCATTGCGATATCACATTTTGTCGATCTTTTATACCCACACTTATGCTAAGATTGGCACTGGAACATAAGTTTCATGTGATCTGCTTATCCCTTTTGGGAATAAAGGCGTGAATCTATGAATGAATGAACTGCGTATACTTATTTAAATACACATATTTGTCGGACGGGTGAATTGTTGTAAGTATATCATACAGGTATAGTGAAAACCTTTTCCACTGGTCAGGTGAAATTAAATCGTATGCCAATGTCATACAGACTTTGCTTCATGTGGTGTCAAGTTAAGAACACCACACCTTCTCCCTGTGGAGTAGTAAGAGTCGACTATGGGAATAGGGTTAACCTTGGATGGACTAGCAACCTATCACTGCAATATTATATTTTCTTCATGGGAAAGCCAACAATTTCGAGAAGCGGCACTCAAAAATCTATTTCATGTGTTCTGTCTAGCCCTCTTTGTAATTTGTACGTAATGTACGTAAAGACTTTGAAACGGAAAAACTTTTCCACTTTATAAAATGCAATTTATATCATTGTAATTTACACTACAGGTGCTGTATTGTAGATTACAATAAACCCATTCGAGGCCAAGCAACGCTACATGTGCTACGCCGTAGCGCGTAGTCGTATTTTCCGCTTTGTAGCAAAGAATATTCCTAGGGGCATGCAGAGCCCGAAATTCTCGTAGCACTTTTGGGCTGTCATAGGCACTTCTCATTTATCGACTTCCGATTATACATATGTATATCGATAAATTCAGAATACATTATGTAATATATGATTACGAGTAGAAGTAAACAACACGCAGTCATATCGCGAATGAGCGATCTCTTCGAGATAACCTTTGGATACCAACTCTTAGGAAATTATGAATAGAAATTAAAGAGGCCCTTTTCACAATTTAATGAAATGCAAGGACTCTCGTAGCACTTTTGAGCTGTCATCGGTTCTATTTATAATATCCTAAAAGTATCCTAAGGTTATCTCGAAGAGATCGCTCATTCGCGATAAGACTACGTATTGTTTACTTCTACTCTTAATCATAATATATTATTTACATAATGTACTTATTCTGAATTTATCGATGTACACATGTATAATCCGATGTCGATAAACGAGAAGTCCCTATGACAGCTCAAAAGTGCTACGAGAATTCCGGATTCTGCTGAATTTTATATTAAATACTCAGGTCTATTGTCCCTTGGTGCTGTGAAAAAATCAAACTTAAAAGCCAACGCAATCAAAAGATACAGTCGTTTATGCTGCAAAAATTGAGTTTTTCGACACTCGCAAAACCTACGGGGTACTTCCCGTGAACTCAGAAACTTGAAATTTGGCACGAAGCAACTTCATATAGCACAGACAAAGGAAAAATTAAGAAAAGTAGACATTTTTAGTAAAATCATACAAAAAATGATTTTAAATTTTTTAAACTTATTCCTTTTTCCTCGTAAACGAGTTGAGATTTTAAATTGAAATTCATGTCAAATAAGTCATGTCTATAGGACCTTTCAGATGTAGCAAACCCAAACTTTTATGTCAACGCAATCAAAAGAAATAGCAAATTAAGTCGCATATTTTGAAATTGGGTACTCGCAAGAAACTCAAAACCTAAAGGGTACTTCCCGTTAACACAGAAACTTGAAACTTGGCACGAAGAAACTTCATATAGCACAGACAAAGGAAAAATTAAGAAAAGTAGTCATTTTTAGTAAAATCATACAAAAAAATGATTTTAAAATTTTTAAACTTGTTCCTTTTTCCTCGTAAACGAGTTGAAATTTTAAATTGAAATTCATGTCAAATAAGTCATGTCTATAGGACCTTTCAGATGTAGCAAACCCAAACTTTTATGTCAACGCAATCAAAAGAAATAGCCAATTAAGTCGCATATTTTGAAATATTTTATTTGTCAATGCTATCTTTGGCAAACTTACAATACGCATATTTTCATTAACTACTAGGTATACTACTTACTACTAATATTATAAATTATAGAAGCCATTTATTTGAAGTCATAAAATAGTCAATAAATACAAAATAATTCAAATTCATAATTAAATAATAATAATAATAAAATTACTAACTAAAAACTTAAGTACAGCCTTAGCTTAGTCAAATAGGCCCCCGCGAGTTGCTCCGGGCGCAAAGGTGCCCATCACACTTGCAGCGTTACCACGTTGGATGGCAACGGATAACCTTTGCGCCAGGAAGCAAGCCGCGCGAGCATCGGACCCCCTTTCCTTAATCCTTCTTCCCACTTCCATAATGAAGGACATCGCCTCCGACCCCCAGCACCCCGACGTCTCAAAGGCTAGAGGTACAAAATAATAATTACCCTCTAGGGCCGCATATTTGTCCCTTTTTCGAAGAGCAGCAAATTCTGCCGCAGCACCACCTGTCCGCACCGTTCGGCAGAGGTGCGAAGCGGCAAAAGTGCTGACGCACGCGTCCCAGAGTAAGCACTTGCCCTTCTGCCACGGCACCAATGTTAGCCCGTCCGGCCATTTTGAAATTGGGTACTCGCAAGAAACTCAAAACCTAAAGGGTACTTCCCGTTAACACAGAAACTTGAAACTTGGCACGAAGAAACTTTATATAGCACAGACAATGGAAAAATTACGAAAAGTAGACATTTATAGTAAAATCATACAAATATATTTTTATAAATTTTAAACTTACTACCTTTTTCCTCGTAAACGCGTAGAGGTATTAAATTGAAATTCATATCAAATACTCAGGTCTATAATAATACCTTTCAGCTGTAGCAAAACGAAACTTTTATGTCCACGCAATCATAAGAAATAGCAATATAAGTCGCATAATTTAAAACTGGGATGTAGTAGAGACACTTTTAAACTTGATGGTTTTTATGAGGTGTGCAGAGTAGAAAGTCCAGCTATATTTAAAGCAAATCCAGGTTGGGGATCTATCGCTTATGTACGTCGCAATCTAAAGGATGCCATCCCAGATGCATCATGTGCAAGATATTTTTTTTTTAAATAACCCAGGTGCTGCAAACGGCCATTGTGAATGCTTGCATTTTGAAATGTTTGATGTCAGGCAGAGTGATAACTGTATCTATATATATAATATAGGTCACCACAATGTCAAATTAATGTTGCAATTGAATACATAAATACAAAATGGAATTTCCACATATTTTTCATCCCTAAACATGTTTCCGTTAATAAGCACTAGCACTACACGAAATAGTACAACTATAGATAACGTTTTTTCAAACTTCAATTTTCAATGTGGTACTATTCATACCTTGTTCAGTCAACATTTTACAAGTCTGGTTAAATTTTTTCAAATTTAACAGTTAATTAATATTTTGAACCGGATTTATAAAAAGATAGTGACTAAAAACTTTGTAAATAAACCACTTTGATAAAAGAAGTTTTGCCAGGCTGCTGCAAATCTAGTGTAGGTATTTCAGGTATTTCAGTTTTATTATAAAACTAGCTGTACCTGTGACTTCGTTTGCATGGTAATGTGGTGGGAGTTAACGCATTTCTTCTCTTGGACATAGGACACATGCAGTTCTCATTTAGCCTATCAAGTAAAACGTGGAATAAACCCATTTTAGTTGAAATGCCGTTAAGATTCGTTAGTCTTTATCTGTCACTCTGACTTTTAAATTAGTAGGAAAAGGACAAAACTCGTTTTATTTAACATAGGTATTTTAAATTTTATGAATACCGGGGGAAAAGTTTAGTAGATGTTTGTGACAATAGATCCAACAGGTAGGACACAGGCTGCAGCATTAAATGTTTATTGATCTTCTTCTGTACATATTTTTAACACTTAATATTAAATAAATAAAAACGTGAGGGCCGAAATGATCTTGAGTCACTCCTATATTTATTTTTTTCATACTTATTGCAATGTTTCGGATCACATTCTGCCAAATCTTATGTATGTTCCCGCTATTGCCAACTTAATTAAATGTGTGTTGTGCTTCATTATAAAAGTATTTTCCTGTATGTTGGCCAATTTCTGTGTCTCTATATTGGCTGCATGTCAACTTGAAGGCGCGTAGTACGAAGTTATAATACCGCCTTAATACAGACGCGGTTGATAATTAATGTTTATAAAAGGCCCGTTTTGTACTGATTGAATACATGCGTTTATTGCTGATAAATATAAATACTGACAAATCAGCATGGCTATCACAAGACGGCGCGCAAGCTCTCTCGATTTTTCTCGAACTATCCGTCACTCTCTTATTAGACAACTTAGAAAGAGACGTATAGTGCGAGAAAAATCGAGAGAGCTCGCGCGCCGTCTTGTGATAGCCGTGCAGTATCGTATCGTGACAAAATACTCCGCGTGTAATCTTGCAGAAAATCAAATAAACTTCATGGCTGAACGCGATGAGCCGATGAAAGTGCTAAATATTCCATGCCATAAAAAAAGGAAGTCGGTCAGACTTTTGACGTTTGACGTTATTTTGTTGAAATTTGTTGAACCATTTATTGAAATTACGCCTCAATACGAATTTAGCGCATATAAGTTTCCATATCGGAATCGATTATTTTTTTATGCTTTAGAATTTAATATGCGTATTGTGAAGGTCTATCACAACACCGGATCGAAATTATTAGGTACTGTTGGATAGTTAAGGCAAGGCCGCCATTTTGACGCCACTGACAGTTGACAGATATGGCGGCTACGATTTCAAGCAGAAGAAATGAATAATTTAATGAGATTCAAATGTTTCCGAAAATGTATTAACCATCGCAGTCGGATAAAAACTATCCTAAGTCCTAGCTAGAATAGTAATGTACTTGTAAAAAAAGTTTAAAGTATTTCCGTTCACGGGAAGCCGAGATCATTCGGGACACAAAAATGGTTAGTTTGATACTGGCTGATTCTTTTTTTAATTTAGAGATTTATTATAAGTGAGAGATAAATGATGTCATTCTAAATTTTTTATTTTTTTTTAGGATTACTAAATTGATAAAGAGATCTTGTTTAAATTTATGCTCCCCCAGCTTCGCACATTGTAATGTTACGGATTCCATTTTCATTTATCATTTAGTAATAAACATACTACAACTTTTGCTTGTTATGGTTTGTACGGAACCCTCGGTGCGCGAGTCCGACTCGCACTTGGCCGGTTTTTTTTTTTATAAAGTAGGTCATACATATGTAAGTACATTTGCAAGTGCAAAAACATTTCTCACTCAAAGGCTTACGCTCTATTCATCGGATAACCTTAACAAATCGCTGATAATATACCTAGACAATACATTGAAAGAATCATCATAAAAGGTTTTCACAAAGATAAACTACTCACCATATTCACTTCAGATATCGCATCGAAGCTCGCGATAGTTAAATCCATCCCAACGTACAATGGATCGCCTGCGAAGCAATAAAATATCCAGTCAGCGAACTGCCATCTGCGAAAGCATTGTAGCGATTCGCTGACAAATCATAGCGTGTTTACCGAAGTAAATTCAATATTGAATCCTCATGGTCCGAAGCCCGCAATACCATATAAAGATCCGAGATTGCTTCGCTCCGTACAACATGCATTTAGAACTCGTGTTGCTATTTGCTGAACGGTATGTTGGTATTTGGTATGCAACGCGGTACGGCAATATGATTACGCGTTTTCGTGGCGCAGATTCTCATTTTGTTGGATGATATTAGTGTTTATCTGTTTGAATTGGGTGCTATATTAGCTGCATTATTAATTGCAAGAATATTAAGTGTTGTAGGTAAGAAGTTGTGTTATTCGCAATAATACTGACAAGACGAAGTTACTAAAATATACCTACCTACTCGTATATAAGACTCTCACGGCGTTTAGAATACAGTGGTATCAGGTACATTCACTAAGCAAACTTTGTGTATTTTTACTTTCTAAAATGATAGCTGAGTGTCGTAATACCCCAGGAAAATTGACAATATTTCAAAATATGAAATGACGCCTAAATCGAAAAGCATTTCGGTAATTATGTTATCTGAACGTAATAAAGTAGTTTTCTGTGTTTTTTTCCTGCTCGCTTTTAAGAAAATCGCGAAAACGTATAAAAGTGGTTTTCACCGTGTGTGACGTCAGTATTATGGCTGCCATATGAAAGGTGTCCAAACTGCCATACAGAGTCGTAGTATTGACGTCATAATTTACTTACAACCTTCTGGAATTCGATACTTTTCAATTTGATAGTTTTGAATGAAAATTACAATTAAGGGAGAAATAAAAAAACACGTGTCGGTTAAAAAAACATTTTCTAGCGAACTAAATCATAAAATGGCCTACATGAAAATATGAAATGTTGTCAACTACGTTTTTTTTGTTTGTTTAATTTTCAATTGTTATTATATTTTATTACTAAGATGCCTTATCCAAGAATCCTACAGAATTTCCATCGGGAAGTAAAATATATAAAAATAAATGACACATCCATTATGTTTTTTGTGTGATTTATTTATTATTCTTGAAGAGCTCCTATAAATTAACCAAAACAAAAATTAAAATATCTTTTAATATTTTTCTTCCTTTTTCAGGAATTGGTTAAATATCGATTTCTTTGATGCCTAATATTTTGGTGGATTTTGAGTCAACGTAGTTACCAAAATCATAATATATCAGTTACACACAAAAAAGCTGATGTTATGAATTATTTCCAAATTTCCATTTATTCCATACTAATGAAAATAAAACGTTTGGGCTATAAGGCAAGTTTGAAATGTTACGCAATTACACTGTACTTAGGTCTTTTTAAGGCTGAGAGAGAGAATTGGCTTCATGTTGGTCCTACTTAACTTGGTCTTTGTTTGACGCATATGCGACAACGACACATTATACTATAGGAGTATAGGTATATAATCGTGTATTATACAACAGTTGTGTAAGAGGGATCAAATAATGCGAGTGGCGATGGCGTGAGTCGCAATGCAAACCTTGGCGTGTATCGGAAAGGAAGACAACGAGCGTTTTTTAAGTAGGAATTCACGTTTCTCTCGAGCGGCTAACCCTATAATAGAGTTCGAAACTGCTGAAATAGCGAATAAATTTACCGGGGTAGAAGAACTCCATTTTGCAGTTGGACCCGTCTAAAGGCCTGGCCTGGCCTAACATCCTCAATGCTACACTCTGATTGCCGTCCAAAGTTATTTTTTCTCATACGATAAAATTAAATACATTCACTTTCTACCTCCGAAGTTAGGCCGTAGCCGGATGTCGTATCCGTCAAGGATCCGTGTCACCGTCTGCGTCACGTTCTCGAGCCGGTCCGCCGCGGCCGCCGCGCGCTCGTTTCTGCAATAAATGTCAAAATTTCAACGCGGCATTAAGGGTAGACGTCCAACGTCGACGTTGCACTATGGATATCTTTATGACACTGGCACTTTATGTCAAAGCAATATAAGTTGAATTGGAACTAAGAGGATTTTTCTTCATTCGAATTTTATGCCACGTCATGGGATCAATCGGATCGCATGCATCACTTTCATGTACCGATTTAATTTACGGGCATACTTATACACCGTGGGCCCCAATAAACAGAATTTAGCAATGTATTCATCTCATCATCATTTGAGACTAAAATATCTTACATAGGTGACTCAATCTTTTCAATGTTTATGTACACCATTTTAAGACGTTACGTGGTAAAAAAGGTCATGACTAATGTATCCAATACTCAACATGGTTTATTTATGACAATATTTCGACAGTGACAGATATTATAAAATAAAAATAAACTTTGATACTTAGTTCATTTTAGATACTTTTCATCACACTTGCTCGTCAATGGCGTTATTACTTGCGAGCCTACAGAGCAGTTATAGCCGTTTTACCTCCCACGGGGTGTTAAGTTTAGTTTTAAAATATAGAACCCACTCATACTTCACTTCGGACTAAGGATGTTTCCAATCAGCCAAGGTGTATTTCATATCTTCAAAAGTTTGCTACAACTAACTTTTAATGTGTATAAAACATATCTTTATATTAAATTTGTCTGCAATTCAATGTTTAGTATTTATAACAAATGTATTTTTCATCACACTTGCTCATATAATGTTTTTAAGTATTTTCAAATCGTGGCTGTATACCGAAGGTTCTTTGCCATACGCGCCTCACGTCAAATTCAACAAAATGGACGACTGACATGTTGCAGTTTTTATTACGATTTGTATTAATTTCATCTAAAATTTATTTGTTTCCTCGCAAATGTGATGAAAAACATTGTGTATAACACGGGGGCGTAAGAATATTGCAAACTCGAGTCATCAAAAGCCCTCCGCCTTCGGCGTCGGGCTTCTGATAGACTCTTGTTAGCAATATTCCACTTACGCCCCTCGTTAAACAATGTACTATAATGTGTTTATACAAAGTGATAATGTTTTACGTTTTAAAGACAACAATATCCTAAACTCCATTATTTTTGTTTTTTTTTGGGATCTTACTCGATATTACTTTTTTATCTCCCTATAAACTCAGCAATGCAGAGCTAAATTCTGTTAGGTTATTTAAGCCCACGGTGTATTTACGAGCCAAAATGTTTCAGTCTGTGTATCAAATTATGGGTAACTGGAGTGTAAACGCTTCAAGGCATCGTGCGATAGCAATGTAGGTGCTTAGGGAGATAATATCACTTTGTGTGATCAAACGTAGAAGATCAGAAGCCCATCGGTTTCGCCCAGAGATAGTACCAAGAATATGAATTAAAAAAAAACCAAGCTGCCCGCGTGGGTCAACCATCGAATACCAGAAAACTCACGGGATAAAATATAGCCTAGATATGCCTATTAAGAACGTTTATTCAAAACGCAGATAAAATCATTGAAGTCCATTTCTAAAAAGTAGTTCTGGAGATTACCACCTCCATACAAGCTCGGCCAACTCC
This sequence comes from Epinotia demarniana, assembly GCA_945867215.1. NCBI lineage: Eukaryota > Metazoa > Arthropoda > Insecta > Lepidoptera > Tortricidae > Epinotia > Epinotia demarniana. The sequence continues at coordinate 9,200,716 of OX244262.1, forward strand.
TCCAATCGGCTCATCAATGACGGTGTTCTGAGCTAACAAAAATTGAAAAAAAAAAATACAGCCGAATTGAGAACCTCCTCCTTTTTTTTGAAGTCGTAACCGCCTTCAAAAAAAATACATTGATGAAAAAGGAAAACTCTCACGGCTACTTAGCGAATAATAGTCGACCAACTTAAAATGTAGGTACCTACTGAGAAATGCCAACAACTAGCTGACCCCGCGCGAACTTTGTTCCGCCATACAAAATAATTATTTATAGTAATTGCCATACGTATTTTTTTCATACGTATAAATACATAAATGCATGTTATTCTGTTAATCCAACAAACCGAACACCATAAAAATCGGTCCAGCCGTTCTTCAGTTATAAATGATGTACCCAAACACGACTTTGTTTTATATATAAGAAAAGAAGATATTCACTAATCAAATCATATAAATATTTTGCATAGGCTTCACTTCCCAAAGGTTGTCTGGAAGAGATCGCTTTTTAACAATAAGGCCGCCTGTTGTCTACCATTGCCTATTTTTTAATTTTACTTTTGTTAACTATTATGGTGACTATGGTGAGCAATAATAGTACGTTGTGATACAAGTGAGGTATGTTGATAATTACATCAGAGGCGGAATTGTTCACGGGAACCGCAGGTGAGCGTGATAAGAGAGCCGAGGATGTAAGTATCAAAGCTCACGCGTTTCATACGACGTTTTTCAACACATTTTGAAAGGGAAAAAATACTTTTCATGCGATGAAAATTTTAGAGGTCTGCCAAGTTATTTTCTTCCCTTAATGATGGCTGGATAACAGGTTTTTACTCACATATTGTACACCGCCAAGAATTCCCAGTGGCGTACATTCTATTTATCACTTTTCTATTCACCACGAGTCACCATTTTTGATAATAACCAAACACGCATTAACAAAGTTTACAAATATTTGTGAAATAACCTATAATGGCGCGCAACGGGCTCACAAAAGAAGACGCCCAGGATCGTGCAAAGTGGAGGAAAGCTAGTACGAAAGCGGACCCTGGCAAAGGCCGGGATAACGCTAGGTAGAAGAAGGAGGTGAGTCGAATAAGAATCCATTTGCCGAGAACTAAAAAAAAGCTGTACATTCTGTACAACCCGGTTAATTTAAGAATGCACCGTGTTCATGCATATATCTTGCTGCAAGGTGCCACCGTGACTTAATCGGGATATAACCATAACACACAAGGGTTGTAATGTTATAAAACAAGCGTGTTTAATGTCCAGGTTTATGAGCCTAAAAGCGACACAATAAGAGGTACGTTACGAGCAATTGTGTATAGTCATTACGTAACTAGGGCGGTGAATTCGTGAATGCCATAAATATGCGCTCTGGGGCTTTACGAATTACCGCCCGTGTTGCGTACAAAATTTTACGTCCTCATCTGGCCACAATGCGAGTTTTCCCGCACGCACAGCATGCAGTAAAACTCGCATTATGGCCAGGTGTAACGTAAAAGATATTTATATTGTACCTATTAGTAAAGAATATTTAAATAAGATCAAACAAATTTACCGCTGACCGCCCATTTGTTTTGTTCTCATGACACTAACCACGGTTTTATTAGAAAACTTAACATGCTGCTTTATCACGTTTTTATTCGACTTTAATATATATTCAGTTCGTGTTTTTATTTTATTTATATCTGAGGGCATGGTTATGAAGACAAAACCAAAGGGCTTGGTATTTACTCATTACAATAACCAGTACAGTATAAGAGTGATGGATATAGACAAACCAATTTTAACTAATGAGTTTAATGGTCGTTTATGAAAAAGTATTTCATGAAATCATCTTTGCAATGACAACTGTCGATCGAAAAGACCTCTAAAGAGCCTTATATTAAACTGTTTAAGAAAGTAGTGGGTAAAATTTTAAGCCTTTTTGTATTACATGCAATGGTAGTTTATTCCAGTTCATTCCACAAAACGTCTCTCACCTATTTCCATAAATTATAACTACACCAATGGAAATTTTATGCGGTCGAATTTACCCTGAAAGCTCTCACTGGCCCGCGGGTAAAATTACCATTTAGCATGGAGATTTCCCATCCAATATTAAATTATTAAATTAACCCAGGTGATGCCGGCTAAACTGGTTACACTGACAGCCTGAGGATTTGACGTTTAATCTCCAATTTCTTAACAATTTTGGAAACATTAATTCTTCGGGTAAATATGAATCGTGTTTTCGGATTCCACGAAAACTGGTAAATGAGGTACGCGTTATGGGTAATGCGCGTCTAGATATAAGAAATTACGCAGAAGTAGAATTAACCATTAGTGTAATGTAGATGAATATAAATTACATTCAGCAAGTAATGTTAGTGTTGAATATCATGGATAAAATACCTTTAAACATTATTTTATTACTAATAACGAAATCCATTTAATCTGGCATAAATCGGATATTTTTTTCTATGTTTAAAGCTCTCTATAGGTATTATAAACGACGTGACAATGAATTTTAGTCTCGTCACTATAAATGGTATGTTCACCTTACTTTCGTTACGGACGTTATATAATGTACTAAATACGTCCCAGCCAGAAATGTAGCTTTCGAGAAAAAGATTTCCTTGTCTTACAATCTTAAGATCCTCCTATAGTTATAATGTACAAAGCATTATGCATATATCTCTAACATTTTCATCTTTCCTAAACTTTAACTTATGAATGTTTAACTATGTAAGTTGTAAACTATAAAATCTTGCATTACTTGCATTGTTAAAGGTGCGGAGCGCGAAGCCGACGGCTTTGGAATGTCTTTGCGGCACCAAATATTCAACCCAGGCATACCTGCTTTATAGAACTAACGGGAACTTGTTATTAGTCAACCACTTTGATATTCACAGTATTTAGCTAAGCGAAAACTGTAAAGTTGTACCTTTCAACTACACCGCGGTAAACGTGAGTCGATCTATTTAAAATGGATTTGGTCGTTAGGAACGGCAACTTTACTACGTTTTTACGACGGCGGACGAGGTAGATAGGAGGATCATGATGGACTTGATGGACTATTCACAAGACCGCAACAAAGCAGCAAGGATTTGATTAAGTCATTTGTCGCCATTTTTCGGCGGTTTTTGTTGACTCGTTTTGTCCGAGCGTGAACGTGTCAATCCACCGCATTATATGGAATTATAAGGATGTACTCACTGTGCTCGCACAAGCGTGAAGACCAGCGGTAGCAGCCGCGCCAGAGCCAAGGCTGGCGCGAGCTGGCGCGGTGTCATCGCGCGGCCCTCGCGGCTTGCATCGCGACTCCTCACATCCTTCACTCTCTTACTTAACCAGACCAGACAAGTTCCAAACCAACGAAAACCAAAGTTAGACTTGACAGCGTTCAGTTTCGCTATGCATTTTCGTAACTTTATAACTTAGTTCAATGCAGCAGTAGCTGTTCTAAACCGAGCATCCTAAAACCTTCCGTTTTTTAACTTAGGTGGACTATCGTAAGTGTAAGCGAGTCGTGAATAAGTTTGTTCCGACGGGCAGCGTCGTCTCGCGATTGTAAGGAGCGGCCGCGGCGGAGGCGGCGCGCGGACTGGCCTCGCGCCTGCGCCAAGCTCGACCACTCTAACCAAACTCGCTGCGTAACCCGCTAACTCTATGGCCAATTAGAAGCCAGATCTCTCATACATTTTTACCCTCCGTTGGCTGTTGTTTGGTCGGAGTTCTCAACTAAGTTTGTTAGGTTTGAGTCTGAAATGATAAAGCAATCGCTTTAGCTGGGAACGTCACACGTTACGTACTAATTACAATGGCCTAATTCCACGAACGCACTTTTGACTAGTTGAGATATTGCGAATAACCTTGTTTCAACATCAATTTTTATTCGTTTTCATAAGTTCTTGAAATTGCGTAATTTACGGACGTGTTCACTTCATTCGTCTGATCTTTTACTTCCTATTCACCACCAATCGCGATACCTATGCGACAGAGAGCTAGGGGTGCTTTTCGCTACGTATGGGCATCAAACTGCTACGGACTAGAGCGTAGCCCTACAAGCATAAAGTAGCGCTGAATGGGCTAATGCGTCATGAATATGGTTGTATCGTGTGACTGAAATGGAGCATAAGGACGCTACTTCGAGAACCCTGCCTTTAACTTTTAAGACAAAGCTTTCTTCTAGATATGACATCTTGTTTACATTTTCCTTGATTTGGTCTTTATAATATTATGTTCCCTTTTCCCTCTCTTTCGCCTTCCTTCTTTTTTCCGTTCACCAGTGATTTCAACCAATAGTGTCGTAAAAAATTTTTCAAGAAAGAATTACGTATATGATGTTTTCAGCATACTTCTCTTTTTTTCCACTCATTATCCTCCGAGCGTTATTCCTGGTGGTGCCCTAAAGGAGCCCAGGGTCTGCTTTGACATCTAATCCAAAGATTTGGCATAGGCACTAGTTTTACGAAAGCGACTACCATCTGACCTTTCAACCCAGAGGCAAAACTAAACCTTATTAGATCGGTATCCTCACAATGTTTTCCTTCACTGAAAAGTTAAAAATAAAAATTACGTAAGTACATAAGTTTCGAAAAACTCATTGGTACGAGCCAGGATTCTTATCCACGAGCGCCGCTTGACAGCCGCATGCCTGAACCACTATTCACTGTGCCTTATTAAAGGCAACAATCCACGACAATCTCTTTTAAATTATATAAAACTCATCTTACGCTTAATGAAAAGCAGCAAAGTGTCTTGTAATTACAAGCGGAAGGTAGCAGAAAGTGTTGCATGCACCTAGTCTACCAACTTGCGCGTGTAGGGAACCCTTGCTTATCACGCTGTCATAGAGTGTATTTTCCGATGGCAGGTGGGTCAGGTGCGATGTAAAGCGGCACACGTATGCGGTTGTCTACGGAAGTTATTTGGCGAGGCCGGCGCGCGTCCGCCCTGAGATTGCAGCGTGGCGCGATAAACGCCAGCAGTCGAAGTCGGCGTTGACAGGCTGTGGATTTGGGTGAACGTAAGTTTGGAATGTGGATGGAGCATTCGAAAACCGATTAGTAAAATTTTTGAAATTTAAATTCCATTATTTTGACAGTTGCCCTGCCTACAAAGTTGACGGTCCTAGGTTCAAGTCCCGGTAATGTCAAATATTTGTATGGTGAGCTTGAATATTTGGTACTGAGTCTTGGATATAGGTAGGTAGTACCTATTTAATTTGATTTACATTATCTGGAAAATAATTTTGAGCCTCTTCATCAATCAGAAACATATTGTATGTACAGGCAAGTTTAAATTACTTTAAACTAGTGCATACAACTTACTCATAAACATGTCCCATCATAACTCTTATGTCAGTGGATTAAGGTTTTGGTACCTACTTTATTTATGAGAGGATGTTATCGATACATACTTTTGCACGCGGGTTTCGCCTCGGTACCAGAACAAGAGCAAACAACAATTTTAATACCAGTTCTCTGAGTCAAATAGATATTCTATTACACGTTTTTCTTGTGGAGATTAAACCTATTTTCGTACACATCTTATTCAGGCGCATCCAGATCAATGAGCTCGATATTCCATAAGCATTTATGTGACTACATTCAGACTATTTAATATCGACATGGAGATGCGAACGGGAAATATGTATCAGTTGTAGATATTTTTCATCTAAGAATATTTTATAATCATCATACAATGTTATGTGTTTCATTCGAAATCAAAGAGGGACGCGAATTAGTAAATGCAATCGCTTTTTGGGTGCCACGTGGCCACGTGGTTTTAGAGCGTGTCAAATAGTACGTCTTCAAAATAATTTAAAAACAGATCCCTTCCAAGAAAACATGAAGCATGTAATCATTTAGAAGTAGATATCTAACATAGATGAAGTACTGGTTCGTGTGTTTTTACAAGCTTTCCTATTTTTTTTCTTTCCTGCCACCCAGTCTATGTTTATTATCGAATCAGAATCAGAATCAGGATGTATTTATTCGTTTAACATAGGTACATTGTATAGATCTTAAAAATTCGAATAATAATCATATTTAAAAAAATTAAAAAAAAATTTGGGGACAATCTGACACAAATCGACCTAGTCCCAAACTAAACAAAGCTTGTACTATGGGTACTAGACGATGATAAACATACTTATATAGATAAATAAATACTTAAATACATAGAAAACATCCATGACTCAGGAACAAATATTCGTGCTCATCACACAAATAAATGCCCTTACCGGGATTCGAACCCTCTTGCTTCGTAGGCAGGGTCACTACCAACTAGGCTAAAGCGGTCGTCACAATAAGTAATAAGGTTTCTTCACTCGCTAATTCTCCTTACTTAGTGCCAATGACGACAAGTCCATAGCTCCTGACCTACTCGTGTATCTCTGAATGACAATAATGTTGAGTGCCAGCATATTAGTGATAATAGCCTCCTACTCTCTCTGGTGATTAGAGTGAGTAGCAATCTTTCCAAAAATGGCATGTCTTGAGCTAGAATCTATCTAGTTATTCTTAGTTGCAGGTATATATCTTCTGCATGTGCAATATAAATCCCGGATCACGTTTTTAATAAAACGTGTATTCAGTTTAAGGAAAACGTCACGTTGCACTTTTCATGCTATTTTCTTGTAAATCATAAATCATTTATTTGCTTAGAAAACATGGTACTTATACTCGTACATAGGTTGATAGTAAAATTATTTTAGTCTCACATGTTTTGTCATATCTACGAGTAGATGACATGCAAATTTGTTTTATGGTAGTAACGTTTTGAGAAAAAAAAATACAGTGAATACAGAGAAAAAATACAAAAATATACAAATCACTATGTCAAAGTTATCATTGCTAAATTTAATTCTAAGTTTACAAGCTTACAATTAATAGCTGCGACGAATTTCTTTCCGCTTCAAAAATCGTCAATAGAATAGAAACATTGGTTCTGTAGCCAGAGAGTCAATTCATTTTTAAGTTCCTTAAGAGACAGGCTTTTAAATTCTCTTGGAAGGGAATTAAATATTCGAATAGCCATCGGATAACACCTATTATGAAATAATTTGGTTTTGACTTTAGGTAGGCACAGGTTATCCGGGTATCGGTTATTAAATTTGCAAACCTCGCTGTTTCTAATAAATAAATCTTGATGGGATTTTATAAAAACACACATTTGAAACAAAATTTATAAAATAGCCGTTGAGTAATGCCTTCTTTCATATTCTCATTCTCAAACATAATGGCAAATAGGGTGCATCGTTGGTTTCATCAATCAAAATAACAGTAGTATAATCAAAGTATTTTTTTATATAGTATTTACCAAACTTTAGAGTGATGATCATTAATATTTATTTCTGAGTCTCGCATGGTCTCTATGTGCCTAATAAAGTATTTATATAGAATCTACGAAGTATATCTTCGTCTAGTTCTCATGATACAAGCTTTATTAGCTGTTTATGAGCTGAATTCGATTTTTATATGGTTGTACCTTGTTATGGTATTTTATTAACTACAACCATTTAATTTTTTTAATACCGATCCGGTTTAAACCCCTACTTTCGCTGCAAATAAAACGATGTCTTACTTTCGTGACGTCACAATTTTTTTTGCAAAATTGGTTGGTAAAAATCGGATTGAGCCCTTAAAAGTATAGGTACGTATTGGGATAGCAGACGTGAGGAATAATATAGTGTGAGGGACGGACGTAATGGCGTGCCGGTTAGTTGGGCCGCGACATTGTCCTGATGATGGTGATTTAAAAGAGACGTGCTTTATGCGCTGTCCGTCTGCTCTCTTACGATGGTCCACTATTCTATTAACTTCTGAGAACTCGTTAAATAATTTATACTAAAGGGACTTAATCGCGTATTATAGTATTTTATGCAACTGTTGTATAAGTAGGGTGTTAAAACGCGAGTGTCGTGAGTTGCGATGCGAGCCTTGGCGAGCATCGCAATTAAAGACGGCACGAGCGTTTTAAGACCAAGTTATACACCGTGGCATACAATACTTTTTCTAAGACTAATTTTAAATAAATAGCATTTGACTTTTCAGCAGTAAGTTTTCCGTTAGTTCTATTACTACTCACGCAATTTCTTCAGCGGTGCAGTTATTTTCTACTTCGTCCATTCTAAAAGGAACATACACATTTTTCTTCACTGCACAAACACGAATCAAATCTTAAGAAGTTATTTAACGAATAGTAATCAAATTGACGGAAAGAAAGCAAAGGTCAATAGAGTTCACGGTAATTCGTGGAAGTCACTCACAGTCCTTGCGGAACTAGCAGCGGGCGAGTTCGCGTCCAAAACGGCTTAAGTGCGGCTGTTTTCAAAGCGCTTAAATATAATTCGCGCGCTATTTGGTTTGTTTTAGTGTTTTGTAGTTAAACACAGTTTTATATTAACTAAATACACTGCCTACGTATCTTCTTATGTAGCCACTGTTTTAAAGAGAATTTTAGTGTAAACTTCAATGCACAAAACCCACTTTGAACTAGTCTAATTAATTATTTACACAGAGCGTTCCAAAATCACTGCTTACGCGCGGAAGGCGCGCTCTCAATGACGTTTGAGTTTTAAGCAAAAATGTTTAAGTATTATCCATGTCTTAGTCTAAGTAGCGTCTTGAATAAATATATTTTCTTTCTTTCTTTCTAATCATATTTCGTCTTTTAATTTTGAACTGGCACTTTGGTGGGAAATTAGAAATATGACACATTGAAATCTCTTGTTTATGGTCTGTTTTGTTTTTAATTTCCTTGCACTTGCCATCCGAACCAAACTGAATCCGGATCCGAACAGAATCGGATCGGTTTATATTTATAAATAATACCAAATATTGGTAAAATATGTATATTAACACACAATACATGATAATTTATTTTTATTTTATTAAATAATTTATGTTTTACAAATATTTGATAGTAAATAAAAACTCTTTATTTCGAAAAATTTGCTTATGAAGTTGGTACCACTGCAATATAGCGGCTGATTAAAAAAAGTTAGACGATTTGACATCATAGTAAACAGTGCTTTTATGGAAAATGTATGAACCATAAAAGTACACTTAAGAGTGCGTTTATGGGCCATAGAGCATAGAGTTTTTCGACGCCTTATTATCGGTGTCATTGTATTTGAGCTAAAGCCTATATAAGTGACAGATAACGGTACAGGAGTAGAAAAACTTATTTATTTACCTCACTGAGGTCTCCCGACGATTCGGATGTGTGTGAACATCGTCCGTTATAACACCGGACATTGTTAGTGTCGTGTGTCGGCCGGGTGACAACCCTAGTGTACAAGTGGTTCAAAAAGACCAAATGCGGGTAGTTCGGAGAACCCGCGCAGCAAGATGATGTTGATACCCGCACAAGCCAGTTGTCCCGTGACCATGGATGTTGCAACACATCCGAAACGTCGGGAGACCTCAGTGAGGTAAATAAATAAGTTAATACGCGATTAAGTCCCGTTTAGTATAAATAATGTGTGAGATCCGTGTATGATAACAACTAGAAACCCATTTATATTATTCACTCCGGTTATTTTCTAATAAATTTAATGTCCATTCTTACCAATCTAAGCAGCAACCTCAGAATGAGAAAAAATACAGAGAACATTATAATAAGTAGATAACTTACACTCTTATGTTAATCTTTGTTCTTTTTAAGTCTTATTTAACATTCGGATTAGGCAATTCAAAAGCTTAAAATAATAAGATTAATTTATAACGCCTTATCCCTATAAATGCAACATATTAATTTTGTTTTTAAAAAAATATAAGGAGGTACAAACATACGTCGGTTAGGACCTGAACTAGATAATTTTTTTTGCAGGATTATACTCGTATAAACGCATTAAAATTACATTGCGATTCGAAGGAACGATCCGAATTGGGTCGTAGATAACAAATCTCTACAATTCATAATAATGTATGTAAATTGTGAGTTAATGCAATGTAAATTCATAAGTTTGTATTTACCTAAATCTCCAGAATTACTGATCCGATTAAAAAAAAACTCTCACTAGTATTTAGAATGGACATTCGTGAAGGACATAGGCTGTGCCTGGGTTCTTGGTTTTACGTGGTCGGAGACGCGCCAGCAGCTTGTTTGACATAAGGCGATTGGTTTTCTGTAATTCCTATTAACTATGAGAAAAACGTATAGATAGGTATGCACTATCCTATGTAACATAACATGACTAAAATATATGACAATCCGGAACCAGTAAAAAAACCGCCAAACGACACGAAGTCGACACTTAAGGCCGAGCCACACCGACTGCGTGTGCAGCACGTCTGCGTGTGCAGCACGTACACCACTGCGTTGTAATGTATGAATCCTCATACGACATGACACACCGGATGCGTCTGCGTGCACGTCTACGCAGACGCATCCGGTGTGGCTCGGCCTTTAAACGACAGGGACTCAATCAATAATCTTATTGGCTCAGCCTCTCATAGCTCAGGGCTGTTATTCACGCTACTGCGCCTCACCTCACCAGTCACACCTATCGTAACTAGACCTCTGCGAAGTTACAAAATACCGGAGCTGCTCAAGCTGTAGATAAGTTTGTGTGAGCGCGGTTTTTTATGCTATTAGTTTACTATACAGCGTTATAAAGTCTGCTGTCATTATTTTTTCTCATTTCAGAACATTTCCAAAGTTTCCATTATTTAACGAAGTTTGAGAACAGCGAAGTTTATCGTTCAGCACAGCCCTCACAACCAATTTACCTAGTCAGTAAGATGAGTACTTTATTAAAATTAATTATGTTTTGTTTCACACTGTACAAAATAAAAAAGGAACTCTTGGAAATGATGCCTTTGGGTCAGTGAGATATTATTTTCAACCATGTTTTTGAAAATAAATTTTAAAAGAGAAAGTTGAATACTCTCTCTCTGCAACTCTAATAATACTCATAATTTTTTTGAAGAAAGAAATTCGTCCTTTGGATCCGTTTCGTCAAGTAAACTCTTACAATGGAATTAAATTGCAGTTTTGACGAAATCAGGAGAAATTAGCTTATTTAGTGCCATTGCTAGCAATAAGTATGTTTAAAGATAGAGAAAGTGTGACCTTCGGTTATAAAAATACTGTTAGCTTCTGCCCGCGACTCCGTCCGCGTTTTTATCAAAGCTCCATACAAACTTTCATCCCCCCTTTCACCCCTTTAGGGACTGATTTCCGGGATAAAAACTATTCTATGGCCTTCCTGGGGACTCAAACTATATCTATACCAAATTTCACCCGTACAAACTTTGCACCCCTATTTAACCCGCTCAGGGGGTGGGTTTTTCCAAACCCCTAAAATGACTTCTCTTGTATTGTAGTAAGGAGTCACAAAGTTTCAAGTCTCTCACTTAAAATTTTACTTCCTCTCCATACAAACTTTCAACCCCACCTTTTACCACCTTGAGGGTGGAACTATCTAAAATCCCTTCTTAGTGCGTACGTCATATAATCTACCTTTTGTGAAAAAAACCGGTTTCTAGCTTCAACGGTTTGGGCTGGGCGTTCATTTAAGTGAGTGAACGAGTGAGTCAGTCAGGACTTCAATGTTTTTAAATTATATAGACTAATTCATTACACAACACACTTTGCTTCGCGCGGACCGCGATTCGAACCCGAACACCACCTTCTTAAATAAATGTTAATAATCAAAGCAGCACCTACTTTTTCAAGAAATTGCCCCATTTCACGGTATCAGTCCAAACAAGACAAAATAGCAGCCGTATATAATATGCAGCCTTTGCCTGTATCGTAGGAGACCACCTTTTTGTACATTTTGAGTCGAGAACCTGTGGTAAGATGCGAGGTCTCTGGAGGCGCATTGCTCTCCAAATTGTTTCATAAGCCAACCATTCTCATTCATCACTCTCCAACCACACCATACATACTTCATACATTCTATTCACAAAAGTGAACGTTACGGACATTGTTTTTAGAAAGTAATTAAAATTATTCATCTTCTTTAAAGCCTGCATCACACTGGCGCGGCCTGCGGTGGCGGACAATAGTAAATTTGACAGCGGCGGACAAGTTTACTATTGTCCGCCGCGGCCAGGCCGCGCCAGTGTGTGGCAGGCCTAATTCGATCTTAACACATTGCCGGGGTCCCGACTAGCGGGCACCTACGCCGTAGTCAATTCCCGCTCAAGCGAGGAAAACCACGGTATCGGCTACGAGCGTAGCGCGTAGCGATTCTTGGCAGTGAATGTGTTAAATGCTTTCCCCAGCTTGCATATACCTACGGGTATTCAGTGTTAATCACGACACACATGCATCTGATCGCTACGGGCTTTATCGCTGCATACTCGACACTGGTTGTCTAGTTATTTGTGACACTGTCTACGAAGCTTACGATCCTGAGTTCGAATTTCGGTAAGGACAAATATTCGTATAGTACCCATAGCAGAAGCCTTTTTGAGCTACTTAGGGGCTAGCTCGATTAGTGAAATATTGTCCCGCGGTATTTTTACTCCCTTATAATGCTTATGATATATAAAATGTGTATCGTTTACAAACGAGACCAATGGCATTTTAGCTAAAATAGGTTTATTGAACGTTTATGAAAAAGACCATTCATTAGTGTTGATTTAAATAATTTGTTTGTGTAACACACTGTATTAGTTCAATTATTATTGCATTAAAAACGTACCTTTTCTCATAAAATAATTTTATATTCTTACATAACTCATACCCATAACAAAGTGCTAAAAAAAGTTCTAAATGTTTTCCAAGTGCTTCCGAATGCAATTTACATACAAAATTATCTTCGCCTTACGGCCACGCACCTCGTAGCGCAGCCTCGTAGCGCTCGCTACGAGCGTAGTGGGAGCTACGAGTACCTTGATTGCTACGTAATTCTCAATAACTTTGTTAGGAATTTCTCACCGACTTGGTAAGTTCAATTCGGTTCATATATTTCTCATTTCAACGCAATGTGGTTCGCGCGTTCGTTTGGAGATGTTAGTGGGGGTGCTGAAGGGAGCGACCGAATGTTTTTGAAATGTGATTGTGTTTGGATTCGACGGATGATATATATACCTCTTGACTTTAATCGCTCATTGACATTCAGGTAACTAAGTTAGCAAAACGGTGATAAAAATACTTAGGCCAATAATTTTGTTCTATTTTGAATAATAAAGCTCATTTTAATGGGTGCCGGCTTAAGAAAATTTTGATCGAAGCACGATGTTATAATGTTGATGTTGTATTGATATAATATTTTTATTTCATAAAGAGAAAGTTAAAATATTTGATATACACTCAACACATTCACCGCCAAGAATCCATACGCAATTCGCTCGTAGCCGGAAAGCGACTACGGCTTAGGCGCCCGCTAAGCGGGTTCCGCTACTTAGCGGGAAAACCACGGGATCGGCTACGATTATTGGCAGTGAATGTGTTAAAAGATGAAAGAAATAGCCTGTACCTATTTGAAGCTAAGCAACGCTACGTGTGCTACGTGTGCTACGTGTGCTACGTGTGCTACGCCTTCGCGCGTAGCATTTCCTAGTTTGTAGCGAAAATTCATAGTCATAGAGGCATGGCCCATATGGGATTAATTGGCCCTGAATAAGTTAGTGAGCATCCGTCAAGTAACTCATAGTGCACGGACTAACTGTTCAAAAATATATTAACACGATTTTATTATACACCTTACTGCATTGAATGTCCTAATCAAATCACGTCACCTCGCACGTTGGTGCGTATTGAAACTTACCTCATAAACGAAACTATTAGAAATCTATTTTAGCTACTTAATTAACATCCCTTTCGCCCAACGCTTTCACCGAGTTAAATTGAATCTCAAATATAATGCAAGCAATTAGAATATTCACGAGTCATCAGTCAGCGGATTCGAATCCCATTACCTTCCAGTCCAGTTAAGCTTCATAACCTGTGTTCATACCTAGTATATCGTGACCCTGGGATTCGTGATATCAAAGAAAGTTTGGAGGTCTGTCTTACGCTGGTTGGCTGAGGTTCTGGGTAAGCGCAGTGAATGCAAGCCAAGCTGTGCTATTCATAACTAGTTTCATCTCATCTCACCGTTTACCCCAAGTATATGTGTCGGTCTCAGGGAAGAAGCACCTTACTGACGTTGACGCTTCTGCCAATATTACAATGCCTCGATTCACGACGTTATAATGGCATAATTTACAGTAATACCTCGGTTTACGCGAGGGATGCGTGTTAGAGAATATCGCGTATAACGGGGTCAAAAAAAAAAATCACAACTTACTGACGTAAATGAACTAACATTGACAAAACACGAAATAAATCGCAGTGATTGGACTAAATACCTCACGCCACCCCGCCGTGCTGTTTTTAAATTTGACCGATCAGGGCGAGCGCGTAAAGCGGGGCAATTAAGCGCGAAAATTTGCGCGTATAGTGAATCCGTGTAAAGCGAGGTCGCGTAAACCGGGGTACTTTAAAATAAAGTTTTAAACCGACTTCAAATCAATAGATACCCAAATCGCTTCAAGCATGCCTATAAAATTTGAAGGGTTCTCTTGATTTCTCCAAAACACCATCATCAGATGCTGACCTGTCACCTGACCATGCAGCCACTAGAGAAAAATACCCTTTGAAACACAATAGTAGTTTATGCGACTGATCCATAATGAGAGGCCTTAAAATACGAGTGTGGTTTTATGAAACGAGCGTTAGCGAGTTTCATAACAAGATCACACAAGTGTTTTAAGGCCTAATTATGTACAGTCGCATACATTACTTTATCTACACACGTATCATAAGTAGTAGTAAATAACAGCAAAAAACCAATAGTAAAATGACAACAGCAATGGCGGCAATTCGATCATCCGTCATGGCGAATGTTTTTTTTTTAATCATAGTCAAACGAAAGAAGTCCCTATACTCATATCACTCGAGATCAAATGTCGTGCGGTTTGTATTAAAAAACGTACTGAATTGACGTTTCGTATCGATAACTGTTTTAATATCTATGGATACTAGAATAGAGACCCACTTGAGTTTTGACAGCTGCTCCGAATTTAAACTCAAACGATACAAATTTATCAAAAATATGTATTGTAATGACATTAGAGTACAGATATCGGTTGTAGTAATGCTGGCCATTTCCTACAGTTTCTGAACGCATTTTAGAGCACTAATGATATGTGCGTAGATAAAATTATTTTCAAAATCGGTCAATACGTCTTCGAGTAATCGGGGAACATACATAAAAAGTCAGTTTATAAACGCGGCTAAGGTTATTAAGGAAAATCCGAAGGCCGGCGACGAAGATTTCGCCGGGTGTTTATAGTGGATAGAAACCCAGTCCACCGATAACGACATGGCGCCTGCTGGTCCACAGATTTTCTCCCCGAGAAAAGGATGTTGCCAGCGATGTCAAGCAAAGAGGCTTAACGTTGTCGGATTTTTGTAGCCTGCCTGACTTAACAATGCTTTTAAAATCATTAAGTAGTCGAGAACCATTAATTCTAAAATCATCATCATCATCTCAGCCGAAAGACGTCCACTGCTGGACAAAGGCGTCACCCAAAGAGTGCCAAAGTGACCAGTCCTGCGCCACAACGGACTTCCCCGACCTTTACCAGGTCATCAGTCCACACTGTGAAGGCCTACCCACGCCGCGTCTTCCGCTACGTGGTTGCCACTCGAGAACCTTTAAAGGAAAGGCTTCTAAAATAATTACATGAATTTTGAATGTGTATTTGAAGGTTCTAGCTCGCTCTAGCTTACAACGGTCGGCCTATGGTAAATTAATCGTTGTGAATATCAGCACAGGCGAGAAGCAATCAGTACCGTCTTTAGGGATCACGGCATTTGGCTGCCATTGTTCTCCGCGCCTGCGGTCTACATGTCGTGCCCTTTCTCAAACAAAGATGATATTGGTCTGGGCCTCAATTTGGTTCTATCAATCGTATGTCATGTGCGCGCGACTGGTTAAGAAACTAACCCCCTTAGTCACAAAACTTAACCTCTTGTTGATTAAAATGTGGTTTGATCTTTTCATACACTACGAACATACAATACAATACAAATACTCTTTATTGCACACGTCACACAATCAAAGCAGTTAGAAAGAGAAACAATACAATAACATGTAGGTAGGTAGACAACAGGCGGTCTTATCGCTGAAGAGCGATCTCTTCCAGACAATGTTTGGGCTTACTCGTCCAAATAAAAAAAGACCGGGTTGCACTCCATCAGGAGCGCCGGCAATCTTAGAGGACTGTCGAATCTTACAGTCACGTGACCTGTTGTGAGTTTAACATTTATTTCTCCATCACAAAAGTGCACAGCGCTGCTAAAGAAGTTTTCACTTCAAAAAAACTTTCACCAGTATATAAAATGGAACTTCGAAATGGATATAGGCTATATTTTATTTTTGTAATACGCGAGAAATCCGCTCGGATTGTAAGCAAGTACTATAACATTTCAGAGTAAGTCAAAGACATGCAAAAAAACATACATGAACCGAGCACATTTGAGGCAATCTTCGTGCTTATTAACAATATCCGTTTTAGGCAACACCGAAATAATCCCAAAGTCGAAATACGTTTTTGTCGTACTGAAATAAAATGTGAATCTTCTTAGTCCATGTGCTCTGTCGTGCGTAAGCACTTGGTCAAGGGTGTGAGGGAGATACACCGATATTCAGATGGTATTGGTATGAAATTGCAATGAAATTGTTAGTTGTAATGTTGACGTTTTGATGGCGTTATAAATTCGCATCAGGCAGGCGAGGCACAACCTCGCAATAAGCACTCTCGTTACAGATATCGAACGAGTAGGCTTTTTATATTTACCGTATCTAAGATTTAAAAAGTGGTAACGGGTCGTAAGAGTCTTGGATTATGCCTGGAAAGGAAAGCCGCGCAATGAATAGTAAGTCTACTGACTTAGCAATGCTTTTTTCGAAAGTTATGGGTTAAAAACGTTGCTACATCCACGATTTCATAAGACAAGCTATAAGATAGTAATATCCCTACTTCTACTTGGCCGGCAATACCTTTTTTCCCGGCCTCTGCTGTAATGTACTATTTTAGTCTTACCTGTAGAAGAATGTGTACTTGAAAAAAAGCCCACGTAACTACTTGGAAGATAAATTCCAACTAGTTTTATCAATAAACAGATGATATAGTGGGAATAGACCCAAAAAGTCAATAGTAAGTTGAGACCTTTGCCCTGACTTGCAAAACTCCCTCAAACTAATTGAGTTACAGTATCCAGCTTCAACGTTTCAACCAATTTGAATAAATTAAGTGACTCTCGCTGCAATTATACTCATACTAAGTAAGTAACTGACAAAATCTACTTAATTTCCAATTACACTTGTTCTGATTCATTCAATATTTTGATGATTCTCGGCCTTTTTCCTATGAGAGTTTTTTTTCAACCTGGGCGTTGCGACACTCGGGGGGGAGGTCAAGTGCTCACTCCGGAAGAGGTCTAAATATATACTTTTTTTATATTTACGTACACATTTCAGGCATGAGTGTCCTGAAGGCCTCGAGGCGCAATCCCGTTGGTCTACATAACAATGGATTAGATTCCATACTAGCTTCGTTATGATATCAATTTTGTTTCATATCACTATTTTTTAGATTCTGAAACACACGAGGGACATGGAAATGGGGATAACCCTATGAGATGCCGGGATCGAGTAATTTTTTGCAACTTAATATTGTCCCTGATTAAAAGGTAAACGTTTATGTCAAAGCAATATAGGTTAAATTCGAACTAAGACATTTTTTCTGCATTCGAATTTAAGCCATGTCACTTTGAGATAAAGTTCCCATACCATACACAAGTGCAAAGTCGGGTCCTACAACGTTTACCTTTCTAATACCTTAGCCGAACCTTAACTTGTGTCATCGAATTGACTCTGTTTAATAGTATCATAATCATAATCATCATTTATCAACAAGATTATTTAATTCATGTTTACTAAACGGTACTTAAAAACTTGTAACCATGTATGTATTTATTTCTTTGGTGTCGTTGAGTACGTTGTGGATGTGCGGCCTTATCCTTGGTCGCGAGCAGACCAAGAAAACCCAACAGTAATAATTTATTTGAACGTGATTAACAAATTCATAGCCAACGATTTAGCGCTACCGGCTAAATAGATGAAAGTGGTCACGAGCGCTCAGCAAGCTACCGTTTAGTAAAAATTATGTGAAAATCGTAAACTTTAAATCAACATCAAATTTTCAAATTGTTGTCCAAAACACCTGTTTGACTTTGTTGCTCGACACGGTCCACAGTGTGTCGGGTCCCGATCCACGCATGCGCGCAGCGTCCGCTCGCCGGGAGGCTGCAAGTACCAAACGAGCATCTGCGCCGCACGCCGTGGCGGCTCCATGCGACGTAAACACGCGGTTCTACAACGTATTGTACGAGTAGCTGTAACTTGAAAATAAACTTTGACATGTTTGTGGCTACGCTGATTGGTCTGTGGATGTTGAGGTGAGTTTATAGATAATAATAAACACAGAAAATAAACTTATACAGAATACATAAATGTACTTAGGTTTAGTTATGTGAAATGTATGTAGCAACAAATGTTTTCAAAAGACAGATAAAAGTTGACTTTAACATCAAGTGCGGCGTTTTAAACTTTTAAAGGTTTAACATGAGTATAGGGTGTATGGTGTATGGCGCATCGTGACTCGAAACAGATGAACCGTTTCAAGTGTTGCTTTATTGAAAAGAAAGATGACCGAGAAGTCGAGATGGTACTAAGCTATTGTCTTTTATCGGTTTATTAAGTCAATGGTTACAAACCAATGATATGAATTTACGTCTGAAGTAAAGACTATCATTTTTATTCCCCGACGCAAAGAAAGGGGTGTTATAAGTTTAACGTGTCTGTCTGTGTATCTATGTATATGTCTGTGGTATCGTAGCTCCCAAACGGATGAACCGATTTATCCCGAGTGTTCTTAGCCATGTTTCATGAAAAACTGTTTAGCCTTTTTTGAGATATTGGACTTAAATGAAATTGTCGGGAGTTTCTCAACTTTTTTAAGTGGTAGTTATATTTCGCTACGCTCTTCTTCTTTCACTATTTTGTTGTGGACGGTTTTTTTTACACTGGTAGGCAATTGAAGTTGTTATTGTCATTGTGATCAATGGTAAGTATCGGGTTAGCACTAGTAGCCTTCATATTATACCTGGTCTATATTTTTATACCAACAATTATTACAAAGCAGATTGAGACACTCCGTGAGATTGTAGCTTTATAAGTTTGTATGATTACCTAGCTAGGGGGTATCACGGGAACCTCTCATCTTATTTAAAAAATATACTTGAACCGTTTTTAGAATATAATGCTCGGTTGTACTATACGGGCAAGCGTACATGCTTAATCGCGCTCAATCAGCAACGTAGCATGCGTGCTGGGAAGTGCACAGTTATCGTTTAGAATTAATAACCTGTTCATAATACGTGATGGCGGAAACGTCGCACTCACGTCAAGTTGTTGTATATATTAGCTAAGCATTAGACAATAAATGCAGTTATCAGTTATCATCACAGCTAGTTTCGAAGTAGTTGTTTCATTCAGAATGCCAGTTCGGAACTTTCTATATCATTGTTAAGGGCTCGCCCTTAAATTTTGGTCCTTCGAACCGGATATGAACCAGTGACCTATGGATCTGCAGTCCACAGGCTCTGATATTTCATCCCGCGGGTTTGGCGGCGTTCTTAGCATTACGCGGAGGGAGCTATAAAACAGAAATTCGTGATGAGGAGTGTGCAACACAAATTAATAAATAGCCATAATGTTATGTAAAGTATTTTACACGACTCCGCAGGAAATAATATCGAATACGTCCTAACAGCTCCAGAAATAAGGTTGTTTCAGATATTTGTGCAGTTTGTGCATGTGCACGCCTCATATTGTCATAATATTATTGCAGGTGAATTTATCTACTTTGCTTGACTTGAATCACGGTTGGTATACTGCGGATTCTTTCAACCGATCTTAAGACCCATCGGTCCAACAAAGCCACAATAGCCACGTGCCAAAAACGCTTCGAATATAGTTTTAATGTTTAACACTATTATTTATAGTTAAAATTATATAAGCCATCCGTTTAGCACTTGAAAGCTTATCTTGTGAACAGTGACACTGTTTCCTATTGTATAAGCCCACCGCAAATCATCCGACCAGATAGAAATTAAGCAAGTAACAATAAAACTCATACAAATAGCTCCTATTTTCTCTAAGTCACAAGGTTGAAATTGCTATAGAAGACGCATTTAATACTAAACTTCTTTTCTCTCTAATTGTTGTTTCCATTTTAATTTCTAGCAGGGATGTTGCAGACATTTTCATCTACATCTGCAACCGCGGAAGTTCCGCACAAATTTCCCCATCGGCGTCCGCCAAAATCGATGCGGAGTTTTTACGGATGCGGATTGCGGAGACGCGAATTTATAAATATTTTCGCCCTGAGGAAAAAAAAACTTCTTGTCGTTTCTGTGACCAAGAGCAAACGCATTTTTGATTTTGATTTGTTCGCAACGACTGTTGTTAAGTATCAACGTGTTTGATTGCGTGATATCATAAAATGGACTTTGTTTATTTACGTTTTGAGCGTTCGACCACAAAATCCGCATCCGCGGATGTGTAAAAAATCGCATCCACGGCATCCCTGATTACTAGCACCGGAAACTCGTTCCCGACGAGGCGGGTCGCATTGTGTGCAATGTTTCATTTTATTCCAGCACGCAACTAAAACTTCGTTTATATCGGGAGCCGACTTGTGACGAGCTTCCCGGGGACTCTTAACATCGGGAAATTCTAAGCCTCATTCCTAAGCCGAAGCGTTCGTAGGAGGAAATATGTACGAAACCGTTTACCGTACCGTACGCGACAATTTAGATTCCAAATACATATCCGTTTTGACATTCACAATTACAATTGGAAGTATACATGTTTCATTAAGTCACTTATTTAGGCCCGTTTTATGCATTAGACGTAACGTCAGATGAAATTTTATTAACTCAGTACATTTTTAACATTATTTATCGATATAAAATTGCTCAATTTAAAACATCCGTTTATTTAGCCACAAATATTTACTTTTAATTATTTTTTCACCTCACCGGCTCGAAAAGGCTTGATTTATCGCTCAAAATCTGCGCCCAAAAGTCCATTTTATCCGCTAGCGTGGAAAGTTTTTGAATTTGGAACGTGCCGGTCGATCGCGAGACCCAACTTTTTTCCATACAGAATGAGACGTGTGTTCAGAAAGTGATGGTGTTATGCCAATAATAAATTGTTTTTATTTTGATAAAATAAAATTAATAATACTTATTCTCTCTTAATTAGGTAAGTAGGTACATACGAAATATTAACATTTAGATTGACTTATAATTATAAGGATAAAATAGGAATAAATAATTTTAAAAAGCCGTTTAATTTTTCTAAAAATTTCGCTTCTTCCAAATTTGGAACGCACCGTTTGAAAAGTTAATTTAAGAAAAAACTCACATTTAATTTTGTTTTGTTCTAAAGCCACAGACAGTAAAACCAAAATAATTGTGGTTATTTATAGATTTTAGTGCAGAAGATATACATAGGTATGTGAATTTAGATGCCTGCTAAGTTAGCGGAAAAAGTGAAATAAGCGTATTTGAGTCTTAGTTTAAACCGTGAGTACCCAACAATACTTTGACTTTTTTAGTGTAGGTAAGCGTGAGGTTATTTAAAGATGCAAAAATATTTATGTTACATTTAATAATTATAAATGTAAACAAACCTTTATTGAAAATGAGTATAAGGTCCAAATTACTTCCATTACATGTACTTACCTACAATTTTCCTCGCGGTGGTGAGGTGAAAAATTGTGTGTTTCGCTCGGCAGGAAAATTGTTTGGCGTCTCGTGCCTTGAAAGCCTCGCTATGCTCAGGATTGTACTTTTGAACCATTCGCTTCGCTCATGGTTCAATTTTACAATCCTTCGCTAGCTCGGCTTTCAATACAAGCACTTGCGCTAAACAACAACTTTGCAGCCTTGCATAACAAATAACTATTCTCAATAACTGTTAAATGCACAAGTGTTTGTTTACCTTTTGTTATCACTTTCGTTTCATTGTACTTAATTAAAATTGATTCAAAATTAAATTCCTATTTAAACAACTATTTTTTCTCATAAATACATGTATACATGTTTCTATTCTAAATTATAATATAACTCATAGCCATGATGTGTACATACACTTTTGGACTATATTCTAGTCATAAATCCACTCGTATGTATTTCTTTGTTTATTTGGATTACCGTCTGTTTTATGTACATTTTGAAATAAATAAATAAGGTATTGGATCTTTGGAAAACCGGGGTTTAGTAGACCTATTCGCCCCAGAATACGTAAATTTATCTTAAAATGGTTGAAAACATTTTTAGTATATCTATCTGATTGGTGTTCAGTCTTTCCAGTGGGCACATCCGAAGTTTTATAACCGATATTCTGTAAATTAATTTGTACCCCAATAAAGAAGTAATTATTTTAAGTACCTACTTAAAATAACTACTTTCTAATTTATCTGTACTTTAGAGGAGTAGAACGTTAAGAACTCCTCCATCGGCACGCAAACCTCTCCGAGGTTTTGCCCAGATGGGCATTTATTTATTTATTCGTATGGCATACATACATTTAAAATAGGCAATTTAGTTTCACAATTAACAATGGCATTGTGACTATATCATTAAGTGATACTAAAACCGAAGATACCTACACCGCTAACTGTTTTGGTCAGGCTTTACGTGGTTATACTCAACCTCAAAGAGTTTGCGACTGGAATAGCTGTCAGTTATGTATTTTAGCATACTTAAACACAACTGATATTATTCCGCTTGTTTTACAATTGGTAATGTTGGTACTCTGTAACTATTGGATTTACTAGTGCATATGTAATAACAAACACGTAAAGCCGTTGTGTTGATACATAGGATTGAATTACACACTTGCATATGAAAAGCTAACACATGACCGTGCTTCTTCACTAACGCAATATCCCGACAACACTGAGAAGATTTTTCACTTTAAAGTGAAATCTCTTGGGTTATATTTTATATTAAACATGGCTCCAGGCTGGCGTCAAGTTGCGCAAAGTAGGATTAATTTGAGGCAGGTGCACAATAAGACAAACTAAACACCTAGCGTTTTTTCTATCGGTCAATAGGGGTGTAGACACCATTTTTAATATAAAATACCACTACCACTAGACAGAATTTTCCCGAAAAAGGGTTAATAATATTGTCAAATGGAGGAAAAACTAAAGCAGGAGATTAAATCACCACAAGGAAGGTGAAAACTTAGGCTTTATAGACGATATACAGTGTGTTACCGGCATGCGGGCATTTATTAAAACTGATAATAATGTGTTCCATTAGCAGTTGTTTGCATGTATTTGAAAAACATAATTTTTTAAATTAACTGCGCAATTAATTTTCCAAAACACAAACCTTCAATGGACTAGGTGTATGACGCCGTACTAAACAAAGTATGAAGAGCTGTCATTTACACTTACTTGTCAACTCTGTTAATTTACCCTACTTAAAAAAAAGCCCGCATGCCGGTAACACACAGTATAGGTTTCTCTACAGGGAAGTCGCGATCCCAAAATCTATTCATCCTTACCTGTCCTATTATGTACATAAACATGACATCAAAGATGATCATAGGCTTGATTTGTGATTGGAAATGACGAAAAATATACATAAAGTGTGATACATAGACAATTTAGACATCTTTATGTCAGATATTTTTAGGTCATTCGTTCGTTACTTCGATTATTCAAGAAAACCCTATTAAAAATAATATTTTCAGTGGTACCTACTTGCTTTAATTTCAATACTTGGTGAGTTTCAATTAGTAACATTTTAAGCATTTAATTATTGTGTAATCCCAGAGAAAGTGTGATAATGCATTCGAGAAGTGTTTGATGAATAAGACTTTAATCTCTGCATAATCCTACAACATACCCGTAAAATAATCGATGTACCGGATTCAGTTAACTACTTGCCGAAGCTTAATTATTTAAACAGAAGCAGGTGCTGCCTTTAACGCGATTTGTTTAACAGTGTTGGGGGTTAAAACTTTTAATTGCTTCTTTGTGAACTATTCAGAGAATAAACAGCCCAGCAGCTCAGTATCGTTTACGCTGTTCAGAGGAAATGAGTTCCGCGAGTTCGTTAGACAAAGCCTCTGACATGGAAAAGCTAGTTACGGGAATAAGTATCAATTATTACGTTAAAATATAATGAAAACGGGTCACTCACGCATCTTAGATCGAGTGCTAAACGCGCCGGCAACGCGTGTGCTCATGACTACGAACCGCGAATCGGTTAGAAAACAAATGTCGAGTGGTTCTCGATATGAAATAACGCGAGTGACCCGTTTCCATTATAGTAAGGTAATATCTAGTTAATCTCGCTGAGTCTCAAACCGATTCAATACACAGACAGCCAGTATTGTATATGTTCACTCTCGTCGCCTTTGTTATTTTTTTGTGTTGTTAAATAAATTATTTTTTAATTTTTATTATACGTCTGATTCTCCCGGGGGTTTCTTTATAAAATTCTTACGTTTATAGGAGGAATAAAAAATACTTTTGAGAGAGAACCACTGTAGCCGAGCGGTATAGTGGTTCCTAAGGTTCGAACCCCGGCTCGTATGACAAAAAACTTATGAACGCCACTTCATATTTTAATAGCGGCTTTTTGGTGAAGGAAAACATCGCTAGTAAACCGGTCTAAAGCCAATAAGGTAGGCTTCCCTCTGGATTGGGATTTATTTATTTAATCATATGGCATACATTATTTTGGCCCTTCAAGTTTGTCACTCTTTAGTACCACCCAGGAGACGCGTGCAGGGTTGTGGTTGGTAGCTCCTGCGGACGCGAGTAACAGTTGTCCCCCCTTTGTCAAGTGAGTGGGCAACTCGACTGTTAGAAGTTCTTAAACCGCCCGAAAGCCTCTAACTCGGCTTAACGATTACTGTCATAGACAGCAACCGGGATCAGTTGATCCCGATGATTGATTGCTAAGCGTGCCTTCCAAAGCACGGAAGCGCTCGTTATATAATATAAGTTTAAAAGTGATTCTAATTATTATTATTTTGTTAAATTTTTTGTTGTTCTTCATTTGACGAGTTTATGTCCCTATTGTGTTGTATTCTTTTAGTGCCATCTTGCCTCTTAATGGCCTCACTGAAAATCAGCGTCACGGAGCGCGCCTTGTGGCTCGCTCCGTGACACCAAGCTGAGTGAGGACCTTTTAGCGTAAAATTGTATGTAGTTATTTTTGCTTCTATGTACTTACTAAAATTTACGCTAATAAATTATTTTCTTTCTTTCTTTCTTTCATTATATTAACCACTCAGCAGAGGTCACCCATCCAAAGTCAGCCTTTGCCAGCCGCTGCCATCTTTGCTTAAGGCCTCCACCCACCGGACGCGTGTGCTGCGCGGCGCGTGTGCTGCGTGGCACACGCGCAGCTGCAGCGCAGCACCCGCGCTGCACACGCGCAGCACCCGCGCAGCTGCAGCGCAGCACCCGTGCGGCACACGCGCAGCACCCGCGCAGCTGCAGCGCAGCACCCGCGCGGCACACGCGCAGCACCCGCGCAGCTGCAGCGCAGCACACGCCCAAGTTGTAAAGCATTGAAACTACACTTCAAACACACATCGAACGCGGCACACGCGCAGCACACGCGTCCGGTGGGTGGAGGCCTTTAACTTGCGTTATCGTTTCCGACTCGCAGGCGCCGCTGGGCTCTGAGCGCTTCAAATTCTTGGATTGGGATTGGAGAGTTAGATGGAAGTCGCTTTCTTTAAAATAGTTCCTGCCATGCCAAAGCGGACCATATGCAGCGAGCAAACAAACCATAGAATGCGAGTTCTTTACAAAAATGTGCGTGTTTGAACTGCAGGCCCGCCGCCATACGCTAGGAAGATGACAACGATTTTAGAATCAAGAAAATAACCATAAACTTTACTGTAACTGGTACTGTATTAGAGCAATGTGGTATTATTGTGGCTTCGGTCTTCTGTCAGATGGAGGAACTTGTCCCATTCGGCCTATACCAAATATGGACGAGGTGACATTCACTGTGCCCTATCTAGAATGAAGAAAGTGTTATGTCACCACGGTAGCTCACTTGGCAAGAGCGATGGACGGATTCCTAAGATCGCGGGTTCAAATCTCGCTCGTGAAGAGTAATTTTTTTATTGAAGTAATCTTTATTATTTGTAATTTTCCACTTTGTTCTTAGTTTAGAATTTTGCTAGCGGACGTTTCTGCTAAGTAAACATTACTGTTTTGGCACCTACTAATCTTAGTCGATAATTTTCCCTAGCAATAAATACAAACATAAGTAGACAAACGAAATTGAAACTTTACAAATTATTTTACCCTTACCCTGTTTACTCTTGCAAACGCTACACAGACCACACTAGATAAATCCGATATCATTATAACTTTAGATTATCGAGGCCTGTAGAAAGACAAACAATTTCCCAACTTTGAAACTATGTAGCAATTTTGATGATCTTTTTTTTTTTTTTTTTTTAAGAGGGGAAAATGCGTTGCGCATACCACCGGGGTGCGGGGACGGACCCTGGTGGTTATGTGGGACTCCCATGTCGGCTAATGAGGCCAATGGTTTACCCACTAAAAACCCCTCTATGTGCCGCCTCCACGCTATAAGGCGAGGCCACGGGAACGCCCTGGGCACACTTCCGCAACCTCGCCAGCGGCTGTCCGCGCTGCGGACTCATCTCTGGGGAGATGATTCTCCCCCTACCTCCACAAGGGGGCGCACCGAGAAACGGCACGCCCGCCACTCGGGGACCATCGTGTAGGCGACAGACGTCCCCGTGTCTGCCGCCCACAGGTACCCTTATGGGGGAAATCGGCGGTCATACGCTAACCGCCGTCGCCCCACGCGTTTGCGGCGCATCGGTTGGGAGGCCGGATCGTCCTCCCTCCCACGCTCTGCTGCCTCCTTCTGCGCCATCACGTCCTCGCAGAAGGAGGCCGCCGCCTTCCATGACCTGTCGCTCCCCACCATGGCTTCTACCACAGCGGGCAGGGAGAGGTCATGCCCGACCACGGCCACGAGTGTGGCCCGCTGCTCTGCCCAAGCTGGGCACACCGCCAGCGTGTGCTGCGCCGTATCTTCGGCGTCGCCGCACTCGTGGCATTCCGCCGTCGGTTCCCGGCCCGCCACCCTACACAGATATCTCCCAAAGCAACCGTGCCCCGAGAGAATCTGCGCAAGGTGGAAGGAGAGGAATCCCCCTTTTCTACCGACCCATCTTTCCAAGACGGGCCGGATCGCTCCGATGGTCCAGTGGCCGGCACTAGGCACCTCCAACCTTTCTTTCCACTTCTGAAGAAGGACACGACGGGAGTCAAGTCTCCACCGCCTGATCTCCTCCAGGAGTGGTTGGACCCCCCTGGCCCGCGCCTCGGTGACACGCCAATACACATCGGCCAGAACCAAGGCGTCGAGGTCCCAGGGTGGGGTCCCCGCCAGCACGCAAGCCGCCTCGTACGAGACGGTACGGTATGCCCTCACCATCCTAACCGCCATAACCCGCTGCGGCCTTCGCAGCTGGGCTTGATTTTGGGCGGTCAGGGATCCGGCCCAAATGGGCGCCCCGTACAGGGCCATTGACCGCACCACCCCTGCGTACAATTTGCGACAGCTCGCATTCGGCCCGCCCAAGTTGGGTAGCAGCCGGCTGAGTGCCGACGCCGCCCCGACTAATTTAGGAGCAAGGCACCTGAAGTGCTCCTTGAACGTCCAACGGCTGTCAAGCACTATGCCTAGATACCGCATTGTCGACTTGACACCGATGGACGCTCCTCCAACAACCAGGTTGGAACCTGCTGGAGGGGCCTTCCGGGGCCCGTGAAAACACAGGGCCTCGGATTTGTTCAGGGCCACCTCCAGCCCCAACCTTCTGATTCGGGCCACCACCGTTGCCACGCCAGCCGTGGCTCGAATCACCGCCTCCCGTTACGTGCTACCGCGGGCTGTCACCAGGGTGTCGTCGGCGTAGCACGTCACCTTGATCCCCGGCAGATTGTGCCCCCTCAGCACCCAGTCGTACCCGATGTTCCACAGGAGTGGACCAAGAACCGACCCCTGCGGGACACCGCACGACAACCCCTTCTCCTGCCAGTCTTCGTGTCCTGGGTACCTGACGGCTCTATCGGTGAGATAGTCCTCAACCGTCCTCCGCAGGTACTCAGGCACCGCGTGGCGCCTCAATGCGGCCGCAATGGAGGCCCAGGGCAGGGAGTTGAACGCATTGGCGATGTCAAGAGACACCGCCAATACTACCTGCCCGTGGAGCACCGCTTCATCCGCCAGGGCCCTCACTCGCGCAATAGCGTCGATGGTGGACCTGCCCCGGCGGAATCCAAACTGGTGGTCACTGAGGTCCGGACCTACCCCCTCCAGATGCCGGTTGAGACGGGCAGCCACTACCCGCTCAAATAGTTTGCTAGCCTCGTCCAGCAGCACTATTGGCCTGTAGGCCGAAGGTGAGTCTGCCGGTCGCCCCTCCTTACGCAGAAGGACCAGTTTCCCCGACTTCCAAACACGGGGAAACTGTCTCTGCGCAAGACATGCGCTGAATAGCGCCCTCAACCGCGCTTCCATCGGACCCAGGGCTAGAACCCAGGCCCGGCCGGGAACTCCGTCGGGGCCGGGGGCAGTGTTTTTGGCTCGGAGCCGTAGCACCGCCGCCCCTAGTTCACCCTCCGTTACCTCCGGCGCAAATATGGACGAGGTGATTTTCACTGTGCCCTATCTAGAATGAAGAAAGTGTTATGTCACCACGGTAGCTCACTTGGCAAGAGCGATGGACGGATTCCTAAGATCGCGGGTTCAAATCTCGCTCGTGAAGAGTAATTTTTTTATTGAAGTAATCTTTATTATTTGTAATTTTCCACTTTGTTCTTAGTTTAGAATTTTGCTAGCGGACGTTTCTGCTAAGTAAACATTACTGTTTTGGCACCTACTAATCTTAGTCGATAATTTTCCCTAGCAATAAATACAAACATAAGTAGACAAACGAAATTGAAACTTTACAAATTATTTTACCCTTACCCTGTTTACTCTTGCAAACGCTACACAGACCACACTAGATAAATCCGATATCATTATAACTTTAGATTATCGAGGCCTGTAGAAAGACAAACAATTTCCCAACTTTGAAACTATGTAGCAATTTTGATGATCTAATCTAACCATTCTAACCTTAGTTACAATTTGTTACTACGGATTATTTGTTACTAGCTTCCGCCCGCAACTTCGTCTGCGTGGACCCGAGACAAAAACTACCCTATATTTGAATCCAGGCTATAAACTATCTTTGTGCAAAATTTCATCCAAATCGGTTGAGCCGTTTAGGCGTGATTGAGTAACAAACATCCAAACATCCGAACATCCAAACATCTATACTTTCGCATTAATAATATTAGTAGGAGTACTACACTCGGGATAAAAACTACCCTATATTTTAATCCAGGCTATAAACTACCTTTGTGCAAAATTTCATCCAAATCGGTTGAGCCGTTTAAGCGTGATTGAGTAACAAACATCCAAACATCCGAACATCCAAACATCTAAACTTTCGCATTTATAATATTATGTATATGTATATAGGCTTTAGCCTAGTTGGTAGTGACCCTGCCTACGAAGCAAGAGGTCCTGGGTTCGAATCCCGGTAAGGGCAAACATTTATGTGATGAGCATGAATATTTGTTTCTGAGTCATGGATATTTTCTATGTATTTAAGTATTTATATCCATTATATATATCGTCGTCTAGTACCCATAACACAAGCCTTACTGAGCTTACTATGGGACTAGGTCGATTTGTGTAAGATTGTCCCCTTATATTTATTTATTTATTTATTTATATATTACCACAGAATAAGTATTAGACTACAGACGTTCCACTACCTTGGTATTGACGTTTGCTGTCAAATTTACACCATAAATAACAAGAGGGTGCAATGTCGTAAAAGACGGTTGTCGTTGACAGATCGAACCAATATCCGATCAAATTACTTCAGTCTTTACTTTATTAATATTCTACTTTCAAAACAAAGTTTAAATCGACTTCAATTCAGTACTTCGCTAAGGCACACAATAAAAAATTCCACAATTCCAATTTACCACATGAACTGCTTTCCGAGAGAGAGCAAATGCGTTGATTATTACAGAAAAAATCCAAGTCGCTATATGTGGGCTGATAATATTTGAGGAGTTTCGTCGATTCCGCAAGGATCACAGAATTGACACTTTTTTATCCTTGAGGAGTTCCATAAGTCACCTGTGGTCTTCATCATAAGTTCCACTTCACCAAAAGTGCAGTTTCCGAGGGTAAATACACGAGTTTAATAGAAAATACTGAAATCACTACACGCGTGCCTATAAAATTTGAGGGTTACCCTTATTTTCCTGACGTGTGCTCACATGAATAACTTGAAAGAATACGATTAAAGGTCTATACGTACCTATAAAATTTAAAAAAATATTATCCAACTCCTAACCTTTGAGGAGTTGTACCTTCCATCATCAGCCCACCAACATGAAGTGATGACTACCAGAGACCTTTGGAACAGCACCTAATAGAACTAGCGGAGGCAGGCAGCTCAAAAGATGGGACGACGGCATTAGACCTGTTAATTAGTTATACTGGGCGTATCCGCAAGTCGACATCCAGTGTGCCTATTTTGCGTGACATGGCATTAGGCCTGTTGCTGGTGTCACATGGAGCAGGGTTGCCAGAGACAGACACGAAGGCAGGCGGAGGCCTTTGCCGACTGGCAAGCGGACACCCAAAAATGAATAAGGAAAACTAATAAATAATTAAGAAATATTAAATTTGGATGTCACGAACAAAGGATAAGTAAAGATAATAACAAATAAAATAGAACGTACCTACCTTCACTTCTCTTGAGAGCTCAATCAGGTGTTCTGCTTAGTTACCTTTTGTAGGTTCGTTTAACACTGTCGTGTTCTGTTTATGCACATTATTTACTTGGCTGTTTGCGGCGCCCGCGTCTTGGCGAACATTATTCAATGAGCAACGTGATTTTTATGTTATTTTATTACGTATGTTCCTCGAACGAGCGCACTGGTTCCTTTTGGTATTTTTAACGTCACGGACTTTGATCCGTCTCGTATGAAGTCTCTTTCTATCAAGAGGTATTGAAAAGAGACTTCCGCTTGTAATTTGTAACTTGTTGCTTCATGAAACGGGCCTTTGTTCTTCTTCTTCCATAGACAGTAATGGCAGGGTACTCCGAATGCAAAGAGACCGCATAGCCCCACACCATGGCGAAATAAATATAATAAAATAATTAATTTAATGTTAACGTGTTATGAAAGAAACAACGTATAGGTACGCCTTTGACCACTATCTCGCCTGATGGTAAGTGCTGATGAGGTCGAGGGTGTTACATGCATACCCAGATAGTGCCTATTCACTCTCGTCTTGAAAAGATCCAAGTTATATGTAACTGGGAAAAGGTTTGCCGGACGCGAGTGCCAGAATAAGATATTAAGAAACCACGGCATTGAGTGAGGGTGTTTCGTCGCCCTACTCTTCAAATACTTGAAATAACTACTACCTTAGTAAGGTTTACTGGGTTATACGGGGAAAACTTAAGGCCCCTCATGTAGGTAGTTGTATTTGTGACTTGTACGAATTGACATTGTATTAAATGAAAACAAATATAATATTTGAACAATAAACCAGGTACATCCCACTAATACATTTCGTGAAATAACGTTGCTTTTGGTAACCTGGTAACCTCCCGTTGCAGGCCTAAAGGCCTCCACCCACCTAACGCGTGTCGTGCGCGGCGCGTGTGCTGCGTGGCAACCGCGCAAGTTGTCAAGCATTGAAACTACACTTCAAACACACATCGAACGCGGTCCGAACGCGGGCCCGCGGCGCTAAAGTTACAACTCGGCAGCGCGGCCGCGTGACGTGCGCGTCGCCAACGCGGCGGGCCCGCGCTGCACACGCGTTGTTAATGCGTTGCTATACGCCGCCCGCTTGCGGTGTGAATATACCGATTCAACCACGCACGACACGCGTTCGGTGGGTGGAGGCCTTTAATGGTGTAAGAAGTAAAATAATTGATATACTCTTTGTTGCTTTTACTATTAGGTACTTTTCGAGATTTAAATGGGTTCTGAGTATTTTTTATATTGTAAGAGCATAAATAATATTACTGAATGTTGATTTAATTTGTGCACAACTCATACGACATCTTACTGAAGTCAACATTCAGTAATATTATTTATGCTCTTCCACTAAAAAAAACTCAGAGCCCATTTAAATTTCGAAAAGTACCTAATTGCACTGTTTGCTATTAGATGCTTATTGTAATTTATAAGTCAATACTTATTATAATTTTTCTAATTCGATCACAATTGATATAATTAGAATTAGATAAATCTAATTCTTTTTGACATGTACCTATATTTTTTTAAATAATTGAGTATGAGTATGAGTAGGTGTATTGAAAATTAGCCTGAATATAGTTACTTATTCATTGTAGTCAAAACGTTAGCGGATTGATCGACAATATACTTTTATATTATTTAAAAACAACCGTGGAATAAATTCAACTGTCTTCGGGTTACACAAACTCCCTTGAGTAAGGTATTAGATCAATCCAGAAAATTTATATTGAAAATCGCATTTTAACAGTGAACTTCGGGCAATGATAAAGACCAAACTGCTAGCGAACGTAACTCGATCTGCATAAGTTATGAGGATGTACCGACCAAGGACAAATGTTAAGCAGATTTTTCACGTTGTTCAACGCTCATCCATCGTTCACTCATGTCCTGCACTCTATCACCGTACACTAACAATGTGTGATCGATTGGAAAATAACATTATCAAAGTCAACCTCACGTGTTATATACCTAACAAGTTTCGTAAAGGCAGTTTAACAAACTCTTAACACGCGTCTGCTTTCCATGAAGTTTGAGCTTTAGGTAGTTACACGGAGTAAGGCCATGTTTACAACTGTATGTTTTTCATGATACGTAGTTTTTATGCTAGTCAAAACTAACTATGAGAAGCGATTTGTTAACGCGATAGTGTGGTTATATCGTTTTTTGGATAAGCAGGGCTGTTATTCGGGCCGCGCCAATGCGCCTCACCTCACCGGTCATGTCTAACGAAACTAGACCTCTACCTACGCTTACTTACTACGGATCGCGGCGTCAAGATATATTTGTGGGTGAACGGTGAGGTGACCAGAAACAAGTTGCTGAATAGCGAGGCTGTACTGTGCCTACTGGGAAACATGTACGCCGGCCGGATCGATTTATCACTTGGAATGTTCCGTGTAACGCGGCACAGTGCTCTATCGTGAGGTTTTTATTTTTGAGATTGCTGGTAGTTTATTTAGTGCTTAGTTTTGATTTTAATTATTAATTAACCTCGGGCCACCCAAAAGCCTTTTGAAAAGTATCCTCCTCTTGAAATTAAACATTCTAAAGTGGAACAGAGTTGCATTTGTTTTGTGTCGATCGATTTTTAAACAAAACAAAGTATAATCCTAATTCCGAAATATTACATTTGATTATTTTTTTCTTCTGGTATAATTGGCACATTTCGTGAACAAAATAAAATCAGAAATGGTTGAACTAGCCAGTTTAGTTCATTGAACTGCGTATAAGGAATTTCGTCATAACTCGCTTTTACAATTATCTACATATTGTTACAGTTAAATGAGCTACAAATAAATTGTAAGGGAATTGTTAGGTATTGAGTTAAAAACGGAACAAATCTCCGTAAGTAAAACGAAGGTACCAGAGTACCTTTTTCTTTCTTTTTCTCAGAAACACAAAATGTAAAAGTGACAGATAAAAAACCGGTCAAGTGCGAGTCCGACTCGCGCACCGAGGGTTCCGTACGAACTAGCAATTAACTCCTTAGCATTTGCAATTATTATTGAAATGTAAATTTTGTACTATCTATATTTCAACTATGTTACTTAAGGAACTCTGTAGTTTACATTTTGTTACCTTGCCTTAGTAAATAAATAAATAAATAAACTCAAGGTAAAGGTAAATGTCCCAATATTTGTTAAATTATTTACTTATTTTAACCCAACACAACAGAATTCAATTTCAAACAACGAGTAACTTTTACACCAACTCCATCAAACTACCAAGACAATTGAATCGCGTTTTTTTTTGACCTGCTATTGAAATATACCCGTCCCAACTCCATTCATTCTCGAAAAATCTTAACAACGCGAATGGGGTCAGCGCCGTCTATCGGCCCCATTTGGTACTAACGTATAAGGGCAATCAGCTTAGTATGTATGTTGGTGTTTTAGCGATTATTGTTTATCACATGTACCGATCTCGATTATTATTTTTTCATTTGAAATTAGGGTATTTCTATTACAGTCTTATAGGAATTTCAAAACAAAAAAATACTTATAAAGTTGATTAAATTGCAAACTTAACTAGGAAATGATTTTTGTAAATAAAACAAAAAATATGCTAGATACAGAACACATTTCCCGTAATATTTATGTTTATCTTAATCACAAGTAATTATTTTAAATTTTTCGCTTGAATAACTTCGGAGATAAGGGGGGGGATGGTATTTTTTTTAAATTTTCTTTCATAGATCAAAATTTTCCCCGTGTAGGAAAAAAAAGAAAAACTGTTTCAAAATGTGCAACTCAAGCCCTTTGAAATGATACCCCACTTGACCCAATAGTTGAATTTTTTTTTGCCCCCTCATATTCGTAAGATTTCATGGAAAACTAAAATATATATTAAAATTTTCATTTTCCATGCACGTGGATGGCTCTCATTTAAAACCATTCCAAATTTCAAATTGATACCTTAAGTAGTTCGTGAGATATTTCACTTTGTGACAGACAGACAGACGGACGGAGTCGCACCATAAGGGTTCCTTTAGTACCTTTTTTGGTACGGAACCCTAAAAAGCAAGCGAGACTTAACAGCATTTTAGCTAACATAGGTATAATGAACGTTTATAAATTAAATGTAAGGCGTCTGGCAAAATTCTGTTAAGAGGTTTTCTTTTGACGTAATTGCACACTGTAATAAATCATTTTTATTGCTTTTCTGTTGGTCTCAGTTGAATCAGACGAGATCCTATATCTCCTTTAATATTATTTATTTGAGGTGATGTAAAAGTCGATAAACCGCCGGATGTCTATTTTTTTTAAACATTATAAGCAGGGCTCGTACTTTTCGTGCCGATGACGTGACAACGTACATTAGTAAAAATAAATACTATCTACTATACTATAATAGTGAATAGATTCCGTCAAAAAAATGGTACGATGCTTTTATTGCCAACTGCACTTTTCTATATACCGTCATCAACTACCTACTCGTTGAGACGATTCTAGCGAGCCCAAACCCAACGGACTGAACATATGGCCACCTTTCCATCATCAGATCAGCTCGATGGTATCATAATATTCATAATATTGAATTATCCAAACTATACTTAATACCCAAAATTTCAGCTCAATCGGTCACCAGGAAGTGGGTCAAATTTAACTTGCAAGATTTCATTACAGCCACCTGGACAGGTGAAACTAAATAAAAGCTTGTAAAATACAATAACTAAACAAATACAACGTCCACTTATTGTTTATTTGAATGACAATGTCTAAGTGATAATACCTCCATAGTTAATAACCTGAAAAAGTTCAATGGCACATAGTTCATTCTTCATTTCACACCATACTCATAATTCATACACAGAATCACTTATTCATTCAGTTTACTGTGTGTTTACACTTATTACCATACAGTAATCGCGGATTCAGTCGCACGTATCCTTCGCGGGGACTGTTTCTGGTGTAATCAAAGTGAGAAAAACAAAGGTCCTAATAATGTTCAATTAAAGATAACTCGTCTCGTCGTCGTCGTCTCTAACTATCGTAACTATGTATTAACGAAAATACTATTTGAAATTATCCTATGACATATGTATTTGTGTGGTGTCCTGGCCGGGAAGTATCAATAAAACTCCAAATTCACAGGACACGCATGTGCTACATTTAATGTTCAAACGCAGACTGGGGCAGTTACATCTACCCGCGGTATGCAAATATAACAATTTGAATTAGGACGGAAAAATACAAGCCCTGTTCATAAGCCTGAAAAGTGGTCAAACTTCCTAATTGAAATTATTTAAACACTTAGTGGTCATTTAACTGGTTCTGTCAAGCGCAACTTACGTTGTACAATCAGCAGCAAAAGTAGCTACGCGGATCAATTGCTCAAAATGACCTACATACGACTCTAATGTCAAGAGAATTAGGACTGTCTAGATCATTTTGAGGGTGTTATTTTGCGTAGCTACTTCTGCTGCCGACTGCTTTTAAACCATGACTTAACCGTCAGTTTTGTGACGTACTTACTTGCATGAAATGTAATGTAAAATTGTCGGTGACTGAAATATTACTTAACGTAAGGCTTCACCGTGCCTTTAATTATAAAGTATCTTAAAATATAAATTCCCAAAAACAAGTTAGAAACAAACATGTTTGCGGCGTTTGGCGTTGAAACCTTGGGGCCGTGGGGGCCAAGTGCGCGTCGGCTATACAAAGATTTGGCGACGCGCTTAATAGAAGCCTCGGGCGACCAGAGGGCTGGCCACTATTTCGCACAGCGTATTTTAGTATCGCTATACAGCGAGGAAATACGGCCAGCCTTCTGAGCACCTTGCCCGTTTGACGGCGATTTATGCCAATTTTTTTACCTGTAGGTTAAGTTTTGTTATGTTTGTTATTATTATTGTAATGTTATTTTTTAATAAACAACAGTCCAGTTAGACCGGTATGTCTGAGTCTCAGATGTTTTGTTTTTTATGTTTGTTGGCAATGTGAGTTTTTTTTTACTGTTGTCAAGTACCGTATTGCGTAGAATAGGAGAGGGGTGCTTTTTCGTCCATAGAACGAATATGTTGACTTCAATTTAACTTCATAATTAATTTCCAATGTAACTATAGTCGCTCAACTAGTGCGTTCATTTATAAAACCACAAAGTATGGGTGGCTACAACCAATGACGCGCAACAAGTCAATAAATACGATAAGAGACGCAAATCTCTGTGTATTGTTGTCCCCGTGCGAAGCGCTGCACCCAAATCGAACAAAGTACCTGGGGGTGGATCAGGCAGTTTCATTTTGCATTCTGATTTCATCTGGTTCTGAGACGTTCAGCGTGCGTCGAAGCGCGTGCGTAAGACATAAAACCAAAGGTGGAATAACAAATCCATTGCATCGATCCTGACAACTGTAATTTTCATATACCAAAAGTGTCATTTAGCCTGCCTGACCAACGTACAATGCGTTACGTCATCGACCAGCTGGGTCCGATCCAACTGATAGATCTAAGCCGTTGATCGATTCAACGAAACTTTCACCCAGTTCCCTCTTATTACGCCTGTACGGCTCGGCCTCGACTTGAAGCGGTGCGTTGGCGGAAGTGTACCATAGCTCATAGCAGCGATATGCTACGTTCTGATATGTCGCTCATACGTATGGTGCACAGCTACCGCTACCGCCGCCGCTCAAAGTCGTGGCCATGCTTTTAGGAGGGAAGCCGGAAGCAATATAAACTATCAAATATTTTACTTTTATTTTTCTTATAAATTCGTTAGCTGCGGCGTTCTGCTTATTACAATTGACATACAATTTTAACGCGAAACAAATGTGTCAAATTGAGCCTTCGCTATCGCAAATTCAAAGAGGTGTTAACACAAAATATCGCAGCGTACGTGCTTATCGCACTCAGCGAGGTCTATAGAGCCTTTCAAGAGATTCGACCCTATACATTTTAAGAGTATTGAAATTTACGAGTATCCTTTGAGTGTTTGCCGGCGTCGAGAAGAGTTCGTGACAAATTTCACATACCTAAGAAAAATATAGGACATAACGAACGAACATTTTGAGCCTTAGATAAAGTATAAGTATAGTGGGGCTCAAACATTAGTGAGTGACAAAGATGTAAGCATAGACAATAACACAAGTGGGAACGAGATACAATGTCATATCTCCTGTCCCTCATCGCCTGTGAGCTTTGTTTCTTTGTCACGTTTACGGTCTAATTGTACCTAAACATGATAATAAAACCTAACATGCTGTAGGTATATCACGACTTGAATAAAGACGTCAGAATCATTTTAACCCTTAGCCGGGCAGAGGGTATCTAAATTTTCATAGGTTTGGAACCGTATCAAGGTGAGGACAAAATTCTTGGCCGGTAGTTAGCCTAGTTAATTGATAGTAGTTAAAAAGTTCAGTTGTGACACAAAAATTAACCATAGAAATGTATGGCTATTTTTCGTGACACAACGGAAATTTTTAACTACTACCAATTAACTAGGCTAACTACTGGCCAAGAATTTGGTCCTCATCCATCAGCGAATTTGAGCGCTAAGGTACAAAATCTTGTGGTCCCATGTAGTCCACTGACTGGCTGAGGGAAAGGACATGTACATTATCTTCTGATACCTCTCAATCTAGTCAGGTTAATTTACCTTCACCCCTTTCGGAGATTCACTAGGACTCCATCTATGGAAACATCACATATATACTTTTTTAGCGTGTTTGCTAGGGCAACTTGGTATGAGACAGTTGAGTTAAGCTTGCCCCGCACTGGAATGGAAAACGATCATGTAATATAAAATAATGATGTAAAAAAGAGGAGTTTCTTCGACTAGTAGTTTTATAAGTGTACTGTATCTAAACCACCAGTCGTAAATTCACGGTTCTTTCGAAAAAGATTTGTAACTGATTCATTTCAAATCTGAACCTTAAAAATATTCTGTAATAATCATGCGCTCTGACAATAAAATATTTATCCAAGCTGGTCCGTGCGCGGGCTAAGATATATAGCACACATCAACGATTTTATATTGACCCTGGTTAGATGTTGAAATTATTATACTCTTACTTATTATTATTTTCCATCTATATTTAGGTAAGTGTTCATTATGAAGTTAACATAACAGAAACATAATGTACAGTTACTTTGTTAAAAACTTATTTGTTATGGAGCAGCGGAGTCCGTTTCCATACTTACTAGTAGATCCCAACCTTTGCACTGAACTTTTTTACTTTAAACTCAATAAAATATTTTAATTTTTACTTACTAAAATATTTTAATGTTCATTAGCGATTGAGAGAGTCAATATTTTGGGGTTACGGCCACCTTAAACGGTAGGCCTACAAGTTTCGATAATAGTGGATTCACCCGGGGTGCAAACTTAACCGAACCTTAACTATTGTTTAAACTTAAAATGTTGTTTATACTTTACGTATGTCGATGGTGGAAAGTAAAAGTGGAATCTGTCGCATCATCACGAGGGTCCTAATGAGTGCTGTGCAAGGGCACGTAAACTTGACAGACTGCCAACTATCGACCGAGATGACGACAGTCAATGTCAACAAGCACTTTTCCCTATTTTTATAATCTATGCGGATTTTGAAAGATCAGAGAATGGAGACTGATTTGCATAATATTGGAATTTGCTTAGATCACATTGTGATTCTACCTATATATTTATTATACCTTAATTTAGTCAGTTCATTGAGAAGTGGCACCTCGGCTGATGCTCAAAGTCAAAAACAAGTAAGTTTTTTCAAATTGTACAGAAGAGCGACAAAGACATTTTCTTCAAAATTATAAAACTTATCGGAATGGTTTTTTTCCACTGATTTGTACATGCTGTACTTACACCGTCACCTATTCACCGGTAACTGAAGCCGTTACGGTCATCGAATTGAGAATCTTATTTCGCTTGGGATTTTGTAAAAAAAAACGTACTTAAATATCCACGCTTGAAACAAGTAACTTCAGATACGTATATAAACAAGTAACTACTCATAATTTAAGTTGCTTGTTTAACTAAGTAACCTTTGTAAGATACTTGTAATTAATAAAGGTTACTTTGTACGAGTTTCTTTAAATCTTTTATAACCAATAATTGAAAAACTAATCTCAATTTGGAAAAAGTGAAAATGAACACACATCGTCACCTAAACATGGCACTCGACTTTAAGAGCTGTCATTATGAAACGATTGTATAAAATACTATTGTATTGCACGTTTATTTTGAAATAATCATAACAAGCGACCCGGCTCGACTTCGCACGGGTACTATATTTATTATACATATAAACCTTACTCTTGAATCACTCTATCTATTTAAAAAAACCGCATCAAAATCCGTTGCGTAGTTTTAAAGATCTAAGCATACATAGGAACAGACAGCAGGAAGCGACTTTGTTTTATACTATGTAGTGATGATGTAGTTAAGAAGTTTCTCAATTTTGCCAGTAGAATATATAAATGCGACAGTAATTCTTACGGTTCTATCTGTCAATCTGTTAAATTTTCACGCTTAAACTGTTTGTGTACTAGAAATTTTACTTGGATATATTTTGAGACGTTAGGAAGGATATAAAATAGTTAATATCCCGGAAATTATCCCATACATTGACGAAAAATTTAGAGTAAAATTTAATGGGAAGACAACATTTAAGCCTACGCCTGTAATACTTTACTTAATACCTACTTACTGTAGTGAAAAATAAAATAAAAGATCACTAGCAAGATCACGATCGTAATTTTAATAGTTCTAACCGAAACATTTATACATTTTAAACAAAGTTATAATATCCCGACGACGTGCTCGCGGCAACCAAGTCGATCCCAAATGGGTTATTACAATTAGGTACAAGTAGCACAAACGGCTTCGCGAACCGTACAGATCCTTGGCACAGGGCACGATACGTCAGAGAAACGCATCTGATGGTAAAAAAACCTTCCACCACGAGGGTGGGCAATAGGACACCGGATAGCGGATGATGTGAGATGAGATGGGTGTATGGGTGATTGTGGAGACGATAGCCGAAAGGAGGAGAAACGAAAGGAATGAATCACGTGGGCGTGCTGATGCCTTTAAGAATTTTGAGAGGCGGAACCGGATGGTTGATATCCCGAACTAAAGAAAGCGCCCTGCGCTCAGTTCGTGCAAGGATCAGCAAGCGTGGGTGTACACAATAGCGTCACTAAATCTAAATCGCGGTTACATAGGTAACTAATTAGAACTAACAGAAGGTAGACGATTATTAGGTTTCCGGAGACTTCCCTGACACTTGACTTCCCTGAGACTTCCTGAGCTCCTTAGCTAGTTGAGCCGCTGCGACGAACCGCTGATCCACTTCAGGTAGGCTCCTTTGAATGAACTCCGCATTCCGGGAGTATAAAAACCCGCAGTCATAGCACGCAGGAATCGTGGGCACAAGCTTCTTAAACAGGGTAACGACCTGGCGGAGTGGGTCCTCGTACCCCGATAGGGCAAGCGCTGGGTTGAGTACCCGCACCAGAAAGCTACGACAAAAATAAAGGTAAGATCTACGATATTTCTTGATGCGACTATGAACTGACTAGAGACTTATACCACCAATGCTTACCCAGCACGTCCTCGACGGCTGGCCTTTGAATACAATCACACTCGATGTAAGACGACGCTTGTGAATTAGGAACCTCCTTTTCCTTCACACAATAGCACTTGGTGCTGGCGGCCAGAATCTTCGTTGTTTGAGATTCACTCCAACGCCACTGAGTTTTTAAAACGAAGAATACTATCCCTTAGTTCTTAGCCTTAGTTCTAGTTATAAGCTGGGATAAAAACAACAGTCTCGAATCACAATAGTTGTTTACTTGGCCAATGTCAACTGCTTCTCTGACCTTCGAAAAGAACCTAGCACCAATCATATTTGAAAAATCGAATTGCCTTTTTAAAATTCAAATTGTCCTTTTAAATCCCACCAGTACAAATACGCTAAGAGTACTGCATGTACCGAGGCCGTACCAGGGAGTCTTAAGTTGTGGACGCCACCTACCGGGAAGACGTAAAAGTCCTAGAGACACTGACAACGATAACAGAAAACACAAGTGACCATGAACCCTGAAGGAAAAAGGTTCAAGTAATATGCGTTAGATGGCGCAGAAACTAAAATCAGTAATTTAAAAATTCAGCGGTTTAACCGACAGTGTTGTTCTGCAGATGAGTTAACGCTGCATTACCAATTATCCTCTAACGCGATTAACGATATCTACGATTAATAAAATCCACAATGTCATTTGCAATAATTGTAAGGTTTCCCATCATCATCATTAGCCCTAATTAGTTTTTCTCACAAACTGTCTTCTTTTCAGTATTTTTTTAACACAAATCTAATCTAACCCACACGCTTTTATACAAAGTTAACACAATTTGTCCTAAAAATGTTACGGTTTCAGATAAAATCACTTGTATGGCAAATGGCGATGTTGGCAAACACTAATAGCGTCATGTTATGGCAAATTATATTATGGGTATAAAAGGTATCAGATATAATACATACAAAAATGTTATTATGTACAACCTAACAGGTTATTATATATTACCCAACCTTGTATATTGTCAAAATCCAATGAAATACAAATTGAGATGAAGGTGCAAAAATCAGATTAGTGGTATAATATCTAATAGGAATATGGAAAGGGGCGCGCTTGACTAAATTCGCGTTTACCTGCCGAGGTCTTAGGAACACATGAGCGCGCGCCTAAATGCAAAGCTCCGATTTCCGACCCGTCCACAGACTTACTACATCTAGAGAGATCACGGAAATCTACATACTTTGTCTGCAATGAGCTTGTGACCAAAGATTTATTAACGATGCTATTCGAACCAGTTTTCAGAAAAGAAAAAAAAATAGTTAGACGGACCTGGCTGGCGTCAGCCGAAACGCTTCATACTAATTGACGTAAAATTATAACGTCTCATTTTACACTTCGTGTACCACTTAATCGTATGGAAAATCAAGTAAATTGCTATTTCGATCGAAAACTATTGCGTTTAGGTCCATAGTTGTCATACAAATTTGTGCCTATAGAGCGTAAGTTTAGTATGTTTAAGTTTACTCGTGGGTAATAAAAAAATGCATATTTTTCTAAACTTTCAAGGTCCATATCTTTTTATGGTATTAATTATATTTTTAACCGACATCAAAAAAAGAGGAGGTTCTCAATTCGTCTGTATTTTTTTTTGTATTTACATCCGGAATCATAAATTTGGTGGCGAGGAACTGATGATGAAGACCACAGATGACTTATCGAATTCCTCAATTATGTACTTAAAAGTGCAAAAGTACGTCACAGGTTCTGATAAGATTCCGTTGAAATAGGAACTAATGAAGTGCATTGGTGATGATCTTGAGGAATCGACGGAAGTCCTCAAATATTATCGGCCCACATACAGCGATTCGGTTTTTTTCTATAGTAATCAACGCATGTGCTATCGGAAATCAGTTCATGTGGTAAATTGTAAAAAAAATAGGAAATGTTCTCGTGGCTTGGTGGACTACTAAATTGAAGTCGGTTAAAACTTTGTGTTTAAAGTAAATAATGTAATTTATACTTTATTACAATAATTTGATTGTTAACTATCCATTTAGGTAGCATGACGTCGTTATCAATTTTAACGTGACGCAACTAATCTATTGTGTGCAAATCCGTTCATTTCATCCAAACCAAATTTTCACCTTAAAAATGTTCATTCACTACAAAGAATGTTCGTAAATGCAGGAAAATCACGGGCTCTAACTACGCTCGTAACGGCAAGCGCTTGGCAGATTCCTTGTAGTGAAAGTATTTACAATCAGTGGCAAAAAATTCGTAGCTCCTCACTTATAGCCGATAAATACGGGGAATTCGGTATGTAGAGGAAAGCGCCTACGAACGGAGCGCCCACCTTTTTTTTCAGTGGAGAAAACCTGCGAACCAGGTACCACGAAGGAAATCTGGGTTATGTGGTGTTTCTACCCACTAAATACTCTAATTCAGCCACCATCTTCGCTAAGTTATTGGAGGATCGAATTTTAATTTTCTTGAGATATACTGAAATAATGCTAATAATTTCACGGTTCACCTCACGTATTAGTCACTACGGCGACATGTTCCCGCCTTTTACGACAGGCGGGGGAGACCGTAGACCTATCCTTACCCGAGTCTACAGAGCGCCCACCTAGAGAGTTCCTGGATCTGAAATGTTAATAAGCCCTTGTGCGTTATTTAAAATTTGGTGTAAAACTCAGTCTTATCCGTCCTGGAAGTATTTTCCTATTTATCTGCTATATTAACGTGTATGCACTATGTACATAATAGATATAAGAATCAAAAAATATTTGACCAAAAAATTTATCGTACTAAAACCATTATAAAATACCCCTGTGACGTCATACGCTCGATGTTTGTAAAGATCGCCTGCAACATCTACTTAAATAAATGTCTGGGTGGCGATAAATATGTAATATTCATAACCCACTGTCTATATGCAAACTCCGACTCGTTATGAACATATATTTAACATAAAATCCATATTTCACCACATTATTTAGGCGCGTCTAATGTTAATGTCTACATCGCGTAAAATTTTGTATTTCCATACTTACGATGAAAGAGTTTTATTTCTCGGGGGACGGTTTGATCAATCTCAATTCCGCTGTGATAACCACTGAGGGATGGTTAATAATGTGGGCTAATTTCCTTTATTAATCTAAAAGGGGAAAGGATTTTGCCGAGTCCGGTGTCATGTGTTGAGACTGTTCAAAAGTGATCATTCACGACTGTCGACCGGTCGGTCGGATCGACTCGGATTTGC
The DNA here is from genome assembly GCA_945867215.1 of Epinotia demarniana. NCBI lineage: Eukaryota > Metazoa > Arthropoda > Insecta > Lepidoptera > Tortricidae > Epinotia > Epinotia demarniana. The sequence continues at coordinate 9,245,481 of OX244262.1, forward strand.
GGACCATTTTTGAATCTCACCAAGTGACTAATTCTCACCGATTTGAGTGATTTCCGAAAGTTCGTATTTTTGAAACTCATCGGTGACTTATATTTTTCATACCTATGATATCGATTTACGAGTGCCCCTACCCACTCGTAATTGAAATCACCATGCGATAGTTTTTGACAGTTGACGTATGTATACCTAAGCCAAGAATTTTTCAAAACTTTAATTTTCGTTTACATGTCACTGACAGATACGCTACGTTTTACGTTTGAATCTATTTTAAGTTATAGTATGAGAAAATAAAAACCTGTATCAAGGACAACATCTGCGCAAAAAGGAACGTAACGGGAAGATTGTCTCTGACTGACATTGTAAAATTTCTGCATGTTGGTAAACAGCGCGTGACTTTCAAAAATACGGCTTTTGGAAAATGGTGACATTAAAATCATCGGTGATAATTTTAGTCACCGGTGACTTTGATATCACCAGTGAGATTCAAAAATCGCACACCGTTAGCCTAGTGGGTGACGCTGCCTACGGAGCTGAGGGTCCCGGGTTCAAATCCCGATGCGAATCAAATATTTGTGTGATGAGCGTAAATATTTGATGATTTATAGGCATATAAGTATACGTATATATATCTAAATATATAAAAGAAGAAACTGACTGACTGACTGAATGACTGACTGACTGAATGACATATCAACGCACAGCCCAAACTGCTGGGTCTAGAGATTCCAAATTTGACACGTAGGTTTCTTATAAGGTGTAGGGGAGCACTAAGAAAGGATTTTTCAAAACTCACCCCCTAAGGGGTTAAAATGGGGGTCCACAGTTGGTATGGGGGAAGCATTATTTTTTGAACTAGAGACTTTAAACTTTGTAGGAAGATTTACTTATTAAGATACAAAAAAAGCTGGTACTGGTTGTCTGGAAGAGATCGCTTTAAAGCGATAAGACCGCCTGTTGTTACCATTATTTATTAAGCAAATTTTTTGTAACATGTTTGTCTCTTGTTGTGGTGCAATAAAAAGTATTTATTATTATTATAATTATTATTTCAGCGTTTTACAAAATTCCACCCCTAAATTGGGGTTAAATAGGGGTGCAAAGTTTGTATTCCAAATTACTGGGACTACAAACTTGAAATTTGTTACACCAGAACTTCCTTTTATGACGTAGGCAAGGGATAAGACTGGATTTTTGGAAGTTCTATTCCTAAGGGGGTTAAATAAGGGTACAAAGTTTGTATGGGAAAAATATATTTTTTTGTACTAGAGACTTGACACTTTGTAGGAATATTACTTATTAAGATACAAAAAAAGTTCTTTCAGCGTTTTAGAAAATTCTACCTCTAAGGGGGTGAAATGGGGGTCTACAGTTTGTATGGGGGAAACATTATTTATTGAACTAGAGACTTGAAACTTTGTAGGAAAATTACTTATTGATACAAAAAAAGGATTGCTTATTAAGATACAAAGGCAGAAACAGGTGTAAGACTCGAACAAGACAACCCACCTAATCACAGTGAAGCCATGCGAGCACTCGAGACCACGTTGTCAAAAGAGGGACATAAGCCAGAATTTAAATTCGTTCCTGTAAACTCGGACGAATTAATGCATCTCATAAGAAACAAAATATGTAAGTCCCTAACTAAAGATATCTATGATATATCTGGATCCCTCTTGTATGACATAATGTTGAGGTTAAAAGACTTAGTTACATTACTTGTAAATAAAATCCTAGCATCTAGTCATTATCCCAAATCAATGAAGCAGGTTCGGCTGTGTCCTATTTACAAAGGAAAAGGACTAAGAACTGATATCGCCAACTATAGACCGATTAGCATAGTACCAACGATCTCTAAAGTAGTTGAGTCATTAATGTCCAAAAACCTAATGCAGTATCTTGAGGATAGCAAATTACTAACTGACGCACAATATGCATATAAGGTTGGCAGATCCACAACTAGCGCAGCACTTAAGTTTACCGAGACGATTGTAGGCCTTCTAGAAAGGAAAAGAAAAGTCGCAGCCATTTTCTGGATCTCTCGAAGGCATTCGACACAGTTGATCACGAACTCCTGCTCTCTAAACTGGGTGCCTATGGCATAAAAGGAACAACCGCTAAACTGCTGAAATCTTTCCTAGCAGAACGAGAGCAAGTTGTAGAAATAAAAATAGACGGGAAACGACACCGATCCGTAGCGCAGGCTACAAGAATAGGTGTTCCGCAAGGATCTGCACTAGGTAACAGCTTCTTCTCTATATTTCTTAATGACCTGGCAAGTCTTGATCTAGATGGTGAGATGATCCTTTATGCTGATGATACTACAGTTATAGTCGATGCAAATACAAAAACACAGTTAACAGAAAAAAATGAAAATGTGGTAAGAATATTAAGTAATTGGTTCGCAATAAATATAATGATTTTTTTTTTAAACGAAACGCAGCCTCATTGAGGAAACTGATATAAAATTGTCGAATGGTGTCAAAATACAAAACGAACGAAGCGTCAAACTGCTTGGCTTTCATATTGATCCAATAATGTCATGGAAAGATCACATAGATACATTATGCAGTAAGTTAGCAAGAGGCATCTATGTTCTAAGACAATTAAGACCACTTGTGTCAGAAAGTTGCTTAAAAGAGATGTATTACGCGTACATACACTCTCAACTTTCGTACGGGATTATACTCTGGGGCAAGTGTACAGACTATGAGCGTATCCTAAAGATGCAGAAACGTGCAATTAGAGTACTAGCGTATGCCAAGTACAGAGACTCGTGTCGGGAACATTTTAAAAAACTTAGTATTTTAACATCAGTTTCGACTTATATATTGGAAGTTTTGATGTTTGTTAAACGTAATCCAAATGAATTTAAAAGGAGAGGAGAAAATAGTTCCAGGCCTATGAGAAATGTTAATGACTTAAAAACCACCTCGTATAAAATAGGCACAAAACTTCCGAAGTTAATAGGACAAAGACTTTTTAATCGGCTACCCTTAAATCTTAAAACCATAACGAACGACAACTCATTTCGCTACCATGTAAAGCAACTATTGCTTGAAAGAACACTGTATAGTTTACAAGAGTTTCTTTCAAATGACTATGAAAACAAGAAAATTACTTAAAAGCTTGACGCTTTTATACATATTTATTTTATGTTTGCTTTCACTTCTTTATATATACAGGGTGCTCGTGAGGAACCCGAATAATTTGGCCAGCGTATTCCTAAGGTCGTATGGAGTAAAAAATGTTATATGAACATAGGTCGAAATATGGTTTTTTTTTAAATGTTTTCATACATAATAAATAACTTCTTGTATGAAAACATAAAAAAAAAAACATATTTCGACCTATGTTCATATAACATTTTTTACTCCATACGACCTTAGGAATACGCTGGCCAAATTATTCGGGTTCCTCACGAGGCACCCTGTATTGTATATTATTAATCTGACATTAAATTATTCATTACCATTATTTACAAAATAATAACAATTCTGTACACATCTGTACACGTCAATTGTAACCGACAAGTCATAATTTTTATAAATTTTTATCTTGTATATGTACTGTACAAATGATTTAAATTGTAAAATTATGATAATAAATAAATTTGAATCTGAATCCAAAAAAACAATTTCAGCGTTTTATAAAATTTTACCCCTAAGGGGGTTAAATAGGGGTGCAAAGTTTGTATTCAAAACTACTCTGTATAGGAACTTGAAATTTACACCAGATTTTCCTTTCATGACAAGGCAAGGGATAAGACGGGATTTTAGGAAATTCTATCCCTAAGGGGGTTAAATAGGGGTGCAAAGTTTGTATGGGAGAAACATAATTTTTGTACTAGAGGATTGAAACTATGTAGGAAGATTACTTATTAGGATAGAAAAAAAGTGATTTCAGCGTTTTATAAAATTCCACCCCTAAGGGGATTAAATGAGCGTCCAAAGTTTGTATGAGGGAAACTTTTTTTTTAGCTACGTACTTAAAACTTTGTGGATAGATTATTTATTCATTTACGAATAGAGTACTCTCAGCGTTTTGGAAATAGTTACACCTAAAGGGGTTAAAAGGAGGTCCAAAGTTTGTATGGGGAAAAAAGATTAGTTAGACAATTTTATTCGGAACTTTACAGGATAATTCCTAACGATAAATGAGTACCTAAACAAGTGTTTTCGGTTTTTTGAGAATTCGACCCCTAAAAGGGGGCATGTGGTGATAAAATCTGAAATCAACATCGGCATCTATTGTTTCTATGGTTTATCGGGTCGCTGACTACGAAAACAACAACGATTTTACATTCCAACGTGTCGTCTAAATATGAAAATGGGCGTTGTTGTTATTATGGTTTTTTTGGGACGTTAGTTACGAAAATCGCATAGATTTTGAAATGTAATGTTGTGGACATGAAAATTCATGAAAGTATTTGTGCCAAATTGGAAATCATACGGTCCAGTTTTTTCGTAGCAAATCGGTTGTAACAGACGGATTGACGGACAGCCACACGTGATCCTATAAATACGGGTTCTATTTTTGCTTTTGAGGTATGGGACGAGACCCGCGTTATAGGTTTTAAAGTTAGTATTTGGTGCCATCTCTTTTTTTTGACACGGGTCCGATTCCGATTGCCGAAGCCCGGAGGCTGTATCGGCTAGTCTTTGCTGGCCTGTGGATAGGCGCTACTAAGGGACTATCCGACTGCCAAGAAAATCAAAGCGCGAGGACTCGAGGCGCGCGGGCACCTCGAGGCAGTGTATAATTTAATCGTGTGTAGAAGTTACATTTAAATTCTTGTCTTATCAAAACTAGTGTGTAGTGGGTGTCTGAGTGGGTTGTCCCGGTAGCTGTCCGTACCGGGACAGGTAGTGAGGTGCTGTAGAGTAATAGTGTGCTCGCGGTGGCCTCCCCCGGCGGCGGGGACGGCGCTGTGTATAGTGGTAGCCCTACGCTTAAAAAAACCGCAAATCGATGTACAGTTTAGCCGTTTGGCACACACATACTAGAGGACAAAACAATTTTTTTGACCCGCAGTTCCTAAAAAAAATTCCCTTAGGGGGGGAGTGCCGAAACATTTTTCTTTTTGTATGGAACAAAAAAATGTTTTTCGGAAACCTATCGTGTGTAGTATCATATGAAAGGGCTTTTTAAGGCGATTCTAAAAATATACCACATCATTACATTTTAGCCATATTTTTTTTATTTAAACAAAAATAATTTTTGAAACATACCAAGTTAGGGCTCCTCCCTTAGGGTATTTCCCGTTGGATACATGGATACTACGCATCATTTTATGATTAATACGTACCGTATCTGCAGTACAGTTCCATAAGTCACGTAAAATAGGTATTGAAGTAGAACTGTGTCACTTGGTAATATTGAAAAATTAAAAAAAAATACTTAATGCAATTATTTTCAAAATTGATTTTTTGAGGTTAAATAGATATGAGGATATCATGTATCATTTGTGGTATATTGAATTTTAAAAAAATCAGTCATATCGTGTCTGGAGGAGCCCAAACTTGGTATATGTTTAAAAAAATATTTATGTTTAAATAAAAAATATATGGCTATAATGTAATGATGTGGTATATTTTTAGAATCGACTCAAAAAGCCCTTTCATAAGATACTACACACGATAGGTTTCTGAAAAATATTTTTTTTTTTCCATACAAAAAGAAAAATGTTTCGGCACTCCCCCCCCTAAGGGAATTTTTTTTAGGAACTGCGGGTCAAATAAATTGTTTTGACCTCTAGTATGCGTGTGCCAAACGGCTAAACTGTACATCGATTTGCGGTTTTCTTATGAAATTGGGCTTGTGGGGGAAGCCCCAGTGGAAGCACTAGTATGGTCGTTATCGTCGGTCGCGTCAAATTCCGTAATGGCCGCCGTAATGGCGTCGGGCGGGTTGGAGAGGGACATGGTGCCATCTCGATGGTCATCAATCGGTACCTAGGCGAGTGCGGGCGGCGCGGCGGGACGGGAGGGTAGGAGACATTGGGAAACTGCCTGCATCCGTAATAAGTATACATTCAAGGTGCTGCACGAAGATCTGCTTACTTTTTATAAGTTAAGCATTTTGGCTGCCGCAAAATTAAATCTTGGGTATTTATGTTCTTTAATTGTAGTTGCTCCCATGCAAACTGTAGTTCCCCTACAAATACTGGTTCGAATCGCATCGAAAAAAAATCTTAGAAAACAAGCCTATAGCAATGTCCAGGCCACAAATTGGACTTGAAATTCGTGGAGAGAAATTGGTATTTCAATATTATCATGAACATAAACTAGCTTTTATTCCAGAGAACAGATTCTCATTAATCATGATTGTAAATTTAATAACAAAAATACGTACATACATACATACATCCACGCCTTTATTCCCAAAAGGGGTAGGCAGAGCACATGAACATAAAGTTCATGCGCCACTTTTAGCATAAATGTGGGTATAAAAGATCGACAAAATGTGATATTGCATAGGTTGTTAGCCCATCACCCACAACACACTTCAACCCTGTTCCCTTAGTCGACTTTTACGACACCCACGGGAAGAAAGGGGGTGGTGAAATTCTAACCCGACACCACACGGGCATAAAAATAATAGTAAATAAAAAATAATTTACCATAATGGGTTATGACGAAGAGTTATTCATAGGGGAAGTTAGTAGTAGTAGGCCGTTGTAGCCAGCGTAGCAATTCAACAATTATTGGAAAATTACACTTACTACGCGGGCGAAGCAGCGGGCAAAAGCTAGTATATATATATAATATCGTCGTCTAGCACGGTTAATACAAGCCGTATTGAGCAGCCATGGGGCTAGTTTGATCTGTGTCCCCTAATATTTATTTATTTATACATATTATTCATGTTTGGATTAACAACCAAATCTTTGAATAATTAACAACTTAGGAAAGTTGAAATACCGCCGACATTTTCATTTCAAAGTTCAATATCTCAAAACCGGCTGAACCGATTTTTTAACATAACTAAAACCATCACGTCAAAGAAACGAATTAAAATCGTTCCATTCGTTTAAGAGCTACGATGCCACAGACACACAGACACGTCAAACTTATAAAGCCCCTCAACATTTTTAGGCTAATGAGTAGATTCAAAATGTGGAGCGGACATCAATTTAAGCGCCACCTAAAGCGATGGTTGACACAAATTGTATTTTATGTTTAAAAGAATACTTTCAGTTTAAATAATGAATTCCTTGACTAGACTACTTAGGTACAATTGTAACTTTATTAATATAGTATGCCCGAAATGGATTGCCGTTGTTATTCGCATACTTTTTTTAAGACCTAATTGTAAATGGTTAACAATAAATGTCCTCTTTTTGCGTCGGCAGTTAAAATTGTCAATTAGGTACTCTATAAGTACATACTCGTATATTCAACTAGTGTAAGTATGAATCATTATTAATTAAATAGTGCGAAAATTTAAGTATATTCTAATGAGGTTTTACGTATATTGAAATCCAGGCATCGCTCGAGTAAGTTTGGTTAGTTCTGGTACTCATCAATGATGACGGATCGGCTGATTGTTAATCCAACTGATCGAGTTTACCGCGCGAACAAATACAATAACAGATATACATTTGCAGTTCCTGAATACCAAATTGTGGATACCAACTTCGATCCTTTTGTGTCGGCCATCGGCACCGCACAAAAATGTTACATTCAGAACATTTGACAACTTTTTGCTTGCCTCAATGAAACACTCGACTCTGACCTCAAAAGACATCAAAGGGGGGAAGAAAATGGTGAAATAATATCATTCTTCCTATTTTAAGTCAATTTGTTCAGGTCGTGGAAGGCGTGACTTTGCTAAATACTCAGAAAACGTATTATACGGATTCGGTTTTAATGACTAGCATTCATTTTGCTGAAAAGGAGGGGTAAAGTGCTAACGCTTCTGAAGTGTTTTTATTTTACGGCACATTTTAACAACCAACATGACCTTACGTGTCACTTTGACACTTAAAGGATTCTTTTCAATGTCGCCTGTTTAATAAAACGTCTGTTTTTTACCAAAGTAAATATTATACAAAACGTTAACTTAATGAAAGGGTTTCCGTCAGTACAAGAGGGTCCATAAAACAACTCTAAACATCTTCAGATTCAGGCATAATTTATTTTTCGCCCAGACCCACATCTGCGCGGCCCGTTTTATAGCTGAGATCGCAGAGCGACGCTCTCGAAAGAATTCACCCTTCCCCGAGACAGGACACTCCACTATTAAATCTGGATTTTCCGGGTGATTTAAATATTATGCAAGGTATTTGCAATAACAAAGCTTCAACGTGGTTTTAACTGAACGTTTGATAAACTATATTTAAACATATTTCAATATTAAAGAGCAACTTTAAATGTGTCACTATGGTTAAATCAGAAACATAGGAAAAACTATAAATAAAGGTAGGTATGGTTAACACTTTGGCACCGTGGCGTTTTTCACATCACTTATTTTTCCTCTAAAACTGGTACATTATCTTTTTTTACATCTTCACTATTTTTAAATACCTACGCAATAGTACATTACGTACTTAGGGCGGTGAATTCGGGCAAACGCGCATAACTCAAAACGACTGCAACAAATGTCTTATTTTTCTAAACTAACCGTGCGAACCACCACCAAATGCTGAAGTGTTTGTACGAGAACGCCACTATGCCAGTCCGACTCCAGGACCAGAACTCGAAACCTATTCCGCTGTAGCGAGGAGTCAGGCAAGGAGATGTTATTTCTTCAAAACTGTTAACCACTGCACTGGAGGACGTTTTCAAGACTCTGGACTGGAGAAGGCTAGGCATAAACATCAACGGCGAGTACATCACTCACCTTCGCTTTGCTGACGATGTAGTAATAGTCTTGGCTGAGACCATGGAGGACTTAAGAGTCCGCAGTAAGCTCGATTCTCCATACAAACGTAGTTACGCTCTCATTTTAAAACTACATGTTGGATTGTAACGAAACTTTGCATGTTCAATGAAATGAGGTATATCTATGTCTGAAATTAGTTTACGTAGCTTCAGATACCATAATAAAAAAGATACAACGAAATTAAGTTTTTCATACAAAACTAGTTTTTGCTGTATTTACTTTGTTTTATAAATTGGAACCATATAAACTAATTACAGACATAGATATACCTCATGTCATTGTATATGCAAAGTTTCGTGACAATCCAACACATAGTTTTAAAATGAGAGCGTAACTACGTTTGTATGGGAAGGTGAAATTCGGCCGAGCTTACTGCGGCCTCTTAACTACGATGCTCGATGACCTCAGTAAAGCTTCCGAGCGAGTTGGTCTAAGAATGAACATACATAAGACGAAGATCATGTCAAATGCCCATGCCCACCAACTCACATTACAATCGGACACTTTACGCTCGAAGTTGTAGACAATTATGTATACCTATTAGGACAGACTATCCAGTTAGGTAGGTCCAACTTCGAGAAAGAGGTCAATCGTCGAATCCGACTCGACTGGGCAGCGTTCGGGAAGCTACGGCACATCTTTTCGTCCAATATTCCGCAGTGTCTCAAGACGAGAGTCTTTGACCTGTGTGTTGCCAGTGATGACATATGGCACTGAAACGTGGTCGCTTACTATGGTCCTCTTAAGAAAGCTCAAAGTCACCCTAAGGGCAATGTAGAGGGCCGGCCATGCTGGGAGTTTCTCTGCGTGATCGCATCAGAAATAACTGAAATGAGGCTATCCGCAGCAGAGCCAAGGTAACCGATATAACCCTCCGAATCGCTAAACTTAAGTGGCAGCGGGGCACATAGCCCGTAGAACTGACGGCCGTTGGGGCGGAAAGGTTCTCGAGTGCAACGCACGCAACGGATTTTGATGCGGTTTTTTTAATAGATAGTGTGATTCAAGAGGAAGGGTTATATATGTACCTATATAAGGAGGAAGGGTTATATATGGCCACTAGTATTATATATTTTTTTGAAAAATGATACCTCGCCGAGTTATTTACGCCGGTTTTTCTCTTGGCAGAGGTTTTATTTCCGAACCGGTAGAAACAAAGAAGCCCATGCAATGTTGCTTAGCTTACTGTAATAAATACTTCAATCTACGGACAAGCACACACTCTCTGCGTACTAGGACTTCTCCATAAATTACATATCATCTTGTTATTCTTTGAAATGGACCCTCCCCGCCTAATAAAATGAGTATCGCCATCCAATGGCCAGCTCCTATTTTGAAATGACGTAATTTCTGGACAAGCTCCTAGCCCCAGAGGCAAAAAAAATATATTTGAACGAACGAGCGAAGCGAACGAAGTTCGTGTTTCAGCTTGGCAAAAATTATTTCGTACGGTCTGGCTGTTCTCCACAGGTCGCATTTCTCAACCAATTCTCCAGTATATGTATTGTTTTGTCGATTCAGATTTCGAAATTTAAAAATATATGTACAGTCTGCCTATGGCATCGGGGCTTTTTGAATTCAACATTAGACACCTACTGCTCGTCAAAGAACGCCTCTGGTTTTGCAACTTTGTAAAATAACTATTATTTATATAATTTAGTAGCGTTCTTTTTTATACAACGACGGTGGAAAACAAGCGTACGGCCCGCCTGATGGTAAGCAGACACCGCAGCCTATAGACGCATGCCACTCCAAAGGAGTAATATGGGAGTTGCCGACCCTTGATATATTTGAGGATTCGCCATGTTGACAGCTGAAGGAACAAATGTCCTCGCTCTCAACACAACGCATCCTCGGGAGCTCTGGCGACCTTGCTCACCACCAGGAACACAACACGACTGCTACAGAGCAAGTAGTAGTGTTATTATGGCTGTGGTCTTCTGCAAGGCCGAGGTACTTCCCCAGTTGGCCTGCTCCACATTCGAGAGGGATGACATTTCGCTTTGCCCTGCCTCACCAGAAACTTTTGCACGGCCTCATTATTTGACATTCATGACAGTGACAAGTACTTATAGCTTGACAAGTTCTTTTTGACCCTAGCTACGTTGCGGATTTTTAATGGAACTAATTTCTTTTACTGGCTAGGAGTACTCTTTGGCAACACGCTCGAAGTTATCGAATGTCACAGATGTAAACAAATAGCAACGAAGACGAAATACTTCGCGATTGTAAAATAAAACACAATAAATATGCCGAAAACAATCTATAGCGATGACAAAAAGCTTATTTTGAATATAATTGAATATTTACATCAAAAATAAGATGCCGGATTATCTAGTATTTCTATAAACAATTGAAATGAATACACACTTTGAATTGGTTGTTGACATGACCGGTACTGACATTTTATAGTGCGAACCAAGTGCGAACTGGCGAGTGAGCTGGTTAGTTTGGTTGTATTTAACTAGTAAACTTTTTAACATAAAAAATTAAAACGAATATAGAAAAAGATCCTTTAGTCGAGTCCCAAACCGAAAGTCTTCGGAGTCACAATCTGAAAATGCTTAAATATCGATTAGTCGAATACGTACTTGGAACAGTTAGAACCAGATATGGATGAATGGGTATTTATTATAAAGCATACAATTTTTACATTCAACAAACAACACACAATGCCAATTATCATCACACACTGTACCGAATATCATGACGTATGTACATTATTGCTATACATATATTATGCGGTTTACAGCGAAACCACCCTGAGGTCAAATAGGGACTTGGCGGGATATACCTACATTGAAATTAATACAATGAAAATTTAATTTGTATGAAATAATGAAAATGTCAAAAGAACATATTTTTGAGAAGTTGTAGAACAAAAACAGTTCCGTTTTAGGAGCATAAAGCCTCTCACACACTGGCGCGGCCTGCGGTGGCGGACAATAAAAAATTTGACAGCGGCGGACAACTTTAAGTAGTACTATTGTCCGCCGCAGCCAGGCCGCGCCAGTCTGTGGTTCCCTAATGTTTAGGCGAAAATTATTTAGCAAATTGTTTACTCCCAAACAAATGAAATGATGATGATGTTTGTTAATGATTCCGATATTTTTATTTGGGCGAAGTTTTATTTCCCAACTCAACGTTTCGCACTGATATCATTTCCCAACTAATGATTTGATAAATTATTGTTAGGCATATTATTACCTGGGATTTTTTTAATACGTCATTTATGTATTCGTCAAATGTATTGATTGGCATAACATACTTTTAGCACTGATATCATTTGGCAACTATAATTGATTTGATAAATTATTACCTTGGCTTTTTTTAAGATGTCATTTATGTTTTTGTCAAACGAACGAACTACGATCTAGAGTGGTTCAAAGTTATAGTATTCTGCCATAGTTTTTATCTGTGCGGACTGTTAATCTCCAGCGTGTTGACGCCACCCCGCTGTGCGGGGTGTCTATTTCTGGTCTGAGGGACACAAGTGAACCCTAACCTAACCGACCTAAGACAGAATTCGCTTAAACTATAAGTATGTTATAAGCCTTATAGCAAGCCATTTTTGTCCGTCCTGATAAGCACGACACAATAATCCGCGTCCAAAATAGTGCTCCGCGCCTCAGTATTTCTATGACCTTTGAAGCGGTCTAGTTCGTTAACGGTCAACTTAATGAAAAAATTTCAATCAATAAAAGTTGCTTTTTTTAGCATGTTCTATATGATTCAGTAATAAAAAACAGAGGTTATACTGGTTAATGTTTTTATCGTAAATTTTCCGTCCTAAAATTGGGCCCCTTTTGCTATACCCCCACCATACCCCAACCTGTGATTTGCCTAAGCAAATCATTTGCTTCATAATTATTTGCCTCATAAAAGTTTGTTGCAGTAAAATTTTGTATTATAAAAATGTTGCCAAATAACTATGAAAAGTGCGAAGGAAAGTTATGCCAACGATTGGTATACCAAATGAAAATTCTGCGAAAAGTGAAATTTGGCGAAAAAGTAGGATACCCTGTGGGAATCCTAATGCGGATTTGAGGGTTCCCTATTAGGCTACGGGACCCTTAGACACGGTTTGCGGCCTTATTGTCATACTTCATACTGAAGCGCTTATTATCAAAACTGGGGCCGTAGACAAGGTTACAATCGACAATCGCTAACGCCAATAGAAACTAATAAAATGTATGGGAATGACAGATGCCGACGAAACACTTTTCGTTGACATCTGTCATTCCCATACATTTTATTAGTTTTCTATTGGCGTTAGCGATTGTCGATTGTAACCTTGTCTACGGCCCCTGTAGTCTTCGAATATGACAATAGGCGGTACGCTCCGCAAATAAAAAGAAGCGGGTTGTGTCGGAGATACAACCGTTAATTAAGTTTAAGTGGATACTTCTATGTTGGCTATGGAATCCTAATAAAAAAACCCGGCCAAGTGCGAGTCTGACTCGCGTACCGAGGGTTCCGTACCTACTCACAGTGTTCCAAAGAGCTTAAAAAATTCCCTATGCCGTTTATTGCATGAATCAATCAAAAAATGTATTTTAAATGCAAGACTAAAACACCCAGGTGTCTATTTCAAATAGTTTTTTTTATAAAAAATAATTTACATTTCGTGACCTTGACTTATAAAAATCATTAAATCAATTCTGTTAGCGTATCTGATTAAGATATATATTTTTGGTGAATGTAGTTTCATAAAGGATCTTTAGGCGCGTATTTCCTAGTTTTTATTTTTGGAGAATCACATCTGGTTACCGAGTAATTCCATTTTATTCAGATTTTTGTTTATATTTTTTTTCTCTCAAAAAACTCAAAAGTGTGACTTGTGACCGGCACTAAAAAATACCTCTTAATTAGGTCTTTCATTGATAAAAAAACCACATCGCACTATTGCGGCGTTTACGAGTAATCGTGTCTCAAAATATGTTGTTAGGGTTGTCACTCGACATGACCTTTCATTTTAGATAAAATTAATGTCGTTTTCTTCTAACGATCAATATGCAATACCAAAGGAAAACAAGTTAACAAAAACAAAATTACTTAAAACTATAACGGGTAGCAATAGGCGGTCTTATTGCTAAAAAGCGATCTCTTCCAGACAACCTTTGGGTAGCTAATTTGTCAGCTGATAATTAACGAAAATTTTTATTATTCATTTTATTTCGATGAAGGTTCCCATGTAGCGTGGGAAGGGGTCCACCCTCGTTAGGCTTATGCTGAAACCCTATGCTCATACATGTGAACTAGAGAAACGGGGGCGAGGCACCATGGAGCCGTTACAGACCCATGGCGCCACTTTGCCTCAGCAGGGGCTTACCCAACCTGCTGAGGGATGTCCATCCGGGCCCCGACCGGAGGACTTACTGCAAGGGGGGCATGAGGGCGCCAACCCTCATGTTGGTACACGAGTGGCAAACGATGCTGTGGACTGCGCCACAGCCGGTACTTCCCAAACTCCGGATGTAACCGCAAATATGCAAGGAGGTTGTACACGATTACACACGGTTGTACACGGTTATCGATTAAGAAAAAACGATAAAATATGTGTGCGTCACAAAATAAGGAATTTGAATATTTAAATACCACGTTTTCATAACTGTAATAAACTACCTGACAAATTGTTTTAGTGGCAACACACATAGGACCTCCGTGCCTTGCCGCCATTTTGTATTTCGATGTCACCGCTTGTCAAATATGTAACAACAATCAGTATTTTATTTGGAAATACACACTATAGACTTTTATTTCAATACCGTTACATTTCCCAAGAATATTAAGTACACCATCGATACTTTTAGGTCTAGGTATACACTACATTCGAATATTTCGAATAGTATCGATAGTTTGTATAACAGTGGTAGCACCTCTAGCTAATTCAGTTTGGCATCTGTCATTCTAATCATCTTAGGAAAAATCTACTAATTGGTTTGACCTTGGTGACAACCCTAATATGTACCATTTGACCTTTATTTGTAACTCCCAAACGCCGCAATAGTGCGATGTGTTTTTTTATCAATGATAGACCTAATCAAGAGGTATTTTTTAGTGCCGGTCACAAGTCGCACTTTTGAGTTTTTTGGGAGAAAAGAAATATAAACAAAAATCTGAATAAAATGGAATTACTCGGTAACCAGATGTGATTCTCCAAAAATAAAAACTAGGAAATACGCGCCTAAAGATCCTTTATGAAACTACATTCACCAAAAAATATATCTTAATCAGATACGCTAACAGAATTGATTTAATGATTTTTATAAGCCAAGGTCACGAAATGTAAATTATTTTTCATAAAAAAAACTATTTGAAATAGACACCTGGGTGTTTTAGTCTTGCATTTAAAATACATTTTTTGATTGATTCATGCAATAAACGGCATAGGGAATTTTTTTAAGCTCTTTGGAACACTGTGCTACTGAGCAAACTGTACTTAAACAATCGTAAATAAGTAAAGCGACCTCAATCGGCATTTATTTTTATAAGGTATTTAAAGGTGGTTTGTTTATCATCGATAATTCGTTGGAATAACACGAGATCCAAGTTTAATGTTTCTTTTGTTAAATAAACGTTCGTACTTTTAACTAGGCCGTTTGATTTGTAAGAAAACAAAAACATCCTAAAAATAAAAAATTACGAAGTTTATGAATTGTTGAATTCAATGTGTTTTGATTATTTAAAGGAATCTGCTATTATGGTGTACCCGTAAAATATATATCTGAATCAATTCACTAAAACTATTAAGTACAGATAAACCGGTATAGGGCAGATGCCCCAGTTCTGGCCACTTTAAGACTGATTGTCTATTCAGACGTCCGTAATTTTGTGTCAATATGGAACTATGACACTCTTTATGTTCTAGGTCATTGAGAATATATTACTGTAGTCGTACATATCTTCGCTATTAATATTCTGACATTCGTTTTTTTTATATACAATAAAATGTCAGGAAAGGGCGCGCGAGCCACTTTTGGCCACTTTTTACCCATTTGTGGCCACACGTATGTGCCAGTTTTGGCCACATTAAAATTGACCACAACAAAAATATCAGTTACAATCAAACAGTTTTATAGACATATTTATTTGTAGGTAAGTTACATTTATTATTTGCAACATTGATACTAATCTCTGCCATGTAATATAATTTGTCTTTGGCTAGTTAGAATCTTAATCAATGTTAGGTAATAAGTAGTTACTAGTGAGATCTTCTAGTAGCTATTTTGAACTAACTTACTCTCAAATACAAATAAAAAACTCTCAATACTTTTCAATTTCTAGTCTCTGCGTGACAAACATTCAATTTTGTACGAGTTTTGGGACATATACCTAAGTGGCCAGAACTAGGTTAGTATGTGTGCCAGTTATGGCCATGTGCATGGCCACAAAAGGAGAAATCCCGAAATCAAGTCGCCAGTTTTGGCCACTAGGCATACCGCAATTTCTCAGGTGCACGTCAAGAAAATAACCTTAAATATCCTTAAACAATACCTTTGACATGTATGTTAAACTATAAACTCAAAGATATATAGAAGGATTCCAAAAAGGATGACGGATTACTCACCTTCCAACCTTATTGTTTTAATTAACAATTTAGCAATATACACGCGGCGTGACAAAACATTGCTCCTGTCAACTGAATGACAAGTAACACATGACAGATGACAGCGTCATCTGTTTTGCTATGATTTACTCTTGTATCTACTATAAACCATACACTTGTAAAGTTTTCTGTTCCTTAGTAAATTCAATTTAAAGTTGAAAATGGCCAAAACCGGCTCAGTGGCCAGAACCGGGGCATCTGCCCTATATGGCAACATTGACTGACGTACTGACTGACGTCATTTGACTCGCGATACATTGAAAATAGCGGTAATTTCAGCATTATTTTCATGTCCGACACATAAACTAAAAACATTTTGTGATTAACAACTAATGGCAAATAAAGAAGGATTAAAACATGTAACAAACAATATCAGATTCTCTCAGATCAGGCTCCTCTACAAAAAGTTATTCCGGAAGTCACGTGATACATTTTAAACTGTACCCCACAAGAACGCGAGCAAAGAAGTATCCACTTCAAAATAATACAAATTGAATCGAAACCTGACACGGTGTGTTGCGAGCTTATCAATAAAAACCGCCAGACAAAACTGATCATAAGTAGCTGGCTTTATCATAAGTCTATAGACGTAATTGTAAGCAATGTGACTAGTTCTATTGTACAAAAACAATTAGTTGTCAAATTGTTGTCATAATGAGACCGGCAAAAAAATGTTACTTTATACTAAATTATTGTTTCCTATAAAAGCAGTGATAACACCGGGTTATGATATAGCTCATGCACACGCTCTGTATAACCCTGGTATCTACAACGAATCATCATAATGACCGTCCAACATATTCCTGCGAAAACCACAAAGCCAAAATCAGTGAAACTTAGCCGTTGTTCCATTACGGATGAATCTTGAAACCGCCATGAAACGCAGGCGTTGAGACTCGAAACGAAACTCCATTCACTCTGCTGTAAGGTTGCTGAAGCACTCACCAGACTTTCTAACCGTACTCATGTTAAGACACAGACACGTCGTACAATTGTATTTACCATATGCGGGCCAAATATTATTGGCGTCGGGGTATGTATTGGAGTTCTTAGGCGTGATTGAGCCGCCGTACACGAGTCTATTGGTTCTAGTGGGCCATGTGTTTATGCTAGCGGATCCAAACGCTCTCTCTCCTCACCGGCCTAGGAGCACGTTTGTCAACATTGTATTGCTCGTGGGAAATCTCTTAGTTTTCCTGTATGACATGTTTGCGCCAGAACACCTACAGCAACCACGCCGTAACTTATAACGATGAATCGCCGTCGAATGAATCAAAATATCACAGTTCTCCTTCAGCAAATTATTTTGCCAAAAATCAATGCAGTTTTTATATTGCAACTCTCGTTGCTAATCGTAATCATGACTTTCCTTTTTGCTTGCAAACGCCGATTTGAACGTGTCAACATCTAGTGACGTCTGAATGAAAGGTGACGGATTGGACATAAGTAAATAAGAAAAATCTTGAAAAATATGTGAGGAAACAGGGTAAAAATGTCCCAAACTATATCACGTATAGATTCAAATGATTACTCCGGAACCTCACTTGCATAGTTCATAGAAAAGTCGATAACAATGCAAAATCCCACAAATCAGATAAAGCACAGTCGGACGTCAAGTTTTGGTTTCATCCTGGTACTACAAACCTGAAAACTCTCACAAATATGAAGAATGCTAAGAATCTTCGAGGGAGCGATTCGCATGAACTCTCTTCAGAAGTTTGTTAAGTTGCTTGGTGTTTTCGGTTTCTTGCGTCGTGTGCATCGGATATAAATCAGCCTAGCCTACATGGACTGTATTACATTAGCTACCTACGTCTTACAAAAGAACTGCTCATATTACTTATCGAGATAGTGTAATGGATCATGGATTAATGGTCGTAAAATTGTGCAGGTCAAGTTTCCACATAACAAACCACCGCTATGTAGCTGACAGTATACTATAGCTCATAGCAGTATTGAAAGGATTGAAGTCAAAGTGTCACCCTGCAACCATGAATGAGACCGTACTTGTTAAATTACTGGAAGAAATGAAGTATCTGGTTATGCTCTACCTGCCTTTTGTTGGTCATGCAGTGATGGCAGTAGGGTACGTATTTGAGCAACTGTACCTTGTTGAAGCGCCGGTGGCCAGTGCAATGGTACTCATGGGCCACCTTTGCGTGCTGAGCGACCCTCGCGCGCTCAGCCCTGCCCGTCCGAGCGTGCAACTCATTAACATAGCATTCCTTATGAATAACATTCTAGTCTTCCTTTACGATTACATAAAGTCCATACAAGATTCGCACGAAGAAGAAATAGAAGATGATTTAGATTAGTTAAGGACTCTAAAATAATGAAGTTTGTAATGAATTTATAAAATAAAGAGATCCTGAGCTATCAAGTATTTTTCCTGCTAAATGACAATGATTAATTGAGGTAAACGTCGAGTAGTTTCCTAATTTATTAACACGTGCTGTAGGAATAGACGGAAGATGCGCCGGATGATCGTTTATCAAACGAAAACACTCTTAAATGAGCTGGTCAATAAATCTGAAATATTTTACGTTACCTACCTTTACGTACCTTTGTTATTTAATAATCTGAACCTTTTTATTTCGCGCATTTTTAACCCCCGACGCAAAAAGAGGGGTGTTATAAGTTTATCGTGTCTGTCTATATGTGTACCTGTCTGTGGTAGCGCAGCTCCCTAACGGATGGACCGATTTGAATTTGTTTTTTTTGTGTCAGATAATTTTATCCCGAGTGTTCTTAGCCATGTTTCATCAAAATCTGTTTAGCCGTTTTTGAGATATTGGACTTTGAAATGAAAATGTTTTGTGGGGTTTTATATACCTACTCATCTTCCTAGCATTATTACCGGTTGTGCCATAGGCACTAGTTTTACGAACGGGCCTGCCATCTGACCTTCCAACCCAGAGGAAAAACTAGATCTCATTGAGATTAGACTAGCAACTAAGTACTACACCCTAAATAAAACTTGAAATGAAGCTGTTTGTTACAATGGCGTGCCAAGAGCGTGGCATATAGAACTAACATTAGCGAGTGAGCGAGACAAAAATGTTGGTGGCTACCAGTCGCCTTAACCCATGAACCTATGAACTTAGGACAAGCTAATGTGGTAATAATAATAACACGACCGAGCGAGATGGTAGTATACAAATCTCAATAAGTGAGATGGAAAGGGATATATCATTCGTTGTCCTAGTCATAGTTCCACTTTTTTATTTGCCGCAATTGTGTTAGTATGACTTTGCGGCTGCAATAATATATGTTGGTGATGTTGGACTTGGGAAGCGTGGTGACGAGGAGCGAAGTAATACACCAGTATGGGTTTAAGTAATGAACACTTTAATCAATTATGTAGCCTATTTTTAACCGACTTCAAAAAAAGGAGGAAGTCCTCAATTCAGCTGTATTTCTTTTTTCAATGTTTGTTACCTCAGAACTCCGTCATTGATGAGCCGATTCGAAAAAATTTTTGTTCGTATGTATATACTTCCAGGTTGATAGAAATGGGACCCCCATTTCTTTCAAAATTCAGTTAGATGTTGGGATCCACGAGGAATTGAGGGGACTCCTCAATTTTATTAGGCACGCGTGTAGTGATTTTGGTATTTTCTGTTATAACTCGGTATTTACATCCGGAATCATAAATTTGGTGGCGAGGAATTGATGATGAAGACCACAGATGACTTATCGAATTTCTCAATTATGTACTTAAAAGTGCAAAAGTACGTCACAGGTTCTGATAAGATTCCGTTGAAATAGGAAGTTATGAAGTGGGAATCGATGGAAGTCCTCAAATATTATGGGCCCACATACAGCGATTCGGTTTTTTTCTTTAGTAATCAACGCCTTTGCTATTGGAAATCAGTTCATGCGGTAAATTGTAAAAAAAATAGGAAAGGTTCTCGTGGCTTGGCGGAGTACTAAATTGAAGTTGGTTAAAACTTTGTTTTTAAATTAAATAATATACATACAAATTATCGCTGACACAAGTATGCGTTTATGTAGCAGTACCTAAACTGTTGTGTTACTGCTAAACACTAAATACGGCCAATTGCCATACTACACGGCAAATAAACCAATACCCACCCAAATGAAATAGGGGGTTTATGGGAAGCCGTTAGCCATTTTAAAACCAGTTCTTAATTTAGCTGCTTAGGAGCCTTTCTGTCCCGTATAGGTTGCTGTTGGATAATTTATTGTTGATTCCCTTGAAATTTTTATTAGGGCACATAAATTAAATCTTGCGTAGAATAATTAATGGAAGAGGGTGTCGGTAGGTCCCAGTGAATTTTAATTGGCTACTTGATGATGTTGGCAGTGGAAAATTAAAAATCCTCTGTTGACACTGGCAGGCTAGTGCTTCACAAGGTCTATGCTGAAGTCTATCGACTCGGTTTTATACTCGCTGGCCACGTGGCTTCGCCCGCCTATTAAGGCCCCGTAGGTTCAGCGAAGTTAAGCGAACAGAGTTATTGAAACAATATAATGCGTCTGTTTACAATAATATGGTTTAAAAAAAATACGAAAAGTAATCTTGAGGCTTTTCTGCAGGGAAATCAGTGTTTAGAAACATGATTAAACAATTTTCGCTCGATAGAAAAAAATCACGAACATAGGTCTAAAAGGGTCTAAAATACACTTAAAATACACAAAAGCTAAAAATATTAAAATGGCTTCTAAAAATCGGCAATAATATGTTTGACAGAAATCAGTGTTTACTTTTTTATTTATTCAAACGCCAAAAAAAATAAAAATAAAAAACATGATTTCCGCGCTTCCGAGCACGCACTTCCATCTCGCTCACGCTTAAGCTCAGTGAAAGGGAGAGAAGACCATGAACCTACGGCGCCTTAAGAATCCCACCAGTCATTATTACGTAAAGATGTGTAACATACACACTATATCGCCGCGACACAGCTCGCGGGCTATCCTGCGATAGGCGTGCTGCTCATACCAAGAAAATATACAGACGGAGCGTTACGAACAGTCTAGTGAAGCCAACCGGTTTTCAACCAAGCCCCATAAGTTTAGCACACGCTAAAAAAATTAAATCGCACAAAACTCGAACTAAATGATCTTGACAGCATTGCGAAACGTGCTGAAGAGTTTCGTGCAATTTTGTTTGTATATGTGTGCGTGAGCGTGAGCTAAACTTGAGGTAGCTTGGTTTTGTTTTTAAGTGGTTTGGCTTCACTTGACTGTTCGTAACGCTCCGTCTGTGTTATTTTCTTGGTCTGAGGCGTGCTGTTATCCAAAATGCCGAGTCAGATCGATCAACGAGAGATAGGTACCTCTATTAGGCTCATAAAAGCACCAACCTAATCAATCTTCTAATTGTGAAATAATCCAACGGAATCCCTAATAAAGGTACCTCACTGTGGAGGTGTCGCGGATGCTGCGATATCCAAATCAAGTGCGATCGGGGCCTGAGTTGACAATTTGGCACAATTTGTAACACTGAGGGTGCTCGCGTGGAGGGCTCTCCTCTCGCCCGATGAGACTGTACAGTCCCGGCTTTTGTCAACGCCACAAAGGAAAAATAATTACCGAAGGTCACGTGATAGACAAAGTCTCGTTATCTTTTTTTAACACGTGTATACCTTACACGCGTTATGAGTCAAGCGTTTGGCAAATGGGCACACACATGCATGAGCGCGCCCGTTTAACGTGTGATTGAAAGGGCATAATGGATAAGTATCTGCTGTAAAATCATGATTCTATCGTTTAGAGCACGAATATGATTATTATATTAGGCTATTTTTGAGCGTCATTTCGCAACGCGTACTAAATGCAATATGTCCAATGAACCGTATGTCTGTTTGCTAAAGCAGTAGGTTCCTACTCTACTACCCCTACCAGTACCTTTGTCTAGCCATGCTCCGGCGGATTTTAATGCATCGATTGTAATGTTATAATATTCAAATGGAGGCTCTAATACTGTCAACTACAGATTTAAGAAGTAGGAACTCTAACTGTGTATACTCGTACATAACGTACCTACCTACACATTGTTCGCCCGAAACTGACCATATATTTTGTATTTACGTCGTACAGAGTGAAAAAGAGAAGCTCTTCCTGCTTTCAAAAGTTAACAGCTTTTGTACATATATCGACACCTGCAGACTCAAAGGGCGTAAACGCCATTTTGCCAAAAATGAGTTAGTGATGCCATCTTACTCAGTTTTTTTTTCTCTATTGATCTGTGTTGTTGAAACTGAGACATTCGCAAAAAAAAGGTTAATACGACCCAACTTTTTTTCACCTCCAAACACAATTTCAGAGAAAATTTGGTCGTATTTGTTGCGAATTTCGATTTTCTTAATTATTGAGGTAGTATATACAATAATTACAAAACTTTAAGGTAGTATCGTGAAAATCGATCTAAAATGACGCATACGACCCTGATATTTTGGGTACTAACAATTTAGTTGACTCATACGACCTAACACACAACTTGGCATAATTTCAGTTGACTTATACGACCCAACATTATCTGGGTATAAAACTTCAATTGACTCATACGACCTTACACAGTTTGGTACAAAAAGCATACATGCCACTATACTCTAGATGTTACCTTTTATCGTCATACAACCTGCAATTTTAGCGATGGGCGAGTCAACTCGTATAATCCGGATGATCCAAATCAGCGTCTAAACGAGTCAATCCGAATCAAGTTCCTGCGCGATTCGGATCAACTCGCCGCTGATTCGGTCCGGCGGTTAAGCCGGTTTGTCTTACTCGCACTCGCACTCGCAATACATTTGAATCGGATCGTCACTACAACTCGCTTACGAATACGAGTTACGAGCGGATACGGATAAGAAAGCCGCGAACGAAACGCCATGCGACCGTGCCACGCCATCCCCATCCGAATGATGCGGATACGAGTCAACTCGCATTCTGATCCGGATCGGGGGGCGAGTTGATTCGAATCATCCGAGTTGGAAAAAATTCAACTCGTAACATCGCTATGTAATTTTACAAGTTTTATTATAATTATATTGCGAATTAGTATCTACTCCTGCCATACCTACGCTAAAGAAATGTTTGTGGAACGGAACACGGCGCTAGCGCAGCGATCGAGCGCTCTTAATGACGGTGCTACTATTTATAGTACCTACGGCGGAAATTGGCTAATATTGATAAAAGTCGTGGACACGTCTTCTATATACCTAAAACTGGTATGGATTTGTTCCTTGTTGTCTCCAGAGTACGAATTTAACGGTTTTAGTTAAGGGAGAGGGGGACAGACATAGCTGTGACGTCACAAAGTTGGCGGCCGACGGTAATCGATTTTTTGTCCAAATTTCAGATTCTATTTTTTTGATCGGTTCGTGTGAGATGTCATTTGAAAGCATATTAAATGTTCTATAATTCATTCTTTGAGTTCTCTAACGTACAATCAACCGTTTGTAAAATAATTAAAAAAATAGAATTTTTAACCTCGCACGTTTTGCTTTCTTACCATCATAATTCGAGAAAGAGATACTTTAGCGTGATTAATTTCATTATAAAAATTATCAAACCTTTTATTAGCTTGCCGATAGTATGCAATTTGTCGCCGTGAGATAATAAACATGTCATTTATGGCCAATTCCGTAACCGGCAACCGGCATGCTGCATATGACTGAAATACATTGAAAGTTCAATTTTAGTGTTCCCAAATGAAAGGTACTGTAGTTGTTATAGTTTTTGTTGTTGCCCTAGGGCACCCTGTGGAGCTTAAAGCCTTCATAAGCTCTCGCTACGCCTTCCTTTGTGTTCCTGTAGTTGAATTAATAAATATTGTGTTTAACGCGTACAAAGCGTAGATTAGTATTTATAATCGCCGAATTGAATTCTTTTACACCTAGGAGCAATATTAAAATAGATGACCATATTTATTGTATAAATATGTTTCAATAAAAGGCATTTTAAATTCATAACTTCGTTGACTGTGGGTCGCAAGCTTTCGCCAAAATCCAGCCCGAAGACTAGGATCCAAACTGTTGACAAGGCCACCCTTGCCATATCCCACACTCGGGCATACTTCATTTTATTCGAGTGCAAGTTGCGGTTGAATTTGGACTCATTTGTACGTGGTGATTCGTTACATTACCTTTCTAGCAACAGCTATGTGTAAACATATTTTTTCTCTGGAGATGCGTATAGATATTTACGGTTTTGCGACTGATATTTGTTGCGAACTATGGAGTTCCATGGTTCGAACAGAACAACACGGCCCGAAGGCGAGCGGTGAGGCTCGCGGGCCCTAAGGCCCGGAGCGTTCCTCCAAAGCGAGCTCTTCTCGCGAGTCCTATAGCCAAAGACCCCGAAGGGAGAGCTCACGTGGACATTTTACTACTCCTAAGTGAATTACAAACAAACCTGAGGGCCAAAGGCCCGAAGTGTACCTTCAAAGCGGGCTGTCCGCGCAAGCCAGAGGGCCAAAGGCCCGAAGGGCGGGCCCACGTGAACACTTTACTACTCCTAAGTGACCTACAAGCAAATCTGAGGGCCGAATGCCCAAAGGAGAGCAGCATGGCACGCGAGTTGGCAGGCCGAGCTCTGCGTAGGGCCGAAAGCCCGAAGGGTTCCTTCAGAGCGGGCTCTCCACGCTAGCCAGAAGGCCAAAGTCCCGAAGGGCGGGCCCACGTGGACTCTTTAGTACTCCTTTGACCTACCCTACCCTATGACCTAGTGGTCCTACAAGCAAACCTGAGGGCCGAAGGCCCGAAGAAGAGCGCAGCATGGCACGCGAGGCGGCAAGCTGACCTCTGCGTAGGGTCGAAGGCCCGAAGCGTTCCTTGAGAGCGGGCTCTCCACGCTAGCCAGAGGGCCAAAGGCCTGAAGGGCGGGCCCACGCGGACACTTTATTACTCTTAAGTGTCTTATTAATTAGTCAATAAGTTCATAATCTCTTTTAGGTGTTATTTGTACCGTAATGTAAAGAATTTGAATAATTCTATACAGGCAATTTATCGATAACAACCAGCGCACGAAGTAGATACAAATTATCAATTGAAAATACATATTATATTTTAATCAATAGCTGATTACCTCTCAAGAGACCATAATATACGCCCCTATTTCACATAAAAACTGCTTGGGGTGACTCTTACGCCCTAAGCATTTCATAGAAACAGCCAATTTTAGGGTCGTGTAAGCCATTTTTTCAAAATTTGTGGGGCGTAAAGGACATCCATTTTTCTTGTTTATAATGTTATTTTACATATTTACTTATAAAACTATGCATTTTCAAAATCTAAAATACAGGACCAAATATGAACTTTACACGTCTAAGAACCACAAATTTATAAAATAAAAACTTTTTTTTTTTTAGTTTTTTTGCTTTCCTGAAAAGTAGCGATTTGGCGTTTACGCCCTTTGAGTCTGCAGGTGTCGATATGATGTTTTCATCACAGATTTATAGATATGAGTAGGAGTATACTAAGTTATATCCAACCGAAAATATAAGGTTATATGTATGTACAATAATCTTTGGCTATGTCCACAGGAACTACCGTGATCCTTAATCTCTGCATGACCCCTATTTAACAATAAATCATATTAAACCTTATGATACAGAGAGAAATAATATAATGGAAAAATAAACCATCCTTATTTAAATAAATAATTTGTTTCGTTACATATTTTAATGAACCATATTCACTTTTTTTTCTATTCTATTTCCCATAAATTAATATGTAACAGGAATAAGCGCACACAGCATCAACAGACTTATTTCGAAATACATATAATTCACGTCAGCAATCCATTACACATGTACACAATAGAACTGTATTGTCATGTCCGAAGTGCCTAGTCAGCGTGATAACTTGTCGAGAAACAATGTTCGCAAGTGCGAGACAAAATAAAACAAATGTCCCGACCTCTTATCTGGCGTGTTGCGGCGCCCTTGTTAATGAGAGTTATCCCCGTATTTTTCTATTTCCTCTATTCGCAGCACCAAGTACCCCTAACTCGCAGTTACGGACCACATGACTTGCCGTTAAGTTCTGTGTGCGAAGTTTTGTCTTGGTTTTTTCTTCGTTGAACGTATAGAGACCATTGTAGGGAAACGGGTAAAAGATTAATATATTCCCTGCCAAGAATCGCTACGCGCTACTCTCGTAATCGATTCCGGGGATGCCCTCGAATGAAGCGGAAGGCGACTACGGCGTAGGCGCCCGCAAGGCGGGTTTCTGGTGGTGAAAGTGTTAATAGACATATAGAAATAGAAATATAAAGAAATAAAAATAGAAGTAACTCCAATGTTCTGTTATTGACTCTTTCTAACTAGCAACATTGATTGTATAGCTGCGTATTTTCAAGATATCGACACCTGCAGACTCAAAGGGCGTAAACGCCAAATCGCTACTTTTCAGGAAAGCAAAAAAACTAAAAAAAAAAAAAGTTTTTATTATAACTTTGTGGTTCTTAGACGTGTCAAGTTCATATTTGGTCCTGTGTTTTAGATTTTGAAAATGCATAGTTTTATAAGTAAATATGTAAAATAACATTATAAACAAGAAAAATTGATGTCCGTTACGCCCCACAAATTTTGAAAAAATGGTTTATACGACCCTAAAATTGGCTGTTTCTATGAAATGCTTAGGGCGTAAGAGTCACCCCAAGCAGTTTTTATGTGAAATAGGGGCGTATATGATGGTCTCTTGAGAGGTGATCAGCTATTGATTAAAATATAATATGTATTTTCAATTGATAATTTGTATCTACTTCGTGCGCTAGTTGTTATCGATTAATTACCTGTATAGAATTATTCAAATTCTTTACATTACGGTACAAATAACACCTAAAAGAGATTATGAACTTATTGACTAATTTATAAGACACTTAAGAGTAATAAAGTGTCCGCGTGGGCCCGCCCTTCAGGCCTTTGGCCCTCTGGCTAGCGTGGAGAGCCCGCTCTCAAGGAACGCTTCGGGCCTTCGACCCTACGCATAGGTCAGCTTGCCGCCTCGCGTGCCATGCTGCTCTTCTTCGGGCCTTCGGCCCTCAGGTTTGCTTGTAGTACCACTAGGTCATAGGGTAGGGTAGGTCATAGGAGTACTAAAGAGTCCACGTGGGCCCGCCCTTCGGGACTTCGGCCCTCTGGCTAGCGTGGAGAGCCCGCTCTGAAGGAACCCTTCGGGCTTTCGGCCCTATGCAGAGCTCGGCCTGCCACCTCGCGTGCCATGCTGCTCTCCTTTGGGGATTCAGCCCTCAGATTTGCTTGTAGGTCACTTAGGAGTAGTAAAGTGTTCACGTGGGCCCGCCCTTCGGGCCTTTGGCCCTCTGGCTTGCGCGGAAAGTCCGCTTTGAAGATACGCTTCGGGCCTTTGGGCCTCAGGTTTGTTTGTAATTCACTTTAGGAGTAGTAAAATGTCCGCGTGAGCTCTCCCTTCGGGGTCTTTGGCTATAGGACTCGCGAGAAGAGCTCGCTCTGGAGGAACGCTCCGGGCCTTAGGCCCCGCGAGCCTCACCGCTCGCCTTCGGGCCGTGTTGTTCTGCTCGAACCATGGAACTCCATAGTTCGCAACAAATATCAGTCGACAAACCGTAAATATCTATACGCATCTCCAGAGAAAAAATATGTTTACACATAGCTGTTGCTAGAAAGGTAATGTAACGAATCACCACGTACAAATATCTCCAAATTGAACCGCAACTTGCACTCGAATAAAATGAAGTACGCGCGAGTGTGGGATATGGCAAGGGTGGCCTTGTCACCAGTTTGGGTCCTAGTCCTCGGGCTGGATTTTGGCGAAAGCTTGCGGCCCACAGTCAACGAAGTTATGAATTTAAAATGCCTTTTATTGAAATATATTTATACAATAAATTATGCTCATCTATTTTAATAGTGCTCCTAGGTGTAAAAGAATTCAATACAGCGATTATAAATACTAATCTACGCTTTGTACGCGTTAAACACAATATTTATTAATTCGACTACAGGAACACAAAGGAAGGCGTAGCGAGAGCTTATGAAGGCTTTAAGCTCCACAGGGTGCCCTAGGGCAACAACAAAAACGACAACAACTACAGTACCTTTCATTAGGGAACACCAAAATTGAACTTTCAAAGTATTTCAGTCATCTGCAGCATGCCGGCTGCCGCGGACTTGCGTTACGGAATTGGCCATAAATGACATGTTTATTATCTCAAGGCGACAAATTGCATATTATCGGCAAGCTAATAAAAGGTTTGATAATTTTTATAATGACATTAATCACGCTAAAGTATCTCTTTCTCGAATTATGATGGTAAGAAAGCAAAACGTCTGAGGCAAAAAATTATATTTTTTTAATTATTTTACAAACGGTTGATTGTACGTTAGAAAACTGAAAGAATGAATTATAGAACATTTAATATGCTTTCAAATGACATCTCACACGAACCGATCAAAAAAATAGAACCTGAAATTTGAACAAAAAATCGATTACCGTCGGCCGCCAACTTTGTGACGTCACCGCTATGTCTGCCCCCTCTCCCTTAACTTAAACCGGTAGATTCGTACTCTGGAGACAACAAGGAACAAATCCATACCAGTTTTAGGTATATAGAAGACGTGTCCACGACTTTTATCAATATTGGCCAATTTCCGCCGTACTATAAATAGTAGCACCGTCATTGAGAGCGCTCGATCGCTGCGCTAGCGCCGTGTTCCGTTCCACAAACATTTCTTTAGCGTAGGTATGGCAGGAGTAGATAGTAATTCGCAACATACTTATAATAAAACTTGTAAAATTGCAGGTTGTATGACGATAAAAGGTAACATTAGTGCCTAGAGTATAGTGACATGTATGCTTTTTCTAACAAACTGTGTAAGGTCGTATGAGTCAATTGAAGTTTAATACCCAGATAATGTTGGGTCGTATAAGTCAACTGAAATTATGCCAAGTTGTGTGTTAGGTCGTATGAGTCAACTAAATTATTAGTACCCAAAATATCAGGGTCGTATGCGTCATTTTAGATCGAGATTCACGATACTACCTTAAAGTTTTGTAATTATTGTATATACTACCTCAATAATTAAGAAAATCAAAATTCGCAACAAATACGACCAAATTTTCTCTGAAATCGTGTTTGGAGGTGAAAAAAAGTTGAGTCGTATTAACCTTTTTTTTGCGAATTTCTCAGTTTCAACTACACAGATCGATAGAGAAAAAAAAACTGAGTAAGATGGCATCACTAACTCATTTTTGGCAAAATGGCGTTTACGCCCTTTGAGTCTGCAGGTGTCGATATCTATTTTATTTATATTATAATGGTTAGTCGCCCTTTTTAGTCCTCTTCTTGACTACCTACTTTATACCTTAATAGTAAAATTGAATACAAAGCGGACCCCGGCTTCCTTTAGAATACAACCTGCAAAAACGCTACGGATGATGAGTCCTATATATCCTATACTATAAAACGAGCAATATTTGTATATATCTTTGTAATCACGTTCTTAAAACGGCTCTAACGATTACGATGAGTTTTGGCACATAAGGGTTAACGGGGGCGAAAAATCGATCTAGCTAAGTGTCATGTCTGGGAAAATTAGTTTTTTCCGTATTTTCTGTATCACCCGAGCAGAGCTCGATCACCTAGGGACTACAAGTAGAATCGAGTAGTCAGGGGTATTAACTTAAGTATATAAATAAGGGTAGAAAAACCTGTACAGGACTTTATTGTTTATGTCGTATTTTAATAATCCTGACTGTGCCGTATTGTGGAATAGCCAATCACTTGTCATATTTTAGAAGAGAATGAAAAGGAATCTTAACACAGGTAAAAATATTCGTTGAGCGACCCCAAAGGCGTTCCCATCCCCTTGTAATACGAAAATAACTTTGAAGAAAAAGCGAGATGCTATCCAGATGTAAAGTTCCTTATCGATACATTTTAGATGAATGTTAAGGGGCTCCTAGCTCCCAGTGACCTACGATCTGTAACTTTCGGTATTTTCGTGTTTCATGGCTTATCATATTAACAACAACGAGGTTTACCTAAATAGTATCCCATATTTACTTCAAAACTCACAGTTTTCGGGATATATGGCACCAAACTTTTGCAATATCAGACCAAAAAAACGGTTTTTTGGACTTATATTTTGTGAAAATTAGTAAAAAAAAATCTCTCGCGGGTTGTTAGAAACGTCAATAAGGATCAGTTATATGTAGATTTCGAATATAAAAGTGCAGAAACAACATACTAATATCGAATACAGCCCTTTATTTGACAATGTTAGATTAAATCATAATAAGAAAATATTTCCAAAAATCCTTTCGTGCAAATGTAGATAACGGATTGAAGAACCGATAAGTACCTATTAGTGCCATAAGTATATCTATAGTTTTGACGGAGGAATATGAACTCAAAACTCGTCAAATAGATAGAATAGAGATATACCAGAACACAAGCTAGGTTTGTAAATATTTGCTAACGTTAAATATGACAAGATTTATTCCTGTGGGTGTCGGAAGAGTTGTACTAGGGGAACAGTGTTGTAGTGTGTTGTGGGCGATGGGCTAACAACCTATCACTGCGATATCACATTTAATCGATCTTTTATAACCACATCTCTATTTAAAGTGCATAGCATAAGTTTCAAGTGCTCTGCATACCCCTTTTGGGAATTAAGGCGTGAATATATGTATTAATGTATATGTAAACTAGGACTGTGGCAAGACAAACATGAGTCTATCTGCGGGACTTTTAGTATCGGCTATCGATACAAACGCAGCCCACGAACACGCTGTCGCGCGTCACCAGAGGGGTACAAGGCAACTGTCATTTTTCCATATAAAATTTGACATTTGTAGTCCGTAAGCCCGCTACCAATACACCTGCAGACGGTGCCAAAGTTGGCAACTCTGACGCCGTCTGCCGGGTACTTCCGCCAGGACTACAGACTTAGGTTTACTCTCTCATGCTACATGTCTCCTACTGTTGTCAAATGACGTAAATATACCTACCTATACAAATTTTGACCGGAAGTGAAGGAATTTCTAACTTTCGGCCATTTTGAATTATTATTATTATCCGTGCTCAGCACAATTTTCTCAACCTGCAGCCTTGTTTTTCATCATGTTGCCATGAGACGCAGGTGTATTGGGAGTGGGCTTACGGGCTACTAAAGGGTCGAAAAGACTGCCAGCGGGGCGGTAGCGGCGCTTGACGAGCGCGTGATGCGCGCGGGACGGCCGGTCACACAGAGCACGCGTGCATCGCGCTGGCCTCGCGCCATCACCGCCCGCTGCGCTGTCTGGGCGCGACCGTCGCGGGCGCGCGGCCTGTGCGCGGCGGTTTGCTGGCGGGGCGCGACAGAAGTGGGGCGCGTTGCCGACGGGGCGCAGCCTGTTTGACCGCGCTAGCGGTTTGTAGGGAAATATCGTGCCCGCGACGGTGCTGTGTGTTCGTCCCTTAAATCTACCTAACGTACAGTCAGCATCATATAGAGGTAGTTAGTAGCAGCCACAGTAGCCAAATATATCGCAATACGTCTTTATTAGTATGGGATTAAGGATCTGTTACGATATATTTGGCTATTACTAACTATATGATGCTGTAAAGGCTCTATATCGCCGTTGAAATCCAAACCGACGAGTATATATAGGTAACATGTTTTACGTCACACCTGGCCATAATGCGAGTTGTACTGCACGCTGCTCGTACGGGAAAACTCGCATTGTGGCCAGGTGAAGACGTAAAATTTTGTACTCAACACGGGCGGTAATTCGTAAAGCCCCAGAGCGCATATTTATGGCCCTCACTTTCGGTTCGGGCCACAAACACCTGCGATCTGGGGCATTCACGAATTCACCACCCTAGTTACGTAATGTACTATTATAGTTTACTTACTCACGAAAGGCAATTCAATTATCTTGTACAATCCGAATTTCTATTTCCATTAAGATAATGGAAATAGAATAATATAATATAGAATATAAAACATGTTGTACCATATATATATATAGTAGTTGGTAGATAACTATTGTGAGGAAACCGGTCTAATCCCAATAAGGTCTAGTTTTCCCTCTGGGTTGGAAGGTCAGATGGCAGTCGCTTTCGTAAAACTAGTGCCTATGCCAAATCTTGAGATTAGGTGTCAAAGCAGACCCCGGGCTCCTTTAGGGGCACTACACGGGAATAACGCTAGGAGGATGAGTTGCTAGATAACTATTAGCAATCAGCGTATTAAATGCGACAAATTAGTTTATCTGGCTCGACGGAGCTGTTTCCGCGGAAATATGAAACTGTTCAACGTATCATTTAGACAAATTACCGAGGTACGGAAAGCAATTGTGTTGAATGCCAGGGAGCTGGAAGCAGACTCCAGTCCCCTGTGCTCGTCCCAGACCGCAAGCAGGCTCTGTCCCCGGTCTGACAACACAATTGCTATTCACAGGCTATCTAGATTAATCTAACCTCATCCCTAGTATATCTTGGGGCCGGGATTAGTAACAAGGACGCGTAATTAGAGGCAGTGGTCAGTGTGTCAATTTCCATAAAACGTCATTGTTCATTTTGTCGAATTTGTTGGCTGTACCGTCCGCTTCGATTCCTAAATCGCGCGGCGCGGTTAAGTTTTTTAGTACAACTTTTGTGGAAGAGTAGTAAAAAAATGCGGACTATCTGACACAAATCGACCTAGTCCTAAACTAAGCAAAGCATGTACTAAGTGTACTAGACGACGATAAACATACTTATATAGATAAATAAATACTTAAATACATAGAAAACCTCCATGACTCAGGAACAAATATTCGTGCTCATCACACAAATAAATGCCCTTACCGGGATTCGAACCCAGTAACTTGCTTCGTAGGCAGGGCACTACCAACTAGGCTAAAGCGGTCGTGATATAAAAGTACTATACTGATACTACCTATAGTGTATTAGCAAGAACAGTGTTATCATTATATAACCCTTTGAACTGGTTGTTGGCATCGCAAAGTCCATGTTTATGATCTCGATATTTTACAATTAAGAATTTCCAGGATTTATTTATTTATTGGTACGAAAGAAATTACACAGCATTACAGTAAATAGGTACTAATGCACTGCGAAATTTAAGACAGAAAGTAGACATAACAACAATCTTAATAACTATTAACTGAGGACGGACGGTCATTCATCGCCTCACAAAGGTTTTTGCATTTCTCACACATTAGCCTCCAACTACTGGCAAAAACATCACAGTCAGGAGCCGACTTGAGAAGTGCGTTGATGTAGTGCAAAGCGCGAACCCGTGGTGATTGCCTGTACGCCACAGTGCGCGCTTTAGGTGCTGCAAGTAAGTCGCAATGACGAGGTCTGAAATTGAACTTTGCCTGAGACACAGAAGGGACGCGGAGGCGCAACAGCTGCGAGACCAGCTGAGGGCAGTCTGAATCCCCACGTAATATTCTGCACGCGCCGGTCATAAGTGCATAATTACGCGTCACTTCCAGGGAGTTAAAACCCAGAGTTCCAAGCAAATATTTTGTTGGGTAAAGGAAGGGATATTACCCATAGTTTTTTTTTAATAAAAATCTTAGGAACGTCTTATGGATTTTCTCCAGAAGCAATGCGTAAGTGGCCTCGTGGGGATTCCACACTATAGACGCTGCCTCCAGTTTACTCCTAACTAAAGCGGTGAAGACAATCTTGATAACAAACGCGTTGTCAAAATCGCGAGCGTTGCGGATAACAAATCCCAATCTCCGATAGCCAGGTTACTCATATGAGCATGAAAATTGAGGTGCGAATCAAATATGATACCTAGGTCTTTGATAGTGTCAACGCGGTTTATTAATTCCGTCCCTAACATGTAATTACCAAATAAGGGACTACGAGATCGGCTAAAAGACATCACGGATATTTCTCATAATTATCCATATTTTAACAAACTCAAAGTGCCAGTTCATTAATGTTTAATTAACTGATATTGTCTCGTCGCTCGTATATCGAGATAAGCTGCGTGGAGCGTTGACATAAGAGGTCCTTTCTTTTTAGGCCGACAGACAATGGGCGTATCAGAAAATAACAATCCATAGCGATTTTTTTCCCTGACTACGGCATCGGCAGAGCCGAAAGTAATATGATTTTATCAGTCCATGTTTGTATTTACATATGATCCACCGTAGCGCTTAAAGATACAGAAACGATTTTGATAAATGAGGTGACAATCGATTCGAAATTAAGCTCCGGATGACACTGACATGAGGCTACCTTTTAAAGAAATATAAAAGCCCGGTTTCCACGTGGAAGTGAAAACTTAACGAATTGCTTAAAAAAAACTTAAATAATTTTAATTATGCAAAAAAAAACGATATTTCAGCCCGGCTATCAAAGGATGGCCAGAGCAAGAGCACAGTGTCGTGGCGAGATAGACTATACTTCTCTTTCTAATTAGAACGCTTATAATCTACCAGCTTCTGCCCGCGACTTCATCCACACGGAACTTGCCCCATACAAATTTTCACCCACCATTTCACCTCCTTAGGGCATGATTTCCGGAATAAAAACTATCCTATGTCCGTCCCAGGGACTGAAACTTTATAATGAATCTTTATACAAAATTGCATCACAAGAGGTATCAGACAGACACTTTCGCATTTATAATATTAGTGTGGATGTTGCCGCAACACATAGACCGCGGGCCATCCAGCCACCCCCCTATTCTGTAACTTGTTTTAAACTCACCTCAACGCTCACCCACAAATATATCTTGACACCGCGATGCGTATTAACTAAGCGTAGGGAGAGGTCTAGGTTCGTGACGGGTGACCGGCGGGGTGAGCCGCATTAGTGCGTAGAGAACAACAGCTCTCTGATAGCCGTACAGGGAGCTGACTCATCAATCAAGTTATTAGAACAATAAACGATAAGATGTCATATTTCATGAATTATTTAAATCTTGGCAGCTACAGAGTTTTATGATCAATGGATTTTGTGAACAAAGTGACTAGATAACGTACCTAAACATAACAAAAAACGTCTAGGAATTTTAGGTTATACACATTATGTAAACTCACTCACGTTTTACAAATAAATTATCTCTTAAAGAAAGACGAAATGTGATACTGCAGCGTTAAGTGGATAACCCATCGCCCGCGTCACACTTTATCCATATTCCTAAACACTTTTGCGTCACCCAGGGGAAGAAAGAAGGTCTAATGCTTAATGCTAATTTTTAAAGCACGAAAGTACAACTCGACTACGGAGCCTAAGATCATGCTGTGCGGTGTACCACTTAAGGTTGTTGATCGCTTCAAGTATCTGGGGCATATGCTCACAGAGAACTTGAATGACGACCTGGACTTGGAAAGGGAGAGAAGGGCGATGGCCATAAGGGGTAATATGCTCGCCCGCAGGTTTGCACGTTGTAGCGAATCAGTTAAAGTGCTGTCTTCAGAGCCTACTGCCAGACATTCTACACGTGCAGCCTGTGGGTAAGGTTTACGCAGAGGGCATATAATACACTACGCGTGCAGTACAACAACATCCTGAGAATGCTGTTGGGGCTGCCGAAGTACTGTAGTGCTTCCAGCATGTTCGCGGAAGCGCGGCTGGATGACTTTTTTGCCATAAGGCGAAAAAGAGTCGCGTCCATGCTGAGACGAGTGCGCGGCAGTACCAACGGTCTTCTCAGGGTGGTGGCCGAAAGGTTGGACTGCCCTATTACCAAGTCTTGGGTTGAGGTGGCTATTGGGAGAGCGAAATAGACAGGATCAACTTTCTTCGCTTTCTCAAATACGAGTAGCACACATCTTGCCTTATTTTATACGTGCCTTATTTAATTTTATACTTATTTATTTTTCTTAATCACCTAACTTAGTTCGTAAGATTTAATACTAACAAAAATGTATGTACCTATATGGACCACATAAGGTCTGAAATAAACGATTTTTATTTTTTATTTTTATTTTTTTAACCCCTGATTACATGAGAAGGTTACAGTTTAGTATGAAAATATTGCTGAATCAATCGCTAGTATTTGGAGACACAGAGGTTACGAGCAGCAATCAAGTGTAATTCAAGCAGAAAGGCGCAATCATAGCCTGCCAGTCGGTGATTGCGACGGCAGTGCATGTGATTTACCTATTTATGTCTAGTCTACCTATATCTTGCTTCTGCCAACTAGTGTTGCTAACTTCGCACACCCCTAAATAGATTGTGGCAACAATAGTTGAAAAACGAAGCAGGACTTTGAAAAAAATCAATGAGGCTTCCATATTTAAAATCCAAAATCATGTGAGCGGAATAAGTGATACAGTGACGTAATGCCATGGAATATTGAACTTTGAACAATGAAACCGCAAAATCAGTAAAAAATATTTATTCTATTTAATTCTCGAAAGGGACTCTACGTGTTAGTCATGTTACGTAGGTACGCCGTGGTATACTTGAGATGGCCAAATTCAAAAAGCAACTCTATCCTCCCAGGCAGAAGATTCCAATTCTGATGAAAATTCTATAATATGTAGGCATCATTAAATCTCGTGCTTGTTTGGTACTTCGACTTCACACACGCCCTCCAAAGGTCAAAAGGACGCCATAATCCCGTGAGCAAGAATATTATATTTAGAGACAAACTTGCAAAACTCGACATTGTTTTTAAACTAAGCAAAACAGTAGGCTGGGTACACGACAATATAAAATAAATACAAGGTGCTCGGGAGGAATCCAAAAACTACCAATAAAATACCAGTGCATTCCTAACCCTGTTTAGAAAATAATGGGTCCTTTGAAATCCTAGGAAGCTTTTGGGATTATAAAAAGAACGCGGTGGTCAGTACTAAACTTGTCATTATCTGTCATTGGCCGCCACCGCAGGCTGCCCCAGTGTAATTTCCAGGCCGTACGCTATTGCTACCTTTTTGAACCGCTGTGGAAATTCGTCGCGAAAACCGCCATAAATAAATATTAAAATACTAATAAGACTTCTAAGACTCCTTTGCAAATATTTCTGCTCATCAAATAACGTTAAAAGTAAGGATGGAATAAGAAAATACGTAATGTAACAAACAGTCCTTTATTATCTTCTCTCGCGCGTAAACTAATTTGCGTAAATATTTTATATTCGATTTTATCAAACATTTGTACTCCAATAAGGGAACGTACGTGAGTCAAAATCTATTTCTGTATGTCCTAAAAGATTTGAATTAGGTATACAAAAATCTGTTTTTTCGTTAGCTTTTTACTTTTGTTATCCCACTATTATTATAAATGTGAAAGTTTTCATGTTTGGATGTTTAGATGTTTGTTACTCAACCTCGCTTAAACGGCTGAACCGATATGGATGAAATTTTGCAGGAAGAGAATTTACAGTCTGGGTTAAAATATCGAATATTTTTTTATCCCGTGTCTACGCAGGCTCCCCACATTTGTCAAATACTTTCTTGACCATATTGAATAGACATTACTGAATTTCGTAGAAATTGCATTGCATGTCCTCCTTCAAATAACCTTTGGTGTTTAGACTAGCCCACAACCACCCACGCATTGAACGACATAATGTCCTTTAATTCGCATTGTCCAGTCGGCCGGCTAGACATACCCGCGCGTTGACCTTCTCACCAGAACTGTTTGGGCTATTTAGCGCTACCGAGACTTGAACTATGGGCCTTAGTTATTTTATACGCAAAAAAAGTATAATGCTGCTTCAATTAAATTTAAACTTGAAAACCTTAAGCATCTACATTTTCCATAACCTATTTATGGAAAATGTAGACAAAAGAATGCGTTGTCCCAGAAAAGCCGTAGAGACCATTTACCATTGTATTACCTACTTTATGCAAATCCTACACTGTGTATTTTATTATTCAACTAATACCTGCCCGCGCGGTTTCGCCCGCGTATTGCAAAGAATCTGCTATTGCCATCCTGAAAATCCATTCTACACACAGGTGATCTTTGAAATCGGATTCGCGGTTACAGAGATTGCCCATTACATACAAACGTACGAAACTACAATTCAGACTTTTAATCTTTATAAATATTAGTACTAGCTATAGATTACAAAAGGAAAAAAACCGGCCAAGTGCGAGTCGGACTCGCGCACGAAGGGTCCCGTACCATTCCATCTATAAAAACAGTAAAAAAAAAGTTTGTTGTATGGGAGCCCCACTGAAATATTTATTTCATTTGGTTTTTATTATTTGTTGTTATAGCGGCAACAGAAATACATGATCTATGAAAATTTCAACTGTCTAGTTCTTGAGTTGCAGCCTGGTGACAGACAGACAGACAGACGGACAGCGAAGTCTTAGTAATAGGGACCCGTTTTTACCTTTTGGGTACGGAACCCTAAAAAGAGCAAACAAAAATCTGTTTATATCTTTTCTTTTGTTGCGTTACTTTTGGGACATTCAAAACAATTATTAGGTATATTTGATAATACAGTATCTCTTTTTTTACCAAAACCTAAGCGTTAAATCAGATATGCTGCAAACAGTACTTGGGACGGTATAATATCACCAACGAACTACTGACAAGACCAATTATTCCCTACAAGTTGCACTACATTGAGTTAAACTTTGAATTTCTGTTCAATATTTCAGTGAAGCAGTTAAGCGACTGGGTGAAACTTTCTTCCAATACTTAGATAAAATATAATAGCTGAGATAAAATATCCTAGGAACAGTATGACACAGAGACATCTAGTTCGTAACGCGAGGACTCAGTTATGAATAAATTTCTCAACGAGTGCTACCTTACCCTCTTTACCATAACGTAAAAGAAAGAACGGAGCGGGCCCCGTGCCAAGGGTCTCGAAAGGTACTCCAGAATAAATACCATTACTCGAACTAGACCGGGAACCGTTTTATATTCAGCAATTAAAAAGAAATACGACTTGATTAATAACGTTGCCAAGTAAAGAAACAGATTTAGTCGGTTCTAATTGATTACGGTGGATTCTAAAAGCTGTAGAATTTAGGGAGTGTCTAAAGTTAGTTTTGTTATCACTGTTATGTAATTGATGGATTGATTGAATTTCAACATAAGAATTAGGTAGCTACATACCCTAGCTAAGCTCGTGCTATACTCTCATATTTATTCTCTAAACATTAAAAAGATTTCTTGCAACTATATTTCCAATGGTATCATTTAATTATAGCCTTCACAATTTGTGATGGGTTGTGAGTTTAGCCTCAGCTAAGACCCCGCGTACAAAATTTTGTACTTTCTAAATGAATTTTGACCTTATCTGAATACAAACTGAGAAAAAAACCATAACAGCGTACTCTGGGTCTCAGGAGAAGCACCTGAGACATTTAACAGTAGTTATAACCTCGCCATATTCATATCGTGGCTGTAACTCGACAAGTTGATTTAGGCGCTGGATTTTTAGACTTGCTAATTGCATTGCACTAACTGGGGGAGGGGAGATAAACAAAACAAACTCGCTCTAGTCAGTTACTGTGAGTGCAGTATAACAGCCACGCCACGCTGACACGCTATAACATTGATATAACCCTTACCCTGTCATTTATATCAATGTTACAATCTCGCAAAGTATCCGAGACCCATGAATCCCATGATCAAGTATGCTTTATGTATTAAGTTAAGTTTAATATTATAATAATATAAGTATACTTACTAATTTATTACAATGCACAGAATAAAGTAGGACTTCAAGTAATTAAATAGGTGGTAGAAGCTAAAACGGGTTATATTTTTGATGACAAACATGTAATTTGACTGTTATGTGGGTGCAAGCCAAAAAGTTGGACCGCCGTTTCAGTAGTGAAGCGACCAAAACTACGAAGTCAAAACATACAAAAACGAACACTTTGTCATTATTTTTTGTCAAATAAACTGCACGATTTAGCAGGTCAACTTTTTGGAATGTATCCAGTTGTTGAGCTAGATCCAAAATGGGCATTACACTGATACTACCAACATCATTGGAAAAACAAATTCTTCATTACACGGGCGGCTGCAACCGTGATCAATAAAGCTTCACTTTACAAATAAACCGAAAAAAGCAAGTCTAGCTGCAAAGCGCAATTTCATCGAGGTCGACAGCAGCGCACTACCGAAACATTTTAAGAAATATAATAACGTCAACATTCTTTCCTTGCAGCCCGCAAGTTGACGCGAAAGGAGCGATCTACTTGACGACTAAAAATGGAACGTTTCCAATATCCCTGCCGGCGAATTCGCGCGAGGAAACTCAACACGTGCCCAAGATTTCGTCCAGCGTCGAGCAAAACGGCCCTTCAGCCTCCAGTTACAGTAACCGCGACTATTGGGATACCACAGACGAAATCCTTTCGAATTATTTGAATGTGACGTTTGGTGAAGTGGACACGCGCTACATGTGGAAAAACAAAAGAAGTATCAATGATGCGGTTTCCAGAAATATAACACTTGTACTTGAAAATCTTTTGAAGAATTATGAGAACTCACAGTTGCCTACGCACGGAAAAGGTATGTCTACGTAAAATGTTTGATTAAGTATACTTAGTACAATTTCAATTAACTTTATTGGAATTAACTTTGATTGTATAATCGATGCATATGACTTATCGTTTTCCTAACTTCGATTTTTATTTTTTATTTTTTAAATAAATATCAAATAAATAATATCAAATATCAAATATCCCGATTATTTTTCTCCTATTTGAGATATGACAGGGTTACGCGGGCGGGTTTTCCTCAAATATATGCAGATATTGTTTCATATATTTTAAAATATGAACTCGATAATTGGAAATTATTCTTCTCAAACATTTTTTTTTTTTGTATAAGCAATCCCTTTTTTATGATTCATAATTTGGTCTCGTTCTCTTACCTACGAGTGGGGAATGTATTATTAGTATCTGTTTCTGCATTGTATCTCAAAATTTAAGGTTTGGGTAATCAATTTATTCTTATTCTTAAAATGTTTCGTGATTAGGTTTTATATATCTCCCTTTTACTGTTGTACTTGATTACAGGTTACCCAACTGTTGTGCAAACCAACATATTAATAAGAAGTATGGGACCGATATCAGAACTAGATATGGTGAGCGTCATAGTCTATCCTATCCTTTACATTCAAAACGTTGTTTAAGGGACACGGAACAGAATAACAGTTATTTTTCTGTTTTGGGTTTATGAACCGTAAATAAATATCACGATACGCATGCTGACAAGTTAAAATTGCATTGGGCTCTACTTTGTAAGCAACAACTTTGATATATGATTATGACTTTACTTGGATTAAGCCAGAACGATATTTGTGACGTGTATCGTCAATCGTCAACCGCTTAAAGGTACTGGGGCCGTAGACAAGGTTACAATCGACAAGCGCTAACGCCAATAGAAAATAATAAAATGTATGAGAATGACAGATGCCGACGAAACACTTTTCGTTAACTTATGACATTCCCATACATTTTATTATTTTCTATTGGCGTTAGCGCTTGTCGATTGTAACCTTGTCTAGGCCCCCTGTACTGTTACACATGCTGTTTAAAAACACGAAAGCATGCTAGTTCCGAGCAAATAGCACGTGTAAATGTAAAGTTGCTAGTAAGTAGCATGCTACTTGCATATATAATAATTGAGCATGCTCAAACAAGCCTGCGACTAAACAGCATGTGTAGGTACCTTTAGCCTAGTTGGTAGTGATAGTGACCCTGCCAAGCAATTCAATCAGTTCGAATCCCGGTAAGGTGATATAATTGTATGATGAGCACTAATATTTCCTGAATAGTTCCTGAGTTATGGATGTTTTCTATTTATTTAAGTAATAATTTATCCATCTATAGTTATGTGTATCGTTGTCTAGTACACATAGTAGATACAAGATTGGGACTAGGTCGATTTGAGTACAATGGCCCGCATATGTAAAAAAACAGATTTTATACCAAGTATTGAGCCACTGGCTAAAAGTGGCGCTGGAACATACGTTTCATGTGCTCTGCCTACCCCTTTTGGGAATAAAGGCGTCAATGTATGTATGTATTGAGCCACTGGGGACGATCACTTTATGATTATGACCCACATAACAATCGTTTCAACAGTCATGTATTTTGATTAAAAAAAAGTAAAAGTCCTATTAACGAAGTAAATTATCTGTATTTAAACTTTTCCACTTGAAAATAAAACTTGTCCAAAGACAATGTCGACATCAATCAAATCAGTTCTCAGAATGATGATTGTCAAACCGTTATATTTCTGGCAATATTTAAATTTCCTTTGTAATTCCGTTTTGTTGGTCTCGATTAAGTATCTATCGATTTTAATTTAGTAGGTATATGACAAATTTAGTATATGTTTATTATCATTTTAGATTATACATAGATTGTGGCAAACAAAAAAGCGAAAGTACGACAAAGACAGCATATCATATAACTCTGGCACACTTATTGACATTTTGTATGTATACGACCATCTCGCTCGGTTGGGGTACCTAGTTACCTACCTACTTATTATTATTTGCATGGAAAATCTAGTCAGTTGAAGTTGACTAAGTAGGTACAGTCGCCATCAAAGAAATCGGAGCGGACAAAGTGCTCACAAACATCTGGACAGGTCTCTAATCTCTCGACAATAGTGTGCACACAGTGTAGATGTGTGCAGATATTTACCTACCTACTAACAAGCTCATACAAGTTAGTATCTAGTAGCCCAATGAAAATCGCGTTTGTGTTCAATTTGAAATCCTCTTTTCGCCATCGTCCAACGCGACAACATTACCCACTTAGATGGTTGGCAGTCCTCAACTGTGCGCTTCTCCAGAAACTTCCTGCCTCGCACAGCTAATCTGTGGAATGGATTGTCGCCAGCGGTATTTCCGGACCGATACGACCTTCAAACTATATACAGTGTGTATATTTTATATTACCTCAAATTGTAACCAGAGGTACGTGTTAGGGCTATGAACCGATATTGCAAGAAAAAATTAAGTTAGTCTTAACTAGCAAAGAGTAATTAATTTTTGAAATCTTATCGAAAGGCAATGTATTGCGTACACTGTGACCTGATGACACATGAAAGAATCGGGTGACATGTGACGATTTATTGTGACGTCACGTCAGTAAGACAAAGTAGTGATCCACTGCGTGCTGAATTATTTTATATGAAAAAAAAAGTTCGCTTTTTTAAAATAATTTTACGATAAATATATTTATTAGTGCCTATACTAAGACCCCCTAAAGTTTGCGGTTATATCAAATATACACGCTGTATAAAATATATATATATATATATATATATATATATATATATATATATATATATATATATATATATATTTTATACAGCGTGTATATTTGATATAAATATATATATATATCTCAGATATCAGCTTAGCTCAGATATATATATATATATATATCTGAGCTAAGCTGTGTCAGCTCAAATATATGGCCAAAGGAACCTGCGTTAAATTGGACGCATCATGATAGTTTTTTCCAAAGGACTCCACCACATTACAGAGCTTCCCACAGCGGTGTCCTTTCGGGCATCAAACCCCAGCTTTAACAGAATTTTTATTCCAGGACTACTCAATGGACTGCTACTTCAGGCAATACTGGCGCGACACCCGCCTCTCCTTCCTCGGGCCCATTCGCTCGTTGTCCCTTTCCATCAAGATGCTCGAGCGCATCTGGCGTCCCGACACCTACTTCTACAATGGAAAGCATTCCTACGTGCACACTATAACTGTGCCTAATAAACTGCTTAGGATCAGTCAGCATGGCGATATATTGTACTCAATGAGGTGAGTATTTATGGACGTACTTATAGATCGTTCAATTCAGGAAGACAGCTCGGTGCTTATTTGCGTACAGATCGTTTTATTGACGAAGAAACCTAAGATATGGATGGACAAACACTCTCTTACCGTAAAGTGTTCCTACTTTGCCCCCCTCTAGGTAATTATGCTCCAAATTTAAATTTTGTTTTACTGCGTTCCTTGTCACAATCTATGGTTGATACGTCCAAATTTTCGAACGCATCCATTAGACCTGTCAATAGTGGGTTGACATTGTACGTCAAATATAGAAGAACATGGCGGAGCATAGGCTCCGCCATGTTCTTTCCGTGTCAGAGGTCTTCGAGCGCAGACGTGTGAATTTGTAAAAGAAGGATTATGAAAAAAAGTCGTTTCCATCTCAGTATCTGTTCGGGAATTCAAGGTCAGTTTGGTTTTATTTGTTCCTATGTATATTCAGCTATTGCATACACTCAATATTTTTATTACCGCCCCGTTTTCTTATGGCTTAACCTTACTTTTATTTTGATGTACCTACTATGCACCACAAATTGGGGTGAGTTTGCTCCTGGAGCAAAGGTACCTATGGTTCATTATTACCAAATTTTTTTTCAGAAAATAATGCCGCGGACTTATAAGAAATTAGTAGGAACTCGAAATTACAAAAACTATTCGGATGAAACGTTGAGAGCATGTCATGACATCTATACAAAATGGCGAACTCACCCAAAGGAAAGCGAGTGAGCAATATTGTATTCCTCGACGTACAATCATAAACCAGCTTAGACTCTTGCGATTTAAAACACCATCAAG
Organism: Epinotia demarniana; assembly: GCA_945867215.1. Classification (NCBI taxonomy): domain Eukaryota; kingdom Metazoa; phylum Arthropoda; class Insecta; order Lepidoptera; family Tortricidae; genus Epinotia; species Epinotia demarniana. The sequence goes on from OX244262.1 coordinate 9,290,462, forward strand.
GCCACCGGGTCCTCCAACTACGTTTTCATCAGATGAAGAAAGGTCTTTTATGGAGTGTATACTTAAGCTAAGTGCTTATGGTTTTCCATTAACAGTCTTTGATCTTCGCATGGTGGTCAAGTCGTATTTGGAAAAAATTGACCGAAAAGTTAAAAAATTCAAAGATAACTGTCCTACTGTTTATTTTGATACGGGAGATATTAAGACTGATGATTACTGAAGTTTTTATTAGAAATAAAGAACTTTCAATGAAAAACTTTTTTAATTTTTTCCATAATAATAATAATAATAATAATATATTCTTTATTGCACCACAACATAAGAAAAACATGTTACAAGAGTACATAAATTTAAATAGAGGTAACAACAGGCGGTCTTATCGCTTTAGAGCGATCTCTTCCAGACAACCTTTGGGTAGCAGGAAATTTTCAAGAAGAGTTGTAAACCGGTAGTGCAGGAATAAATCAAAAAAACTTACTATCGCATACATCTCATTATATGACAATTTAAGAAAACATAAAATCATAAATAAGTATTGTATGAATACATAGATACATACATACAAACTATAACACAATTATATAAATATATTACAGGACAACAAGGCAACTTAAGGCAGCGACAAGTAATATTGTTTCAACAGATTTTTGAAAATTTGAAGAGATTTTGCACATCTTATATGCAACGGCAAAGCATTCCACAGCCGAACAGCCTGGAAGGTGAATGAGTTGTTATAGAACTTGGTGGATGAAGGCGGTGGAGCGAGAAGATGATTATGTGAAGATCTGATGGAAGTGAGGTGGTTAAAACGCTCTTTGAGATACGGAGGAGTTGAGGGAACAAAAAGTATACTGTAAAGCAAAGATAAAATGTGAGAATTCCGACGGAGACGAATTGGAAGCCACTTGAGCTGAGAACGAAAGGAGGATACGTGATGGTCATATTTGCGCAAGCCAAATATGAACCTAATAGAAAGATTTTGGAGGCGCTCAAGCTTATTCAGCTGGTCCTCAGTAAGGTCTAGATAGCAAATATATACCATACCTTTGAAAAAATACTTATTTTCATTTTTTGCGCCAAATTTGGACCTTAATTATTTACTTTGGAGCAAAGCTTTACTATGAAGGGTGTAAATATGCTCTAAACACTTTAGATCATGATTTTTCAAGCAATTTCGAATAAAGGGCAAAGTTACCAAAGTGGAAACGTTGGGTAACATTGCTCCTAAATTCAAGTTTTTATATATTCGTCGTATCTGAATAATGATCAAGTTTAAGCTTTAAACATGGTAGGAGGGATGGTGCACTGTAAAATGACATGTCTAGCAACATACTATAGTATATATATTTTTTTGGTTATACGACGATTTCGAAATTTGGAGCAAATTTCGGAGCAAAGTAGGTACACTTTACGGTAGCTGTATTCGTATACGTTCATCGAACCCAATTTAGTTGTAAGGAAGGTACAAAACATATTTGTATTTAAGATTTAAAGTTTTATGAATAAGGATGCAACTGGTTATTTACCCAGTCAATGCCAAAGCCTAGATCCTTTTTGGTTAATAATGTCAAAAAAAATACTGATTTATTGAAATTTGGTCTAATTAATAGATCATAAATCCTAGTAGGGCAGTTTCAGGTGATAATGTGGACACGCTGGTCAAAAGCACCATTTTTTTTCAGGTATTAGGTCCATAGCTTTAAGTTTTTGATATGAACCAACTCCTCCGTCAGCCATCTTTAAGGCGCCGTAGGTTCGTGGTCTTCTGTCCCTCTCATTGAGCATAAGCGTGAGCGAGATGGAAGTGCGTGCTCGGAAGCGCGGATATCATGTTTTTTAATTTTATTTTTTTTGCCGTTTAAATAAATAAAAAAGTATTCACTGATTTCTCTCAAACATTATATTGCCGATTTTTAGATACCATTTTAATATGTTTAGCTTTTGTGCATAATTTGTTAAATATATTTTCAGTGTATTTTAGACCCTTTTAGACCTATGTTCGTAATTTTTTTCTATCGAGCGAAAATTGTTTAATCATGTTTCGATTCACTGATCTCCCTTCAGAAAAGCCTGAAGATTACTATGCGTATTTTTTTTAAACCATATTATTATAAACAGACGCATTATATTGTTTCAAAAACTCTGTTCGCTTCACTTCGCTGAACCTACGGCGCCTTAATTTTATGGCGGCCATTGAAAGCGCAAACGGTATTGAGTCGTCATCTTCCAATTAAAACAATCGATAGTTCAGTCGTATTCAGCTGAACAGTCTATCAAAACGTAATTGTATTGTTTTAAGGTCCCTCACTGCGTTTGGTAATGGCGCAAATAGGTTCATTAATTTCGTAGTCGTTGAGCAAGCATAGCGTCCGCCGTTTAATTGGCAGTGTGAAAAATCTCGCGCTCGTATTACCCGCCCGAGTTATTCATTGGCCGTAAATTGCGATGGGTAATATTAATTTAAAAGGAGCCTAACCAGCTACTTCAGTGTTTGGTGGGCTCGGCGGATGGTCATGTATGAGTCTGTAATTTAATCACACGAACATTTAGCTGTGCAACTTTATAAAGGTAGTTATTTAAATTCCTCCATTCCTGTAGATTACGTATACCTATTGGAAAGACAATGACGGATTAGGTATACACATAAATTACGTTCCAGTCATACAAGTCCTGAGACCTTGAATGTATTTGGAAAGACTGAAGTGCGAGTTGGACTCACCCACCGAGGGTTCCGTACCCTCCTAACTCGATGATTAATTAGGTAGGTACTTGTAGTATAAGACGATATTAGGTACTTGCCAAATTTCATAGTTCTAGGTCAACGAGAAGTACCCTATAAAAGTGTTTGATTCCCTTGAGACTGTCGAAATAAAAGTTTTTCGCGGCATAAACGGCCGTATCTTTTTTTTACGTTAACTTAAAAGTTTTTTTTTTGTAGACTTGAGTTATGGTTTTAATTTCAACTCGATACCACCACGCGTTCCCGAGATATCGGCAACAAAGTGATCCTATAGGGGTTCCGTTGTTTCCTTTTGAGGTACGGAACCCTATAATTAAATAATGACATTGGCTCATTTAATTACGAAATAGTGCATATCCATGTAGGCAGTCTAGTGATTTTGGTCGGATGGGTTTCACTAGAACTCGAATTAGATTCATTTCAGTGGAGATGGCGGTGCTTAGTATGCCCGGATGCGGATGTGATCGATTGGTTTAAGGCCTCCACACACCGAACGCGGGTCAGGGGCGGTGCTGGTTAGGCGCGGTGCGGGTCGGGCGGGGTGCGGGTCGTGCGCGGCGCGGGTCGGTATATCTCTCTAACTTACCAACGCATTTAATATCCCTCTCACTATCCCTATCACACAGTTAGGCGGGCCCGCGTTTTTACCGCGGCGGACCCGCGCTACTGTGCGAAAGAGATAGAGATACCGCCCGACCCGCGACGCGCACGACCCGCGTTCGGTGTGTGGAGGCCTTCTGATACTCGGTTGCGTACATATTCAGTGCATAAGTAGCTTAATCTATTCACATTACCGACTGTGTACGTCGGTACCTCAGAGCATTTTCCTATATCTGTGGTCGGTACAATCAGCGTCACATACATCTGTACTCTTCAGGGAGTTCAAATATTTCTGAACGTGCACTTTGTGGCTTTGACAATAAATTCGTGTTCAGATGTTTGTGAACACCTTGCCCGTTCAGATGTATGTGATGGCGACTGTACACTAAAGTAATACTTATACAGACATCAATTAGAATAGGTTTTTGATTATACTACATAGTTAATGTAATTCAAAAAGTTAATAACGACCCGCCTCCAAGCATAGCTAACACCTTCTCGCCAGACAAGACTTTCGTTTTAAAAAGCCCGCTCTCAAGTCGGTTCATCCGATTGAGAGCTACGATGTCACAGACAAACGCACAGATACACGTTCGCTGTGCTTAAGGCGCCGTAGGTTCAGCGAAGTTAAGCGATCAGTGTTTTTGAAACAATATAATGCGTCTGTTTATAATAATATGGTTTAAAAAAAATACGAATAGTAATCTTGAGGCTTTTCTGCAGGGAAATCAGTGTTTAGAAACATGATTAAGCATTTTTCGCTCGATAGAAAAAAAACACGAACATATGTCTAAAAGGGTCTAAAATACACTTAAAATATTTGTTACAAATTACGAACAAAAGCTAAAAATATTAAAATGGCTTCTAAAAATCGGCAATATCATGTTTGAGGGAAATCAGTGTTTACTTTTTTAATTATTTAAACGGCCAAAAAATTAAAATTAAAAAACATGATTTCCGCGCTTCCGAGCATGCACTTCCATCTCGCTCACGCTTATGCTCAGTGAGAGGGAGAGAAGACCATGAACCTACGGCGCCTTAACACTCTCGGAACCCTAGCGGGCGCCTTTATAGTCCACGCCCTGACACAAAAGAGGGGTGTTATAAGTTTCTGGCATCGTGGCTCCTAAAGGAATGGACCGATTTTAATGATCTCTTTTGTCCGAAAACTGACGTGATCGAGATGGTTCATAGCTACGTTTCAAAAAAATCGGTTCAGCCGGTTTTGAGAACTTTGAAATGGAAATATCGGGGGGTTTTCAACTTTGCTAAGTACTACGTTTACTAAGCGCCCGTTGGACGCGGGACCGGTCACGTTGGCACCCTTTGGGGGAGGCCTATGTCCAGCAGTGGACGTCTTTCGGCTGATATGACGAAGTTTTTAATTACCAATATAACTATGAGGCGCACGGTCGGCAAGCAAACTAGTCTACCGCCGACTTGCACTTAAGTATACCTACTGTATCGACGCGTATCTGTGTGAGTGCGTCGCATCGTACGTTTGTACAGCACGGTTATCACGCGACTGCGCGCGAGCTCTCTCGATTTTTCTCGCACTATACCTCTTTTTCTGAGTGTTCTAATAAGAGAGAGACGGATAGAGCGACAAAAATCGGGAGAGCTCGCGCGCCGTCGCGTAATAGCCGTGCAAATTTGTTTTACTACTTGTGCCCATATATCTACTGTGTCTACGGTCACGGGTTGCCCGCAAGACATTTGATTAGGGTAAGATGGAGTGATTCACCCTCTTTACTTGTACATGTTTTTGAATATCAACAAATTGCACGCTGTTACAAGGGTGAATTTTCCATATAAAATTTATAGGTAATTTTCGTTACACAATGGAAACAAGTTAAAGCGTAGATTACATTAAGGCTCTTAACTATGTACAATTTTTTTGCAATCCACCCACAAAGCTTCACGATTTAAGGTTGTAAGTAAAACAAAAGAACAATTGATTTTGTTTAAAAACAAAGAATATAGCTCACGCGTAAAGAAACAAAGGAAAATAAGGTTTCCCTTTCAGTACCTATCCGAGAAAACAAAAATACTTACTTGAAATATTATTGTTCAAGGGAATGACGAATTTAATTCATTCAGTTAGTTAAGGTGACTGAAATACTTACGTTTTTCGTTATAAAACGATGCACCGAAATCGTCACAGATTTTACCTACCATTTCTATTCCCAGTTGAGCATGAGGCTTTTTTGTTTTTTTTATAGTTTATCCTCATTCTTATGAAATGGATATTTTGGCATCGCATCACGATGCCAAAAGGTTTGGATCTTTCTGGAAAAAGACCAATCGTCTTGATACTAGGCCGAGCCTACCTGTGAGCGTCGGGGGTGCGTGTGAGCCGGTGGATATTGCAAATCTTTTTAGAACACATTTTGAGGTTCAACCTCGGCAAAACATTTCGAGTGGGATGCCCACTACTGAGGAGCCATGTGGGGGCATTTGTCACCGACCTATTTATTTTTCCGCTACAGATATAGCTAATGTCGTACGGAATATGTCGCGTGGCAGGTCGCCCGGGCATGACAGCCTCGGTGTTGAGCATCTCAAGTACGCCAGACCTCATCTGCCCAGGGTACTAGCCATGTTCTTTGCACTATCCATCGGACACTCTTATCTGCCCGACGACTTAATGAAAACAATTGTAATACCGATTATTAAGAACCGAACAAGTGATGTATCGGATAAAAATAATTATAGGCCCATCTCTCTAGCGACCATAATCGCAAAAGTGCTGGATAGTCTGCTTGATCAACAGTTAGGTGCTCACGTAAAGCTGAATGACGCTCAGTTCGGTTTCAGAGCTGGGGTGTCGACTGAGTCAGCTATTTACTGTCTCAAGCACACTGTCCGGTATTATGCAAAAGAACGGACCCCTGTGTATGCTTGTTTCTTGGACCTTTCTAAGGCCTTCGACCTAGTGTCGTACGAGACCATGTGGTCAAAATTGGCTGAAGAAACAAGTATGCCCAGGGAGCTTGTATTAATATTTAAATACTGGTATAGGCACCAAACAAATGTTGTGAGATGGGCTGGTTGTGTGTCGGACGTATACAGGTTGAAGTGCGGAGTGAGACAGGGTGGGTTGACGTCTCCGAAGCTCTTCAATCTGTATATGAATCGACTGATCGAGGAGCTCAGTAACACCCCAGTGGGTTGTTCTATTGGTGGAAAAGTTATTAATAACATCAGCTACGCGGACGACATGGTGTTGCTGAGCCCTTGCATCAGTGCGTTGAGGAAGCTGCTGGCTGTATGCGAGCGCTATGCTGCTGCCCAGGGCCTCAAGTACAACGCGACGAAGAGTGAGCTGCTGCTGTTCAAGGCGGGCAATAAAACTTACGATATTGTCCCGCCAGTGGTACTTGACGGCACGGCATTAAAAAGAGTCTCACAGTTTAAGTACTTGGGGCACTGGGTAGTGGAGACGCTATGCGACGATCTCGACATAGAGAGAGAGCGCCGAGCATTGGCAGTCCGGTGTACAAGTCGACACACGTAAAAAGAGCCCTGAGCGACCTACCTGCGCAGTGAGCAAATTACGGACCAAATTGGCGGTATGAGGGAAGGCGCGACGGGGGAGGGGGTAAACGCTCCGCTTTGCTGCCACGCTATTGGCTTGTCATTAGAAGTTTGGCGCCCACTCAATGTTCACGTTTTGTTCGCTCTTAAAATACAGTCGCGCACACAAATTGTTTACCATGGTTCTTCATAGAAAGGAAAGAAAAATGGTTGATGATGTTTATTGTTTTATGAGGAAAGATGCTGGTTCTAGGGTAGCAAATATTATAAAACGAACCGCCCATCGTGTTCGGCCTTTTTTGCCTTCATTCTTTAGGAGTAATAATAATTTTCGAGTCTACACCCCTATTAAGGTGACGCATTCTACAATAATAATTATTAAATAAGACGAATCGAACTTTTCAGTGTTCATGGTCACCATTTTGTCCAGGTGGTCTACCTGGTAACCACGAGCAATGAAAAGTACTCGAAACGTCAGGAATGTAGATTTAAATAATATACGCGATAGTAGCACAAACGTTATTTATTTGCACTTATGAACGTTTGTACATCTAGGCAATCTACGAATATATAGTTAATCTTATTTAATATTTAATAATAATGGAAACCAAATAATTTTTTTTAAAGCGTAATACTCAGGCTGGTCGGCCGCAACTCAAATACTTTTGCGCCGCAATTATACCACATGCGCAAACTCATCCCCTCCACTAGCCGCTCGGAGCTCTTTTTACGTGTGTCGACCTATACAATAATGCGTTCAGGGTGCTGTTGGGTCTGCCCCGCTATTGCAGTGCGTCCGGCATGTTCCCGGCGGCGGGCGTGCCGGGATTCCACGCAATAATGCGCAGTAGGGTGGCATCACTCATGCGGAGGGTACGGGGTAGTACCAACAGCATCCTGAATTCGCTTGTTGAACGGGTGGACTGCCCGATAATGTGGTGTTGGGACGAGGCGCATGCTCCGGTGCGTGCCCCCTCACGCCGATATTAGCTTGTAAGTTACTTGTTACTAACACTAGTAAATATACTGTTACTAACAAATTATGGATTATTAGTCCGAAATAAATGATTTTTAATTTAATTTTAAATCTACATATTTCCTCCACTAATAGATATGTTTATTGCAGGTTGACTATTAAAGCCAAATGCCCCATGGAACTTCGGAATTTTCCTATGGATCGTCAATCCTGTCCTCTTATACTCGGTAGTTGTAAGTACCTATAATACTCACTCAATTTAAGATTGTTTCGTAAGGAGTTCATTCTTTAGATATCCTTCACACCTGTTAAGTAAAAAATAGACATAAGAACTGTAAATTGGAACTAAGTAGTTCTTCTCATGATCATGACTAGTTTTACACTAAGGCGGATGTCACACTGCGCCGCATCTCCGGACGGAGGTGCGTTGCTGCATACAAATATCGCCGGACGGAGGTGCGGTGCAGTGTCTCGTACCACACGGAATTTATATACAAACTGAGGTACTTGCATACAACGAGCTCCGCACCTCCGTCCGGAGATGCGGCGCAGTGTGACATCCCGGCTTAGACCCGATTTGTTAGGGCCTATGCACACCGCTTCTTTTAAACGCGTCGTCGACTTAACACCTAAACACCTAATTAAACGTAACTTTTCTTTAAGGATGATTTTTAACGGAGTTCAGAATAGGCAATGAACAATGAAACCTTATTTTTTAAATCTTTTGAAAGCTGTGTACCTACCTACATAATAAAACATGTACAAAAGCTCACTTCCGAGAAAGCGCAGCGCTGCGCTTGTAACCTAACCTGATTTACTTAACCAGCGCCAGCTTTTGTGAAGGAAGCTTTATAGTGCATACAAGTGAGACAGGAAAACATCCCAGTGCTCGACGCTGTAGTATATGGTAGATAGTGGGGCAGAGTGCTCGAACAAATTGTCGTAAGCTGGACAAAAGCACCATTTTTTTTCAGGCACGTGTTTTGTCCATAGCTTTAAGTTTTTGATAGGAACCAACTCCTCCGTCGGCCATTTTTTTTAAGTCGGCCATTTTTATTGGGATTATCAGGCTGTACATTATTGGGCCGTGCATTATTGGCTCCCGATACCCGCTCAACCCAGTTGTCATAGAGGAAATTATTATAGTTGTCCTGTGACCAAGGATGTTGCAACACATCCGAAATTTCGGCAGACCTCAGTGAGATAAATAAATAAGTTAATTATACGCGATTAAGTCCCGTTTAGTATAAATAATGTGTGAAATTCGTGAAAGTTTAAATCAATATATTGTAATAAACTTCATTTTTGGTACAAGCTTTTATTGCCGACTGTACTTTTCTGTATACCATCATCAACTACTCATTGAGGCAATTCAAACGAGCCCAAACTCAACTGGGTTACGTCGGTAAAATACTGAATTTCCATGGCCACGTTCTGTCTCCATCATCACATCAGCTCGATGGTACCATAATATTGAATCGTCATCCAAACTATAGGTACTAATACTCAAAAATGTTCAGCGGTGACTGAATAATGGATTGCAAGTTTTGACGGGCAACTTACATGACTTACATACGTCAAGTTAATATAAGGCTTATAATAAAAAAAATCGTTCATGAGACGTTGTTTACAATGGCGGCGGCTCGCCGAAAGTTGTTATTGTAGTAAATTACTTTTTTGCTTGATCACACATTTCCAGGTTCATATGTAGCTATGTCCTCTTGCACCAAGATAGAAAAGCACGGATGTTTTTTATCCCGGGTCCATGCAGACGAAGTCGCGGGCGAAACCTAGTAGAGAATAAACCTTTACTAGACAAGGTCGTTCCAGTACAGTAAGTTAGCTACGCGGGTGTAGTGCTCAAAACGACAAGCTCTTATTTCCATATAGTTAAAGGCATCCAGTTACCTCGCGATATTTTTTTTTTTGAACCGGTCACAGTTGGGTCATTTGCACAGGGCAGTACCACATCACTTCGGGAGCTCAAATACCGCGAGCCATCCGGTTGCCTCTCCGACATTGAATTACGCGTCATTGCTCTGAATAATATACCTAACACACACACGTTTGAAGATCGTATTGGCCTCTTGAAACGCGTAGCTGCTTCCGATGCTGACAGTGTATTTGAGTAATAAATACTTTTTGTCAGCATTCATTTGATATTTCCTGTGGATTGTATAATCTTGGGTTTATCATCAAATTGTCGACACTCACTTCGTCGAATTTCACTTCAAAGTCAACGTTTCATGTATTTTCATTTCGTCGACAATTCAGTTCGTGGAATGGTCACTACAATTAATTTTAAATCGTGTATTTTTACTTGTCGGATGTTTCATTAAATAGATGAATTATTTCGTGGAAAACGTTTTGTGATTTATTATTTCAAGTATTTTTAATTAACATACAAATTATTACAAGGAGTATTATTTAAAATTAAAATAGTTAACATACACAGCAGGGACCCGCCCGGTATCCCTTTCGAGGGTTTTTGAAAGGGTTTTTCGTAATGCTTTGCTTACCAAAGCCGATGCTCATCAATACCCAGTCATTTGGCTTTTAAAGCGCTTTCAATACGATTAAGCGCTTCAACCCTTTAAAAAGCGCTTAAAAAAGCCTTTCGAAAGGGTTTTTTATCAGTAGCGGTAGCGCCCCGTAAGGGAAACCCCTTCATACGGCTAAGTAAAATCAATGAGTTTTCAATCAATAAAGGACAGCAAGTGATTTGGGCTATTAAACGAACGACTAACCCGTTCAAAGGCTTTTTTCTGGGAAGGGGTGGGCGGTTCCCTGATACACAGTTATCTATGGCAATTATTTTAACCTAACCTGAACCTTACCAAACCGCCAGCGTGTAGACGTCACCCCGCTTCGCGGGGTGCCTATTTCCGCTCTGAGGGACACAAGTGAACCCTAACCTAACCTACTTATAATACAATTATTGTTGCCGTTGTATGTTTTTTTACTGCGGGGGGCTTGGCCCCCCGTGCCCCCTATTTCTACCTAAACTTGTCTAGTTGAACCCCTGTAATCAGTTATTGTTTGTTTTTGTAATGTTGTAATAAAATTTCGAACAAATGAAATTCGTTGTTTTGTTATTCTGCCATTTAAAAATTATACAAAATAAATCATTTGCCAAATAATATTCCCTGAACAATTATTCCATGAAATGATAAAAATTGGAATGATCTGGTCATGAAATAAAATTACACCAAACAATAATTCGTGAACTAAATGTTACTTGAAACGTTTTCGATGAAGTAAAATTCGATGAAAAGTTTGTCGACAAAACAAGGGACACCCATAATCTTGGCACTAAATATCCAATAACCCCCCGCCTCCTCGAAGTCACGTCATCGCTATGCTGACGTCGTTGCCGGTCAGCCTGTCGCAGCCAACCGCGGAGAAGCGCACCTTCAAGAGTGCGTGAAGCCGGGGTTCCTCCAAAAGAGAAGCCCCCTCGCACCGATGTGGATAAGGAGGATTTCACATTGGTGTCTAGTAAGCGCAAGCCGCGAAAGAGCCAGTGTGGTACAGCTGAGCCAGTTGGTTCGTGCCTGCGGGTTGCCACACCGAGTAAAGTGCTGTACGTGTCGCGCCTGCATTACTCCGCCACGGCGGATGACGTGGTGCAGTATATTCACCAGAAGACTGGCTACTCGCTGAGGGTTTTCCAGCTGCGTTCGCGCCACTACGTGCACTTCAGTTCGTTTGTGGTGCGCGTGCCGCAGCCGCTGGAGGAGACCATCGCGTGTGCTGACTTCTGGCCGAAGTGTGCCGTGTTTCGGCGGTTCCGGGGCAACCTACCAAACTCTACACCGGACATGATGACGCAACAGAGCCACACTGTTTCGTCGCCTAAATAATAATTAGTGTTTTAATAAGTTTATATTGATATAAACTTATTAAAGTTAGTCTTTAAGGTATTTGCATACAAAATTGGAGGCCTGCAAGATGGTCTTTTTTAATTTCCATTCCACAATTTGTGGCACAGGATCACGGCGTTCAGCCATGAAAATTTAAGTTTGGTCTAGGGTTTTCATTTTAAACCAATTAACACAAAAAGTATGGCCAGAAACCGGTTTCTTGGCCTGAAATTGTTCAACTTTGATGCCAAATATCTCGAAAACAATGAACTTTAAAGTAAATTTGGGATACTATATTGCTTAAAGCCGTTGTTGTTAACATAATAAGCTACAAAAAATCTAAGAAAACTAAGAGATTCAGATCGAAGGTACGATCCCATACGCCAATTATGGGAGCCCCTTAATTGATTTCATTGCATGTTTGTGGAAAGCATACCTTGGGGTGAAAAAGGGTTGCCAGACTCATAACTATCCGACCTCCCTACGCTCGGCCGTCTACATGCTCTCGGCCGGCAACCCCTTAGTTCCCGGTTCCCGGCCTCTGTAGTAATGTACTATTATTGTTGTAAACAGAGATTACCTACTGTCACAAATAGAATAAAAATGCGAACAAAATAGACACGACACGTAATTTATTTGATAACTTTCCAATCTGTCACCGTTCGATAGAAAACGCTCTATCTGGTCAGTTATTGCGTGATACGGCCGCCCATGATATGGGGCAAGACCCCGTATCATGGTCGGCCTTATCACGCGATAAGGGACAAGGACAAGATAGGAGCGTCGTCATTTGCCAGTGACGAACGCTCTATCCTGTCACTTATCGTGTGATAAGGCCGCCCATGATACGAGGGCACGTATCACAGTCATCTTGTCGATACTGTGTCGCCACTGTCGCCGTGCCCCGTGCGTAACCGCTCTTAACTAATAGACTACATATGATAAACTCGTTGTATTGCGCACATCGGAACCCTCCTGAGGAGTAGTTGGCTACTGCTTGACTTACTAAATGACTACTTATGCGAAAAGTACAGTCACCAAAAAAAGCTTGTACCGAGAATCGTATTCTTTACTGAAACTTGTTGTGTATGTATACAGATGCGTACTCAAACCAGCAGCTGGTGTATCAGTGGCAGAACTCACAGAGCGTCAACTTCGTGCCGGGGATGACCCTGTCCCAGTTCGACCTAATCAGCTTCCCGTATCGCAACTTTACGTTCACCAGGCGAGAAGGTAAGCTACGGAGCTTTAGGCTTAATTTCCTCCTACGCTGACGTCGATCGCTGTCGTCCGTCGAGCGCGCCGCGCGCGTCGATGCGGTGACGCGTTATAGACAAATCGCACGCTCAGTATCAACAACAATATCAATGGGCCGCCGCACAGCAACGCTGACGTCTGCGGCAGATTTGTTGCTACGCGCCGCGGATGCCGCGTGTCGGTCTCGCTCGTCAGCGCCTCGCTCGTCGGTGTGCGCTGACGCGTTATAGACCACTATCGTGCGCTCAGTGCGAAGCTGACCGCATAAATAAGAGTGTAATATACTGAGAGCTGACCGCTGAGCTATAGGCTGGATTTCCTCCTACGCTGACGTCGGCCGAGCGTACGAATAACAACAATATCAATGGGCACAGCAACGCTGACGACCGATGGTACTGATGTAAACGTAGGAGGAACTCAAGCCTCATATACATTATTCACATTCAACACCCAAATACTCCGAAATATTTAATTCCGAATTTGCTAATTCCGATTTTCAAAACTCCGAATTTCATAATTTCTAAGACTTATAATTACGATTACTAAAAAACACGTATTTCATTTTACCGAATTTCATAATGTCGATAGTTCGTTTTTCCGATTTTTATAACTCCGAACAATCAAAAGCACGAAGTGTCATTGGCCCGAAAAACAGTACTCCGATTATCAAATTTCCGACATTTCATTACTAATTCGGAAATCTGATATTCGGGATAAAGAACTTCGTGTGTTCAATAATCGAAATTTTATTTCTTAGGAATTATGAAATTCAGATTTTTGAAACTACACGGGGAATAAAAAATCCGAAAATTACGATACTTATTTCCCGTAGAGAATAGGGTTCATGCCTTTTCTCCGAAGCCTCCCGCAGTCGACCCGCTGGCGGTTATGTTGCATTATTGCATTAAGTCTGCCTGTATACGCCCAAAATTATATTTTTATAATCTTCTTATTCTTAATCTTCTTTTTATTATACATATATTTACGAGGATAATGTGTTGTACACAATTTGCTCACAATATTCTGTATAGGAATTGCTTGTAATTCGTTTTCCATCTACCCATCTTCCTATAAATAGTTAACTTGTCCCTTATGAATGATAAAGTCGATTAATTGTGTATTCATGTGATTTGCTATTCAGTTTCTCCACTCCAGGCGTTTAAAATGCGGATCTTAGGTATTTAATTCGTGTGTGTTAGCTGCGGTAGTGATCTTAGACGTTGGGAGTTGTTTTAATGATCATTTAATAGTTATTAGTAACAGGAATTCGTAATTTTGTTTTTTCGGATTTTTGTTTATTCGGATTTATAATTGGTCGGTGTAATGATATTCGGATTTTTGAAAATCGGTATTTTAATAATCGGAATTCGGATTTTTGATATATCGGATTATTATTCCGTCGGACTTCTTATTATTCGGGGAGTGAAATTCGGAATTGTGATAGGAATCTTATTATTCGGAGTTATAACCGTTAGACCTTTTGAAATTTCGGATTTATGAAAATCGGATTTATGAAAAATCTGAATACTTATATTAGGAGTTTTAAAACATTCGGAATTATGAAAATCGGTATTATGAAATTCGTGATTTCGACTTTCGGAATTTAGTTTTTCGTATTTATGTAGTGTACCCATTATTCACACCTCAATGCTGGCGCGTGGTCCCGACGGATCGCACGACGGAGAGTCGTGAAGTCTAACTTCACCAGCTACCTACTGCTCAGTGGAGCCTTTGGTGGAGCCAAGTGTTTATCGATGGGTAACTCGGAACAAAAAACTTATGAATGAATTTTTAAATGAAAGGAAAAATTGAAAAAAAATTTAATGCTCCGAGCCGGATTCGAACCGGCGACCACAGGCATTCAGCGTTACTGCTTAAAAACAAATATTAACTTATGAATGAGTTTAAACTATTTTTATTTTGGCTGCTTTTATAAATTAAGGATTATATTTATTCATTGACATGTTACTTTATTTGCAGCTAGGGCAGAATATACATAATATCCTTCAACACCAAATCTTATTCAACGAAATAAATTATTTTTCTCCAATGTGCTCGGAAATGTTCGCCTTACTGTAGCAAAAATAGTACGTGAAGTTCCTCGTTACTGACAAACGCAGATTTAAAAAGTTAAAAGTCATTACTGTACAGTTTTAGCGGCCAGGAAAGTGTATGAAATTCCTTTACTGTATACTTTTTTACCTTTTAACTATATACTTTGACTAAGACAAATCACTACAAACAGCCAAGTGCTCGTATGTTTAAAGACCTTGCAATTTGTCACAACAACTTGCGATAGTTGCACTGGTTAGTTGTTTATGGCTGTCTCTTTCGGACGATTGCAAGTTGCTGTGACAAATCACGCCCGTTTGTAGCCTGCTTTAAGTTTTCTTTTTTTTAATGGTCATAGACAAAACGCGTACTTTTAAAAGTGATCGAAGTGACGTTTTTAAATATTTCTCAAATAGTTTTCAATGAAGAATGATGAATGAAATGCATTTAGATTGCAATCCCGTTTAATCTTTAATAATTATAATTGCATAAAACATTTAAAATTGTAACCGATTCTTATCATTTTTAAATTCGTATGTATGCCAATTAAAACTGGCACTATGAGTCGTGCCGTATACATACTTTTAAAAAATAAGTCGGGCGGGAACTTGATAGGTTATTTACATACTCGCTATTTTAAGATTATTGTAAATATTATTTGATTTCCTCACATTTTTGGAGAAAAGCACTATATCTGCCTTGGCGGGAACGGCAATTCGTGGATTCGTCTCTATTGTCGGATTCAGCTTCGCTTCATCCGACAAAATCAACTTATCCACGAATTGCTACTTCCCGGCCGCTGCAATAATGTACTATTGACTTTGACTTTAGTCAGTAGGCTTGCCTAAATAGTAGATTGTATGACAAGGGTCTAAAGTAAGCCATATTACCACGAGATGGATATTTTCCCGAACGAAGTGAGGGGAAATAGTTCGAGGGGTAATAAGGCTTTTAGACCAGAGTTATACACTCTACTTTTCACTTCGACTGCGAGAAAATAGTAAAAACAAAGATTATCCATCCACAATCAACAATTATACCAAGGCGAAAAGATTGTTCAATTTGGCGCCATTCTTTTTAATAAACTGTTTTGACACAGATACAATACAAAATATTCACAAGACGAATAAACGCCTCAGACCGTCTAATAGCGGCGTAGTCTATCCCGCTCAATCTTCATAGCTTAGGTATGTCATGTAATTACATCCACCAATCACAACTCTTTAAAATAACATTAGTATTTGCTGTCTACTAACCAGAATACAGCTAGACATTAAAATCGACCAATCAGGAAACAGAATTCAATTCAAACATTAGGAGTTTTTCATTCCCTAATTTACAATTATTAATAGTACATTACGTAACTAGGGCGGTGAGTTCGTAAATGCCCCAGACCGCAGGTGTTTGTGGTCCGAACCGAAGGTGAGGGCCATAAATATGCGCTCTGGGGCTTTACGAATTACCGCCCGTGTTGCGTACAAAATTTTACGTCTTCATCTAGCCACAATGCGAGTTTTCCCGTACGCGCAGCGTGCAGTAAAACTCGCATTATGGCCAGGTGTGACGTAAAAAAATAAACGCCTCTGACCGACGACCGACTATAGCTCCATCCAAACGTTCAAGCGTGGTTAACTGCATACATGACTCATGTATGCAGTTAACCACAGTTGAAAAACACCCAATGTTTGAATTGAATTCTGTTTCCTGATTGGTCGATTTTAATGTAATAAGCAAATACTAATGTTTTTTTAAAGAGTTGTGATTGGTGGATGTAATATTGAACTGTTGTGAGTGGTAAAATTAAAATGTTTTATAAATCATAAATATGTATACATATTTTCCCTAGGGGCTAAATGTACTACTTTAGCCCCGCTTGCCTCTTCACTCTTTAGGGGATGCCTATTTCCAGCAGTGGACGTCTTTCGGCTGATATGATGATTATTAAAAGAAGTCGTTCGTCACTTTTGAATCGAAGTGACGAACTGACGAACTATTTTCACATATAATTACAAGGTAATGCGGCTGTCAAACGCCAATCTACCTAGCATGATTGCGTTTATGTTGGACATAAAGCAATTATCCCTTACTAGCAAGTGCGAGCGGGACTAAGTAGGTAGATGCTTAATTTCAAAAATTTACCACTTCCGCTTTAGTTTACGATACACACTCAAATTTTACTGAAAAGTTGTAAGGTTCCTGTGATAGAGCTCGTGATTAGCTGAAACCAATTTCATATCACGTTAGATACGGGGGATACACATACCCATATACAACGTGTTTCCGACAATTTCCGTTAATTGCAATGGGGCAAGTTTAGATCAAATAAATATTCTTCAAGACATTAGTATCATAACTCTTACTGTTGTCAAGATATTCAATATTTTAATTGAATCAGGTTTTCAGCTTTACCCAGTGTAAAACCTAATCAGGGCCGATATTTGGTTCGCTATATTTCACAAGAGGGTCATGTAATTTTTCCACTTTCAAGTGGCATTTTCATTTGGCGTTAAATCATGCATGAACGCATGCGGATGCCAATACCCTCAGATGGGATATCGACTAAACATTACCTGGGCGACCGAGCTCCGGTCGGGTGAAAATAGAGATATATAGCTAGGTCGACCTATATGTCACATTATAGTTTTCGAGTAATTATTTAGATATTAAGAGAAACAATCGTAAGGTAAAATGTAAATATTAGCATCTTCTATGTACCAAGATGTAGATATACTCGTATGTAATATTCAATGTTCATCTCTGTGTACATAACATAACTATTTGCATGCTGTTCAGAAATAGCTGAAGAAGGTTGGATAATTTGTTAACCCAAGACCTGTAACTTACCCTTTTTCTGCAAATAAATCTTTATCTTATCTTATCTTATCTTGACGGTCTTTCGCTTTGTAAACCCCTAATATTCTAAAATTTAATCGAAATAGTTACAGCCGTTTTCGGGAAAATGAATCGTATTTATAGGATCGTTTAATGGCATAAGGATAAGATAGGATGAAAGGTATCACACAATCAGTCCAGTCGTTTAGGAGCTAAAACGACAGACAACACCCCTCTGGCGTCGGCGGTTAAAAATCATCACCAGAGGCCACATGCCCAAAGAGTGCCAAAGTGACCGGTCCTGCGCCACCCGCATCCAGCGGGGACTCCCGCAACCTTTAGCGCGTGTACCGCGCGTGTGCCGCGCGTGTGCTGCGCCTGTGCCGCGCGTGTGCCACGCGGCTGCGGCGCAGCAGCAGCGCGGGCCCGCGCGTCATATCTCTCTCACTACCAGGACATTTAATATGTATCTCACTATCTCTATCACGCTTGGCGACGCGTTAGCAACGCGTGTGCAGCGCGGGCCCGCTCGGGCCCGCGCTGCTGAGTGTGATAAAGATACCGAGATACATATCGTATATATCATAACCGGGCCCGCGCAGCTCGCGCGACGCGCACGACACGCGGCCGCGCTGCCGAGTTGTAACTTTAGCGCCGCGGGCCCGCGTTCGAATCGCGTTCGAAGTGTAGTTTCAATGCTTTGCAACTTGCGCGTGTGCCGCGCAGCACACGCGCCGCGCACGACACGCGTCCGGTGGGTGGAGGCCTTTAAGTTTAGCGATTCAGAGGGCTGTATCGGTTACCTTAATTCTGCTGCGGATAGCCCAGGGACCGGAAAACCCTTTCATTTGATTACAGGGTAACCCTATCAAATGATTACCCAAACGATATGGTTTCCCTATCAATTGTGTTAGCCTATCGTTATGGATACCGTTTTGAATAGGGTAACCGTTTCCAAAGCGGTTACCAAGTCGAATAGGGTGAATATTTACCGGTTACCATTAAATAGTCTTACCTTTTCACGTCTTGATTTGATGGTTGGTTCGATATTTATTTCGTGATGATTAGTTTGCGCGTGGATTACCTAATAATAGACCCTAAGATGCAAGAATAAGCTTTATATGAAGCGTACAGAGATTAAAATTGCTTGATTGCATCCGAAAAACACTTGATAGGGTAACCTTATGAAGGGATTTTAATGTTGGTAAGCGCTTACCTCAATTAACTCTATCAATTTGGTTACACTATCGTTTCGGTAAGTCGATCGATATGCTTACCGAATTGATAGGGTTTTGAAAAACAATTCTATCAAATACCCGATCCAAAACCCTTTAATGGTAACCGTTTCCGGTCCCTGGGATAGCCTCATATCTGATGCGATCACGCAGAGAAACTCTCTTTACGTTCTTTAAAATCAGAACGACAGGGATATTCAAAGTGAGGTCATGTATCCTTCTGCCAAATATAGCGGATGGTATATATTAACATACAAATAAATATAAGACTCATTACTGTTCTGCCCTCGCAAACAATTTGCCCCATTATGTTGTTAATTGGTGTCAGCTTCGAAGAAGAATTTATTCGCAAGCAAGTTCTCTGTTTGCGGCAAACATGGCGAAGTTCCATTATTACGCCTAATTCTGACCTCTACAAATATAAACACCAATTGCATTCTTAAGATTCATCAAGATTATTTGTCTGACTTTGCGGTATAATTCTGCGGAATCTGAAATATTTGTAAGCATTAACAAATTTGAAACGAGATGTCTGCAATCTTGCTTTTTAGGGTTCCGTAGTCGACTAGGAACCCTTATAGTTTCGCTTTGTCTGTCCGTCCGTCCGCGGATAATCTCAGTAACCGTTAGCACTAGAAAGCTGAAATTTGGTACTCGTATGTATATCAATCACGCCGACAAAGTGGTAAAATAAAAAGTGAAAAAAAAATTAATTAGGGTACCTCCCCTATACCTAACGTGGGATTGTTTTTTTTCATTTCAACCCTAACGTGTGATATATTGTTGGATGAGTATTTAAAAATAAATAGGGGTTTGCTAAACTCATTTTTTGATATTGTTAATATTTTCGGAGATAATCGCTCCAGAAGTAAAAAAAATGTCTTCCCCCCCCCTCTAACTTTTGAACCATAAGTTTTAAAAATATGAAAAATATCTTAAAAGTAGAACTTTATAAAAAACTTTCTAGAAAAAATATTTTGAACTTGATAGGCTGAATAGTTTTTGAAAAAAATTACAAAATAATTTCTAAACCAAGTTTGAAATTGAACTGTATAAGCAGGTGTTTATTGTACCTGTAATTTCTACACAATCACAATGAAATGACATGCTTTCAAATAAATTAAAAACGGTGAATATCCGTTCACGCAATAAAGAATTATCCCATAAACATCATCTTCCATACTTTAAGCTCGCGCGCAATAGTTTACTTAATTTGCCGATAGATGTCGTTGCACGCGGAACGCTCGTATCGTACGTGGCGGTGTTAAAAAATTTCCTGATTCAATGGGGTGGGAGCAGGTGCGCCCATACATTAGGTCGAAAATTTGTCGTGCCCGAATTGTCTTAGTTGTCTTTGGTCGTTCGTTGTCTAATAATAAAATTGTTCGCTAAGTATTGCTTGTATTGTTCGCTAAGTATTGATTGTTTAACGCTTAAGTGGGGAGACTGTGATGGACAGAAAACTACGGAACCCTACACTGAGCGTGGCCCGACACGCTCTTGGCCGGTTTTTTAATCATTCTTCGGACAACATTTATTAATTCACAAAAATATTATCATATCATATTCAATCACTGTAAGTACCTATCCGAAATATAAATTATCATAGGTAAGTAGTTAGTATAAATTTTGCATTCGTTTCGTCTGAGAATTTTAAGATGCAATAATGCGTATGCTTATCAGATCATAACTACAGATTGAGTAATACAAAAGTTGTCTTTCTTGTGGTCAATAGTTAAGGACTTACGTGCTTATAAAAAAAGTTTTGATCTCATGAAATCATAACAAGTAAGAGCAGCTACGATAGCCTAGTGGTTCAGGCATGCGGCTGTCAAACGGCGGTGGTGGGTTCGAATCCCGGCTCGTACCAATGAGTTTTTCGGAACAAATATACGGAATATTAACCGTTAGCTTTTCGGTGGAGGAAAACACTATGAGGAAAGCGGTCTAATCCCAAGAAGGTTTAGTTCTCCTTTTGGGTTGGAAGGTCAGATGACAATCGCTTTCGTAAAACTAGTGCCCTTGCCAAATCTTTGGTCGGGCTCTAAATCCGCATAAACGGCATCTCATCTTTTAATATGAGATTTATGATCATCAGCATCCCCCTAGCGTTATTGCCGGTTGTGCCCTAAAGGAGCCTGGGGTGCGCTTTGACAACCAATCAAAGCGGACCCCGGTCTGGCCAAAAATTTTATTTTCACCTCACCGGCTCGAAAAGGCTTGCTTTATCGCTCAAAATCTGCGCCCAAAAGTCCATTTTATCCGCTAGCGTGGAAAGAGTTTTTGAATTTGGAACGTGACGGTCTTGTGACGGTCGATCGCGAGACCCAACTTTTTTCTATACAGAATGAGAGGTGCATTCAGAAACTGATGGTGTTATGCCAGTAATAAATTGTTATTATTTTGATAAAATAAAATTAATAATACTTATTCTCTCTTAATTAAGTAGGTACATACGAAATATTAACATTTAGACTGACTTATAAGGATAAAATAGGAATAAATAATTTTAAAATGTCGTTTTATTTTTCTAAAAATTTCGCTTTTTCCAAATTTGGAACGCACCGTTTGAAAAGTTAATTTAAGAAAAATCTCATATACATTTAATTTTGTTTTGTTCTAAAGCCACAGACAGTAAAACCAAAATAATGGTGGTTATTTATAGATTTTAGTGCAGAATATATACATATATGAATTTTGATGCCTGCTAAGTTAGCGGAAAAAGTGAAATAAGCGTATTTGAGTCTTAGTTTAAACCGTGAGTTCCCTACAATACTTTGACTTTTTTAATGTAGGTAAGCGTGAGGTTATTTAAAGATGCAAAAATATTTATGTTACATTTGATAATTATCAAATAATGCTAGATCTTGATGAGATGTAAACAAACCTTTATTGAAAATGAGTATAAGGTCCAAATTACTTCCATTACATTTACTTACCTACAATTTTCCTCGCGGTGGTGAGGTGAAAAATTGTGTGTTTCGCTCGGCAGCAAAATTGTTTGGCGTCTCGTGCCTTGAAAGCCTCGCTATGCTCAGGATTGTACTTTTGAACCATTCGCTTCGCTCATGGTTCAATTTTACAATCCTTCGCTAACTCGGCTTTCAATACTAAGCACTTGCGCCAAACAACAACTTTGCAGCCTTGCATAACAAATAACTATTTATAGCCCTTAATTTTGGCAATAGGCGTGATGACACATTTTGAAAAACTGTTCTTATTACAACATTTATTATATACAACGAATAAGATTTTTCAAGAGAATATAACAGTTAAGTAGGAAAAAAATGCATTTTAGTTTTTAAATTTCAAATTGGCGCTAAAACGCTTGTCAGTGACGTCCCGAGTGACGTCACGTTTGTGTAAACAGAACGCAGACTTGACGTTTGCTAACTAGATCGCTCAATTTCTCATTGAATGAACATAAATTCAAAAGTTTACAAGTCTTGCGCGGCCGTGCGAGCGAGAAAGCGGGACAGTGACGTATGAAGATCTGACAGATAACATGGTTCTATCCCTGTCTTACTATTCGTTCAGTACCACATTCAGTACGTAAGTTTTCTCTGTAATCTGTGGTAATGGCCGGTATGGGTATTTGTTTACACAAACGTGACGTCATGCGCTCTGATTGGTGTTTAACGTATCATGGCGGGCGTCCGTATTTTTAAGTTCAATTTAGCAAAATAAATAATAATCTCTTACTTAATAAAAAAATATGAGCATTTTTCGAATTCTATGATTAAAATTTCACTAAGAAAATACCATATTTTAGTGATTTTCAACTACTGTCATCATGCCTATTAATGTCCAAAGAAGAGAAGCGAACCTAACACACTACATTTATAACAATAAAACACACACACACGCTGAATTTATAACAAAAAATACAATATTATATTTTATTATGTGCGGCCGCTAGCGCACTGGGCGGTGATAAATAAAATGAAATTTTACAAAACCTTATTTTATTTTCTTCTGGCAACATTTGTGACTAACTTACGCATTCGTTTTAAATGATATATTTATGTAGGTAAACCTAATTAACATAAAACTCAATATAATGTATGTGTACTACCCGCTGGCTAACCGGGCTACGAGATTTAGGAATTTAACACATTCACTGCCAAGAATCGCTACGCGCTACGCTCGTAGCCGATCCTGTGGTTTTCCTCGTATGTAGCGGAAAACGGCGTAGCCACCCGCTAGGCGGGTTCCTTACAGTGAAAGTGTAAAGTAATCTAAACAATGTACCTAGTCCACAAAACGTTTTAATGGAAAGTTCGCGCTAACATAAAATTCACCCAACACGCGAGAGTCCGCAGTAAACCCTATTCTCCATACAAACGTAGTTACGCTCTCATTTTAAAACTACGTGTTGGATTGTAACGAAACTTTGCATATACAATGACATATATCTATGTCTGTAATTAGTTTAAATGTAGCTTCAGATACCATACCCCAGAATATTCAGATACCCCACGTCATTGTATATGCAAAGTTTCGTTACAATCCAACACGTAGTTTTAAAATGAGAGCGTGTCTACGTTTGTATGGGAAGGTGAAATTTGACCGGGCTCACTGCGGACTCTTCACTGCTTTCATCTCCACTAATCGCAACTGTGCTTCATCCGCTCATATTATAGAGTAACTTGATTTTCCGCACTTCCGCTCAGGTAGGAAAATGCTTAAAGATTATTCATTTATCGTAAGTGCCCAATTATCGATGCTGCTCCGCTTCGAAACAATATTACGTTACAATATTACATTTTCCGTACTTGTAAAGAGTGCTTCACTTATGTATAATGGGATGTTGCTTCCCAATACCATGTTTGACATTTAATAATATTGTATTTCTTTCGGTAGGTAATTTTGTTTTGCCCCCGGTTTTAAAAAGATCTGTTAGATCTTATGTCGTCCAGAAAATTACTGAGTTACAAACAAAAGTGACATTTGGCTTGTCTCGCATCTTAAATAATCTTTTCACCTCACCGGCTCGAAAAGGCTTGCTTTCTCGCTCAAAATCTGCGCCCAAAAGTCCATTTTATCCGCTAGCGTGGAAAGAGTTTTTGAATTTGGAACGTGACGCTCAATCTCGAGATCCAACTTTTTTCTATACAGAATGAGAGGTGCGTTCAGAAACTGATGGTGTTATGCCAATAATTAATTGTTATTATTTTGATAAAACTAAATGAATAATACTTATTCTTTCTTAATTAAGTAGGTACATACGAAATATTAATATTTAGACTGATTTATAAGGATACGGACGAAAAAATAATTTTAAAATGTAGTTTTATGTTTCAAAAAATTTCGCTTCTTCCAAATTTGGAACGCACCGTTTGAATAGTTACTTACTTTAAGAAAAAACTCAACCTACATTTAATTTTGTTTTGTACTAAAGCCACAGACAGTAAAACCAAAATAATGGTGGTTATTTATAGATTTTAGTGCAGAAGATATACAGCTATTAGCTAATAGCTAAAAGCATAAGCGAATTTGAGCCTTAGTTTACCCGTGAGTACCCAACAATATTTTGACTTTTTAGTGTAGGTAAGCGTGGGGTTTATTTAAAGATGCAAATTAAATATATATGTAACATTTAATAATTATAAAATGCTAGATCTTGATGAGATGTAAACAAACCTTTATTGAAAATGAGTATAAGACCCAAATTACTTCCATTACATTTACCTACAATTTTCCTCGCGGTGGTGAGGTGAAAAGTTGTGTGTTGCGCTCGGCAGCAAAATTGTTTGGCGTCTCGTGCCTTGAAAGCCTCGCTATGCTCAGGATTGTACTTTTGAACCATTCGCTTCGCTCATGGTTCAATTTTACAATCCTTCGCTAGCTCGGCTTTCAATACAAGCACTTGCGCCAAACAACAACTTTGCAGCCTTGCATAACAAATAACTATTATCTACGCACATATCATTAGTGCTCTAAAATGCGTTCAGAAACCATAGGAAATGACCAGCATTACTAGAACCGATTTTACTATGAGAACTTTCTTGTCTGTGGTAGTAGGTAAAATCTGTACTGTAATGTCATTTACAGTATAGATTTTTGATAAATTTGTATCGTTATGAGTTTCTGTCAAAACTCAAGTGGGTCTCTATTCTAGTATCCATAGATATTAAAACAGTTATCGATACGAAACGTCAATTCAGTACGTTTTTAATACAAACCGTACGACATTTGATCTCGAGTGATATGGAGTATAGGGACGTCATTCGTTTGTCTATGATTTTTAAAAAACCATTCGTCATGACGGATGATCGAATTGCCGCCATTGCTGTTGTCATTTTATAGTTGGCTTTTTGCTGTTACTTACTACTACTTATGATATGTGTGTAGATAAAGTAGTGTATCCGTGTTATCCTATTATAAGCTAGATATAACCACACTCGTATTTTAAGGCCTCTCATTATGGATCAGTTGCATAAACTACTATAATACAACCGGACGACAGAGCATATCAGTACTAAGTAATAGGAAAGTTATTCAATGATTTTTGCGTTAGGATACTTACTAATATTATGTATAAAGAGGAAGTGTGATTGTAGCTTTGTAAGTTTGTTGGTTTTTACGTAATGGTTAATTTCTGGAACCAATTATTCGATTAAAAAAAATCTTCAGATGAGTCTATACCTTTTTTTAACGTTGGGGAAATGCGTTTACGCAACCCGTCCTATCCGGAAAGCCAGAACGGATATGATGGACTAACCAAAGCTGGTCTGTTATTGTGTTATTCGCTACGCGTTAATGCGGCTCACCCCGCCGGTCACCCGTCACGAAACTAGACCTCTACCTACGCTAAGGTACCTACTACGTATTGCGGTGTCAATGTATATTGGTGGTTAAGCATGGAGGTGAGCTTAAAACAAGTTACAGAATAGGAGGGCTGGACTACTCACTAGTCCAGTCAGAAATGAACTGACAACTTGTATGGGAAAATATCAATTTTGGAAATAATTTATTATAGCTGATACGTAACTGATATATTATCAATTAAATAGCTACAAAATCCAACAAAAGTCAGCAAAAGTATTAATACCTAACTAAATGTTTTTATCTTTATTTTGGTTCGTATACATTTGCTCTATAATATTCAAGATAAATCAAGGAAAACCAGACAACGCAAGCTTGATTTAAATCTATATTAATTAAAAACTTCCTGATGGTTACTTTGTTGGATTCTTAAATAAAGCATATCTTAGAATAACGTTTTAAAATGAAATAGAAAAAAAAACGCTATTAGAAATTACTGTTTTTCAAAACCGTGTTTTTTCCTCGAGTCTAAAACCATCAACGACATCCGGCTCCGCCTAGGGCGTCGCAGAATCGCTCTTGGCATTCAACTGCAAAGGTACGTCCCGGCGGGCGGCCCACAGTAGCAGACTTCCAATTATAATAGTTCCGATGGATAGGTTTTCGGTTCTAAACACCGTTTTATTTACACCTTCTTTTAACCCTATCTAGGTGGTGCTTTAACGTTAAAACCAATGGTCTGAAAACATAATATAAGTCTATAGGTATCTAATCGTTCTCCGATTACCAACCAAAGTACTCGCACATCTAATGTTTTACGCCATTCACGCGTAAAATACATCCAAGTGCTTTCGAATAAATATATGTTTCGGTTTTTCTCCCAAAGGCAAATGGAAATAATGTCTTAGAAAACGGCGTCGCGCGGCTTTGACACGAATCAGCTTTTACGCATCAAAGAATTTACTTTTAGTGCGGAAACGACTGACGGCTTATTATGGGCATTGTGGTGCTTGTGTCCCAATGGCTAAGTTGAAGCAATCTGTTACTAAAAGGGGTAGAAAGGTGCCAATAGACTTTAAAACATATTGTGTTTTAAAGTCTGCTGATACTTTTCAGCCCCCAGCTCGCTGCGCCGGTTGTGCCTTAGGCTCAAATTTTTGTTGATATTTACGGGGAGGAGAAAAAACATATTATTTTAACTGAGACCACCAATATCGTTGGTCGGAAAAAGAGAAAAAAAATCTTGCTTGGTATTTATAACCAACTGGTATTCTTGATGACCAGACTTGTCCAAAGGCTCCTTTCATGTACGGCCTTGTGCAGCTGTAATTGCAAGAGTGCAGTGGTTTGAATCACCCTCTTTTTCCAATCATCGCGGTCTTGAGCAATGTCTGGCCAGTCTTTTAAAAAGGAGTCCAAGTTGTCACGCCATCGCCGACGAGGTCTACCGCGTCTCCGTTTTGAGTTTTGCGGCTTCCACTCCATGGTCCCTTTGGCCCACAACTCATGCGGCAGAGGTGACCGCCGGCCCAGTCCCAATTTAACATGGCTGACTTCCGAGCTACATGTGTCTTGGCAGTGTGGTGTTCCGGATGCGATCGCATCATATTAGGTGTAAAGCTAATGGATCCATTAGCTTTACACCTAATATGCTGCGCTCCATAGCTCGCTGGCAAACACCGAGTTTGGACTTCTGCGCTTCGGTCAAAGACCAAGTCTGTGCATAGGTGAGATATGATCATGATAATGGTATTAAATCCGTCTGCATTTTGCAGGAGACTTCTCGGTGCTTCAAGTGTCGTTCAACTTGCAGAGACACACCGGCTACTTCCTCATCCAAGTTTATGTGCCCTGCATCCTTATTGTCGTTCTCTCCTGGGTGTCTTTCTGGATACACCGCGAGGTAATCTTTACATCTATACTTCTATACTACTATTAAAAATCTCTCCATCTCTATTTATACTTCTGTACTATGTGATTCTATTATAAAGAGGATAAATTTGTATTTTTGTGTGTGTGTATGTTTGTAATGAATAAACTCAAAAACTACTGCGCCGATTTCAAAAATTCTTTCACCATTGGAAAGCTACATTCACCCTGAGTGAGATAGGCTACTTTTTACCGCGGGAAAATGCTTCATTCCTACGGGAAAACGGGTAATCCGTGCGAAGCCGGCCCGGGCAGCTAGTACATCAATAAAATAATGGATACTTGTACGTATTAGGTAAGTACTTTTCGCAGCAACTTTTAGCAAATCATACAGTTTCGCAGTTTTATAACTATTTACCTGACTGAAACGATGATAGAAAGAATAATGTTTCTTATACAATAAATATAAAGTATCAAAATAGCGACTGCGGATGACTGAAAAAACCCAGTACCTGGTTCGCAGTGTGAGCTACGGGAAGCGGACAACTGGAAATAGCCCTTTTAAGACATATTTTTAACCCCCGACGCAAAGATAGGGGTGTTATAAGTTTAACGTGTCTGTGTATCTGTCAGTGGTATCGTAGCTCCCAAACGGATGGACCGATTTGAATGCGGTTTTTTTTTCGAAAGCTGATGTGATCCCGAGTCTTCTTAGCCATGTTTCATAAAAATCTGTGAAGCCGTTATTGAGTTATTGGACTTTGAAATGAAAATGTCGGGGGTTTTTCCTTTAGCCATCCGTGCAAGCGCCATCAATGCAAATAATGCTTACAAATACTTACCTTTACGTTTGTATGTTTATGTCAGGCAACGTCAGACCGCGTGGGCCTGGGTATCACAACCGTGCTCACGCTATCCACTATAAGCCTGGACTCGCGCACGGATCTCCCGAAAGTGCGGTATGCTACGGCCCTGGACTGGTTTCTGCTGATGAGCTTCTTCTACTGCATTGCGACGCTTCTAGAATTTGCTGGCGTCCACTATTTCACAAAGGTAATGTTTGTTTGACAACAAACAATAATTATACAACACATAATATTAATATATCAATTGTCTGCGTAAGCGGTGTCCTACCCTTAACACTTTCGCTACCAAGAATCGCAATGCGCTACGCTCGTAGCCGATCCGGTGGTTTTCCTCGTATGTAGCGGAAAGCGACTACGGCGTAGGCGCCCGCTAGGCGGGTTCTTAAAGGTAGGTAATTAGGTAGGTAATTGTAAAGGCGATAATCGATTCAACGTCTGGCGTTATTTGTAGATAATTTACTTTAAAAACAAAGTTTTAACCGACTTCAATTTAGTACTGCGCCAAGCTACGAGAACATTTCCTATTTGTTTTACAATTTACCACATGAACTGATTTCCGATAGCAAATGCGTTGATTACTATAGAAAAAAACCGAATCGCTGTATGTGGGCCGATAATTTTTGAGGACTTCCATCAATTCCCCAAGATCATCACCAATGGCACTTCATTAGTTCCTAGTTCAACGGAATCTTATCAGAACCTGTGACGTACTTTTGCACTTTTAAGTACATAATTGAGGAATTCGATAAGTCATCTGTGGTCTTCATCATCAATTCCTCGCCCCCAAATTTATGATTCCGGATGTAAATACACGACTTATAACAGAAAATACCAAAATCACTACACGAGTGCCTAATAAAATTGAGGAGTCCCCTCAATTCCTCATGGATCCCATCATCTGACTGAATTTTGAAAAAAATGGGACCCATCTGGAAGTATGTACATACGAACAAAAAAATTTTCGAATCGGCTCATCAATGACGGAGTTCTGAGGTAACAAACATTGAAAATAATAATAATAATAAAAAATAAAAAAAATACAGCCGAATTGAGAACCTCCTCCTTTTTTTGAAGTCGGTTAAAAAGAGCAGAGTTCCGTTCGTTGCATTGCAAGGAACAAGGCTATTTACTTATGTGGAACACCGCAACGCAGGTCATTGTAGATTGGTGGTAGCAAGTATGTAGGTATAAGATCTAGTTACCTACAAAAGTAGGTATAATCAACTAACTACATTATTCGTAAATGGCACTTACAATTAGACGTCGTATTGTCTCTATTAACTTAAGGTTCTGAATGAGCACTCAAAACAACAACTGTTTTTTTTTGTACATTGTACAAAGAATGTGTCCCGAAAACGTTAATTAATTCGGATCATAACTGTATTTACCCACAATGCAAGCAAGAATTCATATTTGACCCTAGGAATACTATTCGGGACGCATTTGTTGGTCATCTTCTTGCATCTATATCTAAAAAATTCTGCCAAGTTGAGGATTACAGTCATTATTGCAAATAACAAAGACGTAGCAATTTAATCACCAATTCTTTCCAATCTTTACTGACCCAAAAAATAGTACATTTATGAGTCTATCTGTACCTCTTCAAACCTCACAATGACTTCTGTTGATTCAGGTCGGTTCTGGCGAGATCGTTATAGACGACGCGGAATGGGAAGAGTTGATCGAGGAGGTGGGGGGCGACGCGTTTGCCGCGCGGCAACTTGCCGCTCGTCGCCGGAGCTCCGCTAGATCCACAGCGAACTATGTGAGGATCATTCTTTAAAACTCATCACTTATAGGGGTGCTTGTGTGCCGCGTATCAGTTTGTGGCCACCTGACCCCCTTTTTTTTCGTGGGGAAATGCCTTTACGCATCCCGCCCGGCCGGGGAAGCCAGGGCAAGTATGTCGGACTCCCGGGAACCGCCCGGACTACCGACTAAAACCCCACAGTGCCGGGTTACGGGCACGCCGAAGCACTCTTCCGCGACCCGGTGGCCACCTGGAGGACCAGCAGGTTTTCTAATACAAATAATAACATTTAACTACAGACCCTTATTAAACATTGTGCTTTTTTTCAACCTGACTTGCTATAATAGGACGGACCCAAAATAGCGGTCCAATTGCGTGGTTGGAGGGTAGCCTGGGGAAAATCCAGGGGAAGCCACCGGCACGACCACGCGGGGTAAACATTGTGCATTGTGCAGTTTTCATTTTATAAGAAGGCATCTACTTAACACTTTCGCTGCCAAGAATCGCTACGCGCTACACCCGTAGCCGATCCCGTGGTTTTCCTCATATGTAGCGGAAAGCGACTACGGCGTAGGCGCCTGTGAGGCGGGTTCTTGGTTGCGAAAGTGTATAACGAGAAAATATCCTATTAGTCCGCCAGCTCTTCTACGTGGTCGCAACCGGTAAACTAAATTAGATCGTCGCTTACAATTGTAATGACTCTACTTATAATGTTACAGCCACATGGTGAATGTTGCCTATCACTAGTTTTAAAGCGCTAATTTCATCAAAATTCTTCGTTTCAGAATTTCTCCCTACCTCAGAGCAACTGCCCCGCTGAAGACGGGCAAGAGCCCGTGGTAAAGTTGACCATGGAGCGGACTACACAGACGGAGGCTCGCGTGCCTCGCTGGCGACAGCTGCTGTACTGCCTCGCCGGAGACGACATGTACCGGAGGAAGCGGCAGGTCGAGGCTGGTACGTTTCTTTAAGCATTCCGAACCTGGAGGTAACTACTTTCGTAT
The DNA here is from genome assembly GCA_945867215.1 of Epinotia demarniana. NCBI lineage: Eukaryota > Metazoa > Arthropoda > Insecta > Lepidoptera > Tortricidae > Epinotia > Epinotia demarniana. The sequence continues at coordinate 9,321,811 of OX244262.1, forward strand.
GGGCAAAATAGCTATTATTTGAGGGAACCAGGGGTGGTATCTATAAGCACCTGCCCTGGGACGAGCAATAGCCCGTGTTAAGTTGACCATGGAGCGAACCACACAGACGGAGGCAAGCGTGCCTCGCTGGCGACAGCTGAAGATTTGAGGACTGTAGTTAGGAGAGGAGTCATTAGTGCACCCGACTCGCGTAAGTAAATAGTGGTAAATGCGTGCATTGCATACACATTTTATACTTGAAAATTTTCAGGTCAATTACACACAAACGTTACAAAACAATCGGGGAATCTCCTGAAGCACATGCGAGACAAATCCATGGTGGTTTTAATGTGTATGCATCTACTTAATTGCCGCGTCATTTCCCGCGTCGCCTGCACTTGCGCCAGTCGTTCTGGATAAAGGGTTATTTAAAACGTTGGCCAATATTATTTTACGGTGGCATTTTTATAGCCCATTTGATGTTTAGGTACGCCATCATAAAGTTTTACAGTTTCGAAATTACTTACGCGCAATTTCTAACATCTACCCTGATTTTTACATTTGCTTAGATGCTACGCATTTTTCGGGCTGATCATTTGGTATCATATTACTTATTCAAGTTTAGTTTAAAATGCAAGATCTTATCATGAAGACTGACGGTGGCTAAGTATAGCAAGGTCTTAAACTGAACAAGATAGACTCATCGTATTTGGACTCTTTGGAAGCCTCTCAACGAGAAGTTGATGACTATGAAAGTAAAGTACAGTCGGCAACAAAAGCTTGTAACAAAAATGTTTTTATCAGACACTTATTGTCTATTCATTATTTAGACTCGCCTATCTAAAAATATCTGGCAAAGGTCGCGGGAGTCCGCTGTATGTGGATGGCGCAGGGCCGGTCATTGTTACGCTCTGGCGGAGGCCTATGTCGCTGTGTACATATTTCGGCTGATACGAAAATAATGAGCAAGCTTTGGAGTAGACTAAGACGGATTGCACAAAAGTTCCCATTGGGTCGAAACAAGTGCATCCGAAAGGGCTTTAACGCGTATACGATAAGATAAGAAGAGAATGATGATGAGGATGATGATGATAATGATGATGATACTGCTGATGGTGATGATGATGATGATAATGATGATCTACTAAAATATATTCTTGTCCACAGGCATGCGCGGTCACATCAACAGCGTGTCGCACATCGACCGCGCCGCTCGTGTCCTGTTCCCCGCTTCTTTCGCTATACTCAACCTGTTCTACTGGCTAGTCTACGTCTTCTCAGCGTCTGACTTCGCTTGGAGTGACAACCCAATAAACTCGCTGTCTCATTAAGAGGGCGATCCATTAATTAAGAGCAATGTACACATGCAAGTTTAACTGCATTACGACGTTTGCCGAGGCGGATTAAATATCGGGAGCGCCCTAGGCAAGCATCTTATCCGCGCCACTGTAGCTGACATAGATTAAAAATTATAACGATATAAAATTCGTTCACCCGCACCCCTTGGAACGTCCCTATAGTTTGCCCATATAGATATTCCACTTCTTCTCTTGATAGAGCAACTGTCTGTTCTCAATATACCTCGGGAACCCGCAATACCAAATGAAACGTTTAGGCATGTTCTTGCATGTGTAGCAAATTGCGCTAAATACTCGTACGAGTCGCGCAGAACAGTTTCGCTGTAAAATGGTCCTTTGCTCCAATTTTTGATATCATTGTTTTTTAGATTAGGTTAGATTACGCGGAGACTATAGCTACACTGAGGTTATATCAGTCACGGCACTCATGCCACATACTCTGATGACATGAAAATAGTGACATACTTTGTAAAAACCGGATTTCAGGGATCGCATGCGAAACGTTATAAATGTTAGGTAAAGTATATATATACGTATATGTTATCATAATGTTCAGTAGTTATATAAGCCGCCACCAAATATGACCAAACATTGTTACATGAAAACGCATTATACATAGGTATATTTGAAATGAAAATGAATATAATGAAATTTATTTTCGTGAATATTAGGTATCAGAGATGTAAGTTTGTGTATATGGTTACCTACAGCTATGTTATGGCGTACGAAAGGACACGCTTTAAGGTGCATTCCCTCGAACGACCATGGAAGTCCGTTGCGTGACTACCACACCGTACTGAATTCCCTTTGGCTTCCTCGGCAGAACTGGGTGTCCGGGAATTGGGCAAGACCCATCACACAGTAAGTAGACCGGGTTACTAATGTGTTGCATAAAATTGATTGTCATAATTTTATTTTGCATAACAGCCCATGGCAGAATCATCAGTTCGCTGAATTACTTTTCGCATAAATTTCATTGCATACAGTCATTTCGCATAACTTCCTTTGGCAGAATAGTACAGTACATTGGCATCATGACGATTGTAATAATAGTCCAATGATCGAATAATCGTGTCACCGAAATTTGTATCGCATAATATTCAGCTGGCATACTGTCATTTAGCACAACGTTCTTTGGCAGAATCGTACAATGGCATAATGTTGTTAAGAATAATAGTCATATGACCAAATAATTGTATCGTCGAATTTTTGTAATCTTATTTAATCTATTCCTATTATTGATATTAAAACAAGTTTTCTGCTCTTTTATAAAAAAAAAACAACCTCGAAGACGGAAACGGGAGAAAAGCTCCCGCTTTCGTCTTCTAACCTATCCGCGATCCAAGTCGGTTTTGCCACTAAGTCCCTGTACCCTATACTGTCTACGTGATTCGTGAAATTCCGTAGTAATAGGTATTGTACAATTTCTCGCTTGACTCGTGCGTTTTAGGGTCGTCGCTTCGCTCGTCGTACCTACACCGACCTGCCTTAGAACGCTTTCCGCGCTAGTTGTCACCTAGAGCAGCACGGTTCAATATTTGTACAGCTTCGGCGAAACGTATATTCTGGCACATAAAATTATGCAAAAATAAAGTCGGCGATATTAGTTGTATGCTTCAAGAAATTCGGCGGAATATACGTTCTGCTACGTAAAATTCAGCGAAGTAAATTCGGCCATATTACTATTCTGTAATTCAAAATTCTGCCAAATGAGTGTTATGCGACATGATAGTTATGCTAAGTATATAATTATGCTAAAGTATCATTCGGCTAAAAATGTTTCTGCGATAACTGTTATGCGGAGTGTATTTCGGACAATCGATATTATGCCAGATAATACGATACTTGGGTTCCCAGTAGACCACTAGCTAGCGGGCGTACTTTTCCTCATCTAGTTTTGCGGTGGTAAACTCTTTTCTTTATACCAACGTTGGCAAACAAGCTCCCTTGTATAATGTGTGTAATGTATATGCTGCGTCGAACACAAGTAAAAAGCTTGCGAATGATGACTGAAGCTCTGGAGAGTCATCAATGTCATCATACAAGGGTAGGGTGCTCAAAAATAACTGCACACACCGCGTGACAATAGAATCGTGTGAACACCATCTTCACCTCGTTATCTACTTCTGATGCCGACTGTACGGGTGGTAGAAATCTGATTATTTATAATATATATATTATAATAGTGTATATTATTTTGTATATTTGTTTGTTTCGTTTGACTGGTAGAGAATGCCTTACGGCATTAAATTGGTCGGTAATCTTGTATCGTACCTACAATAAAGATGAAATAAATAATTATATTAGGTATTAATATAATTATTTATTTGATCTTTAATAATTTATAGTCTAATTAGTGGATATGCTCACGGGATAATCAATGTATACCTACATTGATTATCCCGTGAGCCACTAATTAGACTATAAATTACTATTACAACTTAGTTGCAATCACGTAGCGATAGTAAACAAATGTAATATTCCATTATAATATGTACTTAGGTACTTACCCTAGATAAAATAAATAAATGTTCTACCTACATAAATTATTTTTTATATAGATCTCACGGTTCTAAATACTCTGATTTGCCATGCGATAAATAATAATTAGTTATAGGTTACGGTCATCATCGTGTGGCAAATAGCAGCCAACGCAACGTGGCCAATTATATCGTAACTCTACAGTTAAACTTAAATACGTGTTGGGAGATCATTCATGCCCACATTGGCTGCTACTATCTAATTATATGATGCTGAATGTAGCCGTACTTATATATATGTACCCATTCAATTATCTACTCTCCTATACCTATCTATATGTATTTTCATAATGCCATTCGAACCAGTGTCTAACCACCAGACGATCAAATGTCAGTATCGGACCAACTAAAATATTTGAGTACCTACCTACAACAATACTTAGACAAAACATGAATCTATCAGACGTCGACGGTAGGTCCTATTTGTGGGTCAAGCTGCCTCGTGGGAAGCCAGTTCTGTCAAGCTCTTCTAAATTGACAGGCATTCAGATGTAGGTACTCTATGAGTACCTAATGATTCCAGCGATAATATATACAAGTACTTAGGCTACTGTTTGTGCGGTCGCTAGACCGCAAACTACGATTACTTACCTACCTACCTAGTACGATTGTACTAGGTACCTTCTACTACTGTGCTAATTAGTACTAGGTACCTAGCTTTCTTGATAATTATAACCGTTGGATGGAAAAATAAGTAGCTTGCTGTTTTATTTGTGAAACATATATTACGTGCGGAAAGTTACCCATTGTTACCATTCAATACTCCAACTATGAACCACAAAAAGAGAATTAAGAGGGAACCTAAAGCTTGTAATATACCTAGCCCATAATTAGAAGAGAAGTTGGAAGTATCTCTCGTAGCCAGAAATTAAGACGCGCTTAATAACCAGTCTGCGGTACGACAAACAACGGAGTTAATTCTTTAATTTGTACCGCCATATCACAGCTGTGTTGTCTCAAACTTGGCGCCATGAATATTGAATGGAAAAACAAAGCAAAACAATTAACTTTATCACAGTTTATGTTGACTTTGTAAGCACTTTGGCTTCCGCTTAGGGTCGTCTTTGAGCTTGTCTTAATGATTTCATTTTACAATGAAAAAATATACTGAATGTCCTTGGGGTGCCCAAGTCGCCTATTTTTAACCGACTTCAAAAAAAGGAGGAGGTTCTCGATTCGGTTGTTTTTTTTCATTGTTTGTTACCTCAGAACTCGCGTCATTGATGAGCCGATTCGTATTTATTTTTATTATAAGTATAAGTACCTATGCTCCAGCTTGGTCCCATTTATTTCAAAAAACCGGTTGGATGATGGAATCCATGAGGAATTGAGGGAACACCTCAATTATATTAGGCACGTATGTAGTATACCTAATCTCGCTAATAATCGGAATAGATTGATTGAAAAGATTGAGATTGAAGTTGGTTAAAAATGGAAGTAGCCCATGTTAATAATCAAAACATGACTGTACTTTGGGGATCCGAATGATCTGAAGAAACGTATGGAAAGAGATTATGGCCGAATATTTTCTCCATTCTTCAGTGTTGCATCAATTAGCTCTGCAAACGAAGAAGAATTACGGAAAAGTTTAACTTAGTCGCCATGGTACTTCGAACCGGATGTTTTAGTGAAGTGGAACAGGAAATACTTTTCTGTAACAAGTTTCTGTCAAAAAAATATTTTGGTAAGTACAAGCTTTTATTGCCAACTGTACTTTTCTGTATAAGTACCATCATCAACTACTCATTGAGACGATTCTAACGAGCCCAAACTCAAAGGGGTTACGTCGGTTAAGTACTGAATTCCCATGGCCCTTCTGTCTCCATCATCAGATCAGCTCAATGGTACCATAATATTGAATTGTCATCCAAACTATACTTATACCCAAAATTTCAGCTCAATCACTTGGTGACCAAGTGGATCAAATTTAACTTTCAAGATTTGATTACAGACAGACATACAAACGGGACAGTTGAAACTAAATGAAAGCTTGTAAAAAATAAGACATGTGTCACTGATGTGTTGATGGAGTTTTCACAATTTCCCAATGGAAAGATCTTATAGATAGTTTCTCAAACGTTCCTATAGAGAATTTCAGAAGATGGAAACTTTGAAGTTCCTGTGAAAGTTTCCTGAAATTTTCTTATATTTTTGAAATCTATCCGCAACTTGCACATCTGTAGCCTTGGGTTTCAGTTGTTTGTGTTATCAAAATAGGGAGGGGGGTCTGACTATTGGATGACGGATGACGGTAGTCATTTTATTACGTGGGGGTTCAAGGAATTAACATGATGATGATAGGGGGGAGGGAGATGGACATAAAACGATGACGTAATATATGGGACAAGCCCGGAGTAAAACGAAAGATTAAATTAAATCTTTTATTTTACGTTGTTTTACTGGAAAAGGTAGGGATTATAATGTATACAAAGAAAATGTTTCCCTTAAATATAATAGTTATATATACATTTGCATCTATCACAAGAAGGTTTCTAGTTACATGTATACCAATACATCTTCCAATCTGTAGTGTATAAAGAACGAATCTATTCATAGAAGAGGTAAATTTTAAAGAGAGCAAATTGAGTCTAATAATCCAGTTTTGGTCCAACATTCTGTAAAAATACAGTCCAACCTTTCAAACTTAAGTCTCCATTTCACTAGAGAATAGACGTCAAAGGCAATATTATAAATACAAGTGGAATGTACAGTCAAGGCTTTCGTCATAAGTTCAAATAATCCTTACAATATAGGTGATGAGAAGACTCGCGTTTGTAAAATCACCGCTTCAGAATATCTTTTTAAGGGCAAATATACTTATAGAAAATTAGTAAACATACACATCTTAAACTATTCGAAATATACGCACAACGAAAACTCACTAACAAAGACATAAAACATCCTCGGACGCAGGTAAATACAATTTTCACGTTGGTACAGTCAACGTCAATACGTTAGTAGCAGCCAGAGTAGTCAAATATTTCGTAACACACATTTATTCTTACAGTAATAAAGACTTGTATCGAAATATTTGGTTACCTTGGCTGCTACTAACTATATGACGCTGACTGTACAATCCCGCGTTCGGGAATATACTTAAATAAAACGCAGCCGCCATTTTGATTAGTAAAATTGTGGTAGTAATATATAAATATTCATGTAATATAGTATAGTAATAGTATTAGGTACTTGAATAGTATCGTTGGATACACAGAAGGCTACACCAAGTATACTTTGTGACAGAGGCCGAAGCTTTAGAGCACATCAATGGATACAATAATATTTCCACTACAATTATATTCATCTGTAAGCTAGAGGTATTCATCACGATCGGAACACCATTTTACAAAACCAGTCTAAATCGGCTCTTCTTAAGTACACATCGACTCCAAACCCGTTCGGGTCTTACCCACAACGCACAGCATTCGTTGTCCACAGCATTGACATATTGTTACGCTTTCCTAATTCATCTAACACATTATACACATTCAACTCCCCTTCCCATCAAAAATAATCCTCAGCAATACACAAATAAACTACGGCCTTTACAATACATAAATGACAGGTAAATATTTTTTTTTCAATATACAGTTCGATATTTCAAAACGGACTAGAGCACTGGTCACAGATCAGACGGCAAGGAGATTTGTTTCATTGCACAAAAACATGCGTCACACACACTGGCACATAACACACAAAGCCAAATAACAATAAATTAATAGCCTTTATACAGGAGTATTCTTCAAGCCATTATATCACTTTTGTTATGCACACAATAAATAAGCATCTCTTATTGTAACCTCATTACATTACGTTAGCTACGTAGTATAACAAATATATAATTAAATCACAGATTCTACTTTCCATTATAAATAGTTTTTTTTTATCTAGAGTTCTTTTTTCCTGACTAAGAGATAAACGTTCATGTTATCTTTGCCTTTCACGTACACACTGCCTCGTTGTTCGAATTCGTAGAAGGGGGACAGTATGGGAATGCAGGCCTCGCCCAGCTGTATGCGTTTCGCCACACCCGTGGAATCCATCCTCGAAGCAATGTTCACCGCGTCACCCCAAATATCATAATACAATTTAGTCGTACCGATAACCCCCGCTGTAACATCGCCGAAGTTATATCCGATCCGAAGAATGAAGTCGAATTCGAGCAAATCTTGATTGAAATTGTCTACAACTTTCTGCATTTCTAACGCAAAGTCTATCAGTTGGTGGAGATGATCGTACGTGCCGCGGGACGCATGCCTCAAATCCGGATTGAGTCCGCTAGCCGCCATGAAGGTGCTGCCTATAGTTTTGATCTTTTCCACGTGCTGAAACTCAGGTCTCTCAAGTAGCTCGTCAAAATCGGCGATCAGTTCGTTCAGGACCCTGAGGTATTCCTTGCCTTTCAAGTATGACTCGTCGTACATTTCATTGAAATTGACTATGCTAGCGAAAATTATACCGACGTCCTTGTGATTTTCAGAGTACTTGGCGGTGTTCTTGAGCTGATCGGCGACGTGGCGCGGAATAATGTTGTGGAGTAACCAGTCAGCTTGATTACGCATATTCTGAACTCTTTGCTTATCACGATTGGCCACCACGTTGCTGTAGAAACTTAGGCGGTAGCTGATTTCAAACTCTCTATTGAGAAACCACACTAACATCAGCAGCAAAACTATGTCTATGTAAAGCTCAGTTAGGTGTATCTTGTGCAGCATGCTTTCGCCTGATCCCGTACTATTATTCTCTAAGTCGTCAGAGTAATCGACTGTAGCGTTTAGTGAAATATTATAACTAGCGGCTATTACTGCTGGCCGAATAATATCAGAGTCTAAGTATTGAGTATTTACTTCGTGGCAGCCGAGCACGGCGAGGAACAAGAATAGGCCAGCATAAACCGTCACCAAACTGTTTTTTACCAGCCAGTTCATCTGAGTGAAGTTGCAGAAGTGGACTATACCGATGCACAGCAAATATACGTAGAAGGACTGCTCGCCCCTTAGAATAGGCATAGTTGTGTAGTCGCAAGAGAAATTTATCAACACCGCGAGAATCGGCAGACTGATCAGAAGCCCGCCTGACAAATGCCACGGAAACCAAGCCGTTAATTTCCTGAAAACCTTCACAGAACGTCTGATAGTCTCCGTAACAGGGGGGTTCCCTTTCGTCTTCCATTTCAAATAGTGCCGGTAAATGCAGAAAGACATCGCTATAGCCTCAATAACGGCGAAGAACACGAACCATCCGATCCAATGCCGCCACGCGCGATACAAAACGAATATCGAACTCGAGATTGCGAGAAACAATATAGCGGAAACTAGAATGTCTAAGGCCGTATTAAATCTCGAAGTGGTAAGAGTAGGCGGGAAATCCTCGCAATCATCGCTGCGATGCGCTTTATCCTTATAATGTGCTTCTATCTCTGGTGCCTTGAAGAACAGTGTGAACCTATTCAAGGGTGGTTGAACGAAGTAGTTGATGCCTGACCTAGCGTTGTCCTGAACGCAGCGGATGAGCTGTAAGTCTGATTGCTTGCGGAGTTTCTGGAGGGACTGGACTTGTTGGTCGTTGAGAGGGCCGGGAAGTCGTGCGCGGCAAGAGGGCTCGTTGAGGGAGGACTGCGAGGAGGTATAGTAGCCGGAGACGCGGTGCTGCATCATATCCTGCGATGTGGCTATCGTCGCGTGGTTGAGGGCGAATATCTGGAATAAAATAATATTCTGAAATTTTGACTTTTAACACTTTCGCAATAGAACTAAAAATGGAACAACACACCAGAAACCGACAGAACTGGGTACGCGTGTAGGTTTATACTACTGCCCGGCTAGCGGGCTGAGCCGGCATCTGAGCAAACATTACGAGTGCCTACCAGGCGGGTCCTTGGTTGCGAACGTGTTAAGGGGCTACCCGTGGTTTCCATCGATTTTTGACAAGTTTTGAATCGTATCTCCTACTTTTGCACTACAGATAGAAGTATAAATCAAACGGTTATCGGTTCTTCAATCTTTTATCTCCATTTTGGTCTACCGGATTTTGAAACAAATGAATACTTAATTTTGTATGATCTTTTTAAACATTGTCTAAAATAACACTTATTTTGTATCTTTATTGACGTGAAAGATCACACACGAAACAACGTATTGACACATACGAAATCTACATATTTGGGTTCGTCTGTGACGACCCTAAAAACTGGTCCAGGGTTTTCATTTTAAACCAATTAACACAAAAGTTATGACCAGAAACCGGTTTTTTGGCATAAAACTGTTCAACTTTGATGCCAAATATCTCGAAAACAATGAATTTTGAAGTAAATATGGGATACTATATTGCTTAAAGCCGTTGTTGTGAACATAATAAGCTACAAAAAACCTAAGAAAACTAAGAGATTCAGATCGAAGGTACGATCCCATACGCCAATTATGGAGCCCCTTAACCTGAGCAGAGTGAGAGCGGTGCCTCGGCGACATTTGGCTGCCACACTGTTTGTATGAGATACGTCGCTGGCGAAGTCGCCATCGCTTCCCAGTGCGGCACGGCATTGAGTGAGTCAGTCAGTATCCAAATAGGTAAACAGATTTTGTATCCGAGTAACTCATGGTATGTTATTAATATACTTTTAAATCGTGCGCTGAGTATTCAGTAAATAAATCAGGCACCTTGTTCTGGCAATAATGTATCCATAAAAAAACATTCCATGTATAAAAGGCCAAGTGGGAGAGATGATGAGTTTCAATCATCCACCGTAAAAAATTGTGAGATATTTCGTAGTACCAAGTCTCAGGCATTCTTTTTGTTCCTTATTTGCTAGTTAGTTATCTATTTTAGTTAGTATTTATGAAGTTGGTGTAAAACTGGACCGAAATTGCAAAATATTTTAATTTTTTCCCTTGATTTATACACTAAACACTAATTGTATTCTAAATTTGCTAGAGCTTCTATATATGCTAGAAGTGCCTTAGACTTTTAATGATCGGTCAGTGAGTCATTCAGCGACCAAATTAAGAATCTTTGCCTAGATATAATTCTTAAACTACTGGTTCAAATTGTATGAAATTTGAGGTATACCGTGTTTATAGAATGCCTGCTTGGTTACTGAAAATTAAGGCTTCTAGTTTTATCCATGACGAAGTTAAAAGGGGGTCGAAAATGGACTGAACTGCTTCGAGAAAAAGATGGTACGGCTGTGCTGTTTTGCTCGACTTGCCGGGGGCACTACTGTGCCCCCAGGTGACGGTGGCAGGTGCTAATTGGCTTCAAGTACTTTAACACAAAGAAGTGTCTCGCCTACGGCTTTTTCTTAAAAAATGCCTGACACAGTGCCCTGTGCCGTGTGCATATGCAATAGTATAAGTGCCGGGTGATTTGAACATGAACATGAACATGAACATAGGCACCACACCCAGCCAGGAAGCAAGCCTGACCCGGACTAGCCGGATATACCAGGGGGCGCAAATTTGGGGCGGAGGGACACGCTCTGGGATGGGAAGGGAAGACCGACCAGCCGCAACCAGTCGGCCACAATCGACCGGCTATGCAGCCTTAAGCCAATATTGGAAAAGAGGAGAGAAAGGCTACTTCGTCGGGGGATGAGCGTTGGTGAAATGATGCACGTCGCTTTATATAAAGTCTTCTTGTGTTGAAGGTGTTCTCGCCGATCAGTTCTAGATTCAGGCGATCATTCTACCTGTTCCTCTTATTCGCAGTCAGTTTCTTCCATAGCGTCGATTTCTCGTGCAAAGTATCTTTAGTTGTTTGCTTCTGTGGTTGTATTGTCATGTTGTCATGAGGTTATGATATGACTCGCAGCAACGACACCTTGTATTTTCCAGTAAGTACGTATCCATGTGTGGACTTGCTGCTTGGCAAGAGTATGCGTGATATAGACACTATTACTTTGAATTTGGTCACTACACACTAAACATTGTCTTCACTGATACCACTGTTTTTAACTGTAGACACAGACACAACATTAATTATTTACATAAACTCAGATATTAACACTGCTCACTGCACAACAAAACAGAGTGTAACAAACACAGTCCCTGGGGGAGTTGACCGGCAGCCAGTATTTAATTTTCCTGTTTTCGTGGTTAGGCGATCTTCCTAGGGAGAAGTCTTTGTAATTTTTTGGTAAGGTTCTTCAACGCTTTATTCTCCTCGCGTATGCTCTAGGTATTTCTTGCATCCAGTTTAATTGGAGTTTGGTTTTCTTTTCGTTCTGGTGTTTTATTTATTACAAGTTTATGAACCTAGAATTTTTATCCTCTATGTTTTTAATATCGCTCGCCTATTGAAACCCATCTATCTGGCTTGGCGTGGGCGCATAAAGTCATAAAATCTGGACATTCCAAGGAAGTGCATTCAGGCGCAGGCAATCTTTTTTGCGTTCCTTTGTTTAGGGTTAGGCAGATGTATCGCTATTCATGGCACGACCCCCGCGTTGTTTGTTTTAGAAATCGGACGTTGATTAATTCATCATTTTTAATATATTTCGTTTAACAATGTTTGTTCTTAGACAACGAAATAGACTACATTTAAACGATGTGAAGTATATTCATTTTGACAAAAGTTTAAATAATACTGCCATTAGAGTGTACAACTTACTTCCTGTTGACGACATAAAAAATATTCTAGATTTAAGATCCTTTGACAAAAAAGTAAAGGAATATTTTCTGATCCGACCATTCTACTCAATCAAAGAATATTATGCAAGAATTTACGACAAAATTTTGTGACATTTATTGCTCCAAACATTTATTGTTTTACTTTTTATTTATCCCTACCGACCTCGTATTGCATTATCATTATTAATATTTAAATTATAAAATTATTATTTTGCTTTTGTGACATTAATGTAAGTTAATACTTAATATTTGTTTAATTGAATTTTGTATTTGCTTGTTAGTTTTATTTTGTGTGTTAAAACTATATTTGCATGCATTTATGAATGTGCTTATAGCAAATAAATGATTGATTATGATTATGAAAAGCACTGGGGGCAACGCCGAATAAGTACAATACAAAAATGATATATCTAGTACGTACACCCACTTACGTTTACCTATGTTATGGACCAGTAGGTTCATTCGGGCGTCTAGCCTGGCCTGTAATTTGAACTCTAATTGCGGGCATGTAACCCGACCTGCTTCATTAAATAGGTTATGATACCTAAAAGTAATATGGAATGCTCTAACCCCGGGCCTGTGATTGCCGCTAATTGTTGATTCTGCCGTTGCGTTAGGTAGGCACTGCGCGTGATCGCAACCCTTTAAGGCACTGACACGCACTGTTTTTACGCACCTACGCACGCGTGTGCAGTGCGTCGACACATTAACCAGTCGTGATAAATATGTACTAGGAGTTCTTTGTTTTACACCTACAGTTAGTGACAAAAGGTCTGATCTCACCGGATTTTTCTGTTGAGCTGGCGAAGACCGCCCGGACCGCCCTCACATCAGTCGCACTCACTGTTATATAATATATGGACGCACTGATATAATTGCACATTTGTTTAGACCGGTATATATCGCGAGATGTATATAGTCGTAGCGGAGAGGGTAGCGTGGTTAGGCTACGGTGGGGATCGCGTCGAGCGTTTACTAGAACATCTGGCGATAGGCGCCTTTTGTTTCGCGGTGCTTTTTATGCAATTTGGAGAAACAATGACAGAGGACGGTAAGGGTCCGTGCGTCCGTTCAGCCCGGCGGCTCAAACGAGATTCCTAGTATAAGTGCCGGGTGATTTTATCGTAAAATAAGTATTTATGCAGCCGAAACCAAACACCCTTTTATATATTCATTAAATTATCAACTAATATTTAACCCCGCTAAAGATGATACCAAGCAGGTAATTTATCAAGTCCGTATTTGTATCGACTGCCTAGGACGATAGAATTGTAATACCATGAAAACCTCGCTACCTCTCTTTTTTGTAGCATCTGGGCTTGTTTCCAAAACTAAAGGCAGACAATACTATTGTGTACAAAGCTACTGAACTCATAAACAAATGACTGTACCTGCTGCTGGATGCTGGAACGGCGGCTGGTGCTGCGAATGCCAGAATCCTTTCGGCTGTTCACCGACGGACACAGGCTGACGGCGTCCTCTCCGCGCTTGCGCATGCAGGCGCGGAGCTCGCCTTGTGTGGCCAGAGTGGAGCTCCGGGCGCGGCACACAGGGATCTAAAACACATTTTTTTAATTAAGTTAACTTTTTGGACAAGGCTTTTTGCCGATGCGGAGGTGACAGGACGACCTAGACACTTGACCTTGGCCTGAAATTCCTCCAAACAGGGACGAGCGGAAGCCAAGTGAGGTCTTTGCCAACTGTTTGGCAAAGACCTCACTTTGCCAAGCAGTGGACACTTCACAAGCTTAAAAAAAACCTTCTGGACGTGATTGTTCAAGTCACACGGACATGCCAAATTTTTGCATAGGAGTGACAATGAATCTTAACTAGCGTTGAAAATTTCCGTTTTTTTCCGGATTTTTTACGGAAAAAAACAATGAGATTATCGAATCGAAATCGATTATTTTTCTTAATACTGGTGGGTAGGTGAATGATTATAGACTTACTTTGCCATTGACATAGGTGTCAGTTCAGTTTAGTTGTCATTACGGATTCATTGTTTTCTAATTAAATCCGAAAAAACGGATAAAAACTAAAATTTCATAATTTCCCGAAAAAAAACATTTGATTTTTTCTGACATTTTCAACGCTAATCTTAACACGTTGACACGTTCGCAACCAAGACGCCTGGTAGGCACTCGTAATGTTTGCTCAGATGCCGGCTGAGCCCGCTAGGCGGACAGTAGTATGAACCTACACGCCTAGCGAGTTCTGTCGGTTTCTGGTGTATTGTTCCATTTTTAGTCCGGCTGCGAAAGTGTTAATTGAGAGCATGAAGGTGACTTTGACAGCGTACGCAATAACACTTATAGGTTATCATTATCACATTTAGGTGTTCGGGAGTTAAAACTTTAAAGTTAAACATTTCTGATAAAAAGCCATAGCTAACTACTACAAATACATTATCAATGGATGGATACACTACTGGCGTCAGAAATAGTAAAGAGCAAACGAAAACGACTACACCGAATTTCCGTACAAAGACTGCTCTCATTGCGCTAAAATTAGCACTATACAAATGGCGTCAAAGTATTTTTGTAAATGAAAGCAATATACAAATACAAAGCATAACAACTTTCTAGCCAAAGTACCACGTAATCATTTGTTTTTGTAGTTGCACCCGTTACAAGTAAATCATTATTAATATTATTATACAGCCTACGTCCAAAAGTATTGAGCAGCCATGCTTTTTGTATTAAAAGTCGAAATTTTAGTCGAGTATATACACCTATTCTAATAAAAAGCATCGGTGTTATTCGTTGCTGGGAATTATATGATTCCATAGAAAATTTACAATTGCATTTCGTTTTTTGGTTGAATTTTTAGCGCAATTTTTGTTTTTTTTTGTGTCTGAAATATTAGTAACTTATGTCCTCGTGTCGTATATATATTATTAAAGATTTAAATTTAATAAAAAAAAATATTTCATTTAGAAAGAAATGTATTTTGGAGCTATGATAAAAAGGGGCTGCTCAAAACTTTGGACGTAGGCTGTAGGATATGCACGAAGGACAACTTCAACTCACCTCTATATTAGTCGGTCTGCCATACTGCGACCTATAACTGCTGCTTCTCGCGAAAGGCGACATATTACTCCTTGACTGGCTCAAATACGATCTAATATCGATTATCTCTTTCTCAAACGACACCATATCAGGGTTCAATGGTATATTGAGCTTGCTAGTACATGGCTTTGGTTTATTGTCTTGGGTCTCTATCACTATAGGCACTTGATGGTAGCCATTGCTGGTTTGACCTTCGCCCCGCGCCAAAAGCTGAGGCGTCTTTTCAGCCTCGCTATATTCCTGCTTCTTTAACGCGTGCAATGGAGTATCGGAATGTTTTCGAAGGAATCTGGACACCTTCCAGTTCTTAAGTTTGTTAGCATACTTCCCGTAGCTTCCTAAAAAGGTATACGAATTAGAGCACTCAGCGAATGGTCAGTCATTTAAGGTAATTTTGCCGCGTTCCTAGCTTCGAACTTCCTACAAATAACAAGGAGCGCTCAAACGATAATCGCCCTAAAGGCAGAAGCGTGAACCCAGGGTACTGTAAGTTACATGTGTTTCACGGTCGTAACACGGTGGATTAAAGTGCAAATTATAACATATCTTTAACATCGCTAATGTTTGCTTTGACACTTAGCGCAGCGGCATGTTATAACAACCAATTATCGTATGACCGCTTATTGACACCTGAACTGTATTTGATCTCCCTATTAGTATTAAAGCACACGTTAATTCAATTTGATTGCATTGACAACACGATAAACAATGGTGCCATTAAGATTCCAACCTTAACACGTCGCGTTACGTGCTATATTTGATGTGGGCGCCAATTGCAACGATAAAATTGATCTCGAGCATTTAGTTCACAATAATGGTCGTCCATGGACTTGGCTTGGAAATGTATGGTGTCCTTCACCTCAATGTCAGGCTCGTTCTAAGATAGCGCATGTTTACGGTTTGCACTGCGCGAGGCATTGGTTCTATTTTAGAATCGTATATCAAAATTTTGTGTACGCAGCTTATCAATGAAACAAAAGAGTAAGGTATATTTTTTTCATGTTAACGGCCGCTGTGATTATAGGAGCATCGCCTTCCGATGGTATCTTATCAGGGCGTTGCTGATAAGTAAGACTTTGCCAGAGTTCAATTTATAAGTTCTTGACACGTGTCGCTAACATACCAAATCTCACACAAGTTCCTCCTAATTTTTTTATTGCCGTTCCTGTTGCATTAGTTGAAATGTCGATATCATACATACATACATACATACATTCACGCCTCTATTCCCAAAAGGGGTAGGCAGAGCACATGAAACGTATGTTCCAGCGCCACTTTTAGCATAAATGTGGGTATAAAAGATCGACTAAATGACAATCATAATATGATCGATATCATTGTAAGGATAATTGGGTTGTTATAGAAATAGCGCCTGGTTGACAACGCCAAAGCGCTTGGCTTGGAAATGACACATTTATCAACAAAGCTCCTATAGTCCCTATAAATAAAACGCGCAAAAATACTCGAAAAATCAAAGTATTTCCCGACAAGCTTCATATTAAAAGAGTATTTTGACGTTTCATAAAAGTTGCTGATTCTATCAGCGAAATACCATATTAAACTATACTAAGAGCTTTAACTACAATCAATCATAGCCACTTCACAGTAACTGGTATGTTAATCAATTTGATGGATAAAGGATGTAGTGGAAATATATCATTATCGTGCAGGGGGACCGAAAGCGGGCACATAGAGGGAGAGACAAATACCTATACAATTAACCGGGATACATTGTACAGCAAAATTGTTTAAAACATGCGACGAAGATTTTATTGCGGTTGATAAAATTGTTTATTGCGGCGGGTCAAAAAATATCGTACCGTATCGCACCTGTGATGTAATTACCCGAATATGTATGTGTATGTATATATATGTATATAATATGTTGGATTTAACATGTGATGTGTCGTTGGACTGAAATAGGCCGATAGATAATATTAGTAAAAACAACTTTTTTTTTATCTTTTTAATAGGGGTGTAGAGTAGACACTAAATAAAATAATCAATAATGTATTTTCTTGAAAAAGTATTAACAATATAGTCAAATGGGGAACAAAGCAACGCAAAAGGTTAAATAATCTCAAAGTTAAGTATGTGTCCAAAATTTTAAGAGGGGGTACTTTCTGTCTCTTTTGCGCAAAACACACGAATTATGTAACGATTGTCATTTAGCATGACGCTCGAGAATCGCGACGTCACAATCTGCTACCGTTCTTACTCTGTAACAAGCAACCTTAAAACGGCTGTAGCTTCGTAATATATTAAGATGCTTGTATGGGATTTTCGACATTCTTTTTTTGCCGTATTTCTTTTGAAGCAATAATAAATTTTGAGTGTACACCTCTATTTCACTCGATTCATCTCTCTCAAAGTGCCCACTTTTGTCATAATTTTTGGTCAATCGCGTAGCTAGGATGATCACAACTTACCTACAGACGTCGGACTTTTGGACGAACCGTCAGTTCTCTCTGGGAACCCCTTTTCCCTTTTCTCGTCTAATTCAGCATCGGAGTCCAGAATACTGGGCAGCGAACTGGCCTTAGCACGAAAATGGAACGGGACTGGTGACAGAAAGTTGTCCGACTTTCTGATATCGTGTGGGAACTCTTGGGGGGATTGTGGGGAGCGCGGTGGTTGGTTGAAGGATAGGACGGACTGGGGCGATGCTGCGGGGGAAATGATTAGGCGTGGGTTAACTTGGTTCGGGGCAAGGCAGTCGTGGTCGTACGGGGAGCTCAGCTGTCGGCCTTCTATGAAGTATGTCTTATGACCTGGACACATACAATCGATTTTATAGTCGCGTCAATGTTGCCGCTCGTTCTCAAATACCATTCAGGCTGCCAAATTCTTGTTCAACTTTCCTGTCAGGAAAATTATACAGGGTGTACCAAAAATGGGGTATGAGCGGATTTAGGGCATAACAGGTATCGTGTTCTGATAGATTTAGGGCATAACAGGTTTCGTGTTCTGATAGATTTAGGGCATAACAGGTTTCGTGTTCTGATAGATTTAGGGCATAACAGGTATCGTGTTCTGATAGATTTAGGGCATAACAGGTTTCGTGTTCTGATAGATTTAGGGCATAACCGGTATCGTGTTCTGATAAGAAAAAACTATCCCATCAAAAACATAAATGTGAAAGGCTGCCAAGTTCGATACAATGGGAATGCTTCGCCTATAAAAGAAGTGAGATCTGAATAAGTACCAAGTTCCATAAAAATACCTCAATTTATAATAGTCAGAGAAACGCACACCAGTTTTTTTTTAGCAGTTTCCTGATAACATTTATTATTTTCAGTACTTTTTAATGATGTTACTTGGCAAGTTTTCACACACCACACACCTTTTCAATGCAATGAATCGACACCTTTGGACTGCAATGTGTCAAGTATATAATTTTCTATTAAAACTGCTAAAAAAACCGGTGTGCGTTTCTTGGCCGCCTTCAGATGTTTACTTTATTTCGACCTAAAGACAAACCTTCGAGCCAAATTTCAGGTCGGTACGACCATTGGAAGATAGACTCATTTAGTTCATTATGACTTCATAGTAGAACAAAGTTACACCTTCGCTATTTTTAAAACTGACTCACACTTGGCTGTTTTCAGATTTTTCCCTTTACTTTGACCTTAAGACCTATCTCCATGCCAAATTTCAAGTCAGTACGACCATTGGAAGTGGTCTAGGTTTTTGATGAGTGAATCAGTGAGTGAGTCAGTGAGTGTATAGTAAAAATAGCGATTTTCTGACGTCAATATCTCAAGAACTGCTATAGGTAGAATAATGAAATTTTGTATTCTAGACAATTAAGGGGATGTCAACAGCCACTCGAAATTTCATATGCGTATATAAAATATGTTTTGAGTTATAGGGTGGTCGAAATTGGCCCGAAATGGTTCGTGTAATATAACCCACGGCCGGTGTGTCGCTTTTTTTTGCTCGAACTTGGCGGACACACTACCGTGTGTCTAGATCAGAACGATACATGTTATGCCCTTGATCGAATCACACTTCTCTGTTTCTGCTTAGTAAGCATTTACTTTTAAGGATTGCATAGTTGTTACTATGGCTAACATTTTGGAAAGCCAATAGATAGATACTTTGAGAATAATGGTAAGTAGTTGAAGGTATTTAAGAAATGTAGTAAATTGAGAACGAGCGTTTTTAAATTAGAGCAAGAATCCAAAACTATCTTGACGCGACCACATTAAGACTATCACAATGGAGGCCACATTAAAATGCAGTTAGCTATAATTACCGAATACTTCGTCGCCTTCTTCGAGCACATACGACCCTCCGAGGAACCTCGTGGTTTCCTCCGACACGTGGACGCGTCCGGGCTTTCCCGTGGACTCCATCTTGTTCGCGAAGGACACGTCGTTGCTCCAAACGTCGAATTTGAAACGACGGGTCCCCACGATCCCGCAGAGCACTGTCCCGGTGTGAACGCCTACCCTCATGTTGATACCCTCGCTTCGCTCTCGGTCGAATTCTTGGATCGCGTCTATCATGCCTACAAAAGTAATACGACATCTAAAACACATCCAGATACTAATATTTTGTAGCGAGTATAACTCTTTATCTAGAGAAAAGCACCTACGAGCAAAGCGCCCACCTTGCGGGTTCCTGGTACCGGAAGTTGACCCTCCATTTTTTAACAACTCACCAATATTGATTACTTGGCAACGAGATCAGCGGTACATGTATTTACGGCGCATATCCAGAAACGATAGGTATCTGTTGCAAAATGTTTATTGGAAACTGTTCTGGACACGGAATTGTCTAATAAATCGGGGTATTTTATAAACGAGCTGTGAACGTGTGAAATTTATGAAGCGTACAACACCGCAGGTACTTAGTATTGGAAGTGAGACAATTTATTGTCCTACTTGATTACTTTTCCTGCTCAGTTCCAAAAGGGAGTGCTCAGCAGTTTGTGCCTAAGAACATAATGCTGTGCATTACTTTGTTGTATCCAAACAAACGTTTTTTCATGAGTCATGGCGTGATACATACCTAATCCCATCTCCACGCAGCACGCGGCGTGGTCGGGCCGAGGCTCAGGGCAGCCCGACACACAATAATAACAATCACCTAGCGTAGAAATCTTCTCGCACCCGTGTATCTGGCACAACTCATCGAACTTCTCAAATAAATCATTAAGTATATTCACTAATTCTTCAGCACCTTTGTTACTGGACATCCTCGTAAAACCGACAATGTCGGCGAATAAAATGCTGACATTGTCCATACAGCTCATGTTAAATGGTCGGAATAGCGACTTAATATCGGAGCCCGGGTTAGAAGGCCTTGAATTGAGCGGATTGTGTTTCTTGAGATTAGGCTCCGACTCCAAAACCTGCTCTTCCATCAGACAGCTCGCAAGCTTTGGCGGCATCACAGAATGTATCATCTTCTCTTTCAATTGTTTCTCCATCTCTAGCTGCCTTCGCACCAGAAGACTCTGGCCGACTTTCATAAACGTACCACGCATTCGGACAAACGTCATCAAATATATGTGTATACCTATGATGTGCACACACAACTGCAAGAGTGCTCTGACAAGCAGTCCCCCTTGCCATTCCTGTTCGCTCAAGTGCAACACAATGTTCAATACTTCAAAAACGATTGAATACAAAATACCAGTGATAACGCAGGCGAAAAGCGGCAAAGGTGTCAGCGTGTATATAATTAGAAGGATTTCAATGCACATGATGAAATGTCCGGACTGGCTTATGTCAGCGGCACTGCTTGGCACACTCTCCTTTGCCTGTGTGGTCAGAGCCACAAGCGATAGACTCAGCGTGCACAGCGCTAATGCCATAACCAGGGATATCTTGAATGTATACCCCTTGTATACATCCGTGAACGTGACATATAACATGACAGATGTTATCAACAGGACTCCAGCGAATATAGAACACAAAAATGGCCATTTCACTGTCATGTTGTTCAAGCCCAGGGCCACAAAGTAGACGAACCATGTTATAGAAAATATCAAAATGTATAAAAGTGCAAATCTGAAATTAAAAAAAAAACAACATTGATTGTATGGAAAAATTTCGACGATCACAATAGATCAGCAATGGTCGCAGTGATATAAGGGCTCTCACGGTCCGGAAGCCGCTACAAGAAATAATAATGGAAAAATTTACAAATTGCATAATTAAGGAAATTTTGAAATTGGATTCACATGCAATTTTTTTACAGTATTATCAATATTAAACTATCAACTCACCTGAATCTTAATCTTATTTGTCTAAAGGAACTATGTCTATATTGGCCTTCGAGTATTTGGGAATCAAATCTCGGATTCCACCATGTCCCTGGGGCAGCCCTTTCAAAGGCAATTGGAATAGTGAGTCCGCAGCAGTTTGTTGTTGGACTGTTATGAGCAAGGTATGCCTGGACATGAGGCGCCAGTCTGATTTGAGCATCTTCACCTTCCGAGCACTCCGCATCATGCTTCATGTCGGACTTCTCCGAGCCATCACTGCAGTTAACACACCCGCTCGGAGCACTCATTCTGTCTGTGCCAAGTTTCTTATGCCACCCATCATCCAATCCTGCCAGATTAGGGCTTGCCCATATTGAGATCTACAAAAAAAACTGACTTAAGTAGGCCAAGATAAACTAGAGCATACTTTCAGGAAAAAGTACAGCCATGAGCATTTAGGATATTTCTCTCTATCTCACTCTCTCTTGCTCAATACAAATTCTTATGCCAATATTATAAGGTTTTAAGAGCTCACAGACTATACATATAGGTATATATGCACAGTCTCTGAGCAAAGTCAATCTTTCATGAAAAAGAAAAACATTATTCCTAATAAATTACCTATACCAAGGGTCAAAATGAAGTATATTCACTAGTAATAATAAAATTACAATGTGTGATGTGAAAAGAACAAAAAACATACAATGTCAAATGTGAGTGATGTGGATCTTACATCAGATTCATAACATCCGATAATAACTAAATTACTCTCGTGCATCTAATTATAAAATCTGACCGATTTGTTTGTATAACATAAATGAAGATTCATAAAGCAGGCGTATTCATTTACGCTATTACATTCCATAGGGCATGGTAGGTCCGGTAAATATATCACAAGAAAAGAGTAGAATATCGGTAATTAGTACGATATTCAGATAATAAGTATAATGCCTAGAACAAAATTAAGGCACGAATTCGAATGCACTATATCAAGGTTATCCCAAATACGTACATAAACACTAATCTATATTTGTAACAGAGTTCTACATGAATAAGCATAAAACTAACATACTTTTCACATCCAATTTAGCATTTCACTTGATTAAAATCACCGATGAAAATATAAATCTCTACACTGAATGCTGGAAGTCACTACTAATAGGACCACAGACAAAAATCAAAAATCGACTGTTCCTTTGACTTGACGTTGACATTTGCTATGCAGGGAACTATTCAAGACTCGGTTTAAATCGCGCCTTGCCTTGCGTACACCACAAAGCGCACCTGTAGCAAAGTAGCTGAAAAATACTTACGGTCCCTTGTTTCAAATTATCTCACAACGTAACAGCTATAACCACGGACTTCGAAAGTCGAAGTTCGGGTATTTCCATCGCTATCGTACATACGATACTGAAGTGACAGGGATGCATGTATACGAACTTCGAGTTTCAATTTTCGTGGTAGCGCCGCTGATAGCATCCACTTAAGATGGGGAAGGCCCTATATCAAGATTTCGTAACACTGGGGAGATTGACCACTAACGAATGATTGGCTATTTGATTCTGTTCTGGGCCATCCACATTAAGTGATTTTACCCCAATTTGTCAGTATTTGAGCCACATCATCGGATCCGCGGCGTCGGCCGCCGCCGAGACGGCGGCTCGGATGAAACACGCAAAGTACTCTGCCTTGGAACCGATATACGACTTTGTACCAGTGGCGGTAGAGACTGCGGGACCTTGGGGTACGGAGGCTAAAGATTTTATACGGGAGTTGGGTCGGCGGCTTAGGGATAGGGGCTGTGATCCTCGTTCCGGATCGTTCCTGGTTCAACAGATTTCTTTGGCCATTCAGCGTGGCAACGCCGCCAGTGTCATGGGAACTTTTGGACCACCAGCGATCCGGGGCGGTCCTTTTTGTTAATTTAGGTTATAACGTGTTTTTGACGAAGCCTGTTGCGGATTCTATCGTTGTTAGTTAAGTGCCTAGGGGGATGTATGTTTGTTTGTACGCAATTGACGAAGCCAGCGTTGCGGATATCTTATGGACCTTAATCATTCTATTTTCATTAAATAAATTCATTATAGATTTACTCCATTTGTCAGTACAACATATCGAAGTCAGAATTGGGTGTAGCGTACAGACGTAGATACACACTTAGCAAACGAACGACCAACGAATGCGAAGCATTTATGTGACAGCTATTTGTTAGACTGAGATACATAGCCGTTCGTTGGCTTGGTGTGTACGCACCATATAGTATTATTTATTCTATGGCAGAAGTTGGCCATAGTCCATAGTACGGTACGCCTCCTCTATATTACAATACTCTTTACATCACACCTGGACATAATGCGAGTTTTACTGTACGCTGTGCGTACGGGAAAACTCGCATTGTGGCCAGATGAAGACGTAAAATTTTGTACTCAACACGGGCGGTAATTCGGAAAGCCCCAGAGCGTATATTTATGGCCCTCACCTTCGGTTCGGGCCACAAACACCTGCGATCTGGTGCATTCACGAATTCACCGCCCTAGTTACGTAATGTACTATTACAATGCACTTGCTCTGAAAGTGCGCCTTTACATGGGTCAACATGAACACGGGAAGCCGCGCGGAGGGGGCCGGCCGTGCAGGAATGGATTTCGGGCCAATATTCCCACACGCGTGCGATAATGAGATTTCATGACAATTCAAATTTCACCTTTTTTGTATATTTTTTAATTTGCTCGCATGATGCATTGTAAAATTTTGTATGATACACGTGCGGATAGGTAATTCCCAACTCGTGTCGATCAAAAACACTCCCTGACGGTCGTGTTTTTGGTGATCGTCACTCGTTGGGAATTACCAACTTTCCGCACTTGTATCATAAATTCATAAACAACAATACAAATAAGTATAGTACCTAACTCCGCAAGGCTTATCACAAGACGGCGCGCGAGCTCTCTCGTTTTTTTCTCGCACTATCCGTCTCTCTCTCATGAGAAAACTTACAAAGAGACGCAGTGCGTGAAAAATTGAAGGCTCGCGCGCCACGGAATAATGGATTGCACATGCACGCCGTCTTGTGATTTAGTGCTGAACTACACAAGATATCGGTCGTGATCGAGTTCATTGGCTCTCCACCCTCTCAACGAGTGATTGTTCACTGTGCAAAAAGGTACCTACAGTCAGCAAGAAAAGCAACAAAACAAAAACCAAAAATGTAAATTTTGGCAGAAAAATATTTTTCCCAGTGTTCACAATATTCATTTTGGATTACCTACGTCGTTGAAGTCTCTGTGTAAAACAGAGAATAAATATCAAAACACCATGCTTTTACAAAATAAATGTATTTAACAAAATACATACCCATCACAATTGAAAAGATTAGGGTAATAACAAGTAATATTTGAATATCCGTAAAAACCTTGAAAGCATTTAAAACATGGTTGTACTTATACTCTTAAAAACATTAATTACTCATAAGGCCATTCTTAATCACCTTTCAAAATATATTTCTAAATAAATAAGACATTTCCAAAATGCTGCGGGTGTGAACTCTGGACCATTTAAGTAAACCTGTGACAATAATCGTTGGATTCCACATTAAAATGATGATATAGTATTGGCAGGTAGGTAGCATATTGATAATTATTCAAAAATATAAAGAAATAAGAACTAATATATAAAGATACATATAAATGCACAGGGATGTTCATGATAAGTCTTATAAAATGGAAGCAACTTATTTTGTAGCCAATAGCTCAATAACTTATAAAAATACTACTACACTAAAAGAACAAGGTGTGGAACATTTTGGCGCCACCTGATCGTAACCAGCAAGGTCCATAAATTCCATCATGTATGCCCTAAAGCCGGCTGTCCACATTGGGCCAACGTTGGCGCGTGAGCAGAATGCAAACAAATTGGCTGAATTACGCGACTGGATTCCGTTCGATTGAATCGGATTGCAGCATGGCCCTATAATACTCAAGACAAGCTACAGTAATAATAATACCACGTCTGAGCGAGATGGTAGCATACAAATCTCGATAAGTGTGATGGGAAGGGGAATATAATTTGTTGAGCTCGTCTTAGTTACACTTTTTATTTTATTTGCCACAGCTGATTTAGTACGAAGCTGGCAAATTAAACCATTACCCACCCACATTAAGTAGGGTGTTAATGTGCAGCCATCAGTCATTTTAAGACCATTTCTTATTTAGTTAAATTGAATATTATGCAGCTCATAGGAGCCTTTCCGTACTTCATTGAAGCAATACATATAGCTTGTCCTGAGTATTATATGCTAGGAAAAGACAAAAAAAATAGATTTCTAGACTACCATATTGCATTGCAGGAAAGTAGATTGTCAGTTTGTTTATATTACAAAGTAATTTACTGTAGAACAACTACTTAACTTACAACAATTATAATATTTTTGCTCATCCATCACAGAATCAGTTACATAATCATAACATTATATTAATTAATGTGCTCAACACTATCCATTAGTAAGTATGATATTTTCAGATACAGGATACAGTATAAATATTATAAGTATTTTTTAACCTAGATTTCAAATCATCTCTGCACATGGTTGTATCAGTGTGTACACTTGTAACAACAAATGTCCCAAGTTAATTTATCATCCTATTCAACAATACTTTCATGAATGTGCTGTACATTAGCCATACATGCATTTGGTAACTACACTATTTAACATTTATATAAAATTTATAATTATATTTATTACAACCAATCATGTAGTTACTTGATTATTTGACCTAATATCACAATACAATAACAATATCATGAAAGGAAGACTATATATTGTAATATCAAACCCTGGGCAACTTAATAAAGTCTATAGAACAAAAATATTTGCCAGCCTATTAGTTTTAAACTCTCTCATATCAATAAGGCACATTCCAAAGCACCATAATAGATTCAAGTGCTTAAAAAAACTGTGACTGAATTTAAATATAAGTGTTATCATAGTACTTTTACATTTGTTTAATTTAATCACAAATATTATTGCTTTTCTTTGTTTTAGAATATTAACAAAATTTAAATGATGCCTCTCATTTAAATAGAACCTCATAATTTAGTCATTATACATCCCATCTAGCAAAAAGTCCATTCTTTTATAGTGCCTATTCTTCCATGCTTCCTTGCCTTTCTTAAGGGCCAAATAGCCGAGCACTGCAAACAGAGGAACAACAAGTATTGTTATAACAACTGGCATAATCATCCCTGGATGGCTGGCATGTCTACTAGCTTGTGTTGCCTGACTTATACCAGGAGGTATCCTGTCTGAAACTACGCTGCTGCTACCTTCTTCATATCTTAAAACCGTGGGCTTATGAGGGATCTTGCTTGTTGATGGTGGTCGCACTGATGATGATGAACTAGTAGCAGTGAGTTTGTTCATAATAGTACTTTTCTGAAAGGACACAGGTGCTTTCGATGACACATCCTTCGATTCTTTAGTTTCTGGGGCCTTAATTGAAGTGTCCTTCAGGTCTATAACGGGGGCACCTGTCCTACCTACAACGTGTTTACCTTTATTCTTAGTAGAAACTTCTCCAAAGTCGCCAGATGGTAATTTCGGCAATTGAACAGCATCATTTTCCATTAGTAAGGTTGAATTTGACTGCACAACCCGTATATTACCCCCTTCAGCGGCTAAGGTAAAACTTTTCTTAGTACTGTTGTCATCTTTTTTTAACAAGTTATTATGTACACTATCAGTGATATTGTGGGCAGATGCGCCTTTACTCGCAGTCTCATTTATTCCAATGGCTATAGGAATAAATAAGACAAGAAAACTTAAGCGGCACAAAACCATTATAAACGAAAAATCTAAAAACGTTGGGTTCCAAAGTTTTGATTTTAGTACTTTCCATGAATGAATTTACCACAGTAGGCAGTGTGACGTTGACACTCGACCGTGTCAATGTCATATCAACGATATTAAAAAAACAAACAAGTTTCGTTGATTGCGTTT
Source organism: Epinotia demarniana (assembly GCA_945867215.1). NCBI lineage: Eukaryota > Metazoa > Arthropoda > Insecta > Lepidoptera > Tortricidae > Epinotia > Epinotia demarniana. The sequence goes on from OX244262.1 coordinate 9,349,592, forward strand.
TCAGCAGTAGCTTGAACATTTTTACATTTGACATTTCTGACAATTGTGACTTTCAAATGACATAATCAAAATAGACGATAAACTCGCAAAAATGCTGCGTTGATGGTGTATTTTAGTTAAAAACAAGCAAATTAGTGGTCCATAATGAGGACTCGCAGTAATTCTGGAGTCCGTTTGGACTATTACCATAGGGTAGTGCATAAATTGATTCTAGATCATCAACAACCAGTAACTGGACTGTTCCCTGCGAGCCCGGACAATGATCATGCATGGATCAGGGACAATTTGTACTGCATATTGGCGGTGTGGGGACTGTCTATGGCCTTCAAAAAGATTGCAGATCAAGATGAAGACCGTGCCAAAACATATGAGCTTGAACAAAGTTGTGTAAAGTTGATGAGGGGTAAGTAACTTCGTTGCAGTCACTTTTCTCTGGTTACTCACTGTGGTGGCGCTAGGGGGGGAGTGCGAGGGGGGCGGTCCGCCCCGGGTACCAAGCACCCAGGGATGCCAACAACCTGTAGGACAACTCACTCGTATAGCCATTTTATCAATTGAAAGAGACATGGAAGTCAATTTTGACAATATAATAAGTAGGTAGATTATTTTAGTAAAATAAAGCCTGGTAGGTATAATGAGTGTTTGGTGTTTTATTTTGAGTAGGGGTCAGGTGTGCTCAATACAAACCCGCCCAGGGTGCTCAATACAAAACCGCCCAGGGTGCCGTACTCATGAAATTCATATTGTTATTAGCCATAGAGACCAAAGTTTGCAATTATCTCACTTTTACTTTTACCCTAGGTAGTTCCTACACGGAAACTAAAATTTTCAGGATCATAATAGGGTGAAGATCAAAAAATATGCTACATAATTAAGGCCTTAATTTAATCTATGCTTTAACTTTCTCATTTTCGTAATGACAATTGTCCATATAAAATATATGGGTAATTGTCGTTATGAAAATGAGAAAGTTAAAGCGTAGATTAAATTAAGGCCTTAACTATGTAGCATATTTTTTGATCTTCACGCAATAACTAACCTATCCTAACCTACAGGGCTCTGTACAAAGTTTATTTAAATTGTCTGTATAATGTAATGGTTTCAGATAAAATCATTTTATGGCAAGCACAAGTGCTAAATGCTTTTTTCTTATTTAATTTCTACTTTACTTGCCCAGATCAGATAAGGGTGAATCTTTGAGTGAACTTTCATAGATATTTATCTTATTTATAACCATTACATTCATTTTATTATTCATTAATAAACATATTCATTGTGTTTTTGCTATGTTTCGTCAATCATATTAATTAATTCTGGCAAATAAGAAAATAAGTGCATGTTTGTGAGATAAAGGTACAACCTTGCATTATACATATAATGTTAAATAATATTAAAATTATTCACGGCTATTTCATGAATTCTTTCAATTTGGAGGCAATAGTGTGAAACTAAATAATACAACTTCTTTATATTCCTAACTTCTTTGTATTCATAAATCAGTGATTAGTCCTGAGCAAATCAGTTCTGTTAATGAAATACATTTGCATAGCAATATACACCAAAATTGTCCTGCTTAGAGGACAAATTTGTTGAAAATCATGGCAGTTATTTTGTTAAGACTACATACTTTCTATGTTTATCAATTCATAGCATTTTTTAATTATTTCACAGGTCTATTAATGGCCATGATGCAACAGAAAGACAAAGTGGAGAAATTCAAAAGCACCCAACATCCCCTAGACTCCTTGCACGCCAAGTATTCGTCCACCACTGGCCGGAGCGTGGTCAAAGACAATGAGTGGGGGCACTTGCAGGTTGATGCTATCTCCCTCTATCTCCTCATCCTCGCCCAGATGACTGCATCGGGCTTGCAGATAGTATTCTCACTGGATGAAGTAGCTTTCATTCAGAACTTAGTATTTTATATAGAGTCAGCATACTGCACACCAGACTACGGTATATGGGAGAGAGGCGACAAAACGAACCATGGACTGCCAGAGCTGAACGCAAGCTCTATTGGCATGGCTAAAGCCGCATTGGAAGCCATGAATGAGTTGGACCTGTTTGGAGCCCGTGGTGGGCCATCCAGTGTTATTCATGTGTTAGCAGATGAAGCCCAAAAGTGTCAGGCTGTGTTACAGTCCATGCTGCCAAGAGAATCAAACAGCAAAGAGCTGGATTCTGGCTTGCTTTCAATTATTAGCTATCCAGCGTTTGCTGTTGACGATCCACAGCTAATAGCCAAAACCAGAGACACCATAGTAAATAAACTGCAAGGTAAATACGGCTGTAAGAGATTCCTTCGAGACGGTCACAAGACGCCCAGAGAAGATCCAAACAGGTTATATTACGAGCCTTGGGAGCTGAGAATGTTTGAGAACATCGAATGTGAATGGCCTCTCTTCTTCTGCTACTTGATTATGGACTACTGCTTTCAAGGGGATAAAAAGAACCTATCAGATTATATGCAAAAGTTGGAGAGTATAATGATAAGAAAGGAAGATGACGGTATAAAGTTGGTGCCGGAGCTATATGCTGTACCGGGAGACAAGGCTGATCAGGAGAAGGGTCAACCGGGGAGCCAGGAGCGTATTCCACTTGGCCGGTGCCCTTTCAATTGGGCTCAGTCTTTGTACATCTTGGGAAAACTGTTGCAAGAGGTAAACTATGTTTTGTTAATTTTGCTCACTCTATTTATACTATTCGATTAGAGGGCTGTATTCGATTAGAAACCTACAGATCAATAGAGAATATCGGTAGAAGTAGAGGGTGTCTAACAATTACGCAAAAGTCCTATTATTTTCTAATTCCTGAAAACACTCACAGGTCGGGAAGCCACGGATTTTTTTTGTCGAACATATTCATTACGCCAATGGTTAGTTGGTCATAACCCATTCGAGGTCGAGGAACCTTTCGTGCGTTATGTGTTATGTCGTATCGCGTAGCCGCATTATTGGCCTTGCATGAGTTAAAGAAAAGACTACCAGCCAGTGTGTAAGGATGCATTAAAAAAAGTCACCGATTTGTCTATGATTCTATACCTATTGTACTTGGCAGGGTTTCCTGGCTGTTGGAGAACTGGACCCCCTAAACAGAAGATTATGCTCTGAAAAGAAGCCCGACGTGGTAGTTCAGATCGTCATCCTGGCAGAAGACAACGTGATACGGGACAAGTTGATAGAATACGATCTCCACGTTCAGACTATTGCTGAAGTGGCCCCTATTGAAGTGCAACCTGCGAGGGTGCTGAGCCATCTCTATACGTATTTAGGTAAATATTATTTTCATAACCCCGTTTCTATACGCGTGTTAAACGCGAATTATCCAGAGATCAGGGTTCGAAATTATCAAGATAATTGCGCTTATTGATAATTATCATATCACCAGCAAAAGAACCAATGACACTCGAGTTCGCTCTACTTTTCATAATTCTAACTGAATTCTTGTAAGGGGAATCCCCACGTCACGTTGTCACTCCGTGCGTTCGGATAGACGCAAGTTCGAATACTTCGAATACAGTTCACTTTCACGAGCGCATTTTTTTGTTATTATACATCGATAATTATCCATCTGTTATTATCACTGTAGTTATCATAATAATTATCATTTATAATTATCCTTTCGAACCCTGACAGAGATGGCGTAAGGTGAAGGCAGGCATGATGCCGCTTCAAAATATTTTCTTACACCTACTTTCTTCTACACCTGGTAGGGTCTGATTATAACAGTTTGTACATCTCAATCTGAGTGGTTGGGGATTGGGGGTCCCCTAGTCTATTGACGCTTCACAAGTGCGCCGCCGGCCCTTTATTGAATTGAAAATTCGTTGTGTCAACAGTTAGAAACAAATGTAGGTCCATCATTCTCAACGCCGGACGCCCCCGGGATCCTAATTAAAAACATATATTTCAATTTCAGGTAGAAATAAAAAGCTTGGTCTCTCAGGAAGGAAATCCCGAGACGTCGGTATATTAAGCACAAGTAAATTGTACTCGTTAAATGATAGGATATTCGCCTTTACACCTCAGGTAAGCATTTATGTTAATGATTGAAAAAAATGTCTTTTTTATATGATTATTTTATATATTTTTTTAGGTTTGGCGAGTAGAGCTTTATCACAGATATACAGTGAAACCTGGTTGATTGTGACCTGGATAGTTGAGAAACATAATTGCAACTAAATGGCCGCTCCCGGTCCCTTGGCAACCAAAGACCTCTGCAATTGAAATTTCGGGACCTCTATAATTGACATTTGGATTTTAGAAATGAAACCCCTAACTAATTGACACAAAATTGCTGGCCCCTTGAGATGTCAATTATCCAGGTTTTACTGTAGGTATATCTAAATAGACTAGACAACGCGTGTGTAGACGAAGACACGCGGTAAGGGCCTGGTTACACATTGATTAGTGCTACTCGCAGCAAATGTCGCACTAATCACTAATCAATGCGCCTATAACTTCGGCAGTGATACATTTATCGTTTCCAGGCCTAGTATCATGATACGTTAAACGTGACGTTTCAGTACATTTAGGCCGTAATCGAGACCATAAAACATCGTGCTAGCCGGATAGGACGTGGTTGCGAGTGTTGCGACACTGCTACACAAATCTGTATAGTTCCAAGCATACACAGCCGCATGGAACGATTAATAGAACTATCTGTATCAGCTTTAAATCTTACTCAAATCCTCGAATGAAATTACCAAGGTATTTCATTACAACTTGCGCAATTCACAATGGATCGTGGATTTGCCGTACTTAGGCGAGATTTTTCATTGATATAACCTTTTCATGACTTGCGTGTCATATCGATTGGACTATAACTGATTAATTAGCAATCGACATGACAGCCAAGTCATGGAATGGTTATATCACTGTAGAATCTTGTATTGTAAAGTTGTCGGCTTCTACTTAGATACGTATATCTGTGAATATTACCTTTTGTTGCAATCAGATGTTAGTAAGAGCTAATAGTTTGTTTATTTTGTTAGTTTTCTGACATGAAGCGTTTCTACATCGCTTCCGATTATGAACTGATGGTTGATACACTCAAAGCTGAAATTAATTTCCTGAAGTCTTCCTGGCAAAACCTTCTCGGTCGTCCGCTTGTTGTATTGACTCTGAATCAGACCTATTTAGGTATTATTTTGTTTTTTTTTTTATGTTTAATATGCTTGCTGTGCCCTGTTTTTTAAAAAGTTATATTTAGTTTTATAGATTACTCTCATATAGATCACCTGTTTGTTGTAAAAGCTAAAGAGTGACATGTTTTTTTTTACTAACTCCGTTTTTTTAGATTTACATATAGTTAACTAATCTTTTGGATTCATTCTGTGGTCATTTATTTTGATTCCAGATAGCGTTTCTTAAATATTTCGTTCATACATCTAAACATACAAAAACAAATAATACAAAGTTATTATAGATCGTTTTATTATGCTAAGACTATATTTTTGATGATCTTGACAACCGCTAAGTTGACGTTGAGTGACTAGTGGGTAGTAACCCTGTCTAGGAAGCTGATGCTACTGGGTTCGAATCCTGGAAGTGATAAATCTTTGTGATGAGCATAAGTATTCGTTTCTGAATCTTGTTTATTTTCTATGTATTCAACTATTTATACCTATTTAATATGTCGACGTCTAGTACCCATAACCCAACCCTTAATGTCCCCTATTATTTATATATATAACTGAACGAAAATGAGACATGTTTATCATGTTTATTTGTGGGTACGACAATAAGTAAAGAGGAAGTACTCGCTTCAAAAACCACCAACTATATCATTTTCTATACAGATAACAACATCGAATCATATACTCTTACATACACATACGTAGTCCCATAACTATTAAACATTACTAATGTTATCCTTTTGAACGCCATACGTCAATGTAAGCCAAACTCTATAAGAGAAAATAAACAATACAAAGCACGTAATATTTGACACTGTAGACATTGACGACTTTAAACGTCGCTCTTTGGCGTACAAAAGCTTAACCTTCCGTGTGCCCTAGAATTTCGACTACGAGGAATACTACATGTCTCGCGACCCGGCGTTGCTCGCGAGCACGTTCACGGCTAACGTCGCGTTCCTCGGGATGAGCTGGAAGCAGATGCTCGGCCGGCCGACCATCACGCTACTTGCCACGCAGTATTTGTTAGGTAAACTAACAGATGCCAATAATTAATACTAGCTTTTTCCCATTACTTCGTCTGCGTGGAACTCCTTTATATGGTACCTTCATTTAAACTTCTGCCCCCCATTTTACCCCCTCAGGGATTATCGGGGTAAAAGCTATCCGATGTCATTCTCCGGAATTTAAACAATCTCGATATCAAGTTTCAGTGGTTTAAACGTAAGAAATTGACAGACAGACCGACAGAGCCCGTACACCCGTATTAATAATATTAGTATAAATTTAAAATTACTAATTAGTTATGAGGGGTCTTTTTTACTTTTGGGAGGTTTAAGAGATATAACGTTTTCATGACGTGGTCGTCAATATTGACTGGTAATTTAACGCGTCCAATCGATGTGCCAGTCTTGTTACGATAGGGTTAAGTCACTATTAAATCTTGCAAACTAACCCAGACCCACGACCCAAAATAAATTTAGCAAATTATAATCTGTTAAAAATATTTTTTAATTAAGCAGTAGTCTGCTAACGAAATTAATACACTTCAAATTAAAGGCAAAATTAACCAAAGACCAAAGGCATACGTGGCCCGTCACTTAAACCAACTGAGCTTTCGGAACAATCCGTCTAGGTCACCAAGTTATTCAATCAGATCCCTCTTTCAGGGCCTTCCCTTTTATTTGAAATTGATTATTAACTGATCGGATTTTACGGTGCAACACGGTGAGATATAGAGTACAAATATTAATATGGACATGACCAAAATCCCGGCATCGGCATATGTTTAAAACAATGCTAGTGAGAATTATGATATATGTTATTAGGCCGCTTCGGTTGCCCCATAGTATTTTAAAATATTCTTGTCTACCTAATAAGTCATCAGCAATTTATAGACACCCGCTTTAAAATTGTCATAACTGTCATAAGTACTGAGATACATCGAAACCTAGCAAGTGCCATTAGAATTATCACTTTACCAGTTGAAAAATAAGTAACTCCTATTTATAACCTATACTTGAAAGGTTTAGGTAATTAACTAAATGTAAACAAAACAAACCACGTGACTTGTTCATTCAACCAATCAGCAACCTTTTGTATCTATGGTATTATCTTATTATTTAGTCAATTACCTAAACCTTTCAAGTACCTATAGTAAGTGGTTAAGGATTGATCATGACCTCTGGTCTCATCGCAGAAAATACCAGTAGGAACGATTCTTATTTATTATTAAAACAAGAATCATTGTCCTCAAAAAAAAACTTATAGCATAATCTTTGGGGTCATTCACTCCGTGTTACACCGGGAAATCCGATCAATGATTATAAAGGCTTTTTAGATAACAGATATTTTGAAGAAAACTTTTAATCTTTTAGTTTGGCACTTACAATACCATATTATTACCAGTGATCGTAACTTTTGTAGCATTTTTGCTGCAACGTAGTGTTGTTAATGGAAATGGTCTAGACAGTATCAATCAAAATTATTAATTAAGGTTAATATTCACGTTATTAATGCTAATTGAGCATTAGGACTGAACACCTCAAATGCTACAAAAGTTACGAGCACTGATTATTTACACATAGGGGACATTTTGTGAGATTTTACAGTAATATAACCTTTTGATGACGTGGGTGTCACGTCGTCTATTTAATTGGCCAGTTATTTTGTCCAATCGTGACAGCTAGATTATATTACACTTCAATCCTTCATAGTGTCCCTAATCCACCAACGAGCTCGCATAACTCTTATTTTGTAAATATATACATTACTGTCATTCGTAACTCTGCATAATAATGTAACCTGGGCCCTATACCACAAAACTTACAATTACAAATTACTTAACACATTCGCATCGGGACTAATAATGAAACAATACTCCAGAAACCAACAGAACTGGCTAGACATGTAGGTTTATACTACTGCCCGCCTAGCGGGCTGAGCCGGCATCTGAGCAAACATTACGAGTGCCTACCAGGCGGGTTCTTGATTGCGTTCATGTTAATTTAGATGTACTTTCCTACGAAATGTTGCACGTGATTCAACAATTTTGCTGATTAGTAGTCAGCAGCAGAAGTAGCTACGCAAAATAACACGCTCAAGATGATCTAGATAGCCCTTATTCTCTTTACATTAGAGTCGTATATAGGTTATTTTAACGCTTGACCCGCGGAGCTACTTTTCCTGCAGACTGTACAATTGAAAAGTTTAGTGGGATAGGCCTTCTGGTAGCCTCACTATTCACCAAGTTATAACAATCTAACATGATTTTATAACACATATCTGTTAATTTAACCGCACTTTTGAACACGAATTTCTGTGAATCTAGTAAAAATGGGCAAAAGTCTTATTTTTACTAGAGATACAGATTTATTTATATTTATTTTATCTATTTATGACTGCAAAAAAAATGCAAAAATATTTTTTTATCATCACTTAAAAATACTGGCAACATTTCCGATTCCCTAATATGAGTAACATTTCGCTTTCAAATAAACAAAATGAATTTTCAAGCATTAAACCCCCTTCCACGCTTCTTGCTTTTTATTATTTTTTCAACGTAAAACCTATTCTCGCATGTTTACACTGCACATGTTACAGATCAGGGGAAAATTCCCATGGCCATGATAACAACTATGAAGAAATTGAAGTCTGGCTACATTAATGGTACCAGAGTGACTCTGGGAAACCTCGGCGAATTCTTGAGTACATCCGCCATCACCAATTTGAGTTTCTTGGGAAGTCAAGAAGATGGTTATCCTGATAGTAAGTGTATATTTTGTTTCGTATCTTCTTGAGTAAGTTATTTAATCTTAAGACTCCAAAAAACTTAGTCTGGACTCATTTTAAAAAGAAAGAAAAAAAGAAGATTTTTCCGACCTAGATTTAGCGGATCTCATTGTGTATACAAACTTTCGTGTCATCCCAGGCAATTTTAAAATGAGAATTGAACTAAGATCGTATGGATGTGGAGTCGACTTGTGTCGGGCGTGCTGGGGACTCTTAATTAAAACAGTGTTGGCCGACGACGGTGAACGACACACACAAGTTTTGTATCAAAAATGGGTTGTGAACCGATGGAGGGCATGTTCGGTAGCACGGTAGCGTATTGCGATAGCAAAAATGCATTAGTTTTTTTTTGTTTACATTGTAATGTTTGTTTTTGTTTGCATTACAGTCTTTTCTAGGGTTCCTTAGCCAAATGGCAAAAAACGGAACCCTTATGGATTCGTCATGTCTGAGCCATGAATGTCACAGCCACTTGGACCCGGGTATGTCCTAAAACTACGACCAAGACCACCGGGGGATGGGCAGCAGCATCCCTGGAGTGCGGTGGAAATACTGCGATCGCCAACCCGCATGCCAAGCGTGGCGATTATGGCATATACCCCCCATGAAAGGTACAAAAAAACCACGGCCCCGAGGTTCCGGCGACCCCCGGTACCCTGGTTGTGGTAGCGGCCAGGGTACCAGCGGGGTCAGGGGTGCGAAGAATCTCCGGCGAAGATCCGGCTACCACCACCGACGACCCCTGGCCCTGGCAATTTATAACACGCGCACACTGCGGACCGATGAAAGGATAGCGGAACTGGAGGAAGGATTGAGCAAGTTGCGCTGGGATGTCATAGGGTTATCTGAAGTCCGAAGAGAGGGGGAGGACACGATAACCCTCAAATCCGGCAACTTGCTCTATTTCTGGGAGGGCGACCAACAGTCCCAGGGAGGTGTCGGGTTCCTCGTCCACAAGTCCCTCGTAAATAACGTGGTGAAGATCGAGAGTGTGTCGACTAGGGTGGCGTACCTAATACTCAGAGTATCCACCAGGTACTCATTGAAGGTCATACAGGTCTACGCACCGACCTCGGCACACTCCGACGAAGAGGTGGAGGCTATGTATGAAGATATATCGAAGGCCATGCATAGTTCCAAAACCTACTTCACCGTTGTTATGGGGGACTTCAACGCAAAACTGGGCAAGAAAGATGGTGAAGAGCTGAGAGTGGGGCAATTTGGAGTTGGAAGTCGGAACCACCGGGGCCAACTACTGGCTGGCTTCTTGGAGAAGGAGGGACTCTACATGATGAATTCCTTCTTCAAGAAACGCGAGCACAGAAAGTGGACCTGGATGAGTCCCGACGGTGCAACTAAAAACGAGATTGACTTCATCATGTCGACGAGGAAGCATATATTCAACGATGTCTCTGTGATCAATACGGTCAAAACCGGGTGCGATCACCGTCTGGTAAGAGGCACATTGAATATATGCGTCAAGCAAGAGCGCTCTCGATTGATGAAGTCTACGCTCCGTCCAGCATCAATCCAAATTCAAAACCCCGAGAGCTTCCAGCTGGAACTCCAAAACCGTTTTGATTGCCTAGGCGGCGATGTGGACGAATTGAACGACGGGTTTGTGGAAGCTGTCCGTGTCACTGGGTCTAAGTTCTTCAAGGCCCAAGGCACTAACGGAACTAAAAGGCTATCTAGGTCCACTCAGAAGCTCATGAAGGAAAGGAGTGAAATGATTCTACAGTCTTCAGCCGACGCGACCGTATACCGGCAGCTCAATAAACAGATCTCCAAGTCCCTTACCCGCGATCTGCGCCAATTCAATACGAATCGTATTGAAGAGGCCATACAGCGTAATAAGGGCTCTAAAGTATTCTCGAGAGATCTGTTTATAGGGCAGAGCCAGCTCCCGAAGTTAAAAACTGACGATGGTGGAATCGTTTCCTCTAAACCTGAGATTCTGGGTGAGATAGAGCGCTTTTACGGACAGCTATACACATCAACGCGCAGACCCGAAGTTAGTCAGGCGGAAGACCCTAGAGCTAGACTAACCCGACACTATACCATACCACTACTATCAGCCTGTACGAGATTGTAATGGCTCTTAAACAGCTCAAGAACAACAGAGCACCCGGTGAAGACGGAATAACAGCCGAACTTCTGAAGGCGGGTGGAAAACCGGTCCTTACGGCCCTTCAGAAGTTGTTCGGTTCCGTCTTACTGGAAGGGAGAACTCCAAAGGCATGGAACAGAGGTGTGGTGATGCTGTTCTTCAAAAAGGGTGACAACACTCTGCTGAAGAACTACAGACCCATCTCACTTCTGAGCCATGTCTATAAGCTGTTTTCGAGGGTCATTACAAACCGTCTCGTACGCAGGCTAGATGACTTCCAGCCTCCCGAACAAGCCGGTTTCCGAAGAGGCTTTAGTACCGTAGACCACATCCACACGCTTCGTCAGGTTATACAGAAGACCGAGGAGTATAACCTGCCTCTCTGCTTAGCGTTCGTGGACTACGAAAAAGCCTTCGATTCGATTGAAACCTGGGCTATACTACAGTCTCTCCAGCGGTGCCAAGTTGACTATCGCTATATCGAAGTGCTGAAGTGTTTGTACACGAGCGCCACTATGTCAGTCCGACTCCAGGACCAGAACTCGAAACCTATTCCGCTGCAGCGGGGAGTCAGGCAAGGAGATGTTATTTCTCCAAAACTGTTCACCGCTGCACTGTAGGACGTTTTCAAGACTCTGGACTGGAGAAGGCTAGGCATCAGCATCAACGGCGAGTACATCACTCACCTTCGGTTTGCTGACGATATAGTAGTCTTGGCTGAGACCATGGAGGACTTAAGTACGATGCTCGATGACCTCAGTAAAGCATCCGAGCGAGTTGGTCTAAGAATGAACATGGATAAGACGAAGATCATGTCAAATGCCCATGTAGTACCAACTCCCATTACAATCGGACACTTACGTAAACACATAAAACTACGTGTGTTTAATTATATCCATAAGGACATCTAGAAGCCCAAATTTCATGAAGCTAGCTAGCTAGCTAGCTCAAACGGTTATAAAGATATGAAGGTCAAAAAGTCGTAAATTTTAGCACTGTACCTAAAACCTTATCGCCGCTGATCCGTGCTCTCTCACAACTCAATGCGCTCTTGGCATCAGCACCGGAGTGTGACTTACTTGCGTGGCGATGGATGTGTGCAGTGAATGTCTGAGCTTCTGTGAGGAGATGGATGACAGGCAATCAACTGTACCAATGTAATTATACTTATGTGTTTTCCTTTTTGTCTTTTTATATCTAGTTTTCATGACGCATTAGTTGTACTGTAATGTCATGTTTACATGTTTTCAATAAATAAATAAATAAATTATTACACGCTTAAGTGTAGCACAATATATAAACGGGTAAAGTTCACTACTTATTTACGGAGAAAGTACAACATTAATTCGATTCTCTATTTACACAACATTAAGGGCGCAAATAGATAACGCTAATGGCACAACTGTTTTACACATTGAGTTATACTAGTAGTACCCATAGGGTAGAAAATCCCTAGCATAAGTTTCCGCATGTCATCTACTCTATTGAAAGTGCCCACATTTTTAAAACGCTATTTTATCATGACTTTTGTAGGAAACACAGACTAGTGACGTCATTGTTTTCTGTGCTCAAACAGTGTTCTTTTATTGAGCTTACGCGAAGAGTGGCTAAGGCCGTGGATGCACTGGTTTGGCGATTAGCGACGCGACGGCGATCTCAGTACATGCAGACGCCAATGCTGAGCAGTGGGCGATAACAGGCTGATTAATGATGATCATGTCGTCAACTGATATTGCCTTGTTCCAGAACTGAACCCTCAAGTGCAGAACTACCTAGAAGAGCACTTGCTCAAGTCGTTAAGCAACAAGTTGAGTTTCGTGTCACGGCCGGCCGGCGCGCGCAACGTGCGGGTGCTCAAGCGACGCATGTCTGTACGAGGCGCTATCAAGAAGACTCGATCCATCAACGTGGACTGTGAGTGATCTTCTCTCTCTTTCTCTCTCCCTCTCCCTCTCGCTCTTAATAGACAAGTGCAGAACTACCTAGAAGAGCGCTTGCTAAAATCGTTTAGCAACAAGTTGAGTTTCCTGTCGCGGCCGGCCGCTTATGGTTTTAAAATGATAAAATAAGTATCGTCATTTTAAAAGGAGTTATATCTTTTCAGCGGACACTCTAGGGATGGAGGGAGAGTACGTGGGCCCTCAGCTGGAGAGGAAGCCCTCTTGGCTAGAGGTGGAGCCGCACTACGGCCGCAGCCCTTCGCCGGACGACGCCAGGAGGAAATCGATAACCAAGTATGTGTTTGAAGATGGTTGGTGGACAAGGCCCTCCCGACGCATATGACCAAAACCGAAAATGGGTTCATTCACTTCCTCATATTAAATGTTTGGTTCTGACGCTTCGCCGGCCGCTGCCGCGGCACGCTCGCTTTGCTCGCTCGGCTCGCGCGCTGTAGGAACGCGGTAAACCTAACTCTCCTCCTCGCTTACCTACCGTACCTAACGGAGACCTGCCTTAGGGTATGTCGAATTGGCATTTTGAGCGCTTGGGTGATTTAATAACATGGTAATTTACGAATTGACGAGTTTAAACAGAAAGCAGCTAGAAAGAGCCGAATTAACTTATCCTGCTCTATCATATCAAGTGCTGTGTCGTCTAGTTAAGCGGCGTTCTCACGAGGCGATTTTAGTTGCGAGTAAGAAAAATCGGTCTGAATTGCGTTCTCACGCTCGCATCGATAATCGGACCGAACGGACTGGATTGACGAACTGAGACTTATTTTGTGGAAGGAAATATTAAGAAAAAACGCAGATTTTGGGTGAGGGCTTGGATCTTAAGAAGGACCATTTACTTTATCACCCTTTTTGTAGTCATTTTGGGCGCACACACTCACTTTTGACAGCAAACAATACTGCCACCTCAGATAAAAATCGTTTTCAACTTGAACGGAACGTTCTCACGTGCAATAAGTTGTTGCTTGCACGGTGACGTCATAAAATTGAACCGACTCGCCCACCAAAAGTTGAGAGGGCTACTTTTTGTTGTTCTGAACTTTTATTGAAAACATTTTCTCATTAGCGATTGTCATTCAATTCGTGAACCGATTTAAGTTGATCAACTAAAAATCCCCTCGTGAGAACGCCGCTTTAGGGTAAACATGGTTTGCGCGTCCATTCCGTCACGTAGTAACGTGTTCACTATTTATGTGCTACTGAAGGATTGTGTCACAGTACAGTGATGTCAGCTGCGTTCGGGTGCATTAATGCCCGGACGTGTGCGAGAGCCGAGTTTGGTCGAAGTGGCGAGAGCAACAGGGCTGGCTATATTCACGACTATTCTAGGACAATTTGATATTGTAATAGAAAATGGTTTCTTCAATCATTCGTTGCTCTTCAAAGGACCGAACTGTAACCGATGAATGTAATTGTTTTCTTAAAGGGGCACGTCTACCACCAGCCTGGGTGTCACGCCGAGCACGCCGACGGAAGCCAAAGAAAAACTTCCCTCACCTCCCAAAGAACAAGGTTGGTTATCGAACTTATCGACCAAACACACTTTGCATTTGTCGAAGACTGAAGAAGATTTTGTCTGGCGCCCGCCATTTTGCCTGGCGCCATGAGCGGGAAAGCACTAGTTCACCTGTCATTGCATATTGTACCTTACGTGTAGTTCGACAAGGTCTTTATTGAAATGGTCATACGTTCGATTTCATTCTGTACTTGTCAGCACTCGTCGGACGGCGATTGCCGATGTATCTTATATTTGTGGTACTTACTACATGTACCAAACTATAAAAATTGCGGACGGTATATTAACCGAAATACTACCCGACCGTTATTGCTCTTTGGATTTGTTCTGAAACGAGACGTATTTCCGTTTCCTGTGTTTACTTTCTGTACATGTTTTGAGAAATTCATCATAGAGAGAGAAGGCGAGTGGCTGCGCTATTATTATGACGTGAAAGTCTATTTTTGTTGATTTTACGAAATTAGACTTAAATCGCCGTCGAAAAAATTACCGAAAAGTATAGCAGTGTTTTTTTGTCAGGCCTTATAAACAAGAACATCCCTACGATCGTCCGCAATCGAACGACATCGGAGTCTCAAGCGGTGTCCTACGCGGAACAAGAGACAGACGAACTACTGGCGATGCTGCGTGAAACGGAGAGTCTCGACGAACAGGGTGACATTCTACAGTACTTGGTCGACACTCACGGACTGGACTTTAATTCTGGTCAGTATTTTTAGGGGTCCGTAGTCAACAAGGAACCCTTATATTTTCGCCATGTCCGTCCATCCGTCTTCGGCTTATCTCAGTAACCATTACTACTGAAAAAAATATGGGTTTCATTGGATTAACAAACACGAAAACAAGGCCTGTGCCCAGTGCGACATATATCGGTTGATAATGATCAGTCTCCTAACATCGTGACTTTACCAACAGGCATGACGGAAAATGGCAAAGCCGTCACAGTGAAAGACCTACTCAAGTCCCTCTACGAGAAGGCTTGCATCCAGAAACTGTGGGGCCTAGTCCGACATACAGCAGGCATGCTTGGCAAGCGGGTTGAGGACCTGGCTAAGGCCGTGACTGACCTGCTGGTGCGGCAGAAACAGATCACTGTGGGCATGCCGCCTAATAACGAGCATACCATCACTGCGCCCTTGCCGGAGAATGAACTGCGCCAGTTGATACATCTGGTAAGTTCATCGTCATCATATCAGCCGAAAGACGCCCACTGCTGGACATAGGCCTCCCCCAAAGAGTGCCAAAGTGCTGCGCCACCCGCATCCAGCGGACTC
The DNA here is from genome assembly GCA_945867215.1 of Epinotia demarniana. Taxonomy (NCBI): domain Eukaryota; kingdom Metazoa; phylum Arthropoda; class Insecta; order Lepidoptera; family Tortricidae; genus Epinotia; species Epinotia demarniana. Next base: position 9,365,373 of record OX244262.1, read on the forward strand.
CAGCAACCTTTACCAGGTCATCAGTCCACTTGTGGGGGGCCTACCCGCGCCGCCCCTGGTAAGTTGCCCGGATATACCTAACTTTTTTTTGGTTGCCAATATGTTCTCTCAAGCAACGGCAGCCTAGTGGTTCGGGCATGCGGCGGTCGTAGGTTCGATCCCGGCTCGTGCCAATGAGTTTTTCGGAACTTGTGTACGGAATATTTAACGTTACCTTTTTGGCGAAGGAAAACGTCGTGAGGATACCTAATATATAGGTACATAAACCTTAATCCACTGACTTAAGAGCGATAGGACTTTTTTAAGAGTAAATTGTATGCGCCCATATTTTTATTTTAAAACGTATCGTAACAGTAAAAGACTTGGCAGTATGAAGTACCTAAGTCTGATATCACGTGCCGAAAATTACATAAAAACTTTAAAAGCTTAAGTGGCGGGAATTATTTATTATTTTATTAAATTTTGCGCAATCGAAACGAAATGCAGTGTGTATAACTCTGGCACAAATGCGCCAGGGCTTGAAATACCGTTAAGGGGCTCCCATAATTGGCGTATAGGATCGTACCTTCGATCTGAATGTCTTAGTTTTCTTATGTTTTTTGCAGCTTATTATCTTAACAACAACGGCTTTAAGCAATATAGTATCCCATATTTACTTCAAAGTTCATTGTTTTCGAGATATTTGGCATAAAAGTTGAACAATTTTAGGCCAAAAACCGGTTTCTGGCCATAACTTTTGTGTTAATTGGTTTAAAATGAAAACCCTGGACCAGTTTTTAGGGACGTCACAGACGAACCCAAGTATGTAGATTTCGTATGTGTTAGATCTTTCACGTCAATAGAGATACAAAATAAGTGTTATTTTAGACAATGTTTAAAAAGATCATACAAAATTAAGTATTCATTTGTTTCAAAATCCGGTAGACCAAAATGGAGATAAAAGATTGAAGAACCGATAACCGTTTGATTTATACTTCTATCTGTAGTGCAAAAGTAGGAGATACGATTCAAAACTTGTCAAAAATCGATGGAAACCTCGGATAGCCCCTTCAAAAGTTGGTATCGTTACCACTGACAGACAGATTTAACTTTAACTTGTAATCAAAGTTAAACCATGTACCGTTACTTATACTACTTTTTACCGGAAAAAAATGTTAACGGTACCTGCTGAGCAGGTACCGTTAAATCATATTAACGTTAGTAGGTATCGTTAACAGCAGCTTATTTATCTTTTGCTTCACTGATAGATGCCATCGTTAGTAACCTAGCGCCCAAGCCCAGCGAGGCGCAGCCTATGTGAACGATTGTTTTGTTCGACTAACGCCAAACCCAGCGTTGTCGGCTTTTTGACAGAGATCAAAGGGCCGGACATACGAAAGCATTTTTGCCCTATAAACATCGAACTCGCTCGCAAAACTTCACGAAAATCTGTTAAAGAGATGTAACCTATGGGCGGGACAGCCGGACAACCGGACTTACGAAAGCATTTTTGCCCTATTGTTAAATACCGAACTAGCTCACAAAATTTCACGAGAATCTGTTGAGTGATGCGATCTATAGAGGGGACAGCCGGACATACAAAAACATTTTTGCCCTATACTTAAATATCGAACTCGCTCACAACATACATACATACATATAATCACGCCTTTATCCCTAAAAGGGTTAGGCAGAGCACATGAAACTTTTGTTCCAGTGCCACTTTTAGCATAAATATGGGTATAAAAGATCGACAAACTGTGACATTGCAGTGACAGGTTGCTAGCCCATCGCCCACAACACACTTCAACTCGCTCACAAAATTTCACGAAAATCTGTAGAGCAACGCAACAATGCTAATCAACCAGCGCCGCGCGGTGCGCGATCGGTAGCGCGGTGTGGCTTCGCAGCATTAACGATTAAAATAGTGTTACTTTGGTAACGTTACTTATAATGTGAATTAGGTAACGTTAACAAGCTCTGCAATTGAAAATAAAAGTAACGTTAATTGGGTAATGATATGTTACCAAGTAACATATAATTACTATGTATATGTATTTTTATGTTATTACCGTTACCTAACGTTATTTATAATGGGAATTTGGTAACGTTAACAAAATACACCGGAGCCACCAATGTCTCAGGTAAAATGGCTCATTTTATGCACTTGTTGTACAATCTACTATAAAAGTATTTACTATTTGTTACACGCAGACATTTCGCAATGAGAAGAATGATCACGAACAGAAGAAGGTAATGTTATTTGTAGTTAGACATTTTGGATTTTCATGTGTTTTCTTCTCGTGGACAAATTTTATTTGAATACCTCCATAGAACATCAGGGCTGTTTTATTATGGTATCAACTTACATTCATTGAATCTAAACTTTCCTGGGTCGTTTTAAAGTAATAAATAATTATGAGGTTAAAACTCACGTATTAAATGATACTACGGGTGACATGTTTCTAACTGACATGGAATAGGCTATAACTGAAGCAGTGAGCTTCATTTCAGGCTCTCTCATCGCGCAGGGCGGGCCTAGGAGGGCAGTCCTCGCTCGAGTCGGTTTGTGGTTGCGGAGGTATTTAATATGCATAAATGGACTTTAACTCGTTAATCGTTAATTAACTAAGGTAACATTATGAGTAACGGATTAACTTTTACGTTGACTTTAAAAATAGTTAACAGACTCATTAACTTCCGCTAACTATCTATGAGTCCGTTAATCAAGTACTATGGGGATAGGGCCGTGCCACCAAAACACGTTATGACAAGTACTTTCTGTTCGGTCGGCGGTCATCACAGGCAGGTGCCGGTTAGGCTAGGCTAGCTGCTAAGACAGATGGTAAAAAAAAACGAGTGTCGTGTGTCGCGAGTTAAACGAAACTGTGATGACGGCCCGTGTGTGACTGATATAACTGGTGTTACGTCTTTTGTACAAACTTCATAAGAACTTGCCGTGTTAGTCAGTGTAGGTAAAATCTTGTGGGTAAAATGTGACCAACTTCCTGAAGTCCAATAGAGTTGAAATTCTCTAATTTATGTAAGGTGGATGACAATGTAATACTGTGGCCTAGTAAAATCATGCAGCGCAGTGTTTAACACGAGTTAACGGTTAAGGATTAACTTCCGTTAAATCGACAAAAATAGAACACTTTAACGATTAACCAAGTTATCGTTTTTATGTAACGGATTTGATTAACGGTGCCCAGCTCTGTTAATACGTGAGTTTAACCGTATTCATGTTACATTCACTGGGAAAATAAAGTTATTATTACACATAAAGATGTATTATTGTTGGGAGTCATGGGTATATACTGGGAGACGTTAGATATAAGAAACGCGTTCCACGGATTATTCTAAAGCCTTGTTTTTTATTGTTCATCCACAATTATTTTCGAATTGGGCTAAGTCCCGGAATTGCCTATCGGCCTTGATTGATAGTTTTATTGTATTTTTCTTTATTTTATGTCATTTTCGCTCGCCCCTTTTTTTTCTGAGCGCGGAATCACCTGAGGGCCCCATCGATATACCAGAGCTGGCCATGACGCCAGAACCATGCTGTGATGAAAGCGTTTCATGTCATTTATGTACTTACTAGCTTTCGTCCGCGTGGTTTACGTTTATATCGTGCCTATACGACCGCTTTAGCCTAGTTGGTAGTGACCCTGCCTACGAAGCTAGAGGTCCTGGGTTCGAATCCCGGTAAGGGCATTAATTTGTGTGATGAGCACGAATATTTGTTCCTGAGTCATGGATGTTTTCTATGTATATAAGTATGTATTTATGTATATAAGTATGTTTATCGTCCTCTAGCACCCATAGTACAAGCTTTGCTTAGTTTGGGGCTAGGTCGATTTGTGTATGATTGTCCGCAAATATTTATTTCTTTATTTAACCAACTTCCGCCCTCCTTTTCACCCCTTTAAGGGATGATTTCCAAAAAGCATCCCAAGGCCTTAAACTATTTACATTCCAAAATCCCTACAGGAGTTAACATAAATTTAAGCGTGAAAAGGTAAGGCCAGATAGTACATTCGCATTTATAATATGTACTCGTATTTATTATCGGTGATCGTAACTTTTGTAGCATTTTTGGTGCAGCGTAGTGTTGTTAACGGAGTTGGTATAGACAATATCAATAAAAAATTGTTAATTAAGGTTGAAGGTTAATATTAACGTTATTAACGCTAATAAGCATAAGAATTGAAATTATTTATACTAATTCCGTTAACAACACTACGCTGCACCAAAAATGCTACAAAAGTTACGATCACTGATTATTATAGTGTGTGAACTATGGATTTTATATGTTGATCTGTGTCCATGATTGGGTCGAATAAAAGTTTATTCTATTCTATTCTATCGCAGGCCTACGGTGATGACGAGAGTACGGCGATGCTGACGCAAGAGCTGTTGGTCTACTTGGCCATGTTCATACGCACGGAGCCTCAGTTGTTCCTGGAGATGTTGAGGCTGCGTGTCGGGCTTATTATTCAGGTCAGTTCGAAGGTTCTCCCACATCAAGGTTTAGGTCGAATCGTGTCGTGTCGTGGAGTAGTCGATCAAGGCTAAACCACTTTGTGATATCCCATTTTTCCACAAAATTTAATTGGATGCGTCAAATGTGATATTAAAGAAATGGGTGAATATGTATCGTAAAAAATGATTGCGCCTGAAACGTCTTATTTGGCGAGCTCTGATAATTCTACGGAATTGAAAATAAGTGTGTGGCATCTATTTCACCTAGACGACCCAGTACGGGTATATGCATTTAATTTAAATATGGACCTATTTATTTTACAATAAGTGCAGCGAAATGTCATCCCGCTCGAATGCGGAACGGCCCAACTGGGGAAGTACGTCCGCCTTGCAGAAGACCACAGCCATAATAACACCACTTCTTGCTCTGTAGTATTGTTCCTGGAGGTGAGCAAGGTCGCCAGAGCTCCCGAGGATGCGTTGTGTTAAGAGCGAGGGAATTTGTTCCTTCAGCTGTCAACACGGCGAATCCTCAAATATATCAAGGGTCGGCAACGCCCATGTTACTCCTTTGGAGTTGCATGCGTCTACAGGCTGCGGTGTCCGCTTACCATCAGGCGGGCCGTACGCCACCGTCGTTGTATATAGATAAATATTTTTTAATTTTAAACAATATCTTATTTAGGTGATGGCAACGGAACTATCCAGAACGCTGTCGTGCGACGGCGAGGAGGCTTCGGAACATCTCCTCAACCTGTCTCCGTTCGAGATGAAGAACCTACTCTACCACATACTCAGCGGGAAGGAATTTGCCATTAACAGTGGTAAGAATCTACTATTTGTGACTGTCTAGGGATAAATAGATAGAGTCGACAGAGCTCCCGAGGATGCGTTGCGTTGAGAGCGAGGGCATTTGTTCCTTCATCTGGCAACACTGCGAATCAAGACTATCAAGGGTCCGCAACGCCCATTACTCCTTTGAAGTTGCATGGAGGCTGCGGTGTCCGCTTACTATGCAGGCCGTACGCTTGTTTGCCACCGTCGTTGTATAAAAAAACACAGAGTATTTACACTTCTACGAGTCATGATGATGACGTATTCCAGTTATCCCTCATTAGGAACAAAGGGCTCGCAGAGTTCTCCATTTAAACGACCTTGCGGGACTTCTAGCTCTTTGCAGCCGAGACCAGTACGGGTGTAGACTCAAGATTTATTGTTACTCCTAAAGAAAGAAAGTAAAGAAAAATGCCTAGTGAAAATCCCATTCAGATATCTCAAAGAATTACGAAGCTACAACCGTTTTAATATCGTTTGTTGGAGAGAGAAAACGCTCGCAGTTAATGACGTCACAATCTGCGAGCGACATAGTAACCGTTTCGGTTCACTAATGTTTAACCAAAACACGTTTGGCTAAATGTTTCATTTGACTAAAATTTAATTTTACCTAATGCATTTTTTTCTTAAATACATAGTAAGCTTTATAGGATTATTATAAAACAAACCAAACCTAACCTAACCTATTTGATGATATTCAAAGAATTCCCGAAAATAGCACTGTTTTGACGAAAAATGCATTAGATCAAATTAAAATTTTGTCAAATGAAACATTTGTCCAAACGTTTTTTGGTCAAGAGACAGGACCCGGACCGTTTCATATGAAGGAGCGTTTTGCGGAAGACGGACAGAACAGAACAGACCTTTAAAACTTTGGACACATAACTTTGTGATTATTTAACCTCTTGCGTTGCTTTTTTCTCTACTTGACTATATTTTTAATCCTCTTTCGAGAAAATACAACGTTATTGAATATTTTATTTAGTGGCTACACCCGTATTATGTTGACAATCTTTAGTAACAGTAAATGTTAATGTCTTATTTTTTTCCTTTCCAGCAAGTTCTCTGTGTGTAATAAAGGAAAAGTTCGCTAAGAATAAAGGCGAGTTGTCGCACACTACGGAATCTTGCTTTTGTATATGTCGAGTGTGAATCCCTCCTTACCCCTGTATACAGGGTCAAAAATGGGATGTGAACCGATCGAGGGCATGATGTCCAGCGTATGGCGATTCCAAAAACGCAAATGGATATTTTTTAATTTTTGATTTTATCTTGTTTACATTGAAATGTTTCTTTTGTTTAAATTACCTACAGTGTTTGTTGACATTGCTCGTGGATGACATCTAAAACGTAAAAGCATAGTTGTTTTCATAACACAGATGTGCGCGCAGCGGTTGAAAATGAAATAAACCCTCGCATCCTTCACACTAGCAGGAACGTTATCATACACAAGCCATGTGAACAAAAACAAACACTGTAATTTAAAACAAAAACAAAAATATAAATGTAAACAAAATAAACAAAAAAAATTACAAATGCATATTTGGAATCGCAATGTGCTACCGAATATGCCCTTGCTCGGTTCACACCCCATTTTTGATACACTCTGTAGATAGTAGCGACAAAGTAATGCCAGTCTTTCCTACATTTACATAGAGTTAAATTTTGCCTGACTTGTGTTATTTGTTTTTTCCTCACCCGCACGGCAAGCACAAGACAGGCTGGCCTCAAACTTAGTGGGATTCAGTCACTGGATCATAATCGGAATCACTGAATAGCAAATAAAACGGTACACTGTGTGCAGAATTTCTACCAAAGGGTGTACCTTTTTTTTGCTGGTAAGTAAGTGCTCTTGATGCTGAATTCAGTGACTGATGCCGACTGTGTAAGGCCAGCATAATAGTATTCGTCTTTTTCTAATTAGAACGCTTGGAAAGAGACGGGTAGTTTAACTCGCCGTGCTGTAAAGACTTATGGTAATTTGAGTTTTGTGTTGGTTATACAATTGTGACGTCATCGTTGGCGTTTTATATAAATATGGCTCCATTATCTATGTAAGCTTCATTAATTGTATGGCCATGTTTGACGGTTAACTGTTTGTATTTAATTAATTAGTTATTAGGATTTAGAATAGACTTATAAAGGCCACATAACATACAGCGAATTGGTGTTTTTTCTGTAATAATGACTGTTTGCTCTCGGGAAGCAGTTTATGTGTGCCACAGTGGAAATGTTCATATACAGGGTGTACCAAAAATGGGGTGCAAACCGATCAAGGGCATTTTTCGACGCGTTTTTTTACATTTGTGAGGAGCAGGTCGCCCCAGTCGGCCATCGCTCCATACAAATGTAAAAATAACGTGTTTTTTTCTCTTGGTTTTTTCTTATCAGAACACGATGCCTGTTATGCCCTTGATCGGTTTACACCTCATTTTTGGTACACCCTGTATGTGGCTTGGCGGAATACTGAATTTAAGTCGGTATTTTTCTTTCTTAAAAGTAAATCATTCTTGTTGTTACACTGTCCCGGTAAGTGAGGATCCTACATTAATTTGGACTCCTAGCATGCTGAGGAGATTTCTCTTCTTGTTCATTGCATCAACTTTAGAAGCAAATAATTAAACTTTATTGATAATAATTACAAATAGCAAAAACGCAACCTTATGGTCACCCTATTCGCCAAGACTTGATCTGTAGCTTAAAGTGGCAGTTTGACGTAGCAATTAGGGTGACCATGAGACTCAGTAAATATAAATATATTTTTTTTATAAACGAATTAACAAACAACGTTTACATATTTTATTTTATACTAAAGTTAAACATTAAGAAACACATATTTCTGTTCACCACTTAGGATTCATCCTGTATACTAACAACTAATAGAAATAATATTTTTCCTAATATACATTGTTTATTTCAGTGGGCCGCGGAAACTTCTCGATCGTCAGCAATAAATCCAACCGCTACGGGAAGAAGTCACAGATCATTTTGGATGGGCAGTCTCTGCAGGGCAACATTGATGATAGTACGTATAATTATAGTATTTTATGCAACTGTTGTATAAGTAGGGTCTTAAAACGCGAGTGTCGTGAGTTGCGATGCGAGCCTTGGCGAGCATCGCAATTAAAGACGCAACGAGCGTTTTAAGACCAAGTTATACACCGTTGCATACAATACTTTTTCTACGACTAATTTTAAATAAATTGCATTTGACTTTTTAAAAACAAAACAGACCATAAACAAGAGGTGTCAATGTGTCATATTTCTAATTTCCCACCAAACTTCCAGTTAAAAATTAAAAGACGAAATATGATAACTATTCGTTATTAAAAACTTCTTAAGATTTGATTCGTGTTCGTGAAGTGAAGAAAAATGTGTACGTTCCTTTTAAAATAGACGAAGAAGATAATAACTGCACCGCTGAAGAAATTGCATGAGTATTAATAGAACTAACGGAAAACTTACTGCCTGTATAGTTTAAATTATTTAAACTGAGCTCATGAATGGCCATTGTACTGAGCTCATGAATAGCCTGAATGAATAACCGGAGCGTCCGAGGTTGAAAATATCTCTGAATCCGTACGGTACGCGACCATTTAGGTTCCAGGGTGTGAGCATGAATGCCCTGCCGACGGCGAGCGGTGCACCTACCTGTTACCCTATTACCACAGGAAAATTACGTTTTTTTTAAACATTAATTTAGAACAGCGTTTTTTTTGTTTCTTTAATTTTCAAATGTTATTCTAAGATGCCTTATCCAAGAATCCTACAAAATTTCAATCGGGAAGTAAATATATAAAAATAAATTACACATCCATTATGTTTTTTGTGTGATTTATTTATTATCCTTGAAGAGCTCCTGTAAATGAACCAAAACAAAAAATAAAATATCTATTAATATTTTTCCTCTTTTTTCAGGAATTGCTTAAATATCGATTTTTTTGATGACTAATATTTTGGTGGATTTTGAGTCTAAGTAATTACTACAATGATAATATATCAGTAACACACAAAAAAACTGCTGTTATGAATTATTTCCAAATTTCCATTTTTTCCATACTAATGAAAATAAAATGCCTGGGCTATATCAGTTTTGTGGTTTGTCAGTCGCGCCGATAGCGGAGCCGGACCGGCAGGGGCAGTGGCTGCGGCGGCGGCGGCTCGACGGCGCGCTCAACCGCGTGCCGAGGGACTTCTACCAGCGCGTGTGGGGCGTGCTCGAGAAGGTAAGCCCCTTATTCACACAACTTAAAATGCCTCTGCTAAATAAAATGTGCTTTGCCCCTTTCTAACGAACACTAATGTCAAAGTGACAGATAAGGACAAACGGATTTTAACGCCATTTTAGTTAAAACAGGCTTGTAGTACGTTTATGAATACGGCCGTAAGGAACTAGCAGAGGTACACAACTACACAGCATCCTATACTTAATGGGCGCTTTTCCATTAGCCGGCTCGGCACCTGCACCTTGTTAGTTATTCTAACAAGAATTTACAATTAACTTCACATGAGATAAATACAAAATAGTTTAAGGCGCCGTAGGTTCAATGTCTTCTCTCCCTCTCACTGAGCATAAGCGTGAGCGAGATGGAAGTGCGTGCTCGGAAGCGCGGATATCATGTTTTTTCATTTGAATTTTTTGGCCGTTTAAATTAATGAAAAAGTAATCACTGAGTTCTCTCAAACATGATATAGCCTATTTTTAGAAGCCATTTTAATATTTTTAGCTTTTGTGCATACTTTGTTACGAATATTTTAAGTATATTTTAGACCCTTTTAGACCCATGTTCGTGTTTTTTTTTTTCTATAGAGCGAAAATTGCTTAATCATGTTTCGAATCACTGATCTCCCTGCAGAAAAGCCTCAAGATTACTATTCTTATTTTATTGAAACCATATTATTATGAACAGACGCATTATATTGTTTCAAAAACTCTGTTCGCTTAACTTCGCTAAACCTACGGCGCCTTAATAGCTCGTTAACGAGCTCACAAACAAACTTAATAACTATTTGAAAAAAAAGGGTAGTTATACAATAAATTTTACGTCACACCTGGCCATAATGTGAGTTTTACTGCACGCTGCGCGTGCGGGAAAACTCACATTGTGGCCAGATGGAGACGTAAAATTTTGTACTCAACACGGGCGCTAATTCGTAAAGCCCCAGAGCGCATATTTATGGCCCTCACCTTCGGTTCGGGCCACAAACACCTGCGATCTGGGGCATTCACGAATTCACACCCTAATTACGTAATGTACTATTTTAATACAGTTGCTCGAAAAGTGCTACTTTACGTAGCTGTTTAGCGTGCGGAATAGTATTTTATGCAAACGTTATATAATGTATGCTTTTTCAGTCGAGTACCACGTTTAGGCCACGAAGCTTGCTGAGTGGCCTAATTAAGGTACGAGACTTAAAAATCTAATTATATAACTATTGTGTACAATACTTTTTCTACGAGTCAACTGAACTAATTAAACAAACTTGGTATCTATTGAAAACGAAGTGCAATCAACGGTTTTTCTTTTTTGTGCGTTGATGTCTATTTACCTTTTAACTTTCTCATGACGGCGTCCTATTGGTCAAATACATTATAGTTCAGTAAAGGCGCCACGTGATTGGTCAATTTCATTTTAGTTGTCTCAACAGTTATGAAATTTTGAGTTTGGTGTACGAAGTCTTAACTCAAACATTAAGGTCGACGAGTATAAAAAGTTGCTTTCGCAAACTTTTCCCACTCAATAATTTTACAAATTGTACCATTCATTATTATGTCAATAAATAGTACATTACGTACCTAGGGCGGTGAATTCGTGAATGACCCAGATCGCAGGTGTTTGTGGCCCGAACCGAAGGTGAGGGTCATAAATATGCGATCTGGGGCTTTACGAATTACCGCCCGTGGTGAGTACCTACATAATTTGCAATGCAATGCCATAAAGAGACGAAAAGTTGAGAACACAAACATACGAATACTCTCAGACAGTAAATCGGAACTACAAGCACTGAGCAGTGACAACTTCACATCTAGCTTGATATACGAATGCCACCAAAATCTAACAGAGGTGTGCGCAGACAAAAACACCGTCACTGTACAATGGATCAAGGGGCACAGTGGCTCAAGAGGCAACGATGCAGCGGACGAACTGGCCAGGAAAGGCTCAGAAACAATGGCATACGGATCCGAACCAATCTTACCCCTGCCACAAAGCTACATATACAACCAACTTGACCTATACACCAAAAACCTAAGACACTGGGAGGAGATAGACACATGCAGACAGACCAAAGAGATTCTGGACAACAACGCGACAACAAACTCACAACCACACTACTGAGGACACATAGAAACCAACTACGCAAGATAGTTGGAATTATAACAGGACATAATACTCTGAACATAGGTATCACGGACAGCCCCATGTGCAGAGCGTGCATGGAGGCGGAGGAAACGACCAAACATATTCTACTGGACTGCAAGCAGGTAGAAGTATACAGGGAAAAGCACCTAGGGTCCCCGGAAACACTCCGGGACGCAGTCAAAAACACAAAGGCACTCACGAACTTCCTGGAGGAGCTGGGGTGGTTAGAGTAGCGCTACCCCATTTCACGCAAAATAGGCACGCCGGATGTCGATTTGCGGAAAAAGCCCAGTATAATAACTAACTAACCTACATAATTTTCTTCACCTGGCCACAATGAGAGTTTTACCCTACGCGCAGCGTGCAGTAAAACTCGCATTATGACCAGGTGTGACATAAAAATAAATAAGATTTTTGAACAACAAGCTTTTATTTAACGCGCCCTGTTAGTCTGGAACAAATCTTAAATTTGACGCACTTCCCGGTGACCGATTGAGCTGAAATATTGAGTGTAAGTATAGTTTGGATGACAATTCAATATTATGGTGCTATCGAGCTGATCCGATGATGGAGACAGAAGGTGGCCATGGGCCCTGTTAGTATGTACGGGACAAATCTTGCAAGTTAAATTTGACCCACTCCCCGGTGACCGATTGAGCTGAAATTTTGGGCATAAGTATAGTTTGGATGACAATTCAATATTATGGTACCATCGAGCTGATCTGATGATGGAGACGGAAGGTGGCCATGGGAATTCAGTACTTAACCGCTGCATACTGTTGCGTACTGCACGTACAGTTGAGTACTGCACTTAACGAATGTATTACAATGATGTTACAGAATTACTAATATAAAAGTTTCGAATTCCTCACTTGTTGTTGTCCTTATTTTTTCGAAACTGTATTAAAAAACGTCGTTCGATACACGTGCGAAAATGACATTTTTCAGTCGTCCCGAGTCTTGCTGTTTCTATATTAATGTATAATTCCTCTCCACAGTGCCAAGGCGTAGTCATCCAAGGCAAGGTGCTGCAACCGAATCTGACCCAAGAGATGACGTCTGGAGAGTTGAAATTCGCGCTCGCCGTAGAAACCGTTCTGAACTCCATACCCCAGCCGGAATACCGGCAGCTAGTGGTTGAAGCGCTGATGGTTCTCACTCTGGTGGTCGAGTATAAGGTGGTCAATCATCTTGGTGGGACGATTACAGTGGAACATTTGGTGCAGAAGGCTAATCAGATATTTTTGGAGGATCAGGTAAGAATTGTTGTACATCACCGTCAATAAATCTGGGAGCCAAAGTCGAGCAAAACAGCGGCACGGCCGTACCATCCTTTTCTCGAAGCAGTTCAGGCCATTTTCGACCCCCCTATAACTTCTGAAGCCTGAGTTTTCAGTAACCAAGCACGCATTGTTTAGATATATACCTAATGAGAGGCCTCCACCTAGCCCTGTCTGTAAACCACTGTGTTTTAAATCAATAAAATATTTACGTCACACTGGCCATAATGTGAGTTTTACTGCACGCTGCGCGTACGGGAAAACTCGCATTGTGGCCAGGTGAAGATGTAAAATTTTATACTCAACACGGGCGGTAATTCGTAAACCCCAGAGCGCATATTTATGGCCCTCACCTTCGGGTTCGGGCCACAAACACCTGCGATCTGGGGCATTCACGAATTCACCGCCCTAATTACGTAATGTACTATTAATATTATGTACTGACTGACTCACTGATCATCATAAGTCACTCAGAAAAGTCAGTCAGATCACTTCTAGCAGACAGAAGCTTCAAATATAAATATAAAATAGGAAACTAAAGAAAATGCAATTTCAGTTCAGTTTTCTACTTACTACATAGTTTTAGGTATGCAAAAATTCAAAAATGCAGTAAAGTTGTGCGATTGCCAAGTTGCAGAATTTTAGTTCTAGCAAGCAAATAAAGATTAATAAGAATGCTTGAGACTTGGCTCTACGAAATATCTCACAACTTTTTACGGTGGAAGAGTTTCGAGACTTATTTTTTACATGGAATATTTTTTATGGGATTACTATCTTCTTCTGCTTATTTAAGAGCTAAGCTCTTGTCGGTGTAGCTCAAAGTAGGCCCTCCATCTACTCCGATCCCAGGCAACCACTTTGTCATCTCGATACGACCTAATATCAACTCTTTTTTTTTTGAGCTGCTCTATGTAGTTTATTCTAGGTCTTCCTCTTCCTCGCTTCCCCTCTATCTTTCCTTCAATTATATTAAGTATGAACTTGTCATGTCGTATGAGGTGCCCTATCATCTTCCCTCTTCTATTTTCTAATCACCATGGACCTGCGAAATTATTTATTTATTTATTGATACATGGAAAACCAACAGCGCTACATATTTCTAGATACCATAATAAAACCATATAGCCAATTACAGGTTTTCACTTATAGAAATAAACTAACAAAGAAATCTGAAGCCAAACTTAAACTTAGCATACATTACGCACAGTAACCAATCGCGCACTACCTAATACGCGAAGAATAAGGTAGTTAATGAATTAGGCTACTATAAACTCTAATAACCCGAGCCTACACCTGAGTATCACACATGAAGAAACTTATCAGTTTAGATTGTATTGCCTGTATGCTATCACAGAATATGTCTATATCTAATTGATCTACAACTTTGTTTAAACTCCTGCCTGCTCTGCACAAGAAACTATTCATTCTATATTTAGTGGAAACATGGAATATGCTAATAGGACGAAAACGGCAATAATGCCGTTATAAGGTATCTTTGGATTTGTGTAACCACCTGTGACCGCATCGACAAATTGGAATTTAAACCAAGCGGTTGGGATGATGTGCATTTTAATACAGAATACACGCGAATACGGGTGAAGTCTCGAAAATGATTGTCACTCCAAAATAAGGAAGGCATAAAAATATGCCCAGCGACGAAAATCCCATTCAGATATCTCAAAGAATTACGAAGCTACAACCGTTTTAATATCGTTTGTTAGAGAGAGAAAACGCTCGCAGTTGGGCACTAGTCCCACCGCGAGCGAGTAAGCGATGAGCTAACGGCTATAAAATCGAACAAAATATAAGCACTCCCGGGCAAATAAAAGAGACACGGCGATAATTGATAGTTCACCGCTGGGCGAGTAACTATAAACATCGCCGTGTCTCTATACGTTTTTATAGCCAATAGCTCATCGCTTACTCGCTCGCGGTGGGACTAGCGCCTTAGTGACGTCACAATTTGCGAGCGTCATAGCAAATGACAATCGCTACAATTCGCACAGAACTTTGGACACTTATAACTTTGTAATAATTTAACCTCTTGTTTTGTTTTTTTCCTCAATTTGACTACATTTATAATCCTTTATAGAGAAACTACGACGTTATTGAATGTTTTATTTAGTGTCTACACCCGTATTATGTTGAGAATCGTTAGTAACAGTAAATGTTGATGTCTTTTTTTTTCTTTTCTATATTATTAAATTCATATTTTTAATCCTTTTTTGAGAAAATATGACATTACTAGCTTCCGCCCGCGACTCTCTGAAGTGTCGTTTTTAAGCTAATTTGTAATATAACAAAATATTTTAGTCGTTATTAATGTACCAGTTTCTGCCCGCGACTCCGTCCGCGTGGAACTCGTTTATATCGCAGCTCCATACAAACTTTCACCGCTCCCCCATTTTACCCGCTTAGGGGATGATTTCGGGTTGAAATCACGTCAATTCGTCTCTCCGTTTTGCCGTGAAAGACGGACAAACAAACAAACGCACACACTTTCGCATTTATAATATTAGTATGGAATGATTATTTTATCTAGTGTGTATACCCCTTTATTTCATCAGATGCGTTGCAACGGCGACGCAACCCTCTGCTGTGCTAAGTCGGACGCCAGCGGAGCCCTACTCTGCGGCGGGGCCGCCGGCGTCTGCCAACATCTCTACGACTCGGCGCCGAGCGGCTCGTACGGGACCATGACGTACCTCGCGCGCGCTGTTGCGGCACTACTGACGGAGAGGATGCCGCCTGACGCGGCTATAGAGTGCACGATTACTTAGGAGCCTGTAGTCTTCTTTTTTTTATAATTTGTTTTTATCAAACATGCAATGAAATATTGACGTTGTGTTGTTCATAATGGGCTTCGAAGTGTCACATTTCGGGCGCAGCGAGACGAGAGATCCTAAATGTCATTTCATACAAAATTGGAGGCCTAGGCCTGCAAGATGTCTATTTTAATTTGTTTGTGGCACAGCATCACGTCACGGCGTTCAGCCATGAAAATTCAAGTTTGATTTCTTGGAGTTTTTTTTATTTATTTCATTGCATATTTGAGAAAAGCACTTTACATACCTCGGCGGCCAGCCTCATCTCATAACTATCCGTCTATAGTACTCGGCTGGCAACCACTTACTTCCCGGCCTCTAGTAATGTACTATATCGCAGAGTTTCATGCTCTTATTGCTAAAGCCAGTAATGGCTTTTTCACAGCTAGAGTTCGGACTAACTATTTACTATGTACCTACGTACATTCATGCATTCACATTATATTTTTACTAAACGAGACTTACGCACATATTTTAATAACTTATTTATATACCTCTGAGGTTTAGTAAAAATATAGTGCGTGAATCGTGAAATAAGCGATGCCAATAAATAGAATCTGAAAGGGCTCCCACTCTCGCGCCATCTCGCTCCCACCATAGTGCTATTTTATATCAGCACACGGCATTCATAGCAAAAGCCGCCACTTTGGATATTTATTGACACAGCTTATACCAGGGTGGCAGTGGGCGGGGCACATAGCACGTAGAACCGATGGCCGTTGGGGCGGAAAGGTTCTCGAGTGGCGACCACGTACCGGAAGGCGCAACGTGGGTAGGCCCCCGACAAGGTGGACTGATGACCTGGTAAAGGTTGAGGGAGTCCGCTGGATGCGGGTGGCGCGGGATCGGTCGCTTTGGCACTCTTTGGGGGAGGCCTATGTCCAGCAGTGGACGTCTTTCGGCTGATATGATGATGATGATGATACCGGGGTTGTTGCTGATATTCGCACCCGCGGAACTTACCTGGCCTATGTAAAAGGTTGTACACACTATACCTGTATAAAATGCACTAGCAGTATCAACTTGCTGTTTCCTATTGATGATTGATAGATAGCGTTCAATCTCGCTATTTAAGAATGAAGTTTGTTTCTATCTTTTAGTATTTTTCCCGCCATATTTGAAGCCATTGTTTCTATAGATATACTAGTGTTCCTTTGAACGTGTTATGATTTATAATCGTGTGTTTTCCAATAACAGATTATAATTATCTATATTATAATTTTATCACATACAACAACACATGAAATAATGTAATTAATATAGTTAAATAATCCATGGATACCTTTTGAACGCCCGTTCGATGTCAACGGTTGGAGTTCGAACGTTCGGCGAAGCGGAGCGGGGAACAGTCGACCATAAGAGAGGCTCATTGAGCCACTAGGGGCTGCCTCAAGTAACCGACGAGTTCTTTCATACATTTTGTATGATCGGCGCTTTACGAGCGTTTCAGTGGCCGCGTCCGAACCACTAGCGGGAGTGGCTCACGCTCGCTTCTAGTAATCGCGTTTTGTAGCTTAGGGGCTATACATAAATTACGTCATTTCAAAATAGGAGTGAGGGGCCTGGCAATTGGATGACGATAGTCATTTTATTAGGCGGGGAGGGTCCATTTCAAGGAATAACAGGATGATAGGGGAGGTTCTCAAAAATCGTCAAAAAACGATGACGTGATTTATGAACAGCCCCTAAGTCGACCACGCCCACTTGACAGAGACACGCTTATGCCTTCCGCACACGAGAAAGAGATACAACACTTCGGGAATTACTTTTTTTGGACAAATTTCGATAAATACATAGAAGTTTTATTTATATTTCATTAAGTGAGGTTTTAGATGAGATAAAATAGTACAGTATTAATTTGACTGTGTCGTAAAATAATATTGTTTGCTAAGGCTGAGTAAAAAAAGGAAAATAAAGACCCAACTTTGTTTTTTTTTTCTATTGATGAAATTTCAGGCAATCATGTATCGATCTATCGATTAAATCCGATAAACAATCATATAGTCAAGAATCATATATCTGAAAATCAGTCCTTTTTGTTTCTTTATCTAGTCAGAACGGCGTTTCAAAGCACGCGATAATTTCCAATGCAGCCCCTAATGTACGGCGTGTGGTCGCGTTTAGTGGCGGCCTCTAGTGGCTGAAACTTGCGGGCGCTCTAAGGTTCAAATTTGAACTTGACATTACCAATACGGTATGTAAGATTCATTAACGTAGCGTTCTTAGGGTTAGATATCTTTAGTTAGAAAAGGATTGTTCTTGTAGTATAGAAAAACGGGTGTGTAATGATGGGTACAAAAATAAATAATATAATTTCATTCGCTATAACAACATTTGATATATTTTCAAGGTATATAATCACTCATTGTATATAATAAACGTTTGTTATAACTCAAAATATATATGTTTATTTTGTATAACGATCGTCGGATATAACACTTATTTTGTATAATCATTATATGGTATAATGCTCATGTTACATACAAGTTAGATGTCATAACTATCAAGTAAAATAATATTTTATTATCACAAGAAAATGTAGCAAACATAACGGTTTGCAAATTGTACCATGTAAGTATATATTAAGTAGTAAAAAGTGAAAATGATAATTATATCGTATGTAAATATATTAAGTGTTGTTATATGACTCGAGGATTATATGAAAAGAGTGTTATTGCGACTAATATTATTTCAAAAAAAATTATAGGCATCGTTACGCACCCTAGAAAAACGTGTTAATTAAGTTAGTAGTTTAGGAAACCAATTACGTTTTTATAGACCTACAATATTTTTATAACAATCAACATTTTGAAACATTTAATTTCTGACATTATATGATTATTTAGATTGTGGGTGTTATATTTTTTTTTTGTTAAATTGGGACCGTTGAAATGTATGTTTTTGGCCGATTATTTTTCAACTCCATGAGGTAATAAAAAGCTAATAATACCTACCCCCTCCTAAGGCCCACCATTTTAAAACAAATAGGCATCGAAATTTCAATCTACCTTTGTACGAAATACATTTTAATTTCTATTGTTTGAAAAATCCACAAAGTTAAAACTCAAAACCAATTCAAGAAATATTACTAAGAAATATACTAAGTTTTGTTCTAACTTAACTGTTACTTCTAGACTATTAAGGCCGAGCCACACCGATTGCGTGTGCAGCACGTCTGCGTGTGCTGCACGTCTGCGTGTGCAGCACGTACACCGCTGCGTTGTAATGTATGAGTCCTCATACGACATGACACACCGGATGCGTCTGCGTAGACGTGCACGCACACGCAACGCGTGCGCACGCAGCGCAGCTCCAGGCAGACAAACAGGCTGCGTGCTGCGTGCATGCGTACACGGAGCGGAGCGGCAACGTCGCTTCGCTGCGTGCAGTGATGACGTTGTATTGGTCGACGTTCCCTATGAGATGACACACCGGACCGGTTCGGACACGCACAGCTCGATACTGCGCGTGTGTACGCGCAGCTCTCTTGTATTTATTTACAAATTCGCTGGTGCGCGTGATGGTTTCCATCGTGAATATGGAGACCAAAGGAAAACTAATTGATGTTGTTCGACAATATGAGTACGACAATAGACTATAAAAAACGTGGCATACAAAAATTTCATATGGGAACAAATCTGTGCATCAATCGGGAGTCCAAGCTTGTTATGTTAAAGTCTTTTCGTGTTTTCAAATAATTTTACTCTAGATTAAAATACGAGACTACCTTGAAAATAATCTCTTGCAATGTGGAAATACCAAAACAATCGATCTTCGTGTGATTCAAGTTCACGACATACTTATTAGTTGGGTTATTCACTGTGTCCTCCTCTTCTTCCTTTAATTTTATAAACCCAAACCCTTTTGGATGTCGCAGGAGTATTACATAACAGTAATAACAGTGTTTCTTCTTCGTCAGACTAACTGCTATCGAACATGATGCTAATCTTATGAGTAATAGAATGCTGCAGGCGGCTGGTACGCCGTGGAGCTGCAGCGTGCGTACGCGTTGCGTGTGCAGCTCTCTGCAGCAGGTACGCCGTAGACACGCGCGCGAATCCGGTGTGACAGGGGTGCTGCGCGCGTCTACGCTGACGTCGACGCATACGTGCTGCACACGCAGCTGGTGTGGCTCGGCCTTTAGTATTAATGAAGTTTTTCTAACAGAAGTATTTAATTTTGATAGCAAATATTTAACACTAATTTTCCTCTGTATAAAACCATGTTTTGATGGTTGATGATGACACATGGTTATCTTCCAGAATATATGTTAAATATAAAATTATATTGTCATAAATCGATTTGGTGAAAACAAAACTATATTTACTCCACTAGGCACCTATCTATTTATTTAAAATGATGCATTTACATAACAAATTTTAAATCATCAATTGACACAACAATTCACTATGCTTGGTCGTCTTTCTTCCCGAATAGATTCATTTTCGACAACCAAGATGTGGTGTTCCTGTAATAAATAATAAAATTAAAATTGAATAACTCTAAAATAACTCTTCTTACTTATGGTTTATTAGGGAGATTATTTAATACAAATCTCTTACACAAATCGACCTAGTCCCAAACTAAGCAAAGCTTGTACTATGGGTACTAGACGAAGATAAACATACTTATATTGTTAAATAAATACATAGAAAACATCCATGGCTCAGGAACAAATATTCGTGGTCATCACACAAATAAATGCCCTTACCGGGATTCGAACCCAGGACCTCTTGCTTCGTAGGCAGGGTCACTACCAACTAGGCTAAAGCGGTCGTCAGTCACGTTTTATATACCTGTCACAAGCCGCGTACTGACTGAGTGAGGATCCTCGCGAGGCAGCCTCGGACGTTTGCCGCGCGAGGCATGCTCGGTCGAAGGATTTGCATTTAGAATGCTTCGCGCGACAAATTGCCGAGCCGCGGTGAGGCTGAGCAACACAAACGTCTTGAGTGAGCGCGGCAATCGGACTGAGGCGCCTTGGAGCATGGACAAAAACCGACAACGCGCGACTCGGGCCTAGGCGCGCTCGGCCGAGGCCGCGCAAGCGCTTATATTGAATGTTGTTATATCCAGTGAAAATATACCAAAAGTTGTTATATCATTGATTACACACCCTTTTGAATGGACTAATCTGATGCAATTTGGCCACCTCAAATAATCTCAAGCAATATCTACCTGCTTAGCTTATGTGGCGCATTTTTATTGGTTGATAGGACCTGCATGCAGAGCGCGAGAGATTTCTAAAACGCATCCCATAGAGTCCGCATGCGGGAAGCTGTTTTCACTAGTCGATAGCGGCGGGCGGCAGTTCTCTTGAATGTATGTACGTTGTTCAAGCATGCCCTGTTCCTCGTGTGATACTATCCAGCACGGCCACGAAGGTTTTTGTTGTTTCTTTTGCGGTACATATTCATGAAAGAAAATGTACTCGTACGGTTTCGGCATTAGAGATTGCGGTCGTGGTCGTGCTAGGTAGATTGCTTTCTGGCACGACCACGCTATATTTATGACATTTAAGGTTAATCTTATGACCAAAATAGTACAAAATAAATGTACTCAAATTGTACCAGTCTGCAGCACATTTTGATGTGCTGCAGACTGGTACAAGATCTTTTGCTGTGCACATGAAGCGTAAAGGTCCGAGTTAGAACCCGACTTCAAATGCCCCTTTGCAATCGTTGCGGTTTTTGCAGTACCACTGTCACATTTGATGTGCTGCAGACTGGTACAAGATCTTGCTATGCACATCAAGCGTAAAGGTACCTACGAGTTAGAACCCGACTGCAACCAGCAGCAGCAGACGACATGTCGCTGCAACACGTCGCCGGGCGTCGCTGTTATAAAAATAAATAGAAACCAGTATCTAGTGTCGCGGTGAAACGTCGTCTGCTGCTGCTGTCGGGTTCCAACTTGTACCTTAACCTTGACTTCCAAGGCCCCTTTTGTAATCGTTGCGGTTTTGCAGTACCACTGTCACATTTGATATGCTGCAGACTGGTACAATTTGAGTACGTTTATTTTGTACTATTTTGATCATAAGATTAACCTTAAATGTCATAAATATAGCGTGGTCGTGCCAGAAAGCAATCTACCTAGCACGACCACGACCGCAATCTCTAATGCCGAAACCGTAACAGTACATTTTTTTAAATGATAGGTACATAAATGTACATTTTCTTTCATGAATATGTACCGCAAAAGAAACAACAAAAACCTTCGTGGCCGTGCTGGGTAGTATCACACTGTTCCTCCCGAACCGCACAGACCGGCGTGGTATTCTGTGCGGACCCTTTCATATTAGCTCGAACATTACAACCGGTACCGCCTCCGCGCCGCACCGCCACAGCTGCGCGCAGTGCGCTTCGGCCTTTATGGCTACATACGCACTGACAGGGAGCTTACTTAGCGAGTGGCCGAGCGATTAGCAAAGTTAAACAAACATTCTAGGATCTTCGCAACCAGCTACACAGCGAGCTTGGTGCCTTCGCTAGTATGAAAATGATAGAATATTCATTTGACTTCGCTACTCGCTATGTAACTCGCTAGGCCATCTGTCAGTCTGGGAGTAGCCTTATTGACCAGCACGGTCATCACAAGATGGCGCGCTGTTCGAATTAAAAAGAGAAGGATAGGCTATCTCGCCGCGACACAGCTCCCGCCAGGGACCCGCCCGGTATCCCCTTCGAGAGTTTTTGAAAGGGTTTTTCGTAATGCTTTGCTTACCAAAGCCGATGCTCCTCAAAACCCATTCATTTGGCTATTAAAGTGCTCCAATACTGTATCGCCTTCAAAGGGTTCTTGAAAGGGTTTGCTTACCAAAGCCGATGCCCCTCAATACCCATTCATTAGGCTTTTAAAGCGCTTTCAATACGATTAAGCACTACAACCCTAGCGCTTAAAAAAGCCTTGTGAAAGGGTTTTTTTATCAGTAGCGGTAGCGCCCCGTAAGGAAAACCCCTTCATACGGCTAAGTTAAATGAATGAGTTTTCAATCAATAAAAGACAGCAAGTGATTTGGGCTATTAAACCAATGACTAACCTGTTCAAAGGCTTTTCTCTGGGAAGGGGTGGGCGGGTCCCTGGCTCCCGCACCTCTTGCGATAACCATGCTGTATATAACACTGGTCGAGAAAACGACCATGCAATCCCGTCAGCTGGGAGCACCGGTATCGAATGACGGAAGGACCGTAAATCTTTTGTACCATTAAAAAATACTTACGAAATTTCTTCAGGAGAAGCAGAGCTACCGTCAATCCCGGCCGCTTTCAATTTCTCAACTAAATTATTTCTGTACACGCTCTTTAAGGGCACAGGTCTGGAGGCGGCTTCCTTCTGCTTGGCTACCTTACACAGAGCCTCGTACCATGTCAGGCCGTACCAGTCAATCTCCTCGGGGGTGTACTGGAAATTAAATCAGACATATTTGTTGCATCAGGAGATGGCGGAGAGAAGAACAGAATGGCGATTACTCCACAAGATACCGGCTCTTTAATGATATTTAAGAGTGGTTACAGACGGCAACTTTTTGCAGCGACATCTATTAAAAGCATTTGTATATGTAGCGCCGCAAAAAGTCGCAATGTGTAACAAGCTCTTAACACTTTCGCTGAAACCGAGAGAATTCACTAGGCGTGTAATTTTATATTACTGCCCGCCTAGGGGCTCAGCCGGCATCTGAGCAAACATTACGAGTGCCCGCTATGCGGGTTCTTGGTTGCGAACGTGTTAAAGTTTGGGAGCCTAGTATGTAGGCAGCTGCAGAGAAACATGCATGAACCATGAGGTTTGTGAGCAGGGCGTCACATGTTTCTGCTGACTGAACTTATCTCATGCTTGCTCTGATACTTTTCACCCAAACCCAAAGAGTTATTAGAGGTCAACAGCTATGCACAATACAAGTTTTATTCTCTAGTGATGCTTTCTTTATATAACTTGATGTTTTAGATTTTAAAATGAACCCTGTAGTGGACTCTTTTGAGTTCCTAAACTCAGAATCGTTAGCATCCTGATTCTGCAACAAACTTTTGAATACAAGAATCTAGGAGAGTAAAAAAAATAGGGTCAGTAGTGCAATTCTAATGCATGCTACACACTACGCAGATATGCTAACATTTTTATCTGCATAATATAACTAGGGAGGGAAGTTAAACCGTTAAGGACAACATTGGTCTGAAATAAATATTTTTGTTTTTACGAACACCAGAATTGCATTTTGATTGGGAGGATCCCAAAGACAGGGAAATATGCAAATTGATAATGCTCTACAATGTCTGATCAACAAAAAAAGGAACACAAACCTCAGTTATCCTATATGTATGTACGTACTTTCAACATATGTATGTATAATACTTAATGTAAATAATAATTCCATAAATGGCATCTAGAAAAGGGTGTGACCTGCAATAGTTTGTTGTTTTGATCGACTTGGGTGCACCCAGTAGAATTCAAGTTTACAGTAATTGTCTTTTTTTGTACTTACAGAAGACAAGTAAGTTCTGTATTCTTCATAAATTTGTTTTTGTTTGGTAGGATCATGTGCATATCTTGGACAACCATTCACCAGTTCCGTCAGTATGTGTTTTTTCAATTTCAATGCTAGCATAGACACCAAGTCACAGGCAGGCGTCTTGAGCAGGTAATGGTCAAAACCATAGTGGTCATTAATGAGTCTGATAGTTCGGTCAGTGACCGTTACTGACAGATGGGTGTTGAGGATCTCAGATTTGACCACTGTACGCTTCAACACTGGCACCCAGTAGTGAGGTACACGGCGCTTTTGAGGGTGCCGCTTTTGGAAACCTGCAAAACATGCATTTTGTATTAACTGAGATATAACTAGTTATTGCCAATATTATGCTTTATTTCATATTACTATGTAGTTCAAATTGAAAAAAGAAAAGGGGTCAACTGGTTAGGCATGCCTCCTAATTCAATTATAAATATAATAAATGGATTATTTAAAAAAATATTACTGACGCAAGCTACACTCAGACCAGCCCTGATCATTCTAAGCAACAAAACTGTGTCAGCAGTGGTTGATTCAACCAATTTTTTTGTTTTAATTTTAAATTACATATTACACTTAACAATAGAGGTTGCATAATGCAATCGCGAACTAAAACTACGCAGTACTACGTTGTTGGCAAACAATGACATTACATAAACACAATAACAACCTTTTATCACAGCTTCGCCACCCCAAATCCCCTCATGTATTTCCGCAGGGTGCTTCAGAGGTATAGATAGGTTCTGTATCGGCAGGGTCTCCCCCGTCAGCTCGTCGCGTCTCCACTTGCCCTCCTGTGGGACGAAGTGAACAGCTGCAGGTTTCAGAACCTTCCACTCTCGCCAAAACTTCTTGTATGCTTGAGGTAGATCGGCTGCTATTCCAATATCGAACCTTCCTTTCTTCTTGAACGTCTTAGCCAAATGCCGCGCAGTAGCCTGAAATAAACATACGTTGTGTATCGTGGCAATGAAAAGATTATTCTCTGGATGATGAAACACACGAAGATGGGTTACCTGAATGCGTGACGAAGCCATTGATTTTTCCCTAAAATAACAATGTTAATCTAGGAACGTCATATATTTGAGAAAACCACTGAAGTCCAAATTTATTAGGGATTAAATACCCATTCAAATGTGATTTTTCACCAGACCAGACAGCTATGATAAGTATGATAGTGGTATGATAGATAGATAGGTGACATAGGTGTAGTGGATAGTTTTTTTTTTTTTTTTTTTTTAAATTCGTCCATTCGGACAGGCTAAGACCATGGGCCATACTGCCTAGTCTTCAGTAGGATAGAATAGAATAGTTGACATTTAAAAAAAGTTATTTGAGGTATTGTGAAAGACGCCACCGGATCATGACAATAAATAAGAATAGGCAAGATTTGTTTTTGTCATTGCCAAGTAGAAATAACTTGATTAAGGCCTCTCACAGACTGGCGCGGCCTGTCCGCGGCGGACAATACTAAACTTGTCCGCCGCTGTAAAATTTTCTATTGTCCGCCACCGCAGGCCGCGCCAGTGTGTTGCAGGCCTAAATTACTAATTGTTGATTGTTGTGATAATAATAATAATAATGATTTCAAGATTTGTAGTTAGTTAGTTAGTTAGTTTACCGTGCTATTTTCCGCAAGTTGACATCCAGTGTGCCTATTTTGCGTGAAAAGGGGTAGCGCTACTCTAACCACCCCAGCTCCTCCAAGAAGTTGGTGAGTGCCTTTGTATTTTTGACTGCGTCCCATAGTGTGTCCGGAGACCCTAGGTGTTTTTTCCTGTATACTTCTACCTGCTTGCAGTCCAGTAGAATATGTTTAGTCGTTTCTTCCGCTTCCATGCACGCTCTGCACATGGGGCTGTCCGTGATACCTATGTTGTAGAGGTGTCTGTTCAGAGTGTTGTGTCCTGTTATTATTCCTACTATCTTGCGTAGTTGGTTTCTGTGTGTCCTCAGTAACTTAGTGCGGTTGTGAGTTTGTTGTCGTGTTTTGACAGAATCTCTTTGGTCTGTCTGCATGTGTCTAACTCCTCCCAGTGTCTTTGGTGCTGGTTTTTAGCGTATAGGTCCAATTGATTGTATATGTAGCTTTGTGGCAGGGGCAAGATTGGCTCGGGTCCGCATGCCGTTGTTTCTGAGCCTTTCCTGGCCAGTTCGTCCGCTGCATCGTTTGCTCTTGAGCCGCTGTGCCCCTTGATCCATTGTATAGTAACCTTGTTTTTGTCTGCGCACACCTCCGTTAGACTTTGGTGGCATTCGTATATCAAGCCAGATGTGATGTTGTCGTTGTTCAGTGCTTGTAGTACCGATTTACTGTCTGAGAGTATTCGTATGTTTGTGTTCTCAACTTGTCGTCTCTTTATGGCATTGCAGGCTTCGATTATTCCTACGCATTCCGCCTGGAATACCGTATTTTGTTCGCCCAGTGGTTTGGATATGTGTATGTTTAAGTCCTCTGAGAACACTCCACATCCCGTTCCCGTGTTTGTTTTCGAGCCGTCTGTGAAGATTCTAAGGTCTGTTTGGTTTAGTCCCTCTCTCGAGTCTTCTGTTTGTGATATGCCGTAGTCTTTCCTGAAGACTGCAGTTCTTGGTATTTTGTCGATTGTAGCCTCCAGGATGGGGAGGCTGGTGATCAGTATGTTATGAATCTTTGTGTGTGGTGCTGTGGTGTGTTCAGCTTCGTCCATAGGTTGAGGCTTTTTAGGCGTATTGCCGTCGCAGCCGCTTCCTTTTGTATATGCATGTGTAAAGGTAGGAGTCCTAGCATTATTTCTAGTGCTGCCGTTGGGGTTGTTCTCATACATCCTGTAGCCGCTACACATGCTAGTCTTTGTGTTTTCTGAATTTTGGTAATTGCACTCGTGGTTTGGGTGCGGGGCCACCATACTATGGCACCATAGCTCATCATTGGTACTATCACCATTTTGTATAGCCACAGTATGATGTGGGGGGCTAGGCCCCATCTCTTCCCCACCATCCTTCTGCATTGCCAGAAGGCTACTGTTGCTTTGTTTAGTCTACTGTCTAGGTGTTTGCTCCAATTCAGTTTGTCGTCTAGTATTATACCTAGGTATTTCACCTCCTTTGAGAGTGTTAGTTTTGTGCCAAAAAGTGTTGGCATTTCGTAGGTACCCAGTTTTCGTTTGTTTGTGAAAAGAATTGTGTCGGTTTTCTTTGGGTTTACCGATAGGTCATTCTCCTTGCACCATTTCTCTGTTATTTTCAGTGCTGTTTGTGTGAGTTCACACAATGTGTTTATGATCAGGCCGCTGACCAGTATTACTAGGTCGTCCGCATATCCTATCGTTAGGAAGCGGTTATTGTTTAGTTTTGTTATTAGGTCGTTTACTACCAGGTTCCACAGCAGTGGCGAAAGGACACCTCCTTGTGGGCATCCTCTTATAACTAGCGCCTGGTGGCTTTGGTTTTCAGATAGTTTTATGATTCTCTTCTTTAGCATATTCATAATCCATTCTATGAGCAGCTGGTCGGTTTTGTGTCTTTCTAGTGCTAGTTTTATGCTGCTAAAGTTCGTTTTGTCAAAAGCACCCTCTATATCAATGAAGGTGCCTAGACAAGAGTTCTTTCTAGCAAGCGCATCTTCTATGTTCGTTACTACAGCATGGAGAGCTGAGTCTGTTGATTTTCCTTGGCTATAGGCATGCTGGTTTGGATGTATCTTTATGTCTTTTAGGGCCGTATCCTTCAGCTCCCTGTCGCAGAGTCTCTCCAGAGTCTTTAACATGAACGAGGTCAGGCTTATGGGTCTAAATGATTTTGGGTCCGAGTAATCACTCTTCCCTGGTTTCGGTAGGAAAATTACTTTTACTTCTCTCCATTTGGTTGGTATGTATCTGTAGGCAATGCAGCTGCATAGTAGGTTTGATAAATGCTTGATTAGTTTTTGTCCTCCCCACTATAATAAGGCAGGGTAGATTCGTAGTATTCGGAAGCTTATCAACCATGAACGTAGAAACTGGACAGGCTATGGTAACTTAGAGCATTAAACCATCAGAGTGGTCACATGTGTCATTTTCTATACATAAAAAGTCTGCCGATTTTTGCGGGGGAGGGGAATGTCAAATGTATGCGGAACGTGAAAATAGCTACGTCATGGGCCATCCACATTAAGTGATTTTACCCCAATTTGTCAGTACAACATGTCGAAGCCATAATTGGGTGTAGCGTACAGACGTAACAACTGCAACTACAATTTCATTCAGTGTGGACAGTTAACATTAGGAAAGCGAAAATTGCCGCATTCAAACGGTCCTACGAAGCGGACTGCAAGATTGTTACCAACCGATGAGATAGGGTAAGACAGCACGTCCAAAATGGGACGGCCGCGACATACTCTCGATTTTCTCGCACTATACCTCTTGTTCTAAGTGTTCTAATGAGAGAGAGACGGATCGTGCGAGAAAAATTGAGACCTCGCGCGCCGTCGCGTAATAGCCGTGCAGCACACAAAAATCGAGAGTATGTCACGGCCACCTCATGATCGACGTGCTGTCTCGCCCTATCTCATCGGTTAGTAACAATCTTGCAGTCCGCTTCGCAGGACCGTTTGAATGCGGCAATTTTCGCTTCCTTACTGTTAACTGACCATACTGAATGAAATTGTAGTTGCAAAACACCGTTTAAATAAAAATACAAAATTACAGTGTAAAATATTAATACAATATTCTGTAGTATATATTTTTTAATTTTCGTTTCAATTTCGTAGAAATTTGTGAGAAAAAAAACTTGGCAGATCATGCAAATTCCATGGTCCAAATTGTGATTTTCATGCAATTAGTCCGTACTACTCGTTTGACGGTTGGAACATGCATCCACACTATAGCAATTAGTCAGATTCTGATGAATTGGGGCTGACAAATCACTTAATGTGGATTGTCCATCAGATCAACGTCCAGAGCGGCTACCACGAACTTCGAAAGTCGAAGTTCGTAATATATGCATCCCTGTCACTCGAGTACAGGAGTGCGATAGAGATGGAAATACCCGAAATTCGACTTTCGAAGTTCGTGGTAGCGCCGCAGTCCATACAATACGTATGGCTGGTCATACGTATTTCGCAGAGGGGAACGCCTGTCAATTGCCACTTCGGTTGGTTTAATGCTCTAAGTATGGTAATAATAATACCACGTGCGAGCGAGCTGGTAGCATACAAATCTCGTTAAGTGTGACAGAAAGGGAAATATCATTCATTGTCCTTGTCATAGTTCCACTTTTTTTTTGTTAGTCCAACTGATTTAGTATGAAGTTGTGCCCAACAAACGATTACCCGTCCAAATTTAGTAGGTTGTTTATGGCAAGTCATTAGCCATTTTAATTTTAGGACGGGTTCTTAATTTAGCTGCATAAGAGCTTTTCCGTCCCTCACTGTGGCAACATGTACAGCCCGTCCATAGTATTCTAGGTTCATGTTATCAACCGATAAAACCGGAAACTGACTGACAGATGTCACCGAATCGGTAATTTCAACGTTTGACACGTCAGTTCAATAAGAAATAGCAAGTGGTGGTGGTGGCAAAAATATTATTACGTTTTGTTTATCGTTAATTATATCATTTATACTATAGTATTTTATTCCTGCGGGAGTCCCTGAGGGTCCCTACTTTTGTGGTGACTTGTGTCGTTAATTTCCGTCATTAATGTTAGCAGATCGTAGTGAGCTATGTCTGACAATAAAAACGTCGATAACATTCCCGAGACGGGCCAACTGGAGGCCCCAGACATCAATATAGCAGTAGCAGCCAGTGAAGTGTCTAGTGTAGCTGGGAGTGTGAAAAGTGTGAAGGTAAGTCGCACTAAAATATTTACTAAGCTGCTAGTGATTTGCGGCCTTCACGCAACTTGTTTCAACATCTTGCACTGCCTGAGACCTACCAATTCTTGATATCAAACAATCCATATGCTTCGTAACTGCGACGCAAATGTCAAAACCACATTTTTTCTTAGTAACTTATTTGTGATTAATTTATCAAGTGTCTTTGTTTTGATAAAATTGATTTGTGGTTGCTACACTGAAAGTTTTCTTGGATTTGCATAGAAATTAGCTATAATTATTATGTTTTGGTTTAGGTCAGGTATTGTAATTATTGAAAGTATTCCTCTTGACTTTACCAATTTGCTAAACTGAATCTAATTATTTTAACTCACCAGAGAGTATCAACATCTTCTGAAAGACAGATCAAGTTCGAGAGAGCTCAAAAGTGTCTGGAAAATGCTGCGCTTGTGTCCAAACGGATAAAGGAGCACCGCAAAGCTACTGCTGAACTCCTGGGAAGACCCTTTGGTATGTTATACCCATACATGGTTGAGTAATTTAATGAGATGCAACGTAAAATATAGGAATCTCAAACTTCATATCATGATTAAACATTACTCTATTGGTAACGCTATGGCGGTTGTGAAAAAGTGCTCTCTCTATCATATAATGACATGGAGGCCCTACTTCTTATTAAGTATAACTCAATCAAGCACACTAACTGACGCACACAGACACACATGCGCACACTCAGACACATATTTTGCTGTTGCACATTATATGTATAATGCATGTTTATTAGTTTATTACTTTTCTTTTGACTTTGTTCTGATTCCTTGAATAACTTCTTATTATTTTACGAATTGCAGTCCATCGGTATAAAAAATGGGCAAATAAACTATTTTTTTACTACTGAAAAACAAAAGGGTTTATTAACTTATATTTAGGCTAGCTTAATTGAAACCCAAATACTTAGCTAAAAAAGAATATTCTCCATACAGGCATTGTTTTTAGGAGTGACCAACACATTACCATAATTATTATCCACAAACTAGTACCTAAAAGAAGTTGACTTCTACTAAAAATAAATACCTACTTAGAGCAAGATGTCAATGTTAATAAAATACATTTAATTTATTTGCAAAGAGGATTGCATAACATGAATACTGTCATTATTTTATTCATTAAAGACTTAGACTACTGGGTTTATGGTTTTCCAATAAATCAATACTAAGATTTATTGGGTTGTCATGGTGAATAAGTTTGCTACTTACCAGAAAGATAGATGGTCAGTGTCATGGTACATAAGTTCTAATTTATAAAACCTAATCCCATCAAAAACATTCTGTAAAAAAACTAGCCAAGTCTCGATGGAGCTGCTTGTTTATTTCTAAAAAGTAATGAAATCTAGACAAAGTTGTGCCAAGTCTAAGGTTCCTTACTGCGATTTCTTTATTATTTATAGTTAATGTTGTGTGACGTGGCCGTTGACTTGTAGGTACCCACTAACGTATAAAGAATGGCCTAAGGTTTAATAACAATTAGCAATGTATTAGTCGTAATGTAATGTGATGTAATGTTCAAATGAGTCTATCAACAATTTTTAATTTCTCATTGCATAAAACTATGATTTTCGATTGGTAAACCTATTTTGTGGTTGGGCATCTTTTTAGTCCTTGTAGTCTTGGAGTCCAATCCTTTTTACTAAGAAAATCTTTCACTATAGGCTCCTGGCAGTCCTGGCGTACCATGGTTTGAAATTAGCAAGATAATTACGCGTCTTGATAATTATCGGATAATTATCACGTTTAAGAAAGTTAACACTTCCTGCGTTCGGATAGACGCAAGTGCGGAAATACACGTTCGAATACTTCGAATACAGTTCACTTTCACGAGCGCAATTTGTTGTTATTATCAATTGATAATAATCCATCTGTTATTATCACGATCATTGATAATTATCCTTTCGAACCCTGCTTGCCAGGACAGAATAACAAGCAGAAATAGTTTAAGTTATTTTTACAGATGTGATTGACCCAAGTACAACTTCATGAAGTGACTAAACTAAAATACTCTAATATTGGTCCACAGAAGATGACGACCTCGATGACTCTGTGTCCGAGATGGCGTCCACCGTGAGCGAGAGAACTGGGTACTCCGTGGCCACAGACACAAGCGCTACACTCTCTGTGCAAGAAGCCTTAAACAGTACGAAAAATACATAGTTTTTAATTCCACAACGGTGATATACCATTATACAGGGTGTTACAAAAATGGGGTGAGAACCGAGCAAGAGCATATTCGGTATGGTGTACTTGATGGTTCGCAGATACCATAACCTATAAATTCCAAAAGAATCACAAGCGCATTGATTTGAGGATTTGTTGTGTTGATATCTGGAGACAAACGCGGGTTCTCACTCTCAAGACATCCTCGGAATGCATTTAAAATATTCACTGCCAACGATTTCGTAGCCCCATGCCCGTAGCCGATGACATGGGAAAAGGGGTCGTTCACAAATTACGTCATCATTTTTTGACGATTTTTGAAATGTCGCTCCGCGCACCGCGGCGCGACGCAGTGTAGTGGGAGGATCGCCTTACTTTCTACCAATACAATTGTATATTGTGTATAGAATTGTATACAGGGTGATTCAGGACTCGTGAGCAGGATCAACCCTACGTATTCAATTAACTATAAGCTACTCTCTCATACTATTATTAGTGTGGTTAAGTTATTTTTTTCGAAGTGTTAAAAAAAAACAAAGTTTTTTTAATTTTGCAAGTTAAGTTTGGTCACTCTACAATTAGAATACTTCAGTCAAGTACCGGTTCTCATTTGTCTAGTCAACGTCAAATCAAATTGATTGTAAGCAGATGACACGTCGGTATAGTTACTTTTGAAATGTCGTATGTCGTCTGAGAAGTCTTAGGGTGACCATGATTAGAGACTTAAACTCTTGTTTAACAAAAAGTAAAAAATAAATAAAAACATGTGGTGGTTTAACTAAATTACGATGTTAAACGATGCAGTAACATTAACTGTAAATGTAGGGTTGATCCTGCTCACGTCTCCTGAATCACCCTGTATGTATTGGTCAATACCACTGGTTTTTCAATTATCTGTCGCTATTTCAAAATAGCATTTCATAATCTTGTCAGTTTGCGAGTGAAAGAGTCTAAGAGCGCTCGAAAGTCAAAAATCGGTCTCCAGAGCGCTCACCTAGCAGGTTCCTGAAAGTGTCAAAACAGTGATCTATTTCAAAATGCACTATCTGTTTATTGGTTTGCACTCTCATTTTGCGCATACCTTAGCAACTAATGGCACTATGATCTCAATTTTCTGTAGCGCGCTTAGAATTGAGCCCCTAAAAGCGTAATTTGAATTAATACCATCATCAACCTCCTAGTGTTTACGTCCGCTTTTGCACCTAATCCCAAGATTTGGCGTAAACAGTAGTAGAAATATTACCACCTTCATTAAATTATAGTGGTTTAGATAAGTCCGCGGTGTTCGAGGGACCCGGCGGTAGATTAAGCGCTTCGCTACTGAATCGCCGCAAAATGTCTGTGATGGTTATTAAATTGACTTATATATTTAATTCCAGTTCCGGGTATTAGTGAAAGTTTAGCAAATACATTGAAGCAGAAAGAATTACTTATGGAAAGGATAAAACAATACAAGGAGATAAGCAAGAAACCAATGTATAAATCACCAGTTAGTAAAAAGGAATCAGTAACAGAAACTAAGTTTGAAGCTAGAAAGGTAAATACAAGTCTAATGGTCGTTTCTCAATGCATGTTATTAATTTTTACACAAAAAGAAGAAATTTGGTGCCCTCAAGTGAGTTTTTCAATTTTCTTCATAGAGGGTGTGAAAACCATTCGGTAGCACAATTATTTTCGCCTTGTGCGTAAAAACTTGAATCCCTCGTTACGCCCAAGATTCTACTTTAGAATGCCTTGCTGGAACCCATTGCTACATTCTGGATTATATTTGAGAAACTTTCGGTTCACTCAGGATAGTCAGGATTCAATATCGGCGCACTCGCGGTAAATATATAATTTTGCTACCTAGAGATGCAATCTACTCCTCCAGTCCAGTACTAATCCAGCCCTCACCTTTCCTTAGCAGTGGAAAAGCCCAAAGGGAGCTAAATTATTTAGGAGAGGTGCGGACCGCACTAGGTCCCTAGGCAAAGGTACCGCTTTGTCGATCGTCAATAAGAAAGATTTTTGATTGCATCGTTATGGAATGGAAATGACGTCTTATTGACTGACAAAACGGTAATTTTTGCATGGGTACAACATATAATACAATCTTTGGTTCATATAGCGCCTTGACACCTCATATATCGTCGGGTGACAACCAAAACTCTCTAATTACAACTAATAGGTAAAGAAAAACTGAACCTTGTTACTACTTCTACACAGTTGATAGTTCTTAAAAAAGAACTGCATTTTGTGAGTTTTGGTTGTCACCCAACTATATTCAATACATGTTCATGAATGGGAGCTCACAAATTATTGACTAAAGTTTGATAGTTGATGTGATTTGTAGTCATGGATTACTTACGTTACGTTACGTCTTTGTTTTTAGAGTTTAGGAACCGGTGACATTACGCAGCTCAACAACACAATCAAAGAAAAGGAAAATGCTCTAAGCTTACTACAGGTTAAAATGAAGGGAATGGAAAACACTATCCTGGATTTACAAGAAAAGATAAATGAAAAGGATCAAATTATCGAATCGAAGAATAAAGCTAATGTAATTATGTCTGAAAATTTCAATAAAAGAGGTAAGATAATTTTCATGTTAATATACTAACCTTACACCTTTATGTTACATAGTTATATTTAATAGATTTTTTTGTTTCAGAAAATGATTTACAGGCTGTTCTTGAAGACACTAGGCAACAGATGTCTAAAATGCAAGAGAATTTCATTGAAATAGAAGGCAAATGGAATGAGGAGAAAAGTAAATTGACAGTAGAGCTTAAGGAAAAGAATGAAAAAATAAAAAATCTTCAGGAAGCAAAGAGCATTTTAGATGATTCTAGGTTTGAAATAAGTGTTGACCAATCAAAGCTCATCAAAGAACTTGAGGCCAAAAATAATGAAATAGAATCATTAAAAGAGAAAATTGAAGTGATGGAACAATTGCCTGTACAAGTCTCCGCACCAGCTGCAATAGAAATAGTCGAGGTAGAGAAGGCGAGCTTAGAAACAACTGATGTAAATGAGTTGATGAAGAAAATAGAATTTTTGGAACAGCTGAATTGTCAAATCAGGCAAACCAACAAGGAGTTGGAAAATAACTTGACGAAAAATGTCCCGGAATCAAAATCTGCTGTCACGGTTTCTCCTAGCAAAAGTACCAAAAGTCCTCTACCAACTCGTAAAGGCGGTAGAGCTGCTAAATCTAAGTCGCCTTGGAGCAATTTATCTAACGAACCCGCAACTACAGAAGCAGAGAAAAAATCTAGCAAAACAGATCAATTGAAATTAGAAACAGTCATTCAGTCACTAAACAAAGACATTGTTGAGAAGGAATACGAAATAACGAAAAAAGATACATTGATTGCCGAGCTTAAAGCTACAAATACTAGAATGGAAACATCTTTGAAGGAACTGCAAGATAATGTAGACAAGCCGAAAGAATCTGTGGATACACTTGATGTTGGGGTATTAACAGATCAACCTGAGTTAGTTGCAACTTCTCCAGGAGAACAGTCTGATGAAATTAGTTCTGAAGCTGTTAAAGGATTGGAAATTAAGCTCAAAGAAGCTGAAGATCAGATTGTAAGCCTTACCAGTGAAATCGAAGCTGCTAATAAGAATATGATTAAAGTGAAATCCAACCATAAATTAAAATTAAAACAAATGCAGAAAACTATTGATAACTTCAGTAAAGTATCCGATTCTAACGCGGAGATTATTAAACTGAATGAAGAGATGCACCAACTGACGCAGAAAGTGGCAGAGTTAGAAGAAGAGAAGGGTAATCTGCAGCTGCACCTAGTCGACTATGATAGTGGGAGATGTAAGTTCCATTCGTTTTTTCTTCTTCATGAAACCCCAAATACTTGAATACAGTTGTCTTATCTCTAGAACGTGGGTGAACCATAATTGTATGGCACTATAAGTACTTGTTGACTATGTGTGCGTGTGTTTAAAAGAATACTGAAGTGATACGTAACACAAAAACAATGAGCACGTATACCAGCGTCCGTGAGATAAAAATACTGTACCAAAAGTTATGCACTGTTCAAACCAAGCATTTTCCAACCCGATATTATGCATTCGCAAATCAAAGCACACTATGATAAATAATCAAACTGAGTGGCATAACTATTGGCATTTTACTTTTTCAGTGACGGAATCTGATGTGTACAAGAAACTTTTAGAAATGGAGAACTTAGCTGAAGCTAGATTGAAATCTATAAGTGTCTTGGAAGCGCAGAAATTCGACTTAGTACAAGGTAAACACGTAATGATATGAAATATATCACGTAATATATTTTGAATTGCTACAAAGTCTCCATTATATTTTTGTAAACTGTCATAGAAGCTACAAAAATAGTACACTTATTTAAATTTATGTTTTTTTTTCAGAATTGCACGTTTTACAACAAAAGAATGCTGAGATGGAGGATAAATTGGAAGATATGTCTCACTTACACAATGAACAAGTCAGTTCTGAAATGAAATCTGTTCAATTAGAGGAACAAGTAGATGAGCTTATAGCTTCAAGGAAAGAGCTAGAACTTGTGGTTGAAAACCTTAAACTTGATAAGGAACATATAAATGACACAATTAAATTATTAGAAAATGAGAAAGAAGAACTTAATCTCAAATTACAACATTATATTCAAGAAAACATCGAGTTGACAGATAAACTTGAAAAACTCAGTGCTGAAAAAGTCAGTTCTGCTGAATCCATAGAAATAGTAGAATCACTAACAACCCAAGAGAAGCTTGAGCTTGAACAGTATAATAAGGGTATAACTGAGAGCAAAGCTGATCCACACGGTACTGAAGAATACAAAGGAACCGTAACACCAGAATGCAATGAGAGCATAGAAAAACTTGTACAAGAAAGCGCTGAATTAAATAAAAAGATTGAATTATTCACTCAGGAAAGACAGGAAGTGATGGAGAAAATGGGACAAATTAGCTCAGAAAATGATTCACTTCAAAAGACCATAGGTGAAATGAGTGACAGGTGCAACTGGCTGGAGTCAAACATCAATGAATTAACAAAAGAGAAAACTTATTTTGAAGCTTTGAATGAAGATCTTAATCGCCAAATAGAAGAGCTGAAACGTGAACGTATCGAAATGATCAAGGGAAGTGTTGAAGCCACTAAACCATCCAGTATTGAGGATGTTGCTGAAGCAATAGCATCTGATCAACAGCAAGATGACAAGACAGCTGGCGATAAAGCTATTAGTAGAATCAAATCTGTTAAACAATTAACTAAAGAGATACTTAAACTTAAAAACACCATCAAGGAAAGGGAAGCCGAAATTGGGGACTGTCAAATGAAAATCTTATCATTAGAAGAGCAGCAACAGAAGCAACATGAACTTATTCAGAATAACGCTACTTATGAAAGTAAGATCATGGCCTTGATCGAAGAAAATAAACAGCTGAGGGAAGAATTGGGTGTCGTTAAAAAAGATAAAGAACTTGAACAGCAGCTATTGAAGTTGCAAGAAGCTAATAGTATGCTGCATATTGAATTACAGAATATAAAAAAAGAATACACAAATGCCGTAAATACTCGTGATGCCAGGATAAATGAAGTTGAAAATATGTTACTGGATTATGAAAAGCAACTGATAAATTACAGTAATTCCTTGCAACAAAAGGACAAGGAAATTTCAGAATATATCAATCAAATAACTAAACTCAATGACGTTTCTCATAAATTGAAATCTACTGTTGAAATGCTTGAAGAAGAAAAATCTAAAGATCAGAATGCAGATCTCATCAAGTCGCTTAATAAACAAATCACTGCATTCCAGAGAAAGCTGGCGGAATATGAAGAAAAGTTGAGACTTTTTGAAGAGGAAAAACTGCAATTACTCAATTTGAAAAATAACATGGAGGTTAAAAATACAGCTCTCGATACAGAATTACAACAACTACAAGAAGCTCTATCTGAAAAACAGGCGCTTATCAAAGAATTGCAAATACAACAACAGAAACATGTCGAAGACATGAATGCGGTTACTCAGCAGAGTAAAGAACGAGATGAAGAAATTCATGAAATTAAATTACAGTTGAGAAAAGAGTCTATCGAGAATGAAAAATTACGCAACGCTCTGTCTGAAAAAGAAAACGCTTCAACTAATTTCACGAAAGATTATGATGAAATGAATGCGAAACTTGCTCAATTGATGCAAGAAAAAGAAGAACTGAACGAAAAAGTGTCTACTGCGGAAAATAAAATCAAGGAGCTTATGGAAAAATTGAAAAAGTTTGCCGTTAATTTCAAAAAGAAGACTAGCGGATATGCA
The DNA here is from genome assembly GCA_945867215.1 of Epinotia demarniana. Lineage (NCBI taxonomy): Eukaryota > Metazoa > Arthropoda > Insecta > Lepidoptera > Tortricidae > Epinotia > Epinotia demarniana. The sequence continues at coordinate 9,403,944 of OX244262.1, forward strand.
GCTTTGGAGGCAGAGTTCAGCGAAGTTCAGAAAAAACTTGAGGCTAAAAATGCGGAAATGGAGCAACTGTTAGCGCAAACAGAGTCTCTTCCATTAATCGAAGATAAGCTTAGGAACACTGAAGAAGTTTTAGCTAAGCTCAAAAGTCAACACACAACCTTAGAACAGCAGAACACGTATCACATCGAGCATCTACATGGTGAATTAAGAGTCACTCAAGATCGGTTGACAAACGCTGTTAATGAAATCTCTGGCCTAAATAATACAATACATTCGCTCGCCAGCCAACGAGACGTCGCGCTTGAGGAAAATAAAACACTTCGTAATCAAGTTGATATCTTAAATAAAAAGACAGTTGAATATGAAATAGAACAAAAGAATAATACCAACTTCTTCACGAAAGTTAGCAGCTTAGAAGCCGAATTAAATCAAAAGCAAGCCCAGATAGAAGAATTAACGAATGCACTTAATTGGCAAGAGCAGCAGATTAATCAAGTTCAATTTGGCCATGACGCTAAATTACAAGAACGAGATATGTATATAGAAAGTCTAGATTCTGAAATCAGTAAGTACAAGAGTCGCATTTGTCGACTTGAAGACACTATATCTGCCATGGAAGACAGGCGTCACTCGCTAGAACGCAAAGCTGATCAACTAGGTAGTCAGTTACAAGAAAAACATAAAGCTTACAGTGAATACACCAGTCAAGAAGACGAGTTAGTAAGCAGACTAGCTGTTCTAATGGACCACGACAGGGTAGTTGAGAAGCAATTACATGAAATTGAAAGTGAAAATAAAGAATTACAGTTTAAAGTACAACATTTGAGTGACGAAAATCTGCGCCTAAAAACTTCGTTATCGGACATACAAGAATATTGTAATACACTTACAGATAAAGCTAGTAAAGCTGATTCAGCTGAGGCTGATGCTGCAAAGTACAGAACTCAGGCCAATGAGCTCGAAACCCAATTAAAAAGGATGTCTCATGACCACCAGTCTCTTTTACTGCAAAGAAAACGCGACGTTGAAGAGTTAGAAACAGAGTTCAATACACAGATTGAAAATGCCATCAAAGAGAAGAAAATACTTAGTGAGAAATACGAAAAAACTTGTGAACATGTCAATCAATTAGACAATAAATTGCAGGAGTATGTCAATACAATTCATTCATTGAATATGACCGTTGAGGAGTTAAATAGAGTTAATCAAGAATTAAGAGAAAGTTCTGTTTCTAAAGAACAAGGACCGTCTGCGGATTATACTGAGCAATATATTAATGAAATAAATAGACTCAACTCTGTTGTTAATAATAAAAATCAAGAAAGTTCTGATCTTAACAACAAAATACATTCACTTCAGAATAATAATGCTGCAGCAATATACAAATTAGAAAGTGATATATCAGACCTAAATGCTAAACTACAGAGTAGTTCAGTTGAATTAGAACAACTGCTTAATAAAATTCAAGCCTTAACTCAAAATAACGAACATTTACAATTACTCATATCACAAAAAGATGAAGAAATCAAACAGCTGTCAGATAATAAGAAGATGTTCTTTGAAATAAACATTCCAAAAACCGAAGGAATGGTTATATCATCCACAATCGAACCTTTGCAAGGCGAGGTGAAACATTTAGATATGCCGTCGCTTGAATCTCAAATTCTTCCTGACGTACCCACGATTGCACCTAAAACTAAAATAACGCCACCAAGATTTTCCGAAGATATACAAAAGAAAGCTGCGTTACATGTCGGTACAGAGGTGGTTTCTGAGCCAGAGATTGTAGCTAAAAAGTCTTATTTGTGCTACAAGGGAGAAGAAGATATCCCTCAGGAATCGGATCCATTCAATTCTGACGATGGTTGGGGCCTGGGAGATGGTGAGGAAGGAGCCGATGTAACTCCAGGCTTATCTCATTTGCAAGAGCAATTACAACAACTTCAAAAAAATAACGACTCTTTGAAAGCTGAAGTTCAAGCTAGCAATACAAAACTACTTAAAGCAATGAAGAAGCTAAAAGAACTGAAATCTGCAAATGAGATGTTAACCAATGAGCTTAAAATATCTAAGCAAATATCACAGTCGTCATTTTTGGATTCTGCCATAGAAGATGAATTAAGAATCAATATTCAAGACCTAGAAAAGAAATTGGAAGAAATAAATACAGAGTTAAGCAAAGAAAAACGAGAAAAAGAAGCCATTAAGAAACAAAACGAGGTGTTTAACAACGCTAATGAAAGGTTAACCGAGTTGAAGGAAAAAATGGACAGTGAAATAGAACTGTGGAAATTTAAATTCAAGGAAGCTAATGATAAAATATCGACGTTGCAATGGGGAGCAGACACCAAAGACTCCCCAGATCATAAACCCTCTTCTTCTGCACCAGATGCCCAACAAGAGAACCTTAATGATGAAATCCAGAAACTAGAAAAAGAGAACGACGAATTGCATCAAATAGTTGAGCAATTAAATGCTCAAAATAAAGAATTGGTTGCACGAGTAGCTAGTCTGAACGAGGAATTAACAAAGAAATTAAATGAACAAAGTGCTATTCGCAATAATTGCAACAATCTTAGTGGCCAACTAGATGAGGTAAAAAATAATAATCTTGAGTTGTCACATGATACTGAAACACTGAGGGAGCAGTTGACTGATGTGGAACTTAAATTAAGTCAAGCGATCCAAAACGCCGAATCGCTTAAATATGAATATGAACAATTACAACTCTTGTCTGCTAACAACCAGACAGAGTTAACACTGATGAATGACACATTGAATGAAGAGATTAGCTCCTTAAAGATTGATGTGAACAATGCTGTATCCAGAACGTCTGATTTATTGTCAGAGATAGAAGCGGCCAATGCTAAATTGCTTTGGTATGAAGGTGAACTGAGAAAGAAAAATAAATCAAATGAATCTGACAATTTCGTCCTTCATGAAAAATACAACGCCTTAGAGCAACAATTACTGCACTTACAGTCTACTTTAGAGGAGGCAAATAACAAAATAATAAACCTGGAATCAGAAAACCACGACCTTATACAACAAATGAAGGAGTATGACCTAGAAATCAGTGAATTGAAAGAGAGACTGCAAAATCAAACGACTGACGATGACAAAGATAACGACTTGGTTCAAACAATAAAAGAATACGAGCTTAAAATAAATGAGCTTAACAAGACACTTCAAAACCTCAATACAGAAAATGATCAGCTGTTATCCACGGTAGCCGAGCTGCGTTCGTCAGTGTCCACTGCAGTAGATCAACGCGGTTTCGAAATAGCAGAACTGTGGAAACAACATTTAGCCCAAAGAGAAGCAGATTTCCAAAATACGGAGCATGAACTTAGAGGTCAGTTGAGTGCTTCCGAAGAAAAATATGAGCAGCTTTTGGACAGTGTTCAATCATCCAGTCAAGAAGAAACAAATAAATTAGTAACTATGGAACAGGTCAATTCATTACAAAATAAATTGAAAGACAAAGAGGAACATTTAATTAATCTCCAGGACAAGTATAGCGAAGTAATGAACCAATTAGATATGTTGCGCTCAGAAATGGAGGATGAAAAACATATGCATGAAAATAAATTCATAGTTCAACAAGAAGAATATGAAAAGCAATTACAAGATGTCGTAAGCAGAAATCAAGAGAATACAGAAGGATTTAAACCAGTTATTCAGTCACTTGAATCGGAATTGGCTTTGGCCCGAGAAGCTAATATTGATATAAAAGAGCAGCTATTGCAATTGAATGAAAAATTACAGCGGGCTGAATCTAATATTGTTGAATTAAATGGCCAGTTGCAATTAAAAGAAAGTGAAATATACCAAAAAACACATGATTATACTATTGCTTTAACTCAAAGGAATGAAGAATTTGAGAGTGTAAGAAAACAATTATTAGATTACGAAAAGAAGATTGAAGAACTAACCTATGAGAAAGAATCAGAACTAGCTGTACTTAGGCTGAAAATTCACGATAAGAATCAAGATTTCGACAAATGGCGTAACGAGTATGAAGCAGAAAAAACTAATTTGGCCCAAGCACTGAACGAAAAAATTGTAGAATGCACCAATCTGAATAAGCAGATAGTAGATTTGAATAAGATCCTAGAGGAACATTCCACGAAGGCTGCCGAAACGCAGATAGTTCTAGAGAATCAGGAGTACGAAATAGTAACGTTGAAAGATGAAATTGTCAGTTTGCAAGACGAGTTACGTTCGACAAGTAGTAAAATAGAGAGGCACGTTAGGTTTGCGTCGGACACTAAGCCTCCAGCTGAAGGCGAAGAAGAAGCTAGCGATTTTCAAGACGCTGTGCCGAGGGCAGAGTTAGACTTAGCATTGTACATGCTCCACCAGAGAGATGTTCGCTGCGAGGAATTAACGATGGAACTTACGCACTTGTTAGAAGAAAGAGATACTCTACAGCTACGCTTATCGGACAGTCTGCGGTCTTGTGAGGACATTAAGTCGAAGTGTGTGGCTGCCGGGTTGGATGTGTCGACGTCTAGTCAGGAGGCCTCTGAACCGAGCGTCAGCGTGGATAGGGAACAGCAGTTCGTGGACACGCATCGCGGACAGCGCCGCGGCAGTACTAGTGACCCGGATGGAGAAAAGCTGAAGTTGCAAGCCAAGTAAGTCACGTTCTATTGTTTTACCTCTATACTCCTGAGACTCGGTATACAGAATAAGTTGTAAAAATGTCATTTTTGGTACAAGCTTTTATTGCCGACTGTACTTTTCTGTATACCATCATTAACTACTCATTGAGACGATTCTAACGAGCCCGAACTCAACGGGGTAACGTCGGTTAAGTACTGAATTCCACCTTCTGTCTCCATAATCAGATCAGCTCGATGGTACCATAATATTAAATTGTCATCCAAACTATACTTAAACCCAAAATTTCAGCTCAATCGGTCACCGCGAAGTGGATCAAATTTAACTTTCAAGATTTGACTACAGACAGACAGACAGACAACGGGGCAGGTGAAACTAAATAAAAGCTTGTAATAAAGCATCTGTCACTTCAAAATTTGACGTATACTCCGTGGAACATATTTGGTCCTTTCTGTAGAATCAGGAAGACTAAGGACGCTTTAAATAAAATCATGAGTTACAAATTATTTAAGCCACGTAGATATTATACATGATAATATTGATAATGATACTGCACCCGTAAATCCTCAGTTAGCAAATTAACATATATTTTTTTGTGTCTGAGGTAAGGCTGTGATTTAATTAAAGCCAAGGTCACATTGAAGCGTCTGAGACACTTTGGTACGGCTCGCGTCCGCCATAGTTGACACACCTCATTTGTTCACACGACATTTTGCAGCGCTACAAACGCGTGGTTTTCACAGGTGATCTATGGCTTATGTTGAGTGGCAGTCGCGCATATCTCTGCAAGAAGTCGGCCTGTGTAACAGCTCTATGTGTGGCCTTGATCTAACTTTGGTGGTTGGTTGATAGAATCTACACACGTTTATTGTAAAACATGTTTGGTTTGTAACTTACAGGTTATCGGAGCTGCGCAGCGTGAAGCACAGCCGCGACGTGGTGTTCCGGCACGAGAGCGAGGCGCGCGAGCTCGGCATGCGGCTGCTGCAGCGAGACGTGGCCAACCTGCCGCCCGAGGCCGTGCACCAGCTCACGCAGGCGCACCACACGCTCTGTGAGTATATCATCATTCATCATCAATAGGGCACTTGTCCCACCGCCGGCGCGGCGAGTAGGGAGTACTCTCATACTAATTATTTCTCGCTTTTACTCGCGCGAGTAAGAATTACTCCCGCACTTGTTCCTCCGCCGACGAGTAGCGAGTACTCTCATAGTAATTCTTACTCGCTTTTACTCGCCCGAGTAATAATTACTCCCCTAGGCACTTGTCCCACCGCCGGCGACTAGCGAGTACTCTCATAAAATTATATATATATACAAGGTGTATTTTATTATACTGAAAACCTCAGACACCCCAACTGAGTTTTTTAATCCTTAATAAGATTAATACGTCCATTTACAAATACGTTAATTATTTAAAAAGATATTCGTTGGTTTTCTTTATCAAGCAGATCTACTTGATTCGTAACTCTACACTTGTAATCACTAATCAGTACTTGTCAGTGACGTAGATCCTGACGTAGTCACCCTGCCTAAAGGGTCCCACAGATTAACATTTCGCCAAACGACACAAACATGTCAGTTTATCGTATTAGTCCACAGATTATCAAGTTTGGAATGGATGATTTTAAATACGGCTACTTTTATTTTCAGTTTAATAAAGCCACCTCTAAAACGAATCCAACACACCCTTTAAAATAAGTCATTTAATGTCACTACATTTACAAAAACAAATTACAAAAGCTATTTACAAAATATCATTCGCACCATCTGGCTATTTGAGTAGCGATTCAAAATGCCTCCCATTTTGACGAATGCACAGCGATGCACAGCGCCTCAAATTCGTTTTGAGCCAGTTTAGCGCTTGCGTGTCACTTTTGACTGTGTGGAACGCAGCTATAACTTTGCTCCTCAGTTCAGTCTCAGTTGATGGGCCGTTTCCATCATCGTACATCCACTATGGTTTTCACGCGGCCCCACAAATGGAAGTCTAATGGTGTGAGGTCAGGTGATCTGGCAGGCCACTGGACTGGACCTCCGCGGCCGATCCAACGATGTCCATATTCACATCCAAATGTCGTCTGACATTTAGTTGGAAGTGTGCCGGAGCACCGTCGTGTTGATAGTACATATGCCTGGTGCTTGCCAAAGGAACGTCGTTAAACAGCAACTCAGCTAGAGTGACTGTGAGGAACCGCAGATATGTTTCACCATTTAAGAGGGGGCGTACCGCCAGGGAAAAAACAGAAATCACCCGCGCGCCCCGCACCTGCCGCGCTGATGCGTCTATTGCTGCCCCGCTCCTTCTCGCATAGTATATGCCCCGACAGTCAGATGAAACATGATGAATACCTATGAATAATAGGCATGATGACTCATGTTCAAATTGATAACGTAGTGATGCTAAATGTATAGTAAACCATCAAATTACCGTAATAAAGTATAAATAATAAAATATAATTAAAATCGTAAAAAGATATGAACCTTGAAAGTTTAGAAAAGATTTTTTTTTTTTTGTACAAGAGTAAATTTAAAGGTACCAATAGAATCCTTAGGCTTTTATAGAAACAAAATTGTACAACAATTATGTACTTAAAGGCAGTATTCCGCGAATGAAACAACAATTTAAGAACCTGATTTTCCATACGACGATACATGTAGGTAGGTACTTTGTATTAACTAATGTCGGCTGTGACGTCACGCCTGTCTGTCTTTCAGTATTAAGCGTTTTGCGCTGCCGCCTGCGAGGTCAATCTTTGTCTCAAATTTTTGGGTATTTATGTTCTTTAATTGTAGTTCCTCCAATACAAACATTTGTTCCTGTCCAAAAACTGGTTCAAATGACATCATAAAAAAATTTAGTCATCATCCCTATTATAAAAAGTGGGAAGCAAGACAAAATCTGTACCTATATTTGAAGATATTATTTTCGCTATTAAGTCAGAGTTTCGAGAGCTATAACTGAAATATGACCTTCCGTTTTTTAGGGTTCCGTACCCAAAAGGTAAAAACGGGACCCTATTACTAAGACTTCTCTGTCCGTCTGTCTGTCTGTCACCAGGCTGTAACTCAAGAACCGTGATAGCTAGATAGTTGAAATTTTCACAGATGATGTATTTCTGTTGCCGCTATAACAACAAATACTAAAAAACAAAATAAAATAAATATTTAAGGGGGGCTCCCATACAATAAACTTTTTTTACTGTTTTATAGATAATGGTACGGAACCCTTCGTGCGCGAGTCTGACTCGCACTTGGCCGGTTTTTTATTTACTAAATCACGTAAGGGTTACAATGGCTAGTAAAAACCTAAAGCAAAAAAAAGCCATAATCGAATTAAAACTTTTGTGAGACATGTCTAAAATACTACTAATAAAACCACGGTTAAATTCACGTATTAAATGTCACGACAGGCGACATGTTTCGAACTCTTCGGGAGTTCTTCTTCAAAACAATCATCGAAAACACTCATCCTGAAGAAGAACTCCCGAAGAGTTCGAAACATGTCGCCTATCATGTCATTGAATACGTGAATTTATAAGTAGCATTAAAAAAACTGTTATTTATTATGAAACCTTCGATCATGTCTATGAAAGTCAGATTTTCAGGCCACAGTGTTGCGGCCAAATTTTTCAATTCTGATCTCGGATTCCTGCTTGGAGACAATGGAGACGCTCTGGCCCTTTAGTTATCAATTTTGAACATACTGGTAGGTACCAAAGAAAAACTGCTTAATTGTGTTCACTTTTTTTAATATAAAAATGACCAAGTTCGCAGGCAATAATTGTTGGAATCTGCACCCTCGATAACCCTAAAAGCGACACCCGTGATGACTTTAAAGAAAAACAATGTCAATAATGTCACTACGGGCGACATGTTTCGAAATCTTCGGGAGTTCTTTTTCAGGATGAAGGCTTTCGCGGCGGTGTCGTTTGAATCACGACAAGATTCAAGCGAAACCGCCGCGAAAACACTCATCCTGATGAACCCCCGCAGAGTTCGAAACATGTCGCCCGTAGTGACATTTAATACGTGAGTTGAACCTTGTATTAGTATTAATTCAACATGTCTCACCAAAGTTTAAATTCGAAAAACAATGTCCGCCATCTTGGAATTAAAAATGGACATCATTTCTCGAAAAGCCTGAAAACGTATGTTGTTCTTTAAAAAAAAACGCGCATCGTAATTTACAACAAATATTTCAAAAATGAAAATAATGCGACCACTTTTTGAATTATTTCCGACTTCGAATTCGTATTTAGAGACCGAGAGGACATCGATTTTGAAATTAACCGGATTTATTCTCAACTAGCGATCCGTCCTGGCTTCGCTCGGATACTATATTAAATTATATTATACATATAAACCTTCCTCTTGAATCACTCTATCTGTTAAAAAAACCGCATCTAAATCCGTTGCGTAGTTTTAAAGATCTACGCATTCATAGGGGCAGACAGCGGGAAGCGACTTTGTTTTATACGAGTACTATGTTGTAGTGATAGTGATAATCTTTCATAAAGTAAATACACGCTCGACAGAAAAAATGTTCGTGTAGTTTTGCATGTACTGCACAAATTATTCTAAGAAGCCGGTCGCCGGCCGATCGCTGCGTAATCTTATGGTTGTATTTTGAACTTTAAGGTCTACATGTTAAGGTCGACTTTTAAATATATTATTTCAAAATATACCAAAATATCTACTGGAATGTAATGATACATTCATTCACTGGACGAATATACTGGGTCACAATATTATTGAAATAATTATGTTCACCGTGCTGTCGTGAGAGCACAGAACGTAGTCCTCTCGTCTCAGCGGAGCGATTGCGATTGACTCCGCCCGCGAACGGCAACACAAGATATACCAAACTGCACGAAACACGCGACGGGAGAAACAGTATCGCGCTAAATAAAAAAGACCTATACGCCAAATACGTTATACCTCAATAAGTCTGAAAAGGGACTACATAAAAAAACGCCGCTCGTCAAATCACTAGGCAATATCAAGAGCTATTATACACTAAATTTTTACGTAAATTATATGCACGGGAACGGCACACAATTGAAATTAGGTAAAAATAAGACATGTTTTGGCGATTGTTTTCTATCGAGGCAATTTTGGTTTTGTATGGTTTTTTTCAGACAAATAGATTGCAAATATGATGTAGTTTCTGTAAGTTCATTTTCCTGGCATTCGCTTTAGTTTGTCATAGGTAAATATTCAATCTAAGAACTCCGATTTCGCGGAGCGCTCCCTCTTAAGCGCGGTAAAAATACAGGCCCCAGCACGTGCGATCCTATTATTCCCGCCCACACATTCAAAGAGAACCGATGTTGGAAAGAGTCTTCCTCCATTAAAAAAGGATTCTCGTGAGCCCCCATGTGCCGGTTGTGCTGGTTAAATAACCCTCGTCGTGTAAAAGTACCTACATTCGTCGGTCCAAAGAATGTTCCTATTCCAATTTTCGCACAACCATGCACAAATTGTCACACGCGGCTCATAGTCTAAGGGGTTTAATTCTTGGCATCGTCGATAGTGATAGGGATGTTGATTGTCGTTAGATAGTGTTTTCCACACGAGCATATGGCTGCAGTTCAATCGCCTTCCTGCTTGTCTCGTGCTTGCTGTGGGGTTTTCATGGAAGTAGTTCAAAATCGCGACCTCCAAATTAGGATCCGCGGCGTCAACGCCTCTTTCTACGGCTGTTGGCGGACGAAACGTGCCATAGTCACGCAACCTCTGCGTAGCTGCCGACATTGTCCCGTTCGACACAGAAACACCAAACTCTTCCTGAAAACGTCGCACGGCCAAGCTAACGTTGTCGTTGCAACGCGCCAGCATTCGAACCATTTCACAATATTGAATGTTTGTGTATCTAAATGCCATCGTGATGAGATAACTTTTCTTTTCTTTACTTTAATTAACTTGAAATGAAAGGAATCTGAATTTAGCCAGAGTTCTTTGACGAATCAAATGACAACTGACAAAACCAAAACTATCCTCAGAAAAGCGGCCAGTATTAATATTAATTCTACCTCCAACATCCAACCTCACAACAACATCCTCCAACATTTCTCTGATTCGCGTATGTTGCCTTCGTAACTTTTAGACCCGGCACAATAAAAAAATATTTTTCAAAAAAATACAACCTGCCTTAAAAGATGGTGCAATCGATTCAGCTTTCGATTCTGAACAAACTACTTTCAGGTTTTCAGTTATATGATTTACACCTTGTATATATAAATACTAGGGGACAATCTTCTTACACAAATCGACCTAGACCCAAACTAAGCAAAGCTTGTACTATGGGTACTAGACGACGATAAACATACTTATATAGATAAATCAATACTTAAATACATAGAAAACATCCATGACTCAGGAACAAATATTCGTGCTCATCTCACAAATAAATGCCCTTACCGGGATTCGAACCCAGGACCTCTTGCTTCGTAGGCAGGGTCACTACCAACTAGGCTAAAGCGGTCGTCATAGCATTCTTACTCGCTTTTACTCACGAGGTACCTCCTCTTTTGAGCTGCCCCAAATATGAGCGAAATGACATTCTGGTGTGCCCCAATATTTTTCGTCAGAAACTTTTGTTTTAACACAAGCTTTGCGCGGATTTTGGTAAAATTTTGCTAATACTTAATACAGCTACGAATTTTTATACGAAATTTATGTTGACACTTTTGCACCTCATAAATGTACGACTATTAGCGTCTACTACTTTTGATTAAGATGAACCTAACTTATCGTATAACGACCTTATTTATTACCCGACTGCGCGACGCAAAGGAGGGTAATGTGTTTATCAGCCTATATATGTATGTATGTATGTATGTATGTATGTATGTTTGTTCCTATGTGGCACTCCAGAGACCAAACGCGTGAACCGATTTTGATAATTCTTACGTCAATCGAACCGTCTTACTCTTGCGTGTGTCACTAAAGACATGACAGTAATCAAAATTCAATATGACGACAATCAGACGCCAAAATTGAAAAAAAAAACAAAAAAAAGTGAACGAAATATGTCGAGTGGGGTATCACTGAATAGGTATTTAAAAATCAGTTATAGGTTTCTTTTACAGTTTTTCATTTAGAGTGACCATTTAAATTCTATAACGTTATAAAGATATAGTAATTCTGTTCAGTATTAATACTGCTCTGCGCGACGCAAAGGAGGGCCAATGTGACTATGTGACTAATTCAATTTGATTAGAATAGGTACCTAAGAAAAATTTTATAAGCTTCGTGAAGTAATATAAGAATTAAATAAGAAAAAGTAAACGCGGTACTTGGTTGAAAAAGCTGTCATAATTTATATCACGGTTGTATAAAATTCTATTGACAAACCCAGAGTGCTTCTGCTTCAAATAGTTTTAACGACCTAAAGCGTCACTGACAGCTTACGGTGAGATATTACTTCATTTGGAATAAATAAATAAATAAGAGATAAACACATTACCTACCCTCCTTTGCGTCCCGCAGTCTGGTAATTAATACCTACTTATTTTACTTTCAACGTTTCCGAACACATCATCATATCAGCCGAAAGACGTCCACTGCTGGACATAGGCCTCCCCCAAAGAGTGCCAAAGTGACCGATCCAGCGCCACCCGCATCCAGCGGACTCCCGCAACCTTTACCAGGTCATCAGTCCACCTTGTCGGGGGCCTACCCACGCCGCGCCTTCCGGTACGTGGTCGCCACTCGAGAACCTTTCCGCCCCAACGGCCATCGGTTCTACGTGCTATGTGCCCCGCCCACTGCCACTTAAGTTTAGCGATCCGGAGGGCTATATCGGTTACCTTGGTTCTGCTGCGGATAGTCTCATTTCTGATGCGATCACGCAGAGAAACTCCCAACATGGCCCTCTCCATTGCCCTTTGGGTGACTTTGAGCCTTCTTATGAGGCCCATAGTAGGCGACCACGTTTCAGTGCCATATGTCATCACTGGCAACACACACTGGTCAAAGACTTTCGTCTTGAGACACTGTGGAATATTTTGGACGAAAAGATTTGCCGTAGCTTCCCGAACGCTGCCCAGCCGAGTCGGATTCGACGATCGACCTCTTTCTCGAAGTTGGACCTACCTAACTGGATCGTCTGTCCTTGGTATACATAATCGTCTACAACTTCGAGCGTAAAGTGTCCGATTGTAATCGGAGTTGGTACTACATGGGCATTTGACATGATCTTCGTCTTATCCATGTTCATTCTTAGACCAACTCGCTCGGATGCTTTACTGAGGTCATCGAGCATCGTACTTAAGTCCTCCATGGTCTCAGCCAAGATTACTATATCGTCAGCAAACCGAAGGTGAGTGATGTACTCGCCGTTGATGCTGATGCCTAGCCTTCTCCAGGCCAGAGTCTTGAAAACGTCCTCCAGTGCAGCGGTGAACAGTTTTGGAGAAATAACATCTTCTTGCCTGACTCCCCGCTGCAGCGGAATAGGTTTCGAGTTCTGGTCCTGAAGTCGGACTGATATAGTGGCGTTCTCGTACAAACACTTCAGCACTTCGATATAGCGATAGTCAACTTGGCACCGTTGGAGAGACTGTAGTACAGCCCAGGTTTCAATCGAATCGAAGGCTTTTTCGTAGTCCACAAACGCTAAGCAGAGAGGTAGGTTATACTCTTCGGTCTTCTGTATAACCTGACGAAGCGTGTGGATGTGGTCTACGGTACTAAAGCCTCTTCGGACGACGGCTTGTTCGGGAGGATGGAAGTCATCTAGCCTGCATGCGAGACGATTTGTAATAACCCTCGAAAACAGCTTATAGACATGGCTCAGAAGTGAGATGGGTCTGTAGTTCTTCAGCAGAGTGTTGTCACCCTTTTTGAAGAACAGCACCACCACCCCTCTGTTCCATGCCTATGGAGTTCTCCCATCCAGTAAGACGGAATCGAACAACTTCTGAAGGGCCTTAAGGACCGGTTTTCCACCCGCCTTCAGAATTTCGGCTGTTATTCCGTCTTCACCGGGTGCGTTGTTGTTCTTGAGCTGTTTAAGAGCCATTACAATCTCGTACCGGCTGATGTCCGGGATGTCGTCGGTAAAGTGTCGGGCTAGTCTCTACGGTCTTCCGCCTGACTAACTTCGGGTCTGCGCGTTGATGTGTATAGCTGTCCGTAAAAGCGCTCTATCTCACCCAGAATCTCAGGTTTAGAGGAAATGATTCTACCATCTTCAGTTTTTAACTTCGCGAGCTGGCTCTGCTCTATAGACAGATCTCTCGAGAATACTTTAGAGCCCTTATTGCGCTGGATGGCCTCTTCTATACGGCTGTTGGCGGACGAAACGTGCCATAGTCACGCAACCTCTGCGTAGCTGCCGACATTGTCCCGTTCGACACAGAAACACCAAACTCTTCCTGAAAACGTCGCACGGCCAAGCTAACGTTGTCGTTGCAACGCGCCAGCATTCGAACCATTTCACAATATTGAATGTTTGTGTATCTAAATGCCATCGTGATGAGATAACTTTTCTTTTCTTTACTTTAATTAACTTGAAATGAAAGGAATCTGAATTTAGCCAGAGTTCTTTGACGAATCAAATGACAACTGACAAAACCAAAACTATCCTCAGAAAAGCGGCCAGTATTAATATTAATTCTACCTCCAACATCCAACCTCACAACAACATCCTCCAACATTTCTCTGATTCGCGTATGTTGCCTTCGTAACTTTTAGACCCGGCACAATAAAAAAATATTTTTCAAAAAAATACAACCTGCCTTAAAAGATGGTGCAATCGATTCAGCTTTCGATTCTGAACAAACTACTTTCAGGTTTTCAGTTATATGATTTACACCTTGTATATATAAATACTAGGGGACAATCTTCTTACACAAATCGACCTAGACCCAAACTAAGCAAAGCTTGTACTATGGGTACTAGACGACGATAAACATACTTATATAGATAAATCAATACTTAAATACATAGAAAACATCCATGACTCAGGAACAAATATTCGTGCTCATCTCACAAATAAATGCCCTTACCGGGATTCGAACCCAGGACCTCTTGCTTCGTAGGCAGGGTCACTACCAACTAGGCTAAAGCGGTCGTCATAGCATTCTTACTCGCTTTTACTCACGAGGTACCTCCTCTTTTGAGCTGCCCCAAATATGAGCGAAATGACATTCTGGTGTGCCCCAATATTTTTCGTCAGAAACTTTTGTTTTAACACAAGCTTTGCGCGGATTTTGGTAAAATTTTGCTAATACTTAATACAGCTACGAATTTTTATACGAAATTTATGTTGACACTTTTGCACCTCATAAATGTACGACTATTAGCGTCTACTACTTTTGATTAAGATGAACCTAACTTATCGTATAACGACCTTATTTATTACCCGACTGCGCGACGCAAAGGAGGGTAATGTGTTTATCAGCCTATATATGTATGTATGTATGTATGTATGTATGTATGTTTGTTCCTATGTGGCACTCCAGAGACCAAACGCGTGAACCGATTTTGATAATTCTTACGTCAATCGAACCGTCTTACTCTTGCGTGTGTCACTAAAGACATGACAGTAATCAAAATTCAATATGACGACAATCAGACGCCAAAATTGAAAAAAAAAACAAAAAAAAGTGAACGAAATATGTCGAGTGGGGTATCACTGAATAGGTATTTAAAAATCAGTTATAGGTTTCTTTTACAGTTTTTCATTTAGAGTGACCATTTAAATTCTATAACGTTATAAAGATATAGTAATTCTGTTCAGTATTAATACTGCTCTGCGCGACGCAAAGGAGGGCCAATGTGACTATGTGACTAATTCAATTTGATTAGAATAGGTACCTAAGAAAAATTTTATAAGCTTCGTGAAGTAATATAAGAATTAAATAAGAAAAAGTAAACGCGGTACTTGGTTGAAAAAGCTGTCATAATTTATATCACGGTTGTATAAAATTCTATTGACAAACCCAGAGTGCTTCTGCTTCAAATAGTTTTAACGACCTAAAGCGTCACTGACAGCTTACGGTGAGATATTACTTCATTTGGAATAAATAAATAAATAAGAGATAAACACATTACCTACCCTCCTTTGCGTCCCGCAGTCTGGTAATTAATACCTACTTATTTTACTTTCAACGTTTCCGAACACATCATCATATCAGCCGAAAGACGTCCACTGCTGGACATAGGCCTCCCCCAAAGAGTGCCAAAGTGACCGATCCAGCGCCACCCGCATCCAGCGGACTCCCGCAACCTTTACCAGGTCATCAGTCCACCTTGTCGGGGGCCTACCCACGCCGCGCCTTCCGGTACGTGGTCGCCACTCGAGAACCTTTCCGCCCCAACGGCCATCGGTTCTACGTGCTATGTGCCCCGCCCACTGCCACTTAAGTTTAGCGATCCGGAGGGCTATATCGGTTACCTTGGTTCTGCTGCGGATAGTCTCATTTCTGATGCGATCACGCAGAGAAACTCCCAACATGGCCCTCTCCATTGCCCTTTGGGTGACTTTGAGCCTTCTTATGAGGCCCATAGTAGGCGACCACGTTTCAGTGCCATATGTCATCACTGGCAACACACACTGGTCAAAGACTTTCGTCTTGAGACACTGTGGAATATTTTGGACGAAAAGATTTGCCGTAGCTTCCCGAACGCTGCCCAGCCGAGTCGGATTCGACGATCGACCTCTTTCTCGAAGTTGGACCTACCTAACTGGATCGTCTGTCCTTGGTATACATAATCGTCTACAACTTCGAGCGTAAAGTGTCCGATTGTAATCGGAGTTGGTACTACATGGGCATTTGACATGATCTTCGTCTTATCCATGTTCATTCTTAGACCAACTCGCTCGGATGCTTTACTGAGGTCATCGAGCATCGTACTTAAGTCCTCCATGGTCTCAGCCAAGATTACTATATCGTCAGCAAACCGAAGGTGAGTGATGTACTCGCCGTTGATGCTGATGCCTAGCCTTCTCCAGGCCAGAGTCTTGAAAACGTCCTCCAGTGCAGCGGTGAACAGTTTTGGAGAAATAACATCTTCTTGCCTGACTCCCCGCTGCAGCGGAATAGGTTTCGAGTTCTGGTCCTGAAGTCGGACTGATATAGTGGCGTTCTCGTACAAACACTTCAGCACTTCGATATAGCGATAGTCAACTTGGCACCGTTGGAGAGACTGTAGTACAGCCCAGGTTTCAATCGAATCGAAGGCTTTTTCGTAGTCCACAAACGCTAAGCAGAGAGGTAGGTTATACTCTTCGGTCTTCTGTATAACCTGACGAAGCGTGTGGATGTGGTCTACGGTACTAAAGCCTCTTCGGACGACGGCTTGTTCGGGAGGATGGAAGTCATCTAGCCTGCATGCGAGACGATTTGTAATGACCCTCGAAAACAGCTTATAGACATGGCTCAGAAGTGAGATGGGTCTGTAGTTCTTCAGCAGAGTGTTGTCACCCTTTTTGAAGAACAGCACCACCACCCCTCTGTTCCATGCCTATGGAGTTCTCCCATCCAGTAAGACGGAATCGAACAACTTCTGAAGGGCCTTAAGGACCGGTTTTCCACCCGCCTTCAGAATTTCGGCTGTTATTCCGTCTTCACCGGGTGCGTTGTTGTTCTTGAGCTGTTTAAGAGCCATTACAATCTCGTACCGGCTGATGTCCGGGATGTCGTCGGTAAAGTGTCGGGTTAGTCTAGCTCTACGGTCTTCCGCCTGACTAACTTCGGGTCTGCGCGTTGATGTGTATAGCTGTCCGTAAAAGCGCTCTATCTCACCCAGAATCTCAGGTTTAGAGGAAATGATTCTACCATCTTCAGTTTTTAACTTCGCGAGCTGGCTCTGCTCTATAGACAGATCTCTCGAGAATACTTTAGAGCCCTTATTGCGCTGGATGGCCTCTTCTATACGGCTGTTGGCGGACGAAACGTGCCATAGTCACGCAACCTCTGCGTAGCTGCCGACATTGTCCCGTTCGACACAGAAACACCAAACTCTTCCTGAAAACGTCGCACGGCCAAGCTAACGTTGTCGTTGCAACGCGCCAGCATTCGAACCATTTCACAATATTGAATGTTTGTGTATCTAAATGCCATCGTGATGAGATAACTTTTCTTTTCTTTACTTTAATTAACTTGAAATGAAAGGAATCTGAATTTAGCCAGAGTTCTTTGACGAATCAAATGACAACTGACAAAACCAAAACTATCCTCAGAAAAGCGGCCAGTATTAATATTAATTCTACCTCCAACATCCAACCTCACAACAACATCCTCCAACATTTCTCTGATTCGCGTATGTTGCCTTCGTAACTTTTAGACCCGGCACAATAAAAAAATATTTTTCAAAAAAATACAACCTGCCTTAAAAGATGGTGCAATCGATTCAGCTTTCGATTCTGAACAAACTACTTTCAGGTTTTCAGTTATATGATTTACACCTTGTATATATAAATACTAGGGGACAATCTTCTTACACAAATCGACCTAGACCCAAACTAAGCAAAGCTTGTACTATGGGTACTAGACGACGATAAACATACTTATATAGATAAATCAATACTTAAATACATAGAAAACATCCATGACTCAGGAACAAATATTCGTGCTCATCTCACAAATAAATGCCCTTACCGGGATTCGAACCCAGGACCTCTTGCTTCGTAGGCAGGGTCACTACCAACTAGGCTAAAGCGGTCGTCATAGCATTCTTACTCGCTTTTACTCACGAGGTACCTCCTCTTTTGAGCTGCCCCAAATATGAGCGAAATGACATTCTGGTGTGCCCCAATATTTTTCGTCAGAAACTTTTGTTTTAACACAAGCTTTGCGCGGATTTTGGTAAAATTTTGCTAATACTTAATACAGCTACGAATTTTTATACGAAATTTATGTTGACACTTTTGCACCTCATAAATGTACGACTATTAGCGTCTACTACTTTTGATTAAGATGAACCTAACTTATCGTATAACGACCTTATTTATTACCCGACTGCGCGACGCAAAGGAGGGTAATGTGTTTATCAGCCTATATATGTATGTATGTATGTATGTATGTATGTTTGTTCCTATGTGGCACTCCAGAGACCAAACGCGTGAACCGATTTTGATAATTCTTACGTCAATCGAACCGTCGAAAAACTCTTGCGTGTGTCACTAAAGACATGACAGTAATCAAAATTCAATATGACGACAATCAGACGCCAAAATTGAAAAAAAAAAACAAAAAAAAGTGAACGAAATATGTCGAGTGGGGTATCACTGAATAGGTATTTAAAAATCAGTTATAGGTTTCTTTTACAGTTTTTCATTTAGAGTGACCATTTAAATTCTATAACGTTGTAAAGATATAGTAATTCTGTTCAGTATTAATACTGCTCTGCGCGACGCAAAGGAGGGCCAATGTGACTATGTGACTAATTCAATTTGATTAGAATAGGTACCTAAGAAAAATTTTATAAGCTTCGTGAAGTAATATAAGAATT
Source organism: Epinotia demarniana (assembly GCA_945867215.1). Taxonomy (NCBI): domain Eukaryota; kingdom Metazoa; phylum Arthropoda; class Insecta; order Lepidoptera; family Tortricidae; genus Epinotia; species Epinotia demarniana. Next base: position 9,423,036 of record OX244262.1, read on the forward strand.
AAATAAGAAAAAGTAAACGCGGTACTTGGTTGAAAAAGCTGTCATAATTTATATCACGGTTGTATAAAATTCTATTGACAAACCCAGAGTGCTTCTGCTTCAAATAGTTTTAACGACCTAAAGCGTCACTGACAGCTTACGGTGAGATATTACTTCATTTGGAATAAATAAATAAATAAGAGATAAACACATTACCTACCCTCCTTTGCGTCCCGCAGTCTGGTAATTAATACCTACTTATTTTACTTTCAACGTTTCCGAACACATCATCATATCAGCCGAAAGACGTCCACTGCTGGACATAGGCCTCCCCCAAAGAGTGCCAAAGTGACCGATCCAGCGCCACCCGCATCCAGCGGACTCCCGCAACCTTTACCAGGTCATCAGTCCACCTTGTCGGGGGCCTACCCACGCCGCGCCTTCCGGTACGTGGTCGCCACTCGAGAACCTTTCCGCCCCAACGGCCATCGGTTCTACGTGCTATGTGCCCCGCCCACTGCCACTTAAGTTTAGCGATCCGGAGGGCTATATCGGTTACCTTGGTTCTGCTGCGGATAGTCTCATTTCTGATGCGATCACGCAGAGAAACTCCCAACATGGCCCTCTCCATTGCCCTTTGGGTGACTTTGAGCCTTCTTATGAGGCCCATAGTAAGCGACCACGTTTCAGTGCCATATGTCATCACTGGCAACACACACTGGTCAAAGACTTTCGTCTTGAGACACTGTGGAATATTTTGGACGAAAAGATTTGCCGTAGCTTCCCGAACGCTGCCCAGCCGAGTCGGATTCGACGATCGACCTCTTTCTCGAAGTTGGACCTACCTAACTGGATCGTCTGTCCTTGGTATACATAATCGTCTACAACTTCGAGCGTAAAGTGTCCGATTGTAATCGGAGTTGGTACTACATGGGCATTTGACATGATCTTCGTCTTATCCATGTTCATTCTTAGACCAACTCGCTCAGATGCTTTACTGAGGTCATCGAGCATCGTACTTAAGTCCTCCATGGTCTCAGCCAAGATTACTATATCGTCAGCAAACCGAAGGTGAGTGATGTACTCGCCGTTGATGCTGATGCCTAGCCTTCTCCAGGCCAGAGTCTTGAAAACGTCCTCCAGTGCAGCGGTGAACAGTTTTGGAGAAATAACATCTTCTTGCCTGACTCCCCGCTGCAGCGGAATAGGTTTCGAGTTCTGGTCCTGAAGTCGGACTGATATAGTGGCGTTCTCGTACAAACACTTCAGCACTTCGATATAGCGATAGTCAACTTGGCACCGTTGGAGAGACTGTAGTACAGCCCAGGTTTCAATCGAATCGAAGGCTTTTTCGTAGTCCACAAACGCTAAGCAGAGAGGTAGGTTATACTCTTCGGTCTTCTGTATAACCTGACGAAGCGTGTGGATGTGGTCTACGGTACTAAAGCCTCTTCGGACGACGGCTTGTTCGGGAGGATGGAAGTCATCTAGCCTGCATGCGAGACGATTTGTAATGACCCTCGAAAACAGCTTATAGACATGGCTCAGAAGTGAGATGGGTCTGTAGTTCTTCAGCAGAGTGTTGTCACCCTTTTTGAAGAACAGCACCACCACCCCTCTGTTCCATGCCTATGGAGTTCTCCCATCCAGTAAGACGGAATCGAACAACTTCTGAAGGGCCTTAAGGACCGGTTTTCCACCCGCCTTCAGAATTTCGGCTGTTATTCCGTCTTCACCGGGTGCGTTGTTGTTCTTGAGCTGTTTAAGAGCCATTACAATCTCGTACCGGCTGATGTCCGGGATGTCGTCGGTAAAGTGTCGGGTTAGTCTAGCTCTACGGTCTTCCGCCTGACTAACTTCGGGTCTGCGCGTTGATGTGTATAGCTGTCCGTAAAAGCGCTCTATCTCACCCAGAATCTCAGGTTTAGAGGAAATGATTCTACCATCTTCAGTTTTTAACTTCGCGAGCTGGCTCTGCTCTATAGACAGATCTCTCGAGAATACTTTAGAGCCCTTATTGCGCTGGATGGCCTCTTCTATACGATTTGTATTGAGTTGGCGCAGATCGCGGGTAAGGGACTTGGAGATCTGTTTATTGAGCTGCCGGTATAATTTGTGCTATTCATTTGGGGGGTATGTGCCATAATCGCCACGCTTGGCATGCGGGTTGGCGATCGCAGTATTTCCACCGCACTCCAGGGATGCTGCTGCCCATCCCCCGGTGGTCTTGGTCGTAGTTTTAGGACATACTCGGGTCCGTTTCCGAACACATATAAATACCTTACACATATAATTCAACGTTTCCGAACACATAAATACCTTACCTGCCTACCCTACCTACTTGCGAAGCGCGTGGAGCCGGAGAGTGTTGAGGGGCCGAGCCGGGGAGTGGGGGCGGGCTTCTTTATACAGCGAGCGACCCAAACGGGCAGACACGTGAGGGCAGACGACGTTGTTGGTTGTGTCGATTCTTTGAATTTTTCGGACTAATATATATGTCGCAGTGAAATGGTCAAAACAGAGATTTGAACAAATCCCTAAGGGATATGATCAAATCACGCAGGATGTTAAAATGGAGAATCCATTTTATCATTTACCTGATACAAATCAGTCATTTGATCAAATCTCTGAATCTGTTTAGTGAAATGACAAATCTGACAAAAAAGGCAACTCGTTTTTTCATTTCACTAGATTTGTTTAGTGATTTGATAAATCCCTGAAACGCGTCAGTGAATTGACGAAACTAACTCGCAGATATTGGCTCCTAAATCATTAGTCATTTAAACGGTTCTGGGACTTAGGCTCGGATGGCGGATAGGTTAGAAGATGGTGGCGGGAGCTCTGCTCCCGCCACCCTCTTCGTGGTTATTTTTTTTATAAAAGAGCGGAAAAATCTTTATCGCGTTAGTTTCGTCAACTCACTGACGCGTTTCAGGGATTTTATCAAATCACTAAACAAGTCTAGTGAAATGAAAAAACGAGTTGCCTTTTTTGTCCGATTTCGTCATTTCACTAAACAGATTCAGAGATTTGATCAAATTACTGATTTGTATTAAGTAAATGATAAAATGAATTGGCCATTTTAACATCCTGCGTGATTTGATCATATCCCTTAGAGATTTGATCAAATCTCTGTTTTGACCATTTCCCTGCAACATATAGATACTAATGCTTAAGCTCGGATCAGAATTGTGAATTAACGATTCGTTTTATTGTTTTGTTCATACTTACTTAAACAGTTTATGTATTCTAAGTTGGTATTAGCTACTAAGAGATTTTTTTTGGGTTTACTATTAATAATAAAAGTTGTTTGGTAATAAGTAGGTACCTAGCTTGTTAGGTAATTATAATTATACCTACCTACATACGTAGAAATTTAACTACGTATAGGTAATACTAATTGAAGTAGGAACCTGTAATATCAGTTAGGGACTATTACCTTCCGTCTATTTTTTTATTTGCTATTGTAAAACACATACCTTTACCTATTGCAGATAGGTATAAGTAGATAGGTAGAAGTAGAAGCTACGGTAGCCCAGTGGTTCAGGCATGCGGCTGTCAAACGGCGGTCGTGGGTTCGAATCCCGGCTCGTACCAATGAGTTTTAGAAGTGAGATGGGTCTGTAGTTCTTCAGCAGAGTGTTGTCACCCTTTTTGAAGAACAGCACCACTATGTGTGATGTGATAAGTAGATCAGTTAGGTAGGTACACTAGGTACAAGTTATTAAACACCGCGTCGACGGATAATTTAATGTAGGTACTTACCTGATATCTAGTTGGCGAGATAGGTAGTTAGTGGTATATTTCTAATAAGTATTGTTTTGTTTTCGTTCATCTGCTTCGATACTTTCACATCACACCATCACATCATCAGCCTATATACGTCCCACTGCTGGGCACAGGCCTCCTCTCACGTATGAGAGGGAACGGGCAGTAGTCCCCACGCTGGCCCAGTGCGGATTGGGGACTTCACATACACCTTTGAATTTCTTCGCAGATGTATGCAGGTTTCCTCACGATGTTTTTCCTTCACCGAAAAGCTAACGGTAAATATGAAATCATATTCCGTACATAAGTTCCGAAAAACTCATTGGTACGAGCCGGGCTTCGAACCCACGACCGCCATTTGACCCCCGCATGCCTGAACCACTGGGCTACCGTAGCTTTGATACTTTATGTTTAGGAATTTAGGTAAAGTTTGTGTTCGTACCTCTTTGTTGTAAGTAGGTAGAATTGTATAAAGTTACTTGGCGTATAGTTTGGTACATTCGATTCGTAGAAAGTAGCAACTTAATAATTAGGTACTTAACTTACTTAAGTAGGTAGGTAGCTATATCGGTTAGTTAGTGACTGATAAGTAGGTATTTACCATCCATCTTCTTTGTTAGGTATTGTAAAAGAGATAGTTAATTAAGTACAGATACATACCAATAATATATTTGATTTAGTAGCTACTAATAAATAGGTACCTCGGCGGTTTTTTTAATGTAATATTTGGCGAGGTTACTTATAAATACTTACCTAATACCATATGATTATTAATAGGTAAGTATTGAAATCCTGCATCTACTTTGCTAGTGGGTGTTTGAATACCTACATAGTTATCTAGGTGCGGTGTGAGTTTGTATTTATTGGTTGTAAGAACTTATATAATAATACTAACTAAAAAGTGTTAAATAAAAAAAAATATAATTTAGAAAATAAAAAAACCCGACTGCAAAACGGCTATCTTTAGAAAAAAAAAACTGAAATCAAAAAAACAAGTTCAGTAGTCGAGAACATTGAATCAGTTTCATGATTAACATTTCGTATGTCAATTTGGACCTTAGAGTTTAAAAATAATGTCGAAATCGCTTGTGACGGATCCGGAACGAGGCATACGAATCGTTATGACACAGATAAAACAAACTTTACATTCTTATACGAAACAGCAACTTCAACAGTCGGGACCCATTAGTGCCGTAGCCTAGACTTTTAATGGGTCCCGACTGATGAAGTTGCTGTTTCGTATAAGAATGTAAAGTTTGTTTTATCTGTGTCATAACGATTCGTATGCCTCGTTCCGGATCCGTCACAAGCGATTTCGACATTATTTTTAAACTCTAAGGTCCAAATTGACATACGAAATGTTAATCATGAAACTGATTCAATGTTCTCGACTACTGAACTTGTTTTTTTCTTTTCAGTTTTTTTAAACGTTACGATGTCTTACGTCAACGATGTCCACTGCTGGACATGGTCTTCCCCCAAATCCAAAAACTATTAACCATTAAACCTATTTTAGCTGAAATACTGTTGTAATTCGTTATTCTTCGTCTGTCGCTTTGACATTTGTGTTTGCGAGAAGGCACAAAACACATTTTAGAAAACAGATCTTTGTGAATAACTTGGTTAATGTTTAATTTCAGCTCGAGACTCCCAAAGCACTTCCACAGTCCTCCTCAACTGGCTTCGAGGTAAAAGCACGCCCAAAGTCGTCCACATGTGAGTCTGATGCTTCCAGCCACTAGGGAAATAATAGTTTAGTAATAGGCATGTAAATGTAACCCTTTCACTGCAGCGAGGCCAGCAACAATGACACCGACTGTCAATCGACAGTGAGATGGGGCACGACTCCGCTCCTAAAGGGGAGTTCAATAGAAATTACAAAAAAAATTAACTACATGGGCATATGATACTCGGGACAGGCTATACGTGATGCCACAGTGAGGGACGCAAAATCTCCTATGCAGCTAAATTAAGAACTGGTCTCAAAATGGCTGATGACTGGCCATAAACAACCTACTCAATTTGGACGGGTAATGGTTCATGTGCCACAACTTCATACTAAATCAGTTGTGGCAAATAAAAAAAGTGAAACTATGAGAAGGACACCGAATGATATTTCCCTTTCTGTCACACTTATCGAGATTTGTATGCTACCAGCTCGCTCGCACGTGGTATTATTATTACCATAGCCTGTCCTGAGTATCATAGGTCCATGTTAAACAACTTTGTACTATTTGACATATAACCTCAGTTTCTATTCGAAATAATGTAGAAGGAAGTCGTTTCAACTTTAATTTCACATGAACAATAATCAAGTGCATCAATCGGTAAAAGATCGAGCGATCTTTAGAAATAGTTTTTTTTTTAATTTGCCATTTCTATTGACAACACTTTAGTTGGGCTAGCCCCTGAGGGACGCTTTATAGCGCTACATTGATTCAATACATTCTTGTGTAGCTTACGGAAAAGAACAGTGAAAGAGTTATTAATATTAACACCAAATAACAGTTCAGAACATTGGTGTTTACTTATAAGTACATACATTTGTAGAAATGGATAGATTATTATTATATTAGATGCATTTATTCTAAGTTTTGTTTTTGCCACCACTAAACTAGGAAAGGGTAATGATGCAAAACATTTTCTACTGAAATGTCCTCTTTATTTTGCTATCAAATCAGGCCAATTGACTTAGCCAATATTTATTTTTTGTCAGGAGTCATGCTCTCTTCAATAAATTCTCTTATTTCTTTAATTGAAAGTCAAAGTATAACTCATACTTTCACCCATTTAGCGCCGAACGTCAAAAGACGTTGATGCAATGCAAGTCCGTCAAATGACGTCCTGAATTTTATTTCTGTAGTACAACTCCAAGTACGCTTCTATACTTGAATACCTACATTATCTTCTTATCTTATTATGAATTTAATCGGATGCCCAGTGGCTTAAATAAGACACTTTTGGCATATTGCTGTGACGTCGTCAACGCTTGGCGCTTAAAGGGTTACTAGTTGAACTAGTTACCTTTTTTAGCACAATATTGGTGCTGACATGCAGCATCCGTCCCTCTCCCACTTACTTGCGACTACTTGCTTGAGTGAGAGCAAAAATGTATTTATATGGAACATAAACTGTAAGATGATGTGTGCTATAAAAATGCGTAAGGTAACTAACTAGGTATACTTCATGAGAATGATATTGGTGAAAGTCAGGCCATTTCTAAACTACGATTTTTAACGAACGACCGAGCAGTTTCACTACGAATTATTGATTTTTCACTACATTGTGCATTACTTTACTATCAACCTTTTATTCCTGTAATTTTCAACGCTAGTTGTCATTTTAAATACTTAATACAGACTTATTCGGTATTTTTACTGTATACTTATAGCCTTGTTCGCAAACGTTAATCAAACCTATTTTACCTAAAATGCCTTTAAACTTCGTTCGTCTTTTGTCTGTCCCTTTGCCATTGGTATTTGTGAGAAAGCGACAAACACGTTTTAGTTGACATAGGTTTGTTAAGTTTTATCATAGACTAATGTAACCTACATATGATTGACACCAGCATAAACTAGCAATGCTAGATACAGTCAGTAATTTAGTTTCACGGATGAGGCGTCTAGGTATATTACTCTATGGTTTTATTAAAAGCGGGGTAGGGTGTTGCAAGCCTTACGAATATGTGAAACGAAATCGCGCGATACAATCTGACATCCATAGAGACACGTCTGTTTCTCTATGGATTTCCATTTTGTCTCGTAGCTATATAGTTACTGGCAGGTTGTATTAATTCCCCTATAGTAGATATGTGACATGTTTATCAATATCTTATGTGAAATTTCATTTAAAATATAATAATTGTTATTAAAGTACCCTTTTAAAGAGTGCCTTTTCATTTATAACCATTTAATTAATCAGGTTTTTCTATTTATAACCAATAAGTATTAAAATATGACTACATTTAGAATCTGTATATTATATGTATATAAACGTGCGGTCCAAATACGATGCGGATCTGTGAATATGAACGAACGTATAAATTTGTTTTTTGATTAAATGGCATTTCTTTCATTGTTACATTTTTTTTTGTTTCGTCACGAGTAGGTACTCCCTAAAGGTGCTGATACGTCTGAGCATTCACTTGGATGTAATGAGCATTATAGCGAATGTGACATTTCAGTTAAAGGCCCACAAAATAAACAGAAACGTTTCAGCGAGCATTCTCGTAACGACAGTAAATTTGCTTCGAGCTTTTTTCCGAGCCGAGCAAGTTTATTATGGTTCTGTAGCGGTCCCACTCTACCCACACATCCCGCACATCATTTACTAGAGCAGTGTTTTTCAATCTCTTCATGCCGCGACCCCCATACGCTGTAAAAAACACTTTTGACAGCACTTTTAACTTTAAAAAAAATACAACCGAATCGAGAACTTTTGAAGTCTGTTAAAAATACGAGTAGCCGCGACCCTCCTTAAAAGGCTTCGCGACCCGCAGTTTGAAAAACACTGTACTAGGGCGTTCCGTAGAATGATCGTGAAGATGTTGTGGTTCGATGGTTAAGGTGTGTACAGACTGCGCGGCAACCGCGTGAACATTGGCTCGAGCGGCAAATGTTCGGTGGAATTTAGGTAGACCGCGGCGGCTGCGCGAGGCAAGCGATCCAGCTCGATCAGCGCGCCAATTATTTCGTTCTAAACCATGGACGCCTCCAAACTGCGCGCGCGCTAGGGTTTGCAATATTCGTCCATTTTTAGTATTCGAATAATATGAATATTAAATTTTCCACTATTCGAATATTTCGAATAATTTCGAATACTTGCCATATTAAACCAAAATAATAAATAACACTGTGTTAAAATATTAAAAAAACCTGAAAATCATTATAAACAAACATTTCTTAAATTTAACAGTAACAAATAGTGTAAAATAATCTACATCTGTATTTATTGAAGTACCGGTAGCGTAGTGTAGTAGCAGGCGCACGATTATTAAACAAAAGGTTGTTGTCGTATTTCACAAATTTTACCAATCACTGCCACAATTCCTAAAGACCAAGGTGTTCAATAAATGCTTCCTACCAGTCTTGACGTAGGTACGAAGCTGAGACGTGATGGAACCTAACGGTGGAGCTAGCCCACCGACTACATGTCCCTCAGAGAGCTTTGGAAAGGTCTACGCTCGGGCTCTTGCTGATGGACAAAGTCCCAAACGAGATTATCCGACAGAAAACCAAAGTGACTGACATAGCTCAAAAGTGTAACAAACTGAAGTGGCAGTGGGCTGGTTACATCTGTCGCATAACCGATGAACGGTGGAGTAAGCCAGCAGGTTCTCTAATGGAGGCCGCGGCTTGGCAAACGTAGTGTTGAGCGCCCTCCGGCCAGGTGGACATATGACTTGAGGAGAGCGGCTCTTTCATGCTGTAAACGATTAGGCTGATGTGATTCACCATAGCTGTGCGAAGCAGCGTAGAGGTTCGCAAGGAAAAAATACACCAATAGGAAGAGCTGAAGAACAGAATAAGAATGCTATATTGGTGGCTGATTTCCTCAAACCGCTCCGCCGCCTCACACAGCAATGGTGGATACTCATCCGTAAGATAAATAAATAAATATTAGGGGACAAATTTACTCAAATCGAACTAGCCTTTCCCAAGATAGACTTGCTGCGAAATTGTTTTACTATTTGATTTGTCAAGAGTCTGTACCCTCGAAATCATGTGTGTCATGTATTCTTTTGTCGTATTGAACCCAGGATTGAGAGGACAATCGCTGCCAGAAAGTTCTTGCGACCCGTTTCATCATGGCTGGTAATTGGTGTAACGCCACCAGTGTTCAATCTTATTCACTGTTTTTGATATGTAGCCTCCTACATAAGTGATTTTTATTGAATGTATACGGAAAATATTTATTTCTATACTATTCGAAATATTCATTTTATTCGAATAGTAAACTTTGTGGTATACGAATAATTTTCATGGCGAATATTCGAATAATATGAATATTCGAATATTCAAATTGCAAACCCTAGCGCGCGCCAACGACTGAAGTTTCTTTGATGCGGGCTCAAAAGCCGACAGCGCTCGGATCGCTGCGCGGCACGTTCGAGCGCGGCGATGTTCGAGCTGCCGCGCGCGGAAACCCCGTCTCCATTGCGCGCGGCCGCCGCGTGATCCAATGTTCGAGTGGTTGCCGCGCATAATCTGTACGCGCCTTTTTCGTGTTCGTGGTTCAGTTCCACAGATATAGATATACGTAGATCGCGCAAATGCATGTACTTTGCATGTTCGAATTCGGTCTCCAAGTTGGCACTCCGACTGACATGCGTCGCGCGTCTGTGGTGGTAGCCGGTTGTCCGTGAATATTAAGAAAATGCCTTATTGCAGACAACGGGGAATTCACATCTCATCACTAATTCGCCCGTGTTGTTCACAGTAGGTAGAAAAAAGTGACGCTGTCGGTTTTCACACAGATTGAGGTGTTTAAGTTATCTAGTGTATATCTATATCTGTGTTCAGTTCGACAAATTTTCAAATGCGTATGCTCGATGTTATTTCACATGTGAACGCTCAAGTCTTAAAAGCACCTTAACACGTTCGCAACCAAGAACCCACCTGGCAGTCTCTCGTTCTCGCTCGTTAGGCTGGCAGTAGTATGAACCTACACGCCTAGCGAGTTCTGTCGGTTTCTGGTGTATTGTCCCATTTTTATTCCAGTTGCGAAAGTGTTAATTGAAAAAGCTGTGATTCCATACAACTGATACCTAGCTGTCAAGCACGCACGTGAGGAGTCAAATATATAAAATAATACTATAATAGCGTGTCAGACAGCCCTATTTCTGGCACGTTACCTCCTAGGGCCAATAGATGTAAACCCCCGGCTCGCTTCCAAAAGGACTGAGCCGCGGATCTACATTCGTTAGCCAATATGCGCGCGCGCTATGTAGCCAGCCCACGCGATAGTTGATGAAGTCAGGCGGTTACTGTACGCCTTCGCTAACGGATACGCTCTACCCTTACGCATAACATATTGTTTATTTGTTGTTGTGACTGGTGTAGTTTGTTCAATTCGTGACAATACGTATAGTAAGAAAGAAAGAAAAATATTTGCAAACATTTTTATTTCTTTCTTTCTATGTTAGTAAACATATGTGTCCTAGTGTCAGTGTCATGTTGTCTTTATAAACTAGTTATACGTCACCCTACATATTTGGCGCCCCACGTTGGGCGCCAAATATGTAAAATCTGTCCCTGTCACACGCTATAACACAGTGTGCCGGCGCGCGACTTTATCTGAATCGTGACGATAGGTAGTTTCTATTTACTCACGCGTTGATTTCGATAAGTTCCCGAAAATATAGAGTAAGTTAGTGAGATAAAAGAAATATATATAAACATCGTAAAATAGAAATAAAATCAGTTTTAAGAATTCCCTACAAAGGTATCTTTTACTCACCTACTAACTACCCCTAAAGTGGTGACCACGACAGAAACAAGAAGAACACTCATCGTTGGAGTGAGCCTGAAGAGACACAGCTAATGGAAGTAAGTGTCTGCGATTTTCATATATAGTAGTCGAGAGGAACTGACAAAGTGGTCTCGCCATATTTAATTTCGTCAACTACTATTATATTTCACTCGTCACTACTATGTCGCCAAAAACTCCGAGCAGCGCTAATACTGAATGAATGGAAGTAGCGTCAACCTCAGTAATGTCCCGCATTCCAGAGTTTTGGAGGGACCTTCCGCGTTTATGGTTCACGCAATTTGAAGCAATCGTGGGGCCACAGAAGCAAGGAGATGAATATAAATATGACATGGTTATTGCGAAACTTAGGAAATCTTTGGTATACCTACACACCAGTGGGGGCGCGTGAATTTTGGATGGGCAACCCGGAACAAAAATGTTATAGAAGAGTTTAGAGTAAATACATTTTTAAGCAAGCCCGTGGCTATCGGCTTGTATGGGCGCTCCACTGCTACACTCCCTTTAACACAGTAAATATAATGTCATGCTCCCTGGCAACCCCTCTGTTTTGGTATTTCTGAGTATGTGAAAACGGGAAAGAATTGTATGGGAAAAACCCCAACTAGGGTCCAGAAGACCGTTTCAGACCTGCGCTCCGTTAAAAACCACGACCGCTATCGGCTCCACGACCGCGAGTCAGGCAATAAAAATCATTATTATTGTTGCACGGCCCGCGCCATAAGGCAGTGCAGGTGCGAAAGAGAGAGCATGATTCAATGATTTATGACCTGACTCGCCACTTGGTTTTGCGGATAGGTAGTACTTATAGGCTGCACACATGATGCAGCGCCGATTCCACTTATTTTTTTTGTAGCCACGCGTGTCTGTGTGATTCCTTATCGGATATTTGTATTGTTTAACTGCTTGAACCCTTAAGTATACTAACTTACCAACAGTGATCGTATTTTGATTGAGTCACCAGTTTCCCTATTGCATAAATAATAATAATAAAACTCGTGACTTCAAGTCTTGATTGGGATGTTTAACAAAAAGAGCGTCAAAAGATTTTATATGTAATACGTATAAAATCTATCGTACTAGGTGGGCTAATTATTTAATATTAATAAATGGTAATATAGAAACGCACTGAAATAATTTTGTATATATTTATTGTTTTTTTATTTACATTTCAGTATAGACCTAGTCAGAACGTTCAGACAATTGAAAGATATACTGCTTACACTAATACAATCACTTGCTTAATCTTTAACATTCCTCTTGCATGACTCCATACAAAACAAAACATAACTTATTTGGAACTTACACTCTTACTATACAATAATCAGGATAAACATATTTCCCACTTACATTTCATAAAATGTAATTAAATTTCTTAAAATATTTGAAGCTAGTCCAAACGCCCAAGCATTAAATAAGACTAACTATGTAATGCGTATTATTTTCCCACATAACTTTCATTATACATGTATATAAACTAAATAATAAAATGTATACTTTCATTTATGACAACTGAAACACCTTCTATATGTAACATAAATTCAATTATAAAGTGCTTGCATTGAATATGGAACACGGACGTGAATAATTTTATATGCTGTATTTATTGCTAATATTTTACAATACTTTTTAGAAGTGTTACTATGGCACCACATGCTTACAGCATATTATATAAACAATCTACCTACTTATTTACATAACTATATTACATCTACATTAATAAATGGCTTAATCTAATGCTGTATCTATATAGAATTTACTCAGTGTAAGAGACAGGCCAGAGCCGCGATGTGTTCTCCAGATCTATTACCCGTTCCAATGATACAACTGAGCGTATTTTGTCGTGTTACAATTTACCTTCATCTATCATGTCTATCATTGGAAGTGTAGTAGAAATATTGGGAATACACCCGAGCCATTGTCAGCGACTGACTTCTCAAATTGAACAGCCTGACTCCTCTTTAATATCATGGAAGACACTGGATCGCTCGTTGACTTAAATCTATCTTATTCTACTGAGCACAATGTTTTTTAACATTCACAATGCAACCGACGTAGCCTGCATTTTTTGCAACGTATTTGAACCCGCATACCTTAAGGAAGGGCAAGTCTTTGAGTAGCATTAAAAAACTCCTGATTCGCGATTTTATCCCTCGGCGTAAACGCCATTAAATTGTCTTTGTCGCGCGATACCACTATTTTGTCACGCAACATGCCACGTCAATTTATCGCGGTGTGGAACTTAACAAGATTAGCTTTTTAGCACTTTTTACTCAATGGCATACCCGCTTTCAACCCTTAAGAGCGGTATATTATTAGGATTGGAATAAAAATGGACTAAGATTCCTTACTTCAGTCTTAGGTATAGTTAAAACGATAATAGAGAATTCGGTGGTCCTCCATTCACTAACTTGGAAAATAAAATGCCGAAGTACTTAAATATACCCGGGCGTTTAGTTAGTATTCCTACACAATTAGTTATCTTTGTCATTTTAAGTCAAGTTAGCAAACAGGTCCAATGCAGGTACATATCGTTCAAATTATAACTAGGTAGGTGGCTACCGTCAGCACCCGAATGGAACAATATGTCTCAGAAATACGAACTGAAAACCTAAGGACTTAATATTAATGTCAATAACAAGGTATGTATAATATCACATTTATGAAATAATAGTAATGTGGGCTTGGATTCGACTTATTGTAGTTTTGGTAATGAAATATTAAGTACATGGTGGTGGAATTCGACTATTGTATGCGTAACACTACATAGGACTTTTCCGGCAGTTGCTAATATAGGAACGACGACAAACATTGCGTGCTACCTGTTACACACTTAACCTATAGCTTACATTACAATTCTAGCAAGGATATTTATAAATCACATTTTTTTTCTATTTTCCTAATTTATCCAACAAAATAGTACCTCTAAGCTATATTATGACTTGAAGTGACTATGATATGAAGTTCAATCATCTTTCGACACTATCACATTAAATGATAAATTAAATCTAAAGTTGTTGTTGCCTTGCGGCGTACCTAATTAAAACCTAAACATCACTGTTATTCTTACAAGAGGAACAAGATTTTATTTGCCTACGCATAGAATTAGTCTTAGAGAATGTTGGAGAGAGCGGAAACAGAAAATGCAGCCTTGCCGGCGCCTGCGCACATTCGCGCGCGTTCCTCCTCACTCGGTGAACAATAGTACCTCACGGCATCTTTCAAATCAAATACTACCGTTCTATGAATTTGTTTCTGTGTAGTGCCTATAGTATATAAATATGATAAAATTAATGAACGTAACATTAGTTTTTACACAATATAAAAGCGTATTTTATTGCCTTCCCCCGATATAAGTAGAATTTGATGGATATCGTGATATATAACAGGGTTATCAATTTTATGGAATACGATTGTAGATACTGTTCTCGTCAACTAATCAACTCGACCCTAACCAAATGGAGTCATGACTGTCCCATAATAATTAATAACATAACAGTCAATTTATCTGTAACATGTATTTAGAATCGGATCATTTTTAAAACAAAATGATGCTTTGGTCCCATGCGAAAGTGCATGAAAATGCCAGCCCGCGCCTTAGGTACTTTACAATAATGTATCTGGCCAGACGAAACTGAAACTTTTGTCTTAAACAATAAGAGGTAGATTGTAATTTCAAGAACAATATTTACTACAACTGGAAGATGTATAAAGTAAACTCACTGAGTGCAGCGTCGTCGCCCGCTGGAGCTAGAGGCGAAGCTCGCGGGCACCTTATCATAAACTTATGCTATACATGTACTATACTTATAGTAAGTAGGCGTCCTGCCTACATGTAGACATGTGCTTGTCAGTCTTGGTATCAGTCCTCGATCACGCACCCTAATAACTATAGGTTTAGTTTAAAGTAGTTTCGTACTTGCACCGTTTAAGCGAGCGTCGGGGACACTGGTTAGAAGTGAACATCCCTGACGTCGGTGGGTGTGGCGGCATTACTATGCGCCTTGTCCTGGGAGGGTGGAGGCGTCCACGCCTCCCTACTCTGCCCGTTTGGGGCAGAGCCGGGTCTTTCTTCTATCATGCGCTGTACCATTTCTTCTATCTGTTCGAGGCATGTGTGGAGACAGTCCTGCGACAAGAAACATGGTCGAATTAGATTTCAGACTCAAACAATCGGATATTGTAGACTTATTAGGTTACAGTGTCGACAATGTCAGAGCGATGTGACACACGTCATCAATCTCTATCGAATCTGCAGTGTAACAGACCCACGAACTATAATAAATTGATCAAGTTTTAGTCTATGAGCTCTTAGAACACTGTTCGGGTTCATTTATTTTGGCATAAGAACAGACTTTGGCAAAAAGAAGGAGATAAATATAGACCCGAATCCTATTCAAAATGCTCAAAGACTTGTAATAATGCGTATACTAACCAAGTCAATGCCCGTGAGCTCATGCAGCCGCGAAAGGTGTCCGTCAAGGCTGAGGCCTCGCAACGCCGCGGCAATACTGCAGGATGCCAGAGTGCTGGCTGAATATAACATGAACTCGTAATCTGGAACCAAAGGAGACAACGTTGTAATAACTCGAACAGCTGGTCGATTGGTGGTTTACGAAAGGAACATTTATTTGATAGATCATGGCAGAGTGCTAACCGCTCGCTCTGTATTTAAAATTTAAAAAGTCTGTCCATTAAAAAATGCAAATTCAAATCCTGAACTTACATTTAGTCTTACACACAGCGCCAAAGATTGACATCATCCACTAAAGCCCAATATACATTTTAACAAAATGATTGCATAATGCCTATGGAACTCGCCACCGACATAGCAAACCGGGTTAGGGACCTACAATGTAACGAGGAACACCAATATCCATATTCGCTCCGGATGCGCACATTTTCCTGTTAGAAGATAAAGTTATTCCTGTACATATCCCGTAATTGGATTCTGCACTACAAAACGCCGTCAATTGAAACAAATAAACGATATAAATAACAATTTTTTTAATGAGTTCCTTAAGTCTTCATTGTCAAATTTTGTGATCAGTACGCGAAGACTGGACGAAAGCAGGCTAAAGCGCGTGGGCACAGTTTGGGTACATCCGGTGAAGAAATGTCGCTTTCTCCCTCGCTCGGGTCGTCGGTCCCTCTCGGAGGGCTCAAAGGAGCCGGCACCCGCCCTCGGCCACATTCCAGAGCCTCGCGCAACCGATTCACTCGAATATTTCTCACGGACATACTTTGGCGAAACCATTATACGTACGAGTATATACGGCTCAGCCATTTTAGGTCTGAACGTCTCGAGTATGGAGGAGCGGCTGTGTGATAATTGACGTGAAATGCAAATAAAACTGGCTGCTCGCTTTAATGTACTTATTACGTAATGCAGTCTAATTAAATTTTGAACTAACTTGGTTATTTACGGTCTTGGTTTTCAAAATGAGTGCCTAGTTTTATTATACCGATGTGGTCCGATGATCGTCTACCTACTCGTTACCTACGTGGTGCCGACTGATATCAGTTACGTCTGGTGAGGTGTGCGAACACCTTTATCTGAAACCTAGCGGCTGATTAAACATCGATAGTAATTGTATAAGTTAGTCAGCGACAGGTGAACCTATTGTCATGACTATCGCTATTCTTTCTTGCATCTACCTACTGACTTGTCTGTCGTTTAGCGATCACCGAAAGACACTTTTATGTATCTAAAAATAAATTAATGAACAAATGGATTCGGTCAACTAAATACTGGCCGTTAAGTAATAGATATAATAAAGTTAACTACAACTTTGCACATGGAACAGTCAATCACCGACGAAACATAAAAGCGATAATTTTGCAGGAAACCACAACCAGTCAATTAGGTTTTTAGTATTCCCGAGTTTAAAACCTAATTTAACGGACTAATAAAATACATCCGTCATTTCCAGCTGTGACCGGAACTAAAGGTGCACTTACACGGGCAACTTTTTGAGCAACTATTGCCCGTCAATTGCTGTTTCACACCGTGCAGGCTAAAGAAGGACGCCTAATGGGCAATACTTAATTGCTCAAAAAATGTGCATCTTAAGACTCCCCAGCACGCTGGACTCGAGTCGATTCTCTAAAACGTAGTTATTTTAAAATGGCAGAGCGTTCTAATAAAATTCTAATAAAAGTGAAAGTGCCTTACTAAACGTATCCCCGTCTCGACAGATTACCGAGGACATACTTACCTACGTAGCAGATACACCAGATAGATACGCCACGCAGATAGCCATGTCCTTGGTGAGACCTAATTTAATAAATCCCGTTCCCACGCGTCACGTTCATATTGAAAGCCGCGCGAAACCACAAATACCCAGCTCAAGGACATTCACAATGAGGGAACATCCAAGGGCCCCCATTCATCATTAAGTAGACTCCATTATCCGGACCGTAGGGATATCGAACACTCTTCCAGCTCATTTAAAAGATTTATTTTCATTTTTTTAATTTGCATGTCGGCATTCCCGAGATAAAGGGAGGAGGAGAGGCAAAAAAGATGAAACAACGAGAGCGACCGCTCACTCGAGGCATTTGCATAATCTGATGTTAATCAAACAGCGACAGCCCTACCGCCTCGTCCGGCGACCGGTTACGAGGCTAAATCACGAATCTCTGCCTTATCACATCCACATACTCAAAGCCCACTGACTTATTAGCCCGTACCTACTTTACCCATCAGAGGGGTATACCTACGTGCCCTGCGAGTTGCATCGCGTCAGGCCGGGCGGCCGGAACCCACGCGGCGGATGCAGCGCTCGTACAATCTTCCTTATTAGTGGCAGAACACATTATCCATGCGTCGTAGGATGTGCTGAGGAAGTACGATACGAGCATTAGGTATCTAAGCTTTCAATACTGGTAACCGAATCCTAACCTGCAGTCCTAGGTAATCGAAGCGCTTTGGCAGTACACCATTTAGGTGGGGTGGTAACCAGTGGTATAGACATTTGAAGGGTCCACGGAAAGAACATGTCTAGTCACTTTGACAACATTTCGAGATATTGCGGTTTTTAAGTTTAGAATGATTCAAGCACATTATCTTCGCGATTAGATGCTTTTCAAGTGCAAAAAAGTGGTTTAATATAGCAGAAGGTGTAGGTTAGGTTAGGTTAATAGTTCGTTGAGAGCTCTACATTTTGAGATTAAAATCTAGATTTTCGAAAATATTGACTAGACATCTTTTTCCGTGGACCCTTCATTTATTAGAATTATTAGATAACGCTAAATATGGTACCGTTCGATGTATGGGATTAATAGCAAATTTACGTAACTAGGTTTGTACCTACGTATTACAAATATTGGACGGTTTGAAACAACACTATCTTGTTCCTGCGCGTCGACTTACATGTCAAATTAAACTTTCCAGCGTTCATTCGGCGATTTACTTTTAAATTCGAAATTGAATTAATAACCCCATGAAAGTTTATGGACGCGGCATGACCGCAAGCCAGAGCCGAGCCATCGGCGGTGACATAATCGCCGTAATGCCCTTGAACGTGGATGTGGCGATAGAAGAGGTGCGGGCTCGCCGTCTATTCGCGAGGTGAACGCTCTGCCGAGGCCACGGGCGCGGGCGCTGCCGGCGGTGGCGGCGCGGCGCTCCGCGGCCCACAACACCCGCGGGGCCCCCGCCGAGCGCCGCGCGAACCGTAGATAACGTAGCCGGCCGACGCTAAACCTCACTTATTCGCAGCATTCACACAACTACCCCGTAACCATCAAAAGAGTTGTTATTAATATTAACCTGTACTGCAACACTGCCGCATCGCATATGGTCTTTAATATAACCCATTACAAATTTAATATCCAGACGAGTTATGATTCGAGAGTAAATTGTGCCATTCAAATAATGATACATAATGCGGGTCTCGGTCGCCTCTCCACGCCGCGAACTATGCACGCGATTATGGCCCTCGAGGGATGTTATTGTCCGAGCACTCCCATAATAATAAAACTGGTGTGACATTATAATTTATAAAATAAATTCCTCATCCCGGCCCTCGTTCATAAATGTCATACCGCAACTGGATGCGCTTGCGGAAAACTTTATTATTGCAATCACTCTGTAATCGGAATACTGCCATTACAAGCGCAATGCTCGTTCGGAAGGGTTATAGCTATAGCGAGCGGCCGACAAACGAGAGATGATACCCGAGTAAAATAAGAGAGCTGGAGCGTGAACTTTTTAAACAAAAACAACACGACATCGGCGGCGAACAACAAAAACCGTTGCACAAAAACATATGATCCCATGAGGGCCGCGGGGCAGGTGGGGGCGGGAGGGCAGCCCGAGGCGTGTAGGAATGCGCTCTGGCGAGCGGCGTGGGAGGCGCCGGGCACCGCACACACTGTCGCCCGCCGCAGCGCCCCAACAAACACAACCCCTACAGTCTCTAATTTAACCACACTTCGCCCACTTGCCCACATCAAGAATAAAGTCTATCATACGAATTCTTCTAAAGAAACTACCATCATTTGACACCGTGGCACAATTTCTCTCTATTCTGTGCTAATCGTTCAAATATGACAGTGCAATTCATGGAAGATAGTTGCACATACTCGTTTCAACCATGTTTTTCGTTCTATTGTACTGTATCATCTTGAAGTTCGTACACAAGTGTACAAAATTCACACAAGTTCAGTGACACGTGACGCTAACGAAGGCCAGAAGAGGCGCGACACTTGTGGCGCGTCTACATGCTAATTACCGTCTGCCTTTGAACAAAACCTCCCAATAATTAGGCGTGGACGTCCGGGCCGAATTTCTATTCCGTGCACTGCCATGAGCGCCGTTCGATATCTGATCCTGTTCTAATGAGTCACGTCACAGGCTAGCACAATAGTACATTGTTTAACGAGGGGCGTAAGTGGAATATTGCGAACAAGAGTCCATCAGAAGCCCGACGCCGAAGGCGGAGGGCTTTTGATGACTCGAGCTTGCAATATTCTTACGCCCCCGTGTTATACACAATGTTTTTCATCACATTTGCGAGGAAACAAATAAATTTTAGAAGAAATTAATGCAAATCGTAATAAAAACTGCAACATGTCAGTCGTCCATTTTGTTGAATTTGACATGAGGCGCGTATGGCAAAGACCCTTCGGTATACAGCCACGATTTAAAAACACTTAAAACGTTTTACATAGACACTTAACTACATATTAAACATTAAATTGCAGTCGAATTTAATATAAAGATATGTTTTATACATATTAAAAGTTGGTTGTAGCAAACTTTTGAAGATATGAAATACACCTTGGCTGATTGGAAACATCCTCAGTCCGAAGTGAAGTATGAGTGGGTTCTATATTTTAAAACTAAACTTAACATCCCGTGGGAGCTAAAACGGCTATAACTGCTCTGTACGCACGCAAGTAAAAACGCCGTTGACGAGCAAGTGTGATGAAAAGTATATTAAGGCTTGAAGATTTAGTTTTAAGGTTGACTTACCTCTAGCAGCAAGCGCGATGAAGGTCTGAGCATGACGGTGAACCATTTCGTTGTTGACCAGCCCTCGCAGCGGCAGCCTCGACAGCAGCAGTGGCAGGAAGTCATGTGCCGTCACTCCAGCTACGTCCCACTTCAGTTTGGATAGCACGAGCAACTCCCAACTCTGTTGGCAAACAAGATTCCGATATATCAGATGTCCTTTTAAACAAGTTGGGCAGATATAAATCGACACGTATAAGTTATTCAAACCACTCATTTTCACTGTTAGTTTGAGTAGTCTAGTAGGTAAAGAGTGGCCGGCTTCGTGAATTTAAAGATGCTAGAATTAACTTAGAATATCAAATGTTCTTGAAAAATTGATCTCCTTGTCATGGCTTCAGAATACTGCCGTCTAATAAGGCGGTTCGTGCTGTTATACTATGCTTAGGCTTTAGTTTCAACACTTTCAACCGACTACGCTTTGTTATTATAAAATCAACCGTAATTAAACCCTTCAAAAGCCGAAAGCGGTGGCTGTTCAAACAATAAAATGGCATTCCAGCCACATCCGTCGCGTATAATCGTAAACGCGGCGAGTTCGCTCGGCTTCCCGGAACGGCCGTAGCGTGGGTAGGCATTGTTGTTATGTGCCATCTAACAAATACGAACACTTGAGTTGACTTCCTTCTAACATTTTACGACTTAGAATCCATCCGGTAAATTTAACCCTTATTTACCCAAATGTATCTTCTCATTCTTAAAAAGCTAGTTCTTATCTCCTAGTGACATTATCTTTAACCTAGATTAATTTAATTAATTTTAATAACACACTTCACAATTCTAGTGATTACCCCTGCGTTATCTGAACGGTACTAGTTATGAATAACTTGATTATTGCGTTTACACACACACACAAACATGTAAGCGATGCATGTCCGTTGACAGATAATACTCGATGTTTACTTAACTCAATCGACGGGGTCGGAGCGGCGGTACTCTACTCGACAGCCAAGCACCCGCAATGCATTGTGGGCCACTTGCTCCTCGCTTTAGAGTCGGGAGTCGTTCGCCAGGGGCCACGGCATAGGCCTTATTAGATCTTAATAGAGAGATTTGTGAATGAATGAGTCTCATCACAGGAATTCGAAATGAGAACGTTTGTCAGTGTAAAGGACAACATTGTTACGTGCGTCTTGTGAACTTGTTAGTGGAGATATAAAATGGTTGTCATTGTGCATTGTTTCATTGTTGCAAGCCTGAGTCTATTTTTTTGGAGTGGCGGTTGCGCCCGCGGCCAATATGCGGGTCGACCACGAAATGGAAAGATTCCGCGTCTCGTCGCGGAGCCAGATAACGTTTTCGGAACAATGTGCCCATAAAGCATCCACCGCAAACCGGCGTCTCGCACGCAAACCTGGCCGATGTCGACTTGTCTGTTACACTACTATATTGTTATTGCCGAGTTCGCAAGGCTCATCGGATCATCCATAAAACTGCGCAAATAATTAAACGTCGCTTTGATACGGTGCCATACATTCAGAGCAAACCCGAGCTGATGGAATGCAGTCGTAAACGCGAGCTGACGGGTGTTCATTAGAGGATGTGGAGCCGGCGGGGGGGCGTGAAGGCGCGACCACTGGCGAGAACGTTACAGCCAATAAAGCAAGCTATGCAAACAGCCCCCGCCGTCGCTGAATCTCGCGACAATCGCAAACGTCCAGCTTTACTCCAATCTCCACAGCACGTACGCCCTTTCGGATTGCTGCAATGGAATTCCTCGTTCGGTTCCCATGGTTTATCCAATTTCATCCAACGGTGTGGCAGTGCGCTTGATTCGAACAATAAGCTCGGTGTCGCGTGACCCCTGAGACTTAACTGCGGAATTTTCCGAATAGGCTACCGTGCATGAAAAAGTTTTGTCGTAACTTTTACGAGGCTTTGATATGGTAGGAGGGAAACTACACAGAAAATAATCACGGATGGTATTACTAGGTTTAGTTGTTACGAATCTAAGAATCAAGTTTATAATATAACTAACTTTGTCGAGTGTGGACTAGACATTTGTGAACAGGCGCAGTCTTTACAGCGAGCGAAGTAAAACGTGACACGCATTCCGAATCAATTCTTACGTAACGAATCAACGTCAGCGGATTCCAGCGAGCTCCATGACTAACAAACGTTATTAAGATAGGTATTGAGCAGTTAATGATACCGATCATGCAGTGTTAAATTTAAAATTGTCTTCCGAACAGCAATTGCCTTCACCACAATTTTTTCATTCCCCAGGGTCGCCGCCCGCATCATGCCGTCTGACTAGTATCGCCATTTTATTGCCGTTGAACATATTTAGCATCAAATTGTTCAATTATACAAAAGAGCGATAAAAGGCAAATTTTACAGGTAGGCACAATTATAGTTGCCGTTTTAACTCGTTTATTGCTGTGTATCGACATCTTATTTGCACTTTGAATAGGCAATGGACCACTGGACCTGTACACATAAAGATTATTTATGAAGCTAATACCTAGGTAGTCGAAATTTAAAGTTACTTTGGGACTATATACATATCTTTCTTTCCCCCAGCGACTTGATTAATAATAACTTGTTATTTATATTGCAAGCGTAAAACTTTCTTTTAAAAGTAGTTGAATAATGGCTTCCACAAGATAGAAGTTCTGATGTTAGGACCCCAGGAAGTCCTACTCTTTCTCTTACGCGTATTCGATTAGTCCTCAGGCAGGAGTACCGTTTCTTCATGGATTGAAAGATTCAATTTGACGCTATGAATCACAATACTGTGGTACAAAATTCTACGCAATGCAGGTCACGTTTCGCTGCAGCTGACTGTAGGTACATACTCGTAGTTGTCATAAGAAGCCATTAAAAATAAACATATGTCCAATTTTGAATTCGGTTTCAACAATACAATCGCAAGGATGGTCCGTTTATCATGAAGCATGAGGGCACGAGATGAGATAGCGGCGAGACGGCGCGCGCAGACGGCGAAAGGAATGCGACTGGTTCTGCCCCCTCCTCGCGAGCCAATTCGGTATACCTCGTGGGAAACAATCCAGTGCGAAAACTTTATGAACTCGGAAAACTGACGTTTAATTTGAGTATGAGAATAGTTCAAACGTCAATTCTAGTCGTCGTTCGATTCTAGTCAGAAGAGATACACTACAAAACTTTAATGATAACACCCTAGTTATGAGTCAAATTAAATAGAAGCACGATAGACGTCTGAATCTCATCTTTGTAAATTCAAATAAAGGGTTAATAAAATGATGAGCTTGAAGATAAAATTAAAAGAGTTTAGGATTCTAAATTCTAACGATATAACTAAGTATATGATACATTTAAATCGGTAAAGTCGATTGTACCAACTTCGTGGCAACTCATCATTCCACCATTTTGTGTGACCTAATGTCGTTTGAGTTCTGTAACCGATAAAATTTTGTGACTTATGAACCAATTAACATTGTTTAAAAGATTGTAATTATTCTAACAGACTCAGAACTCTCAGAAGTACTGACAATCTACACATGAGAACCGTAGCTGGTTAGATCCTAAACATTACTCATGATGGTTAAAATATAATAGTGGGAATTTCGTTCAAAGGGAAAAGC
Organism: Epinotia demarniana; assembly: GCA_945867215.1. NCBI lineage: Eukaryota > Metazoa > Arthropoda > Insecta > Lepidoptera > Tortricidae > Epinotia > Epinotia demarniana. The sequence goes on from OX244262.1 coordinate 9,447,357, forward strand.
CGTGAGATCTGTAAACATTTGAACTAATTCACTCATACGTTACGCACATTTGCCAAGCTCATGTGCCGTGCGCAACTCAGTCTAAACACATACATATTCAAGCTTTTCTTTATCAATTGTTTCTATTAGCGAATGCAAGTGTAAGCATTCATTGTACGCGTTTCCAATCAAGTATATGTTCTATATAGCACAGGGCCCATACAACCCACAACAACGTTTATCTGAATCGACCGACAAAGATAGGGCCGGCACGGATTTCTTAGGAAATGGAAATGGAACCCGATAGCGTTTGCGAACACGCTGCTAGTACTTCACGGTAGACCTACTAGCATAGAAATAATAATAGCGGAGTCCACTATAATTTGCCGTTTATGGAACCGAAATCAATTTAGAGTTACGTCCTTTTGGCACACGACTGTAAAAAGGACACCTCATAAAGTTGTTTTAATTATTTTAATGGTTTACGGTCAAGAACGTATGTTTTAAAATGTCGTTGGGAAAGAGACGCGTGGGTAGTGGAAAGGCGGGTCTACCACAAGTTTGCGCGTCAAGAAAAGGCGCGAGACATGAAATTGTGGCGCTAGCCGCTCTGGGCGTTAGCTCTGGAGAAATCATCTAGAATATTCTCGACACAAAACGGGGATGTCGGCAAAAAAAATTATATCCAAGCGCCCTTTTTGCTGGCCGACCACACTCGATGCATTCTGCACACCAAAAATACCCGGTATTCTGCTCAAAATGCCCTACTCCCCACACCCTAACCCTACACACGACTAACGTCAAGAGGATAAGGACTGTCTAGGTCGTTTTGAGCGTGTTATTTGCGTAGCTACTTCTGCTGCCGAATATACGGGCATTAGATTGATCACGCACTCGACCTGGAGTATGTTTTGCTTTCCGCTATTGAAGTAAAAAGGTTGATTTCTCAACGCCGGCCGCCGTGTGTGTCATTCTGAGGGAAAAGGTACTTTATTGTCGGAGGCGCTTATGCCATTACAAATGCTTCGAAGCGTAATTCGAGGGGTAACGAAAAAACCTTAGAATGCGAGCTCCTTACTAATTTCTACCCAAACGCGTGCCTAAAACCCGGTATGCGCATGTTTCGAACTAAACAGCTGCCTGGCATCGTTTCGACACCCCGCGCCCCCACCCCGCATAATGGCAATGGCACCCATTGTGTAGGGCCATTTTGCAGCGCTACCTAGTACCTACACTTATATGTATGGTTTTTTTCATTCGCTGGTAATAATGGCAAAATCGCCAACGACAATGAGGTATATTACCTTCTCCCTGAGACATTAATTGTTCTCGCACCGCAACAAAATATCCAAATTGCACTAGAAAGCTCCGTGGTCGCTACATTTCATGGGGCTTCTAAACGGGCCACATTGCTTGCAATTTCTGGCCGGCAACTATTGCTGTTTTACGCTGACTTTGTACGCTAGAGCAAGATGCATATACTTGCCGGCCACGCATTGCCGTAATAATGTTGGCCGTTTAGAAGCCCCATAAGAAACAGTGTATATCGGAAGTTAATGAACACAGATTGAACATGTTTTTGTCTCTGAATGGAGACTCGTATATTAATTATTCGTTATGCCTGGATGAGCTAAAAGCAGAATATTAGTTCATTAAGCAATCAGTGAGACGGCACCGTTACGCCTCCTGATGCGGTTGCACGTATAAAAATATATTGACTTGAACTTGAACTTGTCCAGTAGTCTAAAGAAGAAAGAAAATAAGTCATTCATGACGTTTCTAATGGCTAATCTGTTCTTGGTGAAGGTGGAGAATTTTAAATCGTCATTGAAATGGTCTCCACTCTTCCAACTAAAACTTTGATGTAAAACACTTATCAGTGTTTACGCAAGAGAGAGCGCCTGAACCAAGATCATTCACCTACAAGTTCAGCACAAAAACGCGTCAATTCTACTTGAGCTAAAAAAATGTCTAGGAAAAAACCGTAGATTCGTTGTCAGTTTAGTCTGCCATTCCAAACCTCTACGGGTTTCGTAGCTCTGCTACGCGTCTGCTACGAGTCTGTACTCTACTGTATTTGCTTAAATAAGACTACACTTTACAAACATCTTTATATATACCATTAGAAAGGCTTCCAACATTAATACGAAATTATCTTTTTTTTATCGCAATGCAGTGCTATAAGCGAAATGTTTTTTATCACCGGTTTAAAGCCTTGATGATATGAAATTGCACACGAAAAAGCTGATTGTATCTCGAATTCGTAATACAAAGATCATAACTAAGTATATTGCATTCCTATTGACAAAATTGTTGTCCGGAAAGGTGTACTGTTCAAAAATATAGAAACCTAAGTCCTTACTAACCTAACCTAACGCCTTTTTGACGAATCGAATCGGAATAACGTGTGCATCCTTTTTTCCGCGCTGATAATCCGATGGAATTGGAATTAAATTAAGTATTTTGTATTTCAACAACATTTTTAATTCAGGAATTTAAGAGGATAAATCGATCTAGTCAGGTCTCGTTTGCGGAAAAAACACTAAAAACTCAGTCTTCTCAGAACTATATAGGCGGTCTAACTCTAGGTTTTATAAAGATCCAGTAGACCTTAACTCGATAAGTAATGTAAGAAAATGTACTGAATTACTAAAATTTGGATCTGATGCTTGATAGCATCTTTACATAACCAGGCCTCAATGTTATCTGGAACGGAAACCTACGGTTGGGTATCACCGAATGGGCAAAATCATGTAGGTATGTCGAAAAATTCAAATGTTCATCGGTCACGTTTTCCATACGATTCCCGCTCCGTGATATGGCGTCGGGCAAGGTCATCTCCGGTCGCGGCGTGAGAAAAAATATGCGGCATGCTCGCTCTGTAATTGGTCTGATTGAAACGAGGCGCTCCCGCTTCCGAGAACATGTGATTCGCGAATCACCGGTCCCCAGTGTAACATGGACTTGAGGGTGCTTAGGGCTGTGCGTGACGAGAGGTCAGCTACAGTGGTTCTGAGCCTGTGGATTGACCAGCGATTCAGTCGGCCCAGTATAAAGTGACTCTAATTGATATATCCACGACGTAATGTAATTTTGTAAAATATTACCTATACCTAATAATAATAGTGTAATAGTATCAAATAGAAATAGTAACACTGACATGTAAAAACTTTTTATATTTTTATCAATAAATGATCTATCTATCTATCTAAGAATGGTATGAAAATACGTAAACGAACAGCGCTCACTTGAGGGATCGGTTAAGGTTATGATGCCGGCAACTGTCATCACATAAAGTTTCATAAAAGTTTAATCGACGTACGTTCGTTACCTACGACTATAGTTGAGATTATTTAACTTGGCCGAATCACATAAAGTAGTCAATTCAAAAAGCAACGCTACCGCCCAGGATAGAATATTACCTTACAAAGACAGTTTTTTAAAAAGTCGGCCGCGTTAATAATCTCAACCATACTGAGAGTTGGAAACAGGCCCTTATAGGCTTATACTGGTCAATCTCAGTTCGAGTTCTCAACAAGCGTGGTGAATAAAGCAAGGCTCTGCGCCCCTCGGTACTTGGGCCGCATTCCCAGTCTCTTGTACTTCTACATACAGCCTCTGCCCACCTCATTATGACCACCGATTGTTCTCAAATCAACAGGGCAAAAAACGCAATTATTGCCTTCGATTCCGCTACAAACATTCAGCTAAAAACGTGGAATTTCGCACAAATTCGCCTAGTAAATTTTATGTTCCCATTTAACTGTCAGAGGCTCTATTCAACACGTTTGCTCGTTGATATGGCGACAATACGGCCGCGTGTGATAGACGATGATTAACATGGTATTCTATTATAAGCTTAGTAAGTGTATTCGAAACCGGTATGTTTGCGTCAGAATAACAAGACGTAGAGAATTGTATTTGAGTCTTCTATATACTCATTTAGGCAAACAGATGAAATGATTTAGAAGAGTTTGAGACATCATAAAATCAGTCTATAGTAGTAATTTCCGTCACTCTAAAAGTAGCTGAATGAAACCTCAGCTGTATCTAATCTCCATTCACACAAGAATGCCGTAAACCTAGCACATTTCCACCATTGTCTGCGTGTGGAATGCACAGAATGCACTTGTAGGTAAAAACGGGTCGCGTATGCACGAAGACGGCTCGGTATTATCTACGGGGCCCCGCGGGTGGCGCGCCGAATGCAACGAATACCTACTCGCCGTATCGTAAGTAACTTATCAAGTCATTGACAATTACATAAAAATAACACGCTGCCAAATAACATCATTGTAGATAGGTATGCATGCAGCTGATTTGGCAGTGTAGCCAATGTATCATTAAAATACGGTCATCCGTTTTCTCTTCGGCCGATAGAGGATTCATTCTGACGCTAAACGTCAAATCCGATCTGACCTAACCCTTACTCGCATCGTTTCGCACCGCCTACTTATGATATCCATGATAAAAGGTATGCTATGTCATTGTACATTGTATCTTAAATTCGTTCCACCAGCTAAAGCGTGAGAGGACTAAGAAGTGGAAAAGGCCTAGAAATTGGCGTAGAATAGCAATACTAGAATACTAACTATAGTTCCACGTTCGATAGGTATCTAGATAATTATAATTTTAGACGTACCTAACTCGTGAGTCTCGCAACGCTTTGAACACTGTCTGACCTTCCAATGCTGTGGACAGGTTTCATGTTAATACCTGTACAACTGTTTACTAAGCATGATATTATAAATGTCTATTACCTATCCATTTCTTTTAAACACATCGATTTACAATCGTGTTAACTCACGGCGCACCTCGCTCATCGAGTGAAAAGTTAACGGTTTCAAATGAACTAAATCTAGACGCAGATAAGCCCTAGTAAGTAGATAACGTGGCTAACACAATTGTGTACGGGGTGATGACTTTCGAGGCCAAATTATAGGGCAGAGTGAGGAACGAGGAAGAATAATTGTGAAAGGCGCAGCTGGTATAAGATTCTTATAAGTTTATTTCTGACTGAGGTGACTCGCGTGAGAACGGTGCGAATATTTCCGACAGAAACGGAAATAGAAGCTCGTGTCATCAAGCACAGCTCTGCTATCGCGATTATAATACACCTACGTCTGTCTAGATGTCCTCATGTTATGCCTACCATATACTTAGGTTACTACGGTTAGGTCACCATACGACCATGGATACTTAGGTGATTCGTTGAATAGCAAGATGGAAGCAAGGATAATGTAGGTACACCGAGTTTATACGCGAGTATTCAGATTGTTTTGCGTAAGCGCTATACGAGTATAAGCGCGCTATTTAAAATATACCTAATTTATTTTGGAATAACAACAAGAAATCATTGACAAGTGCTTAATCTACAAAATGGAGTGAGTGTTGGCTCAAGATATTCTCAGTATGTGTCAAAGTACCGAGTGCAACGACGCTGATTTGAATTGTCTACATACATATCCATAAGTTATCTATTAAGTTAGTGGCCTCATCACTGCCTGTGATGACGTTAGCTGACAAATATTAGCCATAAATAAACAATAGAGTACAATGACGTCCCAGAGGATTGGTTGTGCAATGAATTACCTATAATCCAATTTCCAAAACAAGGGAAGAATGTCTCAAATATACATATCAAATACATAAACCTACGTAAAACCAACTAAACTACTTCCAATCAGTAGATTTCTTAGATATTATCTCGCAAATAAGAAATGCGACTCCGATTATAAAAAGGTGACATGGAATCCCCACGTAACGTAATAACGTTGAAAATGTTGCCAGTGTTGGTAGGATGAAAAATCATGATTCAGATTTATATTCATTGAACGCATAGGTTATTTTTACTAGCTATGGCTGCTTTTGGCTTTCCCTAAATATAAACAGAAATAATTATATTTACCTATCCACTTCATTATATAAACCCGATAAACTTAGATGCCTACTGGGTTGTTTATAAGTAGACAGTCACAACGTCATCTCTTCCTATCTAGAAGGTCAGCATTTGAGAACCCGTCAACAATGAAAGGCGATGCAAAAAAAGCAAGTAACCGTCAAATGACATTATTCAAGTTTCATGATACTTTTCAAGTCTTATGGCAAGAGGACAAACTGCTCTTTATTATTATTTTTTCATTGGAATTTCGAGTAATAACTGCGCTGTGAATACGCTCGGCTTTAACGAACATCTTTAATTTTATTGCCATTCCACTTTTCCACTCGAGTATCATACATTTTTCTACAGATTAACGTTCAGAAATCATCAATTCTAATCTCTCGCGGATGTTCGAACGGTACGAAGCCGTCTCGAGCTACATACTCTTGCCTCGCCGCGCCGGTGCGGTGCAAATCAGTGCGCGTAAGCAAAGGCAAAAACCGGCGTATGTATGACTAACGAGATCAGCTGTTTCCTAAGAAGAAAGTTAATTGTATTCTCATTATTTCATTAAATATTCTATAAGTGCAGATTGATGATATAACGATAATGATAGACGGCGTTGGCAACGTTTTTGTCTATATAATAAATATAATTGTATTATATAACCTATTCTGGCTCAATTTACTGTATGAAACAAGAATCACAAACTGAATGCACGCCGCAATAGCACGATCATGTATGTTCGACAGAAAGCATTCGCCCCTGTCACACTTTCTGGTAAACGACGTTACGACGAATACCTTACATAAACGCTACCATAGCTAGAGTCCGTCCATGCCAAATATGTCAACCTTACCAGTCGAATTTCCATCGACGATTTAAAGAGTTGCCATGTAATTTGTTGCAGAGTTAACGTGGACGCACTCTAGATAAAAACGCGTGCAAAAAAACAAAACACTCACGCAAAGATCCGAAAGGGTGATGCTATTGGCGGTATAGAACACGAGCAGGTCAGCTGGCAGACACCGTGACCCTGGCTCGCGAAGCTTCGAAGCCAGCAGGAGACACGCCGTGCCCAGCAGTTGGACCTGGCTTTTTCCCACTGGGCACGTGCTCAGGAAGCGGTCGAGATACGACACGGCCAGTGGGAACACCTCCTCCTGGCATCCTTGGTCTTCACATACCTAGACACAAAGAGTACGTTAGGTAATTCTGAGTCACAATAAATGATTAGAATTAGAAATATAGTGACGCAGTCCTCCTAAAATTTCAAGTCCTACCGTTTTCAACCATGGCGACCACTGGTTTACATTTCCACAAGGTGGACTTATGACCTGGGAGCCCGCTGGATGCGGGTAGCGCAGGACCAATCGGTGTTGTACTCTTTGGGGGAGGCCTATTTCCAGTGGAAATATTTCGGCTGATAATGATGATGATAATAAATAGGAAAGTAATACAATAAAAGGTCATGAGCTGTCGTGCTAAACTGGTTTTCCGGTGGAACTATCAGTGAAACCACGCAATTTGCACATGTTTGTTACTCGATCACGCAAAGTCTACCATTGTGATGAAAATTTACAGTAATATAGAGAATAACTTATACCGAAGCTACGATCGAAGCTGTGTGTACCTACGAAGTCGCGGGCAGTATGGAATAGAAAGGTTCATCAATAAATTGTAGGCTAATATTTCTAGTACAGAACTCGGCGCCCTGTGTTTATCATACGGAATTCCTGATAACCTATATTTAAAATGGAAATACGGAGCGATAATATCGAGTCGTTTCTATCCTGCATTGCATACGCCTTATCAATGTCGTTACGAACTACCCAGTTTATAATGGAGTGGCCCCTTATAGGTATCGATTCCTATAGGAGCCCTACTATTATTAGGATATAGACATAGGTATACAGAAAAAATACGCAATTAGGAGTTTACTTGTAAGAGTTTTATTAGAAAACGGATTCTTACAAGACGTCATTATCCAATAACTGTAGAAGCACAATGTGTTCCCATAGGAAAATAGTAGCGTGTCTGACGGTGGGAATCGGAGTCAGTTTTATTTCTAGATCCAAGATTAGCTTAGTATTGTGAAACTGAAAAGCGGGGAAAGCGAAAGCGGACATCCAAGTAGACTCGTATAACCCGACCAAGCGTAGGAGACAACTGGCTCGGAAGAAAAGCTATACATTTGGTGTGTTTAGTTATTGGTCGGTTGGTAGTTTCGCACGGTGCAAGTGTAACGCGAGGCGCTCCGTCCGGACTGTAACCCGCGCCATGACACCGCCAAAGACTTTGATAAACGTACCTACGTCTCAGCTGACTGGCTGTCCCACGCTCCAAATCGTCAGCTGGGCTGGTATTTACGCTTAGCTACCTCGCCTCTGGCGAGCTAGGAAGTAAGTCTGCTAGTCGAGCATATCAGACGTCGCGACGCGAACCAATCTTCTCTTCTCGTTCTAATTGGAACTGTGTGGGAGAGACAGGAGTTGTGCTAGCTAGCTAGCTCCCCTGCACTCCAATGACGAGTAGTTTATTATTATTACGAACCTCTAGCTCATGATTTTACTTTAGCTTGTGAATAGCATTGATTTTGCCACATATTGTCAATCGAAACGTTACAGATCGACACATGTAAAAAGAACCCTGGCGGCCATACTTTTTATATGGCCGCCAGGGCTCTTTTTACGTGTGTCGACTTGTACATGAATAACATTTGCTTTACAAGTAGGTAGGTTCAAATGATATGTTACGCCAGGGAAACTAAATGTGATATTTTCCTTATTAACTATAGTGTTCATTAAGTTGTGATCGGAATGTAACTGGTTAACATGCATAACGAAATTGTACTCGCGTAGATCAATAATGAATTACATAAGTCCTATTATAAAATTATAAAGGAACATATGTGATGTGACCTAATACCTATATTTATAGTTCAAGTAGTAGATGTTCTAGTTTAGATGGTAGGTTGTCTATGCTGGTATTGTATGAGTTATTGCTAATAGGTACAATGGATTCGAGCAGGTTGGCATGGCATAATCAAGTCGTGCCATTGACCTCATGGATCGTAGGCACGGCAGTGAATCGTATAATTCCAAAGGATATCGTCTGCAGACCTACTTAGGACATGCGGGTTTTATTTCGAAATACGTAACTAATTTTATGCATCTATTTTTTCGTTAATTACCTACGAGTCTAACTAAACAGGGGAGTATTCTTCGGGACTTCCGGGAAAAGCTTTCGAATGTACATCTCTGTCCCTCTTTTACCATTTTCATGATAAAGATAAAGACATACCTACGGATGTCATAGGTCATGAAATGGCTTAATCTAAAGCAGCGTCAGCGTCAGTGCATGGCTGTTTAATTTGCAATTCTACGACTAAAAAGTGTTAGTCATAGGAAGTTCAAAAACTTATGGCTTTTGTGATAACATCAACTGTCGACAAAAAATAAGTAAGTAAAAAGTAATTTACACTTAATTTCACATTTCAATAGAATATGTGTAACGCGTAAAACAAAAGAATGTATGTATGCTAAGACCCCCCCCCCCCCCTACCTAGATATCCGACACCTGCATACTTCAATTACAAAAGTTTACAAGATTATGAAGTGGCAAACTTTACCGGGCGGGCGGCGCCGGCGCGCGCGCACATCGCACCCGGATGACGTCACCGGCAACGTCGCGCCGGCAACACGTGGCCAGCTTCACAGCTGACTGGCTACCCCTAACTACACGATTCGTTGGCTTTGCTTACATGCTTATCCTCGCCTCATACACTTCCAACTTAATTATAATTACCACCGGCAGCGTATTTTAAATTGAATATCTAATTAAGTAAAGCACGCCAAAGTTTTAGTCGTTTATACGCGAGGCCACTGACCCATCGCGCTTGTATCGCAAATGAGATAGCAATTTGTGTCTGTAATACGTTAAAGATAAAGAGCGTCCGGCGTCAGCTGTGTGCGTGTCAAAATCAGCTGATTATTCAAATAGAACATCGGCCGGCGCGGCCTCGCTATCTATACCAACTGCAATTCCTACCTACACAAAACGTTTAGCAGCATGTTTTACTAGAAACACCTAAATGTATTCAAAGATATTCATAAAAGATTCTAGCGCTATGAAAACAATAATCAGCTGATCGTGTAAACAATGCCACTAGATCTCTGATTAGAGCGGCTACGTCTATCGCTACACAACTGTAAGGAGCACATGGAAGATAGGCAGTGGCGAGGGCATACGGGGGCCACTGCTGCACGTGGCCGCGACAAGATGGCGATGGGTGCCGCACCGCTCACCTCCAACATCCACTCGGCGACGAGGCGGCGCATGTGCGGCGTGACCTCAGTCTGCACGGTGCCGAAGTAGTTCGCGGTGACGGCGTAGCGCTCCTCGAGCCTCAGCAGGTTGTCCAGGACCCTGCGCCTGAGCAGCACGGGGTCGGGCGCGGCCGCCCGGGTCACGGGGGCCACCGGGGCCGCCGCCTCGCTGCTCGGACTCACGCGTTCCGCACACAGCAGCTCCATGACACACCGCACTGCGGCTTATTGCAGGGCTTTGCTTAATCGCGACAGCTGATCCAAACGAGAGAGTAGTAACGTTGCGACGGCTGCGAGTGCCCGAATCGCAGTGAGCGGTCGCAGCGCGCCGGCGCGCCGAACATATGATCGGCGGGGAGCGGGGCGGGGGCGGGGCCGGGCCGTGAGGCCCGTACGCAGGTTTCTCCCGTCGACTTCGAATCGAATACATACACAACAATGTATTCTCACCCGCTCACTCGTGGGTCGCTTGAGATCTTGTCTCTCAGTCTTGTATTTACGAAAAGAGGCAGAGTTAAATGTTTAAAGTTAAAAAGTGGTTACTCGTTTTTTTTTCAGTCTATCTATTCCGTGACAATGAATACTTAATACTTCCAGCCATTAAAATCGTTCAGTTAAAAGTTTTCCTAAATGTTATTTTTAATTAATTGTTGAATCAATCATAAGTAAACTAGGTAACTATGATTTGGATTGGAGTACTTAGGTATTAAGTACCTACCTACTTAGATGCGGACTTGATGGCTAATTGCCTATTAGGTACTATATTAACTTTCACGGTATTCTTAACACTATAGGAACATTATTTAATTACCTATTTGTGTGTAAATAAAATATAAGTAGGTATACCTACACTAGTAATATCTATGTATTATTTATCAACTTATTGTAATAAGAGCATGGGTACCTACCTAGCTAGGTACCTGGGTATAATAAATTTATTTGTATGGTGTGGGCAACCACATGGAATTCCCTAATTAAGTACCTATTTATGTAGGAGCCTGTCTACTTAATTCCTTATTATTTTCTTGGCTCAAAATACTACGAAATCCTAGCTACCTATACCAGGAATGATAAGAGATTATAAGGTACTTACTATACCTACATAGTTATTACATAGAATAGAAGAAGTACAATGTTGACGTTTGTTATTATTATTATCAATGATTTAATATAAAAATAGTTTCTATATTACATCATTGATTATTATTGATTACCTACCTAACTCAATCTTAAAAGAATCGGTTTAGGTACCTACTATCTGGCCACTTGTGGGGTACCTGTACCCCGTAGGTACCCCTTTGAGTAGGTAGGTAGATAAGGTAAGCCGAGGTCCTTAAATAAGGATGTTTTAAAATTGCAAGTAAGTAGGTAAGTAATCATTAAAAGTTCACAGTTATTTTGCGTAGGGTCGATCGGGGTGAAGTGATTCACGTTAACCAAAAGTAGGTACTTCCCTAATAAGCTTCATCGAAATTTATATGTGAAAGTGTGTCCATCTGTCGGTCTGTGTGTCTGTCTGCCTGTTACCTCTATACACCTAAACCACAGAAACGATGTAGATGATGGTTTTTATCCATTTTCAGGGTTCCGTAGCCAAATGGCACAAAAAGGAACCCTTATGGATTCGTCATGTCTGTCTGTCTGTCTATCTGTCTGTCCGTCCGCCATGCACAGCCGGCTCACAGCCACTTTTTTCGAAACTGTAAGAACTGTACTGTCGAAACTTGGTAAGTAGATATATGTATCTATTCTGTGAACCTTAAGATTTTCACACAAAAATAGAAAAAAATCAATAAATTTTGGAGGTTCCCCAATTCCCCATACTTAGAACTGAAACTCATTTTTTTTTTAATAAACCCTTATGTGTGGGGTTGGGTATCTATGGATAGGTCTTAAAAAATTATATTGAGTTTGCTAATACATTTTTTTTCTAAACTGAATAGTTTGCGCGAGAGACACAAAGTGGTAACCCCCCCCCCCCCCCCCCTGTAACTTCTAAAATAAGAAAATAATAAAAGTAAAAATATATATGATGTACATTACCATGCAAACTTCCACCGAAAATTGGTTTGAACGATATCTAGTAAGTAGATTTTTTAAATAGGTACGTCATAACATAAACCGTAAACCGCATTTTACCTTTCATTCAACGGATAATGGTACGGAACCCTTTGTGCGCGAGTCCGACTCGCACTCGGCCGGTTTTTATTATTATATATGGGGGTGAAAGTTTGTATGAAGCTAACTACGATATAAACGAGTTCCACGCGGACGGAGTCGCTGGCAGAAGCTTGTAGATTATATATAGATTATAGACAGATACAATATACGAGTACATGTAATAGTAGTTTATGCGACTGATCCATAATGAGAGGCCTTAAAATACGAGTGTGGTTTTATGAAACGAGCGTCAGCGAGTTTCATAATAGGATCACACGAGTGTTTTAAGGCCTAATTATGTACAGTTGCACACACTACTTTATCTACACACATATCATAAGTAGTAGTAAGTAACAGCAAAAAACCAACAAAAAAATGACAACAGCAAAGGCGGCAATTCGATCATCCGTCACGACGTCAGATTTTTTTAAAAATCATAGACAAACGAATGAAGTCCCTATACTAATATCACTCGAGATCAAAATGTCGTACGGTTTGTATTACAAAACGTACTGAATTGACGTTTCGTATCGATAACTGTTTTAATATCTATGGATACTAGAGTAGAGACCCACTTGAATTTTGACAGATGTTCCAAATTTAAACTCATAACGATACAAATTTATCAAAAATCTGTACTGTAATGACATTACAGTACAGATTTTACCTACTACCACAGACAAGAAAGTTCTCATAGTAAAATCGGTTCTAGTAATGCTGGTCATTTCCTACCGTTTCTGAACGCATTTTAGAGCAGTAATGATATGTGCGTAGATAAATGTATTTTACGTCACACCTGGCCATAATGCGAGTTTTACTGCACACTGCGCGTACGGGAAAACTCGCATTGTGGCCAGGTGAAGACGTAAAATTTTGTACTCAAATAATTTATTGAATCAGGCGTTACTTTGCGGAAGTCCATGATATATTAGGAGAACAATATTTCTTTGCTATTCCGCTAAAAAACGTGCTGGTCTATTAGTGAAGATAAGATGCAACTATTTGCGTAAAAACATGCAAAAAATTACAGCAAACCACCACCAATAATGACAAAAACCTCGACACGTGTTTCGCCTCTCTACGAGGCATCATCAGGAGATGCTGGCAGGAGATGTTGCTTGCGCCACGTCCACTGAGCAAATGACCCGCCCGTTTTTTTTTTTTTTTTTGAACCTGACTGTTGCTATAATAGGACGGACCCAATATAGCGGTCGAACTGCGTGGTTGGAGGGTGGCCTGGGGAAAATCCAGGGGAAGCCTCCGGCACGACCACGCGGGGGACCCGCCCGGAGCCATCCGCCATATTTATATTCTGTCCCCCCATACTACCGTTCATGCGTGAAAGAGATGGAAGAACACGTAACAACGGTGATGACGCAACATTCAATTGTTCGTTGATAATAACGCCTCTATTGCTGTACCTAATTATTTCTAATTGTTCTAGAACACTTAGACGCAATCCTTTTTCGCAAACATGCAAGATGTTGAAAGAATGATTGTCAGATAACGCATGGTTATTCTCCAATAAATGTTTTGCGAAATTAGACTTGTCCGGGTGATTATGCCGATACGACGCAACATGTTCCTTATACCTTGTGCTAAAACTACGGCCTGTTTGTCCCACATAAACTTTATTGCAATTATCACAGGCAAGTTTGTAGACTCCCGACTTTTTGGCACTTTCCACTTTCTCCTTGCCATTGCACAGTCTAAAGCGCAAGGTGTTATTCGTTTTGAAAGCCACGTTTATGTCGTTAGACTTTAAAATATTGTAGATCTTATCAGACAACTTGCCAACATAAGTTATGCTTGCTTTGTACTTTTTAGGTGGGTCCGAAGATCGTGCAGCGTACAGAAGATAGTTTGTCATTCTAGCCCGTTTTTTCCTAATAATACCATCCACATGAGACTTGCTGTAACCGTTTGAAATTGCTAAATGGTATATATTATTTAATTCCATTTTATAATGAATATCAGAAAGAGGCACTGTCAATAACCTATGTGCATAACAATGAAAAGCAGCTAACTTATGTTGCCATGGATGAGCGGAAGAAGCCGGGATAACAGTATCTGTATGCGTAGGCTTACGGTAAATTTGGAATTGATGTTTGTTATCCACCTTAGTAATCGTTAAATCCAAGAAATTCAGTGAGTTATTCTGTTCTAATTCCTTCTTAAACTTGATTTTAGGATGCTTGTTGTTGATTTCATTCACAAAAATATCCAGTTGACTCATACTACCCGTCCAACAAATAATCAAATCATCAACATACCGAAAATAATATAATATATTATTATTATCCACAATGTGTTGGTTCTCAAAATGATCCATGAAAATATCTGCCATCAAAGGACTAAGTGGGGAACCCATTGCCAAACCATCACCTTGCAGATAATATTGCCCCCCAAATCTAAAATAATTCTGTCGCATACAGACTGTCGCCAATTCTATTAATTCATCTACCTCCCCTGGGTGCAGCCTCTGTTTTTCAAAAAGTGCCCTGAGAATGTCTAAAGTATTCAAATATGGTACATTTGTAAACAAACTATCCACATCCAGCGACAAAAGAATAGCATTTTGTGGCATGTTGATGTCTTTGATCCTTTCGATTAAATCCAAACTATTCTTTAAACAGTATTTTGGTTCAAAATTAGACTTCTGTCTTATGATACCATTCAACCTCTTAGCCAATTTATAAGTCGGTGCACTCAAATACGAGACAACTGGACGAATCGGGATATTGTCTTTATGAATTTTTGGAAGACCATACAGAATTGGTGCTTGAGGATTCATGGATATGACCGTGTTTTTCTGATGCTCGGTTTCAAAGACAAACATAGAGTTCTTGACAACATTTCTTAGATCTTTCTGGAAACCAGGCGTTGACATGTCCATTGAGGAGGAGTGCGCCTGACTCTGACTGGTTATTGCTGAGGTCTATTCAACAGAAAGTCGATGACAACGATTTAGTGGTGTCAAAAGCAGACAAAGGGAATTGCATAGTCATCATGGGTAGGGAACAATATAACCAGAAAGTAATGGATCTTATACAGGATGATGGTTTTTCGGTTTTACGGAAGGACCCAACGCCTGGTTTCCAGAAAGATCTAAGAAATGTTGTCAAGAACTCTATGTTTGTCTTTGAAACCGAGCATCAGAAAAACACGGTCATATCCATGAATCCTCAAGCACCAATTCTGTATGGTCTTCCAAAAATTCATAAAGACAATATCCCGATTCGTCCAGTTGTCTCGTATTTGAGTGCACCGACTTATAAATTGGCTAAGAGGTTGAATGGTATCATAAGACAGAAGTCTAATTTTGAACCAAAATACTGTTTAAAGAATAGTTTGGATTTAATCGAAAGGATCAAAGACATCAACATGCCACAAAATGCTATTCTTTTGTCGCTGGATGTGGATAGTTTGTTTACAAATGTACCATATTTGAATACTTTAGACATTCTCAGGGCACTTTTTGAAAAACAGAGGCTGCACCCAGGGGAGGTAGATGAATTAATAGAATTGGCGACAGTCTGTATGCGACAGAATTATTTTAGATTTGGGGGGCAATATTATCTGCAAGGTGATGGTTTGGCAATGGGTTCCCCACTTAGTCCTTTGATGGCAGATATTTTCATGGATCATTTTGAGAACCAACACATTGTGGATAATAATAATATATTATATTATTTTCGGTATGTTGATGATTTGATTATTTGTTGGACGGGTAGTATGAGTCAACTGGATATTTTTGTGAATGAAATCAACAACAAGCATCCTAAAATCAAGTTTAAGAAGGAATTAGAACAGAATAACTCACTGAATTTCTTGGATTTAACGATTACTAAGGTGGATAACAAACATCAATTCCAAATTTACCGTAAGCCTACGCATACAGATACTGTTATCCCGGCTTCTTCCGCTCATCCATGGCAACATAAGTTAGCTGCTTTTCATTGTTATGCACATAGGTTATTGACAGTGCCTCTTTCTGATATTCATTATAAAATGGAATTAAATAATATATACCATTTAGCAATTTCAAACGGTTACAGCAAGTCTCATGTGGATGGTATTATTAGGAAAAAACGGGCTAGAATGACAAACTATCTTCTGTACGCTGCACGATCTTCGGACCCACCTAAAAAGTACAAAGCAAGCATAACTTATGTTGGCAAGTTGTCTGATAAGATCTACAATATTTTAAAGTCTAACGACATAAACGTGGCTTTCAAAACGAATAACACCTTGCGCTTTAGACTGTGCAATGGCAAGGAGAAAGTGGAAAGTGCCAAAAAGTCGGGAGTCTACAAACTTGCCTGTGATAATTGCAATAAAGTTTATGTGGGACAAACAGGCCGTAGTTTTAGCACAAGG
Organism: Epinotia demarniana; assembly: GCA_945867215.1. Taxonomy (NCBI): domain Eukaryota; kingdom Metazoa; phylum Arthropoda; class Insecta; order Lepidoptera; family Tortricidae; genus Epinotia; species Epinotia demarniana. Next base: position 9,464,085 of record OX244262.1, read on the forward strand.
TATAAGGAACATGTTGCGTCGTATCGGCATAATCACCCGGACAAGTCTAATTTCGCAAAACATTTATTGGAGAATAACCATGCGTTATCTGACAATCATTCTTTCAACATCTTGCATGTTTGCGAAAAAGGATTGCGTCTAAGTGTTCTAGAACAATTAGAAATAATTAGGTACAGCAATAGAGGCGTTATTATCAACGAACAATTGAATGTTGCGTCATCACCGTTGTTACGTGTTCTTCCATCTCTTTCACGCATGAACGGTAGTATGGGGGGACAGAATATAAATATGGCGGATGGCTCCGGGCGGGTCATTTGCTCAGTGGACGTGGCGCAAGCAACATCTCCTGCCAGCATCTCCTGATGATGCCTCGTAGAGAGGCGAAACACGTGTCGAGGTTTTTGTCATTATTGGTGGTGGTTTGCTGTAATTTTTTGCATGTTTTTACGCAAATAGTTGCATCTTATCTTCACTAATAGACCAGCACGTTTTTTAGCGGAATAGCAAAGAAATATTGTTCTCCTAATATATTTGTACTCAACATGGGCGGTAATCCGTAAAGCCCCAGAGCGCATATTTATGGCCCTCACCTTCGGTTCGGGCCACAAACACCTGCGATCTGGGGCATTCACGAATTCACCGCCCTAGTTACGTAATGTACTATTATTTAAGCTCCTCATTGTATGTGTAAATATTCTGATATAAGCTATTAAAAAACAGCTTATTGGTACCTATACATGTTAATAACAACTTTAAAGTAAATTTACCAGCAGGTAAGTATTGAAGAGAGGGGCAGTGATTCAACAGTGATAAACGAACGCTGGTCTACCTGAGGTAGCTTTACCTCATTAATTAAATGAAGCTTTAACTTGCCGGCATACTTGGCTGCCTTAGAGCATTAAACCAACAGGAGTGGTCACATGTGTCATTTTCTATACATAAAAAGTCTGCCGATTTTTGCGGGGGAGGGGAATGTCAAATGTATGCGGAACGTGAAAATAGCTACGTCAGATAAACGTCAGTCCATACAATACGTATGACCACTGGTCATACGTATTTGGCAGAGGGGAACGCCTGTCAATTGCCACTCCGGTTGGTTTAATGCTCTAAGTTGGCTGCGGTTAAAATAAACATCCTCTGTTTGTTTCTTAATTGTTTTCGAACGTGATCAATTTGATTGTGATCTGTTTACACAGCTACTTAATAAGCAGGTACTTTTAATAGCTTATATTCCAATTGTTTTGCCGGGTGAATAACCCAAACATTATCAAATCAGCTGATTGTATTTAAAACGTGCTAATGCAAAATTTTGGTTGTTTTAAGTCCTAAGAGCAGTTTGCTTATATAATAATACTTATACTTATCGATGAGGAAGTAGTTAGGTAGAAGGAAGGCGCCCAATAGCTATTTATTCAATTTGTACATTAATAAAAAAAAATACAACAAAAATAGCTGAGAACCATTTCGCCAGATATGATTTTTGACTTAAAAACAAAATCCGTGTTTGGTTTTTTGTTTGTTTAACCTGTGATACCTATATGTATAATTTATTAAGTGGTGAGCGATAGTTATTTTCAAGACTTTTTTGCCAGACCATTAAAAACACAAAACCTTGATACCCAGAGGTGAGGTGCTCAAAGTTTATGAAATTCTACATGCTAATCTAATATTCTTAGATATGTATATGCTGGCTTCTAATTGTCATCACTGCATAGTAAGTATAAAACGGACTCGCTACCCGCTGTCTGTCCCTCTGTATGCAGATCTTTAAAACTAAGCAACAGATTTTGATGCAGTTTTTTAATAGATAGTGTGATTCAAGAGGATAGTTTATATGTGTATAGTACCGTATGCGGATCGCTAGTTAATAATAAAATAACCCATATAAATTAATTTAGTTAATAATAAATAAACCAAAGCTATTGGGATGGAGATGTATGCAAACTTCGATTTTTGAGACTTTTTGGTACCGCCCTAAGCCTGGCCTGCCCTGGCCTGAGCTGGTCTGGCTTTGCTCGGCCTGGCCTGTGTCCGAGAGCCTGCACGCACGCAGGAAGTGCGCCATAACCGCGTGACATTAATCACCGCTCAGCGGCTTCTTTCGCGGCGAGTCCCTAGCACGACCGCAGCCACCCATTTAATTATCTCTCTCTTATTCTAGTTATTCTCTGTTAAAAAATATTAGTTCAGCCAAGTATTTAGAGACTAATGTGCCGTAACAGCCCGTGCTATGCAGTGCTATGCCATTATACGTACTACGTACTGTTATGTTGCTTTTGCTAAATAGCTATCAAGCTTATGGCCGCGCCATAGTCAACATCAATACCATTAATTTTTTGAATATTCTAATAGATTTTCAAGGCAATACCACAGCTGTAAAATTAATAGAGACTAGATGCCCGCGCGGCACCGCCCGCTTATTACATACAACGCTAATCAATCCTGAAGGTACTGTAGAAAATCATACCAACTAACATTCTGAATTCCACTCCTTTAGGTTGGGTATCACTATTTCACTATCCCGAAGAGGAAAGTATTTTTACCCAAGCTTCGTTTGCTTCCTGGCTCATTCAACGCATTCACGGTATTTAAATCCTGCACTAAAGAACGTGCAAGTCTATGATAGGTAAGGAGGCGTAACGTGCAAGTATATGATATGTAAGGAGGCGTAACGTGCAAGTATATGATATGTAAGGAGACGTAACGTGCAAGTCTATGATAGGTAAGGAGGCGTAACGTGCAAGTATATGATATGTAAGGAGACGTAACGTGCAAGTCTATGATAGGTAAGGAGACGTACACTGTACAATCATCTGCAGAGATACGTGAACCTTCTGAATACGAACTTTTATGTAAGTAAGTCACGTTTCTCTACAGCTCTACAGCTGCAATAATCTGTTGAATTAGACTTCATAGTCTTAGCAAAAAGTTTAAAATTGTTGTATAAAATGTGCATACCATACATAAGGAAAATCAAAAATATGATAAGATATTATTAATAACTTATGGTTACCTACCACATTATATGTAATCACAATATTATATTAAATAATATTTTTAAATTGTTTTTTTAATATTATTAAACCCTTGCAATGTTTTTTTGGAAGTACGTTCGTTTGTTTAGGTAAAATCTTACAAGTACAGTCTGCAATAAAAGCTTGTCTACAAACTATTATTTTGTCCTTTTGGTGTGGGTGTGGTGTGACATCCTGAACGCTATAGGACATTGAAATACTTTTTCCTGAAAAAAGTTTCATTTATGTATTTATAAATGTTTTAACGGTATTTTTTATTCATCAAATAGTGAAATACTTAGCAGTCACGACTTACCTTGGTACCTGTCACAACTTACCTCAATGTATGAAGAGTTGTGACACGATGAGGAGTAGTTGCGGTTTTTACTTATCGCTTTTCGTATTGCGAGTTTTCTTATTTATAAAATTGAGACAATCCTCCTAGGTCTCCCCTATTTTACGTCATGCTGGGTAGTAGATTTATTGTTGTCATTGTCACTGATTCCGTGAAACTCAGGATAGATATGCATACAATTAGAGGACATTAGGGTAACGTATCTTTCTGAACGCGTGTTTTTGCATACCTATCAACTGTTTTGTTTTGCAGGCATAACTGTAAAATGACAGTTGATCGCGTAGCGTAACAGCACGAACGATTAAAATTTTACGCAACTAGTACGCTTACCATGAGTTTGACAATGACGGCTTACGCTAACGAGTATCGAGTTTTCTATCTGTGCATCCCGCTCGTACTTGTCAAAGTGCAATAGAGATGCACATATATAAAACTCGATACTCGTTAGCGTAAGCGGTCATTGTCAAACTCATGGTAAGCGTATAGGTAACGACTAACGAGTGTATAAAACACAATTTTGTGTAGTATCAATATGCATAATAGTACTACCATCATAGTATACCTAACCTATACGTAGATATACATAGATTAAATGAACTAATCGAGAATAAGTATTAACAGCGGCTTTTTCTTTACAACGGGCCAGCGAAGCGAACGAAGTACTCCGTTTTAAGTTTGGGCCAAAAGTCTTTAGAAGGCTGTTCTCTACAGATTGCATTGCTCAACCGATTCTCGTAAAATTTTGTGAGTAAGTTCTATAATTATATATAGGTTTTTAACCCCCGACGCAAAAAGAGGGGTATCTGTGTTTCTGTGTATCTGTCTGTGGTATCGTAGCTCCCGAACAGATAGACCGATTTGAATGCGGTTTTTTTGGTGTTATAGATAATTTTATCCCGAGTGTTCTTAGCCATGTTTCATGAAAATCTGTTTAGCCGTTTTTGAGATATTGGACTTTGAAATAAAAATGACGGGGCTTTTTCAACTTTTCTACGTTGTAGTTATTTTGTCGATTCGGGTTTTCGAAAAAAAGCGGCCGAGCGCGTGTCGGGCCAAGCGCAATGTAGGGTTCCGTAGTTGCCTGTCTGTCTTAGTTACTTGAAACGCGCGCGCCAACTACTTAAACGTAATAGAGGTTGCATCGCCGAATTTGTTCTTTAAAAAAATCGGATACTGTATCTCCGCAGATTACTCGCTAGGTAGGTACATAGAAACTTACTTTAGGCAAGTAATTGTACAATTCTACACTCTCGCAAACTTTACTTAAATAATATCTAGCTACCTATTAGTAGATATAAATAATCCATAATACTGTAGGTACCTATTACCGCTTTGTTTCAAAGTGCTTCTGTTTATAGTTTGTTAAAGAAATGAAGAAACACCTAACCAATTAGTTAGTCAGTCACATTCCAAGTGAAAGGTCAAATATCTACGCAATAGACAGTAACAAATCCTGCTTGAGAGTAACAAAACCAAAGACCGTGGTCTGTGGTTAATGTAATGTCTAAATGGGTTTGTGTGAGTATAAGTTACTTTACGTCACACCTGGCCATAATGCGAGTTTTACTACACGCGGCGCGTACGGGAAAACTCGCATTGTGGCCAGGTGAAGACGTAAAATTTTGTACTCAACACGGGCGGTAATTCGTGAAGCCCCAGAGCGCATATTTATGGCCCTCACCTTCGGTTCGGGCCACAAACACCTGCGACCTGGGGCATTCACGAATTCACCACCCTAGTTACGTAATATACTATTAAAAGCAATGTTTTAATCGACTTCAGTCAGTAAATATTCGGCTTCACTTCCAGTGTGCCTATAAAATTTGAAGGGTTCCCTAGGTTTCTGCTGGACCCTGCTGGATCCTGACCTGATGAGTGATGATAGGACCAACTGGGAATGATAACTCTACAAAAAAAAAGAAACCATTCCACGCGTCTTCGAGTAATGGGGGATCGTAAATAAAGAATAAAAGATGCCGACGAATTGAGAACCTAATTTTATGAAGTCGGAAAGAAAGATAGCAGCTAATATACGTACAGAAGGTCCTCTGTCTAACAAAATAAAATCATTGTTTGACGGCTACACAAAGTACACCTATCCCGTTCTACCGCATAGCGCGTGTGCTCTTTCGTTTCGTTAGGGTTGTCCCGTTTGCGTGTCAACGTTGTGTTACAATACAACACCGGCCGCGGAGCGATTAGTATCGGTGTGACTGTCAACATTGTCAACCGCGTTCGAGTGAATAGGACTGTAAACACTTAATAAAATAATCAATAATGTCACATTTTCTCGAAAAAGGATTAAAAATTTAGTTAGATGAAGAAAAAATCCAAAGTTGTAAGAATGCGTATGTTTTGTCCCATTTTCGCAAAACGCAACTTCATATGAAACGATGACGTTCGCAGTTGGTGACGTCACTAGAAGACGGTAACGTGCCGTGCCCCATCGTGTTCGGCGCCGCCGCCGACGCGGCCTGCGGCAGCCTCGCGGATTATGACGTCACACTGTTTGCGTTTTCTCTCTCTAACAAGCAATATTGAAACGGTGGTAGCTTCGTAGATTATGTAATGTCGTATCAAAAGCTCAAAAGAGTGGCAGAGAGAAGAACAGAGTGGCGATTACTCCACCGACAAGAGCCCGGTTCTGATCATTATGATGATGTAGCTTCGTAATTCTTTGAGATATTTCCGAAAGGGATTTTCGTCACTAGGCATATTTTTTGCCTTCTTTATTTTGGAGTAATAATAATTTTCGAGTCTATTGCACCTCGGAGGCAAGCGAGAGAAGCCAGAGTGGCCGGAGGAACAGGGGGCCTAGACAAAGTGACATTCGCTTGCGCTTCGCCATAGAATCGCTTTGTGTCTCTCTATCACTCTTCCATATTAGTGTGACAGTGACAGTTGCGTTTCGTTCGCTACGAAGCGTTAGCGATTGTAACCTTGTCTAGGCCCCCTGGGCTGCCTTAAATTCAAAACAAATTATTAAATATCGCGACGCACATGCTAGCCGTGTGTATAGATAAGGGCGACGGAAATAGGTAAGTGGCATTACGTCAAAGTTTCACTTTCTCTTTAAATTTTATTTCCCGAAGTAGGTATTGGGTAAAAGTGGATAAGTTGGAAAAGCTTGTGCTTCTGTACATTATAAATATACGTACAATAGGTACCTATCCTAATTTGTACCCAGAAATTTTGTAGGTACTAGAAATGCCACTAATTTACGATAATCACTTACGTTTTGTTACCCAATGGATTAAAATTTGTAGGTTCTTCGTGAAGGTGAGTGAGAGAGTGTGAGGTCATGTGTGAATATCATCAATAAAAATATATAATTAATTACCCATCACCTTACTTAGGTACCTGTAACATGTAATTAATATACCACTAATAAAATATACAACCACCTGTAGTTGCTATGTAATTTAGTAAGTAGGTACTTTGTGCATATGACAATTATATTTGTGTTAGAATTAAGAATTAGTTTTTAGGAACCATCTTTGCAATACCTTGTTCAGGGTCCATGATATACTATTACTTATTTGTAAAACAATGTACCAAGGTGAGCAATAAACGAATATTATTAGAACATTGTAGGAAACTTTGTGTATATTGTCACAGAATAAGTAATAGTACATTGTACAATTCTGCCGAATAGTATAAATCGGTCTGTTAACGCTTAAATACGAGAGAGTTTTTCAGGACAAATTAATAAATGACATGAGCTCTCCGCAATTATATTTATTTTTCCCTTTCTATTTCTCCTGCTTACAACCGAATTAAAGGTAAAATGATATAGTTTTCAAAACAAATCATTAAATGACATTTTAAGAACACTCCGCTGGGCGCGGCGCGCATGCTAGCCCGATGCGCGCATAAGGGCGACACTTTTATTGTTTCAATTATTTTTCTTATTACTCTCTTTTTCAGGCGACGCGCATTCTGTGGTTGTAATGACATTTGTGTTTTATTATAAGTTGGCTACCACAATATCTGTAGCGTTCGAGATTACCCATAGTCAAAGAATTCACATGCTATAATACGAGTATATGCCAAGGCCAAGAGGGTGATAAAAGCTTGTAGATTCATGGTCTGTTTTGTGAAGTTTGAAAGGACTTTCCAAATTCCTAGACCATTTAGAGGGTAGGGCACTGGAACTCGCTCATATTTGGTTAAAGCAGCCCAACTGGAAAAGTAGGTAATAAAGTACCTAATAACACCATCAGTTGCTATTTAGTCACTATTTAGTTGTTTTCCTGGCTCCCTGGGGATGAGTCCTCACTCATCCCCAGGCCGCCGGAACTCCTGAAGATAAGTTTAGAGTGACGGACCTGCATTTGTGTCTAGCTTTCGATATAATAAATCTTCATATCAATAGGGGGTCGTCATTGCGCTTGTACTGACATGCCCAAGGTTAGTTCAGCCACGTGAAAACGCGTGTTTTTTTCAATCACCGTGGTCGATATCAGCCAGGATTGTTAGTCGAGTAGTCTCCGCGTGATCTCAGCAGAACCAAGGTAACCGAAATAGCCCTCCGAATCGCTAAACATAAGAGGCAGTGGGCTGGGCAAATTGCACGTAGACTTGAAGGCCTTTGGGACGGAAAAGTTCTCGAGCGACCACGTAATGCGCAATCGAAGGTGTCAAAAGTTCTTATTCCCTTATAATAAAGACTATTGACGTCTTCGTTTGCGCAGTTACTTTTTATGCTGACTGTACCTACCGGCAGGCGCAGAGTGGGCCACCTCAAGGTTAACTGATGGCCTGGTAAAGGTCGCGGGAGTCCGCTGAAGCGGGTGCCAGGACCGGTCATTGTGGCACTCTTTGGGGAGGCCTATGTCCAGCAGTGGACGTCTTTCGGCTGATATAGTGATGATGATGAGTCTAATGACATTAGGTTAAAAATATTGTAAGTCTTATAAGGGTACACCTAATTATGCCACCGTTAAAGTTAGATCACACTAAGTTTACGTCGGCATTCGAAAGGCCACGTTGGAATTGAAATCCTTGTACCCAAGCTCGGGATAAAAGTCTGAACCTAACTTCCCTATACATATTAAAACAAGCCGAGCACAAACAATGAACAGCATTCCAAAACATAGGCAATATCAGCGGATACGTTGTGCGAGCGGGACGTCATTCTTTCTCGGAATCACGAGGTACAAACAGCTACTCGACTGACCGATGTTCGACCTTCTGCCCTCGTAATAAGCCTCACAAATGATCAGCTGTTGCGGATGGTACGTAATGCAACCCGGCGAAATGGAATGCAACCGGCCTGCCTCCCTATTCCGAAGCTACCACACGTTCCATATTCGGTTCTGTCGTGTTTTCAGCTCGAAGTTCATGCGTGGTGAAGGGAAACGCGGCGAACGTTATATTTATCGGCTGGAGACGAGTATCGAGTTTTCTATCTGTGCATCTCTATTGCACTTTGACAGTACGAGCGGGATGCACAGATAGAAAACTCGATATTCGTTAGCGTAAGCCGTCATTGTGAAACTCATGGTAAGCGTACAGAATCTGCCATTTTCCAAACCTCGCCGGGCAGCCGATTCCTGTGGGCTGCTATTCAACGCGACAATTTCATGCGAACCAGTGTAAACGGTGGCAAACAAGCAACCTGTCACATGGTAGACACCGTAGTTTATAGACCATGCACGCATGACGCATGACGCATGAATTTGAATTTGACCTTTGACCGAACGAGAAACGCGTTGCCGACTCTTTATTTTTATATAATCATAAAAAATTTATTCAGTTTGACAGTAAGGAACCAAAGCACTATCATCATCACCCTCCTAGCGTTATTCCCGGTAATGCCCCTAAAGGAGCCCGGGGTCCACTTTTGACACCTAATCCCAAGATGCATAGGCACTAGTTTTACGAAAGCGACTGCCATCTGACGTTCCAACCCAGAGGGAAAACTAGACCTCATTGGGATTAGACCGGTTTCCTCACATTGTTTTCCTTCACCGAAAAGCCAACGGTAAATATTCCGTACATAAGTTCCGAAAAACTCATTGGTACGAGCCGGGATTCGAACCCACGACCGCCGCTTGACAGCCGCATGCCTGAACCACTAGGCTACCGTAGCTCTTACCAAAAGCACTGTACGATTTAAAATTCTTAACATGTAAAAACCGAAAAAAAAACATCTAAACATCCATCGTCTCGCAGTACCTCGGACAAATATGACATACATTCGCCCATCGACTAGCAAATATATCGCATTCAGGTGCTGGTGCAGGTGCTACCACGTGGATGTGTTCTGTGGCCTCCACACACCTAACGCGGGGTCGTGCGCGGTGCGGGTCGGGCGCGGCGCGGGTCGTGCGCGGCGCGGGTCGGTATATCTCTCTCTCACTTAAGAGGCCGCAGTAAGCTCGGCCGAATTTCACCTTCCCATACAAACGTAGTTACGCTCTCATTTTAAAACGACTCGTTGGATTGTGACGAAACTTTGCATATAGAATGACATGAGGTTCATCTATGTCTGTAATTAGTTGCTATGGTTCCAGTTTATAAAACAAATGAAATACCGCAAAAACAAGTTTTGTATGAAAAACTTAAATTCGCTGTATTTTTTTTACTATAGTATGTGAAGCTACATAAACTAATTACAGACATAGATATAGGTACCTCATATCATTGTCCATGCAAAGTTTTGTTACAAATCAACACGTAGTTTTAAAATGAGAGCGTAACTACGTTTGTATGGAGAATCGAGCTTACTGCGGACTCTTAAGGCCTCCACCCACCGGACGCGTGTGCTGCGCGTGTGCTGCGCTGTAGCTGCGCGGGTGCTGTGCGTGTGCCGCGTTCGATGTGTGTTTGAAGTGTAGTTTCAATGCTTTATAACTTGCGCATGTGCTGCGCTGCAGCTGCGCGGGTGCTGCGCGTGTGCCGCGCAGCACACGCGCCGCGCACGACACGCGTCCGGTGGGTGGAGGCCTTAAATGCGTTGGTAAAGGCCTCCACCCACCGGACGCGTGTGCTGCGCGGCGCGGGTGCAGCGCGGCACACGCGCAAGTTGTAAAGCATTGACACTACAATTCAAACACATATCGAACGCGTTTCGAAGGCGGGCCCGCGCTGCTAAGTATGATAGAGATAGTAAGATACATATTAAATGTGTTGGTAGTGAGAGAGATATGGCGCGCGGGCCCGCGCGGCACACGCGCAGCACACGCGCAGCACACGCGCAGCACACGCGCAGCACACGCGCAACACACGCGCAGCACACGCGCAGCACACGCGCAGCACACGCGCAGCACACGCGCAGCACACGCGCAGCACACGCGCAGCACACGCGCAGCACACGCGCAGCACACGAGCAGCACACGGGCATCACACGCGCAGCACACGCGCAGCACACGCGCAGCACACGAGCAGCACACGCGCAGCACACGCGCAGCAGCCGCGCTGCACACGCGCGTCACACGCGCGGCACACGCGCAGCACACGCGCAGCACACGAGCAGCACACGCGCAGCACACGCGCAGCAGCTGCGCTGCACACGCGTTGCTATACGCCGCCCGCTTCCGGTGTGAATATACCGCTTCATACGCGCCCGACACGCGCAGCACACGCGCGGCACACGCGCGGCACACGCGCAGCACACGCGTCCGTTGGGTGGAGGCCTTTAATATCTCTCTCATTATCTCTATCACACAGTTGCACGGGCCCGCGTTGCTACCGCAGTATAGTTTTTTATACAAGAACCTGAGAAATTACAGAACCGGACTGCTGTCAGGTATGAAAAGTAGGTTAGGTTAGGCAGAATATACGTCAATAACAATTAGGGTAAATAATAATGAGGACAAATAATCATAAGCCTTACTGATAATTATGATACATGACTATATTAATTTTTGTTTTTTTTTCAAGCAGTAACGCTGCTAACGAAAATTATAAATTTATAAATCAAAGGAAACAATGAAGGAACTGATTGATGGATTTGGTGCCAGAACAGGATTGTTCCGATAGCTCAGTTGGTTAGAAGCGACGGGCCATGAATGCCTGTGGTCGCCTGTTCGAATCCGGCTCGGAGCATTAAATTTTTTAATTTTTCCTTTGATTTATAAACTTATTTACATGACTATTATGGCATATAACGTTAAGATGAATAATCAATATGGCAAGTAACGTTAGGAAATAAAACATTATGGGAAAGAAAATCCGAACATATGTTATTATTATTACCTACGTTACAAGGACAATGTTCATCAAAGTCAGTCAAAGGTTAAGGGAAAGCTAGCCTATCGCCCACAACGCAGTTCGAGGTATAAGGGTAAAATAATGCGGGTTAAAAAAAATTGTGAATAGAACAGGCAGCTAACCATCAAATAACAAGGCATTTGTCGTCATTGTTTCAACTTCGGTCCACGAACAAAATGCTGTACCTCCAGAGTAGGTAATTTGAGCAAACCCCAGCTTAGGTAGATTTCTTCTATTCTTAGATGGTTATCTATTTGCGTTTTATCTTTGTTATGAGCGGTTTGTTCAAAGCCGTTCGTGCTTGCCTTAAGGACAAAGGTAGGAAAAAGATGTCTTATCTACGAATATATTACAGAGGTCTGGGATGACCCCCGCGGCTACTCCCGTGTTCAATTTCTCACATTTCAGGTTTTTTTTTTCAAATTAAGAAAAAAAGAAGGAAATTTTTGAAGGAAGTTGCATTGAGAACATTAATTGAAATGCATAGATAGTAAATAGCCCTTCAGGCATGGATATAGACTATATTTTATCCCCCCTTGAATTCTCTGTAATACTCGTAAGCTGCACAAAATTTTGGATATTTGAAAAATATTTTGAAATTAGGATATCCGTACTTAGAACATACACAACCCTCTACTAATAGGGATTTCATGCATTATTAGAAAACTTCATTTTCCAAAGGGCTATCTCTAGGAATTGCTTATAGTCAAGTTTAAAAATATGGGTGCATAAAAGTTACTCATAAATATGTCACAAGCAAGTAATCACTACAAATCCCACACTACCGTTAGTGTGGGATTTGTAGTGATTACTACAAACTAACGTGATTACTTGCTTGTGACGTCACATTCAAATAAGTGAAAGATTGATACTTTCCGAGCATTTTCGTAATGTTTATTGGTTGCAAACGAATATATTTTCACTGTTGTTAAATACTTACCCTAATCCTTCGTGCAATAAAATACAAAAATCGATATGTACCGATTGAAAAGGCTCCGTAGCCTTTTTGACGTTTCATAAAAAGAAGCTGATTTGACTTTGGTAAAATACTGTTACTTTATGCTAAGCACGCATTTCAAGAAGAGATACCTGCATCTGCAAGTAGATACTTTGATATCATATCACACCATCTTCCGCTTGTCCCCAATGCAAAATCAGATGACACAATTACACACTAAGTTCTAGCTCGGTGCTTGAACTTCAATTAAAATGTGTAACTAGCAGAACAGTGACATTAATATAAAAACTTTCGTTTCTGTCATTCCAAGTAATGAGGACTATTGTTAAGATTGACGCCAGTGAATAGAACTATTCTCTCGACAATTCATTGTTCTGTCACGTGTAAATATTGTTTTCAGTGATTATTCATATCGAGAAAATTATTATAATCTTTTGAGAAAATTATTATAATTCTTTTTCAGTTCTCATGCTCGTGAAGTTCGTCTATAATTGTAATGGTTTTTTATGCTCCATTGCATAAAATCGAATAAGTACCTGTGCATTGTTTTGTTTATGATATTTGAATATGAAATGTCTACTCAAGCAAGTCACAACTGCATGTAATAAGGAAGGCTTAAGGTACTTAAGTTTTTTACGTATAAATAATAATAACCTTTTCCAGCCAATTCATCAACCTCGTTTGTGTCAGGGCTTAGAACAAGAAAAAAAGATAGAGAATGACGAACAACCTAGTGAAGCAGGTTTTCAACCAAGCCAAATAAGTTTAGCACACGCTCACACACACATGAACAAATTAAGTTGCACATTTAACTCAAAATAGGTGATTTTGACAGCATTGCGACACGTGTGGAGAGTTTTGTTCAATTTGTTTGCATATTGTATGAGTGAGCGTGTGCTAAACTTATTTGGCTTGGTAAAAAACCGGCTTTACTAGGTTGTTCGGAATGCTCTATCTTTTTTCTGGTCTGAGGTGTCCTGACACCGTTTCAATCACACATTTTAACCCCCGGGTTAAAATGCATAGTACGGTACGTTAGGTTGATCGGCGTTGTTACTAAAATGAAATACGTAACTTTAGGAAAAAATTTGATCGTTTAGAATGTGATATAAATCCAGAACTATTTGAAATTACGAAGATTTAGTAAAGTAAACAGCAAGATAGAATACAAATATATTCACTGCCACAGTTCACCTACAAGTAAACACAATGATTTCGGAGAAAAACCTATTTGATCAAAGTCGCCCCGCGATCCCGCTGCGGTGTGCGGAGCCGCGTACATTTCACCGGACGAGGGTGTGGTGCAGTGTGAAGTACCTTGCGGAACTTATATACAAACTGAGGTATCTACTTGCACAACGAGAAAACCGTTGCTCCGCACGTACACCACATTAGAATTCGCGGCGGCAGTTGTTTTCCTTCGTTTTTAAAAACCACCGAATTAGTGAGACTACAGAGTATATAATATACACAATTAGGCGTTTTGATACAATCGTTTGACGTATTTAACCTAGAGCGTCCCATGTCCCATTAATCATATTAAAAGTACTTACGAGTAGGCATGATTTGATCCACTGGCAACAAATTATGATTGACATTTGACGTAGATTAATGAAATCACAGTCAACTTAGAAAAGTGTTCGTCACCAACTAATAGCCATGGTTTTGTTGGTGATGGACTGTTTTTTGATTTATTGACATTGTATGCACATATTAAGAGGGGCCATACTGAGTCATCCAACTCCTAGCGTCATTCCCGGTAGTGCCCCAAAGGAGCATGGGATCCGCGTTGACAACTAATCCCATACTGAGTATAGCCCCAAACGTCGTCTTTCCTGTGGTCAATATAGTCAAGGATTTACAATTACATGCCAATATGCAATGTAACTAATGTTTTATCGCATAAAATTATAGTTCCGAGCTCTGCTCGGGCGAAAATAGAAATTACGGAGAAAACGAATTTTCCCAGACATGAGACTGAGCTATATCGATTTTTCGCCCCCATAAACTCATATGTGCCAAATCTTATCGAAATCGTTACAGCCGTTTTCGAGAACGTGATTATAAATATATATACAAATATTGCTCATTTAATAGGATAGGATAATGAAGTGCAGGTCTAAATCGAATACCAGGCGACATTTTTTCGAATTCCGCTGCAGTCCAATTTGGCTCGATTTGGGTTGCACGGGTAGGTTTCACAACACTTCGGGAGCTCAAATACCGCGAGCCATCCGGTTGCCTCTTGGACAGTCAACTACGCGTCCTTGCTCTGAACATCAGATCAGCTCGGTGCCATAATATTGCGCTGTCACCGAACTTACATAAGTACGCGAACTGTACTTACATAAGGACCGCCAGTGACTAAGGACCAGTGAGAAGGAATCTGTTAAAAATGTTAGCTTTTTATGTTTGAACACCTACACTTGCTTAGCACGTCATCGTCATTAGATTAGTTACTAAAAAATATCGAACTAGTCCTAAACTAAGGAAAGCTTGTAGAATGGAAACTAGACGAAGGATGAACACGTATATAGACGAATAGATACGTAAGAGTCCGCAGTAAGCTCGATTCTCCATACAAACGTAATTTCGCTCTCATTTTAAAATTACGTGTTAAATGTAACGAAACTCTGCGTGTACAATGACATGAGGTATATCCAGGTCTGTAATTAGTTTATGTAGCTTCAGATACCAGTAAAAAAAAGCGAATTTAAGTTTTTCATACAAAACTTGTTTTTGCTGTGTTTCGTCTGTTTTATAAACTGGAACCATATAAACTAATTACATACATAGATGCACCTCATGTCATTGTACATGCAAAGTTTCGTCAGAATCCAACAGGTAGTTTCAAAATGAGAACGAAACTCCGTTTGTATGGGAAGGTGAAGTTGCGGACTCTTAAATACAGAAAACAAATATTCGTGCTCATCACAGAAATTATGTTCATACCGGGATTCGGGATTCGTGAGCAGCGTCTACCAACTAGGCCAAACTGGTCGTCGAACCTCCACCAGACAATGGTAAAAAAAAACAACTAATCAACATATGTTAATGACCTCTACTCGTTCGTGGAAACCCCATCACTTACTTATAGGCTTGAGTCGGTCAGGAACTAAGAACTAATGGAAGCAAGAAAACTTATGAACTAAGAAATAAAACCCATCACAGACTGAAATGAACTAGTTCCTCGTAGACGATCTAATTCAGTCTTCGGTCCTTTAGTTTAGTCGTAAGAGTGAATGAAATCATAATCAAACTGCAATGTAAATAAAAATGGCAAGATATTATAAACGTGGCTCATATACACGCGACTTTTTACATGGCACCTAACCGCAAGAGTGCTTGGGACTTCTGTTAAATCGTTCATTGTGGTCATTTAGTTTCACGTCATTCATTGATCGAAACGGTTCCCCATTCCCAGATCTTAAAGCATTCTTAACCCTCTGGACCAAAGGAACTAAAATACGAAACTGCAATCATAGATTCTAAGAGCTCACTGAGTTGTCACACTTCTCAGATTAAGAACGATATTCGGATTCGGTCGAAATCGTTTATTTTGGCATGAACGTATGTAGAGCAAGCGAGAGAGAAATATAGAGCCGAATCCTATTCTAAATGCTCACGGACTGTAGGTAGTTCCTTTGAACGAGAACGAAGGGATATTTTTAAAGACCTCGCCACTCTAGGTGTACAGTGGCCATAAAAAGCATAATTCCGATCAGATCAGCTGATCACAACGTTATGAACAGTTAGCGAGGCGTCGCGCTTCGCCGCGCTGCAGCCGGTGCAACAGAGTGCATCTAGTGCTGGGTTGAACGACCTTTGTGGTTCCGTGGTCCTCTAAACTTCCAAAAAGAAACGTCAAGCTAAAAAGTAGTTAAATAAATACCCGTGGTACCCGTGTAAAGTCATGTTTTACATACATATGTGTACAATACACAGAGTTTAAAGTATTCATCAAGCTAACCTGAGTTTCATCGATTCAACCCCTCGTATGCGCGTATTACAGAGAGCCCGGCCGGAGCCCCCGGATAAAATATGGCTTATAAGTAGTTTCGGAGATTACCACCTACATACAAACTTGCAGCCTTTCCGACTTTTCCTCTTTATAATATTAGTGTAGTAAATCATGAAATGTACCATAGGCTGGGTTGAATAACCTTTGTCAAGTGCACAAATATGATGCATGCAACTTACAACATGCATATTCGATGCATTCTGACTCGTAATTGCTACAGTCATCATCATCATCATCATATCAGCCGAAAGACATCCACTGCTGGACATAGGCCTCCCCCAAAGAGTGCCAAAGTGACCGATCCCGCGCCACCCGCATCCAGCGGACTCCCGCAACCTTTACCAGGTCATCAGTCCACCTTGTCGGGGGCCTACCCACGCTGCGCCTTCCGGTACGTGGTCACCACTCGAGAACCTTTCCGCCCCAACGGCCATCGGTTCTACGTGCTATGTGCCCCGCCCACTGCCACTTAAGTTTAGCGATCCGGAGGGATATCGATCGGTTACCTTGGTTCTGCTGCGGATAGTCTCATTTCTGATGCGGTCACGCAGAGAAACTCCCAACATGGCCCTCTCCATTGCCCTTTGGGTGACTTTGAGCCTTCTTATGAGGCCCATAGTAAGCGACCACGTTTCAGTGCCATATGTCATCACTGGCAACACACACTATCACTGCCCATGTAGTACCAACTCCCATTACAATCGGACACTTTACGCTCGAAGTTGTAGACGATTATGTATACCTAGGACAGACGATCCAGTTAGGTAGGTCCAACTTCGAGAAAGAGGTCAATCGTCGAATCCGACTCGGCTGGGCAGAGTTCGGGAAGCTACGGCAAATCTTTTCGTCCAATATTCCGCAGTGTCTCAAGACGAAAGTCTTTGACCAGTGTGTGTTGCCAGTGATTGCTACAGTACTTAGGTATAATAAATAATACTTACACTTTACTAAAATCTCTAAGCAAGCACTTACATGTTTTCGTCGCTACATTGTGGCATAGCAACTTTAATAACTTTGTAAATGTGTTTTATTCTTCTGCTAGCATTTCCTATTAGTAAAATACCCATTTATAACTGTATTGAGCAAAAACACTAGCACTGCCTACGCAAAAAAAAAACCGTTTTTCCATGCTTTTCCAACTACAATAGTAGTTTATGTGACTGATCCATAATGAGAGGCCTTAAAATACGAGTGTGGTTTTATGAAACGACCGTCAGCGAGTTTCATAATAGGATCACACGAGTGTTTTAAGGCCTAATTATGTGCAGTTGCATAACGTGCCGTGCGTGTAAACGTGCCTGTCTTCAGGGAAGCTACTGAACCGATTTAGATATGAATTTGCATGGTGTGATAGTTTTGTGTAGGAACTAAAGATAAAATTAAGTTCGGATCTTGGACTAGATCCTTCGGATCCTTTCCTTCGTCGCCGCTTAAAATCCCAGATATACCTACGTAGTCCGAGCCTTTGGACAGTTTGGATACTTACATTTAGGAAATAATCCGATAACAGATGTTTTGGACAGTTTACTCGTATTTAACGGTTTTTTTTGACTCTACGAAGTCACAAAGAAGGTGAAAGTTACTACATATTCAATGCGAAACCATTAATCCAGGAACATCTCTCATAGGCAAGTTGCTCAGCATTTACTTATCATTGTTGTTACTGCCGGTCCTGCCCGCATCCAGCGGACTCCCGCGAATGCACTTACCTAAGTCAAATTCACACCGAAAAAGTGATAAAATAATTTCTTGAAGAAAATGGGTAGATGCCCTAAAAGTGAAGCGGGGATGTAGTTTTTCTTGCACCTCGCTCTTCTGAGTCCGCGATACTCCATTTTTTCGTAGAGAGTCAGTTTTTGTAGCAATCATCCACCTTTATTGCTACGCCGTAGCACTGCCATTATGGTACTCGTAGCTGCCTCCCGCTGTTGCAGCCGTTCGCAGGAAGCCAACTCTAGCAAGCTGTGTAGACTACGCCCTGCAGCACGGTTATGTTATGACAAGACGGGGCACGTGCTGTGTCACGGCGAGATAGAATATTATCCCTCTTTTTCTAAGTGTTCTAATTAGAAAGAGAAGCTCGCGCGACGTTTTCCGCTAGCCGTGCAGACCTAGTAAAACACCAACCGCGATCTGTACGTCTACCATAACTTGCTGCCAAGTCACGTCGCGCGCGTTAGGTACTTGCACTGTAAAATATAGAAACTTAAGGGGAAAGTTTTCGTCTCGCGTCGTGTCGCGGCGCCAGGTGTGCTAGCCCGGCTGTTGCGAGATGATTATTTAATAAAATGTTTACGATAAACGAATAGCCTAATTAGTCTAGCAGCCATACGTTTAATACGTTAGCTAGAATCTGTATGTTTCGAATAAGCTGCTGGCCATGGCAACTGAGAACACAATGATTCACCATCATAATCATATCAGCCTAAAGGCGTCCACTGCTCCCCCGAAGAGTGCCACAATGTCTGGTCCTGCGCCACCCGCATCTAGCGAACTGAGCTTTACCAGGTCAACAGAAGCACAAAATGATTGGTAGCCTAGTAAGAGACGGATACGGGATATAATATCCGGCGATAAATGTAGCTCATTCATAACACTCATAATGCAATCGATTCCTGGAACAACACACATGGAACCAACTTGGTGCGAAACAATTGCTTGTGCAACCATGGCGTTTCGTGATTGGCTGATACGACACCTAACCTTGCTTGTGTGAGTGCGGGGGGAAAACATGCAACCAGGGGAATACCCGGAACGTCCCGTAAGAGAACACTTGATAAAATATTGACGTTGTGTGTTGTGTTCTTCATTGTTTTTCATGTTTCGGGAGCAGCGAGACGAGAGAGCCGTAATGGCATTACATACAAAATTGGAGGCCTAGGCCTGCAAGACGGTCTTTTTTAATGACCATTTCACAATTTGTGGCACAGGATCACGGCTTTCAACCATGAAAATTAAAGTTTTATTGATTGGTTTTTTATTTTTTTTTATTGCATATTTGAGAAAATCACTATACATACCTCGGCGTGAAAAGGGGTTAATTGCCCTTACTTTCCGGCCTCTGTAGTATATTACCCCAGAGTGCATAAAATCTAGTAGGTATTTAGTAAGGCACATATAAATTAAAAGGTAAGTAGAGTAAGTAGGTCTATACTAATCAATTGACTGACTGTCTTATATCAACGCCCAGCCCAAACCGTTGAACCTAGAAATATTTTTACAGTACATATGGTCCCACTTTCCCGCACTAGTGCGGAAAAGAGCACTTTTCGTGCATATGTCGAAACTTTAAAGAGCCATATGTACAGTAAAACTTTGTACGATACACGTGCGAATAGGTAATTCGCAACTCGTGTCGATTTAAAACACTCCTTTCGGTCGTGTTTTAATTTATCACCACTCGTTGCGAATTTCCTATTTTCGGCACTTGTATCGTAAATAACTATTTCATAACGCAAGTATCCAATAAGAAGGGTTTTTTTAAAGTTTCACTCTTAAGGGGGTAAAAACTAGTAAAAAGGTGTTTGAAAGCTTGTTTGGGGATGGAGTAAAATTTTAAGTGAGAGACTTGAAACTTTGTGTATACCGAACTCCAGACAATACATACGAAAAGTAATTTCAGGGTTTTGGAAAAGTCTGTCCCGGAAATCATTCCCTAAGGGGGTCAAATGGATGCGGTGAAAGTTTGTGTTACGATATAAACGAGTTCCACGCGGGCACAGTCGCGGGCAGAAGCTAGTAATATTATTAAGTGCAAACCTCTGTGAGTTATGCTTTATACAATGTACTTTCAAGATGGGCATAAGCTATATTTTATCCTAGCTATTTAAAAGCATATTGCCAAACAGTTTCACATCAACGTAGTGTGTAAATATACTTGTTATTGATATTTCGTAAAATCTAAGAGCCCAAGGTAGAGTAGATACGTAAAAGGTAATAAATCGTCGTATCGTTAAAAGTTATAATCTTACGCAAATCATCGGAGGACTATGGCGTATGTGTAAGATTTTTTCCCTTTGCACCTACTTTATAGTACACATTTTACTAAAGAGTATCTGCCCCCATGGCGTGGGCCCGTGTGGTATCGGGTTAGCAAAGCACCACCCCCTTTTCCCCCGTGGGTGTCGTAATAGTCGACTAAGGGAACAGATTTGAAGTGTGTTGCGGGCGATGGGCTAGCAACCTATCACTGCGATATCACATTTTGTCGATCTTTTATACCCACATTTATGCTAACAGAGGTACTGGACACAAGTTTCATGTTCTCTGCCTACCTAGTTACTCGTACTATATCAAATGTATGTGGCATCTGCCTCAGTGGCTCCGCCCGCATATCTAAGGGAATCTGCACGGTCGCAACTAGATATACTATGCGTCTCTTTCTAATTAGAACATTTAGAAAGAGACGGATACTCTATCTCGCCTCGACACAGCTCGCGTGCCGTTTTGTGATATACCGTAGGGAAGGATCGCCGGATAAACAATTCAGAAGGTCCATTCTACATATACTAGCTTTAGCCTAGTTGGTAGTGACCTGCCTACAAAACAAGAGGTCCTGGGTTCGAATCCCGGTAAGGGCATTCATTTGTGTGATGAGCACGAATATTTGTTCCTGAGTCATGGATGTTTTCTATGTATTTAAGTATTTATTGTTTATCATCATCTAGTACCCATAGAACAAGCTTTGCTTATTTTGGGACTAGGTCGATTTGTGTAAGATTGTCTCCTAATATTTATTTATTATACCCATTATTTATTTATATACTGTTGAAATATTTTTTGTAATCAGATAAATAATAAGCTCGCCTTTGTACATGTTATCTGTTCTTGTAATAGTTATAATGCTGTTGTGTTCTGCTCCATGTACCATAAAGAACTCTTCTACTACTTTTCTTCTTGATAATTTTACAAGCTGCCCGCTTATTTATTAAGCACTTAGATTTCAGCTTACTTATTTATGTGATTAGTGATTGAATAAGTGCTACTTATAAGGAGGGTGAATCCTGTCTCACCGTGATACAGATTAGTACGTGGGTCAGTTGACACTTACTTTTGGTTTTCACCATAAAATACTAACAAAAAATGCAAGTAGCAATACGTACTTTTTCTGCGATTTTTTTATTATTATTGAAAGGAACGCAAGCAAAGCCGAAGGGTAGCTATAGTCTATGTCCATCAAGAAAGTCCGTCATATAGGTACACAGGTCCAAAGATTGCCCACTACATACAGACTTACAACGCTCAGAGACTTTTCCTCTTTATACTCGAACGCTCGAGCGAAGCGAACGTAGCGAAAAGCGTTTCTCCGGTGTCCGATGTCCCGCTGTCCCGCTGTTCTAATCTAGAGCTGGCATTTCTCAACCGATTCTCGTGAAATTTTGTGAGCGGGTTAACGAACCTGCTCGCAAAATTTCACATATTTTTTTCCAAAAAGTGACTCGACATAAATAACTAGTCTAACTAAGTCACGTTTTCAAAAAAAAAAAATTGAAAAAGGATGTGTTCTCAGCCACTAGTATTAGAATAGATAATACCTCCGTATTGACTGTATATAGATCACAAAAGCAATATGCTCGTATCCCGCATTCAACATTTTTCCCGTGCGACCAACCGATATCGCATTTCAAACTCAACGGTCCAACGTGAATTCGTTACACATCCTGGGCAAATTCACAACTCTTACCAACACTAACCAGTATTAATCCATTCCCCGCTCACGCATCAAACACTAGACGTAAAAGCCAAGTTGTGCTAGCCACAAGTGGGACGGCGGGGGGTGGTGAATAGCCCACGGATTGCCGCTAGTGGGTACTTTATGGGCAAATTAAGCTGGCTAGCGATAGCCGCGTGCGTTGACCTGGCGAATGTTTACTGTCCTTGTCGGCGGCATCCGGACGGTGACGTCACTGAGGTGCCGATGGGTTACAGGGATGAGGCCCAGCCGACTGTTTCTTACAATTATTATTGCTTAATACTTTACGTATTTAGCGAGACTTAAAATTTCTCGGGGTTGCACCAAACCGTCTGTAATGGTAAGCAGCGTAGTAGGGCAGTTTCAGGTGATAATGTGGACACGTTGGACAAAAGCACCATTTTTTTAGGTACTTGTTAGGTCCATAGTTTTAAGTTTTTGATAGGAACCAACTCCTCCGTCGGCCATCTTTAATTATATGGCGGTCATTTTGAATAATACGTATATCATTAATATCTCGAGTTCTAAATAACGTAGAATCAGAAACTTAGTGTCTAAATATACATACCTATTTGGGG
Source organism: Epinotia demarniana (assembly GCA_945867215.1). NCBI lineage: Eukaryota > Metazoa > Arthropoda > Insecta > Lepidoptera > Tortricidae > Epinotia > Epinotia demarniana. The sequence continues at coordinate 9,486,920 of OX244262.1, forward strand.
TCAGGGAACTCTGACATAACATTCACATTCTGACATTCAGACATCTGTTCTGTGGTCTTAGAACTCGAGAAGAGGAGAGGGCTACTCGTATCTACGTGTCTCTGCGTGATCGCGTCAGACATGAGGCTATCCGCAGCAGAACCAAGGTAATCGATATAGCAATCCGAAATCCGAATCGCTAAACTTAAGTGACAGTGGGTGAGGCACATATCATAGCACGTAGAACCGATGGCCGTTGGAGCGGAAAGGTTCTCAAGTGGCGATCACCGGAAGGCGCGGTGTGGGTAGGCCCCCCACAAGGTGAAGGTACGATAAACTGCAAAATACTAATATAAATTGAAGTTTTCCATAAATGCTATCTGCCGTTTTAATTGATTGGTCTTTTGATTTGATGTTTATCGTGAAAATATATAAATACTTTGTACAATGTCACTAAATTAATTTTGTACCTAGCTTTTGTAATGAAATTAAATGTGCAAAGTAGGTAGGTATATAATATTGTTATCGTCAACCGATAAAAAAGGAACAGTTTTTTTCTTTGCAGATTATTAGGGCTAATGCTTTATGGCCGACTGCGACGGACGGCGGATTATGTACCTATTTCGAGTATATGTATCAACACCTATTATTGCTCTGGCAAGCTTTGCAGCTTAAGGCAATTGCAGCACATATAATGTTGTCTCACTTGCTCGCTCATGTTTGTTCGATAAGCTGTACCCTTCGCCCGCGCAAGGACCGACTTGCAAAGCAAAGCAAAATACAAATGATTATGGTCAAATATAATCATTATTTTACAATTTCAAACTCTGTTGAGATTGTAGATAAATCTATTCCCTATGGTTTAGTTGAGGCTGTAACTAATTAAGTTAGAAACATGTCATGATTTTTTGGCTTAGAATATAATTACTACAAGAAATTGAAATACGTTATTCAGATTATAAATGCAACCAAAGGAAGCTCAAGAGGAAATAACAAAGCTACAATAATGTGTCTCATCATCATCGTCATCACACCAGTCGAAAGACGTCCACTGTTGGACAGAGGCCTCCCCCAAAGAGTCCCACAATTACCGGCCCTGCGCCACCCACATCCAGCAGGCTCCTAACCTTTATCAGGTTATCAGTCCGCCTTGTTGGTGTCTACACACGCTGCGCCTAACGTTTAGTGGTTACCACTCGAGAACCTTTCCGCCCCAACAGCCATCGGATCTCCGTGCAATACGGGGCCACTGCCATAATGTATCTGTATGCATTTCATTATTTATAGGACTCACATATAAAAAACAGGTTTTGTATTTAATTCCTCATGAGGTTTCAAATTACCTAGGTACTAAGAGGTTTAGTGCCCATTTTGCTTTAATAGCTATTGACATATTATCATTTGAATTTGATTGGCATGTTACAAAGTATGAGAGTGGTATTTAAATACTTTGTAAATAAGTACTTGTTACATGTTTAAATACAACCCAGGTTTTGGAAGTCATGTCTTCCTTGTGTGCTATGAAGCCAATGTAGCCGAGCGGTAAGGAAGGACTTTCAAAATGGTTTGCATTTAACGGGTCATCTGTTGTAGGTACTCGTTCGATTTTCTTTATTCAGTAAGTCCCCACCCCATTGAACCCACAAAGCCTTTGCAAGTATTAGCAAATAAAACACAGTCAGTAAACTCAGTCAATGATCATAATAAGTGTATTATGATCAACGTATTGGTAATAATTAAAATTCTCACACGCAGTGATAATGAGGTTACTGACTGGCGAGCACCGACCGCGAATCCCGACGAAACTCAAAAGAAAGCCGCCATAATGCCCAATCACAATGGTTACGTGAGCACCGGATTCGTACAACCGGCGAAACATGTTCCACGTTCCTTAAAATTACATGCTCTAACACCGTACAGTAGGGTGCAGACTAAACCAACGCAGCCTCTCAAAACGTACGCGCTACAGGCTGTAATACGTTCCTCACTGATTCGATTAGGTACGCAGAATAAACGCATCATACATCCACCTACGCCATTTGAAAGCTATTCAAAAACTCGGAATTTAGTGAAGCAGAGCCATCACGGAGGCCATTGGGTAACAGTTTACTAATTGGTACAATCTAACTAAAAACTTTTATGAATTTGGATCTAGAAGCTTTTAAGAAGCCGTCATGTTCTTATGAAGCCGTATTGGTTTCCGAATATTAGATTCAATCAGTTCTTGTTTATATCAATGAGAAGTAACTCTTTAAAGTGAGGTGAGTAGACGGCGAGAGTGTCGCCCTGTGGGAGCGCTGCGCGGGCGCATACTTGGGCGCGGCGCGGCGCAGGCTACCCGGCGCTCACACACTTTTTGCCCCTCGCCCGCTGGCGGCGAAGGTCGGTCGAGGCAAGCCACGAGCTATCTAGAATTCCAACCGCTATGAATGAATAGTCGCTCGACTAGTCCGCGGCCGCGCATACTAGGTAAGTGACTTCAGATTAATTTGACAACAAACATTTAAAAGTTGGCAAAAACCGGAATGGCGGGCGGCACCCGCCCCGTGGGAAACGGCGAGCGTTTTGTCTCCGGTTGATTGTCGACCGATATAATTGATGTTGCGCCTCGTGTTCGCGTTTATTTTGCGCTTGTGGCGTGAGTGTGGCCAAATTGGCGTACTTTTTTGAACACGATCCCATTTTGGGCGGGTCCTGTTCCAGCACGCAATCTTGTACTGCAAAGGATGTAATCGGCATAATACATTCGTTTGCCTTGTTGAAATACCGCCGATAAGTAATTATTAAATTATCTTTAGACCTGTTGAGATGCGAGTCCAAGTCTGGTGTAATATAATAAGCCTTTCAGCTCCTAAACAGACGATGGAACTACTATGAAATGCCGATTACGCCGCTACTATAATCGTCGTCTCGGATTCGTAGAATTCTTTATTGATTGACAACATCTTTATTGGTGGAAAAAAAACTACAATTTATCTTAGGTATGATGATGAACGGAAAGATCTTGCGACCAAACCTTTGCTGAAAAACAACTTCGAGTACCTTTCCGTTCCGTTTAAAATGAAATATGGAAACAGTGCAAATGATTATGCTTTGTTCCTGGGTATCTACCCCACAATTTTTCGTGTAACTTACACAATACTTATTCATATAATATATGAGGACTTACTGTAAGCCTGGGTGACTACCTAATATGCTATTCTGAACTTGTTTTCCCCTTATCTCACTTGTCACCCAAAGGCGTCTCTAGCCTTAGCGTCTAGCGCTCTGGTGCAATCATTACCGTAGCGCCCTCTAGCACCAGCGTCCCCCTATAGCGTGCGCTAGCGCAGTGTCAGCCCCCTATCTTGATGCCCTGATTCATAAGTAACTAAGCGTTATCACTAGTTTCGTTAAGAGTGACAGGTAGGTAAGGTTAACCGATTGAACGCGTAAAGAATAACGTCTGCGCGTTCCCATGGATGTATTCATCTCTAATTATCAACAATCTCTCTCTTCCAAGCTATGTCTCCCACATAGTGGTGGGGTCAGCTTTCCTCGTCTTACTTCTCTATACTTCGCTCTGTTCTCGACCGCTGTTTCGGATAACATGCATTCTCTAATGTCTCTTAGCACCTACATCCTTCCATCTTCTGTCTGTCTGGTCTGCCCCTGGATCTTCGACCAGAGACGGCAAGTTGTAGTGCCAAGTTACCAACGTAGTTTGGTGGCCTCTTCACATGAACACAATAACCACAACAACATGATCATGACCATAACTATCAACACAACGATTCCTCAAATCAATAAAGGGTCAGCAATGCGTTTGTGATTCGTCAGGACTCGCAATCGTCCATATATAGTCTACGGTGTCTGGCCTGTTTACCATCAGCCATCCGTAAGCTAGCTTGCCACCATCGCAGCAAAAAATTACATAGCTAACTACTTCTCAGATCTTAAAGGACTTACACACCGAACGCGGGCCGTGAACACTAATCTATATCACAGTAGCGCGGGCCCGCGCAACTGTGATATAGATAGTGTGAGAGATATTAAATGCGTTGGTAGTAAGAGAGATATACCGACCCGCGCCGCGCACGACCCGCGTTCGGTGTGTGGAGGCCTTCGACATATGTACGTGGTGATGCGATGATCATGACCACAACAAAGAATGCAGGACTAGCGATCATGCCCTCCGCTACATTGCGTGCGGTTTCAGGTTTACGATTACCATTGTACTCGTATCTAGGTAATAATATGCCATACTAAATGTTACATGAGCTAAAAACTTGCACGTAAATACTTCGTATAAAATTACGCAAAACAGTTGCGGTCACTTCGCCGCTTTATAAAGAAAACAGCGATCACTTTTTATCTGCTTTGTTGTAATTTTCACAGAAGTAATTTACGTTATTTTTCTGTATTTAAGTAATACAAAAATATTTATACAACTAATATGTTTCGTTAGTAAATTAGAAGTTTCACTTTTAATGTAAAATAGTAATGTCAAAATGTACACAATCATACATACTTTCCATCATGAACACACATGCACTTATTTAAATGTTTAGTACCTATTTAATACATACTTTCACTTATCTTATCTTATCTTATCTAGATGAGGGCCCTTTCGGATGCACTTCGACCCAGTGGGATCTTTTGTGCATTTGCCCTTTCCTTACGTCTACTCCCAACTTCGCTCCATCATTTCCACATAGCGGATGATGCAGCTCAGCGGAAGTGCCTTGAATTCCTTTCATAAATCATAAATCATAATGATTCTGAGCTGCTTCCTACTGGATTTCCAGAGTTTGTTAGTCCAGCCCGAGTCCACTCCTTCTATGAAGAGCTTTGAGTGCCTTAAGCCCGCCTCATTCCTCCACTCGTATTGGTGTTTGGTTTTGACGTAGGCTTTAAAGGCCGAAATTATGGTTCCCTGCGAGAGTCCCACAAATGGTTCTGGACCTACAAAGTGATTTGTAGACCCCCCTCTAGCAAGCTCATCCGCTCTTTCGTTGCCAATGAAGCCCTCGTGCCCTGGAATCCAAACCAGTTGCACCTTATTGTGCTTTCCAAGCTTGTTCAGTGCCTGGACGCCATTATAGACTAGTCTAGATTCCACTTTCGGCGCCGTAAGTGCCTTAAGCGCCGCTTGACTGTCACAGAGTATATAGATGGTCTGCCCTCTGGTTTGTCTGTCTATATTCTCCTGTGCACAGGCAATTATGGCGTATGTCTCCGCCTGGAAGACGGTTGCCAAGTTACCCATGCTTACACTACTACTGTAGTCATTCGCATAAATGCCTGCTCCCGTACCAGATCCCATTTTTGATCCGTCCGTGTACCATATACTGTCTTCGATACCAGACCTGATGGAACTTTTGTTGTGTAGTTCCTATGGAATACAAACTTGGGTAGCATTTTGTCGCTTCCCATGCTTGTTATTCTGTCTAAGAAACCATCAGTCTCCATGTTTGTGTGCTTAGTCTTTGGCTTACTGTCGCTCCACAGTTCAAGGGTTCTTAATCTGTAGAGCGATTTGCGTGCCTCTGACTTAATCACCAAGTGAAGTGGTGGTAGGTCCAGTAGGACTTCTAGCGCCGCTGTGGGCGTGGTGCGAAACGCCCCTGTTATAGCCATGCATGCCGATCTCTATACCTTCATCAGAGCATCTCTGCATGTGCTCTTTAAAGTCCTTGGCCACCATACCAGGCTACCGTACAATAATATGGGCCTCACCATCATAGTGTAGATCCATCTAAGTACCTTTGGGTTCAAACCCCATGTTTTTCCATACGCTGATCTACACATACTTTCACTTAGTTCTTTGTTAAATTGACACAGATAATGTCAAAGATAGTTAGACTATTTTTTTATGTTATTATATTGACTTTATGTTAACTTAATGTCTTATTCTCTCAATTATTATTAAGTATTTACAATTGTATTATACCTACTCATTAAGCCTCGGGCCTCGTAAGGTCGATCCGCACAGAGCGGCGCGGTGTGGCGCGGTTTTCTGTGCGGACCCTTCCGTATTAGCTCGAACATTACAACCGGTACCGCCTCCGCACCGCGCCGCGCCGCCCCGCCACCGCTCTCTGTGCGTTTGCAGCTTTAATTTAACACAGGTTTAATTGACTTAAAAAGAGGCATCAACTGTTATTTGAAAAGTGTAACGATTGAGGATGAATAAATATTAAGTTATTTGTATGTTTTTTCCATATCTCAGGACCATGGGGTCCCAGACTTTTGGGAGGCATGCGTGGGGCCGAAGCTAACAGCGCAGAGGCCCTTTAAAACAAAAATAATCTAAAGAGGAAAGGGATACACTATTATTATGGATTAAGGCTTTAAGAGGGAAGAACAGCTTTGCAGCAGCTAGCAGCTCGCGACTGATAATAGGTACTTTTTTGAATGTCGGGAGAAAACGGTCTCCACTAACTAAATCTTAACAAATCACTTTGATTTTGGTGTTGATCACTTCAGCATAATATATTAGGTATAGGTTTATAGGTTTCGCTTTTAAAAAATGTTATCGAGGTGCCTATAAGTGTGAATTTATTGCAAATTATGAAAAAAGGAAAACCTAATATAACCTATAACAGTAAATGAAGAATTTGTACTTGGGTAAGCACATTAGGCAGTTATTCGTGCTATGCAGTTCATTATCGAGTCTGAACTACTATATATGCTTAGTTTGTACTTGTACAAGTAGGCGAGGACTTACGAGGATAAACCTAGTCTTTCATTGTGTCAATAACGTTCTAAAAATCATTTAGATTGGAATTTGAGAAATAGAAAAACATTTTCTATGTTTGTATGGACAAGTAAGTACATGGTATTCTTCCCTATGTAAGGCTATATACATGGGCAAGGCTGTTATTTGGAACACGCTAATGCTCCCGACCTCATCTTAGCCCCACTATTCTGTAATTTGTTTTAGCGACTTAAGACGCGGGCCGCGTCGCCTATACATAAACAAGGTTGAAGACAGGCAAGGCTTAAAAATAATTTAAAAAAAAGAATGAGACAGTCTTACCGATCCTTGTACCGCGGTTCCGAGTCCTGCCGGACTCTACATCGGAACTGACGACGCAGTAGAACCACACCCTTATGTCGCCTAAGTGAAATCTTTTATAATTATAACGAGGGTAGATCAATAAGTTTTGAGAATCGGCATAAAAAACAGAAGTTATACTCTTTATTAGTTTACTTACCTAAAAAATATATTAAACATGTTTTCATTTTGCTTCATGTAAAAAAAAACTTTGGATAGACGAAATGAAGACTAGTTTTTACATGAATACAACTACAACAACAAAAATACAACGCAATTGTACAGATTTTATTGAGGAGTTTTCAATATCTTAGAACAAGAAGTAATAGTAAAAGAGTTGGTCTAGATTACACTGTAGGTAACTAGTTTTATAGAATTCACAAGCCTGAAAAACAGCCCTGGTAATCGGCACTCGATCAAGCGGCTCGGCCAAGAAAAAAACTCATACAATTGGTTTTTTTTTCTTTGGTTTTTTCTGAGACGCCCTAACTTAATTGCTATAGAATTATGATGTATCACATTCCTTTCGTATTTATATTCATATATTTGTCACCTAAGTTCACCCTGTTAAAAAAATTAAAAAATATATACCTATTGATGGCCAGAAAAACCCACCTTGAACTTTGTTACGTGAGCTGTGCTTTAAAAAAATTATGACATGTGTTTAATTTATTAATTTCGTGGCATCAAAATAAGTAAACTTTAAATTTGATTGTATTTTTTTTACTACCGCACCAAAATTTTGCCATCACCTCCCAACAAACATGTAACTAAATATCCTCCCATTTTACTGACGACAGAATATATTCCAAACCATCATATTTCTTTAGCTGTTGAATAAAAACAAATGAATGAAATCTTTTTTAAAAGTTTTTAGTGTATTATTGAATAATGGCACAATAGGAATGACAATCACAAATTATCATCACGAGACCAAATCATGCTGATTCTCAAAACTTATTAATCTACTCTCGTATGATAGTCTATAATACAGGATGTTACTTAAGTGGTGATACAAAATAGCAAAATATGAATCTATCCATGATTCTGATCAACTTTTACAAAAGGGACCAAATATGTGCCATGCAAAATTTTTAAGTAAGTAAGTTGGTTTTGTATAAGGTATTTGGGTGAGGACCAAATTCTCGGCCAGTAGTTAGCCTGGTTAATCGGTAGTAGTTAAAAATTCCGTTGTGACACAAAACTTAACCATAGAATTGCATGGCTAATTTTTGTGTCTAAACGGAAGTTTTTAACTACTAACCGTTAACCAGGCTAACAACTAGCCAAGAATTTGTGCCTCACCCATTTGTAATATGGGCATTGTTAGCTGAAATAAATAAAATTAAGCATAACACCGCCGTGTTGCCTAAGTAGCTAGTAATAGTTCAGTTTACAGTCGCACATTATGTAATTATGCCTTTTAATCACCTATTTGAACAAGACGATATAACATTGCACTTTGCACTGCATGTTACTCAGCACACTCAGCACACTGGCTGTAATTCGTTGCAAAATTTACAGCCGACCAGCTTAAACAGTATAGAAAATAATGCACAGACTATCGTACAGCTAATATACTCACAATCGATCTCGACCCATCTCACGACTCACACCCAGCATATCCTGACTAAGATTCTTGGCAGCTACCAGTAACCGAAGATCATGCTATATCGGTGAGTAGATAGTCGGTAAGTATAGTAAATAGCCCTGTCAGCTTTGCCTTCTCACGGCTGTAAGTACGACCCATACAAGTCTCGGTCGTGCTTTGCTGACTATCTATTTACAAACCGTTTTATAACCGTGAACTCGTTTCTACTATGATTTGACCCCGAGATCCGACCGCACTATAAAGAACACTGGGTCGGACATAAACTGTTTCGTCTGGTGGCGGCGTTGATTGCGAATGCTCTTGGTAGATCATTATTTATAGGAACGTGTTGGGTCGGCCTAGCGAATTTTACATGTCAGCGCAATGGACATAGAGGCAAAACTTGGGCGGCTACGCAGGCTACTCTGCTAGTAGAGTTTAGTGACATCGAGTGTTTATAGTCCTCTTCATACAAACGTAGTTAAGTTTTTATTTTTAAACGGCAAAGGTACCTCTACTGAGATAACATGAAACTTTTTATGAACACTAGGATCCGCCATATCAAGGTCGAAATCTAGTTTTAATTGCCATGAATTATATTAGAAATATAATAGAATAAAATAAAGCGATGGGAGGCTTTGTATGAAAAAAGTTGTACTCGCTCTATTTTTCTTCTATTTAGATTTCTAGCGACTGGTGTGTCCCATTGAGTGTACAAAGGTCCATGTTATTCTAGCACGTCGCTTTAAAATGAGAACCAAACTTTGTTTGTAGCGCCCTGGTGGCCCTTAAAATGGGTATCCACAATTCCTGTTGAAAGTCCAAGCAATTTGACGTTACCATTGATAGGTTAAATTTGTGTATATCTAGACACAGTCCATACATATGAGTAAGGAGTATGCAATACACATATATTTATATTTTCCCATGAATGAGATCAAGCTACATCGATTTTTCGCCTCCGGATATACGTAAATGTTTAGTAAACGCGAATACAAATAAACACAAGTAATATGTACTGCAAATACTTGTTCGGATAGTGTTGTTGGGGCGATATATAGCGGGTCGAGTAGGGCGACTGAATCTAGAATCTAGACTAATCTCATTCAAAGTCGGCGACATTTGAAGCTATTCAGTCATTGCAGCGGTTATTCGCGGACGGTCTAGAACGCAAAATGACCACTAGTAGGTAGGTTAGGTTCGCTAGGTATAGGTATAGGGTTCGGTAGGTAACTTCCAATGCCCGAAGGGCAAACAGATCAGAAATAGGTGTCCGTCGACATCGCTAACGTAAAAATATATAAAACGACGAAAATCATTTAGGAATTTTGCGTTCTAGACCGTTCGCGATGTAGACTAAGAGTATAGGCAAAATATTACACTATAGTAATTTTGCCATCTAGACCGTCTGCGAATACTACAGTGAAGGATAAAGTTGTTGACGAGGCGTGCGCCCGGGTGCAACGCACCCCCTGCACTATAGGTCAAGCCGCCCCTGTGACGAGTCGTATGACGAACTCAAAGGGCTGGCATTAAACAGCACGTCTATCATGGGACGGCCGCGACATATTCTCGATTTTTCTCGCACTATATCCAAGTGTTCTAATAAGAGAGAGACGGATAGTGCTAGAAAAATCGAGAGCTCGCGCGCCGTCGCGTGATAGCCGTGCAGAGAAGAGTGGCGGTTACTCCACCAACAAGAGCAACTCTTAAGTAATGCTGATGATTTGATTACAACAGCAGAAGCTTTCGTTATAGCATCGTAAGATTCATAAGTGACTCACTGTTGCCACATTGACCGTACTGTTCACATCACGCAAACTATACATCTATACACACTACACATAACATACAATATATATTTTTTCAACATGAACTAACGCATAAACATATTGGCGAATGGAGGATTATCTAAAAAAAACGCACGAACTAAACGTTCTACACGTGATTACGAGTAAGTTCAATGTACACATTGTCTATACTAAAATTATAATAGAGAGGTAGAGTTTGTATGTTTGTTGCTTTTGTATGTAAGGGGTCGGATATGCTCCAGAACCACTTGTACTTTTTTTTTCACCAATAAATAAAGTATTAGATTTTTGGAATGGAATAGGCTATACGTTATGTTGCATATTAAGGCTGCATTCTCTGTAGAGTCTGAGGCTCTAGTATAATTTTTACCGAAACAAAACGTTACGACCGCATTCGCGTTTAGCTGTCAAATCCCATACAAATTGAGGGTAAAACGCAAACGCGATCGTAAAGTTTTGTTTCGGTAAAACTTATACTAGAGCCTCTGATGAGAAAAAAATAAAACCTAACGGTAACACGAATTGCATAGACAAAATTGTTGCCATAAAATAACTAGCTTCAACGACGCCGTGCTCCATACAAATTTTCACCTCATGATCTCCGGAATAAAAAATATCCTATGTCCCTCCAAAGGACTCTATCTTTGTGTTCATTTAAATCGGTTCTGCGGTTTAAGCGTGAAGCGGTAACTGGGCATATTCATTAATGTATGTCCGGATGGTTACGGATAGTAACAAAACCAACAGTCAATGTCATTCCCATACGTTTAGTAACAAACCGACAGGCGAACGCGCGACTGTCGCGCGATACTTGCCATAGATCACCTGCACGGCTATCATGCGACGGCGCGCGAGCTCTCTCGATTTTAATCGCACTATCCGTCTCTTTCTTATTAGAACATTAAGAACAATATGTATATATATATATAGTGCAAGAACAATCGAGAGTATGTCACAGCCGTGCTGTATCGATACTGTTTCGCGTTTGTAGCGCTGCAAAATGTCGCCGACCGCTTATTATGCGATACCAATAGCTTATTACGCGAGCGGAGTCGCGCGGGCACCTAGTATGTAATAAAGTGTTTTGCGAAACCTCGGAATAAAGAGTCCACATGGGACGAGTCACCGAGTACGCAGATGATCGAGTGGCCCTGGCCCTGAACCCATGCCATTGGCAACAGCCCACTCGGCCACCCGTCAACCTTATTATAACGGTGTAAGGTCTACTTTCGCACTTGTCGCCGTTTTTAGGTACCCACAGTTTCGCAACAGCAGATGCTGCGACTGATAAAATTACTCGTAGTGCTAAGTAAACGGTTAAACGCGCAATTCAGAAATGTTTTGTAATCTTGTTTGTGCATACTACTAGCTTCTACGTCCAACAAACTTTCATCCCTTATTTCACCTCCTCAGGGGATGTTTTCCGGGATAAAAACTATCCTATGTCCTTTCCAATGATTCAAACTACCTCCAGACCAAATTTCATCTCAATTGGTTTAGCGGTTTAAGCGAGAAGAGGTGTCAAACAGACAGACGGGTGTCTACCCTTTCGCATTTATAACATTAGTATGGATGAAGATTAAAAGTCAGTGAGGTAGCGGGTATGCTGCGGGTAACCTCCGAAATGCCTCGTCCAGTTTTATAAATGATTTCACCAGTGTTTATAATAGACCTTCGTGATGGCCATACGCTATAATTCATTCCGCGGCTTCAATTCTCTCCAGTAAATAAATCGAGTTGTCTGAATACCTATGGAAATTTACCCCTGTTGTATACAAACAGATGTAGGTAATACAGTCAAAACGACCTCTGTAGACTAGTTGGTAGTGACCCTGCCTACGAAGCCGGGTTTGAATCCCGGTAAGGGCATTTATTTGTGTGATGAGCATGAACATTTGTTCCTGAGTCATGGATGTTTTCTATGTATTTAAGTACTTATTTATCTATATAAGTATGTATATCATCGTCTAGTACCCATAGTACCTACATTTTTTGCTTAAGTTGGGAGTAGATTGATTTGTTCAAGATTGTCCCCTAATATTTATTTATTTATTTAAATTAATATATCCTTTTGTAGTCGCCTCTCCCACAATAACGTACAGAGATTATTAGGATCGCTTTCAGTGTATCTGTTACTTATCAATTAGGTACATCACCATTAATATACTTACATCTCTAGAGCTCTACGGCTAGCACACCACAACATATCGCCATTTCGCATCGCGCGCGACTGAGCTGCTCTCTCACTGAGCACCTCTATCTGAATTAGAAAGAGGACAGTAGATTTACTCGCGTCGCCTCGCAGCCCAAGTCGTGCTAGCCCTGGGGTAGGTTAGCGCCTCATCTCAAGAGAGGCGCTCCAACGTTCAGAAAACCAGTTCGAATCGGTTCACCGAACAATAAAAGTGGCCTCTATTTTGGGAACGGCCGGCGCGTCCTTACGGGGCCCCTCGCGTGCCACCCTGAAGTACCCCTGCACTGCCGTAGCCTCAAATCATTTTCCATTGATTTCCCATATTTCATGAATTCCATTACTAGCGGCGGCACCTGCCTGTTTGTATATGGAAATGGATTCTAATATGTTCGTCCCAGACATCCTGTAATAAGATTCAAGAGATCCAAAATTTACGAGATTGCGATAACTGTAAATCTGGAAAGTTTCGTCGCCATATTGTTAAAAAAAATCTGATTTCGCAAAGAATATCTATTTATTATATGGTTGACGATATATAATTTACACCGATTCCTAGGAATGCATGATAAAAAGGCCTTCAATAGGTATTCAAGGACTGGATGTTTTGGCAATAAATAAAAATATTGTCCTATCGTATCCTTCGTCATTATCGTCACGATTTCATTAATTATATTAAAATTTGTGTTTACGACGATAACATTATTAAAATACCTATAGAATGTTTAAAAATAACTGATGATTGTAGCTTATCGGGGTCCTTATGCGCTAAATTTGGGCATTCTTGCATTCCTACAGAAACGAAACAGGATAATAATAGCAATACAATAGTGACTTTCACCAAGCCGATCCCAATCAAAATTGTATCAAAACACCCTTGAAATATTCGTTTAGTAGAACAATATTTTTTAAATCACTTCAGTGATGACAGTGTTATCATAGCATAAAATAGGTACATGTGTACAAAAGAAGTCAAATTGAAAACCACAAATTCGAAAGGCTGTAGGAAATGGGGACACGGTAGGTAAAGTTCATGATCATGGCCGCTCCACACGATGGGCCATCCTGACCCATCATACAGGACGCAAATATGATGGGTCAGGATGGCCCATCGTGTGGAGCGGCCATCAGGAGGATGACATAACCTCATATGTACCTAAGCACCTATGTATGTCATACAAAAGCGAAGTCCAATTGAAAACTTCCATTTCAGAAGGCTATAGGAAATGAGTCCAGATAATAATATTATAGTTCACAGTCAGGACCAGAATGACGACATTAGAACGTATTTAATAGTTTTCTAAATAAAGCTTCATCAATTTGGCCAATGCCGCGCCAGGGCCCCCTCGTGCCAATGACTCCGTCGCCTTGACTCGCTATAGAATTCATGGCCTCTTCAACTTCATTGCTCAGTGTATACTCTAATTTTGCATTTTAGTCAAACGATACAGATTCTTATCGACCAAGACGCCATAATATGAACCAAACAGGATTAATCTGCCCTTGACTTTTCAAAAATAATCCTGTTCTAAACATTGCGGCAGTCAAATTGATTTTATCAGTCGATCATGGCATTCATGGTACATTCCTTGTAAAACTATGCGTACTATGCGTAAAATTAATGCTATGGGCCGGCAGATACCCATTAGGGACACCTTGTCAGCATCCAAAATAGCAGGTACCTCACATTAAGCATAATCGTGCGCGTGAGCTGCAATCATCAATCTCTGTTAACAATTTCGGATTTTTAATTTTTCGTTAATGTCAATGCATATCGGTTTAGCTCGAAGCACTGGCGCTTATCAATGTCGGTTGAATGCTTGACAAGCATGGGGGCGTTATCATGAACAAATATGCATAAAGTAGGTAATATAGTACCTACAAGAGGTACATTCAATAAATGCAATGGTTTACGCTAATAAGTGTTTCTTGAATGGTCCCGAGCATAATCGGCGCAGTTCCAATTATTACCGACCCGAAGTATTATTATCCGAGGAATGCAAGTACCTAAAGGTACCTAAGCGAGTTCAGAGCGATCTCGGTGCTGCTGCGCCTGCGCCGCGTCCAATACTCGCAAAAACTTATCGAAACGATCAAGAGAATGCGTGCAAGGTAATTAATTAAGAGCTATTAATTGTTGATTCTCCTTAACCATTCTGTAGGTTTCATTTGTTTTGAGCGCAGCCAGCCCTATGAGATGTTTTTCCCAAGCTGCATCGATTTATGATATGGATACTTTACTTCACATTACTCTGACGGCGAGTACCTAACTAATAATAGACTCAGCATGCAGTTAATCCTGGCGCATTCTCGGTGACAAATATGGAGTGTGTCAGTGCGTAACACGTTTGGTACTTTGGTAAGGGTTTTTGATTGGTTGGCTTTTGCTGACGACGTCTTTACGGTGAAACGAGCCGGTGAAGTATTTTTTAAATATTATTTAACTAGCTTCCGCCCGCGGCTTCTTAAGGACTTATGGTAAAAAACTACCCTATATTTTAATCCAGGCTATAAACTCCAAATCGATTAAGCTGTTTAAGCGTGATTGAGTAACAAACATCCAAACTTTCGCATTTATAATATTAGTTGGATTAGTAGGATACTTATTTAGAATAGAATAGAATAGAATAACATTTGTTCATGACAACAACACATACATGCACGTAAAAAAACGAAATAGCCACGAAACGGTTCCATCTCAGCGTTGTGCTGGCCTGGTGGCCATGTGTGTGTGTGTATTTGTGGTCGCCATGTGATCGGAATGATCACAACTCGACTAGAGACTAGAGACGCCTTCTCAATGAATTATAGTACCGTAGTCCTGCGGGCTGATCTGACTTTTTCACATTCCCGGCAATCAACTGAAATGATAAGAAAATTTAAGGCCAGGTAGGGCGGTAAGCCTCGCATCGGGTCCCCTCATCAGGTGGTCTGCGTGACCTGATCAAAGCCATTATAAAGTTAAGTTTGTTGTTACTACAACAAATCCAAAATTGTAATGCTATGTTATTATTTGTGCATGATGTTCGTCTTATAACTCTCTACAAGTTGATTGTACAGCGACGGGCCCTCTGCAGTCCTTCCAGTCAGACCGTACGACACAATTCAATAAGCACCCATAAACAAAGCAATTTGTCGCTTGCTGACAGCCACGACCGTCTCAACGCGCACTGCGACAATTCTACACTTTAATTCAAGCATCAATGTAGCTTATATTAGTCCTTACGAAGAACGCAGAAGGTCCAACATTATAAATCAATTTAGTTTTCTTCCGTCTAGAAGCATTCGTTCGGCATAGCTACAGTGACCACGCGCGCTTCTTTCTCAGGACAATGACTTTTCAGAAATACGTTCGAACAATTATCTTATAGGTACCACCATTCTCAACGAGATTGATTTTTTGCGCTTCGTCTACGGATATCGCTAAAAACTCCGCTGGTTTTTAATCTATCTGTTACTTATTGAGTATTTTCCTTGTACCTACATGTTACTGCTACGCTTCAGAGATCTAAAAAGGTCGGTGATCGAATAAAAAATAAACAGCTGATTTTAATGGTGGTACTCACTGGTGAAACATTTCAATAGCTAAATTCAAAGAGTTGAAAGGATTGTACATTTAAAGTGTCTTAACCAAAAGGTGAATCACATTGCAAAAAATTAAAACCTACTGTGAAAGTGAAGATGCTATCCTAGAATGAAAACTGAAATATAATAAAGTTGTTGTTAGCAACTTCAAAGGACTGATACGAGAATTGTGGGGTGATTGATAATAGACACGAAAATATGGGACTTCGCGGGATACGTCACATTTTTGTTATTGCCCAGAAGGGTAGTCATGTAACGTTTCCAACGCACGATAGGACAGTCCAAATGTCATTTTTCCATATTAAAATTGACATTACCTAAGGTACATACGATGCGTTACGTGATCGACCTACTGGTCCTCAAGTTTACTAACCTAATTTCTACATCAGTATGTTAAGAAATAAATACAATTCGTCTGATTTGAGGTAATTATTTTTGATCAGAACAATTATCTCGAATGAAGCGAAATTATCTTGAGATTTTTTGCGCATAAACTCGTCTATGCGCTTCCGCCAAAATACTTTCGTAATTGGTTGGGGCCTCAAAATTATGGAATAGTAGGGCACCCTACCATTTGACCATAGGCTTCCTCCGGACTCAATTAAAACTCATGCGTCGGGTCGTGCGAAGTGACCGGCGCCCGCGCATGTCCCCCCCACAGGATACTCTAACGACCATAGAGAAAGAATAAGTACCTATAGAGGGACACACCTACAGTCAGCATCATATTTATAGTTAGTAGCAACCTGAGGGTGGGTTGTACCAAACCGTCTGTAATCGTAAGCGGTGTTCGTTGAAATCGGAATGTATGAAAAGTTTGTCTAGTTTCTATGGAATGACAACTGCCGGCGCCAAATTTAAAGTATGATTCGGCTGTATTCGTAAGTTGGTGCCACTCGCCCTACGTAGCCAAATATATCGTAACCTTCCTTACTCCTATAGAAATAAAGTCGTTAGTGTAGGCACAATGCTCCAGGGAGGTTGTCCTATATAGTACTCGTATGGGAGCACGGAAGTTTTATTCGCTTAGGATTGGAATTTGCTCTTCATTTCCAAAATAAATAATAATACTTACTGACAGAAGATTTCCTGGCCCTTCTCTTTCTAATCTGCACAATGCGAGCGAGAGAGGAGTCGCTGACACGCGCGCGCGACTTGGCAGCAACCTGTGCCAACCCCTAGGAAACGAACGTACAAAACAGCCAAAGGCGAATCCAGATACATATGAAGT
Organism: Epinotia demarniana; assembly: GCA_945867215.1. NCBI lineage: Eukaryota > Metazoa > Arthropoda > Insecta > Lepidoptera > Tortricidae > Epinotia > Epinotia demarniana. The sequence continues at coordinate 9,504,347 of OX244262.1, forward strand.
ACCGGCAAACTCGCGGGAAACTAAGCGGACAGGTACTTGAGATCATTTGAGTTGGCCGAATTCCATCAAAGTAGACCATTCAAAAAGCAACTCTACCGCTCAAGCTAAACCACTTCAATTCCAATGTCACTTTTTATAAAAAAATGGCCACATTCAATAATATCAACAGTACAAACTCAAACTCAACTCAAACTCAAAATTATATTTATTCAAGTAGGCCCAGTAACAAGCACTTTCAAATCGTCAGGTAGAAACATAATCTTAAGCTAATTACTTCGAGTAATTTATTAAACATAAAAAGTAACATTTAAATGAAATATTTAAAATTTTATATAAAAAAATACTAGTCTAGAATTTTTCTAGAAAGACAATCTAATGTCAAAAAATAAATAAAACGAGAATAATTAATTAAAAACACAATGTCAAATTTTTCCAAACGGAACAAATAAATTATAAATCCAGTCAAAATTAGTCCCAAGAAGTTTTATCATTCATGTGTAGTCTTGTGCGCTATAATAAGCTTTAGAAATAAGTTTACGTTTCACATAGTTTTTGAATTTATTAATAGATAACTCAGTTACGTTTCCAGGAAGTTTGTTATAAAACCTTACACAATTACCCATGAATGATTTTTTTATTTTTTGGAGCCGAGTGGTGGGCACCGCGAGCTTATGCTTATTTCTAGTATTAATATTATGTATGTCACAGTTTCTCCTAAAATTGACAATGTTTTTATGTACATACACAATATTTTCATAGATATATTGACAATGCAATGTCATGATATTAATATTTTTAAACTTATCCCTAAGTGAGTCTCTCTGTTTCAATCTATATATCGCCCGAATAGCCCGTTTCTGCAGAACAAAAATCGAATGAATGTCCGAGGCACTGCCCCACAATAAAATACCATATGACATAATGCTATGGAAGTAGCTAAAATATACTAATCGAGCTGTTTTCACGTCTGTTAATTGACGGATCTTACTCACTGCAAATGCTGCAGAACTCAGTCTATTCGAGAGATTAGCAATATGGGGACCCCATTGAAGCTTAGAATCTAACGTTAAACCAAGAAAAACTGTGCTATCAACTAGTTCCAATTCCTCATCTTTCACAAAGACACTCCCTTGCTCGTGTTCAACGTGATTCGTGACAAATTTAATACATTTAGTCTTCTTCTCATTTAACAATAAATTATTAATATTAAACCAATTTACTACTTTAGAAATAGCATTGTTTACGTCATTGCAAGCTTTTTGCTGTCTTATAAGTTTGAAAATAAGTGAGGTGTCATCAGCAAATAATACTATATCATGGTGGGTCTTTACGAGATATGGCAAGTCATTTATGTAGATAAGGAACAGGAAAGGTCCCAATATTGATCCCTGCGGTACACCCATCGAGACCAATGACCCCGGTGATCGCTATCCATTCACTTCGACCCTTTGTATTCTACCATGTAAGTATGACTTTAGTAAATTCAGTGCTGATCCTCTGACTCCATAGTAGTCGAGTTTCCTGATCAATGTTTCATGACAAACGCAGTCGAAGGCCTTGGATAAATCACAGAAGATACCTAAAGCATCTTGTGATTCCTCCCAGGCATCGAAAATGTGTTTAATCAGCTCGACACCAGCGTCGGTTGTCGAGCGACCCCGGGTAAATCCAAATTGCATGTTATGCATCAAATTGTTTATATTAAAATGCTTTATTAATTGCGACAAAACTAATTTTTCAAAAATTTTGCTAAATGTTGGGAGCACAGATATTGGTCTGAAGTTAGTGGGGTCAGTAGTGCTACCCGATTTGAATAACGGAGTGATTTTACTATGTTTCATTAGATCAGGAAATTCGCCGCAATCGACACTGTTGTTAAATATAACTGCCAAATCAGGCGCTATGATTCCTATAATGCATTTGAGTGCATGAACAGAAACTCCCCAGAGGTCACTAGTTTTTTTGACATTAATCGATTTAAACGCCTTTACTACATCTGAGAAACTTGTAATAGAGTGTGAGCGCACCTTAAATAATGTCTTAAGACAAACCATGTAAACGCACCATCTAATTATGATCTACTCTGTGGGCAACCCTGGCCCGCTCTCTTGCCATGACGTACGTCAAGCGAACACACATCCTCCTTATTGTTCCCTAATTATAATTTATAAATATTATAAATAATAATAAGATATTATTAAAATAAACCCTCTGAAGACTTCCCAACAGTGTTTTAATCAACAACTACTACATGGCGCAGCCGGAGAAGAACCAGTAAGCGGGATCCAAAAAGATTACTAATACCACGAAGGCATGACCGCCGGCCGGCTTAAAGTTACGAATTAGAATTACTGATAAGAATAATAAAACGAAGATTAAGAACTACGAAGATGCCGCCGAAGAATGATAAAGAAGAAAACGCGGAAAAGAACACCTGCGAGGTCGACAACATGACTTGTGCGGTCGAGTACAAAATGCCGCAGAGCTTAAACCTGGACGACCTGGGTAATTGCTGGCCGCAGTGGCAGCGTTTTAAACAATCTTTCCGAATTTTCGTGCTAGCCGCCGGCTTTGAGAAGCTTTCAGAAACAAGAAAAGCGGCCATACTGTTAAACTGTATAGGACAACAGGCACAGGAATTATATTTCAACGTTTTACAGACTGAGGATAAGACGAAATTAGAAGAAATAATAACATTATTTGATGAACATTTTAAGCCCAAGCAGAATGAGGTAATTAACAGTTACAGCTTTAATAAGAGGAATCAAGAAGACGGAGAATCCTTTGATGCTTTCTACACGGCCATAAGGAAGATAGCAGAGAATTGCAACTATAAAGAAAAAGACAGGATGCTACGAGATCGGATTGTCATAGGTATCAAGGACCAGCGGACACAGCAGAAACTTTTGGAAATAAAGGAACTAACTCTGGAGAAAGCCGTGGATGTTTGCCGCTCAGCTGAACTCTCAAAAGAACATATGAAGGCTCTGAACAGCTCGGAGGTGCATGCAGTACAAGCCAGGACTTCGTCTCATCAGTCAGCAGATGTAAAAGCTAAGTACTCTGATACAAACAATAGGGTCTCATATAATAATCACAATAGTACAGCTAGGCATAAAAATGTATTCCATAATGGACAACAAGTGTGGTTCAGAAAAGAACCAAACAAAAATGTGTGGCGAGAAGCCAAGATTGTCAGTAATAATGGGTTTAGATCCTACAATTTAGTTGATAAGGATAATGTTAAGTATACGAGAACCTCTTTTCATATCCGACCGGCGTAGGGCTTAGTGCTCTACCAGAGTCTACTACGGGCTCGGTGCTCCACTCCCGCGGCTATCTGGGACTTAAAAGGGGAGAGAAAATGAATAAAAATGTAAACAGTGTTAAAATAAGTAAATTCTAGTTCTAATTTAGGTTGTTGTTTGTTTAGCAATTATAAAAGAAATGTTTTGGTGCAATTAGTTTTGTTTATATTAAATTTCGTTTTAAGAGGGGATGATGTAATAGAGTGTGAGCTCACCTTAAATAATGTCTTAAGACAAACCATGTAAACGCACCATCTAATTATGATCTACTCTGTGGGCAACCCTGGCCCGCTCTCTTGCCATGACGTACGTCAAGCGAACACACATCCTCCTTATTGTTCCCTAATTATAATTTATAAATATTATAAATAATAATAAGATATTATTAAAATAAACCCTCTGAAGACTTCCCAACAGTGTTTTAATCAACAACTACTACAAAACTAACGTGTTCAAAATGGAGGTTTGTATTACATTCTGGGGCGTTTTCTTTCAACAATGTAACGGCAGAGGAAGGTGATGAATTTAAATACTTAGTTGTGGAGACTGGTATCTCAGTAAAGAAATATTCAAATTCAGTAGCTACTTCCAAACTAGAATCTACAATTCTGCCATCAATTTTTATTTTAAGATCAGTCGGTGTGTTTTTCGATCTGCCAGTCTCCATGTTTATTACTTTCCAGGTTGTTTTAATAATGTCAGAGCTATTTTTTATTTTCTGAGATAAATAATTACGCTTGGCAACATGACAATCTATTTTAAATTGCTTCGAATATTGCTTGACATGTTCTTTAAATTCATCACTCGTATTAAACCGCCGTTCCTCATATAAGGCATACAGTACTTGTCTACGTTTATGTAAGTCCGCAGTAGCCCACTCACTAAAAACTGGTGCACTAGTAACCACGGCCGATTTGCGAGTAAATACCGCATTATAAAGTGCCATAAAAGTATGGAAGAATGAATTGTACATGTTATTAGGGCTCATATCGGAAGACAGAAAGGGTAGCGCCTGAGCTAGACTATGTTTCATTCTTTCCACACGATCTGTGGTTACTGGTACAAAAGTTATTTGTTTTTTCACGATATTTTTCCTTAATGTCTCAAATACCATGAGTTGGCCTAAGTGATCTGATTCTAATTTGCTGATTATACTTTTGTTACTAGGAAAAATATTAGTGAAAATGTTATCTATACATGTTGAGCTAGTAGCAGTCACTCTAGTAGGCTCCATAAATACGTGGTTGAGATTACCAGATTTGAAAAGACTCAACAATCTGACACTTATTGTTGAACTTTCCAAAATATTTACATTTACAAGCGGTTGCACCAGCTATGCGATTCACCACCTGTTTCAATTCACCCCAACTTTCGTGCTAGTGTACCTTGACCCCTTGAGCCGTTACAAGTGTAGGTAATCAGGGGTCAGATTTACCCTGGTTATGTTGGTAATGTGAACCAGTCCTGGCCCGATACGATCGCGCCAGCAAGGCGACTTTAAAATGAGTGCTCTTGGAATTTTTATCAGCCTACATTATGCCCAAATTTAGTACGAACGGGTTAAAAAGCAATTTATACAAACTAAATTCACAACCGTTTAAATGGAGGCGAAATTTATTTGTTTATGATAAAACACGTACACGTAATGATTATTACGTACAGGTAAGTATTTAAGGTACTTGCTTAACTAAGTAAAAGAACTAAAGTGTTGGGTTGATCTTCCACCACCTACCAAAACCTTTACCGACATCCATTGCAAATCGCAACGTTTAAATAGTTATTTGTGCAACAAGAGAGCAAAGTTTGTTTTTGCTGCGAGTGCTAAATTTGAGTCCTGAGGAAGCGAAAGATTCTAAAATTGAATCACGAGCGTAGCGAGTGATTCAAAGTTTGAATCTTGAGCGCAGCGAAGGACTCAAAAGCACGAGATGCAAATACTTTGCTCTCGAGTGACACATACAACTTTTCACCTCAGCAGTGAGAACATATTCACATCAAAAAATATATCATAGTATCACGTACCTCAAGATTATTCAGGAAGAAAACTTAATTAGGCGTTAGTTACTGCTTGTTTCAACTCCTCAGCGCCGGCCGCGCCTTTATTGAATACTAGAAAGGCGAGACAAGGCGCGAGAAACCAAAGGATATTTCAGTATCTAAGTATAATACAAGTGTCATGTGACACTAACACATCACTAAAAACTAACCGTGTTATTGTTAAAATTCACAGATTTTACTAATATCTTCGAGATATTTTTGAAATATTTATCATTATCACAAAGGGCACACATTAGCATAATTATTACGTGTATCTCGCGTGCAAACCAAAAACTAGCCGTACTGTTGTTAAAATGCTGTCTTCGTCACGTCACCGATTTCACTATATTTCCTAGTTAGATAGAGAATTGATTTATCCTAGTAGTTTTTATATTTAAAAGCAATATCAATAACGCAAGAATGACGAATAAATCCTACAGTATAATAAAATCACAAACAAATTAACAGCGCGCAACTTTTTAAAATGGGCGGAGCCCCGTGCTTGCGTTCGGAAACTGCATTTGTGGTATACGTTCATATAATTTAAATTGTTTAAACTAGAATTTTTAATTAGCTAGCATATAAAAATCACGTTTACCTATTTGTTATGAAAAATGGAATTTATTCTGAGATATTTTATTTAAATATTCTTCAATTTAAAATTCCTTTGTATAATTATTTTGGTAATTTAAACTTATTAATTTGATAGTTTTCGAACGCTTAGAGCATTCAACCAACCGGAGTGGCCATTGACAGGCGTTCCCCTCTGCCAAAAGTATATGACCAGTGGTCATACACATTGTATGGACTGACGTTTATCTGACGTAGCTATTTTCACGTTACGCATACATTTGACGTTCCCCTCCCCCGCAAAAATCGGCAGACTTTTTATGTATAGAAAATGACTCCTGGCCACTCCGGTTGGTTTAATGCTCTAAGTTCGAACGTGTTAGTTAACATCCGCTTTTTTGGGGGTCTACTTTGAAATTCGATGGTCGAACTATGCATCGACCTATATGTCTGCCATTTTCTTTTTTCGTAAAGGAATGAAAGGGACAGTGCTAAGAAAGTTCAAATATTCTGAACTTTTAATAGACCCCATACGACGAGATGTCAGTGCTCTACACCAAAATTAAAAAGTTACTTTGTCTCACGGAGTGAGCAAAATCGCATTTTGCACACTGTTTACACGCAGCAAAATATGCTTGTTCGAGCTGCTGAGGTGAAAATAAAATTAAAATAAATCAAAATCACCATAAATGTGTAAATGTGTTTTCATATTTGAAACCTCGCATGCTTCTTTAATATCTAAGTACCCGTATCAAAACACAGCTAAGCATATCTCTGGTGGATACTCACCCTTAACACATTCACTGCCAAGATCCGGTTTGCCGTGGTTTTCTTCGTATGTATCCATATCCACTTAAGTATGTAGCGGAAAGTGTCTACGGTGCCCGCTAGGCGGGTACCTGGTAGTGATAGTTTCAATCCCGTTTATAACCGTTTACGATAATCCATTTATATAAATATATACCAAAAGTTGTTCGTTTAATCGAATACCTAGGGTATTAGAAACGCATTTCAATGACCAACCATTAAGATCATTCATCTAATCTTAGTGAGTCCAAACTAAGTACATGCCTGAAATAAATAATACGAATATCAATGCAACAAAGGCAATTTATTCCATTCGTAAACATGGCCTTTCGAGTCGAAGGACTAATCATTGGTTTAATTACAAGGCGCCTGTTATCGTGAAGCCTAATTTAGTTTTCGGCACGCTCTGCCCTCAGGCACATGCCTTACAAAACAAAAAACTGTATTCACATGTCCTTACCCCGTAACTTCCCGTCTCTTTCAGTCCTTGGTAGATGCAAAACGAGAGAGAGGGACAAAGTGGGTGAAGTAGGAATATACGCGATTTCCGTGCTAGTCGGTTTGGACGAAAGTTTTTTACTAGGTAGGTAACGCTAATTTTAGCCATGTCAATGTCACGTCAATCCAAATAGCGTGCTTAGTATAATTTTCTTCAACATGCAACACGTCTTTTATTGGTATAATTTTTACACTTGACGTGTCTGTCAAAGCATACCGTCCCATTAACCTAAATATAAATATAAAGCGACTAACTGCCTAATTTATTAACACGTATCTATCCATAGATACCGTGTCATCACTTCCAAGGTCGGGTAGGCTCATCAAATTGCGAAAATCATTATGTAGTCTACTAAGCAGGCTTGCCAAGGTCTAACCTTGGGATCGGTTCAAGGTTTGCCCAAATAATATTTAAGAAAACGCGAACGTAGCAAGCAAAATTTAAGTATAAGAATTTTTAGATGATGTGGCAGACACATTAAATCTATAATTAAAACCAGTCGTCTTTTTATAGTTAGAAGTTAAATGAACTTCAGATTAGATTTAGCGGGAAGGTAATACCTAAGTAGTTTAGATTAGGCTTTTCTGAGACTTATTTTTGTTCTGCATATGTGTAACCATGCCGGTCACGGCAACTTGGTACAGACTTTGACTTGACAATATGAAACGTGTCGGGCCCCTGGAAATGTTTGTGTAGGTTAGAGGTTCGTGCGGGTTGCTCGAATCAGCCATGTAATACTATGCACACGTTTTGGAATCTGTATCTTGGGATTAAGGTTCAAAATAGCGTACATATTTTTAGTAAACTGTAAGATAGCACGGGGGCCGCTTCGGGCTCATCGTCTGCGTTATTCACATTATATTCACAATGCCCAAGCGCAGCTGCAAGCGATCCAGTGTAAGTCGGGGCTCCGAGTAAAAATAGTTGTTACGACTATAGGGATCAAGTTATAAAAGGGGTGCGGGGTATGTGGTCAGAGATAAAATTTATTGTGAAGATAGACAGCCCAGTCGTGACAGCAGTTTGTTATACTAATGGCGTACAAAAAGACCGCCTTCCATTAGTTTTGTTTTGTCCAAGTGTGCTTGCCTCGAGTAAGTAATTTGCACGCGCAAATTTGTTTTATGGCTATTGTATACCTGTTTATTTCCGGCTAGATACTGCGTAGACGCATCGATGGCAATCTGTCAAGTGTACAAGTTTTTGATTAACCTCGTTTCGGTTGTCGTGACTATTAAGTGTGGGGGGAATGCCCGAAGTCACCTGTACTCATGACATCATCTATTTCTGTTGGTATTCAGACCCATAATAACTATGTATTATCATGTCCTATAGTATCAACTGGTCGCCTTATAAACCAATTCGTAGAAATGTGAATTTAGCTAAATCTCAAGCTTTCAATGCTAACCAAGACCAACGATATGAAAAACGAGCAACTCGGCAGTTTCCATTTAGCGCGTGATCAATCGATTCACTTTTTGCCGCTTATACAAACCAAATAAAATGGCGTATTTAATCCGCCATGGCGACTAGCTAAGATAGAAGTAAGTTTCATGATGAAGTAATTAGCGAGTTAGCGAGCCACATGCACTCGGCGGGGGTCGCGGTACCGCACATGTAACACACGCGACAACGCGTCAAAAAACGTCGCTGCGATAAAAAGCGCCGGCGGCGGCGTGAGAACAGCGACACGTGGCGCGGGCTCATTCATACATTTGATTCATAAATTGTATGCACGCTGCGTATGTGTGCAGTGCAGCGCGTGTGTGCTAGTGCTGTACTCCTTGCATTTGACGAAGGCGAGTGTATTTGACGGAATTAGACTTTAACGTCATAATAATAGGAACGCGCGCGTGAAATGCAAGAACATAGCAACTTGAACCCTTGGAATGCGACAGGTAACTTGCATATATACAAATGTAAATAATATACATGCCTGTTTTGTATGTTAAGGTCAGGTGCCTACTTTTACGATGCGATGCAATGGCGGACATGAACGGGGAATAAAAGGTATGGTAAAACTTTTTTAGTTCGAGTTGTGATTATGGCCCCTGTTGGTGGCCCGCAAAAAGTTTGTCTCGCTCTTACGGCATAATAATATTTTATTTATTTATTTATTTATTTGAGTCAGGCAACAAGGCCCATATTTACAAATACCTTACAGACTAACATACATATCAATATACAAAACTTATAACATAACACAAATACATTCTGGGTGTCAAATAACAATATGATGTGTTAGTCGCCCGCTTGTCAGTCCTTAAACTTTTGATAGGCATGGACCAGTTTCCAAATCTCAAAAATACCGCGGACCCCTTTTTGAGAAAAATCTCATATTTCATATGTAGGTACCTACCTGCCTCTACGTTCACGATGAAGATATCTTGCATTTTATAGATACTTATATAGTTTTTCGAGAGAACCGTGAAATTTTACCACTTTTGGTTTAGCAGGAGCTAATTTTAAGTTCAATAGCCTCATTCTACAAAAAATTGGAACTTTCAGATCATTGAATGAGATGTCAAACGATAACTTTTTGTTCAGATTTAATCAGCAGCCGATTTATGAGCCTAAGCGTTTCAGAAACGATGGTCCGGCGTAGGTAGGTACTCCGCTAGCTATTAGTGCTAAGTTCAGGTAGTCTATTTATATTCGCTTCCGATCTCATTCACACTTCAATGTCGCGCGCTCGCGTCAGGCCAAGCGTGCGAAACATTAGAGTTCCACTGGGAATTAAAAGGTATGAACCCAATTGAGGCCCTGTGGGATGTAGGGAAATCATCATCCTCCTAGCTTTTTTCCCGGTAAGTCCGGTGTCCCTATCCCAAAATTCAACGTAAGCAAATAGTAGCAGTTTTATGAAAGCGACTGCCATCTGACCCACCCCACGATATCCGTCGCCAAAGAGCTGAATTTGAACATCAAGTGATATTTCGTACAAAGTTTTATTTAAAAACCTAGTAGGCAGTGTTCGAACCAACCGGCCTCCCGGTCCGGCGGCGAATGGGTGTACGGAAATATCGTGTTTAATACACAGAGTAAATAGAACCCAAATTCATCTAATGATTTTATCTTGCTGACTTTAGCGACACTTCTCAGCAGGCCAAAAAAAGCCGACGAAAATATTCATGTGCGAGCTTACCCTTATCAATGCATGATTAAGATTGGAACGCACCTTTATAGAGCTTATTGCCGAGAAAAAAGGTTGGTGGACGGCGTTTATGGTGGTTTGTGTGGGGAATGCAATCTTCAGCGGGCGATCGGCGCGGGCGGGCGCGGCGCCCCGCTCTCTATAAATCAGGGCCAATTGAGGTCGGAGCGGACGCCAGTTATTTTTAAAATTGCGTGCACAATATTATGTGTTTAGGTGGAAATGGTGGAATATGATAATTGCGAGATGCGCCGTAAGCCGACACCGGCTATGGGATTACAGAGCGGCCGACTGCCCGCGCCGCCTTGTTTTAGTTGGAATTATTGAAGATGTTCACGTTTTATGAAACTGTCCTTGAATTTTGAATCTTCCAGCTTGGAGGATAAAGTTAGTTTTTGAACGGATTACTTTGCTACAACTCGGCCAATTCAAATAAGGTTGAGGATACGGCATATAAATTCACCTAAGTACCTATAACTGAGCCTTATTCGGTTCATGTCTTACACATTCCAATCGCTTTTTAATATCTTTTGGCGCGCTCGTTTTAACACGTTAGCCCGGTAGTGAAACAGATTGAAATGTATTTGGAATCGGAAGCGACGGATAAGATAGACCTCCCGAGAGTCGATCAGAGACTTCGTTTCGCATTCCAATTTGGTACAAAAATACAGTCGAGCAAATATGCCAAACAAAATGAAAGAGCGCGCGCAACATGTTGATGTCATAATACCCCAGGCAAAATACGGTTTTGAAAAACATTAATTTATAATAGCGTTTTTTTTTTGATTCCATTTCAAAATGTTATTCTAAGATGCTTTATTCAAGAATCCGGCAAACTTTCCACCCGGAAGTAATTAAGTAGATTTAAATAAAACATGCGTTGTCGTTTTTTGCACGATTTATCTTGAATATTAAAGAGCAAATGTAAATGAACCAAAATAAAGATAAAAATAATTATTAATATTTTTTCCGACTTTTCTGTAGCTAGTTAATTTATCATTTTTTTGATGTCTAAAATTTTGTCGGATTCTGTCGCTGGGTGACTATTTAATTGATAATAAATCCGTTACACAGAAAAAATAAGCTATTATAAATTATTTCCAAAATTGACATTTTTTCCAGGATACAAGTTGTCAGTTCATTGCCTGGACTATAAATGGAATGGTATATGAAAACCTGGTGGGTACAGTCAAGTGCAAAAATATGGGTGCATACAAGTTGTATGATACTCACTCTAAAATATGTCCTATGACTCTGGTTTCGGTACAATATTTATAAGAGGATTAATCAATACCTACTTATTTTTGCAATTGGCACTACCTACTTATTTAAAATGTGCACTTTAAGGGGATGCAAAAGCTTGGATTTTGAAGAGTTTAAACTATGTACTTACCTGCTACTAAGCTAGACTACATAGTAAGTGATGTTTCCGCAGTTCTTTTGGGAAAAAAGGTTATTCTTTTATCTAAAATCTGAACGTAGCTTTTTCCGAAATAATCATTTGTTTTGACATTACATTAAGGTTGGAGTTGGTCCGTGCGTGAGCGAAGAGTACCTACAGAATATTGAAATAAAATAACATCAACGAACGAGTGAAGCAAAATTTGAGTCAGTCTAGTGAGACCACGCCCCCTTGACAGAGACACGCTTATGCCTTGGACGCACAAGGAAAAGATATGCCACACTCTTCGGGAATGGCTTTTTTTGACAAATTTCGATAAATACTAGGAAGGTATCCAGTGAATTTTTATTTATATTCCATTAAGTGAGATTTTAGATGAGATAAAATGGTAACTCGATTGTATCGTAATATAATGTTGATTATTAAACAATAAATACCTATGTATTAATAATAAATATAATAATATTCCTTTTTAACTCAGCCTACTAAAACTAGCAGGCTGAGTTAAAAAGGAAAATAAAGACCCAACTTTTATAAAAAAAAACTATCGAGTAAATTTTAGGCAATCCTGTATCGATTAAATCAGAGAAACAATCATATAGTCAAGAATCATAATCTGAAAATCAGACCTTATTTTTTCTTAATCTAGTCAGAACGGCGTTGCGAAGCGCACGATAATTTCCAATGCACCCCCTTAATTGAAAAATAGTCAACGCGGGTTAATAACTGATAGTGATAACAGCCGCTTGACAGTAATAATAATAACGCTGTGACTAAAGTACTTGCACTGTTTAAAAAATAATCTCCCAGCAATTAGACACGGTTTTTCCAAATTATGAGAACAAAGCTATTATAATAACTATGAAGAATGTTTCGATGCTAGAAATTAACATACATAACGTTTTTTGTCGCTTCGGAGGTGGGCAGCGCACAGGTATATGCTGAGGGTGCAAGATTCCTTGAATGGACTCAGCTCGCGTCATTCAATAACGCACTTTCACACTAACGCAACAGGGTTTAAATTTCTTTAAGCAGTGCATCGTTTAGGTTGTCAGTGGCGATTGTTGCGCATCTATCTACATTGGAATAAAGAGCATAATCGCTTGTGAAACCGAGGTGAGAAGGTCGGCAAGCTATCAATCAGCTAGGCGCCATTGAGGGTTGGCTGACTCGTGAGAAACCGTAAACACTTACTCGGTTTATCTGATAGTTTTTTTCCGGCTGGTATTCACACTGAGAAGCTGGCAAACCAGTGTACGCCTGAGCTCCGATCACGGGTAGTTGTTACGGATCTAAGGTCAACATACACTGGTGATTGATACCAGGTTTTCAATACCGCAGTCGGCGCGGTCAATTAATGGATTGCGCTGTTACCCTTATTTGTATGGGCTGCTTAGCATTCGATGAGTATAATTTATTTGGAAAGGTTTGACAGCCGAGGCATTAGGATGATGCAGATCGCCGGGCTACGGAATGTTACTGGCTTATCATTAATTTATAGAAGTCTTTATAGATAGGTTAACAGAATACATTGTTCTATGTACCTACATACAGTATACTAAAGCAGTAGGCTAAAGCGGTCTAGCCTAGTTGGTAGTGACCCTGCCTACGAAGCAAGAGGTCCTGGGTTCGAATCCCGGTAAGTGCAAAAATTTGTGTGATGAGCATGAATGTTTGTTTCTGAGTCATGGATATTTTCTATGTATTTAAGTATTTATATCTATTATATATATCGTCGTCTAGTACCCATAACACAAGCCTTACTGAGCTTACTATGGGACTAGGTCGATTTGTGTAAGATTGTCCCCTTATATTTATTTATTTATTATTTATTTATTATACGTCTATTTTCATAATGCGCAGACATACAGCGCTACAACAACCTTTGTTACGCCCACGGGTATAATGGCTTTTTTAGTTAAATTGTATCTGTCACTCATGCGGCAATTACAAAGCAAAGAGGTTTTATGTCAAATACGATGTCTGAAAACGTATTTATAAATAAATTTAAACTTTAAAACTATACTTAAAACATGTTTAACAGAATTATTTACAGATCAGTATGTAGGTATGTGTCTATGTAAAATGTTTTTATGTGTTTTCAAATCGTGGTTGTATCGAAGGGTCTTTGCCATACGCGCCTTACGTCAAATTCAACAAAATGGACACCTGTGACAGTTGTATTACGATTTGTATTAATTTCTTCTAAAATGTATTTGTTTCCTCGCAAATGTGATGAAAAACATTGTGTATATATATAACACGGGCGTATGAATATTGCAAACTCGAGTCATCACAAGCTTCTGATAGACTCTTGTTCGCAACGTTCCACTTACGACCCTCGTTAAACAATGTAGGTACTATTACTTGTCAACTACCGTATTGTCACGCATTTTCAATATCGTTGTTGATGACGACAATGTCCTCCCAGACGTATCTGTGGACGGTGAAATCACGACAAAGGGTACTTCAACTTGTTATTACAACTTCGACGCCTAAGGCTCAACGACAACAAATTGAACCTTCCCGAAACCCGATTGACCTGTTCCGCTCACCCGTTTCATTGATTTGTAGGAGAGGCTCTAAGCGTTTCGGAATTGAAGGCAAATATTTGTAGGGGTTGTCTGGGCGGTCTGCCACATGTGCGTACAAAAAACTGTGTGCTGTGTGTAGTGTTGACAGTGCGCATAACTGCGGCAAAGCACCCGCGACCACCCCGCGCCCGTGCGTACGGCTTGTAGTACCTCCGTCATGAACCATTCACCTTCACCGCCTTTCTAAAGAATTTAAGCGTTAATATCCACCAGGACTCGCACAGTTAGCGGAGCGGTGAGCGAGAAAAGATATACCAATTGGCAAACATGTCATATATAAAAGGAGGTAGATCGTTGTCTATACGAAATTCCAAGTCCACCAAATCTGACAGCATACGTTTCCATTGACAACGTGAAACTGAGGCAAGATAGTGCAATTGATTCATTTTTAATGTGCTACTTTTGGAGCGCTTATATCTACCTCTTTTCTTTATACATCACTAACTTCTGCCCGCAACTCCGTCCGCGTGGAACTCGTTTATAGCGCAGCTACATACAAACTGTTACCCCCCATTTCACCCCCTTAGGGGATGATTTCGGGGATAAAAACTATCCTATGTCACTCTCCATCCCTTCAACTATCTCCACTTAAAAAATCACGTCAATTCGTCACTCCGTTTTGCCGTGAAAGACGGACAAACAAACAAACACATACATAAACTTTCCCATTTACAATATTATAGTATGGATTGCGAGCGAGGCGATCAATGCTATTAGTGGATTTTCCGCTTCATCACACAACTCTGGTGGATACTCAATTAATTATTCACCCTAAGACGCGATGGTGCTATCATCACTATTTACGTAACTACCCGATCAGCAGCATTTCGAGGGTTTATTGATACTTCTGTGCTTATTTGGTGTGTGGACCACAGCTAGTGCAAAGAGTTTGGCATCTTTGACATTCAAAAAGTAAATGCAAACCTCAGCGGCACACTGCGACACAACACCCTTTTCCAAACCAAATCAACCCTAAAACAATCGCGAGTCAAGTTTCCGCAGTTCATTCTTAGGGACACCCAGTTCGTGAGAAGCGCCTTATCTGAAGGAAGCAGCTCTTTTTTAATAAATATTTAATTTAGACAGTAAGCTTGAGAGCGTGAGACGTCATCGCCAGCATTATTCACAACAACTCCACAGGCTAGACCAGTGTGAGGCTCTCCTTCGCTACTTATATTTGTTAAGAAAGCCAAAGTCAAGTTATACTAGGAGTAGCTCATAGTCCAGAGAATTGTCTTGTGAATGTTGGCAGCAATCGTTACGCCGTGTAAACTGTACATCTGATTAGATACCGCTCTGGGAACCGGCACCGACTACAAATTAAATAGTGGCCCGCATTTTCCGGTGTTCTACTTGATTATGTCGCTCTATATTTACATACTAATATTTTCTGGCAATAGGGTCTTTGGATGCCACATTCTCTTTAGGTAGAGTGTGCAGGCCATACAGAGTCAAAAGCAAAAGTATATAGACTTCCCTATGTTCAATAGTTAGGCACGGGTTTTATCGCATACAATTATATGAGAGGAGACGCTCCGTTAATACGAATTAGGAGTTCAATCATAAATCACAATTCAATATCATGGCACCATCGAGCTGATCTATGAGACTGATGATGATCTGATAATGGAGACAGAAGGTGCCCATGGGAATTCAGGACAGACTTAACTCCGTTGAGTTTGGGCTCGTCAGAATCGTCTGAAAGATTAGTTGATGACGGCATTCAGAAAAGTACAGGCAATAAAAGCTTGAACCAAAGAGGAAGAGGTTTTTTGACAGAAACTTATTATAGAAAACATCGTAACATCCTGCCAACACTGACAACCTTCATGATATCGCTGCTAAAACTACGACCAATCCACCCTTATAAATATTTACACATGGTCGTAGATCTCACGTTACCATACGTTTAGTTTAGACTATGCGGGTTGAAAACTTGAAACGAACACACTAATACCCCTTGTTTGCCTAATGCTTACCTAATGAGACGCATTGACTGCACGCCATCTATTCTCACGGCCCGATCCTTGCATGGGGAAAAAACTCTTTCCAAAAAATTTTAACGTAATAGACAATGTCTCTACATAAACAACGGTTAAATTTCACCAAAAAAACAAGGCATGTGGGTATGGACAGGGACAATATGAGTGGAAGGATACCTATGTTTAGTTTAGCTTTGCATGTAAATAGATATTTAAAATGCGACTTGGTAAAACAGGGGGATATTTTTGATGGGACTGATACAGCGCCCGAATAATTTTCTAACGATACCAGTATCTACGTGCTTAATTCTAAATAGCATGTATAAGAACTTGTACGAGATTCTTGGGTCATATCCCCAAATTCATTACCTTCTTAATTCAAATAGAGGGACTGGCCTGGAGAGCAATATTGCGCAAGGCGACGACATCGTGTATTGTCGTCAAGAGTCAGTCAGGAGGAAGCGACGAACAAGAAGAAATACATACACACCGAATTTTCATTTTAATACCATCTCACCATCAGTGCGTAGCGCTACACCTAGCTATGCACTTCCGATACAAGGAATACTAGAACCAAAACCATATTAAACATATCAATTCGATACGACAAAAACGGAAAGCGTTTTTGTCGTATCGAAGGATCGAGGAATCGGGTTCTTAGTCAGACTCGGAAAGCGCACGCCACGCTATGCAGCCTCTATTACCTCTGAGGAATGCCGGGTCGTAGGCCGCACTTTGCGCCTCCAACCCAAATTGATTGCTCCGTACTGACTACGATCTTTTAACAACCACTAAATTGTTCCGTAACTAATTAATTACGCATCTGATTGCTGAGAAAATAATAACATTGAATTTTATTGTGAAGATGAAATGTGTAAACTGTCTCTTGTGTTAATCCATAAGTGTTTCTATGGAAGTACTATTCGCTAGTTCTACGCGAAAAAGAACAAGAGTTAGTGAATACTCGTACTAAACCTGACCATTTCTAGTGGCTCTGTGGGATTGTCCTATCGCGCGAAGTTGTGATGTCAATTAGGTTAGGACACCTATTCCAGTCCAATATATTTGATGGCGCGTTCGCGTGAGTAAAATTCGCGGGAACTTGCGACAAACACGTAGTCGCGTTGTATAAGGATCCCATGTGAGCTGTAGAAAACACAAACCTGTTTAAAAAAAATACTTGTATGATTTAATTATCGAATCTGCTCACAAAATTTCATGAGAATGGGTTGAGAAATGCGACCGCAAAGGAGAACAGCCGGACAGCGGGACATCCCGACATTAAAGAATTTTGGCTCAAGCTAAAGCATAGAACTTCGTTCGCTTCGCTCGCTCGTTCGACTATTCATAGTTAGTGTAGAACGGAAACGTTGATTGACTACCATTTCGCAAGCACACTTATCATTTCAATAAAAGGTTTCACTTATGTGACCTCAAATCAGTCCCATTAACCGATATAGAGTTACAATCTGATTGGGTAACCTTATTGGTTCAGCTAGAGTTGATTAAAGTTTCAGCAGACAATTTAGGTGAGTCACATATGACACAAATAATAGCTTTATTTACGACTTATTCGTTGTGCCGTTTTAGTTTCTTCAACTGAGAATTATCAAATGCTCTGAACCGCGAACTAAGTGGTGTGTGATCACATTTGTCAGACGACACTGCGATGGCACGATAATAATAATAAATAATAATAAATAAATAAATATAAGGGGACAATCTTACACAAATCGACCTAGTAGTTCCATAGTAAGCTCAGTAAGGCTTGTGTTATGGGTACTAGACGACGATATATATAATAGATATAAATACTTAAATACATAGAAAATATCCATGACTCAGAAACAAATATTCATGCTCATCACATAAATGTTTGCCCTTACCGGGATTCGAACCCAGGACCTCTTGCTTCGTAGGCAGGGTCACTACCAACTAGGCTAAAGCGGTCGTCGTTCGGTAATGTATGTAACAACATTATTTTGACGGCTTACACGATTCATAATTGGATTAGCTACATGCACCGCACATAAGTAGCTCATGAAATATTTATACTTTTATCTGTGCAGTCGGAAACAAACACGGGACTGGAGAAACCTACAATGCAGTCCTCGGGAGAAGACTAGTTAGCTGCTGTCAGTGGTATTTCAAGAAAAACATAAGCATCCACCATATGTATTATCGTGCAGACTATAGGGTCAAAATTAACCCACTGAAGTAGTAGTTGCTAAGATGTGTCCAACGCTGTACCTAGATCTCCTTTGAATAGAATAGAATAGAATATCATTTAGTCATGGCAATAACACATACATGTACATAAATCAAAAAACAGAATGGTAGACAAATTGCCACGAAACGGTTCCATCTCAGCGTTGTGCTGGCCTGGTGGCCAGCGCTGGTCTTCCGATGGAACCATCCGGCACTTTGCACGACGAAGTTCTGGCTTCCGCAAGTAACCTATCCCATTTGTAAGCATATATTTTTAATACCAAGACAAGCATACGGCCTATCTGATAGAAGGCGGACACCGTGGCCTATGAACGCCTGCAACTTTAGAGGAGGTCACAAGCACGTTTCCGATCCTTTATTGATTTGACTGAGATACTCGTACATCAGCTAGAAAGAGATGTTGGTCTATCACTCTCAACATATCCTCGGGAGTTCTGGCGACCACCAAATACTTACATCACAGAGCAACAAGTGTTGTAGCGTAGTGGAGTGGGTATCGTGTGGTAAATCTGTACCGTTTGAAAACCCATCGCAAGTATAAATGTGCGTGACTGAATCTGTGTCAGTCGGAGCAATGGAAACAGTTCCAGTTAGTGCGTAATGCGGCAAAAATGTCGCGGCTGCTCGTCATCTCGTAATTAGCACTAGGCCGGCGCTGTCGGGCAAATAGATGAAGTCTTCATTTTCTGTCGCCTTTCAGTCGCAGGTCAACGCTCTTTGGGAAAAGCGAATTGTGCAAACGCTTTGTTCACGTTAGGTACTTCTTTGTACCTATATCAAGTTAGTGTAGGTACATAATCTAATTTAATATTTTTATCACACGATGATGCTGGCAAGCATGCATACGATCTGCATGATAGTAAGCACAGCCTACCTTTGGACTATTGCGACCCTTGCAGAATAACAAGCGCATTTCCACCTTTTATTGTTGTGTTGACAGCTATAGATAAATGTAAGCCCTTCACTCTCAACAGTCAGGAGATCTAGCGTCTTCACTCACCACCAGAAACGACACCATAAGCCATACAGAGCAACTTGTGGAGTTATTATGACTGCGGTATCCTGTAATGTGGAAGTACCTACTACCTAGTCGCCCTGCTCCAAGCCAACTATAAGCAAGAAGACATTTCGCTGTGCCAACTCTCTATATTTAATTGGGATTGGTAGTCAAATATTGGTAGCTCCTTTCGGGGCATTCCCAGGAATAGCGCTAGGAGGATGATGATGGTAGTCAAATACCACTAGATAATTCGTCCATTACAGATCTTTCAATCCTCGAAGAAGCGCGTCGGAGACGCCGTTGCCTTACTTAAATTATTAAATTACTTAGTACGCAATTAGGAGTAGTGGCGCTGTCTTTTCAATTGAACGATCAATACTCTAGTTGGCTACTCTGGTGTCTACTGTATTTAAGCGAGTTTCACATTTACCGTTCGGTTTTTCCACGACTATAATAGCCATAGCGGTCCTTGCGGATGTAACTTTTTAGCGTTCCATTGTGCATCCCTGGGCAAGGTTAAACATCCTGGCCGCCGATAAAGGCCGTATTTATTTATTTACTAAAGTCGTTCATAACGGAACAACGCGGCCCAATAAATAAATCCATTCCTTGTAATTCTCACAGTTCGCCCCGACGCTGCGCTGAACCTCATTCCATTCAAGTTGTCCCTGTTAAACACGAGGCTGGACACGTAATTTCATCTCTCTCTAGAGCTTTGTATAAACCGCCCTGGGTTGGAGGTTCCGAGAATCGGCCTCATGGCATTTTTTAGAACGCATAATAATTTTATCGGAAAATATTTATGGAAGGGGTGCGAGGCGGTCGCGGGCAGCTCTCAGACAAGTCAATTATCAAATTACCAGTAGAGCCTATGAGTATGGCCGCATGCTTGAAAGCCTCCCGGCAAGAGCGGCGCCTTTATCCCGAGCGACCTATTAACCTGCGGCAGTAGTTTGTACCTACTTGCGGTTATTTTATCAATCTCAATATTCTATAAAAGTATAGTATATTCAAATGCCTACAATCAAATATGTACATTTAATTCGTCTTAAACGCCATATCACATTCGTATTAAATATGAAAAATTAATGGTATAAATAAAATATTCATTCCGGACCCACTCGGTTGTTGGGTTGGGTATATGTAGATCAAACGAACTTAGGGTATTCTTATTCTAAACTGCTGAGGACATATTAGATTTTGAACGACAAAATCTGAGCCTAAGTTAAGGGGGCGTTTCGGAGCAGCGCCGCGCGAAGTTTAGGTTTTTAGCGCTACTCACACAACGATAGAGGCTCGCGCACCGCACACGCACACATGCACGTATACACAGTGGGGCGTCGGACTTTGACTCGCCAACAAAATTGTAACTTTGGATTTTGTTACCAAATATAAAAATTGTTATGTCAAATATAGGTATTTCATCTTAATACCTACCAACGTTCGCCCGAACCGAGCGCGCAGCCTATCTAACTATGTGGACAGTTGTTTTGTTCGACCGAACGGCTTATAGTTAAAGCAATGACGCGTAATTCAATGTTGGAGAGGCAACCAGATGGCTAGCGGTATTTGAGCTCCCGAAGTGTTGTGGAACCACCCTGTGCAACCCGAATTGAGCAAACTGTGACTGGTTCGGAAATAGGAGAAGGGTTGTAAAAAAAAATGTTGCGTGGCAACCGATTGAAACGCGGTAGCCTGAAAGTGTGTACGCTGTCTATATAGTGGAATTTTTATGCCATCCCTCCTAGTGTGACCGGAGCCGAGTAAACGAGCGAAGAAAAAAAAATAAAAAATTGGCAGGCAACCGCTTGAATACAAACACGAAATTCGACAAAATGGGAATACGCCAAGAATACGCGCAATAAAAGGTTTTGCAATCAATTGCCATGGACAATTTTTGCTTGGGAGGGACGGTTGCCTCTCCGACATTGAATTACGCGTCATTGCTCTGAATATTAGGCGAGGGCGATTTTTGCCATATGTATGTAGGAGGGTCGGGCGGAACTGGTGGAGATTCATTATTTTCCCCACTCTCGTTAACCATGATATTTCACGAAATAGA
Organism: Epinotia demarniana; assembly: GCA_945867215.1. NCBI lineage: Eukaryota > Metazoa > Arthropoda > Insecta > Lepidoptera > Tortricidae > Epinotia > Epinotia demarniana. The sequence goes on from OX244262.1 coordinate 9,525,991, forward strand.
AGTCGATCTACACTCTTTAGGTTTAATCAGATTGGTAAGAATTACAAATAGCGCGAAATAATCATAAACCACTCGGATGAAAACAGATTACTAATTCTGTAACACGGAACGTGACGAGATTCATTTTTTTCCCCACTCTCGTTAACCATGATATTTCACGAAATAGAAGTCGATCTACACTCTTTAGGTTTAATCAGATTGGTAAGAATTACAAATAGCGCGAAATAATCATAAACCACTCGGATGAAAACAGATTACTAATTCTGTAACACGGTACGTGAGGAGATTAATTATTTCCCCCACTCTCGTTAACCATGATATTTCACGAAATAGAAGTCGATCTACACTCCTTAGGTTTAATCAGATTGATTAGAATTACAAATACCGCGAAATAATCATAAACCACTCGGATGAAAACAGATTACTAATTCTGTAACACGGAACGTGAGGAGATTAATTATTTCCCCCACTCTCGTTAACCATGATATTTCACGAAATAGAAGTCGATCTACACTCCTTAGGTTTAATCAGATTGATTAGAATTACAAATACCGCGAAATAATCATAAACCACTCGGATGAAAACAGATTACTAATTCTGTAACACGGAACGTGATGAAGTCGGCGGAAGGTTGGGAGCACAACCGCACTACAGCTCGCGTCTCATTCCAATGTGAGTTGCTTGTCAACGTGTTTCCCACTCCACCTCCATGTGACAGCTGTCAGATTATATGATTATAATGTAAGTATGAGGAAAAAATGCACAGTCAAATTTATCCACTTCTTCATAATCATATTATACCACAGCAGCACGGTTTTGTCCAACGCCGATCGACTACTACTAACTTACTACTATATGCTAATTACCTTTTTGAAAATATGGATAAAAATATACGAGTAGACAGCGTATACACCGACTTCCGCAAAGCTTTTGATAGCGTGGACCATAAAATATTATTGGAAAAAATAGCTTTTAATGGAATCAAAGGATATTTGCTGCGATGGTTTAAATATTACATTATCGAGCGTACACAAAAAGTTCTCATAAACGGTCATGAATCGAAGCCATATAGCATTAGTTCTGGGGTACCTCAGGGGTCTATTTTGGGACCCCTACTGTTTACATTATTTATCAATGACGTAGATCATTGTTTCAAGTACTGCAATATATTACTTTATGCAGACGATCTAAAAATATACCACACAATACAAAATAATAATGATCTCCAGCAGTTTCAGTCTGATCTTGATCGTTTGTCCGACTATTGCAATGCTAATAAACTCCTGTTAAACTTAAATAAATGTAAAACCATTACTTTCACAAAAAAAAAACAAACCTTACCTAAAACGTATTATCTATGCAACTCAAAGTTAGAACAAGTCACATCCATAAAAGACCTTGGCATTACTCTAGATTCTAAGTTACACCTTGACCTTCATATAAATAATATCGTCAGTAAAGCATATAAAATGTACGGCTTTGTCATGAGATCAAGTACGGAATTCAAACGTCCTTTAACATACGTGTACCTGTTTAAGACTCTGATTCGCTCACAGTTAGAATATGCAGTACCAACTTGGAATCCTTATTACAGCAAGTATAGAAACGCTATTGAATCTGTTCAGAAAAAGTTTTTACGAACCATGCAATATAGCTGTTATAAAAACTGCTTATCATATAATGAATTGTTAACTAAATATAAAATATTAGATCTTAACTCTAGAAGACTGATGTTAGACGCTATGACCCTTTATGGCATATGTAACAATAAGCATGATTGCATTGCTCTTAACAACAAAATCCGTTACAATATCCCAACCCACGGGCAGCGGGAGGCGCGCCCGCACCAACTGTTTGCCGAGAGCCGCTGTCGCACGCACGCCGGTTCGCGCGCGCCTCTCCAGAGGATTATCAATAATTATAACAGATTTTTTTGTAAGATAGATATATTTGGAAATAGAGAATCCTCATTTAGACAATACGTAATAGATATACTCTCTGAAAATAGCACTTAACACTCCCTTAAAATGTCTCCTTTTTGTTTTTATTCTTTTATTTTTAGTCTGAAATGTAGCTTACACATACGCTTACTAACTGTATTATTGTAAAATTCAAGAACTCTCAATAACACTTAGTAAATTAATGTTTACTTGCAACATTATAATGTTAATTGGTGGTTAACGGTGTGGATCGCGCATATTTGTATTTGTTTTTATAATTTCTCAACTAAGCAACCTTGTAGCGATTGTTTGTTGACCTAAATAAATTTAAAAAAAAAAAATTGTTCGTTTCCGGAACATCGCCGGCCGCTGCCGCTGCACGCTCGCTACGCTCGCTCGGCTCACACCCTGTAGGTTCGCGGTTCTTCCTAACACTCCTCCTCGCTTCGCTCGTCGTTGTACCTACACTGACCTGCCTCAGAATCCAACAAAAAATATTATGCTAACTATACGTTACTAATAATAGTAATTATCATAATTCCAAACCAAAGTTTATATTTTCCCAAATGACATTTGACGGTTGGTTTTTTGCCTAAGCAAATCATTTAGTTCATAATTATTTGCCACATAAAAGTTTGTTGTAGTATTGCATTATAATAATGTTGCCAAATAAGCATAGTACGAAGTAAAGTTATGCCAACGATTGATTTACCAAATGAAAATTCTGCGAAAATTTGGTTTCGAAGTGAAATTTAAAGAAACATATTTCGTCGAAAAGGCAGTAAACCATTTTGGCCCTATAGTTAAATATCGAACTCACTAACAAAATTTCACGAGAATCTGTTGAGAGATGCGACCTATAGAGTATAATTAGATGTCAATTACATCTAATTATACTCTATAGGTGCTAATTACTACCCAATCCTTTTTTATGATCAAACCGAGGAAGCATGTTGTTAAGTTCTACGTGATTTAAATATGTTAATCAATGAACATAAGAATAATTTTCGTTTGAACCACTGTGTTCGATCGCAATCTGTCAATGCGGCGCCAAGCGACGTGGTCTCGCTCCGGAGGCTCGCGGCCGACTGAACGCGGCCGCCGCGAGCGGTCGCACTTGTAGTGAGCCGGCCGCTCCATACTAATTCGTATGAAGAATTAGAGCGTAAAAATTGGGCATCTTTGTGATACTTTTACACGAAATAAGTACAGATTTGTTAAGAAATGAAGATTGCAAGCATTTAACTATAGTTTTAACTTTATTATTTGATACAATTCATTAAATAATTCTTGATACTTACGACTCAGTTGTTACAATACGGGAGTGCGTTTTACACGTTTTTAGTGTTTTTCTGTTTTTTTTACACTTACCTATAAGCAGCATTATCTTAAATTCGAATGATTCAAGAGGAAGTAACATTCATTGGCTAGCTGTTTAATATTTTTCAAGGTTGTGGAACATCGTTTACTATATAATTCTCTTACATTCCCGATCCTCGATTGCCCCCTGCCGGCCCTTAAATGTCCCTAATTGCAAACTGACCTGAAATTAATCAACGCTTTTGTGTTTCATTTAATCGTTTGGCATACAAGTTGAAACTATGACATCATATACCTACTTACTAATATTACTAGGGTCTGTGAGCGATGACTTATGAAATTCCTCGATTATGTACAAAAGTAAGTACGTCACAGATTCTAATAAGATTCCGTTGAAATCGCAACTAATGAAGTGCCAAAGGTGATCCTTGTAGACTCGACGACGGAAGTCCTCAAATATTACCGGCCTACATACAACGATTCCGTTAATGTCTCTAATAATCGACGCATTTGCTCTCGGAAATCAGTTCACGTGGTAAATTGGAGAAGAAGTGTGGAAATGTTCACGTGGCTTGGCGGAGTACTAAATGGAAGTCGGTTAAAACTTTGTTTTTAAAGTTAATTATTGAATGTCTGTGACTAATTACACCACCAAAATAGTGTGTATATGTTGTAAGTACCCAACGAACGTTAACGCAAGCAATGCATTATGGTAGTTCATTAATTTTAATTGGCTTTTCTATTTACGCGTGACTTCTTATAATTCTTGTAAATTGTGTGAATGCCGGTTTTCTATAATTTACTTTAATTGCTATGCTCAGTGATTTTGCTTTGTCCGAGAAATAAACTTCTGTATATTTAAGTAAGGATTTCAAGGGCTTATCCCTTGAAATCGTACTCGAAGAGAGGCTCAGCAGGTTTAAAATGTAAATTTAATTTACATGATCGTTCAATATGTTATGTGTTATGTAAGTATCGCTTTATTTTTTATCTTTTTAGAGTTCCGTACCCAAAGGGTAGAAACGGGTCCCTGTTACTAAGGCTCTCCGTCCGTCCGTCTGTCTGGCCGTCTCGTTTAGTTAGACAGTTGACATTTTCTCAACAAATAGGTACTAAAAATAGAATAAAATAAATATTTAAGGGGGCTCCCATACAACAAACGTGTTTTTTTGCCGTTTCTGTAGATTAGATCGAATCGAATGGTACGCAACCCTTCGTGCGCGAGTCCGACTCGCACTTGGACGGTTTTTTATACAACGCTGGTGACAAAGAAGCATTTGGCGTTGCTGATGATGATAAGAAGACATAATAGTATTATTTACGTTTGTCAGCGCGTTGCCATCTTGATTTGAACGACGACTCACGAAACTAGACCTCTACCTACGCTTAGTTACTACTCATCGCAGTGTCAAGATATATTTGTGTTGAGGGTTAATATTTATTTATCGTATGGCAATTACAATTAAAATACATTGATCTATACCTAATCTAAATTTACATTCGGCCAGGTAGTTAGCAGCTGCATTCGTAATTTTTTTAAAGTGTTCTACTGCCCCATCGTATTTGGTTCAGGTGGGCTTAAAACAAGTTACAGAATACGGCTGAACGACTCTGTGCGAACGACAGTGTCACTGTCTGGCGGCGTCGGCCGCCTTCGGGTGCGTTTGCACCTCGGAGGTGTGCGACAGCCGAGTTCAGCCGAAGACGGACAGGCCTGCTGCAGCCTCATTTTCGTACTAAAATGCTACGACAGCTACGGATTTCGTAGCACGATAGGTGAGCTTTTAATGATCGCTTATTAAATTAAATCGTTTTTTTAATATTCCGACGGTGGCATACAAGCATACTTGGCCCGCCTGGTGGTTAAGCCTATGGACGCTTACGACACCGAACACATAAACACGCAGCCGACCCTCATTGATTTGAGGAATCGTTGTGTTGACAGCTACATACAAATATGATATACACAATAAATACACTCTCAACACCACATTCTCAGGCAGGAGCTCTAGCTAAGGCAATTTTTTAGGATGTAGGTACAGTGTAAGGGTGAGGTTTTCCACCGACGTGAAGAAGCGCGGCATTGAGACAAAGAGTTGAGCGATGGAATTTGTTTTTCTGTGGAAAAAAGCTTAACTCTTCAGTGCCTGCAGCCGGCTAGATGGCTCTGCTAGTAAGTACGCGCTTTCGTCTCCACATGGTTTTCGCTTGTTATTGGCTGCGAGCGTAGCGTTAGGAAATCTTTGGCACTGACACTGAATGTTGGGCTGCAATCAGCCCCCCCTATTCTGTAACTTGTTTTAAGCTCACTCATAAATATACTTGACTCTGCAATGCGTAGTAACTAAGCATAGGTAGAGGTCTAGTTTCGTGACGGGTGACGGGCGGGGTGAGCCGCATAAGCGCTTAGCGAGTAACAGCTCTGGAGGCCAGCGGGCGGCTTGGCGGCGAGCGGGCGTTCATAGATTGATTTCGATCAACTGCCACTCGTCGCTCTAGCGTCCAGACTGTGGCCTAAGGGCCTATATATGCACCACGTTTTATAAAAGTTTACATCGTCACAAACTCCCGTCGACGGCGCGTGCGACGGCCTTGAGTGAGTAGGTAATCCACCAGAGCTGCGCAGGGTTGGAAGGCGGTGAGCGAAGAAAAAATTCACCAATAGCATTGCCAGCCTAATAGCTCGCGTATCGCTCGCTCACCGCTCGCAAAATCGCACAGCTCTGGTGGACTTACCCTCATGCCTCGTTCCTGCTAATTTGTCTGCTGGGGGCGGGTGGCGTGGCGATGCGTTTCCGGCGCATGTGCAAGACAATACTGCTGAATGGAACCATTAATAGCACAAATGAATGAGCGCGTAAACGCATATGGTGACAGTGCAGCGCCACTGCGAGCGGAAGGCGATAGCGGGACCACTAAATCGGAGTGCGACAGAGATAGAGATAGACGTACTGAACAAACGAAGCGTTTCATCAGCCGCTCAGATTTCGACGTCGATATAAATAGGAAAGAATAGTTCGTAAAAAGAGAAAATGCTCACGTTCAATGTACCTATGTAGTTAGCTGATTCAGCTATTTATAAAACAATTTACTGACTGAGTTGTAAACGCGCTACATCTTGGTAATTAATAATGGTATACCGTAACAAATCTTTATTTCTCGTGGTGTAAAAAATAAAGGTACCTATAAATAAAACTTCAAAAAAATGGTGGCGTAAATGTGTACAAATTTAACATCACACGAATGTATGCTTATTCGCTATAGTAACATAGGAGTGTAAAAAAATAAAATAAATTTATTAATGCATTTTTTTATAGCTTTAGTGAATGAGTTATCTTGTTTTATCCCATACTTTCATGCTCAACATAAAATAGATTACATTACAACGTATCATTCTGTCTAGTCTAAATCGCTTACGCTTATGCTTCCGCCAGCAGCGGGCCGCCCGCAGCAGCACATGGAACACTGATACATTACATTGTCTTACTCTGCAAAGACCGACTCGGGTCATTCATTAAAGATTTTCGGAGAATGACCCTTTTATGAACCAAACCGATTCGCCGAAACGCAATATTTCGTTTCCATATTGCCGGCCGGAAGCTTTTTTTCGGAAACATATTTGGATGCAATCCTTACTGCAGATTTGGGGTTACACTGATTTTTACTAGTGTGGCCGCACACAGCCAATTGAATGTGTGACTTTTTTATAGGTATACACACACTTGCTTGCTACACAATGGATGTTTTCCGAAACAACATTTTTAAGTAACGATATGAAAATGTTAAATGAAAGGTTTGATGGTAACCACACACCGCGCCTATGTGCGTTGCCAACCTTTTAGATATTTGAGGATTCGTTGTGATGACAGCTAGAGCCAAATGCAGATTCATTTCTTAACACTGTATCCTTGGGAACTATGAATACAATCGTCCTAATCACAGAGCATAGTGGCAGTTTCTCATTTAGTAAAACCCAAAACGAGCTTCTACTACTTATAGAGAATTCTCTAAGAATAGAAGTCGGTGCTATTTACATAGCAACGAGTCAACAACTACCTGTGCCATTCTATCCGTAAATTCTAAACCGCCTAATTGTACGTGGGGCGAAGTGTTATTCCTGGATTACTGTCAAAATCAACAGATAATATCGCTTCCTGCGCGTTTCACTTGTTATTTATCCTGTAATGACGGTAAGTGGTGGTCTACCTGCTGAACAATGCGCATAGTTGAGATTGACCATTCAAATATTGACCTTACGATCTAAGTAGGAAGGTTCAAGTTGTAATGACTGGTTTTAAATATTTTCCGTTATGTTGTGCGCCGACGCACTGGCGCCAGACCCTCTATTGTGTCTGTGCTATTCTTTCACGCGTCCCGCGATGTTCAATTGTCACTCCCAAGAAACACTTTGTTATTGGTCACAAGACAATATTTCGACACGGTGGCGCTGTATAGCACCCCCAATTTGCCTGGACACTTAAAAAATGCTTTTCATTCAGAAATGAAGTCATAAACAATGGCAAACTCTTTGTAAACCGTGATCCACAGAGGTCTGAAAATAGACTGACCGTATTAAAACACCAGATGTGGAGACATGGATGTTCTATGATCTGCAGAATTGCAGATAGCCAATACTAAAAGCCAGTATACTGGTAATTACATTATCTACATTTTTGGAACAAACTTTAATTGGCGATTGTCCTTTTTCCATACTCGTTGAGAGGGTTCCAACGACCCCAAGGGTTTATCTTGTGAAGATTTCGAGTTGCCGTGGCCACATGCAGTCTCCATCATCAGGAACGGCTCGGTGCTGCCATAAATGTTTGAAACAAATTAGTATACATAGTAGTTACATTAGTCATTAGTGCCAGTTCACTAATCAATACAATTAATCACTAATCAGTAATCACTGTGTAAACTTGCTCCATACAAAAGCTATTCGCACTCGCATCAAATGTATGAACTCGCACTAATCTCTAATCAGAGTGTAAACAGCATACCACACAGACATTACGCAGTCAAGTAGAATGCAGAGGTATGCGAGTTATTTTCTTGATTCGAAACACTTTTTTTGTCCGCGGTAGAGGCAACCAGAGGCAATTAATTATATTATAACCGTAGCGTTTCGAAGTAATTTTAAGACTTTAAGTCATGAAGTGACGACTACAGCAGTGGGGTGTCATCAGAATCTTTTGCAAGAAGGAGCTAGTTTGGTTCTTCAAGAAATGTAGAATAAGATGCTCAATTGGCTTTGATATCGAGTTCCATGCACACCTCGCCACAGAACTACAAAGAGAATTATTTAAATAAATATACAAATGTGAGGGGATAAAATTACACAAATCTAACTTGCTTGCCTCTTAATGGCTTGTGTTATGGGCATTAGGCGATAGATATAATACATAGAAAGAATCTTAAATAGATATAACTATTCATGCTCATCACACAAATTATTTTTGATTCTATTTTTTTTTTATTGGCACGGCTTATATCGGGATTCGAACATTTCAAAACCAGGGCCTCACAACCCTGCACGTCTATCATGGGACGGCCGCGACATACTCTCGATTTTTCTCGCACTATCTAACCTCTTGTTCTAAGTGTTCTAATTTGAGAGAGACGGATAGTGCGAGAAAAATCGAGAGCTCGCGCGCCGTCGAGAACGAAAACGAACTTCGTTCGCGTATCTCCGTCTTTGTCACTCGAACTAGCACGTGCGACAAAGAGGGAGCTCGAACGAAGTTCGTTTTCACTTCGCGGTAGCCCCTCTGCTTCATACGCAGGACCCGCTAGGCTGAACCTTGCATGTGAGCTTACGTATTCCACCAAGTTGATTTACTGATATTACAACAAGGTCATTAGAGTGTTTGCACAATAAATGTATTCGGTGGAGTTTATCGCTGTGTCAGCCGGAAACGTCTCGCCGCCGCCCCGACTCTTATCGAACTGCTTCTACGTCAGCGAGTCGGTTTCACTCGGCGTATTGACATTGTATTGATATGATATTTTTAAACCATGGCCGCCGGAGAAAGGTTGTCGAGTGGCGAGAAGGCGCAGCGTGGAGAGTCACGTGGTGGACTGAGGACCTGAAGATCGCGGGAGCCTGCTGATTGCGGGTGGTGCAGGACCGGTCATTGTGGCACGAAGTCTGTCCAGCCGTGGACATCTTTCGGCCGATATGACGATGATGACATTTGGAACTCTTATGTACTACGCTGACGTGTTAATATCATTTGATATTTAACAGTAGCTTTTCTGTGAAGGAAAACATCGTGAGGCAACCAGTCTTATCTCGACAAGGTTTTAGTTTTCTCTCTGGGTTAGAAGTTCTGGGTTGACGTGTAAAATTTCCAATTTTATTAATAAAGAATCTGAATCTGAATTTGAAGGTCAATTAGGTACCAAAACGGAGCGCGCAGAAAATAGGGATGATAATGATATTTTTAGCCCATATTTGGACGCAGATAGAATCAAATCAAATAAATTAATCAATCAAATAAATAATAAATTTGCAAGCAAATCTATCTGCGTCCACGAAGTACTTGTATACATATTGCCTTATATTTATAACTAGCACAATTTATAAAGGGTCTCGACCCTGGAACACTGTAGGAGATCAGTGTTTTATATACATCGATAAATTATATAATAGCAACCGGCAATACGCGCCCAGGTACATGAATAACATTGATAACAAGTAGTATAGAGAAACGTTCAAACAAACTGTTAATTTTTAGTTTCATGTCGATGATTACGATTACATTGAAACTAAATGACATAACCGTCGGTTAAATAACGAAGCAGCCCGCATGGGGTGTGAAATGACTTAATTGCAATATAAATGAGCAGCACGATACAATCATTGTGATACTTTACTGCAAATAGTGGTCACGTGCCCTAAATTCGCCACAATTCATCAGTTCCCTTCGAAAACGGCGTAAGTCAGTGACACGGTTAAACTGAGATAAGTTGTTATGGAAATTAAGGATCCAATTGGTTCGTCAAGCGGAATAGGGCTACAATATGATGTGATTATTGCGTTACAATTTAATATGTAACACGAAACCGGATTGTTTATGAGGGCAGGCCTAGAATAGCCTCGTTCGCAATTTTAGAAACTGGAATTAATTCCATCAATTACTATGTCGTGTTAAATCTCATCACAGATTAAGCAGGACGTGTTATTGACCCCATATTATCAGTTATAAGTAGTTACCTTAGAGAAAAGGTACTTAACCCTGATAAAGAGCGTATTTACTGTGAAAAATACCCCCTTCAAGAGGCTACGCGGGGTCGGAAAACACTGTTCTAGACTATATTAGATTCAATTTTATTACTCAAAATTTATTATTACTTCAAAAGAAAGAAAGCAAAAAATATACCTTATGACGAAAACCTTAAGCAAATATTTACCGTAAAAGTAAATTAAAGCAATTACCGTGGGAAGTTGTTTGACAATGATAAATGAAAAGAGACAAAGTTGCAAGTCGATATCACTATCAAGCATACAAGTACATATTTACAAACCTGTTAATACATATGTAATGTTACGGAATAACCGTTCAATTGATTACGTATCTCGCGTATTTGATCCGGGCATATAATGCGGTGAAATTTCTTTCGAAATTATATTGGTGCAAGATAAGGATAGCGTTTCAGTAACAGGACAACAAAAGAGTGCAGTCAGTAATACATCAATACCCAACAGTAAAAAAATAATATGAAGGTTGAAAAATGGACGCTGTCTGAGCTTAGAAAATCTCAACATAAACTTCGCAACTAGTATTGTGAAGATTTATAAAAAGTTGCTAATTTCACTCTCATTCATTACTCCTATTCGTTTTATTCATTTCTTGACAAACTTTATATTAACTTGGCCTGTTCGTATGTAAGTATGTAAGTTGTCCGTCAAAATCCATTTTTCAGTCTCTTGCCGTTATCCGTTTGAGCTGAAATGTTGGGTATTAGTACTCGTATAGTTTGGATGACAATTCAATATTACGGTACCATGTGGGTACCATCGAGCTGATCTGATGATGGAGACACAAGGGAGCCATGGAAATTCAGTATTTAACCGACATAAACCCGTTCAGTTTGGGCTCGTTTGAATCGTCTTGTACCAAAAATGAAACGTATTTTCTTTTGTCATTGTTTTGTAATGTGTAGCGAATAAATATTTGATTCTTGATTCTTGACTTTCTTTGCACTTCGCAAGCAATTGTCCTTCTAGCCGCCCATTAGACTAGACTAACTGAGTTTTTGCCCGAATACTTAAACACTTTAGCAACAATTCTTTATACTTTATAGCCAATTGTTCTTTCTTAACACAGCCAGCAATTGCTCATTGGGATTATTGTAACGAGCTTAAACTGTACCTATGGGGTTGCATTCAGAATATTTGAATTGTTGATTTATAGAGTTCCTATGTTCATGTTCCATTAATATCAACTCAGCACAACAACATGCAACAACATACCCAATCCCAGTCCAATTAGATATCAAATAGCGCCCACGTATTACAAAGAAAGCAGGCAAACCCGCTGGTATAAAACATAGCCTATAGGTAGTCCATTCTATGCACAGGTGAAAGAATTTTTGAAATAGGTCCTCTAGTTCCAGAGATTACCTATTACAGTACAAACTTACAAAGCCACAATCTCACAGACTTTACGAGTACCTTATAATATTATAGACATTATAGTTATTAGTAAACCTACTTGTAGATTATTAGCCTGTAGGCTAATAATCCTACAGGCTTATTATTAAGTAACAACTGTAGGTATATTTCTCACAATTATAGTTGGTCTATTCCACTTTACCCTGTCAGTCAATACCTTAAACGCCCGTGCGAATTGAAATTGACAGGTAAATAAATAGCACAGCGGGAGCGCCAATAAAGGGTATCTGTTGCTTAATCGATACCGATAAAATCTGTGCCGGACCGGTTGTAGTTATTATAGAAATACTTAGTGTTATTTATAGATCAATTGGTGCGATAAGCAATCGGAGCCTGGCAGCAGCCATATGAATGAGTTCTGCATCCCATGACGTAATGTGTAATTTTGTGCATCATGCGTCAACGGTCCCCGACCATTTAAACACGATTTTATCGGGCTGATGTCACCCTTTTTAATAACTTATGAGAATTTTATGGAGCAACTCGCATATCGCCCGCTCTTTTTAACTCGACGCAATGCAGGCTCAATTAGCCGCTAAATAAACAAAATAGGCGTTAAATTACCGTACAAGTGAATACTCGTAGTAAAGGAGTGTGGAAACAAAGCACGACAACAATTGGAAGAGTGTGTATGCCCACTAGATAGCCGAGACGAAACCGGCATTCCCGCCGCCCGCCGCGCCATATTTGTGTTATAAATTTTTACCCAGTCGCGACAAGTGTTTGCATAGTCAGTTGGAATTTCGTGTCTCCTTTTTCGTATTCCTCTTAATGAGACTTGATCCTCCGCTAGTGCGATGCCACTGAATGAATTTCGGTCTTTTGTGCTGTATCTAAACATGCCCTTACAATCAAAGGTTTGTACAAAAACTATTGAACCTGGTTCTATACATCAGCTGATCCGAGGAAATGAAACCATCGCGGACAATCGAGCGTGGGAGCAGCGCCGGTGGCATGCCCTAATGGATGTTCCAAATCACATTATTGCTCTCGTATTATTGTTATATTTTTTTTGCACTCCACCGACAATGAGACTAACCGCATTGCATAATACCCGTATGTCGTTACCGTATCCTATTGTTGCACTTTTTTGCTGCGATAGAATTGTAAAATATCAAGTGCTAACCTGTCATAATTTTATTATTTTATTGAATTTGCGTCACGGAATTGAGGTCTTGATTAAATTACTGCTGAGACAGGTGAATTTAGGTAGTTCACTAGGTTGTTTAGAATGCTAAGTAGAATGGAATGTGAGACTGACCTCTTTTTCATTGAGGGCTCAGGGTTGCTTACGGATTGGTATATTGCGTGCCTACTTTACGAGTATGTGCAATGGTGACATGGGAATACCACTGGGGTGGGGTAGCCAGGGCATTTCAGGGCTGTGGTATGCGAGTTCGCCAACTCTCACACTCCCAGGATGAGTCGAAACTTTTTGTCCGGGCGCAATTCTTGGAAGTAAGTCTCGAACGGTCGAAGGCTGGCGCTCGGCGGCCATTGTCGAACGCGGCTAGTTTTGATCTTATTGTTAATGGGACGCCAGCTTTTTTCAACAGTGTTCGGAAAAAAGGTATCATCGGACCCCAGCGGAAACGTTACGGACTCTTGTGAAGTAAAATGGATATACGTTCTACGAAGGAGGTGTTATTTTAATCGTAGGACGGCTTTGTTGTTCAGGAATGTAGATGGCCTGTCATATTTTAATGGGCAGTTTCTCAGTCGCTATATGAACCATGAGATGCACGTCCTGAATATTTATCGAGCACCTTATCTGCATAGCGAGATTATTCTAAAGGATCGTCAAATTCCTGATGATTGGTATCTGTTTTACAGATGTTTCTTAATATTTGTGCCCGTCACTGTCGCGGTGCCGTAAACAAAACACAAAACACAAGTACGTACTTTTATTATTCAAGGCACCAAATTCTTATTAATTATCGTCCTTTTTACGTACTGCGTTTTTTATGATTTTTAATTTACAGATATTCGTATACTTCATGCAAATCGACAGGCATTGTTTAGAGCCACAAATATACATAGTAATAATAAACTAGTCACCGAGTAAACAATAAAAGATAATATTAGCCCTAAATGTTATGAGATGATATATTATATGTCGATATGGTATATATACCTAACAGAAACTAAAACTTACACGCTTGTCTGACCTCTCTCAGATCAGCTATTCTCCTAATTAGAGTACCTACGTAGTTATTTATTGCACGAGCTTCTATTTTTAGATTTACAAAAAAACAATTGAGAACCTACCATTTAATAGGGGCATATTGAGCGTTTACCTTGAGACGAGTCGATCTCACTTCTTTGTATAAAGTACGAGCACATTGTAAGAACCACACACGAAGAGCGGTAAGGAAAACAAGAAAGGTAGAACATCCGTTAGGTTGCCTTGCTGCTTAGTAGGTACCTAATGTACTTAGCTATACTGAGTGTGACTGAGTGAACAGTTAAACAGTAATAGGATCATTCATTTAATCAGCAACCACGATGATTGAGTTCCTAAAGCGATGTAAAAAACGTTATGCATAGAAAAACTAAGTTTTTTTGAAAACATCGATAAAATTTTATACTGATAGGGTAGGCTCTAGGGAAATATTATAATTCCGAATGACAAGCTACGATATGGAGATAAACCATCTAAGTTGTGTTGTTTCTTGTGAAAATATGGAGCCCATTTAACTTTTATATATATTTATTTAAATTAAATTTTTCATTATTTATAGTGTTTAGTAGTAACATACACTCATGTTTTTCTTAAAATAAAGCGCTCATGCAAGATAAAGCAAGAAAATATTACAGTTCAAATATCAACGCATAAAGAGGCCGCAAATTGTGAGGTCGCGAGTTGTTTTTTTCCTAAATTCCCTCAGGGCCGCGTTTCCCATTTCGTTCTCCGCGGAGCCGAAGCATAATGAGTGGTTGTTAAAATTATGAATGGAACATCCACTGCGGGATCAGCTGTGTGCGTGGAGCGTACCCTTTGTCGTGCGTACACGCAGCCGCGCGCGCCTGTGTGCGTCTGTGAGAATGTTTACAGGCCTGAGGAGCTAGTGACGTGTAGTTTCTGTTATTTCAAAAATAAACTTGTACATTTACCGTGTTATTTATAGAATCTCACAAATACTGCAACAAGAGTGAATAGTCAGATTTAATCTCTCGACGGTGTTTATTTGTGGTGTAGTGTAAGAGTGGCAGTGTGAGAGTGGCAGTGGGCAGGGCACATAGCACGTAGAACCGATGGCCGTTGGGGCGGAAAGGTTCTCGAGTGGCGACCGCGTACCGGAAGGCGCGGCGTAGGTAGGCTGGCACAAGGTGGACTGATGACCTGGTAAAGGTTGCGGGAGTCCACTGGATGCGGGTGGCGCAGGACCGGTCACTTTGGCACTCTTTGGGGGAGGCCTATTTCCAGCAGCGGCTGATATGATGATGATGAGGGTAAGAATGCGATCCTTGTGTGAGTTTATGGGATGGATTATTAAGGTCCAATTACACCGCCCTCTATTAACGACTTTATTTATAGTGGATGAATAAGTTGCGGCTTTTTAATCAATCATGCGCATGCGGCGGGCGACGGGCATCCGGCGCACGGCAATTGTCCAATAAGTGCTGATCACTGCCACTTCTGCCAGCACTCGCTGACTTAACGTTTTAATAATTTTACCCGCTGAGGGATATTCATGGTATTTACCGCCAATTTTTTACCACTGGTGACAGCTATGTTTTTCTATAACCATCAGTTATTTGGAAACTACGGTAGCCCAGTGGTTCAGGCATGTAGCTGTCGAGCGGCGGTCGTGGGTTCGAATCCCAGCTCGTACCAGTGAGTTTTTAGGAACTTATGCACCTTCGGAATATTTACCATTAGCTTTTCGGTGAAAGAAAACATCGTGAGATTCGTGAGGAAACCGGTCTAATCCCAATAAGGCCTAGTTTTCCCCTTCGGTTGAGAAGGTCAGATAGCAGTGGGTTTCGTAAAACTAGTGCCTTTTATGCCAAATCTTGTGATTAAGTAACAAAGCGGACCCCGGGATTCTTTACGGCACAACCGGGAATAACTCTAGGAGTATGAGTTTTTTTGAAAACGCGTTATATACCTATAAAGAAAGACCCTCAATGTCATTCCATTTAGGGATTATTTTTAAAAAGCATCCTTATACCAACTTACAACCTCAACACATTAGGTATCTCGTTATAATATAAGCATAAGTAGATACCTGCGTTTAGTGCTGACATATTTTACACATACTATTGGCAACTCCAACACAGATAGATCATAGAGTGACCGGAACGCCTATCATTCCATCCATTCGTTCCAGTCGCGTCTATACATTCATGCACTCATTCAATCTTTGTCTCTCTAAAACCAACCGCAGCCATGTAATTTACATCATCATGTAATTTTCATGTGTTTTATTAAGAGTCCGCAGTAAGCTCGATTCTCCATACAAACGTACGTTACGCTCTCATTTTAAAACTACGGTTTTGGATTGTAACGAAACTTTGCATGTTCAATGAAATGAGGTATATCTATGTCTGAAATTAGTTTACGTAGCTTCAGCTACCATAATAAAAAAAATACAGCGAATTTAAGTTTTTCATACAAAACTAGTTTTTGCTGTATTTACTTTGTTTTATAAATTGGAACCATGTAATCTAATTACAGACATAGATATACCTCATGTCATTGTATATGCAAAGTTTCGTCACAATCCAACACGTAGTTTTAAAATGAGAGCGTAACTACGTTTGTATGGGAAGGTGAAATTCGGCCGAGCTTACTGCGGCCTCTTAATACAATACAACTCTCTTACTGAATACCGGCCGGCCTTTTAATCACCTCGAATCCAAGAAGAAACAGCGCCCACAACCAGTGCACCACTGTTCACATATCAAATTAGCATAACTGCTTGGCTATCACAATAGACGGCCCGCGAGCTGCGTCGCGGCGACATATACTATCCGTCTCATTCTTAAGTGTTAGTATATTTTTCCGCGACATAGCTAGCGGGCAGTCTTGTGCCAATAGTGCAGAAGCAATTATTGCATTGTAACGTATGTACGGTTACATTTTTTTAGGTAAGTAGTGGCAATTACCATAACAATAATTTTGACCAGCGGTACCCACTTGATGGTAACCACAAGGAGTATACCAGGCAGATCTGGCTCGATCGAAGAAATTGGAATGTGGTTCCGTCGGACACCACAAATAAAAATATGCTGTAATTATATCTTAAAAGTGGTCGGTCGTATCGACACCAAAGATGAACAAGTTTGATCGTCGGCTAATATGAGGCGCGGCAGGGTATTAACTCTCTTAAGGGGATGTCTCGACTCGAAGCGCTTGCGAGAACCGCGCCCTCTTGTGAGAGACACGCTTCTTGCAGGCTGGCGCGGCTTGGCTGCGGCGGTCAATAATAAATTTGACAGCTAATGACACCGCAGGCCGGGCCAGCGTGATTCAGGCTTTAAGCCCAGGCACGAGAAAACGAGATGCAACGCTCTTCGGGAATGCCTTTTTTGGTAACATATCGATAAATACCTAACTTAGTGTGTAGTTATTCATATTTTTAGGTGAAATTTTACATACATTCACGCCTTTATCCCTAAAACGGGTAGGCAGAGCACATGTACCAGTACCACTTTTAGCATAAATGTGGATATAAAACATCGACAAAATGTAATATCGCAGTGTCGGGTTGCCAGCCCATCGTCCACAACACACTTCAACCCTATTCCCTGATTGAGATTTTAATACCATCCTATAAACTTGATCAGCCGAAAGACGTCCACTACTGGATATAGGCCTCCCGCAAAGAGTGCCATATATAACGTAATATTTTACAATTCACGCTCTTAACGCTCTTAATTGTCGTGGGGCCTTCGGCTTTCCATTATCGTGGTGAATAAAAACGGTTTCTCGAAAAATATTTCAATTACACCTCGCCTTATATTATTGGGGATGTTTTGATTTGTAATAATTACAAATTAATTACGTAAAGATTATTTGTGTAGTTAACTAAAATTCTTGTAATGTCGCCCGTGGAATAAAATGTACAGGTTTTTTTGGAGGAGTTGAAGGAAACGATTATGTTAATTAACGGTTATTTATCGATACCACATCGGGACAATCCATAGTGGTTCAGAGTTACATGTTTCTTTTTTTGACGAGTAGGTACGGACTCTTTCGGAAAAACGAAGTCTGAATCTCTAGATTGCTCTAGAGAAGCAGAAACTAACACGTTGATGCTTTAAAAAAACAATGTTTATGGATGCTGAATTTAACCTTAGAATAACCAGTTAGTATTTTTTTGAACCTATTGAAATGTATATGTAGGTTTGGTTCAGCACGGGTAAAGCGACGGTTTATTGAGGTTGGGTACTATAGTACCCGTAGTGAAGGGAGTGGTTAGCTCAGCTGCGTCGAGTTCTATGGAATCATCGCTTAGCATAAGGAGAAATAGAGCCAGGTCGATTAGTAGAATTTTTCGGTCCTATTTTCTACAGCACAAACTTTATGTAGGTACAGTCAGCGTCATATAGTTAGTAGCAGCCAGAGTAGCAAATAAATGACACACCCTTATTCTTACATTAATAACCGTACCGCAGTATTTGGCTACTTTCATCATCATCATCATATCAGCCAAACGACGTCCACTGCTGGACATAGGTCTCCTCCAAAGAGTGCCTCAATGACCAGTCCTGCGCCACCCACATCCAGCGGACTCCCGGGACCTTTATCAGGTCATCAGTCCATCTTGTAGGGGGCCTACCCACTCTGCTTGGCTACTATAACCGCTATACTAACTATATGGTGTTAATAAGAGCTCTCTAGTTGTGTAGCCAATTAGTACTTTCGTTAATTGTAGTATCGAACAATGCTGCGTAAAGGGTGCACGATTGCAGTTCACTCGATACAAATCGGAATCGAAAATTCCAGAGACTGCCCTGACCCTATACCTCGCCTTAACAACAATGGAAAAACTGTCTAATGGTTTGCACGACGAACGAAAAACAGCGGAGAAAACTTAAGAGGCCATTCATTTGATCTAATCCCGCCAGGCCATGATATTACCTACACACAGTGTATGAAGTCTGATCCGGTAATCCTTAACTCCACTCGTCCCTACCAAGCACCTGAAACAATTCTACATAAAAACCAGAGACTCGACACCGATCGAACAGGCTCACGAATGCGAAAGTATTTCGTTCGATTAACTTAGATGATTATCCTGTTTCGCCGGCGAAATCCGCCCCATTACGCGGGCTCGAGTGCGCAGGAGCATGCGCGGTGGTCGCCGCACGCACTGCCCAAAAAACACCCCGAGACGTAACATAATATTTCCCAAGCAGCCTTTTATTTATTAGCCGGGCAGTGCCGGCGCCGCGACAACTCTACTTCCCAGAATCGAGCCGACGACGTGTCGGTCCAAAGCCGTTACGTTCTTGAAAAAACAGTATTTATGTCGATGAAAAAGTCGGGACGACGATTCTGAAGACCGTGAGCTATGAGTTTTTGTTTGGGGCCGATTTGCAGGAATCCGCAGGTACCGCCTAGCGTGGAAAAATATTAATTTGACGGTCAGGTGGGCGTGGCCGGAACCTGTTAGCAGAGGCCTGTAATCAGGGTTGTGGTGGTATTCGCTATGACCGATAGCACGCCTCAGAGGAACCAGTATTAGTCTGACATCCGATTACGCGTAGTTGTCACGGATCTCGGTGTCAGGTTATACTAGGGAGTGGTGGTGAGGTGAGGAGAGACAGGTTACGAGCCGCATATTTGGGGTTGTGGCGCTAGTCACGTTGTCAGGTTAGGTAACAACGGATTTAGATTCTCTAATTCTTCTTTCTGTTCCTAATAATCAAGAATATGTTTCTCTGTTACTGACAGTCAAGGTTATGGGAGTTTTTAATAGCCACAGTAGGCTACATTTTCAGGAGCAGGTTATGTATGAGGGTACTTCGTATTTTCAGTCAGATCTGATAGTTAATTTTCGCCTGTAGTAGGTATGGGACATTACTAATTGCAACTGCATTGTTAATTCTTCCGATGTGTTCGTTTTGAGTTTAATTTTATTCGTTCTCTATGAAACTATATCACTGTTGTCTATTTTGTCACCGATGTACAAAATAAAACGAAACATAGATTACGTTCGTTACTTTCTGAATATTTTCCTTGCGATTCTGCTGTACGACTTACAGCAAGCAAAGTACAACTAAGTAAAGCGACTTATGACACGAAATAAACCAAAGAATCTTACCTTACATCTTGACAAAAGTAACTTTTTGATCTAAAGCGTTTCGACTAACGCTCGAATCATTAGATTTTTTCACATAATGTGGGAAAAAAACCATTTACCCGGCTCACAGCGGCAGGTAGTAAACAAAGAATGATAACAAGGAATGCGTTTGTATTTTTTACAGAACATGACAAATCATTTTATTCTATGCACCCCCTATCTACGATTTACAATAGGTTTAACGTCTTCCAATCAATTTATTCTGTAAGGTCAAAGCAGGTATCACCTTTGAAGATGATACGCAAAGGTTTGTTAGGGGATAATGTAACACTTTTTGCTGAAAAGGGCAATATAGTCATGCCTCGGAGCGGCAACGCTACGATAGCAAAATCATAGGAAGCTTAGCTTAGTCCGAAACACATCCATACTAATATTATAAATGGGAAAGTGTACGTGTGTTTGTTTGTCCGTCTTTCACGGCAAAACGGATTGACGTGACTTTTTAAGTGGAGATAGTTGAAGGGATGGAGAGTGACATAGGATAGTTTTTATACCCGAAATCATCCCCTAAGGGGGTGAAATAGGGGGTAAAAGTTTGTATGGAGCTGCGATATAAACGAGTTCCATGCGGACGGAGTCGCGGGCAGAAGCTAATAGTGGCCTATAAACGCCTAAAGTTGTCGCTAGCGGTCCTGTTTTCAGCACTGAAAATGCACCACTATCCTTTTCTATACTAATATTCCCTACCGAGTATCCGATTTCGTAAATTATTTCATCTGCGTGTAGAATTGACTTTCTGGATTGACATAGGCTATGATTTATCACACGGGGTTGCCTAGGCTATTTACAATAAGCGCCAGATCTTAGCCATACTTACTGTTTTCTTATAATATATAATCTTATATTATTGCCGTACTTTGCCGTATTATTGTCGAATCCCGGCTCGTATCAATGAGTTTTTCGGAACTTATGTACGGAATATTTACCGTTAGCTTTTCGGTGAAGGAAAACATCATGAGGAAACCGGTCTAATCCCAATAAGGTCTAGTTTTCCCTCTGGGTTGGAAGGTCAGATGGCAGTCGTTTTCGTAAAATTAGTGCCTATGCCAAATCTTGGGATTAGGTGTCAAAGCGGACCCCGGGCTCCTTTGGGGGCATTTCCGGGAATAGCGCTAGGAGGATGATGATTATTGCCGTACTTGTTGATGGATTTGACATTTCAGTAATGTTTTTGTAGTGCTTTTCTACAGAAACCTACGAAGCAGTCTCGCTCGCTAGCTTAAGATTTTAATTATTTTACGACCCATTGCGGAAGTGGTACAGTACAGTTGTTACAATGTACCCGTTCCTCGACCTCGCAGGTTGCATTCACCTGTATACAAAAACTGAATAGAAAGTGCCACGGTATGAATGCACTTGACACCATAGAAAATGGAAGGGCACAAAGCCAAACAACCAAGGTATTCCCACAATACAAGTTGGTAATCAGTATTTTGATTTCCACGGGAACCTCCTGCGCTGGTTTAACGCTGGGTTATCCGTCAAATGGCATGAGATAGGATTTTTAACACATTGCAAGAAGAACCGATGACCGTTGGGGCGCAAAGGCTCTCGAGTGGCGACCACGTACCGAAAGGACAGAATTGATGAGGTAACGGTCGCAGGAGTCAGTTGCGGTGTTGCAGGGCCGGTTATTGTGGCACTCTTTGGGGGAGGCTGGACATAGCCAGCAGTGGACGTCTCTCAGTTGGTATGATGATTATGATGATGCGGATTTTTAAACTCCTACGAAAGTGAGGGGTGTTATAATAAGTTTGACATGTGTAGGTATCTGTGCGTCAGTCTACAGCATCGTAGCTCCAACAGGGATGAAACGAATTCAGTGCTGTTTTTTATCGAAAGCATTTGCAGTCGCCGCGCAGTCACGCCAGGGTCTAGGTTCACCATGTAGGTTTGTTGTGACAGAAGTGTTTTTTTTCACTAATGTGTTTAGTATGATGCACCTATTTAACGCGCTGGAGTAGCAAGCATCCATAGGCTGAGTGTCGGCTTATCATCACGCAGGCCGTGTCCATGGTATTAATGTTTCTGGTTTTTTCAAATATATTTTGGACAGGAGAACTTTCATTCTTAGCGCCCTCTATTGCATTCATCGTGACTTCGGTCGTAATGTGCTTCACTGCCAATCTATAAATATCGTCATTAAAATAATCACGAAGTTATAAGTGTCCAAAGTTTTAAGAGGGGCTATGTTCTGTCCCTTCATATGAAATTATTGTCATTTACTATGACGCGCGAGGACGCACGATCTTTTAGCGGTTTCTCTCTCTAACAAGCAACAAAACGGTTGTAGCATCGTCATTATTTAAGATATTTTAATGGGATTTTCGTCATTAGACATATTTTTTGCCTTCCTTCTTTTGAAGTAATAGATTCCGAGTCTACAGTCCTATTCGACCAACTCACAAAAGCTCAAGTAAATATAGTACATCGGACGTTTTATGCACGTCAACATACTGATGTTCATACATGTATTGTGGTAAACTTCGACGGTCTAAGCCGATACGATTGTCACTCCCATCCCACCGGCACCGAGCTGTTTGTTCCGCACGAAACCCTTTTTTCACCTACCATTCACACTGTATTTATTTCAATATAAATAATAGACGAACGCCACGTTACTCAATATCATTCATAAAGTGAACTAAAGCGTTCCATGAAAGAGCGCGTGCGTGGAAGAGGGAACTCGTACTTATTTAGCCACAAAGGTTGCAAACAAGCATACGGCCTGCCTTATTTATTTATTTATTTATTAAAAAAATGTATTTTTAGGGTTCCGTACCCAAAGGGTAAAATCGGGACACTTCTACTAAGGCTCCGCTGTCCGTCCGTCCGTCCGTCTGTCTGTCCGTCTGTCACCAGGCTGTATCTCATGAACCGTGCTAATTAGACAGTTGAAATTTTCACAGAGGATGTAAGTATTTCTGTTGCCGCTATAACAAATACTAAAAAACAGAATAAAATTAGTATTGAAGGGGGCTCCCATACAACAAACGTAATATTTGCCGTTTTTATAGGTAATGTTACGGAACCCTTCGTGCGTGAGTCCGATTCGCATTTGGCCGGTTTTATGGATAATGGTATGGAACCCTTCGAGCGCGAGTCCAAATCGCACTTGGCCGGATTTTTTATCGCCACCTGCACGACTGTCTGCGCCAAGACGGCGCGCGAGCTTTCTCGATTTTACTCGTACTATCCGTCTCTCTCTTATTACAAAACTTAGAAAGAGACGGATAGTGCGAGAAAAATCGAGAGCTTGCGCGCCGGCTTGTGATAGCCGTGCTGCAACCGTACCGTCTTTTCGAAGGTCCCGCGGTTCTAAATACACTGATTTGTCATACGATTAAAAAAACATGTTAACATGACATTACAGTAAAACCAATGCGTCATAACATAAAACGAGACTAAACAAGACTAAAACACATATAAAACACGTATACAGTTGGTATACAAGGTGGAATCCAAAGGTTTTGTAATACAGGGTATCTGAGGAATTTCAACATAAATGTTATTTTTTGAAACAGGACGCAGACATAAAATAGGTGCATCTGTTGAGGGCATTTATGTTTCTTTCATAAAAATATGTTCGTTTGATATTATTGCTTCGATTTATTTTGAGTACATGTTGCGGTTGATGTGTGAAAGCAAATAAGTGAATCATATATTTTGTTTAAATAGTGGTTGATGACAGTAATATTATCAATAAGATTAAATGTAACAACAACATCCAATAAGCTGACCTAGAATTTCCAAACCGCGCATACGATATACGATATATATACGACACAGCCCTCACAATCGGTTTGCTTTAGCGTTTCCTCAATAGCTCAATTCAGACAGCCTCAGCTGAGCGAAATTGCACATCCCATGTATGAAACGTTCAGAGAAATAAAATTACAGGTCGGGAGCTAAAATACTGTGTGCCATCCGTTTGCCTTTCGGACATTGAATTTACGCGTCATTGCTTTAAGTAATTGTAGTGAACTCAGCACTAGCACACGCTGTCAGGAGAAGGGTGACAGGCAACCAACTGTGGTCATCATCATCATCATCATATCAGCCGAAAGACGTCCACTGCTATCCACAGGCCTCCCCCAAAGAGTGCCAAAGTGACCGGTGCTGCGCCACCCGCATCCAGCGGACTCCCGCAACGGCCGCAACCTTTACCAGGTCATCAGCCCACCATGTGCGGGGTCTACCCACGCTGCGCCTGTACTCGACAACCTTTCCGCCCCAACGGCCATGGGTTCTACGAGCAATGTGGCGCCCACTGCCATATAAGTTTAGCGATTTGGACGACTATATCAGTTACCTTAGCTCGGCTGCGGATAGCCTCATTTCTGAGGCGATTACACAGAAACTCAACAGGATCTCCCCTACTCGCCGTAGGTTCATTGTCTTCTCTCCCTCTCAATGAGCATACGCGTGAGCGAGATGGAAGGGCGTGCTCGGAAGCGCGGTTATGACGTCTTTTTATTTTAATTTTTGGCCGGTAAGTAAATTAAAAAAAGTAATCACTAATCACTCAGTTCTCTCTAACATGATATTGCTGATTTTTAGAAGGCATATTAATATTCTTAGCTTTTGTGCATTACGAATATTTTAAATGTATTTTAGACCCTTTTAGACCTATGTTAGTGATTTTTTTCTAAAGAGCGAAAATTGCTTAATCATGTTTCGAATCACTGATCCCACTGCAGAAAAGCCTTCAAGATTACTATTCGTATTTTTTTGAAACCATAATATTATAAACAGACGCATTATATATCTAAAACTCTGTTTGCTTAACTTCGCTGCACCTCTCCTCTGCATGTTTGTCCTTCTCTGTATGTTTTTGAAAGGCTCACAGCCTTTGGCCACTGTACCGGGTATGGGTGAGACTATTGAATGTTGCCGACTTCCTGTAAAACTGTCTTTGGAATTTCAATCTTCTGTCTGGGATGGTAGAGTTGCTTTTTGAATGAACTACTTTGATGCAATTCGGCGAACTCAAATAATCTCAAGCATCAAGCGCTAGAGCACATTCCAATCGGACCACATTAGGTAGTTCTCAAATTTTAAAATTTGTACCATAAACTGCAATTCAAAATTTAATTTCAAACCAAGTATGAAATAAACCAAATTTATTTATGCTCATTTAACATCGTAAATAATTGATTAATCAATAAAAAAATACATATTATGAGGACTTTTTATAAAATTGACATTAGAATTGGAATCTTCTATCATGGATAATAGAGTCGCTTTTTAAATGAACTACTTTGATGCAATCCGGTATTATAGAGGATACAAGAAATACTCTACCCTGCTATTTAACTCTCGCGCCATCTATAGGCAAATATACTAAACCGATCGAGTCTGAGATATTTAAACAAAGTTAAAAAAAAATGGCCTGCACGGCTATCCCAAGACGGCGCGCGAGTTCTGTCGATTTTTCTCGCACTACACGTCTCTTTCTAAGTTTTCTAATTAGAGAGAGACGGACAGAGCTCACGCACCGTCTTGTGATAGCCGTGCTGCAAAGTGACCTTCTTTTGTTTCAATATCAATTTGTGACACGGCAATATAGCTGCCGTTTCAAGATAATCTTGGAGTTTATTTTATTATATTGTATGTTTAGGAAAAGCATTGTTCAGTGTGAAAAGGGACACTCGCTAAACTCAGACGTCTATATCTAATTGGTTGGCCATGTCTATTTTCCCGGCCTCCGCAGTAATGTAGTATTTATTTCTAGTCTAACGTATTCCGCCATATTTATTGTGGAGCTGTTATTATCAAAGGTCAACGTCATTTAATTATAAACTGGTTTTCTTCTTTGACTTTTATATAGCATACCTATATAATTATATTATAAAGAGTGAGGGTGTATCTTAAGTATATCTGTGATATCTCCCGAATTACCCTTAAAATATTCTTTCACTTGTATATACGATGGAGCTTTCGAATAGTCATATTTTAGCCTGCGGATCCGCCTGGGTTGGCTGTAAAACGTGCGCAGTGCCACGCAGGCAACACGTGACTCGATAAATAGGTCTATTACAACTCATTATGGTTTACGTTAAGAATATGTAATCAAACTACAGCAAATTTACTCAATTCATGTATTTACATCTAGCTAAACAACATTACAGCTTCCCATACTCAATTGGTACAGTGTAAAGGTAAACTCAAGTAAAGCCCCTCTTGTACGGAATTGTATCCCCCTAGCGTTATTCCCGGTAATGCCCCTAAAGGAGCTCGGGGTCTGCTTTGACACCTAATCCCAAGATTTGGCATAGGCACTAGTTTTACGAAAGCGACTGCCATCTCACCTTCCAACCCAGAGGGAAAACTAGACCTTATTGGAATTAGACCGGTTTCCTCACGATGTTTTCCTTCACCGCACTTCCATTCCGTACATTCCCGAAAAAGTCATTGGTACGAGCAGGGATATATGTGTGGGTCTTGTATGTAATCTGTTTAAATAGACATTACACATTTAAAATCTGTGACACGAACAAAACTAATGCCTACTTGCATAGTCCACAAATACGCGCAAGAGGGGTTTTACTAAAGTTTTATTTCTAATATAAAATAGGACTCACTGCGGTCATTGTGAGTCACTGTCACTTCCCGAGTAATTCGCTAACAGAGTCAGCCCTGACGTAGCTGGTGTGACACTCTCACTCGTTTTGGCTGAAGTCACCACATTCTCACTCGCTTTGGCCGAAGTCACCACATTCTCACTCGCTTTGGCCGAAGTCACCACATTCTCACTCGCTTTGGCCGAAGTCACCACATTCTCACTCGCTTTGGCCGAAGTCACCACATTCTCACTCGCTTTGGCCGAAGTCACCACATTCTCACTCGCTTTGGCCGAAGTCACCACATTCTCACTCGCTTTGGCCGAAGGCACCACATTTTCACTCGCTGTAGAACTCACACTTGACTTGTCATCAGTGTTATCACTTGCGGTAGACACAGTATTTACACTACTCTCTTTAGTACTCGCAGTCTTTGATACATTTTTACTCTTCACAAGATTGGCCAAAGCTGGCTTTTTTACTCCAATACTACGGTTCCACGTTTCGTTCCTGGCCTGCTTGGCGGGTACGGTAACGGTCTCTATTCTAGATGTTTTGGCTGGAGGTTCGTCTTGCTCTTCCACATCTTCAATTATTTCTTCGGCGACGACTTTGGATGTGCCGCTGAATTTGATAGACCTGGAAACAGTGAAAAATGTAATTAGAAAAAAAAATTTTGGACGAACTGCATGGTCTAAATGAATACCAAATATTAGATGACAATCTTACACAAATGGAATTAGCCCTATAGTAAGCCCAATAAGACTTGTGTTATGTTATAGTACTAGGCGACATGTTTAATGGATATAAATACTTAAATACACAGAAAACCACCCAAAGATTTGTTCCATCGGGATTTGAACCTAGGACCGACAACTCGCAGGCAGGGTCCCTACCCTGGACCACCCTGGACCCCCCTCGTACTTCGTCCTAGAGAGAAACGATCTTCGTCTCTTTCCCGGTTCTTAAGTGAACCCCGTTACTTGGAATACCGGCGTTCCCTCTTGGCTGAATTATATGTACCTTTTGCCTGATAAAGTCACAAATTATTAACAAGTACTGGGGAAGTACCTCCGCTTTGCAGAAGTCCACAGCCAAAATAACACTACTACTTGCTCTGTAGGAGCGTTGCGTTCCTGGAGGTGAGCAACGTTGCCAGAGCTCCCTAGGATGCGTTGTGTTGAGAGCGAGGGAATTTGTTCCTTCAGCTGTCAACACGGCGAATCCTCAAACATATCAAGGGTCGGCAACGCCCATGTTACTCCTTTGGAGTGGCATACGTTTATAGGCTGCGGTGTCCGCTTACCATCAGGGTACGCTTGTTTGGCACCGTCGTTGTATAAAAACAAAGTTCGGCTCGCGTCAATTCTGTTAGCTACTAAGTGACCCCTGGCTGCTAAAATTATTGCTTATTTCTAGCTCAGCAGCAACAATATCATCATCATCACTTGATATAGTTTTCCTTCCCCCATCTCGGCCCTCTCCAGCTGCAGCATATGCATAGTTCAGTTCCTCCTGGGCATCCAGCCGCTCGACCTCTCATCGCGACTGTCCACGGAGTGCTGTGGGACAGTTGTGAGACACGAGTGTGACACCTGTGGGACACGAGTGTGACAGCTGTGGAATACGAGTGAACGATCTCAGCGCTCTCTGCGGGTTGTACTGCAAACACAACCTAGTCGTCTTCTGCTCCTCGAGCCCTTCCAGCTGTTGCCGTGGCTCCAGCGGTAGGACAAGAGTGCGACTTACTTGATGAAGTCGTCGGTTTCTTTCTCCTCCCCCGCCCGGCGCGCGTCGGCGCTCTCCGGTTTGTACTGCTAACACACCCTAATAGTCTTCTGCTCCTAGAGCCCTTCCAGCTGTTGCTGTGGCTCCAGCAGTAGGAGAAGAGTCTGACTTACTTGATGAAGTCATCGTCTTCTTTCTCCTCCCTCGCCCGGCGCGCCTCGGCGCTCTCCGGTTTGTACTGGTAACTCACCCTAATAGTCTTCTGCCCCTCGAGCCCTTCCAGCTGTTGCTGTGGCTCCAGCGGTATGAGAAAAGTCTGACTTACTTGATGAAGTCATCGTCTTCTTTCTCCTCCCTCGCCCGGCGCGCCTCGTCACTCTCCGGCTTTTACTACTAACACACCCTAATGGTCTTCTGCTCCTCGAGGCCTTCCAGCTGTTGCTGTAGCTCTAGCGGTAGGAGAAGAGTCTGACTTACTTGATGAAGTCGTCGTCTTCTTTCTCCTCTCTCGCCCGGCGCGCCTCGGCGCTCTCCGGCTTGTACTGCTGGAGCATCCCCTCATAGTCCACGGCCTGCTGCCGGCGGTTCAACTCTTTTAGCTCTTCCAGCCCTTCCAGCCGCTCGATCTCTTGGCGTGACTGCTCCGTTCTGTACTCTGAAAAGTGATTGGTAAATTTTAGAAGAGGCTCCAAGTAGAAATTGAATTTTATGCCAATGTCGTTCAAACTTAAACAGGGATAAACTTTCCTCATTTATTTGTACTTATTAACACTATCATCATTAACACGTTCGCAAACAAGAACCCGCCTAGCGGGCACACATAATGTTTGCTCAGATGCCGGCTAAGCCCGTGAGGCGGGCGGTAGTATGAACTTACACGCCTAGCGTATTCTGTTGGTTTCTGGTGAATTGTTCCATTTTTAGGCCGGTTGCGAAACTGGTAAGCAATATCTCCATCAAACATAATATGAAGCTTCTTAAATATATAGAAAGGAACTTCATGATAACCTACATTTGGTGTTGTATGATGCCACATGTGACTCCACAGTCAACAAATACTCATTGAAATCATTCTAATGATTTATCTTGTGTAATTGAGGAGTTTCTAAAGCCACCTTCCGTCTCCCTCATCAGATCAGTACGGTACCATATTATTGCATTGTCACGGAAGATAAGCAAGTATACAAAAAGCACAATTGAATGTAAGGAAGTAGTTCTAATTTATAAACCTGGGCCCACTCCCAATACAAATACGTCACATGACAACATGATAAAATGCATGGCAGCAGGTTGAGAAAATTGTGCTGAGCAAGGGAAAAATAATAATAAAAAAACCGTTAACGTTTTCGGTAGAGCTAAAAGATAATTCTGTAGAACCCATTAAAAGTTTTGTAAAAGATGCTTTACCAAGTAGTTTCATTGGATTGTTGGCTTCTTCCTCTTTCTGTTCGTCCTCCTCCCGTTTAGCTTGCTCCTCGGCTAGTTTCAGCGCCATGAAGTTCCTCGTGGCCCCCGCCTCAATCTCATAGTCAGTGTTCTTTGGGTCAGTCTTGAACGATATCTCTTGTAGACATCTTGTGCACTGAAATATTTATGCAGAATTTTGTAGCATATTGTTGCTTATGAATGTTGTAGCCACATGAATTCTGAATAGAAAGGGTAGGGGTGTAGTAAAATGTTATTTAATTTCGATAAAATTTGGAGCAGCCTAACCGCGAAGTACCTTACTGAATGCCGCAGGATGCTACCCTACTTTGGGGCTTGCGGCTTTAGTCACACCGAATTACCATTTAGACGGTCGATTTTAGCCGCGCGCCAAAAATCGTGCTTTAAACTTTAGCACCACTAGGTGTTGTGTTCCTGGTGGTGAGAACCGACCTCCGGTCGGCCGGGGTGGTGAGAGGCAGGGACCAGTATTTTTAAATACTCGGCTGCATGCGCTCGGTGGAATTTGGTCGGTGTGGAAACGCGCACGACAGATTCTGGTGAAATTTTGTGAATGAGTTTGATATTTATAGGGCAAAAATGCTTTCGAATATCCGGCTGTCCCCTCTATAAGTTGCATCTCTCAACAGATTCTCATGAAATTTTGTGAGCATTTTATATTTATAGGGCATAAATGCTTTTATGTCCGGGCCTTTGATCTCTGTCAAAAAGCCGACAACGCTGGGTGAGGCGTGCGGCCGAACAAAACAACTATCCACATATGGAGGCTGTGGCGTGCTCGGCTCTGGCGAGCCGTGGCTGCACTGAGCGCGTATGTTAGGGCGAACCATGTTCGGCCGAGCCGCTCGTCCACAGTGGATCTACCTTATGGTTAACACTATATGTATGAGTGTTTATGTGTGTATGTTTATTACTGATGTAATTAATAATAACAATAATAATAATAAAAGCCTTTTATTTCCCATCACTTGGTACTACAATTTATGTGTTCTATATTAGTTTTCTTCGATAGGAACCCCTATTTGGGTATAGGCCTCCTCCAGTTTGATCCAATTTTCCCTGTCCTTAGCTCGTTCCATCCATTCCTTTCCTGCTGTAGCTATGATGTCATCACTCCACCTTTTCAGAGGTCGACCTTTCCGTCTTTTTCCGCTAGGTCCTTTCCATCGCGTCACTTCTATTGTCCATCGTTTATCGTTGTATCGTGCCAGGTGGCCAGCCCATCGCCATTTTAACTTTTGACTGTAGTTCAAGACATCTGTTACTTTGGTGTGTTTCCGTATAAATTCACTTTTTATTTTGTGTTTTCTTCTTATTTTTAGGAGGCTTCTTTCCATAGCTTTCTGGCAATTGACTAGTTTTGTTTTTATTTTGGTACTGTATGTCCACGACTGGCAAGCATATGTGAGGGTCGGTAGAATACACGTATCCATCACTATTTTCTTTAGGTGGAGCGGATAGTCCCCTTTAACTATTTCTTTGAGTGACCAGTATTTTCTCCAGCTCATATTTATTCGGCGTTCTACCTCTTCTTCTTCATTTTTGTCTTCAAATGATATTTCCTTTCCTAGATATATATATTTATTTACTTATTCAAGTGTCTTTCCTTCGAGTTTGATTGCATGTGTGCATCTGTTTGTCATAAGTTTTGTTTTATCTTTGTTCATCAGAAGACCCACTTTTGCACTCTGCTTGCTTAATAGGTTTATCATTTTTTCTAGTTTTCTGCTGCTTTCAGCAAAGAGAACTATATCATCTGCGAATCTGAGATGACTTAGGTATCCAGTACCCATTCTGATTCCTTCGTTCTCCCATTCTAAATCCTCAAAGATGTTTTGCAGCACTGCTATGAAAATCTTGGGGGAGAGGGGATCTCCTTGTCTCACTCCTCGTAGAATAGGTATTTCCATGACATATACTGATGATGATGATATGACATATACATATACTGATGTAATTATGTATGTTGTAAGTTAGTTTACTTCCAATTTTGCCACCTAGCTACTTGTAATGTTTTGTTGTAATTGCTCCGCTACCTAAAGCTTGTCTGGAAGAGATCGCTCTTTAGCAATAAGCCCGCTTGTTGTTAACCTCTATTTTTAGGTAGTTATGCCTATTTGATTCATGTTTTGAGGTGTGCAATAATGAGTATTTGTATGTATGTATGTATTCCTTCATACAATACACGAAGGAAACCAAAAGTGGTGTCAGTATTGTTAGTTAGCTAACATTACTGCCCTCCTTGCAGCACCAACTCTATAGCCGATTTGGCCCTACAATTATAAGAAAAATTTAATTACAGTATTTTAAACCAAAAGCTTGTTGCACAACCATAACTCTTCTCTTACAATTAACTACAAGTCAATAATCCCCACTTACTTTAATATAAAACCTGTAGATTCTAATTCCCAAATAATCTTCGTTCTCGACATCCTCCTTGCGTGCATTGAACTTTTTCCCCTTATATATGTACTCTCCGCAGGTTGCACATCGCATGTTGAAAGGAGCCATCAACCGTACAGTGTAC
Organism: Epinotia demarniana; assembly: GCA_945867215.1. Lineage (NCBI taxonomy): Eukaryota > Metazoa > Arthropoda > Insecta > Lepidoptera > Tortricidae > Epinotia > Epinotia demarniana. Next base: position 9,558,507 of record OX244262.1, read on the forward strand.
TGCCGGTTTTTGGCCAGCTTCATGCGAGGGATCTTCGATGGATCGAAGTCTGGAGGGTAGTATTTCTGAAATCAACATCATTTCATTAGTGCCTATGAGGATACCACTCGACAACAAGGACCCTCTTATTATGTTAATAATAAAATGAGGTAAGTATGATCGGCCTCACAAGGGGCCAATAGCAGCGCGTGAAACTTTTCATTGGCAACCAAAAAAGTTATGAGAGAGTTTAATAACCTAAGAAGAAATCTAAGACAAGCCAGTGGGAATCGGCTTGTAAGGGTGCTCGCCACTGCAAGGGGCTGAAAAACTTTTTACCATGTCGCTTTAACGTCATGTTTGAAGAGCCCTACAAAGTTGTCAAACGACTGAAAGCGACAAGGTATCAAGCTGTTCAGCTACTTACGAGTTCGACTGTACATGATTTATTGGGATCAGATACTTATTGCTCTGATGATGTTACATGGACCCTTTCAGGTTAGGAATCAATATAAGAATCTCTTACAAAATCAAACTTTTACTTACATTTAACACTTTTCTTTCAGACATCTTGAAAGTGTTTTAGAAAACTATTAATTTAGGCCAAATTACACCAGCTCACGGCGATGCATCGGCGATGTTTATCGACGTCACAAACTAATAAGAGATCTCAGTATATTACACTCTTATTTATGATAAGAGCTACTATCTTAGAGTATTAGGTCCATGGATACTATCGACGTTATTGTCGTGTTATTTACGTTTACGAAGTCAGTCAGCGACTCAGCGTCAACGTCAATATACTTATTATAAGTTTATAGGTACTCTTTGTTATGGGCCATCCACATTAAGTGATTTGTCAGCCCCAATTCATCGGAATCTGACTAATTGCTATAGTGAGGATGCATGTTCCAACCGTCAAACGAGTTGCGCGGACTAATGGGGTTGGCAACTGTCAAAGTTTGACTAGATGGCGCCACTCACTAGCCTTTTCTATGGGATTTGGCTTAAACGGCTTGATTCTAAACAATGAAATTCCGAAAAAAAAACAAGAATTTGACAGTTTTTGTAGGACTGACAGGTAAAACCTATGCTGGCGCCATCTGCAAATACCTTCGCCCGGCCAACCCCATTGCATGAAAATCAAAATTTGGACCATGGAATTTGCATGATCTGCCAAATTTCAAACAAATAAATTTAATCGATAATTTAATAATATATGCTAAAGAACATTGTATTAATATTTTACACTGTAATTTTGTAATTTTTTTAAACCGGTGTTTTGCAACTACAATTTCATTCAGTGGGGCCAGTTAACAGTAAGAAAGCGAAAATTGCCGCATTCAAACGGTCCTGCGAAGCGGACTGCAAGATTGTTACATGATTGTTACTAAACGATGAGATAGGACGAGACACACTGCTACACACTGGCTACACTGCCAGATGCCGGAATACAAAAAGCGGGAGCTGCGCTTTCAAAACGCAGATTTTTAAATAAAAATGCGGATTTGCGGAATACATTCATAGGTTTTTTTGGCACGTTGAAAAGCCGAAGAAACATCATGATAAATTCCTTAAATTATATTTTTACTATTAAAATGAAAAAAATGTCCCCGACATCTTCATCCGTTTCCCTGACATTCACTTAAAGCCTGCATCACACTGGAGCCTGGCGCGACCTGACCTCGGCGGACAATAGTAAACTTGTCCGCCGCTGTCAAATTTACTATTGTCCGCCACCGCAGGCCGCGCCAGTGTGTGTGGCAGGCCCTGGGGAAGTTGTAAATGATGTTTACAATGCACTTGCTCTGAAAGTGCGCCTTTACATGGGTCAACATGAACACGAGAAGCCCTCCATGCCGGCACGGCACCGCGCGGAGGGGGGCGGCCGTGCAAGAATGGATTTCGGGCCAATATTCCAACACGCGTGCGGGAATGACATTTCATGACAATTCAAATTTCACCTTTTTTGTATAATATTTAATTTCCTCGCATGATACATTGTCAAATTTTGTATGATACACGTGCGGATAGGTAGTTCCCAACTCGTGTCGATCAAAAACACTCCCTGACGGTCGTGTTTTTGGTGATATCCACTCGTTGGGCATTACCAACTTTCCGCACTTGTATCATAAATAACTATTGCCGTCATTCTTGACATAATACTTTTCGTTGGGGAAAAGTTAATGCAGCAGCCACCTTTTTCGCGCACCCCTTTATCGGCCAAAAGGCTTTTTCCACGAGCAGGTGGTAACATTTAAAAATTGTACCTGTATATTTTAAAAAGCGGATCCGCGTTAGCTTAACGCGGATAGCGGGGCCAGTGGCAAAAACGCGGAGAAAAAAGCGGAAAAGCGGGGTATCTGGCAACACTGACGAGACAGCACGTCGATCATGAGGTGGCCGTGACATACTCTCGATTTTTGTGTGCTGCACGGCTATTACGCGATGGCGCGCGAGCACTCTCAATTTTTCAAAAGGCCATTTCCCAAAACAACCAACTCTCAAGTCGCCCACTTCCTAAATTGACCACATTCCTGTTATGGCTGTTTCCCAAAATGACTACTACTCAAAATGACCACATCTCCGAAACACCACTGCCCAGAATGACCATTCCTGTAAAGACCGGTTCCCAAATTGACAACTTCCCAGAATGGCCATCCCACTTCCCAAATTGGCCACAATCCTACCAGCCCGTCGTCTACTGGCCAGCAGCCAAAACGATAAGAAAATTTAAGTAAAAAAACAGGAAGTAGTCGTTTTGGGAAATGGCCCTTCTGGGAACTGGTCATTCTGGGAATCGGTCTCTATAGGAATGGTCGTTATGGTAAGTGGTCTTCCAGCCATATGGTCGACGAAACCGCAATAATGTCCCACTCGCAGAATGTCCCTTTGTCCCTTTCGCGAAAAGTCCCTTTCCTAAATATCCCTTAGGTATGCAAAACGACCCTTCTGCAAAAGGTCCCGTTCGTAAAAAGTCCCTTCACATTAAAAAAAAGTCCCGTTCACCAAACGTCCCTTCCGCATAATGATCCGTTCGCAAAGTGTACCTTTCGTAAAATGTTTCCTATAATAAAGCTATTTTACCTAACCACCTCCCATTATATTTATACCTAAGCAGGTATAAATATAATGAAAAATATAGAAAAAGACACTTTGATATAAAGAATAATATATTTTTCGTGCTCGTAAAGTATGTCATATTAGGGTCTGTCATAGGTGGGTCTGAAGTAGTACTACATTTAGCCACTAGGAAAATATAGGGAATTTAGGAAAATATCTTAATCTGACCAATAAAAAAATAGCTCCCGATATTAAAATCACTATACATATCGACAATATCAGAGCCAATCGGAACGTTGGGTTCTTTATTGGTACCTACGTCGCACTGTTAGACTTATTTGGTGGATATGCGAAGTCCCCATTCCACACTGAGACCAATGTAGGGATTATTATTGGCCATCTCTTATCCCATGAGAAGACACCAACCGATCCGTAGTCACAGCAATTCACCACATTGGTGTGACTATGGTTCATTTTATTTATCCGTAGTCACACTGGTGTGACTACCGTTCATTTAACCCGACCCATAGTCACACGTCACACCCATGTCAGACCCACCATACGCCTACCCTAACGCAGGTCGGTGTAGGTACGACGATGAGCGAAGCGAGGAGTGTTAGGTGTACGACCCTACAGAGCGCGAGCCGAGCGAGCGAAGCGAGCGTGCCGCGGCAGCGGCCGGCGAAGCGCCAGAACCGACTACGGATTTTTTGTGGTGTGACTACGGATCGGTTGGGATAAGATGGTGTGACTACGTATGGTCATGGAAAAAATGCATTTTAACTTCCTACAATGATGTTCTGATTCATCATCAGGCAATGTACGAAAGCTATTCAGCAAACACTGTCATAGCCCAAGCACTTTATTTTCATTAGTATGGAAAAAAATGCAAATTTGGAAATAATTCATAACAGCAGCTTTTTTGCGTGTAACTGATATATTATCACTTTAGTAATTACGTAGACTCAAAATCCACCAAAATATTAGTCATCAAAAAAATCGATAGTTAACCAATTCCTGAAAAAAGAGGAAAAATATTAATAGATATTTTAATTTTTGTTTAATTTACGGGAGCTCTTCAAGAATAATAAATAAATCACACAAAAAACATAATGGATGTGTCATTTATTTTTATATATTTACTTCCCGATGGAAATTTTGGTGGATTCTTGGATAAGGCATCTTAGAATAACATTTGAAAATTAAACAAACAAAAAAAACGCTGTTATAAATTAATGTTTGAAAAAAACGTAATTTTCCTGGGGTATCAGTAGAACCCGCACTAGACAATAGGTCAATCAGCAGGTATTTATGCCCTACAAATGGTGGTGTAGAATATGTTTTAATTTGTATTGCTTAAGTATAGGTTAAATAGTCATAAAAAATGTAAGTTTTCGACCTCGAGGGTTCGATCAGAGCGTTAGCCGCCATCTTGAACTGAAGGGGCCAAAATTGGTTCAACAGTTGACTTTTCGACAAAAGTGTCTATGAGAAGTACAAAAACAATAAAATTTCAATAAGTTTTTGTATTGTTGTCTCTGTCCCTATCTCAATTTCTAATGCATTTTGCAAGCCTGGTCACTATGAAATCCACACACAATCATCATCATCGTCATCACATCAGCCGAAAAACGTCCACTGCTGGACATAGGCCTCCCCCAAAGAGTGCCAAGTGACCGCGCCACCCGCATCCAGCGGCCTCCCGCAACCTTTACCAGGTCATTAGTCCACCTTGTGGGGGGCCTACCCACGCCGCACCTTCCGGTACGTGGTCGCTTCGCGAGAACCGAGAACCTTTCCGCCCCAACGGCCATCAGTTCTACGTGCCCCGCCCACTGCCACTTAAGTTTAGCGATTCGGAGCAAACAATAGAACATTTCAATCCAGGTTTTCTGCAGCAATATATACTTGCTTTACAGCATCCCTTCGAATCGTCGATATCGGATTCCTTCTAAGAGTTTCTTTTCCATACCAACAAAGTAACCAGAAAGCGTGCTCCAGCATCTGCGATTGCTTCTGGTTGTGCTGTTTAATTTTTGAAAATGCTAATGTTCGTGTAATGTTCTCATATTAAGTAATTTGATTTTCCCTCGATTGAACAGAGATGATGTGGTATCGCAGCCACTAAACGCATGGAGAAAGAGGATGTTGGCTGTAGCCTCTTTGTATTTAAAACTATTAGCGAAATAAAGTCTTTCAGCCTTTTTGCCTTTACCTGGTTTTCGCAGGAATCTATTGCTTTGGGATTGGGGTGGAGACAGCGCACATAACAACACACATTTTTAAATGTTGTAAGGACACAACGAAACCGACCATTGTGACACTCTACCGGTCACTGTGGCACTCTTTGGGGGAGGCCTATGTCCAGCAGTAGTCGTCTTTCGGTTGATATGAGGAAGATGACACAACGAAATTGCTGTATTGACAATTAACATATCAGCATCTTCTTCAGCTTGTTTAGGTTCAATTGCAGCTTGTTCCATTTTTTGTGAACACCAAAAGTGTTAAAATAGTACGGCGAGTGCGCGTCATGTTGTTGTCACGCTCTGTACTCTACAGCACGTCTATCTTGAGACGGCCGCGACTTACTCTCGATTTTTCTCGCACTTATACCTCTTGTACTGAGTGTTCTAATAAGAAAGAGACGGGTAGTGCGAGAAAAATCGAGAGAGCTCGCGCGCCATCGCATTATAGCCGGGCGATTCCACGGAGCGCTCATTTTATTGGTGACATGAGATAACTTTTTTATAAAAACATTTTTCAATGGCATTGTGCACGACGTCCGCTCTTAGCGGCGTCGACCGGGCGAATGAGCAGCGCCTAGAGCTGCGGCGCCCTCCACCCAACAATCACCTAAGAAGTGACTCGTCCGAGTCACGCGGTAGCGACACGTAGGCTCCGCCCCTGCACTCGGACGGCCACCAACGCAGACTAGGTGCGGCCCGGAACACCGTCCGGCCGTCTCACCCAGCTGGCCTACGACAGCTCGCAGACTCAATGCCCGAGTTGTAAGTTCGGGTCGGTAAATAAAAGATTCCAATAACAACTGGCCCTATCACTTTCCCTATCACTGTCCCTAGTTACTAGTTCCTACTTGTTCCTTTAGTTGCTTCTTCCGAGAGGCTTCAGCTGACACAAATTGCACGACTGTAGTGTTCTCGCGGGCCCTGTGGTGGGCTCGGGAAGCTTTTCGCGGCTGTGCCGCTTTCGGCGGGATTGGGCGCCGTCCGCTACGACGGACGGGTGGCTGGAGTGGGCGTATTAAAGCCCGTCTGGTCCGGTGGGGTCTTCTGCTTCGTCCGTCGGCGCGGTCAAGCCCTGCCGGGTGGGACTCCCTTAGGAGAGGCCCAGCGAGCGACCAGCGAGCCGACGGCACTGCAGGAACATCCTTGAAGTCTGGTCAGGTGGTGGCGGGCGGATCCTGGCGGATCAAGTCCCGCGGTAAAGCCCTCTTGTCGGGCGGCCGGGAGTGGTAGGGGGCTATGTCTTGCAGGTGCTTCAGGCGCGAGCCGTCTGCCCGCTCGAATATAGCCCGTGCCAGTCTGGTGATGAAGTCGTCCAGTGGTTCGATCTTCAGGTCGCGGTGCAGCACACGGTTGCTCACATAGTGGTGCACGCCGGTTGCGGTGCAGTAACAGTCCGCAGCCACGGCAACAGTTGTCCAAGCAGGTGGAGTTCCGGGGGCTGGATTCTCTTCGTACTGAGGGTGATGGCCTGGGTCTTCGCCACGTTCACCCTCAGTCGCCAGCGGTCGAGCCAGCCCGGTAGCGCATCCAGTGTGCGCTGGATTTTGACGGCTGCGTGCGTGAGCCTGATGGACGTTGCTATGTACGCCGCGTCATCGGCGTATAGGGCGAGTGTGGCCCCCCCTTCCACTGGGATGTCGTCCGTGTACCTCGCGTACAGCATGGGCGACAGACAGCTTCCCTGGGGGACTCCGGCTGCAATCATACGTAAGAGAAATATGTGATTATTTATAAAGACTTAGATTGTTTAAAATAATAAAGAACCCAGTAGTTAGAATCCCCATAGTAATTATTTACATAGAACACCCTCTCATAGCATTCATTTGATATTATTTTAACATTGTAACATTAAAGTAAAATCTTAGTACAATTGTATTAGAAAGAGAGAGGAGATGTTGCCTATGCGCGAGCGCAGCGCAGACTGGCGCCGTCGTCGTGCCTTCTCACACACTCTCCTTCTGGAGTGTGGAGGTGGCCATTTCTGGACCATGGTCCATTTTGGCGGCTTTTTGTCGCGGCTCATCAACGGATGAGCCGGTCATCTTTGCCATCTTGGCTTATTGATTCCTCTGGCTTTGGACAGTGCCTTCTTGGCTTGTGCCAAGTTGGCCTGTCTGCGGCATTACGGTGGGTCTCGTTGGCCTGTCTGCGGCGTGGTGGGGTCCTGGGGTCAGGACTGGGGACTCGGAGGGCGGTGGCAAGAGCTCGCGTGGTTGGGCTCGCCACCGTCGTGCGTCGGGCGGGCGCGCGTGGAGCGGCGCCAATCCCTGTAGCAGCTCGTGATGTGATGCATCCGCGCGGTCCAGCATTCTGCGCGTAAGTTGGACGATGAATTCGTCCAGGCTCTGGTGCTTCAGGTCTCGAGCGATGTGTCTGTTCCGCACGTAACGGGGGGCTTGGACGATAGTCCGTAGGCTCAGCGACTCCTGTGCCCTCAGCTTTTTCCGACTGGATTCTGCTGTCAGGGCGTACCACGCAGGAGCCGCGTAGGTCAGGCGGGATCTGACGTATGCCTTGTAGATCCCCATCTTCGTGCGGAACGGGAGGTTGCTAGCGAGCACTGGACGAAGTTTCGATCGGGCGCATTTTGCCCGACACACCACTTCGCCGGTGTGTTGCCGCATTGTGAGTCCCCTGTCAATGGTGACCCCCAGGTACTTGGCCGTGTGCTGCCACTTGATCTCCTGGCCGAGAAGCTTCAGTGGCTGTGGCGGCGGTTTTGAGCCCGTCAGTAGGGCCTGTGTTTTGCCCACGTTTACAGTGAGCCTCCATTTGGCCAGCCAGTCCGGTAGGGCGTCAAGCTGGCGCTGGATTTTTGTTGCGGCGTGCTTGGGTGATATGGACGACGCGTAGTACGCCGCGACTTGACGTCGCCGACCACCGGGATGTCATCTGTAAAGTGGGCGTAGCAGGCAGGTGACAGGCAGCTGCCTTGGGGCACCCCCGCTTGGATCGGGCGCTCCGTCGAGGTGGCGTCTTCGACCGCCACTTGGAAGCGCCTCTCCGACAAGAAGGAGCGCAGGACTCTGATTAGTCGTCGCGGTGCGGAGGAGGTCGACATCTTGTCTAGCAGGCCCTCGTGCCAGACCTTGTCGAAGGCCTTCTCCATGTCGAGGAAAACCGCGACGACGTGCTCCTTCTTGTTCATCTTCTCGGCCATGAAGGACAGGACTCGGGTGAGCTGCAGTGTGGTGGAGTGTTCTGCGCGGAAGCCGAACTGCTCTGGACGCGGCACGATGTGGGGGCGGAGTCTTTCCAGGAACAGTTTTTCGAATGCCTTGGAGAGGGTACTCAGTAGCGTTATGGGCCTGTAACTGCCCGGGCTTCTTCTGTCTTTTCCCGGCTTGGGAAGCATAATGACCCGGCCAAGTTTCCAGGCACAGGGAAAGTGACCCGAGCGCATGATTCCATTGAACAGGCGTGTCACCGCCACTATGGTGTGCTGTGGCAGGTGAAGAAGCGCCATGTTCGGGATCGAATCAGCGCCCGGGGCCTTCTTGGGGTCAACTCTCCTGGTGACTCTTCTGACTTGGCTGGGTGAGAAGAAGACCGGGTCTTCTCCTGCTGTTGGTGTGTGCTCCAAGTACCTCTCCAGTCGCTCTTCCACCGCCCTCGTGTGGTTGGCGTCCAGAGGGAGATTTGGCTGAAACTGCTTCTCCAGGGCTTCCGCGAACAGCTCCGCTCGCTCTCTTGCTGAGTAGCGGAGCACTCCATTGTCATCCTTGAGTGGGCCGGTGGCTGTGGGAGTCTGCCCCAGCTGCCTGCATAGAAGGTGGATAGACGGCACTGAGCCTTCTATGCTGGCTATGTGGGCCTCCCAGGAGTTTGCTCGATGCTTCGTGAGCTCGGCCTTGACTTCCTCCCCAAGGCGGTTGAGCTCGGTTTTCTGGGTCGGCCGTCGGGTGTGCTGCCATGTGCGTCGCAGCTGGCGCTTTCGTGCGAGTAGAGACTGTAGGGCGGCGGGGAGGGGCGTTCGCCTTTCTCCCGTCGCGATGGTGTGCGTAGATGTCTCTAGTGCCAGCTGGATGTCCTGCCTGATGGCTGTTTCCGCAGTCTCCACTTCCTCTGCTGTGGTGACTGTGCCCCTGTAGGAGCTCTTTAAGGAGGAAGAGAAGGTCTCCCAGTTGGTTCTTGTTTTCTTCTTCCTTAGCGTGGTATCAGGTGCCGAGTCGATGACCATGAGTACAGGCCGGTGGTCGGAGGGAAGGTCAGGGAGAACCTCTTGGTGGATGGCCGCCGTTACGTCCTTGTGGACCGCGAAGTCAATGATATCGCACGACCATTGCGCGTCTGCTACGTGTGTCGGCTCTTCGGGTCCGGCGATATCAATGTTGCGGTCCAACAACTCTTGGTAGAGTGTTCTGCCCACTGCGTCGTTGTATGTGGAGTTCCACGCAGTATGCTTCGCATTCCAGTCCCCCGCCAGGATGGTCGGCACTGAGGACTGGAATATGGCCCTTATATCTGCTCTCAGGGTTGAGTACGGGTGCTTCGGTGGCCGGTAAATGGCGAAGAGCCTTAGCTCTCCCTTCGCCACTCGGATGTCCACTCCCATTGCTGTGAAGGCGGCGTAGGGAGTGAAGTCCACTGGCTGGTGGATGAGGGTGCGGCGGACCATGATTGCCAGCCCCCGGAACGAGCGTCCCTGCTGGTTTTCTTCGTTCCGTTGGTACACGAAGTAGCCGCTCATCTTTATGTCCTTCGCTGCAAAGGTTTCACTGACCAGTAGGACGTCTACGTCCTGCTCGCGGAGGAAGTTGCGGAGCAGGGCCGTCTTGCCGGTCAGTGATTGTGCGTTCCAGTATACCACCCTCAGTTTATTTTTGAGTGCGCTGGCTGAGGGTGGCCTTCTTGATGGCGTCCTGCACCGCCTGCGGGCCCTGGTGCGCCGCTGCGGTAAGGAGTGCGGTGATCATCGTTGCGATGTCTTGGCCTCCCTCTTGGAGGTCATCTTTGTTTTGGGGGGGGAGGGGGCCGTCCTGGGCCTGTGTGGCCTTCTTCTTCTTCTTTTTCTTTGTTTTCTTGGTCTGGGGCTTTGGTGCTGCTGCTGCTACACCCCTTTGTGTGGGGGCGTTGGCCGGCGCCATGAGAGTTGCTGGCGCCGACTCATCCACCGTGGGCTTGCGCACCGTGGCCCTAGTCTCTGGGCCTGGTCTTGTGGGGGCTGAGTGTGCCGTTGTTCCTGCTCTGGTATTCCGCGCCTCTCGCCGGTACACCGGGCACTTGGTGTCATTAGATGTGTGCGGTCCCGCGCAGTTGGCGCAGGTCGCTGGTTCAGTTCTGGGCCTTGGACAGTCCTTGGCCGTATGTGGGCCCGCGCACCGCACACATCTCTGTGGCCGGTGGCAGCCTTCGGAGTGGTGCCGGAAGCCCTGGCACCTGTGGCATTGTGCGGGGCCCTTTTTGCCCCGCCAGGATTCTACCTTCACTCCCGGCACGAAGAGTAGCTGTCTGATCTTGTAGATCGCGGTGTTGTCTCTCGGGGGGCCCGCAAGTTGTACAAAGTATGTACAACCGCCCCTGCCTTGTCTTGCGTTTATTTGCTTCACGTACTCGACCGGATGGCCGAGTTCGCTACAGGCAGCAGCTATGTCTTCCGTGGGAGTGTCCGCCGGAATGCCGCGGAGTGCCACCTTCATCTTCTTTTCAGCGTCGAGTTGATAGGAGTGCCACTCCACGGCCTGGCCCTCCTTCTCCAGGGCGCTGAGGCGCCGCTCCACGATGCGGTACTCCGTTTCCGTTTTCGGCGTGAAACGTAGTCCGCTGCCCAGCGCCTTGCAGCTGGGGACTTCCCCGAGTTCTTCAGCTACTCCCGCCACAAATCGGACCCAGTTCGGGAGGACCGGGGCCACGATTGTGGGATAGCGCGGCTGGGGGGGCTTCTTTGCCGGCTGTTGTTGGGCCGTCGGCGTCGGTGATTTGGCGCTGGGGGCGGCCTTAGGGGCGGCCTTAGGGGCGGCCGCCAGGGCGGCAAAAGTCTTCGGGCCCGTCACTGTGGTGGGCGGCTGGGCGGGTGCATGAGGCTGGGCGAGGCTGGGCCCAGCTATGGGCGCCGACGGTTTAGGTGGCGCAGTTTCTGGGCGGCGCAACCCGTGCAACAACCCTCTTGCCTCTGAACGAGGGCAAGGTGGTCGCCCAAGCATACTCGCGGGTGTCGGGGCGGGCCGGGGTCGTGGTCTCGGCGGTCGCTTGGTCTGCTTGTAACAGGGCGGGCGGCGATGATAGGCGACACGCTCTCTTCACTGCGTCTTGCTCTATGGAGGGCGGGCTCTCCCTGGGGCGCTTTTCCGGCCTCATTACCGCCGGGTGCTGCGCCAAGAACTCGAGGAAGTCCGCGTCCTCGGGCTTCAATGTAGTCTCCAGTCCTAGTTGGTAGGTGGAGATCCTTATGTAGGCGGCCATCCACTCCTTCAGTCCGTCCGATGCCCGGCCGTCACTCATCATTTGGTTGACTACAAGCGAGTCCGTTTGCAGTTCCCCAATCGGGCTGTAGCCGGGTTCGGCGGGCGAAACGGGCGAGAAGGGCCGCATTGTCGGAGGGGGCAGCAATGGCTCGGCGTCCAGTGTCTGCGGTATCAGGTTAGTCAGGTGGGGGGCGAGGGAGTCGCCGGGGGTCTCGTCGGCGCTCGCAAACTCGTCACTACCCGCCAGTGACGCTACGTCGGCGGTGAATCCAGGCGGAATGTTGATGCTCCGCCATTGTTTACTTTCCGTAGTTCGGCCGTCGGAAATGTTGGCTAATTCGCCCGTCGCCGTCGTGAACTCTTGGGTTGAAGAGCTTCCCTCTCGGGTTTTTTCGGCGGCTGGTGCGGGTGGGTGTCGGCGGGCAGATCTCAGTCTACCCACCGAACCTGCGGATGACGCGCGCGGGTGCGCGGGGGCTCGATTTTTCGAGCGGCTGGTGGTGGGTAGATCGGTTTCGACATTTCTCTGCCGACCCTCCCTTTGCTGTTTTGGTTTTTCGTTTTCCATCGGGTTGGAGAGTACGCGACGTTAGCCGCTGCCGGTGCAACTATACCCGCATTCCTTCTTGGCCTCCGCCTCCAGGATATGCGGTTATAGGTACGCCGACAGTGGTATCTTCCTGTTTGTTGCTTTCCCCTCCGGCTGGCGCCGGGCCGCTATAATTCCCAGCTTTTATACTAAGATAAAAGGGTGAATTTCGCGAAGTGGTTGTGGTGCGTCCGAACGTTGTGGGGCTCTCTAAGGCAATCCCGCAGACTGGCGCGCGCGTGCTCTTCTCACACTCTCCTGCAAGTGAGCAGGAGGGTGGGGGGGACTTTTCAGTGTCTTTTCACTTATAGTCTGCATTTTGTTCGCAGCCTCATAACAATGGGCCGGTAATCTTGCCTTCTTGGCTTTATTATATTTGAGCTTGTGGACACGCTTTTCGTAAGGCCTCCTGGACCGCCTGGGGGCCCTGGTGTGCTGCTGCGGTGAGTAGGGCGGCGATCATTGACGCTAGGTCTTGCTGTTGCTCGCCGTCCTGGGCTTTGCTCCCTCCGGCTGCGGGTGCTGCGGGAGGAGGGGCCTCTCGTGGTGCCTTCTTTTTCTTGCCTTTCTTTTTCGACGGGGGTTTCGGTGCGGTCGCCGCGCCCCTTTGAGTGGGGGCGTTGGCCGGCGCCATGAGTGACGCCGGTGCCGACTCGTCCACCGATGGCTCCTGCACCGATGCCCTCGTCGCTGGCCCGCGTCGTTGGGGGACTGTGTGGGCCGCTGTCCCCGCCTTTTTGTTCCTAGCTTCTCTCCGGAAGACAGGGCACTTCGTGTCATTGGCCGTGTGCGGCCCGCTGCAATTTGCGCAGGTCGCCGGCTCGCTTCTTGGGCGCTCGCACGCCTTGGCTGTGTGTGGGCCCGCGCATCGCACGCACTTAAGCGGGCGGTGGCAGCCCTGGGAGTGGTGCCGGAATCCCTGGCACCTGTGGCATTGGGCGGGGCCCTTCTTGCCCCGCCAGGCTTCGATGTGGACGTCCGGACCCAACAGGAGCTGCCTCAGCCCGTAGATCCCGGTGTTTTCGCGCGGCGGGCCCGCCAGTTGGAGGAAGTATGTGCACCCTCCCCTCCCCCCTCTGGCGTTTATCTGCCTGACGTACTCGACTGGGTAGCCGAGCGTCAGGCAGGCGGCGGCGATGTCGTCGGTGGGCGTGTCGGCCGGGAGGCCGCGGAGTGCCACCTTCATCTTCTTGTCTTCCTGCAGCTGGTAGATGTGCCATGTCATGCCATGTCCGTGGGGCGGGCTCGGGAGCGGCGGCGGCGGCTGCGGCGAAGGTGGTCTTCTTCGCCGCTGCGGGCGCCGGTCGTGTAGCGACGGGCGGGGGGGCGGCGGCGGGCGGGGGGGCGGGCCCCGCGGCGGCGGGTCTCGGCTCTAGGTCGGGCATAGAGGCGGCGGCAGCGACTGGTGCGACGGCGGCGGGCGCCGGCTTGACGGTGGCAGGGAGGAAGGCGGCGCGCCTGGCCTCGGCGGCGACCTCCTTTTCTTTAGCGATCGCCTGGATCGCAGATTGTTGCGGGAATAGGTGCCGCGCAACAATCCTCTTTCCGCCGATCACTTGCATGTTCGGCGGACAGGGTGCGATCCAGGGAATCTCCGGCTGGTCGTTGTCCCTCTCCGTCTGCGGGTGTGAGGGGGGTGGAGCGGTAGGCGCAGGCATCGAAGCCGGCGCGGTCTCGGCGGTGGTGGTGCTGGGCGGCGTCGGAAGGCGGCAGGCGCGCTTCCTCGTCTCCTCTTCTGCTTGCGTGGGCGGGCTCGGCCATGGGCGCTTCACCGACTTGAGGGCTGCCGGGTGAGTTCGCAGGAACTCCAAGAAGGGCCCATCGTCGGGGTGCAGGTCCACCTCGAGGCCCATCTGGTGGCTCGTTATCCTGATGTAGGCGGCCATCCACGCCTTTAGGCCCGGTGATGGGAGGCCCGCCTGAGGTGTAGTGCGCAACATTGTATTAATAACCTTGAGTCATGCAGGTGTTTCACGCACGTGCACTAGCTTTTTCTAATGAATAACTATCCTATTGTTAGATCCTATTTCATAGGACCTCGAAACCTGATACTATGTCTAAATCCAATTAACAGTAATTCTTGATGCATTAAATCAGGCCTATATAAACCCATGTAATTCCCAATAAAGTGTTCATTCTTTATCCGAGACTCGTCGTATTATTTACTCCTACGAACCACATCTCATGGCGACCTTGCCAGAGGGCTGCTCCAGGCAGCCCCTAGCCTAGCCAGCTTAGGCCAGTAGAACACCGCAACGCGCCGACCACAATATCCATGAAGGCAGCCAGCACCGGCAACGTTCCAGCCAATCAACGAAACACGCCACCCAGCGCAGCATAGAAGATCATGGGCAACCAGTGCGAAAAGACGCAGCAACGAAAAGAAGAGGTCATCATCGCGCAAAACGGAGCAGGCAACAACGCGCAACCAACGCAGACCGACTTCGGGCCCAGCAACCCTTCAACCACCTACCTAACCATAGCAATTTTGGTACTGGTAACAATCGGGTGCAGCTACGTCATATGGAAAAAGGTACACAAATGCCTAACTAAAAAAATCGAGCGCCAAGCAGTAGCAGCGGTAATGCGGCAGCCGAACGCCGCGTAAAGAAGATCATCGAGACGCGTCACCATTCCTCCCCCGAGAACAACAGAAGCCCACAACGAGAAGATAAGCCACGGTACTATTTACATTTTCACTTAACCGCATATTTTACTCATATATTAAGTTATACTTACTTTTATACACTGTATTTTTAAAATGAATAATGACCGAAATCCAAAACATCTATGAGCAATTAGTAAAATTAAATGAAGACGTAAGAAAACTTGGACCACAACGTAGAGGACAAAAAATAGGTTTAGATAAACTTGACACAGTAAATAAATTATACCAGCAGTACGAAAAATATATCCAAATAAATAGCGAAAAAATTGAGAAATCCGAAATATCATTAGAAGACAGCAAAATTATACAAGTATATTACCAGAAAATAGAAGAAATATATAGTAAAATAATCTCATATTACGAAACCATAGAAAAACCGGACACAAAAATGGCTTCCAGGGACAATTTCGATTTAAAAACCGCGGTATCGTTATTACCAACAATGGACGGCACGGAGACCGTCACTAACCAGTTAATCAACGCAATTGAATTATACGAAACAATGATAAAAGACACAGACATAAAAATGTTAATAAATTTCGTATTAAAAACAAGATTGACACAAAGCGCAAAGCTAAGATTATCTGATAGTTACGACACAATAAAAGATTTAGTAGACGACATGAAAACACACCTACTAACAAAAAAATCAGCGACCGCGATTCAAACCAAAATAATGACATCTAGACAAGGAGGAAGGTCTATTGAGCAATATGGCCAAGATTTAGAAGATCTTTTAGTTAACTTAACTATTTCCCAAGCGAATAATAACCCCGAGGCATATAAAATTTTAAAACCGATAAATGAGAAAACTGCGATAAATAAGTTTGCCGACGGATTACGAAACGAGAAGTTAAGCACTATTATCGCCGCTCACGGTTACAACTCTCTAAAGGACGCGATACAAGGAGCCAAAGATCAGGAAACCTCCATGACCTCCGCATCCACAAGCCAAGCGAACGTATTCCACGTACGCAGGGAAAGAAATCCCTATAGAAAGCCCTTCGCAGGCAAATACCAAGAACGCTACCAGCATCATCGTTCAAATCAAAATAAATACGCGAATAAGAGAGTAGATACTCCGCGATATCATACGAGAGGGGCGTACCGCACGAGATACCATAACAATTACAATCGAAAACGACGACATTATAATTCCAGAACTAATCGTCACCAAATAAACTTAGCAGAAGAAGAAAACACAAATGAAAACAAAATGCAGTTTTTTCGAGACTAAAAATCACATTCTATCATACAATAATTTAAATTCAGTACAGTTTGAAATAAAAGGCAAAGCATATCATTGGTCAATCGACACAGGCGCATCCCTCAGCGCAGTAAAACGCGACATTGCAATATCAACCGGAAAACAAATTACACAGAAAATAACATGCATAAATGGTATAGGAGGAAGAATAACGTCATACGGAACAATTGAATTAAATTTAAAAAATATAACAAAACATACATTCAACCATACATTCCATGTTTTTCACAATTTACCCTTACAAGTAGATGGAATAATCGGTCAAGACTTTTTAATAAAATATAAATGCCACATAGACTTTGAAAAAGAAATCCTCACATTAAACAACAACAACCAATTATATGATATACCATTAAATATACAAATGAAAAATATTCATGGCATAAATTCAAACCAATTAACATTGCCAGCACGAAGTGAATCTATAATAAAAATCTCTACAAATTACTTAGAAGACTGTGTAGTATTATCAAGTGAAATCGGCGACGGAATTTTTGTCGCGAACACACTTACTAAAAATGTAAACGGCAAAATAACAATTAGAGTATTAAATACGCGAAACGAAGAAATAAAAATAAAAGAATTCACCCCACAAATAAGACCATTACATGAATATCAGTGTTTATCATTTGACCAATGCCAAAAAAATGCAAAACGAGTAAAATTATTATTTTCACTACTAAAAACGGAAAACTTGCAAACAGAAGAAAGAACATCCATTGCAAATATCTGTGCAAAATTTGCCGATATTTTTCATTTACCGGGCGACTCATTAAATACTACGAATTTATATCAACAAGAAATACATTTGAAACCAAACGCATCGCTGGTATATACTAAACCATATCGATTACCCCACTCCCAACGACCGGAAATCCAAAAACAAATACAACAAATGCTAGAAAATGATATAATCGAAGAATCACAATCGGAATGGGCAAGTCCGTTACTCCTTGTTCCCAAAAAATCAGATTCAAACGGAGAAAAAAAATGGAGACTAGTAATAGACTACAGAAAAGTCAACGAAGTCATCGAAAATGACAAATTTCCCTTACCAAACATTACCGAAATATTAGACTCATTATCGGGTGCAATGTACTTCACCACCCTAGATTTGAATCAAGGATATTATCAAATCAAACTCGATCCAAAAAGCAGACAGTACACTGCATTTATTGCAGATAAACATTATCAAATGAAAAGACTACCAATGGGACTCAAAACATCCCCAAATGCGTTCAGTAGAGCAATGACCATAGCTATGTCAGGACTAAATTATATGAAATGTATAGTATACCTAGACGACATCATTGTCATGGGCAGAAACTTAGAAAATCACAATAAAAATTTAATAGACGTATTTACGTGACTACGAAAAGTGAACTTTAGATTAAATCCCTTAAAATGTAACTTCTTACGAAAGGAAATATTGTACTTAGGACATGTAGTAACGCCGGAAGGTATAAAACCGGATCCTGAAAAAATATCAGTAGTAAAAAATTATCCTGTACCAAAGAACGCCGACCAGGTCAGACGTTTCGTAGCATTCGTTAATTATTACAGAAAATTTATACCACTCTTTTCAGAAATTACACAACCCTTAAATAATTTATTAAAGAAAAATATAGAATTTAATTGGACTAGCCAATGTCAAAAAGCATTCGAAACATTAAAAACAGCGATAAGCGCCCCACCAGTATTACAATATCCCGACTTCTCGAGTGATAACGAGTTCGTGATACACACGGACGCCTCAGGCATAGCTATAGGATGTGTATTATCAAATAAAAACGGATTGCCAGTAGCTTATGCAAGCAGACCATTAAATAGAGCTGAAAAACTTTACCCGACTTCGGAAAAGGAATTATTATCGATTGTATGGGCAATAAGGCATTTCCGACCATATTTATATGGCCGCAGGTTCAGAATCATTACGGACCACCGCCCACTAATATATTTATTTGGCATGAATAATCCATCAAGCAGACTAACCAAGTTTCGATTATGTTTAGAGGAATATGACTTTGTAGTAGAATATTTGAAAGGAAAAGATAATGTAACGGCCGACGCATTGTCTAGGATTGAAATAACAAGCGAAGAACTAAAGAGTATGACAACACAAGTAATAACAGTAATGACTCGAGCACAAAAGAAACGAATGGAAGCGAAAAAACAACCAACCAATTCCACATATAAAGATTCCAACCATGACTGGACTGATCATCCAAAAATGGTGGAAATTCTGAAAAAGCCTAATAACATGCCAGAATTAAGTTTAGACGAGCAAGACTATTATAAAACACTGCAACACGCAGATTGCATAACCAGTCCAAATAATGAAATGGTATACTCGCCATCCTCGCTAACATTGTGTCCCAAAGCTTACTGTCGACCGCGATCGAAACGAGACTTTCCCGCGGGGGCTTTAAGCACATTTTGCAAGGCACAAGGAATAACAGAGGTATGCATACTGTATAATAAAGACACCGCGTGTATTATTAAAAAGCTAGCACAATATATGCATAAGCACAATGCAGGGTCCGGACCCCGATTATGTATAATTAAAGGTGTAACGAAAATAAGTGATAAGGATGACAGACGAGTAATTTTAAATGATTTCCATATATTGCCCACAAGTGGCCATGCAGGTATTCGAAAAATGACCAACAACGTAAAACGTTACTATTATTGGCCAGGAATGGATAATGACATACATAAATTTGTAAAACGATGTGATAAGTGCCAAAAAGAAAAATATCACACGAACACAAAACAACCACTCTGTATAACGAGTACGGCAACAGCAGCGTTTGACAAGTTATTCCTAGATTTAGTAGGACCTCTGACTAAAGATGCAAACGGGTATTGTTATATATTAACGTTGCAATGCGAACTAACAAAATATGTCGAGGCCTACCCACTATTAAATAAAGAAACAGACACAGTCGTGCGATCATTTGTAGAAAATTTCATACTACGATATGGAATTCCCCGAGAAATCGGCACTGACAGAGGTAGCGAATTTATTTCGTCCACTATGCGCGAGGTCTGTCAACTATTAAAAATCAACCAATTGCAATCAACCGCTTACCATCACGAAAGCTTAGGCTCACTAGAAAATTCGCATAAATCATTAGGAGCTTATCTAAGAATACAAACAAACAATCAGGCCCACCAGTGGTCAGATTGGTTGCAATATTGGTGTTTTTCATTTAATACGTCAGTACATACTTCAACGAAGTATACACCATACGAATTAGTATTTGGTAAACTATGCAGTATACCACAAAATATTGTAAGACAAATAGACCCAATATATAATTTTAATTCATACGCATTAGAACTTAAATATAGATTACAAAAATGCCAACAGGATGCTAGAGATAATTTAGTAAATACGAAAATATGTAGAAAAATAAGGTATGATAAAAATATTAACCCCATTAACTATAGCATAGGAGATTTAATTTTAGTAAAAAAGGAAAATCGTGACAAAATGACAACCTTATACACGGGCCCGTATAGTGTCATTCAAGACCAAGGTGAAAATGTCAAAATATTAATGTCAGGAAAAGAGAACATTGTTCACAAAAACAGAACGAAACTCTATTACTTTTAGGTAGTAACAAAAAAAAAAAAAAAACAATATAAAAGAAAGAAAAAAAAAAAAAACTCACCATAGCACGTAACAGCAACACATTTACACACCATAAAAGTCACTTAACACTAAAAGTACATACATAAGAATCAAATTAAAAAAAAAAAAAACCCCAACAACTGAAACTACTCAAAATTTTCAAGGGCACTCCAATCAGCCCGCCGCCACGTCACCTGCCAGCACATCATGTTAGGCCACAGGCCATAATCCACATAAAGCAGCTCACCATCTGGCCGAGCCACACTCAGCCAGATACACACAACAGAAAACAAATCCTCCGCAGGATTCAGGGGACACAATATTGGATGGCCAACCGGGGCCGAAAAAATTGCAAAGTACTCTTCGTCACCAGGCACACCCCGAACTGCACAGTAATAAAAACGGACATTGTGCACCGCCGCAAACAAGGAGCAACGCTCCAGGATCATGTTTAGAATTTCGTCAGTAAGTACGCTCATCTTGACGATTAAGAAAATACTAAATAAAACTAAACCAAAAGACTACATCATACATCGTAGACCACCCAACAAACAGATCCACAAAACCCAACCCGAAACCGCTGACACAAAATACATCCACATCCAAATAGGGAACATCACCACCCATACACTAAAAAATATCATATTCAAGAACAATAGACACTGCCCTAGTTTTATGAAATATCATATTAAAACCCCAACAACTAAACAATGTATTCGCAACCTAAGCAAAAGACAACGAGCGAACATCCATATATGTATCACACAGTGAACAGTGTAAAACCAGTAGAATAATATAAGAACCATATTGTATCACGCATAGTAATGTATAGAAATAAGATAAGTTAAGTACTTATGTAAAACATTGTAACAGATAATTTTAAGCCAAAAATATGTTACCAAATTTTTGTCTCAAAAAAAAAGGAGAGGCGTGAGGTGTAGTGCGCAACATTGTATTAATAACCTTGAGTCATGCAGGTGTTTCACGCACGTGCACTAGCTTTTTCTAATGAATAACTATCCTATTGTTAGATCCTATTTCATAGGACCTCGAAACCTGATACTATGTCTAAATCCAATTAACAGTAATTCTTGATGCATTAAATCAGGCCTATATAAACCCATGTAATTCCCAATAAAGTGTTCATTCTTTATCCGAGACTCGTCGTATTATTTACTCCTACGAACCACATCTCACGCCTCCATAGTATGGCCAACTACGATCGTGTCAGATCGCAGTTGGTCCATTGGGGAGGCCTCTTGCACGGGTGATACGGGCGAGAAAGGCCGCGCAGTCGGGTGTGGCAGCGGTGGTTGGGCGCCGGAGGCGTCCGTGGGCTGCGGCATCGTTGCAGGGGAGCAGGCGGCGAGGGCTTCGACGGCGTCATCGTAGTCGTCGTCGTCGTCCGAATCCAGCAAATCTTCCCCCACACAAAGATCGCTGGCGTCGGAGTCCCCCGACTCCTCCTCCTCCTCAATCGTGGGCACCTTGATGCGCCACGTGTCGGCGCCGAGGATCATGGTGAGCTTCGGCGGCGGCGGCTGCGGTACATTCGGCGGCAGGTTGCGGATGCGTTCTAATTCCGCGCGTGTGGCGGCGGGTAGATCGTTATCTTGCGACTTCGGTCTACCCTCCGGTTTTACTGTCCTTTTCTTTCCCATTGTTTGGGACGACGCAGGGCGAGCGACGCTAGCCACTACCTGAGGAATTACAACCGCATTCCTTCTTGGCCTCCGCCTCCAGGATATGCGGTTGCAATAGCAACCGGTAGTGGTGAAGCTTCTTCTGGGATAGTCCCCTCCGACTAAAAAGTCGGGCCGCTTTATTATCCGAACTTATTCAACAATAAGTCAGAGAATGCGCGATGTGTGGAGATGTGGCGTCCGAACTCGGTGCGCGCTGTGTGGCAAATCCGCAGACTGGCCGCCAGGAGGGGAGGGGTATATCGCGCCAACATGACCGTAACGAGAGCCGCGGCCACCGAGCCTGAATTAGAACTTAGTACGGCGCATTTTTACTTTGCAATTAATATGTTTACACTTTTACCTTTATAACGGCTCATCGTATTAGAAAGATTTATATGTTGTTAGAAAGCTACTCGTAATAAAAAGTTCTATTTAATGTTTAAACTTAGAAATAAGTAAACTCAGTAGGTTCAGCGCAAAAGATAAGTAAGAGTTACAAAAGGGACCGAATTACGGTTTGCCCGATTTCCATGTATGATTATTCGAATAAGAAAATAATTACGAACCCTACTGTACTTATAAGAACTCAAGCCATATAAGAACTTTGTAAATCAGCTTAGACTTCCGCCCATTACTATGTATAACATCTAAATAACATCTTGTAACGTAAATTAGTCAAGTCAAAGTGGGCGTAACTTTTGTTGTCTCACTCAGCACGTCTTGCTTGCCCGTTGGCAGGTATAAATAGCAGGTACGGCCCGGAGCAAATCAGTGTCAATCGGAGTCTCCTGGAAGTCACAACAAGAAGAAGAAGAAAACTACAAAGTATTAGGAAATTAGGGACTTGTATCAAGTCACTTAGGGCAGTGATAGGGAAAGTAAATAAAAGTCTATTTTTCGTTATTCCTTCTTTTATTTTGGTAACAGCGTTTACCCCAAAGTGTCTGAGGACACGGGCGAAGCCCAAACACACCAATCGGGCGCCGAGTGGTAGTACGCGCTGTCCGTACACATAGGGGCGGAGCTCGTCCGTCGCCGACTTGTGTCACGGAGCGTGGTCGACGCACTGTCCGAGCACATAGGGGCGGAGCTCGTCCGTCGCCGACTTGTGTCTCGGAACTAGGTCACTCTTAGGTGACTGTGAGGGGCGAGCATTGCCGCGGCCGGTAGCGCGCGCGCTCACTCGCCCAGCCGACGCCGCCGAGAGCGGACGTCGCTCACAGCGGTCGAACTGCGTGGTTGGAGGGTGGCCTGGGGAAAATTCAGGGGAAGCCTCAAGCACGACCACGCGGGGAAGTTTGTACACTGGAATACTCTAAGAGTTTGCGCTCCAGTGAGATTGGTTGAACGGTATCAACCGAATCTGGGGTGTAAGTGGTATCGAACTACTGGGAGTTTTATCGCTGGTTCGCTAAAACCTAGCCTAGCTGAGAAGAGTCCAGCAAGAAACTCAGCTAGGCCCGACTTGCGTCGGACTGACTCTACCCGGTATGCGGCGGTACCGGGACGAAAGCGGACTATATGTGTCTCAAGTATCTTCGTAAATATGGGTTCATATGTGATGCCTTCTTCATAACATTGGTGTA
Organism: Epinotia demarniana; assembly: GCA_945867215.1. NCBI lineage: Eukaryota > Metazoa > Arthropoda > Insecta > Lepidoptera > Tortricidae > Epinotia > Epinotia demarniana. The sequence goes on from OX244262.1 coordinate 9,581,631, forward strand.
TTCAACGAACACTACTCTTTAAGTCTAAAAACGCAGCTCTGGCACTAAGTTGACGGCGCGGCACGATATTAGTATGTATTTTTTCCACCGCTTGTAACTTTTTATCTATACGACGTACAGAAACAATAAATAGACAAAAAGCCTTTAATTGGATTACAAACCGTTTAAGCATTTTTTTAAAGATCATTGGGATCATTCCTATAAAATGTTCACTAAAGCGCGTCTTAATGAGTTACCATCACTTATGCAATAAGTAACTATTACCGATGAAGCACAAACCCATTGCTGAAACCCGTATCCAAATCGGTTAAGACGTTTTGGAGATACATTTTAACATTGGTATACAAACCTACAAACTGCGCCACTCGCCCTTAAAGCATCACCTTCTCCGTTCCATCGTGGAATTAGCAGACCACTTTGTGCGGGAGCAGAGGTAGGACGTTAACGGGGCGCGGGCGACGCACGCAGCCCGCGCCCCGTTATCGTCCTACCTCTGCTCCCGCGCGCCGCGCAGGCGAGGACTGAGTTAAGCGGTCTACCTATGTAAAAATAAAAAACTTGTAAAAAAATGAGCAAAAAAATATACATTTATTTTTTAATCTCTGAAGAATAAATTGTATTCATGATAGGTAAATCCTAATTGACCGATGTTCGTCGTTAGTCTTTCGTCTCCAAAGATATTCAGCAGTATATTCGAGTATGAGTCATCATCATCATTTATTTAAGAGCTCGGCTCTTGTCGGTGGAGTAATCCATTACTCCTTTTTTGAGGAAGCATAGTGTGGTGGTTTCCCCCTTGCCTTCCACACCGCAGTACACGAACCGAGGTTCACCGGCTCCGTGATGTCCAAACAAGAGCCCTTCCAGATTCCTATCTTCGTTCTCCAGTCGGTACTAGTGCTACTGCTGCCTGACACTAGAGAATTGCTTATTTAATGGCGGCAACTACTCGCCATGTCACAGAGTCGTCGTCGGATATTATAGCTTTTTAAAGAGTAGCCCCTCCTACAAGCCTACCCACTACATCCTGATAACCCTGCCGCTGCGTGGTCGGGGACTGCTTATTCAGTATATTCGCAGCTAACCATCATATCTGATGGCCATTCCACTATCCACCGCCTGTGGACCCCGGTAGTAGCCTGCAGCTCAGCCCTACCAATCGAGTATGAGTACTATTCCATAAATTTGTTACAATGGAATTTGAAAATTCTGTTCACTCAACATCTCCCCTGGCAATTTTCTACGAACGCTTTCGCGATGCCCTTGATTTCAAGAGATCACAATGAATTTTTAAACCAAATGTTTTGTGGCATGATAATCCAACGATTCTATTGGACACAGCCAAAATGCGCGAGTAAATGAGCCCTGAGTACTCCAGCATCATGCCTAGTACTCTAGTCTTTTCCAGACATCTATGGTCTTAAAGCCTCGGGCAATACGAGAAACTGCTTGTAGTTAACTTTGAATTTTCATTGTTTAATTCCACAACAGTAAATTTAAACAGCACTTTCTGTTAAGAAGGTTGCATTAAAACCTATTTAAGATTATTGTCTCCTAGCAACGGTTGTTGATTGTCTTTGTACTTGACTTAATATATCGAGATAAAATGCTGTCGTAAACAAAACATACGTTTTCTATTTGATCTTCTTTAGAGTGGTAGCAGAGAATATGGAACAAGCTATATTAAACGCGAGCAAAGTTCAAATCGGGAACTTAGAATCCAAAAACTACAAAACATGGAGATTTAAAATACTAATTGTCCTGAAGGCAATGCCCGGAGGTATGGATATCCTCGAAGGAAAGAAAATCAAACCATCCGTGGCGTCGACGGAAAAGGCTGATGCTCAAGCAAAGTATGAGAAAGATCTTCAAGCTTTTGAATATTTGAACAGTGCGATTTTAATTCTGTTTACGACAAACATGTCCGATGACATTCTGCAAAAAGTTGTGCGCTTTGATTATGCGAAAAAAAGACATGTGGGACGAATTAGAGCGAATCTTTGGAGGTACGTGTGTAGACAAGACCTATGACCTATGCCTCAGATTTTTCAGCTATAAAAGGGACCCAAGTCATGACATAATTACGCATGTGTCAGCATTGAAGAATATTTGGAGCGAAATGTGTATGGAGCTACGCAATGAGGCGAATCTACCAGAGATCCTTCTAATGTGTAAAATCCTAGACACCCTACCCTCCGAATACCTAGGATTTAAATCCAGTTGGCTGTTAATGTCAAAGAAGGAACGCTCTGTCGAAAATCTGACAAGTCAATTATGCGCACACGAGAGAGTTCTACGTCAAAATGACACGCACGTCACAGACGAAACAAATGCAGAAGCCCTATTCACGAGGACAAGTAAAGGTAAAAAGAGAACATATCCCAAGGAGCTTAAATGCAATTATTGCAAAGAAAAGGGCCATAGAGTCAGATGTTGCAAGAAATGGATTCAAGATGGTAGACCGCCAAAGGAGTCACAGACTGTGAACATGAATCTGACAGTAATGACAGTACATTCGGCAGAAGGATTTGGCGAAACAAAGGATCAAGAAAATTGGTACGCGGATAATGGTGCAACCAGTCACGTTACTAATAGAGGAGACCTGTTTCAAAGCTTCAAGCACTTCGAAAGCCAGCATACCGTGACTGGCGCAAATGGCCAATGTATTAAAGCCATTGGAGATATTCTCGCCGAGGCGGATGTAAATGGTCAACTTGAGAAGATACTGTTGAAAGATGTCTGGTATGTACCCAGCATTAGCAGAAATTTATTCTCAGTACTCGCTACACATGATGTATCAGACAGGAGTGTCTTTGAGTCTATTACATTATCATGCACTCTCAAAATGAATGGACAGACAAAGTTGATTGGTACCCGCAGTAAGCGTGGAGGACTATTCAAACTGAAACTCAAATGTTTGAAACCAACTGTCCAAGTGAATCAGCTGTCTACAACTTCAAATCTGTTACAGCTCTATCACGAAAGATTTGGTCATCAAAATAAAAGTCACGTGAAGAAACTCATAGAAAGGGAGTTTGACATAAAAGTCCAAACAATCAAGGAACTCTGTGAAGGATGCATTTATGGTACATCTCACAGACTAAAGTTTGGAACCAGAGAGAAAGCATCACGACCTGGAGAATTGGTATACGCTGATGTCTGTGGACCCTTTCCATATTCTATCACGAAGCTGAAGTATTTTGTCCTTTTCAAAGATGACTACACGAGGTACAGATTTGTATATTTCATGCGAGAGAAAGCTGAAGTTCACGCAAAGCTGTTACTAATGCTGGCTGAACTGAAAACAGCTGGAGTTGTTATAAAGGAACTACTCAGCGACAATGGCGGCGAGTTTGTTAACTCCAAAGTAGAAGCCACCCTCAACAAGGAAGGCATTGCTCAAAGACTGACGATGCCCTACACACCGGAGCAAAACCCAACTGAACGGGACAACAGAACCGTTGTGGAGATAGCGCGAAGTCTGATGCATGCACATGCCAAAATCCCTACTGGACTGTGGACTGAAATGGTACTAGCAGCGGTGTATATCCTTAATAGAACTGGCCCTACGTGCATAGATGGGAAGTCACCGTACGACCTATGGCACCACAAGAAGCCTAGATTAAGTCATATGAGAATAATAGGATCTAACTGTTATCCACATGTTCCCAAGCAACGAAGAAGGAAGTTGGATAGCAAGGCCCAAAAGGGAATATTGATCGGCTACGACTCTGACGATGGTTACCGTATATGGGACAGAGACTCATTCAAGTTGATTTGGTCAAGAGACGTCACCTTCGACGAGAATCCTCTATCGGGTCGTCTAGAAGAGACTGAGAAGCCTGATACCTCTCAGAGCACGGCTGCCGATAAAAGGTCCGACTGCCTATTTGACTTTGTTGTGCCTAAAAATGTAACCTATGTTCCGGCAGAGATGAGTGATGACCAGCAGCCTTCTACTAGTCAGGGTGGAAATATGAGCACTATGTCATCAAGTGTGCAAGATGAACACTCTTTTGAACCATCATGTTCAGAAGATGATCTTGCGAATGAAGCTCACATGCCTGAGACTGATACATTCCTAGATGCGGAACAGACTGTTGACGATTCAATACCCGAACAAGAGGTTAGTGATATGACGGAAGCAGATCATCAAGTCAATGATGCAAACCAACCAGGTCGAACTGAAGATCGACTGTCTGCATCTGAAATTGAGGCAGAAGGCAGGATGACGCTACGAGGGCGGTCCATTCTTAAGCCACCAGCTAGATACAAAGACTACATCTGCAACGTTTGTTTCAACATTAACTCAACACACGATGAACCTCTAATGGAACCAAGTACGTTTCAAGAAGCGACGGTATGCGAGGACTCTGATCAATGGCGCAAGGCGATGGATAACGAGATCAATTCTCTAAAGGAAAATCAAACCTGGGAAATGGTAGACTTGCCAAAGGGAAGAAAAGCTATCTCTAACAAGTGGCTTTTTAAAATTAAAACAAACCCTGATGGTTCGATTGAGAAATACAAAGCCCGTCTTGTTATACGAGGTTTTTCCCAAAAGAAGGGACTGGATTACGACCAAACCTTCAGCCCTGTTGCAAAAACGAGCACAATAAGAGCGCTATTGGCTACAGCGGCTCAAGAAAAACTAACACTATCTCAATTCGATGTGTCAACCGCTTTTCTTTACGGGACATTGAAAGAAGAGATTTACATGAAGCCTCCCGAAGAATATTCAAATGATGATGGAAAAGTATGCAAGCTGAGGCGTAGTCTTTACGGGCTCAAACAAGCGCCGCGCTGCTGGAACTCCACCATAACACAGTACATTCTAGAACTTGGTTTCAAACAGAGTGAAAGCGACCCTTGTCTATTTAAAAGAGGAGAGGGAAAGCACAAGATACTATTGACTCTATACGTTGACGACGGACTTATTGCTTCTGCAAGTTTGGATGAAAAAGAGAAGTTTTTGAATGAGATGAGACAACGCTTTAAGATCACAACGAAATGTGGCTCGTATTTTTTAGGAATAGAAATTCAACAAAAAGCGGATGGGACAATTAAGATTGACCAGAAGGGTTATGCAAAACGGCTATTACAAAGGTTCGGTATGCAAGACTGCAAAGCTGCTGTAACTCCAATAGTCAAGGATGGCTTGCTAGCTTCCAAGGACATCGATGAAGAACCGAACTTCCCATATAGACAAGCCGTTGGTGCTCTCTCTTACTTGATGGTAGGCACTAGACCGGACCTAGCGTATGCAGTCGGCATAGTGTCCCGCAAGCTCAACTGTCCAACGCCACATGATATAACAAGAGTAAAGCGAATCTTTCGCTATGTTAAAAGCACCCTGGAATATGGTATTACATATAAGTCTTCCACTGCACACCAAGGCTTAAGATGCTACAGTGATTCAGATCACGGAGGTGATGAACTCACTGGACGCTCCACGAGCGGCATGATATGCCTGTACGCCAACGGGGCTATAGCATGGCAAAGTAAACGTCAGTCATCTATCGCTATATCATCCACGGAAGCAGAAATAATCGCAGCCAGTGAAGCCGCGAGAGAGGTTATATGGCTCACACGGATCATTAATTTTATGAAGACCGGTGATACAAAAGAGAGCACTGAGCTCTACATAGACAGTGAATCTGCTATAAGATTAGCTGAGGCGCCGTCATACGAGACTCACCATAAAACGAAACACATAAAACTGAGGCATTTCTTTATAAGACAATGTGTTCTAGAAAAGGATATACAAGTCAAGAAAATAGCCACTAAGGATCAGTTGGCTGATTTCCTAACCAAACCTCTGTTCAAGCCCCGGCTGCAAGAACTGTGTAAGCTAGCCGAAGCGTGCTTCTAACAAATGGTATAACTACAGTTGCCATGAGGAATGGGGATGTTAAGAAGGTTGCATTAAAACCTATTTAAGATTATTGTCTCCTAGCAACGGTTGTTGATTGTCTTTGTACTTGACTTAATATATCGAGACAAAATGTTGTCGTAAACAAAACATACGTTTTCTATTTGATCTTCTTTAAAGCTTTCACGGCACAATTTTTCACTCAGAAGAACAGGAACTTTCTGGAAAGAATAAAAATTGACACATTGTGGTTTTAAGTAGGTAGGTAGGTAAGCTAATAGCTATAAGGTACAGTCAGCGATAGCGAACAATCGGGTAAAGGGTACAGACAGTCAGCTATAATGTACAGCCAGCTACGCGATCAGTCAGACAGGCGTATTAATATATGTACATAAATATATGTACCTACAGGACTATAATGTCAATGCCATAGAGGAACATATATATATATATATATGTTTATATATACTATAATGTGACTAAGTGCAGAAATTCTGAAGATAACGAAATAATTTATGAATAATAATATAACTTAGTTTTTAATAATGACAATAAAACAAATTTATCAAAATTATATAATAAGAAAGAAAGAAAGAAAGAAAATAATTTATTAGTGCGTTAACTATACATAGATAAAAGTTAACAAATCTTAATGCACATTATTCTAAGTAATTTGCACAAAAGGGCTTGCACTCAGCTTAATGTCACGGAGTTAGCCAGAGGACACATTCCTTGACGCTGATTTTCAGTGAAGCCAGCAGTTGGACTAGATGGCATGGCACTGAGAGAATAGTCGCTAATGATAAAAGAAACACAAAATCTTTAAACCAAAACTAAACAAAAAACGACACAAAAACAGAACAAATAAAAATTACTCTTTTAGGAGAGTTGTACGACAAGGTGAACAAAATAACGCAGTAAATCTGTTCCAATGTAGTTACATTTCGGGTGTACGTTGTAATAATTTGAATAACCAAACTTTCGGAAACAGAAAATACAAACGAGAAGATTAAATCTGTGTTTGAACCAAGTATCAATATCTCTAGGTCACACTATTCGTGTTGCCATATAGGCGATAGTGGCGCCCCTATTAATTTCTACTCTTTTTTGCCAGGCTATAAAAGGAGTTGACCTATGCAAATAAGTAATCAGAATCTATAAAAACCTTTCCGTTTCTTAGATCTAGACCGTTAAAAATCCGTAATTGTCGCTTGTTCCTGGCGAATTTTCGAACGCCCTGTTAAGAGTCCAAGGATTAATAAGAATTGAACATTTCTTTCGTGACGTGTGAGCTGCATTTTCACTTAGTGTTCTGAACAGTTTTGAGCGAGCATTCGTTCGATCTTTTGGCAAGTGAAAACACATGAGCGAGCGAACATGTTTGTTCAGTGATGATCGGTGGGACTACTGGAGCGATTGCTCGTTCGATCTTTTGGCAAGTGAAAACACATGAGCGAGCGAACATGTTTGTTCAGTGATGATCGGTGGGACTACTGGAGCAATTGCTCGTTCGATCTTTTGGCAAGTGAAAACACATGAGCGAACGAACATGTTTGTTCAGTGATGATCGGTGGGACTACTGGAGCGATTGCTCGTTCGCTCATTCATTAAGTGAAAATGACATCACAGGGGAACTCGGCCGGTCTCCGATCTTTTCTTGAATTCTAGGCAAACATGTAGTGGAGTCGCAACATTGCAACTGATTTAAAACTATCGAATCCATCCCTGACATTCAAATTGCAAAGATTATAAAAATGTTGCAATGATAAATGATGCTTTCACATACGAAATTATGAAATTTACTTCACTGGAAGTCAAAAAGAAGATTGAATGTCTAACCGCTTCTTTTCGGCATCAATCAATGTTATTACCCCACACCGCTCTTTTCGTTTCCAATTTTTAAATAAAAGTCCAATGCTGCGCACGCGAAAAGCAAATCACCTCCATCAATGATGATCGCCGAGCTGTCTAGGTAGTGAAAACAGTACTTCGCGAGAGTACTGTTCGGAACGATTTTTGGTTCTGAACAACTGTTCGTTTCCTAGTTGAATGAAAACAGAAGTTTTCAATTTTGACCGAATATCGGCAGAACAGCAAACATATGCTCAAAACAAAACGTTTGTTCAGAACACTAAGCGGAAATGCAGCTAAGTTTTATTTAAATAATGTTTCCAAATAACTATGGCCAACTACCCCGGACTTACCCTATCTACTTTAATCAATCTTTTTAGACGGTGCACTGGCTGGTGTGTCAGGAACCAGGATGCAGTTAGGCTGAATTAAAATGTTTAGTGAGAATGACTTGAAAAAAAATTGGCTTGTCATAATGTTGTTTACAAAATGCCAAGACCCACGTATTAATAGCTCGCAAGACTTAGCGCCTAGCAGATATGATCCTAATCACAAACTAATAAGAGATATTAAATCCTAATGTACGGCGAAGCTGGAAAAAGTGCTATGCAAGCGTTAACATTGTAGCGGGAGCGATTATCCCAAATCGTCGCATTCCTCCAGACCCCAGAGTCATAGTCCGTACACTGCAGCGTGTTCGAGACGACAACACGCCCATTTACTGGAAGAATTGTAGCATCGACAAGACAAATGGTCCACGTCTGCATGTTCAAAATGAAGAAAAAACGTTGGAAGGAGGTTGGAAGTTAGTTTCTTAGTCATGATTTTTGGCGGTCCGGTCTAAAGTGCCAGCGAAATGTATGTAATTGATAAGGCGTCAGAGTGTCACTAAGAGTGAATTTTGAATGCAATCAAATGTTAATGTCAGTTGTTAGCTTTGTTACAGATACATTGCGTGCCGAATTAATTTGTATGAAAAACAAAAAAACATTTTTTTAAGAGAGGGCGTACCGCCAGGGAAAAATCAGAAATCACCCGCGCGCCCCGCACCTGCCGCGCGAATGCGTCTATTGCTGCCCCGCTCCTCCTCGCATAGTATATGCCCCGACAGTGAATACCTATAGATAATAGGCATGATGACTCATGTTCAAATTGATAACGCAGTGATGCTAAATGGATAGTAAACCATCAAATTACCGTATTAAAGTATAAATTATAAAATATAATTAAAATCGTAAAAAGATATGAACATTGAAAGTTTACAAAATTATGTTTTTTTTTATTGCCCAAGAGTAAATTTAAAGGTTCCAATAGAATCCTTGCGCTTTTAAAGAAACAAAATTGTACGACAACTATGTACTTAAACCCAGTATTCCGCGAATGAAACAACAATTTACCGGATTTTCCATACGATGAAACATGTACTTTGTACTAACAAATTTCGGCTGTGACGTCACGCCTGTCTGTCTGTCTTTCAATATTAAGCGTTTTGCGGTGCTACCAGCGAGGTCAATCTTTGTCTCAAATTTTTGGGTATTTATGTTCTTCAATTGTAGTTCCTCCCATACAAACATTTTTTCCTGCCCAAAAATTGGTTCAAATGACATGATAAAAAAATTTTAGTCATCATCCCTATTATAATAAGTGGGAAGAAAGACAAAATCTGTACCTATATTTGAAGATATAATTTTCGCTAGTAAGTCAAGAGTTTCGAGAGCTATACAGATGCCGTCAAACTTCTTGAACATGCGGGACGAAGTGGGGGGGCAGCTCGCAGGTACAATTCGCCTTTGCGCAGGCAAGGTCAAATGTTCAAGAAGTTTGACGGCATCTGTAACTGAAAACGACCTTCTGTTTTTTCGGGTTCCGTACCCAAAGGGTAAAAACGGGACCCTATTACTAAGACTTCGCTGTCCGTCTGTCTGTCTGTCACCAGGCCGTAACTCAAGAACCGTGATAGACAGTTGAAATTTTAAAAGATTATGTTTTTCTGTTGCCGCTATAACAACAAATACTAAAAACAAAATAAAATAAATATTTAAGGGGGGCTCCTATACAATAAACTTTTTTATAGATAATGGTACGGAACCCTTCGTGCGCGAGGCCGACTCGCACTTGGCCGGGATTTTATTTACTAAATCACGTTAGGGTTGTAATTTAGTACAACAATGGCTAGTAAAAGCCTAAAGCAAAAAAAAGCTATAATCGAATTTAAACTTTTGTGACACATGTCTAAAATACTTACTAATAAATCCACGGTTAAAATCACGTAATACATGTCACGACAGGCGATATGTTTCGAACTCTTCGGGAGTTCTTCTTCAAAACAAACATTGAAAACACTCATCCTGAAGAAGAACTCGAAACTCGAACTCGAAGAGTTCGAAACATGTCGCCGGCATGTCATTTAGAAAGAAAGAAAGAAAATATATTTATTCACATTTAATACTTGAATTTATTAGTAGCATTAAAAAAAACTGTTAAATTGTATATTATGAAACCTTCGATCATGTCTATGAAAGCCAGATTTTCAGGCCACTGTGTGGCGGCCAAATTTTACAATTCTGATCTCGGATTCATGCTTGGAGACAATTGAGACGCTCTGGCCCTTAAGTTATCAATTTTGAACATACTGGTATTCAAGACAAATTGCTAAATTGTGTTCACTTTTAATATAAAAATTACCAAGTTCGCAGGCAATAATTGTTGGAATCTCCACCCTCGATTACCCTAAAAGCGACACCCATGATGACTTTAAAGAAAAACAATGTCAATAATGCCACTACGGGCCACATGTTTCGAACTCTTCGGGAGTTCTTCTTCAGGATGAGTGTTTTCGCGGCGGTGTCGCTTGAATCACGATAAGATTCAAGCGACACCGCTTCGAAAACACTCGTCCTGAAGAACCACCGCAGAGTTCGAAACATGTCGCCCGTAGTGACATTTAATACGTGAGTTGAACGTTGTAATTATTAGTATTATTTCAACATGTCTCACGAAAGTTTAAATTCTAAAAACAATGTCCGCCATCTTGGAATTCAAAATGGACATCATTTCTAGAATCTGCACCCTCGAGAAGCCTGAAAACGTATGTTGTTCTTTAAAAAACACATTACACATAACCGGATTTATCTTCGCACGGATACTATATTATACATATAAACCTTCCTCGACCCTAGTCGACCTTAGTCGACTAAGGGACCAGGGTTGAAGTGTGTTGTGGGCGATAGGCTAGCAACCTATCACTGCAATATCACATTTTGTCGATATTTTATACCCACATTTATGCTAAAACTGGCGCTGGAACATACGTTTCATGTGCTCTGCCTACCCCGTTTGGGAATAAAGGCGTGAATGTATGTATGTATGTATGTATGTAAACCTTCCTCTTGCATCACTGTTAAAAAAACCGCATCAAAATCCGTTGCGTAGTTTTAAAGATCTATGCATTCATAGGGACAGACAGCGGGAAGCGACTTTGTTTTATACAATGTTGCAGTGATAGAGATAATCTTTCATAAAGAAAATACACGCCCGACAGAAACGCTCGAAAAATGTTCATCTAGTTTTGCATGTACTGCACAAATTATTCTAAGAAGCCGGTCGCCGGCCGGTCGTTGCGTAATCTTATGGTTGTATTTTGAACTTTAAGGTCTACACGTTAAGGTTGACTTTTAAATATATTATTTCAAAATATACCAAAGTATCTACTGGAATGTAATGATACATTCATTCACTGGACGAATATACTGGGTCACAATATTATTGAATTAATTATGTTAACCGTGCTGTCGTGAGAGCACAGAACGTAGTCCTCTCGTCTCAGCGGAGCGATTGCGACTGACTCCGCCCGCAAAAGGCAACAGAAGATATACCAAACTGCACGAAACACGCGACGGGAGAAAGGGCATCTCGCTAAATAAAAAAGACGTACACGCCAAATACGTTTTACCTCAATAAGTCTGAAAAGGGACAACATAAAAAAACCTCGCTGGTCAAATCACTAGGCAATATCAAAAGCTATTATACGCTAAATTTTTACGTAAATTATATGCACGGGAACGGCACTTAATTGAAATTAGGTAAAAATAAGACATGTTTTGGCGATTGTTTTCTATCGAGGCAATTTTGGTTTTGTATGGTTTTTTTCAGACAAATAGATTGCAAATATGATGTAGTTTCTGTATGTTCTTTTTCCTGTCATTCGCTTTAGTTTGTCATAGGTAAATATTCAATCTAACAACTCCGATTTCGCGAAGCGCCCCCTCTTAAACATGACATACCAACCGATGTTCATTAGGGCTCATACTTTCTGCCCTTAAAATATATGTTCTTATCGAAGTCACACACATTCTAGTTCCATTTACTTTCTAATGTAGGTAGGTGTAGGTATGTAGGTTTCAAGGATCATTTAACGTGGACTACATATGTATGGACAATTAAATTTATAGACGCGAAGACCGCGAAGTTATGCCAGCGTCCACGTTAAATGAGCCTTCAAATGTGGCAAATATGTTTGAGCCTGTTGATTAGACCTTATCATAGTTATCATAAATATTTTCAATGTTGATCATAACATTAAGTACCTTAGTACCTACATGTACTTGTAAATCTGATATTAGTAATCAGTAATCTCCTATTTTCACGCATTGTAATTAAATTACTAAAAAACCGTGGACTAAACTGGCGAGTCGGCGCACGAACCTTTTGCAATTCGTCATATGGGCTTGAACTTAAAAATCTATTCAATCTTTTAAACTCTTTCCATGCGGCCGACTCGCCAGTTTAGTCCACGGTTTGCACGCCTACGATATTAATAGCGGGCAAACGCTGCTACGCGCTACGAACTACTCGCTACGAGCTACTGCTGTAGTATTTCGTCGCAACTTTGTAAAATTAGGGCTTATAGATTTAGAGCTGGGCACGTATTGTTAGAAACTTGGCTCTACAAGAGATCTGATTGCTTTTTGACAGTGCGAGCTACATGGTCTCGTCTTGGCAACATTTAACATGAAATGTTTTTGTGGGATTACATTTCTTTTTGTAAGTTGCTTATGCTATTTATACGAGTATTTTTTCTGTTGTTAATTTTTTCTTTCTTTTTTTGGAATGTTGTTTTTTTTAATTATGTTATAAATTGTATTTCATTTTGTAAGAAGAATGTACTTTAATAATTTTCAGATCTCAAGCATGAAATTAAGTTTGTACGGGAAAACCGAAACAAATCATTCCTTAATTTAAAAATCCTGAAATACATATCTTATTATTTATAACAAGGACCCCCTATATCAATTTTCAGACCTCTAGCATCAAAATTTGCGGAAGTCTCATAAAAACTTTCACCCCCTAGTTTAAAGGGTTGGGGGGGTAAAAGTTTCAAGTTTTAAGATTTTTTCGTTGTTTGTATACTATTACTAGCTTACATACCAAATTTCAGCTTTCTAGGGCTTCAGGAAGAACCTTAAGAATATTGATGATCATCAGTGAGTCAATGACGAAATCGGGGTATTTTAGATATCAATCAAATCTGAAGTATAAGAGCTATGCAATTGAAACTTTATAGTTTCAATAAGTCAACCACTGACATCATATCCCGAAAATTTTGTTTCTATGATATGGCACATATTTTTAAGCATATTTGCTAAGTATTATGAAAAGTTAGAACGAGCGTTAGGTATAAATTAGGTATTTATGTATTTTTATTTATAGTTTGTGAATATTGTATTTAAGGCTTTCTTATTCGAGTAAAGCTACATACGCGACACAATATATCCGCTAGTCGGCGCAACGTTATCGTAATTCTCCCCAGTGACGCACACCATTACATTTCACGCACACTATCTCACTTTAATGAGACAGCCCAACCAGCAAAACTAAGTCGTATGAAAGTCGAGAGCACGTTTCTATTTTCACCTAAAGCTGAGAAAAGGGTCTTCAAACTGTCGAGTAATAGATCTGTAAACGTTTACTCGACGCGATTTGGGCACACTTTACTCAGCTTAAAGTGCTATAATTGTCGTAAAATAGTCGAGTTAAGAGCCAAATGATGGTATAAAAGTCGAGACAAAGCGACTTACAGCACCGTCAATGCTTTAATAGCTATCATTTCAGCATTAGTCGACTAATAGGTCGGTTGAAAGCAACAAAATTGCTTTTTCTCAACTTAATAGTGCTGTGATAGCTACTTTGTTGCATTCACTCAGCTGTTTAGTCGATTGATCGCAACGAGACGAGCTTTAATAGCACTAAATGTTCGAAGTATTTGCAGCGTTAATAAATGTGTGTTATTTGTGTCAGGAAATAAGAAAATAATTGAAGTAAGTCAAAATAATTTCTTTTTCTACTTAACAGCTATAGAATGGTAGCCATGTTCTTAATAAATAATGTTTTCGTTGTTAGCTATTATTCGTGTAACATACTAAATTTCAATGCGAATTTTTATTTTTCGATTATCTTCCTTATATTTCTAGTTATTATTTTAACGGGCCTCTTTATTTTCGAGATATAAAGAAATTATTTATAAAATTATAATATCAGAAGGAATTGTTCCGCCATGATATAAGTACGTTTGCTATCTTACGACCTTTACTCGACTTTCAGTTGCAAAATAGAAAATATATTACATTTACATTACTATGTTGACGCCATTACAGACAATATTGGGGTTCCTTATTGCATATGATAAATCTTCTCTCTTTAAGCAAAGTACTGACTATACAAACACACAGTGAATTTGGTCTATTGATTATTATCCATTTTCTAGAATATTTGAGCCTCTAACGTAAACTCATGAATTGCGGTTTGGTGCTGTAAAAGATTTCAAAGATCATTTATGCTACTTTTTGCTGCAGGATGGCTTTAAAAGTGCATTTGAATTGCTGTAGGTGCTATAACAATCACTTTTAGAACTTTCTCTCGGCAAGTGCTATAGTGAATCGATATCTTTTATATGACACTTAGTGCTTTATGAGTAACTGAGATGCTATTTGGTCCTATAAGCAGCTTTTTTACCATTACTATGCTTCCACGGGAACAATGTCGAATGATGGTGCTATAAAGACTTCTTCAGCAGCTAATTAGAAAATTAGAAGCTTTTATACAGCTAATTTAGAACTTGAAGTGGTATAAAAGTGAAATTCGACACCTTTATACAATAATTGGGTAAACGCGCTGTAAATATGTCGAGAAAACGTTTAGTCGACATGGTTTTACGCCCAAAATGCGAAAATGCTAAAGAGTTGAGTATAGTTCTTTTATACGGCGATTAGGCAGCTTTAGCTCATTTTTACGACTGTTTCTCGATCATTAGCTGTAAAAAGATTTCTTTATACGACTGTTTTGCTGGTTGGGAGGTCACTGACCTAGGATTGATTATTTTTTTGGTGACATTAAGAATTTAAACCAGTCACCAACCTCCTTAGAGAAACTGAAATTGTCAAAACATCTTACTGGAAAATGACAGAGACCTGTTGACATTTCGTATTTTATTCCAAGCAAGATTCCAAGTATGTTCCTTAGATACATTTCGGTAGGTGATATTCAATTAAAAAGGCAATAGTACCTACGTTAGATTGACAACGTTATAGTAACTCTATGTGTTTTACTCTAAGGTGCAAAATCGCATGAATATAAGCAGGAGAACATTGATGAAATTTTCCTATGATTTTGCCAATTTCTACCGAAAATACGGATCTTCCTATCGTATAACTTAATTTCAAGAGAATCCAAGAAAAATGCAACTGATTTCAATAAATCACATTCCCCAAATAAAAATGTTAATGACTTTAGAATTTAACTTGCACAAGTGTGCGCTGTCTTTTACAACCCGACTATCCACGGTCCTACAAAATTAATTGCTACGCCACATCATCATCATTATCACCACCACCACGCATGTGCATAAAACTGACCCCATATATCACCCCACCCCGCATATGCTACCTTCATTAGAAAATTCTAATTTATTACGGAATCTAAAGAAGTGTCATAAAATATACCTACAGGATGTGTGTAAGATCGGCGATGAGAAATGGAATTGTGATATCCGAACAAATATATACCTTTATTTTTGAATATTTTGGTATTTCTTAACTTCCAAGTAGGGATGCAACGATACCGATGCCGATAATCGTAAACCGCGGGTTATCGTTATTTTTGACGATCATCGGTATCGTAAAAAGTATTACGATTAATAACGATTCTTAAAACTAGTTCATTTTCAAATTATTGGAGAAAAAATACTGTATTTCCTAACTTGAAAATTTGGCCATAAGTATTTGTCCATCAAACCAGCTGCTACTGTAGATTCAGAAAGATTGTTTTCCACAGCTGGTTTACTCCATACGGATATATGAAATAGACTTAAATCTGATAATTTAAAAATTATATGTTTTCTTAATAAGAATTTCTAAGAAATTGATTTTAATTATGACATTTAGGTGGTAAACTGTCTAAAATTTAAATAAATGTTGATTTTACTCAATTGTCTTGTTTTATTAGACGTAAATTAAAAAATCGTAATGCATTCGTTATCGCATTCGTTATCGTATTCGCTATTACGATGCATTCGTCATTCGTATCGGTATCGTAATAGACATATCGTTGCAACCCTACTTCCAAGGTTGGGCTATTTTAATAAAAGATACCGATTTCGTCCATATCTTTGCACTTATTTCATTTAAATGTATGAATATTACGTCACTTCATGCAGATTCTGAAAAAAAAGCAAGTTGTGCTCTCAAATGCAACCAAATACGTTTGTAACACTACACAATAAAACAACATTAAAACTTTTATTTACATTGTTAAAGACTAATACTTAAGTTTTCACTAACGTTATAAACATGCAATATGTGTATTTTTGTTCCAAACATACCCACACTTCTGCAGGTCGATCGCGTAATGCATTGTACGCGCGTCAGGTTGTCACTTTTTATGACAGTTAAGGCGCCGTAGGTTCATGGTCTTCTCTCCCTCTCACTGAGCATAAGCGTGAGCGAGATGGAAGTGCGTGCTCGGAAGCGCGGAAATCATGTTTTTTAATTTTTTTTTTCTGTTTAAATAAATAAAAAAGTAAACACTGATTTCTCTCAAACATGATATTGCCGATTTTTAGAAGCCATTTTATTATTTTTAGCTTTTGTGCATAATTTGTAACAAATATTTTAAGTATATTTTAGACCCTTTTAGACCTATGTTCGTGATTTTTTTCTATCGAGCGAAAGTTGCTTAATCATGTTTCTAAACATTGATTTCCCTGCAGAAAAGCCTCAAGATTACTATTCGTATTTTTTTTAAACCATATTATTATAAACAGACGCATTATATTGTTTCAAAAACTCTGTTCGTTTAACTTCGCTGAACCTACGGCGCCTTAAGTGATGATTTCTTAAACGGATGATTCATTTTACTTGAATATTAACACACACTATAACTATATTAAGTTATCAATACAATTTGATAAGAAAACAGTTCTTACCTTAAATAGCATTCGAATGTAAGGATATGTTTTTTCAACTTTCAACATGCGAACACATCTTTACCGCCCTCAATGCCGAACCGTACTATACTCGTATACTGACTGCCAATATGGCGACGTTTCAGCCACCGTCTTTGTGAGAGTGTCCTTTGATCTGGCAACGGCGCCGATCGATAGCGCGAAAAATGATCAAAAACTATTTGACTCATAATTAAAACCCTTCCTTTGGTTTTACCTCAGTCGCGTAAGAAAAAAGTATAATAAATAATGGATTAAAATAAACAAACATCCTGAATATATGACATCGTATCGGATATTATACCGGAGCTTCAATCCGCAATTAATTTGACGTTTTGGATCTGTAGGTATTGAAATCGTGTTGGTGCACTCGCTCATCCAATAACATAACGTGTGAGAGCTCGATGCACTAATAAACAGATATAATACGGGGCACGGAGCCGCAGATGGACAGACGAACATGGTGACACTAGGATTCTTTGTTGACTATGGTACCCGTATAGTATATATTTGTTGTCTCTCTGTCAATCTGCGAATATCCTTTTCGTCAGGAATGCGTACACGTATCAAGTTGAATTAAAAATCAAATACAAGTCTGCAATCCCTTAAAGCTGTGTAAATTCAAACAGTGATACGAAGTTATAAGATAGAGCGAGATAGGCATAGAATTTTGTACCACGCCGTGCTTTCGACACATAAAATAGTCCATCCACAGTATATAACCAGTATATAACCAGCATATGTTATAATGTTCTAGAATTTAGAGAAGTCCTTAGCCTCAGAGTAAATAAAATGAAACAATTACTTACCTTATCATATTATACTTATACGAAAAGTATACACAGTACATAGGTACCTACGTAACTGCCTTCAAGTAAATTACACCTTATAATGGCACATTTAAATTCGAGAATAAAATAGCTTTATTTTTTGGTTTATGAGTTATCAATGTTATCATAGGTAACAAAATATTAAACAGATGTATACAGTTTTAAGTGATTGTTGGGGTCTTCAATTCACTATCAGTTTAAAAAACATCCAGAGGTTGAAGTGTGCTGTAGCTAGATTAGTATTTTGAAAATTGGTACACAATAGTGGTCGCGTTGTTCACAATTTGTTCAATAGCATCCTGACGGGGCCTGCTATACTATGTCATCGATAGTTTTTGCAGCAGCAGAAGTATTAGCGGGAGACCAGTGGAACGTCCAATTGTAGAGGATTACGAGTTGATCTAATTATTGTGACTATGTCTTTCTCGATTAGGATCCAAGTCGTTGGCATTGCAGCACTGCACTTCACAAGGTGGCGTAAACATAATGGCAGGATGACAATTACGGCATCATAAATGGCAAAATCTGCATTTCTCGTAGGTACAAGATACGGTGGTCCTTGTACTTCATAATATTTATTTAGAATATTAGCTTTGCAAAATCAATAATTGCGTAAGACAACATGACATATATGTCAAATGTCAGACGTACTAAAATATGTCACGATAAATATATCACAAATACACACACATACGCCTGTACGGCGTAAAAGACAATGTGGCCTGTGTAATAAAAAAATACTCCTCATACTCAAAGAGAATATAACCACTACGTTTAAGAGACGGAACTTCATAGTACGAGTGTTTTGCTAGGAGAGGGGATCGTACCAACATACATAAGAAAAATCGAATGTGTTTTTTTACTCATAAGGGCCATTATACACCTATAAGATGGAAAGAGACGGAAAACGTTCAATTCATTCACTTTTGGCAGTTGGTTGTGACTCAATTTGTCGTGTATAAAACGCTTAATTTACCAAATTTAGTGCTGCGAAAACCGATAATAGTGATATCAAGAACCGATAATAATGATTTCAAGAACCGATAACAGTGATTTCAAGAACCAATAATAATAGTTATAAGCATTTTTTTTTTTGATTTGGCTTATAATTTTCCCTTATAAATGAAACAATGTTGAGTTAAGGTTATTATTTATTCTTTCATACATTTTGATTGCCAAAAAGGTAAAGCATAACTACCCGATTGATTACACTGGCTTGTAAATAAATTTTAGTAGAGTGATTAAGGCGGTTGAATGGCCACCACCTAATTTAGTATGTTTATACGACCATTCTGATTTGGACAACCTGAACTGAAAGGATATTTTCAGGTTTTCATAGAGAGAGATAGAGATCTAATAAAGATCTGCAAAATTGTGAATATATTTATTAAAAAACCTTTTACTGTGTCAGGTGTTCGCTGAGGCTGGGCTAAAGCTCTGGTTTCCTAGGATAGCGGTGCCATCATATGGCGGTGAGATAGACTACACTCTTTCTAAGTGGTCTAATCAGAAAGAGACAGATAGTCTATCTCGCCGCTATATGACGGCACCGCTACCCAAGGAAACCAGAGCTTTACACAGTGAGATCAGATCACAGAGTATCTGGACCAATCGAGAGCAAAGAAAGGAGGTTTTGATAGAAATGATGCATAAAGTGTGCCTTTTTATTTGCTTTTGAGTTCCATTGTAGGAGGCCGGCCTGAATCTGTTTGCGCAGCCGGCATTAATCACCCCAATTTTCAATTTCACTGACTGGAATTAACAAATAGGATCTTAAATGCAATATTAAACTAAAATGTCACTTATGCTACATAAAATTAAATAAATGCTAAGCGTCTGGTCAGCACGAGGCATATTTAAG
The DNA here is from genome assembly GCA_945867215.1 of Epinotia demarniana. Lineage (NCBI taxonomy): Eukaryota > Metazoa > Arthropoda > Insecta > Lepidoptera > Tortricidae > Epinotia > Epinotia demarniana. Next base: position 9,601,541 of record OX244262.1, read on the forward strand.
TATGTGCCATATAAAAAGCGATCTGGTTATTTTTACAAGCTTTACATTAACTCGGTGATCAGATACATACCTACTTAAACTTTCTGAACATAACATGAATGCACACCTTAAATAATTGTAACATTAATAATACAAGCATCTGAATTTGATAGGAATTTACTAGCAATCAAGCAATTAATTTCTCCTCATGTTAGTCTTATCAAGGTTTTATCCTGAGTGAGGCTGGGCTGGGGGCTCCACTAGCACATTTACTGCCAAAAATCGCAACACACTACGCTCATAGCCAATCCCGTGGCTTTCCCCAGATGCAGCGGAAAGCGACTACGGCGGCGGCATAGGCGATCGCTAGTCGGGTTCATGGCAGTGAAAGTGCTAGGCTTCCTAATCCCTAGTACTTATTAGCTTACGCACTACTTTTATGGAAATGATTGCTGACACCTGATTATTATGTTTCATAACATAAACTTTTGTCTGCCAAAGAATGTGAAAACTACTATACATAGTCAGTGTCAATTATTAAGTTGTTCTCACCAATAAAAAGTAACTTGATGGTGGATCGTAAATATGCTTATCTCTTAAGAGTCCTCAGTAAGCTCGATTCTCCATACATACAAACGTAGTTACGCCTAATTTTAAAACTACGTGGTGGATTGTAACGAAACTTTGCATGTACAATGACATGAGGTATATCCAGGTCTGTAATTAGTTTATTACTCCGTTTTCTTATGGGAATGCTTGTATGGAGGGGTATACATTTTGGAGTAGAGCAATTCCGTTTGGTACGAATGATAAACACATCCACCTGAGGCCAAATCGCCCGGTAGCCAGTGATAACTCCGCGACAGGTGGGGGGGAGGGGGGGTCAAAGTACAGAGCTACCGGCGCTCAGAAAAAAAAAACTGGCGGATTAGTTTGGAGTTTTGATTCAAGTTTGGTGTCGTTATCAGGTAACTAGGTGATGCTCAATTCATTCCCTATTCCAGTTTTTAAGGGTTCCGTAGCAAAATATGACGCAATACTTAAATTGATAAACTTTTTATAGTAAAGAAATCCAAACAAACGCTCATATTTTCATATTTATGTATTAAACTTGGTTTATAAAAAATACTGTCCGAAAGCCCATTTAATGCAGATTCTAAAAAAATTAACAATAATGATACATTTAACAATTTTCAACGTAAAATAAAATAATTATTGCACGTACGTATTTGATTTTTGCGGGCAGCGCGCGGGCATCTCTCGGCGGGGTGAATGACCTTCGCCATTTGCGTTAATTTGACTTTATTCGGCGACATTTTAAAATGAAATCAGTCTTGGGCAAACTTTCGATGTATCATGTTGTATCGTGTTAATTAATACTGATCGATAGTCTTGGAATCTAAAGTTTGCTGTCGTCGACTTGCTAGTAACAGCAGTAAAAAATGGATCTAATTGCAACTCAATAAATTGTAAGTAATTATAACGTTATTGCGTAGCTAATGTAGCATGGTAGGTTATCTGGTACAGAATGCCTCTTGGCGTTAATACAAAATTAATAAATATGTGGTTCGTGTGTATTTAACAATTTGGTTTTTAGTACAACAAAATTTTAAATACAAATAAATAAATATCGTTCGTTAAAGTTTTTCATAATATAAGCTATATTATGAAAAACTTTGTTGTGTCGCCATACTTACATTATTACGACCATATTGTGTGTGTGTGTGTGTGCTATGTTTATAATAGGGAATCCAATCCCGCGGATTTGCGGGATTGATTATATTTATTATAATTTTTGTTATAAATTATTTTCCATACAATTTGCGGGATCCCGCGCTTGCGGGATTGGATTCCCTAGTGTATAATTTACTGTCATTCGGTGCAAATGGAAATCGTCATCAATCAGTAATTTTTTCAAGCTTTTAACATTTTTAGCACAATGCATGTCTTAATTTCTAGGTAATGTGTGATACATATACTCGTAATAATGGAAAATAACGATTTGCCTGATTATAATCTTTGCATACTTTGCCAAAATGTAACAAATGAAAAACTAACCAATCCGGCTGCAATCAACATACTTTAAGGGCAGTTTTACAGGCTGTTTATATTTGGGGGCAGTGCCTAAAGATAACTCAAAACATTCCTTGCCCATCTGAATGGGGTTGGCAGAAAGAAAAAGAAACTTGGGTGCCACTGTGGACCCAAAATCCTATGGCTGCTCAAGCATGTCTTGAGTTAATAAGATGTCGATGCGTACAATCTTGCAGTTCCAGGTGCAACTGTTGCAAACGTCAGCTCAAATGTACTGAGTTGTGTAATTGTGGAGGTGCTTGTAAATAAAATTTAGACACAAACGTTCTATTATTATTTGTCTTTATTTTTAACAATGTTACCTGACTTCCTTCGTTTGTAAATTGAAGATGGTTAAAAATTACACTAATATTATAAAGGCGAAAGTTTGTGATGTTAGTGTTACCTTAACCGGGCCCTAATGGGATAAGTAAGTAGGGAAATCTCAATGCGCGAGTCTGACTCGCACTTGTCTGGTTTTTTGTTTGTTAGTAGTGCTTGTTTTTCGGGTCTTTTTGCCGTTCCCTACGCTGCTGCGCTGACGAACTTTGCTGTACTTTCAATAATTTATTTTACATTAAAAATAGTCAAATGTATATTAATTGTTAATGTTTTTACAATTTGCATTAAATTGGCTTTCGGACATTATTTTTTAAAAACCAAATTTAATATGAAAATATAAAACTAAACGGGGTTGTTTCAATTGTGTCACTACTAAAAGTATATTATTTTAAGGACTGTGTCATATTTTGCTACGGGACCCTAAAAACTGGTACAAGGAATGAATTGGGCATCATTTAGTTACCTGATAACGACACCAAACTTGAGTCAAAGGTCCAAATTAATCCGCCAGATTTTTTTTTCTGAGCGCCGGGAGCTCGGTACTTTGACCCTCTCTCCCATCCAATAATTTATTTTACATTAAAAATAATAAAATGTATAATTATTATTCATGTTTTTAGAATTTGCATTAAATGGGCTTTCGGACAGTTATTTTTATAAACCAAGTTTACTACAAAAATATGAAAATATGAGGGTTTGTTTGAATTTCGTTACTTAAAAAAAGTTTATTATTTTAAGTATTGCGTCGTATTTTGCTACGGAACCCTAAAAAACTGGAATGGGGAATGAATTGGGCATCACCTAGTTACCTGATAACGACACCAAACTTGAATCAAAACTCCAAACTAATCCGCCAGAAATTTTTTTCTGAGCGCCGGGAGCTCTGTACTTTGACCCCCCCTCCCCCCCACCTGTCGCGGAGTTATCACTGGCTACCGGGCGATTTGGGCTCAGGTGGTTGTGTATATCATTCGTACCAAATGGAATTGCTCTACTCCAAAATGTCATACTGTCTGCCATAAGAAAACGGACTATATGTAGCTTCAGATACCATAGTAAAATAAATACAACGAATTTTAAATTTTCATACAAAACTTGTTTTTGCTGTATTTCGTTTGATTTATAAACTGGAACCATATAAACTAATTACAGACATAGATATACCTCATGTCGTTGTATGTGCAAAATTTTGTCACAATCCAACACGTAGTTTGAAACTGAGAACGTAACTCCGTTTTTATGGGAAGGTGAAATTCGGCCTGCGGACTCTTAAGCTACCGCGTTTTGTCGGGTTCATATCACACCATCGCCTTTCTTCACTTGGGTGTCGTCGTATGTAGTGAAATTCACAATGAATTTTTATGAAGTTCAAGTGGAAGTTGTGTATGTTATACATACAAGTAGGTTCGTTAAATTGATTTCTGCTTGTAACATAACACAGGTATTACGCCCAATGAAACGACACCACTCGCCTCGCCCGCTCGTTACTCGCTCGGCCGCCTGGGTGATGTTGTTCCCAGAGAGCTAGACGAATAGGCCCGCCGCTACGCGCCGTAGGTACTCCTGACTCTGACCGCTCCGGATCCGCACCCATCCGCCGTGTTACATATATTCACCAAACCGTTTCGTATTGTTCGCACTTGTAGTACTTGTCTGCTAAATCTTCTTTTTGAACGGAAGATGTGTTATTATGTTCTTTACATTGTTTTCTTAAAGTACCTACGGCCAGTCGAAATGAAACTTAGAGATGAAGAAACGTTGACTCCAACCTCGCCATGTTTTACTTTTTTCTTTAATGACCTTAAAAAGGATTTTAATCCTTTCAATTGTTTTATTAGTTCATCATTTTTCATATCGCAATCTGTGAAAAAAAAAATGAACTCGTTAGTTTTGAGAAGCGTGGAGAACATAGATACAATCGTTTTTATTTCATCACTAGCTTCTGCCCGCGACTCCGTCGGCGTGGAACTCGTTTATATCGCAGCTCTATACAAACTTTTACCCCCCCCGCCATTTCACCTCCTTAAGGGATGATTTCGGGGATATAAACTATCATATGTCACTCTCCATCTATTCAACTATCTCCACTTAAAAAAACACGTTAATTCGTCGCTCCGTTTTGCCGTGAAAGACAGACAAACAAACAAACACACACATAGGTACACTTTCCCATTTATAATATTATATAATAAAGTATATATATAGTATGGATATTCTCAATTCAATATATTCTAGTTCCATTTACTTTCTAATGTGGGTACCTACATACGGACAATTGGTTATTTCCAAATAAAATGTGCCGAAACATGAATACCTATGTTGATCAGATCGAAGAAAACCAGTTATTTATTTAATCCTATGGCAAACATTATTATGGCCAATTTAAAGTTTGTCACTCTTTAGACCACCCAGGGGGACACGTGCAGGGTTGAAAACCAATGTAATTACAAGATCACGTGTAGCCTATGCCACTTCAACGACTATGAGGAATCCAACGACACCTCATACTTATGTCAAAATCCATCAAGCTGTTTGGACTGTATTAGCCCGTGAAATACGGACTGTAGTCGGGTAAAAACACGTTTCTTGTACGGGGAGCATCACATTTAATTTTATTCTACTATTTGATATTACTTTTATCTACTCATTTATAATAAATACCTTATCATACTAATATAGCAGTTATTGTGGCACTGGTTCAAATTCTACTGCTCGAATTGTACCTAGTCCAAAAGATTTCATAACTATAAAGAGAGGTACGCAAAACGCGTACGCAAATCTATACTTATTACAAATTTCATTCACAGAGACGCATTAAAGCCATTGACATCCCGGCAGCAGCAGTGAGAGACACAACCGACCTGCCAGGGCCAAACTATAAGTTCCGTTTTTGCCATTTTAGCTTTTACTTTCGCTTCTTTAGCGAACCGAACCCTTAAATTTCCCAGTTTTCCAGGATTTTTGTTTAAAGGTTATGTAAATCTAGGATGTTCTATCGCGGCGTTGTATGACATCTCACTAGGTACTAAGACTAATTTCCATTTACGGAAACCACTGTAGGTGCTTCCTTAATTTGGCAGTGTCCAGCCGGGTGTACGAGTATAAACTATTTGACCGTCTTTTTGTATTTTTTGCCTTTCCAGAATCCTTGGGACTCTCCTGCGTCACCGAAGGTTGAACTATGGACTTTCGCAACTTTTTGTCAAATTAAGGGTTGTATTCACCAGATTTTCGATGTGCTTGTTTCGATTTTTGCTGCCCGGGAACTAGAGCGCCGCTGGAACCAAGTTCATCTTCAAGACGAGGACGTTTTGCTGGTATTGATCCTGAAATTTAATTGAAGATGTAATGTAGAGTTGGTTTCCATCGTATTTTCTCGGAAACGTTTCGATATTTTCAAGCTACAAAAGGCGCTTTTTTCTTAGCCTAAACATTAATATTTATGGCCCTCTGACGTTGGGGCACCGGCATGTACTTGTAGCGATGAACGTAAATCGCGTAATCATCCCGCGCCTGATAATACTCTCTAGTTTTTTTTTTCATATGAGCAGAGCTCATTTCATGCTCATAATGTCACATCACATTCAGCGAATATTTCATTATATTGGTACATACATTGAATTATCTGTCACAACTTACGCTACACTTGGTCTAGACAAGGCTAAGGCGGATGTCACACTGCACCGCATCTCCGGACGGAGGTGCGGAGCTCGTTGTATGCAAGTACCTCAGTTTTTGTATATAAATTCCGTATGATACGACACACTGCACCGCACCTCCGTCCGGCGAAATTTGTATGTAGCTCCGTCGTGATCGAGTAGTCGTTTCTTTGACATATATGTAAGCGCATTACCTACGTCAAACCAGTAATAAACTGGCTTCAGTGCAGTGCGGTTGATTTACTTATCACTTAACGACACACCATTCTTACATTTGGGTTCCAAATCATTTTCTCTCAGTCTCGTACTGTCGCCATCCACCTTATTCCGCATACTCATCTTAAAAAAAAGTATATATATATACAATTTTAGTATAGAGTTAAGTAATAATAATAGGTAATATTGTCCTGTGTCTATTAATACTGATAATGGTATTTATGAGCGATGAATACAATATTAGTTTAAATAGTAAAGACAAGGCAGATATTCGTAAGACAGTTTTTGCTTCCGCTGGTTATCCCATTTTAAGTACATATTTTGCAACTGTTTGTAGACTCCCGCTATCAGGCCCGTACTGAAATTTTCGGATCCTTACAATATATTGTAGAATAAAGGCCTGATTAAGTGACCATGTAATTCAAACGTAAAGATTTAAGACAGGTCTAGTCTACCTTCACATCTAAAACAGCGCAGAGTTATCTCGCTCATAATTAGACCAGCTCAACTAAGGAAGTACCTATCAATTTATAGAACAAAGCAGCCAGAATAACGTCACCACTTTCTCTGTAGGTATGTGATACTGTGTTGCTGGCGGTGAATCAGGCCGCTAGAGCTCCCGAGGATGTGTTGAGTGAGGGAGCCGCGTTTGTCTTGTCTCCATCCATGAACACAACGAATCCTCAGATCAATAAAGGGTCTACAATGCGTTTGACTCTTCTGGAATCGTAAGCGTCCATAGGCTACGGTGTCTGCTTACCATCACGCAGACCGTATGCTTGTTTGCCACCGTCGAAGTTAAAACTACCTCAAAATCAATAAAGGGTCGCCAATGCGTTTAAGACTCTTCTGGAATCGTAAGGGTCCATAGGCTAAAGTGTCTGCTTACCATCACGCAGACCGTATGCTTGTTTGCCACCGTCGAAGCTAAAAGTACCTCAAAATCAATAAAGGGTCGACAATGCGTTTAAGACTCTTCTGGAATCGTAAGCATCCATAGGCTACGGTGTCAGCTTACCGTCACTCAGACCGTATGCTTGTTTGCCACCGTCGAAGTTAAAAGTACCTCAAAGTCAATAAAGGGTCGCCAATGCGTTTAAGACTCTTCTGGAATCGTAGGCGTCCATAAGCTACGGTGTCTGCTTACCGTCACTCAGACCGTATGCTTGTTTGCCACCGTCGAAGTTAAAAATACCTCAAATCAATAGAGGGTCGCCAATGCGTTTAAGACTCTTCTGGAATCGTAGGCGTCCATAAGCTACGGTGTCTGCTTACCGTCACTCAGACCGTATGCTTGTTTGCCACCATCGAAGTTAAAAATACCTCAAATCAATAAAGGGTCGCCAATGCATTTAAGACTCTTCTGGAATCGTAGGCGTCCATAAGCTACGGTGTCTGCTTACCGTCACTCAGACCGTATGCTTGTTTGCCACCGTCGAAGTTAAAAATACCTCAAATCAATAAAGGGTCGGCAATGCGTTTAAGACTCTTCTGGAATCGTAAGCGTCCTTAGGCTATGGCGACTGCTTACCATCAAAGGATTGGCAATGCGTTTAACATGTTCCACCGTAGACCATCGTAGTATAAAATAATAAAAAACCGGCCAAGTGCGAGTCGGACTCGCGCACCAAGGGTTCCGTCCAAAAAATCTCCGGTTTTCGCAATTTTTCCTTTACTTGTGCTATAAGACGTTGCTTCGTACCAAATTTCAAGATTCTGAGTTCACGGGAAGTACCCTGTAGGTTTTGATTCCCTTGCGAGTTTCGAAAATTTGCGGCATAAAAGCTGTATCTTTTGATTGCATTGGCTTAGAAGTTTGATTTTTTCATAACTTCAAGGGACAGTAGACCTGAGTATTTGGTATACATTTTAGCTTGATACCTACACGCGGTCCTGAGAAAAAGGGTCCTGACAGACGTACGGGACGGATGGACAACAAAGTGATCCTATAAGGGTTCCGTTTTTTCCTTTTGAAGTACAGAACCCTAAAAACAATCAAGACTTGTTCTATTCATTGTTCCCATGAAAACGTCAATTAACATTATGAATAGAAAGTGATTCTTGCTGGAAGTATCGTTTTTCTATATGCTGCCCGCGACAGTGTACTGGATACGGGTATATTAATAATATGTACACATAGGACACAGATACGGACAGGGAGACTGATGGTTATAGACAGACGGACGGATGGACGACCATGATGACGAACAGTTAACATCTGAGGACAGGCACATATCCTTGCTTGGGATTCAAACTTACCTCTTTACCAAAATCGGTTATCCCACGAGAAGTTTCGAACCAATATGCTGCTCTTAATCATGAGTGATTGAGGTGCCCACGAGGTGCCGGCACATTGAGCACTGTGCTCCTGTGCTTGGCTCGGCCAGTCGGCTCTTCAGTGCGGGCGAGAGCAATAATCTACTTAAAAAAAATACTTTAAAATTCTTATTACCGATATGGGATATTTTTAGGCACTGATGTTGAAGGCACAGGGTGAGATTCCACAGGAACAATTAAGTTTGCAGGACTGCAGGCGAAACTGAAATACATTGCGAGAATGAAATAAAATAGTACATGAATCAACTTTTTGTTCAGGGGATACAATACAACTATCAATCATCATTTGACGTGTAAATTGGCCTAGTGGATAGTGACCCTGCTAAGCTACCCAACGATAGCCCACACAGAGAAATAAATTACTTCCACGCATTACGGGTAGGGGTACCTTTAAATATATATTTTTTATATCTTATTGTGCCTACCATTTTGTCGGCGTGATTACAGCTTTCTAGTAATAAGGCTCAATGAGCTAAGCCGCAGACGGACTGACGAACAGATGGACAGACGGACATGGCGAAAATATTAAGGCTTCCATGTTGACTACAGAACCTTAAAAACGTCCACTATGAAAAAAGTAACGGTAAATGTGTACCTGTAGCTAAGTTATGTTTTTGACTTACCGGATATCATCTTTGGGAAAACTGGCAAAGAATCCTCCGCTGAGGTTTTCTCGGACGGACACAACACAGGCATCACAGCGTGTCGTTTATACATACCATTTGAATCACTATTATAATAGTTACAATACAAACAGTAAAACACTTTTACGAGTCCTTATCTCAAAACACACTACGACTCTCTATCTCAAAAATAACGAGTCTCTGTCTCAAAAATAATACATAAACACGCGCGCGCGCGAGCAAAGGAGTTACAGGAAATCCAGAAATAATAATTAAATTTTCACCAAAATATGGAAAAACACAATGTCAAATCAAAAAATCAAATGTCAATTAGACGTTAGAATTTGAAATATAAAGAAAAATAAAATAAGAGATTTTGACAAGTTGACAACGCATGAGTGTTGCCATCCAATATATATTTGTCCTGTAAGTTGGCAAACGACCCAAGTTTCTCGATGTCGCTATACATTTTGTTCTCACTATAGGAGTTTCTGAGGACTCCTCATACTAAAGAAACTAATTGAAACTTTTTACATTAAGAAAGGGCTCGAAGAAGAAAAATGTGGAAAATTGCGTTTTAGTGGCATGTTTTTTGAACTTTTATATTATTGCGTTTGTAAAAATACCATATCATCTAGTTTGAGTGCTTATCCAACCACGTCACCTCTTTTATTTTTTCCCTTAAATCATATTATTATCTGGTGGCTGGTATTAAATTTGCGAAAATCACGGTTGTCAAAATGAAAAAATCGCTACAGACGTTCGTCCAGCCCGAGGCCGCGCGGCCATCTGCCTACTAAAACGAGACGCGCAGGTCACTTTCCCAGATAAATTGTGTATAGAAAAATTTAAAGCCATTTTTAAAGAAAGTGTCCGTAAAAAGATCTTCTTTACATCATTGCCTATTTTTTGGCATTATTCACTTGAGTCAATTTTGCGCCCACTTTATGTATGACTCGAAATAAGATCCGAATATTCCCTTTTTCTTGGCATGATATGATCGAGCGAAGTTTAAAATTTCGTATTTTGGTCCGTAAAAGTAACAAGGGCGATTATTAAACTATAACATATCTCAATATCCCATAATTAAACTCAAGATTTCATTGTTTATTATTGAATGTAAAACAGCTCGATTTCGGATATCGTGCCCTTAAGTGAAAAGTTTTAGCTTCATCATTTATAATATGTATGACGCTATATAATATGTTGTTAAGTTTGTAGATTTTTTTTAAGCAGCTACTTTGTCAAACCAGAATTAGGGTATTACTTTGTCGATATTGAATTAAAGTTTAAAAATCCTCAACAATATCTTTTATTTCTTAAGTTAATAGACAGAGTTAAAAATGTAGAAGAATAGGATACATGCTATAAAAGTAGTATGCGTTTTTTGTCGTGTAAGATCGAATATTGAATTAGAGTCTGCAAAGATAAGTCTAATACTATAGAAAAATATATGCAGCCATATTACAAATAGTTAGAAATATCTGAGAATTGCTTACATTATAGTAGATAATCTATTTAAAATGGCGCGAACTTCATAACCACGCCGCGCTGGCACTACAACGCGCCGCCGGCGGCGCGCGGGAGCCGATCGTAGACGACCTAAAGAGCGATACCTCGCCCCGCCCTACCCGCACTGCCGCGCAAGCGCTGCTTTTGCCTTTCAAATCATGCATTTGTTTGTTTACCCATTATGTGCATTTAATTTATTGTAGACTTTAAAATAAGTGCCGTTGCGTGATAGCCGTGCTGGTAGCATAATCGGCGTATTGACTTGACCTTACGCTATTAAATTATACATTCCAATTTACGTTAACACTTAAAATTGGCCGTTTCTGCTTATTAAAGAAAACTTAGAAAGTATGTGTGTGTTTATGTATATATATTATTTAGATAGTATTAGGTGGCCAGTTATTGACGATTTCCCCTACTTACTATAGTACGGTGGCAAAATCAGAAAAAGACGTCTCCTTCACGATTTTCGTGTATTTCTCTCTTACCCTCCCTCTCTCTATATATACCTAAAACTGGTATAAATGTGTTTCTTGTTGTGTCCATAGTACGAATCTACAGGTTTAAGTTAAGGGAGAGGGTGACGGACACAGCATTGACGTCACAAAGATGGCGGCCTACGGTCATCGATTTTTGTTCCATTCTCGGGTTCCTTTTTACTGATTGCTTCTTTTGAAGAGTCATTTGCAAGCATATTAAACGTACTATAATTGATTCTCCGAACGCTATGACGTACAATCAACATTATTAGAAGAAAAAAAGATTATTATACCGCGTGCGTTTGCATGAGTACTGATACAACTCACTTGTTATAATAACTTTAGTGCAATTTAAGTTATTATAAAACAGATAGGTCATATTATAAGCTTTCCAAAAAATATAGATTTTGTTGGTGTAGTCTTCTTTTGGCTGTCAAGTGAGATTGTTATTGCCAATTTACGCCCGGGTGAGTAAAATAAGTCTAGTTCATAGTATAACACTGAAAATAAATGATAAAACAATGAACGCAAGCAGCTGTTATTAGACAAAATAGCTTCCGCCCGCCGCTTGGTCTGCGTAGACCCGAGTTAAAAACTATCCTATATTTTAATCTAGGCTATTAACTATCTTCGTGCAAAATTACGTCCAAGTCAGTTGAGCCGTTTAAGGGTGGTTGAGTAACAAACATCTAAACATCAAACATCCAAACTTTCGAATTTATAGTAGGTATTAGTAGGACTAGTTTTTGCCCGAAGTTACCTGTGTTGTACTTTGACTTGTACTTTCCAAATCTGACTTAACGTAACCTAAGCTAACCTAACCTAACAAAAAGGGTTAAGTATTTCCTCGCAATAGAAAAGTGAATAACTGCTATGGGAAGCGAAAAGCGAGAAGGAGATTTGTATCTGAAACGTGGCTACTTTGAAAGGAATAACTTATTCACACAAGAACAGAAGGGATTTCGTAAAGGTAAGTCCATAAGTATGGCTATTTTTGACTTAATGCGTGTAATTATATTAAATATTGACAAGCGAGTTCCGATATCAGCACTTTACATGGATATGTCGAAAGCCTTCGATTTTGTGGATCATAGAATTTTGTTAGATAAGTTATATAAATATGGAGTTAGAGGTAATGTGCATTGTTTAATTAAATCTTACTTAAATAATCGCAAACAAGTAACACAAATAAATAGACTACACCTTAAAACAAAAACCAAAATCACTTATTCTTCGAAAATCAGACCTATTCATTACGGCGTGCCTCAGGGGAGTGTTTTGGGACCATTATTATTTATTATTTATATTAATGATTTGCCACAAGCAATCGAGTACCCCATGGTTCTCTTTGCTGCCGACATCACCATACTTTTCGCTTGTAAATACCCTCAAACTTATGAAAATGATATATGCAATACATTAGAAACAGTAATTAACTAAGGTTAACTAGCAATAATTTAAAAATTAATTTGGACAAAACTAAGATCATGACATTTAAAAATAGACGAAATGATACATATAAATATAACTTAAGTATATCATATAAGGGACAACAAATTAAAGAAACAGATGTGACAAAGTTTTTAGGAATAAGCGTAGATCATAAGTTAACATGGAGGAATCAAATTGACATTATATGTAAGAAACTGAATCAATTTTCATATGTCCTATATAATTTAAGAAAGATTGTTAATGAACCGGTAGTTTTAACGGCCTATCAAGCCTTTGTTACATCAACGCTTAGATACGGCATCATATTTTGGGCAAACTCAGTTGACAGAGAAGTTGCATTTAAAGCGCAAAAAGGTGCATCAGATCATTATGTGGTCTTAAGCGAATGGATTCATGTAAACCATACTTTGAAAATTAGGCATACTAACTCTTCCGTGTTTATATATTTTTGAAATTGTAATTTTTGTAAAAGGTAATCTGCATTTATTTCAAAGTTTTAGAAGTACACGCCTTAGAAATCAAATAAGTTTCATGCCATCCAAAACAGCGTTTTTCAGGAAAAGTGTACTTGGGATGGCTCCTAGAATTTATAATAAATTTCCCAACCCCATAAGAAATATAGAGGACATAAATAATTTCAAAATCAAATTGTTTAAATTTTTAAGGAACAAAGCATATTATACTGTTAACGAATTTTTGTCAGACTACAACTAATGGTAACTGTGCACCCTCGTAGTGACAGTCCATAGCTAAAATTTGTATGCCTTGCGGCCTGACATAGTGATACCAGTAACACCTACACGTATTTAAGATCTGTGCCTATGTACGACTTTACCTATGTTGAACAAATAAACTATTTGTATTTGTATTTGTTGCACGGATGGAGTGTGTATCCAATTGGTGAGTGTTTGAGTATTGTATGTGAAAGAGTAAGGGGAGTGTGTGTCCGCGTTGGCTTGCCGTACGGGCCTTCGGCCCTCGGGCATCGGCCCTAAATGGAGCTCGGCCTCGTATGCCTTGCCACTCACCTTCGCTTGTAAAAATACTCGGCGGGTATGGTGTACGAGAGTGCACCCTGAAGGGACAGAGCTTCATCCCTATACGTAGAGCTCGGCCTGCCGCCTCGCTTACCATACCGCTCTCCTTCGGGTCTTCGGCCCTCAAGTTGTCAGCGCAGGCTCGCGTGGAGAGCGCGCTCTGAAGGTACGCTTCAGACCTGTGGCCCTACGCAGAGTTCGGCCTTGAGGTTCGCTTGTAACACATTCAGGAATAGACCATCCAGAGCGCACTCTGGATGGTCACTTCGGACCTTTGGCCCTCGGACTCGCGTAGAGAGCGTGCTCTGAAGGGAAGGTTCGGGCCTTCGGCCCTCAGATTCGCTTGTAAGACACTAAGGAGTAATAAAGTGTACGCGCGGCCCGCCCTCAGGCCTTTGGCCCTCTGGCTTGCGTGGAGAGCCCGCTTTGAAGGAACGCTTCAGGCCTTCGGGCCTACGCAGAGCTCGACTTGCCGCCTCGCGTGCCATGCTGCTCTCTTTCGGGTCTTCGGCCCTCAGATTGCTTGTAGGAGTACTAAAAAGTCTACGTGGGCCCGCTCTTCGCGCCTTTGGCTTTGAAGGTACGCTTCGGGCCTTCGGCTCTCAGGTGTGTTTGTAATGCTTTGGAGTAGTGAAATGTCCGCGTGAGCTCGCCCTTCGCGGTCTTTGGTCTTAGGACTCGCGTGAAAAGCACGCTCTTAAGCCTTCGGCCAGCAGATTCGCTTGTCCTTGCACTCAGGAGTAGAGTATCCGGGAGTGCGCTTTGGAGGCACGCTCCGGGCCTTGGGTCCCGCGAGCCTCGCCGCTCTTCTTTGGGCCATGTTGTTCTGTTCGAACTTGTTGTCTGCAAAACTGCAACGACTTGAAGCTCCATAGTCCACAATATATATATCAGTCGACAAACTGAAAATATTTATTACGATTATCGTGTAAACAGTATGTAAACTTACTAAAAACATTTATTTGAATCCGGGCATATCTAGGTGATAAATAAGGTTGTGGTACACAAATTATTAAAATCCCAAAACTTTTTTTAGAAATTATACTAATAATACAAAAATGAATTTATGATTCCATAACATCCTGTATTATTTGTTTACAATTGTGACACGTCAACACGTGTTATCTGGTTGTCAAGTCAAGGTCAAGTTCAAAACATGCATCGTCAGTCAAAGTAAGGCTATGTGCACACTTACAATTAAATACGACGTAGCTCAATGTGGCGTCCGCCGTTAGCCGTTATTTGAACCAAGCGACGGCGGTTGTTTTCGTGAACGCTACGCATCAAATTTGGATTTTGCCGGGCACGTCATTTGATTTTGGTAAAAGCTTGTACAATCCGCAGCTTCATTTCTTCCTCCGTTCTCGACTCTTTTTTAAATACTAGCTGCTTCACCCAACCCCACAAGAAATAATCGAGAGGCGTGAGGTCTGGCGAACGTGGTGGCCATGGATTATCCGCGAAGCGGCCAATCCACTGACGTCCGAAGATTTGGGTCAACCTTTGCCTTACTTGAACAGCAATATAAGGCGGTGCTCCGTCGTGCTGGTACCATTTTTCTCTGAATTGGGCCAGCGGTAAATTGTCCACATAGCGGGTTACTGACTGATTCAGCACTTCCAGGTATTTTCGCCCTTTATTCGACCCGTTAATAAAGACGGGTCCAATGATGTCGTTGCCCTTTATTCCCGCCCAAACATTTAAAGACCAACGAGTCTGATGGGTCAGTTCGCGGCCGACATGAGGGTTTTGATTTTTTGGTGCCCAGTGATGGACAACCCTCCGATTCCACATCGCGTTTCTTGTGAACAAGCTCTCATCTGTCCATATTATTTTTGTGATAAAATGAGGATCATCCGCTACTTTTCTTAAAGCCATTTTGCATAGTCAACCCGCCGTAAAAAATCATCTTGTTTCAAGGCATCTATCTTGACCACGGAAAATGGATGCTGTTGGTCTCGTTTTAAAATTTTGTGGACGGCTGTATGACTAATATCATACAACTGGCCTGCTTTTCTAGTGCTGGTGCCAGGATTTTCTGCAAAATGGTTTAAGATCCTTTCTTCCGCTCTGACGTCAAAACGAGGACGAGGTCCACCATCCTAACCGGAACCGTTCTTTCATTGTTACGCAGTCTGGTAATCGCCCTTACAATTATACGCGAGTCCGTTGGCCGTATCGAAGAGATGCCGCGCCATTATTTCTGCATTCCCCGTAAATAAGAATCATATCTACTATCTCTTCAGCACTAAAATTCAACGGCATCATGGATTACATGTATTGTTTGCAATAAAGAAACGTCACATTGAGCATTAATCTTGTCATCAATTATTCCACCAAAAAAGTTTGGCTAGTAATCATACTAATCAAACTTTTTTGGTGGAATAATTAAGAAAAAAAAATTGACAATAAATTGACACAGTGAAACTCAAATGTCATAAATGCCACGGATAGATTTTGTTTACATGATAAAATTGAGAATAATTTGGCTTTTATTTAATTAACAAGATCGTAAAACAGTATGAAAAAGGAACTTCTATTGAAAAAATAATGCAATTTCATGTAAAATACCTATGAAACGTATTATTAATGAACTTGCGGTCATCTGTCACGACGCGACGTAAACATTACATCACAGGATGATACTTTGAGGGTTAACCGACTTTGGAAAAGGAAATTTTAATTTATAATTTTTCTAAAATGATAACATTAAAAATAATAGATACATACAAAAAAAATGTGGTAAAACACTTAACTCGACGTGAGCATCAACTGGCTTAAAGATATGGTTTTAGTAAGTTGACATACTGTATATGCATATAGACTCTAGAGAAAAAATATGTTTACATATCGCTGTTGCTAGAAAGATAATGTAACGAATCACCACGAGCGAATGATTCCAAATTCAACCATAACTTGCACTCGGATGAAATGAAGTATACGCGGGCGTGGGGACGATAACCGTGTAAATTTGTTTTGTAAATAAATTATTATGATTATGATTGATGAATTAAAGAACATTTAATATGCTTTCAAATGGCACCTCATACGAACCGATCAGAAAAATAGAACCCGAGATTTGAACAAAAATCAATGACCGCCAGCCGCCATCTTTGTGACGTCAAAGCGATGTCTGTCCCCCTCTCCCTTAACTAAAACCAATAAATTAACTAAAAACAACAAGGAATACATCCATACCAGTTTTAGTTATAAAGAAGACGTGTCAAGTTTTAAAGGACAACGCAAACCTAGGATAAAAAAAACTCAATTTTTTGTTGAAAAAACTAGTTTGCGTATTAATGTGAATATTTCAAACAGATAGTATCTTTCGATTTTGAAAAGGGAAAGCTGACCCAGAACTAGTTTAACAGTAAAATGTATGGAAAAAAAAGTGGTCATATTGAAATGAAAATAATATGTCATAAAAATCTTTTCTAAAACAAATTAAAAAGACTTATTAGTCAAAGTAGGCTGAATCTAACCACTTTTATTTTTTTTCTCTTACATTTTACTATGAACCTCGAGTCTGGGTCAGTTAACAGTTTTCAGAAAACAAATTTTATTCAAAAAGTAATCCTTTTCAAAAGTTTTTGTACCTTCATTATTTTAAATACACAAAGTAGTCCTTTTTTAATTCAAAATATTCACAGTTCTTTTTTCATACTAGGTTTGCGGTGTTTTTTGATTAAAGTAAAAAAAATATATTCTCTACGAGCCTAAGGAAACTAGAACACTATGGACTCAGAGGTAAAACACTACAGTTACTCCATAGCTATTTAAAAAATAGACAACAATACGTAGTTTTAAAAAATACAGAGGAAGGGAAAATAAAGGAAACCAAATCAAAAATTAATGTAATGAAAAGAGGTGTTCCACAAGGCTCAATTTTAGGACCAATCCTCTTTGTTATATTTACTAACGATCTGATAGCTAGTGTCTCTAAACTTGTTTCTTGTTCAATAAAGATAGTGGCCTTCGCAGACGACACAAATGCAATAATTGCTGCACAAACTTGCTCCGAACTAGAAAAAAATGTTAATGAAACACTATCTATGTTTCAAAAGTGGTTTACTATAAATAACTTTAAATTGAATACTGACAAGACCAATGCCATAATATTTAAGACTACTTCTAGAAATAAGGACGTTATAGATGTAAAGCTTGACGATAAAAATATTACAATTGTAGATAAAGTTAAATTTTTGGGTGTACATGTCGACGCTTATCTGAACTGGAAATCAGAAACAGAATCAATCGTCAACAAAATTAGTTCAGCATGTTATGCTCTTAAAAGTCTTAGAGAATTAATTAGCATTGACCATCTCAAAGCCGTTTATTTTGCTCTTGTAGAGTCTAGGTTAAGATACAGCCTACGATTTTGGGGCAACTCCTATCAGTACAACATGAGAAGGGTTTTTATTGTACAAAAGAGAGCGATACGACTTGCGACTAGAACTAAAAATATGAAACTGCCTTTCACACCCAATCTACAGGTAGTTGAACATAGCACGCATATACAAAGTATTATTTTTTTTAATAAATTACCCTTGGATCTCAAATGTATCACAAACTGTAGCCATTTCCATTTACGTCTCCGCGACTTTCTCCTTAAGGGGTGTTATTATAACTTAGAAGAAATGCGGCTAACTTAAGTAGAATAAAAAAAAACTATGTAGTAGGTATTAAATGTACTTGTAATCTAATTATTGTAAATAATTCAATGTATTTAATTATTTATTTATGTGACAAATTCAAACACAATTAATGTATTGTTCTTGAATAAATGAACTGAACTGAACTGAACTTTCCAGGTTTGCGTAGCAAGGTACCCCTATATTTTCGACATGTCCGTATGTCCGTCTGCGGCTTTAGCTCAGTCACCCTTACCACTAGAAACCTGTAAGAATAGAATTTAAGACTTTTTTCTATTGCATTTCGAATAATCGAGATATCACTATAAAATAAGAGTTCTGTGTTAGTAATAACGAAAAATTTCATTATTTTAGTTATTTTGTGAAAAAAGCTGCACAGAATAATCTTAAGTAGCAGAAGCCCACTTAAAATTGTCATTAGGTTTAATCAAATAGATTATAGCAAGTATTGCACTTTTTGTTACTTTTACTATTTTGTTAGCTTTCCATGCTGACTTTAACATTAAACAATAAGTACCTATAAAGGATCTTCTCCTTCCTTCTTCTCTTTTATAATGGACTTAAGGTCGAAAATGTAAACTATTTAAACTGAAAATCTTATTCTTTGACATTTCGAATAATAAAAGTTCGCTGTTAGTTATAACGTTAAAAAAAGTTACAATTACTTATTTTAACTGTTATTGTAATTAAAATGTACAAGTCATTCACAAATATTTATATTATTTCTGTTTATCCTGGTTCCTATTCGCCGTCATGTATGATAGACTCACCTCGCCATATTATAGGGTCATTACGCCTGTTACGCGACCAACTTCGGTTAACGTCATTCTAACGGCTCTAAAAAACCTCGATCCGTACGCAATTTGTAAATCAGTTATTAAGCAGGAATATATTTAAAAAACGAGAAAATATCCTCTCGGTTCACCTATAGGTGACCCGAGTGGTCGCAAACCGGCACACTAAATTAGGTGGTCGCTAACCGGCGAAATTACCCTACATCCTGGATACACAAAAATCAATTTCATTTAAGGCAAATTGTGTAAAACTATAGCCTACTGTTGCCCACGTCGCAAAAAAAATACATGTGGGTAATTTGTTAGTAGGTATTTATGCAGCTGCAGCTGACTTAAAGGTGTAACAAAACATGGGAGAATGGTCATTTGTATAAGGGGCATTCCCTAAAATATTTTTTAATTATATGACATAACGAAATACGTATAACAAAATAACATTTTTCCATTGATATTTATTTAAAACATAATTTGCGGATTTTTTATGAATCGTGGACGCAATCAAGGGCACTCCTTTACTGTTGTGTTGATCGCTTCCTGCTGTGACAGCGTACAGCGTGGCACAGCGCGGCGCGCGCCTACATGCCGCGCTTTTTAAATGTATTAATTTTACGAGCGGAATACTTACGTATCAATATTTAGTGTCGCCTTAAGTTTATTTTTCTTATCTTTTGTTTGGTAACTGAGATCATTGTCATGATCGTTTACTATTAACTTTACAAACCGTAATTCAATATTGGCTATACTGCTTAACCGGAAATCAATATCTAGACAAGCCGTAGATTGTCTAAATTTCTTACTTTTTTCCAATATAATAAGTGGATCGACAATATCGTAATTTTGCAATATCAGCTACTCTAATTCTTTATTTACAAAATAATTAGCATTTTTATGTTCACCTAAATGCAGAAGTTCCAGATTTCTAAAAACACAATATCGTATATAAATTAAAGTGTTATTGGATATGTTAAAGTTTTTTGTAACTCTAATTCAATATTGACATAGTTATTGGCAAAAACTAAAATATATCAATATAGCCGAACGATCCACCTAAAATTTTCTAACTTTTTACATAAGTATTATTTAACATGCCTCCAACAACATATCAAAAAAGAAAAAACTTTAATGATGTTAAAACCCAATTTTGTTCAGCTGCTGGTCTAATAAGAACGGACCTCAACCCTTCTGATTGCTTGAGCAGAGCTGAGGTGTAAACCCCAGTGAGTTGCAAAACAATCAACTGTGGTGGTCCGGACCGGCACGCATGTCGGATCCAGAATACAATTTCGTTGATAGTAGTTGTGATATACCTAAGGATTTACCGGAAGTCAAACGAGCAGAAAGTACCCATCGATAATATTACATTGCCTACATTTATAATATAAGATAATACCTAAAAGTCCTAAAATAACTATAATTTTAGTTTAAAAGAACTAAAATAACTATAATTTTAGTTTAAAACTGCTTATTTGTGCCCATAAGAAAATCGACATGATTATTGTTAGGGGAGAGTGGGTAACAGTGGATCACTTTTTTTTAAGCTCCACAAATCCCAAGTTTATGGCTAAATAATTAATCTATGATAATTAATAAATAATTAATCTATGATAATTAACCACAAGATACGTCCCTAATCTACAAAAACAAGTGCAATTATTGGCAAAAACGGCATAAACTTACAAGTTATAACAAGTTTAAAAAAAATGGGAAATGATCCACTGTGACCCGTGGATGAGTCACTTTGGATCTTTTCATGGGTGACAGGGAATCACTAAGGGTACACTGGATCTATTTAAAAAAAAAGTTCAATAAAATACAACTTTTGTACATAATTATAAATATTTATTTATATTCTAAGACAGTCTTCTATCACAGTCTTATAAAAAAATAACAAAAGTCTTACAAATTATGCTGGTATAAAGAGACCTAAACTAATCAACATTTTGTTTAAATAAATAACGGTTTTTCTCCTTTAATTTCCCTAAACCTCTCTTCTCTATTCAAATAAACATATTTACTTATTCAGTAATCATTAACAAACATTTTAATAAGAACATTGTTGATGCTAACTCAAATATTAAACATAAATATATTTACTCCTCGAGATACCTCAGTCCACTGTGACCCAAATGAAAATTATTCACTGTGGCCGTTACGACAGAAAAATCAAAAAATAACTACTTATACCCAAGCCAAAATTACATTACCCACAATGTATTTAACAAATAACAAGTTCAAAACATACAACTATCATTTATATTTATGAAAGGGTTGGGAATACGACAAATTTGTAAATTACGTAAAAAAATACTTTCGTCCTTACCTACTGGCCTGCGTGTGAGAGCACGTGATTCCGCTCGGCGAGCGCGGCGGCGACTGGCGCGTGAGAGGGGGGTATCGACGAGCAGTAGCCACGCGTTTGCTTGTGTGCGTAAAGCATCACACGTAAGAATTATAGCGAATAATCCGCTGTGACCCGTGATCCACTGTTACCCACTCTCCCTTAAATGTTTTAGTGTCATCATCATCATCATCATATCAGCCGAAAGACGTCCACTGCTGGACATAGGCCCAAAGAGTGCCAAAGTGACCGATCCCGCGCCACCCGCATCCAGCGGACTCCCGCAGCCTTTACCAGGTCACCAGTCCACCTTGTCGGGGGCCTACCCACGCTGCGCCTTCCGGTACGTGGTCGCCACTCGAGAACCTTTCCGCCCCAACGGCCATCGGTTCTACGTGCTATGTGCCCCGCCCACTGCCACTTAAGTTTAGCGATCCGGAGGGCTATATCGGTTACCTTGGTTCTGCTGCGGATAGCCTCATTTCTGATGCGGTCACGCAGCGAAACTCCCAACATGGCCCTCTCCATTGCCCTTTGGTTGACCTTTAGTGTATACGCATTGAATTAGCAGTACTGGGTCGGGCGCGGATGGCGGGGTCGCCGCACAACTCAAGCAGGTACCAACCTATCACAAGTAACTGCAATATAAGATTAGAATTTAAACGGATGAAATCATTTACTTTTCTACGTTTATCTAGGATATCAGTAGGATATAATGTGCTAGTTTTACTTATTACTACTTACTGATCTTAATGGAATAGGGTATAAATAAGTACCTCCCAAGTAGCAAACAAGAATAATGATTAAATCTTACATTTCTAAATTTTATCTAAAATAAGAATAAGCTAAATATAAAAAGACTCAGTTTAGTAATTTTAATCTTAAAAACTAAAGAGTTTTAAGCTACCGCCACTTTAGCAAGTCAAGAATACCTAAAACCTAGTTAAATTTTTTAAAAACTATTTGGTGTTAAGTATGTCTACAAATTAGTCTAAAAATGTGTTTTTTACTCAACTCAGATTATTTGAAGACTCATTTAAGATTCAATGGTATAATTTAAGTATCAGTTTAGAATCACAAAGTAAAAATTGATTTTGTAGATAAACTTAAGATGATTGGTTACACCAAGCTCAATGAATTGGGTCACTTAAGGTAACTGTATTCTTTTTTTATTAAATTTAATCAAGTTTAAGTGAAAATAAGTTTAACGGGACGTTTTTCAACAAACTAGAACCAATTGAAGATGGATGAAATATTTTTTTTTAAAGATGTGGTGGCTTTCGTCGGCGTGCTCCGAAATATAAAAAAAATATCGTCCAATTGTGTGCGACCAAGTCATTCAAACGGCAGTGCGACGAGTGAGACTTTGTTATCATTAGTACCAAGTACATCTTCGAGTGAGGCTTTGGTATCATTATTACCAAGTATACTGTAGATCACAAGAAAGGAGATGATGACGCAAGATGTGGAAAATGAAGTAGCAGCACTAGCAGTACTAGCTTCTGCCCGCGACTTCGCACGCGCATAAATTATGGTTTAGTTACATGGTATTCTTATGTTTTTTAACCATACTACATGCTGAAAATAAAGATTTCATTTCCATATTGATTTCATATAAATTATGTAGCTGTGACATTAAATATATAATTTAATGATTTGCACACCTACTCGCAGGCATTGGACAGTGTGCGCATCATTTTTGTAATAACCCTTTGACTGTATCTGAAGCAAATAAACTTTCTGATTTCTGATTTCATTGATAGTGCGTGTAACAGTTCAAATCTAAATAACACCCTCATAAACTTGCTAGGTTCGAAGATCCTAGGGCGAGCCCGACGGACACTCACTATCCTAAGGTGTCTTGCAAGCGAGACCTGAGGCCAAAGTGCCGAGCGGTGAGGCAAGAGAGGCCGAAGGCCAAGCTTTTCATTGGAATTAAAGGCCTAAAGCAATCTTTCAGCGAACGGTCTTCTTGCGAGCTCGTGGGCCTAAGGCCCGATCCCCCACGGAAACTCGTTATCTCCGACTTCTCCGAGTAACTTGCGAAACCTAAGGGCCGAAGTTCTGGAGGTAAACGGGGAGGCAAGCGGAGCCAAAGGCTGAGTTTTTCGTAGGAATGACAGCCCCTAAGCATGGTTTTAGAGAGCGGTCGCTATGTGAGCTCGGGGGCTGAAGGCCCGTGGGTAAGCCCCCACGGACACTAACTATCCCCAGATGTCTTCGTATCCGTAGTATCCGGAGACCAAAGTCCAGAAGGTGAGCGGCCAGGCAACTTTTCGTATTAATGAAAGATCCAAATCAAGCCTTAAGAAAGCACTGGGGGCTGAAGGATACTTATATCATACTAACCCCAGGTGGCAGCGAGGCCAATGGCCGAGCTTTACGTTGGAATGAAAGGCCCACAGCATCCCTTTAGAGAGCGCTCTCAATGCGAGCCCCTAGGCCACTCATTATCTTCAGGCGTCTTGCAAGTGAAACCTGAGGCCCAAATTCCCAAAGATAAAAGGGGAGCCAAGGGAAGCCGAAGCCTGAACATTTCGTAGGAATTAAAGGCCTATAGCATGCTTTTAGAGACTTTTAGAGATAAGCGGCGTGGCAAGCAAGCCCTCACGGACACTGACTATCCCGAAGTTGAGTGGCGAGGCGAAGGGCGAAGTAAGTCCCGTAGATAAGTAGCGAGGCAACCGAGGCCAAGGGCCGTGCTTTACGTTGAAGTGACAGACTCCAAGCATTCCTTCAGAAAGCGCTCTTAATGCACCCCTATAGACGGACACTCATTATCTCCCAGTGTCTTGCAAGTGAAACCTGATGGCGACGTGGGGGATGTACACTTACTATTCCCAGGTGTCTTGCAAGCGAAATTGCATGTAAAAGTTCGGAGAGTGAGTGGAGAGGCAAGCAAGGCCTTTTCGTTCTATTGTAAGGCAACCCTTCTGTGAACGGTCTCAATGCAAGCAATGACCTCTAAAGACACTTATTATCTTTCGATGTCTTGTAAGCGAAACTTGAGGACCAAAATCCCGAAGGAAAACGGGGAGGCAAGCGAAGAAGAAGCGAAGCGAAGGCTGAGGTTTTCATAGGAATGAAAGGCCCAAAATTATATACCTTTAGGGGGCGCTCCTGATGATGCGCATATTTCAGAAAGTCACGGGAGTTTTCCACATTCATAAAATTGATACCATAGATACTCAATTTTCCGCGGAATGCCGTTTTGTCCAAATTGTATACCCACATCCCTTGACGTTGGTGAACTATGATAATTCTTTTCCTTCAAACAACTTTAGATGACCTCTGACTTCATAACAAATATAGGAAGGCAGAGATCAAGGTTGCTGGTTTTTCAATATAAACAGCGCCGTCGTCAGTTACTGAAGTTCCAATTTAATTAGGTATCTGATGTATAACAGTTACTATCAGTGGAGGTATCAACCAGTTTTGGTTAATATGTAGTGTTTACCACTATTTTACATCCCGGGTTTTTTCACGTTTTATCTATATTTTGCTTAACGTTTGAATGGGGTGTTCTTCTTACTTTCTAGTCAAGTATCTTGTCAATTTTCAAGTTTTAGCTCATACATTTTGACCCCATTTTATAACCCCTTAGCCCCATTATCTTAATATTTTTTATAGCCTATGTGTTGTCCGGGAGTTTTCTCGTCAGGTTAGCAAAGTTTGCATCAAAATCCGTTCAGAAGTTTTCACGTGATACGCGTACAAATAAACAGACAAACAGACAAAAATTATAAAAACTTTTGGATCGTGTTCTGTTATCGATTCTAAGCATCCCCAACAAACTTTTTCTCGGATGTATCTTCCATGTACAGACTTTCGGCCGTCTTCAGCTTTATTATATGTATAGATTGATAAAAGATAGAAGATTATGAAAGTGCAATGTTGTTGACGTGTCAATGTCATCCTTTATGCTTGGTTGAATTTATGGTTTGTTTTAAACACAGGACAGGATATACAGAATAAATATATCATAAGTATTATAAACTTAATGGTTATTCTTGCATAAACATTTACCGTAAAATGGACGGCAACTTGCATTCATTAAATCAAACTAAAGATTTGATAAAGAACCATTAAGTATTAAGTAGAACTACACTAATTCGGTTTTTAGTATAAGTTAAGTATAATATCTCTAAACCGGTACTACTATAAATGCAATTTTTCTATACTTTATCTAAAATAACCTTAAAAAATCAGTATCGTCTAAAGTCATACTTCGCTAAGAATAATAAGACTAAACTCCATTTTACTTTTAGTAAATAAAAAAAAATAAAAAAATTCCGACACTAATTCATAAAAAATAAAGTACATTGTAGTTAGATTTATGTAATAGCAATAATAATTGCATTTATATTGCAAACATTTACAGAAAAGTAGTATTCTGCGCTGTATGTAATCAAATTTTTAATTTAGCAACCTAATATTCCTAATTTTTATTGCTCTTTTTCCAGTATTTGGTAAGCCCGTCTGTTTTATAGCACTTTCAATCAATTTTACACGATAAACCATCATGCGTTATAGTTTTTAAATACCTATAGGGACATTACACGGTCGTTTCTAAACGTAATAAATACTTAAGTAATCGCCATTTTGATAAAACTTCAGTGAATTCTCTCGTTAGTAAAAGAGTTCGCCATATTTTCTAAAATACAATTCCATGAGTAAAAAAAGTTTTAAAATTTTATTTTTTAAGAGATGATCGAATTTGTGCAACTCAGTGTTAATAGTTTTAAGTAAGTATTGTAGATATCTTTAAGTTTATTTCTTGGCCTTAAGTCAACCTTCAAGATATCTTCAATTAGAAGTTTAGAGATCTGTAAAACCCTCATTCTTATGTAGGGTTTAAGTTTGTCTAAATAGTAGTATTAACTCTTTCTTGAAAATTTCTTAAATACTGTGCCCACTTTGTCCTAACTGAGTCTTGGGGGATATCTTCAAGATATCTTCAGGGACATAATGGTTTTAGCCAAGACAACAGCAAGAATTTGTCTAATTGTCTTCAAGATATCTTCAATCCCTTTTTAAGACATTTGATTGCTACTTGGGCTACCACTGGACCAAGCCGGGCGTGCGGCGGCAGCTACCTTTCCGTGTCGACCGAGACTGCATTAAGTAAATATCTCAATATACCTACTTAGCTACTTAGTTTATACGATTTATAAGGTACATATATATATAAACACCTACGTAGTGTAATAGTTGAGGGTTCATGTTTTCTGCCAACAAACTGTTATGCAGTTTGGCAGATAAGGTTAATTTTATATTATGTAACCTGTTCTTTTTGTAATAAATAAATTAAAAAAAACCTTGTGAGCTTGTTTACATAGTGACTTATTAAGTATTAAATAAGAAATTATGAATTATTAGAAAGAAAAAATAACCTTAAAAGATTACAGTCCACTTGATATTGAAATAATCGTACGATGTGAGTCGTAAATAATGTTTTCTGTTGCTGGAATATGTTGCGACCTTGTATAGCAACATGAATTTATGTTTTTTATATGGTAATGATATTGTCCCAATTTTGTTACTTCTCAGAAATCTATCGCGCTGCACGTACACGTATCTTCTATATTTATTTACTCCACGGGCGTTCGATCCTTTAACAGTCATATCAAATTGTTTGTTATTTTCTCTATATTTTTTTAATATACTTACTTGTTACCTAACATACATATTTATACCTATTACAAGTTCAACCAAACCACAGTTCATTATATATAAATTAAAATTCTCACAACATTACTCACATTCCAATTCCGTTCCGACGTAATATTAGAATTAAAACTTATTAAGGGTCTGACTGAAAACCAGCGTTGCAGTGTAGGTAGGTACCTACTCAGTACTCACTACAACATTATGCTGAGTCCAGCCCCTTTTTAGCATCACACAATGTTAATGCCTCGTACGATATTGTATACTTTTTAAGTCATATTTTAAAGTCCAATTTGTACACTATTATAATGAAGTTTTTCTATGTCTATGTCATGTCTAGAACATTATTCAATCACTACCGTTAGGTATATATCTGACTGGCTAACTGACGGACAAGGCTATCCTAATTTACAAACAAAAGAACTTTATAAAAAAATATTTTTCATTTGTAATGAAGATGCTATCGTTAATATCAGTTTTAAAAAAGTTCTGAAATTGCGTAAGTATTAACACGTTCAAAGACATGCTGCCCGGCAGCCTACTAAACGAAAAAAAAGACGGGTTGCACCCCGGGAGCACGGATTCCGGAAGTGCCGGCAGAAATGAAACTTGAATATTAACGTTGTGAAAAAAAAAACTACATTTCGACGCTGGAAAGGAGAAATGGGATAAGCGACACAGAGCTAACTTTACTGGAGAGCCAAAAAACTGCGCACTTTTTTGAAAAAAAATCAGTAAAATTCGTCCTGTGGACTAATTTCTTAAATGAAGTATTTTTTATATAAATAGTGATGTTTTCTACGTATCCCTTCAGCTGTGGCGAAAAAACATGGCCGCTTACCCACGTCTGTGGCACCCTCTGAGGGGCGCTCCACTAACAAGGTTTGTGGAGTGAAGTGATTTGGTAAAATTAAATTTTCTTTAGTTTTTTACATAATCACAGCCAGGATTTTGGATGAAACTCAATATTTATTAAATTATCTAACTGCAACGATATATCATCGTTACATTAAAGTCGTATTAAGGCTATCTACCTGACCTCGTCACCACCTCACCGAAGTTTACGACGTATTTTGGTTATTTTAAATATAATCAATTAGTTTTTTGGGGTGTTAAATGAGCTTAATTTGAAGATATTTGTGTTATACTTATTCGAAAAACATAAAATGGCAGCCTCGTGAGTATTTTTTTTACACTAGACCATTTGAAATATTCTACCAAAATAATGCCTACACTCAGAAGTTACTCGTGTAGGCTTCGATTTTCATGCTTATATCTGAAGTGTTTTATACTGTATGTAATCAAATTCATGCCTGAACAATAAATATGGGTCATTAACTAGGTGTAACCGTAGCTTTTTTTATTGTAAGTGCAGCAGGTTTTATCTGAGAGTAAAATGAAAAAACCATGTCTACTTTCATACAAAATAACCTCTTCCAAACGAGTGCAATTATCACAGCAACTATATGTTTTGAACCAAACAAATAAGGTTTCTTAAAATTCACATTAAGTATACTTTTAGTTAAAACTATAATATAACCATCAGTTAAACAAAAATCACATCAAAACATGATTTGAAAACGGTATAAATCAAGGTCATGATTAGTATAGAGTGCGGATCGTAGTGACGTCACGAGGTATCATGTGGGCATCCCTCGGAGGGAAATTCCCGGTCGGTTAGGTCCCCCTCTGAGGGGTTTGTTGTGATCGTTACCAACTTCAATCGATTTATTTACTTTCGGGCCATTGATAATCCAGTTAAGTTCATTTTAAACAAATGTATGATAACTAA
Source organism: Epinotia demarniana (assembly GCA_945867215.1). Classification (NCBI taxonomy): domain Eukaryota; kingdom Metazoa; phylum Arthropoda; class Insecta; order Lepidoptera; family Tortricidae; genus Epinotia; species Epinotia demarniana. The sequence continues at coordinate 9,630,493 of OX244262.1, forward strand.
CGGTAATTTTAATAGCTAATAGTAATATTAAATTATTAGAAAAGCGCTAAAAAAGGTGTTGCCAAATTTTGACCATGAGTAGGTATGTCATGTTAGTCACGGTTTTATTACTGCTTACCCGTTTAAATAACACTTGTTTCTATGTAATTCTAAAGATTACTTACATGTCTACAAAAATTGTCCTTCTGGCACTACAATTCAGCACTAAACCCACTAATTTTCACTCGCGAACACCGACCGTCTCAATCGTGCCACTGACTATTTTAGACTAACGACTAAATTGATTTTTTCCTCCATTGGCCATTGAAGTTTTCGCTTGCTAGCTGTCTCACTGAATTGGCTATACGTTTCAATGGATTAAGGCGAGATCGATATACGAATGCCGGTTTTATTTCTAAGAAAGTAAGCAAAGCCATTGCGCCCCTCCGAGGGCCGCAATGGCTTTGCCGTAAAATTTTGACCGTAAAATTGATAATTTTAGGATATAGTGTCGCTTAAGCAAAATGGTTGAAAAAATAGATTTAGGTAAAATTATCTAACCGACACGTTTTATGAGAAATTTGTCAGGTAAAAGAGTCTTACCTAACATTTACAAAAGAATTTTTCGTGCTTAAATTATCGAATCCCAAAATATGCAATTTTTATAGTCAGGTAAAAATACATATCCGTATTAATAAACATGAAATAAACCAGGAAAAGTCATCTAATCCCTTTTTTAGCAACAATTTCAAATGTGATAAACTACTTAAGAGGGGGCGTTCCGCGAAATCGGAGTTCTTAGATTGAATATTTACCTATGACAAACTAAACCGAATGCCAGGAAAATGAACATACAGAAACTAAGTACATCATATTTGCAATCTATTTGTCTGAAAAAAACCATACAAAACCAAAATTGCCTCGATAGAAAACAATCGCCAAAACATGTCTTATTTTTACCTAATTTCAATTGTGTGCCGTTCCCGTGCATATAATTTACGTAAAAATTTAGTGTGATATTGCCTAGTGATTTGACGAGCGGCGTTTTTTTATGTAGTCCCTTTTCAGACTTATTGAGGTATAACGTATTTGGCGTATAGGTCTTTTTTATTTAGCGCGATACTGTTTCTCCCGTCGCGTGTTTCGTGCAGTTTGGTATATCTTGTGTTGCCGTTCGCGGGCGGAGTCAATCGCAATCGCTCCGCTGAGACGAGAGGACTACGTTCTGTGCTCTCACGACAGCACGGTGAACATAATTATTTCAATAATATTGTGACCCAGTATATTCGTCCAGTGAATGAATGTATCATTACATTCCAGTAGATATTTTGGTATATTTTGTATCATAAGTCGACCTTAACATGTAGACCTTAAAGTTCAAAATACAACCATAAGATTACGCAGCGATCGGCCGGCGACCGGCTTCTTAGAATAATTTGTGCAGTACATGCAAAACTACACGAACATTTTTTCTGTCGAGCGTGTATTTACTTTATGAAAGATTATCACTATCACTACAACATAGTACTCGTATAAAACAAAGTCGCTTCCCGCTGTCTGCCCCTATGAATGCGTAGATCTTTCAAACTACGCAACGGATTTAGATGCGGTTTTTTTTAACAGATAGAGTGATTCAAGAGGAAGGTTTATATGTATAATATAATTTAATATAGTATCCGAGCGAAGCCAGGGCGGATCGCTAGTTGAGAATAAATCCGGTTAATTTCAAAATCGATGTCCTCTCGGTCTCTAAATACGAATTCGAAGTCGGAAATAATTCAAGGAGTGGTCGCATTATTTTCATTTTTGAAATATTTGTTGTAAATTACGATGCGCGTTTTTTTTTAAAGAACAACATACGTTTTCAGGCTTTTCGAGAAATAATGTCCATTTTGAATTCCAAGATGGCAGACATTGTTTTTCGAATTTAAACTTTCGTGAGACATGTTGAAATAATACTAATACAAGGTTCAACTCACGTATTAAATGTCACTACGGGCGACATGTTTCGAAGTCTGCGGGGGTTCATCAGGATGAGTGTTTTCGCGGCGGTTTCGCTTGAATCTTGTCGTGATTCAAGCGACACCGCCGCGAAAGCATTCATCCTGAAAAAGAACTCCCGAAGATTTCGAAACATGTCGCCCGTAGTGACATTATTGACATTGTTTTTCTTTAAAGTCATCACGGGTGTCGCTTTTCGGGTTATTGAGGGTGCAGATTCCAACAAATATTGCCAGCGAACTTGGTCATTTTTATATTAAAAAAAGTGAACACAATTAAGCAGTTTTTCTTTAGTACCTACCAGTATGTTCAAAATTGATAACGAAAGGGCCAGAGCGTCTCCATTGTCTCCAAGCAGGAATCCGAGATCAGAATTGAAAAATTTAGCCGCAACACTGTTGCCTGAAAATCTGACTTTCATAGACATGATCGAAGGTTTCATAATATATAACAGTTTTTTTAATGCTACTTATAAATTCACAATTAAATTCACGTATTCAATGACATGACAGGCGACGTGTTTCGAACTCTTCGGGAGTTCTTCTTCAGGATGAGTGTTTTTGATGATTGTTTTGAAGAAGAACTCCCGAAGAGTTCGAAACATGTCGCCTGTCGTGACATTTAATACGTGAATTTAACCGTGGTTTTATTAGTAGTATTTTAGAAATGTCTCACAAAAGTTTTAATTCGATTATGGCTTTTTTTTCTTTAGGTTTTTACTAGCCATTGTAACCCGTACGTGATTAAGTAAATAAAAAACCGGCCAAGTGCGAGTCAGACTCGCGCACGAAGGGTTCCGTACCATTATCTATAAAACAGTTAAAAAAAAAATTGTATTGGAGCCCCCCTTAAATATTTATTTTATTTTGTTTTTTAGTATTTGTTGTTATAGCGGCAACAGAAATACATCATCTGTGAAAATTTCAACTATCTAGCTATCACGGTTCTTGAGTTACAGCCTGGTGACAGACAGACAGACGGACAGAGAAGTCTTAGTAATAGGGTCCTGTTTTTACCTTTTGGGTACGGAACCCTGAAAAACGGAAGGTCATATTTCAGTTATAGCTCTCGAAACTCTGACTTAATAGCGAAAATAATATCTTCAAATATAGGTACAGATTTTGTCTTGCTTCCCACTTTTTATAATAGGGATGATGACTAAATTTTTTTATGATGTCATTTGAATCAGTTTTTGGACAGGAACAAATGTTTGTATTGGAGGAACTACAATTAAAGAACATAAATACCCAAAAATTTGAGACAAAGATTGACCTCGCTGGCGGCAGCGCAAAACGCTTAATACTGAAAGATAGACAGGCGTGACGTCACAGCCGACATTTGTTAATACAAAGTACCTACATGTATCGTCGTATGGAAAATCAGGTTCTTAAATTGTTGTTTTATTCGCGGAATACTGCCTTTAAGTACATAATTGTTATACAATTTTGTTTCTATAAAAGCCTAAGGATTCTATTGGTACCTTTAAATTTACTCTTGTACAATAAAAAAAAAAATCTTAACTTTCAAGGTTCATATCTTTTTACGATTTTAATTATATTTTATTATTTATACTTTATTACGGTAATTTGATGGTTTACTATACATTAAGCATCACTACGTTATCAATTTGAACATGAGTCATCATGCCTATTATTCATAGGTATTCATCATGTTTCATCTGACTGTCGGGGCATATACTATGCGAGAAGGAGCGGGGCAGCAATAGACGCATCAGCGCGGCAGGTGCGGGGTGCGCGGGTGATTTCTGATTTTTCCCTGGCGGTACGCCCCCTCTTAAGCTACAATAAAACCAAATTATTTTTCTTTTCATCAGTAGTAAACCTACATTATTATGAAGTAGGTACCTAATTAATGCCAAGTTAATGATTTGCAATAGGCGTAATAAACAAAAACACTAACTTAGTATTTTGTGAACCTTTATGTTTCAAATGAGTCTCACAGTAAACAAACATAGGTTATTTTATTCTATATAAGGTACAGTCGAGTGCATTAATATGTCTACACTTTTGAACCTAATCGAATGCGGTCGCCTACAAATTGTAGACATATTAATGCACTCGACTGTACCTTTATGAGATCAAAATATTTTTATCAAATCTACTACAACATCTATACATATAATAAAGCTGAAGAGGGTTGAAAGTCTGTACATGAAAGATATTCGAAAAAAGTTTGATGGGCATACTTAGAATCGATAACAGACCACGTTCCAAAGAGTTTTTTTTAATTTTTGTCTGTTTATATGTTTGCCTGTTTATGTGTACGCGCATCACGTGAAAACGGCTGAACAGATTTTGATGCAAACTTTACTAATCTGTTGAGAAAATTCCCGGGGTCGGACCCGGAGTGGGGTTGAACTTTGTATGGGAACTCCTTGAATCTATGAGCTAAAGACTTGAAAATTTGCAAGCGTATACTTGACTAGAAATTAAAAAGACCCCAATTCAAACTTTAACAAAATATAGATATAAAGTGAAAAAACTCTGGACGTAATATAGTGCTAGGCGGCTAAACACTATAATACGAGTATTAAACAAAACTGGTTGATACCTCCATCGATAGTAACTGTTAGACATAAGGGACCTAATTATATTGGAACTTCAGTCACTGACGACATCGCTGTTGATATTGAAAACCAGCAACCTTGATCTCTGCCTTCCTATATTTGCTATGAAATCAGAGGTCATCTAAGGTTGATACTTATCTCGAATTAGCATTGATCACCAACGTCAATGGATGCGGGTATAAAATTTTGACAAAAGGGCATTCCTCGGAGAATTGGTTAGGTATATATAGGTACGATTTTTTTTATGTAGAAAACATCCGTGATATTATGAAATATTATTGGGAGCGCAATAGGAGCACTCCCTAAAGGGATATTTTGGGCCTTTTATTCGTACGAAAACCTCAGCCTTCGCTTCGCTGCTTCTTCGCTTGCCTCCCCATTTAACTGCGGGATTTCGACCCTCAAGTTTCGCTTGCAAGACACCGGAAGATAATGAGTGTCCTTAGAGGTCATTGCTCACATTGAGAACGCTCTCAGAAGGGTTGCTTCGGGCCTTTCATTCCAACGAAAAGGCCTTGCTTGCCTCGCCGCTCACTTCAGAACTTTGGCCTGGGATTTCGCTTGCAAGACACCTGGGGATAGGCAGGGACGTTATTAGCTAGGGTCAATCCAATAGGAGGAGTCAAGACTCTGCTTGTGCAAACTGAGAGAGACGAAACGGAAATGAAGCCAATTGACAAGACGGAAATTAGAGTAGATGACAAAGCCGATGAGAAAATCCATGAAAGACTACACCAGCTGCTCCAAAAGTATAGAAAGTGTTTTGCCAAAAACCTTAAGGAATTAGGTTGCGCAAAAGATGCTACCATGAATTTGGACTTGCATGATGATACACCAGTGGTGTATCGACCTTATCGATTGTCGCATCAGGAACGTCAAAAGGTAAGGGATATCGTTGATGAGTTGGTCTCAAATGATATTGCACAGGAGTCGAACTCGAACTATGCTAGCCCCATATTGCTGGTTAAAAAAAAATTGGAGAGTCTCGACTGTGTGTAGACTACAGAGCCCTCAATAATAAAACTATAAAAGATAAATATCCCCTACCTTTAATTGACGATCAGCTGTCCAATTTGAGCGGGAATAGGTTTTTCATAACTCTAGATCTAGCTTCTGGTTACTACCAGATTCCGATGGGAGAAGGCAGTCGACACTTGACAGCGTTTGTCACCCCAGACGGGCATTATGAGTTTAAGCGCATGCCTTTCGGGTTGGCAAACGCGCCAGCCGTATTCCAAAAGATGATGAATGGGTTATTGGGTGCGCGGAGGTTTAAGAGTGCCCTAGCGTACATGGATGACCTCCTCATTCCATCGTCATCAATAGATGAGGGGTTTGAGAGATTAGAGGACGTCTTAAAACTCATCCAGGATGCTGGCTTAACCCTTAATTTGTCAAAATGCAGTTTTTTCGACACAAGCATTCAGTATTTGGGGTACGAGATATCTGCCGACGGTATTAAACCAAGTGAGAGGAAAATATTGGCGGTGCGAGATTTTCCCGTACCTCGAAACGTTCATGAAGTCCGACAGTTCCTGGGCTTAGCGAGCTATTTTCGTCGATTTGTAAGAGGGTTTGGTGAAATAGCTAGACCTCTAACTACACTGCTCAAGAAGAATGTACAGTGGCAGTGGAGCACTGACGAGGTAAAGTCATTTGAGACGTTAAAAGAATGTCTTGTTAAACGTCCTCTGCTGGCACTGTACAATCCTGAGTTAGACACTGAGGTGCACACTGATGCTAGTTCCCTGGGATTAGGTGGCATTCTTATGCAGTGGCAGAAGGGTCCCAGGGTGTTGAAACCCGTTGCATACTTTAGCCGGCAGACCACGCCCGAAGAACGCCATTTCCACTCATATGAATTAGAGACTTTGGCGGTGGTCTGCTCGCTGAAAAAGTTTCGACCCTATCTCCTGGGACTCGACTTTACTGTATACACAGATTGCAATGCGCTACGAACCACCCTTACAAAGCGTGATCTGATCCCGAGGATTGCGCGCTGGTGGTTAACGATAAGTGAATACACTTTTAATATTGAATACCAGGTTGCCGGATGAGTCATGTAGACGCCCTAAGCCGCAATCCTCCGGAGGCTAGTGATTCACTGCTGTCGGCCAACGTCTTACACATAAAAACTGATAATTGGATTCTTACATTACAAATGGCCGACCCGAAACTTGAAAGGATGTTTAAGGTTTTAAAGCCAGGCTTAGATCGGGAGGTTTCTGACATTAAGAATAACTTTGTTATTAAGAATCATGCATTACACAGGAAAATGGAAGACGGGTTGCGGCTGGTAGTCCCCAAAGATGCTAGGTGGCAGATCTGTAGGGCAAACCACGATGATGTTGGTCACTTCGGATTTGCGAAAACATTGGAACGCATTCAAAATCGGTACTGGTTCCCCAAACTAAGGCGTTTTATTAAGAAATATGTGGCGGCTTGTATTGATTGCGCGTATAACAAAGATAATGCGGCGCGAACGAGTACTGGCTTCCTACACCCAATAGAAAAGGTGGCAAAACCGTTCGACACATTGCACTTGGACCATTTGGGACCATTTGTTAAAAGTAAAGCGGGCAACAGCTATATTCTGACCATAGTGGACGGTTTTACAAAGTACGTTTTTGTTAGACCAGTCAAAGATACGAAAACAAAGAACGTAGTTAAAGTTCTCGATAGTTTATTTTACGACTTTATGATACCACGCAGAATTATATCGGATCGTGGAACTGCATTCACGTCGAGTCAATTTAAAGACTTTTGTGTTAACAAGGGTATCAAACATGTGCTTAACGCAGTTGCCTGTCCTAGGGCAAATGGACAAGCTGAGAGATATAATCAGACCATTCTCACAGCTCTGTCTACACAGAATTTTGAAAACGATAAACGTCACTGGGACAGACAGCTGGGTCAAGTACAATGGGGTGTTAATAATAATACAATTAATGCTACCACAAAGAAAAGTGCGTCTGAATTACTCTTTGGGATTAAATCGAACTCTCCCATCGATAATAAGTTATCGACAGATAATAACGATGCGACGAATGCTGGCGTTACAGCGTCGACTTCAGGTGTCGGTGACATGGGAGTCGAAGAAACACTTGTCCATCGTTCCCCTTTGGTTACAGAAGTCTTGGGTGAGGGTCAGGAGATTACCTCGCATTCACTGACCGACGATGCGCCTATCGCAGTAGAGTCTGATAGGTGGGTCGATGAAATTAGGAAGGAAGCTTCAATTAATATCAAGCATAGTCAGGACAGACAGAAGGAATTATATGATAGGAATAGAGTTTCCGCGGTCGCATACTCGGTCGGTGATTTGGTAAAGCTTACAAAGACTAGTTTTACTAATAACGGAAAAAGTAAAAAACTGTTACCTAAGTTGATCGGTCCATATAAAGTTACTCGTTGTTTAGGCAACGATCGTTATAGGGTTGCTAATGTACCAGGGTTTAAAACAAAGAAATATGATAGTGTGATAGCGTCTGATAGGATGCGTCCTTGGATCAGTGTACAGGCACTACAGGTAAACAGGTCATCTGGTTCCGAATCATCGGATTCCGATTCAAATCCCGAAAGAAGTAACTAAACAAAATGGTATTCTTACAAACAGTATCTGATTTACTATTTTTTAATAAAATCATGTATAACTAAGTTTACGATTAATATATTATTGTCATATATATATAAGAACAGTTTACAATGTTAGTAAATAGTAGATTTAATATGATAATTATTGATAAAAAAAATGTATAGAGGGTAAACTGAAGAGTGTTGTGATTTACGCGTGCTCCGGAGATAGCACGCAGTCGGATGACCGAGTGTTGTGATTTTTGTATATAAAACTGTGATTTTTATAAGTATTGCAATATAAAAATATTTGAAGCATTGATTTTGAACGGTACTTCGCCACAATTACGACTTTGTTATAAATGATTAGAGGGTAGGATATAAAAAAGTTACGTGATGGTGGGGAAGTGCCGTTGGAAGGGAACGTGGGGCGCGGGGCACTTGGTTGTTACCCGTGCGATGATGAGGTTGTGTACTAAGTAATTAGGTGATCAAGACCTAGTGATTGTAAGTCTAGCTAGTTGTTTGGTTGATAAAAGTTGTACTGAATGTACTCATTGTGGTGATCAAATACATTAAATAATCTACGGTATTGAGGAGTTTCATTTCAATATACTGCGTCTTTTCTATCTATGTAAACAAAGGACGTAACTTTGTTTTGTCGCTGTTTCCCCTTTACATAGGTAGTTGTCACACAATTTTGTTGGTATAAAAGCGTAAGGATTCTATTGGTAGCTTTAAATTTAGTCTTGGACAATAAAAACATGCATATTTTTTTCTAAACTTTCAAGGTTCATATCTATTTATGATTTTTATTATAATTTATACTTTATTACGATAATTTGGTGGTTTATTATCCATTTAGCATCCCTCAATCAACATGAACATATCAACACAATATTTACTTAAAATGCCCGCTAAACTTTGTCTCCCTGCACAGCTATCACGCGACGGCGCGCAATCTCTCGATTTTTCTCGCACTATCCGTCTCTCTCTTATTAGAACACTTATAACAAGAGGTATATTGCGAGAAAAATCGAGAGTCGCGGCCGTCTCATGATAGACGTGATGCAATTCACGCAAAAACGGCTAAACGGATTTAAATGAATTTTGGTATAAGTACCATACAGTGTATGTATCTACAAACCAGGGATGCCGCGGATGCGTTTTTTTTGACATCCGCGGATGCGGAGGCGGATGCGGATATTTGGGGGCATACATCCGCAGATGCTGATGTTGAAATTTGTGCGGATCTTCCACGGTTGAGGATGCGGATGTTGAAATTTGTGCGGACCTTCCACGGTTGAGGATGCTGATGTTGAAATTTGTGCGGACCTTCCACGGTTGAGGATGCGGATGTTGAAATTTGTGCGGACCTTCCACGGTTGAGGATGCGGATGTTGAAATTTGTGCGGACCTCCTACGGTTGCGGATGCGGATGCGAATATCTTTAACATCCCTGGAATAAACCTGGATTAAGTAATACTTTTTATTCCGGGAAACATTGTCTAAGGGGAATGAAATGTTCCGGGAAAAATTGCCGAAATGGGGGGCGAAGGTTTGTAAGGAGCCACGATATAATCGAGTTCCATGCGGACGACTTCGCGGGCAGAAGCTAGTACCTACTTAAATACATAGAAAACATCAGATTCAGAAACAAATATTCGATGTCATCACAGAAATATTTACCCATACCGCCGGTATTCATACCCAGCTTCGAGATTATACAAAAATAATATATTAATTGATTTCAATTAAAGAAATTTTGGGGCTCAAAACGCTCAAAGTCACCCAAAGGGCAATGGAGAGGGCCATGTTGGGAGTTTCTCTGCGTGATCGCATCAGAAATGAGACTATCCGCAGCAGAACCAAGGTAACCGATATATCCCTCCGGATCGCTAAACTTAAGTGGTAGTAGGCCCCCCACAAGGTGGACTGATGACCTGGTAAAGGTTGCGGGAGTCCGCTGGATGCGGGTGGCGCGGGATCGGTCACTTTGGCACTCTTATTTTATATTTCATGCACCGAGCTGGTTCAAACTCGAACTGCGAGCTCGAGCGACTAACCAACTGAGCTATCGGGACCATCTGTCTCGGTCGCTAAATCTTTCAATCAGTTCCTTCTTACAACGCCTTAGGGAGGCGTGTAGCGTAGCGACATCTACCAGAAGTCCCAGGCTTCTTAACGGCACCAACGTCTGAAATCATATTGAGATCAGTCAAAAGAGTCTGGCCTGGGAAAGATGAGCCTTTTTTTATATGGCAAAATTAAGAGGCCGCAGTGAGCTCGGCTCGGAGCTACGGTAGCCTAGTGGTTCAGGCATGCGGCTGTCAAGCGGCGGTCGTGGGTTCGAATCCCGGCTCGTACCAATGAGTTTTTCGGAACTTATGTACGGAATATTTACCGTTAGCTTTTCGGTGAAGGAAAACATCGTGAGGTAACCGGTCTAATCCCAATAAGGTCTAGTTTTCCTTCTGGGTTGGAAGGTCAGATGGCAGTCGTTTTCGTAAAACTAGTGCCTATGCCAAATCTCGGGATTTGGTGTCAAATCGGACGTCAAATTTGAGACGTTTGACACATTTGATAACGATATTAAGAGTCCGCAGTAAGCTCGATTCTCCGTAGAAACGTAGTTACGCTCTCAATTTAAAACTACTTGTTGGATTGTGACGAAACTTTGCATATAGGTACAAAGACATAAGGTATATTTATGTCTGTAATTAGTTTATATGGTTCCAATTTATAAAACAAACGGAATACAACAAAAACTAGTTTTGTATGAAAAACTATTGGCTGTATTTTTTTTATAATTGTATCTGAAGCTACATAAACGAATTACAGAGATAGATGTACCTCATTTCATTGAACATGCAAAGTTTCGTTACAATCCAACTCGAAGTTTTAAAATGAGAGCGTAACTACGTTTCTATGGAGAATCGAGCTTACTGCGGACTCTTAATATCGTTGTCAAATGTGTCAAACGTCTCAAATTAGTATGATGTCCTAATCTTGATACTGGATATGGTAACTGAGAAAGTAACTGTTGCATAATAAATTGGACTGCTATGTAATTCACATTGAAGAATGTCATAAAAAGTTCGAATAATATAAAGTAGAAGGAAGTAAAACAGTCTTATTTCATATAATTTTAGGTACCTACCTCCTTTTGCGTGATCAGTTGCATTATGTGAAAGGAAGAAAATTAATGGTTTTTCAAGTATCATTATTATTGTAAATAAGTTGAATTACAGATCATTATTATTATATCGCGTTATACACAGGGTTGCACCACGCTGTTTTTTAGGGTTCCGTACAAAAGAGGTAAAAAAGGAACCCTTATGGTGCGACTCCGTCCGTCTGTCTGTCTGTTTGTCCGTCACAAAGTGAAATATCTCAAGAACTACTTAAGTTATCAATTTGAAATGGTTTTAAATGAGAGTTATCCACGTGCATGGAAAATGAGTACTTTTTGCCCCTCCATCATATTCGTAATTTTTCATACAGAAAATCTCATTTTCCATGAATAATTACGAAATGATGGAGGGGCAAAAAAAAAACTATTTAAGGTCAAGTGGGGTACCTAATATATGAAAGGGCTTGAGTTGCACTTTTGAAACAGTTTTTCTTTTTTTATAGGTAAAATTTCGATCTACGAATGAAAACGTAAAAAAATACCATCCCTCCCCCCCCCCAAAATACCATTACTTGTGATGAAGATAAACATAAATATTACTGGAAAAGTATAACTTATATGCGTATTGTATGTTCTATTTTCTAAAATTATTTCCTAGTTAAGTTTGCAATTTAATCAACTTTATGCGTATTTTTTGTTTTGAAATTCCTATTGGTCTTGGTGTAAAAGTTATTTTTTGTTTGAAATTGAATTCTGTTGTGTTGGGACATTTACTTTACCTTGACTTAATTGGTAGTGCGCGAGTCAGACTCGCACTTGACCGTTTTTTTTTAAAAAAAGCTGCTCTTTTCTTGGCTTATCGCTCGCTGGCCATAATCTAACGATGCGCTACCCCATACTAAATAAAATTTGTGTGACGCAGTATTAACGTTGCTAACGAAATTATGAATTTAAATCCCTTTATTTACAAAAAAATATTTATTTAATTTAGCTTTAGTTTTAGTTTTATTCGTTTTTTTTTACTTGATTACTAATGTATTAGAAGTTTAAAGACCCAAAATATAATATATTTAATTTACTGCACACAATATCTATCTATCTATTACCATGTTCGTTCTGTAAGAAACTGATGGAGCACATGGGCGTGTGCGCCCATTCCCACATGGGCGTGCCCGCTCACGCCTTTTTTCAGAACATTTACAGAGAACTCGTCTCAAGTGAACCAGTAGAAGTCAGACTTCCTCGATTATACACAGTTCATACGATTACGAGCTCAAGTTATTCTCCAAACGGTGAGTCGAGACAAGATGTGAATCACTCTGCCGGTCGTCTTATATTATAAGCGAGTGGTGTACGCACTGGACGTCACTTACACACGGGTCCTAACTCTACGTACTTGTCCCTGCCTAAGCGGTACACATTGCGTACGCCATCTTAAACCATTCAATTCGTGGTCGGCTTTTGCGAAGCTTCAACTGGTGCAACCAAGGTAAGATTTATTTAATTTATTAAAGTTCAGTTTAAATAATAAAATTATCTACTTATATAAAAGAAGACTGCCTGACTTTCATCACCGCACACCCGAAACTTCTGGGACTAGAAACTTTAAATTTACACCAGAACTTCCTTTTATAACGTGGGAGGGGATAAGACGGAACACCCCTAAGGGGGTTAAATAGGGATGCAGTTTGTATGAGGGAAACTTTTCCTTTTTAGCCAGAAACTTGAAAATATGTAGACAGATTACTTATTTGAATACAAAAAAAGCAATTTAAGCGATTTGGAAAAATCCACCCCTAAGGGGGTTAAAAGTGTGTATGGCGGAAACTTTGTTTTTTAGCTAGAGACATACAATTTTGTAGAAAGATTACAAATTAAAATATAAAAGAGTACTTGCAGCGTTATAGAAACGTCTATGCCTAAGGGGGTTAAAAAGGGGTGCAAAGTTTGGACGAGAAACACTCTTTTTTGAGTTTGAGACTTAAAAAGTTGTATAAAGATTTGTTATCAGAATCAAGGACTATCTATATATATTATGGACTTACAATCTCATACAAAAAAACGTAACTCTGAAAAAGCTCAAAATTCCGTATTAAAACTAGATGGCGCTGCTTCGTAGCCTGGAAGTGACAAAAATGTTATTATCACCAAGATTATTCCGTGTTTTTTTATTTTTTTAAGAGCAAACGTCATTCTGCTATATTTCAAAACCGTAAAATCACTTCAATACACAATTTTTAAAGATTATATTTTTTAGTCGTCAGTAACGTAGTAATGATCAAATCTAATAGATGGCACTACCTCTGGAACCATTGATTGCTGAAGGTTGCTCGCAGGTTCGCTACATTTTGCTACACAAAATAACCAGATGGCGTTTATTTTTCCAAATTTAATATGAATTTTAAACAATTTAATTAGTGTTCAAATAATAGGAGCGCATAACTAGAAACCGTGTGATTGTAAGCGAAGTTGTGGTAAAGTGACGTCTCTTGCGAAGTGCTGCTACCCTGGTACTTCAGTGCGCGGCGGGAGGTATTGTCCAACCGGCGCGTCTCACTCGTGCAACTTACCTGCGCGATAATAAAGCTCCTATAACTCATAACTCCCTGGTACTTCGTACAAGATTATGATGGGTGAAAACACACATGCGCGCACGGACATGGAGGGTGTAAGTGGCGCCGACAATACGCTCTCGGAGTAAATAGAATGTTACAACGACACGTCCCAAACTCCACTCAATTTTGTCACTCAACGTAACCAAAAAAGAGGCCGCGACAGCCCAGGGACAGAACTCCAAAACTTTAAAGAGGAGATGAGGCAGATGATTCAAGAACTCATGCTGTCCCAACAAAAAGAGCTAAAAACTATAACCCTAGAAATTAAAGAGACAAACAAAAACATCGAAAAATCTATTGCATTTCTGACGGATCAAATAGACGAACTAAAGAAGAAAGTAGAAAAATTGGAGATTGAGAAAAGAGAAGATAGGGAATACATCAACCTGCTGGAGGAGAAAGTAGAAGATCTGCAAAGAGAAAATAGGAAGAATACCATCGAAATAAAAAATGTACCTAAAATTTAAAAAGAGACCCTCGGTGATTTGGTGGACATGGTCATGGCACTTTCCAATTCGATTGGTCACGTGATCTCACCTTCCGCTATATCCGATATATATAGAGTGCGAGCCAAGCAAGAGGACAGGCAAAACGCTCCCATCATCGTAGAGCTAGTCACATCCATCACCAAGTCGGACCTCCTGCAGAAGTGCAAACAGCACAACGTGAATAAGCCTGGCGATAAACTCTGTGCCAAACACCTAGGACACACCAAACAGGAAAATAGCCCGATATATGTGACAGAACAACTTACCCCAAAAGCTGCTAGGCTACGCTTTCTCGCACGCGACCTCGCTAAATCTAAAGATTACCTTTATTGCTGGACCAGTTTTGGACGTGTATTTGTACGGAAAAGTGCATCATCCCCTGTAATACAGATAAAAAGTGAGGCGCAAGTACAAAACCTATTCTTACAAACACGACTGTATACATTGTACTACATAACTCTTATTCTATGTATTTTTGTGCCCATAAACAACAATGTAAGCTACACTACAAAGCGAACGCGTGTCACATCTTGGAAGTACTCACTATGTGTGCTATCTGTGATTGTCATGACTGTGTGTAATTTATGCACTCCTGGTAGCAGTCTTTTTAAATTTATATTATAAGCTAAAAATTTTTAATGTTACAGGATTGCCCTTCTATTATTTATATGTTTTTGGGTACCCGAGATACAGCCCTTCGTAAGCTAAATTACGTACCGGCTCTAAATGTAATAAATATACCAGCTCATATCGCATGTTCTCCTGGTAACGAAGCCACTTACAAATATCGACTATTCGTTACTTGTTATTATAGAAACTGTATACAACCTATGTACTCCTGGTAGCAGAATCACTTTAAATCTGTATTATAAGCCACGGTCTCCCCTAACTTCTTAATACATAATAGTTTTGATCTCGTATAACTTATGTCTTCCTGGTATCCGAAACGCGTCTTCTTATACGAAAAAATATGTACTGCAGCATGTACTGACTCAATATGTAATAATTACACTATCTCATATCGCATGTACTCCTGGTCACAAAGCCACCTACAAATGTATTACACAATTCTACACACACTACAATGACACACATATTTACATTTATCAAGACACCATAAAACCAATATGTTTTTCTACGTTACGATGGAGAATCATTGTCTCGGAACTTGAGCGCACTCGAAATCATAAGCAATCTACATCAACGAATAAAACTAGTAAATTCATTCAAGTACGTGTCTTCACACTTACCCACCATAGTAAATATACATCACAATCGAAAAACATACAGCTGCGATATAAGTACCCTACTATCACTATCGCCTTGCACTCATTTCTATATATATCCTTTTGATCAAACTTTTGAAACTAAAAGGTAATGGCAAACGAACTTTGAAATATATTTCATTTGTTAGTAATTATGTACAAATAAAACAATTAAAAAGTAGCGAAGTCAGATGGAATGGAACGTAGTAATGAAACATGAATGAAACATCGCACGTAACGCCATCTATTGACTATGTACTGTATGACTTAGACTGTCGCTGAACGCTCGAAGGTTGTTACTTCACGCTTGTGCGCAAGTAGAAAATGAAAAATTACGACTTTTGAATTAAATGACACTCTCAGCGACATCTAGCGACGTAGCATGATACTAACTAACGGATTACGGCGCGTAGTACGAAGATGGTCGGTCCATATATAGATAGTCCTTGTCAGAATAAAAAAAAGTTTTTTCAAAAGTTCTACCCCTAAGAGGGTTAAAGCGGGATTCAAGGTTTATATGGAGACCAAGAAAATGTTATAGTACTTAAGAGATTTGTAACTTCGGTCTTCGCCTGTATGTTACAAAGCTACAAAACTGATTTCCGAGTTTTTTGAAATTCATCCCCTAAGGGCGTTCAAAATTTGTATGGAGAGCAAGACATTTTTAAAGTAAGAGATTTGTATTCTGTTTTAGACTGTTTGAAATTGATTCCATATGGGGTTAAAAACGTTCATCCCCTTAGTGGGCTAAAATGAGTTGGATGTTTGAACGGGGAACAAGATAATTTTAAAGTAAGGAATCTGTAACTTCAGTTAAAGACTACTAATTACTGCGTTACTTAAAATTCATCCTCTAACGAGTTTAGAAAGGATACTTCCAAGTTTGTATGAGGAACAAGTAAATATTGAAGACAGGGAATTCTTAGGTCATATAATAGATACTATAATAGCTTCCGCCCGCAACTTCTTCCGCCTGGACCCGGGATAAAAACTATCCTATAGTTTAGTATGATTTGTCTTCGTGCAAAATGTCATCCATATCGGTTGAGCCGTTTAAGCGTGATTGAGTAACAAACATCTAAACGTCCAAACTTTCACATGTATAATTACAGGATTAAACGAACTTACCTGAAGTGAAGTTCTATCCTGATTATATAAATTATTCAGTTCGTAGTAACTTGTAGTAGTAGTGATGTCATCACGCTTTACGTCGCGAATTCATAGTCTAAAAACTAGATAAAAAAGAAACAGACAGTAGTCGCAACACTACCAGATGTCACATTCATTAAGTTAAGAGCTAAATAAAGAAACCAATAAGGGAAATATTAACATGTATCATGGTAATGTTTGGGAGGGAGGGAAATACCTACTACGAACTGAATAATTCATATAATCAGGATAGAACTTCACTTCAGGTAAGTTCGTTTAATCCTGTAATTATATTTCTTATTCAGTTCGTAGTAACTTCTAGATGTTTAGGGGAATAAAAAAAAAATATATATCATTTTGTACTTGTTCCTATACAAAATTTAAAAGTTCTTATAAGAATACATGATTAGGTACTGAAAAAACGCATTTTCTTTTCGTCTTATCCAGCGCCTCATCAGTCCTATTAATGCTTCTGATGGTGATCTGTGTACTAACTGGTTTGTAATGGCTTATTACATGACCAAAGTATACGTACACTACAGCTGCGAACATTTTATGAAGCTGTAGTCTAGCATTATGATAAAATAGGGCATTTATATAATATGCTGACAAGTAATATTTATGTTATAAATAGGTATATTGGTATGGATATAAATACAAAAATTGAAATAATTAACTATATTAATAGGTAATAACAAGATTTCAATATTACCGCCAATTTCTAATATCAAATTACACCAGTTTTCTTAATATGCTATCACATAACCACATTGAGATCTCTATAAGATCTATTTTCATAGTGGGTCCTGTCTAGTAGGAAACAGTACCAAATTCACCCTCTTATTTCCAATCTTGTATGGCTCGTCCTGAGTGTTTTGAAGAGGCATTAAAGAAAATTTATTGAAAATATCTATCTTGCAACCGTTCCTGACGTAGGGATGCGGTCATTCTTTAGGACAGGTGTTCTGAGCCCTAAAGTTTCTTACTATGTATTAGTTACTGAACAACCCCGTAGCAATAATCCTCCTAGTTGTAATGTACATTGGTTTATTACTAATTCTGGTTGTTAATCGTTAGGTAGATATTTTATTAGGTCCCTCTTCCGCTAGGAGACAATCTAACAGAGTTTCTTATGTTTACATGGACTTAAACATGCGTAAAAATGGCCCATAAAAGCTAACGGGTACAAATTTTCTACAAAACCCTAAGTTTGGCGGACACAAACCTATAAAAAATCATTCACCCAATATTAACATCAGTCCAGTCTTCCTTTTGGTGATTTATTATTCCTTTCTTATCAAGCACTCAAAAAGATTTAAGAAACATCTTTACGGTACGGTTATTATCGGGTTGGAATTAGCATCAACTGATCGTATCTTATAATTTATAATATAATTTTGGTGTAATAGGTATATGATCCAATTAACTGTAATCAGTGTTCAGTTCTAACAGCAGAATAATATTTTCGTATGATTGCTGATTATTCTAATCCGACGCTCAAAGGTTAGCTGGAAGAAACCACCCACAAAAATAAGTTTGCCTTTGAACTTTAATGGTATATGGTGGTACTCACTAATACATATTGTTTTAAACTGTTGTTAAACAATACAGTGCCTAAACACACAAATATTATTGGGATAATAGGAATAACGTTGGAATAAATATCTGTTCTCGAAGACATTAATCATACAGTTTAAACTCAAAATAAACTAAAACTGTTCTTGGAAATTGGTAAAGTGGAAATTGTAATTTAAGTAGGTAAGTATATATCATTATTTTGATATTGACAGTATGTGTAAGTAAGTATATTGTATCACTATTTTTATATAGACTAAACAACGACTCTTACATTGGTCTTCTAGTATTTTTGGATTAATCACAAAATCTCTTATTTTGAATTCCTATTAAATTTGTCCTAGGGTGCAGAGATATGAACATCCAAAATAACCGTTGTACGATAGTTTGAGTTATTTCAAAGGTTGTTATCTAATCTCATAAGATTGAGGTGATCAAAATATCACCAGGACAAAAAACTTCCATAGTTTACTTCATAAGACAAATAAGGATAAAATAAAATTCATGTTCAGACGTGTAGACGTGTTCATATGGAAGATGGCAATCCATTGAAGTAACATATAAGTATGTGTTATATTATAATATAAGTATATTGCAAGAATCAATTTTAGTCAAACTACATTATTATAATTTTATATAGGTACCTATATTTAAGAATGCAAACTTGCATACAATTTAATGTAGGTATGATACCACCATCCAATGTTGTAATTTTATTTTTCCCTGACTAGGTGAATAATTGCATGGATTGTGATTAAGGTAACCGATACATCAAATCATTTAGTATATACAGTAGAGCATACTGCCTAAACAATAAACATTGTTTTGTGTACCCATATTATGTAGATAATTAATTCGTTTATTGTGTTTTTCATTTTTGTCCTGACACATCCCACATTATAAATTTCGTTTGTGTTCCCAATTAGACAGATCAAATGAACCTTTTAGGTTAACATAGGATACCCTTCATCTAATAAGCAGGTACTTAGCCTCATATGTTTATATATAAAAAACCGATATATATGTAGGTAGGTATGTTAAAATATAATACCATATTTATGTGAAGTAATTACTTTACTAAAATAATCAACCACATTACTTCTATCTTGATTTGTGGTTATTTTTCTTCCAAATTATTTTGTCTATATTAGTTAGTAACTAGGTAGTTGGTACAAAACCAAAACAAAAAATTAGTTAATATAACTTCCATAAAAGACTTAAGTAAAACAATATTTTCATTCCATACTGTTAATTATAGGCTCAGAAACATGTTTCTGGAAAAGATGGTAGAAATAATTGTTAACCTGTCCATTCCATAGCACTGATATAATGACTGGACAGGTCCATAGCATTGATATAATGACTCCAGATTAAAATAATCTTTATAACCAAGTTATTAAGTAACACAACCAAGTAATTAATAAAAAATCGATGAAAATCTGAGTCTGGTCCTCGATATGACTAATTTATAACCCATTTGAATGGCATGATTATGTGCCAAATATTATTTATTAATTTTCTCCACACCCACATTCTTCCTAGGAAGGAGTAGATAAGAACTGTCTTTAAAGTATAAATATTACACTTCACACCATAACTAACAACCATAGACTGGTGTAGACTGTTCTTCAAGCAAAAAACTTGAGGCATAGTGAGTGGTCATAATAGGGTTAATTGTTGTATACCACATATTGTAGGTATATTAAGAGTAAAAAGTTGCCTTTTGAAGTGAAGGGATACTGTGTATTCTCCGTGTAAATAGGATAGAATCCACTATCCATTATAATAAATGATTTCATTGTTAAACAATAAACAATGTTTAATACATACCAGTATTTTAGTTGCAAGCTTTAAAAGAAGTTTAGTACAAGTTCTCATACCCAACTAAATTTAGACAGTTATCATTGCCTATATTACATCTTGCCTTGGGGTTTCTGCCTCCTGAAAATGTACAAACTTAGTCCTGAATGTAATATGTATCTATGAGTATCTTATGTTGGGACTCTTCTATTGAAAGCTATAATTCTTTCATGATAACATTGATACCTATGATGATCTTGTCTTTATTAATTGTTAAACTTGTGTCAATGACTTGTTCAAACTATCGAACAAACTATTTTTTATAAAATGTATCCATTTGTGGTGGTATTGAATAACTCAGTATTTATGGTATGTAGTTTGAGACATTGATAATAACTTTTGCCCAGCTCTGCTGGTTTGCATGTTTTAAATCACAAAATCCCATTCCATAGTGTATCTCTATTTAACACTCGCCGGTAAGTATCATTCTAAGATTTAGTAGGCACTTATCATATTGGCTGGAAAAAACTTCCACTGCTGGACATAGGCCTTCTAGCCAAGTAGGACATCCTGTTTAATTGTTAGACCTTGAAAGTGGATCCCACTTTGAAAGAGTTGTGATATCTTGAGGTTGTTCTTATTTAAGTTTGATAAGATCTTCTGAATTAAAAAAGAAATGAACGCTTCCCTTTGTTGCAGTTATTTTCCTCTAGAACTGATTTGATTCTTCTCCAGTGTGTTTGTGTATCTACTAAACACTGTCTTTTATCATGCATTACTGGATATAAGGCTGAAGTTTGTCTTCACTTAGCAGTATAGTGCAAAATAGAGTCTCCGAAGGCTTACTGAGATATAAGCATAATGATTCATATTCCACTGGGACAACACCCAACTGTTCAGAGTAACTTTCCAACGGAAAGACATAAACATATTATTTTACTAGCTTTTGCCCTCGGCTTCGCTCGCGTAAAATTCGGGGTACACGGTTCCCCTTTCCTGATTTAGAACACAGAAGAGAACTCGGAACAGAATATTATTTTAATGCGCTAAGTTGTAGACAATATTATATGTCTTGCCATTTGGGGATAGAATGTACAGATTCTGGGCATTGGACACACGCGAACATTCTAAGTTCACCCCAGTCCTTACGCTTTGTTAATGGTCACAGCGAAAGTAAGCTTAAGAGGAAATTGTAGCCTTTTAAACTGGAACGGGAGATCTGTGGGAATTATTGGGATTCGTGGGATCATTAAATTTTCACCCTTTCCTACGCCGGTTAAGATAGTG
The DNA here is from genome assembly GCA_945867215.1 of Epinotia demarniana. Lineage (NCBI taxonomy): Eukaryota > Metazoa > Arthropoda > Insecta > Lepidoptera > Tortricidae > Epinotia > Epinotia demarniana. The sequence continues at coordinate 9,651,945 of OX244262.1, forward strand.
GCGCTAATGATATTGCGGCCAACTTGTGTGACACGAAGTCTTGACCCATCACATAATCTCGGGGCATCCAAATTTCGCATAAGCATGACTGGGACGCCTAGTTTTAATTGAAGCTTGTGTGAGGGTACACCTGACAGCTCAAGCGAATTCAGAAACTCTACGGGATAATATGATGTGCTCTGTTCTGTATCCATAACTGTGTCTACTAATAATTACTCTGTTGTATCTCCTGGTACTTTACTCAATATGTCGGAGTTTATTTTATTGACAACATCTGCTAAAATTGCTCTTTCACATTAATATTGATTTTCGTGTGTGTGTGTTCGTGTGTGTGTGTGTGTGTGTGTGTGTCGTATCTATATTGTTTTGTAAATTTGGGTAAAAACACTTGCAACTAATTCTGGATCACTGTGTACTAACTGACAAAAATCTCCCGTCAGTGTCACACAGCCCTCGGCATCAGTTTCTAACCGACCTTCTCCTATTTTCAATAGTGTTTTGGCATAGCTGCCAGCATTTTTGTCATCATATGGTTGCACTATCATATTTGTAGTCAAACTAAACTTTCTTACGGTGGCCCATAGAGTGGACGACTTGAGACATGCTTTAATTTCGTCTGCAGGTGTCCCCTTCTGAATGACTGGTAACGTTTGGCGGAAATCACCAGCCAATAAAACCACCATTCCTCCCATAACATCGGTACTGTTGCGCAAATCCTGGAGCGTTCGATTTAGTGCTCCTGCCGCTTTTTTGTGCGCCATAGTACTTTCGGCCCCTCACTGACGTAGCATAGCACCCCGAGCGCTATTTTTACTAAAATTACAGATTGTTTTAATTAAATTACCTTATTAGTCGTTTGTAATCTCTACTAATTTTGCGGAGAGTCTCACACAAATTTCCATGCACTATTTTAGGGGCTGGGGGAAGATTTCCAAGATAAAATAAGACAGGTATTTTTCGTTGGTTAACAGAGAGACTGTGTACTAATTTTTAGCTTCCTACCTTGAAAACTGCGAAAAGTCTCATATAAAATTTCACCCCCTCTTTTAAAGAGTTGGGTGCAGATTTAAAAAAAAAATGATGCACGATTTTTTGTTGGGCACAAATAATCCGCATACCAATTTTAAGCTTTCTACCTTGAAAATTGCGGAAAGCTCCATATAAACTTCCACCCCCATTTTAGGGAAGTGGGGGGTTAGAAAGAGATAAAAAGTAACCTATGTCACTCTCCATCCTTTCAACTATCTCCACTTAAAAAAATACTTTAATTCGTCGCTCCGTTTTGCCGTGAAAGACGGACAAACAAACAAACAAACAAACACATACACCTTCACATTTATAATATTAGTATGGATATGGATGGTTCTTTTTGATTACATTCAAAATTTGAACATATCATCTGTGAGAAACAAATCAATTTGATTTCACCTCAATTGTAAGTACCAACTATTAGTTAGTAGATGTTGATTTTTAAACTGTATCATTTTTTTATGTCTTTGAGATTAAAAAACATAGCGAGACACAATTAACAAAACAAACATCATGCGAGGGCACATTAAGAAGATGTTATATAATTTTAGTTTTAGTTAAGAGTAAAGAAGGGTATTTAGTATTCAATGTAGCCACTCGATTAAACGTTTAAGTGACATGTTCGTTGGATTCACGCCATTACACTCCTTATTGACTGTATTTTTAAGCCTAGAATGGCATGCCTGCAGTTGTATCACTCAGGTTTTTGGACCATAATTTTACTCCCCATTTCATCCCTTTGAGGGATGATTTCGAGGTAAAAACTATCCTATATTTTAAACCACGCTATAAACTGTATTGGTGCAAAATTTCATTCAAATCGGTTCAGGCGTTTAAGCGTGATTGAGTAACAAACATCCAAACATCCAAACATCTAAACTTTCGCATTTATAATATTATTAGTAGGATATATATATGTATATAGATACCAAAATCAATTTTAATCCATTAAGCCGTTTTTGCGTGAATGAGGGATACGACTCGCCTGACAGACTCTAAGTGTAAGCCCTGAGTGAACGCTCCGCTCACAGCCGGCGCCTGCGAGAAGGAAACGATAACGCAGGTTAAGCAAAGATGGCAGCGGTCAGTATTTGGATGGGTGACCGCCTGATGATGTTTGAGTGGTTGATATAAATGAGCGCTTCCGTGCTTTGGAAGGCATGCTAAGCAATTGATCCCGGCTGCTGTCTATGACAGTAATCGTTAAGCCGAATTAGAGGCTTTCGGGCGGCTTAAGAACTTCTAACAGTCGAGTTGCCCACTCACTTGACAAAGGGGGGACAACGGTTACTCGCGTCCGCAGGAGCTACCTACCACAACCCTGCACGTGTCCCCTGGGTGGTACCACAAACCAGTGACAAACTTTAAAGGCCAAAAATAATGTATGCCGTACGATTAAATAGTTTAAAGAATGAGGTTTATTCTAGATTTTCGCTACGGTGATAGAATTGTGCTGAAGTTTACCAAAAACAGTGAAAATTTAATTGATAAATTATAAAGTAAAGGATAATCCTACTAACATTATAAGTGCGAAAGTTTGGATGGTTGGATATTTAGATGGTTGTTACTCAATGACGCTTAAACGGCTCAACCGATATGAAAGAAATTTTACACGAAGATAGTTTATAGCCTAGATTAAAAATATAGGATAGTTTTATCCTGGATCCACGCAGACGAATTTGCAGGCGAACGCTAGTATTCTATAAGTGTACAATTTTCAATATGAATCTGCTAATTTATTATAGCTACTGCCCGCGACTCCGTCCGCGTGGAACTCGTTTACATCGCAGCTCCATATAAACTTCCCCCCCATTTCACCCCCAAAGGGGATGATTTCAGGGATAAAACTATCCTATGTCACTCTCCATCCCTTCAACTATCTCCACTTAAAAAATCACGTCAATTCGTCGCTCCGTGAAAGACGGACAAACAAACAAACACATACACTTTCCCATTTATAATATTAGTATGGATTACCGAGAAATAAACATGCGCGAATTGGTTCATAAAAACATTTATAATAATTAGAGATTTAGAAAAAGATACATAGGGTGACTGAGGTGCGACTTCTCTGAGAGGTGAAGCGGTCTTCTCGTTGTGTACTCGTAAATGTTTCAGAAGCCCGAGAATTCGCTGTTAATCTTGTTTCACGTTCCGTAATAGTCTTCGGAAGCTCGCGACAACGAATGGCGTTCACGATCGTGGCCGAGACGTGCTTCCATGTCTTCACTGTTTTCAAGGAATCTAGAAGCCCGGGAAGCTTCTTCGGACTCCTGAGATCTTGCCACTCGTTTTCTGGCGGCCTCTCTAGAAATTCGTGTCAGGTTCGATCTCTTTCTGGAGGGCATTTTGAGTAATAACGTTTTGGGGACTTTTGACACATAATTTTGTGATTTGACAGAAGATTTGACAGAATAAAATAAACTTGTGAGTATTTACTCTGCATTAAAAAAAACTATTTATATACAAAAACATACTTACTGAATTCAACCCCATTTTTTAACCCTTTTCCACCCTTATCTTTATAATTTTTATAGCCTATTACCTGGCCGAAGATCCATTGAACGTTTTAGTGAAAGTTGCATTTTAATCCATTCGACAGTTTTCCCATGATACCCGGACCAACAGAAAACATAATACTCCTTTCCATGGGCTGTCGTATTAATAAACAGATAGATGGCGCTGGTGCGCAAAGTAAAGATTACTTTATCCAAATATTCTCAAAATTGGCCTGTGGGTCACCGTAACTCCATCAAACTTTTTTATACGTCTAATATGGTTTGTTGGAGTTCAGACGCCGACAAAAATCTGGAGAATGACCTTCTAAATGCGTGGAAATTGGTGTGAAGTTTTGCATCGCGCTATTGAAGTTTTTAATGTATGTTGTATAAATACAACTTCCTTCAAGATCTACTTATTATGTCTCACTGAAAACCTCAACGAACTTTCACAATTATTATATGTAGAGATTATTAATAATCGTATATTAATTGTAATATATATATCAAATTCTACCCGCGGTAGAAGTCGATTTGTAGCAATCAAAACATTTCCAACGGAAAGTCATAAACATATTAAGTTATTATTAATTATTAATATTCGTATATTAATTGTAATATATATCAAAATTCCACCCGCGGTAGAAGTCGATTTGTAGCAATGAAAATTTTGTGTACATATGACCAACTTTCAGTGTCATTATAATAATAAATCCAGATTTTCTATATCTTATGTATATTCCAACGGAATAGGTGACACCTTATCAACGTATGATAAAGTCCTCTTTCATATTTATTGCACAAATCATGGTCTTTGAAACTGGGAATAAAGGTTTAGCGTTATAAACATTGATAATAGTACTCAAAAGCTCTGCATTATCTCAAAAAGAGATCTTTCTTTTCCAACGGAAAAGAGAGGACCGACTATAACAAGAGAGGACCGACTACACACATTATCTAATTATTTTAGTGACTGTCTATTTAAGGTTCCATGAAAAAAAAAACTAATTTCCTAAAGGATCCTATCCAGTAAGTACCTCCTCTATTTAAGGCAGGTATGATTTTTTTGGTTATTAATTTCATGATTTTTTTATGTTTTCTAAACACAGCTAAAATAAAAATAAAATCACATCCTCGTGGCATTTCCCGGTCATGCCCATAAAGGAGCCCGGGGTCCGCTTTGACGGCTTATTCCAAATAGTTTCAAGAAAGCGACTACCTACCATCTCACCTTCCATCCCAGAGGGAAAACTAGACCTTATTGGGATGAGACCGGTTTCCTCAAGATGTTTACTTCCACTGAAAAGCTATTATTAAATATCAAATGAAACGATATATATTACGTAACTTACTAGGGGATCCCGAGGATGCGTTGTGTTGAGAGCGAGGGAATTTGTTCCTTCAGCTGTCAACCCGGCGAATTCTCAAACATATCAAGGGTCGGCAACGCCCATGTTACTCCTTTGGAGTTGCATGCGTCTATAGACTGCGGTGCCCGTTTACCATCAGGCGGGCCGTACGCTAGTTTGCCATCGGGGTTCGAACCCAAGACTTCCAGATTGAAAGTTCGCTTACAGTAACTTTTTTAAAATAAAATGCTTGAAATTAAATAATTTAAATTTCAACCATACCTGAGCCTCATTCTGCACCAACAACCGCACAACGGCCTCCTGCCCAGCGAGCGACGCGATGTGCAACGCGGTGTTCCCCTTCTTCGTCGCGGCATCGATTGCTGCTCCGCGGTGCAGCAGCTCACGCACCACCTCTAGGTGCCCGTCTTTAGACGCCAAATGGATGGCGTTCAAGCGTCAAGATTCATGGTTCTCCAAACCTTGGAGACCGTATTAAAACCTCAGAGCTGATAACAGTGATAACCAACAAAATATTTGAATATCTTCAAGAGATCTCTATCCCCGCAGGACAGATGACATGATATAACATATTATGCCAGTAATAGGAGCATCACATGTGAATATACGACAATTTTGGCGTCTTACCTGCCTTCTTTGGCAATTACAAATTAATGATTTTTCATATTGAATGCTCGTAAATCAAACCACTCTTTCACTTTCTTGCTTCTTTGTTATTGTTTACCGCCTTTGGGTGCCTGAAATGATCTTGAAAAGCTAAAATTTTCACTTAAAAATCACTTTTCCTCCCAGATACAGCGTTACGTTTCAGCGCGAAAAACTCTAATGAATGTGACATCTGGTAGTGTTGCGACTACTGTCTGTTTTTTTTTTATCTAGTTTTTAGACTATGAATTCGCGACATAAAGCGTGATGACATCACTACTACTACAAGTTACTACGAACTGAACAAGGAATATAATTTAGTAGGATGGTCAGCCATTTATTAGTCAAAATATATAGAATCGAACAGCTACCAGAAATGTAGGTTTGGTTAAGTTAGAACAGCGATGCTCCCAGAACCAAAAAGAAGGTAATGTTTCATTTAACCTGCGGATTATTTTGTTAATTTAAAAAGTTCGTTTTGGATAATCAAATATTTTTTTCACACCATTCATTCGGAAAAGTAAGTTTTGCTCCACGACGAGAGGGACCAAAACGCTACTTTTCTGTTCAAGCTACTTTTTTTAATTTATTCATTGGCATTGGAGCATTTGTACGCAATGTGCCAATTGAACACAGATGTTAATAAAATAATCGATTGTAATTTCATCGTAGTCGATTCAAAACGAACATATTTCAAGTTTTAACTCTAACAACGTTGTATAAAAATTTATAAATATTTCGTAATATTTAAAAATTAGTAATAAAAATTAAGATAATTTTGATATATTTTAACAACAGCTTTTTTTAAATTTCCTCATAGTCGGTGTGAAAAATAGTATGTGTCACTCGGTAGCAAAATTATTTTCGTCTCGGGCGTAAACACTTGTATCCCTCACTACGCTCAGGATCCTACGTTAGAATCCCTCGCTACGCTCAGGATTCTATTGTAGGATCCCTCGCTACGTTCAGGATTCAATACACCGCCCTCGCCGTAAATATACTATTTTGCTCCCTTGTGACACAAATAACAAATTCTCTAACACCGTCAAATGGGGACGACAGATGGAGATGGAAAGTTCTACGTCTTTTAGCATTAGATAAGTTTGCTTTAAAAACTATACAGGTCGCCCGGACTAAAGTGAGTAAAAAGTGCTGGACGGAGATAGGCAAAAACTTCCAGTAATGTAGCTTTCTTTAATACATTACGAAAAAATATACAATTTATAAGCAGAAACGTGTGTGGAGATATCTTAATTTGTACAAACGGAGTTCTTAATTTAAATTTAGCGATTTAAACTTATGAACTCATCGCACTGTTGCCTTTTAATCCCTAAGCTGAACGGATTTAGATGAAATTTTTTATACAGATAATTTGAGACCTTTGGAAGGATATAGAATAGTTTTTATCTCGGAAATCTTTCCTTAAAATGGCAGAACTTTGTTTGGGTCGGTGATAATGAAGGTTCTGCCTAAAATAATTTAATAGCAATCATTTTTCTAAGACGGCAACAAGTGCTACGCGGACGAAGTTACGGGCAACGGCTAGTATATAAATGGTATGCTTTTTTAGCCGAATCATTTGTATAACGAATATACTAACGTGGAAATGTAGTCTCAGATACAATCAAAGTACGTAAAATGGAATTTGTCTGAATGTTATACTTAAGTCAGCCCCGTTACCGCTTCCGCTTTGGACTGCCATCTGACGAATCACAACGGAAACGATAGATCTCCTCAAACATATACTTACTTTACTCTTTGCCTCAAACACGCTGCAATTTTGACGTTATAACTGTTATATAAGGCACTGAAAACACCGTGGTCGCGGGTTCGCCCCCAGTAATGTAGCCCCGGCTTGTACCACTGGGACTTACGAATTTACGAAATATCATTATAGTGCATTTTTATGAGGATTACAAATACGGTAAACAAAGAAGCAGTCGTCTTCAACCTTTTCTGCTTGGGATAAATATTGAACACACACGGTTTGTTACACGGAAATTCATCCTTGCTGCAAAGTTCACATACCAACTTGTAAATGGTGACGTTTCTCATTTGTTGTTAATGGACTCTGTTTCTGTCTCTTTGCTTTTGGTGAAGACAAAACGTTCGGGGGAGGACGAGTCGATCTTTTTTGCAAGACACTTGGGCCTGCCTCTGGTACGCACAGCGAAAAATAAAATCTTAATATTAATTAACAAATAGATACTCATATAATAATCTCGTAATCTGAATTCAATAATTTGTTGATTACCAAGAAAACAAGAAAAATAACGTGATACGATTGTCATGTTTGACAATTTCGACAGCGAAAAAAACGAAGCGATCGTTTCAAACCTCTTCTTCTTTAGGTTTTTTTATTATGCAACCTTTCCAGAACTGAATAATGAAATTTAAAATTACAGAGTCCAAAAATATACATTCCAAATATTTATTTATTTATTTATTTATTGCAACCATGGTATTACAGATCTTACATAAATACTATAAATAGTAGTACAGTTTCACATGGACCCTGTTAGGGCATAGCAATGAAAATATTTAATAATATAGTAAGTATACATGCAGCAATAATTGTGAGTCGAATTTACATTTTATTCTAGGCGAATTGTCATAGTCAAAATTTCATACCAACATGCTTATTTATTTATTTGTTGCAGTATGGGTCTTTACAAGATGTTGTATATATATAAATATAGTTCCAGCATAACCCTGTTAGGGCACAGCAACATTACAATAAAGAATACATATTCTAGATGAATGCATGCAACACGCTCACAGGTGTACGAGTTCTAATTTTTAAAGTGAAATTACAAAACAAAAAAGATAATATTCATAAATCGTCGTTACAATTTTACAAAAGGTCTGTCAGTACTACCTGTATTATATTATAAATTATAACAATTATTATTCAATTAGGTTTACTCAATTTTACATTCAAATGTCAACAAGCTAAATTAAGGGTCTCATCTGTCATAAATTCATTCCAATGGTAATAACATTTATTTATAAGGATTTTTTTCAAATTACTGTGGAAAACATTGATTCTATTTTCGCTTTTTATTGTCACCGGTATTTTGTTATAGATTTCGATACATCTATAATATGGGCTTTTCTTGTATAGATCCATTTTTGGTGCCGGGAGGGTCAGATGATTTTTACGCCGTGTGAATAAAATCGAACTGTTTTATATTTTTTTTAACGAATAATGCTGCTTCCAAGATATACATTGATGGGAGGGTAAGTAGTTTTAATTGCGCGAAATGTGGACGGCAACTTTCCGTTTGTCGTATGTTTTGGATAATTCGGAGGCATTTCTTTTGCAAAATGAAAAGGTCATTAGCGTCCGTGCTGTGTCCCCACATCAACAGCCCGTACCGCAGCCAGGCGCACGCGCGCCCGTGGTAGGCGGCTAGTGCGCAAATAAATATAATTTTGTAAATATAATTTAGGGTTGGTCTCAGACGGTCCTGAACGCAATTTGCCTAGTTGGAGTTTTTCCCACATTGCAGTTTGACCACCGAGCATTATGCCTATAACGCAAAATGCCTACATCACATTTCCGTCGTTTTGAGGTTACGTTAGCGATATTGACGGAGCCCCGCCGAGCGGGGCTCCTATTTCTGGCCTCTTTGCCCTTCGGGCATCTGAAGAAACCTAACGAACCTAACCTACCTATAAGTGGTCACTTTGCGTTTTAGGCATAATGCTCGGTGGTCAAACTGCAATGTGGGCAAAACTCCAACTAGGCAAATTGCGTTCAGGACCGTCTGAGACCAACGCATTTAGATATAAATAATGAGAACACTTCTGTCATTTTAGGGTCGACAATAATGATGCAAGTCTTTTTTAATGGCTATTATACTTTGACAGTTGTGTGGCATAAAGTGTCTTATATAAAAGACCTCGTGCTTCGTGCTTTAATAATGCTTTATCTTTCTTTCTAATGCTAAAAAAACGCACTATAGTTTTAAACAGTGGCTTTTCGGTGAAGGAAAATATGGTGAGGAAGGTTAAATTCCAAGAAGGTCTAGTTTTCCCTTTGTGTTCGAAGGTTAGATGGCAGTCGCTTTCGTAAAACAAATGCCTACGTCAAATCTTGGGATTAGGTGCCAAAGCGGACCCTAGGGTCGTATAAGGCGCTACCGGGAAAACTGCTAGGAGAATTATGACTTAAGGTAAAGGCGCCTATTACCGTGGTACGTGAGGTAGTTTTCAAATTATTATAAAAAAATAAGGGTATGAAAGCTCCTTAACGTCCTAGATTTTTTTTTTTATTGAAGAGTGTTTATTGAACTTTCAGAGTCGTAACTTTTTTATAATATTTGATAAAATAATTATTGAAACCACGAAAGGAGAATCTTCTATTACCGTGGTAATGGATGGTATGTGATTCTATTACCGCGAATTAAGCTTTTATTACCGAGGGTATAAAAAGCAGCAATTTTCTGCCATCGGTAATAGTAGCCTGATACACAATTCGGCACCCAATATCGAGGGTTAAAATAATATTCGTGACTTTGGTTCCGTACTATATAAAAATAAATAAAAATGAAACATAAATCAAAAAAAATACGTCCACTGGTTATAAGAATAACTACTAGTTACTTGCATATATAGCAGGTAAGCCTATCTTTTATTAAATCACTGTTACGTTACATGAATAATGGATTCGGTATTTTGTATTCAAAGAATAAATAAATAAAGGACTCGAAAATACACTATACAGGGTATTATAAAAAACCTAGTACGTACAATACTGAGCATTCTAATAGGCTAAACGTTTCCGGGTTCCAAATGTTTAAAGACTTTATTTAATTTACAAAATTTGCTCGGTTATTTCCTTCCACCACACATCTTTAAATTTTATCAAATTACACTGTACGAACGGAACCCTAGATGTGATTAATTTTAAGAGAATACTAAAATTTCACTCGGTAATAGATACTTCTTTGTAACCTATTACCGACCCAAACAAATAAAGAATGGGTCGGTAAAAGATTCCCATAGTTACTATTACCGAGTGTTATGGGATCTTGCCATCGGTAATAGACTTAATTTGGAATTTTGTAAAATCTAATTCCGATCCATAAAAACTTTAGTATACAATTGTATTTTCATTACAAATCAAACATACACATTACAAGCTTGGTATAAAACCATAATCACATAACTGGTACGTAAATATAGTTAATTATTACAATATTTGAACGACATGACAAAATAAGGGTTTCCATAGAAACTGTAGATTCAGTACTAAAGTTTTGGTTAAAAATTAAGGGTTTGTTGAATACTTTCCATACCACGGAAATGGTTCTTTAATAGCGTCAATAGGTCAAGATTCGAATAACTGTAAGAGATTTTATAATCGATGACATGTAAAGAAGATAAAGCACAAAGAAGCAAATCACCGACTTAACTATTACCGTGGTTTGCCACGGTATTAGTTTACCCTACTAAAAATGGCGTCTATCACCGCTGTATTTTATATTTGATTTTAAATACATTTCCAGTCCAAAAAATATATTATGAGTACCCCCAAATCGTGCCGAAAACTATAAATAACCATTTAAAATCCAGAGCATTAGTTTAATTGTCATATGTCATTACGTGAAATAGTAAATAAGATTCGGGTATACTTACTAGTGACGCCACGCGTTTGTATGACACAACCTCTTCCTACGCCGCCGTCGCGGGAACTGACGAATTGCGAGCTTGTTATTTAATTCACGTACATTTGCGTAAACAGGACCGTTAGTCAACTAAATTAGGCTTCATTTGTGTACAGAATGTTTTATTGTAAATCGAACGGTTTGCGTTTAAAAAGCGTATTTTGAAATGCCGCGGTAATGGTAGCCGAAATTGATACCCCCGGTAATAGGCGCCGTTACCTTAGTTTATTTCCCTTCAATGCTTTAAGCGGCACGCACGCAAGCCCGTCATTTGCCGTCTCTTCAGCACTTTTTCCATACCACCCGAGAATTCGAAAATTGCAAAGATTAAATAAATAAACATTATCTTGTCTCCTCAGACATGTTCCTAGAGATCGAATTCTCGGGCGGTATGGAAAAAGTGCTGAAGAAACGGTTTAGTTTTTAACTATTTTTTAAGGCTTTTATATTAAGTTTAGATGGTAATTGTTTAATATTATTTTAAGTCTCTTTTTTCAATAAATAAGTTTTAAGAACTTAGTTATTAAACTATTTAAAGATGGGATGAATAATATAGAAGAATACGATACAATATAATATAAATAATATAATATGATGTAACAGTATACTAATACATACACATATACATACTTACATATGAATATAGATGAAACTTACGAATCAGATAGATTATTTTTTAGTTCTGCCAGTAAATAAATTTTGTAAGGACTTTTTGAATTTTGACAGGGAGACTGTTTCATAGGCGAGCTACTTGGACGGAAAAGGAATTGTACATAAAACCAGTACGGTGAGGCGGAATAAATAAGGAAAGGTTGCCGGAGGAGCGAAGTTGACGGACTCGAGAGACACAGTAATACTGAAAAAGCGTTTTGAGGTATTCGGAAGATATATAGATAGGATCGTTTAGAATGGAGAAGAGAGTGCAGAGCAAACGTACGAAGGAAGAGACATGATCATGTTGTCATGAATAGGTAATGAGTGGTATAACATTTGTTTCAGAGCGTGAAGAATGGTAATCATGGCGGCTGGACACGGCGACGCGGGCGAGGACGTGGTGCTGACAGGACTATCGGGCCGGCTGCCCGAAAGCGACAGCATTGAGGAGTTCGCGCGGCAGTTGTTCGTCGGCGCCGACCTCGTTACCGCCGACGACCGCCGCTGGACGCCGGGTGAGCGTGCTCTGCATTAATAAAGCTGATAGGGCTGTCGGGCCCGAGCCGCCTGCACGGGAGCGGCAGCACCGAGGAGTTCGCGCGGCAGTTGTTCGTCGGCGCCGACCTCGTTACTGCCGACGACCGTCGCTGGACGCCGGGTGAGCGCGCTTTCCATTAAATAGAGCTGATAGGGCTGTCGGGCCTAGGCTGCCTGCCCGAGACTAACAGCATCGAGGAGTTCGCGCGGCAGTTGTTCGTCGGCGCTGACCTCGTTACCGCCGACGACCGCCGTTTGACGCCGGGTGAGCGCGCTCTCCATTTATAAAGCTAATAGGGCTGTCGAGTCCGGGCCGCCTGCCCGAGAGCGACAGCACGGAGGAGCTCATCTTCTCTGACCTCAAACTCATTCATCCACCTATTGCCTACTTTCTAGCCTCTATAAATGTACCTGCTATTGTTTTTTTTTTTAATGAGCTTTTTCGCTATTGCGAATATATCGCTCGATAAATGCCTCTTAATTAACAGAGTTATAATATAAGTACCTACAGTCTACTACTACTTAATTAACTTATACTAAAAACAACTAAAAACAAATTTATCTGTCCTTCAAACCATATTTTACTAGGGCTAATAACTTTTCGACCATCTCAGACATTGGATTGGCTAAATAGCTATTACATAATCCGATGGAACTGTCCCTGAATATATGTCGCCTAACTGCATCATTCCGGACACATTCCATTAATACATGGTACACATCTTCTACGCGGTTACACGCATTGCATAACGGCGAATTTACTTTGCGCATGAGATATGCAAACTTATTCAATGGGATGTGTCCAGAACGCAATCGCAAAAAAAGAACGAGATCCTGTCTATTAAGAGGACTGTTATCGATCCAAGGAATATTTAGGGGCTGCGGCTGTATTGTCTTATACCAAATACCTTTGTCTCGGGATCTTTCATCAAAGTATTCCTTCCATAACTTGCGACACCTAACCTTGACTAAATATAAACAGTCACTATGTGAGGGTAGAAAGGGAAAATCAATGCCATCGCTGCACGCCTGCTTGGCTAATAAATCAGCTGTCTCGTTACCTCTAATACCTACATGTGATGGGACCCACTGCAATATTATATCTTTTGGCATAGATTTAAGCTCCAAAATAATTTTGATTATTGTGTAGGCTATCGGAACTCCTCGAAAGGTCGAGGTGCACCGAGCCAAGTGTTGCAGGGCACTTTTTGAGTCTGTAAAAATCACGAATTTATTTGAATTTATAGATTTAGCATACGACAGGGCTTCAGCGATAGCAATTAATTCCCCTTGCATTATAGATATATTGCAGTTTATTTTTAATTTTATGTGGTGATTATTTGTCTCGTCAAAAAAGGCTGCGCCAATGCTTGCACTATTGTTATTTTCTTTAGAGCCATCGGTAAATATTTTATAAAATGTAGAATATTTTGTAAGTACCTCGCTACAAATAATATTCAATTCGGATCTACTATAGTTTCGCTTTGCTTTTTTAAAAGGTTCAATTAAAGTGTATAACGCCACTCAAGTCTATATTTTGGACCCAGGTATTCAGTGTAAACATTTCTAATTGCGCATTGGTGTGAATAAGTACATCCTTTAATTGATTGTGTGACGTTATGAGTAATGGTGTTTTTTTATTTCTCCAATAGCTACCGTCCTGTATTGAATGTAACTGGTTTATGGCTATGTTTACTGGACTGTTAATCATGGATTTTGTCTTTAAATTAAATTTCCCTGCTAAATAGTGTCTGCGTATCTCCAGAGGAGTGAGATGTAGCTCCACTTCCATAACATGAATCGGTGTCGTGTTTATGTATCCTCCAATTACTCTCATGGCCTGATTCTGCAACCTGTCTAGTTTAAAGAGATTAGTTTTGCAGCTATTGCCATATAAAAAGCTAGCGTAATCTATTCGACTTCGAATTAGTGCGATATACAAACGCCGAAGGTGTTTGTGGTGTACTCCCCACCCTGAACCGGATAAAACTTTAAATAAATTTATAGGTATGTCTAGTTATTTTTTGGCACAGTTCATTGACATGCTTGCCCACCTCAAGGAGCGATCCAGCCAAAGACAAGAAGATATTTGACACATTCCACTACCTCCAAACATGAGTTATTAATGTTCAAATCAATACAACAAGTTAACGCTTTTCTTCCGGTATTAAACAGACATACTTTACTTTTTTCGGGTGAAATCTCCAATTCGAGATTACGTAACATAATTGTAATAGCATTTAATGCGGCCTGCAGTCTAGATAAGGAATCCTCTATGCTAGCACCACTAACAATTACAGCAAAATCATCAGCGTACTGTGAAATGAATACGTTGTCGATACGATTACAGATGTCCATTGTCGCCATATTAAATAGAAGCGGAGACAGAGGGTCCCCCTGTGCTAGTCCCTGACATGCACTTCTACTTACAGACGAGTTTTCGAATCTGACATGTAAATGTCTATATGTAAGAAAGTTCCATAGGTAATTACATATTGACCTACCCGCATCAAGTCTATCTAATATTTATAATAACTCCCCAATGTTGACGTCATTGTATGCGTTATTAATGTCAAGGAAACAGCCCAAGGATGCGTGTTTTTTTGCGAATGCCGTTTGTATCATAGTCACTAAAAAACTTAAATTATCTAAGCACGACCTCGATTTTCTGAAGCCTACGGTATAGTTAGAAAATACATTGTTACTTTCAAGAAACCACTCTAATCGTTTGTTAATAACTGAATGAAATACTTTACATAGACACGACAATAGTGATATAGGCCTCAGCCCGTCTCGCCCGGGTTTAAGTATCGGAATGATGAATATATCTCGCCATTGCCTCGGAACGAAGCCGTGAGTCAGAAACTTATTATATAATATTTGCAGTATAACTCTGCCTGTTTGAGGAAGGTGCCGCAACATGGAAAAGGATATGTCATCACATCCGGGCGCAGTGTCAGTCATTTTGATACTTTTTTGGATTTCCTGTACAGAGATCGGACCGCCTAATAGATTATTGGTTGACCTAAATAACGGTTTTTTGTAGCAGACGAAATCTGGAGTCAAGCTATGTAGTAAGGATAATATGCGGTCTTTTTCAACGTACTGCTTTTGGCATTTGTATCCTTTTACCCATTTCATTCTTTTCCACATATCGCTAGACGATGACGCGCGGTCGATAGATGAGCAGAAGTTATGAAAAGATTGATACCTAGCCTGACGAGTGAGTTTCTGTGCTATGGCAATTTTATTTTTAAGATGAATGAGATTATTAGGTATAGGATTTTTCCTAAATATACTTAAAGCTAAACGGCGTTCCGCTACGGCTTTGGATAGCGTAGCACTCCAATATGGTTTAGGAATAAACTGGTTACTAGGGTTCTGGTTAATCTTAACAATAGGGATATGAGAATCGGCCGCTTTGTTTATTTCGCTTAGAAATAGGTCGTACGCTACCTGGCAGTCCTCTGGGATAATCAACTCACTAAATGTTTTTTCGAGCGACTTTGTATATGACGGCCAATCTGCTTTGCTAAAGTTTCTTTTTTTCACTGGTTTTAGGGTTGATATACATCCGACAGAGATTTGAATTATTAAGTGGTCGCTGCCTAAAGACTCGTTACTAACTTTCCAATTGAAACTAACTGCTATGTCAGTAGAAACCAGTGATATATCGGGGGCGGATTCTATTAATGAACCATTGACGAATTTAATCCTAGTTGGAGATCCATTGTTTAAGGTTATTAAGTCAAAGTTTAATAAGGAATCAAATATTTGGCTTCCGCGGGTATCGATTTTATATGACCATGTAGTGTGATGACCGTTAAAGTCCCCTAGTAAAAGAGTTTTTTTATCACACAAGGAAAATAGCTCATCCCAGTCTGCTTGGGATGTTTGAATGGAAGGGGGGCAGTATATTGATATTATGTTTTCAAGGGGAGAGCAATTAAGTAATTTAACTTTTATAATTTCGATACCAGAGTTAGATACGACAGAGTGAAGCTCTTGACATTTAACTGATTTGTGTGTAAGTACTGCTACTCCCCCATATCCGTCTAACCTATCTCTGCGAAATACAGTGTAGCCACTTACTCTTAACTCTGACTGTTGTTCGTACCACGTTTCACTGAGAGCTGCGACATGAACCTTCTCCCGAGACAGTACCTGTTCCAATGACATGACCTTGTTCCTCAAACTTTGACAGTTCCATTGAATTACGTTCAACTTGCTTTTGTGTACGCTACGATCCATCACAGCCCAAAAATTGTCTTAGAAAAGGCAACTCATACAAATGATTGGACAGAAACGAGATTAGCCACTTTACACCACTTTTAACTACAGCAAAAAAATTATCAGCTATTGATTCATTCTCCTTGCAAAATACGTTCTTCATCATTTCCATAATTTCTTCAAAGGTAAAACTGTTACTCTTGTCTTCTTCTGTACGTTCTGTAACCCTCCTTCTTTGTTTGTTTTTTCGTTACTTGCGTTACCATTATTCGACTCTGAGTCGAGAGAGGTCGAGTCATATTCCACTTCCATGTGACTACCATCAGACTCATTGGGGAGATTATCAGGATATCGCTGCCTGTTCTTGTTCTTTTGACCCTTTTTTTCCTTTTTCTTACCCAAGCCGCTTTTATTCGGAGTCGGTTTTTGTGGAGATTTGTTTTCATAACATGGAACGCTGGCTACCGTTGCATATAATTCGTCGATCTGAGAGGGCACCTTTTCATGACTTTGTTCTTTATTTCCCGTCTTGCTGCGGAGTCTAGGAAAGGATACGTCATTATGGGTGATATTCAATTCCGGCGAGACTTGAATTTCCGTTATAGGGCTTTCTGGGACATAAATCAACATTGCTTTACGGTAAGGAATATTAAAATCAGCCATAATACCTCTTATCTTCCTCTCTTTTAAATAAACTGGACACTTTTTGCTGAGCGCTAGATGGTCACCAGAGCAGTTTACACAAACGTAGCTAGTCACTTCACAGTTGTTGTGATGTTTGCTGCACTTTGGACAAACAACTTTTATTTTCGGACACATTTTCTTCACGTGACCAAACTTCCAACAGTTGGAACACAGTGTCACAGGAAATATGTAGGGTTTAACCTTCATTCGGATGCCGTATACATACACATAAGCAGGCAGAGACGATCCTTTAAATCCTAACCTCACGCATTCACTGTTTACCCACTTGCCATCCTCTAACCGACGGGTTAGACGTTTGGCGGATAGCAGCTCGGGGCATCCATCTATACAATCTAAAATATCCTTCTCACTAAGGTCTAGTTCAACGTTTTGAATAACGCCGTATGAAGCAGCAACCTCCGTTGTTCTTGATATATTCCATCCTTTTCCTATGGTATCTTGGCATATAATAAGGTTGTCTAACGAACTCTCTTTTCCGAAATGGACATATATTTTGTAAGGGTTGATATGCCTGATTTCTAAGATGTCTGTAATGTTATTTTACGTCACACCTGGCCATAATGCGAGTTTTACTGCACGCGGCGCGTACGGGAAAACTCGCATTGTGGCCAGGTGAAGACGTAAAATTTTGTACGCAACACGGGCGGTAATTCGTAAAGCCCCAGAGCGCATATTTATGGCCCTCACCTTCGGTTCGGGCCACAAACACCTGCGATCTGGGGCATTCACGAATTCACCGCCCTAGTTACGTAATGTACTATTTCAACACAATTGCTCGTAACGTACCTCTTATTGTGTCGCTTTTAGGCTCATAATCCTGGATATTAAAAACGCGTGTTTTATAACATTACAACACTTGTGTGTTATGGTTATATCCCGATTAAGTCATGTTGGCACCTTGCAGCAAGATATATGCATGAACACGGTGCATTCTTAAATTAACCGGGTTGTACAGAATGTACAGCTATTTTTTTAATTTTCGGCAAATGGATTCTTACTCGACTAAACAAATTAAATCCTTTTTGTTAATTAATTGACTATTTCTTTTTGTATATGATATGGAAACGTTTAATTTAGTAAAACTATTCACTTTTCATAACATTTTACATGAATTAAATACAGATAACATTTTAAAACGAAAATATAATTTTATTTTGTATTGGCTGTTTAGAGATTTCTGTGCCCACACTGCGCAAACTTCACGAAAAAAAAACTGTTGGGCGCCCTTATAGGTTATTTATTTCACAATTATTTGTAAAATTTATTTATGCGTGTTTGGTTATTATCAAAAATGTTGACTCGTGGTGACTAGAAAAGTGATACATAGAATGGACGCCACTGGAAATTCTTAGCGATGTGCAATTGTGAGTAAAAACCTGTTGTCATCTTAATGATTTGCTTAATGTAAAGTAAATAATTTGGCAGGCCTATAACATTTTCATCTTATGAAAATGATTTTTTCCTCGCAAATCGTGTTGAAAAACGTTGTATGATACGCGTGAGCTTTGATAATTACATCCTCGGCTTCCTTATCACGCTCACCTGCGGTTCGCGTGAACAATTTCGCCTCTGATGTAATTATCAACCTACCTCACTTGTATCACAATGTACTGTTGTTGCATCAATCGCGCAAAAGCAAATTGTTTGGGTAGTACCTCTGCGGCCGTAATGTGTACCTCAATTTTGTTTTCCTCCAGCGTATTCGTTGATGGACTGATTCTTCCGGGTTTTATTCTCTTGCCGTCCTTTCCTATCATCTCCCAAGTGCAATTCCCCCTCCTCATCTCGGACTCGCTTACTCGACATCTGGTCTCGACTATCTGCCTTCTCTTGGCTCCCAATAAACTTCTCTTGGCTCTCAGTAGTCTTCTCTTGGCTCTCAGTAGTCTTCTCTAAACTCTCAGACGTCTTCTCTAGAATATCAGCCATTTCCTCGTATTGTATTTTCCCGAGCCTTTTCCGATTTTTCCTCGTCTTCACTCGACTCTAAACTCTCCGCCATGGTCAATAAGGTGCTTAATTACAAGCACCTCTCCCATGCGCCGCAATTTGTTATTGCCGACCGGATCGTAGATAAGAACTCGCAAAGATAGACGTGGGCCGCGTGTTATCTACCCGCTGGCTGCAGTCGGAAACCTGCTATTGTTACAACCAAGGACTATCTGTTACAACCTATAAAAGCCGGGAATGTAGGGAATTTCTTACAGAAAAATTGCGAAAAAGAAAATAAAATTTTCTTCAGTCCCATGGACTCGGAAGACGATGAGCAATATTTTAGAAGTCCGGAACTTACTTATCTTGAATGCTAATATTGTGGTGAATTTAAGTTGCTTCAGTTCATCTGTCAAAATCAAATTTCTGGAAACGTACTTATCGTGTTTGTATCGCGTTTGAAGCGTGGCAAAGAGTCCCCGTTTGTAACTCCTCTTTAACTTATTAACACAACTGATAATAATTATATGTAACTTAAGACATTTTGCAGCTTTGGATACTTCTCCGCGGTACTTTGCTAGGCTGGAGGAATATTTGAAAATGTTGTTTGAAAAATGCCGTCAAAATGCAGGGTCAAACCATAACATGTTCCAGGTTTGCACGGGTTACCGGAACGAAGCGGCAAGCTGAAGGAGCTGGCTCACTTTGACGCGGCGTTCTTCGGCGTGCACGCCAAGCAGGCGCACCTTATGGACCCGCAGTTGCGGCTGCTGTTGGAGGTGGCGTACGAGGCCATCGTCGACGCCGGGCTCAGCCCCACCGAGCTACGCGGCTCGCGTACCGGCGTTTACGCGGGTGTCACAACATCTGAAAGTTATCATGCATGGTGCGAAGATAAGGACAAGATCAATGGCTACGCTTTGAATGGCACCTTCATGGTCGCCAACCGCATTTCCTTCGTGTTCGACTTTAAAGGACCATCGATCGCTATAGACACTGCTTGTTCGAGTTCCTTATCTGCAATGGTGCAGGCCGTGAATGATATCCGCACGGGCCGCTGCGATGCCGCTGTGGTTACCGGCACAAACCTCTGCCTCGACCCAACCACATCATTAATTTACCATCGTCTGACCGTGCTCTCTCCAGAGGGGCGGTGTGCCGCTTTCGATGCGAGCGCGAGTGGATTTGTGCGCTCCGAGGCGGTGGTGGCAGTGCTGCTGCAACGTCGTCGCGACGCGCGTCGCGTGTACTGTGCGGTGCGCGGCGCGGGCTTCAACACCGACGGCTACAAGGAAGAGGGCATCAACTACCCCGCTGGCCAGATGCAAAGTCGAGTTGCGCAGGAGACATTCGAGGAAATGCGCCTGCACCCGCAAGATGTCGTCTACGTGGAGGCGCACGGTACCGGCACCAAGGTAAGTGCCAATTCATTTCATTGTATTGTGGTGTATGACGCAACATCGAATAATCTTGTATAATGTAACTAACCTTGAAACACCCTAGCAAATAGTTTACTCGCTTGTGAGCACATCATCATTAAACTGCATTAGCGATAAGAATCTACGTCGTAAAACCTATGTAAGCGTCCACTCACGCATCGACACACAGTATACTGTATATAAACACTAAACGAATAAATGGTTGGTAATGGTTTTCAAGGCGGGAACCAAGTGCCCATCTCATGTCCCACCCATTAGCTTGAATGGCGAGCAGCTTAAGAGGGTTAACTCGTTTAAATACCTTGGGCACCTGGTAACCGACGACTTGCGCGACGATGCGGATATCGAGAGGGAGCGTAGGGCTCTGGCGATCAGAGCCAACATGATAGCTCGCAGGTTCAGTCGGTGTACAGCGCAAGTTAAAATTACGCTATTCCGTGCGTACTGTACATCACTGTATACCTGCAGCTTATGGTCGCGATACACGCAGCGCTCGTTCAATACATTGCGGGTTCAATATAATGATGCGTTCAGGGTGCTGTTGCGGCTGCCGCGGCACTGCAGCGCGTCTGGCATGTTCGCGGACGCGCACGTCGACGGTTTTCATGCGACACTGCGCAGGCGCTGCGCCGCGACGCTCCGCAGAGTCCGCGACAGCCGCCACAGCCTCCTGAGCGTAGTTGCGGGTAGGTGGGACAGTGGCTTAGTCAGGCACTGGTCCTCGCTTCACTTAGGTTTAGGTTCTAATATAGTTATTTAAGTATCTCCGTGTTACTAACAAACTATGGACACTCTTTCGTCTGAAATAAATGCATTTTTTTTTTATAAATAAATTTACCTAAATAAATGTTCACTCTATAACCGAGACTCGTTGTATTATTAAAGGATTTATTATAGCGGGCATTAGAGGTCTACTGCCTACGTCACAGTATAACGAGGTCGGTAAGATCAATTTTATGATCAAGTGTAAATCTTTCCATTTGTGTCATGCATAATGTTTTACATCACATTTATAGGTTTATGAAACACTTTCTAAAAAAATATCATAGTGTAGATAGCGAGTTTTTCTAGTGCGTTTAATAAACCAGGCCTGAGTACCGTAGGTGGGTGACCCGGTGGAAGTGAAGGCGATTGCAGAGGTGTTCTGCAAGAACCGGCAGACACCACTGCTGCTGGGCGCGGTCAAGTCCAACATGGGCCACGCGGAGACGGCGGCGGGGCTTTGCTCCGTTGTGAAGATAGTGTTGGCCATGGAGCGTGGCGTTATTCCCGGCAACCTGCACTTTGCGAAGCCGAACCCCGACATTCCAGCGCTCAGTGACGGCAGCATAAAGGTACAAGTTTGATGACGCAGGTTTTTTTTTTTGGACCTTGTTCTTGCCGTAGCCCGAAGGCTGTAACGTCTAATCCTATCTGGCTTGTGGATAGGCGCCACTATGGGGCTATCCGACAGCCGAGATGACGCAGGAAAAAGCTATTGCTTTTTATGATACCAACTTACATT
Organism: Epinotia demarniana; assembly: GCA_945867215.1. Lineage (NCBI taxonomy): Eukaryota > Metazoa > Arthropoda > Insecta > Lepidoptera > Tortricidae > Epinotia > Epinotia demarniana. The sequence goes on from OX244262.1 coordinate 9,674,160, forward strand.
TAGTTAAAATAGATTGGTACCATAATAAACATTGAAATCATCATCATCATATATTTTAGAGCTAGGCATTTGTCGATCTAGCTAGACAGGCTAACTAAACATTAGGTACTGACAGCTAAGTAGACATTACCGAGTAATAGTCGACCAACTTAGAATGGAAGCGAGGAAGCGTGCTGGGCCCATAACCTGTTATTCGAATAAAAGCAGAGGAGCTATAGCAGTAACTATTTATTTGGAAGAAACACACATTACAATGAATATAAATATTAAATACGATTTAGGACAAAACCATCTCGTACAAATAAGCTATCTACCGGAATGACACATGTCAGCCGTTAGTAAACATGACATTACATTCTACCCGTCATGCGCAGACGATTGGAGGTCAAATACAGAACTCTACGTACTCCAGTATGTGCCGTTAACAGTGTACACACGCCTCATTACATACCTACTATCCTTGTTTGTGTTTGTGGCTCAGGTGGTGGACAAAAACACAGCGTGGGGGGGCGGTCTAGTGGCAGTTAACTCGTTTGGTTTTGGCGGCGTCAATGCGCACGTAATTCTCGAAGGAGGGCGCGGCGCCCGGCCGCCGCCCGTCGCGTGCCCCGTGCCGCGCCTCGTGCTCGCCTCGGGCCGTACCAACGAGGCTGTTGAGCGACTGCTGAAGTTGGTGGCAGAGCATCCACGCGACGATGAGCTGCATGCTCTAATAGACGCCGTGCACGCGCGTGCCATCCCCGGCCATCCACACCGCGGTTACGTCGTGCTGGAGAGACGAGCGGAGAGCGAGACGACGCTCGTCGGTCGTAGGATAGAGGTGCTGGAGAGCGAGACTGAGCCGCGCCCGATCTGCTTCATATTCAGCGGCATGGGGTCACAGTGGCCCGGTGTGGCGCGGACACTGCTGCGCCTGCCGACCTTTGCGGAGAGCGTCGCGCGCTCTGCGGCGGTGCTCAAACCTTTCGGAGTGGACCTCCACTACGTCATTGCGGAGGCACCGGACGCCGTGTTCGAAAACATCATCAACTGCTTCGTGTGCATCACCGCCGTGCAGGTGGCGTTAGTGGACGTGCTGCGCGAGTTGGGCATACGCCCAGACATCATCATCGGTCACTCTCTTGGAGAAACTGGTCAGTGCCTTAAATGCCGTTTAGTCACTAATTTTACTCTTCACTAATGTCTTGCTCAGATTGGGCTTAATACATCTCGAATCGCTGACCTCTCAGGTCCTTAAATTCTAACATGCCTTTTCTAGAGTACAGAATAAATATCGAAAATATTGGTCAAATTTTCGTATACATTGCGAGTGACTTTCAGGGACAGGAAGTTACGGTCACAGACTTTAATTGATGGGCTTCGTAATTCTACAGCTTTTGCGACATCGGGAATATTCGTGGTTTTTGAAGCATTATTTAGCTAACATGCCTATACTATGATGATATGACAACGAAATCAACATGAAATCCCAGCTGGAAATGTCAAACGCAGGCTGCGCATATGCGGACGAGACCCTGACAGCGGCGCAGGCGGTCGTGAGCGCGTACTGGCGCGGGCGCTGCACGCTGGACGCGCGGCCGGCGCCGGGCGCCATGGCGGCCGTCGGGCTCGGCTGGGAGGAGGCGACGCGCCGCTGTCCCGCGGACGTCCAGCTCGCCTGCCACAACTCGCGCGATAATGTCACGGTGAGGATATACCTAAGGGACAAAACATGATGATAAGTTAAAGGGAAAGGGTATAGCCGTGTTTGTATGGGGCATCGGCCTCAGAAGCCAAATCGATTGCCGTTTTGCTAATTTATTAGTCCAGATGTAAGATATTTTCCAAAAAAAAACATCCTCAAATAATAATTCTGGCGAGCTGACGGTGAGTGGCGACACCGCGCCACACCTAACCTCCAGAGGGCCCGAGTGATCTGGCCCTCGCCTCTGTGCTTGCCTTAACCGGCCGGCCAGAGTGGAGTTGCAAGAGCGGAACCTATGCGCCAGGTTGGAAGTGTAAAATGTCATAACGCCGGTGGCCCTTGAACGGATTACCGGGATCTGGCGCACCGCAAACTCACCTCTCGACAACCTTACAGCCGCTCAGACGTGTTGCTCCATTGTCGAACTGTGCGTGCGACGGTTTGTGGGGCCCACTTAACGAGTTGGCGAGTCACCGCCTGCCTTTTCACAATTTTGAGACTAATTGTCACGGCAGGTGTCCGCTAGTCTCCATCCATAATCTACTTTTCAGACCACCCACCATTCAACCCAATAACCCATGACCTTATTTCCCATCGCAGCACAGTGTTGCACTGCAATAGTCTTTGCACCTGGCGGGGACCATCATCGGGTGTATCATGTTGTGCACTCGGAGATGGTATCCGCCATGTGTATGTGTATCCCTTTCCGCTTTAGATTATTTTTGTTTTAAAGTGCCTTGCGCTGTTGGCTTCGGCCCACGCATGCCTCCCAAAAGTCCGGGACCCCATGGTCACGTCACAAATCTAAATATATAAAAGAAGAAGCTGACTGACTGACTGACTGACTGACTGACTGACTGACTGACTGACAGACTGACTGACTGACATATCAACGCACAGCCAAAACCGCTGGGTCTACGGATTCCAAATTTGGCACGTAGGTTCCTTATAAGGTGTAGGGGAGCACTAAGAAAGGATTTTTCAAAACTCACCCCCTAACGGGGTAAAACGGGGGTCCAAAATTTGTATGGAGGAAGCACTATTTTTTGAACTACAGACTTAAAACTTTGTAGGAAGATTACTTTTTAAGATACAAAAAAAGCACTTTCAGCGTTTTACAAAATTCCACCCCTAAGGGGGTTAAATAGGGGTGCAAAGTTTGTATTCAAAACTACTGGGACTACAAACTTGAAATTTACACCAGACCTTCCTTTTATGACGTAGGCAAGGGATAAGAAAGGATTTTTGGAAATTCTATCCCTAAGGGTGTTAAATAGGGGTGCAAAGTTTGTATGGGTGAAACATTATTTTTTGTACTAGAGACTTGAAACTTTGTAGGGATATTACTTATTAAGATGCAAAAAAGTTCTTTCAGCGTTTTAGAAGATTCCACCCCTAAGGGGATTAAATAGGGGTGCAAATTTTGTATTCAAAGCTACTGGGACTAGGAACTTGAAATTTACACCAGACCTTCCTTTTATGACGTAGGCAAGGGATAAGACGGGATTTTTGGAAATTCTATCCCTAAGGGTGTTAAATAGGGGTGCAAAGTTGGTATGGGTGAAACATTATTTTTTGTACAGTCAAGTGCAAAATATGTATCGATAACATCCTCTCATTAATAAGTATCAAAACCTTAATCCGCTGACATAAGAGTTATGGGACATATTTATGAGTAACTTGTATGCACCTATATTTTTACACTTGACTGTACTAGAGCCTTAAAACTTTGTAGGGATATTACTTATTAAGATACAAAAAAAGCTCTTTCAGCGTTTTAGAAAATTCCACCCCTAAGGGGATTAAATAGAGGTGCAAATTTTGTATTCAAAACTACTGGGACTAGGAACTTGAAAATTACACCAGAACTTCTTTTTATGACGTAGGCAGGGGATAGAACAGGATTTTTGGAAATGCTATCCCTAAGGGGGTGAAATGGGGGTCCAAAGTTTGTATGTGGGAACATTATTTATTGAACTGGAGACTTAAACTTTGCAGGAGGATTACTTATTGATACCAAAAAGGTACTTTCGGCGTTGTATAAAATTCTACCCCTAAGGGGGTTAAATAGGGGTGCAAAGTTTGAATTAAAAACTACTGTGTCTAGAAACTTGAAATTTACACTAGATTTTCCTTTTATGACATAGGCAAGGGATAAGACGGGATTTTTGAAAATTCTGTCCCTAAGGGTGTTAAATATGGGTGCAAAGTTTGTATGGGAGAAACATCATTTTTTGTACTAGAGACTTGAAACTTTGTAGGGATATTACTTATTAAGATACAAAGAAAGTTCTTTCAGCGTTTTAGAAAATTCTAACCCTAAGGGGGTCAAATAGGGGTGCAATGTTTGTATGAGGTAAACATTATTTATTGAACTAGAGACTTGAAACTTTGTAGGAAGATTATTTATTAGGATACAAATAAAAATATCCTTAGCGTTTTCAAAATTCCACCCCTAAGGAGATTTAATAGGGGTGCAAAGTTTGTATTCAAAACTACTGGGACTACAAACTTGATATTTACACCAGAACTTCCTTTTATGACGTAGGCAAGGGATAAGACGGGACTTTTGGAAATCCTATCCCAAAGGGGGTTAAAAAGGGGTGCAAAGTTTGTATGGGAGAAACATATTTTTTTGTACTAGAGACTTGAAACTTTGTAGGAATATTATTACTAAGCTACAAAAAAGTACTTTCAGCGTTTTATAAAATTCTTCCCCTTAGGGGGTTAAATAGGGATGCAATGTTTATGGAGGGGAAACATTATTTATTGAACTAGAGACTTAAGACTTTTTAGGAAGATAACTTATTAGGATACAAAAAAAGTAATTTCAGCGTTTTATAAAATTTCACTGCTAAGAGGGTTAAATGAGGGTCCAAATTTTGTATAAGGGAAACTTATTTTTAGCTACTACGTACTTAAAACTTTGTGGACAGATTACTTATTCATATACAAATAAAGTGCTTTCAGCGTTTTTGAAATAATTACACCTAAAGGGGTTAAAAAGGAGGTCCAAAGTTTGTATGGAGAAAAAAGATTAGTTAGACAATTTTATTCGAGAATTCACAGGATAATTCCTAACGATAAATGAGTAAACAAGTGTTTCCGGTTTTTTGAGAATTCAACCCCTAAAAGGAGACATGTGGTGACAAAATCTGAAAATCAACATCGGCATCTATTGTTTTACATTCCAACGTGGCGTCTAAATATCAATATGGGCGTTGTTATTACGGTTTTTTGGGACGTTAATAACGAAAATCACATAGATGTTGAAATGTAATGTTGTGGACATGAAAATTCATGAAAATATTTGTGCCAAATAGCAAATCAATCGGTCCAGTTTTTTTCGTAGTAAATCGGTTGTAACAGACGGACTGACAGACAGCCACACGTGATCCTATAAATAAGGGTTCTATTTTCGCTTTTGAGGTATGGAACGAGACCCGCATTATATGGGGTTATAGGTTTTAAAGTTTGTATTTGGTGCCATCTCGATCGTCAGCAATCGGTACCTAGGCGAGTGCGGGCGGCGCGGCGGGACGGGAGGGTAGGAGACATTGGGAAAGTGCCTGCATCCGTAATAAGTACATTCAAGGTGCTGCACGAAGATCTGCTTACTTTTAATAAGTTAAGCATTTTGGCCGCCGTTAAATTAAAACAAATTTTTGGGTATTTATGTTAAATACTGGTTCGAAAAGCATGGAAAAAAAAATTAGGAAACAAGCCTATAGCAATGTCCAGGCCACAAATTTGACTTGACATTCGTGGAGATATTTTGGTATTTCAACATTAATGTTCATGAACATAAAGTAGCTTTTATTCCAGAGGACAGATTCTCATTAATCATGATTGTAAATTTAATAACAGAAATACGTACATACATTGACGCCTTTATTCCCAAAAGGGGCAGGCAGAGCACATGAACTTTTAGCATAAATGTGGGTATAAAAGATATTTCATATATTTCATATTTCATTTATTCATTGTATAGTCATGTATGTACAATAATGCTGGTGTTTGGTTACATTTCAAGAAAGTCTGTACATGACGCCCTGTCAGGGCACACAATAGCACTTATATACTAACTTAACTAATAGTGGTATTTTAATTCCAGTTATGCAATGCGGGTAGGTACAAAGTTTATGTATTTATTAATCTTTGTCGTCGAGGAATTCATTTAACGAGTAGTAACTCTTCTTTATCAAGAATGCCTTTAGGCGGTTGTTGAACATGTTTCTAGAACTTAGGCATTTTATCTCGTCGCTAATTAATTATATCGACAAAAAGTGATATTGCTTAGGTTGTTAGCCCATCACCCACAACACACTAAATATAATAGTAAATAAAAATTAATTTACCATAATGGGTTATGACGAAGGGTTATTAGTAGGGGAAGTTAGTAGTAGTAGGTTAGTAGGCGGCGTAGCAATTCAACAATTATTGGAAAATTACTTTTACTACGCGGGCGAAGCCGCGGGCAAAAGCTAGTAATAATAATATAAGGGGACAATCTTACACAAATCGACCTAGTCCCATAGTAAGCTCAGTAAGGCTTGTGTTATGGGTACCAGACGACGATATATATAATAGATATAAATACTTAAATACGTAGAAAATATTCATGACTCAGAAACAAATATTCATGCTCATCACACAAATATTTGCCCTTACCGGGATTCGAACCCAGGACCTTCAGCTTCGTAGGCAGCGTCACTACCCAGTAGGCTAACCAGTCGGTAAACGCTGCAGGTTTTTGAGAAAAAAAAACGAAAATTGGTTATATTTTTTTTAATCTAAACTACTCAACGGATTTTTTTAAATTTATACACATTATGTAAGTAATAAAGATGTATTTAAAAAAAAAAGAATTTCCAAATAGGTATCCTTAACCCTTCAGCTGTGTTCATCCCTCTGTGGGGTTCATATTTTTTCCTGCAGGTCGGTGGAGCGGCCCTCGGAGGGGCGCAATGGCTTTGCTTACTTTCTTAGAAATAAAACCGGCATTCGTGTATCGATCTCGCTTTAATCCATTGAAACGTATAGCCAATTCAGTGAGACAGCTAGCAAGCGAAAACTTCAATGGCCAATGGAGGAAAAAATCAATTTAGTCGTTAGTCTAAAATAGTCAGTGGCACGTTTGACACGGTTGGTGTTCGCGAGTGAAAATTAGTGGGTTTAGTGCTGAATTGTAGTGCCAGAAGGACAGTTTTTGTAGACATGTAAGTAATCTTTAGAAATACATAGAAACAAGTGTTATTTCAACGGGTTAACTGTAATAAACCCGTGACTAACATGACATACCTACTCATGGTCAAAATTTGGCAACACGCTTTTCTAATAATTTAATATTACTATTAGCTATTAAAATTACCGTTAGTAATCATACATTTGTTTAAAATGAACTTAAATAGATTACAAATGGCCCGAAAGTAAATAAATCGATTGAAGTTGGTAACGATCACAACAAACCCCTCAGAGGGGGACCTAACCGACCGGGAATTTCCCTCCGAGGGATGCCCACATGATACCTCGTGACGTCACTACGATCCGCACTCTATACTAATCATGACCTTGATTTATACCGTTTTCAAATCATGTTTTGATGTGATTTTTGTTTAACTGATGGTTATATTATAGTTTTAACTAAAAGTATACTTAATGGGAATTTTAAGAAACCTAATTTGTCTGGTTCAAAACATATAGTTGATGTGATAATTGCACTCGTTTGGAAGAGGTTATTTTGTATGAAAGTAGACATACTTTTTTCATTTTACTCTCAGATAAAACCTGCTGCACTTACAATAAAAAAAGCTACGGTTACACCTAGTTGATGACCCATATTTATTGTTCAGGCATGAATTTGATTACATACAGTATAAAACACTTCAGATATAAGCATGTAAATCGAAGCCTACACGAGCAACTTCTGAGTGTGGGCATTATTTTGGTAGAATATTTCAAATGGTCTAGTGTAAAAAAAATACTCACCAGCCTGCCATTTTATGTTTTTCGAATAAGTATAACACAAATTTCTTCAAATTAAGCTCATTTAACACCCCAAAAAACTAATTGGTTATATTTAAAATAACCAAAATACGTCGTAAACTTCGGTAAGCCGGTGACGAGGTCAGGAAGATAGCCTTAATACGACTTTAATGTAACGATGATATATCGTTGCCGTTAGATAATTTAATAAATATTGAGTTTCATCCAAAATCCTGGCTGTGATTATGTAAAAAACAAAAGAAAATTTAATTTTACCAAATCACTTCACTCCACAAACCTTGTTAGTGGAGCGCCCCTCAGAGGGTGCCACAGACGTGGGTAAGCGGCCATGTTTTTTCGCCACAGCTGAAGGGTTAAGTAATATATAAGTATTAAAATTCATTACCATAAGTAATGAAATTTTCACTTTTAGGTTTTCAAAAAATAATTATTTTTATTTCTGAGATTACCCACCCACCCATCAATTTTGGGTACATTTTGTATAAACTAATATTCTACAACATAATATTTTTTTCAAAAACATTCATTTGGATCAACAGGATAAAAATACCGTACTACTGCAACAAGACAACCGGGAGAACTGGCCCGCCGCTCTGTTAGTGGTACAGGCTGCGGCCTTAGAGCCGATGTATCCGGGTTCGAGTCCTGCGACCGATGCCCTTTTTAGGGATCCGTACCAAAAAAGGTAAAAAAGGAACCCCTATGGTGCTACTCCGTCCATCTGTCTGTCTGTCACAAAGTGAAATATCTCACGAACTACTTAAGCTATCAATTTGAATTTTGGAATGGTTATAAATGAAAGTTATCCACAGTAAATATTACTGGAAAATTATAACTTTTTCTGTATCTAGCGTATTTTTTGCTTTTTTTTTATTTTGACCCCTCCTCAAAAAAACATATTTAAGTATTAGGTCAAGTGACCCCATATAAGTATTAGGACAAATGGGGCCGATAGATGGCGCTGACCCCATTCGCGCTGTTAAGATTTTTCTAGAATTAATGGGGTTGGGACGGATAAATTTCAATAGCAGGTCAAAAAAAAATTGCGATTCAATTGTCTTGGTGTAAAAGTTATTTGTTGTTAGAAATTGAATTCTATTGTTTTGGGTTAAAATAAGTAATTCAAGAAATATTGGGACGTTTACTTTACCTTCAGTTAATTTTTAGTTTGTACGGAACCCTCGGTGCGAGAGTCAGACTCGCACTTGACCGGTTTTTTTTGTATATTTTAAATTAATAGTTAGTACATTTTCAAAACGCCGAGTAGCATGGAATGTTCTAGAAATAGTGAACGAATAGAAAATTCGTTTGCTGTGTCAGTACTAGGTAGTAAGCGCGGACTCAGTCACTTGTGCTGTGCGAGGTAATTGAGTTAGTGTTAGTGCGTGTGGACTAAGTGGACTTTGCTCTGTGTAAATCACATAATAAATCTACTGTCGTGTTAAAGGTGTTATTAACTCTATCTCTTACCCCCACGCTTGTAAGGGCCTTATCATCCCACTTGCGATTTGTGGGCGAGTTGAAAGCGAAGCGAGCGCGCAGTGAGTTCGCCGCGAGTGCGCAACGAATTCGCTGCGCACTCGCGGCGAAATCGCTGCGCACTCGCGGCGAAATCGCTGCGCACTCGCGGCGAAATCGATGCGCACTCGCAGCGAACTCGCTGCGCGCTCGCTTCGCTTTCAACTCGCTCACAAATCGCAAGTGTCATAAGGCCCTACGACTTGGACAGTCAGTTACAAAATGGATTCCGACGAAGAAACACTTCTGTTAGCTTTATTGCTTCGGAGACGTGCAAAAATGTTTGAATCTTCCGACGATGCCATTATTATTGCTAAGTCCGCTCACACTCGTAGATAATAAACTACTACAAATGATAGATATTAAACTGAGGTGGGTAGAAATAAGTCTTGCTGACGATTGTACAGCGTGGCAGCAGCAACTCTAATATAGACGCGGCGAACTCGCTGCGCGCTCGCGGCGAAATCGCTGCGCACTCGTGGCGAACTCGCTGCGCACTCGCGGCTAACTCGCTGCGTGCTCGCTTCGCTTTCAACTAGTTCACAAATTGCAAGTGTGATAGGGCTCTAACAATACTTATCGATACTCATATAGGAAAAAGATTGTCCAAGATTTTACTTTGTATTTTTTTTCTTTTCAACAGATATCAGGTCCGTTAACGTCAGTGGAGGCGTTCGTTGAGCAGCTGGCGGCTGAAGGCGTGTTCGTGCGGATGGTGAATACCTCAGGCATTGCGTTCCACAGCAAGTACGTGGCAGAAGTCGCCCCGCTGCTGCGTGCGCGCCTTCAGGAAGTCATACCCGAGCCAAAGCCGCGCAGCGCTCGGTGGATCTCGTCCTCCGTACCGCAGAGCAATTTGGGCTCAGACCTGGGTAAGTATCTGTATATCCACCATGTTTATTGGATAGAGAGTTGTTCGCCCTGACCCCGGGCTTCGTGTTGCAGGGAGGCTGAGCGACGCGGCATATGGCGTGAACAACTTCCTATCGCCGGTGTGGTTCGCTAGCGCACTGGAGCAGGTGCCAGCCCGCGCGTTGGTACTGGAGGTGGCGCCGCATGGGCTGATGCAGGCCATCCTGAAGCGGTCGCTGCCGCACGGAGTCCACGTGCCCCTGTTGCGGCGGCACGTGCCAGATGCGCTAGTGCATCTGTTTGACGCCGTGGGCAAGGCGTATGAGGCCGGTTCGCAGCCACAGGTGACAACAACCCCCAAATTGTAACCTGACATTTCTGGATCGACAAGTAAAAACACCCAGTTAGGTTCAATTTCTCTTTCACCTAGCCGAAGGTTTTGGGTTCGAATCCCGTCAAAAATTGTGTGCTGAGCCAAAATAGTTCAGTATTTCCACGTTTCAGCACAAAACACGGTGAATTGTATACCTAGTTTGACGGAGACGAAACCAAACGCTTTTCCGAATGCGAGCAACATTGAGCGTGATGCCATATCAATCTCCGCTTTACCGCACACCGTTACAGCTCGCGTCGAAATTAGAGGAGTTTTAAAAACCCTATGAAAATTCCAAAAGCGAAACGTGACAGGTTGTACTTATATATATACATATATACATTTAAAAGCAAAATAATTTCCTCCTGGTTAAGGTATCCCGTCTATACCCGCCTTTGTCGTGGCCCGTGTCGCGCGGCACGCCCGGCCTGGCGTCGCACGTTGGCTGGGACCACTCCGCCCAGTGGAGCGTGGCCGACTTCAAAACTGCCAGTCGCTGCGGCGAAAATGTCTTCGAGTACGACCTCAACAACCCCGACGACGCCTTCATCGCTGGACACAACATTGATGGCAGGGTTATTTTCCCCCCAACTGGATACCTCGTGAGTTTTGGTGTACCCATTCAGCAGGTATTTTACGCCTCGTGTATCACTTATGCGCGATGAGTTTGGGATTGGGATAGCTGTCACTTCATATAAACTTTGACGTATTTGTTATCAGCTGCACTTGGCTAATGAACTAAGTGCAAACATTTTTGCATGCGTCTAACTGAGTTCTTGGAAATTGAATTAAAAAATACCTTCATTTACTTTTTTAACACATAAGTTACCTACTAATTTATATTATTTGTAATGAATGTTTACTCGAATGTTGTTTGTTTCTCGCTTAAGTGATTAATAATCTTAGAGAAATAGATAAATATGAACTGAACTATATTTATCTGGCGAAATGGTCATCGCCAATTCCATTTCAATCGCGGTTTGTTTTATAATACAAATTGTCTTGTTTTTACAGTCGCTGGTGTGGCGCACAGTGGCAAAGATCAACAAGCTAGATATAGAGCACGCGACGGTGGTGCTTGATAACGTAGATTTCCTTCGAGCCACCATCTTAACGCACAAAGCTCCGGTACGGTTCCTCGTCTCGCTGCTGGGCGGCTCGGGCGAGTTTGAGATCTGCGAGGGCGGTGAAGTGGTGGTGAAGGGCACAGCGCGACTTACCAGCGACCCAGTTGCCGAGCGTTATCCTGGCTCCGCACTATGTGAGGATGATGGTAGAGAGGACGACCTGCCACCGCTGGACTCAGAAGACATATATAAGGAATGGCGTCTTCGTGGCTACCACTACAAAGGCATATTCCGCGGCATCAAGTCTTCAAACGCACAAGGCACCCGCGGTCTGCTCAAATGGGAGGGCAACTGGATATCGTATATGGATACGGCAATGCAATATTCCATCATCGGCATCGATAAGCGCGTACTACTTATGCCAACTCATGTGCAGCGAATAGTAGTCGACCCTGCAGCGCAACGGAAGGCGGTGGCGGCAGCCGCTATCACTGACGGCACCGTGCCGGTTCAGGCATTCCCCTGTCACAATGTTATTGTTGCTGGCGGTCTTGAGTTCCATGGTATTAAGACTACGCTGATGTCACGTCGCACCGAGGCACAGGCGACGCCAAAGCTGGAGAAATACGTGTTTCTCCCGTTGGATGGCTCGGAAAACGATGGGTGCTGCAAGCGCGACGCGCTTACCGCCACGCTGCAGCTGGCGCTCGAGAACTTGAACGTGCTCAATCTAAAACTTACAGAACTCTCCCTGCAGCGGTCCACGGACGCGCTGTTGCTGCCACAAGCCGTGCAAGGTACATGAACCTACTACCAATATTAATCTATGTTGACGATGTTTCCTTAAATTTTAGTTTATTATTTTTGGAGTATCAACATAATGAATTATTTTTATTTACTGAGGTTATTAACTATATTTATTGTGTGTGCAGTGCTGGAGGAGCAACCAGCTGTCAGAGTGGAGGCGACACTGGCGGCCGGCGCCGACGCACCGCTCTACGCTGACGCCATGGGCCCGCTCGGAATCAAGGTTCCTCATGTACCTACTACCTAGTCCATTCATGACGGGCTTTGGCCTAGGTCTCGACAGTGGTGTAAACTTATACCTGCATCACTGTCGAAGAGACCCAGGACTCGACTTATACATAGCGGCGTCTATCTTTGTCCCTGAAACATTGGAGCAAACACATTAACTAACTCGATGTGAGAGCAAAGTCATGACGTTTTTTAATTTGTATTTCTCGAAGTGCTTTACTCTAGAGCATACAATTCTTAAATTGTCCCAATTACTTAACTGTTTTGAAGTTTGAGTTTGAAAGTCGAAATAAATTAGATGTCATGATTTATGTTGTTACGTCGTCCAAAAACACATTATAATAGAGTACAATCAATTTTATCATACATCTATAGTCCTTCTCTTCTGCTTATGTAAAAGCCAAGCTCTTGTCGGTGTTGCTCATTTAGACCCTCCATCTACTCCGATCCCATGCAACCTCTTTAACACCTCGATACGACCTAACATGAACTCTTTTTTTGAGGCATCTATTAATGTTTTTTTTTTCGAAGCCTATAGAGTGTCCCACTGCTGCCCTCTCGACTTCCACTCGTCACGGATTTGAGAAATCTCTGGCCAATCGCTACAAGATGCGTCCAGGTCGCCGCCGCCCATCGTGAGGCACCCACTCCGTGGCTATTTTCTCTGTGGATGCATGCGGCAGACGTGGCCAGCCCATTCCCATTTCAGCTTGGCGGTCTTAACCCCAACGTCGGCAATGCGGGTTTTTGAGCGCAGCGTAGAGTTTCGGACACGGTCGATCCGTTTCACTCCCAGTATGCTACGCTCCATAGCCCGTTGGCAAACCTTCAATTTGGTCTTTTGTGCCTCGGTGAATGACCATGTTTGGGCACCGTAGGTTAGCCTATTGCTAAAGTAGGTTAGGCTATTTATGTAACTACCATTTAAATTTTAAATGATGAACATGAAATAGTATCTAATTGGATGATTATGACACACTTATTCTAAAAGCCTCCTTTGCTCCTGACACATTTGGAAGTTACGAGTAATATTAGACAATTGAAGAAAGCCTTTTTTTGTTGCATGTATAGTTAGTCACTTATAGTAGTTGTATTACTTTATTTTGTTTACTAATAATAGCGTGATTTTGTATCGAGGTATACTAGTATATATTATATACTAGCTGACCCGGCGAACTTCGTACCGCCTTTCTAACAGTCAATGAATATCGTGTTACAGATTAGCTGATATAATTTTATTATAACTGTAATACAATGATTGCAGCATGTATGTATGTATGTATGTATGTATGTATGTATGTATGTATGTAAATACTTTATTGTACACAAGACACAGGAAAAATACAGACAAAAAAGGTTAATCGGTACAAAGGCGAACTTATCCCTGTAAGGGATCTCTTCCAGTTAACCTTTGAGCAATTGAGTTGAGATCAGGAACAGAAAGATAGACAAACTAACACGTGTACAGACGTATGTAAAACATATATATAATATACTACATGCAAGTAAAAATAAAAATAAATAAATAGTATTCACATACTTTAGCTATACAGGGTGGAAAGTTAAAACGGGGCAGTAAGGGCAGCTACGAGATCCCTTACCACCGCGCAAAAATGGCATTAGGATTTCATTCCTAACTTTTTAAGTGATAACAATGTACATTCACAGATTTTTGTAAAAAAACTACACTCAGCGAGAAAATCATCAATTTTGTCGATTTTTTTTTAATGCCATCCGATCCCATTCCTATTAAGGATCAATACTACTTTTTGGGACCGACTAAGGTTTGACTACTAGAACGCCCAGAAATCAAAGAAAACTTTTCCTTACAGTTAGCATGGGAATCCCAAAGTGCAAGTAGTCCTTTAGTTAGACGATCATCAAATTGTATGGAGACGGAGACTTTTTTAATTTTAGTTGAAGCATTATTTTAGTTACAATAAATAGTATTTCAATTATTAAGACGTTGTTTTATTAGTTATTTAAGGACTGATAGGCATCAAAAACAACATGAACAAAATTAGCTTTGGGATTCCCATACTAACTGTGAGGAAAAAGTTTTCTTTGATTACTGGGCGTTTTAGTAGTCAAACCTTAGTCGGTCCCAAAGAGTATTTTGATCCTTAATAGGAATGGCATCGAATGGCATTAAAAAAAATTCATCAAAATTTATGGGTTTTCTCGCTGACTGTACTTTTTTTCAAAAATCTGTGAATGTAGATTGTCATCACTTAAAAAGTTAGGAATGGAATCCCAATACCATTTTTGCGTGGCGGCAAGGGATCTAGTAGCTGCCCTTACTGCCCCGTTTTAATTTTCCAACCTGTATATAATTATATACATATATATACAAATAAACATGTTTACACAATATACTTAAACAGTATCCTATTAAATCACAAGTCGTTGGAGAGCCACAACTTTTTCAGCTTTTCTTTGAGTGATGCCACAGCCTGGGACTGTCTAAAGGACAACGGCAAGCCATTCCACAACTTTACAGCGCGCACAGTGAAAGACTTAGAATAAGCGCGCGTCTTATTAGACGGTAATGCAAGGGTGAGGTTAGCGTTAGACCGCAAGCGGTGATTACTGCCATCAGCCATATAAGTAAAACGTTCAGAAAAATAATGTGGAGAAGCAGGATTGAAGAGTACGTTAAAAAGCAAGGAGAGGAATGTGCACGTCTCTGCGCCGACGGATCGGTAACCAGCCGAGCTGAGAACGAGATTCAGAGATGTGGTCGTATTGCATGTGCAGCATGAAAAAATGTCATCAAATGTCTTTGAAAAGATAACGAGTCTAATAATTATTTCAATAGTTTTAAGATCACTAAATAGCTATGTATTGCCCGTTTTTCAAAAAGTGGATCGACCAGCAGGGCAACCGACGTTTATGTCCTAGTTGTTCTAACGATCTGTTACGTTGGGCTGAACGCAAAAAAATAATCGCAGATTGCGTAAATTTTTGTGTAAAATGTGGCCAATGCTTAAGCCGAACAAAACACATTTATAGGTGCTGCTGAAAAATGGATTGAAGCACAAATTAACATCAAACGAAAAATTCGTCACTTCTTTAATTAATGCCATCAATCTCGGATGGAGAAAGTTTACCAGATTTAAATATAACCCCCGAAGAGTTTGAAGAAGTAGATATTATCGAAAGAAGCCCTGAGATAACATGACAAGTGTTCTGGTACACCCAGATTTATCGGAGTCGCCGGGGCCTACCGCCAGGCCGCCGTTCGCATCCCGCCGGGCCGAGTCCTAATAGCATGCCTGCCCCCCCTAATATTCTGTAACTCGTTTTAAGCTCACCTCAACGCTCACCTACTCGTATCATGACACCGCGATGCGTAGTAACTAAGCGTAGGTAAAGCCCCCCTATTCTATAACTTGTTTTAAGTTCACCTTAACGCACACCCACAAATATATCTTGACACCGCTATGACGGGTGACCGGCGGGGTGAGTCGCATTAGCGCGTAGCGAATAACAGCCGGTCTAGTTTCGTAACGGGTGACCGGCGGGGTGAGTCGCTTTAGCGCGCAGCGAATAACAGTCCTGGTTTGCCTTCGCAAACCACGGGATAACTGATTCGGACTGTTGAAAAAGCACTCACTTGGCTTAGCTCAGTTCACTGTATTTCACATGAATTCGTAGCTATGCTGTAGAGAAGTCCTTAGTAAAGTTTGTAAACATAGTACCATCGTTTTCTATCGATGCCCGAGAACCCAGGATACGCCCACACCGCAAAGCTAGCGTGAGCTAAGAACTTATCTAAAGGTGCATTTTCGATTATCATGCGAATCGCCTTGTTTTTATCCTGTGATCCTAATTGTGTGTGCGTAAGTAGGTGATAAACAACTATTATAAATTGCAGTAAAAATGCAATGGTTTGGATATGAGCAATCTCACGCATTGATCATCTATCTAATGTTGATACACAAGGTCCTTCGAATTTATATTAGTTTTAAAACGTCTTCGACAGCCGTTGAAGATACACAACATTTAAAATTCTTACAAATTTACTTCATATGCAATAATGCGTCAAGAGATCAACACAGCAATGAAAAGAGCAATTCCTCAAGATCTACAGCAACTGCTTCAGGAACATAATGCATTGGGGCTGTGTGTTGTGCTGTGTGAGTGCTGTTCCAGACTGCATTGTAACGCATGCTAAGAGTCGTGATCAGAGCGGATAAAAGACCAGCTGGAACACACGAAGTTGAAGCGTTAAATGACGCTTCAACAATAGATGAAGTTGCAATATAATACAAAGTTCTTCAATAATTATTAATATTTATTTATTAGAGAAATGGCAGCCTCTAGGGCCTTTGCCAAAGACAAGTACAGAATAAGAAAAACATTTCACAATACACAGTATTATTAGCATGATGTACGGTGGAAGGCCTTCACGATGCACTGGGTGATAGCTGGAGCAGTACAAAGCATAATGGCGGCCGCGACCACGAACCGCTGATTGATGCCCAAGAATTGGTTATTGGTATTTCCAGGAAAATTCTTCATTAACTGTAGCCGTCATGTTTGCCATTCACTGCATAATACGCTATCAAAATTATACATTAAACAGCAGGATGCAGAAAAAAAAAATGTCTGGAGCACGACCCGCCATGTGCATCCATGGATCATTCAAAAGTCCTAATTATTAATATCAAAATGACCTCGTCAACCTGTCTCTTACTGTAAAACAACCGACAGTTATTTCAATCGTGCTTAGCAAAGAGTATATAACGATGGGGCTAAGGTTACATTTAAAAAGTTTATAATAAAGGTAGTCGTTAAGTTTTCTTTAATTTTATGAGTTTCTGCGCAATTTTCTTTTTTTTAGATTAGATTAGATTAGATTCATTTATTTCATTTTGAAAATTTACATGTCATTTGTTTTGAAAATTAAATAGCATGAATTCACAAAAACATCGTCAGAGTGTATAAGAATAACAATAATATAAATAAAAGTCAAAATCAAAATATGTACATTGCAAAATGAAAATCAAAATAATAATAAGAAGCA
Source organism: Epinotia demarniana (assembly GCA_945867215.1). Classification (NCBI taxonomy): domain Eukaryota; kingdom Metazoa; phylum Arthropoda; class Insecta; order Lepidoptera; family Tortricidae; genus Epinotia; species Epinotia demarniana. The sequence continues at coordinate 9,691,724 of OX244262.1, forward strand.
ATTGAAATAATATTAAAATGGTACAAATGTCAAATTTTGAATAAAAGCTAGAGCATCCTAGACATAAATAGTCAAAAATAATAATAGATAAAGATTATAAACAATATTCATAATAAAATAGAAATGTCATTTTAAAACTAAAACATGTCAGATACCCATAAAAATTACAATGTTGGTTTGTTGTATTCCTTTACGGAATACAACGATTTTGAAACTAAAAATTCCCTAAGTCGGCGTTCAAATATGTCGTTTGAGGTCTCGTTTTTAATTGTGGCGGGTAGGCGCTCGTACATCGACGGGCCTATAAAGGCTCGGTCAAACACAGGGCGCGACGCAGCGCCGCGGTCGCGCGGCGCGACCGCGGCGGCATTAAATACAGGCTAACAGGTTGGCGACGTCAAACAGACTGCGTCCCGCCGGCATCGCGCCCCGCTTCTGTCGCGCCCCGCGCCGCTCTGCCCCTTGCGTCCACTCGGCGCGAGCCCAGCGTAGGGTATGAGCGACCCTCCGCACGCGCATGCTGTATCCGGGCACGAGTCACGCCCGCATCGCGCCGCGCTCGCGCGCGTCCGCGCCGCGTTCGCGCGCGCGATGAGGGCGTGTTGAGAGCGCGAGCTGTGTTTGACCGAGCCTTTACGCGCGGGGGTCCTGTCGAGCAGCGCAAGTCGCCGTGACACAGGTAGTAGTTGCCCTGTCTGACGGGTGATTCTGGCAGGCATATTCGCTCGCTTAAATAAGTGAATGTTTCGACCGTTTGTTAGTCCTTTACCTCATAAGCATAAATTACTTGTAGTTATTCACCGGATCGCGTTTCGTCGCGATCTCAAAATATCTGAACAGATTTTTATATTGTAGTAAAATGTCTTGTCGCCAGTCACAACGGTGTATAAAATTCATAGGCTATTTAATTTTCGCGTAGTCTTTTACTTTAGTCGCATTTCATATATAGCGCCGCGATAAATATTTGTTTGTAAAGCGTTATTACTTAACGCCATATTTCCTTTAAACAGTACATCTATGTAGTTCTGTTTTTTAAACGCATTTCGCAGTTGTAGTTTATCTCTTGGAGCGTCTTTTATATAAGTAGCTACAATTTGCAATATCAATGTTTGCCTCCCTTTTTAACATGCATGTACAGTCAGCAGCAGAAGTAGTTAAGCATTCCAAGTGGTCACAATGAGGTCATGTCATCCATTCATAATCTGCCTGTTGTCTACAAGCTATAAAAAAATTAAGCGAAAAAGGTGCATTGCGAGTAAAGATATTGTCTACCTAATACAAAAATAAACGATTATGATAAAAAGCGAAAATTTAATATATGATCGATGTGAATTGCGACTAACGCGACGAGCGACAAAAAAAAACAGGATAAAAACTCAACGCGATAGTTAAATGCACGATCGAGGTGAAATGCGACTAGAAATAAAAGCGACAAAAAAAATACAATTGAGACACAACGCCATAATTAATTATAGGATCGAGATGAAATGCGATCCGGTGAATAACTACAAGTAATTTATGCTTATGAGGTAAAGCACTAACAAACGCATAAAATCAGCATTTTGATTGCCGACCAAAATGAACCTCTTATCCTCATTCGTAAGCTTATCTATTAATAATTCTAAATTATTTAAATACATGTCAAAATCACCATTTCCGGTGCGATATAAAACAATTACAATAAAATTAGAATCACAGATTTCGATTGCGGTAAACTCAAAATGAAACTGGACAGCAAGGCTCTGCAGGTCATTTCGCTGGCGGTATACGATATCAGCCCGTGTGTATAGCGCTTTAAATGTTAGACCCTTCTACAAAGTATTAGAAAACTTTAAAACAAAGATGAATGAAATCGGTAAAGCCATTCTCGAGTTATTGCGTGACCAGAAGAAATAGGGGTTCATTTTTATGTATATAGATAGATAGATATATAATCAAAGGTATTATGTACTTTGACATTGACTCCGAAAATTATAATTTTTAGAAATGCTCTCTCCATACAACCACGGCACGCTAACAAAACTCCCAAGCCTAGTCATGAGCCACGAATGACCTCCAATAGATAGAATGAGCACTCCTTTTGCCGGCACGTTTAGCACTGCGGGCCCGGGCCCTAAACCCGTGTCATGGTCGGCCTTATCACGCGATAAGTAACAAGATAGGAGCGTCGTCTCGTTCTATCGAATGGTGTCAGCCGGTGACGGACGCTCTATCTTGGCACTTATCGCGAGATGAGGCCGACCATGATACGGGGTCTGCTCGCTTGGCTGGTTAGCGCGGGCGGGACAGCGGCGGCGAGAACCCTCTGTCCAGCAGGGCGGTACAGACCATCCACAATCAGGGCAACCATGTCGACTCGTGGGTCAAACCTAGTAGAAGGGTTTGGTTTGGGTGCTTGTATCGCAAGAAAGATAGGGTATGTGAGTCATAGAGTACGCACCAGATTGTACAACACCACTCCAGTCATATTAGTACCTACCTAATCTTTGATACCAAATCAAGAACACAGTCACTGTGGCCGGAATCGGTCAGGCCAGCATCATCATCATTATCACCATCAGTAATAGTAAACAACGGTTAATAATCGAATATTTCAGGTGTCAAATAAGGATGGTGCCATGGAGCTGGAGTGCCACCTGGCGCTGGCTGCCGACGTGCTGGCGCGGCACGGGGATGCTGTGCTGCGCGCGCTGGCCGCGCCGGGGCCCGGCTTCGTGCTGCTGGGCGAGCCGGCGGGCGCGCTCGACCACCCCGACCAACAAAAGCGGCTCTCTACCGTCGGTCTCACGCTGGTATTATTATTTGTTATTTATTTTATTTTATTTATTTGGAGATCCAACAGCTGAGACATAATACAAACACGCGGGCTAAGGTTCATTCTATATACATGCAGGTGAAAATATTTTCACCTCACCGGCTCGAAAAGGCTTGCTTTATCGCTCAAAATCTGCGCCCAAAAGTCTATTTTATCCGCTAGCGTGGAAAGAGTTTTTGAATTTGGACGGTCGATCGCGAGACCCAACTTTTTTCTATACAGAATGAGAGGTGCGTTCAGAAACTGATGGTGTTATGCCAATAATAAATTGTTATTATTTTAATAAAATTAAATTAATAATACTTATTCTCTCTTAATTAAGTAGGTACATACGAAATATTAACATTTAGACTGACTTATAAGGATAAAATACGAATAAATAATTTTAAAATGCCGTTTTATATTTCTAAAAATTTAGCCTTTTCCAAATTTGGAACGCACCGTTTGAAATGTTAATTTAAGAGAAAACTCATAATACATTTAATTTTGTTTTGTTCTAAAGCTACAGACAGTAAAATCTAAATAATGGTGGTTATTTATAGATTTTAGTGCAGAAAATATACATATATGAATTTTGATGCCTGCTAAGTTAGCGGAAAAAGTGAAATAAGCGTATTTGAGTTTTAGTTAAAACCGTGAGTACCCTACAATACTTTGACTTTTTGAATGTAGGTAAGCGTGAGGTTATTTAAAGATGCAAAATATGTATGTTACATTTGATAATTATAAAATGCTAGATCTTGATGAGATGTAAACAAACCTTTATTGAAAATGAGTATAAGTATAATGAAACGACCGTTTAGCAGTTGACAAAAGACTAATATTTTTAATAAGGCACAGATTGCATACGACAAGATACACAGTATACAAGAACTATAATAGATGGCGCTAGTAGTAGCAAATGGTTATTATTTTGATACATGTTGAATATAAATTACAACACCTCCACTTATCAAAATAAAGTAAGCGGTATACTATACAAATAACAGACATTTTACAATACAAGTATAAATTTACAATTTAACAACACCTAAGTTTTCCATAAACTTGTAGTGTTTAATACTACCTAGACCTTTGGTTAGTAAATCAGCTGGCATTTCATTTGTACTTAAGTAATTAATCTCTATCTTTCCATTTTTAACTATTTCTCTAACAAAATGATGCTTAACATCAATGTGCTTTGATCGATTATGGCACTGATGGTTTGTAGCCATTTTCAACACACTTTGATTATCACAATGCAAGTTCATTTTTACCAAAGATCCAGTTAACTCATACAATAATTCTCTGAGATATATTGCTTCCCTACCTGCCTCAGAGAGCGCAACATATTCGGCCTCAGTGCTAGAGAGCGCTGTGACCCTCTGTTTTCTGCTCTGCCATGAAATAGCTGAGCCAGACATTGTAAAACAAAATCCAGTATAAGATTTCCTATCAAGGCTATCACTGGCCCAGTCAGCGTCCACAAAACCTTGTAGGCTTTCTCCTTTACTACTAAACTTTAGGCAATACATTTTGGTTTTCTTTAAATATTGAAGTACTCTTTTTGCGTAGGCCCAGTGTTCAACACTGTACCCAGTATTAAACTGACTTAGGTAGCTAACGGAGTAAGCTATATCAGGTCTTGTCATGACTGCTACATACATTAGAGACCCTATAAGTTTTTGATAACTAATTTCTGATGTACATTTTTCTGCCTTTGATACATTCAATTTAATCTCTATAGGAGTATCAATTGTTTTACAATCAGTCATATTGAATTTTTTTAACAACTCTTCAATATATTTATGTTGGCTAACTGTGATTTCGTGAGTGTTATAAATTTTCTTTACATTAATAGTCATTCCTAGGTATTCTTGAACCTCGCCTAAATCTTTTATTTCAAACTCAGAATTTAAAATACATTTTAACTTGTTTGTTTCTTCTTGACTATTAGAGAAAATTAGGAAATCATCCACATACAAAGCTATTATTATCTTAACATTTCCATTCATTTTTGTGAATACACATGGCTCTTGTATGCAATTGTTAAAATTATTTTTACATAGTACATCCTTAACCCTCTCATACCAAGCTAAGGCTGATTGTTTTCACCCGTACACTGCCTTCTTGAGTTTGAGAACTTTCCCACTCGTTTTGGATACAAAACCTTCAGGCGCACACATGTAAATATCCTCTTTCAGGTAGCCATTTAGGTAAGCAGTTTTAACATCTAAGTGAGTGATATCTAGACCTAGTTTTACACTTATAGCAAACAATAGTCTTAGTGTTGAATGCCGCACCACTGGTGAGAAAGTAAGGTCATAGTCCAGTCCATATTTTTGGGTAAAACCCTTTGCAACTAGTCTTGCGCGATATTGCACTTCACTATCACTTTTGAACTTTTTCTTTAACACCCACCGACATTTCACTATTGTAGCTTCTCTCGGGGCATCAACAAGCTCGAACACTCCATTCTTCTTGAATGACTCCCACTCTTCATCCATAGCCTTCCTCCACTGAAGATTCTCAGGGCCACTTAAAGCCTCCTTCACGGTGAGCTCAGGATCTGTGGTGGTGAGAAAGCCCATTGGATTGAACCAGTCAGGCTGCTGCCGCTCCCTCCTCGGTCTGTTCAAGATGTTTAGATCTGGTTCAGGCACTGTGATTGGACTACTGCTTGGCGAGAGAGTTTCAGAGACATAGGTTTCATCTGCATCAATCTCATAAAATGTTTGCTGAGACGATTCACTGTCAGAACTGTACTGAGTCTCCAACTCTGGCTCTGATTGCTCGACACTCCTAGATTCCTCCCCTGAAACTACAGACATCTCTGTAGGTTTACATGCACATTCTGCAGGCTCTTCACTCTGAACTGCATGTCTTCCTGGCATGTTCTTCTCCATCACTGTCACATCACGGCTTGTTGTGATGTCTTTAGTTCTTAGATTATACACTCTATAGCCCTTGACTTCCTCCGAATATCCAACCAGTATTCCTTTTTCTGCCTTTTTATGCCACTTCAACCTCTTCTCTTTGGGTATGTGTATCATGACCACACTGCCAAATATTCTTAAATGGCTTACATCAGGTCTCTTGCCAGTCCACAGCTCAAAGGGGGTTTTTCCATTCAGAGCTGTTGCCACTGTTCTGTTTTGTAAATATACAGCTGTGTGGGTGGCTTCAGCCCAAAAACTGTCTTCCAATCCAGCATCAAACAGAAGACATCTTGCCTTCTCCATGACCGTTCGATTAAAACGCTCGGCTAAGGAATTCTGCTCCGGGGTGTATGGGTTGCTTCTTTGATGGATAATGCCTTCTTTTGTGAGGTAATTGTCAAATTCCTTGTTACAATATTCTTTACCATTATCACTTCTGAGAATCTTGATTTTCCTATTCAGTTGATTCTCAACTTTTGCTTTATATTTTTGGAAACAAGCAAACGCTTCACTCTTATTTTTGATAAAGTAAACAAATACCATGCGACTATAGTCATCAACAAACAGTATGTAATATCTTGAACCACCGAGTGAATTGTTGAATAGGCCACAAATATCAGTATGTATTGTGTGTATCAATTCATTGCACCTGTTGCTACTATGCGGAAATGGTAAACGACACTGTTTACCTTCGCAGCACACTATACATGACGATTTGGATATGTCTGCTTTTCTGTCAAGTGTAAGGCCTTCCACTGCATCCTGCATTTTATTCAAATAGTTGCTATTGACATGGCCAAGTCTGCGATGCCAAATGTCACTCGGAACCATTGCTGAAGCCACTAACCCTTCTGGTATACGTAACTTATACACTCCATTTGTTAAACAAGCGGTAGCAACTAATTCACCAATTTTATTGAATACTTCACAGCCATCACTTGTAAACAATACTCGGTTACCTCTTGCGATCAGCTGACTCACTGATAAGAGATTCGTGGTCAAACTCGGAACGCACAGTACATTCTCGACAACAACTTCGTATTCACTGTCGTCCGTGACAGTCGTGATTTGCACATCACCTGAACATTTAACAGTCACTATTTCTTCGTTGGCAACTATAATTTCTTTGATGGGATGCTCAAACGAAATATTTTTCACCCAATGTTCGTTCGCGGTTAAATGAGTACTGGCTCCACTGTCCAAAAACCAGTCATTTTTGGAGAAATTGCCACTCAAAAACACAGCACTGAACGCGTTAGTTTGTTTACGTTCAGTATGCTTCTTTTCCGGTACATCCTTACTGGGATTTGAGGCATTTGGACATTGATTTCGATAATGTCCGGTCTGTTTACAATTATAACATTTAATCAACTTAACCTGTTTCGATTTTGACGTTGACGTATGTCTAAGGTCTCTGGTCCCACCTGTGTTGCCATAGTTATTTTTGCGAAAACTAGCAAACGCTCCGCCGATTTCGCTACTGTCTTCATCCAAGTCCATCAACTTCGTTTTGATTGCATCAGCCGTTATTGACATACCAGAATGTTCAATCGCCATAATCATTGGCGAATATTTTTCAGATAACCCTGCCAAGAGTAACGATCCGACCCACTCGTCGTTGATATTGAATCCCGTTCCACTTAACTTTTGACTCGTTTCTATGATTTGAGTAACGTAAGATATCATAGAAGAACAATTTTCGAGACGTATCGATATCAAAGTCCGTAACAGACTTATTCTTCTTGTGAATCCTGAGTCGTCAAACATTTTCTTTAGTTTAGTCCACAACTCCTTTGTACTCTTCACGTCTTTTATATGTACGTACAGCGACGAATCTATTGTTAAGACTAATTTCGCCCTGGTCTTCGCATCTGTTGCGGCTTCCTCTGGTTTGACTGCTCGCGTGATGTAATCCGCCGTCCCTTCCAGAATAAGAAAATTCTCCGCCGCGAAAGCCCACTCACTGTAGTTCTCACGCCCTTTTAACTTCGGCACACTAACCGCGTAATTCGATGTCATTTTCAATAGCACAGTGTATCCTCAATCTGCGTAGTAAACTAATTCAGCACAACTTGCAAGTTTAACTATCGCGAGAATATCAATTAATTGCTGGGTACATAACCTATAATGAAACGACCGTTTAGCAGTTGACAAAAGACTAACGTATATTTTTAATAAGGCACAGATTGCATACGACAAGATACACAGTATACAAGAACTATAATAGATGGCACTAGTAGTAGCAAATGGTTATTATTTTGATACATGTTGAATATAAATTACAACAATAAGGTCCAAATTACTTCCATTACATTTACTTACCTACAATTTTCCTCGCGGTGGTGAGGTGAAAAATTGTGTATTTCGCTCGGCAGCAAAATCGTTTGGCGTCTCGTGCCTTGAAGGCCTCGCTATGCTCAGGATTGTACTTTTGAACCATTCGCTTCGCTCATGGTTCAATTTTACAATCCTTCGCTAGCTCGGCTTTCAATACTAAGCACTTGCGCCAAACAACAACTTTGCAGCCTTGCATAACAAATAACTATTGTTTGCCGAAACTGACGGATGACATGTTAGATGTTTAAAAACATCGTCATAGGAACTGGATACAGATCCGATTAGGCGCGAATGTTCAAATTGTCAGTTTGTAACAAGAATTTTTGACTATAAAGTATAGTTTTTTTTACACTCGTGGTAGGTATATTATATATGCGGTTTTTTCAAACGAAAGTAAAAATGATAATATTGCATCTTCCCTATTGAACAATCTTTTAGCCATGGAATTAATTTTATTATTTTTACTATATCCTCGCAGTCGGAGAGAAAAGTCGTGATATTATTGACATATAATCTACTATTTGAAATCGGATGCGTAGTTCCTTATATTCCCCCTACATTCGATCTTACAAAGCTACAATAACTTTTGTGATATTAGCATGAAGTGTATGTAGGTATTATGTTGATGAAGGTATCACGCGCTCGCGCCGAGTTACGCGAGTACCTGCTGCTGCGACGTGCCGTAGTCCTGCCGGCGACGAGGGTGGTGCTGGAGGCAACCGGGGACGCCGACTACGCCTGGGTGGAGCGGCTCAAGGATGTTATGAAACGCGCCGAGCGCGAGAACGTGCTCGTGTACGTGTGGTCACGCGCGCCCAGCTCCGGCGTGCTGGGCCTGGCCACGTGCCTGCGGCGCGAGCCCGGCGGTGACCGCCTGCGCGTCTACTACCTGCCCGGAGCACGGGATGCGTTCGACCCTGATGCATCGACGTATAAGACGCAGGTGCAACGCGACCTGGCCTTTAACGTGCTGCGCGCCGGTGTCTGGGGCACCTTCCGCCACCTGCCGGTCGATGACGCCGACCGCGCCTCGGTACAGGTAAGGATCTCAGGGGGTGGCCGTCTAGTTGCATAACAACTATTGTCATAATATCGATTGTCATACAACATTCCGCATAAAATTGATAATATTTTTTTTGGCATAAATTATACTATGGCATAATTCGGCTGCACTAAGCTAAATTCAAGTAACTCAAATTTATATGTTTTTCCGTTTTTTACGCCGTCGGATTCCTATTAATTCGGAGCATATTTCTACATCAATAACACCTCTTATTTCCTTTTAATTTTAGAGCTATCATCAAAAGAAGTATTCAAGTATCTCAAGTCATACAAAAAAACTAAGCTAAAGCTAAGCAAAAAAAAAAAAAAGCTCTTTCAGACTATTAATATAGGAGGTAACCGAATTTTAAGCTAAAAAACGTTTTTTCGCTCTCCTGTAAAATTTGCCAAAATAGACTTACTTGAATTTAGCTTAATGCAGCCGAATTGTTCCCTGTCATAATTATGCGGAGTCATAATTGGTTTAACCATAATGTAGAATTGTCATACATTTATTTAGTCATAATATTGATAATTATAATTATTTTTAGTACCTAATATTTGTAAATGTCTTTACATACTTGTAAATGTTTATTTATCAAGCCATAATATTGATGATGATGATAGTTAAAATTGAGATTTGTTCAAAAAACAATACAAAGGATGGGCGTCAAATAAACTTTTCTCTGAGATCAACCAACGCCAAGATAGTAGTATACAAAGTTCAAGTTTTCGCGTAGGCAGGGGAGAACAGGGACTCAGTGGCAAAACCGACTCGGATTGCGGGTAGGTTAGAAGAAGAAAGTCGACGTCTTCGAGGTAATTTTTTTATAAAATAGCGGAAAAACATGTTATTAAATTGTAAACTTTTATAATGACCGCCCTTTGCTTGTATTTAACTTACTTGCTGCTTAATTTACTACTAAGAAAAACATAGGCTTATGCTTTTTCAGTTTATGCGTTTAAATACAGTATGGTTAAATTGTTTTATGAGCAACCACTTTATATCCATTATAGAGTAAGTTTAAATCATTTTATGCGCATCAAATTTATGCGCTTTACACAATATGATCTTAAACATTATGATTAAAAACGTTATGCGCATAAATGTATGACTATTTGCATTTATGCGTAATGATGAGTATGACGAATCCACGTATGCCGATCAAAAATATGACTTTAAACTTTATGCAACCCGACCCCTACCCGATCTCAGGCTATGGACTATATACTTATATAGATGTAATGGAGTAAACATTTGAACTGAAGTGGGTTTATGTTGGCAGGTGGAACACGCGTTTGTGAACACTCTGACGCGCGGCGATTTGTCGTCGTTGCGCTGGATCGAGAGCGACCTGCGGCATGCAGCGGCCGCGCCGTTAAGCGTACGCTCTTCCCTGTGCCACGTCTACTACTCAGCGCTGAACTTCCGCGATATCATGCTCGCCACTGGCAAGTTGCCCATCGAATCGTGCTCTGGAGATTACGCAGAGAAGGTAATAGAATTTTTTAGTTGATAAAAGGCTCATAACAAATCTCGTTAGTAGGTTTAATTTACTTAAGGTAACGGCGCCTATTACCGTGGTACTTGATGTAGTTTTCAAATGATTATAAAAAATGATGGGTATGAAAGCTTCTTAGCGTCCTAGTTTTTTTTTATTGAAGAATGTTTATTGAACTTTCAGAGTCGTAATTTTTGAACCAATTTTAGTTTATTATATTTGATAAAATAATTATTGAAACCACGAAAGCAGAATCTTCTATTACCGTGGTAATGGATGGGATGTGATTCTATTACCGCGAATTTGGCTTTTATTACCGAGGGTACAAAAAGCAGCAATTTTCTACCATTGGTAATAGTAACATGGGGCCGTAGACAAGGTCACAATCGACAAGCGCTAACGCCAATAGAAAATAATAAAATGTATGGGGATGACAGATGCCGACGAAACACTTTTCGTTGACAGCTGTCATTCCCATACATTTTATTAGTTTTCTATTGGCGTTAGCGCTTGTCGATTGTAACCTTGTCTACGGCCCCTGATACACAATTCGGCACCCAATATCGAGGGTTAAAATAATATTTATGACTTTGGTTCCGTTCTCATCATCATCATCATCATCATATCAGCCGAAAGACGTCCACTACTGGACATAGGCCTCCCCCAAAGAGTGTCAAAGTGACCGATCCCGCGCCACCCGCATCCAGCGGACTCCCGCAACCTTTACCATGTCATCAATCCACCTTGTCGGGGGCCTGCCCACGCTGCGCCTTCCGGCTATATAAAAATAAATAATAAATAAATCAACAAAATTATGTCCACTGGTTATAAGAATAACTAATACTTGCATACATAGCAGGTAAAGCCTACCTTTTATTAAATCACAGTTACATTGTCTCGAAAAAAAAACATTTTGCGTTTTGTGTAGGTAAGTAACACCTTTATCTATACTTATGTGTCGTTTTCGAGTTCCAAATGTTTTAGGACTTTATTTAATTTACAAATTTTACTGGGATATGTTATTGTCTCCGTTAACCACACATTTTAATAATACGAACCAGAGAAATTTTCAATTTTATCAAATGAAATTTTACGAACGGAACCCTAGATGTGATTTTATTGAGAGAAGACTAAAATGTCACTCGGTAATAGATACTTCTTTTCAACCTTTTACCGACTCAAACAAATATTTAAAAGGTCGGTAAAAGATTCCCATAGTTACTATTACCGATTGTTATGGGATCTTACCATCAGTAAAAGACTTAATTTGGAATTTTGTAAAATCGAATTCCGATCCATAAAAACATTAGGATATAATTGTATTTTCATTACAAATCAAACATACATATTACAAGCTTGGTATAAAAATCACATAACTGGTAAGTAAATATATTAGTTATGTGATTTTGGTTTTGAAACTTAGTACTGAATCTGCAGTTTCTATGGAAACCCTTATTTTTTTGTCATAATAAAATAAGGGTTTCCATAGAAACTGCAGATTCAGTACTAAGTTTTGGTTAAAAATTTAAGGGTTTGTTGAATACTTTCCATACCACAGAAATAGTTCTTTAATAGCGTCAAAAGATCAAGATTAGAATAACTGTAAGAGATTTATAATCGATGACATATAAAAAAGATAAAGCAGAAAGAAGCCAATCGCCGACTTAACTAATACCGTGATATGCCACGGTATTAGTTTCCCCAACTAAAAATGGCGTCTATCACCGCTGTATTTTATATTCCATTTTAAATGAATTTCCAGGCCAAAAGATATATAACGAGTACGCACAAGTCGTGCAGAAAACTATAAATAACCATTTAAAGTCCATAGCATTAGTTCAATTGTCATAGGTATTGCGTGAAATAATAAATAAGATTCGGGTATACTTACCAGTGACGCCACGTGTTTGTATGACACGACTTCTTCCTACGCCGCCATCGCAGAAACTGACGAATTGCGAGCTTGTTATTTAATTCACATGCTTTTGCGTAAACAGGACCGTTAGTCAACTAAATTAGGCTTAAGTATGTTTTATTGTAAATCACGGTTTGCTTTTAAAATGTGTATTTTGAAATGCCGCGGTAGTGGTTACCTGATTACTAGATTTACAAGGATTAAACATTATACAAAATATGCACTGTTGGAGACGTGCATGTCACAGCAGTGCCTCATATACGGACTGTCTAGCCTATCCGCTATTGAGCCAAGGATGTATTTTTGGGGCTGACCTGCACGTGGCGCACCAGTCACCATCAATTGCGCATGGTGGCATAAGGCAATCTATACGCGCTTCTGGGAACATCCATGATGCGCTACTAAAGCAGGACATCCCCACAAGCGCCCGGAACGCGTTCTTGTACTGGGGTCTAGAAGGCTCAAAAACCCAGTGTGTGTAATGCCTCCACAAAGTACAAAATGCTCTGAGCAGAGCAGATATTTTAACCTCCCTGGTACACCGCGCGAACTTACGGGAAATATTATTGGCCCTTATGGTATTTGCCTCCGCACCCTTTACTGGTGGGATGTCATTGAGAATGGAAGGCACCTCACGTTTACTGCTGGGTTCAAACACCATAAGCTGACTTTTATCTACATTATAATATAAGTCTGTCTTCAATGGCGTACTTCTCACATAGGTACAAAAGTAACTTTCATAAGCCATTAACCGACGCGCTGAGTAAAACCATGTGGTCTGCGTAGATTTTATAATTTTTCAGATACGCAGACAATTTGACAGTCCACATGCATATTACTCAGAGCGTTCAGAAGTCACGCTCAATAAATGATCCTTTCTCGCTCTCGAAACTGTCTTCGCTAGTAAGTAGATATATTAAAAACAACGTGCACCTATTTGATTTATATTACTAATATCGACTTAATTTCTAGGAATGTTTACTCGGGCTTGAGTACAGCGGGTATTCGCCAACCGGCAAGCGCATGATGGGCATAGTAACTGCAAAGGGTTTAGCGACTACGGTCATAACTGACACGGCTTTTACATGGGAAGTGCCAACGGAGTTTTCGCTTGAGGAGGCCGCGACAGTGCCCATAGCGTATGCGACGGCGTACTACGCGCTGGCAGTGCGCGGACGTATGCAGCGCGGCGAGGCCGTGCTGGTGCACGCGGGTGCAGGCGGCGTGGGCCAGGCGGCCATCACCATCGCACTTCACGCTGGCTGCACCGTCTTCACCACCGTGGGAATGCCCGAAAAGCGCGCGTTCCTGCGCGAGCGCTTCCCGCAGCTGCCGGACGCCAACATCGGCAACTCGCGTGACTGTTCATTCCAATCACTTGTGATGCGCCGCACGCGCGGACACGGTGTCGACCTAGTCCTCAACTCCCTCGCGGGCGACAAGCTGCAGGCGTCGCTTCGCTGTCTCGGGGAGGGCGGCCGCTTCCTCGAGATCGCCAAGGTGGATTTGAGCGCCAACACACCGCTAGGCAGGGCTGTACTGCTGAAGAACGCCACGGTGCACGGTGTCCTGGTAGACACGCTGCTCGACATGAGAGACGATCACCCCCACAAGGTGATGACGGTGCGCTGCGTGACCGAGGGTATCGCAGCCGGCGTCGTGCGCCCACTGCCCGCAACCGTGTTCACCGACAGCCAGATTGAGCAGGCCTTTCGGTAAAGTCACAATTATATAAGACATGACTATACACACTTCCTTGCACTTTGAGATTAGAATGACGTTCGATCGATAAGGAAATGATATTGACTTCTCTCCCCAGTTTCTTACATTTATGTATGTATGTATGTAAGCACTTTATTGTACACAATAACAGGTTTAGGAATATACATGTCACACAATAGATCAAAGTACAAAGGCGAACTTATCCATACACTACATTTATATGTAGGGCAGATATGTATCTACGCGATAGGTAGTCATTTTTGTCAACTCCATACCGTTCCCTTTCCGGCCTAAGTCATAAGGCTCCTTCTCTGTTCAGTTTTTCGGTCCACTCAATGTTAGTTCATGGCATATAGTACTTACAAAGAGCTGATTGCGTTTCATTGCAAGACTTGCAAGACACCCATCTGAACTCACTTCTTCGGTTCTTGTCGGATAACAATAGCTAATACTTGTTGTGTCTGTACTTTCATTTCCAAATCGAAAATAGCACATTAGGTTAAAGTGCCTTAGAAGACTTGGAATTAAGCTCCTTCCTCGCTCTTGTGACGACCCTACCTACTAATTTATATACGCCCCAATCTTCTATATATATATGTAAGTAGTATTAGTTACCTACACCATTTATAATCAAGAACGGATGGATCAATTTTTATGGATTGCCTGCCGAGTATAAAAGTTATGCGATAGAGCTAATCTCGAAAAGAAAAAAACAATCATTCGCTGTAAGAAAAAGGAGTAAAAAGTTCTAATATTCGGTCATAAGTTCATAACTTATGTAATCGCTGCGCCATTTTGCAAGCTAGCGAGGTGGTAAATGACAGTCTCCAGGAAAAATACGGATTTAAAAAACATTAATTTATAATAGCGTTATTTTTGTCGATTACATTTTAAAATATTATTCTAAAAAGCTTTATTCAAAAATCTGGCAAACTTTCCATCCGGAAGTGGTTATGTAGATTTAAATGAAGCATGCATTGTCTTTTATGTATGATTTATCTTGAATATTATAGAGCTAGCTTGAATCAAAATAAAGACATAAACATTTATTAATATTTTTTATGACTTTTCTGAAGCTAGCTAATTTATCTTTTTTTTTTTTGATGTCTGAAACTTTGTCGGATTCTGTTACTGGGTAACTATTTAATTGATAATATATCCGTTACACATAAAAAGTAAGCTATTATAAATTATTTCCAAAATTAACATTTTTTCCATACATGTTGTCAGTTCATTGACTAGACTAAATGGAGTGACATGTCAGATAAGCGAGTCCGTTCAAAACTAGCGTGCGACGCCATCGGACCCATTTTTACTCGTTTAGTCGCTCCGCTTCTATGCAGTTCGGCATTGCGAGTTAAACGGACTCCGCACGGAGCCTGCTCCGTTCGCCGTGAAAGTCGGGCATTTTTGCGAACGTAAGTAGGTCTAAATTTCCAATGTTAGAGAAAAATAAATGTTGCAGGTACATGGCGACGGGCAAGCACATCGGCAAGGTGCTGATCCGCGTACGCGAGGCGGGCGGTGAGCCGGCGCCGGCGCCGCGGCTGTTACCCGCCGCGCCGCGTGTCTACATGCATCCCGGCAAGAGCTACGTGCTCGTCGGTCAGTATTCTATTACTTATTGTTAACACTTTCGCAACCAAGAACCCGCCTAGCGGCTGCAAACGCCGTAGTCGTTTTCCGCTACTTACGAGGAAAACCACGTGTAGCGTGCAGCGATTCTTGGTAGCGAAAGTGTTAAAAAACGTTTTCACACCTTTCATTCGGAAAAGTAAGTTTTGCTCCACGACGAGAGGGACCAAAAGGCTACTTTTCTGTTCAAGCTACTTTTTTAACTTATACATTGGCATTGAAACATTTGTACGCAATGTGCCAATTGAATACAGATGTTAATAAAATAATCGATTGTAATTTCATCGTAGTCGATTCAAAACGAACATATTTCAAGTTTTAACTTATAAAAATTTATAAATATTTCGTAATATATAAAAATTAGTAATAAAAATTAAGATAATTTAGATATATTTGAACGATAGCTTTTTTAATTTTTTTGTTAAATTTCCTCATAGTCGGTGTGAAAAATAGTATGTGTCACTCGGTAGCAAAATTATTTTCGTCTCGGGCGTAAACACTTGTATCCCTCACTACGCTCAGGATCCTACGTTAGAATCCCTCGCTACGCTCAGGATTCTATTGTAATAGGATCCCTCGCTACGTTCAGGATTCAATACACCGCCCTAGCCGTAAATATACTATTTTGCTCCCTTGTGACATAAATAACTATTTCACACCTTTCATTCGGAAAAGTAAATTTTGCTCCACGACGAGAGGGATCAAAACGCCACTTTTCTGTTCAAGCTACTTTTTTAATTTATGCATTGGCATTGGAACATTTGTACGCAATGTGCCAATTGAACACAGATGTTAATAAAATAATCGATTGTAATTTCATCGTAGTCGATTCAAAACGAACATATTTCAAGTTTTAACTATAACAATGTTGTATAAAAATTTATAAATATTTCGTAATATTAAAAAATTAGTAATAAAAATTAAGATAATTTAGATATATTTTAACAATAGCTTTTTTTAAAATTCCTCATAGTCGGTGTGAAAAATAGTATGTGTCACTCGGTACCAAAATTATTTTCGTCTCGGGCGTAAACACTACGCTCCCTCACTACGCTCAGGATCCTATGTTAGAATCCCTCGCTACGTTCAGGATTCAATACATCGCCCTCGCCGTAAATATACTATGTTACTCCCTTGTGACACAAATAACTATTTCCCACGACTTCGTCCACGTGAACCCTCTTATCAACTTCCATCCCTCTTAGTACGGGAAGTAATGTCATAAGGTACAAATTTTGGTATCGGATGAAATTTGGTTGAAATAAACAATCTATCAACTAAATATTTAAAAAGAAAGCATAAAACATTGGTCTTATAGCAATTTATATTTGGCTCATTATTATCAATTATTATTTTATGATTTACCATTACAGAAAATTGAAGTTTTTTTTTATTTTTTACATAAAAATACATATGTTAATATTAACAAATAATATAAAATTTTGTGCTACGAGTCAAATTGATTCGTAAGACCTAAAGATCAATCGTTCCTGTTTTCATGCTTTTAACACCATTTGCAGCTTATTTTGGCGTAGGTACCGCTAGGCCTAAAAGGTGCATTCCAAATTTGCAAGCGAAAAATGTTGAACATTAAAACTACATTTAAAAATTATTTATTTGTATTCTTCTTTATAAGTCAGTCTTATTATGAATATATTTTCATATAAATAAATATTAGGGGGACAATCTTACACAAATCGACCTAGTCCCAAACTAGCATATATTACAGTGAAGTTAGGTCAAAATTTGGCAAAATTAAAGGACAACTTTTATCTATCAGGATATGTAGGTAGGTTATAGAGGAAAAGTTTAATTTTATTTACTTTCCCCACTCCTCCGGGGCGAGCTCTGGTGACTTACGAATAGACAATATTTTAAGTTTATTCATCAACACATTGAAACATACAGATTTGTATTCTTAATATCAGTTCGTGTGTAATAGGTATTAACGCAGATATTTTTGGTCTGATAACCATTCAGCCACTAGAAAAAAAAAGATTTAGTTGCTGTTCATGAACACAGACGCCATATTTCGATTAAAATTAAAAAAAAAATACTTCCCGGCCTAGGCCTTCTATTTTGTATGAACATCCTTTACAGTTCTCTCGAATTGTACCGCCCGAAATGTGATACTTCGAAGCCTGTTATGACGCAGGTAACGACGATATTTCATTGCATGTTTGAGAAAAATGATATATTTACAAATTGCCTACAATGTAGTCCCCCAGGTCGGCGCTCTGCGGCAGGGTGGCCATAAGGCAAGCTACATTTCCTTGCTGAATGGCCATGCCAATTCTTTGGCCGAGGAACAAGCCAGCCCTATGGTCAGCCGTGTGCTCGAAGAGCCGTTTTTTCAGGTTCCGGTATAATTTCTGGGCGTCTGGACCCCAAGCGTCTCTACTGCGAAAAACGCAAACACATGGTTGCCTGCAAGGCCCGTGTATTTGCGGCGTTTGACAGCCTCTGCTGATGCTGCCGCTGCGCCCGCCCTCTGCGAAGTGGTGGGTAGATGGGACGGAGCCAATGTATCGACGCAGGTGGCGTCCCAGACTACTTGCCACGGAATGAGCGACATACCATCAGGCCTCTTGCCATCGTCGCGTGCGAGGCCAGGTGGATCTAGGACGGCTGGAACGTTTATGCTGGCAAGGGCCCGACAGATAATGTCGGTCAAGGAAGCATGGCGGGCGAAGCGGCCTGCGCTTTTTTGGCAGGAAAGGCCGTGGTGGCCCAGACGATCTACTTCCACGCCGCAGTGGCAGCGATGGGGGACCACTATGTTGGAGCCTAGGCGGAGGCCGACAGCTAGTCTCAGAAAGTTGTTGTCCAGTAGTGACGCGCAATGGGCCGAAGGGTATGCGTGGAGCCAGAAACCGGACTCTTTTTCTGGACATGCCAGGAGCCGGGCTTTTTCAGAGGCCGATGAGGCAGAGTCCAGAAGCCAGTGGTGGACCTGGCGGCAGAGTGGTTCATCCCAGATTCTCTGGACACCTCTGCAGATTGGCAGCTCTTTACCGGGACAGGCGGCTTTCCATGCGTTTTCTGCCTCTGTCAAGCACGATACCTCAAAATCACGGAGTGATGGAGCGAGGATTTTCCAATGGCGGATATCGTACTGTGGACCGAAAGAAAGAACCGAAGACCGAGACCGAGAGAAATGCTGGAAGAACGACGCTCGAAATCTGCCGGACACCCAGGCCGCCGTACTGGATTGGGAGGGTGGCATGTAGCAATTGCCTGTCGTTCAGTTAAATGTTTAGGGTCTTTTCGATTTGGGGGTAGAGGATGGAATCAATTTATTCACAGGATACGCGAAATTTCCATAATGGACTGCAGCGCATCAGATAGGTGAATTTTGGAGCAAATAGACAAAAGCGGAGGATAGAAAGGGCAATTGGTGTCATGAATCAGAGGTCAACGAAACTGGATCTTATAATTATAGACTTGTGCTTGGCGAATTTTAAATTTAAAAGCCCTTTTCAGCCGAACTGTCATTTTTAAGATACGTATAAACCCGATGTACTTAAATACATGGAAAACATCCATGACTCAGGAACAAATATTAGTGCTCATCACATAAATAAATGCCCTTACCGGGATTCGAACCCAGGACCTCTTGCTTCGTAGGCAGAGTCACTACCAACTAGGCTAAAGCGGTCGTCAAATATATTATGTCATTAAGCTAGAATAAGTATTATTAATTTAATTTTATCAAAATAATAATAATGAATGATTATCATAACACCATAAGTTTCTGAACGCAGGACCTCTCATTCTGTAGAGAAAAAAGTTGGACCTCGCGTAGAGCGTCGCGTTCCAAATTCAAAACCACTTGGAAACACTGGAAGAACTCCGCCGTTCAACTCAAAATGTAGCGAGTGCAAAAACGAAACACACTCAACCACAATTCCCTGTTTTCTCGACCATTACGCTTGTATTGCAGGTGGTTTGGGGGGCATGGGGCTGGAGCTGGCGCAGTGGCTGGTGCGGCGCGGCGCGCGCACGCTCGTGCTCGGCACGCGCAGCGGCGTGCGCACCGGCTACCAGGCCTGGTGCATCCGCAGGTGAAACAATGCTCCAATAGTTATTTGTTATGCAAGGCTCTAAAGTGCTTGTGTGGCGCAAGTGCTTGTATTGAAAGCCGAGCTAGCGAAGGATCGTAACATTGAACCATGAGCAGGGGGCTTGCAGTGGGCGTGGCTGCGCTCGGGGCTGGCGTGGCCTGCGGTGGCGGACAGTATTAAATTTGAGAGCGGCGGACAAGTTTACTATTGTTCGCCGCGGCCAGGCCGCGCCAGTGTGTGGCAGGCCTTAGTCACAACACTACCCATCATATACAATTGTAGAAATTAAAAGAAACAAAAACGCCATTGCATGAGGGCACACTAACCTAACTTATGAAACCATTATAAACTTTTAATGAAATATCCAAGATTCAGCTATATATTTTGTGGTTTTGTATTTTACGGTAACGACCGGTTCAATAGTGTACAGTTTCAGTGGTGTTTGATAAGGTGATGTGAAAATTAAAGGAGAAACAGCGACAAAACAAAGTTACGTCCTTTGTTTACATAGATAGCAAAGTCCATTGACTTACACTTTAGTAGCAGAGTGAGGGACGTAGTCGAACTTAAGAAATAAATAAATACTTAACAACATTGAACTCGTCTATATAATATATGCTATTAATTCATACAAAACGTCATCCCTTCGGACTACGTCGACCAGGAGCCGACATTTTTACTCATCTATCTAAATAACATAACCAAGGGAATGCAAAAACCGGTTATTAACCACGTCAACAAATTCAAAACCGGTTTTTATGAATAGCTAAAAGTTTGAGGATATTTTTACTGTAGAAATATTATTTCTGGTTTGTTTGTTGGCGAGGTGGCTTAAGTGAAGTGGGGATGTTGTGCAGAGGCAATACGAGGGCGGTTGAAAATTAATCTACCTAAATGAAACAAAAGACTGTCGTGGCAAATTTTTATTTATTTTTCTATATAGTCCCCTGCTAATAAAATACACTTATTACATTTTTCAAATATTGAATTTAAGCCATTTAATAAAAATCTTTCGGTTTGTCGTCAAAATAGTCAGTAACCGCAGCCTTCGTTTCGTCATCGGTCATAAACCTTCGTCCCCTGAGGTCTTTCTTGAGAAGTCTAAACAGAAAATAGTCATAGGGGGCTAGATCTGGACTATAAGGGGGGTGGTCAATGGTTTCGACGCCATTGTCTTTAATTGCTAGCTTCGTTGTGCGGGCGGTATGCACTGGTGCGTTATCGTGCAAAATAAGAATTCCTTTGCTTAGTTTACCTCGCCGTTTTTCTTTTATTGTCTCTCTTAGTTGATATAGTAAGTTTGAGTAATAATCAGCATTCAATGTAGTTTTCTTCGGTAAATAATCTATGAGCAAAATCCCTTCTGTATCCCAAAACATTGTAGCCATAAGTTTACCTGCCGATGGACAGACCTTGAATTTTCGAGGCGGCTTCTCATCCTTAAATTGCCACTGTAACGACTCTTGCTTACTTTCTGGGTCCCATTTTCGAATGTCTCATGACATGTTGCAATTCTGGAAATTATTTCTTCCCCTTTCCATCGACTAATGTCCAAAAACTCTTCGCAACATTTGACACGCCTCTCCATGTCAAATGCAGTCAAAATTCTGGGGACCCAACGTGCACTAATCTTGGACATGTTCAAATGCTCATGAATTATTTCATTGACTCACTCTTTACTGACGCCCTCATCTCTAGCTATCTCCCACTGCTTCACTCGTCGGTTCTGTAATATATATTGTTTTCACCCTGGCTATATTTTCATCGGTGACGGCCGAAACTGGTCTTCCGCTACGAGGATCATCTTCCAGGCTCTCACGACCTAATTTAAACTGCCTTGACCAAAACTTTATAACAAATTCGGAAGAACACGAACTGCCAAGAACACGTAACATACGCTGTCTGATCTCCGAAGGCGTATTCCCTTCTTTAGTCAGAAACTTAATCACCGCACGTTGCTCGATTTTATCCATTTTCACTTTTTCTATCGACATGTTCGAAACAATTGTAGGAGACAAATAAACGTGATGCAGTAAACAAATGAATGTAATATATTTTGAAAATAGAATAATAAACGAATATAAATCCATAGGTACCAGCCAGCATTATTTTTGT
The DNA here is from genome assembly GCA_945867215.1 of Epinotia demarniana. Lineage (NCBI taxonomy): Eukaryota > Metazoa > Arthropoda > Insecta > Lepidoptera > Tortricidae > Epinotia > Epinotia demarniana. The sequence goes on from OX244262.1 coordinate 9,713,788, forward strand.
ATATATTTCTGACCATGGAGGTTACTTTTCAGCCGCCCCTCGTATATCTTATCTTTTACATTACATTTGTTTTATTTGATACTTTTTTTGGCAAAAGAACGTTCGCGGCTCACAATTATTAACCGAGCACAAAAAGTTCCGACTAACCAGTTTTTCAGTGAACCGGTTTGTATTGCAACCGCGGGAACATTGCGGTTAGATGATCCTTCGCGAGATGATTTCATAACGAGTCTAATCGCATATTTTCGGTCGTAGATGGCGAGACGCGGGTGTGCGTGTGGTGGTGGCAACGACGGACGCCACGACGGCGGCCGGCGCGCGCGCGCTGCTGCTGGAGGCGGCGGCGTGCGCGCCGGTCGGCGGCGTCTTCAACCTCGCCGTCGTGTTGCACGACGCACTGCTCGAAAACCAGACGCCGAGAACCTTCCGTGCCGTCGCCAAGCCCAAAATTGATGGTCAGTAGACTTACCTACCCCTCTGTAGACTAGTACATTGTTGTAAAGGCTAGAAAGTAGGCAATAGATAGACGAGTGGGTTCGAGGTCCGAGCCGCAGGTGAGACGAGTCTATCTATTGCACTTTTGGCCGAGACATTACATAGTGCTTTTCACGCCTACTGCGAGGAAATCGCAAATAATTATAATTATATGTCAAAATGAAGTACCTAATGAAAGATTTATTTATTTATTTATTTATTTATAGACACAAAAAAGAAATGACAAAAAAATGTAACATTACAGGAAATATCCTAGGTCATTACATTTTTTTTTATAAATCATGGGTATATTAGGTACATTACAAGTTAAAAAAATAATAACACTAATAACTAAGTGCATCTAACACAACTTCAAGCACTCTCTTTCGACAACCGTCCAGCCATCCGCAAACAGATCGCAGGAGAGTTGCTTCGCGTTAAGTTCATTGAGCGCATGCAGGGAGCGGCAAACAGGAGAGTTACGAGTGGTTACGATGCGCGACCGTACGAGAGAAAGGGACAGCAAAGAGCCGCAACCGATCTGCTCGAAAATGCACACGTCCATCAGGTACAAAGAGGCGACAGGCCTCATTGAGCAAGCTGGGACAATCGAGACGACCACGCAATATGCGAAGAGTTGTGATCAGCTGGTCAAACAATCTGCGCGTTGCCAGCGAGTTATATCCGAGGGTGCCCTGCAGATAAGCAGTAGGGTAAATTAGGGGGTACCCCGTACAAGTTTTTAAAACCTTTTCAAGCATTAGTGCATAGGTCGACTCGTGCGGATTCCAAACGCACGAACTAGCCTCTAGTTTGGATCTTACAAGTGCCGAGTAGAGTAACTTGATAACACCAACATGTGTGAAGTCTTTGCAATTGCGGAAAACAAAACCCAGACGCTTAAAACTTTCACCAACTAGAGAGCGCATATGACTATGAAACGTAAGTTCATGATCGAACACTATTTGCAGGTATTTTATCAATAGAATAACTAGCGAGTACAGCCTGTTTTGATCGAGTGAAACTCATAATGTAACACTTGAAAGCGTTAAGATTAGGGTTTGCAATCCGGATATCCGGATATCCAAAAGATCCGGATATCCGCCAAATTTCGGATCCGGATCTGACAGGCTCCTGGATCCGGATTTTTCGGATCCTTAAAATACAACCATGAAAACCGAAAATACTGCTACAAAATGAAGTTTTTACAGAGTCCACGCTGAAAACGGTATGGTATCATGTAGATCATTCCCAATCTCTGTTTTTATTCGCCCGTTCTTCATCCCAGACCAGATTAAATTATAATATTGTTTTTTAATTTAAAGTCACATAAATAATGAAACCACAAACTAGTAAAGCTGCCGGAGTTTGATGGCGAAAAATGGCGTTGGTTTAAATACTGACAGTTGTTCAAGACAGTCATTATTTAGTAAATTTCGTAGTCTTATTCCCATCTACTATTATAAACACATGTAGTGGGTAAATGTGAATGGAAACATTTCGATCCGCCCACATAAGAAAAAAGCGTATTGAGCAAGCAGGCGCTCGATATTATGCATCTCGTTTTTAATCATAAAACATGTGGTGGGTAGATGTGAATGGGACTGTTTCAATCCACCTACATTTAAAAAGAGCACTGAGCGAGCAGGCGCTTGTTATCTTGCGTCTCGTTCTAATCATAAAATGTATGGTGGGTAGATTTGAATGGGAGTATTTCGATCCACCTACAATGCGAAAAATAAGTAGTAAGCGCGGCGCGCGATATTTTATTTCGTTTTTAATCGATACGTAAATATGACTGCAGCGCGCGTTTCAGTAGTACCTGAAAGTTGATGTACACGCATGTATTGTAAAGGTGAGAACGAAATTTGGATTGACAAATTTATACTCATATTTGTTCGATTAAGCTACCTTGGTTAGCATATTTCTTGTGCTTACGTATTAGGGGGAGACTGTTCAAGGCAGCCGTCTGTAAGACAAATACATAGCTTTGACTCTTTATTTTACCATCTTAACAGCTCTCTTTGGTTCATAGGTTTCAGACTTATGTCAAGATACTTTCTCCTACAGTTAACATCTTATATGAGCGGATTGGTTTAGTTTACTAACCATCCAAATATACCCGGACTTGACAATAACGTGTAGGTAAAAGCCTCCGTTAAGAGCTTTAAGCTCCAAACATAAATAGGTAGACCAAGTTGTACCATTTATAGAGGTCACACCTTTGGTAGGTGTGCCTCATGATTCAAATATTCCTCATTGATTGTGACTTTGGCCTGGCCGCCTGAAAAGCCGGTGGCTGCAAAGCCTTCAGAGTGCGCTTTGCAAAGCTTTCAGTCACATAACCAAAGCTGGGTTCATTTAGTTTTCATACAAGGTTGTTTACATATTTTCTAAATTTACTTAATTTACATTCGACAGTAGAATCACAAAACAACCTTTGCTTATCCGTAATTAATTCTGCTTAAAACGGCAATGCGCCGAACGTAGTTAAGGATTTAGCATAAGTTTTAACCGTAAGAGCTTTCACTAGCTTCTAGCAAGCTTTTCTTTATATTCAGTAGAATCTGCATATAGTTGCATTAATTTTGTAACCATAATTATATTCTAGATACATGAGTTGTTTACATACAAGCTTGATAGTAAAGTTAATAACTTGCCTCCTTTTTCTGTAGTAAATTTGCATAAGCGGCACTATGCCACGGTAGGTAAAGCTCTTCAAGCTAATTAGAAACATGTATTATAATCATTTCTTTTGCATAGCTCATATTATGGTAGTTTTCGCTTGCACTATGCTCATAATTCATAAATATTAGACAAGCCTTAAGCTTAATACAGTAAACTTTACTACATCAATAATCTACAGTGAGATATTAATCTAATGAAATAACTGAGAATAGTGCTTACGACCTCTGTTAGATATAACAAAGGAATCAAAAGTATTAATTTATATAAAACTACAAAGGTTCAGTGTTTAGATAGGTATTTCGCCTAAACTATTTGCAATGTATTCATTTAGCCTATTAACAATTATGCACTAAGTAATTCTGTACAAGATTAACATAATTTAAGACCTAGGTTTACCTAGATTAAGACGGTACTGGAATGCAAACGCTAAAAACCTAAGACGAATTTGTGTAAAGAAATGATTGTTTATTTGAAATAAAGATGTTTCACTTTATGGTAATGTTGGAAGGTTTATATATGAGGTGGAGTATAAGCAAAATGTTCTCATAACAAGCTCGACTATCACTAGAGCAACATATACCCATCTCGCTCCAACCAACCAGCCGTGCCATCAAGCTTTCTCAAGAGTATCGGAGTTTTATTTCCGCCTGTGGATCCCGCTTGTGTGTGAGCGCGACGACAACTGAGCTCCCGTCACGCTCGCACCGTGCCTCCGCTGCTGCAGTAAACAGTCGACGGCCACACATGCTAATTTGTGGGCGCGTCGACCTACTTTGCGGTTCGGACTAGCGACCTCGCTAGGTCAGCCCACTTAGTCCGAGGCTATTGAAGCCAGGCACCAGACGTCGCAACCCTCTTCCCGTGATGTAACTACGGGGCATCGCGGCGTTCAATGGTCCTTCGAGAGCCGGATCCCTGACGAAGCAAGCAGTTCAAGCAGAAGATTTGGCTTTAAAGAAGATTCTTCTATCAATCAAGCATTAGATTGGCCCTTTTAAAGAAGACATCCTCTAACAATCTTCAAGCATCGTACGAGAAGCTGCCATTTGAAGCAAGCAGTTCAGCGCGAACAGATTGGCCTTAAAGAAGATTCCTTTCTAACAATCAAGCTGTTGGATTGGCCTTAAAGAAAGTGAACTTCGAACAATCTGCGCCGTACGAAGAAGCTGCCAGGAAATAAGAACAAAGAACTCTCAAGCAAGAAAAGCCCTCAACAGGGTTAATGAAGAAAGAAAGCAGAAACAAGAAGAGCCCTCAATAGGGATAACGAAGGCTCAAGCACGAAGAGCCCTCAACAGGGTTAACGAATAAAGAAGCCTCAAGACCGAAAAGCCCTCAAAAGGGATAACGAAGCCTCAAGACCGAAAAGCCCTCAACAGGGATAAAGAAGCAAGAAAAGGCGTACCAGCGAGGAAGACACACCAGCGAGGAAGACTTCGAAATCGAAGCGTCAAGTCGTCGTGGTCATCGAGCATCTGCAAATCCTATCAGAACCGGGTATATGTCAATCCCCGTTGTAATCTGGTAGGTGGCGTGGCTCTGGCCTAACGGTGTCAACCAGAGCTCATAACACGTCTTAGTGCGGTATACCGAGTGGTTACTGCAGCGCTCTTTTCAGAGCGTCTTTATAACTCGGCCGTTTGCTGGTATTGATACTTTGCGGTGTTTGGCCACAGGTTGGCAAGCTGAAGGGCGTGGCGTTCCACCACGTCCCGAGCACCTATATCGCACAGTGGTCCTCTGCCAGACGGTACCTATCACCTCCTTCCTCCCTACGTTCCCATTCTCAATCGGCATCAATACGGTAGTACGCCGAGCGAGCAGATAGGGCCTGTTAGTGCTAGGCAGGTAGGGACTGTTAGTGTTAGGGGGGTAAGGTTAAGATGACAGGTAAGGGGGAGGGTCGAGTAACGAGGTCGAGGAGTAGGCAGGAGTCAGACAGCGGTGAGGATGAGAACCCCGTTCTAGCCAATAACGGTAAAATTCTAGACGCCAACAGTTTAGGCGCGAATGTAGGCAACGTAGTTCACGCGGGCGTTGTCGATCAAGTTGTAAATCCGCGTAGTGGTTCGAGAACCGGTTCAGTAGAAGGTGAGCGGGCACAAACGCCACCTAGGGTCATTGACGCCACTGATTATGACGCCGTAAGAGCTGAAGACAATAGGTTAGTTAGACTACGTGCGGAGTCGGAACTCCGCGCGTTGCAGTTGGAGCAAGCCAGGGCAGCCGTCGCTTATGCCGCTTCTAGGTACGAATTGTTGTTAGCTGAAAGTCAACATTCGGTTATAAGAGCGCCGCCGCCCAACCCTTTTTGTTTGCCCAACCAAGCCACGCATGGTAGAAACGTAGCTAACGCCTCTCCCACTCTGGGACAGCCAGGTAGCAGTAGGCCACCACAGCATAGACCCCAAGAAACCAAGGGTATAGATAGGAACCACGGCCCAAACAATGCGGCTGGGGAAATTAGCGCTCTACGCGACGCTATAGTGCAAGCCATCAGTATGAATAGGACTGACAACCACGTTTCACCCATGCCACAGCAATTCACCTCGGGCAAATATATAGGTGACTTGCCCTTTTTTGACGGCAATCCCTCGGATTGGATTGCATTTAAACGTGTTTATTTAGATACGGAGAGTTCGTTCTCCGACATAGCTAATATGGGACGCCTTCGGAAGGCAGTCAAGGGACAGGCACGTGAGTCAGTAAGGTCTATGTTACACACATGCAGTAATCCTTACGAAGTAATCGCCGCTTTAGATAGAGCTTTCGGCAAGCCAGACGTAATTATTTTGTCTGAAATTCAGAATGTCAAGCGGATGCCGCGATTGAGCGATGATAGTCGGAACATTTCTGAATTCAGCAATCGTGTGTGTAATGTAGTAGCCTCTATTAAAGCCCTGAATAAGCCACAGTACCTATACGCTCCTGAATTAGTTAGCCGTATAGTAGAAAAAATGAATAATATAGTTAGATTTGAGTGGTATAGGTACAAGAACAACGCTGATGATGTGCCGGAACTCTTATCATTGTCAAGATTTTTGAAGGACTTGAGTGAGAACTTTAACTGTATGTTCGCGTACGAACAATCCAAGATCAAGTCGGGTGTGCGCTCACGTAGGGTGAATAACATTAATTCACGGCATAGGTATAGGGAGAGCTCGGTGTCGTCCGACGATGAGGGAGCTAGTGATTTCTACGATGACAATTCCGTATCAAGTCACGACTCTCGCGCGTCTGCGTCACATAGGCAGGATAGGAAAACTCTACCTATATCAAATGATTCTGATAGTGAAGCCGATTCGGAGCAACATTATGTTGCAACGGCAAACAAGCGCACAACGCGAGGCGGCTTCAAGTCTAGGCGTAATAATGATAGGAAGTTTAAACCACAGGAAAATAGGAATAACGTCTCTGCTAATAACAGTCAGAAAAGTAAGTGTGCAGTTTGCGCAGGCAATCATCCTGTAGCAAGTTGTGCTGACTTTATTAAGCTGAGCGTTAACGATAGATGGGACGTTTTAAAACGCTATAAGCTCTGTTTCCGGTGTTTAGGCGACATGCATAAATCCTCATACAATAAATGCAAATATAACCCATGTGGGAAGGGAGAATGCGAGGCATCCCACCATGCTTTATTGCATGGCAGGAGAAAGAGCTTAGAGCGTAAAGAAAAGACCGTAGCGACTAAAGAGCAAGTTAGTTCGGTTAACTACTCGAACCAGTCTCAAGCGTATTTAAAAATAATTCCGGTAGAGCTAAAGGGTTCAAAAGGTACCATCTCTACATACGCTTTGATGGACGAAGGCGCGACGCTATCGTTAATCCAGAAGGATATAGCTTTGCAAGTTTCGCATCCCGGTAAACGGGAAACCCTCTCCTTCGAAGGAGTAGGTGGTCACGAGGTGATAGACAACGATTCTTCGCGAGTAAAACTTAGAATTAGAGGTACCTCTAGTAGAGAGTTTCATGATTTTACCGCGCATACGATAGATAAGTTGAACCTTGCGTCGCAAGCTGTAGATAGGTCGGTCGTTCGTAAATGTGCTCATTTACGGCATTTAGAAGATGAGTTGTGTTACGAGTCAGCACAACCCACTATACTTATAGGTCAAGACTCATGGCATTTGATAGTGAGTAGGCAAGTGTGTGAAGCAGGTAGAGCTTTACCCTGCGCATCCCTGACGCACCTCGGTTGGGTGCTTCATGGAGTTAACGATCTTCCTCGTAAATTGTTAGGGGCGGTTAATCACATTAAACCTACTTGCGATAATCAAGATCCAGCTCTAGCTTTGATACGCGAGCACTTTAGTATAGAGTCATTGGGCATAGAGCCGCGTAAACAAATTAACGATCCAGAAGATAGAGCTGTTAAGTTGCTAGAATCTACGTGTAAGCGTATACCTAACGAGGATAGGTTTGAAGCAGGTTTATTGTGGAAAACTGATGATGAGACTCTACCGGATAATAAAGCTCACGCATTGCGACGCTTATACACGTTAGAGAAAAAACTAGATGGAGACCCGGAACTTAAGGCTGAATATAATAGGCAGATGGATGATCTTATAGAACAAGGTTTCGCTGAAAGAGTTGACTCTATCACGGACTCACCGCGCGCTTTTTACCTCCCGCATTTTAATGTTATTCACCCCCAAAAAGGAAAAAGTAGAGTCGTTTTTGATGCTGCGTGTAGAACAAGCGGTAAAGCACTAAATGACGCGATTTTACCTGGTCCCGATTTAATTCAATCGCTTTTCGGAGTTTTGATAAGATTTCGTGAGGGCCGTATAGCGGTAATTTCGGACATAAAGCAAATGTTCCTTCAGGTTAAAGTCATAGAAGCGGATCGCGATAGTTTACGATTTTTATGGCGCGGGGAAAGCAGGGACTCGCCTCCACAGACTTATAGAATGACGTCTTTGATTTTTGGTAGTGCGTCGAGTCCTGCTACAGCTATTTATGTTAAGAATAAAAACGCAAACGAATATCGCGATACGTATCCTGAAGTAGCTAGACTCACGGAACGTAACTTCTATGTAGACGATTTTTTGGGCGCATTTGACACGGTAGAGCAGGCGCAGAAAACCATTAGCGACATGGACAAGGTGTTCAGAAAGGCCTCGTTCACGCTATGTGGCTGGGCATCTAATGAACCTAGAGCTGTGTGCAACGTTAAGGATGTGTCTAAGGACTCTACCACGATATTAGGAAAATCGGACCACGAGCGTACCTTAGGACTTTTGTGGAACCACCAAAATGACAGCTTAGGTTTCAACTTGAATCTACGCAATACACCTATAGACGTAGTCAAGGGACTTAGGGTACCTACGAAACGACAGGTCACAAGCGCAGTGTTTAGCGTTTTCGATCCGACTGGCATGGCGACACCAGTAACGATTTTTGGCAAAATGCTAATTCAAGATTTGTGGAGGGCGTCTTGCCAGTGGGACGAAGCGATACCCGAACATCTAAACAAAGCATGGCGCGAGTGGTTGGATAGTCTGGACTTATTACAAGATCTTGCTATACCTAGGCATATACCTAGATCGAAAGGACCAGCTTATCTGCACGCCTTTTGCGATTCGAGCGAGAAAGCTTTTGCAACTGCGATATACATTGTAGTTACCGACTTTGACGGCAATAAAACATCACATCTGGTCAGTAGTAAAGCTAGGGTAACACCGTTAAAGTGTATTTCGATACCTAGACTTGAATTACAATCAACCGTCTTAGCTTGCAGACTGGCAGACGCGGTCCGGCGTGAAACGGACTACGAAATCTGCCAGTCCTACTACTGGACTGATTCTCGAACCGTACTCGCTTGGATAAACTCGGATGCTAGGACGTTTAAACCGTTCGTAGCACATCGTTTAGCCGAATTAGAGACTTTTACGAGACCGTCCGATTGGCACTGGGTACCGACCAGTGAAAATGTTGCGGACATTGCGACACGCGGTATAAAATCAGATTTCGATATAAACCACCGGTGGTTTAGAGGCCCTCAGTTTATTTTAGAGTCTCCAGATAAGTGGCCTAAAATTAAAACGATAGTACAGGCTACGTCTAACACCGGTGAAGAACGTAAACCGGTTAATACTGCCACCGCCGGCAATGTCACCAAGGATAGGTTCGCTCACCTGCCAGATCCGCAGCGTTTTTCACGTTTCGTCAGATTGCAGCGCGCTCTCAGTCGTTTGTTGGTGGCTGTTGAAATTTTTGCCTCTAGGCAAGTAAAGAGTACGTTAGGTAATGACATGATGCCTTTCGGTAGTTTCAGCGATAAAAAATCTCTTAAAAATAGCTGGCAAGAAGTTCAGCAGCTCGCTGAGAGATTCTGGAAGAAGTGGCTCATAGAATATAAACCAACTTTGTTACCACGCAAGCGGGCCTCCGACTCGCCAAACTTAAAACCCGGCGATATTGTTTTAATAGCGGACAACACTTTGCCTAGAGGTATTTGGCCCCGCGGGCGTATAGAGAAAATTTATCCTGGACCTGATGGCAAGGTACGTGTCACAGAGGTAAGAACATCAGCTGGACTCATCCGTCGCCCGACCTCGAGACTCGTACTGATAGATTCGACTAGTCTTGATTAGTTTTTGTACTTGCGTACTGGGGGGAGATTGTTCAAGACAGTCATTATTTAGTAAATTTCGTAGTCTTATTCCCATCTACTATTATAAACACATGTAGTGGGTAAATGTGAATGGAAACATTTCGATCCGCCCACATAAGAAAAAAGCGTATTGAGCAAGCAGGCGCTCGATATTATGCATCTCGTTTTTAATCATAAAACATGTGGTGGGTAGATGTGAATGGGACTGTTTCAATCCACCTACATTTAAAAAGAGCACTGAGCGAGCAGGCGCTTGTTATCTTGCGTCTCGTTCTAATCATAAAATGTATGGTGGGTAGATTTGAATGGGAGTATTTCGATCCACCTACAATGCGAAAAATAAGTAGTAAGCGCGGCGCGCGATATTTTATTTCGTTTTTAATCGATACGTAAATATGACTGCAGCGCGCGTTTCAGTAGTACCTGAAAGTTGATGTACACGCATGTATTGTAAAGGTGAGAACGAAATTTGGATTGACAAATTTATACTCATATTTGTTCGATTAAGCTACCTTGGTTAGCATATTTCTTGTGCTTACGTATTAGGGGGAGACTGTTCAAGGCAGCCGTCTGTAAGACAAATACATAGCTTTGACTCTTTATTTTACCATCTTAACAGCTCTCTTTGGTTCATAGGTTTCAGACTTATGTCAAGATACTTTCTCCTACAGTTAACATCTTATATGAGCGGATTGGTTTAGTTTACTAACCATCCAAATATACCCGGACTTGACAATAACGTGTAGGTAAAAGCCTCCGTTAAGAGCTTTAAGCTCCAAACATAAATAGGTAGACCAAGTTGTACCATTTATAGAGGTCACACCTTTGGTAGGTGTGCCTCATGATTCAAATATTCCTCATTGATTGTGACTTTGGCCTGGCCGCCTGAAAAGCCGGTGGCTGCAAAGCCTTCAGAGTGCGCTTTGCAAAGCTTTCAGTCACATAACCAAAGCTGGGTTCATTTAGTTTTCATACAAGGTTGTTTACATATTTTCTAAATTTACTTAATTTACATTCGACAGTAGAATCACAAAACAACCTTTGCTTATCCGTAATTAATTCTGCTTAAAACGGCAATGCGCCGAACGTAGTTAAGGATTTAGCATAAGTTTTAACCGTAAGAGCTTTCACTAGCTTCTAGCAAGCTTTTCTTTATATTCAGTAGAATCTGCATATAGTTGCATTAATTTTGTAACCATAATTATATTCTAGATACATGAGTTGTTTACATACAAGCTTGATAGTAAAGTTAATAACTTGCCTCCTTTTTCTGTAGTAAATTTGCATAAGCGGCACTATGCCACGGTAGGTAAAGCTCTTCAAGCTAATTAGAAACATGTATTATAATCATTTCTTTTGCATAGCTCATATTATGGTAGTTTTCGCTTGCACTATGCTCATAATTCATAAATATTAGACAAGCCTTAAGCTTAATACAGTAAACTTTACTACATCAATAATCTACAGTGAGATATTAATCTAATGAAATAACTGAGAATAGTGCTTACGACCTCTGTTAGATATAACAAAGGAATCAAAAGTATTAATTTATATAAAACTACAAAGGTTCAGTGTTTAGATAGGTATTTCGCCTAAACTATTTGCAATGTATTCATTTAGCCTATTAACAATTATGCACTAAGTAATTCTGTACAAGATTAACATAATTTAAGACCTAGGTTTACCTAGATTAAGACGGTACTGGAATGCAAACGCTAAAAACCTAAGACGAATTTGTGTAAAGAAATGATTGTTTATTTGAAATAAAGATGTTTCACTTTATGGTAATGTTGGAAGGTTTATATATGAGGTGGAGTATAAGCAAAATGTTCTCATAACAAGCTCGACTATCACTAGAGCAACATATACCCATCTCGCTCCAACCAACCAGCCGTGCCATCAAGCTTTCTCAAGAGTATCGGAGTTTTATTTCCGCCTGTGGATCCCGCTTGTGTGTGAGCGCGACGACAACTGAGCTCCCGTCACGCTCGCACCGTGCCTCCGCTGCTGCAGTAAACAGTCGACGGCCACACATGCTAATTTGTGGGCGCGTCGACCTACTTTGCGGTTCGGACTAGCGACCTCGCTAGGTCAGCCCACTTAGTCCGAGGCTATTGAAGCCAGGCACCAGACGTCGCAACCCTCTTCCCGTGATGTAACTACGGGGCATCGCGCCGTTCAACAGTAATCTACCATAGGTATTACATATATCCAAATTTACCGGAACTACTAAAATAAATTAAAATACTTTTATTTTCAGAGCAAACCATAGTTGTAGTTGTACTATACCTACCTACTAAAGAATTAGTTTAGATGTACCTAAAGAAATATTGAAGAATATACATATTTGACACAGGAAGTAAGAAGTAGCTGCAGCAACAATACCCACGTTTTATAACTATAATACGATTTTAGTATTATGGTCTTGACTTATACTTATAATCATCATCATCAATATAAAGAGGGCCTGGCCCTGTGTCGTTGCAGCATTCTCCATTCCAGTCTATCTTGGGCGCTCGTCTTTACTCCTTGGTATGTGTGGCTACAGCACTTATAAGATGATCATGTAAAATAAGAATAGTGGGCTTTATTTATGGGCCACTGTTTTTACCATATCTAGACATAGTCTTATTAGCCTAAGGGAATCTCCTTTGCCAAACATACATCTCTCTCCTTGATTTTCACGATTTCCTTGTTGGCTTTTCTTCCAATCGACTAATGAGTAAGGCGTCCGGGTCATGTCAATTTCTTTTACAACCCTACCGAATTAATTGTAAACATGGAGCTCATTGAAATGTATGTACGAGCACCAGGTAAGGAGTTAACGTGAGCTGGTTGTAGTTATTCAAGTGACAGCTTTCATTGACAAAACTCTAACAAGTAAAAATTTTAGACATAATAAAGTTTTATACCCCCCTTATGAAGTCGGGAATGCGTATCTATTTAAAATCTTTCAGGTCTAAAAATACGGTGGTATAGCCGTTTTACTTGTTTCTTAGTTTAGCCTTACAATTCCTACTTTATGCCAAAGAAACCTTGTGGATCCATTTTATCCGTAAAATCCGGATATCCGGATCTATGGAATTGGAAGATCCGAAATATCCGGATCCAAAATATTGGCGGATCTTGCAAACCCTAGTTAAGATACAGGCGATTTTCGACACTCCACCGGTGGATCGCATCCAAGTTACACTGCATTTTCCGGCAATCTGCTGGAGTCTTGATATCCACTACTACTTTGATGTCATCGGCATACAATAAGGATCTACCAGCAGGGAGACACCTGGTAAGGTCGTTCACCATTATTGTGAAAAGAAAGGGTCCGAGAATGGAACCCTGACTTACACCGGACTTTGTATGGTAAGGATCCGAAACATCCAAGTCGAACGAATTGCTTGCGGTCTTTCAGGTAACTGGAAAACAATCGCAAGAGTAGAGGTACAAATCCTATTGAGGAGAGTTTCTGCAATAGGACATCATTATCGACCTGATCAAACGCTTTCCGGAAATCAAGGTACACCACGTCAACTTGGTCTCCCTCATCTAGTTTCTTTGAGACGTGGTTCACAAGTGAAAGCAGATTGGTATTTACAGAGCGGCCCCTCCTGAACCCGTGTTGTGCATCGTCCAAGTAAGGGTCGACCTGTATATATAGCTTCGAGTGCAGAACACTCTCGAACACCTTGGCTTATGAATTTAAAATAGCTATAGGACGGTAATCAACCGCCTGAGATTTATTGCCAGACTTTAAGATGGGGGTTACTCTAGTGGTTTTCCAATAATCGGGGTAGGTGCCGGATTTGAGAGCAAGATTAAATATGTGTGTTAGGGGAGACAAAAGTTCGAATTTAAAAGCTTTGATTATGTAAGGAGGGACATTGTCCGGGCCGACAGAGGATCTCGGCTTTAACTTATCAATGCCGCTACCAACTTCATGTAGTGCAAAACTTGAAATGCCAATTAAATGATTGCTGGCAGCCAAGCCCGCCCGATCAGCACATAACTTAGGTGCGGTTGGAAGGAACACACTGCTGAAATAGTCCGCAAAAGCTCCTGAAGCTGCTGGCCAATTAAAGGTTTGGCCCTTATACGTAAGATTGGGTTCAAAACCACCTTTCGTCCGCAAGTCAGAGATGCTTCCAAAATGATTTGGGGTTCATTTTGATGTTCCACTGGATAGTATCAATGTGGGCAGCATACGCGCTCGCAACTCAACTTTAATGCTTGCCCGCAGTTGACTAAAGCGATTGTAGACAGTTGGATCACGAGAGGCTTTCCACTGCTTATGCAAGTTAGCCTTGACTTTTAAATCCTTGATAACGTCCATTGGATACCAAGTTGGGTACATTCTAGTGACTTTCACACTACGCTTCTTCTTTGGAACACAGTTATCAAAACAGCTATACAGTAGGGAGTAAAGTCGCTCGACTGCGCGGGGAACTGTGATTGTTCGAATCGCTGTTCAAACTGGCCTACAAAAACATTGTTGGACAGTTTCAACTCATAGATGGCCTGTTCGTGCGATGTCCAACTAGCCCCAGCTTTGAAGCCTGAATTCTGATCATCTTTTGCCACATTTCCGAGCAGTGGCGTGAAATAGTACATAACGCACCTAGGGCGGTGAATTCGTGAATGCCCCAGATCACAGGTGTTTGCGGCCCGAACCGAAGGCGAGGGCCATAAATATGCGCTCTGGGGCTTTACGAATTACCGCCCATGTTGACTACAAATGCGAGTTTTCCCGTAAGCGCAGCGTGCAGTAAAACTCGAATTATGGCCAGGTGTGACGTAAAAAAATATTAAAGTACTAGACGTGCCCGCGGCTCCACCCGCGTGAATGAATTATATTAATGTATTTGTCACAATTGTATTATGTTCATGAGCCCTGCCTCACGTACCGATATGGAAACAAAAACAGTATACAGGTATTTTCATATACTATTATTAAAATGTCAACATGAAACTCAGTAATACAGGGGACGGTGTAGAAAAAAATATATTATTATTACTCCAAAAGAAAGAAGGCAAAAAAATATGCCTAGTGACGTAAATCTCATTCAGATATCTCAAAGAATTACAAAGCTACAACCGTTTCAATATTGCTTGTTAGAGAGAGAAAACGCAGTTTGTGACGTCACAAACTGCGAGGCTGCGCGCGCGCCAGGCCACATCGATGGCGGCGCCGAACACGATGGGGCACGGCACGTTGCCGTCTTCTAGTGACGTCACAAACTGCGAGCGTCAATTGTTTCAAATGAAGTTGCGTTTTGCGAAAAAGGGACAGAAACTTCGAGATTATTTAACCTCTTGCGTTGATCTTTTTTCCTATTGTCTACTTTATTAATCCTTTTTCGAGCAAAATATGACATTAATAATTATTTTATTAAAAGTCTACACCCCTATAAAACCACTTTAAATTGAAGGAAATTTGGAATTCTCGCAGTTTGATTGCGTTTACTTAGCACAAAATTCCAATTGAAGACACTCACTGCTTAATTTATCAACCGAAAATAATGAAATTAAATTTTGAATTATAACATCTTGTATCTCATGGACAATTAATAATAATAAAAACCCTTTTCATTTCCTTATCAACTAATTACAATTATAGTAGATTATATGACATGGGTGTAAAGTAAGCCATATTACCACGAGATGGATATTTTCCCGAACGAAGTGAGGGGAAATAGTTCGAGGGGTAATATGGCTTTTAGACCAGAGTTATACACTCTACTTTTCACTTCGACTGCGAGAAAATAGTAAAAACAAAGATTATCCATCCACAATCAACAATTATACCAAGGCGAAAAGATTGTTCAATTTGGCGCCATTCTTTTTAATGAACTGTTTTGACACAGATACAATACAAAATATTCACAAGACGAATAAACGCCTCTGACCGTCTAATAGCGGTGTAGTCTATCCCGCTCAATCTTCATAGCTTATGTCATGTAATTACATCCACCAATCACAACTCTTTAAAATAACATTAGTATTTGCTGTCTACTAACCAGAATACAACTAGACATTAAAATCGACCAATCAGGAAACAGAATTCAATTCAAACATTAGGAGTTTTTCATTCCCTAATTTACAATAATTTAAAAAATAAACGCCTCTGACCGACTATACCTCAATCGAAACGTTCAAGTGGTGGTTAACTGCATACATGACTCATGTATGTAGTTAACCACGCTTGAAAAACACACAATGTTTGAATTGAATTCTGTTTCCTGATTGGTCGATTTTAATGTCTAGCTGTATTCTGGTTAGTAGATAGCAAATACTAATGTTTTTTTAAAGAGTTGTGATTGGTGGATGTAATATTGAACTGTTGTGAGTGGTCAAATTAAAATGTTTTATAAATCATAAATATGTATACATATTTTCCCTAGGGGCTAAATGTACCACTTTAGCCCCGCTTGCCAAGTCTAATATGACGCACTTTTTGAGCATGAGAAGTGAAAAATTATTTTTACTCATGTATTAGTTTACTACTATTTTATTTTATACTTGTTTTTGTTAGAATAATATTTATTTATAGGTTGATAGGAACTCCATCATTTTAACTTTAACCCAAAAAACTATTTCATTTAGATTCCATCAACAATCAATAGGCTTTATACACCCCAGTGGGTGCTGTCTCTGTGTGCGTCCCATGACACAGGCAGGGACAGCATCCGCTCGGTGTACTCTTTGCATTTCATTAAATTGTCCAAAGGGCCTCTACTACCTAGCTCCATGCACGCCTCCCAAAGGTCCGGGACATCATTGTCCCATGAGTGGGAAAGACATACATAAATAATAGTAATAATAAAAAGCCTATTTATTTGAAAAAATCGCTGAAGAATAGCAATACAAAGTTTTATAATTTTCAGCACTTCAAAGTGGTGTCATTATAACACCTATTTTAAATTATTGTAAGGAATAGAACACATCAAAATAAGCATATTTTACTTGAAATACTTTTCTGTAAAGAAGTTATTTTCTGCCCTTTTATAAAAAAAACTACCACGAAGGAGCTCGTGCCGGTGTCTTCTAATCTACCTGCCACCCGAGTCGAATTTTCCAAAATAAGTTTTTTTTAACCAACTTCAAAAAAGCTCTATAGAATACAGTCCCTGAGACGGCCACTAATATCCGCACTTTTCAACTCTCATCATAACAACACTTTTCAATCTCACTCATAACTTCATAATAAGTCCCTGGGACGGCCATATATATCCCAACCGTTGTTTGCCTTATTTGGCCAGCGCGTATGTGGCCACCCTGACTTTCTTTTTATGTCGGGGCCTTTCCATACCAATTCTACTTCTCTGGATTTTCCTTATGTTCAACAAACTCCTTTCCATCGCGCGTTGTCCTTATTTTGGTTTTGGTCTTTACCGTGTGACCCCAGGTTTGGCAGCCATATGTAAGTTCGGGTAGAATGTTGATGTCCATCACATTTTTTGCGTGTGCAGTGAGTCGCCTTTGAATATACCTTTTAATGACCAGTATTTTTTCCAACTTATGGCTGTGCGTCGTTCTATCTCATCCTGTGCATCATTGCTACAGTGTACGAGATTTGGGACTGGTCTTTGGACAGTTCCAATATGATGTAAAGAGTGATGTGGCTAGAGTAAATCGATTGTCATAATATCCGATTACGATTGATGATGGCTAATAAAAGGAATCGATTGATTACTGTGTAATAATTATTTTTAGGAAATCAAATAGAGAGCCTATACACTGTCGTCTGCTAACACAGTGTCCTGTAAGTAAAGGGAGAGACTGATAGTGCGAGAAAAATTGAGAGAGCTCGCGCGCCGTGCAGAAATCAATGCCATATTTTCAAAGGCAACATTTTGCACAATCAAATATGTCGGTTTCGATCGATGTGATTTTATTTCGTATTATCGTAACAGTAATTAAATAATACATTGTTATTTTCCTATTCACAATTATTTGATTCATATCGATTTATTTCTAAATTGACAGACTCCAAACGATTAAAGCAGTATATCACTAAATTAAAAAATAAAAAGTCGTAGGACGTAATGGTTTGCATACCGAGTTTTCAATGCTAATTTCTATACAAATAAGCCGTAAAAAAATTAGAAATTAATTTTATAAGTGCTAAAAAGGGTACGACTTTAGAATCGTTGTCATCGAGTTCATGGCTCATTTTTTTAATATAGATTGTACTCATTAAAAGATGATTCCTCACCAAATTTCAAGTTGTGAAAACCCATAGTTTTTGAGAAAAAAAATATTAAAGTTTCCATATAAATTTCCATGCATGGCGTCATTACGTGTGATTTTCGACACTTTTTTTTTTACCCCGTTTTTCCAAATACTTACGTGAATTACCAAATCTTTATTACGCGTAATACCTAAGACAGCGGCGCTACCACGAACTTCGAGGTATTTCCATCACTATCGCACTCCCTTACTCGAGTGACAGGGATGCATATGTATTACGAACTTCGACTTTCGAAGTTCGTGGTAGCGCCGTAGGTCGGTGTAGGTATACACCTAAGTGAAATAACACATTTTCGGTTCTGGCGCTTCGCCGGCCGCTGCCGCGGCACGCTCGCTTTGCTCGCTCGGCTCGCGCGCGAGGGTCGCGGTACACCTAACACTCCTCCTCGCTTCGCTCGTCGTCGTACCTACACGGACCTGCCTTAGAGTATGTCGAATTAGCCTTTTGCGTTTTTGGTCATATGCGTCGGGACTAAAACAACTAACAGATCCCTACATTTATGATATTATATTAAATATTAACCATAATTGATTAAAAACTTACCTAAAGAACATCTACCAATATCAACACGTAAAAAGGAACGCGCACAAGTGTCATTGTCAGTCAAAATCTCCTCGAAATACACAGCAATGGAAATTTATATGGAAACTTTAATACTTTTTTTCTCAAAAACTATGGATTTTCACAACTTGAAATTTGGTGAGGAATCATCTTTTAATGAGTAGAATCTATATTAAAAAAAATAGCCATGAACTCGATGACAACGATTCTAAAGCTGAGCCCTAAAAAGAGCATGCATGGAGATTGAACTTTGTTTTGTAACTCGGAAGCGATTGAAACTTTTTTTATTATTTCGATGAGCAGTGCCAATTTACGTTATATGGGTGTCGCGATGTGTCAAAAGACCAGTTCCAAATCTCGAACACTATAATAGATACTTCCTAGGTATAAGTAGCGTTCTACATACTCTAATGTTGTTTTGTCATTACCTTGGTTTAAGCCTCGTCCATCTTCGAGACTACTTTTTCGCTTTCTTCTCTCAGCGAGTTGATCATACCTACCGATGTCGTAAATAACCAAATCAAGGTCCAGATGAGAAAACACCAGGTCCAATCGATCTGAGAGCACCTTTTGCAAACACAAACAATATCAAACGATGCAAATTATACGAAACGATGTTAAACTTCAATCAATCTTACATTGTAATTTCGTCAAAGTAACAGTCACAGTGACATGACAGTTTGACAGCTGGTGGGTACCGTTCCATTTCATTTAAAATTCTCTAACCGGAATTTCAAAGTTCAGTTTTAATCATTATTGTTTATAACAGTATGTCTTTTTAGCCAAATCAATTGTATAACAATTATACTAACGTGTAAATGTAGTCTCAGATATAATCAAATTACGTAAAATGGAGAGACCATGATGGCGACGCTTCAAATTGTCTATTTTATCGAGATTTCATTACGTGATTGTAGAATAAATACGCAACAGAACCGATTCGTAAATTTATATCTCGTGTTACTTGCGCTGTTTTTAAGAAACGTGACGCCAAACATCGTGTTTTTTGTAAGGCGCTCTCTCGCTCGTTCCTTTGTGTTTTATCCCGTTCTGATTTTCCAATTTTATATATTAGATTAGTATAAATAAAGTGAAATTGTAGTTAAAGATACGCTAGAGTGCGGCCGGTTTTCATACCTTAATTCAGACCATTTTTCAAAACTCATCGGTACGCACCACGATTCGAACCCTAGAAATCAAGATTGAGGATCGTGCGCTTGACGGCTACCGCTGCTTAGAAATTCTTGAAATGGTTTATAAGCATGCATTTCAAATTACAGTGACGCACGCACTGGACACAGCATCACGCGAGCTGGCGCCGGAACTGGAGCACTTCGTGGTCTTTTCGTCAGCGTCAAGCGGGCGCGGTAACCCGGGCCAAAGCAACTACGGATTCGCCAACAGCGGCATGGAGCGGCTGTGCGAGCAGCGGCGCGCGGCCGGGCTGCCAGCGCTCGCGGTGCAGTGGGGCCCCGTCGGGGACGTGGGGCTCTGGGCCGACCAGCACGGGGCGGACGAGATGGCCGGCTTGGCGCCACAGTCCATCGCCTCTTGCCTGAAGGCGCTGGACGCGCTAATGCCGCTGCCGCATGCCGTGGTTGCGTCCATGATGCTGGCAGACAAGCGGCGCACTCAGAAACAGCCCGCTGAGGACCTCGTGCAGGCGATCGCGAACATCATCGGTATCGTAACCTAGTTTACTAATATAACGGATAAATTGATACTGAACCAAGTGACGCCTTTATGTTGGTTAAAGTACATAGTAACTCGAAATACTTTAAAACTTAACTGCAGGTACTTCTTCCCGAAAAAGTGATGACATAGCTGGTTGCTAGTTCTTTGGTCGTTACGTTCGTATATGTTACTCCTTTAACATTTAATTTGATTGCAGGAATTAAAGACTTGGAAAGAGTATCGGAAACGGCCACCTTGACCGATATGGGTATTGACTCCCTGATGAATACCGAGATCAAGCAAACATTGAAACGCGGTTACGACATCGTGGTCTGCGCGCAGGAGGTCCGCGCGCTCACCTTCGGCAAGCTACGTAGCATGGCCGGCAAACCTACAGCACTCACGCCAGCACTTGACGCATCTACGGACTCGCCCAGCAACGACTCCGTACAGTGTCCCACCACCAACGAATGAAGTTGCTTGACAATCTGCCGTCGCTTACAACTGGGGACCAATTTTATATTTCTTTTGAAAATGGTAACATTGCGCGAGGCTTGATATCATCACACCTCGCATATCCAATTGAATCTACCTCAAAGTGTGATTGACTAAATGGAGTGGTTGGTGGTAAAATGGGAGACGGGAAAACGGTTTTAAATTAATTAATGGTTGCTGTTGTAAAGTAGTTAGTGTTGACAATAAATCTGTTATTTTGGACAAGTCCTCGTTATTATTGTTCGAAGTCCTATCATTGTTGGTTTTATCCGAAGATGTCATAAAAAAACCGGCCACCCCTCCGGCAACGCCTTACCGCTTTGTGCTTAAAACCACCAAATGGCATAATACCTTATTCACTTATAATAGAGTTTATTATAAGTGAATAAGGTATTATGCAATTTGGTGGTTTTTTACTTTTTTTTTATTATGACTGACCTAAAACGTCATATTTTCTGAATACCTAAACATTGAAATGCACAATTCCTGCAAATACCGAATGATAGAAATGACAAAATATTAAAATAACTCAAACTGAAAACACCTAAATGGCCAAATTCCAAATTTTCTTCACGAGTGGTTATTCGAGATGAATCTTGCCATTTAGTACTTCAATTTCAAGTGGCCAGTATTAAAGTAGGTATCAAAATGGTTAACTATAGAGTTTGTGCCAAAAGCTTACCGTGGCAGATCTTATTGCTGGTGACTGTACTAATGCTGCCAGGGCAAGGTAGTGTTGCGAACAATATTAGTGAGGGTTCTGCAGGTTCTGTTTGCATACAAGAGGTTGACATTGAGGACAGTGATTAAGTCTGTGTTGAAAATGATTTTAGTGAAAATGAATCGTCGACCGAAGACGAAACCGATTATGAAAAAGATTTCGCCTTAAAACCGATTTACAAAAATGGGCGTTAATGTTTAATTGAAATTGAATTGAAATTAAACATTAATACACCTCATTAAGCAGTAAATGGATTGCTATTTATTTTCAACAGGAGACTAAATAATGTTCTAACAAAAGACGCACGAACACTACTTAAAACTCCAGATGCAAAGTTCACATTCGTCTTCGATGTAGTGGTCATAAATAGTGTATACAAAACAATTGTCACACCAAGAAAAACCAATTTACTTAATAGTTTCCTTGTTTTTATTTATTTATAACTAGCTGCCCGGCCCGGCTTCGCACTATTAATTTTCCATTTTCCCGTAAGAATGAAGCATTTTCCCGCGGTAAAAAGTAGCCTATGTTCATCAGGGATAATGTCGGCTTCTAATGGTTAAAGATTTTTTCAAATCAGTCCAGTAGTTTCGGAGCCTATTCAATACAAACAAACAAACAATCAAATCTTTCCTCTTTATAATATTATTATAGTGTAGAAGAAAATAAATGTTTAGGTTTGACATTTATGGCGTTTTTGTAATGTAGACACACTTGTTCAGTAAAACATGTCACGGATGTTTTACTCAACAAGAAGTGTGTTTCTTTCCAAGGCCATTTTAAATCTGTCATTTATATAGGTTTTAACTCAAATACAATGACACCGGTAATAAGTCGTCAAAAAACTCTATGCTCTATGGCCAATAAACGCACTGTTTAGTGTACTTTTAAGGTTCATACATTTTTGATAAAAGCACTGCTACCACGATGTCAAATCGTCTTACTTTTTTTCAATCAGCCGCTATATTGCAGTAGTACCAACTTCATAAGCAAATTCGTGTTTATGAAGTGAAGAAAAATGCGTACGTTCCTTTTAAATGGACTGTTGCACTGTTGAAGAAATTGCGTGAGTAGTAATAGAACTAACGGAAAACTTACTGCCTGAAAAATTAGATGCTATTTATTTAAAATTTGTCGTAGAAAAAGTATTGTATGCAACGGTGTATAACTTGGTCTTAAAACGTTCGTGGCCTCTTTAATTGCGATGCTCGCCAAGGCTCGCATCGCAACTCACAACACGCGTTTTAAGACCCTACTTATACAACAGTTGCATAAAATACTATAACATACGGATGTCTTTCTTGATTAAGTAACGGTCTATACCCATCTAAAACAACTATTTCACCACACCAACGTTGTCACTTAAATAAAAAAGTACTTAGTTTATTTATATTTATAAGTTCAAGTGGTCAGATTAAGATGAATAAAATCGATTTGAGGTTTTAATCAACGAAACCTAATTAATTCAACATGGCCATGTCATTAGTATCCAGAATGCTAACGTGAGTTTAAACGATCTTACAAGAGTCTAACAGTGCGCTGATGAAATGCAGCTATATCAATGGCCATACTGTCAATACAAATAAATAAATAAAATAATTAAAAGAGGATACGAAATACCATAGTTAATTAGCAAACCCCGGATGACGGGAGCAAAAATGCGTTGACAGCTTTATAGTGCGAGGACATACATTTTATATCATTTAAATCGATGTCGATAAAAAGCACGATGTCACCTACTGGACTACCGCTATGATATGCAGAAGTATTAATTGTTGTTGAAAATAAAATTAAAACGAAATGTTTGTATTTTTTCAGTATTTTATAAAGCTTTCGTAATATACAATTAACATTTTTTCTAAATTTTCTGATTTTAAACTCCTTCGCCTTGGCGATAAAATCCATTTCATCCAACTAAAGGACCGTTCTAAATCTACTGTAGTAATCGGAGCAAAATTAATTAATTCATAGTGGTTATGGATTTCTTCTGTACAACGTACTTCCACTTCTTTACCAGATATCAAATTATTTAAGATGTTTAAAGTTAAAAAGCCAACGTTTTTCTTCAACACATCCTGATACTTGTTGTGAATAAGGAGGAGGATGTAACCGTAATCTTGACAAGTCCACTTTCAACTTGTGTACTATATTTAAACTGGCTTCCAGGCTTAAATTTTGATTTTGTGATTGTTTTATTGTACTAGGTATTATTGTCAAATCACTGTTTATCCATTTTAGATCATTCAAAATATTTAAATCGTTCCCGTGAGTATGATATAATTATAGTACCAATGTAATTAGTTGACTGAAATGGTATCTATACTTACCTGATGTACCTAATATTGTGTAACAACCTGACATGTAAGATAATAAGTTTGATCTATAAATTTCTGATTCAATAATTTGTTCTTATGGATGTCGATAGAATAGTCGATATTTAACTAAGCACTAGTGACAAGTGCATTTTTGCTCCCGTCATCCGGGGTTTGTTAATTAGGCGCATGAATTCTAAAGCGTAAAACAGGGTCTACTTTACAGTAAATAAAATCTACCATGCAAATTACTAACCGTAAAACAAACACACACCAGATGAAAACAAACACGTTATTGTATTACAATATTAATTATACTTAATAAACAGTTACTCAAACCTTTTTATTTTTTACTGTCACGTTGCACTTTAACATACTGACCGACTCGACTCTCAGACTGTTTCAAATATCGAGTGATCCTACAATAATTAAGTACTAAATCATAATAAGCTTCTTTAGGCTCACAGTATTCTAACGTTAGATCAATATAAGCCCATGCAGGCTTACACGATCCTACAAAAAATCATAATAAGCTTGTTTAGGCCAGTGAATGAAAAACCGCAAAAGACCGGTAACCTAAAATAAATGTATCAATTGAAAAGGTATCCAAAAGTAACGGTACTCAACTAAATAATATTTAATGGGTACCTTTTTAAACGGTACCGCTAAGGTGAAAAACCGCAAGTAACCGATAACCTAAAATAAAGGTATCAATTGAAAAGGTGTCCAACAGTAACGGTACCCGAATAAATACAATTTAATAGGTACCTTTTCAAAATGGTACCGCTAAGGTTGACCGTTTCAAGTAAAGGTGCACCTGCTCGCGTAACATGTAAGTAACATTTGTTATTCAGGGAATTTTCGTAACATTAAGAGTACTGACACTATATTTCTGGTAGTAAAAAAAAACTTACTTAGCAAATGAGATATTTAATTTCAAACACAAACGTTCGTTACATCTCGATCTCTGTCACTCGACTCACGCAAGTGCGACGAGGACGGCATTTTTCTAAACATTTTTGTGGTTATAGTGCAGAACCGAATAGCTGGACCCGGTGAAAACCGTTTTTAAAGGTACTTTTATTTAACGGTACCTTTTGGACGGAAGCTTGTTTGGATACCTAAAGTATTGATACCGGTACTGGAATGTCACTTTAACGGTCGGATACTTTAAAAAAGACCCGGTCATAACCGTTTTTAAAGGTACCTTTTCAGTCCCTGGTTTAGGCTCACAGTATTCTAACATTAGATCAATATAAGCCCATGCAGGCTTACACGATCTTACAACAAATCATAATAAGCTTGTTTAGGCTCACAATATTCTAACGTTAGACCAATTTAAGCTCATGCAGGCTTACAAGATACTTAGGTAAATGCGATATTAGCCTAAGGCACTTAAATTCGTTTCGGCAAGATTACTGTAAAAGCGAACAGCATCTAATAAGACTGATATTAGAACGATATTAAAACAAATACGCTTATAATTGGTGCCCAAATCCACTTATACGATGATATAGGATCAAAGTAAGAGCGAAAAAATTTTAGTCTTGAGACTGTTGTAGGCCTGGTTTTTGCTAGTTGGGTTAGGCTCGTAAAACACACTTTTCCGAAATGTAGGTAGGTATTTTGAGCTTTGGTTGTTTTAAGCATATGTTGTTTTGCCATGAAAGTGTTTTGAGTTTAGGCATTATGAGACTAAGCTATTTTGAAATTCGGCCATATTAAAATTCCGGTGAAAAAAAATTAAGCATTGTGCAATTTAGGTGTTTTGAGATCACGAAGTTTTGAGATAAAGGAATATTGATAAAGAGGTAAAATGCAATTTAGTGTTCCATTGTGGATTTGCAGACCACTTTGTGCGGGAGCAGAGGCCTGCGTGCGTCCCTCTCACGCCCCGTTATCGGCCTACCTCTGATCCCGCGCGCCGCGCAGGCGAGGATCGAGTCTTGACATTGTATCTTATAAGATACACAATTTTTGGTGTTCTTTTTGTATTTTTGTAACAGACTATTTTTTTGGCTCTACAAGGCGCAAACGAGGCTCGAACTCACATCTTTTTTGTTATTTGCCAAGAAAAGGGTTAAGCGGTCTACCTATAAATAAAAAACTCGTAAAAAATGTGCAAAAAATATACATTTAATCTCAGAAGAATAAATTGAATTCATAGGTAAATCCTAATTGCTCGATGTGCGTCGTTAGTGTTTCGTCTCCAAAGATATTCAGCAGTATATTCGAGTATGAGTACTATTTCATAAATTTGATTCAATGGAATTTGAAAATTCTGTTGACTCAACATCTGGCAATTTTCTACGCACGCTTTCGCGTTGCCCTTGATTTCAAGATATCACAATGATTATTTAAACCAAATGTTTTGTGGCATGATAATCCAACGATTCTATTGGACACGGCCAAAACGCGCGAGTAAATGAGCCCTGAGTACCTACTCCGGCATCACGCCTAGTACTCTAGTCTTTTCCAGGCGTTAAAGCCTCGGGAAATATCAGAAACTACTTGTAGTAACTTTGAATTTTCATCGTTTAATTCCACAACAGTAAATTTAAACAGCACTTTCACGGCACAATTTTTCACTCAGAAGAACAGGAACTTTCTGGAAAGAATAATAAAATAATAATTGTCACGTACTGGTTTTAAGTAGGTAAGCTAGCTATAAGGTACAGTCAACGTTTAGTGATTAATCAGGTAAAGGGTACAGCCAGCTATAATGTAGGTACAGCAAGCTACGCGATCAGTCAGGCAGGGGTATTAATATAATGTACCTACATAAATAAGGACATCATAATCATATGTACAGGACTATATTATCAGAGCCTTAAAGGCACGTACAGGTATATACACGATGATTCTTAATTCGTGATCAGGGGTAAATGTTTCTAATTCTGTAATTGATTCCCAACACGATTAAACCGACGACCGACCGAGTTACCTAAAACAGACGTTCTTTTTTTCTGAATAAAACTGAATAAGGAATCACTATAATTCAAAATCATTGTCACCCTTACTGTAGTTTGCAAAAATTTGACGTACTTATGTGTGTTTGACGTAACTACTTAACTTCAAGAAATGTAGGGTGACCAAACATTCAGTGGATATTACTGTTAAGATTATTATTAAATTTAATTAACTAAACAGTGATTTAATTGCATGAGACCTCATCCATTGAAATCCGTTTTGCTGTTTATCAATATTTTTCGACTCCTGATCACCGATTATAGATTAGATATCTGCACCCTGTTGGTTTAATTGACGCGCCATCTAGCGCATTAATAAAGGGTTGCCCATAGAGGGCGTACTCGTCGCTTTCGAAGGTCTGTATCTCCCTTTATATACAACTTTGCATATGGCTTTACCTGCTCTGACTCCGTCTGGTTAGAAGTTTTTAAAATTAGAAATTTAAGTTTTAATTATTTATAATTTGTATTAGATTTTTCCAAGATTCTTGTCCTAGTCTGTCAGAACGACCAAAACAAATTATGGATGAATAAATCATGATTGAAAAGCTGAAGAGTTTACATCGTTTGAGGAGAAACCTCGTTTAAGGGGCTACCCGAGCGGGTTCCCATCAATTTTTGACAAGTTTTGAATCGTATCTCCTACTTTTGCACTACAGATAGGTATAAATCAAACGGTTATCGGTTGTCCAATGTTTTATCTCCATTTTGGTTTACCGGATTTTGAAACAAACGACATATACCATATATACCATACGCCAATTATGGGAGCCCCTAAGGAAGGAAGTTTTGTACAGTCTTGTCACAGTTGCTTTTTGCCGCAAGAGCATTCCGTGCCGCAAGTGCTCAGTTAATTTCCCAGCCCAAGGTTGTCGCTGGAGTGATCAATTGTTGATGATGTAGGAGCATTCCTGCCCTGTTCATGTGCCAGCTCAAGGTTGATGTTGGAGCGACTAAGTTTATCGATGGAACGCAGCCTGAAGGAGGAATTGTACTTATAAACTAAAGTTCAGATGGCGCTGCTTTCTACGTAAACGTCGGAGCAACTAACTATTTGCATTAAAAATGGATCATGTTAACGACGAAGAATAAAAATATTGTAAATACCTATGTAAATATATAAGTAGATCTAAATTAGTCATAAGTTTACCTAGCATGTAATAATAAAGAGTTCTATGACTGGTGTTTTAATAAAGAGATCACTCCTATGGAGTGCCCCCTATGTATGGTCCTAAAATAGTAGGTAATGTAGTGAAAAATAAAATAAAAGATCATTAGCAAGATCACGATCGTAATTTTAATAGTTCTAACCGAAACATTTATACATTTTAAACAAAGTTATAATATCCCGACGACGTGCTCGCGGCAACCAAGTCGATCCCAAATGGGTTATTACAATTAGGTACAAGTAGCACAAACGGCTTCGCGAACAGTACAGATCCCTGGCACAGGGCACGATACGTCAGAGAAACGCATCTGATGGTAAAAAAACCTTCCACCACGAGGGTGGGCAATAGGACACCGGATAGCGGATGATGTGAGATGAGATGGGTGTATGGGTGATTGTGGAGACGATAGCCGAAAGGAGGAGAAACGAAAGGAATGAATCGCGTGGGCGTGCTGATGCCTTTAAGAATTTTGAGAGGCGGAACCGGATGGTTGATATCCCGAACTAAAGATAGCGCCCTGCGCTCAGTTCGTGCAAGGATCAGCAAGCGTGGGTGTACACAATAGCGTCACTAAATCTAAATCGCGGTTACATAGGTAACTAATTAGAACTAACAGAAGGTAGACGATTATTAGGTTTCCGGAGACTTCCCTGACACTTGACTTCCCTGAGACTTCCTGAGCTCCTTAGCTAGTTGAGCCGCTGCGACGAACCGTTGATCCACTTCAGGTAGGCTCCTTTGAATGAACTCCGCATTCCGGGAGTATAAAAACCCGCAGTGATAGCACGCAGGAATCGTGGGCACAGGCTTCTTTAAAACAGGGTAACGACCTGACGGAGTGGGTCCTCGTACCCCGACAGGGCAAGCGCTGGGTTGAGTACCCGCACCAGAAAGCTACGACAAAAATAAAGGTAAGATCTACGATATTTCTTGATGCGACTATGAACTGACTAGAGACTTATACCACCAATGCTTACCCAGCACGTCCTCGACGGCTGGCCTTTGAATACAATCACACCCGATGTAAGACGACGCTTGTGAATTAGGAACCTCCTTTCCCTTCACACAATAGCACTTGGTGCTGGCGGCCAGAATCTTCGTTGCTTGGGATTCACTCCAACGCCACTGAGTTTTTAAAACGAAGAATACTATCCCTTAGTTCTTAGCCTTAGTTCTAGTTATAAGCTGGGATAAAAACAACAGTCTCGAATCACAATAGTTGTTTACTTGACAAATGTCAACTGCTTCTCTGACCTTCGAAAAGAACCTAGCACCAATCATATTTGAAAAATCGAATTGCCTTTTTAAAATTCAAATTGTCCTTTTAAATCCCACCAGTACAAATACGCTAAGAGTTCTGCATGTACCGAGGCCGTACCAGGGAGTCTTAAGTTGTGGACGCCACCTACCGGGAAGACGTAAAAGTCCTAGAGACACTGACAACGATAACAGAAAACACAAGTGACCATGAACCCTGAAGGAAAAAGGTTCAAGTAATATGCGTTAGATGGCGCAGAAACTAAAATCAGTAATTTAAAAATTCAGCGGTTTAACCGACAGTGTTGTTCTGCAGATGAGTTAACGCTGCAGTAAATAAAGTATAAATAGGAAATAGGCCATACATAGGGGAAGAACGCACAGATGTGCATCACGCGGTGTCCTAGCCGTAAATGAGAGCGGCTAGGGCGCCGCACGGGTTATATTTATAACCTCGGTCCGCGGGGGAACAGCGGGGGGCCGCACAAAGGAAAAGAGGCGCTAAACCCGCTGTTTTCTCACTTCCCGAGTTAGAAACTAATAAGAAAAGCATGTATTTATCTTATAAGAATAGAGACTAAGCAAAAAAATGTATATAAACGTGTAAAATAAGGGTAAAATAAAGATTACGGGCGAGAGCGCGGGGGTCGGGAGGCGAGGCGCATAAATATAGGCGTGTATAAAACGGGGTGCGCCCTAAGCGCCGAATCATTCTGAACGCAGCAGCCGACAAGGAAACAACTCAGCCTAAAAGAAGCCTCCCGACCCAGCAAGCTCCAGCCTCTCCTCCACCAGTTCCAGTTAATGGCGTATTTTATTCCGGTCATCCCAGGATAAACCTATTTAGAAGAAAACAAGATACAGTCCACTTTAGTAAAATCCACAACCCGTAGGCCGATCAACAACATTTAGGGTCCTTCGAACCGGATCACTGAAACAGGAAGATTGAAGAAATGATGACCAGAAGCAACAGCGGAAAGAAGAATATTGAGGAGGAAGGAGGCTCCTCAGGCAGCAACGGCACCACAGCTACACCATCGTCGGGCACCGAAACAACGGTATACACCGAAGCCACTGAGACGTCAGGCGCAACGACGAACACCGAAGACACCGAAGCGGAGACCAACCCTAGCACCAGCAGAGCCGGGGAACCCGTCGAGTCGTCCGGCATTAAAGCCACGCCCGCCGCCAGCACCGCCACGATCGTCGAGCGCCGCTCCACCAAGCTGATGCCGCCGCCAATATTACTCGCAAAATCCGTGAAGCCCGCCCGGTCACACCGATCCAAGGCCTCCAGCAAGAGACTCCTCGCGGAGTTGGAGGCCAAGGAGAGGTTAGCCGAGCTGGAACTAAGGAGAGTAAACGCCGAGGCAGAATTAGAGAAAATACGGCGGGAACGCCGCAACGCTGAGTCCTCGCAGGAGGTTTCCGAGGACGAAGAGGAAGATTTGGCGCCAAAACGAGTTGCAGATTGGTTCAAGCGGCAGCCAGAAAAGACAGCGATAGAAATACCTACTCTCGAAGAACCGCGGGAAATCGCCGCGTGCGCTACGAATAAAATGTGCACGCGGCGGGGGCCCCATCAAGACGCTCCAACCCGCCCCGCTCGTGGAGTGGACGTATCGTCGCTGACCGCCGCACTCACTGAAGCAATACAGGCAAGCAAATCCAATAAAAAGTTCTTATCAGAACTGCCAGTGTTCAGTGGGTTGTGCAACGAGTGGCTGCAGTTCAAAGCCGCGTACATCGAGTCCTCACCTAGTTTCTCATCAAGTGAAAACGTCGCCCGCATAAGAAGAAGTCTGAAAGGTGTCGCCTGGGAGGCCGTGAGCGCCCTCCTCATAAGCCAGCCACATCCCGAAGACGTGATCGCCGCCCTGGAAAGAAGGTACGGACGACCAGACGCATTACTTATGAGTGAAATAGAGAAAATGCCGCCGCGGCTAAGCGACAACCCGCGCGATTTGTGCATATTCGCCAGCCGTATCGCCAACACCGTCGCCACGATCGAAATATTGAAGAAACCGCAATATCTCTACAACCCGGAGGTATTGCGAACGATCGTGGAGAAACTGACGCCGATATTAAGAAACAAGTGGTACGACTACGTGGTCAACAAAGAGGACACGCCCGAGCTTAAGAAAATCGCCGAGTTCCTGAATAATGAAGCTGACAAGTGCGCGCCTTACGCTCCGCCCGAACAAATGACGGAGAAACTAGACTACAAGACCGCGCGAAAGAAGCCCGAGCGCGCCTACGCCGCGACCACAGAACGAGAAAAGAAAAAAGAAGAAAATATAGAGTGTTCACTATGCAAACACGCTAACCACCAACTGCCGTCGTGTCCCGCATTCAAGAAACTCGACACGAACGAGCGCTGGGAGGTGGCAAAGAAACACAACATATGTTATCGCTGCCTCGCCAGTACGCACCGCCGCTTCGCCTGCCGTGCGAAGACCTGCGGACACCAAGGATGCCCCATGAAACACCATCGCCTGCTGCACCACGAGAGGCCGCCGACCGCCGCCGCCGCACCAGAGGGCGCACCACCTAGCAAACAAGAAGAGGTGGTAGCCTCGGCGGTGAAACAAGTCGCCGGCGCCGCAACAAGGGCAAGCCGCGCCTACCTAAAAATAGCGCCGGTAACGCTCCGCGGCCCGCGAGCGGAAATCGACGCGTTCGCCCTACTCGACGAAGGAAGCACAGTTACGATCATCGACTCTGCTCTCGCTGACACTCTCGGCCTCGACGGACCCACAGAAGCTATGTGGGTACAAGGCGTGAGTGGGAAAGAGACGGCGCATAAGAAGAGCAAGAAAGTTGACCTACATATAAGGAATCGTCACAGCGGCAGCGAGCAGCGCATCTACAACGCGCACACCGTCGACAGCCTTAACTTTACTACTCAGTCAGTGGGCGAAGACGAAATAGAACATTGCGCACACCTAGAAGACATCAAGCACGAGTTGACATATCAAGACGCAACTCCGAAAATACTCATCGGGCAAGATAATTGGGAGCTGATCGTGTCACGAGCAATAAGAAAAGGACGGCGCGATCAACTCGTCGCCTCGCGGACCACGCTAGGCTGGGTGCTACATGGGTGCCGCACCTCACACGCGGAACCCATCGCATACTGCTGCGCCCACCTCACGCGCGCCGAGCCGACCGAAGACATAGAACGCCAGATGAAGCAATATTTCGCACTCGAATCACTCTCTATCGAGCCGCGAAAGCCACGTAGCGACCCCGAGGAACAAGCACTGCGACTACTAGAAGAGAAGAGCCGCCGGCTACCCGACGGACGTTTCGAGACGGGACTATTATGGCGC
Organism: Epinotia demarniana; assembly: GCA_945867215.1. NCBI lineage: Eukaryota > Metazoa > Arthropoda > Insecta > Lepidoptera > Tortricidae > Epinotia > Epinotia demarniana. The sequence goes on from OX244262.1 coordinate 9,746,301, forward strand.
CATGACGACGAAGAGGTACCAAACAACCGAGCCTGCGCCCTCAAACGCCTACGCACGCTGGAGAGGAAGTTGGACCGCGACGCGATACTGAAAACGCAATACTACGAGCGCGTCGACAACCTACTCACCTCCGGGTACGCTGAACGCGCGGCCGCGCCGCCTACGAAGAGGACCTGGTACTTACCCCATTTCGCCGTCTGCAACCCCGAGAAACCGAAGATAAGACTGGTCCATGATGCTGCGGCTATCTCGCACGGCCGCAGCCTCAATGACATGCTACTACCGGGACCGGATTTCCTACAGTCGCTACCTGATGGGGTCATTATGCGGTTCCGCGAGCACCGCATCGCCGTGTCTGCAGACCTGAAAGAAATGTTTATGCAGATAAAGATACGCGAAGAGGACCGCGACGCCCTCCGCTTCTTATGGAGGGGCGACAGACGCGAAGGCGAGCCGGAGGAGTACCGCATGACCTCCGTCATTTTCGACGTCATCGGCGGGAGCAAGCGAGAGGGAGATACTGTCCCCATCGGCGGGAGCGAGACAGAAAAGACGCTCGGCCTGCTATGGGATACGGAAAGAGACAGTATCCTTTTCCGGCTCAATACAAGGAGGGCCCCGCCAGAGGTAATAAGCGACCTCCGTCCTCCCACCAAAAGGGAGGCACTCAGCATCATCATGTCCATCTTCGACCCTCTCGGCCTCATATCGCCGATGACGATGCCAGCAAAGAGAATAATGCAAGACACTTGGCGGTACAAAACTGGCTGGGACGAAGACATACCGGAGGAGCTGCGCGCGCGGTGGAGCGAGTGGCTGGGGCAACTTCACCACCTGGGAGCACTAAACATACCCAGGTGTTACGACGCGGCACCCGGCGCCCGCTACGAGCTACACACAATGGTGGACGCAAGTGAGGAAGCCTACGCCGCCGCAGTATATTGGCGGATAACGCGAGCCGACGGCAGCATCAAAATCTCCTTAGCCATCGCAAAGAGTCGCGTCACACCGACAAAAATAATCTCCGTGCCGCGACTAGAGCTACAAGCGGCCGTGCTAGGCGTGCGTCTAGCTCAGACCGCCGCTGAGGAGCACGACTTCGAGTTGGCGTCCAAAACATATTGGAGCGACTCCCGGAAGGCGCTAGCATGGATCCGCGCCGAGCCCCGCACATACAAAACGTTCGTCGCGCACCGACTCGCCGAGATAGAAGAGGAGACAAAGAAAAACGAATGGCGCTGGGTGCCGACGGAACATAACGTCGCCGACGACGCGACCCGCGCGACGCCCGCCGATTTCGACGCGAGCCACAGGTGGTTTACCGGTCCAGCATTCCTGTATTCACCCGAGTCGACGTGGCCCGTGGAAAATAAGGGCGAAATTCCAATAACCGGCGAAGAGCGAGAGAAAAAGTGCGGCGCGACGAGTCACCGGCAAGAATACAAGATTGCCACTATACCTATAGAAATAGAGCGCTTCTCCAAGTGGACACGATTACTGAGGGCGGCGGCACGCGTTCTACAATTCATCGCAGTGTGCAGAAGCAAGTCCCGCGCGCGCGCGCGACCCGACACACAAACGGTCGCAGCCGCGCGCAGAAAACGAACACTCGCGAACGAAAAAGAAGATGAAAGCTGGAACGCACGTCCGCGAAGCGCCGACACGCCCGGCACCTTCAGCGAGAGCGACGATAACGCCCGCCAGCATTGGAGGCGCGCCCAGCGGCTCGCCGACACCTTCTGGCGGCGCTGGGTCCGCGAGTACACGCCGGTACTCCAACACCGGCGGGAGCCCCACGACACGGGAACCAGCCCGGCCGTCGGTGACATCGTCATCGTGTGCGACTCCAACCTCCCTCGCAATACATGGCCGCGAGGGAGGGTGACGAAGACCTACCCAGGCAAGGACGGCGTGGTACGAGTCGTGGACGTCACCACCAGCAAGGGACACGTGCTAAGGCGGCCAACGAGGAAGATCGTCGTACTACCAGTGGACTCGCAAAGCGACGGCGGGAGAAATGTTAACGACGAAGAATAAAAATATTGTAAATACCTATGTAAATATATAAGTAGATCTAAATTAGTCATAAGTTTACCTAGCATGTAATAATAAAGAGTTCAATGACTGGTGTTTTAATAAAGAGATCACTCCTATGGAGTGCCCCCTATGTATGGTCCTAAAATAGTGGGTAAATAAAGTATAAATAGGAAATAGGTAGGCCATACATAGGGGAAGAACGCACAGATGTGCATCACGCGGTGTCCTAGCCGTAAATGAGAGCGGCTAGGGCGCCGCACGGGTTATATTTATAACCTCGGTCCGCGGGGGAACAGCGGGGGGCCGCACAAAGGAAAAGAGGCGCTAAACCCGCTGTTTTCTCACTTCCCGAGTTAGAAACTAATAAGAAAAGCATGTATTTATCTTATAAGAATAGAGACTAAGCAAAGAAATGTATATAAACGTGTAAAATAAGGGTAAAATAAAGATTACGGGCGAGAGGGGGTGTACGCGGGGGTCGGGAGGCGAGGCGCATAAATATAGGCGTGTATAAAACGGGGTGCGCCCTAAGCGCCGAATCATTCTGAACGCAGCAGCCGACAAGGAAACAACTCAGCCTAAAAGAAGCCTCCCGACCCAGCAAGCTCCAGCCTCTCCTCCACCAGTTCCAGTTAATGGCGTATTTTATTCCGGTCATCCCAGGATAAACCTATTTAGAAGAAAACAAGATACAGTCCACTTTAGTAAAATCCACAACCCGTAGGCCGATCGACAACAGATCAAATAATAATTTTGTGTAAATAATGGTCGTAATATTGACGTATACTTACAATTTACTTGTGACAGTGTTTTTAAAAACTTTTTTGCGTCTATATTGTGCTAAAAACTAATAAAAAATAACGAACCATTGAACCGTTGACCTCTGTGCTTCAAATATTTCGGTGACTAGTATAGTGTGTTATATGGCGAATGGCCTATATCGGAAAGCAAGACATTCAAATGAAAAAGTTTACGTATGTATCTATCCAAAATATTCTCCAATTTAAACGAAAATACAGTAATACTCGATTATTATAAACTGAGATCGGTAATAACTCCATCTAGCGACAACTTGATGTACTAAACGATACAGAAACTGGATCAAGTTCATGCGCAGCGCAACGCAAGATACACGATATCACACGATACCCATAATGAATGAAAGAGCAAGATCTGGGGGCACAGCAGTGCCCCCGCCAAGTCGAGCGCGAAGCAAACACTGCCGTACCATCCTTTACTGAAACCATTTCGCCACATTTTCAGGCCCCTATTTGAGAACCTCTGGATAAGACCAGAGCGCAGAAATTTTCGTAATCTAGTAAGCTATAATCACATACTTAAAATCCAAAATTTCAAGTCTGTAGGTCATTTAGTTCCGAAGTTAAGCGAAAGCAAAGTTTCGCATTTATGACACTCACACTAGATTGCACTACTTAAGTTGTCGCCGCCCACTCCCATTGCTATCGAAAGGTGAACAATAGAATAGGCCTACAATCTACGAAACTTTAATTTGTTGTTCTGATTTGCCGAAAAAACACCAAAATGAATTGTTTAGCGTGTCGGACCTCGATCACTGTGAGTCATGATATGTTAAGTTGCGTAACTTGCAAAGATATATACCACTATATGTGCCTAAATATGTCAGAATCATACTATAAGGCAAATGCCGAACAACTTCAGCGTTTATGGCAATGTCCACGATGTATGAACATTACAACTCGGAAAAAAACGATAATACGCCTGTCCGGAAGCATTTCGACACTACGACATTTGACGAGACTAATATGTCATTAAATAATATGTCAATTGACCATTTAATACACGACGGTACACAAAAAAGCAGGTTTGATGACACCGTCGGCTCTCAACAGCCCCAGCAGCACTCAATATCTCAACAAAGTAAGAGTATAACTCTAGAACAAATAAGCTCGCTGTTAGACTCGAAACTTGATAAAAACAATACAACTATTATATGTAAAATGAAAGAACTTATTGCTTAATTTATTGATTGCCATCGATAAATTAAGGCATAACTTTACCCAAAAGTATAACACTATCGAAACAAAACAACAAGACCCTACCAAACAGCTTGAAAGCACTCTCCTTAAAATAAGCTACTTAGAAACTGTAAATGAAAAGATAAAAATTGAATTACAGCAGCTACAGGCTAATATCCCCGGCATGGATACCTCCAACTATCCAATGCGAAAATATGACAACGCAAAGAAATTTGTGTTATATGGCCTAGACGAATATCACAGAGAATCTGAAATGGATTTAATCCATTGCATCGATAATATGTTTGGCGCCTTGCTAAATATAAATATCAATGGATTTATTTAGTCCGCCAGACGGATTGGCAGAAAAGGTAATCGACGACCGGTCGAGGTTGAACTTATTAGCAAGCGTATGACAAACAATGTTCTTCAAAATAAGTATTGTCTTCAAAACACTGGATATGCTGTTGCAGAAATGTTACATAGTGAAGCCCTGTATAAAAGGAAACAACTGAGAGAACATCTCATCAACGCGCGTCGTAACGGAAAATACGCTATTATAAAAAATAACTCATTATATATTGAAGGAAAAGACTGCACCCCATCAGCGTCGTCGTCACCAACAGAAATAGATCCATCGGAATCAAAGCAACATCACACCTTGGAGAACTCACAAACAACACAAACAACAGTCATCCCCGAAATCAACAGTAATACGAACAACAATGAAAATGTGCCTGACAAGCTTTTTCGTGTACAATATTTTTTTTATATTACACCAAAACATAAATGGTTTAGTGCACAAAACTGACATTCTTAATGTTCATCTAGAGGAATTAAAAGACTCGGTTCGGCCAATTGACATAATCTGCATAACGGAACACAACATGAAACCCGGCGACGAAGAACAACTATCCCTTTCTAGTTATAATCTAGCTACGTGTTATTCAAGGGGGAACCGAAATGGCGGGTCCTACATTGTAATAAAAAACACCCATAAGTATAAAATCCTACAAGATGTTCTATCCGCATCTCTTGCTAATGTATTCGAATGTTCGGCAATTGAACTTATTGAACATAACATTATTATAGTTTGATTATATAGAGTACCAAAATATGATAATTGCGCTATAAACGTATTTTTAAATAAGTTAGACAGTATTTTAGCTAAACTTTGTTATGGTAACAAAAAAGTTATTGTTTGCGGTGATTTTAATATCGACCTAATGAAAAGAACAAAACATTCGGTCCTGTTTAAGAATTTGATTATAAGTTATAACCTTAGAATTGGAGTGACAGAACCAACCCGATTAAAAAGCAATACCCGTGTAGACAATATTCTACATAATATACTAGGGGGTAAAGCAGAAGTTGTCGATTTCGCTATCTCCGATCATACAGCCCAGATTTTAAACTGTTCCGTAAAAAAACATATCTTTTACCATTCTGGTACATTAAAAAAAGGGATTACAGTACAGAGAATATTACTAAATTTACTGAATGCTTACAAAATCTTAATTTTAACAGTGTATACAAGGCAAATAACCCTAATGAAGCTTTCAAGTATTTCAATGACCACTTTAAACTGTTCTACGGGCGGAGGCAGGTCCAGGAATAAGGAAAATTTGCGACCGGTCGCTACTTGCGTTGGGTCTGTCTCTATGGTAGCAGCCTGTCCGGCGGTTAACATGGTAGATGGCCTCGGGGGGAGCTCACAGTTGCTAAGATCCTCGGGGCAAAACTGGTTGGGATCCTTCACGAGGTTACCGCCTGTTAACTGCCTGGTTCTACCGTTGGAAACAGGCAGAACGGAACAATCAGTTGGGCCCATACTTTATATCCCAAGTATCCCAACCCATCCTATCCCGTTTATCCCATCTAATCAGCCGTAAGCGATGACATGGCATGTCGCAGCGGGCTTTCCATCCACAAAGAAGGATGGTTAGCGGTAAAATGCCATCCGCGTGTTTGTGTCGTGCGCGGGGACCCGTACGGGTGGAGAGGGAGGTCCTGGTGGCTGAGTCGACCAGTGGTCGGGATAGTACTGCTGGGAGACAACACTCTTCTTCGGCTCAGGATTCACCTCACACGGGCGGTCATGGTCTAGCCAGCCATGCATGATCAATCGGCTGTCGTGTCCAGTCTGATGGCCACGGGCGAGTGTCCTGGGGTATGGGGCCTGTAGTCGGTGGAGCACGGGTTGTGAGTCGTCTGAGGAGATGACGCGCAACTCGGCACCGTGCGGACTCACAGACAACATACTCTTGGGGCGCTATATCGGATTGGCAGCCCTGATGCGTTAACGCATCCCCAGGGTGTGGGCTCCGTGGTGGGTGGGGAGCCAATCCGATGAAACAAGCAGAAAAAGGTCACATGGATAAGTTAAAACCTATGACGAAGGAAGGAGAGAAAGCCGGACCCGCAAGGGATGAGGCCAAGGCGCATAGCGCAAATGCTGCACCAGCGGTACGCACCTCTGTCTCAGACAGAGGAGCGAGAGCGGGTAGCAGCCGAGCAAGGGGGTCCGTATGGACGCAGAAGGCGCGCAGCGCATATACAGGCAGAGGCCATGGTGGAGCGGTCAAAACCGGAGGCACCGTCCGATCTTTTTCCCACGGGTCGAAAAGCGGACACGCCTAGCAGGTCCCCGTAAGGAGACCGGCTAGCGCAGGTGCCGGAGGGGAGGCCAGCGGAACTGTGGCCATATGCAACCGGCCGGCCGGTCCTCTTCTGAACCCTGCTGCTGACGAGCCGGGCGCCGTTGATAGCGTGTCCGTACCCCAGGGTGCGGTGCGTGGTCCGGTGGAGGAGTCGCTGGTAGCAGAAGGCAGAAGAGGCGAGACAACGCCAAGGCGAGAGCTCAGACACTGAGCGAGGGCACCCCCCAGGATGCACCCACTTCGGGGTCAGGGGTGGTGCAAAAGAAGAGGCAACTGGGAGCCAGTTAGGGAATGCAATCTCGATCTCGCGAGATCTCGAATTCGCGAGATCTCGACCCAAATTTCGAGATTAAAACTCGTTGACCAGATATCTCGATTTCCGAAATCTCGGTCGAGATCTCGTCCGATATTTTCGAGATCTCGATCGAGATTACAAAACTTAGTGCGTCTGATGTTTTTATGTTAATCCGTACCTAATCATCATCATATCAGGCGAAAGTCGTCCACTGCTGAACATGCATCCGTACCTACATGGAATCAAACTAAGTAAGTGCCACCGGCCGATTCTAAACGATGATAAAACGCAGCGCACTGGCTTGCAGTGTAGGATAGAGTACCTACCTACAATTATTTTTAGCTGCTGGCCTAGCGAGCATTTCCAGCTGCTGGCCTTATAGCAACCAAAATTAGATGCCGCATGGCCGACAACACCTTGAGCACCTTATGCTTCTTAAGAAATTATTTTCAAAATAATTAAATCATATTTACATGCGAACGTGTGTGCTCTGTTTTGTACTCAAATCTAGTACCTATGTGATGATAATTACTTTTTTTTTGTTTCAGTATTCAAAAAATGTGACCTTTTATTTTCAGTGCAACTGCAATACCCTGAGCAAATAATACTTATCAATTGAATCAAGGCAATTCTGATGAAAAAATGCTTAAATAAAAAAAATATCCAAAATCTCGATTTAGTCGAGATTTTTCGAGATCTCGTCGATTCTTCTGACAAGATCTCGATTTGCCAATCTCGACCTCGGATATGTCACGCGAGATCTCGAATGGCCAATCTCGGTTCGAGATTGCATTCCCTAGAGCCAGTGGTGACTCTTCTCTGCTTGTCAGCGACTCCAAGCGAACGAAAGTCACAGCCTCGTTCGCTGAAGTGGCTGCAAGCGAGAGGATGGCCATCGTCCCGGAGGCCTTTCCGGCCGAGAAGATCGGGTTAGGGCATCTGGTTGACGCTCCGGATCCCCTACCCCGAGTAACCCTCGGCAACGTAGTGGCGGGCGCTCTCCACGTCAATTGCCAAGGGAGGGAGTCCGTCACATGGCTCAAGTCAGCAATCGGAAGCGAGGAGATTGCTGGCTTGCGCCTGAAGGTCATGGACGCCAAGGATCTTCCGAAACCAGTCAAGATGGCATGGAAAACGAAGATAGTTGGCGGCCATGACGTGAAGTTGCTTCTCCGTGTGCTGCAGAGGTACAATCCTGCGCTACACACAGAGGAGTGGAAGGTGGTAGACACCTTGACGTCGGACGCGAGCACCAGGCGCATCATACTGATGGACCGGGTGTCGGCCGATGTTATCAAGGCAGCGGGCTACCACCTACACACGGGTGTCGACCTGAGCTCCTTCAAGCTCCTAGAGGACGTGGAGGAGAGGGCGCTTGAGGGGGCTGAGAACGGCACTTGTGCGGGGAAGGGCGTGGGGGGTCAGCCTGGGGAGGCCGAGGAGGGCACACCTCCAGAGGGAGAGGTGCCAACTGCCATTGGCAAGGAGGCTGAGGCAGCCAAAGAGGAGGGGCAGTCGGAAGCGGAGGCCGGGAACATGGCGGGCTCCAGTGACAGACGTGCTGAATCCCGCAGGGCCCGAGAGTCATCACCGTTATCGGGGATTGGCTCAGAGGACCTGCAGGGAATGGCAGAGCTGTACCTGGAGGCCTCCGTGTCTCCCTTGTACTGCGACGAGACGCTCCAGGAAGTGGCTGCTGACCTCAGCAAGCCAAAACATTAACAGCGCCAATGGCGGGTTTAAGGTGTGTACAAATTAATTTACAACACAACAAGGCGGCCACTGCCCTTCTGGCAAGGCAGCTAAAATGCGACAAGTCCGATATTGCTCTTATTCAAGAACCATATATATATATAAAGGTGAAATAAGAGGTTTAGGTGGAAAGGGGGGAACAATTGTTCACCTGTGTCCAGATAACAACAATGATACGAGGACATGTATAGATGTCAAAAATGGCATCAATGCTATGCCTTTACATGCTTTCTGTTGCAGGGATCTCACCACGGTGATGATCCAAAAAAAGGGGGAGGGTAAGGAGCTCATTCTATCATCAGCCTACCTCCCCTACGAGGCGACGGATCCCATCACACAACAGCTGCGGGATCTTGTTGCATACGGCAGCCGGGCGAACACCAACCCGATAGATCCCTTCTAAAACCCGACCAGTCCGTGTACCTAGGATTCCGTTTACGTACCGTATTTATTTTTATCTTAGTTTGGTACCTGAAGCAGATGTATCTGTGGTCCGAAAGGGATATGTCATCAGATACGTGCCATGAGTTGATTTTGTTACTAGTGTTATTAGTAGCCAACGTTATATCAATAACCTCCCCCCGCCTAGAATTGACGAAGGTAGGTTCATTGCCTTTATTCAGTACTTGTAAAGAGGAGCTTACCAGGAAATCCAGTACCTTCTCTCCTCTCCTATTGACATCCGAGCTGCCCCAGATGACATGGTGAGCGTTCGCGTCGCAGCCGATTATCGGCTAACAAATACTAACAGTACTACGATACGATACGCTACGATGGTATATCAAGCAAAATTGTAAAAAAGGTAGCGCCAATAATATCACCCATGAATCATGATCAGCCATATTACCAATCTGTGTATTGAAAATGGGACGTTTCCAGAAATGTTAAAGGTAGCTGTAGTGTGTAGCGCTTGTTTTAGGACAAGCCCTACTAAATACCTGAGGATCAGAAGTCCGTATAGGAAGGTGTAGTTTACGTTGTTAAAATACGCACTTCTCAACGGCTCACCACTGTCATACATTATAACATCGATGGCACCGGTATGGGTAGATATTTCAGCACACATTGCAGTCTTCGGAGCTAGATAATTATACGAACTATTTCAAAAACAACATCAATTGATAATCGATCGAGAAAGAACCATACGCCTTAAATTCAATACGTCAATATGACAGATGTCACACGTCACGCAGACGGTGCGTTCAGAATGCTAGGCGCACGATGGCAACATAATATGAGATGGCTATTAATTTCGATAATTAGTATTTTCGGTTTAAATTAAGTAAAACAAGAATATAAGTTAACACTTGGGTCGCGCCAGCGATATACAATAATAATGTTGGTCTGAACGTCTTGTCGACCATAGACAGTTTCTTTTTTTTCTAAAAATGACATGGGAGGTTAGGAAAAACGGACGGCGTGGTTGGTTTTTGGTTTGAGAGTTTTTTTGGCTTGCGGACATCTTGACCTGCGAGGATGTAAGTCCTAAGAATAAGTGAGTTTTGGTTAGATATACGGAGTGAAAGTGATGCGAAACCTTTAGCGGGAGCGGGAGACAAACGTCCGCATCGCCGCAAGTGAAGTCACCGTGCCTGGAGCCCACTCGCGGGACCTTCGCGATGTGCGACCGCCGACGCATGGAACGCCCTGGTCGGTATCACGCCAGGCTTTAAAAGCCGGGCCGTGGAGAGAGCACAGCGACGCCCGAGCGCCACCCGGCGCCCCGTAGGCCGTTGTAACAAACGGGCCGGGGGCGACGCGCGGTTCGCCGAGTCCTCGCCCATGCCAAGGGGTTTCTCCGGGCCGGCGCCCTAGGGCGTCCTCTTCCCTGCTTCGAACGCGAGATCGCCTCGGTCGCCACAATTCACGGCGACGCTTCGGACTCCTCATAGCGCGGATATGAAGACCGCGTGCGCGCCATGCGCATGCGCCCCTACATTCCTCGGAGGCGTGAGTTTTTACTGAACTTTCTAACCGTTCCAAGGCTAGCCCGCGAATCGCGTTCGTCGTAGTTTTTAATCAGCGTTTAATTTTAATGTTACTAAGCGTGGGCCCACTTAACGTATCTTAAGAGCATGTTCCACTGCCACAGGCCATGTAATCAAGTAGTTGAAGAAGCAGATATTATAGCCTGATTCGACTATTATCTGTTGTTTAATTTTGCCAGCCAAACACTCCATTCTGCAGGTCAATAACGAACGGCTCTTGAAACAATAGCTCAGTCTTCTCCGAGAGTTGTATCCGGCATTGTAAGTATTTCTGTAGCCGTTTATTAAATACCTTTAACTTTGTAGCGACCATTTCTCCCATACTACCAATTACCTATTATTTACGCTACAAGTGTAACGTTATACTTACATTTTTTAGTAATTTATTAATATCATTACAATAACAACATCTTAAATATAATATTTACACTTTTAAAAACATCCATTTACGTTAAATATACATTATTACAATATAAATTAAAACTATGTACAACAAAATGAACACAATTGGTAAAAATGCAATATAATTTCATCAGCGCACTGCGCAATCTTACTGGCCCAGCGGAGTATTGCGGATGCAACATTTTAGCGCTCCTCGTAACCAGGCCTTGTTGTTCTCGTTGCGCGGCGGAGGCGCACAATGCATTCCCGCCGAGAACACTCCTGGTGATCGATCGAATTCGGACGCACGTCACATTTCGAGACGCTGTTTTGTGTTCGTCACTGAGCGTTCCGCAAGTCGACAATAATGTAAATAAGTGATTGTATAAGTGCTGTTAACCCCAGATATTGGGTAAGTGGTATAATTTATTTTGCACAGGGCTTTGCTATAGTTTAAGTAATGCTTGGATTTCGATTCTTATCCATTGCTATATATTTGAATGTTGAAATAAAGCATTATAATTGTAATTTAGCACAATTAGTTCATGCAAATTGGCCGAGTCATTTTAGTTCCACCCTCATTTTCCATTTTTATTACTAACTTCGGCTTATTATAGTAATTTTGTAATCTCCGCTTCTGATTGTGACATCCACGGCATCATCACTACACATAGGTGCTTTCCTTTTAACCGCCGTTGCGTGGAAGGCCACAAAAAGGAGAACCGGACCATTTCTAATGCTCTCGGATGACGCGTTACAGGGTCCAAGGTCCGGGCAGGTGACCCGGCTGTTTTATAAGCCCGTTTTCTTCGTGGCGAGCACACCACCTTCGGCCTGTCGCTGACCTCCAGCTCCTGAGCGCGCGCACCACCAACGGCCCACTGTCCAGGAGAGTACCGGACTGTTGAAAACCGTTAGGCCTACCTAGTGCGAATAAATTTAAATAGAAACCACGCCCTTTTGCTCGTTATCTGATTTTAAAAAATAAATATTTCTTATGCACGGATTCCTGCCTTCTTTATTTTTATCTTTTAAAACCTAAGATAGGAGTGCAGGGACCTACCCCGTGACAGTAGTACGACCCATTTTCAAGAAAGGAGACAAGAATAGTGTGGATAGTTGTAGACCAATAGCTCTTCTTCCTGTATTCTCCAAGATCATAGAGAAAGTTATTTATAATTGCCTGAATAACTTTTTTGAAACCCACAACCTCTTTGCGATTGAACAAAAAGGATTCCGAAAAAAGAAGTCCATTAACATGGCTATTTTTGATTTGTTGAAACGGATTATGACTGATATTGATAAGAAAAAACCTGTCTGTGCGCTATATATGGATATGACAAAAGCATTCGACTTTGTGGATCACAATATCCTACTTAGCAAACTATTTGATTATGGAGTACGCGGAAACGTTAATGATTTAATAAAGTCTTACTTAACCGAACGAACGCAATTTGTCACAATCGATAAAATATGTACAAAATCTAAAACGGAAGTAAGTATATCATCTGATTGTAGAGAAATAAAATACGGCGTGCCACAAGGCAGTGTACTCGGTCCTTTACTTTTTCTTATATATATCAACGACATGCCGCAAACTATTGAACATCCGATGATACTTTGTGCTGATGACAGTACAATTATATTCACAGGAGATAACCTACGTACATTGCAGACTGAGATTAACAAGACATTGGAAACAATGATTGAGTGGCTGAATAGAAATAACTTTCGCATTAATTTAAGCAAAACCAAGTTAATGAGTTTTAAACAAAGAGTTGACCGGACACCAAATATCGCTGTCGAATATAAAGAACATAAAATTGATGAAACTGACATTACAAAATTTTTAGGATTACATTTAGATAGTAAGTTGACATGGGCAAATCATATTGACATTGTGTGTAAAAAACTTAGCAGATTTTCATATGCATTATATAAACTTAGCAAAAGAGTGAATAAGTCATCAGTATTAACTACATATCATGTTTATGTAACTTCAACTCTGAGGTATGGCGTCATATTTTGGGGTAATTCCAGAGACCGTGAAATCGCATTCAGAGCACAAAAAAAATATTTCCGATCGGTATGTGGAATGGCACCAAGAGAAACCTGTAGAACCCATTTTATTAAGCTCAATGCCTTTACATATACGAGGTAGGAATATATGTCAAAAGCAACATTAGCCAATTTTCCACTTTTAGCAGCTGTAGGCAGAAGGATAAAATTTATACAGGGCCATTTAAAACTGCTCTTAGGGCATAAAAACACCTAATGTTTGAAATGAATTCTGTTTCCTGACTGGTCGATTTTAATGTCTAGATGTATTCTGGTTAGTAGATAGCAAATACTAATGTTTTTTTTAAAGAGTTGTGATTGGTGGATGTAATAATGAACTGTTGTGATTGATCACATTGAAATGTTTTATAAATCATAAATATGTATACATATTTTCCCTAGGGGCTAAATGTACTACTTTAGCCCCGCTTGCTAAGTCTAATATGAATATGACGCACTTTTTGAGCATGAGAAGTGAAAAGGTAGTTGTACGTGTGGAAAAATTTATAAATAAATCTATATATATAAAAATGAAATGCGTTTGTTAGTTACCCATAAACTCGAGAACCGCTGGACTGATTTAGGTAATTTTGGTATTGAAATGTTTGTATTAGACCGCAGAAGCTTTAGGTAGTGTAAAAACACGGAAATATTGTGATTTTAATTAGAAAGCAGTGATTCTTTATTCCCATACAAATCAACTTGACTTGACAATGACGAAGTTCATGACGGCTGCGTTCCAAACGCATTGTGCTTTTATAAATTTATCTTGGCGTTTTGCGTGTTAGGCAAGTTAGCTGAAAACAGTGTTTTTTTTGACAAGACAATTGCAATACCCTTACAGGGTCTTCATGTGACACTGACAACTGCTATATTACCACCTATTGTACCTATTATGAACATGATCGCAATAAATGAATATGAATATGAATACACCACCGAACCGTGACATGTGAATTTGACACATGAACAGACCGAATATGGTACGCTCGCACCGTGACCTTGGTCTGCTCAGATCCGTCCACACGTTCAAACTTGGTCCGGACCGAACCAAATCCGGAGGGCAAAACCTTGGTACAGAGCGAACCGTCAGTAATAATAATAATGTCCGGCGGACCGCTGTACACACCATCGAATATGGTTCGGAGCAAACACGGTCACGGAGCGTACCAAATCCGAACGTCTGGTACAGCTACAAATACTTCTCTATATTATCTTCTAAGTAGTTTGTGATTGATTGGTCTATGGTCTGTGCTCTGGCAAATTACTCTTGATTTTGTGTAAAAATTGTTTAAATATGCTAATTTTGGTTTTGAAATAATTGTTGATGTTCAGGGAAGGTTTAAGAGATGAAAAATTATAGAAATTATGCGAAGAAATGGTAAAAATCAACGATTCTCTTTTCCCATACAAAATGTTCCGAACTGTCAAAAATTAAATGTACGCGGTACAGTAGAGCCGTATCCCGTCCAATTGAAGAACGTATTAAAATAGGGGTTTTGAATCGACAACATATATCCAGAACGTAATGATCAACGCATATTTTTAATCTTAGCAATGCTAAATAGTGTCAAAAGATGACATATTTGGGAGTTGATGGGTAGTTGTCAAATATTTATGGATGCGTTCAGAAATAATAACTTAAAAAGAAGTTAAGGGGGCGTTTCGGAGCAGCGTCGCGCGAAGTTTAGGTTTTTAGCGCTACTCACACAACGATAGAGGCTCGCGCACCACACACGCACACATGCACGTATACACAGTGGGGCGTCGGACTTTGACTCGCCAACAAAATTGTAACTTTGGATTTTGTTACCAAATATAAAAATTGTTAATTTCAAATATAGGTATTTCATCTTAATACCTACCAACGTTCGCCCGAACCGAGCGCGCAGCCTATCTAACTATGTGGACAGTTGTTTTGTTCGACCGAACGGCTTATAGTTAAAGCAATGACGCGTAATTCAATGTTGGAGAGGCAACCAGATAGCTAGCGGTATTTGAGCTCCCGAAGTGTTGTGGAACCACCCTGTGCAACCCGAATTGAGCCAACTGTGACTGGTTCGGAAATAGGAGAAGGGTTGTAAAAAAAAATGTTGCGTGGCAACCGATTGAAACGCGGTAGCCTGAAAGTGTGTACGCTGTCTATATAGTGGAAATTTTATGCCATCCCTCCTAGTGCGACCGGAGCCGAGTAAACGAGCGAAGAAAAAGAAATAAAAAATTGGCAGGCAACCGCTTGAATACAAACGCGAAATTCGACAAAATGGGAATACGCCAAGAATACGCGCAATAAAAGGTTTTGCAATCAATTGCCATAGACAATTTTTGCTTGGGAGGGACGGTTGCCTCTCCGACATTGAATTACGCGTCATTGCTCTGAATATTAGGGGAGGGCGATTTTTGCCAAATGTATGTAGGAGAGTCGGGCGGAACTGGTGGAGATTCATTATTTTCCCCACTCTCGTTAACCATGATATTTCACGAAATTAAAGTCGATCTACACTCTTTAGGTTTAATCAGTTTGATTAGAATTACAAATAGCACGAAATAATCATAAACCACTCGGATGAAAACAGATTACTAATTCTGTAACACGGAACACATTACACGCATAATGACACATTTTGACCACGCGGAACGCCACCTACGCGAAACGACACATACGCAAAACGACACATACGCAAAACGACACATACGCAAAACGACACATACGCGGAATGACACATATCTATCCTATACTAGTCTAAGGCATGTCGGTGTAGGTACGACGACGAGCGAAGCGAGGAGGAGTGTTAGTTGTACGATGAGCCTAGGCGCGCAAACCGAGCGAGCGAAGCGAGCGTGCCGCGGCAGCGGCCGGCGAAGCGCCAGAACCAAACAGTGTGGCTACGAGGAAAATAGGCTTATGTGTCGTTTCGCGTATGTGTCGTTCCGTGTATGTTTCATTCCGCGTATGTGTCGTTTCGCGTAGATATGTCATTATGCGTGTAATCCCACGGAACGTGAGGAGATTCATTATTTTCCCCACTCTCGTTAACCATGATATTTCACGAAATAGAAGTCGATCTACACTCTTTAGGTTTAATCAGATTGATAAGAATTACAAATAGCGAGAAATAATCATAAACCACTCGGATGAAAACAGATTACTAATTCTGTAACACGGAACGTGAGGAGATTCATTATTTCCCCCACTCTCGTTAACCATGATATTTCACGAAATAGAAGTCGATCTACACTCCTTAGGTTTAATCAGATTGATTAGAATTACAAATAGCGCGAAATAATCATAAACCACTCGGATGAAAACAGATTACTAATTCTGTAACACGGAACGTGATGAAATCGGCGGAAGGTTGGGAGCACAACCGCACTACAGCTCGCGTCTCATTCCAAAGTGAGTTGCTTGTCAACGTGTTTCCCACTCCACCTCCATGTGACAGCTGTCAGATTATATGATTATAATGTAAGTATGACGAAAAAATTGTTCGTTTCCGGAACATCGCCGGCCGCTGCCGCTGCACGCTCGCTACGCTCGCTCGGCTCACACCCTGTAGGTTCGCGGTTCTTGCTAACACTCCTCCTCGCTTCGCTCGTCGTTGTACCTACACTGACCTGCCTCAGAATCCAACAAAAAATATTATGCTAACTATACGTTACTAATAATAGTAATTATCATAATTCCAAAGCAAAGTTTATATTTTCCCAAATGACATTTGACGGTTGGTTTTTTGCCTAAGCAAATCATTTACTTCATAATTATTTGCCACATAAAAGTTTGTTGTAGTATTGCATTATAAAAATGTTGCCAAATAAGCATAGTGCGAAGTAAAGTTATGCCAACGATTGATTTACCAAATGAAAATTATGCGAAAATTTGGTTGCGAAGTGAAATTTAAAGAAACATATTTCGTCGAAAAGGCAGTAAACCATTTTGCCCCTATAGTTAAATATCGAACTCACTAACAAAATTTCACGAGAATCTGTTGAGAGATGCGACCTATAGAGGTGACAGCCGGACAGCCGGACATACGAAATCATTTTTGCACTTTAGTTAAATATTGGACTCGCTCACAAAATTTCACGAGAATCTGTTGAGAGATGCGACCTATAGAGTATAATTAGATGTCAATTACATCTAATTATACTCTATAGGTGCTAATTACTACCCAATCCTTTTTTATGATAAAACCGAGGAAGCATGTTGTTAAGTTCTACGTGATTTATATGTTAATCAATGAACATAAGAATAATTTTCGTTTGAACCACTGTGTTCGATCGCAATCTGTCAATGCGGCGCCAAGCAACGTGGTCTCGCTCCGGAGGCTCGCGGCCGACTGAACGCGGCCGCCGCGAGCGGTCGCACTTGTAGTGAGCCGGCCGCTCCATACTAATTCGTATGAAGAATTTGAAAGTAAAAATTGGGCATCTTTGTGATACTTTTACACGAAATAAGTACATATTTGTTAATAAATGAAGATTGCAAGGATTTAACTATAGTTTTAACTTTATTATTTGATACAATTCATTTAATAATTCTTGATACTTACGACTCAGTTGTTACAATACGGGAGTGCGTTTTACACGTTTTTAGTGTTTTTCTGATTTTTTTTTACACTTACCTATAAGCATTATCTTAAATTCGAATGATTCAAGAGGAAATAACATTCATTGGCTAGCTGTGTAATATTTTTCAAGGTTGTGGAACATCGTTTACTATAATTCTCTTACATTCCCGACCCTCGATTGCCCCTTGCCGACCCTTAACAAGCTATATAACATTAGTTCGATTTCGCGATAGCAGGTCCGTTCCGTGCGCTGTGAGCGTGATTCGGAACACAGCACATACGTCATAATGTGACATTTATTCAAACAATAACCGCTTCTGTCGAAACACAATTAAATTAATTCGTATGATGTGTGTTTAGAGGTATATTATCGTGTAATTTAATGTTATTGATAAGGAAATGCCACCAGTGAGGCGGCAAAATATAGGTCGGCGTACACGTCACGCACGCTAATGGTCGTATATTTGTAATTGTAATTTTATTTCAATATATCTGGTCGTATTTACATATTTGAATTGTATGACTTATCGATCTGGTGAAAAAAGGCGACGACGAGAGCCCGGATGATTCCGGCGCGCTTTCACGACTTAGTTGGGCGGGCCACGGCGGCTATGGCGCGACGACGGGTAGTAGTGGTAGACCTATGCTTAAAAAACCGCAAATCGATGTACAGTTTAGCCGTTTGACACACACATACTAAAGGGCAAAACAATTTTTTTGACCCGCAGTTCCTAAAAAAAATTCCCTGAGGGGTGGAGTGCCGAAGCATTTTTATTTTTGTATGGAAAAAAAATATTTTGTTTTCAGAAGCCTATCGTGTGTAGTATCATATGAAAGGGCTTTTTGAGGCGATTCTAAAAATATACCTCATCATTACATTTTAGCCATATTTTTTTAATTAAAACAAAAAAAAAATTCGAAACATACCAAGTTTGGGCTCCTCCAGACACGATATGGCTGATTTTTTAAAAAATTGAATATACCACAAATGATACGTGATATCCTCATATCTAACCCCAAAAAAACAATTTTGAAAATAATAGCATTAAGTATTTTTTTTTATTTTTTCAATATTACCATGTGACACAGTTCTACTCCAATGCCTATTTTACGTGACTTATGGACCATACTGCAAATACGGTACATATTAATCATATAATGATACGTAGTATCCATATATCCAACGGGAAATACCTCTTTAACCCTTTAACTGCGCATTTTCATCAGTTGGTATAGTTTGTTTCGTTTTTGTCACAAAATATCAAGGTTGGACTCTTGCAGATACGATATACCCAACTAATTAGGTTAGATATCAAGATATAATGTATCACAAATGAAACGTTATATCTTGATATCTAACCCCAAGTAAGCAGTTTTGAAATAATTTCATATAGATTTTCTTTTGGTTTTTTATGTATATAATCGGTATGTCACTGATATTTTCCTAAACAGCAGGGATGAATGAAGGCATTTGTCACTTTCAGTTGGCAAGGAGTACCTTTGTTTATTTGTACAGGCTGTTCAATTATTAGTAAACAGTGGAGTATATATAAATGATTATTCAACCGTAGCTTCGTCAGAAGTAATTATAGAATCTCAAAAAAAAAACATAATGACACCTTTCCTTGCTGTACTTACTACTATACTAATTTAATATTACAGTCCATTTTGAATTTATAATCATAATAAGCACAATCAAAGGTTTGAATCTTATATCGAAAATTCGAAATAATTAATGCTCCCCTTACAAAACGCCAACGGCAACGTTAGGACAGTATTTGTATTCCGCGTCGGTAGCTGCCACCTCGCAGTGGATGCACGATTCATTCAAATATGAAAGGTAACTACTGTATAGACGGTTCAAATTCCTTTGCATGTAATAGAATGCGCGCCGGCCCAAGCCGTTCGGTGGGAATCAAACGTCTGTTGCGTCCACTAGCAACAAAAACAAAACCCGGTAGATGGTGCTGCAGTCGGTTTCCAGAACCCACCAGACGTTTGAGAGATGTCTTAAGATTTTAACGCTTTTTTAAACAAACAAAACAAACCGTTTTGAATTGGATGGACCGTTTTTAAGGAAATTATACAATTTGACGCTGATTTTCAGAGCAGGACGACGTTTGCCGGGTCCGCTAGTAATAAATAAATATGTACCATTGCGCATGTGCAAATCGCTATACGGTCGTATCGCAAAAGGCATAAGAAAGATATGCGTTCAGCCAAACACATTAAGTGAATATTTAAAATGTATTAATTTAGTATTCAAAATTTAAAAATATTGATAAAACATTTAATACATTATTAGTTTATGTACTATAGCGACAGTTTACCTACTCGGCTCATATGTTCACAAGTGCCCGCATATGGACCGACGCGACACAGCGCCGACCCTGTATCCCGAGTAGCGATTAGGTGTCTCAATGTAAGCACATAACGTGTGTTCATAATATATTTCAACTAAACCGTAAAGGACAACCTTTTATTTACACCCTGGTAATTCCAGATGAACAATCAAAAGCGTGTCATCGACCCTTTATTGATTTGAGGAAGCTTTAGCGACATTCAGGAACACAATTCTATATTATTCTGGCTGTTCCCTCAAGTATAGGTTACTTTCCCAGTTGGGCTGCTCCAAATATGAGCGAAAAGACATTCCGCTGTGCCCTCTCTTAAAACGTAGTATGTGGTCTTACCGTTCCCGGCGACAGCTCGCTGCGAGTTCTCTCTCCAACGTGGCGATCTTTTCCTCGTGTCTCGTGCGCTGCACCTGCGCACGACGTTGTTGCTCCTCTAGGGCTAGCACGATCTTCTCCAGCCGGTGAATTTGCTGTTGCTTGCTCTCCAACGTCGTGAAGAGATCCTGGATCTCCAGTGCTTTGGCTGCGATTTGCTTGTTCACCTGTGGCATAAACAAGCTACTTCTTACACCAAAAGTCACTCGTCAGCGTGATCGCGTTTATGTCCGATAAAGCATTCGTCCCTTACTCGAATAGGGGCTAGCCTCTTGGCCACTAAAACTAATAAAAGGTGTACGTGAATATAATGAGAAGTCTCAGTTCTAGATTTAAGGCAACATTATCTACATGGGGGGCCTCTGTAGCTGATGATGCTACCAATTCTCATGCCTGTAATCTCCTGGGGGAAAAATGTGCACTAGATATTTGGAAACTCTTTAAAGTTTTCAATTTAAGAAACCGACACACTCTTTTGTTTGCCTAACGCAGACGCCGAACTTGTTTCATACTACTTCGGCCACCGACTGAGACATCTTCATATTACTCTTTCCATCTACTGCGGTCACATAAATAGGCTATTGCGATAAATAGCCGTCGGTCACCGAATGCGGCCGACTTCCATCATCTTTGCACTATTGCGTCAAGATAGTACATTTATTGCTGTTATTGTCTAGTCTATGCAATAATAATAAAAACAAAAAATCTCTCACTTCGTCTACAATTGTCATTCTGTTTTCGAGATCCTGCTGCAACGCTAGGAGTTCACGAGTCTGTTCTGTCTCCTTGTTCTTCAGCATGTTGATGAGCTCCTCTCGTACCTGCCACGCCCCAGCAATACAAAATTCAAAATAAAACCGTTGTCAAAACAACATTAGAAATAAAACCTCGAAACCACGTTTCAACTGATTCCGTTGTTTGTCGAAGTTGGACTCCAAGACTGTCAAGCTCAAATGGGACTGGGCTGGTCACGTATTCCGTGCGCACTCACTGAAGTAGGCTAAAATAGCTACAGAGTGAATGTCATAAGATGGGCATCGGTGCCGTGGTCGGCTTGGCCGACTAGATGGTGGGACGATTTATATTTCAAAAGGACTGGCCAGAATTGGCGATAAATAATGGTTAAAATAGCAATATGCGTTAGGCAGGTCTAGCACGATGCAATTTGCAGTTCCTTCTACATAGTAAGTGAGTGTACCTATTTACAAATCGAAAATCGATTGAAAACAGAAGACTTTCTATTAATGTCACCTTGATGACTCTTGCCTGGGCTCGTGACGTCTTATCCTGTTGCTCCAGTTGATGTTCCTTCTGGGACAGGGCTTCCGCCAGCTCCTCGTTCCGGTGAGCTTCTTCAAGTAGCTTCATCTTTAAATCTAGGATCTACAACATTAAAGTAGTTATTTTTTAATATTACACTGCTTCGTTCGCCTAATTCGGTCGCCGAACTTGTTTTAAACTACTTTAGCCAACTACTTTAGTCTTCACATTAGTCTGTCCGACTACTGTGGTTAACTTGTCGGTGATCCTAACCCTAGAGCCCCGGGGGCTCATCGCAACCTGTGAAGTAAAGTAGTACCCACCTCTCTTTGAAACTCTTGGAAATTTGGATCATTAGAATTTTCTAAATTAGTAGCTCCAGCCTTTTGTGCTTGTAAATCGTTAATGTAATGTTCATATTGGACAACTTTCTGTTCTCTGAAACCAAAATTGAAAAATTTCTATTCATCTATATTTTCCATGATGTTTTCACGTAGCGTAGTTCTATACTATACCGTAAACTTACAATAATTTGTCATTCCTGGTCAAATCTCTCATTTGAACTTGCATTTTGCCTATAATCTCCTCTTTGCTGAGAAGTTCCGCCGCCAATTTCTGTTGCATCCCTACTTTGTCGTCGGAGTTCTAAAACAGACATTTCATTTTTTTCCCCGCACCATTGGAAGTTAAGTAGGATATTTGTGTCGTTCCTGGGCAAACGGTACCGCTTCGTTGGTAGTCAGTTTTAACTTACACTCAAAAGAACATACATACACAAACACACGCCTGTTTTTCCAAAAGGGACAGGCGCGAATCATTTAAATTTTTTGTGACATTTCCAACAATGGTGAGTTTAAAATGGGAAGATATGGAATAACTATGGATATTGCAGTGATAGGTTGTTGGCTCATCGCACACAATAAATTTCAATCCTATATTGCCATTGTCGATCCTTACGACACCTATAAGAAGAAAGGGGATGGTACTATTCTAACCCCACATCACACGACGTATGTGATATTTCGATCATAGTGGAAAATTTAAAAATTATTCGCCACGAGCGCGATTTAAACCCACAACCTTTGGAATCCGTCCATCGCTCTCCCAATTGAGCTACCGAGTATGTGATATTGTTAAAAATCGTCCTTATTACCAACAAAGCGATATCTTTTGCCTGGGAACGACACTTTTTGAGACTATCATCACCTTGAGATTCACCAGAAAGGTATGTATCAGGTGGTAAAAAGGACTGAAAAGAAAGTCTACATTTCTTAAGTGATCAAAACGATAATATTAATTCTGGAGAAAGGGTAGTTACAGCAATCTTTGAAAGCGTTTCCAGGAATCGAACTTTCTCCTGTTTGTACACTATTACTTCTTCTTCGAGCGTTCGCAGGGCCTCTTTCGTTGCTTGCAGTTCAGACACCAGTTCCATTTCTTGTACATTCGTAAGTTTTTGATCGTCCTTGTGTGCTGAAACAGATATTTACAACGTTTGCGATTAAATCACAGGCCAATTTTATAAAGCTACAAGTTAATGTTTTACAGGTTTAAACTGGCAACATTGATTATCTTTGAGCAAGGATTAGTTGCCTTGATTATAGATTATAATGAATAACCTGGCCTTAATGACCAGTGTTTCCATTTTGTTTTATAATTTAACTATAGGTACTATTAGGTATATTGAACAGGAGGAAAAAAACACTATTGTAAGTTTGTATGTAGGGGGTAATCTCTAGAACTACCTACACATTAGATTTATACGTGTAACAAAAATAACGCAAAATCGTTTAAGAGCATAACTGGTCTCGTGTTCTGATCTGAAAAAACTTGGAGATTTTTTTGCGCTTTTTTTACATTTGTATGGAGCGTTGGCCGACTGGGGCGACCTGTTCCATACAAATGTAGAAAAATCAATATATAACAAAAATAAAGCAAAACCGTTTCTTTGTTACACGTTGTTTATACATACTAGTGAAATTCTTACACTAGCAAGTATGGTTAATGGACCTTCGGAATAAGCTAAATTTAATCCGGCTCTGCCTGCAATAATTGTAAAACGCGGGTGTACATATAAGTGCAAAGCATTATTAAATACATACTGGTGTTAGTTTCAAGCTCGGTTATTCTAGCTGTGAGTTGTTCAATAGTGGTTTTGCACTCTGCCATAGCAGTATCTCTTGCCTTTGCCAATTCTATATCCTTTTTATGAATTAACTGACTCTGAGCCTCCAGAGCAGATTTAGTTTCCTTCAATTGGTTCTCCAACTTTTTAACAGTGGAGTTATATTGAGCCGTCATTTTTTCCATTTGGTCCTTCAGTTCTGTTACTCTGCAAAGATTTCAGTTATTAGTAACACGAATTTAAATTCCCCTGGACGGCAAGAACATCTAAAGGTGTTCTAGTGCCTGTTCTAGTGCCGAATACGCCAAGAATAACTAAGGTAGGGTACATTATCTGGCGTATACTGTCAAAGGCATTCACTTCACCAATTGACAACATTTCAAAATATGTAATGCCTAAATCGAAAACCACTTCGGTAATTATCTTATCTGAACGTAATAAAGTGGTTTTCCCATTTTTATTCTTACTCATTTCGGAGAAAATCGCTAAAATCTGTAAAACGTGGTACCCCGTGCGTGACGTGCTTCTTACGTCTGTTGAGTGAAAGATGTGGACAGGTGCCATAGAGAGACATAATAATGACGTCTTATTTGAATTACGACCTATTAGAATTCACTACTTTTAATTGTGATATTTTTGGATGAAAATAAACGTTTTTACCTTAAACTCGTATACCTTAAAATTTCATTTTCTATGACCCACTTAAAATGGAAGGTTGTCAATTGTACCTCTTTTTATGGGTTGGTGCAATAAATTTTTAATAAATAAAGTACATTTTCCAATCAGGTTCTCATTCGTCCCGTAAGTTCATTATCCAAAAGGTTTAAATATGTGACGCCTATCATCGAACTAATACTTACTCGGCTTGTAAAGCATCACGTTTCTGCGCTAAATGACCGCTAGCAGCTTCACCAGTTTTCAGAGATTCTCTCATTTTTCTAGCTCGAGCTTCCAGTTGTACCTCTCTCTGTCGGGACTGGTAACAACAAAGTCGGTGAGTTATTAACTTATTAGTTCTCCGGTAATAATAAATGAAAATTGGAACTTGGAACATTTAAGCTTATTTCATAAATTTGCGATTTCTATTTTCTAATCCCATTTGGACCCGTCCTTTGTCCACTTCATACATTTTCGTTTATTCTATTTTTCGTCTGATCAGCTGTTTATTGGTTATTAGGACGTTTTAAATACTTGTCGATACGGATTGAATAACAGAGAACAAGAACAGTGAATATATCCAAAGGGACTGGTTGAAGTGAAAACTTCTTTAGTGGCGCTGTGCTCTTTTTGGGATAGCGAAAAGTTGTTACTCGCCACAGATTTAGATAGGTCACTTGACCGTAAGATTCGTAAGGTGAGAGATTTGGGTTGATCTAGTGTACGGTGCGCTTCGTGAAGCGGTTACCGTAGCTGATCTGTATAGTCCCTTGGTTTTCCGAGGGAAACCACGGCAGTGAGCTCATTCCACAGCCGAAACGTTCGCGGGAGGAAATTCCTTCTGATAATGTCAGAATACAATCAGCCCAGATGATATCAAACTTCTCAATGGATCTAAATTTACCTGATCCTCAAGAACCTTTACTGTGCCGGTTAAAGTAGCTATACTCGCTTCTGCTTCGCGAAGCTGCCGGTCCATCTTGCTAACCCGAATGCGAGTTTGTCGATGGTGATTCTCCGATAGGGCGAGTTTCTCTTTCAGCGCAGTTTTCGCAGCTCTCTCTTCCTCTAACTCTTGGCGAATCTCCTGTAGAAATTAATACGGACGATGATTAACGTATTTGATTAAAGGGTAAATCGTTTCAAGGTGTTTATTCAGTTACTAACCAGTAACCATAACCACCAATTATTTACCGATGCTTTATGCGATGACTAGGATTATTTTGCCACTGATATGGTTATTTTAAAGGAATTTATTTTTACTATAATTATATAGGTACCTATGTCAACATTTCCCAAAGTATAAGTTATGACTGATTTCGAAAATTTATTGCTCAGAAAACAGACAGGTGCTGTAAGGTATATGGATATTTTTGTTAGGTGGGATGAGGACTGATTGTGTATTTAAGGCAGGGTTACCTACATACCTCAGAAGAAAATTTGTTAGGTTGCAATCGAGACTGCTGCATTTCATTGATAACACCCGCTTGGGTTTCGAGGTCATGCTTGAGGCGCGCTACGTCACGGACCAGTACTTTGCCAACACTAATCAGTGCACTTTGATCTCTCCATACGCGCCTACAAAATAAAAGTTAAATGGGTATAGACATAATAAATATACTTGCAGGACCCATTTATGAATAGGATAACCAATCAGTGTATTTATAACTTTTTATGATGGACCCCCTGGAATGATTTCATACTGGTAATGATTTCAAACTTGGGGTTGGCATTAACATAAAAAAAACTATTAACCCATTCAATGCCGAAGACGCGAATTCGCGTCCCATGCATCGTATCGTAATGCCGAGGATGCGAAATTGCGGTATCGAATCATTTTTTTTTTGCTAGAAAACAACTCTACTTAAATGTTGATACCAAAATGTTACTTTACTTATGAAGGATTATATTATACTGTTGCTGGTTTTCAGTGCATTTGTAATTTTCATAATTCTTATCTCGGATGCCGAAGACGCGAATTCGCGTCCCGTGTAATCGTAATGCCGAGGACGCGATTTCGCGTCCTTGAAATGAGTTAACCTAATGCCGCGGACGCGAAGTCGCGTCCATGAAATGTTAACGTAATGCCGCAGACGCGAATTCGCGTCCTTGAAATGGGTTAACCTAATGCCGCGGACGCAAACTCGCGTCCATAAAATGTTAACGTAATGCCGCGGACGCGAATTCGCGTCGTCGCGTGGAAGGCGGCGGCACTGCGTGATGAGTAAAAATATGAGGCGTCGGCAATGAATGGGTTAACATATAAAAAACCAGAGCTAACTTGATGCAAGGTTACTTCTAATTTCCATATATTTTGCAGAAGCTGCTTAGTTTATCAGTATGTGGCGCTTATAATTATATGTATAGCAGCGGTGTGCATTGCGATTTGATCAGAGGCGCTTAACTTTTTGAATTGTAGATCAAAATAAGATCTCAATCACACAATACTACATAGTCTTAGGTGTGCAAAAACCCGTAAAAGCAGTAAAGATGTGTGATTGCCAAGTTGCAGAATTTTATTTAGCTTTCAAATAAAAAATAATAAGAATGGCTGACACTTGGCTCTACGAATCTCACAACTTTTTACAATGGAAGAGTTTCGAGACTTGGCCTCTCTATTACATGGAGTTATTTTTATGGAATTCATATTTACTTAGAGAGGTATGAGACAGAATCCACAGCACTGTCCGCCCGACCCTTCAGTTCCCGTAGAGCGTCACAAAGCTGAATCCCCTGGGAGTTGTAGTAGGTGATTCTCTGCAACGTTTCGCCCTCGCCGCAATCCTGTGGCTACATTTTTAAGATAAATTTACACATATTTATTGAACCCTTATGGAAGCAATACATTGTTTAGTCCGCTGCAGCAGAGTAAAATGCGTTATCACAACTTTAGTCCGCCGCATTTGTTGACAAGTTTGACTACTGTGCATACGTCGTTAATAAGCAAAAGTAGGTAGTAAGAAACAAGTTTGTATTTACATTAGTCCATCTCTCTTTTACTTTATCGAGCGTAAGCCGCGTGACTTACTTCGGCCAAAGACACCGTATTCCCATTAAGTACTTCGGTCAACTAATTATAATTACAGGTGATCGCATCTGTCTCACACCGAATGCGGCTGACTATACCATTGGCTTTACACTGTTATGTGACTTAATGTAATTACCGCGTCCGGACTGACCAATGTTATCGTCCCATTATAATTAACTCACAAATATTGAAATTACGTTATTTGAATGCAGAAGAAGATCTTTGATCCAGTCTATAAGCTCTTGGCGCGCTGTAAATGCTTGAAGGCACAATTCGGCGAACTGCTCTGGAATCTTCATTACTTTGGATTCTACTTCATCGAAATTGAAGTCATCTGTGGGACAAATAAAAAAAAAATGAAAGTACAATCATGTAAAGAGGATGCATGAAAGAAGATTAACAAAAAGAGTGTATGAGGGAAAAGTTGATGGTGCAGTTGGAACGGGACAGCCTCGTCGTACTTTTTCAGACCAAATCGGAGAAATCCTGAATAAAGGTCAGGTCAAGAGTACCTTGAGCGTGTATGCAAAATGTAATGAAAGTGAATGAAGCATGAAAGAGTTCTCAATATATATCGTATAGCAAGTGGAAATCCCTGATCTCTGCCTACCCCTCCGGGAAATAGGCTAGATCGTATGTACTCGTATGTTTGTATGTATGTACCTAGGTATAATTTAGAGTTCTTTATCCTATTTCGATTTTAACAGATGTCTAAACCACCTACACAGCCTGAAAATGTACCTACACCAAACTCAAATTACCTATCGATAAAGTTCGTAAATAATTGCTACCTGTGATTAAATTAGGACGACTTAATTTTGAATTTAAATCACAACGGCAATCGCTAGCATATCCCTAGTTTTACTGTAAATTAATGAGTACCGTGACAGGGAAAGTTTTAACAACTGTCCTATTGCAGTGCCCAAGTAGGTTAATCAGCGACGTCGAGCACCAGCATTTATTTATATTTATTACCTACTGGCTCTCTCAGGAGTGTAGGACGTTAACCACCACCGTCCAACAGTGAACAACGTAAGTACTAAGGGTGGATTGCACCAAACCGTCTGTAACCTTAACGTCGGTAATCTTAAGCGTCGGTTTTCAGTAAACTCTGAATGGGCGTAAAGTGGGCAACAACGCTCGCGCCTCCAGAAGACCTTCGAGTCCAACAGCACTAAACAACTTACCAACATGCACAGACTCAATAAGCTGCAGCGCTCCATCAACGTCGGTGTTGGCGACATCACGGTACAGATGCGCCAACTCCTCCCCCGGCCAGTCGGCAACGTTGAACACCAGTAACTCCTGCGCCGCGCCTTCGCCGCCGCCCGACACGGTCTCGGGCATGCGTTCGCGCAGGGTGCGCAGGTTGTCGAAGGCTTCCAGAACAGCTTGCTGGGAAAGCATGGACATACATACATTTACACCTTTATCCCTAAAAGGGGTAGGCAGAGCACATGGAACTTGTGTTCCAGTACCACGTTTAGCATAACTGTGGATATAAAAGATTGACAAAATGTGATATCGCGGTGACAGGTTGCTAGCCCATCGCCCACAACACAGAAGATATGGGGTGGTGCTATTCTAACCCGACACCACACGGGTAAAGCATGGACACTAGTCACAAAATACCACCAAAACCCTTTGGTCGCCAAGAACAGTGTTGTCGTTTCCACCGGTGCCAAAAACTCTGACGGGTGTTATGTTACTTATGTTTTAATATTATTCGTTGTATTTATATATAGTCAAAATTTTCTTCCTCTACTATCGGCAAAGTGAAACTCACCGGTGGGCCAATAGAACTTTTTTTCCTATTGGAATTTAAACCTTCTGCTGACAAAGTTGGAGTCCCACTTTTCAGCCAGAGGTATGAAGTCCAATAAAAGAAAATAAAATTGTTATACACTACAGCACACGTTTATGACAGTTTCTGATAAGTAAATCTTATAGTAACTTACTTGTTTCATATCCAGTTCCTTCTTCATTTGAAGGAACTGCTTTTGTTTCGCAGAATAGAACGACTTGATGGCATCATCGTCCAATTCTGAGATATCAGCAGGCGTCGCGAGAGGCTCAGGTGGTATTGGCTGGCTTGAAACGGGCTGGGCCACGTTTCGCGGCGTGGTCGATTGACTGACGGGCGTGGTCGGCCGAGCAGAGCCGTGCGCGCTGCGGGGAGTGTTCGGCCGGGAGCCAGCGGCCGACGGCTGCGGCCTCGAAGTGCTCTTAGGTGTTTGTGGACGGCTCGCTACTGGCGTCTGCGCCTGGCTTATTGATGGCGTGCTCGCTATGTCTATAGTATCTGCAAGGAGACATTATACATTGCCATCCAAGTCATATTGCCCTCCGAATCGCTAAATCTAAAGTGTCAGGGGCAGGGGCACATTGCACATAGAACCGATGGCCGTTGGGGAAGAAAAGTTCTCAAGTGGCGACCACGTACCGGAAGGCGCAACGGTGGACTCCCAACTAGCACACTAGCGTTAAAATAACCCTTATATCATTCTTATATCGGTTCCTGTCAAGAGCATGCTCTAACACCTATATAACCACGAAAGAGGCCCACGTCTTACAGGTTAAGGTGTTAGAAAGCCTTTAGAGCAGTGTTATCTGACACCCATAGTGTTAACCAACGCTCTACAAACACCGTAGTAACGCTTAAGGTGTTAGCTGAGAGTGTTGTAACACTCTTGCGCTTACCCAGTTTCAAGTGAGCATATATCTTACTCTTTTCTTTACTATAAAATTATGAGACAAATATAGTCTATCGACAAAATGGCGAACATTATTAATATATGTGACAGGAGTCGTACTAATTGAAAGTGTATTAAATTGGATGTGTATGTGAAATTAAGTGAAAACAATCTGCCCTTGTGATTTTACGGTAAGTAAAATGTTTCCACATCCAAATGTTTCCATGTTTCCCATCTCAATTTTAA
Source organism: Epinotia demarniana (assembly GCA_945867215.1). Classification (NCBI taxonomy): domain Eukaryota; kingdom Metazoa; phylum Arthropoda; class Insecta; order Lepidoptera; family Tortricidae; genus Epinotia; species Epinotia demarniana. The sequence continues at coordinate 9,776,778 of OX244262.1, forward strand.
CGCGCCCAGGATTTATTAAAGATTTCTAATAAAACTTATGAAGAATAAAGTAGACGCTTAAAGTTTTTATCATTTTGTATTTTTGTTTCTTGGCCAGTGGCATGTTAAATTAAGTGGCATCTATAGAATGGCAAGAGTAACATAAATAGTGAAGTATTTTGATGTCAAGTATTGAATAACCTAATCAATTTGTAGGTTAGAGTTCACCAAAACAATGGCGAACTTACATTAAAGCTTTAGGCGTCAGTTAACTCATCTATAACGCTTATTGAGTTACAACACCCGTACTCAAGAATATTGTGCAGGCTTTGTCTTTATAACGGTGTTGTCCAACACTTCTAGTATCTTGTGTTACAACACTCTTGACCTTGACACTGTTATAAAGTCTCTGCCTGCACCCTATAGCAGATATAACACCTTAAGCTTTATAAGACACTCCACTGCAACAACTAAAAAGCAATAAGAGTTAATGAGCGTCAGCGAGCACTCTTGTAAATGTGTAAGCGTTACAAACAGGTTAAAGCTTTAACATCTTAAGTATAATTGCTTTGAGTAACACTCTTATAACTCTAAAATCTTTTTAGCAGCGTTCAATAAAGCTCTAGTAACACTTTAGGAGTTATTTTTTTTTCTTAACTCCTCTATAACACTATTAGTTCCAACTGAGATAAGTATAAGTCACTTATAAACGTTAAGGTTATAATAATACCCTTAGCTGACACCAAAATGTTAGTTGGGCTGATAACCTGGTAAAGGTCGCGGGAGTCCGCTGGATGCGGGTGGCGCGGGATCGATCACTTTGGCACTCTTTGAGGGAGCCCTATGTCCAGCAGTGGACGCCTTTGGGCTGATATGATGATGATGATGATGATCAAATTCATATACAAATGCAAGGCTATCAAACTTCTAGGAGGATAAAAAAAATCCACTTTCAACAGTTGAAACCAACTAGCCATACCGACTGGTCCTTCGCTGTAGTCTACGGGAATATCCATATACAGAGACTCTTCCTTTAAGTCTTCTAATAATGCTGATCGATCTTGATAATGCGGCGTTTCCTCGGATCTCTCCTAGAATATTGAAATAGCTTCCATTTACTTTTGCATCACCCAAGTCAAATCAAAAAGTGTTCAAACCAATGAGTATACATGCCTCGAGGTCCATTTTGACATCATCAGGTTTGGTATCTATGATTGTTACCATCTCTTGAATGTTAGTATCCTCATGTGCATTCGCCTTTGTATCGATTTCAGGTGAATTTCGTTGGACATTCTGCTTTCTCTGCAATTTGTGATAAATGAATGACGCGATGTGCACTGCACAAACTGTGTACCTATTCTATTACCCATACAAGATGACGACGGACGGAGGAGTTCTCAACAAACAATCCATCTCTGACCCTGGAAGTACCAACGTCAGGGTGGCGGGTGGACCTCGGGAATTTCAATGAAATGGTTACAGATATTTGGTACCTTTTGTGTAAATCTGTGTACCTTTAGTAAAAAAATACTGTGTACCTTTAGTCAAATACTGTGTACCTCTCTTGAAAACGAGCTAACCTCAAAAATTCCACCCGCCTTTCTGACGGCAGAATGGCGGGTCAAATATATGTAACCTACCTTCTGTGTACCTGTATATATATATCCTTAAAAAATCTGTCTTACTCATGAAAACGAGCTATCTTCAAAGAAAGGTCCACCCGCCCACCTGCTTGCACTTATATTCAGAGCAATGACGCGTCAATTAACTTCGGAGAGGCAACCGGATGGCTCGCGGTATTTGAGCTCCCGAAGTGTTGTGGAACCGCCCTGTGCGACCCGAATTGAGCCAACTGTGACTGGTTCGGAAATAGGAGGGGGGTAGTAAAAAAAAAAAATTGTCGCGAGGCAACCGATTGAAACGCGGCAGCCTCAAAGTGTGTACGCTGTTTATATAATGAAATCCCTCCAAGTGCGACCGAAGCCGAGTAAGCGAGCGAAAAAAAAAAATTGACAGGCGACCGCTTGAAAATTGGCATTGGTTCTTCATCACATACACACTGTAAAAAAATGCCATCCGTCCCGGCTGGGCGGTTATCGAGCCGTCAGAGCTCAGAGTTGGAAGCCGGAAAAAAATGGTGGTGGGCGAGAACTTAGGAAAAATGGACTTAAAATATGATGTGATAAATGATATGCACAAATGCCATCCCTCTCCCATGAAATTCCCGCTGTGGCAGGGTGGCCACACGGATTGAAAGTACCTTTAATGGTGAAGATAGAAAACTTTATGCCAATATTCAAGCGATGGTGGCAGGCCAGCACATTTTTTTTTTTTTTTTTTTCTCTCGCTTACTCGGCTCCGGTCCCACTAGGAGGGATGGCATAAACATTTCATTATATAAACAGCGTACACACTTCACGACAATTTTTTTTTTTAGTTGACACCTACACGGCTGAACAATTAAAGTCCTAGATCGTTCTACATCCCCGTGAATAAACCATGTGTCCTTATTAATAATAAGGTACATTACATACTTTGGAACCTGGCGAGGTCGGAGGCTTGTTGGCAGCGTGGCGCTGCTGGACAGGAGTACGGTTTGTGGCGTTGAGCGCGGCGCGAGCTATTGACGCGGCCGTAGGTCTTGGTTTCAGCTTAGGCGCGGGCGCCACTAAAAAAAATTGCAATTACTTATTGCTCTTCTACTTATTTAAGAGCTTATCTCTTGTCGGTGTAGCTTAAAGTAAGTCCTCCATATACTCCGATCCCAGGCAACGTCTTTGATATCTCGATACGACTTAAGAGGCCGCAGTAAGCTCGGCCGAATTTCACCTTCCCATACAAACGTAGTTACGCTCTCATTTTAAAACTACGTGTTGGATTGTGACGAAACTTTGCATATACAATGACATGAGGTATATCTATGTCTGTAATTAGTTTAAGTGGTTGCAATTTATAAAACAAACTAAATACAGCAAAAACTAGTTTTGTATGAAAAACTTACATTCGCTGTATTTTTTTTATTATGGTATCTGAAGCTACATAAACTAATTTCAGACATAGATATACCTTATTTCATTGAACATGCAAAGCTTCGTTACAATCCAACACGTAGTTTTAAAATGAGAGCGTAACTACGTTTGTATGGAGAATCGAGCTTACTGTGGACTCTTAACGTAACTCTTTTTTTTGAGCTGCTCTATGTACCTAGTTTATCCTAGGTCTTCCTCTTCCTGGCTTCCCCTCTATCTTAAGTTAACAGTATAGACGTATAAAAGAGCCACTAAGCAGCAATCACATTTACTTTGTCGCCGCATGCAACCTGACCCCGCATTCGGTGGCTGATGGATGCAATCGCCTATTTAAGTATGTCATTTACAGTCATTTGCCGATTTAATTTGAAACAAGTGCCGCGGCCGCACTTGGTGAACCAACAAAACACAGGACAACTGAACTTGAACAATCTATTTATGTGTATGGATTGTTCAATTCACGTGAAAGCGCGTCTATTCATTGCGTACTACTTAGTTGGTGTTTTATAGTCTATAAAGGAAAACTTACCAGGCTTGTCTTTTACAGGTTTGGTGGTAGTCATTCTGAAGACCGCTCGAGTGCTGGTTTTGCTTCTGATGGTAAATTTTGTAGTCCGCAAGGACTTTGGAGAATAATGCTGGAAATTTTGATAAATTATTTTCCAGTGCGATGAAATCTTTTAGGTAACATGTCAAACTGAAGTTCTAAATTTCAAAAAAATGATTAAAACCAAACACATTCAATGTACGACCGGCCTGTGTTACTTTACGGCCTTTTTAACTGTTTTCTGAACTTTTGATAAATGGTACCTAATTAATTTTACCATATAGTTTCACATGAGTAGTATTAGATTACTACAATATAATATATGCAGTGCTGTTTCATAAAATACTGCTGTTTAAAACGGTATACTTTTCAATAGCCTACTTTCAAGCACTGGCATGTCTTCTATCTGTGTAACTGAAGTAATGTCTGTCAGATTACCCACCGAGCAATGTCTATATTCTTTTAGGGGTGAATATGTCATGAAAAGAATTTCGGGCCGCCTGTAGGGCAAAATTTTCGTACACTACCAGTATTTGGAAATACTTAAAACGAATATGAAATCAAGGCGAACGGACCACGTAATTCCTGCTTCAATGCCATCATCACCAACTGAAGGTAAGGACGTATATTGTTGAAGTAGCTTTCCCGCTCATGGCGCAATGGTGTCCGAACTTTTTAGAAGCGTGCGTGGAGCCGAAGAGCCAAACCAGTATAGTGAGAATCATTTTTATAGAACGGATTTTATCTTAAGACCCATCGGTCCAATAAAACCCATTGTTTAGCCACGTAATACCATAAACGCTTTGAAATGAAAAGGCCATGATTAATAAATACTTTACTTCAATAATGACTCTCTTTTTAACCCCCGACGATAGAGGGGTTTTATAAGTTTAACGTGTCTGTCTGTGTATCTGTGTATCTGTCTGTGGTATCGTAGTTGCCAAACAGATGGACCGATTTGGATGCGGTTTTTTTGTGTCATAAATAATTTTACCCCGAGTGTTCTTAGCCATGTTTCATCAAAATCTGTTCAGCCGTTTTTGAGATATATGACTTTGAAATGAAAATATCGGGAGTTTTTCAACTTTTCTAAGTTGTAGTTATATAAGTATCAAATAAAAGCTACAATTTTATAGGTTTCAACTGGTAACACTTCCTAAAAGGCCAGTGGTTATTGCTAAGGAGCCTTAGTGTTGCCAGTTGTCTGTCAAATTGTAATTTGTGGCTTCGTGAACTATAGTCTATTTTTTTATTCCGTAGACTAAAATGACGGGTGGTAATGATGGGTATAAAAATAAATGATATAATTTCATTCACTATAACAACATTTGATATATTTTCAAGAGATATAGTCACTCATTGTATATAATAAACGTTTGTTATAATCTCAAAATATATATCTTTATTTTGTATAACGATCATCGGATATAACACTTAGTATGTATAATCATTATATGGTATAATGCTTATGTTATATACAAGTTATATATCATAACTATCAAGAAGAAAAATATTTCGTTTTTATTATTAGTTAGATTAATAACGCCTTAACGATCATAATTAATAGCAAACACGCCATTACTTCAAAGTGCCACGATGTAGTAAAACGTTATTTAGGGGGGTAGTTTCATTATTAAAATTAATATTATCTGTCTACGTCCAGTTTAGTAGGTAAGTATTAAAATATAATAGTTTTTTGTGTCATTTGAGTTTTATTTACCCAGCTTAACCTACTTTTCTCTTGCAGTTCGTTTCGCGTACCAAACCTACTTCTACTTAATCAAATAGAAATACTGGTATAAAAATCATACGACATCCAAAAGAAAATGTAGCAAACATAACGGCTTGCAAATTGTACTGTGTAAGCATATATTAGGTAGTAAAAAAGTTGGGTTCTGGCGCTTCGCCGGCCGCTACCGCGGCACGCTCGCTGCGCTCGCTCGGCTCGCGCGCTATAGGGTCGCAGTTCAACCTAACACTCCTCCTCGCTTCGCTCGTCGTCGTACCTACACCGACCTGCCTTAGAGTCTACCAAAAAATATTATTCGAACTGTGCATTAGAATAAATCCTTCCGGGGCACTATGTCCAAGTGTCAAAATGTCCAAAGAGTCAATATGTCCAAGGAGTCAATATGTCCAAAGGTCAAAACGTCCAAGTAGTCCATATGTCCCAGGAGTCATTTTGTCCAAAGAGTCAATATGTCCAAGGAGTCAATATGTCCAAGGAGTCAACATGTCCAAGGGTCAAATCGTCCCAAGGAGTCGATATGTCCAAGAAGCCAAAATGTCCAAAGAGTCAATATTACGTCAGTTTGTCATTAGATTAGGAGTCAATATGTTTCGGAGATCAAAAAGACCAGACCTTAAGTTGTCCACGTTTCAATATGTCTGTGATTGTGATTACCCATAGTTAACTATCGAATTGTCCAATCTTTTTGTTTTTTCAGCTGCGGCTTCACGGCTTTTCTTCTTTTTACACGTTTTTCATTATGTGCTTGCCCCGTATGTATATTTCGCGTACGTGTACATTTTAGTTTTTATAATTTTTGTCTGTTTGTCTGTTTATCTGTTTGTCTGTTTATACTTATGACAGAGCATCACGTGGAAACGGCTGAACGGATTTTGATGCAAATTTTACTAATTTGTAGAGAAAATTCCCGGCCAGGTTATAAGCCTATAAAAATGTTAAATATTAGGGCCTATCACACTTGCAATTTGTGAGCGAGTTGAAAGCGAAGCGAGCGCGCAGCGAGTTCGCCGCGAGTGCGCAGCGATTTCGCCGCAAGTGCTCAGCGAGTTCGCCGTGAGTGCGCAACGAATTCGCTGCGTACTCGCTGGGAAACTCCCTTCACTCTAGACGCGGCGAACTCGCTGCGCGCTCGCGGCGAACTCGCTGCGAACTCGCGGCGAACTCGCTGCGAACTCGCTGAGCACACGCGGCGAAATCGCGGCAAAATCGCTGAGCACTCGCGGCGAACTCGCTGCGCGCTCGCTTTGCTTTCCACTCGCTCACAAAACGCAAGTGTGATAAGGCCCTTCGGGTTCTAATGGGGTAAAAAATGGAGTTGAACTTTGTATGGGAACTCCTTGAATCCATGAGCTAAAGACTTATACTATCTAAACGATTGGATCTTTGGACATTTTGACCCTTGGACATATTGACACCTTCGGCATATTGACTCCTTGGACTTTTTGACCCTTGGACATGTTGACTCCTTGGACATATTGACTCTTTGGACATTTTGACACTTGGACCTATTACCCCTTGGAATTTTTGACCCTTAGACATATTGACACCTTCGGCATATTGACTCCTTGGACGTTTTGACCCTTGGATATGTTGACTCCTTGGACATATTGACTCTTTGGACAAAATGACTCCTTGGACATATTGACTACTTGGACGTTTTGACCTTTGGACATGTCGAGTCCTTGGACATATTGACTCTTTGGACATTTTGACACTTGGACCTATTGACCCCTTCGACTTTTTGACCCTTGGACATAGTGCCCCGGAAGGGAATAAATTAGCAGTGGCGTGCGTTCCATATAGGCAAATAGGCAGTGCCTACCTTCCAAAATAACTCCACCACATATATTTTTCTTCTCTATGATGATACTATAATAGTTTTTAAAACAATCTAGTTCTTAACTTACATAACGACACGCGCTGCAATTTAAATTTGCGCGCGAATAAGACTGGCTCACCGCAGGTCAGGCACCGCGAACGGCGCCTAAGCCACGGCACACACTCTCACAGTGCGCTTGTGTAAATATCGTCCGTGAACTATGTACGGATTTGCTCAGTGCGCACACGTTTACGCAATTCACACCCACACATGCTTCCAAATCCGGCCGCCGGACCTCGTCGGTCAGCGTCAGCGCTGTGCGTGATTGGCCACAAATACTCGTATTGTGACCAATCACGCTTGCGCTACCGCCGAATTTCAGCCAATCGGCGTATTGTAATCACGATTCGCCTATTAAACGATCGTGCGGAACAAAGTTACATGCGGCAAATGAAAGAAGTCCCTTTTGCTGTGATTATTACTTGTAACGTGGGGCGTTCTAATTTGTCAGGGTTGTTTGTTTACGAAAATTTGTTTTAGATGTCCTATTTGGAGTTTTGTTGTGAAAAAAATATTCGTGTTGTTGCAGTTGCATTACATAGTTCGGTTAGGAGCGATATTCTTACGTTTTCTATTGAATTTTCCGTGTTTTTGTTTATTGGCCTATTCTATACTTGTGTATTAAGCCACAAATATGGGTTTTAGCTGTGAGCGGTGTATTGACCTAGTTTTTTTGCAGAAGTTAACTTTCGGTGAATTTAGCAAGTTATTGTAGTTCGATCAAAAGTCAAAAAGTCAAAATCATTTATTTGTAAACATAGGTAAAAGGATGGTCTAAGAACAAAAACTTAAAATTATGTACCACTATGTTTTGCCATTAAGGCATACAAATATTTTATGACAAGATGGAGCATGCTTCTAATTTACAGTAATAGATACCTAGTTCATACGCTCGCGGAATCACTTTTATCAAGCAAGTATATTTTGCGCTATGCCAAATATATATACAAGTACATATATTATTTATAATATAAATGAATGATTATTATTAATGCGTTCTGTAATTTTTAGAGATCACAATCCGTTAAATATTCATTGAGTGAGTAGTAGGCTTTTTTTATTAAAAGTGTAAACAGACTTTTTTTTAATTCTACCAAGTCTTCCACTTTGCATAGATTTTTAGGCAATTTATTATAGATTTTAGGTGCCATTCCAAAAATACTTTTTGCAAGAAAAGCCGTTTTTATTGATCTAGTGTATATTTTGTGACATCGGCGAGCACTGTTAAAAACAGAAAACTGATGCATATTATTTTTAACGTAAACTGCGGTTTCAAATACATAGAGGCACGGTAATGTAAGTATGCTTAGTCTAACAAAATGCGTTTTACATGATTCCGTTGATGGTATTTTACATACTGATAGTAAACATCGTTTCTGTGCTTTGAAAGCCATCTCTCTGTCTGTGGAATTGCCCCAGAACATGACACCGTATCTCAAAGTTGAAGTTACATACGCGTGATAGGCGGTTAGAACAGCTGGTTGACCTACTATTTTTCTAAGATTATATAATGCATATGAGAATTTGTTAAGTTTTTTACATATAATGTCAATCTGATCTTTCCATGTCAACTTATTATCTAAACTTAATCCTAAAAACTTGGTAAGGTCTGATTCGTCAATTTGATGGTTTTTATATGTCACAACGAGATTTGGTATTCTATCAACTCTTTGCTTGAAATTCATGATTTTAGTTTTATTTAAATTAATGCACAAATTATTCATATTCAGCCATGTAATTACTGTATCAACTGCTTTGTTGATTTCATTTTGTAATGTTTGTGTATCATTTCCAGTAAATATTATTGTACTATCGTCGGCGAAAAGGATCATTGAGTGTTCAGTAATAGTCAATGGCAAATCATTAATATAGATCAGGAAAAGCAAAGGCCCTAATACACTGCCTTGGGGCACTCCGTATTTTATTTCTTTCAAATCAGATGATACGGATATTTCTTTTTTAGATTTAGTACAAATTTTATTGATTGTAACCATTTGCTTTCGTCCGGTTAGATAAGATCTTATTAAATCGTGAACGTTACCGCGTACGCCATAGTTATATAATTTATTTAACAATATGTTATGATCAACAAAGTCAAAAGCCTTCGACATGTCCATGTACAGAGCAACAGCAGGTTTTTTTTCGTCTAACTCCTTCATAACTTTTTGTAATAGGTCAAAAATTGCCATATTAATGGACTTGTTTTTTCTGAAGCCTTTTTGTTCTGCTGCAAATAAGTCGCGAGTCTCAAAGTATTGGTAAAGGCTATTGTAAATAACTTTCTCGATTATTTTCGAAAAAATGGATAATAGGGCTGGGCTATTGGTCTGTAATCATTCATGTTTTCCTTGTCGCCCTTCTTAAATAGAGGTTTCACTATGGCTGTCTTTAATATTTCAGGGAAACGACCTGTTTCAATACATAGATTTGTAATATAACTGATTATTGGTGATATTATATGCGCTACTTATTTACAATTTTACATGAAATGCCATCAAAACCAGTACTATGGGTATTTTTTAATAAATTAATTATAGTATGAATGTCATGAGGGCATGTAGGTTTCATAAAAATGGAATTAGAGGATTTAAATGTCATTGTAAGATTATTTTTGGATATAGAATTAGGATTATTAGATATGATGTCTGTATTGTTATTTGACGTAACTTGTTCAACAAAGTGCTCGTTAAATGTTTGCGCGATAGCCTTAGTGTCATTTATTCGATTACCGTCATGCTTTATGAGGGTAATACTTTCCCTCAAGTGGGTACTTTTTGGATTTTTTATGATATTCCATGTAGCTTTACATTTATCAACTGAATTTTTAATGTAGTAGTCATTTTGAGCCTTTTGCGTGAGTGATATAATTTTTTTAAGTCTATTGGAATAAACTTTTAAGTAGTCTTTTCCACATGTGTTAGGAGAGAGTCTATATTTCCAAAGTAAATTCCTTTTCTTCCTACAACAAATTCGAATACCATTAGTTATCCACTTCGGTTTTTTAAAAGTTGATATTTTGTACCTGACAAATGGAAAACATAAGTTATAAAATAATTGAGGCCGCTTTAGCCTAGTTGGTAGTGACCCTGCCTACGAAGCAAGAGGTCCTGGGTTCGAATCCCGGTAAGGGCAAATATTTGTGTGATGAGCATGAATATTTGTTTCTGAGTCATGGATGTTTTCTATGTATTTAAGTATTTATATCTATTATATATATCCTCGTCTAGTACCCATAACACAAGCCTTACTGAGCTTACTATGGGACTAGGTCGATTTGTGTAAGAGTGTGCCCTTATATTTATTTATTTATTATTTATATTTATTTATTTTAATTGAAAATCATCGATAAAACATTTAAAAGCCTCATTGGGGTCATTAGCCATATACGAGCTATTGAAGTTAAGACTTTGTAATCATTCGACAAACTTTGATATATTTTCTGCGCTGTAGTTTCGTTTTTTTATGAACCAGTACGGCAGTAGGTAAGTTTTTTTAACTGGGCATTTCAATATCTGGGCTGTGTGATCAGAAATTGCGAAGTCCATCACTACTGTTCTCGATAATAAGTAAAAGGTAGGTGTAAGACACAGTTGCAATAAGTTTGAACTCGGGGTAATATTACTCGTCAATTTCATGTAGGTATAGTATCCTAAGATAGTATCACTAACACAACACACGCTGACGGAGACTCACTTTGTCGAAAGTCGAAATAGCCTAATGCTTAGTAACTTACACAACACGTACGTAACATTACTTTACTTAATAACAGTTTAATTATGCATTTTTCTTTCTCTTTTCTAGAAGTACGACACATAGGTGACGTACGTAGGTCTCCTCAAAAAAAAACTGCCTACCCTAACTAAAAACCCTATGCACGCCACTGTAAATTAGCATTCTATCATTTGTTCATTATGGGAAATATGGATTATATTTAAAGTATGTTATACTAAATATTATTATATCAAATGATCGTTATATAAAATGATAATTATATCGTATGTAAATATATTTAGTGTTGTTATATCACTCAATAATTATATCAAATGAGTGTTATTGCGACTAATATTATTTCAAATAATTTTATATGCATCGTTACGCACCCGTTTCAACCACAATGTCAAGCGTAGAAATAATGTGACCAGCTATATACAAACAGTGCTGATCTTTGATATCTTGTGAATAACCGATAAAATCTTGAATTAATTTTAGAATCAAAATAAACAATAAATAAAATCTACTCACAAAATGATACGAAATAAACAATAAATAAAATTTACTCACTACTAATGTACTCAAACATTTAAAATGACATTGACGTATCGCCGACCTGACGCGACGCCGTTTTGGTTTACGTATTTGGCATTCGTTATTTTACTCGTATATTGATCGGATGTTTTCAGTGCGTGTTCTCTCGTTTTTAGCACGTCACGGATTATCCATTCATTGTGTTACAGATGCTTCATCAACAAATATAAGTACCTCCCAATCTTTTATTTTCGGTTAGTACCGGTTGTAGCACATCACTATTTATAAGACGTTTTTACGTCTTATAAATAGTTCAATACATGAAATATCATTTTAGTCTACGGAATAAAAAAATTGACTATACATGGCATGCATTACTGGACATGACCTTATATTAGTAGTTAAATAGCCGTTACACTTAACAATAAAAGACAATGGCTTTGTCTTTTCTTTGTGACTAGTACAAAGAAAAGTGATGGCGTTCTAGAAAAATGATTTGCGCCATACCTCACTGCCTGGATTCGACAATTTAATTATATGCAAGGGGTGAACGCTGTGGTTGCCCGTGTTGTGGGACGGACCAGGGGCGTATTTAATTTACCCTAGGGCCAACCGGGCCATGGCCCGGGGCGCCAATCCGCCAGGGGCATCATCAGGGGTTCTTTGGTTTTCGCGCCATTCATTGACGACCGCTTTAGCCTAGTTGGTAGTGACCCTGCCTACGAAGCAAGAGGTCCTGGGTTCGAATCCCGGTAAGGGTATTTATTTGTGTGATAAGCACGAATATTTGTTCCTGAGTCATGGATGTTTTCTATGTATTTAAGTATTTATTTATCTATATAAGTATGTTTGTCGTCGTCTAGTACCCATAGTACAAGCTTTGCTTAATTTGGGACTAGGTCGATATGTATAAGATGGTCCCTTAATATTTATTTATTTATTTATTGTCTTCTGGGGCGGCGAAACTTATTGGCCCGGGGCGCCGAATTTCAAAATACGCCCCTGGGACGGACACGGACAGAGACAATACTCTCACAGCACCGCTAAGGTTAAGGGCACGTTATCCGAAATCGAGCTATTTTACATTCAATAATAAACACTGAAATCTTGAGTTTAATGATGGGATATTGAGATATGTTATAGTTTAATAATCGCCCTTGTTACTTTTACTTGATCATATCATGCCTAGAAAAAAGGTAATATTCTGATCTTATTTCTAGTCATACATAAAGTGGGCGCAAAATTGACTCAAGTGAATAATGACAAAAAATAGACAATGATGTAAAGAAGATCTTTTTACGGACACTTTCTTTAAAAATGGCTTTAAATTTTTCTATACACAATTTATCTGGGAAAGTGACCTGCGCGTCTCGTTTTAGTAGGCAAATGGCCGCGCGGCCTCAGGCTGGACGGACGTATGTAGCGATTTTTTCATTTTGACAACCGTGATTTTCGAAAATTTAATACCAGCAACCAGATAATAATATGATTTTAGGGAAAAAATATGAGATGTGATTTGGTTGGATAAGCACTCAAACTAGATAATATGGTATTTTTACAAACGCACTAATATAAAAGTTCAAAAAACATGCCAGTACAACGCAATTTTCCATATTTTTCTTCTTCGAGCCCTTTCTTAATGTAAAAAGTTTCAATTAGTTTCTATAGTATGAGGAGTATTTCTTTATTATTATTACACAGGCCACATTGTCTTTTACGCCGTATAGGAGTATGTGTATGTATTTGTGATAGATTTATCGTGACATATTTTAGTACGTCTGACATTTGACATATATGTCATGTTGTCTTACGCAATTATTGATTTTGCAAAGCTAATATTCTAAATAAATATTATGAAGTACAAGGAGCACTGTATCTTGTACCTACGAGAAATGCAGATTTTGCCATTTATGACGCTGTAATTGTCATCCAGCCATTATGTTTACGCCACCCAGTGAAGTGCAGTGCTGCAGTACCAACGACTTGGATCCTAATCGAGAAAGACAGTCACAATAATTAGATCAACTCGTAATCCTCTACAGTTGGACGTTCCACTGGTCTCCCGCTAATACTGCTGCTGCAAAAACTATCGATGACATAGTAGGTATAGCACGCCCCGTCATGATGCTATTGAACAAATTGTGAACAACGCGACCACTATTGGATACCAATCTTCAAAATACTAAACTAGCTACAGCACACTTCAACCTCTGGGTGTTTTTTAAACTGAAAGTGAAATGAAGACCCCAACAATCACTTAAAACAGTATGGCGTATACATCTGTTTAATATGTATTTTGTTACCTATGATGACATTGATAACTCATAAACCAAAGAACAAAGCTATTTTATTCTCGAATTTAATTGTGTCATTATAAGAAGTAGTTTACTTGCAGGCAGTTACGTAGGTACCTATATACTGTGTATATTTTTCGTATAAGTATAATATGATAAGGCAAGTAATTGTTTCATTTTATTTACTCTGAGGCTAAGGAATTCTCTTAATTCTAGAACATTATAACATTATAAAATATGCTGGTTATATACTGGTTATATACTGTGGATGGACTATTTTATGTATGTGTCGGAAGCACGGCGTGGTATCTTCGTATCTTCGTATCACTGTTTGAATTTACACAGCTTCAAGATTGCCACATGATTTTGTATGTTTTAAGCGGTTAATGACTCTCCTTTAGGTACAGTCACCAGCATAAATATATGACTATGGGCAACGCTGCAAAAATATCTGATCATCAATTGAAGGTATAGTTATATGACGATACATCATCATCATCATCATCAGCCTATATACGTCCCACTGCTGGGCACAGGCCTCCTCTCATGTATGAGAGGGAACGGGCAGTAGTCCCCACGCTGGCCCTGTGCGGATTGGGAACTTCACATACACCTTTGAATTTCTTCGCAGATGTATGCAGGTTTCCTCACGATGTTTTTCCTTCACCGGAAAGCTAACGGTAAATATGAAATCATATTCCGTACATAAGTTCCGAAAAACATGACGATACAAAGGCGGTAAAAATATGCGATGATTTACAGCCGGCATATAAATCATTTTCCTGTAACAGCATAAATATCAGATCAGACCACGTAAAAATATCTGATACTTCACGAAATCAAAATTATGTGACATATAACCAGCGTAATCATCTATCCGCTGTAGAAGCATAAACATCGGATCACGTAACGACAGCGATATCTGATACGATTGGCAGTAAAAAATATCTCTAAATTCTGCAAAAATGAACTTTATCAGCTTTGAAGGTCGTAATTTGAACAAAGCTATTTGACGCTTCTTGAAAAGAGTATTAACCTGTCATTGGATATCGCCGTCTCACGATTTAAAACGTGAATTTGACAGAATTGCTAATAAGTCAAAATTGTCAGATGGGCCTAATATTGCGTTTCTGAGCCTTATATTCATAAGGAGCCGTTGAATTGATTGACATCTAGTCCCTAATGTAATTTGACCCCTAGAATTGTAGCACATATGTGAGTATTCGGTGGTGCAACTTATACTAGTCCATCTATAAATGCAGCTAGTAGTCTGAAAGCTTTGTGGATTTTTCTAATGAAGGTAGCATACTGTGATATGGGGTCAGTTTTATGCACATGCGTGGTGGTGGTGGTGGTGATGATGATGTGGTGTAGCAATTAATTTTGTAGGACCGTGGATAGTCGGGTTGTAAAAGACAGCGCACACTTGTGCAAGATAAATTCTAAAGTCATTAACATTTTTATTTGTGGACTGTGATTTATTGAAATCAGTTGCATTTTTCTTGGATTCTCTTGAAATTAAGTTATACAATAGGAAGATCCATATTTTCGGTAGAAGTTGGCAAAATCATAGGAAAATTTCATCAATGTTCTCCTGCTTATATTCATGCGATTTTGCACCTTAGTGAAAAACGCATAGAGTTACTATAACGTTGTCAATCTAACGTAAGTACTATTGCCTTTTTAATTGTATATCACCTACCGAAATAACCGTAATGTATCTAAGAAACATACTTGGAATAAAATACGAAATGTCAACAGGTCTCCGTCATTTTCCAGTAATAGGTTTTGACAATTTCAGTTTCTCTAAGGAGGTTGGTGACTGGTTTTTATTCTTAATGTCACCAAAAAAATTATCAATCCTAGGTCAGTGACCTGTCTCGTTAAAGTGAGATAGTGTGCGTGAAATGTAATGGTGTGCGTTACTGGGGAGAATTACGATAACGTTGCGCCGCCTAGCGGATATATTGTGTCGCGTAAGTAGCTTTACTCGAATAAGAAAGCCTTAAAAGGGGGTATTAATGGAATCTCAATGAACCGGGCAATCGGGTGGAGATGGTGGACTATGTACATACCCATATTTTTCCAATTCATGTCCTTAATAACTTTAATGAAGCTCGGGTTTGGTTGATTTTTAAGCCGAAACTTCACGACACTCAAACGATATTTTCGTGGAATGCCCCAAACAAGCCATACTTATATGGGTCATTTAGGGGCTAGTTAACTTTGTGCATGAATGTTCCCTAACATATAAGTATGAACCTACCTACCTATTACTTCGGTAGGTACTTGTTATTAATTTATCGATTATACGGCTGGTGTTTCAGACTATAAACAGACAGAAAGGGGAAGTATAAAGAGTCGTATTCCACAAATGGTGTCCCCGGCCTCGGTGCGGCGTCGCACTCCTTCTAAAAAACCGGCAGATTGCCACAGTTGTGAGGTGAGATTCAGTTTCATTGTACAGTCGAGGACATTGAATGTTTAGCACTTTTGACATGTGGCAAACCTTCAGTTTCCTCGACCGTACTTAGTGCTTATGTAGATTATGGGTAGCTACCCATAATCTAAAACTTATATTAGGTGACTCAACTTTCAAGGTACCGAAAAACCTATATTCCAAAAGGCCTTACAATTCGATTCGCCCGCATACTCGTATACACGTTTTCCATAATTTCACATACTTAAGTGAAGATATTTTGCTCTATGTACACTTTTTTTTATTAAAAAGTAATATCACATTTAACCACTTGACAGTTCGACCTGTAAAATATGCCAAAGAGTAAGCATTATTTTAGACAACCCGGCCGAAGTCTGCATCTTCGCGGCCGTCGCCCGCGCACCCGTCCCAGCTGCTTCATGGAGCGAGGCAAAACCGCGCGGCGGGCAAAGATAAAGCTCCACTTAAGGTACAAACACCTAATAGACAACTAGATTCTGCCCGCGACTTTGTCCGCGTGGAACTCGTTTATATCGCAGCTCCATACAAACTTTCACCCCCCATTTCACCCCCTTAGGGATTCCAGGATAAAACCTGTTAATATCTTTTCCCGGGACTCCAACTTTCTTAATACCAAATATTATCTAAATCGTTTCAGCGTTTTAAGCATGATTGTAACACACAAACAGACAGACACACTTTAGTACGTCCAATGAGATTCACGAATCGTCTACTGTGTTGTCGATGGTACAGCACAGATCGCCCTCTTCGTGGAGTTATCTTTGTTCGACTGGATTTGTGGATGGAAGCTGGCCCAAGAATAGGCAGGCACTACTGTTAGCGGTGACTAATGATCCTCTAAAGTACTTTTAACCCAAAGGGGATACTAGATCTCATTGGAATTTGTTAGGCTTTTGTCAAGTGTCTAACTGATTTATATTTACACAGCAATCTCCTACTCGGCCAAAAACGATAGCGCCGTTTCGCCCTCCTACACCTGTAATAAAAGTACCCATCACAACTATTCCGGTAAGTATTAAACATTAAGAAGGAATATATATCAGCCTATATGCGTGTCAATATTCTTTGCCCTAGGATGAGCCAAATGTGGCGAGGCGCGAGGGGGGCCCCAGTGCGTTCAGCATGAGATCCTGGAGTCCCCTGCATGAGAGTTTTGATGCAGGGCACCGTGGAGTCTTTAGTGTACCAGTACCTGGTTCGCAAGTTTTTTCCACGAAATAATAAATAAATAAATAAAGGTCTGCCCCGTCTGCGTCGTTATTGCGTCATCCACTTGGTGGCTATACTAGCCCACCTATCCGGTTGCATGCGACAGACGTGACCAGCCCAGTCCCACTTGAGTTTTTACGCCAACATCAGCTACGCGTGTTTGGGAGCGCCGCGCGATGTTTTCTATACGCTGCATCGTCTTAACATCTAAAATGCTGCGCTCCATAGCCTGTTAACGATACATACATAAAATGAATAAGGAATTAAGTAGATATAATTTAACTAATAAATTTATTTATTTAATCGTATGGCGTATACGTTGCAGGCTTATATGTACTATTATAAATCGACATCCAGGTCGCACAGCCAGTCGATCGCGTCAGATGTCAAGTTAGTGTAGAGGTCCTCCGGGTCGCCTTTATAGCGTCGCTTAGGGCAGCGCTCCACAATGTGTTGAGTGGTTTGGTCTTCAAGGCCACAGTCACACATCGGACTTTTGCTCCACCCCCATTTGTGCAACATGTAATTGCACCTGCCGTGACCCGTACGGATTCTGTTGAGGCGGCACCAGTGTTTTCTCCGAAGCGAGAAGCCCTTCGGCTTCTGAGTACTAATAAATTTATTTCATAAAGGAAAAAGCTGGTGTCGTGTCGTATCAGCAAATCAAAGGGCTGGCGTACGACAGAGAGAAATTGAAAATACTCCACCGACAAGAGGAAAACTCTTAAATTAATGATGATGAGTTATTTATTAGTTACAGAGAGGTATATTAGGACAAGACGATCGAGATACGACGGACATGAGTGTGTGTTCTAATGATCGTCGTAACGATACGAACCATCGAAAAGGTAAACAGTCTTTTCCCTAAACATAATTTAGTTGATTGGCATCATCATGCGGCCCCTTCCCCGCGAATAAACATTTCACCGGACGATATGAACTATCAGTCAATACACCACAACTCAATTTTATGAGACCACAATCAGATTATCGTCAGGTTTGGAACGGACGATTTCACCAAACGGTAAGTGAGTGGCACTCGGCGATGCAGACATTTGCAGCGCTACCACGAATTTAGAGTTAAGAAAATCGAATGTTTCTGTACCTATCGCTCTTAGAGATGGATATAAACGAACTTCGAAAAAAGTAGATATATTGTATCGACTGATTACCACTTGGCGATTACCGTGATGTCGGGAAACTGTGTGTGGGGACTTGGGGAGTGACAGCTTTAAAACTGACCGTACGATTTTTACCTGCCAGTATGAATGTTTTTGTACGGTAGGTCGCTTGATCAGACTTGAGACTTTTGATCTGTGTGGCCCTTTAATCTACGGTTGGCTAGCACGATACTCTACGAGTGGGGCGTGGAGCGTCCATATCAATAGCACATGTTTTATATGGACGCTGCAAGCCCTTCTCTTACCGGAGCATAAACTCAGGCCGTACACTTAGGTTTCATTCATCTTAGGGTGGTATTCCACTTGTCCATGACCTTCGTCCAATGTGAACTGCACCTCACTCACTCTTTATGCAAAATATGAGATGCAAAATTACATTTTGGACAAAAATCTTGGACAAGTGGAATACCACCATTAGATACTTTATTAAATGTAAATGGGAGGTGAAAAACACCAGGAGTCACCATTATAATTATAAACCACGGTATACGTCAATCTGAGATGGACTTTTGCGGCATTATTTGTGGCATCCAAATCATAGGATCATATCATTTACAAATTGTAGAATATTCTTCTACTTCTTTCGTATCGAGGTTCTAAAAGAGATCTCCAATAGCAGCGGTGTTTCAAGATATATAATATATATATATATTAATAAGAACGTCGTCAACGTATCTCCTAGACCATGAATTACCCCTATACGTTAGATTATGTTTCATCGGTTTAAAATCATTTCTAGAGTACATTATGGACGACCGGAGGAGAATGCAATTAAGGATGAGATGGCAAGAGAACATTGCGAAGTTCGAAAGTATAAAACGGCAGCTGTATGAGAAACAGGTACCTGCTGACGTTAACATTTGTTTTTTATGATACAGGGTGGCCAACTTGGAGATATACAACTTTTTTTGCGGCTATTTTGTTTTGGCGGTAAATATGACGGTTATTGCATGAAAATTAGTTTATATAGATCGGAAAATTTGCTATGGAGCGTTTTACGGCGGTACAACGTGTTTTAATTATTAAAACGTTTTACTCAAACCCAATCGTGCATTGCGGAAACTCTAAGAAAATTGCCGCCAAAACGAAAACGGTGACATTGACTGGCCCCCAAGATCGCCTGATTTAACAGCTCCTGACTTTTTTCTGTGGGGCTCTAAAGGGACGTGTCTATGTTAATAGGCTAACGAACCTTCAGCAATTAAAACAAA
The DNA here is from genome assembly GCA_945867215.1 of Epinotia demarniana. Taxonomy (NCBI): domain Eukaryota; kingdom Metazoa; phylum Arthropoda; class Insecta; order Lepidoptera; family Tortricidae; genus Epinotia; species Epinotia demarniana. Next base: position 9,796,563 of record OX244262.1, read on the forward strand.
ATATTCGAAACACAGTCACTGAGATAACGCCGGAAATGTGTGAAAAAGTGATGAAAAACGCGATGAAAAGGGTTCGCATCTGCCATGCTGCTAGAGGTGGACATTTGTCTGACATTATTTTCCATGTGTAATTGCCGACCCTAAATATTATATTTAACAAGGAATACTATTCTATATTTTTTTATGTTTTATAGAAAAAAATAAAAAAATAAAGTGTGTATGTACCTCTTATTTGGCCACCCTGTGTAACTAATTAGTATCATCAAGGTAAAACATTCGCTGAAATAGATTTTCTGTAAACACTTAATCCCATTTTCTTCGGGCTTATAGCGGGGCCTACTAGAATTGTACGCCATATTGCGTACAAGCTACGATGAGTTATCAGATATGGGCCAGAATGTCTGCCTACCGTCGGCTGAGGAGTTGAAGATCATGAACGTCTCCAATTTGGGCCCTGGGCAGCTACTGCAGCTCTGTGCTGGGACGGAAGTTAACGGTATTGTGAATGGCATGTATCGTGACCTGCCCAACCAGCGATAGGTTTTGTGTACAAATTGTATGGCTCAAATCGTGACGTTTAACATGACCATAAAATCTATCATGCTAGTTGCCCTGATCAGGGGCTCTATTTGAGTGCAGCTGCGTCTAGATGGTCCAGTATTTCAGTCCACCTTGCACACCACCCTGTGTACAGTCGAGTTCATAAATATGTGGAAAGAAAGAGTGAAATGTGTGACCTCAACTTGTTAAAGGTGGGAGTACACATCGCAGTAACAGGCACACCTGTATAATCACTCATTGCACGGGATAGCACAACATTTCATTTACTGCATTGCAACATGGCTGGCAGGTTACACGGGTGGCTCAAAAACTCGCCAGACCTCCCGAGGATGCGTCGTGTTGACGGAATTTGTTCCTACAGCTGTCAACAGGATATCAAGCAAAGAAACATATCAAGTTCATGTTCCTTTGGGGTTGCATGCGTCTATAGGCTGCGGTTACTACGCTTGTTTGCCGCCATGGTTGTATTAAAAAAAACTGGCACGTGCGCACGTACTCGATAGCTGACTGGCAGGCCAGTTTGCATGCAAGTTTAACTTGCAAATGGATTCACTGTGTGCCAGTTACTTCGACGTGTCGTTAACTTTTTTATTGGCTCCAACACAGTTCCCGCATTACTGGCGCTCTAGTTTTGCTCATTTTCTTGCTAATTCTGTGAAAATCTCGTTCGTTTAATTGAGCGAGCACAACAAACACCAATCTATATTTTTTTCCTTGACTTTATCCTAATTTGTACTTATTTTCTTGCAGAAGTAGTGAAAGCGGTTCCTCCTATTGACATACATTTGTTAGATGTCATACCAAACAACATTGTAGTGACGTGTGAAAAAACGTTAAACAGTAGAAAGGAGATAATTACTTGGTTCGAGGACGTCATGTCGAAAAAAGTAAATCTAATATTATCCTCACTCTCTCACGAACACTTGGCTATTATTTCTCTAGTTAATCTTGAGTAGTCACTGGAAAACGTACACTAGCTATGGTCTGGTGGAAAGGCATACTTAAGGCTGCATATTGCAATTACCTGAAGCTAGTAGTTAGTATCTAGGTAAAACTTGAAGTGAGCTAGGTTCCAGAAAAGGTATCTATACTTGCTAAACTTTAGAGGAGACACAGAGGGAGGGAGATATCGGAAGTACATGAGCAAGTAGGCCGTAGGTATCTTGGCTTGATATCTCACAATTTTGAGAAAGGTGATTCTGATTTGGCCGTCGTTATAAAACTGTTTTAATTGTTAATTATCCTATCCTACTTTTGTTTTAATTTCAGATGATTACAAAAAATATTCTTGTTAAAAAGATTAAAGAATTTAAAGCCGAAAACGATGAATTTCAAAGGAGATTGGATAAAAACAGAGAGGATTACACGCGATTTTTAGATGAAACTTGCGAAAATTTGAAGTACGTAGATATCTTTACCAATACCATAATATGTAGATATGACAAATGTTAATTGTTAGTATCTGGTAAGGAAATTGCGAAATCACAAAGTAAACTTAACGTAACCTCTGAAAAAATCCCAGTTTCGAGCAGTATTCTAACCAACGACCTTCTGGCCTGGTATGCCGAATCCAGCTAGAAGTAATAGCAATAAGTTCCTAGGTATAACTACCTAAATATTAGGAAAAACAATGTCACAGTAAAACTGAACGAACAGTCAGCGTCATATGGGTGAGGACCAAATTCTTGGCCAGTAGTTAGCCTAATTCATTGATAGTAAATAGTTAAAAAGTTCCGTTGTGACACGAAAATTAACCATAGAAAAATGGCAAATTTTCGTGTCACAACGGAACTTTGTAACTACTACCAATTAACGACGCGGCTCAGCTTTAGAATAGTTTTCATCGAGTTCATGGCTCATTTTTTTAATTGGCTCATTGTCAGTCAAAATCTCCTCGTAATGGAAATTTATATGGAAACTTTAATATTTTTTTTCTCAAAAACTATGGGTTTTCACAACTTGGAATTTGGTGAGGAATCATCTTTTAATGAGTAGAATTCTAAAGTCGTACCAACGACGCTAACTACTAGCCAAGAATTTGGTTCTCACCCATATAGTTTGTAGCAGCCAGAGTAGCCAAATATTTCGTAACACACCCTTATTCTTACAGTAACTATATGACGCTGACTGTACCTACTGTTAGTTTAATAATCTATCTAGTACGATCGTGGACGGTAAGTTAACAAGTAAGTAAGTTATTTTCTACTTTTACACGTCCGATTGTTATCGTTGCTTACTATTTTATGGTAATCTAAGTTCCGTAATTCGGTAAGCTAATGACAAAAAGGAAATCAGGTAGGTACTAGTAGTTTATGCGACTGATCCATAATGAGAGGTCTTAAAGTACGAGTGTGGTTTTATGAAACGAGCGTCAGCGAGTTTCATAATAGGATCGCACGAGTGTTTTAAGGCCTAATATGTACAGTTGCATACACTTGTTTATCTACACACATATCATAAGTAGTAGTAAGTAACAGTAAAAAACCAACAATAAAATGACAACAGCAATGGCGGGCAATTCGATCATCCGTCACGGCGAATGTTTCTTTTTTAAATTATAGACAAACGAATGAAGTCCCTATGCTCATATCACTCGAGATCAAATGTCGTGCGGTGTGTATTAAAAAACGTACTGAATTGACGTTTCGTATCGATAACTGTTTTATCATCTATGGATACTAGAATAGAGACCCACTTGAGTTTTGACAGCTGTTCCAAATTTAAACTCAACGATACAAATTTATCAAAAATCTGTACTGTAATGACATTACAGTACAGATTTTACCTACTACCACGAACAAGAAAGTTCTCATAGTAAAATCGGTTGTAGTAATGCTGGTCATTTCCTACGGTTTCTGAACGCATTTTAGAGCACTAATGATATGTGCGTAGATAAAAAAGTTACACAATGACAACATAATTCTCTGCCAAGAATCGCTACGACCGTAGCGGTAGCACGCTACGGTCGTAGCAGATCCCGTGGTTTGATTCGTATGTAGCGGAAAGCGACTACGGCGTAGGCGCCCTATGCCTATGCCTTAATGCTATTAGGTACTTATTATACTGCGCTCTAGGCGGTTCCAGGCAGTGAAAGTGTTAATATGAGGGGCCAATGTCACGTTGGCAGTGCTTGAGTAGTAGCTATATTCGTAGTGTCTAATAAACTGACGATATTTTCAGGAAAAGTGAGAACGACACATTTGCGAATCATCTGCGTTTTCAAACGAATTCATCAAAATTAGCAGAAATGAATGCTGTAACCGAGGATCTCCGGAGAAAACTACGAGAAACTGAGCAACAACTCGTGTCGGCTGCGAAAAGATCAAAGGTATCTTATATATATTAAAGGTATTATTAATAGTACATTGTGATACAAGTGAGGTAGGTTGATAATTACATCAGAGGCGAAATTGTTCACGCGAACCGCAGGTGAGCGTGATAAGGAAGCCGAGGATGTAATTATCAAAGCTCACGCGTATCATACGACGTTTTTCAACACATTTTGCGAGGAAAAAATTCATTTTCATAAGATGAAAATGTTATAGGCCCGCCAAACTATTTACTTTACATTAAGCAAATCATTAAAATGACAACAGGTTTTTACTCACAATTGCACATCGCCAAGAATTTCCATTCTATTTATCACTTTTCTAGTCACCACGAGTCAACATTTTTGATAATAACCAAACACGCATTTAAACAAACTTTACAAATATTTGTGAAATAAATAACCTATAAGGGCTCCCAACAGTTTTTTTTTCGTGAAGTTTGCGCAGTTTGGGCACAGAAATCTCTAAACAGCCAATACAAAATAAAATTATATTTTCGTTTTAAAATGTTATCTGTATTTAATTCATGTAAAATGTTATGAAAAGTGAATAGTTTTACTAAATTAAACGTTTCCATATCATATACAAAAAGAAATAGTCAATTAATTAACAAAAAGGATTTAGTTTGTTTAGTCGAGTAAGAATCCATTTGCCGAAAATTAAAAAAATAGCTGTACATTCTGTACAACCCGGTTAATTTAAGAATGCACCGTGTTCATGCATTTATCTTGCTGCAAGGTGCCAACGTGACTTAATCGGGATATAACCATAACACACAAGTGTTGTAATGTTATAAAACACGCGTTTTTAATATCCAGGATTATGAGCCTAAAAGCGACACAATAAGAGGTACGTTACGAGCAATTGTGTTGAAAAGGTATATTCTATTTAATTCATAAACACGAATAAGTAAAGTAATGATTATGAAAATCGATAAAAGTTCAATAGTCGGTCTAAAACTGTAATGCCGACTTAATAAAGAAATATCCTCATAATAAAGTATAGCTACCTATAGAAAAGTCGGTACCGGTACTTAAGAGTGAAGTAGGTATGGTATAGCTAGCAGCTCGCGACTGACAATAGATACTTTTTTAACTGACTTAAAAAAAGGAGGAGGTTCTCAATTCGGTTGTATTTTTTTTTTTCAATGTATGTGTGTCCTCAGAACTCCGTCATTGATGAGCCGATTCGAATTTTTTTTTTGTTTGTATGTATATGCTTCCAGGTGGGTCCCATTTTTTTTCAAAATTCAGTTAGATGATGGGATGTATGAGGAATTGAGGGAACTCCTCAATTTTATTAGGCACGCGTGTAGTAATTTTGGTATTTTCTATTATAACTCGTGTATTTACATCCGGAAATCATAAATTTGGTGGCGAGGAATTGATGATGAAGACCACAGATGATTTATCAAATTCATCAATTATCGTACTTAAAAGTGCAAAAGTACGTCACAGGTTCTGATAAGATTCCGTTGAATTGGAACTAATGAAGTGCCATTGGTGATGATCTTGGGGAATCGATGGAAGTCCTCAAATATTATCGGCCCACATACAGCGATTCGGTTTTTTTCTGTAGTAATCAACGCATTTTGCTATCGGAAATCAGTTCATGTGGTAAATTGTAAAAAAATGTGGAAAAATTCTCGTGGCTTTTGCCGGAGTACTAAATTGAAGTCGGTTAAAACTTTGTTTTTAAAGTAAATTATATATGAAATTTTCATTTCGGGATAAACGTTTTCCACCAACTAAATCTTAACCAATCACTTTAATTTTGCATATCGATCGCTTCAGCATAATAATATCGAATAGGTTTCGCTTAGTAAAATTGTGCTTAAAAAAAATAATTTATTGCAAATTTTGAAAATAGGAAAACCTATAAGCCTATAAACCTAGTCTTTCATTGTGTCAATAACATAAAAAAAATCATTGAGATTGCAAAATATTTAGAAGTGGAAAAACCGTTTTCTGTTTTTGTATGGACAAGTACGTAGTTTTCCCAAGGTATAGTTCCCTCTTGAAAACCTTTGCTTTTGCATCGGTAAGGCAAAGCGAGGATTATATTGAATTTGGATACAGTACAGTCGACGATAAAACGCAAACGACGACTGAGTATTTTAAAAGAAAGAAAGAAAGGAAAACATTTATTCTTGACACACATACGACAAACATTGAATATTTTTTTAAATAAAATACGTCGCGGAACCGTTGTTTTACCGTAGAGAGTGTTGACTTTTTGAAGCGCAAACCTTGTCTTTGGAATAACCTTCGTTCATATGTACCTATTCTTTACAGGAATTGGAAAACGAACTAAAAGATGAGAAACACAAGAAAAAAGATCATATAGCGAAAGCTGATGTACAGGTTAAGTCCAAGGAAGATAAAATAGTACAATTGACTGCAGCCTTGGAGCAAGCTAACTCTAAAAGTTTGTCTATGGAAAAAACAGTGAGCCAATTACGTGAAGAGGTAATACCTAGAATCCGCCATCTTGTTGCCATGACATCGCAATGTGTAGGTGGGTAAATGGAACACCCAGTATACCTATTACCAAAACCAAGTGTATGGGACATATTATGTTTACAGACATATTCACGGTTTTCTATTTTTGATGTTTATTTTATAATACTTGAAGCCTAGTCTAACAGCTTACTCAAGGTTAGGGTAAACGTCCACCATAGCTGTGCGCGGTAGCGGAGCGGTGTGCGAGGAAAAATAACCATCGATATGAAGAGACGCCAAAATAAGGCTAGCCGCCGCGCCGCTTCGCTACAGCTCTAGTGGATAGGTACCTAACTAGTTTTCAAACAAACGGCAAATCATTTTCAGAACCAAAAATGGCAATTAAACTATGACAAAAAAATGAAAAAGTTAAAAGAATCTGCCGACATAAATCCTAAACTCTTCGATGAAATGATTGCTGACCGAAGCAAACTATTAACTGAGTAAGTAATTTTTCGTTTTATCCTACGTATATTGTTATTTTGATCTTATCTAATGTCACGGTTCTAATTGTGCGTCACTTAACAGAAAACAAGAGCTAGAAAAGGAACTTATAGAACTTCGTACCCACTATGAAGAAATTTTACGCAATACGAAACATGAGTCAAATTCAAATGTTGTCAAATTGATTGAAGCGGAAAATAAATACAATGAAACGCTTAAAGCCAAGGATGAACTGGAAAACAAAGTAGAGTTTTTGAGTGCGCAACTTCTCGAATCAGAACTGCGCTTCAAAGAAGCATTACAGCAATTGGCAGAGATGGAAGACGCTACAAGTAAAAATTATCAATACCTAAAATAAGACGCATATTTATTTAATGTTAACTTATATACAGTCGCCATCAGATATATCGGAGCGGCCAAACTGCTCACAAATATCTTTACACGCCTCTAATGCCTCAACAATAGAGGCGTGTTCAGATATTTGTTACGGGGGCCGCTGAGCGTGGGGACCCCGTTAGTTCAAACGTATGACTTGTTCGTATTTCTTAACATGTTCATGAATTCGCTTCAGAGGACGGTGCAGAATGCCGAAAAGAAATGGAAACTTTGATATGTCAACTTGCCAGTGCAAATAAGGAACTAATGGAGTACAAGGAATTAGCGCACAACCAAAAAGAAGCTTTGAGAGAATTGGAGGTATGGTTTCACTTAAACGCACCAAAACTCTGTACACTCACTTTGTCGCAATAATAATTTACCGATGATTGCTGTTTAAAATTGTTATTTGGAATTACCAATATTTTATATTTAATTATTCGTTTCTTTAGCTAAATTACAAGAAAGTCGTTAATTCAGAGGAACAGTCGAAATCTGAACTAGATTATAAAGAAAAGCATATTTTGGAGCTAGAATTGCAAAGATCATTGCTAGAACAACGCTTGAAAGAAAGGTATGTTAATCAATAACTAGTACCTATTTACTGATGACATCGAAATTTTACGTATTTCTTCTAACGTTTTCTTCCTTGATCTTTTCCCAGTGAATTTGAAACGATATCACACGCAGAAGAATTATCAAACCTTAGAAATCATATAAATCAATTACTTAAAGGCTTCGGAGAATTTGAGAGCTGGGAAGAATTGCACGATATGGTATTTTTTTTTTATATATTTTGTAAAACGTCAAACTAGAACAGGAAAAGGAGTCATTTAATTCTAAAAAAACACTGTATTTTCTTCTAAAAATACACTGTATTTTCTTCTCAGGAATTAATTTTATTAGGTTATTTTGTTTTCGTGACAATTACGATCCATTCCATCTAGGGATTCTGCGCAGGGATATAAAATGTCAAAATTATGAAAAGAAAATCTGTAGAACTTTTCGTAAAATTTTCTCAGAGACATTTACCCCTTATTCATAAAACTGACAAACCACTGTAACTAAAATGTGTTTAGTGCCAAATAAACCCAAAAGATGTATATAGGAACATTTATGAATGGATCCGTAAAGTTAGGGTAAGTAATACGAGGTATAACAACTAATCATATAACGGTCATAATATATACGCTCACTGTGTATAAGTTTGTTTAGTATAACGTTCATTGCACATAACGAACGAAAGGTATAATGACAAAATATATAATTTCGTAAAGTATAACGTACTTTAGACATAATATCAATTGATATATCGATTAAAGCGTATAATATTCATAACACCTAAGGTTTATAACATATATTATTCAATTTATCTAACATCAAAAAGTATATTGCTCGTATATTATAATCGTCTTCAGTTATTTTAATAGCAATGCCGTATGAAGGAATATATATGCATTTGAATAAAAAAACATTAAACGCTTTTAAGATTGAAATTAAAGTTATTTTTATATCAAACACGCCAATTAGGTTTTTTTGGGATAACTATAAGCAGCAATTACTAAAAAAAATTGTACTGAATGATATGAAACAAAAAAAACGGGTGCGTCCCACGAGATATAACAACAGTATATATAATTTCATATTAATAACGTTTTCAAGATATAATGAACGTTAGCTATAACAACAATACCAATACTTTTATAAGGAATAACGGTCAATAGCCATAATAATCATATTATATAACGTTTTTTTCTATAACACTCAAATTGAATAATTTCATTTCGTATAACGATCATAACGCATAGTATATTTTCGTATGAGGATTACAATACAGAAAATTAGGTTAGGGCCGTAAGGAAAAGGGGGGCTCGGGGGGCAAAGCCCCCCGCAGTAAAAAACAACAAGTACTCTTACCAATGGTATTACTTGTAGGTTAGGTTAGGGTTGCCTTGTGTCCCTTAGAGTGGAAATAGACACCCCGCGAAGCGGGGTGGCGTCGACACGCTGGTGTTTAGGTAAGGTTAGGTTAAAATAATTGGCGTGTTTGATATAAAACAAATTTTAATTTCAATCTTAAAAGCGTTTAATGTTTTTTTATTCAAATGCATATATATTCCTTCATACGGCATTGCTATTAAAATAACTGAAGACGATTATAATATACGAGCAATATACTTTTTGATGTTAGATAAATTGAATAATATATGTTATAAACCTTAGGTGTTATGAATATTATACGCTTTAATCGATATATCAATTGATATTATGTCTAAAGTACGTTATACTTTACGAAATTATATATTTTGTCATTATACCTTTCGTTCGTTATGTGCAATGAACGTTATACTAAACAAACTTATACACAGTGAGCGTATATATTGTGACCGTTATATGATTAGTGGTTATACCTCGTATTGCTTACCCAAAAAAAACGTTTACTTGAATTTGTACACTGATTAAAATGTCACCCTGTATATAGAGTGGACGCGATTTCAATGTTTAGATCTAATGATGAATTATCAAACTTTAAAGCTCGTGATCTTACTTAATTTATTAAACTAATTCATTGCCAGGTAAAACTACAAAATCTCCAACTATCAGAAGCAACTGAACAAAAAACTGTTTTCACTACGGCTTTAAATAAAAAGGAGATTGAACTGCAGCAACGAGAGATGACTATAACAGAACAATGCCAGTTAATAGAGGAACGAGAAGCTACCTTGAAGATGCTAATGGGCAAAAATGAAGAGCAGAGTAATATTATTTCTTTGCTACGGAATAATCTGGAGGCAAGAACTCAGGCCGATATAGAGGTAAGTTTAACATTTGGACTTTTTGGACCTACTTAAAAAAAAAAACAATATTTGATAAATGGGTACCAATCATTTGTGATTACACTAACTCCTATCTTTTTAATGATTTTCAGTTCAATCAGCAAATCGCTGAAAAGAATGCTGAAATACAATCTCTAGTCAATAATCTCGAAAAAAGAAAGCAACAAATATCGCAGTTAGAGAAAATTATACAAACTTTAGAAATGCAGACACTAAAATTGAGTCACCAGAAAAGAATAGCACGCGATGCTATGTCATCATTAGAGAAAAAACTTAGTGAATACGAATCGTATTGCATGATCAATTCAAAGAATACGGAGTCATCGGCCGAAAATTTAGATGACTTAATCAATATTTTGGAATATGAACTTACAAACCCTTCGGAAGGCCCTTTCAAATATAACAGTGGAGAATATTTATTAGGTTCAAAGAGAATAACAGACTTCCAGAATAAACGAGGAATCCATAATTTTAAAAGTCACGCTGAGAGTAATTCACGCGCTTATCAGTCTCAAGAGAGTGTGCCTCCCAGAAGAGGCAACAAAAAATATATAAAGAATACAGATACACTAAACGAAGTTAAGCACAAGAGTGACAGTACCGATGGAAATAAATTTATGAAGGGTGTGAAATCATCGGAATTTGCTGCGACGCCGAAAATGGCGGTTAGTGCTACACCGCCGCATTCTAAGGACGAGAAAAACGCAATTTTTCCTGCTTTACACCAGATCAGGAATGTCAATTATAGTTTCACACCTAAGTCTATAAGAGACGAGAAGAAAATCAAGATGTTCAAACTTGCCGGCCACAGACTGCAATAAACATTGTGTTATTTTGTAAAGTACTTACTTATTTTGTAAGGTTTAGATTGTACTGTTTCCTACAAAACATACATTTGGTAATATAGTACGTCTGGCTTAACTTCTTAGTTTTATTTTTGTTATGTTTCGACCGTTTCAGTGCTGTTTTTTTGCTATTGTTTGTGAGGCCGATGTTCTGGGATCTGGGAATGAAAATTGAGAAAAGAGTGAAGAGGATAGGGGTGTTAGAACGTTAAGGGTTCCGTTGATATACTATAGATAACAGCACATTTGATTCCGCGATGTATTTACGCAGTAAGGACGTTATGTAGGTATGTAGACAAATTGTTTTTATTAGTAACTAGACGTGCCCGCGGCTCCACCCGCGTGAATTAATTATATTAATGTATTTGTCACAATTGTATTATATTCATGAGCCCTGCTTAGCAACGTACCGATATGGAAATAATAGCAGTATACAGGTATTTTCAATATTTTCATATAAATTTATTAAAATGTCAACATGAAACTCAGTAATAAACACAGGCCTCCTCTCATGGATGAGAGGGAATGGGCAGTAGTCCCCACGCTGGCCCAGTGCGGGTTGGGGACATTCGTGAGGAAACCTGCATACATCCACAAAGAAATTCAAAGGTGTATGTGAAGTCCCCAACCCCGCACTGGGCCAGCGTGGGGACTACTGCCCGTTCCCTCTTATCCATGAGAGGCCCGTGCCCAGCAGTGGGACGTATATAGGCTGATTTATTTATAATTATTATTTAAAAAAAATGCTTCAGCCATTATAGCGACACAAAGTCTCATAATTTTCAGCACTTAGTAAATTTTTACCCAAAGTGGTGTCATTATAACACCTATTTTCATAGACATCAAAACTATTCTCTAAGGAAGTAATTGTCTGCACTTTTACAAAAAAAATAACGACGAAGACACCGAAACCCCCGCCGGTGACTTCTAATCTACCCGCCACCCGAGTCGGATTTGCCACAATAAGTTTTTTTTAATTAACTTCAAAAAAGCTATTTAGAATATATATATAGTCCCTGAGACGGCCACTAATATCCACACTTTCCAACTCTCATAACTTCATAATAAGTCCCTGGGACGGCCACCCTTTGCTATATATATCCCAACCGTTATTTGCCTTCTTTAGCCAGTTGCCTCCGGCCGTGGCTGCTATGTCGTCGCTCCAGCGCGTACTGTTACAGTGAGCCTCCGTGGAGCTTGAAAAAAACTCTTGTATACACCCAAGCAGTTTATTATCCCAATTACAAACACTGCACGACTTATAGTATCACTGAAAATATTTATATCAAAATTAAAGGTCAGAGTATAGCAAAGGGGGCGCGATTAAGTTTTTTTCCGCTCTTTTATAAAAAAAACAACCACGAAGACGGCGGCGGGAGCAGAGCTCCCGCTACCGTCTTCTAACCTATCCGCCATCCGAGTCGGTTCACGATACCGAATTTTTTTAAGTCCCAGAACCGTTTAAATAACTGATTTAGGAGCCAATATCTCATATCAATATCAAATATAGAGAAAAGTTGCCCATACAAAACATGCTTATTTTAGCGTCTTCTATACGATAGCATCATAAAAAATAGGTGTCATAATGACACCACCCCCATCAAAACAAAAACTAAGTCCCGCGCCCCCTTTGCTATACCCCAACCAAATTAAATTACGACTGACATATGTTTCGTTAATATTTGGCGTTTTATGAAGTCATAATGCTGTCGATGCTTTACCTGTATTAGGCAATATTTACGTGGAAGCAAAACAGTTATGCGTGCATATAACAGTATGTGGCCGCCCTGACTTTCTTTTTACATCGGGGCCTTTCCATAGCATCACTTCTTTGGTCCATCTCTAGTCCGTGTATCACCCATCCCACTGCACATCACCAAGTGTCCAGCCCATCGCCATTTTAACTTAAGGATTTAGAGCAGGGCGTCTGTAGTTTTCGTCTAAGCTCGTATGCGCTCACTTTTCACTTTAAATGGATTTTCCTTATGTTTAACGTACTTCTTTCCATCGCGCGTTGTCCTTATTTTGGTTTTGGTCTTTACTGTGTAACTCCAAGTTTGGCAGCCATATGTAAGTGTGGGGAGAATGTTGGTGTCCATAACTATTTTTTTCATATGCAGTGAGTCGCCTTTACCAGTATTTTTTCCAACTTATGGCTGTGCGTCGTTCTATATCGCCTTGTGTGCTATCCTTGCTAAAAGATACTTCTTTTCCTAGGTATATGTAGCGTTCTACATACTCTAATGTGGTTTTGTCATTGCCTGTCACCTTGGTTTCAGCCTCGTTCATCCAGACTACTTTTTCGCTATCTTCTCTGAATGAGTTGATCACTCTATTTTTTTGCTAGCAGAGGCGAGCAGTACGATTTCGTCCGCAATCCCGAGATGGCTTAGCCGCTTGCCTTTAATTATTATGCCTTCATGCTGCCAGGAAATATGATATCGTAAATAACCAAGTCAAGGTCCAAATGAGAAAACACCAGTTCCAACCGATCCGAGCACTCGTTTCACACGATAACAAACGATAAATAATAATTATAAATGCAAATATAAAACAATTTTCAAAGTAAAGTAACAATAACACTGACACTTGACACTCTTGACAGTCTGACGGTGGCGGAACGTTCCATTTCATGTCAAATTCTCTTAAATTCTCTTACCGAAATTTCAAAGTTCGGTTTTCATTAATAATTATCTATAAATACTATGTTTTTTTAGCCGAATCAATTGTATAACGATTATATACTAACGTGTAAATGTAGTCTCAGATATAATCAAATTACGTAAAATGGAGAGACCGATCTCTCAGATCCGAACGTCAGAGCCGAACATTTCCGAACAATGGCGACGCTTAAAATTGTCAATTTTGTCGAGATTTCATTATGTGATTTTAGAAAAAATATGGAACAGAACCGGAAGCCTTTATGCTCTTGTTCTAAGTTAATATCAAGAGAATTGATTCGTACATTTATTTCTCGTGTTCGTTGCGTTGGTTTTAAGAAACGTGTCGCCAAAGATCGTGTTTTTTGTAAGGCGCTATCTCGCTCGTTCCTTCGTGTTTTATCCCGTTCTGATTTTCCGATTTTATATAATAGATTGTTGAATGTATTCAGTTTGCAAGTGATAAACTGTAGTGGATATAACGGAACCCACTTACGTGACCATTTATGGTATATATGCCATCTATAGTTAACGTAGAACACAAATAAAACTACACTCTTACATATTGCCGTGTTTTATAACTTCCAAATAGGTACCAACATTTATCCAGAACTGAAAACATGCCACGAGCACAGCTAACTACGAGCCATTCATAAAAGCATCGTTCACAAAATAGGACGACGTGCCGAAGTACCCGGCCACGTTCTCCGCCGGTACGTACTGGTCGGGGCTGGCTCGGTTGAGGAACAGCCGTTCCAAGATGGCGCGGCGTTGTTCCAGCTGGTTGCGGATGCGGCACTCCCGCTGGAGCTGCAAGTTCTGCGAGGCCACGACCTCTTGCAGCTGTTGCACGCGCTCGCGGTCAGTGCGAAGCTCCTCCCAGGTTTTGGCGGCTTTGAGACAGGATGAGGATAGGGAGCTCGACAGGTTCAGCTGGAAGTTTCGGTACTCTCACAATCTGACCAGAAGTTTTAGTGAAAGGGGCACAATGGAATCTCCTACTATATTAAAAGTTGAGAAACCCCCGACATTTTCATTTCAAAGTCCAATATCTCATAAACGGCTGAACAGATTATTTTCATGAAACATGGCTAAGAACACTCGGGATAAAATTATCTATGACAGAAAAAAAGTAGACGAAAATCGGTTCATCCGTTTGGGAGCTACGATACCACAGACAGATACACAGAGAGACAAGGTGGTTCAAAAACTCACTTTCTGCTTACTCAGGTATGCAGAATGGCTTTCTATCACTCTCAACATTGACCATAATAAAGCTTGTACCGATATTTTTGAGCTCTACTCCGATTGATCTTAGTAAGTAGTTCCCTTAGGCAGAGGCTTTGAAGGAACTATTGCAAATAAATCTATGGAATTGCGAAGATGAATTGCCAGTAGTTGCTTCCAAAGGAACTAATGCGAATACTCCCTCTACTAGCGTACATCTACATGCATCTTTTGAAGAACTACTGTGTATCGCGAAGAAACCTATGAATTGCAAAGTTGTATAGCAGAAAGCAGTTTGCTCCCAAAAGCAAGAATTCATTGCGAAAGGCGCCTTCGCTACCCAGGGGCAGTACCTTTGAAGGAACTCTTGCAAATAAACCCATGAATTGCAAAGATTTTTCGCAGTAGTTGCTTCCAAAGGGATGAATGCCCTATACTTGCGTACAATCGCGAAAAGGCTCGTACCGCACCAGCCCGCGCGTCATCGCCTCCTTTATCAAGGATTCCTTGAAAGCAACTAATGCGAATAATCCCAGTACTTGCGTACATCGCGAAAAGCGCCTTCGCTGCGCGGGCGCTCGCGCTCCGCGCTTCTATTGTCAAGCTGCGCGGCGACTTCCCTGCGCGTGCGCGTCACTTGCGCGAACAACTCCGCGCAGCGCTCGTACCGCTCCAGCATCAGCGCGCGCGTCATCGCCTCCGTTATTAGTGATTCGCGCTCGCGCGTCAGGTTCGTCACTTGCGTTGTCAGGTCGATTACCTGAAATCCATACGTTGTAATCACACACGGGGGCGAAAAATCGATCTAGCTAGGTCATGAACCTGGGAAAATTAGTTTTCTCTATTTTCACTCCAACAGAGCTCGGTCGCCCAGGTACTGATTTTGAACTGTAGTACGTACGTCTAACGCAAGTTCTTGTTTAGGTGTATCTTTGCTGCAACACTCGTAACTTCTGCGAGCGGCCTCCATTTTTAGGGCAATAAGTTGATTATCTTTTTGTGCTAAAGCCTCCTTCCTGAAAAATGTAAAGCATCTAAATTAGTTCACCTTACAAAATGTGATATCTACAAAATCCTTGCCGAGCTACTAACATTGATTTTAGATTCTCCTTTAGTGTTTCAATGACCTGTTGAAGTCGGAAATTCTTCTGCTCTCGAAGCAATAATTCATTGGCCATGTTGTTCTCGGATCCTTCTTGCTGAAATGATGTAGAAGAACGTGAACTGTTGAAAACTCTTTATTATGTAAAGACGTCTTCAAACGCCACCTCACCGCCTGCGTTATGCCTAGTGATCGCTAGGAGAAAAGTCCGCAACGTGGTTCGGAAATGACGCTCTACTGATCACATAAAAATAGACCAATATGAGCAAGTCCGTCTAGAACACCCTAGACGTTAAGCGGCATGTACAATAGACCCGGCCAAATCACTCCTATACCTATATTTATAGAGCCACATTAGCGCGTTCCATAATCAAAATATATGAATATTTGACGGAATAGCTGTTGCCGGATACGGCGAAGAGGACTATATATTATGCACAAGTATACGTATTTTATAATACTAGTTTCTAGTTAGCAATCGGCACCACGAAAATGCTTTTGGAACGGATGCCATCAGTGGTCAATATCATAGTCACGACCGTCTAGTTTTCAAAGTACGAGACACTTCTGTCATGTAGATCGTTAGATAGACCTACCTAAAAGATGACTTTCTGTTTTCAAAGAATACATGAAGATTTGGAGAAGAATGCGGTAAGGGAACGCTGTTGGGACACAGCTCGAATGAAAGGGAATTGGGCTGAATGAAAGTCAGAAACGACAGACAAAAGTGTGTTTTCACGGATTGAAAGACTTTTTAATGTGTTCTGTACCGTAAATGGAACACTCATGCGATTACTCCGTATGTCTCCGTCTATCAAAAGCGGTTTTCTCAAAAACCTTTTGACAAGCTGAAATGTTGAATAGATACATAGCAATTTATAGCTCAACACTTATGTAAATAAACAAGAAAGGAGCAGATATGCACTTACCTTTAGTTAAAGCAATGACGCGTAATTCAATGTCGGAGAGGCAACCGGATGGCTCGCGGTAGTTGAGCTCCCGAAGTGTTGTGGAACCGCCCTGTGCAACCCAAATTGAGCCAACTGTGACTGGTTCGGATTAAATTTTTTTTTTTTTTTTTAAATTTAAAATTTAAGCTATTTATTTCAAGTTTTATACATTGTTTTATCTGTTAGTAACTTAGCCAATCTCTAATTTTAAAGATTATAGGTGCTAGGTTATTAATGTATTTATATCTAATTAAGTATTTACTTTTACAACTTATTTATATTATTTATCGTTACATAAAAATTTCTTCAGTACAGGTTTAGTTTTATGGGGTTTATCCACTATTATATCTACTATTTCTCTGGGCAAACCATTCAGTGTATGAGGTAAATGACTGGTCCATACTCTCTGTCCATACAGGTTGGTGCTTTTTGGTACAATTAAATTATTTCTATTTTCTAGTGCACGGAGTTTCGTTGATCTTTCATATCTGATTAGTTTACCCAGATTATGACTATATTCTAATATCACAGCCATTTTGGCTTTATCAAATATGCTTAATACTTTACAATGTTGGAACAGTTCATCATAATTATTTTTATATTGGTACTTAATTTTTAGCGGCACGATGACTTTTAACATTCTTATCTGTATATTATATATGCGCTGTAGATAGGTTTTGTAGGTTCTCCCGTAGCTAGACAGCCCATAGTTTATCATGGAGTCTGCCATAGCCATGTATAATAGTCGAAGTGTGTTATATGGCATTTTATGTTTGAGTATGCTTAAGTTACTTAGTATTGCTCTTAGTCTCTTACATACACTGTCTATGTGGGGGCCCCAGTTAAATCTGTTATCAATTACTAGTCCGAGATATGTGTGCTGTTCTACTACATCTAGATGCTTACAGTTGCAATTGCAGCGCGATCCCGAGTCGTGCATGCAGGTGTGTTCATGTGCTATTATACTAGGTACTACGTTGGTCTTGATGTGGGGTGAGTGTATGTGTACGACCTTGGTTTTTTGGTAGTTGATGGATAGCCCTGCATCGTGTGACCACCTGCATAACGAGTCGAACTCGCGCCGCATCTTGCGTTCAGCCACATTTATGTCAGAATCAGCTGTTATATGCATGATATAGAAGGGGGGTGGTAAAAAAAAAATTGTCGCGAGGCAACCGATTGAAACGCGGTAGCCTGAAGTGTTTACGTTGTTTATATAATGAAATATATATATACTGAAATTCTTATGCCATCCCTCCAAGTGTGACCGGAGCCGAGTAAGCGAACGAAGAAAAAAAAATGGCAGGTTACCGCTTGAAAATTGGTATGCTGGTTCTTCATCACATACAGACACTGTAAAAAAAAACCATCCCTCCCGGCCGGGCGGTTATCGAGCTGTCAGAGATGGAAGCCGGAAAAAAGTGGTGGTGGACGAGAACTTAAGACAAAGGCACTTAAAATCATTGAAATCGGATGGCATTTGTTTTTCGAGTCTTGTATGATGTGATACATGATATGCACAAATGCCATCCCTCTCCCATGAAATTTCATCCCGCTGTGGCCACCCTTACAAACGCGAATTTCGTCAAATTGGAATATGCGAAATAAAAGGTTTTACAATCAATTGCCAATATACAAATTTTGCGTGGGAGGCACGGTGCGGAGTCTCTAGTTGCTATACTAGTCACGAGATGATTATATAAGATGGGAAAAGCTTCCAACTCTGACAGCTCGATAACCGCCCGGCCGGGAGGGATGGCATTTTTTTACAGTGTCTGTATGTGATGAAGAACAAACATGCCAATTTTCAAGCGGTTGCCTGCCAATTTTTTTTTTATTTTTTCTTCGCTCGCTTATTCGGCTCCGGTCACACTTGGAGGGATGGCATAAAAATTTAATTAACAGCGTACACACTTTCAGGCTACCGCGTTTCAATCGGTTGCCTCGCGAGATTTTTTTTTTACTACCCCCCTTCTATTTCCGAACCAGTCACACTTGGCTCAATTCGGGTTGCACAGGGAGGTTCCACAACACTTCGGGAGCTCAAATACCGCGAGCCATCCGGTTGCCTCTCCGACATTGAATTACGCGTCATTGCTCTGAATACTTTATTAGGGGGGTATTCGAGAGTAAAACATTTTTTTATGGCCGACTACACTATAAATAAATAAATATGTTGGGGGCCATCTTACACAAATCGACCTAGTCACAAACTAAGCAACGCTTTAACTATGGGCACTAGACGACGATAAACATACTTATACCTTTGGATAAATAAATATTTGAAAATAAAACCCTCCTCTCGTTTAGCAGTCGGGTAATTAAATACATACATAGGAAATATCCACGACTCAGGGACAAATATTCGTGCTCATCACACAAATAAGATATTGCCCTTACCCGGAGTCGAACCCGGCTACACAGGTCGTCAAATATATGATGTGGTCGTCTATGTCGTCTATATTTTTAAATGATGAAAAGCTGGCGAAAAAAAATAGGAAGTAAAATTAATATTTGTTTTTTTTAGCAGTAACGCTGCTAAAGAAAATTATAAATTTTTAAATGAAAGGAAAAATTGAAAAATTTAATGCTCCGAGCCGGATTCGAACCGGCGACCACAGGCATTCATGGCCCGTCGCTACTACCAACTGAGCTATCGGAACAATCTGGTTCGGGCACCAAATCCTTCAATCAGTTCCTTCATATAACGCCTTAGGGAGGCGTATGTAGCGACATCTACCAGAAGACTTAGGCTTCTTTACGGCACCAACGTCTCAAATTATGTTAGGAGCATCTCGGAGCATTAAATTTTTCAATTTTTCCTTTCATTTAAAAATTTAGGAAGTAAAATAGTAGGTAATTACTAAAATAAGAATTTGCAAAACTAATTTATTGTAACATTGAATTTTATATTATTATTATTATTGTATGAAATGCTCCTGTCTTTTCTTTTCTTTTTATTTGTTTATTTTTACAATTGCGAAAACTTAATGATTGAAATGTTGTTTAATTAATTATTTTATCTTAATCTTTTACTTCTACAATGCTATTAGTTATTATAAATCTTTTATTTACTTTTACAATGTCATTAATTATTATTTATTACTTATAACATATTATGATGAAATGTTTTAATAGTGTTGATATTAGATAATAAGTTAAATATTGTGTGCCCTGACAGGGTGTCATGAATTAACTAAATTAACTGTAACACCTTATCATGTAATTACGCTCATGACTATGCAATAAATGAAATATGATTCTTATGTATTGATAATGTTGCAAAGTATATTAAGACTCCACCGAGCTTTTGACGCGGGCACCGATTTGGCATTTGCACGTGTGTGTGCGTTATCACCCACACTACTGCCGCTGCCGGCTCGCTCATTTGGTACGGTCGGTCACAAGCTAAAAGTTAGTATCTCATTATTCTCTAATAATAAATCTCAACTCCGCGTATAAAACCATGGACGGTATAAGGAATAAAATACAAAATGAAATTATTATTTTTATTGAAATTTGTCCGTTAACTAAGGAAAGCAAAAAAAATAAGCAAAGTAATAATAACTTAGTGTTACCGGTGGAGTAGTGTTGGAATTGAATTTGCAATCAGCAGTGGCGTGGACAGAGTTTTTGGACGGGGTAGAAATAATAAGATATTTTCCCCCAGAAACCAACAATATCAATGAGTCCCTGAAAATATTGCGATTTTGGTCAACTTTTGCATTATATCTGTCTATATCTATTTGTAGTTGTAAATTTAGAGATCTATCCGCTGCGTTTTTGTGCGTGAGTTGGGTTATTATGTTGATAATGTCGATATTAGCTAGTTTCTTTTGTGTTAAATATATTGTAATCTCTTTGTTATTTGAAAACAAAACCTTACCATACATTCATTGGGTGCCAAATCATCGGACGCTGAACTTTTTCCATTTACATTTTTTGTGCCCCCCCAATACTCCAATCGGAGTATTCGATGATGACTAAAAACAAAATTAGTAATAAGTACATTGAAAATAATTTATTTATTATTATCTGATCATAAATTTCATTCATAATGACAAAAGTAAAAAAAAAATGCTTACATTGGAAATTCCTAAGGCATCATTTTGTCTCTTTGTTCGTGCAATAGAAGCAAGTAGCTGTTTGTTGAAATACTTAGGGCCATTTTTACCTGTATAATATTTTTCCTTGCGTTTCCCCATTTTTACTTGTATTTTAAGTTGGTGTAATGTGTAACAAAGCTAAGTTAGTGATCGCAAACATTACAGGAGAAAATATTGACACTGACAAACACTGACAATTGAATAGAATATATTTGATTGGAACTCTTACGAAGTTGTTTATTTGACTAGGTCATTAAAAAGGTTTTATGTTGATACGAAACTAGATATAGGTCAGATCAGAGGTGTAAACTATTTTGATCCTTGTTATGATATCAAGTAAGTATAATTTTATATGCACTTGTTTACTTAATGCTTTGCTTTCAAAAGGTACTAAGAGTCTATGACTTTATAAAGGAATGAGTTTAATAATTAAAAAATAACGAAAGTTTTCGTACCCCCACTGTACAAGAGAAAAAACGTAATACTGAAGATAACAAAGCAAACGAGCCTAAATTCGACTATCTTAGCCCCTTCCATCATAGAGTTCCACCAGCCATCTTCTGCCTTCGTCATGAGACCTTCGCCATCACGTTTAATAGGAAGTACTGAAGATAACAAAGCAAACGAGCCCAAGCTCGACTATCTTAGCCCCTTCCATCATAGAGTTCCACCAGCCATCTTCCGGCTTCGTCATGAGACCATTGAGACCCTCGCCATCATGTTTAATGGTAAGTACTGAAGATAACAAAGTCATTGTTCCATATAAAAAAATACATTTAGATCTAACTGACGGGCGTACAATGCGTTACGTGATCGACCTCCTGAACTAAGAATTGTATCTGTTTAATGTTTTATTCTTGGGCCCTAGAAGCTTATAATATCAAAAAAAATACTTACCCCGTTTTGCTGCGTAATACTGCTGTATTCATACACAGTTGACATCGAAGTGTCACCGCGCCGCATTGAGACGTGCTCTCTCTCGTGGGTGACTGAATATGTCATGCGTTGCTCGCGTATTATATTTCATCATTTTGTTCCATAGTAATTTTGTATGGCGGATTTGGAGGGAGTTTAAAAAAAATCACAAGTAAATAACCAAAGCACTTTGAAATGTTACGATTGCATTCTCTTGTAGTTAATACACTGGAGATTCGTTTGAGTAGGATTTTGCAACTATACTATCAATTTTTTTATTCAATTTTACCTAAACGCCGACACACTTTCTTCTCATTTTTTGTGCAACTTTATGGAATTGTATTTATTAAACTGTAGATGATTTGAGAATATTTATAGTATTCTATTGTAAGCACACTCTTTGTGATTATAATTACATATGATTTATATGTTATTGTAAAGAATTGTGAACTCCACCGTCTGAACGGTGACTGCCGTTTTTGCCGATTATGCTCGGCGCAGTCTTAATCCAGTAACTTTGTCGCCTAAAAGTATTTTTTCGCGGTTATTTCGATTTTTGACAAAGTTGCGTTCGGCGCTCGAGGTCACAAACTTGGATTCATTAGGCCAACATCATAAACAAGTCTGCAAAAAATCAGAACTACCGGATTTGACGCTTATTTCCGATGTATAAAGTTACTGGATTATATGTCTGTAGGTAAATAACGGTATTTACCGCTATTTTCGCCAAGGAGTTCAGTAAGCCTTCCTTATCTTCCCGGCTCTGCTTCAACTCATTCTCGACTCGTGCTAAAGTATTCTTGGTAACTTGTAGATCTTTCCATAACTCCGTTTCTCTGTTAGAGGGTTCATTTTCTAGAAAAGGATAAAAAAGTCAAAAAACTATAACCCGCCTCTGAAAAATTTACAGAAAAAAACAGTTTTTTTGATACACAAGGTAGCCTTATGTCAGCGGAGCATAATTTGGAAACCACACCTCATTTCTCAAAATTAGTTCAGTATCGACGCTACGGCGGAACACACGTACAGTAGTACCACAAATACTAAGTTACAACGATGCACCTGCGCAGAAAGCATTTTTTGAAAACATTTAACCAATCATAAGGCAACGCGTTTGCGCGGGTAAAATCGTCAACGCCCATTGGCCAAAATTTTGCGCACGACGCCGGCTACTCCGGCCCCGCCATCTTGTCTGGCGCCATGAGCGGGAAAACACCCGTCATTGCATATTGTACCTTACGTGTAGTGCAACAAGGTCTTTATTGTAATGGTCATACGTTCGATTTAATTCGGTACTTGTCAGCACTCGTCGGCGTGGACGGGGATTGCCGATGTAACTTATATTTGTGGTACTACTGTAAAGCCCAACAGGGATTGGCCGCGCTTCGCCGGAGCAACACCCTCCCCCGCGCCCGGATCGCACCCGACGTCAACCTCACTGTCCGCGCCGCTGTACCGCTCGTCAAGTTCCGACCAGCCCCGGCCCACGCATCCAGCAGGCATTCAGGAGCGCCCTGATAGCGTCCGCGGCGGCCTACAAGGCCGCGTCGACCCCCAGCACCCCAGGAACGCCCACCAGCGAGGGCGCTGGAGAGGCCCCGTTCCCCCGGCCGAAAGACTTCGTCCGGGAGATCGTCGGCCAGCTCGCCCCGCTCACCCGAGGCGGCCCCCTTTTGGCCGCCAAGAAGCCGACCGCCGCCGCGCCGCCCGCGCAGGCCGCAGTCCCCCGCACCACCGCCCCCGCGACGCCCACGTACGCGGCCACCACCACCGCGTCGGCCAATAAAAAGGCTGCGCCCGCGCCACAACGCCAGACCGCGCCCCCTAAACCCGTGTCGCGTCCGCCACCCGCCCTCGGAGCGGGCAAGGCGAGCTCAGCGCTCCGCGCAGCGCCCGTGTCGCGTACGCTGCCCGCCCTCGGAGCGGGCCAGGCGAACCGCGGCGGAACATCTGCGCCGAAGAACGCCGCGCCCCGTGCGGCGCGGCAAACAACAATGACGACCACGACACAACAGCAGCAGACCTCCCCGCTGCACAAGACGCCGCCTCACGGAGGGCTCATCGTGCACCGGACGCCCGCCACTATCTCGCCTCCGCTGGTGCAAACGCCGGCGCAGGCACCACCTACGACAACCGCGCCCCTCTCGCCACTGAACCTCCCCCGCCTGGACCTGTCCCCGATGGACGTCCAGGACGAGAGCGTCGAGGACAGTAACGACGACGACCGCCAGGATGAGGCCGCCACCGCACCGTCCACAAACCCCACGCCACCAGCGATACCCGCACCAACGCCGACCACGACCCAGCCGCCCCAGAAGAAGAAGCCGCGGCCAATCACGGTTGACAGCTTCCCGGATTGGCCCGCGCACTTCAAGCGCATACAGGAGCGACTGGGACGCTACCCCAATGCCCGCCCCTATGGAAACGGAGTCCGCTTCCGCCCCGACGACCACGAGGAGTACAGGGTGGTGCAGGCCTACCTCGAGGCCCTCGGGGACTCCGTTTCCTGGACGGCACTGCAGCCGAGAGACGAGATCCCCCTGAAGGTGTGCATCAGGGGGCTCCCCGCCAACACCAACCCGGAGCACATAACGGAGGACCTGGTGGCGAAGGGTTTCGCCCCAATCTACACGCGCCACGTGGACGCGCGTGCAGGACGACCAGGCTGCGTATTCTATACGCAGCTCACCAAAACCAGCGACCTCATCCCGGCGATCTACGGCGTCCGGGAACTACTGGGGATGACGGGAGTGGCAGTGGAAGCATGGCGCGGCAGGAAGGGGCCGGCGCAGTGCCACCGCTGCCAGGCCTTTCGCCACTCCTTGCACGGCTGCCGCCGCCCGATAAGGTGTGTCCGCTGCGCGGGGCCACACTTTGCGGGCCAGTGCGAGCGGCCACGCGACCACGAGGGGACCTGCGCAAACTGCGGCGGCCCCCATCCAGCGAACAGCCTAGCGTGCCCAGCTTTCCAGCGGGAGGCACGCGCAAGGAAGATCGGCACCGCCCCCTTCACCAACCGCCGAGGGCAAACCGTGCCCCAGCCCGAAACCATCCAAGCCGCCGAGAACGCCCCCAACTCCCTCATGGCGAGAGCGAACGATGCGGCGCCATCGCGCCGCCGCCGCCGAGGGAGGGGCCGACGAGGCAAAGGGCACCCCGCCGCCCCCGCTGAAGCCGAACACCAGACCCCCGCCGCCGCCACCCAGACCGCCGCCGCCTGCACCAACGTCGTACCAGCGCCCGTTGTAGCAGCGCCACCCGGACCACCGCACGACACTGCTCCCCTCCCCCTACCGGCAAGCCAAGATGGCATTAGGGAGAGAGAGATAGAGCAGTGCATGCGAATCTTGCAGAGCTGCCTCGGCGCCCTGCAGGAAGGAGCGAATCCCACCTCCATCATCCTCAGGGGGCTGGCTGACCTGTATGGCTAGCCCCCCCTGAGACCCACCGGACCGGACCGCGGACGTTCCTGCAGCGCCGTCGGCTCGCAGGTCGCTCGCCGGGCCTCTCCTAATGGAGTCCCACCCGGCAGGGCTTGACCTCGCCGACGGACGAAACAGACGATCCCGCAACACCCTGGACCAGACGGGCGCTACGCCCCCCCCAGCCCCCCGTCCGTAGTAGCGGACGGCGCCCGATCCCGCCAAAAACAGCGTCAGCTGCGTCCGGCTTCTCCGTGTCCCTAGCAGGGCGCGTGAGACTACCATCAGGAAAAGCCCAACAGACTGTTAAATCTTATCCCTTCATTTCCGCTCTGCCGTAGTCGGGAAAAGGTTTAGATTAGATTTTCATTGAATTCTTTAATAGGATAAGACAAGTTATTCTTAATTTTGCTGTTACAATAGAATTTACTAATATGTACTGTTTTGTCTGTCTACGTATTGTTTTGGAATAATGTGAGTTGCAGTTCTCAGCTTATTAATGTTACTAACCTTTGTGAGGCAAAAAGTCGAGGCATTTCTCGCTATTCATTTTGACGAGTTTCTCAGATTGTTCTTGTAAGTGCCTATATTGGTCCTGCATGTCTTTTATTCGCTTTTCCAGCTCCATCCCTCGTGCTTCTGCCAATTTCCTTTGTCTTTCCTGTTTTAAAATTTATATTTAAAGAATTGGAACCTCTCGTACAGTCGAGGACAAAGAGATGTATACACTTTTGGACCTAATCGAATGCGGTCGCCTACAATAATTGTAGGCGACCGCATTCGATTAGGTCCAAAAGTGTATACATCTCTTTGTCCTCGACTGTTCCTAAATTACAGAACTTTTTTTATCCATACCAATAACAATTGCCAAAATGTTTTAATTACCCTAATAGCGATTTTCTGAAAATCGTTTTTACTTTACCTATTTGTATAATGTTTACTTTCAGACAGAGCAGACACAGACGCTATCGTAGGCGGGATAATGTTAACACTCACTGACAGGAACCTAGCCTAGTAGGCGCCTACGTCGTACTCGCTTTCGAGCTCTGCTACGAGCGTAGCGCATAGCGATTCTTGGCAGTCAATATGTTAACACATGGACTACCAAGAATCGCTACGCGCTACGCTCGTAGCCGATTCCGACCCGCCCCGGCTTCGCTTGGGTACTCTGTTGCAGCTTGCAACACCGACGCGCACACTACGCCCAATTAGATGACAGCATTCCGCGCATGCGCACTGCAGCGCCGAAGTTTATAAATAGAACCACGCTTGCCGCCATCTTCTCTTTTTGCTGTATCCACACACAGTACACGCGCGTCTCATACGTACTTTTGTAATAGTCTAAAGAAGTAAAAGCTTGAAATGGTAAAAAAACTATTTTATTAACTATTCCTTATGTCCCAGACAACTCTATTATACATATAAAGTATCCTCATGAACAGACACCGTAAACTGCGATCGAAATCCATTGAAATGACGTATGACAACCTGTTAGGGATGGCGATGGTTCTAAATTAATGAACTAAAATATTATGTACTAAAATAATACAAATAATAATAACTAATAAATAGAATATAATATAATATAATAAATCTATAGACAATATATTTATCAATTCCAAGAAGTTTTAGTTTAATATCATAGATTAGGTACACTTATCAGTGTCTAGGTTACCTAGACATTGATAAGTGTAATTTAATACTATAATAATATTAATGATAAATAAACACATTCCGCCATATAAATGCATAAGTAGCATAACTGACGATTCGAAAGTGCTTGTTGCTAAGCCAACTCAATAAATAATTTTTGACTTTGACTTGACTGAGTAACAACCCTAGTACTTCAATGGATTTCGATCGCAGTTTACGATGTCTGCTCATGAATCACTCTATTTAATAAAAAATAAAAAAGCGGCCAAGTGCGTGTCGGACAACGCACAACCAGGGTTCCGTCCCTATTAAAAAGGTCATGTCAGATCCACCATACCCCCTAGCCATACCCCTGGGGGTAGGGTGGACTGAACCATAGCACCGTTAGTAGTGCTGGGATTTGATGGAAAAATAGAAAAAGAAATAGTTACAAAAATTTTAATTTCATTAAACTGAAAAAAACGAAAGCCGTTCTGGCCATTTTTTACCTTAGGCACTACTGCTTGGCACTGCCAGTAGTGTCATGGGTAAAAAAGAATTTCCTGTGACACTACAGTGGCCTTAGTAGTTTTCCCTTGGCACGCGGGGTATTATCTTATCTTCATACCTGTATCGTAACTGCCATACGTCCACGTTCATAACCAACCTATACTATAAGGCAGGCCGGTGTAGATACGACGACGAGTGAAGCGAGGAGGAGTGTTAGGTGTACTGCGACTCTGCGACCCTACAGCGCGCGAGCCGAGCGAGCGAATCGAGCGTGCCGCGGCTGCGGCCGGCGAAGCTCCAGACCTAACTTTATTCGAAAAAAATATCCGTAGTCGGTTCTGGCGCTTCGCCGGCCGCTGCCGCGGCACGCTCGCTTCGCTCGCTCGGCTCGCGCGCTGTAGGGTCGTAGTACACCTAACACCCGCCAATCGCATCGGCCGGTTCTTTTTCGTTTAGTCAGGCGCGGGACACTCCGCGATTTACGTTCATCGCTACAAGTACATGCCGGTGCCCCAACGTTGGGGACGTCAGAGAGCCATAAATCTTAATGTTTTGGCTGAGAAAAAAGCGCCTTTCGTAAAGATCAAAGGAGTGTCCTTTCTGTACATGTAATATTATCTATTTTGTGGTTTAGTCTGGTTTCAACCGTGAGACTTGTTGGTTGTCAGTTATGTCGAAATGTTCAGTCAATAACTGCGTAAATACCAACAAAAAAACTTGAAAAAAGATGGGATTTATTTCTTTAAATAATTTATTTTCATAACATAACGAAATTTGTGTAAACTCATTGTAATTTAATAGTTTTGAACATGTTTTAAATAATTATTTTTGTTAGTTCAAATGACAAAGTCGCGGAACATAAATCTAAGGAGTCGGTATACTTAGATACTTTTTTTATGATGTCGTTACCTACATAATTATGGTTTTCATTTTAAGATTTCCAAAAAATCCTCAGCGACGTGCAAAATGGGCTGCAGTCATAGCACGCGACAGCCGAGGTGTTTTTTTTTAAACCAAACGACTCGCGTGTCGTTTGTTCGGCTCATTTTAATGATTCGGATATATTATAGGTTATACGACAAAAAATGGAAGAACAGGTTTACTAAAACTGCCACACCTCTCATGAACGTACCTAAGCCCATTTCTTTCCATTACATATTTTAATTTCAATTACTTCCAATATACTTAGCTTTATCTTCTGCCTTCTGGCAAAAGGTAATTAATAGCATTAATGAACTATAATAAAATTCTATAATACAATCCCAACACATCATTTGGAAATGCGCAAATTGTTGCCAATTTTCATCATCATTCATTTTTGACCTTATATCTCGTAATACTCGTTTTATAGATGTCGGATGATCATGAGAGTGACGTTCAAAACCCATAGGATCGTTTTAATAAAATTGACAGCTGATCTGTACTTGACTGTACGCTTACATTACATCGCAAAAAAGAAAGTATTAAAAGTAAAGGCAGGTCGAAAATACAATTATTTCACAAATTGAATCTATTTCAAGGAAACTAAAATGACTTCTTTTTATGGACTCTGTCAGCTGTACTATATGTACTTTACGGCTTAGAGCATACATAACTGGAGTACCCTTTCAGTAGCTTACCCCTCTGTTGAAAACCTTGCACAATGTGCAAAAAATTATACAAAGACAGTTTCATAATCGATTAATGGTCATTCATACAATCGCCTCGCAAGAGACAACACCTATCATAAAAATGCACGCACATGCTGTAAGCACGTGTAATAAACATTCAAACACTTCAAGCTTAGAAAATATGGTGTAACATTGCATTTGTAAGTATTTTTGTATTGTTTTAATATTATTTTTGTGAAAACATTTTCATGACACGTCAAATTAAACGATTATATAATCGATTTACAATTCTTTCCTGCATACGTCATGACACTCCCCCCGAGACTCCGTTTTCATGTTTTGTAAGAAATAACTCAATGGCGTTTGAAAAAGAGTCTATTATAACATTAGCATTGATTAATCAAAATTAGTTTTATTTACGCACTCCCCACGAGACTCGGGTTTTCATGCTTTGTAAAAATTAACCTAAATGCAATTGCAATAGAGTTAATAATAATATTTGCAAGGATTGTCTAAAATGACAGATCACTCAACGATCACCCTCACGAGACTCGCAAGTAGAGATGAGGGTAGTGTCGATAATCAATAATTATCGACAAAAAGTATGATTCACTAAGAACCTGCACAAATTGCCGAGTGAACACTACTTATTAGAAAAAAAGTATGGGTACTTTGCACTTTTCCGAGACCCAGCATTAAAAAAACGGACCGCCGCATTCAGCAGGCAAGCAAATTGGGTGCCTGCGCGTACAAGTTCCATGTGTTCAAGACATTTTGATGCATCTCAGTATCGAATTCATTCAAGTAATAGGTAAAAATTAATCGGTTTTACCGTACCTACTTTATTTATATGTGAAATTTATTTTGGCGGATCGGACACGCCTTTAGACAACGGTGCAGCGGCAGGAAATACCGAACATCTAAAACGCATTAAATATATGTAAAGGCTCTCTACGAATTTGTACCATTTGGTGTCGAGAACCTCGGTCCGTGGGGCCTCAGTGCGCAATAGTTATTTGCGGAGATCGCGAAATTCGCGAAACGTCTGGTCGACGTAACTGGTGACCGGAGAGGGCGAAGAGCTGGCAGTTTTCTCGCGCAACGCATCAGCATTACAATTCAGCGAGGAAATCGCGCCAGCATCCTCGGTACAATGCTTCGAAGGCCTTTTTTAGATTTAACTTAGTTTTTATTTAATATAATTAATGTTAGTTATCATCTTGTAACTATACTTATACTTTAGAAATAAATGGAAAGTTTTCGGGATTAATTGAATGACAAACGTTTATGTCGGGTCCACTTAATTTCCTATAACCCGGGCAAGCTGGTTTTTAACGGTCCAGGCAAAAAATCAGGCATAAGCGGGAAACTTCTTGTAATATAATACTAAGTACTCGCTACTTTATATATAATGTATGTAGTTAATTGTATATATTTTTTAATACAGATAAATAAGACACGTCATTTCTTTTTTGCGTCATTGTTTTTAATAGCCTAACAATTATTTCAGTAATCAATTGAGTCACAATAATCCATATTAATATAATAAATGGGAAAGTGTATGTGTGTGTTTGTTTGTTTGTCCGTCTTTCACGGCAAAACGGAGCGACAAATTGACGTGATTTTTTAAGTGGAGATAGTTGGAGGGATGGAGAGTGACATAGGATAGTTTTTATACCCGAAATCATCACCTAAAGGGGTGAAATGGGGGGGGGGGTAAAAGTTTGTATGGAGCTGCGATATAAACGAGTTCCACGCGGACGGAGTCGCGGGTAGAAACTAGTCATCATCCATCATCATATCAGCCGAAAGACGTCCACTGCTGGACATAGGCCTCCCCCAAAGTGACCGGTCCTGCGCCACCCGCGTCCAGTGGACTCCCGCAACCTTTATCAGGTACTTTATAATTTATAAACTAGTATATAATAAAATTATATACGTTTGTGTAAATATCGATACAATTATCGAAATTAGTTATCGAATCAAACCTCGCCCTATAGGTTTAGCAGATCACATTGGCATTTACGTATTCTTAACCCGTGTTTCCACTAAGATTTTCCATGTGTGATATGTTTGTGTGCATCAAAATGAGAATGTGTTATCCTTTTTCATAATGTGTGCGTGTGTAAATAAACAGATCGTTTTTGCATTAGTGAGTAATCTTTTGCATGTGTTATTTCTTCACCCCCCCGCAAAATTCGGCAGACTTTTTTGTACTCAATTACGAATATAAGGCTACTCCAGTTATGTATGCTCTAAGACTGTACGGAAATCTCATCAATTGTTTTGTATATAATATTTGTACAAATATTAGAAACTGTTTATTCCCCACTTGCAAAATAAAGAAACCAGATTTATTTGTGCTTTCTGTTGAAATAAATAAAATTTATAACGCGACTCCATTCATTCGCTAAACGCTAACTAAAGTTTTGACGTGAGCAGTCAATTCACATTGTATGTCTCAATAAACTAAAAAGTATTTAATCTTTTGATGTTGGTTTGCTAATATGGTGCTTAAGGTCTAAAACACTGAGTTCTTTTTTTATGAAATACCTTGATGCAGGTTATAAATTAACGCTACTAGCAACTACTGAAATGTACTAGAGCTGTCATTCTGGGGCTCTGGGGCACATTTCTTGGCATATTTGCTTGACATTGTGCATCTAGTTCTATATACTAAATCAATGGTTACTACAGATAACGGTAGTCTAACTTTTTCAACTACACTGCGTGATACTGATAACGGTAACAGGACATTTGGGATAAATATTATAAAGCATAATATAGTGCCCAGCACTACGGTGGTATGGTTCAGTCCCACCCTACCCCCAGGGGTATTGCTAGGGGTATGGTGGGTCTGATATGAAAAAGGTCATATCGTTACTGAAAACTTATGGCACTTACGTCCTTTTCTTTAAGGAAGGCAGTTTTTTATAAATATCTCGAAAACCTTTGAACCGATCTTGTTCAAAACAAATATCGCTGAAAGAATTTTATAAGCCCTATTAGTATGATTTTTTTCATAATTTTAAAATACACGGTTCAAAAATTAGAGGGGGGGGGACACAATTTTAGTGACTTTCGGGGCGATTATCTCCGACTCTATTCACTTAATCCATAAAATTGCTTAGAAACCTTATATTTATTTTGAAAGGCCTGTCGATTGATGTACCACACGTGGGCTTGCAATGAAAAAATAATTTTTGACTTTCGGTTTTATGTATGGAGTGCACCCCTAAAAAAAATCTTTTTTAGTAATTTCATTGCAAAACTATGTAGCGGTTAACAAAATACACCCTATTCTCAATTTTTTATTCAAATACACCTTACGGTTTTCGAGTAAAATGCCTGTGACATACTGACAGACAGACAGACATGACGAATCTATAAGGGTTCCGATTTTTGCCATTTGGCTACGGAACCCTAAAAACCGCATCATATCCGTTGCGTGAGTAGAGTGTTCTTAGCTATGTTATCTTTCACGAAAACCTGTTAAGCCGTTTTTGAGATATCGGACTTTGAAATGAAAATGTCGGCGGTTTTTCAACTTTTCTAGGTTGAAGTTATTATATCTATGAGTCTTTTGAATTTGGGACAATATAGCGGTACCTGTTCGTCCACCTTCTCCTGTAGACCATCCAGGCAGGCTTGATGCTCCGACTCTCGACGCTCATGATCCCCGATCACCGACTTGACTTGATCTTGTAGCTCTTTAACCCTGATTACAACCAAATATGCAGTTAATACCACAAATTATTCATTTTGCAAGCAGGCAGCCATCCAATCCAGTAACATGGCCAACGAGCTGATCTGATGATGGAGACAGAAGGTGGTCATAGCAACTCCCAAACTAAATAAACCCATGTTCGGGCTCATTTGAGCTGAGAACCCTTTCATCGAGTAGTCGATAACTATGCAAAAAGTACAGTTGGCCAAAATTATTCTGCCTGAAGCAATGACGCGTAGTTTCAGAGTCCGAGAGGCAACCGGATGGCTCGCGGTATTTGAGCTCCCGAAGCATTGTGGAACCGCCCTGTGCAACCCGAGCTGAGCCAACTTGGACTGGGAAGGAAATTGGATGGAGGGTGAAAAAAAAATTGCTTCAGATATTCGATTGACATAGTATTTCATTGTGTAAACAGCGTACACACTTTATTGTGTAAACAGCGTACACACTTTCGGGCAACCGCTCTGTTTTAATCGGCTGCCTCGCGACAAAAATACAAAAATCATATTTTTTTCCTATTTCCGCCCCAATCCAAGTTGGCTCAGCTCGGGTTGCACAGGGCGGTTCCACAATGCTTCGGGAGCTCAAATACCGCGAGCCATCCGGTTGCCACGTGGACACTGCCACTACGCGTCACTGCTTAGAATAAAATACCTAATGAGTTGTTATAGGTTAGTCTAGGCCGCCCTGCGACCTTTACCAGGTCATCACTCCGCAGTGATGACCTGGTAAAGGTCGCGAGAATCCGCTGGATGCGGGTGGCGCAGAACTGGTCAGTGAGGCACTCTTTGTCCAACCTATGTCCAGCAGCGGACATCTTTAGACTGATAAATGATGATTATTATGGATTTAGCTGTTATACCTCAACTCCAACGCGTCCCTCTGAAGAGACAGCATTTCGATAGTTACTTCACCAGTTTTGGATTCTTGCAGTAATTTTTTTGAACGAACATCGTAGCTTGTCTCGCGACAACGATGCTGAAATCACATGAAATTCTAAAACCCATGAAAGAAAGATTGCATTTTAAAGCAGCTATGCCTATGCCTAAGAATTAGCGTAGGCACTTGTTCTGGCGGCAGTAAGTAGACAGAGTTTGGAATAACCGACGGGCATATTCATGAAAGAGCGGAGCGTGCGGATACGCGTCTCATATGTTAGCTTGTGTCCTGACCCCGTATCACTTCGATGGAAGATATCGAAGATAGAGCGTTCATCACTGGCTAACACCGTTCTATGGAATCTTGTCACTTATCGCGTGATAAGGTCGACCATGATACGGGGTCTGAAGTGTGCGCTGCACCGCAAAACACGACGATTATCCAAAGCGCATCAGATTAACGTTTTTTTTGCGCAAAAGCTCGTTTTGGCTCACGAGCTTACACGTTCGCCCGTGTTCAGGGAGCCGTTTCTCGCGGCGACAACGCTCTTACATTGCGCGTGTGGCTAAAAGCGCGCATATACGCACCCTCACACCGCTTCCATAAATGAGCTTCATCATTATACATTTAAGAGCCAGGCTCTTGTCGGAGTAGTAAGTACCTAATTTTAAATTAATTGTACACTCTACAGCAAATAATCTATTACTCCAATGGAAGTGTGTTGGTTTTCCCTTGCCTTCTACAAACGAACACGAGCTTCTATAAACGAGCACACAGGCAAAAACGCTGATGCAAAATCGCAAATCTAAGTATGGTAAATTGCTCTCTAAACGCAAACCTATGATATATTGATAATGTAAAGCTAAAGCTCCTTCAGAGCCTACCTGCCCCCTCAGACTCCTCAGAGCCCACCCTGGAAGCTTCGAACACCTGTTCTTCTTCACAACTGACGCAGCTGAATGGGTAAGAACCTTGGATATAGGTTTCTGACATACCTGATGAACAGAGACCGGAATTTTCGTGGCATTTTTGAGCTGTCGTAGCGTCTTCTTATTTAACGACTTTTAATGTATAGTAATGGACAGAGGTCGGCGGGGGTGAGCTGTTTTCAGTTTTCGCAGAACATGGACATACCTTGTCATTCAATAGTAAATGCCCCATGTGTAATTATTAACTAATGAAATGATTTCATTTAAGTAGACAGCTTTTCTGATACGAGCTTTACATCGCCATTAAAACAAATGAATTTTATAGGAATCTACGGAATGTGATTAATCTATTCCTCACAGCTTTCCGGTTAAGAGTCCGCAGTAAGCTCGATTCTCCATACAAACGTAGTTACGCTCTCATTTTAAAACTACGTGTTGGATTGTAACGAAACATTGCATGTTCAATGAAATGAGGCATATCTATGTCTGAAATTACGTAGCTTCAGATACCATAATAAAAAAAATACAGCGAATTTAAGTTTTTCATACAAAACTAGTTTTTGCTGTATTTACTTTGTTTTATAAATTGGAACCATATAAACTAATTACAGACATAGATATACCTCATGTCATTGTATATGCAAAGTTTCGTCACAATCCAACACGTAGTTTTAAAATGAGAGCGTAACTACGTTTGTATGCGAAGGTGAAATTCAGCCGAGCTTACTGCGGCCTCTTAAGCGGGAAAACAGTTTCAACTAGTATCAAAGCAAACTTCCTTGGATAATGAATAGTAATGCATTTTCATTTTATGTTTAATCATTTCAATGTCTTATCCATATTAATATCTAGAAGACACACATGACACTACTACATGTCATTAATGACGTATAGGTAAATAACGACAAAAGTTGAAAAACCCCCGACATTTGCATTTCAAAGTCCAATATCTCAAAAACGGCTGAACAGATTTACATGAAACATGACTAAGAACACTCGGAATAAAATTATCTAAGACACAAAAAAACCGCATTCAAATCAGTCCATCTGTTTGGGAGCTACTATACCACAGCCGGATTACACAGATACATAGACAGACACGTTAAACTTATAACCCACCTCTCTTTGCGTCGGGGGTTAAAAATATGAGCTATTTCCCCGCCGACCTCTGGTAATTGAGCAACTTATTGTGCTATATAATGACACGCAATAAATCTAGACACACGGCAGTATGTCCGCCAAGTTCGAGCAAAAAAAACGGAACACACCGGCCGTTACACGAACCATTTCGGGCCAATTTCGACCACCCTATAACTCAAAACATATTTTATCTACGCATATGAAATTTCGAGTGTCTGTTGACATCCCCTTAATCGTCTAGAATACAAAATTTCATTATTCTACCAATAGCAGTTCTTGAGATATTGACGTCAGAAAATCGCTATTTTTACTATACACTCACTGACTCACTGACTCATCAAAAACCTAGACCACTTCCA
The DNA here is from genome assembly GCA_945867215.1 of Epinotia demarniana. NCBI lineage: Eukaryota > Metazoa > Arthropoda > Insecta > Lepidoptera > Tortricidae > Epinotia > Epinotia demarniana. The sequence continues at coordinate 9,832,623 of OX244262.1, forward strand.
ATGGTCGTACTAACTTGAAATTTGGCATGGAGATAGGTCTTAAGGTCAAAGTAAAGGGAAAAATCTGAAACCGGCCAAGTGTGAGTCAGTTTTAAAAATAGCGAAGGTGTAACTTTGTTCTACTATGAAGTCATAATGAACTAAATGGGTCTATCTTCCAATGGTCGTACCGACCTGAAATTTGGCTCGAAGGTTTGTCTTTAGGTCGAAATAAAGTAAAAATCTGAAAACGGCCAAGTGTGAGTCAGTTTCGAAAACAACGAATGTGTAATTTTGTTCTACTATAAGTAGGTATGGAGTGGAAATGAGATAAGACTTATTTAAATTTAGATACATACCAATTTAAGACACTACATCTTTGTCTTAAAGACAAGAACAATAAAACTGTTCACCACTCTGTGTGTGTCTGTTGCGGGAACCAAACCCACGATTTACGAAGTGCAAAGCAGGCAGCAAAAATGAAAAGACTATTTTTTCTCGCATAGTCTAAATAATTTCTAATTTTACAACTAATAAAATCGCAGATTCAAGAACATGGAAATCATATATACTCTAAGATGGAATTATATATACTACTGCCCATCTCACCCTCCGATACGCCACGGGATGAGATGGGATGGTGCACTTCTAGGGCTACATAATAAAGAACCTACACCAAACAAAAATAAATGAAATCCCATCAAAAACATAAATGTGAAAGGCTGCGAAGTTCGATACCATGGGAATGCTTCGCCTATAAAAGAAGTGAGATCTGAATAAGTACCAAGTTCCATAAAAATACGTCAAATCATAAATAGTTATAGGAATGCACACTTGATTTCCAGCAGTTTTTAAGGTACATTTAGAATAAGTATCACGTTACATAGAAATACCTAAAATTATAATAGTCAGAGAAACGCACACCGGTTTTTTTAGCAGTTTCCTGATAACAATTATTATTTTCAGTACTTTTTAATGATGTAACTTGGCAAGTTTTAATAGAAAATTATATACTTGGTACATTGCAGTCCAACGGTGTCGATTCATTGCATTGAAAAAGTGTGTGGTGTGTGAAAACTTGCCAAGTAACATCATTAAAAAGTACTGAAAATAATAAATGTTATCAGGAAACTGCTAAAAAAACCGGTGTGCGTTTCTCTGACTATTATCTTCCGGTCTGCTGCGCGTGGCGCCCTGGACAAGGGCTCTGCACACGCTCAATCAAGTTGCAACAAGGGTTGATGTATTCCACTGCTCTCTGAATGAATTCATTAAAGTTACTTTGTATGTGTTATGTTATTTCAAAACTTAGAATGATGTAGTATGTATACCCTATTTATTGTATTGTATCAATAATTTGCTACGCTATCGCATTGGGAGACTGTAATGATAGAAGTATTGTTATTATAAATAAATAAATAAATAAATAAATTATAATTTTAGGTATTTCTATGTAACGTGATACTTATTCAAAATGTACCTTAAAAACTGCTGGAAATCAAGTGTGCATTCCTCTATTTATGATTTGAGGTATTTTTATGGAACTTGGTACTTATTCAGATCTCACTTCTTTTATAGGCGAAGCATTCCCATAGTATCGAACTTGGCAGCCTTTCACATTTATGTTTTTGATGGGATTGTATTTACCTTCCATTACAACTAATTGAAAAATCAGTTATCATCTTCCTAAGGTTTTCACGGTTGCATCCTAAAGGAGATCATCAGTGTCAGGGGAATCACTAAGATTTAATTACGTAACATCGATTTTGCGAAGTCGATGAATGAGAAGTCACTAGGACAGCCACAAAATGCCACCATCATTCCGAACTCTGCTGATGAAAATGTTTCGACGGCACTAGACGCGAGTTGGCGTGCAGCAATCAGCGAGTGTTAGCTCCAATAGTTTTGTCGCTCGGCTATAGGCGAGTGTTCGAGTGCGACGGGCTATTACTCGCGCCACTCGCTCGGGAGCTGCAGTGAAGCCGAACACGCACACTTGTTCAAACCTGCACGCGAGACTCACTGTACGGTGGTATTAGCGGTTTGTTCTCATAGCAAATATCGGCACTGAAATCCACGCTGTAAAATCACCGCTGGTTGGTCTCGCAGATTGAGTTCAACTACCAAGCGAGCATCGCCGAGCGAGTACCGCTGAGCTAGTTTTGTCTTATCGCAGCGACAAACTAGTAGAGCGAGTGTTCTCACCGGCAGTGTGAACAGCCAGCGATTAACTATTAATATATGTGTCTCTTTTACGAACACAGGATCCTTAACTTTTGTTCGTTTCTTGGGCGAGAAAATCGCCTATAGCTAATCGCTTCCTCGCTCTTGGTGGGACAAGTGCCGTGTGATTCTCATGCCATACGATAAAAAAGTGAGGCTATAATATAACTACAAAGTCTGTCTTACTCATAACCTTCTTTACCAGGGTCTCGTACTCTTTGTGCTTACGCACTGTGGTGTCGAGCTGCTTGAGCGCCTGTTTTAGATCACGCTCGAGCACCGTGATGCGCGCTCGCGCAGTGCGTAGCATCCCCTCCGCCGTGGCTACCGTGTGCTTCATGGACTCGCGGGCCGCCCGTTCCTTGATCAGTTTCTCTCTCAAGTCCTGCATTGACAATATTAACATTTTCACTACCAGGAACCCGCCTAGCGGGCGTCTACGCCGTAGTCGCTTTCCGCTACATACGAGGAAAACCACGAGGAGCGTAGCGCGTACCGATTCTTTGGCAGTGAATGTGTTAAGATATACATACATACATAGATTCACGCCTTTATTCCCAAAAGGGGAAGGCAGAGCACATGAAACTGGTTGAACTGTTCCAGTGCCACTTTCAGCACAATTTCGACATAATGTGATACGAGCAGTGATAGGTTGCTAGCCCATCGCCCACGATATACTTATTTTTTTCAAAAAATTATAATTAAAAAATATAAGAAGGTATACAGTTACATTCATGGTGTTAGTTTATAGTGTAAAAGTCCTCGTATACAGCATGCAAGCAAACAGAACAGATATTATATTTAAATAAACTAAAATAACATGTTAATTAGATATTCATTCAATATTGTAATAATTTCGTATGTCAACAGTCAACTTCAACCCCCTTGTTCCCTTAGTTGACTTTCACGATCCTCACGGGAAGAAAGGTGATCAAATTCTAACTCGACACCACACAGGGATATCCACATATGGAAGTCAGAATCTGTCTTTTGGAATTGGGAACATTTCAATATATGTAATGAATGATGCAACAAATATTAGAGTCTGGCCAGCGAGTCAAGCCACACCACTGCCACACAATGCTACCATAATTACCTCTCATTTTATAGACAACCTTTTTGACCAACTTCAATCCAGTACTTCGCCAAGCCACATAGGTACATGAAAATTTCCACATTTCCGTTCCAATTTCCCACATGAAGTGGTTTCCGAAGGAAAATGCGTCGACTGTTACAGAAAAAAACCCAAGTCGTCAATGTAGAATCCTCTCCTTAGACTTAAAACCGCCGTATGGTTGAAAGAATGTTGATGTTTACTGCGTTATTATTACAGTATCAATTATAGCTGTTACACTTAACAATCAAAGGCGTAAACCAAACAGAGACGGCATACGGCGAGGGCGAGGCGCAGGCACGGTGCAGGCATGATGCCGCTTCAAACAATTGTAGACCTTAATACAATGGTATAAGGTGCTTGTAACTGCTAGTGGCGCGTCGCTAGCGTGCCTCCGCCGCGCCGCTTCAGTATAATTTAAAATAGGTCTCCTTAGTACCTTACTAGCACCTTATACCATTGTATTAAGGTCTACAATGGTTTGAAGCGGCATCATGCCTGCACCGCGCCTGCGCCTCGCCCTCGCCGTATGCCGTCTCTGTTTGGTTTACGCCTAAGACTGTACCTAGTTTTGTTTACCACCAATGAAAGACAATCGCAACGCAACGGTACCGAGAAAAGTGAATTCGGACTAGATTCTAGAACAAGCCCGATTGGTTTTTTACAAATATTATAACCTATTATGTGAACACATAACCCTCCTTCGGTAGTCGGGTAAAATAATCAGCACCATGCCAAACAGGCAGCGGGGAATGACTTCGGTCCATACCGAGCCGCGATAGAATAAAAAGTTGGGATCATCACGTCCTACCGTGATGTGGGTGTGGCCCCACCCGGCTAGTTTGGAAGTTCTGTGTTTGTCTAATTCTTTTATACATAATAGTTACAGAAACAGAACATAAATAAGGACTACTTGTACATGACTTTATGACATTGACAATAGAGTCCTGTACAGGTACTTATGTCCTTATTGTACTTACTGGACCTACATACATTTTACAAACTTTCTCTCTTACCGTAGAACTTCGCGAATCGTTTTTTTTGTTTTGATCATTACTGGGCTTCTCCCCTTCTGCGTCTTCTTCTTCTATAGAGGTCTTGAGTTTGCTTTGGAAAATGCACAATTCTTTATTCAGGCGATCTATTTTTTTCAATAACATTTCTCGGTCCTTCCACGACGTTCTGCAAAATAGACCATAGTTAGGGTTCCGTACCAAAAAGGTAAAAATCGGCCAAGTGCGTGTCGGGTCACGCGCAGTGTAGGGTTCCGTAGTTTCCTGTCTGTCTTAGTTACATCTATGCGCGGTGCGGTTGCGTCGACCGAATTAGTACGAAAATTGGCCTTTTCAAGTACACATTAAGTTGGTCGACTATTACTCGGTAACTATACTTATGCCTACTTGTTTGTGATAGTTTTCCTTTTAAATTCATTATACGAGTATGTACTATTACCACGCTTTCATTCACATCCCCAGTAATAGCCGTTTAGCTGGCAGGGGGGGGGGGGGGGGGACACACGACTCAAACAAAAATTAGGGCTATAAAGCCCAATATCAGCGTGGGGGGGGGCTGTTCCCAGCAGTGGGACGTATATAGGCTGATGATGTGAAAGCCCAATATCTAGCAAAGCAAACTGATTACTGATTTTACATCCCCGCTTTAGGTGTAGGGGAGGAACCTACCCTAAAAAACTTTTTTTTTTCAATATTATATTGTACTGTTTTGTCGGCGTGATTGATTTATATATCCACGATTTATATACTGAGCTAAGCCGAAGACGGACGGACGGACATACGGACATGGCGAAACTATAAGGGTTCCTTGTTGACTACGGAACCCTAAAAAAAGGAACGTTTATGAGCGAGTCTTGTCTGTCCGTCTGTAACAAAGTTAAATATCTCAGGAAATACTTATAATCGTACTATTAATTTGTAATTTGGAATAGTTGTAAACGAGCCCAATATACACGTGTATGAAAGAAGAATTAAACGTATATTTTTAAAGAAATCCTTTGAAAAGTTAAGGATATTAAAATTCAAAGTCTAGAAGGCGAAGTCGAGCCTAATATTTAAATTCCAGTAAAAGTATGTAATAGCTGTTGAACCACATACTTGGCGATGTCTATACTGCGACTGATTTTAGTATCCATTAGCTTAGCAGTTTCGAATATAATTTTGTGTATAATTTCCGTTTCTGTGTCAAATTCATTCTTAGCTTTTAATTCTGGGATCTAAAATAGAATAAAATAAATTATTAGAATAATATCAACGTACATAGATAATTAAATAATTCCTACTAATGGGTCTCCGCAGTCTGACGACAAAGGAAACATCAATCGATTGTTATGGTCGTGTCTTTGTCTTCATAGTGTTAACGACAATATTTCTGTCAGGCCAATTTAATACGTAAGTCCTAGACAGTAACGTTTACATTCGAGCGCATTAGTTAACCGCCGCCTTATCGTGTCTCGAGTAGCGAGTGACGTAGGTCTCGCGGGGATTAAAGTGCATGGTAAATTCGCGCGCTCTGCTCATGTCTTGATGGCTCCGCGGTATGGAGGTCGGCCTAACGATCCGGGGAGCGAGAGTTCGAATCTCGGCAGGGATTTACTTTTTCTATAATTTGTAAGGACTTTTATTTATTTAAAGTAACGACATAGGTTCGACGAGTCATTCCAGCTCATGTCTTTAAGACAAACAGTACGTGTGTAAATATGTTACGAATAAATATGTACCCGTCATGTTGTGAATTGTGACAGCAGCATTTGCTTGCCGATGGGCAAATGAATTGATTTGCGAGATTATTTTCTATTACGGACATTTGTTTTGGTTAAATTGTGTGTGGCATAACCAGCGAAGGGGTAAGTTTTAGTTATTTAAAACTTAACACTGTAATCAGGCAGTAGTCACATACCGTCAGCCGTGTCTAAGCTTACTCCTTTGTTCTAGCCTTTGGACATGCCCTTCGAGGTTTAGTTGAAACCTGAATTTGATTATAATCGCGCTAGCCGGCGTATTGGATAAGCAGGGATCCCGAACACAGTTGTCAAACCCCTCTTGGCGCTCAACACTTTTAGATATAGGTTTTTGTTAAGGGTTTAAGTTTTTAATATACTATTATATAGGTCAGTTATAGGCATCGTTTTATTTGCTACCCGGTCCAACACATAACAAATAGCGCCCAACGTTAAAATATAGTGTGTTTGGATAACGGTATATATAGCGGACTACTCATTAGTCATAACTGACATAAGTGTAGGAGTAGATTGTATTTTCTTTTCACATTTCATTTTATATTGTTATTTTTTCTGTTTTATTTTGTTTTACCTACGTTATGTTTTAATGTAATACGTCCGTCCGTGCGTACGAATTTGATAAGTATTTTACGTGTGTGTTTTGATATAGGTTGCATTATTGTGTCGTGGGCATTTATTTCGTTGTAACTTTATTTTTATTTTTGAAACGGCATAATATTGTAATGTCAGCTAAGTTTTACTTTTAATTGTGGGCATAAAGAGTGTTATTGTGTATGAGGTCAAAAGGCATTTCGACGCCGTAAATTTGTTACCATTAGTCAAGAAATAACGTGACAATAGTTTGTAAGTTGGATGGAAATTTAGTGTGCATGATAATATAAGTATTTTTTTTTTAAAAAATCTCTTACTGATTTTCGATAACGAAAACGGTTTGTTCAGAATCCGTTGTGTATTAGCAGTCGTATTATAGTCATTTGTACTGTCTTTAGTCAATATGGATCCACAATATCTATTATAGGATGAGCTGGAATATGAACTTGAGTGTCGTGGGGTGCGTATGCAAAGTACAGTCCCAGTATTAAAAAAGTTATTAAAGGAATTAATGCTCGCGGAGCAATCAGAGGGGCGGGCGCGCGATGTCAAAACACCAGCTCGTAAGGCAGAGGATATTAAATCAGAGTTAGACATTTGTGCGACAAAACTAAGCGTTCTTTCCAATTACATCGCAGAGATAGTAGGTAAGCCAGACAAAGCGTTGTTCAGGCGTCTGGTATCACGGCTGTACCATGTGCAGAACAGAGTGACTTTGGTGATTCCCGTGGCGGAAGACGACGGCATCAGCAAAGATGCACTTCAGCAAGAGTGTCAGATTTTACTCGAGAAGTTAGAGGGGTTGGATGATGAGGTCGAGGATGATAATTTAACTGTTAAGGATAAAGAGATACTGCAGCAAACATTAGGTGACTTGGGTGTAAGGATTGCAGATAAACTAGCCAGTGCTACACATCCCTCATCCAAGGACTCGGAGGAAACACCCCTGGGTACAAAATTGGGTAATCAGGGATTGACGGTAGTAAATGAGTTGCCGGACAAGAGTGTAAATTTTGCGGCAGGGCAGTGGGAAGGCCAAACACCTGGCAGCCGATTGAAGTTATTACGCTCATCCACCCTCGAAGAAGAGTCTCCGAAACGTAAACTAGTGCCAATTTATCAATGGGGTCTTAAGTTTACGGGATCCAACATGAGTATCAATGCGTTTTTGGAACGGGTTTCAGAGCTCAGGGATGCTAGAAATGCGACAGATTTTGATTTATGGCGGTATGCGATTGACTTCTTTGAGGCAGACGCATTGATTTGGTATAGAGCAAATAGAGAATATGCTAGCAATTGGGAGGATCTGGTAATTTTATTGAAGCGTTCTTTCCAGAAACCGTTTTACCAGGAAGAATTGTTAGCAGAAATAAGAGCACGAACACAAGGTCGTGATGAAACAGTGTTGATCTATGTTTCGATTATGCAGAACATGTTTAATAGATTGCCCAGCAAACTGGCGGAGACGGAAAAAATATGTATACTGTTGAGAAATATTCAGCCATATTACCAGCGGGCAGTGTGTAGGGATGAGTTTAATTCAGTGTCTGACTTGATAAATGTCTTAAGAATAGTAGAGCGCACAAAAATTAACTGCGACAGGTTTGAAGAACCCAAGGCTGTGAGAAACCCATTGGAACCGGACTTAGCCCACAAAACAAACAACAATTCAGGAGAGTTTAGAGAGGCTATGGTGATGGAAGAGGTGGCTCAGTTGCAAAGTAAACCAACCGTGATTAGTAAACGTTGCTGGAACTGTAGAGAAGGTGGCCACTTGTTCCGAGACTGCAAGATGCCGAAACAAAGATTATTTTGTTATAGGTGCGGTCGCTTTGGTACCACGGCTAAGGACTGCTCGTGTAAGGGAAACGCTTCAGGGGAAAGTTCAAATCAGGCCCCTTAGACTTTCCCCAGGGTAGTGAAAATAAGGATTGGCAAGAATGGTTAGGGGTTATTAAGAGATTTTTCGCGCGAACAGACGGGGAATTATGCCCCGTAGTTTTAAAAAAGGAGAATGACAATAGGTCGTATGTAACGATAGATATATTACAACGGCAGTGCATAGGCCTATTAGATTCAGGGGCTAATAGGACAGTTATGAACTCTGTATTTGCGGGCGTTTTGTTGTCAATAGGTTTAAAAAGCTATAAAATTGCACGTAATCGTGTAACAACAGCTGATGGTTCCATGCATGATATATCAGAGGTGTATGACATTCCGATAATGTTTGATGGTCAGTTTAAGGTCATATCAGCTATGGTCATGCCAAAATTAAACCAACCTCTAGTATTGGGTAAGGATTTCTTTGACGATTTCGGCATATCCTTACAGTTCAAAGGCAAGGGGATTGAGGTGTTGAGTTTAGATAACGCTACAACACCTAGTCCCGTCATCATATCTAGTGAAGATTTGAGTTCAGAACAAAAAGAAGATTTGGAACGAGTGATACAAAACATGAGGAAGGAAATTGGCAATGGTTTGGGCCGAACATCCGTTTTAAAGCACAACATAGATACCGGGGATAACAAACCAGTCCATCAGAAACAATACAACTTCTCTCCGGTGGTAAAAGCAGAGATTGAGAAAGAGGTCGATAAAATGTTAGCAGATGACGTCATAGAACCTTCTTATAGTTCTTGGTGTTCACCGGTTTTGATTGTCAAAAAGCCAAATGGTGAGAATAGATTATGTCTTGATAGCAGGCAACTGAATAGGGTGACAAAACGGGACACTTACCCGCTGCCACGCGTATCCAACATCATTGACAATTTACGTAACGCTAGATTTTTAAGCACGATTGATTTGAAGTCAGCGTTTTGGCAAATACCGCTAGACGACACCAGTAAAGAGAAAACGGCGTTCGCATTACCAGGAAAAGGGCTTTTCCATTTCAAAGTAACGCCATTTGGACTGGTCAATGCCTCGCAAACACAGCAAAGGTTAATGGACATTTTATTCCACTCGAGTGAAGACAAAGTTTGGGCGTACCTGGATGATATTGTCATTTGTTCATCAACGTTTGATGAACATATATCGCTCCTCAATAAAGTTATAGAAACTCTTAAGAAGGCTAATTTGACAGTAAATGTAGATAAATGCAAGTTTGCTCGATCTAGTATGCGGTACTTAGGTTATATTGTCGATAGAGATGGGATTAGGACAGATCCAGATAAGGTCGCTGCAATTATTAACTTTCCTAGGCCTCGAAATTACACTGAATTGAAAAGATTCATTGGGTTAGCAAGTTGGTACAGGAGATTCGTGAAGGACTTTTCAATAGTAGCGGCACCTCTCCACGACCTTACTAAAGGAAAGAAGAACAAACGCTTGTTTTGGACCACGGAGGCAGAAGGAGCGTTTGTGAAATTGAAAACCCTACTTACATCGGCTCCGGTCGTCACTTGCCCAGATTACTCGAAACCATTCATAATTCAGTGTGATGCATCTAATAATGGCGTAGGAGCGGTATTGTGTCAGAAAAGTAGAAATGAGGAACAGCCAATAGCGTACTTGAGCAGAAAACTTAATGATCGGGAAAAGAAATTTTCCACGTCAGAAAGAGAACTATTAAGTATTGTGTATGCAATTGAAAAATTTAGACCATACATTGATGGGGTACAATTCACGGTGGTAACTGATCACAGTGCTTTGCAGTGGTTGCACAAAATGAAGGACCCCCATGGAAGGCTAGCAAGGTGGGCAATGAAGCTACAACAATTTAGCTACGACATAATTCATAGGCCGGGTAGAAGCCACGTAGTACCAGACGCGTTGTCAAGGGGCTCAGATATAATTTCGGAGATTAATAATTTAGAGATATTAGAAAAACATAAAAATAGCTGGTACAAGTCTAAAATGAGAGAAGTGCAAGAGAATACACTTGAAGATTGGATGGTATCGAACGGTTGTCTGTATAAAAAGGTTAAATTGAAATCATTCCCAAACGCTGAGGACGTCTGGAAATTATATGTACCGGAAGATTTAAGAAATAAGGTCCTGAAGCAATGCCATGACGAAGTAACGGCGGGTCATTTAGGGGTGCGCAAAACGTATTTTAAAATTAAACAGAGATATTTTTGGCCCAATTTATTAGACGATGTGAAGCAATATGTCCAAAAGTGTGAAAGTTGTGCCAAACATAAAGTATCGCAGCAGGGGCCACTGGGATACATGGGAAGACACAGAGAAGTGACACGTCCATGGCAGATCATATCGTTGGATCTGATGGGCCCATTTCCAAAAAGTAAAACTTGTAACACTATGTTGCTAGTGATGACATGTTGGTTCAGCAAATTTGTGCTGTTATTCCCGCTGAGAACCGGAAAGGCAGACAAGATATGTGACATTGTGGAAAGACAATTTTTGCTCTATGGCGCCCCTAAGGCTATCATATGCGATAACGGCCGCCAATTTTGTTCCCAATTGTTTAAAGACTTGGCTGTCAAGTTCGGTAGCCAATTGTGGTTCACACCAAACTACCACGCACAAGGAAACCCCACAGAACGGGTTAACAGGGTTATAGGCACTATGATCTCCACCTACATCAAACCAGGAAAACATAATGCGTGGGATGTCAATTTACCCCAAATTGGGCATGCGATAAGAACAGCAGTGCATGAGACAACAGGCTATACGCCTTCATACCTGTTCCTTGGTAGAGAGACGTCGGTACCAAGCGTGGATCACCCAAATTCAGGACAATTATTGCAAAACCCGGACAATTCGTATCCTGTAAACGTTACTGACTACATCGATTGTGTAGGATATAGAAACAGTTTGTATGAAAGGGTTCAACATAGGCTACGATTAGCACATGATCACAGCCGGAAGGGCTATGATAGCAAACGTAAACCCTGCAATTTTAAGGTGGGTGACATGGTGTGGAAGAGAACAAAACTTTTGTCAAACGCACCAAATAAATTTATGGCTAAACTGGCTCCGAAATTTGAAAAGGCGATTGTTGTCGATAAACTCTCGGACACCATATATCGCTTAAATAATGTTGCTGGCAAATGTGTTGGTAATTGGCATGTCAAGGATCTTAAGCCTCTGAAAAGCTTTGCATAAGGGAGAGTAAAAAAAAAAAATGTATTTTTTTTTTCATTAGGGAGAGGAAATATGTTATGGTCGTGTCTTTGTCTTCATAGTGTTAACGACAATATTTCTGTCAGGCCAATTTAATACGTAAGTCCTAGACAGTAACGTTTACATTCGAGCGCATTAGTTAACCGCCGCCTTATCGTGTCTCGAGTAGCGAGTGACGTAGGTCTCGCGGGGATTAAAGTGCATGGTAAATTCGCGCGCTCTGCTCATGTCTTGATGGCTCCGCGGTATGGAGGTCGGCCTAACGATCCGGGGAGCGAGAGTTCGAATCTCGGCAGGGATTTACTTTTTCTATAATTTGTAAGGACTTTTATTTATTTAAAGTAACGACATAGGTTCGACGAGTCATTCCAGCTCACGTCTTTAAGACAAACAGTACGTGTGTAAATATGTTACGAATAAATATGTACCCGTCATGTTGTGAATTGTGACAGCAGCATTTGCTTGCCGATGGGCAAATGAATTGATTTGCGAGATTATTTTCTATTACGGACATTTGTTTTGGTTAAATTGTGTGTGGCATAACCAGCGAAGGGGTAAGTTTTAGTTATTTAAAACTTAACACTGTAATCAGGCAGTAGTCACATACCGTCAGCCGTGTCTAAGCTTACTCCTTTGTTCTAGCCTTTGGACATGCCCTTCGAGGTTTAGTTGAAACCTGAATTTGATTATAATCGCGCTAGCCGGCGTATTGGATAAGCAGGGATCCCGAACACAGTTGTCAAACCCCTCTTGGCGCTCAACACTTTTAGATATAGGTTTTTGTTAAGGGTTTAAGTTTTTAATATACTATTATATAGGTCAGTTATAGGCATCGTTTTATTTGCTACCCGGTCCAACACATAACACGATGTTTAATAGTAACTTTTAAGTGAAGGAAAACATCGTTACCAAACCGGTTCCTATCCTAGCAAGCTAGTCTAGTTTGCCCTCTCTGTAGGTTTTGGAAGGTCAGTTGGCAGTCGCTTTCGTAAAACTGTTGCCTACACTAAATCTCGAGATAACTAGGTCCTTTACAGGTGAAAAAGTGATAAGGTATTGTCTAAAGCAAAGCGATACCGTACTTACGCGCTTGCGGAAATATTCTAAGAGTCTTGTGCGTCGCGCCGTCAGGTCAGCACCCATAGTCAAAACCTCTTTTGTGATCGAAGATAATTCAGACGTCAATTCATCGAGTACCGCCGCCTCTGTTCAAAATGAAACAGGATGGGTGCCATTATGGGGGGTTGGGGGCGGGGTTTCAAAACGATGCCAGGCAGCCGTTTAGTTCGAAATTGCGCATTTTAGGCACGTGTTTGGGTTTTCCGGGGTTGGATTGAAGGATGTGCGGTTTTAAGGGGGAGAGGTACCTGAAGTTTTTTTTTTTTTTCTGTACCTACTTTAACGTGGCCTCAAGATGTCAACACAAATACGGTAGGTAGATAACGAGTTGACTACAGTTCAGACATACGTACTAGTCCATACTATTGTTAGGTCTACACGAGGAGTCGGCAGACCGTTTGCGAAATGTGGTGATCGCAATAGGGCTCGTGGGTCGAGGTACCACATGGAGTGAGAAGACGGAATACGTACAAACCTTTAATCACAAAGATTTACGTAAAAGTTAAATCACATCACAGGTAATTGTATGAGGCCTCACATTGTACTAGGTATGTCTAAAATTAAGTAAAATCCATTATTAAATATAAAATGCATGCTTACGCCATTACGGGTTGGCAGAGAAGAAAGTGACACGAAAAATGAACCTACAGCAAGAAACAGTTTTTAAAGACGCACATATTGTTTATGGTTTGTGGGAGATTACACACTATCCCACAAGTATAATAGTATGAATGCAAATAACTCTGTCTGTGAGTCTGTCTGATACCTCTTTTCATGCTTAAATCACTGAACCGATTAAGATAAAATGAGATGAGGAGGTTGTTACTATACCGAAGATCTGTCAAAACTAAAATATGAGGTACAGTCAGCAGCAGTTGCTACTCGAAAATGAGAACCGCAGGCCGAAGTAGATTGAAAAAGTTCGGCGACCGCACGACTTAACGAACCAACGAACTAACTAACACGGCAAGTTAATAATAATTTACTTTAAAAACAAAGTTTATATCGACTTCAATTCAGCCAACATCAAGCCACATATGTTCATCAAAATTTCCAGTTTTCCTTTCAAATCTACCATAAGACTTATACCTACTTAATAGTTATTTTTGTTAGTGATGTGGACAGTTGTTGCTAACTTACAAATATGAATTTTGTGTAAACGCATGTGATGGTTAGATATGTGTAGTTTGTAAGTTGTAACTGTTCCTTAAATAAATAAAATAAAATAAAATAAAATTGAACTGCTCTCCGAGAGCAAATGCGTTGATAATTATGGAAAAAACCCAAGTCGCTATACGTGGGCTTATAATATTTGATGAGTTCCGTCGATTGCTCAAGAATCTCAAAATGTACACTTCATTGGTTGCTTATTCAACGTAAGCAGGTCAGAATCTTTGAAAAACTTTATATCCTTGAGGAGTTCCATAAGTCATATAAGGTCTTCATCATCAGATTTTGAACCTTTCCGAGGATAAATACACGAGTTATAACAGAAAATACCGAAATCACTACACGCGTGCAATTATTGTTTAAGGATTGCCCTCAAAATCCATGGGATCACATCATCAGGTCCTGATTTGGTGACAATGGGACCACCTCAGAAGTATACTCATTCGGATAAAAAAAGACTTTTGAAAATCCACGTTATCCACGTTAATCACCTGACCCCGATCACCCAGGGAACCTAGCAGCAATTATTTTATATTCAACTAGGAAAAAATTACAGCGGACGCTACCGCGTCACGCTCGCTTCGCTCGCTCGGCTCGCGCGTTGTAGGGTCGTTGTTCACCTAACAACCAACCTTTTTCGAAGTCTGTTAAAAAGCTTATAAAGGTGAAGAACGGTAGAAAACTCTTACCTAGCGCGCCGCTGCGGTCAGCATGCTTGCTTGCAGGATGATCCATAACCAGCAGCAGTAGGTCGTGCGGAGACCAGCCCTTCATCGTCAGAATCCGCATATCGCCGAGGCAGTCGCCGGGATCCAACCCAGCTCGGGCCTCCAGGTCTTTTATTTGAGCGTACAGACCTATGTATATCTTCTACAGGAAAAATCGGTTGGCATTAATTGTTTAGCTCAGCGGTCGGCAACTCTCTCGGCCTCAGGCGGGCAGGACTCTTAAGGCCTTCATACCAATCATTCACACACCGGTCGCAGTTGCGTGTCGCGCAAGTTGTAAAACATTGAAACTACACTTCAAACACACATCGAGCGCGGGCCCGCAGCGCTCGGCCGCGAAACTCAAACTCAAAGAAATCTATATTAGAATTACCTGATAAAGTCACTAATAATACAGTACCTAAGGCCCGCGTCAATTTTGTTAGCTAATATTAGCCCTAGGATGCTGGTTTAGCGGATATCATTGTGATACCACAGGTGATAAAAAAACCTATCATACTGCTAACTTTCACCGTCGAAATCGTTGGTGTAGGTAGAACGCATTTCTTTCTCTGATCTTCGATCACACTGGCGCGGCTTACGGTGGCGGTCAATAGTAAACTTTACTGTTATTGTCAAATTAACTAGGTATTGTCCGCCGGCGCAGGCCACGCCAGTCTATGAGACCTGAGCCTTTAAGCGTTCTATACGAATGTATCATGGTATCCACCAGAGCTGGCCAGGTTGCGAAGCGCTGAAAAATCCACCAATGGCGTGACGACCGCGCTCACGCATCTCTTCCTATTCGTCCATTTTTTCCTCGCCCACCGCCTCGCAACCGCGCACAGCTCTGGTGGAGACACACCCTTATACCCCTTAGTTGTCGATTTCTGAACTAATAAGATAAAAAGAAGGAATAGAACTAATAAGGGCAATGGCACCCATTCTGTGGGGCCACTTGCGGCGCTACTTAGACTACTATGGTTTTTTCGTTCGCTGCATGCACCAAATAATTATAAAAAAGTTAAAGTAGTGTATGCGACTGATCCACAATGAGAGGCCTTAAAATACGATTGTGGTTGGATCACACGAGTGTTTTAAGGCCTAATTATGTACAGTTGCATACACTACTTTATCTACACACATATCATAAGTAGGTAAGTAACAGCAAAAAAACAACAATAAAATGACAACAGAAATGGCGACAATTCGTCATGACGAATGGTTCTTTTTAAATCATAGACAAACGAATGAAGTCCCTATACTCATATCACTCGAGATCAAATGTCGTGCGGTATATAGGTATATATAAAAAAACATAAGGAATTGACTTTCCGTATCGATAAATGTTTTAATATCTATGGATACTAGAATGGAGACCCGCTTGAGTTTTGACAACTGTTCCAAATTTAAACTCATAACGATTCAAAAATCTGTACTGTAATGACATTACAGTACAGATTTTACCTACTACCACAGACAAGAAAGTTCTCATAGTAAAATCGGTTGTAGTAATGCTGGTCATTTCCTACGGTTTCTAAACACATTTTAGAGCACTAATGATATGTGCGTAGATAGTACATTTCGTAACTAGGGCGGTGAATTCGTGAATGCCCCATGTCGCAGGTGTTTGTGGCCCGAACCGAAGGTGAGGGCCATAAATATGCGCTCTGGGGCTGTACGAATTACCGCCCGTGTTGAGTACAAAATTTTACGTCTTCACCTGGCCAAAATGTGAGTTTTCCCGTACGCGCAGCGTGCAGTAAAACTCGCATTATGGCCAGGTGTGACGTAAAGCTATTTACATACTTGTTGGTGAGTCAATAGCCGCTGTATCTGAATAATTTCCTGCCGTTTCTTAGCCATGAGCCGCATATCACTAGCCTTTATACGCCGTGCCAGATTTCCGTCTGGATCTGCAGAAGAATTGTGTAACAAGCAACAAGAGAGTAAAGTTATTTTTTGCAGCAAGTGAGTCAACGTCAAAATCTTGAGCGTAGCGAGGGAAATTAAAGTGGCAAAGCGAATGAAATTCAATTGTTATGATAATTTGCGACCTTTCAAATCCAAAAGGTCATTTGCCCCACGGAGTGACCAATATCGCATTTGATTACCGTGGAATGGGATTACTTTATGAAAAAATGGGGCTACTTTGAATGTAGTATAAAAGCAGAAAATCGTTCGAAATTGAGAAGATTTAATCGAGTAAACAATACTAATATATATACTGCCACAGTTCACCCACAAGCAAAAACACCGATTTGGGAGAAAAACCTATTTGATCAAAGTCGCCCCCCCCCCCCGAATCAATGTACCCCCATTCCATCGATACTGTTTTCCCGCAGCAAATTGCCCGTGACGAGTATAACATATTAGGTCTCTCTAGGTTTTATGGTAAAAAATATCCATATTCGTAATGACATAGTAAAGAATCCTTAACACATCTAACCTTGGTCGTTTCGGAACGAATCTGCATCCTCGAAGCCAAGCAGAAGTAAGGAATTCACCGAAGAATTCTGCAATAGCATATAAGCACAAAGTGAAAGGATTCCTATCGTGAAATTAACACTAAGTGCCGAGAAACTGCTAGGCGCGCTTTCCTCTCTATTAGTTGAAGCAATCACGCGTAATTTCGGTGTCCGAGAGGCAACCTTAGCTCAGCGAGTGCCTTTACGCCGTGGTTGCTTTCCGCTACATACCTACGAGAAAAAGCACGGTATCTGCTACGAGCGTAGCGCCACGTCCGTAGCCGACAACACGACTGTGGTGAACACGGGTATTTACATATATTCCGAGCAATGACGCGTAGTTGAGTGTCCAAGAGGCAACCGGATGGCTCGCGGTATTTGAGCTCCCGAAGTGTTGTGGAACCTGTGCAACCCAAACTGAGCCAACTTGGACTGAAGCAGAAATTGAAGGGCGATAAAAAAAGTCGCCCGGTATCCGATTTAGAACAGCATTTCATTATATGAACAGCGTACACACTTTCAGGCAACCGCTGTTTCAAAAGCAACAATTTTTTTTTTCTATTTCCGCCCCAGTTGACTCAATTTGGGTTGCACAGGTTCCACAACACTTCGGGAGCTCAAATACCGCGAGCCATCCGGTTGCCTCTTGGACACTCAACTACGCGTAATTGCTTTCAATATTATATGTAAATACCCGTGTTCACAGTCGTGTAGTCGGCTACGAACGTAACGTTATACCCTCGTAGCCTACGGCCGGCTACGAGGGTAACGCTACGTTCGTAGCCGATGCCGTGCTTTTTCTCGTAGGTATGTAGCAGAAAACAACTACGGCGTAGGCACTCGCTGAGCGAGTTCCTGGCAGTAAAAGTAATTACGAGTGATTAAAGACCAAGTGCGGGTAGTTCAGAAAATCCGCGCAGCAAGGAGATATTGTCCTGTAACCAAAGATGTTGTGACATTTTCGAAACGTTGAGGAACCTCAGGGGGTAATTATGCGCGATTAAGTCCCGTTTAGTAAAAATAATAAGTTAGATTCGTGAAATTTTCAATCAATATGTTTAATTGA
Source organism: Epinotia demarniana (assembly GCA_945867215.1). Taxonomy (NCBI): domain Eukaryota; kingdom Metazoa; phylum Arthropoda; class Insecta; order Lepidoptera; family Tortricidae; genus Epinotia; species Epinotia demarniana. Next base: position 9,850,900 of record OX244262.1, read on the forward strand.
TTGAGTTTTTCCACCGGCAATGGGAGACGAAGAGAAAATATTATCAACGATATTCTTTTTATTCTCGTCTCGTTAATGGAAAACCAGTTTAAAAAATGGGGCACAAATAAAACCAAATTCACTCACCCTTGATGTAGTTAGACTTGCAGATCTTTTGTCACCCTTAATTCGTCGCGTAGCATAACTCTAAAAAGCACCAATAAAAGAAGTTTTTATTAAGCAGTAACGCTTCTAAAGAAATTATAAATAAATATTAAAGGAAAAATTTAAAAATTGTAGGTCCGGCTCGAAGCATTTGAACCGGCGACCACAGGAATTCATGGCCCGTCGTTACTTACCAACTGAGCTATCAGAACAATCTGTCTCGGCCATTAAAATTTCAAATTAATCACAAAAATAATCCATACTAATATTATAAACTAGCTTCTGCCCGCGACTCCGTCCGCGTGGAACTCGTTTGTATCGCAGCTCCATACAAGCTTTTACCCCCCCATTTCACCCCCTTAGGGGATGATTTCGGGGATAAAAACTATCCTATGTCACTTTCCTTCCCTTCAACTATCTCCACTTAAAAAATCACCACAATTCGTCGCTCCGTTTTGCCGTGAAAGACGGACAAACAAACAAACACACACACTTTCGCATTTATAATATTATATTAGTATGGATGAGAAAATGTGTTTGTCTATCTTGTTACCTATTCACGCTTAAATCGCTGAACCAATTTAGATGAAATGTGGCATAGAGATACTTTCACTTCTGGGAAACGACTAATGATGGTTTTTATTCCGGAAATCATCCCCTAAGGGGGTGAAATGGGGGTTGAAAGTTTATGGAGCTACGATATAAACGAGTTCCACGCGGACGGAGACGTGGCCAGAAGCTAGTTTGAAATAAAATCAGGTTAAGAGTCCCCAGCACGGGCGATACAAGTGAACTCTCCATGCAAACGTACTTTGGTTCTCATTTTCAAACGGCGTACTGGAAGAACATGAATTTTTTTGTGAAGCGAACAAAAGAACATTAATATATTGCGTTTGTACTTTTATGGCGTATTACATTGTTTACACAATGGAATCCGCCATATGTTACTCAGAAACTACATATTTCCTGTTGCTATAAATTATTGCTGGCTAAACCATCTTAAACACGTCTGCATTTGGACACAAAAAATCGCTTGCAAACAGGTCCATTCGTTTAGGAGCTACGATGCCACAGACAGACACACCGTCACACAGATACACGTCAGACACCCAGACACACAGACAGACCTAACTTACAAAACCCCTATTTTTGCGTCCTGGTTAAAAATTAAAGATTAAAGACTTTGTATGAAAACGTTCTACTCGTTTTTTTTCAGTTCCAATTTCTAAAAATAAAAACTGGTGTCTGACTAGATGTGGCGGGTCCAATTGTGTATACAAAGTTGCATGTTATTTCAGCATGTCGATGAGAACCAATCTACGTTTGTATGGAGAGGAGAGTTAGTCTGAGCGCATCATTTTCTGAGACATTTTATGACTACGGTTCACAGTTATACCATTCTGAGACAGGAAGTGAATACGTACAGGAAGGCTAGCTTGACTTTGTTCACCGGATTTGAGACCACTTGTTTTTAAATCTGTTAAAATAATACAATTTTATAGAATTTCAAAGCATCTACACGTGTGGCCTGTGGGCTAGTTTCAGGCTGAAGTCATATAATACCCTGCGTATCCAATATAACAACATTCAGGAGGCTGTTTGGGCTTCCCCGATTCTGCAGCGACTGGGATGTTTGCCGATACTAGTGGTTAGAGCTCCCATTGCACGAAACCCTACCTCACAAGGTGGCAGAACAGAAATGCAATATAGTGATAGATACTACTTAGGAACACTGGATTTTAGTTGGTTGCCATAGCATATCCTGGAAGAACTATATTTTTTTTCGTTGTCGTATCGCTTTTTTGATCGAAAATTACATCATAAGGTGGCAGATCGAAACGTTTACTCATCGAAAGAGACACATTTGGAGATAAAAACCCGCATTGGTTGCCAGCCCAAACCCTGGCAGGTTTCAAGATCAGCCACGTTTTATGAGCCCCAAAAATGGGGTCAATTACCTCATCAGGTGGCAAGATGAAAATGATGCAGATCGATTGCCCTAGACGTGCCGTTCACGAATATATAGGGTTGCCTGCCTTCAGCTTGGCAGTTTTTCTGGTCAGCCACCTCAAACAATGTATGTGAAAATCTTGGAATAACGAGAAATTCGTGTATTTATGCTATGATTCAATGTATAATTTAATAAAAATCAGGATATTAAATTAAAGTCAACGTACTTGCGTCTTATGGTGTTGAAATAATAGGGTAAATGTACCACGTTTGGTCATTTCTCATTAATATTTCTTGAAATATTGAAAGAAGTGATGTTGCCTTTTACGTTCAACGTGATATAGCAATCCTCATCAGGTGGCAAGATGACACTGATGCAGATCGATTGCTCTAGACGTGCCGTTCATGAATATATAGGGTTGCCTGCCTTCAGCTTGGCAGTTTTTCTGGTCAGCCACCTCAAACAATGTATGTGAAAATCTTGGAATAACGAGAAATTCGTGTATTTATGATATGATTCAATGTATAATTTAATAAAAATCAGGATATTAAATTAAAGTCAACGTACTTGCGTCTTATGGTGTTGAAATAATAGGGACAATAGGGTAAATGTACCAGTTTTGGTCATTTCTCATTAATATTACTTGAAATATTGAAAGAAGTGATGTTGCCTTTTACGTTCAACGTGATATAGGAATCCTCATCAGGTGGCAAGATGACACATAAGTTTATATATAAGTTTGTATTGTTTTGTTTTTGTACACTTTGTACGTGTACTTAAAAAAAATGCAATTGATTATGCAATTATATGCATCTTCTTCTAAAGGTATATATATATCAAAAAATCTTACTTATGTATGTTATGTTGTACTGTTCTAGTGTAGAGGTAACTTTGAATACTAACCTTGAATTAAAGATAACTGCATGACGTTTCCATATTTGAAATGAAATTTATTCATTATTTCATATAATTTCTACTAAATAAATATTGTTTGTAGCACAAAAATGCTATATCACGTTGAACGTAACAGGCAACATCACTTCTTTCAATATTTCAAGAAATATTAATGAGAAATAACCAAAACTGGTACATTTACCCTAATATTTCAACACCATAAGACGCAAGTACGTTGACTTTAATTTAATATCCTGTTTTTTATTAAATTATACATTGAATCATAGCATAAATACACGAATTTCTGGTTATTCCAAGAGTTTCACATACATTGTTTGAAGTGGCTGACCAGAAAAACTGCCAAGCTGAAGGCAGGCAACCCTATATATTCGTGAACGGCACGTCTAGGGCAATCGATCTGCATCATTTTCATCTTGCCACCTGATGAGGTAATTGACCCCATTTTTGGGGCTCATAAAACGTGGCTGATCTTGAAACCTGCCAGGGTTTGGGCTGGCAACCAATGCGGGTTTTTATCTCCAAATGTTTCTCTTTCGATGAGTAAACGTTTCGACCTGCCACCTTATGATGTAATTTTCGATCAAAAAAGCGATACGACGACGAAAAAAAATTATAGTTCTTCCAGGATATGCTATGGCAACCAACTAAAATCCAGTGTTCCTAAGTAGTATCTATCACTATATTGCATTTCTGTTCAGCCACCTTGTGAGGTAGGGTTTCGTGCAACGGGAGCTCTAACCATAGCGTAGAGGACTTTTATGCCATATAGTACGGAAAAGGACGGCATCTGTGGTGATGCTGACACGGGGGAGCTTAAATAGTATCCTGAGAATAATAGCAGAGGTGTGACTTGGATGTTCTCCGCCGATACACCGACCTTCATGTGTTTAGGCCTAAAAAATAACTAGTTTAAGGTGCAGTTAATATTAGTAGTATATAAGTGTTTTTGTAACCAACAACCTATGGATCTAACTAAGGTATCTGAAAATAAATATTTTTTATTTTATTTTTATATATTATAGAAGTTTAACAATACCTATTACATTAATTTTGTATTATAGCAGTAACGCTGCCAACAAAAAATATATAAATTTCAAATTGATGTTTTTTTTATATGGTTAGTAGCCTCTGGCCATGTATGCCTGTGGTCGCCGGTTCGAATCTGGCTGGACCCATTTTTATAAAAAATTTCCTTTAATTGAAATTTATAATATTATAATTTCGTTAGCAGCGTTACACTAATACAAAATTAATTTATTTGTGCTTTTAAGAGTTCTACTACGCGACGAGTTAGGGTCACAAAATATCTGTTTATTTTTCGGTATTTTGGAATTAATAACAATACTGTCAGTTAAAAATGTTAAGTGTAATTTTTTTATCTACGTTACCAACCAACGGGTATCTGTCGGCAATTGCTTGGAGAAGGCAATGGCGTAGTGGTGCCGGAGTTCGAAAGCGGAGACATAAGTCTTGTACCTGGTTCGCTGACCTCAAATGACACTGCAGGCGGCACATCACCTGTAACCATAAACTCACCAAAATTAATACATTTTCTAAATGAAGGGCGGAATCTCATCTATCTCGTAGGAGAAACCCAACTGGGAAGTACTTAAAGTACAGTATCCGGCAAATTTCTTGAGCATTAGATGACATGGTGGGGGAAAGTTTGCGCACTACACTTACGATGAATAATTTACTTTAAAAACAAAGTTTTAACTGACTTCAATTTAGTACTCCGTCAAGCCACGAGAACATCTTTTTTTCCACATTTTTTTTCTTCAATTTACCACATGAACTGATTTCCGATAGCCAATGCGTTGATTATTAGAGAATAAAACCGAATCGCTGTATGTGGGCCGATAATATTTGAGGACTTCCGTCGATTCCCCAAGATCATCACCTACGGCGGCACTTCATTATAGTTCCAATTTCAACGGAATCTTATCAGAATCTGTGACGTACTTTTGCACTTTTAAGTACATAATTTCAAGAGAGGTAGGGCATAGCGTAATGTCATCACGCTTGAATCTGGAGCAGCCCGACTGGGGGAGTACCTCCGCCTTACAGAAGACCACAGCCATAATAGCACTGCTGCCTATTCCGTAGGTATTGTAGTGTTGTGTTCCTGATGGTGAGTAAGGTTCCCAGAGCTCCATCCCCAACCCCCCCTTCTAATGATGATGGCGCAGTTAAAGAGGTTACCCCAGGAGGGTACCAGCTGCACTAGCGCTGGAGAATCCCTCACTGGGCTTCCACGCTCAGGTAACATTATACCTAAGCGTGGACGCCGAGGCCGCCCCACGTCGTACTCTGGGGGGGGCAAAACCGCGCTCATTCATCTGCCATCTGCCCGAGGCAAGAGCAAGGCAGCTTCGGCACCCCTTGCTACGCTGGCCGTGGACTTCTGCAACATCAGGGGTTTACACTCCAATCTTAATGCAGTCCACCTACACCTCGAGACTGCAAAGCCGGCCTTGCTTTTCTTGACCGAGACGCAGATATCGACTCCAGCTGACACATCTTACCTCTCCTACCCAGGGTATGGACTGGAACACTCCTTTTCGCCCAGGGCTGGGGTGTGCGTGTACGTTAGAGACGATATCAGTTTTCGTCGCCTCAGCAATCTTGAAGGTAGGGACCTCTCCACCTTATGGCTGCGTATAGACATTGCTGACCATCCCCGTGTCTATTCGTGCCTATATAGGTCCCATAGTGGTGATGCCGAAACTGACCGACTCATTGAGCAGATCCAAACGGCTGCAGACTCTGTGCAGCAGCAGATCCCATCCGCTGAGATCATTGTACTTGGTGATTTTAATGCCCACAACGCCGAATGGCTCGGCTCTAGCAAGACTGATCATGCGGGCAGATCTGTTTTTGACTTTGCTCTGGCATATGGCTTGACACAATTGGTTACTGTGCCTACGCGAATCCCAGATGTGGAAGGCCAGGAACCTTCCTTGTTGGACCTTCTGCTGACCTCTCATCCGGTTGACTACCATGTATCCGTTGAAGCCCCACTCGGTTCTTCGGATCATTGCTTGATCCGGAGTACGGTGCCACTCGCGTGCCCGCCGCGTCGGCGAGTTGCCTGTGGCCGCCGTGTGTGGCACTATAGGTCAGCAGATTGGGACGAGATGCGGTCCTTCTTTGCATCCTACCCTTGGGGGCAGGTTTGCTTCACGCTGGATGATCCCAACGTCGTTGCTGATTCTGTTGCTGACGTGGTACTGCAGGGAATGGAGCTTTTCATTCCATCCTCTGTAGTCCCTGTTGGTGGCAAGTCTCAACCCTGGTTTGGTCGCTTCTGCAAAAAGGCCTCTCGCCAAAAGCATGAACGTTACCAAGCCTGGGTAGACGCAGCGGCGGTTCGGGATGTAAAGACTGGCGCATTAAAAAAGGAGTTTAACTTTGCCTCCAGGTCCTTTAAAAGAGTTATTGCCAGAGCAAAGTCACTGCACATTGGTAGAATTGGCGAGAAATTAGAACGCCTCCCGTCGGGAACTCGTGCATTCTGGTCTCTTGCCAAAGCTATCCAGGGCAATTTCTGCACGCCATCTTTTCCGCCTCTGCACATGGAGAACGATTCATTGGCCCACGACGCAAAAGACAAAGCCGATCTTCTGGGTAAAGTCTTTGCGGCTAACTCGACTTTGGATGACGGGGGAAGCGCGCCGCCGACCATTCTGCGGTGCGAGAGCTGTATGCCGGATATCCGGTTCAACCAAAGCTCGATTCGTAAAGCACTTCTTTCCCTCGTCACTCATAAGTCAAGTGGGCCTGACGGTATCCCTGCGATTGTGCTGAAGATGTGTGCTCCCGAGTTGGCTCCGGTCTTAACGCGTCTCTTTCGGCTCTCGTACTCTTCTGGCGTAGTCCCGACCTCGTGGAAGTCAGCTTTAGTGCATCCGATCCCTAAAAAAGGCGACCGCTCAAATCCGTCCAACTACAGGCCAATAGCTGTTACCTCCCTTCTCTCGAAGATAATGGAGTCCATTATCAACTGCCAGCTCCTTCGGTACCTAGAGGACCACCAGTTGCTTAGTGATCGACAATACGGCTTCCGTAGAGGCCGCTCGGCTGGTGATCTTCTAGTCTACCTGACACATCGATGGGCACAGGCGATCGAGACTAAGGGTGAAGCATTGGCTGTTAGTTTGGATATAGCGAAGGCCTTTGATCGGGTTTGGCACAAAGCACTTCTTTCGAAGCTACCATCCTATGGGCTTCCTGAGAGATTATGTGTATGGGTCAGTAGTTTTCTAGCAGACAGAAGCATTAAGGTCGTAGTTGACGGTGAATGTTCCGACTCCATGTCTGTAAATGCTGGTGTCCCTCAAGGCTGTGTGCTATCACCCACGCTATTCCTTATGCATATTAATGACATGCTGAAAATCAGCGGTATTCATTGTTATGCTGATGATAGTACAGGTGATGCCTCTTACACCGGCCGTACCAACATCTCTCGGGAAATTGTCATCGAGAGCCGGAACAAACTTGTGTCTGAAATTGAGACTTCCCTAAATGAAATCTCTGAATGGGGTCGACTTAACTTAGTCCGTTTTAACCCTACCAAGACACAGGTTTGCGCGTTTACCGCGAAAAAGTTAAAGTTTGTCGTGTCACCTCGTTTTGAGAGCACTCCCCTGACTGCCGCAGCCAGTATCGGAATCCTTGGCGTCGACATTTCGAGTGAAGTCCAGTTCCGCGGGCATTTAGAGGGTAAGGCCAAATTAGCCTCAAAAAAGCTCAGTGTGCTCAACAGATCGAGACAGTATTTCACACCGGCCCACCGCCTGTAGCTTTATAAGTCGCAGGTCCGCCCACACATGGAATACTGTTCTCATCTATGGGCAGGGGCACCCCATTACCAGCTTCTCCCTCTGGACCGCATCCAACGACGAGCAACTCGAATTGTTGACTGCCAGCATATTTCGGATCGGCTTGACTCCTTGGCGCTGCGTAGAGATGTGGCTTCGCTCTGCATTTTCTATCGCATGTATAACGGGGAGTGCTCCGAGGAATTGTTCGGATTAATCCCTACCGCTTCTTTTCGCCATCGTCCAACGCGACAACATTACCATCCTCACCACTTAGATGGTTGGCAGTCCTCAACTGTGCGCTTCTCCAGAAGCTTCCTGCCTCGCACAGCTAATCTGTGGAATGGATTGTCGCCTGCGGTATTTCCGGACCGATACGACCTTCAAACCTTCAAGAAAAGAGCGTACTCCCATCTTAAAGGCCGGCAACGCACTCACAACACCTCTGGTGTTGCAGGTGCCCATGGGCGGCGGTAATCGCTTACCATCAGGTGATCCGCCTGCTCGTTTGCCTCCTATCACATAAAAAAAATAATAATAATAATAATTGAGGAATTCCATAAGTCATCTGTGGTCTTCATCATCAATTCCACTCGGGGGCTGGGGACCGACATTCTGGATCCACCGCTAGTAGCCGACTGACGATCATCGAAGAACTGGGCTGTTATTCGCTACGCGCTAATGCGGCTCACCCCGCCGGTCACCCGTCACGAAACTAGACCTCTACCTACGTAGTAACTACGCATTGCGGTCTCAACATATATTTGTGGGTAGGTGTTAAGGTGAGCTTAAAACAAGTTACAGAATAGGGGGTTCGGCTGTTATTCGCTACTCGCTCACCCCGCCGGGCACCCGTCACGAAACTAGACCTCTACCTACGCGTAATCACTGCGCATTGCGGTGGCAATATTTTGTGGGTGAGCGTTGAGGTGAGCTTAAAACAAGTTACAGAATAGGGAGGCTGTTCATGTGTGGAGAGTAGGTAATAGTAGTTAAGGCGATCGTACGAATATTGCCGGAAGGCACGAAGCGTTGAATGTGAGGGCTTGATGCATTTTGAACCGCAGGGCGCCTGATGAGACTCGGGACTGCAACCAAATATTTAATACTGTTCTTTTATTCCATGCCAGAGCTTTTCAAAGCTTTTAGCTATTCTTCTATAGGTACGATGTATCTAATAATAAGTACTCGGTTTAACATATAAACAATGTACGTATCGTAGATTGAACGACATGGTATCAACTAAATATCTGATAACTTTGAAAATTAAAAGGTAACATAGATAGGAGCTCGGTTTGAAGCCAGCTACCACCGCAGCCGATACTCGATGCAGCGAATCTTTGAACCAGAAGGTCGCTGGTGTGAATACAACTTGAAGCATTTTTAGGGTTCCGTAGTCAACAAGGAACCCTACACAAACAAAGAAGGAACAAGGAAGGTCTGTCTGTGTGTCTGTCCGTCTTCGGCTTAGCTCAGTAACTCTTACAACTAGAAAACTGCAATTTAAACCAGTTCTACGCCTGGCGCACATGCGTATCCACTCATTCGCAGCACGCGGGCTGGTATTGTACCGGCGACTACCCCGACTTGCACTTAAGTTTATTGTTGCGAGTTGCGTTGCGACGCGTGTCCGTGTGAGTGCGTCGCATCAGACGTTAGTACGGATTAGTTTTACTGCTTAAGGCTACTGTGGCACAACTAAGGACTGACTCAGTTAAACAGTAGGGCTATAGTTTGTGTTTTCAATAGGGAGCGCTTGTTCCTCGAGCGGACAATTTACTTGTACATGGCTGTTATTCGCTACTCGCTAAAGCGGCTCACCCCGCTGGTCACCCGTCACGAAACTAGACCTCTACCTACGCTTGGTTACTACGCATCGACATGCATCGCGGGGTCAAGATATATTTTTTGGTGAACGTTGAGGTGAACTTAAAACAAGTTACAGAATATAGGGGGGCAGTATACACCTTACCTCGTGCCAGCGCCGGCTTACGGTTTAATTTCATGATTATGCTGTTTTTTCGTTTATTTTTAGGCAAATTTTCTATAAAATTAATCTACATGCAAGAGTACAACGATGTGTTTACTCTTGACATATGAATGTGTTTTTTTTCTGAGAACCGAATCGTAGAATGTCAAACTGACAAGAAACGGGTCACACCGAAGAGATTAGATTATACTACGGTCACTTGGTGATACGTAAAGTCTCTTAAAGACTAGCGCGGCCTGGCCGCGGCGGTACATAGCCATAGCGGTCCAAGCCTGCATATCACTGGCGCGGCCTGCGGTGGCTACTTAGTTGGTTGGTTTACTTCTGACCGCCGTGGCCGGGCCGCGCCAGTCTGTGAGAGGCTTAAACTTGTCATTAGCTGTCAAATTTACAATTGACCGAGATTGTCCGTCACCGCAGGCCGCGCTAGGCCTGCACCACACTGGCGCGACCTGCGGTGGCGGACAATCTCGAAATCAGACAGTAGTAATACTTACAAAGGACAGTTGCAATTATCTTATACAAAATTAACCTAGGACCATCCAGAATGTCCATACGGGTAATTTTTAATACTTACAAAGGACAGTTGCAATTATGTTATACAAAATTAAAGTGAAATATTTTTTGAAATCGAATTAGTGGTGTCGGAGATAAACCATTACATACAAACAAACTAACTTACGAAGCTACATTCTCACAGACACTTTCTCTTTATAATATTTTCATCACACTTGCTCCCATGCCTTTTATCCCATGTCTGTATACAGAAGGACAATGGCCTAAATTGTTCCCACGGGAGTTGGATTTTCAGAACTCTCGAGGGAGTTATGAGCTTGTGTGTGACCTGATTAGTTGACCGCGCGCCACTAGAATTCTGCTGTGTCATTGCTGGATGAAATAAATCTAGTTGGCCACGCGCCGCGCGAATACTACTGTATTGCTCCTTGATTGGTTCAAATATTGAAGCTGCGCGCTCCACTCGCACTGATCTTTACAATACATAATAAATCATATTACTTGAGTAAAGAAGGTTATCTATCCAATGAGAATATGACTACTCCGTTGAAGTGACGGGACTTCCTTATCGACGAATAAAATCAATTCGGCAGCAGTCTTAGGGCGGGTTGCACCGACTTACGATTACAGACCGATCAACGTTAAATATGGCGCTGACAGCTGTCAGTCTATAGAAACTTGTCAAACGTTCCATACATTCAGATTTTAACGAACACCGCTTGTTACGATTACAGACGGTTTGGTGCAACTCACCCTTAATCACTGTGAAAATTTAAAAGCTTATACGTTTGATGACATTGACATAGAATAAAAAATGCTTAGTACTTACGTAGTACCAATACCGATATTTGACAGCTACGAGTACAAACCAAAGCCTGCTCAACAACAAAAAAAAACAATTAGTGGCCTGACATAAATTCCGTTACTTACTACTTAAACTAGTTAATACAAAATACACTAAAGGCAATAAAACTTCCTAATAACATTTCCAAAACAACTTTACTTCACACACGGACGATACAAAACTTTATCAGACAGAAAAATCACATTACAAACGAATCAGATTTCAACGGATCACTGTAGCACTGGGTTTTTAACGAATCACTGTAGGGCAGTGTTTTAAATGCATCTATGTAGGACTGTGTTTCCAGCGTGTCCGTTTTGACTTTCTGTGGCTCGTGTACGTTAACGCTGCTGGCCCACGTGCGCAGGAGTTGGCGCTCGAGCTGCGCGCGTCGGCGATCCAGCTTGATGCGCACGGCACTCTCTCGGTCAAGCTGCTGCGTCTGCGCATACACAATGCCCTCGAGACGCAGCACTCGCGCCCGCTCCGCGCGCAGCGCTGACCACGTGTTCGCGCTACTCAGGTACGTTTTTGATATCAGGGATGACACCTGAGGAGAAGTTAAATGGTCTAGTGATTACTACCACCACGACACAAATAATGAGGGTTAGTAAAAATCTGGGATTGTTTGAACAGCGCTGCTACTGTAGGCGAGGTACCTCCCTGCACGGCTATCACGCGACGGTGCGCGAGCTCTCTCGATTTTTCTCGCACTATGCGTCTCTTTTTTATTTGAACACTTAGAACAAGAGGCAGAGTGCGAGAAAAATCGAGGGTATGTCGCGGCCGTCCCATGAGAGACGTGCTGGTGCAATTCCTCCCATTTACCAGCACCAAGCTGTTCTGCTAGATCCCTGCACTGCCGCGTCACGCCACACCCGTCGCCTCGTAGATACATGATATACAATGTACCTCCCGATTACCATCAGCCCCATTCAGCAGCGCGGTTAGATCCCTGCGCGTCGCCTTGCAGATAATAAAATTGTATGTACAACTAAACAAGTGCTAAACAGTACCTCTCGTTTGCAAGCGCCACTCGACAACTGTGCGTCGTCGGTGCTGTCCAGCTGCGCGGCTAGTTCCCTGCGCGCGCGCGTCACTTGCGCGAACAGCTCCGCGCAGCGCTCGTGCCGCTCCAGCATCAATGCGCGCGTCGCCGCTTCCGAAGCCAGAGATTCGCGCTCGCGCGTCAGCCGGTCCACGCGCAAAGACAGCTCCAGCACCTGACAATATGACGCGTTTTATGCATTTATTGAGACAAACGAATCAGCTAAAATTCGTTTGTCTCAGTAACGCCAATTTGATATTGGTGTTTGTGAGCAAGGGACAATCACATTTTAGTAAATCTTTTGACCGCCATTGTTCACGTATTAAAGTGAGTATATTCCAACCTTTTTCCATAGTAATTTCAACTTTCAGTTAAAATAGGATTGATGGACGTTTATGAATAAGAGCAGTGATCTACATGAGTATGTGAGGTTATAGATTTGTAGGTTTATTTATATGTACGGGCGGGTATTCTCAACTACTCATCGGATTTTAAAAATTCTTTCACCATCATATAGAGTTGACCTTTGGATAGTAAGGATGGACGTAGAATGTCTTTTAAACCCGTTGCTCCCCCACCGTAAGCTACACTACACTAGCTGCCCACACGGCTTCGCCCTCATATTATAAAGAACGCAGGCAAACGCGGGAGAAAATATAGTCTATAACCACACCGAAAGTCCATTCTACACGCGGGTGAAAGAGTTTTTGAAATCGGGCAAATCATTCCGGAGATTACTCAAAACATACAAAATGATTCTCTAAAGTACAAAGTTAAAATCTCACAGACTTTTCCTCTTTATAATAGGTATTAGTACAGATAAATACTTGTTTTTCCAGGTCATCGTGAGGAATCTCATTATTGCAAGATTTGTAGCAGTTCCAATTACGTAACAGACTGACTTCCAACCGAAGAGCTGCGATCTGATTCTCGTGACCTTTCAAGTTTTTTTCCCTAAAAGACGAAAATATTAATTTCCCTACAGCATTGCTGACCCCGTGTGAAAGTATCTGCCTATTCTAAAGATACCAACATCATATTATTATTTTCTGTCAGTTCTGCAAGTTTTTGTCGCAAGTCGATTATAGTACGCTCTTTGCTGAACAGTTTTTCGGCTATCTCGTTTTGTGGTCCCCGTTCCTGAAATGAGCAGTTTAGTCGTGAATATCTCTGTTTATAAATAGCTGGTAAAACTTTGTCTATCCAGGAGGCCAAATCTCGGGCTGATCGGGATGATGCCTGATGTTCTAGATCATCTCTATTGAAAAATCTCACCAAAATGTCGAAAAGAGCCAATTTGGTTCTGGTTCGACATCAGCCATTATTTTTTTGAGATATCTCTATTACACATTGATCGATATCTCGACCGGCCTGGGAACTGGCCTCCAGGCCCTGTATCATGGCCGGCCTTATCACGCGATAAGTGACAAGACAGATCGTTCGTCTCGTTCCATCGAACGGTGTCAGCCAGTGACGGACGCTCTATCCTGTCACTTATCGCGTGATAAGGCCGACCATGATACGGGATCAGGATTCGTGCGACGTTACGGGATATTACTAAAGCGCAAAATGTCTCCGTTGTCAGCTATCTAATGATATTCAAAACACTAAGTATGTACCGTGATCTCTGCCAACGATTTCACCAAGTCCTCCTTATCTGCCCTGTATTGGTCCAGTTCAGTCTTTACACGCCCTAGAGCGTCCTTCGTTGCTTGCAGATCGCACAGAATTTCAAAATCTTCGGTAGAACATCTTACTATTAAAGAAAATTAAACATTAATGGAAACAAAAATCCAACTCAATAATACATAGTATAACAATCCCATTATATATATACCGGCCTGTATATTCGTGACGCCCGTAACGCGTTTTTCAATCTATTTTCGCAAGGTCTACATTTCCGAGCACGTTTGAAAAAAGAAACCACAGCCACGAAAGATTGGAGTTGGTATAAGTATCTCCAATATCTCCATTAGTATTGCCCCAATTTGATCTCGTCATTCGACGGATACTGAGGGATTCGGAGATTACTGATATTGTAGCCAATTTAGCCAAGCCATCGCTGTGACGTCACATCCGCCCCTGCCAACCTGCAAACCCCAGAATAACCGCCCGAACTCGCCGCCATGTTGGCTTTCTGATTGTAGCGGAGGAAATGCCGTTGGTAGCCCCCAGGACGCCATTACTGGAATCCCGGATATCTTCAGGAAAAATAATAATAATTTTATTGGAAGGTAAAATTTTATATTATTTGTTCCGTTCGATATCCGGGATCACTTCTTGAGATCTGTTTGTTATCTCCTGGTGGTGAGTAAGCGGGCGCACACGCGCCAGTAGAAATTGGAATTTTCCTAAAGAAGGAAACTAGATTGCTTTAGTGGATTAACGTTACATTTCTAACGGGTACTAATAATTATAGGTCAAATAGATTCGATATAAACGTCTAAAAGTAGATTCATGTTGCCAAATAAAAGCGTAGGCAGAAAGGTGCTACAATGTAATAATTTAAAATATTAATTTTTCTGCACATTGCACGTAGAACCGATGGCTTTTAGGAAAGGTTCTCGAGTGGCGTAGGTACCTACCGGAAAACGCAGCATATTAGACCCCCAAAAGGTGCACTGATGACCTGGTAAAAGTCGCTGAGCTCCGCTGGATGCGGGTGGCGCAGGAACCGATCACTTTCGCACTCTTTGGGGAGCTTGTGTCCAGCAGTGGAAGTCTATCAGCTGATGATGATGATATGTCGCCGAGACAAATGGCGCGGTAATGAACGTCGAAACAACACGTGACGCGCTTGTGAATGTCAAAATATGAAGGCCATCACGACCCATCATACAGGACGCACGCAACTATGCGTTAGACGATGAAAGACATACTTCCATCGCACTCCAACGCATAACGGCGTCCCTGTCCTTCCCTTTACATCCATCCATTTAACTAGATGCACCATTCGACACCGAGACAAACTGCGCGGCGCGACAACGTCTAAGTGCAAGGCCTGAGTGCACGCACGCCCCGCTCAGAGCGGGGCGTGCAGCGTCCATATAAAACAAATGCAATTTATATGGACTCTCGACGCCCCGCTCTGAGCGGGGCGTCCACTCAGGCCTTACACTAAGTGTAAACCTTTCTACGAACCTCTTCGAGGCAAGTAATCGAGGCATTTCATGTGCTGTGCCTCAACCATTTGGCGGCAGCGTTCTTGTAACTTGTTGTATTGCTCTTGCAGATGTTTCAAACGTTTCTCCGTCTCTTGTGAATGCGTTTCCAACAACTTCTTTTGTTTTTCCTGATAGAAAGGTTCGTAAAATAAGTATAACATAAGACGAAGAACTAAGTAATATCGATAATTATACGGTTTTTTTAATGACGTACTTAACACATTCACTGCCAAGGATCACTACGCGCTACGGTCGTAGCTGATCCCGTGGTTTTCTCCATATGGTATAGCGGAAAGCGTCTACGGTGTGGGAGCCCGCTAAGCGGGTCCCAGACAGTGAAAGTGCTAAACTCAAACGACACGATATCGTTTTTTTATTATCAGCGAGCT
Organism: Epinotia demarniana; assembly: GCA_945867215.1. NCBI lineage: Eukaryota > Metazoa > Arthropoda > Insecta > Lepidoptera > Tortricidae > Epinotia > Epinotia demarniana. The sequence continues at coordinate 9,866,681 of OX244262.1, forward strand.
TACTTGTTTACCTCTGTTTACGAGTACAAACGCGTACTTAGTTTGACTCTCATTAAAAAAAGGCGCGCTGGAATAACATGAAACTTTGTACACACAATGGGAACTGCCATATTTAGGTTGGAAACTAGTTTCTGATGCTAGAAGTTACAAAGAACTCAAGCTTATTATGAAAATCATCTTTGTCTTTATTTTTTGACTGACCTACATGTGACCTAGATATGGGGGATCCCATTGTATTACAAAGTTTCATAATATCCGAGCGCCCGACTGGGAACTCTCAAGCTGAGTAGACATATAAAAAGTAAGTCATCTTCCACGCCTAATTTTGGCTGCTTATCTAGATGGTTCTTCTGAATTTAAATTCATATTCATATTCATTTATTATCAAAAACGTATTTTACAGAAAAATGGCTTAACACTAAAATATTATATTCAGGGATACATTTTTGCGAGAGCCTGAACTATGATAACCTGTGTTTCAAGCGGTAGGGAAGATCAGTATATTTTAAACATACGTGCAAACCATAAAAATCTACGTTTAAATACATTACAAAACTTTACATAGATCAGGATTCATTTTAGAACAATAAATAGGTTCTCTGTGTCTTCGTACGACATTTTTTGAAGGGCATCTCGGAGAGTTTTCTTACATTTAGTATAAACTAGCTGTACCTGCGACTTCGTTTGCATGTTAATGTAGGAGTTAACGCATTTCTTCTCTTGGAAATAGGACACATGTTATTTATCAGAGGTATTTTAAGTTTTATGAATAAGGGAGTAAAAGTTTACTAGATTTTTGTGGCAATAGAATCAACAGTTAGGACACACGGTGCAGCATTAAATGTTTATTGATCTTCTTCTCTACATGTTTTTAACACCGTGTTATGTTATAAAAACGTGATGGATGACTGAAATGATCTTGAGTCACTCCGAAGGTAAAGATGTGTTTAGGAATTAATAATAGATAATCATTTCGAGTACCCATTGACCGGTAAGTGTTTACGTGGAACAAAAGATCTCTTTTTAATTTGACAACAGACGGCCAATTTATATTTTCCAAACTATACCTAACCACTAGGTAAGTTCTACAACTATAACGCGAGTCCGAGTCCCTTTCTAATAAAGGAAATTATTAAAAATGTTAATGCAATATGTATATTTTTTTAATATTTCAATGTTTCAGATTGCACTATCACATTCTGTCAAATCTTGTGTACGTTCCTGCCATTGCCAACATAATGAATGTGTGTTGAAGGCTTTATGATAAAAGTATTTTCCTGTATGTTGGCCAATTTCTGTGTCTATAATATTCTCAGAATGTCAACTTGAAGCCGCCTTAATACTGAAGCGCTTGATAATTAATGTTTATAAAAGGCCCGTTCTATACTGATTTAATACATACTGTTTATTTCTGATAAATATAAGCAAATACTGACAAACCAGGGTGGCTATCACAAAACGGCGCGCGAGCTCTCTCTATTTTTCTCCAACTATCCGTCTATCTCTTATTAGACAACTTAGAAAGAGACGTATAGTGCGAGAAAAATCGAGACAGCTCGCGCGCCGTCTTGTGATAGCCGTGCAGTATCGTGACTAATACTCAGCGTGTGATTCAATCTTGCAGAAACTCAAATAGACTCTATGGCTGAACGCGAGAACAGCGCTATTGCCAAACCATTAAAAAAAAAGGAAGAGAGTCAGACTTTTGACGTTTGAGATTATTTTGTTGAAATTTGTTGATACATTTATTGAAATTACGCCTCAATACGAATTTATCGCATATAAGTTTCCATATCAGAATCGATTATTTTTTTACGCTTTAGAATTTAATATGCGTTTTGTGAAGGTCTATCATCACAACACCGGATCGAAATTATTAATATGGGATAGTTATGGCAAGCCCGCCATTTTGACGTCACTGACAGTTGACAGATATGGCGGCTACGATTTCAAGCAGAAAAAATGAATAATTTAATGAGGTCAAATGTTTCCGAAAATTAATTAACCGTCGCAGTCGGATAAAAACTTCTTAAACGGAAGCTAGAGTAATAATGTGCTTATAAAAAAAGTTACATGTTTTTCCGTTCATGGGAAGCTGAAATCATCGGGGGACACAAAAATGGTTAGTTTGATACTGGCTGATTCTTTTTTTAATTTAGAGATTTATTATAAGTGAGAGATGAGCGAGTATAGATCTAACTTGGCATTTAACCTGTTGTAAAGGAACGGAACCAAGAAAACGTAAAATCTGGAGGAGAGCACACATTTCCTATGAGGATTTTGGGGGCAAACAATATCTTTTCGTCTTTTTCTACCGTGTTCAGCGTTGTACGGGATTGCGGAGTGCTGTTTTAATATTGTGCTCAATATGAATAGTTGTCGAACAGTCAGCACTTCACAGGACGCATAGAGAAGGTTAGTAGGGTAGAGGAAAGGGCGGAATGTAGATACTTTTAAAACAGCAATGCAGTATGATAGTATCGATTGGCATATTGCAAAATATACTTGTTTGATTAAACGTGGTTCCGCGATCGTGCGAAGTTTTTTGAAACCAAATATCAGCTTCCGAACTCTATTGCACAAAGGTTCGATATGATACTTGAATGAGAGAGACTCGTCAATTATGATTCCCAAATATTTTGTTTTAGCAGTGCTATTTATCGCTGGGCATATACATCGGCTATCAGTGGAATTCTGAGAATTGTGTGCATAGAGCTTATGATTGCTTGTGGTTAAGGATTTGCGCATGGAAAACTTTATAAAGTTAGTCTTTTCCGAGTTAAGTGTTAGTCGGTGATGCTGAAGCCAGTTAGTTACATCATGAGTCCGCGCTGTGCATACGTATTTGCTTCATCTGTTGATTTTGCAGAAAAAATTAGGACAGTGTCCTCAGCGTACGAAATAATCTTGCCACTGTCTATTTTTAGATTACACAGGTCATTTATATAAACTAAAAACAATGTGGAAGATAAAATGCTACCTTGAGGGACCCTGATGCGATCTATTTGGTTAACACCTATTTGTTATCTGTAGTGTCACATTGATGTGACGCAGTCACTACTGTTTGCAATTGTCCAACCAATAATTACTAGTTTCGATAATGTTGAATAAAGCCTAATAATTCTGTAAGGCTTGTCTTATTCACAACAGACCCCAAAAGGGGTATTTTTGAGGTCAGAGCTGATCAATGATTTAAGAGAAAACAAGAAAAAAAAAACGTTCGGACTCGCGCACCGAAGGTTCCGTGCAAAAAATTACGCATTTTTTCCCATATCTGCGCTATAAGACGTTGCTTCGTACCAAATTTCTAGATTCTGAGTTTACGGGAAGTACACTGTAGGTTTTGATTCCTTTGCGAGTTTCGAAAATTAGCGGCATAAACGGCTGTATCTTTTGATTGCGTTGGCTTAGAAGTTTGATTTTTTCACAGCTCCAAGGGACAGTAGACCTGAGTGTTTGGTATTTTAGCTTGATACCTCAACGCGTTCCTGAGAAAAAGGGTCTTGACAGACGGACAACAAAGCGATCCTATAAGGGATCGGTTTTTCCTTTAGAGGTACGGAACCCTAAAAACAAGTACACATCACCTCTTCCTCCAGTTTCGCCGTTAAGGATTCGACGCGAGACGTCCCCTCACTCTCGCGTTGCCCGACCTCACCCATCATCTCTTTGGCCTGTTCTTGTAGCTCCGCTACCCTGTAGCACAAAATAGATAGGTTTACAGAAGTTAATCACATGTAGTACCTCACTGTTCAATGTTCATACCTACGCTCGGCGGTTGCTCTAGGGAATTACGTTCGTTGCAGACGGAGGTCGCAAAAAAAACCAAACTTATTTGAAAAGAATTTAATTAAAGAAATTACAATTAATTAAAATAAAATGAAGTGAACCCGATCGATGCTAGATCAAGAATGCGGCGGTGCCGGGGAAGGCCGGCGGCGTCCACTTTGCTGACTCTGCGCCTCGTGTCGCCGGGCGCCGCGCTGCATACACGTTCCGCTGACGATGTTTCCTTGAACGGTGCGAGCTCGGCGGCCTTCATATATTAGCCTTGCGTAACACCTCCACCCGTAGAATAGCGACTATTGAAGACCTTGGTCGTAAATTGAGCTGGGGGTTGATTGGGATCAACCCTTGGTATGGCGTATGTGGCCGGTTCAAGTGATTCATCTCCATCCGGATTCTGCGTTGAAGGTTTCGTCCGGTTCAGACAGTGGTTATAGTAGTATAGGCCGCTAGCTAGTACGCAGGCAATTATTATAACTGCGTACATCGGGATAGTAGCGTGGTACAAACTGTAGTCGATCTCATTGCTTAATCTGGCAGGCTGCTCTAAGGAGACTTTGGTGCTGATCTGATGAAGTTTTTCCAGGTTGATGGAGTTTAGTTTGAGTGGTGAGATGCTGGGATATGAGGATGTGGCGCTGGCAACGTTGGGCAGGTCCATTATCTTGAATGCTTGGCCTCTAACTCGATCGTTGATGTTAGAGATCAGGAACTGTGAGGTCTCTAGCTGGCATTGATGTGGTATGACAGCGAGATAGCTGCCCTGAAGAGTCTCGTACAGATGTTGTCCGCAAGAGAGGTGAACCTTGGTTGGGCTTGGAAAGTTGATCGTATAATGTTTCTCGTCCAATTCTTCGTAGGCTGGCGTTTCAAGTGTTATCTGGATAGGATTACAGTTGGTGCTTCGTTGCTGGCTCGTGATGAGCTGCTGGATACAGTCTTCAGCTGCTCGGCCTTGTAGACTGCGTTTTCCTCGCATATGTACCATTTACTGGTCCTCGGGCATTCAGCCTCTATGTACCTGAATTCTTTCTCATGGAGGGCAAGGAACGGAGATGGAGGGGTAAGGATCTCATGATATTTATTTGGGACTATGGCTAATTTATATATCTCATAAATGGGTGCTACGACAATGGGAAATTTATAGACTATAACTATCTCGTCACCTATGTAATATGACCCTAACCTAATTATATCATAGTATTCTCTAATATCTAAATCCATAACTCTTTCTTTACTGTAGATAGAGTTCAGTTTGCCTATAATAGAACGTAATGCTGGGAAACTCAGCACGGAATGGTGCATAGTAGAGGCCCTTATGAAAGCTAGGTTATTTCCCAGTTTTAAAAGTTCCTGTGACATTGTATCTACGTTATCACTAAGTATTGTAAGGACTTGGGCAAGGTGCGCGTATTTAATTAAGTCGTTATCACGAGTTGCCTCGCTCTGGCTAATCTTTTCTAGTAGGATGCTCATCTTATCTTGGTTGGCTACGATGCTGTCTATGACCCTGGAATATTCGGTGGTAATGTTTTTGGAAAGGCTAACGTGGCTATTAAATTCAAGTAGTAAGTTATTTTGATTGTCCTGCAAAGACTTAAGGATTTTGTTTTAGTGCATGGCGTCAGTATAATCGAGGTTTCCGGTGATGCTCTTTATTACGGATCCTAGTCCATTCACCAGTCCTCTTTTAGCGCGATTTGATTCGAATGTTTCTATTTGTTCAACCAGGCTGTCAAGCTTATTTCTGAGGTACGAAATGTGGGGTTCAAATAAGGACCTAGTTCTGTTGTGCAATTCGGGGCTAACTGCATCTAATTGATGGTTAACAGAATCAATTTTGCTTTTCAGATCGTGTAAATCGATATGCTGCAAGAAGGAATGGTAATGGGATATCATTCTACCTATCCCTAGTTTGAAGGGTAGAATGCCGGGACCTTCATCGAGACTTTCAAGTTGTATTTCCTGCGATACACTTGTCCGCAGGAGGAGATGGAGGATCAGGAACGTCCTGTAACAATTGGCTGGATTTAAGGACCCTTTTTAGCCTAGTTTTGGCAATTGGGCCTCGTTTTTTCTTGGTATAGATATGAATGGGGAGGTTGGCCATTACAACATCATGGGTATAACGCCGGGACGCTGATGGGTTTTTTATGAAAATTTGTTGTTCTGGTGAGTACTCAGTTTCAGGCTCTCGGTTTTTGTTGGAATTGTCGATGATTCTCTCCCGGGATGACAGGGAAAGTTCGTGAATTGCATTATACGCTACGGTCATTTTTTCTTTGTGTTTTGTCATGTACTGTTGCAGTAGCTGAGATGAGACATCGATATCAAAGGGATCGCGGGGATCAAAGTGACCCGATATTACTTCACTAGGTTTACACTTAGTGAGGCTATGGATACTGCTGTTATAGGCCAGAAGGGCGTAGGGGACTAAATTAATGACTGGTTCTGATTTCTGTGAGATTCTTAATATACGGAGATGTTCTAATAAGGTAGAATGGAACCTTTCAACGATTCCGTTCTCATTTGGTGAATGGGGAGCTATTTTATGGTGGTGGATTTTATGTACCCTGACGAATTCTGCTACGAGTTGGTTAGTAAATTCAGGTCCGTTATCAGTTACTATGGTTAGAGGCACTTGGTGGTGAGTGAAAAAGTTAAGCAGTGCTTGTACTACACTTAAAGCAGTTCCGTCCCGTAAGTAATAGGCTTGTGCATATTTGGAAAAAGCGTCAACTATGGTGAGGTATTTTTCGTTCTGAATGGTGAGTAAATCTAGGTGAAGTAGTTCAAAGGGTCTGGTGGGAGGAGTTACGACCTTGAATTGCTGTTTTATGGGGTTACGGTCGTATTTTGCCTGCCCGCATACTGTACACTCGTTGATGAACTTAGTAATGCTATCTTTCATCTTAGGCCAATAGTATCTAAGGGATAGTGCTAGGAAGGTTTCGTTAATACCCCTGTGGTTGGTCTTACCAGTGTGATACCCGTTAATTATTTCTTGCTGTTTAAGATATACACGGACGTTCTCAACTTCCTTTTTTGTTAATACTAAGTGGAATGATGAATTTTTAAATGTTTTCTGTATTATGGGGATGATATTGTACATTGATAGATGAGGGTTGATAAATAAGCCAGTTTTAATCTTGGGGTTCACATATTCCTTGATAGCATTTATCACATCCTCTTCTAGGTTGGATTCGGACACCTGAACGGAAATCCGAGTGTGGGTATCAAAGGGCTTGGTTATTACTGGTTTACCTTTAATGTCATTAACTACATTTAATATTAGTTGTTTAGTAAATTTGTTAAGTGGATCATCTGAAATTGGGACTTCTAAGATGGGACTCTCGTTATCGGTATGCACGGTGATGGTTCTGGAATCACCTTCAGGCTCCGCTGTAATGGTTCTAGAATCATCTAATGCAGGTGCCGATTCTGATGGATTTGGTAAGATGGACACCAGTTCATCTATTATACTGTCGAGTTCTTCGTTATGGATCTGGACTCGAGAAAGGGCATCTGCATTGGTGTTCTGCTTACCCTGTTTGTATATTACTGTAAAATTGTCGCTGTACTCGCCTAGTTTTAGTTTCCACCTTGTAAGTCTCGAGTTGGGCTCCTTCAGGTTCATAACCCATTGCAATGGTTTATGATCCGTGATGATTTTGAATTTACGGCCAAACAGGTATGGCCTGAAATACTTGGTGGCCCAGACTATAGCCAATAACTCCTTCTCGATTGTGCTATAGTTGCATTCACTCGAGTTAAGGGTTCTGGACGCGTAGGCAATGGGTTTATCTGAGCCCACGGGTCCCTGTGACAATATGGCGCCTATGGCTACATTAGAAGCGTCGGTGGTGAGTATAAATTCCTTTGTGAAGTCGGGATATTGAAGTATAGGGTCGTTAGTCAGAAGGGTTTTGCAACGTTCAAAGCATTCAGTGTAGTTTTTGTCTAAAGTGATTTTAGAGCCCTTTTTTAAGCATTGTGTTAGTGGCTTGGTGACGCGTGCAAAATCCGGGATAAATTTGCGATAGTAACCTAGAAGGCCGAGAAAACGTTTGATTTCAGTCTGGGTTTTCGGTATGGGGTAATTTTGAATGACTTGGATTTTATTAGGATTGGGTTTAACGCCCTCGCTGCAAATAACATGCCCCAGAAATTCGGTTTCCAATTTCAAAAACTCGGATTTGTCCATCTGAATTTTGAAGTTGGATTCTCGAAGTTTCTTGAAGACCTTACCAAGATTTATTACGTGCTCCTGAAGGGAGGTGCTAAAAACGATTATGTCGTCTAGATAGACGAGGCATACTTCGTTTTGCAGGTCTCTGAGAACATTGTCCATCACACGTTGAAATGTGGATGGAGAATTTTTTAATCCCATTGGCATCCTAAGGAATTCATAATGCCCATTTTCTACATTAAATGCGGTTTTATGAATATCCTCTGGGTCCATCTCCACCTGATAGAATCCACTGGCCAGGTCTAAGGTTGTAAAATACTGACATTTCCCGAGCTTGTCTAATACGTCCGTTATGTTTGGAATGGGGTATTTGTCGTCAATCGTTTTCTCGTTAACCTTTCTGAAGTCCACGACAAGACGCCATTTTACTTTGCCTGAGGCGTCTGCTTTTTTTGGTACGATCCAAATTGGGGAGCTCCACGCGGAGTCCGAGGGTCTTATAATATTCTGATCGAGCATTTTACTAATTTGGTCTCTGACCTCTTGTCTGTGGACGTAAGGGTATCTATACGTTTTCGTATGCACTGGAATTTCATCCGTAGTTCTTATTTTATGTTTTATCTTGTTGGTGAACGTTAAGGGTTCCTCCTCAAGATAAAACACGTCCGCATATTCGGCACAAATCCGTTCCAAGTTAATCCGTTCTTCCGGATTTAGGTGTTCTGTGCGCAGGCGGGATAATACTGCCTGGACACGATCTGATGGAATTTCAGTGCATTCAGTTTCTAAGTTAAATAATTCTCCCACTACCGGCTTGTCCATAGAGAAAATTACATCATGGGGTGAATGGTTAGTAACTTCAACCCAGCCTCTGTTATTGACAACTCTGGTTATACAGTTTGAAATTGAGCAATTGCCTATCGTCTGATGTTCTACGATGACATCTCCGTCTAGGGTGTTCATCGGTAATCTAACTAGTTTAGATGTATTAGCAGGGATAATTTAATCTTTAACCCTTAATCGACATAAATACTATAGTAATTAACCGTACCATTGTCCTCAAGCTGCTAAATTCAATAAATGTCTATAAGGGGGCTGGCCCAGATGGTATTCATCCGATCTTAATTAAAAAATGTTCATCAAACTTAGCAACCCCGCTTACAATGCTGTTCCAGCAGTCAATCAAATCTGGTCATGTTCCCGAAATATGGAAAAAAGCTTTCATCACTCCTATCCCCAAGGGAATAGTAATAACATTGAACAATTCAGGCCGATCTCAAAATTGTGTCAATTCAACAAGATTTTTGAAAAAATTGTTACAGAGCAACTATCCCAATTAGTTAAACAACACATCAGCCCGCACCAGCATGGGTTCTTTAAAGGTCGCTCTGTGGATACCAACCTATTAACTTTCAGTAATGAGATTCTCACTGCAATGGATAAATGGTCTAGTGTGGAGGCCGTGTATACCGATTTCGCCAAAGCTTTCGATAAAATCTGTCATAATATGCTTCTCCTCAAACTTTGGCACCTCGGTATACACGGTGATTTGTTCCGATGGATTAAATCATACATTGAGAATCGGAGTCAATGTGTTGTCTTGTCTGGTTACTCCTCACAATGGAGGTCCATTAGTTCCGGTGTACCACAGGGATCGCATTTGGGGCCCTTGTTGTTTACACTTTTTATTAATGACATAGGCAAATATATTAGAAACTCTAATGTGTTACTCTATGCAGATGATACAAAAATTTTCAAAACAATAAATTCGATTGACGATTGTAATATGTTGCAAGAGGATTTAATACATTTTGAGACATACTGTAAAGACAATAAATTATTTTTAAATCTAGATAAATGTTTCATAATAAATTTCTCTAAGAAAAAACATAAAATTAACTTTAATTACAGCCTAGGTAATAATCAACTAAATAGGGTAACACAAATACGCGATCTTGGTGTGCTAATGGACTCGGAACTTTCTTTCAAACCTCATTTGGACTTAATAATAAAAAAAGGATACAAACAACTGGGCTTCATTCTACGTGTAGGAAAAGCTTTCAAAAATCCTTTCACTTATAAAATTCTGTATAATAGTTATGTTCGCAGTAATCTCGAATTCGCTTGTGCAGTTTGGAAACCCTATCATAATATTCACATCGAGAGAGTGGAAAGGATACAAAAAAAATTTGTTAAAGCCCTTAATTTTAGAACTGGCTATGAGTACACTAGTTACACTGATTCACTAACTCATCATAAATTACAAACACTCCGTGCCCGCAGAGATTGTGTAGATTCCTTTTTATTATACAAAATCATATCTAATATGTTGGATGTCCCCTCACTATTACATGAAATAAATTTAAGAGTACCTTGTAGACGTCAGCGCCAATGTCAAAAGAAATTCTTATTTTCGATTCCCCGCAATCGAACTTGTTATGCACAAAATATGCTGTTTATAAGACGTGCATGTAAACTGTTTAACCAGGATGAAAGACTTAAAGATATTGATCTGTTTAATTGTTCTATTAAGTTAATAAAACATGCTTTTCAGTAACAATGATCTACATATGATGGATCACTTGACTGTTATGTACATATACTACACAATTTTATTGTTAACTGTCATATGAAATATTACAATTTGTTTAGTTACAATAGCAAGTTAAACTTTAAAGTCATTTTACTATCATGAAGCTGTATACTTAAGTTTGTTGATAATGTATGTTGGTAATATGCTTAAATACTTATAAAATAAGGAAACTCCAGGTCTAAGATGTAAGCAATAGTTTAAGAATTAATTTCTGTATACGACTGTTTGTTTCTCCATTAAATAAATAAATAAAAATAATATCCTCGTACAGATTTACGTTGCGCGAGTCATACATCTGTAAGGGAACGCGCGCGTTACGAATTACTAGTAGCTTGTTCTTGAGATCTATGTTAGATCCCCATGCATCTAATAGATCAAAACCTATCAGACCATCGAAATATCCATGAAATTTGTAAACGAATAGGTTGATGTTACCCGGTTCGTTAAATTCTGGGAAGCAAGGCAAGGTGATGGAATGGTTACTCTTACTTGTAGCGTGTATATTTGTGACCTCGAATGGCTCAAAGTTCAAAGGTACATGATTAAAATATAATTTAACAGCATCGGGGCTGATAAATGATTGGTTTGCTCCCGTATCTACAAGCAGTTTCAATGGGGGGTCTCTGATCTGTATGTAACCTAGTTGCCGTTGAATATGAAAATTAACCTCTATTTTGGCTTTTCTGATTTCGAACTCTCCTGAAAATTTACATCACCTACGGGGACAGAATTAGTGTCTACTACTTCTTCTACTATAGCTGGTTCGGGCTAGCATGATTGCTCCTCGTAATAAGGGTAGTCGAGGTAATCATAAGGGTAGCTGGTTTGGTCACAGCCATAATCGTATTCATGGTAGGGGTCGTAGTCGTAACCGAGTTCATTAAAGTTTATCTCTCGGGTTCTGAAATAGTTGCTAGGGGGTGGATTAGTGAAATTGCTCAAATCTTGCCTACCTGTTGATGGCAACGTCCTTGGGACGAAATGGCTAACACCGCTCATTGGACGGTGTTGATTTTAGGACTGATTTTGAGATTAGAATCTGTTAGGCATCCTAAAGACATTACTTTGCGGGTTATAATTTGGAAGAGGGGCGCGCATCATCTGTTGGGTGCGGCTTGGGCCGCGGGGCGACTGCATCTGAGATGAAGGGTTGGGTCTCCAACCTTGGAAAGCTAGAGGCGGCACTACATTTGGTCTGGATGGACCAGGCATATTAAAAACTGGTTGCCTAGGCGGCATGAGAAAAGGGGCTGAATTACGGTTATGTTGCGGGGGCGGTTGCTGCCACTCCCTTTTGCTTGGTCCGCTCTCGCTACGTTGTTGCATATAAAGAGTATTGAGCTCTTCTTGAACGAACTGAAGAGCCTTTTCCATCGTCTCGGGCCGCATACAACGTATCCTATATCCTAAGGGGTCTTTTAACCCTCGCAAATAAGCCTGTAGCGTTAGTTTTTGATAGAGGGTACGCTTTGCCTCTATGGTCGTAGGTATTGCCTCATTTAGGCTAACATACGTCATAATCGTGCTAAATAGATTCTGGCATTTTTCGTAAAATTCCTGTGGCGTGCTAGACCCTTGAGTCTGCAAGGACAAATCATTATATAAGGCGGTTTCATCACGATGATCTGCGAAGTTATTAATGAGCGCGCTTCGGATCCCTAGCCAGGTCTCTGGTATTCCATTGGAATTTATTAGCCTAGACGCGGGTCCTGTTACTTTATTAAGAATGCCGTTTATAAGGGCTAAATTTTGAAGTTCGTAACCGGCTTCAGGTCTGAAGTAAGTTAAAACTAACTGATCACATAGATTGATAAAACGCGTTAGAACGTGCGGGTTGCCATCAAATTCGGGAAGCACTCGCAGTGATTTAAAAATTGAATCAATGTTATCCTGCGCCATCTCGTTTTCTAATACTTCGTCCTCTACTTCTAATTCCTCTAAATTCCTTCTTTCGTCTATGGTGCTAAGTCTATTAGCCCTAAGTATATCTAACCTAAGCGTCCGGGATTCTCTCGGATGGAAAATCTTGAATGATAGTTAATAAAACGATAATGCTAAAATACTCTACACGTTAGACCACTAAAAGTAATCAGAATACAAATAATCTATACACGAATTAAAGATAGGATACACTAAGGATGGAGCAAGGACTAAGAAAGATTCAGAGTACTTACAGCATGTCTTCTTTGCCGAATCGATTTCTTGATTCCCTCCGCTTTGCAGCTTCCGTAGATTCCAGATAGCCAAGGCCGGTGATCGATTCACTGACTCTAATTTTGACTATCCTACCGACTGCGCCAATTACGTTCGTTGCAGACGGAGGTCGCAAAAAAAACCAAACTTATTTGAAAAGAATTTAATTAAAGAAATTACAATTAATTAAAATAAAATGAAGTGAACCCGATCGATGCTAGATCAAGAATGCGGCGGTGCCGGGGAAGGCCGGCGGAGTCCACTTTGCTGACTCTGCGCCTCGTGTCGCCGGGCGCCGCGCTGCATACACGTTCCGCTGACGATGTTTCCTTGAACGGTGCGAGCTCGGCGGCCTTCATATATTAGCCTTGCGTAACAAGGGTTGTCAACTATGGCTTATGCACAAACAACTATCGTTGTAGTGGCACTCGTATCTAGTTGTTTGATTTAATGTTGAGAATGAAACGGGAAGAATGGAAATATACTTAAATTAATAATGAATATAATATTTTATTTTTATGTCATTGTTATATTACAAATTAGCTTAAAAAACGTCAAGACACCGTTTGATGTGTAATTTAAACAACCGTCCACTGAACAGTTATAATAACTTTTTTTTTGTTGGTCCATTACCTATTGCACAAAAAAGTTCACAGACGCGTCTCAAGCGGATGGCACTCGCGCTCGTACTGGTCCGAACCGGTCCGAGGTATCGTGTACGTGAGCAGTGTCTATGAGTGCGTTGCACGAGTGCACTTGTATGTAGATTGATTTCTGTAGCTATCTGTTTAGTGCCTGTAGGCAAGCCATGATCTCAATCCACGTTCATCATATCCATAAACCAGCGATCGGCAATATCTTAGCAGCCAAGGACCACATAGTAACTTAAAGTGCATTCATGCTTACTTGTCTTATTTGGTAAACAACATTCTAACCTCAAAATGTATCTTTTTAGACTATAGCAGCTATTTTATCGTAAAAAAAAGCGTTCCTAGACAAATAATAGTGAAGTGATGTCCGAAAAGTCGTCTCGGCATGATCTAATACTCACAAAATTGCTATTCTATCCCAAAGATGCATTTTGAGGTTAGAATCACAAAGTAAATAGCGGCGCGCGCCGGAGCAGAGAGTCCGCTCAGTACAAAGCGTCATTTTCGCGGCACGCACACAGACGTTACATTTACAGGCATACTTAGACGGGACTTGGACAGAGCTTAGTCGGGCTGTGCGCGCGTTGATCAATTGACGTCCCCGCCGGCGCCGCTACCTACGTAGGCACTTTGTATCACGTACGGCAAAATGAATAAACGATCTTATTACAGTTGCAGTGTATTTGGTTGTTTAAATACAACAAAAAACTGTGCCTACAGTTTTTTCAAATTTCCAAACGTTATTGAAAGGTAAGTTAAACTGTTTTCTCATGTTGGTAGGTAGGCCTAGTTAAGTAGGTAATATTTGGAACTAGCCGCTTTGATAACGAAGATAAACCATTACACATTCATCTTATCGTTCGCTGGTAAAACGCCAGTATTTAGGTAGGTACTATGGTTTAGTTAAGTAGGTACCTAATTAGGTATAGGTATTCTTTGTTGGCGCTCTCGACCGCCGCCGGCCACATGTCACAACTCGCAGCGGGTCATGCATCAATTTATTTACCAAGATACCTACGCTGGTTGATATTTAAATGTCATGTCATGTTGAATTTTTTTCTAGTAAAAGTTGTTAGATTTTCTTTTATCTTAAAAGCAGTGTTAAGTACTTACTTACATTTTAGAGACTCCAGTCATTAAACCCCAAATAACATTTTACTTGCAGTAACGTTATCTTTATCTAGGTGCACGGCAGTGTGCCTGCCAAGTTCAGAAGAGAACGCCGGTCATTATACCCCAAATGACATTTTACTTACAGTAAAGTTTTTTTGACGCACGGCAGTGTGCCAGCCAAGTTCAGGAGAGCATGCCAATCATTAAACCCCAAATAACACGTCACTTTCAGTAAAGTTTTTGCACAAAATTACTTACCAGTTCATTTTAAAAATCAAATGTTTTCTTTTCAGACGAACCTTATGGTTAAGTTTAATTGATCGAGAAGATGTAAAAAACAAATGGTCTACATGTCTCCGAGTTTGTGAGTCCCACTTCGAAACCAATTCTTTAATAAAGATATCGAACCGAACTCTCCTGAAAAAAGGCACAAATCCTAAACTTTTGCTACCTGTTAAAAAAAATGAAAATATAGGATCACAAGCAACTGTGGAGACTAGCGAAGCTAGTACACAATATGAAAAAGATGAACGTCACTCCAGTTCACAAACAGCAGCTCACCTTTCTGCTAATTCTCCCCGAAAAAGAAAGCTGAAAAACGATATTCTTGAGTGCAGGAAGAGACTAAAAACAACGGCTGCACCAGAAACTGGTATTAACTTATTTCATAAATTGTGTGATAAGTTTCTTACCGAAAACTTATCTAAAGTTGTAAAAGAACAAGCAAAATTAAAATTTCATTCTTCTGGAAATAGGTACAGTACAGATTATAAAGTATTTTGCCTAAATTTATTTTACACAAGTCCACAGGCATACAATCTCTTAAGTGAATGTTTACTAAATATGCCGAGCAAAACTACACTCAAGCGAATGTATATGCCAATTAATACAAAAGTAAATAGTCATATAATGGAAGTTCTCAAAACCAAAGCTAATAGTATGACTGATATGGAGAGAAACTGTTCTCTTGTGATAGATTCGATGAGCCTAAAGGCTAATCTATATTATAATATAAAAGAGGACAAAATTTATGGTTTTCATGAAATAGATGGAAAACAATCTCCAGAGCCAGCAACATATGCTTTAGTGGCAATGATACATGGAATTTTCATAAATTACAAGCAGCCTGTAGGATTTGCATTATTATCCAAGTGTAAAAATTCTGAAGACTTATCAAAATGGTTAGATAAACTCATTAGAAAGCTTCTTGAAATTGGCTTCAAAATACGAGTATTAGTGTCAGACATGGGTTCAGACTTCACAAGTAACGCCAAAGAAAGACAAGTCAGCATTGAAACTCCGTTTTTTTTTTGTGGATTCTAATAAGATTTTTTATATCTTTGATGCTCCTCATCTGATTAAACTTGTGCGCAATAATTTGATCAACTACAATTTCCAATTTGAAAACTATGAAGCTAAGTGGGATCACATCATTCAGTTTTACGAGAAAGACAAAACTCAACAAGTGAGGTCTGCGCCAAAATTAACGGAAAGTCACATTAAGCCTAGCAACTTTGAAAAAATGAAAGTAAAGTTGGCTGTGCAGGTACTAAGTGCTACAGTGGCAGCAGGTTTATCAACATGCAGAGATTTTGGCGCGATCGATTCAACTGCCGAAGGCACAATAAAGCTAATTAGAATTATGAATAATGTGTTCGATTTTTTAAATTCATCTATTCGTTTTGGCTCTACTGAATACCAACACGCCTTCAGTGGTACAGTGTTTCAGATTTCTTTTCTTAACGAAATGATGAATTTTTTTGCATCATTGTAATTAATTAATCCAAAAACGGGTAAAGACGCTACTTCGAGAGTTAAGTTTCTGGAAGGTTTGAATTCAAATTACCTTAAAATCTATTTTGCTTTTGTTCGAGGATTTAAAATCAGAAGGCTACAGTTACATTATGACAAGGCGACTGAACCAAGACTGTTTGGAGAATTTTTTTGGTAGAGTGCGCACCCGTAACGGAAATTCAACGGAACCCACAAGTTGGCAACTTGTGTCGGCATTTCGAAAAATTTTCTTTATTACTATTATCAAACACTCTAAACAGGGCAACTGCAGCGACGATCTGTCAGATATTTTGCTTGAAGGTAACAATTTGTACTCACAAAACTGACAAAAGTTTCTGAAGTATCACAACAAGGAGAGATCAACAGCAATGCACCCATACCATCAGCGGATTATAATGCATTAGATATGCCCGAGAAAAACGCATTGGTTTACACATGTATTTGTTATTTATTAAAAAAATGTTTTGATCAGCACAAGGATTGCAGTCTTTTCAAATCGTATTTAAGTGAGGCCAGTACATTAAACTCGCAAGATACGACATTTATTCGTTACAAAGATTATTGTAAAGATGGAGGAAGCACTTTGTTGATTGTGCCGCAAGACAATTTTGTGAAGTTTGTTGAAGCATTGGAAGATAAATTCGCATCATATTTTAAAAATAAATATTTAAACTGTAAAGTATTGAAGAATATTTATGAAGCAGTTCAAAATATATCTTTTGCAATGCCTTGCCCATGTTTCCCCATCATATATTTAAAGAAACTATATCTGAGAATGCGACTGTACTACACATTAAAATACAACAACCGCGCATTTAAGCAATGTCGCAATCGAAGAAAATACTTCTCAGTCAGTAATGTATAAAACCGGTGCTTTTTTCAATAATAATACCTTATTAATCCATGTTGTTTTTATTTACCAATCTACGTTAGAAACACAAAAAAGGTACATTTTTACTATTATAAATACACTTTCTTGTTTTGAAAATAATTACCACTATTGCCTGATATAGTACTTGCATTGTAAAGGATTTTCAATTTTTGAAGACGACAAGATAAAAAATCATCATTTAAGAAAATATTAATCCCATAAAAAACATTCCATGTAAAAAAGAGGTCAAGTCTCGAAACTCTTCCACCGTAAAAAGTTGTGAGATATTTCGTAGTACCAAGTCTCAGGCATTCTTATTAATCTTTAATTACTAGTTAAATAAAATTCTGCAACTTGGCAATCACACAACTTAACTGCATTTATTGATTTTTGCATACCTAAAACTATGTAGTATTGTGTGATTGCCAAGTCACAAAATTTTATTTAGCTAGCAATTAAAGATTAATAAGAATGCCTGAGACTTGGTTCTACGAAATATCTCACAACTTTTTACGGTGGAAGAGTTTCGAGACTTGGCCTCTTTTTTACATGGAATGTTTTTTTATGGGATCTCATTTCTTTTTGTAGGTTATTGTGTTAGGAATACATAAAAATTAAGAATGCAGTCCCATAGTTGCTTTACTGCAAATGTAACTTTGTAATCCTAGATATTTATATGGGATTACAAAGTTATTTATGCAGTTGGTATACCTAGAAACTTGGACCGAAATTCCAAGTTTTTTCAGTTTTCCCTTGGTTTATACATTAAACACTAATTATATTCTAAATTTGAAGCTTCTATGTCTGCTAGAAGTGCCTTAGACTTTTTGTGATCGGTCAGTGAGTGAGTGAGTGAGTGAGTGACAAAATTATGAAACTTTGACTAGTTATAATTCTTAAACTACTGGTTCAAATTGAATGAAATTTGAAATATACCGTGTTTATACAATGCCTGCTTGGATACTGAAAATTTTAGCTTCTAGATTTATCCACAACGAAGGTATAGGGGGTCAAAAACGGCCTGAATTGCTTCGAGAAAAGGATGGTACAGCCGTGCCGTTTTGCTCGACTTGGCGGGGGCACTGCCGTGCCCCCAGATTACGTATTTGAAGTCCATAGACGAAATTGTTATTTAAAACAATTATGGAACGTGTAACCCTTCTAGATTTTCAACTATTTTGGACTGAACTTGGCACCCTTTTTACATTTATGTTTTTGTCGAACTTTTTCACGTTAGTGTTTTTAGTGGGATCACTATCATAGTTATATCTTGTTAGCTACAAGTTGTTACGCTCTAGTCTTCGTCATGTGTGGTGTCGGGACCTTTAATGGATATGTGATGCTCTTTAACATGTAAGCAGTCTCTAAGGAATGTAAACATGATAAGATGTATGTATAAACGAATCGATGTATGTGTGTCTGTAAACTTATATTACCTACTCCTTTTTAAAATTCGGAATCAATACAGAAGCAACCCTAGTGAGTCGGGCCAGTTTAGGTATGTATTTTCAAGGACGGCGGGAACGGCCCTTCTGTTAATTCTTTATTTTGTGTTAGAATGTTGTTTACCAAATAAGACAAGTATGCACTTTACGTAATGGACGCTACCCGCACATATTCATAATTTGTGACTTTATCAGACAAACGGTGCACATACAAATCAGACAGGGAGGTTCGCGGTCTGCCCGTTGCCGATCGCTGATATAAACAAACGATGAGCTAATTAAAATAAGACGGTATACGAAAATGTTACGATCTGGAATGAAATTTTTCGAACTCATTTTTTCTTGCATTATGACCGTAGTAGTTATTAACGATTCTGAGTATCAAGTGGCAGAACAACAAAATCTGGAGTAAATATTTCAAGTAGGTATACACTTTTTTTCAAAAATACTAAATTATGGTTTCACCACAATTGCCTATATTGCCTACTTCAGTGTTTGTCAACCTTTTCAGTGGCGCAACCTTGTTAGAATGGAAAACTCGCGACCCCCCGTCCTTCGCTGTTCTTGACGTACCAATATATTTTTTATTGTACATGTATAAATCTTTATATATTTTTTTTACTACGTATAGGTACGCATTTGACCACTATCTCACCTGATGGTAAGTGATGATGAGGTCGATGTATTGAGGTTATAATTAAACTTAAAAATACAAGCAACCCTTTCAAGAGGCAGAACGACCCCCCAGGGGGCGCGACCTACCTCATCTGCAGTGTATCCCGCTGGCGCGACAACACTTCGACTGTTATTCCGCTCTTTTTAGACTCCTTTTCAGATTTTCTTGTTAGTTCATTGCTAGGCACACGTAAATTACTTTGCTGGAAAGATAAAAAACGGTAAATGAAATTAACTATGTACCTAATGGTATCAGTGAAATTAGTGACAAGTGAGATCTGTAGCGTGGCACTTTTCGAACCTGACTCTCACCATTAGAGAAAACTTAATTAAGTTAACACACTGTAGGTACCTATATTTTCAGTGTTCTGATGGAAATAAAACAGCCCCTCAAACAGGATACGAAGGACTCGTGAATGTTACTCTAGTAAGATTATTTTAGGAGCTTATTATTTTTACAAACTTTATTTCACTGTTCGTATGTTGGTATGAAATTTAATGTGTAAGTGGGCATGTCCTTTCGTTATTTGCAACCCATTTTTGGCCACGCGCCGATAGCCAATTTATGTAAGGTTGACAAACCAATATTATCAGGTCGGCAATTTCCTAAACCCCATTACCTACCAACCTGTAAATTCGCGATGCCCGAAAAACTTGTGTCGCAGTCCACACTTCTTCCTACACTTCCGAGCATGTTTGAGAAATATATCACCGGAAGGTTCAAGTTTGCGTAGACCCCTCACAAGTTGGACTGATGACCTACCTACTAAAGATTGCGAGTCCGCTGGATGCAGGTGGCGTAGAACGTCACTGTGGCAATCTTCGGATGGCTTATGTCCAGCATTAGACGTCTTTCGACTGACATGATGAAGATGATGATGATGGTTTTCTCTGGTTACCGATTGCTTGGGATTTTGTGACCACTTGGACCGGCTGCCGCTTAACTGCTGCCGCTCCAGTTCCGCGCAGCGCGCGCGTATCGTCGCCGCCCGTTCCTCGGTAGCCGCT
Organism: Epinotia demarniana; assembly: GCA_945867215.1. Taxonomy (NCBI): domain Eukaryota; kingdom Metazoa; phylum Arthropoda; class Insecta; order Lepidoptera; family Tortricidae; genus Epinotia; species Epinotia demarniana. The sequence goes on from OX244262.1 coordinate 9,886,998, forward strand.
AGCGTCTCCTTCAGATGAATACGGGCGGCGCGCTCCCGTTGCAAGTCTTCCGCCAGTTTCTGCAGAGTTTACATCATTTTAAGGGGATGCCTTGAGTCGATGGAACCACGCCCCTTCCTTATATATTTTTGTTATAATTCCTAGCAACGGTCACTGGTTTCCGATTCCAACCTAAATATGGCGGATTTCATTGTACTTAAGAGTCTGCAGTAATCTCGGCCGAATTTCACCTTCCCATACAAACGTAGTTACGCTCTCATTTTAAAACCGAAACTTTGCATATACATTGACATGAGGTATATCTATGTCTGTAATTAGTTTATACGGTTCCAGTTTATTAAAAAAACGAAATACAGCGAAAACAAGTTTTATATGAAATACTTAAATTCGCTAATGATCTAGATTTGTTGGCGACGATTGGGTACTTAGGGTGTTTTCGTTACCTTGTATTCGCTGGTTTTCTCTGTTTTTACTAGATCACTTTTTTTTAGGGTTGCGAGCTCTTTTTGCAGACGCTCAATTTTTTTGATCATATTGTCTCGATCTATCCACGGTATTCTAGTAAAAGGAAACATTTGGGTATAGTTAGCTAAGCGGATTACGAGTTTTTTTTGCCACACAGCTCAATAAAATATAAATATGTCTATGGTTACATGCAATAAAATATCAATCAATCAGTAAATGAATAAATGTTAACCATGTAAAACAGTTGAAACATACTTGGCGGCGTCTAAACTATGAGTAAGTTTGACTTCCAAATCCTTCACTGTCGCCAAAACCAGTTCCCGCAACTTTGCAGTCTCTTCATCGAATTCTGCGTTCTTCGTTTGCCATTCTATATTCTGAAATTTAATTTAAATAGAATAGGCATTCGTGAAAATGACAACATGGATTAGCATAATAAAAACAAGTGCCACGAAAGGGTTCCATCTCAGCATGGTGCAGGCGTAACCGCCAGCGCTAATCTTCTCATGAGACCATTGTCTACATTACAGTACATTGTAACACTCCATTGTACGTACTCTTCAGGGTGTTAACAATATCTGAAAATGCATGCCTCTATGGTTTTGACAATAAAGTCGTGGTCACGTGTTTGTGAACACCGTGACCGCTCAGATGTGATGGCGACTGTACCTACATCGAGCGAGAAGAAATTGAATATAATTTATAAAAAAAATATGCCGATCTTAAATCAGTGCCCAAATCACTTCAAATTTGATGATTTCCTTTGATTTTTCCTAGATCCCATCATCAGACCGTAACCTGAGCCTTCGAGTAACATAATTGGAAAACATAAGTAGGTACATAATACATAAAATATTCTGATGAATATAGAACCTCCATTTTACAAGTCGGTTGAAAGTAGAATTCCAATATGAGATGCAACGGATATCCGGTTGCTATCCGGTATCCGGCCTATCCGGCCATTATTTTACTATCCGGCCGAATACCGGATAGTTGCGCACTATCCGGCCGGATACCGAATAGTGATACTGTTTGGTATTTAACTTTGAAAAATAGTTAGTAATACTAAAAACTTATCTATTCAGCAAATAGGCGGGCGCACGTGTACTGCATACGAAATAGTTCCGTATACTGACCGAATAAAACTCGTTTCTTGCCTAGAAAACCGTCCGCGCGATCCGGTTTCCGGTATCCGGCCAGACAACTATCCGTTGCATCTCTAATTCCAATATATTCACAGATACTTTTAAATTCAAAAGTCGAAGGTACAGCAATTTTTCACAATTTACGAATACAAAATTCACCAAAGTAAGCTTGATAATGAAGCGAGAAAAATCGAGAGGTATGTCGCGGCCGTCTCTAGACGTGCAGTTCGTCCATCCATCCGACTACGGAATGCATTTCAGCAACTTGATGAAATAGGGGCCAGAATATGAGTTCCGTTCCATATCAATGTATACATTTTAAAATTTATGTGTGTGCTGCACAGAAACGTAACCGTTCTGCATACACACTTCTATCCAGATCCCCTAGCACACTAAGTTTTATATGTCGGACATAACGCATTCGTCCCATTCTGGCAAACATGCGAGTGCAAGAGGGACAAATGCTTAACCTAGTGTGCTATTTAGGGGGTCAGGTGGGGTTGGGGTCACGGTTGTCTGCAGCTGACTGTAAACACAGATACTTTCTGCCAATGAGTGGTGTACGATTGGAATGTACGGTTATAATGTACAATTGGAATGTACGATTCTCACCGACCGGGCCGGGCCGGAGCACGCCTGAGCGCTATTTACAAGTTTCCGAAGGAATTCGAGGCTTCAATATAGACGTTTTTAATGTACTTGCGGCCGGTCGGCTCCTTGCGGACGTGGACGGCTACGGTGGGCTGTTTATCTGACCAGCTCCGTCCGGCTTTTGCCTACTGCACTCTATTAAAACGCGGTGGGCTACCGCCGAATGTTCGCGCTGGCATCCGTTGCGACGCGGCGCCAGGTGACCCGGCCCGGCCCGTTCGGTGGGAATCGTACATTAGAGCTCACGGTGGTAGAAAACCTCCGATATAACTGGCTCTAGTTAACTTACGTTGCCTTCATATACAAATACTTGGCTTTCGTTGCGTTGTATTGCACGTATAAACTTCAATATTTCCAAGCGTCGCCTCATCAACTCGGTGCCCATAGCCAGTACTTCTTCTCGAATCCCAGTCAGCTGGACTGTTAACTGTTGGAGTATCTTCGGCCCTGTGACATGAGAAGCAACTTGTGATTTAAGGGCAAATGATGCATTAACACCAATTAACTTCCATAAATATTGCCTTAAGGTCAGAAAATCTACACAGTAACTTACTTGTTGGTTCAAACTTCAAACCAACAACGATGATATTTTTTTGAAACTTATCATTTATTATGCAAAAAATGTCTGTGCTCTTATGGCCGACTGTAGATACCATTTTTTGAATAATCAGCAACTACTTGTTGAGAGGGTTCCAAAGAGCCCTGTCTTAGCGGACATAAGGGAGCTTCAAATAAACTCCAGAATTGTATTTTGACAATTTAATTAAAATAAAACATGCTGATTGTAACAAGATCGGATTGCAAGTGAAGGCAAGTAATTTTTGACAGCCGTAGATTATTCAAGCGCCTGAAGATATGTGTAAGCAACGTTGTGAAGGCGCGTAGCTTTGCTCGGCCGAAACATATTCCCGCCTCGTTGAAAGACCATCTTTCAACTTTCAGTTGTAGGTAGAGGGCAGAGTCGAACAAGGGGTCGCCGTATGCATCCTCTTATGGTATTGATGTCAGCCACTCTTGAAATTCCATCTGGACCTGGGAATAGACGAACGACGCGTCCAAGTCGCCATCTCAATGGTGGTACGTATTCTTCGTGGATGATCACCAGGTCACCCACTTTTAGTTTTGCTGTACTAGTCCTCCATTTGGTTCGCTGCTGTAGTTCTGATATATACTCCTTTTGCCAGCGATTCCAGAAGTGTTGTTGGATTTTTTCGAGGCGCTGATATCGTTGTAAGCTGCTTTCACTGCGGTTCTCCAGAACAGGCGATGGGAGTGCAGTTAAAGGTCTTCCAATCAAGAAGTGCCCTGGGGATAGGGATAGAAAGTCGTTGGGTGAGGAGGACAACGGATACAAAGGACGACTGTTTAATATTGCTTCCACTTGAGAAAATAAAGTAGAAATTTCCTCGAAGGTTAAATGACTTTGTCCCATTACGCGTTTTATATGGAATTTTGCAGATTTTACTCCGGCTTCCCATATGCCGCCGAAGTGAGGAGCGTAAGTTGGTGAAAATACGAATTTAATGCCTTCTTGATCTGCAAAATCAGATAGAGGTTGAATGTTTGATTTAAGGAATTGACCTATTTCTTTCGCGGCAGCTACAAAGTTGCGTCCGTTATCACAGAAGATTTCGAGCGGTTTGCCTCTACGCGCAATAAACCTTTTCAGTGTCATGATGAAGGCTTCCTTAGATAGGTCACTGACAGCCTCGAGATGTATACATTTATACCGTAAACATACGAAAAGACATAAGTAGCATTTTATTAGCCTGCTACCTCGTCCCTTTCTATTCAAAATATTAAAAGCACCAGCAAAGTCCAGCCCCACAGACAAAAAGGGATAGCCGGGATTTATACGCTGTGGCGGTAGATCACCCATTTTAGGACAGAGTGTCTTACCACGGGCGCGTCTGCAACGCACGCATTTATCTACAGTGCGTCTGGCTAAGTTCCTTCCGTTTATAGGCCATATAGTCTCTTTGACTGAGGCTAAGTGTGCTTGGGGACCGGAGTGTAACGTTTTGATATGCTCTCGTTCGAAGAAAAGCTTTGTAAAGTGATGTGCAGAATGTAAAAGAATAGGATGCCTTTTCTCATAAGCGCATTCTGCAGCACTGATCCTGCCTCCTACTCTAATCAAGTTTTCCTGCATAAATGGTGATAAAGGTAAGATTTTACACTTTGGGCTTAACGATTTATTTTTAGCAAGCGTATTATATTCATTCGGGAATGTTTCAACTTGAGCTATAGCGTGCATGAAATGAATCGTTAAGTTCATCTAATGTTAATTTTCCGTTGGTTTTAGTTTTAGAATTTTTCATATTATGTATGAATCTTTTAACGTATGAGAAACATCTTATTAAGCTATTTAATTTTGAATGATTTTCAAAGTTAACTATAGACATAGGTTCAGTACTATTAGAACTAATATTTGCTTTTATTTCAGGTATTTGATCACAATTGTATTTTTGTGGAGCTATCGGCCATTCAGACTCATTTTTAGTTAGAAACTCAGGACCTGTCCACCAGAGTTTAAACGACACTAGCTGAGTGGCGTCCACGCCTCTAGAAATTAGATCAGCAGGATTTACTGATGTGGGCACGTAGCGCCATGATGATGGGGTAGTGGTTTCAAGAATCTCACTGACACGGTTTGCTACAAATGTTTTTAAGTTTGAACAGTCTTTATTCAACCACGCGATGACTATCATTGAGTCACACCAATGAACCATTCGATCAGGTTTGTACCTAAGGGCGTCTGCGACAACCTTGCACAGCCTGGCGGCCAGCAGGGCAGCGGCAAGCTCAAGGCGTGGAATTGTAGTAGCCTTGAGAGGCGAGACTTTTGATTTAGCACATAGTAAATTTACAGATACTACACCACTGGATCCATCTATAGATCTAACATAAATGCAAGCCCCGAACGCGGCTGGAGATGCATCACTGAAAGAATGGATTTCTATATATGTAGGTAAATCACAGAGAACCGGTCTACGAATATGCAGTTGTTGAAGAACTGGTAAGTTTTTTGTATATTTCTCCCATTCATGTTTAATATCATTTGGGACTGGTTCATCCCAGTCTAATTTTTGTTTCCATAATTTTTGTAGTAGCGTTTTAGGTTGGATGATACATGGACTCAATAGGCCTAATGGATCAAACATTTTAAATGAATTGGACATAATATGCCTTTTAGTAATTCTATCGCTTGAATTTTGATCTTTTACAGGGAAATTTAAGCTGTCACTGGAGGGATCCCACCCCATTCCGAGGGTGCTCGCCGACTCGCTGATTGTAAGTTTTTCTTTAGTGTTAATATCAGAATCTTGAAGCAATAAAGGTAAGTTACTTTTATATTTTCGCAGATTAAAACATCCAGCACTGAGGGCTTCTGATACCGACTTTTGTATGTACCGCAGCTCCTTTTCAGTGTTAGCTCCTGTTATTAGATCATCTACGTAAAAATCTTTTTGTATTATTGTTTTGATTAATTCATCGTCCTGCTCCTCTCCGATTTGTACTAGACAACGTGTACTGAGATAACTTGCACTGGCTGTGCCATAAGTTAGTGTATTTAAGCGTAATGTTTTGATGGGTTGAGACTCGTCTTCTCTCCATAAGACAAGTTGCAAGTCACGGTCTTCTTCATTAACCTGCACCATTCTGTACATTTTCTCGATGTCGCCAGCGATAAGGTATTTATATTGACGTGCTCTTATCAGAATGGCGAAAAGAGAGTCTTTCACATTTGGACCAACCATAAGTATATCATTAAGGGCGACGCCGCTGGAGGAGGGCGCCGACCCATCGAACACCACTCTGAGAGAGGTACTTTCACTTTTCTCCCGGAAAACAGCGTGATGACAAAGAATGTACCCTGGTTTAGGGATAACAGTAGTTGATTCAGAAAGATGACCAAGATGAGCATATTCTTGAATAAAATTGGAATATTCCTGTTTAAGAGAGGGATTTCGTTCGAATTTTCTTTCTAAGTTCATAAAGCGTTTTTTCGCTAAGTAGACTGTATCACCGAGCTTATTAGGAGAGTCACGCAATGGTAGTCTAACACAGAACCTACCTGTAGGAAGCCGATACGTATTTTCCAAGAAATGTTTTTCACAAATTGATCCATTTTTGTTCAACTTTATTTTGTCTGGGAGCTCTTCAAACTCCCAAAATTTTTCTAACAATTTTTCGATATTATTATTTGAATCATCTGATATGATTGCATGCTTGCAATGAATTGTGCTATTTGTAGCACTTGAATTTATTGGACCAGAAACCAACCATCCAAATTTTGTATTTCGTAGTTTTGGATTGTTGGGACCAAGAGACCGTTGCTCACTGCCTATGATGTCCCAGAACAAATCAGCCCCAATGAGCACATCAATGGGAGCTGGTTGGTGGAAATCGGGATCTGCTAATTGAATGTTTTTTGGTAATTTTAGTGTTTGAACATTTATAGGAGCTTTGGGGATCTCGCTTGTAAGTTCATTCAGTACTAGGCATGACGCTAGTGCATTAAATTGGCCATTAAGAGAACTTACTTGAGCAATACAACTTTCATCAATTTTGTTTACACAGTTGTTGCCAATACCTATGACATTTAGCGTGTCAATTGGGTTTGACTTTAGTAACAACTTGTCTTTTAGCGATTTTGTTAAGAATGTGGACTGGCTGCCGCTATCGAGTAGGGCGCGAACCTTTTGCTTCTCTTTTGTAATTGGATTGGATACTTCTATGAGCGCTGTTGATAAAAGCACCTGACTGTTTTGATTACAATAATTGACCAACGACTCTGCTTGGGTTATAATACCAGCATTATTGATAGTCGATGTCTCGTGCAGAAGACTGTTGTGTTTCTGTTTGCACTCCCGGCAGGGCCCCATACGGCAATCATTGGTGGGGTGACCTTGCCTCAAACAGTTAGCGCATAGTCTATATTTATTTACATCAGCCATTCTTTCGGGAATGGATTTGGCCTTAAACGAGGAACATTCGTAAATCTTATGATTTTCGTTACAAATAACACATTGATATACAATTGGTTTATTATTATTCATATTTTGATTGATGGTTGCAAAGGATTTCGTGTAAGAAATTCTTTCAGGCTTTTGATTGTGATTATTGGAACTATTTTTATTATAATAGTTAGTATACATTCGATCATGCTTATTAAAATTATTGTTATTGTACTTGTTTTCACTATATTTATTATAATTGGTGTTTTGTGCTGATGGCATTGGCCGGGATGTCGAAGGCAACGATTTTGATGTACTATTTTCATATTTATTTCTGCTCAGAGCCTCTAGGACATCCGCGCGATTTAACAAGAATTTGTTAAATTGTTCTAGCGTTGGTACGTCATCAAGAGTGTTCCTAAATTCTTCCCATTTGGTGAGCGTTTGACTGTCTAATTTCGACGTCAGCATGTAAATGAGCAACATGTCCCATTTGTCTGTGGGCTGGCCCAAACTGGCCAATGCACGCAAATTTTTTGTAATGTGGTCGACCAAAAATCGCAAAGCCTTTTCCGTTTCTCGAGTGAGCGCATGAATATTGAACAATGCACTAATGTGATGATTGACAAGCAATCTTTTGTTGTTGTATCGCTCACCGAGAAGCTTCCAGGCCTCAGCGTAATTGGCCGATGACACTTCAAGATTTGACACGATACGGGCGGCGTCACCTTCAAGGTAAGAAAGTAGGTAGTGAAATTTATGAATAGGTTTTATGCGACTGTTATTGTGAATTAAATTTTCGTATGTATCGCGGAATTCTAGCCAGCGAAAGAATGAGCCATCAAATTTCCTAATTTGAATTTGAGGCAGTTTGAACCCCAAGTCTTGTTGTTCGAAAAAAGATTGAGCCTCCATCATAGACCCACGTCTATGGGAATCGGAGTCGATTTGATTATATTTTTGAAGTAGGGTTTTCGCAGTTGCAATGTTCATGATAATTTCGTGCTCAATTTTTTCTCGCTCATCGATTTCATTAGCTATATTATCAGGACTTAAAACCTCGATCTTGTTTTGCAAATCGTCGAATTTTATCGACAACGCTTCCAGTTTACCAAGCTTAAGCGTTAATTCGGCTAATTCCACGTTTGTCAACTGTGTTTTATTTCTGATTATAATTATATAGTTCTTAAATTTGGTAATCTGGCCTTTTGTGGAACTACGCATAGTAAGTAGTTCTTTTAAACTTGTGTCAGGCATTGTAATTCGTTGTGTTATATTTACTTTTGTTAAAAACGTTAATTTAAAGAGATAAATGAATGGCTCACGCTCCTCACGGACTGCACTTCCCCCAAACACCGGTTCCGGCAGAACAGCTGATGATTCTCTTGCGCACTCCTTCGCTTGCGTGCGAGCGAGGTTTGTCGCTCCGCAAATACGCTGGAATTGTCGGCAAGATACGTGAGAATAGCGTAAACACAATGGCAAAACTACTGGGACCAAATATTACCACTTTGAAATGAATGTATGTACAAACTCAAAATTTACGAAAAAAAACGATATTTTTCTTACAAATTTCGGTACTAAACAACTACGTTTATCATATTTATTGCATGTAACATTAATTTAATCTAATACATTTACCAATTCTTAACGAAATTACGAAAGAACTACGCAAATTTAACTTAATATTTTTTTCGTGTAGGTATGTAGGTACATGTAAACCAAAGATGCAACGATGTATTCCTTTGCTCTTAAAATATGAATATTTAAATGTTAAACGGGAAATCACTGCTTTAACTAACAAATGGAAGCTTAGTTTAATGATATTAGACGTTATTTTGTGATAATTTTACGTATTTAATCTGATTTGGAAAGGACAAAGGAATCCAAGGCACTTAACTTTTTCGTAGACTGCACTCGAAGTGTGAAACTTTTGATGCCTCACTGGTCTTCTTTGTGATTCTAGACGTCTTACTACTTATTGCCTCAGCTGGTCCAGCAATTCATTCTTCAAATCTACACTTCATCAGAAGTTGAAACTCGTAACTGTCGAATCTGTGTTCGTATCTTCCAATATTTACGTATATTTTCTTTTATTTTTCATGGGCCACCATTTTATGTCTTAGCGGACATAAGGGAGCTCAAAGCTCAAATAAACTCCAGAATTGTATTTTGACAATTTAATTAAAATAAAACATGCTGATTGTAACAAGATCGGATTGCAAGTGAAGTCAAGTAATTTTTGACAGCCGTAGATTATTCAAGCGCCTGAAGATATGTGTTAGCAACGTTGTGAAGGCGCGTAGCTTTGCTCGGCCGAAACAAGCCCAAACATGACTGGTTTATCTTGGGTAGTTTAGGAGTTATGTCTTACGTTAACTTGAGACTATAGGCGCGCAATGTCTCTGGTTCCAAATAGCCTGACCGAAAAGATATGAAAGAGCATAACTATCCGATGACCACGAGCTTTAAAGGTCGACGAAGGTCGACGAGGTCAGTCAATGATCGACAAACGACGCCCTTCCTTTTCCTAAGAGTTCTCCCGTGCACGTGAGACGCCCGTCAGTTCCGGTGGAGTCGTCTGCTTCGTCTGTCGGCGAGGTCGAGCCCTGCCGGGTGGGACTCCCTTAGGAGAGGCCTAGCGAGCGACCTACGAGCCGACGGCACTGCAGGAACATCCTTATATCGAGTCAGGTGGTGGCGGGCGGATCCCTATAGTTCCCGTGCCTTAGAGTTCTCGAACGATGACCTAACTATAAAGGAAACACTGTAGTGTACCAAGTATTCCTTTTATCTGGATCTGCTGCTGACTGGGCGCGCTTTCTGACATGAGCAGCAGGTCGTGAAACGGCCAATCAGTGACAGACAGCAGGCGCACCTCTCCTCCCACGTTTCCAGAATCCACGCCGAACTGCGCCTCCATGTCTCGCAGTTGAGAATACCGGTCGATATAGGTGTTCTGTAGAAACAAGTTTCTGTTAATAACTTCATTTTATAGACAAGTTTTACTGCCGACCAGCTGTAGTCAAATGGAGAAAAAATCAAAGGAAGAGATTATACGTGTCCAAAGTTTTAAGAAGGGTTATGTTCTGTCCCTTTTTCGCCAAACGCAACTTCATATGAAAAGATTACGTTCGCAGCTTGTGACGTCACTAGAAGACGGCCACGTGCCGTGCCCCATCGTGTTCGGCGCCGCCATCGACGCGGCCTGCTGCGCGTACGGCTCGGTCTGCGACAGCCTCGCATATTGCGACGTCACACACTGTTTGCGTTTTCTCTCTCTAACAAGCAATATTAAAACGGTTGTAGCTTCGTAATTCTTGGAGATATCTGAATGGGATTTTCGTCACTAGGCATATTTTTTGCCTTCTTTCTTTTGGATTTATTGAAAGAGAAGAAAGAAAGTAAGAAAATAATTTATTAGCGTAAAGATTTTAGTAAGTACATAGAAGCAAAAATAACTACATACAATTTTACGCTAATAGGTCCTCACTCAGCTTGGTGTCACGGAGCGAGCCACAAGAAGCGCTCCGTGACGCTGATTTTCAGTGAGACAATATTATATACTAGCGGCCGCCCGCGACTTCGTCCGCGTAGATTTTTGATGATGACAAAGATATAAAATAGGTCAGTGAAATTTATTCTTAGTAAAAATGGTCTAGACATATTACATTTCAAACAGTGGCAGACACTGATATGCGATTGTTAAAGAATTTTTAAAGATTTTCCAATCAGATTACGGGAATTGTTTGCAGAATGCTTACGTAATACTTATTCCGTCAGTTACCTTATGCTTTAATCTAATTTTAATCTTTGGCAAAAATGACTCTGCAAGATATAGAGCGACGCATGGATTTGGAGCTAGAAAATAGGGATCTTAGTTATTATGAGTGAGATTAAAAAAATATATATATCGAAAGGCTGTTAAAACAATCTTAAACTCAGCACTGGAAATCGAGAAATGGAGACAGGTTAATGAAGAGTACATCTCTTTAAAAAATCCAGTGTTCCCCGTACAAAACCTTCAACCTTTCTTAATTTTTCATTGGGATAGAATTTTCTTAAACGCTGAAATTACTTTTTTTGTATTTTAATAAGTTAACTTTCTACAAAGTTTCAAGTCTCTAGTTCAAAAAATAATGTTTGCCCCATACAAACATTGCACCCCCATTTAACCCCCTTAGGGGTAGAATTTTCTGAAACGCTGAAATTACTTTTCTGTATCTTATGAAATGAAGTGAAATCTGTTTATTTGCTTAAAATTATGTACGTATAAAGATGGTATGGTAAATGGTAAATAATGTCCATATAATGTCAATACCTTATAAAAGTAGGCATGCAAATCTATTTATTATAATGTACATGCATGGCAAGGGGAGGATATTGAGCCTTTTAAAAACGGGCTTACATGACTCTCTAGCTGAAATATCACTTAATGTCCTTATGCATTTTTTTTGAGCTTTGAATCTCTTTCAATTTCTCGTAACCTTAATAAGTAATCTTTCTACAAAGTTTCAAGTTTCTAGCTCAAAAGGAAAAGTTTCCCTCATACAAACTTTGCACCCCTATTTAACCCCCTTCGAGGTAGAATTTTCTAAAACGCTGCCTGCCGTTTTTTTTGTATTCTAATAAGTAATCTTTCTACAAAGTTTCAAGTTTAGCTCAAAAAATAAAGTTCCCTCTTTGCACCTCTATTTAACCCCCTTACGGGCGGAATTTTCTAAAACGCTGAAATAACTTTTTTTGTATTTTTATGAGTAATCTTTCTACAAAGTTTTAAGTCTCTAGCTTACAAAATAATGATTCCCCCATACAAATATTGCACTATCATTTAACGCCCTTAGGGGTAGAATTTTCTAAAACGCAGAAATAACTTTTTTTGTATTTTAATAAATAATATTTTTACAAAGTTTCAAGTTTCTAGCTCAAAAAATAAAGTTCCCTCCATACAAACTTTGCACCCATATTTAACCCTCTCAAGGTTGGAATATTCTTAAACGCAGAAGTTGCTTTTTTGTATTCTAATTAGTAATCTTCCTACAAAGTTTCAAGTCTCTAGCTCAAAAAAAAAAGATTCCCCCATACAAACTTTGCACCCCTATTTGACCCCCTTAGGGGAGGTATTTCCAAAAATCCATTCTTGTCCCTAGCCCACGTTATAAAAGTAACCTAAAGTTACAAAACTCTAGTTTAAAAAATAAATTTTCCCCCATACAAGTATTGCACCCCTATTTAACCCCCTTAGGGGTGAAATATTTTTAAACGCAGAAATGACTTTTACTGTATTTTAATGAGTAATATTTCTACAAAGTTTCAAGTTCATAGTTCAAAAATTTATGTTTCCCCCATACAAACATTGCACCCCTATTCAACCCCCTTAGGGGTGGAATTTTCTTAAACGCTGAAATCACTTTTTTTGTATGTTAATAAGTAATCTTTCTACAAAGTTTTAAGTCTCTAGTTCATAATATAAAGTTTCCCCCATACAAACTTTGCACCCCCATTTAACCCCCTTAGAGATGGAATTTTCAAAAATCCCGTCTTATCGGTTGCCTACGTCATAAAAGGAAGTCCTGGTGTAAATTTCAAGTTTCTAGTCCCAGTAGTTTCGGCTGTGCGTTTATGAGTGAGTCAGTCAGGACAAAGGCATTTATATATATATAGATGAAGGGTTCACGGAAAGAACATGTCTAGTCACTTTGACAACATTTCGAGATATTGCGGTTTTTAAGTTTAGAATGATTCAATTAACCATACGATCTTCGCGATTAGATGCTTTTCCGTGGACCCATATTATATATTGATTTTATTGTTATTGCAATGCCTTAGAATCATCCACTTTTCTTTTCGTCCCCTTAAAGGACGATTTCCGGGATAGTGACTATCTTCCATACTTAATTTCATCTGAATCAGTTCAGCTGTTTAAGTGTGAAAAGTTAAAACATGCATACAGATAGTTCCATTCGCATTAATAAAATATATTAGTATGGATTGTACTTTTCTTCATACAGTTATCAACTTATCAATTAGTCATTGAGCCGGTTCTAATATAACGAGCCCAAACAGGCACTAAATGTTTTATTAGCGGTATCTCAAAATGAATTGTCATTTTAAGTTATGTCATTAGCACAGCTCGGACAGGTCATCGCAAAAACAGATATGGAAATAGAACAAGACTCTGTAGAGTCGATACTTAAGATTATGATTAATATTAATTGATCAATTTACTTTATAATGAAATGAAAATAGTGAATAAAAATAACACAATCCATCCATTCAATAAAAACATTGGTTTGTTTCAGAAAATGCAGTAGTTGATGGTTGGTTGCATATGTTCAATGCAACGATCAGCATTAAAAAAAAAAAAATGGAAATACCTTCACAAACATATGGTTAACTAGCTTCTGCCCGCGACTCCGTCCGCGTGGAACTCGGTTATATCGTAGCTCCATACAAACTTTCACCCCCCATTTCACCCCTATAGGGGATGATTTCCGGGATAAAAACTATCCTATGTCCTTCTAAACTATCTCTATACCAAATTTCATCCAAATCGGTCCAGGGGTTTAAGCGTGAAGAGGTAACAGACAGACAGACACACTTTCGCATTTATAATATTAGTATGGATTTTGGGTTACCGTTATAAATGTATTGAAAAATAGAATTAAATAATACTGTACATAATACGACTCTATTAATCTTGTTCCATTACCGTGTTACGATTGTTTTGCGATGACCTGTCCGAGCTCTGGTCATTAGACGTAGATTTTAAATTGCATGTTCCACTGACATTTCATTTTGAGATACCGCTTTTTAGATTATCAGGGCAGTATATAGAGTTCCCTATTCCACGGTGGTATAGTTAAGTGCAAAAATATGTATCGATTTAATCCTCCCATTAATATGTACCGAAACCTTAATCCACTGACTTAAGAGCAATGGGACATATATAAGTTGTATGCTTCCATATTGTTACACTTGACTGCGTAAAGCCAGCTGTAAAAACCTGTATACCATTTTGAGTTAAGTAGTTAACTTTCACTTAAATAACTTGTGATTGTAAGAAAGGGACAAAACACATTTTAGTTAACAGATGCATGTTAAGTTTTATGAATAAGGGGATAAAGGGGGTATTTTAACTTTAACATCCGCGTTTCTTTTTAAACGATGATTCCTACGCATAATCAAGAGCAATGAATCTCTTAAGCAATACTTGAAATAACTTTTCGTAGGAACTTCCGACTCTGTACTGAACCATACTGAACCCACGATACGACAAGCTATAATAATTAGAGAAAGGCATAAAGACTTAACGTTACATAAACAAAACGGATATACCTACTTGTTGCTGAATAAATTGTTTCCGAAATAGTAAGAACTCCCGCCGCTTTTGATCAAGCTCGCTGTCTGCTTTGGCATTTTGACTCGACGTCTTTTCTTTGTCTGCAATAAATAAAACAAACATATCATAGTAGGTAAGTATTTTCAACTCATTAACGGTCCTTATACGCCTTTCTTGAAGATACCCTTAATGGGGGAAATCTCGACGACCTCATTCCACAGCTGGAGCGTTCGCAGGGGAAAAAATGTTATAGTGTGGAATCTTTTACTAGACCGCGGATCTTATATGTCTTAAGAGTCCGCAGTAAGCTCGATTCTCCATACAAACGTAGTTCCGCTTTCATTTTAAAACTACATGTTGGTTTGTAACGAAACTTTGCATACTTATGTACAGTCAAGTGCAAAAATATGTATCGATTTAATACTCTCATAAATATGTACCATAACATTAATCCGCAGGCATAAGAGCTATGGCGCATACTCGTATTTATGAATTATGAGTAAGTTGTATGCACCCATATTTTTACACTTGACTGTACAATGACATGAGGTCTATCCAGATCTGTAATTAGTTTATGTAGCTTCAGATACCGTAGTCAAAAATATACAGCGAATTTAAGTTTGTCATACAAAACTTGTATTTGCTTTATTTCGTTTGTTTTATAAAATGGAACCATATAAACTAATAGTAATTACAGACATAGATATACCTACCTCATGTCAATGTATATGCAAAGTTTCGTCACAATCCAACACGTAGTTTTAAAATGAGAGCGTAACTACGTTTGTATGGGAAGGTGAAATTCGGCCGAGCTTACTGCGGACTCTTAAGCCCCATCGGTCTAAAAAAGCCTCAATAGCCACGTGCCGCACATTTAGGGTTAATCGCCAATAACTGCCCACCGTTCAATAACTGGCCTCCTCGTACCAAAAATTAACTCTATATAGATACTTATAATAGAATTCGCTTTTAGGACAAGGTGTTAATTACTGGCCGAGTGGCTATATATATAGGTACTAAATTGAATTCTGTTTGTATGAGAACAGAGTTAATTTTTAGGGTTTCGTACCCAATAGGTAAAATGGGAAAATACGTACATGTCATCATCTTCCTAGCGATATTCCCGGTTGAGCCCTAAAGGAGCCCGGGGTCCGCTTTGAAACCTAATCCCAAAATTTGGCATAGGCACTAGTTTTACGAAAGCGACTGCCATCAGACCTTCCAATCCAGAGAGATAACTAGACCGGTTACCTCGCGATGTTTTCCTTCATCGAAAAGCTAATAGTAATTCCGTACATAAGTTCCGATAACCATCATATAGTTAATACCAGCCAAAGTAGCCCAATATATTGTAACACATCCTTACTTTT
The DNA here is from genome assembly GCA_945867215.1 of Epinotia demarniana. Classification (NCBI taxonomy): domain Eukaryota; kingdom Metazoa; phylum Arthropoda; class Insecta; order Lepidoptera; family Tortricidae; genus Epinotia; species Epinotia demarniana. The sequence goes on from OX244262.1 coordinate 9,902,932, forward strand.
ATACCTAGTAATAAAGACGTGTGCCGAATTATTTGGCTACTTTCGCTGCTACTGACTGTATGACCCACGACCGCCGCTTGACATGCCTGAACCATTAGACTACTATAGCTCATCCAACTTGGAATACATGTGTTATTGGTAAATTGTATACCTACAACGTTTTGTGAAATTGGGCCCGAGGCTCGCAACAGTTAGACGATCTCGGCGACATTTATCTCCTATTGGATCAACTAGAAAATTGTCTAACGACTACGTTTCCATCGCGTTCTGAACCGATAGGTGTGCCTTTTTCAATGAATTCATATCAGTCTATCTCGCAGCATATTGTATATTAGCTCACTGGTCGTTACGTAGCATAACCGCCCCCTAGGCTCGCAGAAAACCTTACTTCGTGGTAGGGAAAAAAATTGTAGGTACGCACTACGGGTAGCCTAGGAAGCTCAGCATATCTATCGGCCCCCGGTCCGGGTGACGAATAGGTGTACATGCGATGTGAAACACTCTTTGTTGTCCCAGCTTAAGCAGGTATGTCTCATGGCGGCCTTTCACTCCACTGCGAGCGGCACAGGCTCCGTGCGGAGTCAGTAGTGCGAACTACATAGAAGTGCTTCCACTGAATAAGAGCGAGTGGAGCGGACTAAACGATGAAAGAGTCTCAAGAGTGTTAGCAGAGTCCGTACGGAATCCGCTCGACTCGCAACACTGATTTTCAAACAAACACTTCCACCGCGACCGAGTAAAAGCGGACCGGATTGAACGAGTTAAAATCGGTCCGCTGTGTCATGGAGTCGCGTGCTAGTTTTGAACGGACTCGCTCATCTGACCAATCACATTTCCCACCTCGCTCGCTTCGCAATGCCCGCTGGTAGTGGAATACTGTCCGTTTCCGCTCATTAGCCTTTTTAGTGGAAGGCGGGCATTATTGGTGTCGAGGGTGTCCAGCATTCTGTAGATAATTAAAATTAATCATATATTTTGTGCAAATAGCAAGTTGAATGCAACTAACCATCTTCTTGAGCCGGTTGACTTTTGTTAACTTGAGCCGGTTGACTTTTATTAACTTGAACCGGTTGACTTTTGTTAACTTGAACTGGTTGACTTTTGTTAACTTGAACCGGTTGACTTTTGTTAACTGCAGATTGCGAAGCTTTTTCTTGCGGTGTAGTTGGGTGATCATTTGAAGAAGCCTTAAAAAACAAAAATAATTTGTGTTTGAAACTCTATAAATAATCTGAATGCAGGCTTGTTGCCTTGCCTCAAAGTATCACAGGATAGTCTTGTGTAACAAGATGTAATATGTGTATGCATACTTGTATATATTCTTGTACACGGGCTCAACCTTGGAGACAGGACATTGATAAGAGTTAGCCTAGCAAGCCTTTGACACCGGCTAGACAAAATGCAACCTTACTTTAATGACACGAAGATGGTAGTGTTCGCAATATATCTTCTCTATATATCGACTATCGAGACCGTGATCACAGCTTATCATTATACTGTGCCCGTGTCATTACGGCCCTGACATAATCGCATATATTAGCACTAAATGATAAGATTTTATCGTCGGCGAATTCCGCGTGAAGTCCAAAATAACAAATACTATCGACGAAATGGAACCCTGAGAGCCTGTTCATACCAATCCGTAACTGTCGGTGACGGATCCAGTAACGATATCGGAGGGCAAGTAAATGTATGTAAGACATATTCACACCGCCCAGTTCGATATCGGAGCATGCTCCAAAAAAGCGGCCAAGTGCGTGTCGGACCACGCACAACAAGGGTTCCGTGCCTATTAAAAAGTTCGTATCCTTACTGAAATCATATGGCACTTACATCCTTTTCTTTAAGTAAGTTTAGAAATATCTCGAAAACCTTTGAATCGATCTTGTTCAAAACAATTTGCATGATTTTTTTCATATTTTTGAAATACACGGTTCAAAAGTTAGAGGGGAGGGGGACACAATTTTAGTGACTTTCGGGGCGATATCTCTATTCACTTAATCAAAAAAATTGCTGAGAAACCTTATATTTATTTTGAAAGGCCTATCGATTGACGTGGGCATGCAATTTTTTTTTTGAGTTTCAATTTTATGTATGGAGTGCACACCTAAAAAAAACTTTTTTTGTAATTTCACCTATCTTCGAAATTGTATTCAAATAGGGTGTATTTAGTAAAATGCCTGTGACATACGGACGGACAGACAGACAGACAGACATGACCTTGCAAAAGGTAATTAATAGCATTAATGAACTATAATAAAATTCTATAATACAATCCCAACACACCATTTGGAAATGCGCTAATTGTTGCCAATTTTCATCATCATTCATTTTTGACCTTATATCTTGTAATACTCGTTTTATAGATGTCGGGTGATCATGAGAGTGACGTTCAAAACCCAGGACCGTTTTAATAAAATCGACAGCTGATCGCTACTTGACTGTACGCTTACATTACATCGCAAAAAAGAAAGTATTTAAAGTACCTAAAGGCAGGTCAAAAATACAATTATTTAGCAAACTGAATCTATTTCAAGGAAACTAAAATGATTTCTTTTTATGGACTCTGTCAGCTGTACTATATGTACTCACGAAAATCTCAACAATTGTTTTGTATATAATATTTTTACAATTTTTTGAAAATGTTTAGTCCCCACTTGTAAAATAAAGAAACCAGATGTATTTGTGCTTTCTGTTGAAATCAAGTCACATTATATGTCACAATAAACTAAAAAGTATTTAATCTTTTGATGTTGGTTTGCTAATATGGTGCTTCAGGTCTATAACACAGAGTTCTTTTTTTATGAAACTTATATCTTGATGCAGGTTATAAGTTAACGCTATTAGCAACTACTGAAATGTAGCTAGAGCTGACATTCTGGGGCCATGAACCTAGAATACTATGGACGGGCTGTACGTGTTGCCACGGTGAGGGACGGAAAAGCTCTTATGCAGCTAAATTAAGAACCGGTCCTAAAATGGCTGATGACTTGTCATAAACAACTTACTACGGGACGGGTAATGGTTTGTGTGGCACAACTTCATACTAAAGCAGTTGCGGCAAATAAAAAAAAAGTGGAACTATGACAAGAACAATGAATGATATTCCCCTTTCTGTCACACTTATAGAGATTTGTATGCTACCAGCTCGCTCGCACGTGGTATTATTATTACCATAGCCTGTCCAGAGTATTCTTCGTTCATGTTCTGGGGCACATTTCTTGGCATATTTGTTTGACATTGTGCATCTAGTTCTATATACTAAATCAAAGGTTACCTACTCGTACAGATAACGGTAGTCTAACTTTTTCAACTACACTGCGTGATACTGATAAGTGATAACGGTAATAGGACTTTTGGGATAGATATTATAAAGCATAATATAGTGCACAGCACTACGGTGGTATGGTTCAGTCCCACCCTATACCCAGGGGTATTGCTAGGGGTATGATGGGTCTGACATGAAAAAGGTCATATCGTTACTGAAAACTTATGGCACTTACGTCCTTTTCTTTAAGCAACGCAGTTTTTTATAAATATCTCGAAAACCTTTGAACCGATCTTGTTGAAAACAAATTTCGCTGGTAGAATTTTATAATCCCTATGAGCATGATTTTAATCATATTTTTAAAATACACGGTTCAAAAATTAGAGGGGGGGGACACAATTTTAGTCACTTTCGGGGCGATTATCTCCGACTCTATTCACTTAATCCAAAAAATTGCTTAGAAACCTTATATTTATTTTGAAAGGCCTGTCGATTGATGTACCACAAGTGGGCTTGCAATGAAAAAATAATTTTTGACTTCCAGTTTTATGTATGGGGTGCTCCCCTAAAAAAAATCTTTATTAGTAATTTCATTACAAAACTATGTAGCGGTTAACAAAATACACCCTATCCTCAATTTTTTATTCAAATACACCTTATGGTTTTTGAGTAAAATGCCTGTGACATACTGATGGACAGACAGACAGACAGACATGACGAATCTATAAGGGTTCCGTTTTTTGCCATTTGGCTACGGAACCCTAATAAAAAGTGTCGTTGTCAGATCCGACATCGACAGTTACCGATTGGTGAGAACAATGCTCTAAACGGTAGGGTGGGGTTAGGAACGTATCAAATAGGGTTGCTGGGTAATAGTCAAATCAGCATTTTTTATGAAACGACAAAATAGTGCAAGGGTAGCCATGATCTGGGGGCACGGGAGTTCCCCCGCCAAGCAATTTTCTCGAAGCGCTTCGTCGTATTTTTGAACTTTCTTAACTTGGGTTCGGATTATACCAGATAAACAAATTTTTCGGGATATGATGTCAGTGGTTGACTTATTAAAACTATAAAGTTTCAATTGCATAGCTCTTATACTTTAGATTTTATTGATATCTAAAATACCCCGATTTCGTCACTGACTCACTAATGATCATCTTAAGGTTCTTCCTGAAGTCCTAGAAAGCTGAAATTTGGTATGTAAGCTAGTAATAGTATAAAAACAACGAAAAATTCTTAAAACTTGAAACTTTTACCCCTCGCCAGTTTAGTCCACGGTTTGCACGCCTACGGGATTAATAGCGGGAAAACGCTGCTACGCGCTACGTACTACTCGCTCGAGCTACTGCTGTAGTATTTCATCGCAACTTTAGTGTAAAATTAGGGATTATTATAGATTTAGAGCTGGACACGTAGGGTTAGAAACTTGCCTCGACAAGAGATCTGATTATTTTTTGACAGTGCGAGCTACATGGTCTCGTCTTGGCCACATTTAACATGAAATGTTTTTGTGGGATTTAAAATTTCTAGTTGTTCGACATCGGTGACAGACAGAGAATCTTGAAGTACGTTTTTTTTATACCCCGTCGGTGGCAATCAATACGGCCTGCCTGTTGAAAAGCCGTTACCATAGCCTATGAACCCTTGCAACTCTAGGGTTATCACATGCTCATTGCCGAACCTCTAAGAAATTTATACACTTCTTTCTTGAAGAATCCCGTAGATAGTCCATTGGCAAAACCTCAACAGCTTCGGAGCTCCCTGTAGAATTTCCACAACCAGGACGCTCTAGGGAAGACATTTCTCTGAAACCGTGACGCGACCATTTCTAGGGTGTGATATGAATGCCCTGCCGACGACTAGCCATGTGGTTGTAAAAAGCAGCAGTTGTCGAACAGTTCTTCGGAGCGCAATCCATTATTACAAGCGATCGAACACGCACAAGGAGGCGAAGTCTCTCCTTAGACTTAACGGTTTTTTATCGCTAGTGAGATTGAGGTAGTCTACGATTCGCTCAAGTCAAAACGCCCAAGCTTCAGGTGCTGTAGCCCCAAGAAGACATCAATACTATTATTTGTACTTACCGAGATTTTAGAAAAATAAAACATTTCTTAAATGACATTTCCGTGGAATGCACCTAGATTGGAACAGTTGTTAGTTAAAATTATACGGATGATGATGTGAAATTACACATGTACTACTTAAAGATATACTTACAGGTCTTACATTGGACGCTGCTGACAACAAGCGGAATTTCCTCTTCACAGTTGGCACACTCTGCAAGCTAGATTTCTTCTTTACCGTCCCTCCAGACGGCTGTCCTGTTAACATATAAGCAAAAATTTTGCACCATACTGGCAAACAAGCTAACCGCACGATGGTAAGCGTTAACCGTGGCTCATGGACACCAACTGCAGGGTCATTTCGTAAAAGGTAATAGTCTGATAATATGAGGATTGAGGAGTTTACAAAAGCCCCTATATTATTATAAACCAGTCTCCATAATAGTGCGTGTAACCGACCCTTTACTGATATCCTCATATCAGTAAAGGGTGACATTCGTTGTGTCGACAACATGAGACAATGCAGATCCTTCGCTCTCAACACTAAAGACACCCGCTAATAGTCGACCAACTTAATGAGTACAAGGCCAATTTTCGTACAAACTCGGCCGACGCAACCGCACCATTTAGCTGACGCGTGCGTGTCGATGTAACTAAGGTAGACATGCACTGCGGATCCCTACACTGCGCGTGGCCCGACACGCACTTGGCCGATTCTTTTTCTTGTCAGTTCAGTGTGACGAAATACATACATTAAAATCGTTTAGTAGGTATGTAGAGTCATTCGGGTCAAGAGCACGCACCTTTATTTTCTTGGGTCCTATACCCGTACATACAAAAAAAAGCTATTTGTTTCCAAAAACTGACAGTTTATAAGATACTCAAATCTAACCAACTATCAATTTTGCGTAATTCTTTATCTAAATTGAATAGTTATTCCCTATAAGCGTTAAAAGTTGAATATTCTCTACGCGTAAGTAGGTACTCTTGTCTTGATCCTATAGGATTTTACCTGCAGGTAAAATTACGAAATTCGTAGGGTAAAAGTACGCGCACTGGGCAACCATGCACATTCAAAATTACATGAAAGAGTATAATCAATAAAATTCAGAGTTAAATTATAATCGATAACAATGACTATTTTTGCTGTATTCTCCAATAAAATGAAATATTTAACACTTTTAAAATATTTTATTTTAGACTCTGGTATTGGTACGAAATTACCCTAAACCAAAGAAACAATCCCTTTAGATATAACTATGTAGCATATTACCTGAACTAGTAGGAACTTTACTAGTTGATTTACCATCGCCTGTTCTGAAATATTTTGACATATTAGTATGTAACGTATAGATATTAATTTGCTCCTTGTTATATTTTCCACCCTGCATACTAGTAAAATTTACTAATAATCATAATTTATACAATAATTTATACTTCTATCGTCACCATGTTGTGACTTTTAATAAATGACATATCAGTGTACCAAAGAGAATAAAATTTGTACTAAAGCGGCCTTTAGAAGTATCTAAATGCAGTACATTGCATTTAGACAGCGGTGCGGGGGGATTTAGTGCGTCCTCTTTAAAACTTTAGAGTTAAGTGCAAGTACGCATTGTCGCTTTCTCAACACCAAATAATAGGGCTCGCCAAGGCTTAGCTTTCTAGCTCTATTTTAATAAGCGAAAAGCGTCGAAAAAAGTGGTAGGCTAAAAAGTATTTATTTTTAACTCCGCAATTACGGCAATCGCGATCATTTAGATATTCATAAAATAAATACATACCTACCATTGTAGAACCTTGTACAATGGTTCTCTTTAGTTCCATAGCTGCACTACAGGCGTGTTGGTAGAATACCTACACAGAGTACTTTTCTATATAGTAGAATATCAATCGGTATTATAGTCGTCTTTGGGTAGAATGTCGAGTCATGTGTCATCAAAGACAATAAAACCTCTAAAAATATGCGTGAAAATTTATAATGAGTAGTATTTAGGCTTATATCTACTGTGTAGTAAATATATACAAAAACAAGAAGAATCATGCGATAATATCTATCCAGGAAATGGTTTGTTTACATTCTTAGTTTTCTTACCAACTTGACTGGATCTCTGGCCACCTTCTGTCCAGAATATGTTGCTGCCGTTTTACTGACCGATTGAAAATTTTGCTCCCAGCATAGGTACAGTCAGCAACATATAGTTAGTAGCAGCCAAAGTAGCCAGAAACATCGCAACACGTCTTTATTACTATGGGAGTAAAGATGTGTTAAGTTATATTTGGCTAATTTGGCTGCTAGGTGCTGACTGTACCATTTCCATTTAAGTTTCATTAAAAAAAATGCTATCAAATGGTAAAAAAAATCACAAAAATATTGCCTTTGATTTTATCTAGTCATTGATATATTGAAATCAGTATATTTGAGTGCGTTATAATTACGTAGCACAGTTAATACGAATATTTTGGGGAAATCTTACTTACATAGTTCCCCTTTCCCTTGTTTTTTTTTTATTCGTAAAGAAGCTGCAAGCTCAGCTATTGATTATTTGTTCCTTGCAAAGCCAAAAGACATATATCTAAAGGCGTACGACAACTTCATGAAATGGCGAGAAGAAAAGTATGCCTTATGATTTGCAGAAAGTTTATTTTTGTTTTCTTGCACAATTTTTGAGAAAAGCTCTATATTAGTCTCAGCCGGAAGGGCAATGCTGGCTTCGTATTAAATTAAACGGACTCCCAAGATCGTCCGTTTAAAATTAATACACAGCCTGCAATTGTCTACTTCCCTTGCTTCGAAAATAATAAATTAATAAATAAATAAATATTAGGGGACAATCTTACACAAATTGCACTAACCCCATAGCAAGCTCAATAAGGCTTGTGTTACGGGTACTAGACGACGATATATTTAATAGATATAAATACTTGAATACATAGAAAACATCCAAGACTCAGAAACAAATATACATGCTCATCATACAAATATTTGTCCTTACCGGGATTCGAACCCAGGACCTTCAGCTTCGTAGGCAGCGTCACTACCCACTAGGCTAACCGGTCGTCAAACGTAATAATGTACTATTTAACTTCTGAACAAATTTGGTAAGTAGTAAGGTGACAGTGTGTTGTAAACAGGCCGAAGAAAATCAGGTCAAGACAATACTTAACTGATAATAGCTATCTTGTGAAAATACACCTAATCAAAACATGTGTAAGTCCACTTCGAGGGCACTAGTTACATGTATGATTGATAAAGGGGAATTAAGTGGTTACACACTGTTTTGTTGTCATCATGGCAACTAGGTACCTTACTCTTGTGGGTCCTGTAGGTAAGTATCTATCTAATATCTATCTATATTATATTTAAGCCGTATATAACTGATAAAACGATAGAGAACAGGAGAGGGAAAATGATTGGTCACCTTATACGACATGACGCTTGTATTATTAACATCATAGAAGGCATCCACAATATGTCAAGACCGTATTCTCACATACTTTGGACAGGTGTCCAACGTGTCGTCGTAACAGGTGTTACGACGTTCTTCAGATAGCCTGGAGAGGATTATTATGACGGGAAAAGTTGAGAGCAAGAGGCCTCGAGGCAGACCACCTACTAGATGGAGCACACAAATCACTGCACTCTTGCAACTAGCCTGCATTTGGCCATACATAAAGCGGGTGATAGGAGCCTTTGGAGAAGTCTGTTCAACAAGAAGAGGACATGATGTCAGGATCCTCAGCATTGAGGGAACGACTGATGATGAGAAGGCATCATAGAAGGCAAGATAAGTGGGGAATAAAATAAAAATTAGCAGTCACGTCGTATAAAGAGATCAAGGAGGCGGCGGCAGAGTCAGATGGAGGGAGCTCCACCGACAAGAGTCTAACTCTTAAATTTATGCTGACAAACTGTCTAAGTCTCTCTGTAAAAGAAGTCCTGATCTACCATCAACGCACAGCCGAAACTACTGGAACTAGAGACTTCAAATTTGGTCCAGAGCTTACTTTTATGACGTATGCAAGGGGTAAGACGGGATTTTTGGAAATTCCACCCCTAAGAGGGTTAAATGGGGGTGCAAAGTTTGTATGGGGGTATAATTATTTTTTTAACTAGAGACTTGAAATATTTGTAGAAAGATTACTTATTAAGATACAAAAAAAAATTTCAGCGTTTTAGAAAATTCCACCCCTAAGGAGATTAAATAGGGGTGCAATGTTTGTATGGGGGAAACATTAATTTTTGAAGTATGAACTTGAAACTTTGTAGAAAGATTATTCATTAGAATACAAATAAAAATGATTTCTGCGTTTAAGAAAATTCCACCCCTAAGGGGGTGAAATAGGGGTGCAATATTTGTGTGTGGAAAACATTATTAAAAAATATAACTAGAGTTTTGTAACTTTAGCTTATTTTTATAACGTGGGCTAGGGACAAGAAAGGATTTTTGGAAATACCTCCCATATGGAGGTCAAATAGGGGTGCAAAGTTTGTATGGGAGATTTTTTTTTTGAGCTAGAAACAGTAGAAACTTAAAACTTTGTAGAAACATTACTTATTAAAATACAAAAAAAGTCATTTCTGCATTTAAGAAAATTCCGCCCTTAAGAGGGTTAAATGGGGGTGCAAAGTTTGTATGGGGGAAAAATTATTTTTTTAACTAGTCTTGAAACTTTGTAGAAACATTACTTATTAAGATACAAAAAAAAATGATTTCTACGTTTAAGAAAATTCTACCCGTAAGGGGGTTAAATAGGGGTGCAATATTTGTATGTGGAAAACATTATTTTTTAAACTAGAGTTTTGTAACTTTAGGTTATTTTTATAACGTGGGCTAGGGACAAGAAAGGATTTTTGGAAATACCTCCCCTATGGATGTCAAATAGGGGTGCAAAGTTTGTATGGGAGAATTTTTTTTTGAGCTAGAGACTTGAAACTTTGTAGAAAGATCACTAATTAGAATACAAAAAAAGCAATCTCTGCGTTTAAGAGAATTCCGCCCTTAAGAGGGTTAAATGGGGGTGCAAAGTTTGTATGGGGGAAAAATTAATTTTTTAACTATAGATTTGAAACTTTGTAGAAAGATTACTTATTAAGATACAAAAAAAAATTTCAGCGTTTTAGAAAATTCCACCCCTAAGGAGGTTAAATAAGGGTGCAATGTTTGTATGGGAGAAACATTAATTTTTGAACTATGAACATGAAACTTTGTAGAAAGATTACTCATTAGAATACAAAAAAAATGATTTCTGCGTTTAAGAAAATTCCACCTCTAAGGGGGTTAAATAGGGGTGCAATATTTGTATGTGGGAAACATTATTTTTTAAACCAGAGTGTTGTAACTTTAGGTTATTTTTATAACGTGGGCTAGGGACAAGAAGAGATTTTTGGAAATACCTCCCCTATGGAGGTCAATTAGGGGTGCAAAGTTTGTATGGGAGTTTTTTTTTTGAGCTAGAAATTTGAAACTTTGTAGAAGCATTACTTATTAAAATACAAAAAAAGTCATTTCTGCGTTTAAGAAAATTCTACCCCTAAGGGCGTTAAATAATGGTGCAATATTTGTATGGGGGAAACATTATTTTGTAAACTGGAGACTTAAAACTTTGTAGAAAGATTACTTATAAAGATACAAAAAAAGTAATTTCAGCGTTTTAGAAAATTCCACCCCTAAGGAGGTTAAATAGGGGTGCAATCTTTGTATGGGGGAAACATTATTTTTTGAACTAGAGACTTGAAACTGTAGAAATATTACTTATTAAAATACAAAAAAGTAATATCAGCGTTTAAGAAAATTCTATCCCAATGGGGGTTAAAAAAGGTTGAAGGTTTTGTACAGGGAACACTGGATTTTTTAAAGAGATGTACTCTTCATTAACCTGTCTCCATTTCTCGATTTCCAGTGCTGAGTTTAAGATTGTTTTAACAGCCTTACGATATTTAACTTTTTTTTAAATCTCACTCATAATAACTAAGATCCCCATTTTCTAGCTCCAAATCCCTGCGTCGCTCTATATCTTGCAGAGTCATTTTTGCCAAAGATTAAAATTAGATTAAAGCATCAGGTAACTGACGGAATAAGTATTAAGCATTCTGCAAACAATTCCCGTAATCTGATTGGAAAATCTTTAAAAGTTCTTTAACAATCGCATATCAATGTCTGCCACTGTTTGAAATGTAATAATATATGTCTAGACCATTTTAACTAAGAATAAAATTCACTTACCTACTTACCTACTTTTATATCTTTGTCATCATCAAAAATCTACGCGGACGAAGTCGCGGGCGGCCGCTAGTAGGATATAGAGTAGAGCTTGTTTTGTTTTAAAATCGATCGATCGAGTTGCTGGACCTGTTTACTCCCCCAAAACAGTGCCACAATGACCGGCCCTGCGCCACCCGCATCCAGCGTCCTCCCGCAACGTTTGCCAGGTTATCAGTCCACCTTGTGGGGCTGAATGCAACTCTATTCCAATTTAAAATGGTATGTTTAAGAGCGGTAGGGCATAGGTGTGTGGATGGGTTGGCGGCTATATAGAGACATGCCTACCTCATCTACCGGTTAGGTATGTACTTGCTGTCCGTTAGAAATCATCTGGCCGCCGAGCTGAGGGTATGTCTTCTGTTCGGATAACCTTAGCCACCATTCAGTGACCTGCCCCGCTACCCTGTAACTTGTTTTAACCTCATCTCACCGTGCCACAGATAGATACCACAGACATATATCATGTAAATTAATCTACTTCGCGTGTCCAAACTCGGTATCCGAGTTGGCCGTCCGACTGACATTCCGCGCGCGTCTGTTGTGATAGCCGGTTGTCCGTGAATATTAAGAAAATGCCTTATTGCAAAATCTATATTGCGCGGACAACGGGGAATCCACATCACTATTAGCCCTTGTGACGTCACAGTAGGTAGAAAAAAAGTGACACGGTTGGTTTTCATACAGATTGAGGTGTTTAAGTTGGTTCCCCTCCGTTAGCCCTAATAATTTCATACCAAATTTTACTAGCCCTTATTTCATTAACCCTAAAATGACACACCCGAATTTTCATTGTTCCTAATTATTCATTAGCCCTAATTACAGTATCCCGAATTTTCATAATATCTAATTTCTCATGACCGAATTCTCACTAAGACTAATTTTATTTGACCGATTTCTTCCTAGGCCTAATATTGCAATGCCTAATGACTACATCTTATTATCAATGTCTCTAAAATCACTAACCCGAATCTTCATTTTGCCTAATTATTTTAGCCCTAATGTCATTATCCCGAATTGTCAGTAGTACTAATTTTATTTCACTGTTTTTTTTTTCTTATAATGTCGGTTCTGGCGCTTCGCCGGCCGCTGCCGCGGCACGCTCGCTTCGCTCGCTCGCTGTAGGATCGCAGTTCTACCTAACACTCCTCCTCGCTTCGCTCGTCGTCGTACCTACACTGACCTGCCTTAGGGTAGAATAGGTGGGTAATCCGATGTCTATCTAGCTCACCCTTATTAGACAGAGAAGTATCATGCGAGAAAAAATGAGAGAGCTCGTGCGCCGTCTTGTGATAGCCGTAAGCAAGTCGACGCCACCCCGCTGCGCGGGGTGTCTATTTCTGGTCTGAGGGATACAAGTGAACCCTAACCTAACCGACCTAAGATAGAGTTCGCTCATGACATGCCATTTTCGTCCGCCCTGATAATGCACGATCCAATAATCCACGTCCACGAAAACTGGACACGGATTATCGGGCCGTACATTATTTGGCCGTGCATTATTGCCTCCCATTTTGACGAGATTAGGACGTCTATCATGGGACGGCCGCGACATACTCCGCGGTAAAAAGTAGCCTGTTCATCAGGGATGCATCAATTAGTACTAGTCAAACATTAGAGCAAAAGTTAATAGGTCAAGTGATAGTTAGGTGTGACGAAATTAGGTGTAGTGAACATTAAACATAGTGATCATTAGGCACATTAATCATTAGGCTTAGTAGTCATTAGGAAAAATGATTATTAGTTTCCAATGTATTAGCACACTTGATGTTTAGTATTAGGAATGATTAGGAGATTTGAAATTAGGCGCAGCAAATAATTATGCCATATAAAACTAGTTATCCGAATATGAGGGCTAATGAAAATTATATCGAACGTTGTTAGGTGTAATGAAATTAGCACTAACGATATTAGTTTAAGTGGGGGTGACCCGTTTAAGTTACCTAGTGTATATTTATATCTGTGCACCGTACCTCACCCACACCCACAAATACTAATATTTTGACGCCGCGATTCACATTAGGTAACTAAGAGTAATTCAACCCCGCTATTCAGTAACTTGTTTTAATCTCACCTCACCGTTCACCCACAAAAATATGTCGACGCCGCGACTCGTGGCAACTAAATGTAATCAAAGGTCTACGTATAGTTTCGAAAGGCGTGACAGGTGCAGAGGCGCGGTGAATTAGCGAGTTCAGAAAAACAGACCTGTCAGGTCTGGTCTGTCTCCCATCATTCCTTCTCGCCAAGTGTCTCACCTACACTTCAATTGCGTTATGAAACAAATAAATAAATGAATTTTATTCTGCATGTAGTCCGTAATGGCACTTGTGCAAGTAAAATTCTACCAGCGTTTCTGACAAATAAACAACTGTTAAGAAGAAAAGCCGAAACAAACTCAAAGGTCTGTATTTTTTTGCCAAAAAAAGCTTATTACATTGAGCGCTTAACCTACTTAAAATAAGTCAAACTGAAGGTGAATACAAAGAAAAAAATATGATCATAATGCGTTGTTCTACAATGTTCTACAAGAACACATGTCCGAATAAGTTATATTTATGTAATATGTTCATTATTAAGCTATTTTAATATGAAGTATTTAAAACATTTTTCGTGAGTCCAAACAAAATGTGGCCGCAAAAGATGATGATCGGAAGTGACTTTTTATAATATTGAACCATAACACCGAGGTTGAATAAGTACTGTAAGATTATCGATACAATGCGTGTTTTCATTCGTGTCCATTTGTTCGGATACTCGTATTATGCTAAATATATCACCTTTCACATCCTTGTTATTGCACTACAATAGACTGAATGATGCATGCTTCGACGAACTACGACCTACATAGCGTGACTAGGTGATTCGATTTCGAGTTGTTTTCAAAATGTCCGGTCGTGGGTGAGTAATGTGAGTATCCACCAAAGAATATAATACTCACCAGAATTGTGCGAGGTTACTAATAAGCGGTGGGCAAGAAAAAACACCACGAGAAGGAATGCTGAATTTTCCTAGCACAGCACTCTGCTCAGCTGAGCGACGTTTTTTAACAGACTTCAAAATACGAGAAGGTTCTCAATTCGTCGCAATCTTTTATTTTACTTACAAGCTTTTATTAGAAGCTTTTATTTCGTTGCAAGTCCCGGTCCCGGTGCCTGTATGAAATCTTGCAAGTTAAATTTGACCTACTTCCCGGTGACCGATTGAGCTGAAACTTTGGGTATAAGTATAGGTTGGATGACAATTTAACATTATGGTGTCATCGAGCTGATCTGATGATGGAAACAGAAGGTGGCCATGGGAATTCAGTACTTAACCCACATTCGTCTCAATGAGTAGTTGATGACGGTGGTTACGCCGTCAGAGCAAAATCCCTTTTGGCCTCCTTTCTTAAAAAAGCTGTTGAGACTGCTTACACGCACCGCCTTCATAGTTCTGGCTGTCATAAAAAAAAAAACATTCAGTTACATACGTCAACGCATAATTTTCATATTTTCTCCGCTGCAAACTGAACTACGAATAATAAGATTGCTATTAATAAGTACCTATAGTGATTGTGCTAGTTACTCCTGCCGCTCCTCTCTGCTTACGCCCGCTCCAAGTCACTCGGACAACTAAGGTAAGCAGTTTCAGCTTCTCAAAATTTGCATATTTGGTTTGTCTTTTATCCTACGGCGTAACCTTGCCTTCGGCTCCGCTCATCACCGCATAGTCTAAATTGCCTATTTACACGGCCTAAGCATATTTTTGGTCCTATCGAGTTCCGGATTCTTCCGTCCAAATTTTTAAAATTCCCATTTATTTTCCGCAATACTCATATATTTCACCCGCCATTAACGCTCATTTCATATATATCACGCTCATTGTCATTTACATTTCGCTTGACATTGTCATTAATATAATTGAAATTTTAATTTAGCCAACATGTCTAAATCTGAAATGGAAATTAAGTTAGCAGTGTTAAAAAGTAAAGAAGAGAAAATCTTTCAGCGATTTACTCGCATACATGCCGCTTCTAAAAATATTTCAAATTTTGAATCGCGAAGCAACGAGTCTTTCATGGCCGATAGTGAAACGATTGATGACTTACGTGTGAGTTTCGAATCAATTCTGGATGAGATGAATAAAATCATCATGTCTCTCGTTCCTGGTACCAAGCCTGACTATGAGGCCCTGGATGCGTTCGAAGATATGTACTCAAAAATAAAACGCACTCGAAACAACATTATTAAAATGTCAATACCGCAAGCAAGTGCATCATCCGCACCCGCGAGTCGTAACAACGGCTCTTATATTAAACTCCCGCCTATAGAATTGCCTTGCTTTGATGGTCGTACTGAATTCAAAATTCAAAATTCAAATATTTATTCTGCAAGTAGGCCTCAAGGGCTCTTTCGCATGTCTGAGCTTACAAATTCAATAAATTAATTAACATTACATGAGGGCACATAATTCCCGAGAGATGTATAGAGTCTCCGGTTCCATTATATCACAATAATCTTAATAATAAGGAGATGTAATGTCTCCAGCGTCAAAATGAAATACAATAATAATAATGGAGATGTAAAGTCTCCAGCATCAAATAAAATAAAATAAGTAAGATATAAAGAGTCCCTGGTCAAATAATTATTGTTTTGGATTAAACTAATGCTATGGTATACATAATAATAGTGCACGTAACCAATATGTCAAAATCAAAAAAAAAAAAAAAAAAAAAAAAAAAAAAACAATAAAAGGCCAAACAAAATTGACATTAATTGAGACAGCCAGTAACAGCGGCGTCCGCAAGCAACACGCGAGTCTCCAGTACACGACTAACAAAGTTACGACGGCTTTTGAGACTGAAGGATTTTCCAAGTTTCTTTGTCTTCCATATATTCTTCGATCTTGTAGTATCCTCTCTTCAAAAGAGCATGTTTTATATATTTTTTAAATGAATAATAAGGAAGATCTCATATGTCTTTGGGTACTTTGTTGTAAAACCTTATACAGTACCTGAGAACTGGCCCATCTTCTATGAGTCATTTAAAACCAACGTACATAATAATGACCAACTGACTGACTCGCAACGTGTGCAATACCTCATGGGCAAGCTAACACATAATGCTCTGAAATTAACCGCTGGTTTAGTGCCTACAGGTGAAACCTATTCCATAATTTGGGACAGTCTTGTCAAAAAATATCAAGATAAACGCGCCTTGGGTACTTATTACCTGAACAATGTATTTGACTTAAAACCATGCTCAAACAATGCCAGCAGTCTCAATACCTTCATTGAGAAGTATTCCGCGTCTATCGCCGCTCTTAAGCAGTTAGACATTCCTGATTTGGCTGATTTTCTTCTTTTGAATTGCGCATTGAGGAAGACCGACCAACAGACGTTACAAAGTTACGAAATGTCAATTCGCGATGTTGAGATTCCGACTTATAAATCGTTCATATCGTTTGTGCAAGACCAAGTTAAGATTTTAGAACGGTCCAATGGTAGTACCGTCGGCAAATCAGTTGCCAATATACCGGCACAAACTACGCGAACTACGTATAAGGCGTTTGTAGCCAGCAATGATACCGCTTCAAAACCCGCGATTAATGAACCAGCTTGTATATTGTGCAACAAAAAGGATCATTCGCAACTTTATGCTTGCATGAAGTTTAAAAACATGGTCTCCCCGCAAGTGAGGTTTGAATTTATAAAAGATAAGCATGGTTGTGTTAATTGTTTAAGTACGACGCATACACTTATTAACTGTAACTCGCGTCACACTTGCAACGTGTGTCAGAAGCGTCATCACACGTTCTTACATTTTGAGTCGAATAAAGCTGCTTCCGCTAATATTAAATCAACGCAATTGTTCGCCAACACTAACGACGTTACTTCTTCCGCCGCTCATGTACCGCGACCGTCAGCAGCCGCGCCTCCATCGCGCTCTCCGCCTGCAGTGTTCAATTCTTGTGAACCAAATGCACCTAATGCAAACTCGAACTGTGTCTGCACACCGCAAATAAATACTCCGCTGACTGCTCATCCGCCCCGCGATAGCATTAATACGCAATGGTCACCTGATGGGGCCATAGCACAGCCGCTTTCTAACGCTTCGGTCTCACTCAAAGTAGAGTCGAACCCTAAGTCAACAATATTGTTGTCAACCGCTCAGGTGTACGCTAAGCCTTATAATGGTGATGGTAAGACGATTATAAGATGCCTAATTGATAATGGTTCACAAAACAATCTAATAACGCTTGATTGTTGCAAATCACTTAACTTACCCGTGATACCGCTTAACAATTCCTATATAAAGGGTGTTGGTTTAACGTCGAGGCCTATACTTGGTTATGTTTATTTGAATATTGAATCGCGCATCTACCCAAATAATAAATACTATATACATGCTTTAGTGGTAGATTGTATAACAGATCAACTGCCCGCGCATTTCGTCGAAGCTAATAAATGTGACTTGGCATATCTTGCCTATATACCGCTTGCAGATTTAACCTGGAATATTCCAGGCTGCATTGATGTGGTGCTAGGTGTTCAACTCTTCCCGTATATATATTTGGGGAACAGAGTAGATTCTGGCACATGCGCACCCCCCGCTTTGCTAACCACGTTTGGTTACGTGTTAATGGGTGACTATCCTTGTAAGTCTAACTCTAATGACACTTCTTTTACCGCATTTGTGCTCAATGACCTTGAATCGAGTCTCAATAAATTTTGGGAATTAGAAGAGATCCCATACAAACGTTTTCTTAGTCCGGAAGAGACTGAGTGTGAGAATTTGTACACTACTTCCGTGACTCGAAATGATGATGGCAGATATTCTGCAGCCTTGCCCTTCTGCAAAGATGCGTCTGAGCTAGGCAATTCTCGAGCTGTTGCTCATCGCCGCCTACTTTTTTTGGAAAAGAAGTTTAAACAAATACCTACACTTCGTGATGATTATAACCAAGTCATCAAAGAATATCTGCAAAACGGTTATCTTACCGAAGTTCCTGAATCTGACGTCACTGATGACGGATATTACATTCCTCATCACGCAGTGGTTCGTCCTGATAAATCTACATCTCGCGTCAGAATAGTCCTAGACGCTAGTGCTAAAAGTAGCTCAGGCTTGTCACTCAATGACATTTTGCACACTGGTCCAAATTTGCAGGCAGATTTATTTATTCTGCTACTGAATTTTCGCCTGTTTCCCATAGCAATGACATCGGATATCCGCCAAATGTATATGCAAATCTGTTTGCCGCCAAAACATTATAAATATGTGAAAATTTTATTTCGCTTTGATGAAAAAGAGCAGGTTCGCACCTTTCAGTTTACGCGCGTTGCGTTTGGACTGAAATCAAGCCCGTATATGGCAATGCGCACTGTCAAGCAGCTTTGCCTTGATGAGGGACATCGGTTTCCCGATGCTGCAACAGTGGCTAGTTCCCAATTATACATGGACGATTTAGTTCATTCGTGTATAAATGAGGAAACTGCAATGCGTTTATCGCAAAACTTAATCGCGCTTTTTAAAACTGGTGCATTTGATTTAGTCAAATGGTCCAGCAACTCCCTGTCACTGCTAGATAAGCTGCCTAATTCACACCGTGCTTGTGTTAATTTTGATGACAAGCAAAATATTGCCAAAGTGTTAGGCTTATCTTGGGAACCCTCCGATGACACATTCTCACTAACTACGTTCCCGCCCGCCGGAGGGAAGTGTACCAAGCGAATCATTTTATCCACCGTAGCTCGCTTGTTTGACGTCCTTGGTTTGGTAGCTCCTGTCGTCCTATACGCCAAGTTGTTAATAAAAGAACTTTGGCTCAGTAAAATAGATTGGGACGCTACCCCCCCGGAACACATAATTAAGTGTTACTCCACATTGGTTCAAGAATTTCCATTGTTATCAACGTTTAAGATCCCGCGCCATATTGGCGTATCATCCGATTGTATAGTCAATATTGTTGGATTCAGTGATGCCAGCCTTAGTGGTTATGGTTGTGTAATTTACTTGCATGTGACAAACTTGACTGGCGATATCAGTGTAAGGCTGTTATGCTCCAAGTCCAAGGTTTCTCCGGCTAAGATAACTACGCTTGCTCGTTTAGAGCTATGTGCCGCTGTTTTAATGGCCAAACTGATTAAAATTGTGCAAGACACTTATCTTGCTCGAATTCCGATTGCAGGCATATATGCTTTCTCCGATTCAATGATCGCTCTTTCATGGATCAAAGCATCGCCGCATAGGTGGTCAATTTTTGTAAGCAATCGTGTTGCTCAGTGTCAAGAAAATGTGTTACCAGAGAATTTCTATTATGTTGCTGGAATAAACAATCCCAGTGATTGCTTGTCCCGTGGTATGACACCATCACAATTGGTTTCTCATACCCTATGGTGGAACGGACCTTCCTGGCTGCATAATGCGCCAACGGAATGGCCTATCCAACCGTTTCAGGCCGCTGCTATTGAACAATTGCCGGAGTGTAAAACCACTACATTGACAACTCTTGTGCAACTTGAGCGACCTATATTATATGATTTAGCGCAACGCATATCCTCTTGGAATAAACTGCTGAATACTGTAGTTTATGTGCTACGTTTTACAAAAAAGCTTAACGCTACTGAGATTATAAAAAATATCGAAATCGCTGAAACCGCTTTAATACTCGCGATACAGAGCGTTCACTTTCACGAAGATATTGCTCGCATGAAAAAATAATATATTACCCTCGCGAAAACTCGTCAAGTTATCAGTGTTTATTGATGAGAAAAATGTTCTGCGTATAGGAGGTCGACTTTTAAACGCTGATTTACCATTTGAAGCTAAGCATCCTGCATTGCTCCCCAAACGCGATCATATAGTCAACATGATTATTGATCACTATCACGCTGTAAATTGTCATACAGGTGCAGGACTGTTGATGTCAATCATCCGCCAGCGCTTCTGGATATTGGATGCCAGAACCGTAATTAGGAATAGAGTACATCAATGTAATTCATGTTTCCGCGTTAAACCGGACCATCCGATTCCAAAGATGGCTGACCTTCCTTCTTATCGCTTGCAAGAAGCTAAAGCCTTTGTGCATACGGGTGTTGACTATGCTGGTCCCCTTCGTATTACGCTTTGTCGCCGTCGTGGTCAACATGCGCAAAAGGCGTACATATGCTTGTTTGTATGTCTTGTCACCAAGGCTATACACATTGAGTTGGTTTCAGATTTAACATCTGACTCCTTTATAGCAGCTTTCAAGCGATTTATATCTCGCCGTGGCCCCGTCTCATGTCTTTATTCAGACCATGGGACAAATTTTGTTGGAGCCAAATCTCAATTAGATGAGATGTATGCTTTGTTTCGCACATGCGATTTCAAATCTAAACTTAACCGCGAATGCTTTAATCACCGCATTGAATGGAAGATGATCCCACCGCGCGCTCCCCATTTCGGTGGTATTTGGGAGTCAAATATAAAAAGTTTAAAGACACATTTGTATCGTGTCATAGGGTCATAATTTCTAACATATGAAGAATTGCTAACTGTTTTGGTTCAAATAGAATGCATACTCAACTCACGCCCTCTCAGTGTGCTCTCTTCAGATCCGCACCCTGAAATAATAAGCCCCGCACATTTCTTAATGTCTACACCGCTTCAGTATTTACCAGCTTCAGACCTGTCAACTGAGTGCAAGAATCTAACGAATCGCAAAAAATTGCTAGAAAGTATTGTGCAATCATATTGGAGAAAATGGCGCTTAGAGTTTTTGCACACATTGCAAGTCCGAAATAAATGGTGTACTCCAGATCATCCTATTGTTCAAGGCACGGTAGTCTTGATGGGTGATGATGATGTTCCACCCCTTCGATGGCCGTTAGGTATAATCACGACCGTACATCCAGGACCTGATGGTGTGATTCGAGTAGCTACTGTTAAAACTAATAACGGCTTATTCAAACGACCTGTTGTGAAGCTATATCCTTTACCTACACAGTAATCAATAACCTATTTCCAGTTCTTATTGGGAGGTTCTTTTTCTTTCTTATTTATCATTCAACCGCATCATTTCATCTCATTTTTTGAAATTCTTTGCATTTCAAGGCCGGGAGCATGGTTACGCCGTCAGAGCAAAATCCCTTTTGGCCTCCTTTCTTAAAAAAGCTGTTGAGACTGCTTACACGCACCGCCTTCATAGTTCTGGCTGTCATAAAAAAAAAACATTCAGTTACATACGTCAACGCATAATTTTCATATTTTCTCCGCTGCAAACTGAACTACGAATAATAAGATTGCTATTAATAAGTACCTATAGTGA
The DNA here is from genome assembly GCA_945867215.1 of Epinotia demarniana. Lineage (NCBI taxonomy): Eukaryota > Metazoa > Arthropoda > Insecta > Lepidoptera > Tortricidae > Epinotia > Epinotia demarniana. Next base: position 9,924,819 of record OX244262.1, read on the forward strand.
TTGTGCTAGTTACTCCTGCCACTCCTCTCTGCTTACGCCCGCTCCAAGTCACTCGGACAACTAAGGTAAGCAGTTTCAGCTTCTCAAAATTTGCATATTTGGTTTGTCTTTTATCCTACGGCGTAACCTTGCCTTCGGCTCCGCTCATCACCGCATAGTCTAAATTGCCTATTTACACGGCCTAAGCAGACGGTATACAGAAAAGTACAGTTGGGAATAAAAGCTTGTACCAAAAATGATTCTGTTGACAGAAACTTATATATTTATATGTATATTCCCCGATTTAATTGCTACTAGTTGACGGGACGTATTTGGACATATATTTTATTGTTTCAAAGGGTATCTCTCAGGTGGTTCCATGGTCATCAAGTCAGGGTCTGATAATGGGATCTTGGAGAAATCGAGGGACTCTTTAAATTGTATCGGCCCTCGTACAGTGATTTGGGTTTTTTCAGTACTATTACCTATGTAATCAACGCATTTGCTCTCGGAAAGCAGTTTATGTGGTACGTAAAGTGGAAATTTTCATGTATGAGTTGGCGACGGCCTACTGAATTGAAGACAGTTAACTTTGTTTTTAAAGTTTTATTTATGATTTATTTATTAGAAAATAACATTAGAATAATAATAACAAAACTTAACCTACAGGCAAAAAAATGGCATAAATCGCCGTCAACGGGCAAGGTGCCCAGAAGGCTGGCCGTATTTCCTCGCTGTATAGCGATACTAATACGCTGTGCGAAATAGTGGCCAGCCCTCTGGTCGCCCGAGGCTTCTATTAAGCGCGTCGCCAAATCTTTGTATAGCCGACGCGCACTTGGCCCCCACCCCCAAAGTAAATCAGGTACTTATTACATATAAAACGCACACATTTCATAGCCTCGCAACACGTCCTCGCACCACTCACCAGGGCTGTTATTTGCTACGCGCTAATGCGGCTCGCCCCGCCGGTCACGCGTCACGAAACTAGACCTCTACCTACGCTTAATTACTACGCATCGCGGTGTCAAGATATATTTGTAGGTGAGCGTTGAGGTGAGCTTAAAACAAGTTACAGAATAGGGGGGCTGCACACATTTCACAGCTCCGCTATGGCTACGCATCTCGTTCCGCTCATTTTACTCGCACATCTTTGGTGGACACAGTCAAAACCTTTTCTCAGGACCTCTTCGCTCCAAAACCTCGAATACAACCGCATCAATCAAAAATTAATGATATTGATAACTTCACTTCCAGATCAGTGCGAGTGGAGCGCGCAGCTTCAATATTTCAACCATTCACAGAGTCAACAATCGGTCCCCGAGTAGAGATGGGTAGGGGTGCACCCGGTAAATACCCGTATCTACCCAAATTGGTGGGTATAAACTATTTCGAATGGATTTTTTCAAAAAGTGACATTTTAGGTCCGAGTTTTTTAAAATGAAATGTTAAAAGCCTTCTGAACAACTTTTGTTATTGTTAAATATCCATTATGATGCATAGTTTATGAGAAAAAAAATGTTTGTTATTAAAAATAACACGTATTATTTTCCGAAATAAGATCAAGTTAAAACGGGACCCACTACCAGAATAGTAACTATAAGCCTTAACAAAATGTAAGAAAAATATTGAAATAGTGTTGCCTTCTACTTATTGGACAAGAAATCATCATCTTGCTAGGCCTTTTTCCCATTTACTTGGGATCGGCCTTCCCTGTTCTTTTTCTCCATTCTGCACGATTGAGTGCAAGGTCGGCGTCTATATTAAGATCTTTCAGGTCTCGCTGAACCGTCGTCAGCCAGGTGGCAGGTGGTCTTCCGCGTCCTAGCTTCGTCGTTGGAATATCGAGCGCTACCTTAACCATGTAGTCAACTGGGCGCCCCTGTACATGACCGTACCACCTCAGACGTCAGTTTTCCTGTTATTGGCGCTGCTTTAAAACTACCCCGGATATACACGTTTCTTATCTTGTCCATCATGGTGACACCCGCTGACCAGCGTAACATGCGCATCTCAGTGGTGTGGAGCTTGTTCAGGTGGGGCGTGGGGCTTATTTGTAGCCCAGTACTCGGATCCGTACAACATCCCTGGTCTTACTACTGTCTTATATACATGACCCTTCACCTTTAGAGGCATTTTTCTATCGCATAGGATGCCTGTGAGTTCTTGCCATTTCATCCAGTCTGTCTGAGTTCTATGGACTACATCGCTGTCAATCTTTCCGTCGTTGCTGAGTACGGAGCTTAAACTTTGTAACAGTTGGCAGGCGTTCATTACCTATATAGAATTTGTCATTTTCTGGGTTATTAGCCGTTTTGTCGAACAGAAAGGACATGTGTTCGGTCTTCTTCCGACTGATTTTTAGGCCGTCCTTCTAGCGCTTCCATCCAGCTATTCAAAGCGCGTTGAAGGTCAGTCTCAGTCTCTGCTATTAAGGCCACATTATCGGCATATAGCAGGTGCCAGGGTACAGCCCGTTGGCATTTTCGTGTGAGGTAATCCATCGTGACATTAAATAGAAGTGGACTAAGTGTGGAACCCTGGTGTACACCGACCTTGAGCTTGAAGCTGTCACTCGCACCTGCTGAGCAAATCACCTGTGTAGAGACATCTGTGTACATGACCATAATAAGATCTATATACGACTCTGGGATAAACTGGGCGCGAAGAGCCTCCCATATAAGGTCGCGTGGTACATGGTCAAACGCCTTCTCAAGGTTGATGAATATCATATGCAGGTTTGTGTTGTTGACTTTGGCTTTCTCAATCAGGATTCTTATAGCCTGAGTAGCGTCAGATGTGCCATTTCCATTTACAAACCCTCACTGATTGGTTGTGAGCTTCACGATACCATTAAGTCTGCTGTTGATTATCCTCTCCCATAGTTTAAAGGTATGATCCATGAGCTTTATTGCTCGGTAATTCCCACAGTCACGTACGTCGCGTTTTTCTTTGTAAAACGGTATTAAATGACTTCTTTTCCAAGCATCTGGTATTTTCTGTCCTGCTATAAGTCTGTTAAACAACTCGCTTAGCCAGCCGATGCCAGAGTGCCCTAATATGTTTCCAGATCTATTGGAATCTTGGCTGGACCTTGGCCTTTGTTGTTTTTCATCTTTCTGATCTCTTTGATGATTTCCTCCGCTGTAACTGCTGTTATTGCTTGGTTTAACTTTCGGGGATTCGTAACATTAAGCAAATGGCGGTAGTACTCTGCCCATCTTTTTCTTATATCATTGTCTTCTGTTAATAGTTTATTGTTTTTACGACTTGATGGATATTGATTTCTTTAGTGGAAGATTCTAATTCATTGTTAAAGTTAGCATCGGCTTTGGCTCGTGCGCTTGCCACTTCACGTTTTGCGTTGGATTTCTCTCTGTTGTAGTCTGCTTTATCCGCATCATTACCGGTTTCTTTGTGTTTTCTTAAATGCAAACTTCTTGGCCTGCACAACATCCTCGACAGATTGTTGTCACCATTTAGTCTCTTTAAAGAAAAAAAAAAGAAAGAAAGAAAAACATTTATTTATGACAAACATATATAACAACAGAGAAATACAAAAAATAGGACGAACACTGCTTGTCACAAAAGCAGCAAACAGCGTGAAGGGGGCTCTCTTACTCCTGGTTCTCCCTAAATGTGTTTCTGCGGATTTTCTACAGAATGTTTCTAAATCGTTCCACATATCGTTTTCGGTTTCTACCTTTGAAGTGTCTTTTGTGCCAAAGTACGTTTCTATGTTTTGAACGAATCTTGATCCCGCGGCGGTTTTCAGGGATTTTAACTTAATTTTAGGTATCTGCTTGTTGCTGCACTTAACAGGTTTGGGCAATTCAACAAACAATAAGATCAGCCCTAACTGGCAGGTAGCGACGTCGCGATCGTGCCATCTGCGACGCGCGAATATTACACCGCGTCCGACCCGGCCAATTAATGTTTATCAGTTGCCTGGTTGAGACGGCTATTGTGCGTTAAGTTCCACGTGTGGATATTTGATCCATGCTTTAAATATCAATTTTGTTTTGTTTGAGGTAAAAGCTCACGTTATTGAATTTTGTTTGGAATGGCGGTACAAAAATAACATAATATACTTACCTACAACTTTCATTTTTCCATCCTAAAGTTATATATAAACTCACTTAGTAATTAATACACTTCTCTCTGAGCTCGGATGATTGTAAATACAAACATTTAATTTAATTTTTATTTATTTTATTAACAGCATGCATAATGTCCATGAGAACAACGTTTATACATTCCTGCATAACTTGAAAGCATTTTCATTATAATATTTGACTTAAAAAACGCATCAAAAGAGTTTATACCCACCTTTTTGGGAAGAAACGGGTAAATACGGGTAGATTGGGTAAATACCGGGTAAATGGGTTTTTACCCACTACCCATCTCTATTCCCGAGCAGTGGTACATTAAGGGATGATTCACATCACAGTTCACCGTTCCGTGCCCGTTCCGAATCCTGTCCGAACCCGAACGGCACTCCTTCACGCAGATTTCATACATTCGCCCGGCAAGGTCGCTAGTCAAAATTGCGTCGGTCCGTCGAATACCGTAGGAAAGAAAATATCAATAATGTAGACGAAATGTCTGTGACGAACACTCTATTTATTTATTTATTTATTTACTATCCATACTTCCAATTATTTTAAGAGGCATCTAAAGCGGTAGGTACTATTAATAGTATTTTATGCAACTGTTGTATAAGTAGGATCTTAAAACGCGAGTCTCGTGAGTTGCGGTGCGAGCCTTGGCGAGCATCGCAATTAAAGATGCCAGGAGCGTTTTAAGACCAAGTTATACACCGTTGCATACAATACTTTTTCTACGACAAATTTTAAATAAATTGCATTTGACTTTTCAGGCAGTAAGTTTTCCGTTAATAGTAATTACTACTCACGCAATTTCTTCAGCGGTGCAGTTATTTTCTTCGTCGTCCATTTTAAAAGGAACGAACGTACACATTTTTCTTCACTTCACAAACACGAATCAAATCTTAAGAAGTTCTTATTAACGAATAGTTATCATATTTCGTCTTTTAATTTTGAACTGGAACTTTGGTGGGAAATTAGAATTATGGCACATCACTCATCACACCTCTTGTTTATGGTCTGTTTTGTTTGTAATTTCCTTGCACTTGCCATCCGAACCGAACTGAATCCCGATCCGAACCGAATCAGAACGGTTTATATTTTTAAATAATACAAATTATTGGTAAAATATGTAGGTATATTAACACACAATACATGATAATAACCAAATACGCATTAACAATGTTTACAAATACTTATATGTGACATTATTTGTAAATATGGAGCGCAACAGTTTTTTTTTTTCGTTACTTGCGCAGTGCGCGCGTGCCTGGCGCGCATGTGGTAAGCCAGACTTAGATGAAATCTCTAAAACAAAATACAATAAATAGGTATTTTCGTTTTAAAATATTACCTTTATTAATTCATGTAAAACGATCAAAAGTGAATAGTTATACTAATTTAAAAGCTTCTATATCATATTCAAAAAGAAATAAGTAGTCGATTAATTAACAAATAAAATTTGATTTGTTTAGTCGAGTAAGAAACCGTTAGCCGAGAATTAAACAAAAAGCTGTACATTCTGTACAAAATGGTGGTTAATTTAAGAATGCACCGTGTTCATGCATACACCTTGCTGCAAGGTGCCAAGTGCCAACGTGCCTGAATCGGGATAAGTACATCCATAAAACACGCGTGTTTAATACCCAGGGTTATGAGCCTAAATGCGGTGTAATAACAGGTACATTACGAGCAAATGTTTTGAAAAGTATCTTATCTCCTTATTACAAAGGAGTAAGGTGCAAAAGAGTAAACATAGTGTTGACGTTGACCATACTGTGATAAATCATTTAAACTGTGTTAATCATCATCATTTAATATATATGATAGGTTGCAGGCGAATGGAGAAAATAATCTGGAAAGAGAGAGTAACCAATGAAGAAGTACTGAATAGAGTGGGGCACACCAGGCAGTTAGGGAGAAACTTAGAAAACAGAAGAGGGAAGATGATAGGGCATCCATACGACATGAAAACTTCATAATCATATCATAATAATAGGGGGGAAGCGAGGAAGAGGAAGACCTAGAATAAACTACATAGAGCAACTCAAAAAGAAAGGTCGTATCGAGATGTCAAAGAGGTTACGTGGGATCGGAGTAGATGGAGGGCCTACTTTGAGCTACACCGACAAGAACTTAGCTCTTAAATAAGAAGAAGAATGATATTTGCAAATGATAAACACGGCGATTTGGACGGTCAGCGGTTCCGCGATTCACAATTCATTTCGTGACCGCGTCCCTAGTTCGGCTTGTTCGACTAGTGTACCTCTACTTTATCGTTTTGCCAACAAGATTACAATAAGATTCTATGGAAATACTTTAGCTTCGCTTCTTCGTGGTGAATCAAGGTGGTAACACTTTCATGCAATCTTAAGTAAGCCAACAAACCTGACGAGTATACCGCTATTGTGGTAAACAATATGTTTTTTGATTACTTTTTACGATTTCGAAGCGATATTTATTTACCTTTATTTTTGGCGTTAAAAAAACACCGCGAAACGTCTTTTAATAAAAATATCTCCAATGCTTGAGTGATGATTGTTATATAACAATTAATTTATTAAAGTAGGTACCTTTATGATATTTATCTCTTAAGATTTTCACGATTAATAATAACTGCTCCTTTAAATACTACTTACATCGTGATTGTAACATTCGATTTGGTCGCTACTAGATGTTTTCAATCATTTGCTACATCAGATAATTGACTCAATAAAACAGTTTTCTTCAAGTGTCATAATATTATTCTATTCAACAACAATAATGAATATGCAGATACCTAGTAATGTTATTAGTCACATTGTTGCATATTATAATTTTCATGCTTGATTAGTGTATGGCATGCTTGACAATCATCCAATGACTGAAGGCCACCTGAAAAAATATTGTTGCTTTTCTTATTGTACTTGTACTGGGTTCTAAAGTAAGGGACTATGCGCCTTGCAGACGATTATTTATAAAATTTACTAAGATCGATTAACGTTTAAGCGAGTATATATTCCTTGAAAGTATTAATTGGGTAGGTAATAGAGTACGTTCGAAAATCATCTCCAAGAGAAATGAAACTTGGGACGAAAGTAGATACGAAAGTACAGTCGATAATGTTTAACCTTGAAATCCCGGGGAGTTTGATGAAATTTGGTACAAATGCTCGTTGGAAGCCCTGTTTTCGTCTCCCAAAAGTTCCGGGGTCAGGAACTCGTAGAACGGCCGACATCTTGGAAAATGTACTCCATTTGTAAGAAATTCAGGTTTTGTTAGAATAGTACGTACTCTATGAAAACATGGTCTGGAGCAACATCAAAGCTGAGTAAATTATGCACGGGCCTGTAATACACAACCTTGAAAAACGTGTCGTTATTTAGAAGCGCGCGTACAATTTTTTCGATAAGTCCACAGCACATGTTCAGTTCAGATAGGCAAATTCATAAAAATATAATAGCCAAATAGTAAACGCTGTTATTTAACCCCCGACTTATCAACCTATCTGTGCCATTATAGCTCCCAAACGGAAGACCGATTTGAATGTGGTTTTCTATCGAAACTATTCCCTGTCGAGATGGTACTTAGCTGCACGCTTACCATGAGTTTGACAATGACGGCTTACGCTAACGAGTATCGAGTTTTCTATCTGTGCATCTCTATTGCACTTTGACAGTACGAGCGCGATGCACAGATAGAAAACTCGATACTCGTTAGCGTAAGCCGTCATTGTCAAACTCATGGTAAGCGTACGGTTTGTTGTATTTATGCCGTTCGTCAGTCGTCACTCTTGATTAAAGCGAAATAAAAATTAATTAGGAGGATATATAATAAAGTAGCTTCTGCTCACGACTCTGTCCGCGTGGAACTCGTTTATATCGCAGCTCCATACAAACTTTTACCCACCCATTTCACCCCCTTAGGGGATGATGTCGGGGATAAAAACTATTCTATATCACTCTCCATTCCTTCAACTATCTCCACTTAAATAATCACGTCAATTCGTCGCTCCGTTTGGCCGTGAAAGATGGACAAACAAACAAACAAACAAACACACACATACACTTTCCCATTTATAATATCAGTATGGATCTCTAACGAAGCGAAATTATCTGAAGCGAAGTTTTTTCCTGTTCATTCAAGAGTAGGTACATCATAATTCAAGATGATTTTTGTTGATTAAACATATTGGAGATCTTCGTAATTTATTTCTGATTTTCTGTGTAAGTAGGTACTATCCTTTAGGTATTTCCTAATACGTTTGCGACAAGATCCGTCTCGCATGAGTGCCACATTCAGGTCTTTGGTTACGCATTGTGAGTCTTTATTTTCGACATTCGACAATTGATAGCATGTGTCCGTCACACGAGTTCTTCGCATATTTTACTGAAAACGAGGATACTATACAATACGTTGGCATATTAATTATTTACTGTGGCAAGCAAGGCCATTTTGAAGGAAGTGTGAAAGATTCCCGTGTGATTGTAAATTTTAGTTTAGGTCACACCTACAACTTGTACGTATATGTTTGACGTCAACCGTACTAACTAAAAGGACCTTAGAAACGCATACTAAAATCGACATTATACTATTTTCACATTAATATTTATAAATAATATAAATTATAAATTTTTCAATTTCCATGCAAACAAGTTCAAATGTCAATCTCATATTAGCTTTATTCAGTTTTACAGTTTTAACAGTCGTTTTATTCAATTATATATAAAAATACAAAATAATTTTCATCTATTTAAGTCTTTCGCGTCACATAATCCAATTAATAAAACAAAATAATAAATGATATATTTACAATAGTCATAATTATAAATATAAATTATAAATTAAGTATAAATAAATTATAAATTACACAAATTATAAATTTTAATGTAATTATTATTACATACCTCGACGATCGCTGCACGATAAGTAATATAATTAAGTAAAATGTACTATATCATGTGAAAATTGTGCAATGAAATGAAATAAACTAAAACTAAACTAAAACAAAGGGATAAGGTGCAAAAGTGTCAACATCTTTTTGACGTCCACTGTACGAATTAAGTATATTTTATTTAGCAAAATTAAGAGTCCGGGTACCGTAGTTAGCTCGATTCTAAATACGAACGTAGTTACGCTCTCATTTTAAAACTACGTGTTGGATTGTATAGTCAAGTCTGTAATTGGTTTATGTAGCTTTAGATACCATAGTAACAAGTGAATTCAAAAGATTTTTCAAAACACCCAACTGCTTTTTTAAATTTTATAGCCTATCCTCACTCCCACGATTTAGAGGAACCCAACGACACCTCATATGTCGAAATCCGTCAAACGGTTTAGGCTGCAGAGCGTGCCAAAGAATATGCCACATACATACATACGTATGTATGTATACATACATATATACATAGATACATGCGCTCGAAAAACATAACCCTCCTCTCCTTCGGGCAGTCAGGTAAAAATAATACAGCGAATTTATGTTTTTCATACAGAACTTGTTTTTGCACTATTTTATTTGGTTTATAAAATGGAACCATATAAACTAAATACAGACATACATGGATATAAGTACCTCATGTTATTGTATATGCAAAGATTGGTCACAATCCAACACGTAGTGAAAAAAGACCAACATTATAATTTGCGATCGTGAAAATTCGCTACTTACTATGAAAAAATGCTTTTGTGAAAATAATCTACGTAACAAATCCCGCCAACAGACCCAGCACTGGCTTCGTCTAAGCCTAGCTTTAAGTACTTTGCTTGCATTAGTGTAGAGAGGAATTGTGTGTGAGCGTGAGGAATGTGTTTTTTTTTATTTTTTGTCACGAATGAATACTTACTTTTTTTTCTTTTTTTTCTACCTAGACTTATAAATTAGAACTCTTAGAGATTCAGACCGAGCGTTGAACAAGTTTATCTCTTTGTTTACTCCGTCTACCGGATAGAATAAGAAAAATGAGAGTGACAGATATTTTGGGGCGCGGCGCGTCCGCCGACCGGCCGTGACCTCGCTCAATGAAGATCTACGCACTTCGCTAACTCAATTTCTTTGAATTAAGACTTTGATGTGAATAGCCCAGCTAGCATGATGCACTTTATGGTCATGATTTACATAAGTTACATTATACAAGGTACATTTAGGCCAAAAAAGACCATAAACCTATCGTGATGCTGTCAAGACCCCTTATCATGGTCGGCCTTATCACGCGATAATCGGCCGTCGTCTCGTTCTATCGAACGATGTCAGACAGTGACGGACGCTCTATCTTGTCACTTGTCGTGTGATAAGGCCGACCATGATACGGGGTCTGGAGTAAATTTTATAGCAGTTGTTTTCGCTTTTCGCAAGCAGACCCTGGATCTACAGGATGACAAAGACAACGATAAAATGAGAAGGAAAATAACATTGACGATATCGGCAGTTAATTTTAATAATCAAACAATTGATCCTTTGTTCACAAGATCTTTATCTCATCTGCTGGGTAGCATCGACCATGTTGCCGGATCGAATCTTTGTTAAATATTTGAATTGAGTTGAAATAAGTACATGTACGGTATTTGACTAAAGTCAAATCAGTCAAACTACCTAATTATTTTCACTGTTTTCAAATACCCTATTCTCGAAGTGCGTTCATTGTCTATTTAGTTTTTTTTATACAATTAATTTATAGTTGTACTTATTATATTTCTGTTTTCAACGCCATACGATTAAATAATAACTGCGAAAAAAAATACTTTAAAAACAACTCACTCAAAAAGTCTGATTTGATTTGAGTGTAGAAATAGGCGGTCTATTTTTGTCCATCGTTTCTGAATCAAAATTCGACTCTTTATTACACAGCACACCTCAATATATGAAACTAATACAGAACACATTAGGTATCAACTTAAAAGTATCTGTAAACAACAGGCGGTCTTATCGCTGAAGCGCGATCTCTTCCAGACAACTTTTGGTTAGCGGAGAAATTGTAACAACTTATGAATGGCGATCAAAGTTGATGAATGGGGTTAAAAATCGTGAAAAAGCCACGAACCCGTAGATCTTTTCTTGACGCCTCGAGTAAATCCTCTTTCACAGTGCGAGCGAGACGCGAGTCTCTGAGTCGCACGCGGCGCGACTTGACAGTTGTGCTAGACGTACCTACTGGACGCAGGACGCAGGACGCAGGACGGCCCGCGAGCTGCGTCGCGGCTTCATAGACAATCCGTCTCTTTCCAAGCGTTCTAATTAAAAAGAGACGGATAGTCCTTCTCGCCGCGACGCAGCTTGCGGGCCTTCCGGTGATAGCTTGGACGGCGATCAACAGCGATGGCGAGCGCGAATTCGCGCGTTGTCGCCAACAATTGGAGTGTGGTTATCGGTGGTCGATAACATTGCGCGTGCGCCAGTCCCGCGATACACTCCGCCGCAGCCGCCGCGCCGAACGTGTTAATATAACTGTTATGTACGGGCCGGCGATTGTTTTGTAAACTAAGGTGTTGTGACAAGGATTGCTTTTACTTTGACCTGTGCTGTGAACAGAAGCAACGCAAGTGCCTTTGTAAGTAAATTTACATTATTCACACCTGTGATGGACATTTTATGATTTTATTCGATTTATCAATGAGATTAAAATTATAAATTTTACTGACTTAAGTACCTACATTTTATGTTTATTTATTATGGCGTTTGTGTGCGAGATTTTTTTTGTACATCCATACATATGTCGTATAAATGTAATCTCGCACGTTGTACCTACATGTTCTCAACCTTAAAAAAAACAATATCGAATATTGTTACTTACCTACCTATACGAATGAGATAAATATTACCAATCTATATTTTTTATTTAGGTTCATATGACAATATGAACTGTTTTTTTATTAATCTCACATAGGTACGGAAATATATCTTACTACTCCATTTTGTATCCCTAATAGATTTATGAATGCAGCAATTTTTTATGGGTTTTCTTATTTAATAAAGATTAAAATTGCCGCGTTTATGTAATGTACCTACTTAGTTTTGTTTGTCAACATGAAATGCAACGTTCCTATGTACGTACCAACTCTTACTACATTTTGTATTTTTGATAGATTAATGAATTTAAAAAAATGTACCCGGACAAATGTATTATTTAGATGACCATCGTGTACAAAAAACGTCTATAGTTTAAAATAGCCCATCAAAACATCAGCGAAAGTCAAAAATAGCCGCGTTATTGTAATGTTAGTGCCTATTTATTTTTGTTTGACAACATGAAATCACGGAGTGACCCGCGCGGCGCTGGCTCAAGGCACCCAACTGGAACGGAGCGATCTCGTACATTTTCTCCTGACCTTTCTAATTTCTCCCAGCCAATATCATTTGCGAAAAGAAAAGTGTAACATTACAATGTTTATGACACTCTATTGTCGCAGCACTGTTTATTCTCGCGTACAATGTTCCTTGGCTATATGAATGATTGACTAGGTTTGAGTTGATCTAAAATACACGACCCAAAGATTCACGCCTACCTATCTACTATTTAGGGCTGCTATTCGGAACGCGTTTATTCGCATCACCTTACCCGTCACGCCAAACGAAACTTGACCTCTTACTGCGCTTATTACTACAAATTGCGGCGTCAAAATATATTATATTTAGTCCATAAAGTCATTTTTTAAATTACGTCAAGACATACCTTATTTGCGCATTTAAGGTCATAGCTTACTAGAGCCACCCGTCGCCCGACCCTCACCGCCTCGCCTCGTAAATGTACTAACTAGGGAGTTGATACGGAGTTGATGTAGTGAGCGCAAGCCCGTACAAATCCATGTAATGAATACCTAACCGCTCGAGGCGAGGCGGCGCGGGTCGGGCGACGGGTGACTCTAGTGAGCTATGACCTTTAGAAAATTTGAAGCGGTATTTTATTTATAATAAAGAGGGTAAATCGCCAGTAACTGGCCACCCTTCAATAACCGGCCCCCTCATACGTTCCTCCTCTAATGTTCCCCTACAAGCAAAATTAAGTTTAGTGTACCATGGTCAGTTAATTGTAGAAGGGTGGCCGGTAATTAACACCTTATACTAAAAATGTATTATATTTATTATTGGTGAATAGAGTTAATTTTTAGCGTGAGGTGGCCAGTTATTTAAAGGTGGCCACTTGGCTAGTTACTGGTGATTTACCCGATATAAATAAAACTACATTAAATATTTAATTTATACCAAGATTAGTCCATACAATTTTAACATTTAATCTCAGGATACGTGTTTCTATGTTTAGTCGCATCACATTTAATTATTTTGTTGTATGCTACATAAATTACAAAATTAAAAACCCTCTACACAACAATCATAGTTAAGAGACAAGCTGTTGAAACAGTTTTGTAGGGAAATGTGATAGATTCAGTTTTGGTTAGTTTTAATATAAAAATATATATAAAAATAAAAATAAGAAAAATCATAACCGCCAAAACCTTGGATTAAAAAAAAACTGCACTCAAATAAGTTCGTTCACTTAGGAAATACGATGCAACAGCACAGCTATCACGCGACGGCGCGCGAGCTGTTTCGATTTTTCTCGAACTAACCGTCTCTTTCTTATTAGAACACTTAGAACAAGAGATACAGTTCGAGAAAAATCCAGAGTAACTCACGGCCGTCGCATGATAGACGTGCAGATTTCGTTATGTTAATTTATAACGATTGAAATTGTGTATAACAACTCTGTTAACAAAACCATGCGCTGAAAATGCAAAATTTACTCTGTCTTGTTTGCGTTGTCGGGGGTTAAAAATCGTTGAAACCACTGTTACTATTAGTTTAAAATTATACAAAAAACTTGAACGCTACAAATTGAACGCCATTGCAGATAGAGATCGCCTAATGTAGAGTGCAGTTGATCAACTGTGAGTTGAATCAGCAAAACAGCTGTTCAGACAACTCTGTCGCACCGTGACGGTCGATTGACGTTCTTACTAACACGTAATTTTTCAGTTAACGCTTTGACATGTCGTCATTCAGTCCAGATTATAATTATTGAATTATAAAGACTTCATTTGATTAGTACTTAGCATTTCTCCAAAACTTTTTACCAATTATATTTTTTTTTATATCAGTATTATAATGGTGGCATAGTTACTTTTAATTATCCTCTTTCGTTACCTTTTTTTAATGAACTAATTACTAATGCTTGCTATTCTTGATAATAAAGGTTATGTTAATGCTATAGAAACTTAAAAGGTACATTATATGTAGTTTGACTGATTTGAAGTACAAACATATTATATAATCTGTGGTACAAGTAGGTACGTTAAATTGATGTATGTATTTGTTTGTTACGAATAAATAATTTTCATTCGTCATTCATTTTTTTTTTTTAATTATTTGACACAGAACGTGAATAGGAATCTTTAGATGTTTGGATGCTTGTTACTCAATCACGGTTTAACGGCTAAACCGAATTGGATGAAATTTTGCACGAAGATAGTTTGTACCTTGAATTAAAATATAAGATAGTTTTTATCACGGGTTATCTACGCAGACGAAGTCGCGGGCGGAAGCTAGTCTAAAATATTTAATAAAATAATATGATTCGTGAAAAGTATACCTATTTCCTCGGCTTGGCAGCGGAAAGTGATTTACGTTTAAGTATGGATTTGTAATAGTCTGCCTAGCTAGCATGTTCATTTATATATCAGACACAGAGCATTTCTTCTTCTCTCGCATTTACACACTTCCTAGCTAAGTAAGGGATGCATGTTTTGTGCCCGACATAAACGCTATCATGCTAGTTAAGCTACTAGGGATTTAATTCTCCTTCAATATTTAGAAATTCGACATAAATATGTGTCAGTTACGAATATAACGATATTGTCTAAATACCTACGCAATGCTTACGTGGTTTTATCAGTATTTACCTATCTACACTAATTACCTATATATAAGCATCTTACGAGAAGGTTGGCTTATCCTGCCAATTGCAGATAAAGGATTAATCCGGTCATTTAACTTTCACTAGCGACCCGCCCTGGCTTTGCACGGGTGCAGAAGGACGCGCATTTTTTTTAAAGGCACGCGCTGCTGGCGTCCTGGCCGGTACCGCCGCAACCGCTATGTTCCAGCATTTTAAATCTGTAAATTCTTCGAAAATATTCATCTAAATTACATGCTGTACAGGTCCATATTGATGATGTAGTGATGATAGTGATGTCAGCTGACACTTAAATATGTCGCAAGGTTATGATAAACACTAACTACTGACAACCGGGATATGATATAATTAACAATTTCGAAAAGCAGGTAAGTATTAAATTTCATTTCAAAGTTCAATACCTTAAAACCGGCTGATCAATTTTTTTGAAACATAACAATATCTCAAACATCTCGATACCGCCCCGCCAGCTTTTGGACAAAATAACTACATTAAAACCGGTAAATTCGTTTAGGAGCTACGATGCCACAGACAGACACACAGACAGAGACACAGACACGTCAAACTTATAACACCCTCTTTTTGCATCGGCGGAAAAATAAATGATTCTTTCAGAAATCACTAAGGGAGTTGACCAGCCTCTATATTAATTTTCTACTTTACTCATTAGTCTCTGGTTGACAATAAGTATAAATCATTTATTTCATTTAACTGGCCACCTCGCACTAAAAATTAACTCTATTCACCTATAATATAATACTTTTTTAGTATAGGGTGTTAATTACTGGCCACCCTTCAATAACTGGCCACGTTATATTAAATTCAATTATGTTTGTAGGGGAACAGAGTTTATTTTTATTATGACGGGGCTAGTTATTGAAGGGTGGTCAGTTACTGGCGATTTACCCTATACCTTGTACTAAGTATTATCTTCTGTGCCTATACCGGGTGTTACAAAAATAAGCCGAAATTGGCTTGAAAGGTTCATTGTAAAATTATATATTTATCTATTGGCAATATTTGAAAACCGTAACATGGTAAAGATAAAACTAAAGAATAGACTACTCAGAAAATTATTTACATTCTTATCTAATTTCCTCTTAGAGGTAATGACAACAATCAAAAAATACTGCTGGATAATTGACAGTAATAATAAATACAGGTTTCCTTTTAAACTTTTAGAATACCTGAATGAAGTCCTAATTTTTGAGTCTACTCAACTACTATGACTTGTGACCTGTATGTGTTGTGACACGATTTTTCTTCTGTGTTTTTAAGACTCCAGTACTTAAGGCGTTTTGATTTCCTTTTATTGAGATTGTTAATCTCTTTAGGGTAAAATGGTTTATTTACTATAATTAAACTAGGTACAGATCACAAACAGTTATCGTCTTCTGTTAAAAAATCTATAAAAATATATGATTGACGTAACAGGTTACTTTAGTTACCACTTATTGCAGTAAATTAATAATTTCTTTTTCCTGGGGAATTAAGTTAACACGTTGTATACCGAGCTGAAACCTTGATCGGCTGACATACGAGCGATGGGACATATTTATGAGTAATTTGTATGCACCCATATTATTTTTTTTAGGAAGCTACGGTAGCCCAGTGGTTTAGGCATGCGGCTGTCAAACGGCGGTCGTGGGTTCGAATCCCGGCTCGTACCAATGAGTTTTTCGGAACTTATGTACGGAATATGATTTCATATTTACCGTTAGCTTTTCGGTGAAGGAAAAACATCGTGAGGAAACCTGCATACATCTGCGAAGAAATTCAAAAGGTGTATGTGAAGTCCCCAATCCGCACTGGGCCAGCGTGGGGACTACTGCCCGTTCCCTCTGATAAATGAGAGGAAGCCTGTGCCCAGCAGTGGGACGTATATAGGCTGATGATGTGATATTTTTACACTTGTCGCCACCCACTTCACAATATTTACTATATTAAGGTACAAGCACCTCACAATGCACATAATTTCTAAGCCTTGTAAACCAACTATTCCCAACCTTATAATTCTTCCTTAGTTGGGCGAGGAAGAGTGAGTGCTCCTGAGTCTGCGCATACGCACGGGCACTAACTATAATATTTCCTGTGCAAATGACCAGTAGGTACTGGTAAGTGATGGTGATGATCATTCTTCACTTTTTTTAACCCCCGACGAAAAAAGAGGGGTATTATACTTAAGTTTAACGTGTCTGTCTGATGTGTATCTGTGTATCTGTCTGTGGTATCGTATCTCTCAAACGGATGAATCGATTAGATTGCGGTTTTTTTGCGTCATAGATAATTTTATCCCGAGTGTTCTTAGCTATAGTTTCATCAAAATCTGTTCAGCCGTTTTTGAGATATTGGACTTTGAAATGAAAATGGGGTTTTTCAACTTTACTACATCATTTATTATAGATAATGATAAAAAATACATAGATACAACTAGTGTAAATACAATACTAAAACTACTATTCATTTAAAATACCTAAAACTAAACCTTAAACTTGGAAAAAGTTGTAGTTATTTTCTTCAAAATAACGATTAAATAGGAAGTTTTGTTTTAAGATCTGCAATTTATCAAATATCAACAAACAAATACCACTTGTACTGTCTTCCCGCGATGCTACAATAGAAATGGTGTCGGGTTAGAATGTCACCATCCCTTTTCTTGCCGCGGGTGTCGTAAAAGTCGACTAAGCGAGCAGGGTTGAAGTTTTATATGTGTTCTGCCTACCCCTTTTGGGTACATACATACATACTTTTGGCTACATTATGGAAGTAATAGGAATAAAAATGCAGGACAGTTTTGCCTTTTGAGTTATTTTCATTAAATATTAGATTAGTTCCCATGGCCCAATGTTTACGAATGCCGACGGTATCGTGGGAAAATCCTTTCAGGTTAGTAATGGCAATGTTGACGGAATGCTGCGGCATATAGGTACTCATAAATTGTCAACAGACGAATAGATTTTCTATCACATGTGCTAAAGCTACATTAGAAAAAACTCATTGGTACGAGCCGGGATTCAAACCCACGACCGCCGCTTGACAACCGCATGCCTGAACCACTTGGCTACCGTAGCTTGGACTTAAGCGCGTATTACCATGTTAATTATTTATTTACCTCTCTGAAAGTGTAGTCTCGCGTCCAAGGATGTTGCGACATATTCGAAACATCGGAGAACCTCAAAGAGAAATAAATAAGTTAATTATATACCTACGGTGCGTCGCTCTTAGCAAAATGTATGAGAATCGTGAAAGTTTAAATCAAGATTTATATCGATGTCTATCACTCGAATGCCTTATTAGGCAAGTGCGGTAGAAACGGAGATATTGGAAAGATTGTCGCAGTTATAGCACAGCCTTGGGGCCATGCTTCTCGCCACAATTGCCGGAGACAGCCTATTAGTTTTGAATACCATCTTCCTTGGATTTCTTTAAATAGACGGTATGAGTGGTATAGTGGCTAGCAATATCAAGGGGCGGACACTCCGCGATTTACGTTCATCGCTACAAGTACATGCTGGTTCCCCAACGTTGGGGAACCGGCATTTACTTGTAGCAGTGAACGTCGACGTCGTCGTCGACGACGTCAGAGGGCCATAAATCTTAATGTTTTCACTGAGAAAAAAGCGCCTTTTGTAAAGATGAAAGGAGTGTCCCTTCTGTACTTGTACTATTATCTATTCTGTGGCAATATGTACCCTTGCTTAGAAAGCTGCATGCAGGGGGTCACGTTTCTCTGCCGGTGACTGAGCAAAAATGGTTACTAAATTTCTTACGAGATTTTCTGCCTCTTTTAAGTTATTTGTACTCATACTCATTTCCTTGGTTTTGGGTCTTACTCTGTAAAACTGTACCTACCAATTTGATTGTTTATTATTCGTGAAATTTCAATTTATACTGTTATTTAAATAAATATTTTGGTTTTTCTCTAAATCACGATCTCTTTCAATCCCAATAGGAGAAAAGTGGGTCTAAAATTTCCATACATTTTCATCTTACACAAATCGACCTAGTCCCAAACTAAGCAAAGCTTGTACTATGGGTACTGAAAAAGTTGAATGGCACATAGTTCATTCGTCATTTCACCCATCATCCATTACAACCATACTCATCATTCATACACAGAATCACTTATTCCATTAGAAACCATTTACCATACAGTAATCGCGGATTCAGTCGCCCGTATCCTTCGCGGGGAATGCTATCTGGCAAAATCAAAGAGACAAAAAAAAACTAGACCACCATAAACATACTTATACCTATAGATATTTAAACACTTCAATACATACAAAACATCCATGACTCAGGAACAAATATTCGTGCTTATTACACAAATAGATAACATTACCGGGATTCGAACCCGGGACCTCTTGCTTCGTAGGCAGGGTCACTACCAACTGTGCTGGCTAAAGCGGTGTCAAAATGTTTTTGTACTCCTATCTTATTATAAATGGCGGTAACCCATACAAATTACATGGGAACTCGTAAAACAATAGGCAAAAATCTTTAGGACAATGTTTGTCCTTTTACGAGAACTCGTGATCTTCGTGGAAATAAAAATAACATGAAACTAAAAATAACTAGAAAATTATACAACTAGCATTTTTTGAGAAACGCTTGATGGTCCATTTTATGGAAATATATTATTTACCATTAATAATACTTTAACGCAATAATATGTAACCTACCTATAGCTGTCATAAACATAAGTCAAAGTTCTTCAGATAAATAAACCTCCTGCCTCCAACTACCGGACACTATTTTTAATCCCTGTCACCTAATGTAATTTCATACAAATTGCTCACTTTTTACATAAACTGTCTATATTTTAAAATAACTATCAGAAACCCACTAAAGCTTTAAAATAACTTGAAAATAACATTTATATTTAGATCAACAACGTCATTAGTTAATGACATCTATTTCCTATTTTGGTTATTTTGTCGGCTTGTTTACCTAATAAAATAAAGTATATGTACCTATCTGCTGAATCCGGTAATTCCAACTTGTCGTATCACTGCCAATATATATGAGTAGGTATACTTACTAAACCAGTTATTTGTAGAAACGCGTATTCCTTGTTTAGTTTATTAGGGTTAAGGTAGTTCATATAAAAACCAACAATAATATTAACGAGCGTATTATCCGCCAACAAACTGTCCTCAGTTTGGCGGAACTTTATTTTTTAACCGACTTCAAAACAAAGGAGGAGGGTCTCACTTCGGCTGTATTTTTTTATTTTTTATTCTCAATGTGTGTTACCTCAGAACTCCGTCAATGATGAGCCGATTCGAAAAAAAATTTTTTTTTCGTATGTATATACTTCCAGCTGGGTCCCATTTTTTTCAAAATTCAGTTAGATGATGGGATCCATGAGGAATTGAGGGAACTCCTCAATTTTATTAGGCACGCGTGTAGTGATTTTGGTATTTTCTATTATATTTCGTGTATATACATCCGGAATCATAAATTTACCTATGTACTTAAAAGTGCAAAAGTACGTCGCAGGTTCTGATAAGATTCAGTTGAAATAGGAACTAATGAAGTGCCATTGGTGATGATCTTGGGGAATCGATGGAAGTCCTCAAATATTATCGGCCCACATACTGCGGCCTGCATTCGGTTTTTTTCTATAGTAATCAACGCATTTGCTATCGGAAATCAGTTCATGTAGTAAATAGTAAAAAAAAATGGGAAATGTTCTCGTGGCTTGGCGGAGTACCTACTAAATTGAAGTCGGTTAAAACTTTCAAATTGAAATTCATTCATTCAAATTCATTTATTATTAAAAACGTATTTTACTGAAATAATGGCTTAATACTAAAATATTATATTAAGGGATACAATTTTATGAGGGCCTGAACTAGGATACCCTGTGTTTCAGGCAGTAGGATAGATGAGAATAACTATTTTACACATAGGTACATGCAAACCATAAAAATCTACGTTTAAATACAGTACAAAACTTAAGTAACTATTACAAAGTATTTATTCTATTTACATAGATATTAGATTCATTTTAGAACAATACGTACGACATTTATTGAAGGGCATCTCGGAGAGTTTTCTTACATTTAGTACAGACGAGAGAGTATAGATCTAACTTGGCATTTAACCTGTTGTAAAGGAACGGACTCAAGAAAACGTAAAATCTGGAGGAGAACACATATTTCCTATGTGCATTTCGGGTACAAACAATGTCTTTTCGTCTATTTTACCGTGTTCAGCATTGTACGGGGTTGCGGAGTGCTGTTTCAATATTGTGCTCATTATAAATAGTTGTCGAACAGTGAGCACTTCACATGACGCATAGAGAAGGTTAGTAGGGTAGAGGAAAGAGCGGAATTTGGATACTTTAAGGACAGCTCTTTGGGCTCTTTCTAGTTTAAGTAGCGTAGTTTTGGCTATACCACCCCATGAAGAAATGCAGTATGTTAGTATCGATTGGCACATATTTGTTTTTAAAGTAAATTATTACACTAGCGTATAAGATTTTGTGAGATAAATAAATTATAATATATATAGTTCAGAATACATTATTTGACCGATACTTACAACTAAAGTAAGTGATAGGGTAAATCGCCAGTAACTGGCCACCCTTCAATAACTGGCCCCCTCATACTAGTAAAAATGAACTCTCGTACTCTACAAACAGAATTCAATTTAGTATAACGTGGCCAGTAATTAACACCGTTTACTAAAAATTTGTTACTAGCTTCCGCCCGCGACTTCGTCTATGTGGACCGGGGATAAAAACTATCCTATATTTTAATCTAATATGATGGTCTGCATTAGCGACCATTCATTTTATTTTTTACCGCTATGCGTGACGTTTAATGGAGCACTAAAGTATTTTGCATTCCTTTAAAGTAGCATGGTTAGATTTAACTAACTGGAAGATATCACTTAGCTCGCTTTCCACTGAACGCATGTTAGGTAAATTAGATCGACGAGACGGAGTGTTACAGTTCTGTAGAAAACTCAATCCCACTCAAAATGGTAAAGCAAGAATCAATACAATGTTGCAGCTAGTATACTACCCATAATGTTTACAAAACTTCTTACGTGTGAGCTGCACGACTCTATTTTAATTTGACTCAACACGACTCATATTTATGAACGAGGAACGGGAACTTATATCGCCTGTCCCACTACTCAGTTCGGCTAAACTCTGCTCCCGCATACCTCCGAGGTAGAAATTCACCCAAATGCGGCTGACACAGCCGGACAGAGCAGCAGTGATACCATCACACAATCATAATCATAATCATGTCACAGTCAGGTGTCACGCAAAACGTGGCAACCCCAACTGGACGAAATAACACGTGCTACGGTGGAGTGAGATGGCATGATGAGTTTTCTAGGTGTCAAACATCTACGCTACGACGAAGAAGGATGTTTGGAGAATAAACCGCGTCCGCAACCGCCACGCGTTATTGATGGCGATCGTTTGGAGCAAATGATTGCCACCTATGAAGAGCACCCATTTATGACTTCTCGGCAGTTTGCGGCGGCATTTAATTGCTCTACCCAAACCGTGCGAAACGCTTTTCATAGGGCCGGCATCCAATACCGAAAGCCGGCAAAAAATGTTTCTGACAGCAAGAAGAAAAGAGCAAACAGTAAAAAAGACAGGCGTCAAACATCGGTTTTGACAGAATCGATTCACCACAGCTATCAAGGCACGGCTACCACGGGAGGACAGACGGACGCGAGCTCTCTTGATTTTTCTCGCACTATCCGTCTCTCTCTTATTAGAACACTTAGAACAAGAGGTGTAGTGCGAAAAAAATCGAGAGTATGGCGCGGCTGTCTCATGATAGTCGTGCAGGACGGCCTAAATCTAATTCGGACGCTTAGAAAGAGACGGATAGTTTTTGGCGCCGAGACCCAGCTTGCTAGTGGGGGCGTTTAGCGACATAAAATGGCCAAACCTTACTTTTTTTGATACAAGTATGAAACTTGGCACAGTTAGCAGGGGAGGGGGGGTTACAGTCACGCTCTACCCGGCTTCATTCTAAAATATCTAACCATCCAATCTAATAGGTCGTGTTTGGTATCAATTTCGGATAAATCAATAACGTAGAATTTATTTCTGATATAAAAAAGTATGCAATTAGTTAAGTAACTAAGAAAAAAATATAATAATTACATTTCTCAATATTATTTTTTACTTTAAGTCGTCGTAAATAATTAACCGCTAGTTTTTTTTATAAATAAAAATACGAACATATAAACAATCTAATACATAGAATGAACCCAGGTAGAGCGTGACTGTAACCCCCCATCCCCGGCCCAAGAGGAGGGGCTCCCGAGGGCTACCGATCTTAATCGGCTTATTTTGACACAAGGAATAATTGTGCCAAGTTTCATACTTGTATCAAAAAAATTAAGGTTTTTCTCTAAACGCTCCCACTATGCGGGCCGTCCTCGTCCAGTGACCGCCGTGAAAACGCACGTTTGTGTCGCTGCAAAAAGTCGCCGTGCGTAACCGCTCTAAACCACATGGAGTAAAAGCTATGTTTCGACTGCAACTCTACGCCTGCACCGCTCCCGCTTTTTATGGCAATAACAGTTAGCCAGCCAGCGTTAACCAGATCAACTTTCGTTGATAAATGGGACGACGGAGACGATCGATAACCGATTTGTCTAAGTCGCCTACTTAAAACCGGTTTTGATGTCGCTTTGACCTACACCGGGTCAATTGGGTATTAATATGTGTTCATTAGAGTATGTATTTATGCACGTTCATTTGCATTACTCGTTCACTTTCCCATGACTTTTTCTATTTCTTATCTCGTAATAAGTACTAACTATGGCGAGAACTTGTTGATTATGATAATTTATGTTATATTAGGTACATCTCATATACCGGGTGGAAAGGCACGACGATCCTTTCCGCAAAAGGGGGATTGTTGAGGTTGAGTACTGTATTTCCTCTAAAGAAACTAGGCTCATATTCGTAAGCGTTTTGAAGTTATAGGCAGTTAACGTTTAATGCAAAAAACTGCAAGTGACAACCCTCATTGGGTTCAGTAACATTTTAACAATAACACAAGGGTCAGTGACCTTTATCAATACGTATAATACAATTATTAGTACTTAGTAATAGTAGGGTTGTCACTAAGAAGAACATTTATTAATTTTAATATTTTTACTAGGTAATTGTTCGTAACAAAAATCTAAACATTACGAATCGATTCTCCATCACTTAAACTAACCCCCCTTTGCGGAAAAGATCGTCGTGCCTTTCCACCCGGTATAAGTAGTGTTTGTGATGTTTCAAATGATGTTTGATATGGGCAAAGTGAATCACCCTTATCAACCAGGTAACCGCTAGAACAATGATAAAATGACAAAACAAGTGAAACACGATAAAACAAGGGAAATCAAAAGATTTTTGAAAAATCCCAGCTGCTTTTTTGAGGTAATAAATCACAACTATTATTTTGATACTCATAATAGCGGATCTCGAACTGACGTATGACTTCAAAATGAAGAACATTTTTGAAAATAAGCATCTATATTTCAAGTTCTAGTTGGGTCTACGGTATTTCAAAAATGTGGCCGAATAGTGCACAACGTTGTACACCTTTTACACGATTTCATTTTGACTTATTTTTTTTTGTTGGTTGCGGCGTGTAAGCGTGATTAATTTATTTCCAACTAAAAACACAAAGAAAATAATACAATACCTTATTATAAAACTTAACACTAAGACTTAATGTTGATTTCATTTTGTTGCAATTCCTCCGCTGCCCAAAGGTTGTCTGGAAAAGATCGTTCTTTAGCGATAACACCTACATTTTCAGGTTTAATGTCCTGTTTTTGATTAATGTTTTGAGGCGTGCATTAAACAGTATTTGTATTGAACTCGTATTGTATTACACCAAAATTCTAGTCTAACTCACAAAACTGAACCTAACGGATGGTCAAATACTTGGGCCGATGGGCAGTCGTGTAATAATGGAAACTTTTACGGATAAAGAATTAATCCCGTTCAAACCTTGTGCACCTTCTTTTACAGAACGTTTTGGAATCGCGCTTACGTCCTCACAATGGCGATGAAGGAATGGCTACAGCGGTTGCCGCCGCCGCGCTCGCTGCTGGCGCTGCTGCTCGCCACAGCTGGCTTCAGCGGACGACTGTTTGCGTCACACGTCACCAACTCGCCCACACTCGTCGTCGACACCTGCCACGCGCTGTGCAGACTAGTCGGGCTCATCACTACGCTCATCGCCTACAAGGTACACTATCAAGGACTGTTAGGCACGGACGACTGTTCGCGTCACGCGTGACCTACTCGTCCACAGTCGTCGTCGACACCTGCCACGCGCTGTGCAGACTAGTCGGGCTCATCACTACGCTCATCGCCTACAAGGTACACTATCAAGGACTGTTGAGCACGGACGACTGTTCGCGTCACACATCACCAATTGGTCCACACTATAAATTAAAAAAATGAATGTGAATTGTCGCAGCAAGATTGATGGCATACAAATTTCATTAAGTAAGTATATAAACAGTGTACACACTTTCAGCCAACCGCTTTTTCAATCGGCTGCCGCGCGCCATTTTTTGTTTTTTACCTATTTTCTACTCCTGTACTTTTATCTGTCATTTACATAGTCCCGAACACTAATATAAAGACATACAAAATAAGTCTGCAGAAAAGTCTATACTCTATTCCCCATAACAGTACGGCACAACCGTGCTGTTTTGTCGCCAAAACGATACGCTTAGCAGCCATACGCTTCTAAACCTGGGTAGTGCTACATTGTGCCACGGCCTACTAGACACGATCGAGTAGGCCGCGACGCGACTAATCTAGAGGGCCATGCCGAAACATAAAATACATTAGGTACTACCAACTTAACAAACCACTGAATGTATTTACTTCAAATAAATTATTGTACTAAAGGCATTGCTGCCAACTTAAGAAAAACCTTGGTCTTAATATGACAGTACTGGTAAGTTGAATTAAGAACAAAACAGACCATAAACAAGAGGTGTCAATGTGTCATGTTTCCAATTTCCCACCAAAGTTCCAGTTCAAAATTAAAAGACGAAATATGTCAAATATGATAACTATTCGTTATTAATAACTTCTTAAGATTTGATTCGTGTTTGTGAAGTGAAGAAAAATGTGTACGTTCCTTTTAAAATGGACGAAGAAGAAAATAACTGCACCGCTAGTAATAGAACTAACGGAAAACTTACTGCCTGAAAAGTCAAATTGTGCTATTTATTTAAAATAGTCGTAGAAAAAATATTGTATGCAACGGTGTATAACTTGGTCTTAAAACGCTCGTGGCGTCTTTAATTGCGATGCTCGCCAAGGCTCGCATCGCAACTCAAGACACTCACGTTCTAAGACCCTACTTATACAACAGTTGCATAATAGTATTTTATCTTCTTCGTCCATTTTAAAAGGAACGTACACATTTTTCTTCACTTCACAAACACGAATCAAATCTTAAGAAGTTATTAATAACGAATAGTTATCATATTTCGTCTTTTTATTTTGAACTGGAACTTTGGTGGGAAATTGGTAACATGACACATTGACACCTCTTGTTTATGGTCTGTTTTGTTCTTAATTCAACTTGCCAGTACTGTCATATTAAGAATAAGGTTTTTCTTAAGTTGGCAACAAGTCTTTAGTACAATAATTTATTTGAAGTAAAAACATTCAGTTGTTTGTTAAGTTGGTAGTACCTAATGTATTTTATTGTTAAATTAGTGTTGATCACGTAATACTACCCAGGTTTAGAAGCGTATGGTTGCTAAGCGTATCGTTTTGGCGACAAAACAGCACGGTTGTGCCGTACTGTTATGGGGAATAGAGTATAGACTTTTCTGGAGACTTATTTTGTATGTCTTTATATTAGTGTTCGGGACTATGTAAATGACAGATAAAAGTACAGGAGTAGAAAAAATACTATTTCCGTATTTCCGCCTCAGTGTGGCCTCAGCACGGCTATTACGCGACGGCGCGCGCGCTCTCTTGATTTCTGTCGCACTATCCGTCTCTTTCTTAGAATACTTAGAACAAGAGGTATAGTGTGAGAAAAATCCAGTGTGTCGCGGCCGTACCATGGTAGACGTGCTAAGGGGTTCCACCACACTTCGGAAGCTCAATTACCGCGAGCCATCCGGTTGCCTGACTTGCGTACGCGTCATTGCTCTGAATATATATTTTGCAATAGGAGTACCAAGCTGCAAATTTACTAGGTATGCAAATCGTTTGCGCGCGTCGATATCTAAGTATATGTAAGTAGGTATTTCTTTATCGCCGATTGTGAGTAAAACCGCAATTCCTATGTAACAATTTCACGATTATCGAGTTCCTTTTTTTGTGACGATGTATCGCTGTAACGAACGAAAACGCCATTACGTTTATGACATAACCGCTCGTTTATTTAGTAACAAAGCATAGAGTATTCAATAAGCCATTGTTTCGGCCAATCGACTATAACTGGCTCGGTTAGTGGTCTGCTCTACCTACTATAGTAGCTCTACTCATGCTTATTACCCGACTAAGGCAGAGCGAAATGAAGGGATAATGTTTTTAGCAGTATTTAAGTGTGTTCCACCGTAGAGTTCAAATACAGAACCGATTTGGATAAAAGTGTCCTCGACGTAACCCCGTTGAGTTTGGGCTCGTTAGAATCGTCTCAATGAGTAGTTCGTCGTCGTAGTCGGCAAAAAGCTTGTACTAATATTTTTTTTTACAGTAACTTATTTCCTTTTATCCAGTTCTCCCGCGCCGACGAGAACGCCGGCCGCGAGGGCAAGCTCCGCAACACGTTCGGCTGGGCGCGCATCGAGGTGGTCGGGCGGCTGTCCGTGCACGTGCTGTTCGCGTCGTTCGCGTTCGCGCTGGTGGTGAACGCGCTGCAGCTCGGCGTGCACTCCTCGCACGTGCAGCCGCCGCGGTACCCGCGCCTCGTCGTCGCCAGCGCCGTCGTGGGACTGTTGCTGCACGCGCTCAACTACATGCTCTTGGCTGGTCAGTGCTGGGAGACTTTTTAGAAGTGAAAACTTCTTAGCGGCGTTGTGCACTTTTTGGGATGGGGAAAAATTGTTAAACTCACCACAGGTCTAGGAGCTTAGGAGGTCACGTGACCGTAAGATTTTCGATTTGAAGTGAAAACTTCTTTAGCGGCGCTGTGCACTTTTTGGGATGGGGAAAAATTCTTGAACTCACCACAGGTGTAGGAGCCTAGGAGGTCAAGTGACCGTAAGATTTTCAATAGATGATGCGTAAGGTGAGTTTCGAGGCAGGCCGACCGTAAGAAGTTTTCACTTCTGCCGGGCTTCTCTCAACAACACATCCTCGGGCGCTCTGGCGACCATACTCATCATCAGAAACATAACACCACATACGTACCTACAGAGAAAGTACGCCATTATGAACAGTCTTCGGTAAGGAGGAGGGCTGCACCGTAAGATTTTCAATAGATGATGCGTAAGGTGAGATTCGAGGCAGGCCGACCGTAAGAAGTTTTCACTTCTGCCGGGCTTCTCTCAACAACACATCCTCGGGAGCTCTGGCGACCATACTCACCATCAGAAACATAACACCACATACGTACCTACAGAGAAAGTACGCCATTATGAACAGTCTTCGGTAAGGAGGAGGGCTGCACCAAATATGAGCGAAATTACATTCCACCGTACCCTGCCTCTCACTCAATGCTCGGTAAGTGCCAATGTCATAAAAAAGGTGAGAAAGAACTCGTCCGCAACTTGAGTGACCACTAGTGGAGTGGCTCAATGTACAGCCACTCGAATCGAACAATACAAATAGAGATAACTAACTTTAGTCCAGGTCACTGTAATGTGGTCCAGAGTTTCAGTGTGTAGGTATACGACACACTGAAACTCTGACTAAGTACCTAGTCGATCGACCAATAAATATTTATCGAAATAAACGAATACCGCCGGATTATTTACTTACGAACGAGATAAGTCTAATAACGATATCCTTCGTTGCCAACTATGATAAACGCTGTCTCGAGTGAAACTGTTTGTTCATTGAAGCTGATAAGCAACGGAACACCTAATACGAGTATATAGTTTAGAGACCTATTTCTATATACAAGTGTTAATCGATACTTCTATACTAATATTATAAATGGGAAAAATCTGTAACATTGTTTATAATGGGAAGTTTGTAATGGGAAATCAACGGAGATACCTACGGAAACTGTATAGCAAATCGGTGCCGATATTTCGTCAGCCATATACACCGTCTCAATTTTGGGCGCTTCGCCGCTTCATATGCAAACATAAACCTGAGGATGTCTATTCTATATAGGTACAAATATCTCGATGGATAACTAGTAATTATTGTTACAGGACGGGAGTTGAGCTATAGCCGACGCCTGAGCATGACGGAAAGCGGCGGCGTGGTATTAAAACAAGGCGTGGGCGAGCCGGTCCTCGCGCACGCCCCCACGGACATCGCCAGTAAGTGTAGTGACTGTCAGGACTGCTTGAGCTACAGCCTGGGCAGGACGGAGAGCGGCGGCGTGGTACTAAAACAAAGCTTGGGCGAGCCGGTCCTCGCGCACGCCCCAACGGACATCGCCAGTAAGTGTAGTGACTGTTAGGACTGCTTGAGCTAGTTCAAGCAGTCCTAACAGTCAGGCAGGACGTCAGCAGGACGGAGAGCGGCGGCGTGGTACTAAAACAAGGCTTGGGCGAGCCGGTCCTCGCGCATGCCCCAACGGACATCGCCAGTAAGTGTAGTGACTGTCAGGAATGCTTGAGCTACAGCCTGAGCAGGACGGAGAGCGGCGGCGTGGTACTAAAACAAGGCGTGATCGAGCCGGTCCTCGCGCACGCCCCCATGGACATCGCCAGTAAGTGTAGTGATTGTCAGTAGGACTACTTGAGCTACAGTCTGAGCAGGAAGGAGAGCGGCGGCGTGGTATTAAAACAGGGCGTGGGTGAGCCGGTCCTCGCGCACGCCCCCACAGACATAGCCAGTAAGTGTAGTGACTGTCAGGACTACTTGAGCTGCAGACTGAGCAGGACGGAGAGCGGCTAAAACTGTCTAAAGTGTTATGAGGCACACGCTTTTTTCGCAATACGCATTTCGCTTATACCAACTCTCAAATAATTGAAATAGCTGGAAGCCAATCTGACTTGACATTTCCCATTATAATATTATATAAACTTAAAGCCAACGTGCCAGAACGAGTGCCAACACTAATATTAGGGCGCGATTGGCCTCGTCTAAGTGAGACGTGAACGATATTATCAAATCCGATAATAACGTAATGGTGTAAACCGCCAACATTATAAACGTCAATCAACTGTACTGTTTTGGTTATAATTTGAATTTGATTATATAATCATGATAGCGTATTTTCGTACGTTATACTTATGATGCCTTTACGGTTATTTACCAAGGTAATAAAGATGCTGATTAAATAGAAGGTCCGACATATCTAAATTGTTGAAGGCAAGAAGAGCAAGGAATACTTTATGTTACAGAAATTACTGAAGCTAAAGTCCTAGATTGTGACAACACGTGGATTCAAGATGGCGGCCGCACGCGCGGATAATATCTTCTTTCATCATCTTCTTTCCCTGTTCCCTTTATTTCGGGTCGGGTCTCCTCACTTTCTTGCGAGGCGTGTGCGAAGCGCCAAATTTCTCCTGCGTTGTCGCTTTTGACTTCTGGCAGTTTTTAAAGTCCCTTTCCATGTTTGATCACCAGGTCGATGGCGGGTGGCCTAATAGGCCCTTGATTTCTGGCAGGCCTAGTGTGACCTTAGCTATAAATTATTGTCACCTGTTTATGTGTCCGTAATCCGTACCACCTACGACGACTTTCTGTGGGTTTTTAAGAACTCTGCATGTTTTTTATGTTTTTATAGTTGTAAGTTTTGTTTGCAGGCAGTTTGTTTGTGATGGGCGCCGGGCTCACATTGGAATGGGAGGAGCATGCAGCCGGCATCGTTGACCCTGCGCTCTCTGCCATCGCGGCGATCGTGCTGGTCTGCTTCAACTATCCCTTCAGTAAGTAATGACAACGTGGGCTGTCATTAACTAATTATATAAAGCGCTAAATACATGCATGCCCTCGCAGATAGGGTTCTCTTCCACCCGGCTTGTTGGAAGACACTGCAGTGCCCATGCCTAGTTCGCAGCCTGTTCAGGCGAAACCAAATTTTGCGAGGTAGGTCGAACCCTTTTGGTTTTAATATCGGGTAAATGGGGAACCCATCTTTCCCTGCCATGGCTGAAGGCCATTCAACAGCTCTCCAACTATCCGCGATATTTACGCAGCGTTGCCTTGTCTTTGTGCCCTTATACTTTATAGAGTGCACACCACTGAGGGAAGGGATGCGTAAAGCAGAGGAACAGCATTTGTGGGCCGGGCCGTCTTGGGAGAGGCGTTTATTTGGACTGCAGTGGGTTGATGATGGTGAAACGCTGATTCAGTCGCTTCTCGCCTTCTTATAAAAGCCCTGTCTAATTCCACCCAGAGGCCACACTCTCGCTCTTGTCATCTGGTCGGAAGACGACCCACGCTACGTTTGCTAAGACGATTTCCACTCCTGAATACGATATTGGTTCTGCGATAGCAGCTGAGGATTGAGCTTTATGTGCCATTGGTCAATGAGCCATGAGCAAGAAATATTGGATGATCTAACAGGGAGAGGTCTACCAGTCCAGTAGATTTTTCATTATTGTAATTTCTTAACCTACAACTCGGTCACAATATCTGTAGAACTCCCCGGAATGCGACAGCCCCGCCACTTCACCTTTTACCTCCTCTCTAAATGTGCTGCACACCGTACCTAGACCGCCCACATGGCTTTACGCAACGATATGGGTACACACAATACACAGATATTGTTGTGATCTGCTCTGTGACCCCAAGACAGGTTCGACCTATTGTTGACAATTGGACAATGTCTGTGTAGGTGTAGGTAATTTTTAATCATGTTATTTGTTTGCTTTTTAACAGTGCGTTCAGCGGGCATGGTCCTGCTACAAACCGTTCCTGAGGGCCTGGGCGCGTGCGAGCTGAAGGCAGCAGCACTGCGCGTGCCCGGCGTGATCGCCATCCACGAGCTACACGTGTGGCAGCTACACCGCGACCGGGTCGTGGCCACAGCGCACGTCGCCTACTCCTCGCCAGAGGTAAGTGAACAGTGTGGTCCGTTGTCCTGGAGCGAACTGAAGGCTGCATCGCGACCGCGTCGTGGCAACAGCGCACGTAATAGTTATAATATGATGTAAGTAAAATAAAGTCAATTCAAAGTCAGTCAGTCAAAGAGAAATGTAAAAATAATAAAATAAATGTCAAACTACAAGCTACGGTTTGACACTCAAAAATTCCTCGAAGCTATAAAATGTGTGCTCGAGAAGATCAGCCTTGTTTTAAAGCAGTTTACCGAAGGGGCTGATGTGACTAGTTCCGGCAGCTTGTTGTACCTATACCGTAGGGCCCATCACGCGTAAGCTTCGTAAGCAGGGTCACCACCTAGGCTAAAGCGACCGTCAAAGTAAGTCAGCATACGGCATCACTGTTTTCTCGATCCAACAATAACTCATCGAAAATGTCAATCTCTCCCTCGTCAAAGAGTCAGTGTAAGGCCTGAGTGGCGCCCCGCTCAGAGCGGTATACCAAGGTAATGGAATCACGTAGGAGACATTTTCGTTTTTGCCACAATGGTAATAAGGGGTGAAAACGTACAGGTTTCGATTTATGAACAATGATCATTGAGGTTGACGTGAAGTGCTTGACGGACTCTTAGTCCGGACCCTCATTGACCAAAACGGCATTGTGCACTATATAATGAGTCAATAAATTATAATCTTAAGTTTCACGGGTACCAAACAACGAGTGAATAAACCAAAGCATCAATTAATGCCATTTTAATGCTAGCCTTACCAAGACTGAAATTACTTGAGTAGGTACAAAAAACCTATTAGGTATGTCTAACCTGAAGCGTGATAACATAAAAGCCTCATTATTTCCCCCATATCCGTATAATCGAACAGAGCTGTGGATTGAAGAGCGTGAAACCAGAACGAATGCGTTTCAAATGCTGTATAAGGACGCCTAAGTTAGGTTACATTTTACTGAAAAATTCACAGTTCTTATAACAAAGGCATTAAGTCTATTATTGCTTGATTTATACTCTACGCGTGGATATATGAATATGAATTTGATACAGCAAATTAAATTGTAGTTATCAGCCAAGCGTAGTCTAGGCGTACCTAATCAAGATAAAGTAGCCGCACTTCATTCTAACATGATATAATTAAGTACCTATTTTATCCTACATAATTCGAAATGTATTTTATTGTTGTAGATATTTATTTATTACGTCAAAGATACGTACTTATGGATTGAAGGATCCTTGGCTTTTTCAGTAGCTTTCTAGAAGAGTATGATCCTTTGGTATTCCGCTAATAAAGACCGGTATCGCGCTACCATGAATTTCCACGTAGTAAGGCCTGCCTGATTCCATCAATTACTTCTTCAGCAGCTGTCAAATAAATATATACTTTTTTATAGGTCTACATGAAGAGTTCAGAGCTCGTCTGCGACGTGTTTAAGCGTCACGGAATAGGTCTGGTGACCTTGCAGCCGGAGTTCATGCACACACCTCTTGTTGGTAAGTCACTAGGGTAGGTCGAATCGTGGGCAGTAGGTACACAACAGCAGATTATTATTTTCTTGATGTTTTTCATTTTTCGTCAGGATTGAATTTAAGTGGAGTCGGCAGAGCTTTTGATTCTGTGCAATATTATATATACAATTACCAATCCTAATATGCACCTACCCTGACATGTTTGTACTTACAGCAAATTATACAAAGTCTTTACGAAAATCCCTCAGGTTTCTTCACTCAATGGAATAAAGTTGTAGGACACTGTAAGGTATTGCGTGTATATTGTATAGAATCACGTGCTCTTTTAACATACCCACTTTTACAAATTTTAATTAAAAATAAAAATCGGCTCTTCTCCACGAGTACGATCGATTGAGTGTGTAGGTACACACTGTGGTGTGTGTGGTATCGCAACCCCTTTGAATTTGATTACCCTAGCTTGCCTTATTCAATAAACGACGTCAAACCCTATTATAGTCCAAAATAGTTTCTGCTGTTAACTTAGAGCATTAAACCAACAGGAGCGGCCATGAGTCATTTTCTATACATACAAATAGGAACCAAATAGGAGAAAAAACTGTCCAAAATGTTACATATAATTATACATCAAAAGTCTGCCGATTTTTGCGGGGGAGGGGAACGACAAATGTATGCGTAACGTGAAAATAGCTATGTCAGATAAACGTCAGTCCATACAATGTGTATGACCACTGGTCATATATTTTTGGCAGAGGGGAACGCCTGTCAATGGCCGCTCCGGTTGGTTTAATGCTCTAAGGCTGTTAATCTCTTTGACATTGGCATAACATAAAGAGTTTATTCCAAGTTGATTCTTTGCTATTTCTACGTTTAATCTCTGATAAAGAACTAATTCTAATGTGATCAAAGGGGTTTACTTAATCATTTATTTATTTTTTTAATTGAATAATTTCCAGGTACCGAGGAAGAGAAGAAAGCCCTAATCCAGTTAGCGAACGATGCCTGCGCCAACCCATGCGCGAAAGAGTGCATTGGACCGAGGTGCTGTCATGCTCCCCCTAGGCCTACGGTCGTGAGAGTTTGAACTCAGCCATTCGAGCTGATGTCTTGCCATAAGGTCGAACCAAAGATCAACCAGTTAATTGGAAAGTGTGGATAGTGCAGTTGAAGTTTCATAAGGAGAAATTCCAAACTCTTCAAAATTAAGGACGCTGGGGGTAGATTCGAAGAGAAAAAAGCATAGTGTACGCTTTATTTTTTTTACCATTGTGAGTTTATCGTTACACACGGGGAAAAAATTAAAGCGGAGACAATAAGACCTTAACTAACTATGTATATTTATTTGCAATGCATCCTGCAGACTGTGACTTTGAAACATATTCAAGAGCAAAAACCGATTTTTATAGCGATGCCAAATGACAGCGTTCTAGTAGTAATCGTCACTAAACTAAGCTGCGGACAGATAGAGCGACAAAAGTTAGGTACAGTCAAGTGCAAAAATATGTATCGATTTAATCCTCTCCTAAATACGTGTACCGAAACCTTTATCCGCTGACATGACAGCTATGGGAGTCACTTGACTGTACTTATGTGTTTCAATTCCTTAACTGTACCTACACGATTTAAGTATGATACTTATTTAAGCATTTATCGGAACAATGATGTTTATTGTTCATCACATTGAACACCGTCAATTGACACTTTTTGTTGATTGTTATTTGGTTCTCTATAGAGATTATATTTTTCGACCACCTATACTTATTTTGTTAGGCATAAACAAAGTGATTTAAATAAAACGGCTTATTATTTTCGCGGCGACAGAAAAATTAAAGAGCAGCAAACTATTTGCAACTAAAATAATAACTTGTCAGCGATTAAATATTTTGGCAATCATTTATATTAAATGAGCTTTAAACTAAGGTTATTTTAAAATTCAAATAATGGCAGCTACTTTAAGGTAGCAGAAATAATAAACAAGATTACTGAAATCATAGGCGAGGTACTATAAATAATGACTTGGCGACTAAACAACTCGGATCACGGATAGGTTAGAAGACGGAAGCGGCAGCTTTGCTGAGCAGAAAACTTGTTTTTTTTATGACCTTGATTTATTTTATATGCAATCCATTGAACAATTAGAGTAGGCCATTTTCAACTTTTTATCCGCTGTCATGTTTCCGCTCAATTCAGTTAATTCAGTCGCCAAAACAATAACTCGATGCTAGTTTATATTGAAACAAAGCCGAAAATTGATTACTTAGCTGCTACTTTTTACTTTATACTAGTCTCCGCAATTAGTCGCCAACTTATTATTTTTGCTACCTCCTTTAATTTTTTATAAATCCCTAAATCAGATTAATTTGTCGCCGCGTTAAATACATGCCAAATAAAACAACTTAACTATATAAATCGATGGACACTACATAAGCGCAACCAAAGAAAGTCGTTGAACTGTCGTAGAAAATGAAGTTTCTCGACGAAGTCCACCGCTGCGTTAGTGAAAGTGAACGTAAACCAGAGTTCCCGGCATTATGTTTCTACGGCTAGCTTTGTACGCGTCAAATAGGTTTTGCGTCAGTGCGGAGTCTTTGTTACGTCCACTTATATTTAATGAAGTTATAGCCGGTGTCCACAGTTCCTCGTCATTTCACATTTGCTTTCACTGCGTTTTCAATAATATGCATTCGATCACATTTAGTCGATCTTTTATACCAACATTTATGCTAAAAGTGGCGCTGGAACATACGTTTCATGTGCTCTGCCTACCCCTTTTGAGAATAAAGGCGTGAATGTATGTATGTATGTATGTATGTATGTATGTATGTATGATGTATGTATGTATTTGACACCTAGATGATTCTGGTCAAGAAATAAAACAGAAAGACGGTGACAGAGTTTGACCAGCCAGATTGACACAATCAAAGAAAGAAAGAAAATAATTTATGAGTGTAAAAGCTATACATACCTACTCGTAAATAAATTCAACTAAACTACTACTACTAATTACCTACGCGGTAATATTTTATCCATTTCATACAAGCCATTTGCTTACAATACTAATCAAAAGTTGATTTAATACATTCTAGTTGGTTCAACTTTCTCTGGCGTATGTAACTGTACCAGTAACAGAGATAATTGTAACATTGAACTAAAAAATAACCTTCAAAACGTACAGTCCGCCAAGAAAGTAGTCTGCAGGTTTTGAACCTTGATTTACAAATAATAGAGTCGAAAAGTAGTAGACTTGCTTGGTTTATTGTACAGCCTGAGGCAATATGTAAAAATATGCATATATTAAAATTAAATGTTTGTTCATTGCTCATTAAGACGACCGTGTCGTTTGATGGGCACCTGAGAAGACATTGACGTCGCGATTCGTAGTTAACTAAGCGTGGGTAGAGGTCTGGTTACGTAAGGCGTGACGGGTGAGGTGACGTGCATTACCGCGTTTCGAATAACGGATTAGGGGTGTGCATGCGCACTTATTATCTCCGGCACTAAAGTAGAACCATGTTGACGTCAGTCACATCGTCATTTACGATAGCGTTCCGTTGCGATTCTGCGGAGTTCCGTTTGTATATCGCAGGCCCAGCGGAATTCCGCAACGGTATTCCGCTTATAGGTAGGTACGTAGCCGGTCTAATATAGCAAATGTGACTCGAAAGCACGAGCGAGAGGCCCAAATTAATGCGTTATAACCCCATCGGCGCATTCGTTTCGATCCAACATTAACTCGAACTCAAGGCAGAAAAGCTGTGGGAAATTTACAAATTTGATTTTGATTACAAAGTGACCTGTGATGTTCCTCGACAGTATTAGGCTAATGTATAGATAGTACCTAAATCTAAAGGAGTAATGAGGGTAAATAAGTTACCCATTATAAGGTGATTATGATTAGGTTATCATTAGATTATAAGATTTTTGTGTACAAAGTTTTGTTGACAAATTATTGTAAGTTTAAGTTAAATATACGTGAGTTTTAATTCTGAAGTTTCATTTATTAGTGTAATTTTCTAGCTCATCGGATAAATTGTATGTCACTGGGCCATTTTACGGAAAGTTGTAACTCGACTTTTTTTTAATTCTGATAAATATTGGGTTTTTTCTACTCATAATCGAGAGCACTTTCGAATGTTATACGGGAAAAAAGGTGTCCTAAGGTTTTTTATTCCATTCCGTTACCGCGTCCATACGAAGCCTGTATGGCTTAGAGCATTAAACCAACCGGAGCGGCCATTGACAGGCGTTCCCCTCTGCCAAAAATATATGACCAGTGGTCATACACATTGTATGGACTGACGTCTATCTGACGTAGCTATTTTCACGTTACGCATACATTTGACGTTCCCCTCCCCCGCAAAAATCGGCAGACTTTTGATGTATAATTATATGTAACATTTTGGACAGTTTTTTCTCCTATTTGGT
Source organism: Epinotia demarniana (assembly GCA_945867215.1). NCBI lineage: Eukaryota > Metazoa > Arthropoda > Insecta > Lepidoptera > Tortricidae > Epinotia > Epinotia demarniana. Next base: position 9,962,835 of record OX244262.1, read on the forward strand.
TCCTATTTGGTTTGGTTGGTTTGGTTCATGACCAAATTTCAGCAATACTGTTAAAAGGCCAGGTCAGGAGTACCCGCAACCGACGAGCCTGTATGAGGAGATGTATGGATGTGATCGAAGCGAAAGAAGTATGTAAGGACCGTAGTATTTGGCGTTCCTTAGTCTCTGCCTACCCCAATGGGATACGGGCGTGAGTATATGTATGTATGTATGTATGTATGGTTCCAAAGTGCTCTCGACAGGGACTGATTTCGGTTACGGTTTTACCGGTATGAAACCTGTATTCTATTACGGTACGCGCGCCGCGCCAACATAACGGTACCGTAACCGTTTGGAAATATCGGTTACCGCTATTCGATTTAAAGGTAACCGAAACCTTTATAATACCGGTTCGAAACCGGTATTATAACGGTTACCGAAAAAAATAAGCGAGCTGGCATCGCCTGCCAATGCCGCCGCGGCCGCCGTCAGGTCAGGTCACGCCGTGCCGCGCCGTTTCATTCATTGCGTGTGCTTCACTGCGCAGTGCGAGCTCTGCGAGTAGCGATAATCACGTCATGTGATAAAGATAATTTAAAATGGAATCGTTATTATACTTCGTAATTTCATATGGCAAATTAATTGATTGATTACGGGTTCGATTCCCGTTCTGCTCCGCTGGTGTGCGCGCGTAATGTACTATTATTCGTACTTTGATTGAGCTTGGTATCAAATGTTGTCCGTCGGCCGATATTTTTAATTACCTAACTAATTTCCAACACAAGGGGTGAATAAACTATGAAAGAATTTAAAAGATAATAGAATCTTCCGCGGCATGATAAATGCAATGGCGCGGGCCGCGGCGCACAGTGAGGAACGGGGGACGGGGAGCGAGCGGAAGTAGAAGTGGGGGAGGGGGTCCGCGGCATGATAAATGGAATGGCGCGGGCCGCGGCGCACACACAGTGAGGAACGGGGGACGGGGAGCGAGCGGTAGTAGAGGCGTGCCCCTAGGGGGGGTGTCCTCGGCATGATAAACGGAATGGCGCGGGCTGCGGCGCACAGTGAAGAACTGGGGGGGGGGGAGCGAGCGGTAGTAGAGGCGTGCGGGGGGGGGGGGTGTCCTCGGCATGATAAACTGAATGGCGCGGGCTGCGGCGCACAGTGAAGAACGGGGGGGGGGGGGAGCGAGCGGTAGTAGAGGCGTGCGGGGGGGGGTCCGCGGCATGATAAACGGAAAGGCGCGGGCCGCGGCGCACAGTGACGAACGGGGGACGGGAAGCGAGTGGTAGTAGAGGCGTGCGGGGGAAGGGGGGGGGGGGGGGTCTGCGGCATGATAAATGGAATGGCGCGGGCTGCGGCGCACAGTGAGGAACGGGGGACGGGGAGCGAGCGGTCGTAGAGGCGTGCGGGGGGGGGGGGGTCCGCGGCATGATAAACGGAATGGCGCGGGCCGCGGCGCACAGTGACGAACGGGGGACGGGAAGCGAGCGGTAGTAGAGGGGGGGGGGCGTCGACGCGGGCGCGGGCGAAACGGCAGTGGCATATCATACGCTTCTTTGATGCTCACTTGACAGTGCAAACGCGAGCTATTCGATTCGAATTCAATATAAACATTAAAATCTACAATTTTAAGAAAACGAAAGAACGCCGTGTGTGCTTTCTTTTCTTTTGATAATGAAGCGAAAACATCATCCTGTTTGGTATCCGGCTGTACATCTGTCATCATAGCTCCGCACTCTCCGAGTCCCCGCCCGCACATCCGCACCTCACGCTATGTTGCTGTGCCAATGTACTGAATGTAATGTTCCTACTGACGATGCGACGATTTCGCGGAAAGAAAGACAAAACGGCAGCGCCGGCGGTTTGGCAACGACGCCAAAATCTAAATATCGGTAACCTTTAAAAATCGGTTAAGGTACCGAAAAAAATAAAGGTTACCGTTATATTTCGATAGCGAAATATAAAGGTTCCGCTACCGAAACCGCTATTTCAAAACCGATATGACGTCATATCGGTTATGAATAATACCGGTATTTTTCGGTTATGCAGTCCCTGGCTCTCGATTCTGAGTAGAAGAGAATTAAAATATCAAAATTAAAAAAAAGTAGTGTAACTTTCCGTAAGATATTACTCGACTAGGTACAAACGCCAACACAGTTAACTGACCATCCTGTATTTATATGGAACCTTATCCTACAATGCACGTAAAGTGCACGGATGGTAATTTAGCTGTGTTGTCGATAGTACTTTACTAAAGTCTGTTTCTATACACGATAGTACTAAAGTCATTTCTGCCTACTCCTCCGAGATACAGTCATGATGATTGATGATGTATATGAATGGGCATATAACAAAAGGTGTTATTAATCATCCGACCGGTCCTGCACCACCCACATCCAGAGGACTCCCGCGACCTTTGCCAAGTCATCAGTCCACCCTGGGTCTACCCCCGCCACGCCTTCCGGTACGTTGCAAATATTTATATTGAATATAATATTAGTAATCCCACCAACAACATTACATGTAAAGTGATTGCCAAGAGTCCTCAGCTCATATATAGCTTTCAGCGTTAAAGAGATATCAGATCATAAGTAGCGCCAAGCTGCCTACTCCGCGCGGCGTACCGCTATATTGAGAGCGTCCTATTATAGCAACATTCAGGTTCAAAAATAAAGGGTATATTAAACAACATTTCCCTACATAAATATAAATTTTACCAGTTTAGAAAAAACTGTTTCAGAATGTGCGAGTGCGACTAAAACAGCCTATTCCGTTTTCTATCAGTGGAAAAAATCAAAATCGGAGTGAACATTTTTTTAAATCTTTTGTAATTTACGGTACGGAACCTATTATCGTAAATAATACAACTGATTTCGAGTAAATAACTTTATTTAATCCATGTTTTTAAGTAGGTAAACTGGTATTAAAGTGGTGATATCTATTGACGATATTACCTATTAAAATATCGGAAATACATCCCGATAGGTACTAACCATAGGATGCTGAGTGTACAAAGATTAGAACAAGACTTAGGTACATCAAACATTTTCTGGTAATGGGGTTGGCCGGGCGAAAGTATTTTCAGATGGCGCCAGCATAGGATGAACCTGTCAGTCCTACCAAAACTGTCAAATGCTTGTTTTTTTTCGGAATTTTGTTGTTTAGAATCGAGCCGTTTAAGCCAAATCCCATAGAAAAAGGCTTAGTGATAGTGACAGATCTATGATGGCGCCATCTAGTCAGACATTTGACAGTTGCAACCCCATTGGTAAACAACAAGTAAACAACACAATCAGGTAAATGTTTGAATACAAACCGAATCACGAACTTAAGAGCGGTTACAAACGTCAACTTTTTCTATCGATAAAAACGCGGGACTGTGCGATCACCTGTCGTAGTCACCAGCACGGTTATCAGGAGAGGGCGCGCGAGCTCTCTCGATTTTTCTCTCTATACCTCTCTTTCTAAGTGTTCTAATAAGAGAGAGACGGATAGTGCAATACCCAAAGCGTCCTCTACAACAATACCTTCAGAATGCTGATGGGACTGCCCCAGAGATGATGCCAAACGTCCGACGAGATACGCTGACAACTTAAAGCAGATAATTGTAGGTTAAATATGGCAAAAAAGTCCCCCAGATTCATGGGTCAAAAATTATATAACAAGCTGCCTATAGCCATAAAAACTGAAATGAACATCAGTACTTTCCTTAAAAGTGTAAAGAAACTGCTCCTTACGAGAACGCTGTACACTGTCAACGAATTCCTGGATGCCAAATATCTTTAAATTAATTATGTTATCCCATACCTACTGTACCTTTGACATTTTTAATATTAGTTGTGTAGATAATAATAACAATTATATAATTGAATGAATAGTTTATATATATATTGTCCTTTAAGGTTTATTTAATTAATAAATAATAACAGTAAATATCCAATATAAATTAAACCTAGCTTAAACATAAATACAAGATAATAATAAATTTATATATTGCTTTATAAATAATAATAGTTAATGCATATTGATATGATAATTCTTATAGTACATTTTACCGATCTCAGTATGTGTATGTTCTGTTTTCTGTGTATTGAAACCATGTCATATGACTATTGAGAAATAAATAATCTAAATCTGAATCTGAGATGCAGCGCTTCAGGTATGTTCGTGAGCGCGCGTTTTCACGCCGTCATGCGCAAAAAATGCATCGCCGAGAAGACTAAGGGGAAGTCACAACACCATTCTGAACATGATTGCTGAAAGAATGCGACAATGTGGCATCCAAAAGCAATGGGTCGATAATCTCAGGGAATGTAGTAATATACGACATGTAATTATTCATCTCACTTACATCACACTTATATCTTACAATTATTTTAAGAAAAAGAACCATCGTATGAAACAACTTCAGTCGTTTTCCCCTGAGCCGTTTGAGTCTTCATCTTTAGAGGACTCGGTGGTCGACAGGTGGGATTTCCGGCAGTGAGGCAGCTTGCAAGCGCGACTCTTCACCAAATTGGGACACGGTTTGCCGGAACCAGAAGCAGCCTTCTAGAACCAATAGACATGAGTTCTGAACACATTTTAGCCGTGACAAAAAATACATCCACCAAAGGAAGTAACGCAAAAGGCCGAATCCGACCCATCAGCCGAAAGAAGTGCACTGCTGGACATAGGCCTCCCCCAAAGAGTGTCACAATGACCGGTCCTGCGCTACTCGCATCCAGCGCGGGCTCCCGAGACTTTTACCAGGTCATCAGTCCACGTTGCGGTGGGTCTCCGCGCTGTGCCTTCCTTGTCCACGTATCTTTGTCTCTCTCGTTACACATGGGTTAAATAGATTAGATATGGGTTAATGGTGGGGTGGGTGGTTTAGTTAAGTAGATTATACTCTGTTCGTTTAGGTATTTAAAAGAATGTAAACAAACAAAACCCCGTGACTTGGTCATTCAGCCAATAAGATTGCTGTGAATAGCAACCTTTTGTATCTATGGTATTATCTTATTGGTTCAATGACCAAGTCACGCGGTTTTGTTTGTTTACATTCTGTTAAATACCTAAACGAACAGAGTATAGATATGGCTCGGATCATTGGGCCGTACATTAACTCCACCCTTTGCAAGTCCCGCAAGGAAACGGGAGAGCTTAAGCCAAGTTTTGAAACGCACTCTTTTCTAAGGTCTAGTTCTAGCCGTGGGGTCAAAATGATTGAAGACCCCCAAAGTCAACGTCAAGCCGAAAACCTAGTCATAACGGTTATCAAAAAATAGAACAATGAATCCAAGTCATGTATCCATACTAATATTATAAACGCAAAAGTGTGCCTGTCTGTCTGTTACCTCTTCACGCTTAAACCGCTGAACCGATTTGGATGAAATTTGGTATAGAGATAGTTTGAGTCCTGGGAAAGGACATAGGATAGTTTTTAGCCCGGAAATGGGGGGTGAACGTTTGTATGGAGCATTGAAAGGAGCTATGATATAACCGAGTTCCACGCGGACGGAGTCGCGGGCAGAAGCTAGTAATTAAATAATTACAGGCACGTTTTTTTCTATAATTATTATGACTTGGCCGTCACTCTCTTTGGCTTTCGGTTTGACGTTGACTTTTGGGACCCCCGTATTTAACTGATGTTAATGATCTAGGTTAGATGTGAACTCACCTGTATCCGCCTGTAGCTGAGCTTGAGCGCGTGTTCACAGTCCCCAAAGCAGCCGCTCCAACCCAACCACGCGCCGACTTCGCAGCTCGCGTCCTCTAGCGGCAAATGTCAAAACATTAATAGCACATTTCGATGCTATACTTGACGTGTTAGGTATATATATACTCTTCCAAATGATGGACGTAGCTAAAAAATGGCTACGTCCATCATTTGGAAGAGTGTAAGTTTGCAAGTGTCGGTTATTTTTTCATTTTAATGGCAATTTTAAGGTTATAATTTTGGAACCTATGTACGGCGTCAAGTTTAGTGCGGAAAGTATGTAATAGTCAAGTTGTTCCAAAATATTTTCTTAAATACAGTCTATCTTATTTATTTTTTATTGGCATAATAATTAATGACACAATTTGTACAATTATTGAGTGGAAATGTGAAAAGCACTAGTCCGCGAAAACTAACTTTTCGCACGCTAAACAGCTACCTACGTAAAGTAGCACTTTTTGAGCAACTGTATATACTGTAGGTACTGTAACATCCAATCATCTGTGACACACAGAAATTAAAAAAAAATAGAAATTATTCACAACTGCCCGACCTTTGAAGGAAGTATTGCAAATAAACCTATAAATTGCTAAGATGATTTATTTGCAGTTGTTGCTGTCTAAGGAACTTAAAATCTTATACGGGGATGCCTTGACTCGAGTTGAACACGCCCCCTAGACAGACACGCTTATGCCTTCCGCGCACGAGAAAGAGAGATGTAACACTCTTCGGCGATGGCTTTTTTGGACAAATTTCGATAAATACCTAACTTAGAGAAGTTTTATATAAATTTAATTAAATGAGATTTTAGATGAGATAAAATACTATAGTATTAACTTGATTGAGTCGTAAAATAATGTATCTTTTGAGTCGTCTGAGTAATTTCCAGAAAAAAAACTTTTTTTTCTGGAAATTTTAAGCAATCATGTATCGATCAAATCAGATAAACAATCATATAGTCAAGAATCATATATCTGAAAATCAGACCTTACTGTTTCTTAATCTAGTCAGAACGGCGTTTCAAAGCACGCGATAATTTCCAATGCACCGCCTTAACGCGCCGATGCTATACATAACGTATGAAACTATAGGACTCAATGTGCGGACGCTCTAATGCTGGGGCCACACTAACGAGAAATGCCATTAATTATCGCTATAATTGACGTTAACCGTACGGCCGAAAAAAGGCGGGAAACGTGTACCGGTTCGGTTGTGTTTTTTGGCTTTTGTAATTAAAATTTATTTATCGCTGATAAATTACCTTTAAAGGATCAGTTTTGTATAAATATCTGTATGTAGTTAGGAGATTTGTATATATTTATTGTTTTTCCATCTTACTTAGCTGAATATTATCGGGTAAGTCGATTTTTATTTCTTGCCGCCTATTATGGCGGACCCCCCCGATCCGGGGGGTTCTTCAAAGGCTCCTCCGGATATTGCTCAAGAAATAACAATTTCTCACAATAATGATGAGTCTATGGACACGGATGTGTCTGTTCTATCTCAGGGAAAGAGGGTTAAAAGAAAAGTAGTTAGACGAATTTGCAAGCATTGTAATAAGAAAAGAAGGCAGCGTAAAGACAATAATGAGGTAGGAGCCCACGATTGTTTGTGTAGCATGGATTTAGATGAATCGGCAGTGTCTCATAGAAATGTTACCCCTTTGATGCCCCCCCCCCAAATCCTCCATCACAGTTGCCAAATACCTCGCTAAACAGTTGTTCACAATCTGTCCCGACACTGAATACTTCTTCCCAGGTGAAAGAGCCTATTGGTAGAGTTTTATATCAATCATCTGATGCTGCTCCATACACGGTTCATGTGCAGAGACTGCAGGTCTCACCGAATGAAGGTATCACTCTTCACCCAATATCCCTTGGCCGGACCCTTAAAAATAACAACATAAAAGGAATTGTTAATGGTAGCTTAAAGCGTATAGGCAGGAACAAAGTGTCCCTTTCCTTTCAAAAATATGATGAAGCCAACATTTTTCTGGAAAATTCTGTACTGAAAAATCTCCAATATAAAATGTTTATTCCAACTTTTTCAGTGACTCGCATGGGAATTACTCGCGGTGTTCCCTCGGAATGGTCAGAGGAGGACATTCTTGAGAATGTTTCTGTTCCTATGGGTTGTGGCCCAATCCTAAAAGTTAGAAGGTTGAATCGGAAAATAATTACGGAGGGAGGACCTCAATTAAAACCAACTGAATCCGTGGTACTTACTTTTGACGGTCAGGTACTTCCCAAACGTATTTTCCTATGTTATTCAGCTTTGTCTGTTGAAACTTATATTTTTCCCACAATTCAGTGCTATAAATGTTGTCGCTATGGTCATGTTAAAACGAATTGCAGGGCCAACAGTCCCAGATGTTATAAATGTGGTCAGTCTGGCCACTCTGGTGATTCTTGTTCTGTAGAAGAAGAGAATACTATTTGTTGCTTGTGCCAAGGAGCACATTTCGCTATTAGTAAATCTTGTCCCGAATTCAACCGTCAGAAAGCTATAAAAGATTCAATGGCTAAAAGTTGTGTTTCATATGCAGAAGCTTCTAAGCTTCACCCAGCTGTTCTCAAAATTTCATATGCTGATGCATTATTGACTTCTAATAGCAATATCAATAGTATTTCTTCTCCTGCAGCCCCTCCCAAACCTATGCACCCTGGGATCTCTTCACACAAGAAAACAATTTATATAAAGTCAAAACCTCCTCCAATACTTGACAAAGGATATGACCGTGCTGCCCATAACTCCATTATAAGAGATTTTAATATGCCAGAACCTTGTAATGGCTGTATGTTTAAAAATAATAGCAATCAACCTAATGAAGCCTCTGTTGCAGATCTTATAGCTGCACTTATGAAGTTATTGACCCAATCAAATTTTTTCACACCGTCCAACGCTGCCCCAATAATTGATGCTATATCTAAATTACCTTTAAACAATGGACAAGTTAACTCTAATTCAGTGGAACTGTCGGAGTGTATTAATTCATTTAATTAATAAGTATAAACCATTTATTGTTGCTTTACAAGAGACATGGTTAAAGCCAGGCTATTCTTTTAGGATTCCTGGCTTTGCCTGTATTAGAGAAGACAGGTCTGATGGGTATGGTGGTACTGCCCTACTCATTAACCATTCTTGCTCCTTTACCTATTTTGCGACTCCTCATGTCAACAAAGATTTTTCAATAATAGCTGTCATAGTTAAGAACATATGTTTTGTTTCTGTATATATTCCACACCCATCCTCAATTATTTTTAATGAAGTTGACTGCATCATTTCCACACTTCCTAAACCATTTATTATCCTTGGTGATTTTAACTCTCAACATCATTCATGGGGTTCTTCTTCAAATCACTATGGTCCCGTTTTACTAGACATATTGGATAGTCATAATATTTGCTTGCTGAATAATGGCAACGCAACCCGTCGCACTGGTCCTAATGAGGGATTGAGTGTGCCCGATCTTTCGCTTAGCACTCCTGGTCTGGCATCTACACTTACTTGGGATACTTTACCATCAACATACGGAAGTGACCATTTTCCTATATTAATCACTTTTCCTTCTACTGGTGGTCGTTTGCATAAGCGCCCTCCCCGTTTGAAATACAACTTAAGGAATGCAGATTGGGCATCATTTAGTGCGTGCATTGAGGCTAAGCTTTCCTCTTTTCCTAATGTCAGTTGTGGAACTGAGCCTGTCTGTGCGTCAACTTTAGCCAAGGCGTTTATGGAGGCTGCTGACGAAGTTTTTCCTGAAAAATAAAATGCTTGAATTTTATTCCTTCCCCCCCGTGGTGGGATAATGAATGTAGTGAAGCGGTTAAGAATAGGAAATATGTAGAATTAAAGTACAATGAGTGTGGCTCTGACGAAAATTTCCAATTATTATCGGCTGCTATTGCAAATACAAGTAAATTATTTTAAAAAAAAAAGTTTGAGAGCTGGAAAAACTTTTGTTTGACCTTATCCCCACAAGTCTCTCCTACTGAAGTGTGGCGTAACATTCGACGATTTCGTTGTGCATTCCGTGAATCGTCGTCACAACATTTTCCCCAGGCTTTAGCTGATAGCTTTTTAAATAAACTAGCTCCTTCGTCAGCTCCTGAGGATCTACTTTCATCGTTCTCTATTTCATCTTTTATTGTAATTGATCCTGATGGGCTGAATGATCCATTTTCTATTTCTGAACTTAAAGGTGTGTTATCTAATGTCAAAAATAGTGCCACTGGATTGGATGGCATTCCATATTCTTTCGTTTCTCATCTCTGGCCTAACACTCTTTCATATTTCTTGGACCTAATCAATTCTATTTTTATATCCGGCATTATTCCTACCTCGTGGAGATCTCAAGAGGTTCTTCCAATATTAAAACCTAATAAAAGTTCGTCTGATCCGTCATCATACAGACCAATAGCTCTTTCTTCGGTTTTAATGAAAATTGCTGAACAACTAGTTAAAAATAGACTAGAATGGTTCATTGAAACAAATAACAGTTTAAGTAAAACCCAGTTTGGTTTTAGACGAGGTAAATGTACCCTAGATAGTATAAGTATTTTCATAACTGACATAAGAATAGCATTCTCTGATAACCAGTCTGTAGTCGCAGCTTTCCTTGATATAAATTCTGCGTATGATAATGTTGTGTTAAGTATACTGAAGGAAAAACTAAATACTTTGAACGTCCCGACTTTTTTGAGTAAATTCATAATTAACATCCTATCAGAAAGGCGTATTGACTTAATTTTAGACGTTGACAATGAGGAATCAAGATTAGTATGGAAAGGTCTTCCACAAGGATCTGTATTAAGCCCAATTTTATATAACTTGTACACCTATGATCTGGAAGCATCAGTAGGTAATGTTGGCGTTCTTCAATATGCTGACGATCTGTTGTTGTATTGTACTGACCGATCCATTGAAAATGCCAGTTCTTCTCTAACTTCCTCTTTAAGTCTTTTAAGGAAATGGTTGGGACAAAATGGTCTTGATCTGTCTCCATCTAAGAGCTCTGTTGTGTTATTTTCTAGAATGCGTTTGCCCCCGCCAGTCTCTGTATATTATAATAACTGTGAAATTCCTCTAGTCAACCAAACAAAATTTTTAGGTGTTGTTCTTGATTCTAAACTAACTGGTACCCCTCACTGTGAATATATTCTCGCTAAATGTGAACGTTTGTTAAATATGCTTAGATGTCTCTCCGGTGTTTGGTGGGGCGCTCACCCGTTTTGTATGAAACTAATATACAATGCTCTAATTCGTAGTATTTTAGATTATGGCACCTTCCTTTTACAGCCTGGAAGTGTAGTCGCTTTCAAAAAACTGGATAATATTCAGTCGAAAGCCTTAAGATTGATAGCAGGTGCTATGAAATCTAGCCCTCTTAATGCTTTACAGCTAGAGTGTTGTGAACCTCCATTGCAGCTACGTCGTCAATACCTTGCTGATAGATTTCTGTTTCGAGCCCTACAAATTTCTGATCATCCGCTTCGTTCTAAACTCAAGACACTTTCTGATCTTATTATTTCTTCCAGTTATTGGTCCCATAAACGTGTTCCATGTCTCATAAATAGCTATCAAAAGTTTACCTCTATCCAAGCTCCCACTCACTCTTCTATTTCATATCCCTTATTTTGTGCTCCGTATAAGTCTCTAACTGTCACTCCTGATGTAGCCTTAAATATAGGTATTCCAAAAAATGGTCCCAATAACAATATCAGTTTTAACCATGTGAAGGACAACCTTTGGAAAAACTACCATACAATATACACCGATGCCTCTAAACATTCTTCGTCTAGTCATGTCGGAGTTGGGGTTTACCATTCTCAGTACAAAATTATCCAACAAATAAAACTCCCACCAGAATCATCTGTGTTTACTGGAGAATGTTTCGGTCTCCTTAAGGCAGTCGAATATATCCGAACGGCAGGACTTAGAAAATCAGTCATAGTATCTGATTCTATGAGTGCCTTACAGGCATTAGTCAAATATCCTTTTCAATGTAAAATCATTTTTCCAGTAATTATAGACACTCGAATTCTATTAAGTGATTGTATAACTCGTGGGCTTTCAGTGTCTTTCGCTTGGGTCCCGGGACACAGTGGAATAAATGGTAATGTTAAAGCAGATCGCCTGGCCAACGAAGCTGTGACGTGTGGGGACAGATTTCCTTATAAAAATTTTAGTCATGACTTGATTGCTCTACCTTCTTCTTATCTCAGTGATGCCTGGAATCAGTTGTGGGAAGAAAGTGCCCAGACAAAAGGCAAATTCTACTATGCAATTCAACCTAAAGTTCCTACTAAGCCCTGGTTTGCAAAGCTAAAGCTTGGTAAACGAGCGACTAGTATTATAATACGAATGAGATTAGGTCATGTGTGCACGCCGGCTCATCTTGCCAGACTACATATTGTGGAGTCAAACTTGTGTGAATGTGGAGAAATTGGAGACTTGAATCATATTTTTCTTTCTTGTACTTTTTTCAGCCATGTCTCTTTTTACAATGATCTCTCCTCACTTAAAATCCCCTTTCCTACATCCATCCCTGTCTTGTTAGCCTCAAATGATCCTTCTGTATATAATGCTTTATCCTCTTTCATTTTATTTAATGATATTCATATTTAGTTGTTTTTGTTAATTATATATATATATATATATATATATATATTTTTATTAGCTCCTGAACTGATCCTATCTTTCCAAATTCCTTATCTCGTATTCGTATTTCTCATTTTCCCGTTTCCCTCCTTTGTCGGGGGGGCACAGTCGGTGGCAATGCGCAAACCGCGTCAGGCCAAGAAAAAAAAAAAAAAAAAAAAACCGTACGGCCACACTACGACCGCTTTAGCCTAGTTGGTAGTGACCCCTGCCTACGAAGCAAGAGGTCCTGGGTTCGAATCCCGGTAAGGGCATTTATTTGTGTGATGAGCATGAATATTTGTTCCTGAGTCATGGATGTTTTCTATGTATTTAAGTATTTATTTATCTATATAAGTGTGTTTAACTTCGTCTAGTACCCATAGTACAAGCTTTTCTTAGTTTGGGACTAGGTCAATTTGTCCCCAAAAAATTATAATTTATTATTATTTCTCGTTAGTGTGGCCCGGGCATAAAGTAAAACAAAAGTATACCTCTCACCGGCGCGTCATTTTGGAGCACGTCGTTGTCCGCGCTCGACAGAGACGCCTTTACTTTCTTTACACTCGTCTCAGTACTCGTGGGGGGCGCTGTAACTGAACAATTTAGACTCACTTAGATACAAAAATACAACCAGCAAGAACAGTGAATGTTCTAAGATAGTATACGCGCGGCAACGGGCATGTGACACCCCTGGGTTGCTAGCGCCCATAGCCTGCGGTGATCGTTTACCATATCAGGCCGGCCGACCGGCCGTAAGCTTGATTACCACCGACGTGCTATTAAAAAAAGATTCCATACCACTTTTTTTTTCAGTCTTCGCCCGTGTTCTAGTTTAGTGCAAGTGTGCGATAAATTGAATCTGCGCAAAAATGTATTCACAAACGTTAATACCATTATATGTTACTAGCTTTCGGAGGCTTTCCTACATAAATGCTGCTGGTATATGCTGAGTGGCATCCTTTTTGGTGCATTTCCATTATAGCCCGCGAGCTAACAACAGATTTTCGTGACCAATGTACCCCCGTAACTTGCGAGAAGGTTCAGAATGTTGTATCATGTCACAAGTTATCGCCCGGGGGTAAGTGACTGACAAAAAATCTCCTAGCTCACGGTCTATATAGTTATTTAAACACATGTGTAATTTATTTTCCACACGAATTAAATATTTTTATTTATTTATCGTATGGTATTTTGGTCACTGGATTATTTCATTGTTTTATTGCGCAAACGCTAGTTCCGCAGCCCTTGAGGCACTCTTAGTGTGCGGGGAAATTGTTCCCATTGTCTGCCTAGCCGTTGAAATCATAGCCTCCTGAAGACATCAACCTACCATTACCGCAACGTTTGAAGCAATTTACACGTGGAGAAAATATCCCCATTCCATTCCCTTCACAGCGATTGAAAACGTAGCGCTCCCAGAGGACATTTTTTGAGGTCTTGCTGCTTGGGGAAATTATCCCTGTTGCCTCTACAGCCTTAGAAATGATAGAACCTAATATTAATAGCGTTACTTCAGCGCTTGAGGCTCGGTTCACGTGTGGTTAGAGTTGTTTAGTATGCCCCCGCAGCCGTTGGAAACAGCTAGAAAACAGCGGTCTTTGAAGAGGTCAACCTATCATTAGTAGCATTTTGGCAGCGTTTGAAGCAGTCTTCCTGCGTGGGGAAACAATCCCTGTTGACTCTACAGCCGTTGACATGATAGTACCTAATATTGATTGCGTTACTCAGCGCTTGCTCTATTCATGTGTGGTTGGAGTTGTTACGTATGCTGCCCCCGCAACAGTTGAAAAAATAGCGCGCTTTGAAGATATCATATCATTACTAGCATCTCCGCAGCGTTTGAGGCAGTCATCGTGCGCAGGGAAATTATCCCAATTGCCACCACAGCCGCTTAAAGTACAGCGCTCTCTGAAGACAGCTTACCATTGTTAGCGTTCCCAAGGCGCTTGAATCGCTCTTGGAAAGTTGTTCCTTTTCCTCCACAGCCGCTGAAAACATAGCGCGCCCTAAAAACATCAACCTACCATTTGTGGCGTTTCCGCAGCGTTTGAGGCAATCTTCGTGCGTGGGGAAGTTGTTTCCATTACCGCCGCATCCGCTGAAGCCGAAAGGCTCGCAGCGCCCGCTCGCGGCGTCGAAGAACCAACGCTCCTTGTAGCTGCGGCAATGGCCCACCGATGAAGGCAGCATGCAGGTTTCTTTGACAAGAGCAACGAGAGTTTTAAAAAAAACCGGCCAATTGCGAGTCGGCGACCGACCGAGGGTTCCGTACAAAAATTTACGATTTTCGCAATTTTTCCTTTATTTATTTATTTAATTAAGAAACAAACAGTCTCATATGGTTACATTTGAATACAGTAAAAAGTACTAAATTATGGACTAACAGTTTCCTTAATCAGAATATTTAAACCTAAACAATAAAGATTAAGAAGATTAAAAGTTTTGAGTTATTGAGATGCATCGTTAATAATACAAACATTGCCAGAAAATTTATAGTTATGATATATATTTTTTCTATTGTAGTTGTTGAATACATTGTAAAGATAATCGTTTGAAGCTACAAAATGTCTCATGGAGAATATCTAAAGACTGAAATTTTTCGTCATAAAGCCTGCACGCTCTTCTAATGAAACCGTTTTTAGCATAAGAAGTACGACTACGGGGGATATGAAAGAGGGGTTTTTTTCTACAAGATCGCTCGCAACGCCGGGGTACTCTAAATGAAAGCTTATGTATTAACGAAGGGGCATCGATGATGTTATTAATGATTTTGTACAGGATCAAGACATCAATACGTTCACGACGAGAACTTAAAAAAGTAGTACTTTGTGTTTTCAAGGAAGTGGTATAGTCTATGTATTTATGTCCAGTGCTATACTCAATTGCCTTGACAAACTTTCTTTTTATCTGTGCTAAGACGTTGCTTCGTATCAAATTTCAAGATTCTGAGTTCACGGGAAGTACCCTGTAGGTTTTGATTCCCTTGCGAGTTTCGAAAATTTGCTGAAATTTGCGGTACAAACGGCTGTATCTTTTTTATTAATTTTTTTTTTCACATCTCCTAGGGACAGTAGACAGTATAAATTTTAGCTTGATACCTCCACGTGTTCCTGAGAAAAAGGGTCTTCACAGACGGACGGACAACAAAGTGAGCCTATAAGGGTTCCGTGTTTTCTTTTTGAGGTACGGAACCCTAAAAAAATAGCATTAAAAAAAACTTTAAGCAGTGAAACTAATCCGTATCAACGCACGTGCTATACTAGCCGACCAACGATAAGAATGGAAATGCCACTACTAAGTACTTAGTTACTATTGACTTAATCGAAATATGCTTTCTTGTAGGAACTGTGTCATCTAGGTCCCTGTGTGGGCCTATGTGTGTGTGTGTGTGTGTGCGCGTGTGTGTAGGCGTGAGACGCCTTACATTGACTGTCCCGCACTTATCCCCCGACGCAAAAAGGGAGAGGTGTTATAAGTTTGTCTATCTGTGTATCTGTCTGTGTAATCGTAGCTCCCAAATGGATGAACCGATTTTCGTTTAGTTTTTTTTTGTGTCAGAGATAATTTTATCCGGAATGTTCTTAGCTATGTTTCATAATAATCTGTTCAGCCGTTTTTGAGGTATTGGACTTTGAAATGAAAATGTCGGGGGGTTTTCATCTTTTCTAAATTGTAGTTATTAATTTAGAATTACATCCCCGACCCTGGAGAAAAAGTAGTACTTAGTTATTATAATTACAATCATCTATCTCTTCACTTCGGGGCTAGCACTACTGACTCCTCATCCTCGACACGACGAGGAAATCTACCCTCCTCTGTCTAATTTGGATAGTGCGAGTGAGACAGGGCAGGGGTTGCTCACACGCGCGCGAGCCTTAAGGTCATAGCTCACTAGAGCCACCCGTCGCCCGACCCTCACCGCCTCGCCTCGTAAATGTACTAACTACGGAGTTGATACGGAGTTGATGTAGGTAGTGAGCGCATGCCCGTACAAATCCATATAAAGAATAAGAATCCATAGAAAGGTGAGGCGGCGCGGGTCGGGCGTCGGGTGGCTCTAGTGAGCTATGACTTTAATGGTACTGTTACACATGCTCTTTACTAGCACGAAAGCATGCTAGTTTCGAGCAAAATAGCATGTGTAAATATAAAGTTGCTAGTAATTAGCATGCTATTTGCATATATAGCAATTGAGCATGCTCAAACAAGCATGCTACTAAACAGCATGTGTACCAGTATAACGCGCGCAGATAATTGTAATAAGTGTGAGTCTATACTCACACAGGTAAAGTGTGAGTATAGACAGCGATAGTGTGTGAGCGAGATAGCATGCGAGCGGACGACATTTTCAGATCCATTCTTTATCTGCGCGCGTTATAAGTTAAGTGACAGCAAGTTGTGCTAAAAGCACTGAAAAGAAAACTGGATCAATATATGACCTTTAGTGATTAAGTCGAGACAATCGGTCTCCTCTCCGTCGCACAGCGCCTCCTGTTGCGACATGGTAAACTGGCAGCGGTCGAGCTGCTCCTGAACCTCCTTCTCCAACCCAGGGTCATCCAGGGTGGTATTCTCCGCTTGTACGTTTCCTGTTCCCTGTTCGAACAGAAAATTCTATAAAAGTCAAAGTTATTTATTCTTCTGATTGGGCATATTATTTGCTCCCATAGGTATATTACGTCACTAGACAGTAATACTGACTGCGGGCTCCGCGAACCTCTGGTTCCAGGAGGAGAGCAGCCGCCGCGTCACCTCGCGCTGCACGTGCGTGCCCCGCGCCAGGTACAGTCGCACGCGCACGCGCCGCCCGCGCCCGCAGCGCACCGAGCAGGGAGACCAGTCGCCCCACGTCACCTTGCATGCCCCTGTGACGTCACTAGACCGTAATACTGACTGCGGGCTCCGCGAACCGCTGGTTCCAGGAGGCGAGCAGCCGCCGCGTCACCTCGCGCTGCACGTGCGTGCCCCGCGCCAGGTACAGTCGCACGCGCTCGCGCCGCCCGCGCCCGCAGCGCACCGAGCAGGGAGACCAGTCGCCCCACGTCACCTTGCATGCCCCTGTGACGTCACTAGACCGTAATACTGACTGCGGGCTCCGCGAACCGCTGGTTCCAGGAGGCGAGCAGCCGCCGCGTCACCTCGCGCTGCACGTGCGTGCCCCGCGCCAGGTACAGTCGCACGCGCACGCGCCGCCCGCGCCCGCAGCGCACCGAGCAGGGAGACCAGTCGCCCCACGTCACCTTGCATGCCCCTGTGACGTCACTAGACCGTAATACTGACTGCGGGCTCCGCGAACCGCTGGTTCCAGGAGGCGAGCAGCCGCCGCGTCACCTCGCGCTGCACGTGCGTGCCCCGCGCCAGGTACAGTCGCACGCGCACGCGCCGCCCGCGCCCGCAGCGCACCGAGCAGGGAGACCAGTCGCCCCACGTCACCTTGCATGCCCCTGTGACGTCACTAGACCGTAATACTGACTGCGGGCTCCGCGAACCGCTGGTTCCAGGAGGCGAGCAGCCGCCGCGTCACCTCGCGCTGCACGTGCGTGCCCCGCGCCAGGTACAGTCGCACGCGCACGCGCCGCCCGCGCCCGCAGCGCACCGAGCAGGGAGACCAGTCGCCCCACGTCACCTTGCATGCCCCTGTGACGTCACTAGACCGTAATACTGACTGCGGGCTCCGCGAACCGCTGGTTCCAGGAGGCGAGCAGCCGCCGCGTCACCTCGCGCTGCACGTGCGTGCCCCGCGCCAGGTACAGTCGCACGCGCACGCGCCGCCCGCGCCCGCAGCGCACCGAGCAGGGAGACCAGTCGCCCCACGTCACCTTGCATGCCCCTGTGACGTCACTAGACCGTAATACTGACTGCGGGCTCCGCGAACCGCTGGTTCCAGGAGGCGAGCAGCCGCCGCGTCACCTCGCGCTGCACGTGCGTGCCCCGCGCCAGGTACAGTCGCACGCGCACGCGCCGCCCGCGCCCGCAGCGCACCGAGCAGGGAGACCAGTCGCCCCACGTCACCTTGCATGCCCCTGTGACGTCACTAGACCGTAATACTGACTGCGGGCTCCGCGAACCGCTGGTTCCAGGAGGCGAGCAGCCGCCGCGTCACCTCGCGCTGCACGTGCGTGCCCCGCGCCAGGTACAGTCGCACGCGCACGCGCCGCCCGCGCCCGCAGCGCACCGAGCAGGGAGACCAGTCGCCCCACGTCACCTTGCATGCCCCTGTGACGTCACTAGACCGTAATACTGACTGCGGGCTCCGCGAACCGCTGGTTCCAGGAGGCGAGCAGCCGCCGCGTCACCTCGCGCTGCACGTGCGTGCCCCGCGCCAGGTACAGTCGCACGCGCACGCGCCGCCCGCGCCCGCAGCGCACCGAGCAGGGAGACCAGTCGCCCCACGTCACCTTGCATGCCCCTGTGACGTCACTAGACCGTAATACTGACTGCGGGCTCCGCGAACCGCTGGTTCCAGGAGGCGAGCAGCCGCCGCGTCACCTCGCGCTGCACGTGCGTGCCCCGCGCCAGGTACAGTCGCACGCGCACGCGCCGCCCGCGCCCGCAGCGCACCGAGCAGGGAGACCAGTCGCCCCACGTCACCTTGCATGCCCCTGTGACGTCACTAGACCGTAATACTTACTGCGGGCTCCGCGAACCGCTGGTTCCAGGAGGCGAGCAGCCGCCGCGTCACCTCGCGCTGCACGTGCGTGCCCCGCGCCAGGTACAGTCGCACGCGCACGCGCCGCCCGCGCCCGCAGCGCACCGAGCAGGGAGACCAGTCGCCCCACGTCACCTTGCATGCCCCTGTGACGTCACTAGACCGTAATACTGACTGCGGGCTCCGCGAACCGCTGGTTCCAGGAGGCGAGCAGCCGCCGCGTCACCTCGCGCTGCACGTGCGTGCCCCGCGCCAGGTACAGTCGCACGCGCACGCGCCGCCCGCGCCCGCAGCGCACCGAGCAGGGAGACCAGTCGCCCCACGTCACCTTGCATGCCCCTGTGACGTCACTAGACCGTAATACTTACTGCGGGCTCCGCGAACCGCTGGTTCCAGGAGGCGAGCAGCCGCCGCGTCACCTCGCGCTGCACGTGCGTGCCCCGCGCCAGGTACAGTCGCACGCGCACGCGCCGCCCGCGCCCGCAGCGCACCGAGCAGGGAGACCAGTCGCCCCACGTCACCTTGCATGCCCCTGTGACGTCACTAGACCGTAATACTGACTGCGGGCTCCGCGAACCGCTGGTTCCAGGAGGCGAGCAGCCGCCGCGTCACCTCGCGCTGCACGTGCGTGCCCCGCGCCAGGTACAGTCGCACGCGCACGCGCCGCCCGCGCCCGCAGCGCACCGAGCAGGGAGACCAGTCGCCCCAGGCCGTCACTTTGCATGCTTCTGTGCCGACGTCCTACAGCATACATTCATTAACATCATGTGTCATTACAAATCCAAATTCAATAGTACAGAGACCGAGAAGTAAGGGGTTGCCGGCCGAGTACATATAGACGAGCATAGCGGAAATAAATAAATAGCGGAGCGGTAGCCGGGTAGCCCCGTAGTAGTGGAGTCTACTCACAGGCCAGCCAAGACCCGCAGCTACAGCCCCTCAGGCTGCTGCGAAAGAACAAAGACAAAAAAAAGCGAGGTCTGATAGTTATAACTTATGAGGCTGGCAACCCCCTTTCACGCCGAGGTATGTGTAGTACTTTTCTCAAACATGCAAAGAAATAAATTTAAAAAAATCCAAGAAATCAAACTTAAATTTTCGTTGCTGAACGACGTGATTCTGTGCCACAAATTGTAGAATGGAAATTAAAAAAGACCATCTTGCAGGCCTAGGCCTCCAATTTTGTATGAAATACCATTACGGGTCTCTCGTCTTGCTGCACCCGAAACGCGACACTTCGAAACCCATTATGAACAACAAAAGGTCAATATTTCATCGCATGTTTGAGAAAAGGAATTTATCGCCAAAAAACACAAAATAATAATATAAAGCGTTTAATACACAGATCACTGAAAACATAGGTACATTAAAATATACACGTAAAATACTTGGGCGCGGGCATTCATAAGTGCTCGTCTCGGCATATGCAAGGCTTCAAGCCTGGCGCTGGTTATCAGTCGAGTCCCTTCGAAATTAATAAGGTAGGTACAGTAGTAAACTCGTTAGGTGGCATATGAAATCCGACAAGCGCCCCTATGCTCTTGTTGGATTTCATATTTCGCCTTACGAGTTTGCTACTAAAATTACCTGAAAGAACCAGTCGAAATTGGATATCGTGGATGTGTTGGAACCGTCTTTCAATGGAGGCCTGTAAGAATAAAAACATGCAATAAAATGCTGCCACAAACTACCACTACAAAATTCTTCATGTTCGTTGACCACACTTCAGAAACTTTCTTAATAATGCTTAATACATGACCCCATCTCATATCCATTCTTTCCAACCATGTACCGCGCGAATGTAGCCTTAATCATTCTTCTATTCTGAAAGGCTGAAAGCCGTGATCCTGTGCCACAAATTGTGGAATGGAAATTAATTAATAGCCCGGAGGCTATTAATTAATCATAAGTCATATTTTGTATGACATGCCATTACGGGTCGCTCGTCTCGCCGCGCCCGAAACGTGACACTTCGAAGCCAAAAGAACACAACGTCAATATTTCATTGCATGTTCGAGGAAATCTACTACCCGTGATGCTAGCAGTGCTATTGGTGCATTTCCTCGAACACCGCTCCATGGTAGCGACCTTGCACGGCTCCGTTGGATACCTGATAGTTGTGTGTGTGTACGTGGGGGCAACGTCAGAGTAACTCGCTCCATATAATACCTGTAACACGGTCCAGCGTCGCAGGGTAGCGCCTGGCTGAGCACGGTGCGCTGCTTGAAGCCGACGTGGCAGCGCTTGAGCGCGCGCGGCGCGATGTACTGGCGCGTGCGCGCGCGCACGCCGCAGCCCTCGCAGGGGGACCAGGCGGACCAGGGCGACACGGCGCACGGGCCCGATGACTCCGCTGGTTCCGGCTCGTACTCGCTTATCGCTCTGAGGGAGGTTTTTTTTTATAAGCGGTTCTCGTGCAGCAGCCTGTGAGGGGCTTTAGCTGCCTGTCCTGACTGGCTTTTGGATAGGCGCCACTATGGTGCTACCCGACAGCCGAAAAGTGAGAAGGAGGAAAGAGGAGGCTTATATTTTTCAGGCGTATGTATGTATGAATGTAAGAAGTGTAAGTAGGGTAAGTTGCAAGGCACATTCAGGAGCTTCGCGTTAATGAAATGAAGATGTTGCGGTGGATGTGCGGCGTTACGCGTGCGGATCGCATTCGTAACGAGTACATCCATGGCAGCCTCGGTGTTCGCGAATAAGCTCCAGGAATGCGCCTTCGTTGGTTCGGTGACGTCTCTCGCAGGCCACCTGACTACGTAGAAAACAAATGCCTTGGTCTAGTCCTCGGCGGCCCTCGACTCCGTGGCAGACGTAAGAAGCGATGGCTGGATTTCATGAAGGCCGACATGAGCGAAAACGGGCTCACAAAAGAAGACGTCCAGGATCGTGCAAAGTGGAGGAAAGCGAGTAGGAAAGCTGAGCATGGCAAAGGCCGGGATAACGCTAGGTAGAAGAAGACGGTGTACGTATGAATGTAAGACATTCTTTGGCACGCCCTGCAGGCTAAACCGTTTGACGGATTTCGACATATGAGGTGTCGATGAATTCCTCTTAATTGTAGGAGTGACATAGGCTATAATATTTCTAAAAAAGCAGTCGAGTTTTTCGAAAATCTTCAGGCTCGTACTCGCTTATCGCTCTGAGACAGAAAGCGTGCTATTTTTATTTCGTTTTATTAAAGACTGACCAGTGATTGGCCCTAGTCTCATCTGATTGTAAGCGAGGAAAGAGCCCTCGATAATGCTCACTGGGTCTGTATTAGCCTATTCACTATTGAAGGCACCTAGATCATAATTGTCAGGGAATACAGATGACGGGAGCGAATTCCATATACTAAGAAAGACGAGGCGAATTGCTTCGTGTAAATGAGTGATACATTCGCTCCTGGAAGGAACGGGAAAGGTGGAGTTAACGTGCAGAACCTTCACCTGCAGTGCATTCTCGGGCCGCGACACTTGCGGTGGTCCGTGAGTGGGACGCGGCACGCCTCCTTGCGCGCTCGCGCGGGCCACATGTAGTGTCGCTGGCGCGCCGCGCGGCCCTCCCCGCACGACGCGCTGCACGCCGACCACGCGCCCCACGCGTGCGTCGTGCACGCGCCCGACCCGGCTAGATCACTCGCCTCCGGACTTGGCCCACCTGATTGCAACCAATTCATTCAGACGTTACAATTACAAGTTCTTCTGATTGTAGTGAGGGCACCTGATGGAAAGTTTCTACCTATTTTCCATCAGTACTTAATCATAATAAAACTGTAACATAACACCCCGACCTCGGCTTACCAACCTGCACGTGCCTTGGACTTTGTACCATCAACCTTGGTCACAGTTTCCACTCATATGAACCCTATGAACCCAAGGAAATGTATTAGTATATAAGGCATGCATTTTCTCTCATTAAACACAGTTATTACCAGAGTCTTGACTTGTCATTACCTACCGAGAACTCCTAACTCTTCATGATGACAAATAAAAGAGATTATTATCAAAATTTGATTTTCCTTTGAGCGAAGTTACCGCGGTGATGATGTGATACAACCACAGCCACGTGAGCCGCAGGCACCACACAAACCTGGCACTAACCAGTGCCGTCGCAGCTCTTCTCATACAGCCGCAGCCGCGTGAGCCGCAGGCGCGCGTAGGGCCGCATCTCGCCCGTGGCGCTGAAGAACGGTGAGCGCGCGTCTCTCGGCCAATCGGGCCGCAAAGCGCGCACTGGAGCCGCAGGAACCGTAGGCTGTCGTCGGGACTGACGTCACAGAAAAAATACATATAAATCCGGATATTAGCCCCACCTTAGTATCTCTTCGAAATTGCAATCAGTTGTTCACACGACCAATGTTAATATAGGCCAAATTTTGGAACCTACAATGATCAAAACTCTTTGTATGGTGCGGAATGTTGGGCCGCAAAGATGACAGACGAAACGAGATTGCATGTTACGGAGATGAGAATGTTGAGATGGATGTGTGGCGTGACGAGATTGGATGAGGAATGAGTATATAAGAGGAAGCCTGAAAGTAGCACCGATAAATGAAAAGCTGACAGCAAATCGTCTACGGTGGTATGGACATGTTATGCGGAGGGATGATAGTCATGTCACTACAAGGGCATTAAGTATGAATGTGGAGGGTTGTAAGAGAAGAGGTAGACCAAGGAAAAGGTGGATGGAGTGGGTGGTGCGTGAGAGACGATATGAACAGGAAAGATGTGTGTGATGACGGGCGGTAGAGAGGTATGGAAGAAAAAACAAGTAAATGGGATAAGGACAAGCGAATGATGAATAATCAAAACTGTCTGCTAAGTTTGCTTGTTGATAAACGTGATCTCACCGTATAACCGATGCCACTGTCAGTCCCAGCGTCATACGGATAGAGCGGCAACGTCGCCGACACACTCCAAGTGCAATTGGCATTACAGAGCTCCAAGGCAGACACCCCCACGATCCAATCCGGCGACGGTGCCAGCTTAGCGGCCAGCGACACGAGGTGGTGCTTAGCGTCTACTCGGAACACTGCGAAGGTGTTAGGAGACCCAGTCCCCGCCACGTGCTGCCACGATATACCGCGGGCTTTGATTATGGTACGTATGTGGTCGCTCTGCGAACAATAAGTCAGCAATTAGGACCGGCTCATAATAGTACATTACTGCAGCCGCCGGGAAAGAAGGGCTTGCCGGGTGAGTAGGTATAGGATAGTGATACGAAGCCGGCAAGCCCTTGTCACGGCTAGGCATGTATAGTGCTTTTCTCAAACATATGCTAGAAATATCACCACTCAAAAAACCAACCTATATTTATGTACTTGTCCTTCGATTTTGGCGGCAACAAGTTATTCATTGCTAATTCGGCCTCCGCCCTCAATTCCGGCGGAGTACAATTAGTTTCTTCGTCGCTGTTATCATCGGAACTCGTTTTGAAATTTTATTTATAAATATCAACCACAAATATAAAATCCACCTACAATGACAAAAGACTTTTAATTTTCCCTCCAATCCCTCCATAATGTTTTTTTTTACGGAAGTCGTCCGTATTACGCGTGTGTAGAGTGTTCGAATAGACCCTATTAGGGCCATTATACACAAACTGATAATGAGAATCTTAATTTCTATAATAATTAAAATAAATGAAGAGGACATAAATAAAATAAATGCAGAGGATTTTAAATATTGTCTATGGTCTCTGGTGACTTACGAATAGACAATATTTTAAATTTATTCATCAACACATTGAATCATACAGATTTCTATTCTTAAATCCGTTCGTGTGTACGAGTAATAGGCATTGTTCCGCCCGAAATGTGATACTTCGAAGCCTGTTATGACGCACGTAACGACGACATTTCATTGCATGTTTGAGAAAAAATTATTTGTCACTAAATCTTTGTAAAAAGTCCATCAATAATTGCAATGCATAGTTCGTTGAGAGAGCCTTAACCAGCCGCTTCAGAGACACATTGCAGGCTACATGCCTCGCCTGTATCACACGGTATCTACAACGCATCATGTCTCCTAAAATGTTCACTTCAGCCTTCACAAAGCCCCAACATCGTTGGTCACCCACTTGAAACCAGCCACAGTCACTAAAACCAGATCAAGTCACTCGCGATACTGACCTTAGGTATAGTATTATCTCAGCCTTCACACTTTCACCAAATCCCAGGCTAATTGCCCCATCCCCGAACTGGCTACTCGCCCTTCCTGGAACAAGTGTGCGACGCGCCGAAGTTTACCCAACTCTTAGCAAGCCACGGGAAGCTATATCAGGCCATACACGTCCAAGAACACGCGATGCTGATGAAGGAATTACCTCAGCCTTCAACTCCTTCTCCAAAGCGGTAGTAACTCCATCGTCGGCCAGCCGTCTCAACCCCGAGCTGGCTACTCGCCCCTCTTGGAAAACGCGATACTGCGCGGTATGGGACGCGCCAATGATGTCGCCGAAATGCGCCCGCGCACCCTCGGGCGGGAACTCGCGTGGGTGCGTGTTGCGGGACCACAGGCCTTCGAAGGTTACCTGTGCAAGAAAAGGGGCAAATTCACTTGATTGATGTTGTCAATGCAACAGAGCACAGGCTAGAGTCAACACCTTAGAGCAGGCTGCATGTTAACACCATTTGGATTCATGTACCACGCTTGTCTTTGTGGTAACATCTGCATTAAGTATCTAAATAGCACAGGTATTTTTCTAAATCCCACTTGACTTTCGAGATCCAAGAAAGAAATTAGAAGAGGCTTACCAAATACTAAACATTCACAGCTCCTCAAATTCAAAACTCAAAAAAAACTCAAAACTCAAAATTATATTTATTCAAGTAGGCCCAGTAACAAGCACTTTCAAATCGTCAGGTAGAAACATAATCTTAAGGTAATTACTTCGAGTAATTTATTAAACATAAAAAGTAACATTTAAATGAAATATTTAAAATTTTATATAAAAAAATACTAGTCTAGAATGTTTCTAGAAAGACAATCTAATGTCAAAAAATAAATAAAACGAGAATAATTAATTAAAAACACAATGTCAAATTTTTCCAAACGGAATAAATAAATTATAAATCCAGTCAAAATTAGTCCCAAGAAGTTTTATCATTCATGTAGTCTTGTGCGCTATAATAAGCTTTAGAAATAAGTTTACGTTTCATATAGTTTTTGAATTTATTAATAGATAACTCAGTTACGTTTCCAGGAAGTTTGTTATAAAACCTTACACAATTACCCATGAATGATTTTTTTATTTTTTGGAGCCGAGTGGTGGGCACCGCGAGCTTATGCTTATTTCTAGTATTAATATTATGTATGTCACAGTTTCTCCTAAAATTGACAATGTTTTTATGTACATACACAATATTTTCATAGATATATTGACAATGCAATGTCATGATATTAATATTTTTAAACTTATCCCTAAGTGAGTCTCTCTGTTTCAATCTATATATCGCCCGAATAGCCCGTTTCTGCAGAACAAAAATCGAATGAATGTCCGAGGCACTGCCCCACAATAAAATACCATATGACATAATGCTATGGAAGTAGCTAAAATATACTAATCGAGCTGTTTTCACGTCTGTTAGTTGACGGATCTTACTCACTGCAAATGCTGCAGAACTCAGTCTATTCGAGAGATTAGCAATATGGGGACCCCATTGAAGCTTAGAATCTAACGTTAAACCAAGAAAAACTGTGCTATCAACTAGTTCCAATTCCTCATCTTTCACAAAGACACTCCCTTGCTCGTGTTCAACGTGATTCGTGACAAATTTAATACATTTAGTCTTCTTCGAATTCGAATTCTGAATGGGCAGCGCACAAATCAAGTACCATACGCTCTTGCCGTTCTCAGCACCGCCGTGCGCCATGAGCCATATCACCTGCTAAGTATGGGAACGGAGTGGAAGAATCTCGTCTCTAAATGTGTATCATTATAATAGTACCTACTTACTTCATATTTATGATCCCATCGCACACACAGCAAGGCTCCAGTGGCACCGGTTGCGACTCGACTCGAAGCTGGTGGGCACCTGATTGTACGTACCCGATACTGCCTAGGACTGGCCGGATACCTCATATTTGGCCTCATCGCACGCACAGCACGGCTCCAGTATCGTCGGCTGCCGCACGAAGTTGGCGGGCGCCGCGTGCGCCGCGCACAGCTTGCGGCTGAGCACGGACAGCGCGCCCTGGCCGTGCGCGGCACCGACGCGCGCGCACAGACGCAGGCACATGTCCACGGCTCGGGGCGGCGCGTTCCAGATTACCTGCAGTGGGGAACTGGTAATAGTTATTTGTTATGCAAGGCTGCAAAGTTGTTGTTTGGCGCAAGTGCTTAGTATTGAAAGCCGAGCTAGGAAGGGTTGTAAAATTGAACCATGAGCGAAGCGAATGGTTCAAAAGTACAATCCTGAGCATAGCGAGGCTTTCAAGGCACGAGACGCCAAACAATTTTGCTGCCGAGCGAAACACACTATTTTTCACCTCACCACCGCGAGGAAAATTGTAGGTAAGTAAATGTAATGGAAGTAATTTGGACCTTATACTCATTTTCAATAAAGGTTTGTTTACATCTCATCAAGATCTAGCATTTTATAATTATCAAATGTAACATAAATATTTTTGCATCTTTAAATAACCTCACGCTTACCTACATTAAAAAAGTCAAAGTATTGTTGGGTACTCACGGTTAAAACTAAGACTCAAATACGCTTATTTCACTTTTTCCGCTAACTTAGCAAGCATCAAAATTCATATATGTATATATTGTGCACTAAAATCTATAAATAACCACCATTAATTTGGTTTTACTGTCTGTGGGTTTAGAACAAAACAAAATTAAATGTATATGAGTTTTTTCTTAAATTAACTTTTCAAACGGTGCGTTCCAAATTTGGAAAAAGCGAAATTTTTAGAAAAATAAAACGACATTTTAAAATTATTTATTCGTATTTTATCCTTATAAGTCAGTCTAAATGTTAATATTTCGTATGTACCTACTTAATTAAGAGAGAATAAGTATCATTAATTTTATTTTATCAAAATAATAACAATTTATTATTGGCATAACACCATCAGTTTCTGAACGCACCTCTTATTCTGTATAGAAAAAAGTTGGGTCTCGCGATCGACCGTCACGTTCCAAATTCAAAAACTCTTTCCACGCTAGCGGATAAAATGGACTTTTGGGCGCAGATTTTGAGCGATAAAGCAAGCCTTTTCGAGCCGGTGAGGTGAAAAGTTTTTTTTTATACGACAGTGGCAAACAAGTATACGGCCTGTCTGATGGCAAGCAGATACAGTAGTAACACAAATATAAGTTACATCAGCAATCTTCGTCCACGCCGACGAGTGCTGACAAGTACCGAATGAAATCGAACGTATGTCGATTTCAATAAAGACCTTGTTGAACTATATATAAGGTAAAATATACAATGACAGGTGAACTCGTGCTTTGCCGCTGATGGCGTACAGACAAAATGGCGGGCGCCGGAGCAGCCATCGTCGCGCGCAAAATTTTGGCCAATAGGCGTTGAAGATTTCACCCGCGCAAACGCGCTGCATAATGATTGCTTAAAATGTTTTGAAATAATGCTTTCTGCGCAGGTTCATCGTTGTAACTTATATTTATGGTACTACTCTAGGTGCCGCTAGTACTAATCACAAGCGCATTGACGACCCTTTATAAGTATAAGGATTGCGCGTCAGGGACCCCACTCCCGTCAGCACATCCTCGGGAGCTCTGGCGAACTTGCTCACCACTAGGAAACCCACACCGCATACCTACAGAGCAAGTACTTAGTGGCGTTATTATGGCTGAGGTTTTCAACTTCACAATATAACTCGACATGAAATTCAGCGACGCCCTGCCTCTCCCAGTAAGAAGTATTAGTGAGCTTACAACACTACTCTTATGAGTTATGTACCTTCGACCTCATCGTCACTTAACATCAGGTGAAAAATGAGTATTTAAATAATAACAGAAAAAACCGTTTAATGTTTCATTTTACGATTTCTGCACACAAAGACGAGGTAAGTAATAAACTTATAAACTTGGTTGCCAACAGCCAATAAAAACGGTCAAGTGCGTGTTGGATTCGCGTGTACCAGACCACGTATCATGGGCGGCCTTATCGCATGATAAGTGACAAGATAGAGCGTCCGTCACTGGCTGTCACCGTTCGATAAAACGAGACGATGCTCTTTTCTTGTCACTTATCGCGTGACATATTAATTTCAACTTCATACCACCACGAGTTCTTGAACATAAGTTCACAAACGGATAAGAAAATGAAAACTAGTTAAACATATCCGAGTAATTGATTCATGTTACTAACTTGTATCTCCGTCTTGGTATGTGCAGTAGCATTGTCCACCGACGGAAAACAGAAGTCATGCTGCTTCGTCTGAGCGTCGTACGCCTGGAAGGATCCCAATGACTGAAATAAAACAAAAAAATAAATCATTGAGTATTTTTTTTATTAAGCCATAGGCCTCTAGCCCATGTAGCGCCCGTGTGCAAACATTACTCTAGCGCCCCCTAGTCAGCGCGCGGTCAAACTGGAATGGTAGCAGCGGGCGGCGCTCGGCGCCCCCTAGGACCGCTGCGCCCGTGTGTAACGCACACCCTGAACCATAGCTAAAGACGCCTCTGTATTAAGCAGTAGGTAGTAGTGCAAAGACAAGTTGCAAGTTACACGAAGCTGTTCTAGCCAATAATTCTATTAAGTAGCCTTAGGAACTTTTTAAAAATTTAGGTACCTACCCTAGTTACCTAAAGCTATCGTACTTAATAGAACTCTGTCATTTTATTTATATATAGTTGACGACTGTGCAATAAACTAGACAACAATAAAAGCTTTTGCCTAAGATTATTTTTTTGTCAGAATGTATTAATTACATAGGGACGTGGGACGTCAGCTAGCATGTTTGAAGCGCAGCGTAGTGTTGCGGATGATGGAGCGAAGTTGGGAGTAGACATAAGGAGAGGGCAAATTCACAAAAGATCCCACTGGGTCGAAGTGCATCCGAAAGGGCCCTCATCTTGATAAGATAAGATAAGATAAGATAAGTGTTGCGGACGCGACCCGTCGTTTTAAAGCCTCAAATTTGGATTTTCTGGCTTTCGGTGAGCAATCATCTTTGCGCACCGTAGGTAAGAAAAGGACTAGCAAAATACACGTACCTACATATCTGACTGTGGTACAGTACGGTTACTGTTAGTTAACCACTGACAGATAGTTTGCCTTCATTTAATTTTCAACTTTAACGTCATACAAATAAAGCAATTTTCAGAATACTGTTACCCACGTCTACCGAATTTGAAATAACTACTTAATTTGTATGAGGTTAAAGTTGAAAATTAAATGAAGGCAAACTATCTGTCAGTGGTAAATCCCAAATAATTCTAGTGTAACACCATGATTTCACCAGCCCATTCAACGAAATAAGATTTTGCACACTGACCGACTGGTTGATGGCCGCCTGTGTTGTGTGTGTGGGTACGGGCCCCCTATCTTCGTCCAGTTCAACCCATATATTGAAGCCTATGAAAGGCGACAGCCCAGAGCCGCTGTCCACGCCCAGGAGGGATACTGAAATAGAAGAAATCATGAGTATGATTATTGTTAGAAGTAGTAAACTAAAGGTCAAGGACAAGTACCCCAAAACGACCTAGAGATATTGCAATTATAGAATGAACCTGGGCGGTACTAATAGGTACGGCCCGGAATTTTGCGTGCGGTTTTGGTAAAGTCTAAGGGAGAGAACACCGACGTTTATCGATACATCGATAAACCGAATTTATTTATTCGTGTTTAAGTATAAAAATAATAACTCAAACTTTCCGATGATACATTCTATGCTGTACTATGTCTAGTCTATGATACGAAAACTGTACGAAATATAGGAAAGTTTAATCCGTTTGATTGTTTTAAGGATTAAGTGTTCTAAACGGTGTCTGACACGACACATCCGACACTTCACTTTTTATTCACAACAAAGATCACGTGATACTCTCTATTCAAAATGAAGTGTCGCGTCGGAGACGGTCCGAAACACCATGCATCACGCTTTATAGTAAATTGACGAAAACCTATAACGTGAACAGATTACAAATCCCTCCGGACTACATAACGATAGATAGCCTGAGTGCTTGTTCGCCTACCATTTGATATAGGTAATAAAAGAGAAAATATAATTTTACATTAGTATTTCATAACTATACATTAAACATATAACCAAATTTTTTACGATTATTATATATGAGTTATCGATATGTCGATAAACATTCGTGTTCTCTCCCTTCGAGTTTCTTAAAGCCGCACGCAAAATTCCGGGCTCTACTAATAGGTATTAGCAAATATGCCGTCATCAGATTTCCAAGAGGCATCATCAATAAGCACACTCGGTGACTACGGACCAGCTGACGGATTATCCACCGCTTTTCTGACGTTTTATTTCCTTCAAATCTAATCTAGCTATTATTTGCTGAATTCCAAAAAAAACTCCCGCCCGGGGGAAACTTGATCATTATAATCTGTTATTAGCTTTGACCATTACGGGACAATCTTACAAATAGAACTAGCCCCATATTTGCAATAAGCAAGTAGTTTGTAGTTGACAGTGAATGCTCTGACTCCATATCTGTGAATGCTGGTGTCCCTCAAGGCTGTGTGCTATCACCCACGCTATTCCTTATGCATATTAATGACATGCTGCAAATCAGCGGAATTCATTGTTATGCTGATGATAGTACCTACAGGTGATGCCTATTACACCGGCTGTACCAACATCTCTCGGGAAATTGTCATCGAGAGCCGGAACAAACTTGTGTCTGAAATTGAGACTTCCCTAAGTGAACTCTCTGAATGGGGTCGACTTAACTTAGTCCGTTTTAACCCTACCAGGACACAGGTTTGCGCGTTTACCGCGAAAAAGTTAAAGTTTGTCATGTCACCTCGTTTTGAGAGCACTCCACTGACTGCCGCAGCCAGTATCGAAATCCTTGGCGTCGACATTTCGAGTGAAGTCCAGTTCCGCGGGCTCGAAAAAGCTCGGTGTGCTCAACAGATCGAGACAGTATTTCACGTTTGCCTCCTATCACATAAAAAAGCTTCATCTAACTAGTCATTAAGGGTCGAACAGACTGCCAGCGGGGCGGTAGCGGCGCTTGACGAGCGCGTGATGCGCGCGGGACGGCCGGTCATACAGAGCACGCGCGCATCGCGCCATCAACCAGCCGGCATCGCCGCGCTGGCCTCGCGCCTTCAACCCTCCAGCACTACGTACGCACCGCGCGCTGCGCTGTCTGGCGTCACACTGACGCGCAGCGGGCCCTTGGCGGTGCTGTGTGTTCGACGCTTTATAGTTACCTACCAGTATAAAGCTCTCCAGGCAGGAACAAGTCCGGTTCTCCCGCAACGCGCAGCGCGTACCGCGCGTCCTGCGCTTGCGCGTCGGGCGGCGCGCGCGGGCACGGCACGGCCGTGCTGCCAGACACGACGTACGCGCACCATAGCACCACGCACAACATAGTTCCAAGTATGTGTTTCACCTCGCTCATTATGTCAAGAGTGCTGTGAAAAGGCTTAGAACAAGTTTGAGATAGCCAGATCCGAAGTGGAAGTTTTGAATGGAATCGGTTTCAGCTTTAGTCTATACCATAATAATACAATTGGGAGCAAAGAAATCGAGCCACCGTTGCCATTTTTTTGTGATATGTAAAAACCGTAAATGGTAGGAATTTTCTTACTATAGTTTGAAATGCTTTCTGCCTATCAAATAAAACCTTTTTCAGTAGGATGAGTGTTTCATGATATTCAGGGCGTTGGCAATACATTCCTTCAAGCGACGCATTTGTACACATAGATATACTGATTGTGCTCATCATTCATCCTACTAATATTATAAATGCGAAAGTGTGTCTGTCTGTTTGTTACCTCTGTCACGCTTAAACCGCTGAACCGATTGAGGTGAAATTTGGCATGGAAATACTTTGAATCCCGGGGAAGGACATAGGATAGTTTTTATCCCGAAAAACATCCTCTAATGAGGTGTAATGGGGGGTGAAAGTTTATATGGAACTACGATATAAACGAGTTCCACGCGGACGGAGTCGCGGGCAAAAGCTAGTTAGGTATAAAATCATAACTTTCATTGTTTACACCTTACTTGTGTAAGAAAAAAAAACTGTACACTTTTCTTTACGTTTTAACGCCAAAGCTCCCAAAGAAACCACGAGGTGTATACCACACCAACTGAAGCCACCCAAGGCGTTGATTTGTTCCCTTCTAGCTCTCAAAATAACCGAGTGTGAACATGCCAAAATCCCAAAAAGCCTATTTTTTTCTAAAACTGGTAAACTGAATGATGAAATGTTTTAGTCATATAATAACAAAACTTGACAACATTTCTATGTCAAAACCCCACACGTTCAAATGAGTCCGATATTTTGAGAAAACAAATTAGGCATTCTGGGATTTAGGCATTTTGACACTAAGTTATTATGAGATCTATAGAAGGTCGCATATTGTGGCGGACCATTCATAATTTTGAGCTGCAAGTCAGAGGAAAAAAATCGAACATTGTTTTCATCCCTGGGTCCGGTACCCAGTTACGTCGAAGACAATCGTCGTTAAAAGTTTCAATTGCTTAGAACAATAAAAGATTTAGGTAAGACCGCCTGAGCAGTAAGCTTGAAGAAATAGGTACATATTTGAATGTGTTAAGTATTCCATTATGTCACGAAAGTTTGTTATACAATTATTACCCTTGATTAATTGTTACACATATATTTGGCGAGCCGTTTTTAAAGGAGTTACACCTACAGGTATGTATTTTACCTTCTATATTAAAGACGTATAAATTATTTTAAGACTCACATATTTTACATTCTATTTGGATCCAAAATTAAGTAAGTATTCTATATTCAGTATATTGAAGTATCGGTACAATACTCGAATATAATCCCCTCAGCTTTACATCGCCCACCCCCGAATCGCCCGCCCCTGCAACTATATTCCTTTATCGTTGGTAAACAAAGGAAAACCATTACCAAAAACGTATTTAAAGTCGTAAACTACTTGAAAACGAACTGGTTTCGACAGTGTTTTGTTTAAATTGAATATGTGTAATGAATAGGTATGTATGAGGGTTGACTGAAACGAACTGCTCGGGGAGCGTGGTCGCTCGGCACGGCCGCCCGCCCAGCGTCGCAGCGGGTACTGAATTTCAATTATATTACACTTATATTTATAGTACTGACGCGGCAAGCGAGCTTCAATAGCTTCGCAATACAGTCGCGAACACACGAGTATATGTACAGTCGAGGTCAGTAGCCTTATAATCTTATCGAAAATATTACCTACACTTGTAACCTTTAGTAGGCCACCATTCTAGAATAATTGCCAAAATTTGAATCAACTCTACGAGTATTCTATACTAATATGATATGATAAAAAAAACTCTGAATCGTCTAATCCGATTTCAAAAATTATTTAATCAGGTTACAGAGTGGACTTTCTGGATGCACAAAAGCTATATTTTATGCCACGGGGTTGCGTGTTTTCTTTGAAATTCTCGGGCGAAGCCGTGCGGGCAGCTAGTAAGAAAAAAAATATTTTAAAATCGAACGAAACAAAAATTTCAGATTCAAAGAAAAATTCGAAAACTCGTGCGAGAACAGACTCCTACAAAATAATGTCATTGGATAATTTCATAGTGTGGCGTGGTTGCAACGTTGAATCATACCTAATGATGAGATATATTTGCATGCGATTGGTGATAAAACAAATGACTACCTACATTTCCCGCTACACCTCTCGAGATCCTCGACCTTTTGACTTTGCCGAAAGTTGACTCAACCCTACTCTATATAAGATTAGGAAAAATCGCACGTTTAGAGGGTAGTATAGCTAGCTAGCAGCTCACGACTGACAATAGGTACTTTTTATAAGAAAAATCAATTTTGGGAGAAGCCGTTTTCCACTAACTAAATCTTAACAAATCACTTTGATTTTGATGTCGATCGCTTCAGCAAAATAATGTCTAGGTACTCGTAGCTTTCACTTTAAAAAGTATTCCAAAGGTATGCTTCCCTCCTAATCGACATGCAATGCGATTTCTAGGAAACCCAGTTTGATACGCATAAAAAATTGTATTGCTATGTTTGAAAAGCACTGAACGATCGAAATAAAATTAGTACAATTATTTCCATTTGATATCCTTGATAGAGCAAAATGATATAATTGCGGCGAGGGTGGTATATTGAACCTTGAGCGTAACGAGGGATTCAAGTGTTAACGCCTAAGTTGGAAATCGTTTTGCTACCATGAGGAAAATTAAAATCCGACCTTCATCTGAGGGCAACGATGACTCGTTTCATCATCATCATCATCATCATATCAGCCGCAAGACGTCCGCTGCTGGCTGGACATAGGCTTCCCCAAAGCGTGCCACAATGACCGGTCCTGCGGCACCCGCATCCAGCGGACTCCCGCGACCTTTACCAGGTCATCAGTCCACCTCGGGCATACCCACGCTGCGCCTTCCGTTGCGTGGTCGCCACTCGAGAACCTTTCCGCCCCAACGGCCGTCGGTTCTACGTGCGATGTGACTCGTTTATTTGTGTGAGAATACAAACAGCGACCGATGAGGAATATAGGGGATGTGTACAGTTTGCAGCAAAAATGCCTCCACGGGAAAAAAAACATAAAATCTTTATTTAGATGTTAAAAGTCTGATTTATGTTTTCCAAGCTTTTATTGAGACCCATAATTTAATGTAAAATATAAATCAATAAAACAGTAAGTAAGTAGTTTGTAAATTTGTCATAAACACATTCGTACACATTATAATCATATTGATATCGTTCATTAGGTACATGCAGGTATAATAAAGATGGAAAAATTCCTTAATTAATTTATTTATTTAAATTCATTGTTTTGAATGTTATTTTCTTATAAATAAGAATTATATAATGTTACCAACATCGTCTCATTCGACATTTAGACGTTTTAGAACTACACAAATGGCTACTATAGCTATTTAATGGAATGAAAATGACACTTCATTACTTTATCCTACAATAATATTGAACCTCCTGAACTCAGCATATAAAAATACAATCAAATTGAAACTAAGACACACGGATAAGTTTATTTAATTTGTTCCAATATCCAGCGAAACGAAACAAATGCAACCGTTACTTTAAAATATTACTTAAATATAAAAAATAGATATATGGGGAAATATGGTTAGTGGAATACCATTGACCATTTCGTCGTTTTTAATAGAACGCGAGGAATCAGGATACTATACACTCTATACAGTGTGTATATTTAATATCACCTCAAATTGTAACCAGAGGTTGGTGTTAAGGCTGTTAACCGATATTGCAATTGTTTTTCTTAAACACCATCTTTATTTTTTCCATATGAAATCATTCAGCACGCAACGGATCACTACTTTGTCTTACTGACGTGACGTCACAATAAATTGTCACATGTCACCCGATTCTTCCATGTGTCATCATGTCACAGTGTACGCAATACATTGCCGCTCGATACATTTTCAAAAATTAATTACGCTTTGGTAGTGAAGACCAACTTATTTTTTTTCTTCCAATATCGGTTCATAGCTCTAACACCTCTGGTTACAATTTAAGGTAATATTAAATATAAACACTGTATAGAAATGAAATATATATACGAAATGTATAATAAATAATGACGGGTTTAATTTAAACCAAGCGAACGCACATTTGGGCTATACTTACCAAGTTTACGATAAATCAACTTTTAAGTATATAAATGATGTTCAAGCCAGGAGCGGGCGCCAAGTTACATGGTTTTATTAATATTGGGTTCTTCTTTTGCTTAATGTATAATGAATGAAGTATTTACGTACGCATATTATGTACAAGTAGAATATAAATGTTCGTTCGTTCAGTCTAAATCCACCATAAAACACCTACATATAATGAGAAGGCAGTGATTTGCAGTATTACTTAATCAATTGTATAAACTATATATGTAAAACTTAAACTCAGGAATTAAATTATAAATATTTATGACTAGGATTTTCTTTAGGGATTTATTTGTAAGGTTATTATTATCAATATTATCACCAACTCTGCTAAAAGTAATTATACAGTCATAGTGGAAAAAAAACCTTTTCGACAAGCCAAGTGAAATTCAATCTTAAATCAATGCAATAAAGACGGCGAAAGTATGTTCTTACATTATCTGTACGTATAGTCTAAGGTCTAACCTAGTACTACTTAATACTTTGAATGGTACAAAAATAGTGCATAATAAATATACTTAAGTGCAAGAAACTTCACAACGTTAGGACAATGATTCGGGAGTTTTGTTCCATTTAAGGGTGGTTACACACACAGCGATTTGTTGCATATAAACGCACGTTATAAACGTGCGACTGCATCACGACTGATAATGATTGATATTGTTAGTCTGCAACGATACTGTACGCTACTGCATCGCTGCAAAAATTCGCGTAAACACTCTAAGTAACCTTAAATTACTAAAATTACAAGATCGATGATTTTCTTTCGTTTCAGTAAATGATTATGGAACAAGAAACTAGGCAGTAAGCTGTTGTTTTGGCACAACTTTTAATCTAAATATCAAAAAGATTTTGCACGTATGTCATTTTTTTTATTGTGAACGCAAATAATTTTATGCATTTACATGAATTATATTTAGGTATAATTATCTTTAAGAATTATATTCTTTAAATTAATTATTTCTCACTAAACTTAAACTAAGTCATAAAGACATTTTTCTTTTGTAGTCTGAGCAACCCAGCTAACTCCATATGTTTATATTCAAAATTACGGCCCAAACGTCAAGTAAAACATGACCATAAAACTTATCATGCTAGCCCAACAGCGCTTGTCAGTAGCTACAGATGTCTTTCTGTTGGTGCTGGAGAAAGAGTTATGGGGTATACAAATTATGTGATTTTACCCCAATTTGATCAGTACAACATGTCGAAGTGATAATTGGATATAGCATACACATGTAACAATCCGACCACATGTGCATGCAATTTCTCAGTACAACTTGTTTGACAGTTAGATCAGCAGCGCTACATGCCTACAGACGATAGCAATTAGTCAGCTTGTGATAAATTAGGGCTGACCAATGATGACATGTATACATCCCATTAAGTTAATACTCTCCTAAATTGCTGACACCGTTGGAGGGTTTTATTTGGCCATTACTTTCATGATTTTTTACTTATACTTAACTATACATCTACGGGCCTAGAACGCCACATAGCAGTAGAATCGGCTGTTACCAGTATTAGCGCCCTAGGACGCGCTGTTAGCAGTACATGTCGTGTTTCTCTAGAACCACAGGCATCTCCAGCACAAGTTCGATAGGCTTCTTCCTACCACGTTCTGGTAATAGCATTGAGTAGAGTTGTTACCGGTGTCAGCGGCCGAATAGGCAGGACCTAGGACATGGTAATAGTAGTAAAGACAGAGGTGTTACCAGTGTCAGCGGCTAAAGACGCGCTGTTAGCAGTACAGGCCGTGTTTCTCTAGGACCACAGACATCTGCAGAACACGTTGGATAGACTTCTTCATACCACGTTCTGGTAATAGCAGAAGAGTAGAGTTGTTACCGGTGTCAGCGGCCTACTAGGCCGGGTCTAGGATAGGACACGGAAATAGTAGTAAAGACAGAGCTGTTATCAGTGTCAGCGGCTAAAGACGCGGTGTTAGCAGTACAGGCGGTGTTTCTCTAGGACCACAGGCATCTCAACCACACGTTGGATACGCATCTTCCTACCACGTTCTGGTAATAGCAGTAGAGTAGAGTTGTTACCGGTGTCAGCGGCCTAATAAGCCCGCCTAGGACATTGTAATAGTAGTAAAGACGGATGTTACCAATGTCAGCGGCTAAGGACGACATGTTAGCAGTACTGGCCGTTTGTCTAGGACTGCGGACGATTAGGCGGGTCCCTCATCTCCAGGACATGTTGTATTGGCTCCGGGCGCCCGTCCGCGCCCACCCGCGCCGGCACCACCACCCCCTCAGACACCATCTTGTCGAATAAGTTCACCAGCTTCATCGCCTCGAATTCTTTCTGTGAACGCGTTAAACGGACGTTAGGCATTACAGAGCGCGCAAGTACAAAAAACAGACATACGGAAAATAAAGTGATACTATAACGTTTTAAATTTCGTGGGCAGTTTCGATGATATATAGAACTTTTTTGGCGATTTATTTATTTAATTATTTATAGTAACCTTAACAGCAAGGCCAAAGCGGTAAAAACTTATGAATATGTAACATTAAGAAAAAGAAAAAGAAAAAGAAAAACATAAACAACAACGACTCTTAAGTGTATTAAACTATAGTACTCGCAGGCATCTCGCATTCTGCCACCTTCCTGCATCCAATCATCAGTCGCGCGCGCGGTCGAACTCTCAAACAGATCACACTGTGGGTGCGCTTGGAGCACGGAGTTGAGGAACGCTAACGCGCGCGCAATGGGATCGTGCAGTGGGAGTCATAGCCTAAATGCCCTTGTAAAAATAAGGTAGGGTACATGTATGGGTAATAAAAGTGAATCCTCTTGTACAAACACCCTTAAGAACATTTTCTGGACCTGTTCTAATATAAGAGTGTATTTGTTTGCTCTCATGTGGACTCCAGACAACAGCATTCGACTCCAGCACGCTGCGCACGAGCGCCGAGGTGCAGAATTGCGCAAGACGAAACCGAGTCTCCCCGATGCGGTTTTGGCCACAGCTTGAATGTGATCATTGAACGTGAGCCCCAGATCGAAAAGGACACCTAAATCCCGCAGACTTTCCGCACGCGCTATTGGAACGCCACCAATTGTGTACTGAAATTCGTCGGGAGTTTTCGACCGCGTAAATGTCAACATTTCGCATTTTTCCGCGTTATAATAAAGTTTGTTACGGAGACTCCACCGATACACCGCATCAATGTCCCTCTGTAACTCCACTCGGTCACTCTGGCTTTGAATCGACTTCACCAGCTTCACATCGTCAGCGAACAGCAACACCATGGAACCGCGCACCTCGTCGGATTCCGTGTTTGAAAATCTATCAAAACATGGACTCGCTCTACAGCTCGCAAAGCCATTAGTAATATCGGAAAGGTTCTCGTGTTACGCATAACTGACCCGTAATGTTGGTTTGCGGTTCGTTCCGACCACAGCTCTCAAGGTTGCATAATGAGATAAATATCGCTCTTTATATTTAGAACTTTGAAAATAGTTTCCAATTATAGCTAGGGACATTTATTTTGATTAATTGCACATTTAAATAATTAATAGATTTACTCAATGAAGAGGAAAATTCTGTAAGATTGTAGCGTTCTAAGATAGCACCTATGTAGGGGTAATCTCCGAAACACTACCCGATTTAAAATGTGGGCAGCAAGTCGATATCACTCTATATTATAATAAATAGGAAGTCTAAGAATATTGCTTTGAAAGATTGTATGTAGGCGGCAATATTCGTAACTCGTCCGTCCTCGAGTCGTCGCTACTCGAAGCCCTCTCTGGGCAAGTACCTGCTCGTCCGTCATCCCCGCGAAGGGGTCGGGGCGCGGCGGGCGCGTGCAGCCGACGACGGGGTCGATGGCCGGCGCGGCGGCGCGGTACTCGTCCGTGTCCGAGTCGTCGCTACTCGAAGCCCTCTCTGGGCAAGTACCTGCTCGTCCGTCATCCCCGCGAAGGGGTCGGGGCGCGGCGGGCGCGTGCAGCCGACGACGGGGTCGATGGCCAGCGCGGCGGCGCGGTACTCGTCCGTGTCCGAGTCGTCGCTACTCGAAGCCCTCTCTGGGCAAGTACCTGCTCGTCCGTCATCCCCGCGAAGGGGTCGGGGCGCGGCGGGCGCGTGCAGCCGACGACGGGGTCGATGGCCGGCGCGGCGGCGCGGTACTCGTCCGTGTCCGAGTCGTCGCTACTCGAAGCCCTCTCTGGGCAAGTACCTGCTCGTCCGTCATCCCCGCGGAGGGGTCGGGGCGCGGCGGGCGCGTGCAGCCGACGACGGGGTCGATGGCCGGCGCGGCGGCGCGGTACTCGTCCGTGTCCGAGTCGTCGCTACTCGAAGCCCTCTCTGGGCAAGTACCTGCTCGTCCGTCATCCCCGCGAAGGGGTCGGGGCGCGGCGGGCGCGTGCAGCCGACGACGGGGTCGATGGCCGGCGCGGCGGCGCGGTACTCGTCCGTGTCCGAGTCGTCGCTACTCGAAGCCCTCTCTGGGCAAGTACCTGCTCGTCCGTCATCCCCGCGAAGGGGTCGGGGCGCGGCGGGCGCGTGCAGCCGACGACGGGGTCGATGGCCGGCGCGGCGGCGCGGTACTCGTCCGTGTCCGAGTCGTCGCTACTCGAAGCCCTCTCTGGGCAAGTACATGCTCGTCCGTCATCGCCGCGAAGGGGTCGGGGCGCGGCGGGCGCGTGCAGCCGACGACGGGGTCGATGGCCGGCGCGGCGGCGCGGTACTCGTCCGTGTCCGAGTCGTCGCTAC
The DNA here is from genome assembly GCA_945867215.1 of Epinotia demarniana. Lineage (NCBI taxonomy): Eukaryota > Metazoa > Arthropoda > Insecta > Lepidoptera > Tortricidae > Epinotia > Epinotia demarniana. Next base: position 10,004,333 of record OX244262.1, read on the forward strand.
TCGAAGCCCTCTCTGGGCAAGTACCTGCTCGTCCGTCATCCCCGCGAAGGGGTCGGGGCGCGGCGGGCGCGTGCAGCCGACGACGGGGTCGATGGCCGGCGCGGCGGCGCGGTACTCGTCCGTGTCCGAGTCGTCGCTACTCGAAGCCCTCTCTGGGCAAGTACCTGCTCGTCCGTCATCCCCGCGAAGGGGTCGGGGCGCGGCGGGCGCGTGCAGCCGACGACGGGGTCGATGGCCGGCGCGGCGGCGCGGTACTCGTCCGTGTCCGAGTCGTCGCTACTCGAAGCCCTCTCTGGGCAAGTACCTGCTCGTCCGTCATCCCCGCGAAGGGGTCGGGGCGCGGCGGGCGCGTGCAGCCGACGACGGGGTCGATGGCCGGCGCGGCGGCGCGGTACTCGTCCGTGTCCGAGTCGTCGCTACTCGAAGCCCTCTCTGGGCAAGTACCTGCTCGTCCGTCATCCCCGCGAAGGGGTCGGGGCGCGGCGGGCGCGTGCAGCCGACGACGGGGTCGATGGCCGGCGCGGCGGCGCGGTACTCGTCCGTGTCCGAGTCGTCGCTACTCGAAGCCCTCTCTGGGCAAGTACCTGCTCGTCCGTCATCCCCGCGAAGGGGTCGGGGCGCGGCGGGCGCGTGCAGCCGACGACGGGGTCGATGGCCGGCGCGGCGGCGCGGTACTCGTCCGTGTCCGAGTCGTCGCTACTCGAAGCCCTCTCTGGGCAAGTACCTGCTCGTCCGTCATCCCCGCGAAGGGGTCGGGGCGCGGCGGGCGCGTGCAGCCGACGACGGGGTCGATGGCCGGCGCGGCGGCGCGGTACTCGTCCGTGTCCGAGTCGTCGCTACTCGAAGCCCTCTCTGGGCAAGTACCTGCTCGTCCGTCATCCCCGCGAAGGGGTCGGGGCGCGGCGGGCGCGTGCAGCCGACGACGGGGTCGATGGCCGGCGCGGCGGCGCGGTACTCGTCCGTGTCCGAGTCGTCGCTACTCGAAGCCCTCTCTGGGCAAGTACCTGCTCGTCCGTCATCCCCGCGAAGGGGTCGGGGCGCGGCGGGCGCGTGCAGCCGACGACGGGGTCGATGGCCGGCGCGGCGGCGCGGTACTCGTCCGTGTCCGAGTCGTCGCTACTCGAAGCCCTCTCTGGGCAAGTACCTGCTCGTCCGTCATCCCCGCGAAGGGGTCGGGGCGCGGCGGGCGCGTGCAGCCGACGACGGGGTCGATGGCCGGCGCGGCGGCGCGGTACTCGTCCGTGTCCGAGTCGTCGCTACTCGAAGCCCTCTCTGGGCAAGTACCTGCTCGTCCGTCATCCCCGCGAAGGGGTCGGGGCGCGGCGGGCGCGTGCAGCCGACGACGGGGTCGATGGCCGGCGCGGCGGCGCGGTACTCGTCCGTGTCCGAGTCGTCGCTACTCGAAGCCCTCTCTGGGCAAGTACCTGCTCGTCCGTCATCCCCGCGAAGGGGTCGGGGCGCGGCGGGCGCGTGCAGCCGACGACGGGGTCGATGGCCGGCGCGGCGGCGCGGTACTCGTCCGTGTCCGAGTCGTCGCTACTCGAAGCCCTCTCTGGGCAAGTACCTGCTCGTCCGTCATCCCCGCGAAGGGGTCGGGGCGCGGCGGGCGCGTGCAGCCGACGACGGGGTCGATGGCCGGCGCGGCGGCGCGGTACTCGTCCGTGTCCGAGTCGTCGCTACTCGAAGCCCTCTCTGGGCAAGTACCTGCTCGTCCGTCATCCCCGCGAAGGGGTCGGGGCGCGGCGGGCGCGTGCAGCCGACGACGGGGTCGATGGCCGGCGCGGCGGCGCGGTACTCGTCCGTGTCCGAGTCGTCGCTACTCGAAGCCCTCTCTGGGCAAGTACCTGCTCGTCCGTCATCCCCGCGAAGGGGTCGGGGCGCGGCGGGCGCGTGCAGCCGACGACGGGGTCGATGGCCGGCGCGGCGGCGCGGTACTCGTCCGTGTCCGAGTCGTCGCTACTCGAAGCCCTCTCTGGGCAAGTACCTGCTCGTCCGTCATCCCCGCGAAGGGGTCGGGGCGCGGCGGGCGCGTGCAGCCGACGACGGGGTCGATGGCCGGCGCGGCGGCGCGGTACTCGTCCGTGTCCGAGTCGTCGCTACTCGAAGCCCTCTCTGGGCAAGTACCTGCTCGTCCGTCATCCCCGCGAAGGGGTCGGGGCGCGGCGGGCGCGTGCAGCCGACGACGGGGTCGATGGCCGGCGCGGCGGCGCGGTACTCGTCCGTGTCCGAGTCGTCGCTACTCGAAGCCCTCTCTGGGCAAGTACCTGCTCGTCCGTCATCCCCGCGAAGGGGTCGGGGCGCGGCGGGCGCGTGCAGCCGACGACGGGGTCGATGGCCGGCGCGGCGGCGCGGTACTCGTCCGTGTCCGAGTCGTCGCTACTCGAAGCCCTCTCTGGGCAAGTACCTGCTCGTCCGTCATCCCCGCGAAGGGGTCGGGGCGCGGCGGGCGCGTGCAGCCGACGACGGGGTCGATGGCCGGCGCGGCGGCGCGGTACTCGTCCGTGTCCGAGTCGTCGCTACTCGACGAGTAGCGCGCGGGGCCGCGCGCGCCGAGGAGGCCCTTCTGGGCGAGATGGCCGGCCGCGTTGCCGAAGCCGGTGTATTTCACCATGCGGCCCACTGTGAACAAAACACATGTTAACCCTTTTGACAACTCTTTTGCCGACCTTTTGTGTCTTTTTTCCTGCCCAGAATGGCCACGATCATTCAGCGTAGCTGAGGCTTGAATCATCTTCTTGTGACATCTTATGGTCACGTGACCTGTTGCGAGTTTAACATTTTTTCCCCATCACAAAAGTGCACAGCGCCGCTAAACAAGTTTTCACTTCAAAAACTCGTCATAAAAAACCTGTTTTTTTCACATTCTACTCTCGATTCTGAATTCTGTTTTCAGGGTTTGCGTTATCTTATTAACACGTTGTATATATCGTAACATAAACCCTAATAAAATCACGTAAGCATACGTACTATTGCAAGGTTATTTTTACAGCTGGCATAGCTAAGATAACCTACCTTTCTCTTTGCACAGGATGAAGATGAACTCCGCCGCCAGGTCTCTTATAGACGCGACTGGTGTGGTGAGCAGTCTGCACAGCTGGTTGCGCAACGCGTGGCCCTCCTCGGGCGGGCGGGAGACGTCGCGCAGCGGCGGCAGCACGCGCCCGCGCAGCCACTTGCGCGCGGCTCGCGTGCGCGCCGCCTTGTTCATGACGGTCAGGATGGGGGAAAGATTCTCGCACTGGGTCTTCGTGTTCTGAAATGTGAGCTACAGTCAATTCGTATATCGGATTTCCTGACGATGGAGCGTAATTAGGCTACGCGTAAAACGCGTGCGCGATGCCTTGTTCATGACGGTCAGGATGGGGGAAGGGTTCTCGCACTGGGTCTTTGTGTTCTGAAATATGGAAATATTAGCTACAGTCAATTCTCGATATCGGATTTTTTGACGATGTGGCGTAATTATAGCATGATACTTTCAACACTGTATTCTTATTTACTTGTTTACTGCATACTAAATTTAAACTTGTAACTGAAAATAAAAAAATAAATTAATTAATTACGCGATAAAAATTAAGGTAAACACCTAAAAACTTAATGCGTCGAGCATTAACGATGTTCTACATGAATCAAATTAGAACGTCAAAAGTCACGGGTTTTAGCGAGAAATACGTTGTATGGTGGCGCGTTAATATTTGTTCTTTGGCGCGTGATCTCGAATAGTTTAAAGGCCTGTAAAAACAAACGGCTACACTTACAGTGGTATTCGACAGCCTGTACTCCAACAACTGTACGAGTGCCTGCATGGCATCCATGTTCCTGCCCTCGAATATCCACTCCGCCGTCTCTCCGGGGTTCAACTCTGGCGTCAGATATACGTAGTATGGCGGCGGCACGCTGCAAACGTAAATTTCAGTGGAACATCCATACATAGTGTGTACATTTATAAAAGTTAACAAACGTTTGTTAACTAAAAAAGTGTTTTACACATACACAATTGTCAGAGTGCATGATGAAAACACTAATCTTAACGGCAATTTGGAATGTGATTGTAAATAGTCAATTGTGTCTCAAGGGAACAAAATGATATATTTGCAGCGAGGGTGGTTTATTGAATCCTGAGGGCAGTGAAAGATACTAAAGTATCTTGAGGGCATTTAAGGGCAACAATCACACTTTTCTGAATAGCAGGTGTGATAACTTATTTTTAGAATTCACTTGCTCAGAAAGTGTGCTTTTATATGGGTCGACATAAAAATAGGAAATTCAGAGGAGTGAGAATGAGATTTCACCTTTTTATTTATTTTTTACTTCCGCGCTTGACGAATGTTGTATGACACGTGCAGATAGGGCTAATTTCCGCACTTGCATCATGAATAACTATTATACATAGGTAATTTAAATGACAAATCAAATTTGACAAATCAAATTTACCTGGTCAACAAATTGGCAACATTGCTCCTGAGCTCCATCAGTTTTTCCTCATTAATGGTCTGAGTGTACAGTAGGGATGTCAACACAGGCATCAACTTGAGGTACATAGCCTCATCTGCCTCGGAGTTGGGTTCCTCTCCACCAGGCCGAATGATGAGGTTAAACATGGACTTGAGAATCTCACAGGATATGCCTTGCTGGTTGTCCTGGTGTAAAATAGAAATTCAATTGAATTAGAATCAAGGATGTCCATTGTCAAAAAATGCCATGTAATATCACAAAAGTGAGAAGTAACTTCTGTCTGATTTTCTATCTACTAGCTGCTTGTACGGCTCCTTCCGCGTATTACTCAGAACCCAGGCAGAACCACGGGATAAAATATAGCCTACGACCATCCCAAAGGTTCATTCAACTGGTGAAAGCTTTATTTAAATTGGTATACCCATTACGTACAAAGCTACAAATTTACTATCATAGATGAGGTAATTGACACTTCAATGCGTTAGAAGTAAAATGTCTGCAAATGTGTGAAGAAAAAACTTACAGTAAAGTAAAAGTGATGATCTTGATCCATAGGGCTGTTTTCTGCAGAACTTGGCGAAGTTTCCCTGAGCAGCTCATTGAGGCAGCAGATCAAATAGTCCATGCCATGAAGCTCATCTCTGATCTTGATCTTTATGTCTGATCGTAGTGCGGTCAATATAAACAGCAACTTTATATCAAACAACATAATTTCGTCCTTGAACGGAATATCTTTGTAGATTCTCAGTCGAGCGACCAAGCCTTGAGCGATGCTGGTGTGGGCACAGAGGGCTCGTGCCACCTCGCTATTGTAAGCTACATTACAGAGGCACTTCAGAGCCTCAATAGCTAGCTCCTTCTGCGGCAACTCTAAAGGGGCCATGCTGTCTTCGTTGATGCCGACAAAATTATACAATCCAGCATGCTCTATTAATGTTGTTATCCACTTTTCACATATCAAGTTTTCAAGCTCTGCTTTGTCTCGGCTAAAAAATATTAAATGAATTTTGATACTATAATCCTGAGATTACACTATCAAAATTCAAGCCCTGAGGCTTCACACTTATAATGTCTCTACTGGTATGGTGGTGGAATGAAGAAGAAAAAAAAGAAAAAAAAAAATATGAAGCAACTTGTTAGTTAATAATATTGCTAAAAATAGTTATTTAAAGAAATAATATCAAAGGAAATACATATATATATTGAAAATAAAAAGGGACAACCAAAGTTTTAACCAGGTACTTAAGAGGGCGTTCAAAAATTTGTCAGGAATAAGCGACAATTACCGATTTTTGACGGTCTAAATCTAAGAAACGGAAAGATTTTTATAGATTCCGATTACTTATTTGCATAGCTCAACTCCTTTTATTGTGCGTAGCGGCCTCTGATTTAAGAAAAACTGAATATGTTGACCGAATATACCCGATTACCGACAGTAGTTTTCGGAAAAGAGCGCCGGGCCATAAGTTTGACCGCCTAATTCTCCATGATGTTACATGAGAACCTAGTTGTTTTTTTTTCTTTTCACTATTGTAATATGTCCGTATTGTGCGTAGCGGCCTCGAATTTTCCTTTTTCTTCACGTATGTATATGTAAATTGATCTCAATTACACCATATTTTGCAACAATATCGTACTGAAAACACAAGGATTTTCTCATTATTGTTGAATTATTAGTAAATTGAATCTTAAATAACATTAAAATTCATACTTTTACCAACACAATACATTAAAAAAAATACAACTTTTTCCAACATTTATATTTTTAAATAATCTTTCAAACATAGTATAAATTTACCGTCGCGCGCGGTCTCTCGCCAGTACCGGCTTAGCCGTTGTCCGGGTTGGACCTGTACGTCGTGTAATTGTGGCTATTCACGAAGGCTAACCGTCAAATAAAATATTATTTTGATCTCCGACTAGGCATAGTTGTTATCAACGTCGGGGTCAAACTATACTAGTGAGTCATTCGTGAGGCTAATCGAGACAACTTACGAATTGCATAACTGCCATGTCAATTATTTTACGAGTGATCGTGATACTTGGTGATTTTTTATAAGCTTTTATTTAGTTCAACTATCCGTTGCCTGTAATTCAATCTTTCAAGTTAAATTTGATCCACTTCCTGGTTTCCGATTGAGCTAAAATTTTGCATGCAAATTGGATGACATGCAATATTATTATGACATAAAGCTGATCTGATGATGGAGCTGGAAGGTGGCCATAGGAACTACGTAATTAAACGACGCAACCCCATCGAGTTTGGGCTCCATTAATTCGTCTTGACGAGTACTTGGTAACCAGGGTCTGATGATGGAGCTGGAAGGTGGTCATAGGAATTCCGTAATTAAACGACGCAACCCCATCGAGTTTGGGCTCGTTTAATTCGTCTTGACGAGTACTTGGTAACCAGGGTCTGATGATGGAGCTGGAAGGTGGTCATAGGAATTCTGTAATTAAACGACGCAACCCCATCGAGTTTGGGCTCGTTTAATTCGTCTTAATGAGTACTCTGGTACTATATGGTAACCAAGGTCTGATGATGGAGCTGGAAGGTAGCCATAGGAACTCCGTAATTAAAAGACGCAACCCCATTTCATCAGTCCACTTTGTGGGGGGTCCGCTGCGCCATCTGGTACGTGGTCTCCGCTCGAGAACCTTTCCGCCCCAACGGCTTTAAAGTATTTCATTTCTCTGTACAAGAAACTACAAACCACCGACATAATATGCAGGGTTGTTGAAAATAACAATAAGAATAAAAAACTTTTTAACCGACTTCAAAAAAGGAGGAGGTTATATGTTTCACTATTTTTTTTTTATGTATGTACGTTCGCCGATTTCTCCGTCACTTGTGGCCCGATTAATATATTTAAAAAATGTATACTTCTGAGATGGTCCCATCGTCACCAAGTCAGGATCTGATGATGGGATCCCAGGGAAATCGAAGGCAACCCTCAAATATTACGTACTTATTACGTGTTTCATGAATTCTCTAAAGCTTTTTAGGTATGAATTTGCGTCTGGTAGTCATCAGTTCATGTTGGTGGGCTGATGATGGAAGGTACAACTCCTCAACGTTAAGGAGTTGGAGGAGTTTTTTTTAATCTTATACACCGTTCATCATATTGTTTCAAGTTATTCAGGTGAGCACACGTCAGGATCTGATGATGGGATCCCAGGGAAATTGAGGGTAACCCTCAAATTTTATAGGCACGCGTGTAGTTGACATCGGTATTTTCTATTATGACTCGTGTAATTATCCTTGGAAATCGTAATTTTGGTGAAGTTGAACTAGTGATGAAGAGACCAGGCTAATGGAGAGATCCATTTTCCTCCTCCTGGAGCAGTCCTTAAGGATGTAAAATACGAATTTCACGAAAATCAGTTGAGTGATGAAAACCGGTCAAATTTCAAAACGGGTTATTAACCGGTTTTTACTAAAAGCTAAAAGAATTGTATTGGAGGATAATTTTACTGAAAGAATGTTAGTTCTGGTTTATTAGTAGGCGATGTGTAGTTCAATAAGTAACTAACTTTTTTTAAACTTTTTATACATCATCATAATTGTCCTTTTACAGTCAAGGAAAATGATTCGCTTACCGTTTCGCTGAATTGTTGCTTGAGAGATGGACATATCTTAAGGTTTATATTCGCTTCAGCAAGCGAAAGTGTTGACAACGACGATTGATAACGTGAAAGTTCGGAGGCTGGTCCGAAATTATTGACGTTAATATCATCTACGATAAGATGATTAATTCAAAGTCTATGTCATGGTAGTGCTGTACATGACTCGTAAGGCCGATACGTATTTTATCGCTATCATACTAACTTTTAAACTTACTAAAAATTAATAAGTTACAATTTACTAGTTTTTTTGCTAAATAACGGTCTCGGCTCACAATTTCAAGTATTTTATAAATGTAACTCATTTCGGTTAGTAACCGGTTTATAGTGTCCAAACCCGGTTATTTACCGAACTCAAAAAGTTCCGGTTAACCTTTTTGCATTCCCTAGAGCAACGTATAGAGGGGACAGCCGGATAGCCGGACAAACGAAAGCATTATTGCCCTAAAGTTGAATATCGAACTCGCTCACAAAATTTCACGTGAATCTGTTTAGAGATGCAACCTATAGAGGGGACAGCCGGATAGCCGGACAGCCGGACATACGAAAGCATGTTTGCCCTTTAGTTAAATATCGAACTCGTTCATAAAATTTCACGAGACTTGGTTCAGAGATGCAACCTGTAGAGGGGACAGCCGGATAGCCGGACAGCTGGACATACGAAAGCACTTTTGCCCTATAGTTGCCTAGCCTAGTTACATATCGAACTCGCTCACAAAATTTCACGAGAATCTGTTGAGAGATGCGACCTACATATACTCGTAGAGAGGACAGCCGGACCACTTAAAGAAAAGCATTTTATATCAAAAAAAGACGTAACTACTTAAATATTATACTTTGTCAGAGTATTTTAATATGTATAGAAAATATGTGCACAAAAAGCAAATACTTGCATTGTTCAAGTTAGGGCACCACGTTAGCGAAGTAATACTTACCATCTTTTAGTGCAAGTATTAATATCGGTCGCGCATTCGCTCCAACGGTGCGCTATACAGCTACAGTAAGCTTGTGTGCGTGCTAGTAGTATTTACACACACACTACGCACTACGCGTCTCAAAATACCGAATCCTGAGCGAGCGCTTTTTTCAATAGCACTCTTAAATAATAGGTGTCTGAGCTTTCTATCTTATTCATTATAGTAACATAAGTTTTAATTAGGATTTAATCTTTTGTTCAAGTATTATTCCTTAAAAATAAATACTAAACAAACCTCAGCACCCTAATAGCAGCTAAACATAGAGTGTAAATCGGCGCCGACGCCTTATTCTGGAGATGCTGGAACAACGCCGCCCAGAGAATCACCCGTTTGTTGCTCCCAGACAATTTCGGAAACGTAAATGTAGTCTCATGCTGAAAATGTTCAATTCACTTAGTGCACCGCGAACAATTACATTCCATCATAATACTATTAAGAGTAAGCTGAGTACGTACATTTTTGATGAACTCCTGTAGTACTTGAGCCACCTCTTGCAGTTTATCACCGCTACTAATGAGTTCGATCTCATCATCTTCCATTATTGCGAACAAGAGTCTATCAGAAGCCCGACGCCGAATGTTTGTTTATGTAAAGAGCTATAACAAAACCACTTCGATCAGTATTTTCTGATGACAACGTTACCGTAATAAACTTGTACTGAGCAAATTATTCAATAATGATTCATTAATAACTCTAAGAACAAGAAATCTCCAATTAAACTAGGTTACATACGTATAAACATACAACACAAAATTGAGTCGTAAATCAGAAATCAGGCCCAGCCAATAGGATTTTTTGACAGTTGTTGACGTCTGTCAGTTTTTTTTTTTTTTTTTTAAATTCGTCCATTCGGACAGGCTAAGACCATGGGCCATACTGCCTAGTCTTCAGTAAGTATAATTTCATTTGATCGAATCCAGTAATAACGTCTTCAGTAGTTGACGTCTGTCAGTGTCAAATCATTGTCTAGGGAAGGCAAAAAATGAGATGAGGATGTAAGGATGTGTTGTACATCTATATTTGTAAAGAGCATCCTAGTGATAATGAAAATGAAAGAAATAACTTTTGTTTGTTTGGCGGCTTTCTCGCGCAACGCATCAACATTGCAATTCAGCGAGGAAATGCCGCCGGCGTCCTCGGCACAATGCCGCGAGCACCTCTATTTTTAGATTTAACTTAGTTTTATTTTAATTTAGATAATCTCATTTCGAATATACTTTAGAAAATAATTATTTTAAGTTATTGTTAAATATTACTAATTAAAAAGGGTGAGATTTGAAAAAAAATACTGTGTTTGGTTTGTAAACATTTTACAATGCACTTGATCTGATAGAGTGGCTACCCTATCGTGATCACTTTTAGCGATTATAAAAGTAGCTGAAACAATGTCACATGAAAAGAAAAACAGCTGACAGTTGTCATTGGGGAGCTGTCATTTGAAGAGGGGTTGTTCTGCTTATGAAAATCGACGAAATTGTTAATAGTTAATAAATTGTGGCCCAATAATGGCTTCTGTAGCTTTAACAGGCCACTTTGCTAATAAACTCATACGTAAGTTGATAGTACACAATCCAAAACTAACAAAACAATGAACTTCACTCTTACATAATTGCAGCTTTTCTGATGGACTTGTAATCAATCAGTTTGAACATACTATAATATAAACAATATATTTTTCAACCTATTTTTTTATTGAACGATACACGAGTGATTGTTTTTTTTTTCAGCCAAAGCAGGGTCTCTGAGTGTTGTTTACATCAAGTCGGCGGCGTACAGCAGTGACGGGAGGTTTAACCTCGCGGCTTACAAGCGGGGTACCGGCGGCCGCAGCAGCTTCAATGGCATCGTCGCCACCGTCTTCGGCGCCACGGGCTTCGTTGGCCGCTATGTCGTCAATAAACTAGGGAAAATTGGCACACAGGTACTTCGGAAGCTTTTAGACATAACTTTTACATACAAATGGACAGTAAGCTTGAATTTTAGGCTCATTGCGACCTAGACAAAACTGGCAGCATTCTAAAAGAGGTTTTTTTTAACTAGTATTAATAGTACCCCCGTGTGGTGTCGGGTTAGAATTTCACCATCCCCTTTCTTCCCGTGGGTGTCGTAAAAGTCGACTAAGGGACCAGGGTTGAAGTGTGTTGTGGGCGATGGACTAGCAACCTATCACTGCAATATCACATTTAGTCGATCTTTTATACCCACATTTATGCTAAAAGTGGCGCTGGAACATACGTTTCATGTGCTCTGCCTACCCCTTTTGGGAATAGAGGCGTGAATGTATGTATGTATGTATTAATAGTATAAAATAACAGTTTTCAAGAGTTAATAAATAATAATAAATCAGCCTATATATGTCCCACTGCTGGGCACAGGCCTCCTCTCATAGATGAGAGCTAACGGGCAGTAGTCCCCACGTTTGCCCGGTGCGGGTTGGGGACTTCACATACACCTTTGAATTGCCTGAACCGCTAGGCTACCATAGCTTTTCAAGAGTTACTTATGAAATATGTCATCATCATCATCATATCAGCCGAAAGATGTCCACTGCTAGGCCTTCCCCATAGAGTGCCAATGTGACCAGTCCTGCTCTACCTTAACCAGGTCTTCAGGCCACCATTCAGGGGGGCTATATCTGTTTTCTTGCTTCCGCTGTGGTTAGCCTCATTTCTGATGCGATCACGCAGAGAAACTGCCAACATAGCCCAGTATAGTAACAAGCTACAACAAAACTTGATAGGCCAATTAATTGAACAAAAAGTCATCGACCGCGACGCCAGGTGCACAGATATTCGGGCTATAATATATCTCAAAAAATTTATTATTACAAAAACTTGAAAAACTTGTTGCCATTCATCATCCTCCTAGCTATTTTCTCAGTTTTACCCTTTAGCAGCCCAGGGTTTTCATTGCCACCTAATCCCAAGATTTAGTGTAGGCAAGAGTATTACAAAAGCCACTGAAAATGTGTTTGATGAAGTTAATTATAACATTAGTTTCAAGTTTGCAGTATGTGATTACCAGATTTTTTTTATTTTTAAAAGCCGGGACTTAAAAGTCATTCCATAACTTCCAGATGATCCTGCCATACCGTAGCGACTTCTATGACGCCCAACGTCTGAAAGTAGCCGGAGACCTGGGCCAGGTGCTCTTCACCACGTACGACCTCCGCGACGAGGAGTCCATCGCTAAGGCGGTGCGGTACTCCAATGTGGTCATCAACCTGGTGGGCCGGGATTATGAGACGAAGAACTTTAAGTTTAAGGATGTGCATGTTGACGGAGCTCGCAGGCTTGCAAGGTAAGGAGTTTCTTTCATGTGATAATAAATTGTTCTTACGTTCAATAAATAATTTACTATTTACTTTAATAACAAAGTTTTAACGACTTCAATTTAGTACTCCGAAGCCACGTGAATATTTCCACGTTTCTTTTCCAATTTACCACATGAACTGATTTCCGAGATCAAATAATTATCAGAGAGAAAAAAAACAAATCGCTGTATGTGGGCGTATTATTTAAGAACTGCCGATTCCTCAAAGATCACCTATGGCGCTTAATTAATTGCTTTTTCAACGGAATCATATCAGAATCTGCGACATACAGTTTTAAGTACATAATTGAATTTAAAAATACTGTTTTGCAGAATCTCCCGCGAGATGGGAGTAGAGCGGTTCATCCACCTGAACTACCTGAACGCCTCGGAGAACCCCACCCCGCTGGTGATGCGCAAGCGCAGCCAGTTCAAGATCAGCAAGTACCTCGGCGAGTGCGCCGTCAGGGACGAGTTCCCCACCGCCACCATCATCCGCGCCTCCGACATCTACGGCTCGGAGGATAGGTTCATTAGGTAACATTTTATTCGGATTTAAACTTTACTAAACTTGAAACCGATATAGCCCTCCGAATCGCTAAACTTAAGTGGCAGTGGGCGGGGCACATAGCACGTAGAACCGATGGCCGTTGGGGCGGAAAGGTTCTCGAGTGGCGACCACGTACCGGAAGGCGCGGCGTGGGTAGGCCCCCACAAGGTGGACTGATGACCTGGTGAAAGTTGCGAGAGGCGGGAGTCCGCTGGATGCGGGTGGCGCAGGACCGGTCACTGTGGCACTCTTTGGGGAAGGCCTATGTCTAGCAGTGGACGTCTTTCGGCTGACATGATGATGCTGAAACATAAAACCATAATTATTTTCCAAAAAAATAACCTTAAAATTGCGGGTTTTTTTTTTCATTGAAAATTGAGAAAACAGCTGACTGGCTGTTGGACTGACCCAAAATATGGTAAATTGAGAGCTAACTGTAAAGAATTTTTCCACTTATTCAACTTGAATTAAAATGATCTTTCATATTACACAATAAAATCTTTAGGAAAACGAATATTTAATGAGATATGACCTCAACAAGTTTAGCGAATTCAGCAAACGGCTTTATACGGACTCTTAATGGCATTTTTTTTTATTCTAATTATGGTTTCAAGTATAAAATGGAAAAGTGGGAGCCACACGGTGGGCTGCGGCGACGTGACGGAGATGGCGGGACGACCAGGCCCCTATTTCACCAACTTGACAATTGTCAGCTGACACCACACAATTCGCCATACATAGCTTGTATGATTAGAAGTTGTTATTAGAAGTTGGTGGACTAGAAGGTGGTGGACAGAAGAGAATTGTGGTTGTCAGGTGACAATTGTCAAGTTGGTGAAATAGGAGCCTGGACGCATTTTGTAACGATTGGCCAGAGATTGCGCAAATCCGGGACGAGTGGAATTCGAGAGGGGCCTTTGCCCAGTAGTTGGAAACTATATAGGCTTCACTAAGGATGTGGACATTCTGTTCTACTATACGTCTCAAGGAAAGAATAGGCATGATGACAGTAATTGAAAACCACTAAAATATGGTATTTTCTTAGTGAAATTTTAATCATAGAATTCGAAAAATGCTCATATTTTTTTATGAAGTAACAGATTATTATTTATTTTGATAAAATTAAACTGAAAAATACGGACGACCGCCATGATATGTTAAACACCAATCAGAGCGCATGATGTCACGTTTGTACAAACAAATACCCATAACGGCCATTACCACAGATTACAGAGAAAACTTACGTACTGAACGAATAGTTAGACAGTGATAGAACCATGTTATCTGTCAGATCTTCATACGTCATTGTCCCGCTTTCTCGCGCGCACGGCCGCGCAAGACTTGTAAACTTTTGAATTTATGTTCATTCAATGAGCAATTGAGCGATCTAGGTAGCAAACGTCAAAGGTCTGCGTTCTGTTTATACAAACCTGACGTCACTCGGGACGCCATGACACTGACAAGCGTTTTAGCGCCAATTTGAAATTTAAAAACTAAAATGCATTTTTTTTCCTACTTAACTGTTTATTCTCTTGAAAAATCTTATTCGTTGTACATAATAAATGTTTCTAAACATTAAAGAACTGTTTTTCAAAATGTGTCATCATGCCTATTTGAGCAGCCTCAGGTTGAGGCGCGCACAAAAAAGCAAATAAAAACTTAGTAGTATTACTTATTCTGTGATATTGTGCAGGTACTTTGCGTCCCACTGGCGCATCCACGGTACTTTCCTGACGCTCTACAAAGCTGGCTTGGAAACCATCAAGCAGCCCGTGTTCGTCTCGGACGTGGCGCAGGGCATCGTCAACGCGGCGCGCGACCCTGACACGCGCTGCCAGATTTACCAGGCTGTCGGGTAAGGAACCATACAGTAAAATGTATTATGCTTACTTCAACTTCTTTTTACCACACTGCATCGTTCTTTGGGGTATGGCCGCGGAACATAAAAGAGCTCTAAGATGCAAAATAACTGATGCAAGCGCTGTACAGCCCTTGCTAGGCCTTCACAGGAGGTTACCATAGCCAAACTTTGTTTCGCGCCAAACTGACAGTGGGGCAGGCTTGACTATAGTTATATACCTACTGTAAACTCGTTCATAACTTTTTTTGTTCCGGATTGCCCGGAGTTTCATTTGAGTTTATGCCATAGACTCCTTTAAGAGACCACACACGACGCTACCAGTTTGAAACGCGTTGCAGATCAGTTGCTTTGAAACCAGCGTGCAGGGAAGTCGTGTTTGGGTTTCATCGGATTTGGCGTCTTTTCTGTTCGACAAAGTGGCTGACGACGAAAATAAAAACATTTAATTTGTATTGGAAGTTGAGAAGTATCCTTGCTTGTACAATACAACACTATCAAGCTACTCTCGCAGGAATGAGACTGATAAAGAATTTTCTATCAGATTGTTGTTATTCTTTGGCAGCCACAAACATGAGGCAGTTGATATTCTTCTCAATGTAAGGATGTATCCACATACCTCTTCTTTTACGGCTTCTTCTTTGTCGAAGATACAAATACAGAACCAGAACTTCTTCATCACTTTAACTAGACATTTTGTAGACGTCTGTACTCAAAACCGCAATGATTGTGAATAATTTCATCATATATTTAGGCTGCGGCGTGTGTGGAAAACAATTGAAACTGGTTTCATGCCAATGATTTCAAAAGGGTTTCGTTGTAGTTGCGTTTCACCGTGTGTGTGCTGGGCCTAAGGCCCA
Organism: Epinotia demarniana; assembly: GCA_945867215.1. Taxonomy (NCBI): domain Eukaryota; kingdom Metazoa; phylum Arthropoda; class Insecta; order Lepidoptera; family Tortricidae; genus Epinotia; species Epinotia demarniana. The sequence goes on from OX244262.1 coordinate 10,019,966, forward strand.
AAACAGACGGTGAAACGCAACTGCAATGAAACTGCAACTTCCGGATACTTTTGAGTTTCATATGAGTTTATGCATAGACTCGTTTGAGAGACCACACATGACGCGTCTTCATAATTGTTGCGTCATGTGTGGTCTCCCAAAGGAGTTTATGGCATAAACTCAAAAATATCCGGAAGTTGCAGTTTCATTGCAGTTGCGTTTCACCATCTGTTTTGGGCCTTATATAAGTTGATGTTGCAGACCAAAACGCTACAAGCTGGCCGACCTAGTTGACTGGTTCTACGCCGTGATGCGCAAGGACGAGAAGTGGGGCTACAGGCGGCTCGACATGAAGTACGACCCAGTGCTGGGCATCAAGGTCATGCTCATCAACCTGCTGTCGCCCGGGTACCCCTTCGGGAACGTCACGTGGGAGGCCATTGAGAAGGCAAGTAGACGAGTAGAGTAGAACACTAATTACAACGTTATCCACGTTACTGACCTGACCCCGATCACCCAGGGGAACCTAGCGGCAATTATTTAATGTTTCACTAGAAAAAATATATAATGTTCGGTTATGGCGCTTCGCCGGACGCTGCCTCGTCACGCTCGCTTCGCTCGCTCAGCTCGCGCTCTGTAGGTTCGCAGTTCACCTAAAACTCCTCGCTTAGCTCGTCGTCGTACCTACATCGACCTGCCTCAGAGTCTACGAAAGATATAAAATAATTGAAAAAGGAAAAAAAAATATTTGTTTTTTTTTCCCTGGGGGATCAGGCTAGGGGATTCTAGTGGACAACAGCCTAATTACTTAGATACTTGATTAAATTAAGATATGTTGTAGATTATTAAATCTCTAAGAGATTTAAAAATATTCTAAGACATCTCTAAAATGTTTAATGGAAGAGCGAGACCTGACACAGTGCAGGAAAACGTACTAGGAGGCCTCACTCAACCACTAATGTAAAAACTAATTGAAGTTATCCAAATGACGATTTATTATTATGTATATCTTTTCCATATCTCGGGACCATGGGGATATACTTAGGCGAGTAAGCGAGTGTTGCTACGTACTACTCGCTCAAGCGTAAGAATTACCTACTATGAGAGTACTCGCTACTCGCGGTGGGACCAGTGCCTAAAAATGTCGTTATTAACGGTAATTAAGCATTGCGATCGAAATTGTTTATACCAATTCCGCTAACACACCATGCTGCACCGAAAATGCTACAAATTGCAAGATATCTGATGATGAATTAAAATTATTATTTAACTAATTAACTGCGGGCCCCTACTGGACAAGAGTGGCGATAGATAGGAGGAAGCCTTTGCCAATAGGTACACCGAAGATCCATACTAATATTGATATTGGAAAGTTATGTGTGTGTTTGTTTGTTTGTTTATCCGTCTTTCACGGCAAAACGGAGCGATGAATTGACGTGATTTTTTTAAGTGGAGATAGTTGAAGGGATGGAGAGTGCACATAGGATAGTTATTATACCCGAAATCATCCCCTAAGGGGGTATGGAGCTGCGATATAAACGAGTTCCACGCGGACGGAGTCGCGCGGGCAGAACTTGTTTTATATAAACAAGAATTGTGGCAAAGTAATGATCGCAATAAAGGGCTATGTCATCATCATCCTCATCATCATCATCTCATCAGCCGAAAGATGTCCACTACTGGACATAGGCCTCCCCCAAAGAGTGCCAAAGTGACCGATCCCTCGCCACCCGCATCCAGCGGACTCCCGCAACCTTTACCAGATCATCAGTCCACCTTGTCGGGGGCCTCTACCCACGCTGCGCCGTCCGGTGCGTGGTCGCCACTCGAGAACCTTTCCGCCCCAACGGCCATCGGTTCTACGTGCTATATGCCCCGCCCACTGCCACTTAACCCTTTGAACGCCGAGAGCCACTAAAGTGGTCGAGTGCTGTCGTGCCCACCACGCCAAAAACCTTTAAAGTGGTTATGGCGGACACTGTCAAAAAAATTTTCTTACTGTCATATTAACATATTCGCTCTTTAGCTGTCAAGATGTGCCATATGTCATCACTGGCAACACACACTGGTCAAAGACACTGCGGAATATTGGACGAAAAGATTTGCCGTAGCTTCCCGAACGCTGCCCAGCCGAGTCGGATTCGACGATTGACCTCTTTCTCGAAGTTGGATCTACCTAACTGGATCGTCTGTCCTAGGGCTATGTAATGTAACGTAATGTAATTATTTACAGGAATCCACCAGTGACGTCGTAGACCCCAATATGCCCTCGCTCCTCGACCTCGGAGTGAACCTCACGGAGATTGAGAACCAGGGTCCCTGGGAGCTGAAGCCCTTCCGCGCCTACCAGTACTATGACGACAAACTTGGAGAGTTTATCAAGCCGGAAAACCCTAAAGTACACTGTTAATCCGAATAGACAACTGAATCAATGGGACATCTTATTCTTTCGTAGTAATATGTACAACTTATAATAAATTATGTTTGTTTTTAATTGGGTTTCATTTCATAATACTCTACTTTTGGTTGCGTAGAAACAGTCGATATACAGGGTGACATTTTAATTAGTGTCCAAATTTCAAGCGGTACATCACATCCGTACATATATCCGGCGACGTGACACTCATACAGATGCGTCGCTACAATAAACTCTCAGACGGGCAGCTTGGGGTAGTCGGCGGTACTATCAATGTCGCCAACACAGTTGGGCCGTTTTACGGAAAGTTGTAGGTACAATCGACTTCTTTTTTTAATTTTGATATAATTTTGGGTATTTTCCTACACAGAATCGAGAGCACTTTCGAACAAAGTGTCCCAAGATTTTGTACAACTCAACTAAAACTTGGATAACTATCGCTTCTCTATGAAAATTATCCTCTTTAATAAAACGGTAACGATTTTTTTTTTAAAGAATCAATTTAGTGAGTGGTAGCTGCCTAGCTGGCACTTTGATATCTGTCCATAACGACGCGAAACTGGCAAACATCGGTAGCCACGTCGCAGTCAAAGGAGCTAAATGCACTTTAGTAATCACAAATAGTTTACATGAACACTTATAATATCTTCAAAACTAAGCCGGAATTGACTGGGGTTCACATCACATTTTTTGCTCCTAATGACGTAAGGAATGCGTGGATAAAATGTTTCGGGATAGTCAAGCCCACGGTGTACGTATCATTTTGGACAGTGAGTGTTAAAAAATGTTAAAATGGCCCAGTTAATCCATGCACTTTATGTGCATTGTAATAAGGTGCAATATAAATAGTGTCAGTTAGCTGTGTTCGCGAGTGTTTGTACATATTGTAAGACTGCGTGCCGCATAGAACGGGTTATCAATGGAGCGGAAGTGTAAAAAGATCTTAAGTTGAATACTGCTTTAGACAATATTTGCTGTGGTAAAAATTGTGATTCTCACACCAACTCAAACTTCCAACAATTCTACCCAATTGTCAACTTTAGAGCCTGTGTACACTTTAGTTACTGTTTGTTTAGGGATATATTTCCTTCCTTTAGATTTAACTCGGTCCTCGCTTGCGCGGCGCGCGGGTGCAGGGCTATTGCTGTAACGGGGCGGGCGCAGAACGAGTTCATAATAGAAGCGTGTTCTATTTTATTGAGCCTTACCTTTCTAAAGACTAACACAAATTATTCATGGAGTTTGTTTCGGAGTTTCTTTTCGACGGTATTCGCCTTTTTTATTTACCCCACAGCCGAAGGAGTGAAGGGTTGTTTTTCGAGCGTATGTATATCTTATCCTTTGGTGCGCCCGGCCGCCTAAACCGTTAGATGGAATTAGACATGACGTGTTGGATTCCTCTTAACTGTAGGAGTGACATTGGCTGTAATATATTTGTAAAAAAGCAGCTGGTTTTATCGAAAAATCATTTGATTTCACTTGTTAGGACTGTGGGCACATCTAGATGGTGATTCCGGTTTTATAGTGGGGGTATCTAAAGATGCTACGCGTCCGTATTATTATGTATTTTTTAATAAACTCACTATTGTCACCTGGCTTACTGAGATGGACTAACAACAAATCCAACTTGTTAATGAGCATCAGGAATTTTGTAGTGGTAGTTTATGGCAGCATTTTATTACATGTTTTTATTCCTACAGGACTCCGTTGAAAGACGGTTCAAACACATCCACAATCTCCAATTTCGACTGGTTCTTTCAGGTAACTATGCTCTTGTCAGATTTCATGTTTCGCCTTACGAATTTACTACTGTACCTACCTAATTAATTTCGAAGGGGCTACCTTATTTCTAGTGGACTAAACAAGCTATACGGATGAATAATACAAAGAAATATGTTTAGATTTTTATTTAAACTTATTTAAGGTGCAGGCCTGCCTCGGCCGAATCCTCCTCTCTGTAACAAGGAAAAATGAGTTAAAGTTAATCTGGCATATTTACGGTCTAGAAAGAGACACCTGACCTTTAGGAGCCCAAACGGAACAATAATCTGAGTCCACTATATCTAGCCCATGCATAAAGAGAGAGAAAGATAAGTTAAATAAAGACGCGGATAATTGGGCCGTAACGTTAATCGGATACACCAATAATAAATAGATCTCATTTCTTTGTAATAAGGTCTATGACTGGCTGACACATATAAGGTTCATCCTTATTTCTAGGTTCACCCTATCTGGGTTCAATTCAATGAAAAACCAGATGCCTTTATGCCTGTTAAAGGGTTAATAAAGCTGATAATACCCAAGGACGCCGCAACAGAGCTATCCAGGCATATACAAAGTCCAGCTTGTATCACATGATACAGCAAACACTTGTATCATACTTTAAAAAAAATAGTTGATTTAACTAAACTTATAATTGTGAATTAATTAAACCTCTTTGAGGTTACTCTAAAATCTCGAAATGAAACATACCTTCATTGAAGTAGATAAATAAATCGAATTATATGTGATTACTGATTAGGTCCCGTTTAGGAAATAAATGTGTCAAAATAGTGAAAATCATCAACAAATTAGTTTTCCTCATGCTTGACCAGTTTAGTACAATATGAACAAGTACAAGTTGTATCAAATAATTAATGCCCACTGAACTGCATTTCCAAGAATCAAGTCCACCTAAACACATCCAGCAATAGTAAGGGGATGCTGCCATCTGATGATAAAAGGGGTAGTGATGTTGGAGTTCTACTACATGTACTCACACTGTAGTGTTAAGCAAACAAGTAGAATTACAACTGATCCTTTGGCTTATATACTTATGGAAGGTGGGATTGAAACACTGTTTTTTATCTTGCCACAATGGCAATTAGGTGCATAATGGTCCATGTTGCAACATCCACTGCCAATAATTTAGTAGCAATACGCTCAAAGTCGATAACATGTGAAAAGGAATTTGTTGAGGAAATCGTATGTGAGCAGAAGGTTCCTGGCACTGAAACTGTAAAAAGCAACTAACGAATTCGACATCAGCAGAGCCAGGGCCGACATCGGCCTTCTTGTCGTGCGGCGCGCCCGGGGCGGTGGGCGCGCGACGGTACGCGGAGCGGTCCTCGGCCGCGCGAGCCGGGCCCTCTGGCCGGCCCACGGCACCGCGGCGCACCGTCTCCGTGCGCACGGAGCGCTTGAGGGTCGCCGGCACGATTTCGGGAGGCAGGTGCAGGAATATGCGCAGGTATTCAATGCCCTCGTTGGTCAGGTACCTGTAATGGTCAGATATTTTATTGTACTTTGGCTTAGATGTGGATGCCTGGTAGTGTGTATATGCTATGTGTATAACAAAATTTAATGATGATAATGTCAACATTTACTACAGTACTACAAAATCTAGTTTTTATACAACCATGGTGTCAAACAAGCGTACGGCCCAGCCCGCCTGATGGTAACAGGACACAGCAGCCTATAAACGCATGCAATTCCAAAGGAATAACACAAGAGAATAGTAGTTGAACAATTGACAAATTAATGAGATACCTAGATGACACTTACAGACATAACTAATATTTCCCTACTACCTACTTCCAGAGTACTTGTATTATTTGCATACCGAAGATACTAAAAATCCAGTCATAATACACTTAATTGCACTAAACATAATTAAAATTTAATCTCATTCTCAAAAAGGCGAACTTTTATACCTACTTGAGTTAGGACCTAACCTTACTAGGAACCAAACACCTGACAACACTATGTCTCAAAGTAACCAATCGATAAGTTTAAAAAGAAGTCGTTCTTACCAGTAAAAGTGTCTCCACGCAAACTGTTCCTTCACGTAACCTCTGGATTTGAGGGACTGCATAGCTTTGATCACCTGCAGGTTAGAAATCTTCTCCAGGTCGGGGTGTTTAGGAGCATGGTAGTCCTTCTTGGCTACCATAACTCCCTCTTTGAATAGGAATTCATAGATCGCGACACGGTTTGTTTTGGGCATCAACATCTTGACGGCCTATCTGTAAAACAAGGGTGAGATAGGGCTTAGAGGTTATAAACACTAATCACGAAAATGCGGAAATTATCACAAAATCACTTAAACGTATCACAATTTCGTTGAAGAAATCACGTTTTACAAAACGTAATTCATAATTATTTGCAGATTAAATAAATAAATTCGGATTTATATTCCGGATTTGTACCTTTCGCCAACTTTGACAAACAGAAAAGAGTCCACAGATAATCGAAATAACACAATTGAAAAAGACATTACAAAAATGATTTACAAAGCATGCTTTATGTAATAAATGGTCATGAAACTGTCACATATTTGATTAGTTCACTATATGGTTTATATCTTTACACTTAAAGCAGCAACTAACATGCAACTACTTTGCTCTACAGTGGCTCTACAAAAGCAAATTAATTAAACATTTCACAGATATGGATGTATAAACGCATACTGTTCTAACGTAGCTTTATTCGTAAACACATTTATGTTGTAAATTTTATTCTCTTATCTGTGGAACTGTCAAACGTCAACGTCACTGTCAATCTAACTAGCTTCGCGTTAGTTGCTGTGTCCGTGTGTCGCTTTATTTCATTTTATTTACTTATTAGTATTACGAGGAATATCCTAGGGCTTATGATTACAACTACCTACGTTTAGCTTTAAGCCAAAATGGATTTCCAAAACAGACCGGGTGGTAAAACCGGAGGAGGCGGCGTAGCGTCATGGTCCGAAAGCAACAGGGACCGACGCGAGAGACTCCGGCAGCTTGCCTTGGAGACTATTGACTTGAACAAAGATCCCTATTTTATGAAAAACCATTTAGGTAAGTACCTAATTTCATTATTAATGTATAATCCAAATTTCTTAGAATATATTAAATTTAGCAACACAACTGTTCAGTAATACAGATCTTTACTGAACTTATGATAAAAGTCCCATCTCAATGTCTAATCGTCAGTAAAAGTTTCAAGTATTGGGATTGGATAAGTGCCGAGCACAGGGATGGTTACCTTAGTTGTTCAACAATTAAACATCATTGAAATTAAGGGCTCTTTTAGCCAGTAGATTAAAATACAGGGTGTCCCAGAATTTGACGTCAAGCCGTAAACGGATGATAGACCAAGTCATAACAGTTATCATAAAAATACAAAAAAAAATCCAACTCATGTTCTTTAAAAATTATGGTCACTTTAAAAATTCACTAAAAAATCCACACCCTGTAATGGTTCTTTAACTCTTGTTACTACAAATTGCATAGTTTATTAATTTTTTATTATTATTATGTAATCTTGAATAATGCTTCTGTAGATTTTTGCCTAAAATTTAAAGCCAACTGCTCCTACTTGGAAGAAAATTACACTTTTTCAAAACCCAATTATTTAAATTTACTGTTTCACCCAACTTTAACTGGCTGTACTGAAAAAAAAATGTACTACGCTAGTTTGGCAAGTAACGTTAAAAAGTGGCGCGTTCAATAAGGATTCCAAAATTGTATTACACTTGCTAGATTACCTTTTAATTATTTGGTAATTATTTTTTTTGTAAATAACCTTAGTTTTTTTACAAAATGTCCATACTTCCTTAAAATGACTTTAGCTTACCTAAATCTTTGCTCAACGCCGTTTCTTAGTTTGATAGAGACAGGAAGAGTCATTTTACAAAGTGTGAGCGAGACAGAGAGTGACGCCACTTTTATCGGATAGATACAAAATTACCGATGAGTGCGAGTGAGACATGGGATGTTCCACCTTGATATCTTTATTTGGATTTTCTTCAAAATACTTTACCAGATTTATTAGAAGACGTGCCACTGAGCATTTACAGAGTAATGTGGTTTCAGCAAGATGGCTGCCCAGCGCACTATGCCCGTTTAGTAAGAGAACATCTTAATAAATAAATCATCATCATCATCATATCAGCCGAAAGACGTCCACTGCTGGACATAGGCCTCCCCCAAAGAGTGCCAAAGTGACCGATCCCGCGCCACCCGCATCCAGCGGACTCCCGCAACCTTTACCAGGTCATCAGTCCACCTTGTCGGGGGCCTACCCACGCTGCGCCTTCCGGTACGTGGTCGCCACTCGAGAACCTTTCCGCCCCAACGGCCATCGGTTCTACGTGCTATGTGCCCCGCCCACTGCCACTTAAGTTTAGCGATCCGGAGGGCTATATTGGTTACCTTGGTTCTGCTGTGGATAGCCTCATTAGCTGCGGAAACTCCCAACATGGCCCTCTCCATTGCCCTTTGGGTGACTTTGAGCCTTCTTATGAGGCCCATAGTAAGTGACCACGTTTCAGTGCCATATGTCATCACTGGCAACACACACTGGTCAAAGACTTTCGTCTTGAGCTTGATAAATAAATAATAAATAATAATAAATAAATATAAGGGGACAATCTTACACAAATCGACCTAGTCCCATAGTAAGCTCAGTAAGGCTTGTGTTATGGGTACTAGACGACGATATATATAATAGATATAAATACTTAAATACATAGAAAACATCCATGACTCAGAAACAAATATTCATGCTCATCACATAAATGTTTGCCCTTACCGGGATTCGAACCCAGGACCTCTTGCTTCGTAGGCAGGGTCACTACCAACTAGGCTAAAGTGGTCATCAAATCTTGATGAAGAATACCCGCTCAGGTGGATAGGGCGCGCTGGGACAGTCTTGTGGCCACCCCGTTCACCTGATTTAAATCCCCTAGATTTTTTTTACTGGGGAGCGGTTAAAGAGAAAGTGTACTCAAAAACAATTGAGAATTTAGCTGAGCTGCGTGAAAGAATAACGGACGCGGTTGAATTTGTAAATAGGAGAATTTTTCCCGGAAAATAGCCCGATCTTTTTTAAGAAGATGTCGTGCGTGCATTGCCGTTGAAGGAAGGCAGTTTGAACATTTATTGTAAAAAAAAAATTCCAATCTGATAAACTGTTTTTTATTTAAAAAATTCTAATGAGAAAACTGTTCCTAAATTAAAGTAAAAAGATTGAGTCAATATCATAACCTTGCTCTTAAATTACCTGGAAATTTGATTTCTTATCTCGCTCACACTTCGTAAAATGACTCTTCCCATCTCTATCAAACGAAACGGCGTTGAGCAAAGATTTAGGTAAGCTAAAGTCATTGGAGTCGTGTCCGATGCGCGCAGCGAAGTAGACGCATCGATGATTTAATTAATTATTTAATTGTGAATTAGCGCGGCTCGACCGCTGCCACTAGTTAAACAATGGGTGACCCTAATAAAAGTGAGCCCATTGTCAACGGGATCCTCGCCTTTCTGCAACAGAAGCTGCTGCTGGAAGGTCAGATGGATGCGGCGACTGCTGTTCAGATCTGTTCGTCGCGTTTTACTGTCGACGAAATCTGCGCTGCGAAGATGGTGCTGTACCAGTCTCTCGGGATTGTCGGCACATTTGTACCTCATCGCAGAGAAGATGAAGCCGGAAGGAAGACCCTCGGGGACATCATTGAGGTCCTAAGGGAGAACGAACACGACATGCCTGAGTTCGTGGCGACGGAGGTCTCCAGATTGCCGTCCAATACGCCAGACCATGTCGACGTGAGCTGCCTGCTGAAGGAAATTGTGGCTCTTAAAGCAGGCATGGCAGAAATTCTAAAGAAATTTGACAAATCGCAGGCCGTTATTGACGTATTGCGCAAAGAAATCATCCGTTTGCGCGACGGTGCCCTAGAAACGCGGTCACCGACGGCGTCAAATTTCAAGAATAGTAACCGGGCGTCAAATGCCGACTCGGTCAATTCGCGTGTAGCTGACAATGCGCATAGCGATGTCACTGTACATGCTGATCCGCGGCCCCCCTGCCCCCTCCTCGCGGGGCCTCCCGTCAACGCTTCATCGAAACCACGTCGTCGTTTTGCTGACGTCGTTTCTGCTGGTGAGCCTACTGTTCCAGCCTGCCGGAAAGCTGCGCCCTCGAAAGCGCGTGAAGTTCGGGATCCTCCTAAAGAGGAAACCCCTCGCACCAATGTGGACAAGGAGGGTTTCACAACGGTGTCAAGAAAGCGTAAGACACGTAAGAGTCAGTGTGGTACTGCAGACCCGGTTTGTTGTGGTCTGCGGGTCTCCACACCGAGCAAGGCGCTGTACGTGTCGCGCCTGCATCACACTGCCACCGCTGAAGAAGTGACGCAGTATGTTCGCCAGAAAACCGGCTACTCGCTGAGGGTGCACCAGCTGCGGTCCCGGCACTACGTGCACTTCAGCTCTTTTGTAGTGCGCGTGCCGCGGCCGCTCCAGGAGACCATCGCGAATGCTGATTTCTGGCCGAAAGGTGTCGTGTTTCGTCGGTTCCGGGGCAACCTACCAAATCCAACACCCGAGATGTCGACGCAACGGGGCCACGCCGTTTCGCCGTCTAAATAAACATTGTTCGGTTCATGACGCATTGGTGCTTACACTGTAATGTTATGTAACCTGTTTTTTTCAATAAATAAATAAATAAATAAATTTTAAGGAAGTATGGACATTTTGTAAACAAACTAAGGTTATTTACAAAAAAAATAATTACCAAATAATTAAAAGGTAATCTAGCAAGTGTAATACAATTTTGGAATCCTTATTGAACGCGCCATTTTTTAACGTTACTTGCCAAACTAGCGTAGTACATTTTTTTTTCAGTACATTCAGTTAAAGTTGGGCGAAACAGTAAGTTTAAATAATTGGGTTTTGAAAAAGTGTAATTTTCTTCCAAGTAGGAACAGTTGGCTTTAAATTTTAGGCAAAAATCTACAGAAGCATTATTCAAGATTACATAATAATAATAAAAAATAATTAAACTATGCAATTTGTAGTAACAAGAGTTAAAGAACCATTACAGGGTGTGGATTTTTTAGTGAATTTTTAAAGTGACCATAACTTTTAAAGAACATGAGTTGGATTTCTTTTTGTATTTTTATGATAACTGTTATGACTTGGTCTATCATCCGTTTACGGCTTGACGTCAAATTCTGGGACACCCTGTGTCGCCCTAAATGGGATAACGACAATTATGCTTGGGATTTACACACAGAATTAAAGCAACATCTATATATATATTATACTATCATGTTTAGATCTTTAATCTCTCATAGGGTATGGATACATGAATCTACTGATATCTTATAACTGTAAGATAATGTGCGGATATGCCACTATTCATGTTCACTGCCATCGGTCAGGCCAGACAACTACAATCGACTTGCTCCAGTCTAAGCACAATGGTGCCCCGGGTGCCTTACTCAGGTATGGTACAAGGAGGACTGTCTCCTCTGAGATTCCACACTCCTTGTCCACCCTAGATCTGACGGTTAGCTACCGTCTGCCTTGATCTTTGCCTGGCACCCGGCTGGACAGGGGGCCTATGGCCCCCCGGGAACCTCCACCTTCCCCATAGTTCCGCCACGGTTTCTCCAACATTAAGTCGACTGTCATATCGGGCGAAACAGAGTCGCTCCGGTCCAATTTCTACGCACCATGTCTACGACACTCCTCAAAGTACATTGTACTAGCGTTTATTGGACCCAGTATTATGTGAACTTACTATAGCATGAGTACAGACTCATCATATATCCACACCATATGAAATAACAGTCTACATTATAGCAAGAAAGAGGTTACTGACTCACCCTAGCCAGGTCCTCCATCAGCCTCGCCAGGCTGATCCAGCAGCCGCGCGGAGATGCACGCTGTCGTCGCTGTCTACACCAGCAAGCTCCCCCGTCTCTCGCGTACTTGCCTATTTCATTCCTCACCTGTGCCAAGTGGCGCCGTCGTACGACAATATTCTCCTCACCTCGCCTACGCTCCTGCCATCTTAACTGTCAGCCCCACCTCCGGTGTTGCCATATGATATCCAAATCACAGGTGATAAGTCCTTACCGATTTATCTCGCGCTTGGCGCGACACCCTGTATACATTGCATGTTTTAATCATTTTCATATAACTGTTTTTTATGCTCATATCTATATATTTATTGAAACTTACTTATTCAACCAAACTATTTGACTTCAAACTTTGTTTCCAGGTTCATATGAATGCAAACTTTGTCTGACTCTACACAACAATGAAGGGAGTTACTTGGCTCATACTCAAGGCAAAAAACATCAGGCTAATTTGGCCCGAAGAGCTGCCAAAGAGGCCAAGGAAGCACCTCAGCAATTGGCTCCGGAGAAGCCTCGGATCGAGCCGAAGAAGTTTGTGAAGATCGGGCGGCCTGGTTATAGAGTGACTAAGCAGAAAGACCCGGAAAGTGGCCAGCAGAGCTTGTTGTTCCAAGTAGATTATCCGGGTATGCAAATACATAATTTATTTATCTATTTATAGCCTCTTCACAGAAATTACAACAAAACATACTTATAACTATAGTAACCGTAAAATTTTACATTTCTGTGTGCCTACTGGCAAAGGCCTCCCCCAGTCTTCTCCATTTCTCCCTGTCTGTGACTTTAGTTAATTATTGATTAAGGTAGGTAGTGCCCTTGCGTTGCGCTTCGCTTGGCTTGTCTTGGCGGGGCACTGCCGTGCCCCCAGATAGGTATGAAACATGTGGCTTAGGTAGGACAATAGTGAAAGATTATGGTTCAAATATCAGTGATCTAGTTAGCATTCTAATATTTATTCTGATGTAGAACATATGTTGCGTTATCTAGGGGAAGGGACCTTGTTGTAGTCGGTGCTTATGCAATTATGAAAGAATGCACTAATTAATGCAAATGTGTGATTCAAGGCATAATAACACTAGCACCAATGACAATATTATGGTTCGTTCCAAGCCATTGACATTTAACAAGCTGCTGCATTCATACAGAATAGTACATTACGTAACTAGGGCGGTGAATTCGTAAATGCCCCAGATCGCAGGTGTTTGTGGCCCGAACCGAAGGTGAGGGCCATAAATGTGCGCTCTGGGGCTTTACGAATTGCCGCCCGGTACGGTTGTAAGAATGATCTATCCTTACATATTTTATTTATTTCAGAAATTGCCGAAGGAGTCCAACCAAGACATCGCTTCATGTCGGCATATGAACAAAAAATTGAGCCCCCAGACCGCAGGTGGCAGTACCTGCTATTTGCAGCGGAACCCTACGAGACCATAGCTTTCAAGGTCCCCAGCAGGGAAGTCGAAAAACACGACTCCAAATTCTGGACCCATTGGAACAAAGATACAAAGCAGTTCTTCCTGCAATTCGCTTTCAAGATGGAAGCTTTACGTATGCCGCCACCGCCTCCAAAGATGTGGGAGAACCATGGTATGCGCCTACCTCCGCCGCCGGGAGCACCCATGATGGGAGTGCCGCCGCCTCCTCCATTGTTGCCAGTACCCCCACCGCCTCCTATGTAAAATATATTGTCTATGAAATAAATATTTCGAATTTATTTTAGATTGTTTTATTTCAAATTATAATATATAATCCAAGATTAAATGGTAATCAATTTATACCCATTATACTAACCCAACGCATAACCTAATACTGGCCTACCGCGAAACGAAAACGAATTGTGGGGTCGAATCGTTCCGGTAATGGTTTATTTGCCGCAACCTCATATCATACTTGCCACGCAAGTAAGAAAAAGTGTAACTATGACAAGGCCAACGAAAAATATGTCTCTTTCTGTCACAATAAACTTATTGAAATTTGTACACTATCATCTCGATCTCGGTCGGACGTTTGTACGCACAGACTACTAAGAAGATACTATTTGTACGATACCTACCATGAACGTAGAATACTGAATACTCTGAGGGGCTACCGCGAAGTGAAAACGAACTTCGTTCAATAGTGTGTGGCACACAAACCATTACACGTCCAAATTTAGTGGGTTGTTTATGGCAAGTAATCAGCCATTTTAAGACGAGTTAATAACGACGACTTAATTTAGCTGCATAAGAGCTTTTCCGTCCCTCACTGTGATAACGTGTACAGTAGTACAGTCCGTCCATAGTATTCTAGATTCATGTTTTCATGCAATTAGTCCGGACAACTCGTTTGGCGGTTGGAACATGCATCCAGACGATAGCAAATAGTCAGATTCTGATAAATTGGGGCTGACAAATCACGTAATGTGGATAATGTGGATTGCCCATGAGTGAACGAATACTGCAGAGTGAATGAATTGAATGTTTGGTATCTCCTTTCATCTGATAGCTGCGTCTAGTGCGTCTCAAGATTGTTAAAAAAGAATTGATAGGTTCGTAGCAGTGTAAGTTTAAAAAAAGTCATGAAACTACCTTTAATAATCACAAAAATCTTCTGAATTATATACACAATAGTCATAGTCACAATTACTAAAAGATGTTTAATGATGAAAAGTAAACTTCAGAATCTTGTAACGGAACGCAATGTAACGGTTTCTTCAGATAAAATAATAATAGTATACTCTGCAATTTAGCGCGCGTTCGCTCAACGGACGGACGGAGCGTTGAATCGAAAGCCGTTGAGTATTGTGTACTTACGAGACTGTTGTTATTGCATTTAACAGATTTTTATTTATTTCAGTGGTATTATATAAAAAGGATGTTCTCCAAAGCTAAAAGATTTGAACCATTGGGTGAGTTTAATTCATAATATCGTACTTTTCAAGATTTATTTTTACTCTTATTACTTATGTCTTAAATATATAAAAATAGTCTTACACAGATGATAGTGATACATTTCATAATTCAGTACCTAATGTTATCAGGATAAAATGTTACTTGTCTTAGTCTTATAATTGGATATTTCCTCTTGCGAAATTATATGCAAATATAACTTTGTACTGTGTAATTAATATCCTATAACATAGTTGAATTTTCTTCAGCCTTTACACAGGCTATCTCATTCCCATACAAATTTCACATTTTGTTTGGGGTATAATTTGCGAAAGTCCTTTATGTGCTTATACTGCTTTGGTCCTTTAAATATCTACAACATATTTCAAGCAAATATGAAATGCTAACAGACTCGCAACTGAAGTAACTTTCGAATTTATAACATTTGGGATAAGGACTCCTGCTAAATCCTTTAAACTATAATCATTATTATTTCATCAGCTGATCCAGACATTTGGGAGCAGACAGACACAGATGTTACACACACATGTAATAATTATAACACCCCTCGTTTTCTCTCTTGTATACTAGTACGTCGTGTAGGTACTTATTACTGGTTGTTATGCAATGCCCCAATGATATTAGTATATTCACTGCAACACTTCTTCCGCAGCTCTCAAAAACCTGACAAAAGAAACCAATAAGCCGGAGCCTGAAAAAACAAAGGCAGCAGTGAAGCCCCCAATAGTTGGCAAGACCAAACCCAATGTGACACCCTTCAAGGCAAAAACCTGCAGCGATGTGCAGTCCCAATGCAGCTCTGTTCCTAGTGTCAGCTCTTTCCTTACAGTATGTTATTATATGTTTTTATGTACCTAACCGTAACATTTAACAAATTGCAGAAATAAGAGTCTTGTTGCATGTCCATATTTATATTTTAATCTAATGTAAATAAGAGGAAATATTGAAATTTAAATTATCAATATTATACTCATACTCATTCTTAATTGCTAATAAAAAAATACATGTCAACATTATACATATGTGATATGATCAAACAAATTATTACCTGAGACTCAAGTACTTTATTTCATGCTAGTTGCCCGCGCGGCTCTGGCGTAAAGAATCCAGACAAAGCCCTGGGATAAAATATAGCCTATAACGGCTATGACCATAAGGAAGGTTTTTATATACTGTTAAAAGAGTATAAAAATCGGACAAATAGTCTCAGAGCCTAAACTCCTACATGCAAACTTATTAAAAGATATATGTCAGGGACGCTACATCTTTATTATTAGTATAGATAAATCATGATGATATGTACGGAATATGATTTTATATTTACCGTTAGCTTTTCGGTGAAGGAAAAACATCGCGAGGAAACCTGCATACATCTGCGAAGAAATTCAAAGGTGTATGTGAAGTCCCCAATCCGCACTGGGCCAGCGTGGGGACTACTGCCCGTTCCCTCTCATACATGAGAGGAGGCCTGTGCCCAGCAGTGGGACGTATATAGGCAGATGATGATGAACGAAATCATGATGAGAAAATTATTGACAAGCATAGTAAAACAATTGATTGAACAGGCTAAATAGGGTTTTACCAAATTCACAAATTGTCTTCTATATAATTTTGTAGAGTAGTACCCATAACACAAGCTTTATTGAGTTATGCTAGTTCAATTTGTGCAAGATTGTGCCCTAGTATTTATTTATTTATTTGTAATAGCATAATTTTATTTGAAGCCTGTACTCAAAACACTGAGTTAAATATTTTGCTTGCAGCCAAAACCAGTTACAAATAGGAAAAATGTCAAGCCCCTATCCAGCCTCAAGAAGCCTTTGCACCCTGCCCAGAGAATCCCTAGTGGCACCAAAACTGACACCTGTAAGGTAGCCACTGAAGACATTATCAAGGCACAAGAAGCCGAAATAAGGTATGCTTAAAGAATAATGTTTTATTCATTTAATTATAGGTACGTCTTTCCCACTGGTCTGCCGGACCTTTGTGAAGAGTGCGCGGAGCCGAAGTCAACATGTAGACACAATTTAGTGCTACTTAAGAACTACTAAAGTCTTGGGGAGACAGCATCAACCAGAATGTTTAGTAGTAAATTTTATTCCCGGCAGACTTACCCTCTGCTAGATGGATCCCATAAGATAGCGACTATAATTATACGTAATTGTTAGTAATCTAATTTTGATTAACTTACTTATTTTTATTAATTACAGGAACAAGGATTACACCATTAGTGAATATAACAAGCAAATTGAAGATTTGAAAAATGAAATTGCTAATTTACAAAAACAAATTAAAGAAGCTACCAAAAATATTAACTCTACTGACAGTTTAAATAAGCAGCTGTCCGAAATATCTCTCAAAGATGATAAAGGAGGATCTGAAACCAAAGATAATGCCAGTGAAAACTTAGAACTCATTGATGAATATGAACTTAAAATCGCCGAAATTGAACTTCTCTGTGAAAAGTTGGAACAAGAAGTTAGCAGTAAACAAGTAGAGCTCTCTTCTCTTGAAGAAGTCATAACGATCAGAGATAGCCTGTGTCAGGATTTACAACAGAAACTGAGCAGTATGGAAACAGTACTTGAAGAAACTAGATCAAGACTCGAGATGGTTAAAGGACATCATGCTTTAGCACTAGAAGCCAATGAAAGCATTCGAAGAGAGTACAAAGCTGAGCTAGAAAGTCTAAAGTCGAAATTTGAAGAAGAAAAGCAAGTTATTATAAGCAGAGCTAAAACTGAGCAAGATGGTATTAGAGAACATTACAATATAATAATTGAGTCAGTTAAAATGCAGTTGGCTAAAGAAAAAGACGAGATGGTACACGAATTGCAGCAACAATTGGCAAATAAGGACAATGAGATGAAAGCCAAACTAGAACAGATTCATGAGGCCACCCACGAGAAACTGAGGCTATGCGAGATTCAATTTGAAGAGCGTTCTCGTTCCATTCAAGAACATTGGGCTCAACAACAAGATCAAATATTTGCTTTAGAAAAGGAAACCAAAGATCTAAAATATAGCATTAGCATGGCAGAGCAGAAAAATCAATATTTGCTCAGAGACTTTGATGCTCTTAAGAAGGAATGTGAAGTTTTGAAAGCTGAGAAAGAAAGCATTATTGAAGAGACTAATGAATTAAAGGAAGAGTCGAAGAAGAAGTACATTGATTTCGAGAACAAAATCAATAAACTGACAGTTGAAGTAGATAAGACAGTCAAAGAGAAACACCAATTCGAGTTGTCTCTGTCTGTAACTAGAGATATCGTTCAGGTTCTCACCATGCGTCTGCGGGAATCCGACAATGAATTGGAACATTTGGAAGAGAAAGTTAAAAACCTGACTGATGCCAAGGAGGCTCTTGAAAATGAAGTATCAACCTACAAAAGCTCTATAAATAACAGTTTATTGGAATGCAACGAATACAAGGAAGCTCTGGTGAATATTTTGAAGTCTAAAGCAGCGCTGGCCAAAGAACACACGCGTATAATGGAGCATAATGTGACGCTCATCGAAAGTCTGCAGAATGTGGAGAAGGAGGCCTACCGCGAACTCGGCTCGATACAAAGCGAGCTCATTGAGGATGTGGAGATGTTGAAGATGGAGTCCAAATCTCAAATTAAAGTTTTGCAAGATGAGGTTAGTATTAAGGTCACAGTTCATTAGGCCGGCGCCTGACCCGCACCGCCTCGTAAATGTACTAACTATTACGGAGTTGATGCAGTGAGCGCATGCCCGTACAAATCCATATAAAAAATACTAACCGCTCGAGGCGAGGCGGCTTTCTTTTTCAACTTAGGCATATTATACACTGTCTATGTCGATAGACTGCCATCGGTTCGGAAAAAAACACAGAATTATAAGATTACATGAGGGTGGTATATTGAATCCGGGGTCATGACAAAGATTATATAATAGCTTAGCGAAGGCGTCTAAAGGGAATCAAGTGTTTATGACCAAAACGGAAATAATTTTACTACAGAGTGAAACATACGGCTTTTCACACCAACTATAAGATTTTTTTTAACTAAACAAGGAACTAAATCCGTCATTTGAGGACAATAATAGCCCCTTTTGTGCAGGTGTGATAATACAGGGCCGGCCTTAATCACCTAGGCGCCCGCCCTTTTATATATCGCTCCGGGCCACTGCCCTGGTTAACCCCACCCCACCCCACCCCACCCTAGATAAAGCCGGAGAATAGGCATGATGCCTCATGTTCAAATTGATAATGTAGTGATGCTAAATGGATGGGTAACCATCAAATTATCGTAATAAAGTATAAATTATAAAATATAATTAAAATCGTGAAAAGATATAAACCTTGGAAGTTTAGTTTTTTTTTTTTTTTTTTTATTGTCCAAGAGTAAATTTAAAGTCAGTCAATCAATCGTCGTGTAGAGTCAATCGTCGAATCCGACTCGGCTGGGCAGCGTTCGGGAAGCTACGGCAAATCTTTTCGTCCAATATTCCGCAGTGTCTCAAGACGAAAGTCTTTGACCAGTGTGTGTTGCCAGTGATGACATATGGCACTGAAACGTGGTCGCTTACTATGGGCCTCATAAGAAGGCTCAAAGTCACCCAAAGGGCAATGGAGAGGGCCATGTTGGGAGTTTCTCTGCTAGACCGCATCAGAAATGAGGCTATCCGCAGCAGAACCAAGGTAACCGATATAGCCCTCCGGATCGCTAAACTTAAGTGGCAGTGGGCGGGGCACGTAGAACCGATGGCCGTTGGGGCGGAAAGGTCTCGAGTGGCGACCACGTACCGGAAGGCGCAGCGTGGGTAGGCCACCGACAAGCTGGACTGATGACCTGGTAAAGGTTGCGGGAGTCCGCTGGATGCGGGTGGCGCGGGATCGGTCACTTTGGCACTCTTTGGGGGAGGCCTATGTCCAGCAGTGGACGTCTTTCGGCTGATATGATGAAATTTAAAGTTACCAATAGAATCCTTACGCTTTTATAAACAAAATTGTACGATCACTATTATTTACTTAAACGCAGTATTTCGCGACCGATTACAACAATTTACCTGATTATTCATACAAAGATACATTTACTTTGTACTAACAAATGTCGTTGTGACGTCATACCTGTCTATCAGAGCGTTTTGCGCTGCCGCCAGCGAGGTCAATCTGTCTCAATTTTTTTGGGTACTTATGTTCTTTAATTGTAGTTGCTCCCATACAAACATTTGTTCCTCTCCAAAAACTGGTTCGAATGACATCATATTTTTTTTGTCATCATTCCTATTCATGGTTGCCGTGTAACTTATGTGTATCACGTGGACATTGTTTGTTTATCCAGGTAGAGAAGAAGCGCGCATTGTGCTCGCTGGCCACCGAGCAGGCCGCGGCCGCGGCGGCCGGCGCGGAGCAGGCGCGCGCGCTGCTGGCGCAGGCCGCGGCCGAGCTGGGCCGCCAGGACCACGAGAACCAGCGCCTGCATCGCCAGGTATGCACCGTCATACCGAACCTTCCGACCCGGTGACGAGCGTCCGTCACTGGCTGACACCGTTTGATAGAACGAGACTGAAGCTGGGAACAAATTATCGATCGCGGCTGACGGCTGACGTACGCGACTGATAAATGTGCACAGTCGAATAGGACGTGGCTTGCGGCTGACAAAAACATCCAGCGCGCCAGATTCCTGTCGGACGTCCAAACGCTCAAAGTTAGCATAAGGTTACGTCCACGGCTTACCTCCGTTAGGTGGTTGTCACTATGCTCGTTGCGAGACGCGAAGCAACGGACTCGCATGCGGAAACAACGCACCAACGTTGCTGCGATGCGCGACGTCCCGCGATCTTGCACTAAAATCCGTACGGCACTGCGGAGCTCGGTGTGGCATACCATACCCTACGGCACGCACCGCGTCTCCGTCTGAGCGCGCGAGTCGTCGAGGCGGAGCGTGTCGTACCATGCGATTTTTCTATACAAAATCAAGATTCTACATACAAAGTTAAAAAACGCATCATCGGACGCCGCTGCGAGATGCGGAGCAGTGTGACGACTGCCATAGTTTGCACAATTCAGTGTATATTCACAATCTAGATACCTATAAGTCGCGGCTGTGAGCCGCGTCCGATAATTTATTCCCAGCTTGTCGCTCTATCTTGTAACTTATCGCGTGATAAGGCCGACCATGATACGGGCCCAGGTTGAGAAGCGCTAGATATGCCCGCAATTTACTACCTTTCAATAGGTGATCCATTCAACCACTAATGCCTTGAAGTGCGAGAACTGTAAATTATATCTAGCAGAAGCGTCTCCTAACGATATTATAATTCATTTCATTCAAAGTGAAGAAATTGCAATTGCCTACTGGGCTATTTTAGGGTGGTATGCCACACTCCAAGATCTTTTTCCAATGTGTATTTGCGTCTCACATTTTGCTTAAAGAGTGAGTTAGACGCAATGCCTTTAAGCCCCGCAATCACTATTATAAGAAGGTGAGAAGTCACGATCGCCCTAAAATGTTCACTGTCATTTTCTCCACAGATACAAGACCAGCAGTCCCTAGTCGTGGAGCTCTCCCTGCTGCGCCAAGAGAACGAGGAACTGACTATGACTGTGGCCAAGCAGTCTTCCCTCATCGACAAGCTGAAAAAGGAAGCCGAAACCCACAACACGCCCAAGTCGCCCTCCGTTATCCGCAAAACGCATAAAATTGGGAAGGAAAACTTGCCCGCCGTTATTAGTCCGCTTAGGGAACGTAATCACTGAAAACTACCCGCGCCCGCCCATTGCAGCCACTGGTAGCCTCTAAACGCGAACAATCTGCCGCACATTAAGAGCCACTCCCTCAGATTGTGGTTCGAAATCGGCCACTAAATGCTCGATGTGCATCGGATACTATGAAAAATGTGTGAAAGAAGTCCGCAACTTGTGGCCATCATTATTGGCTCAATGTGCCTCGCTTAAGGTTAGAGATAGTTCAAGTCATCTTTGCGTGTAGTGGCAAGTGTGCGCGCGTGTAACTGCCGCCGTAACGCCAACCACCACACAAATCCAATCACAGCCACGCGCAAAGATGTGAATTATCTATACCAGAGTTAAGCTATGTTCTCATATAAAGCTAAGCTACAAGGCATTGTGTCACGTCATTTACTTGTATGGAAACAGTTTAACTTTGGCAGAAAAACAGCCTTTACCGTATTGGATACCATTCTGTTTTCCATACACAAGACTGGTTGAATATTTTTGCATTAAAGACTAATGAATCAGCCTTTATTTAAAATCTATGATGCCAAAGAAATATCTAGAAAGAAATGTTTCAAATTAAAATAATTGCGGTAGAAATCATTTTCTAAAACTTTATTTTTGTAGCAATGGTGTTGTATTATATGTTGATTGTGTTACTTATCTCATCATTTTTGAATGACGAAAAAAGTCTGTTCAAATATCAGTTTTAACTTCTAATCTGGAAGGGTTGACTTGAGTCATAAAAGTTTACTCGGAGATAACACTTTTCGAAAGTCAATGATCTGTTTTGACAAACAGTAAATTCGCTATTTGAGTCGCCGCTTTGCTCCGCAACGTAGGTAGGTATACCGCGTTCCACTAAATACAATTTTGGAATACCAAAAACTCATCGCGAATTGAGAAAGATGTTTCATTTTTGATGAATATCGGTATAAAAACCTAGTTTGAACGGACATTGATTTTGAACTGATAATGAGCATCGGTAGCCGACCAGTTTACTAAGAATAATATTTAATACAGAAGTTTGTAACAAAAGTTATTTAGAAAAAACCCTTCTTACATTTTTTATTTCAGGGTTTTGCGAAAAAGAACACCAAAACAGCTTTTTAATTTGGTTAGTCTTAATTTAACTGGTAGTGGACATACAACAAGTTATGTTGATTGGACTGTATTAAAACTAACGTATATGTACGTTACGTATAAATTATTTTCATGACCGTGATCGTGATTCTTTCGTTTTTTCTGTTATACAATATTACAAATCTAACTTTGTTGTGGCAGCTTGGTTTAGTACGAGATCGATCTGTATTTTTATAGCTATTCGTTTGTTTTGAATTTCGTGAGAAAATGGTTGTAAGAAATCATGTTTTGTTATATAACAATTAAGTTTGACTGATAGTATTATGGAAAGAAAACCAAACCCGAATATTGAAATAAACTGTTTGTCAGTAAAGCTAATTAATCAGTATACTATTGTAATAATTTATTGAGTTAGGATTCGTTTGTATGTTAATTTATTACAAAATTTAAAGATACGTATGTTATTATTTAATTTGCGTGCTAAATAAAATTATGAGTAATTGCATTTGTCGTTTATTTATCTGCGTCTAACGTGTCTCAAACGAGAAACCTTACACTATTTTATTAGCAGTAGCAACCACCTGCAGTTACAATACTAGAAATTGGTCTATACTACTCAAAAGAAAACAGGGGCACAGCACAGGTAGGGTGATCGTTACGTGAAAAATATATTAAACTAAACAGGTTTTTTTTTCCACCTATTAGGCTAAGAACAGATGAACGCGCGGTTTAAGATTGTAACAAATCAGCGCGGTCATATCTGTTCTTAGCCTTAGCAGAGTGATTTAATTTACATATTAATCAGTCTGCTTCCTTTTCCAAGGTCAGCTTCCCTATCCCAAATATACCGGCGGAGGCATTCATTTTTGGTGGGCAGACTGCCGTTTAAGTTCCAACCCAGAGGGGAAAGTAACCTTGTTATTAGGGTGAAAGGTCAAGGTCATCGCCGTGGCAAGACGTCAATTTGCCTAATTCCACTTGTCCAATGTGTATTTGCGTCTCACATTTTGCTTAGAGTGCACATGGGACATGTGGAAATAGGCATGACGTCTTGTCACGGCGATGACCTTGACCTTTCACCTAATCATACAAAGTGTACCAAAAATGGGGTGTGAACCGATCAGAACACGCTACCTGTTAAGCCCTTCATCGGTACTAGTACTTAATTAGGGTCGGTTGACCCAAACCGTAAAATCTGAATGTATGGAAACTACGACGTCGATTTGTATGGAGTGACAGCTGCCGGTGCCGGCGCCATATTTAAATTTGATCGGTCCGTAATCGTAAGGTGGTGCAACTCGTCCTTACAAGAATAATACTTAAGAGGCGAGTAAAAGTCATATCAGTCTCACATTTCGTTTATTTGAATATTTTACAAAATTATGAAAGCTGTCAGCGATAGCTGCCTAGTGCAAATCATTTGGCAAGAGAGCGTTTAGGCACAAATAGTCGGGACCGGCACCTAGTCCCGAGGAACAATAATGAAACTTATTGTCTACTAAGAGTTGCAATTTCAATGACGTAACGAATCCTTAAGAATGCATTGAAATCGCAACTTCATGGTATTACACTTTTTGTTTATGACATCCCCTTAGAGGGTGCTGGCCCCTTGGCTGGTGCCTCTCCACACGAATACAAAAATTCTTAATAATAATCTATCTAAGCAGGACCCTAAAACATAAATTATCGTGTACAAATTCACTCTTTGGAATTATCAGACTTAAAACAAATCACATTTATTATGTGTAGATATGGACACCAAAAGCATGCATGTTAGCCAAGGACACCCTACAAAATTACACTCTGGCGAATGACTAACCACCAGCTCTTAAAATATGTCAAAAAACAAGTGACTAGGTGCTATTGTACATTTTAATATTACATCATAAAATCACAAAATCCAACTAACTTGAATAAACACATCTTACGAGAACACTATGCTTTGGTTTAATATTTATACAGAATTCACTGGGCGTCCTTGTCATACCCTTAATAATAATCTTATATCTATAATCTGTCCAAGCATTTATCTTCTGTAAGTGTTGTTACTTATAATCCGCGTCAATAAATAATACATTCTAAATTGGCAACATTTCTCGCGCTATCTCGCTCACACAATGGTGTAGTATCGAAATGGCACGAGATATGTTGCCGTTTTAGAATCTATGGTTCCGAATCCGGGCTTCTCAGCCACGACCTCCACATTGAAAGTCGCGCGCCTTACCGCTCGCCAACAGCGCCTCTTCCAGAGACTATTGTCATTGTCTATGGCGGCCAATACACGATGATTAAATACTGTGACCCTGGTTTGCCAGTATTTGCAGCAATACTCAGTATGGAAGCAGTGTTGAAAGGCCCTTTAAACGCTAATTATTTATTGCGTCAGTATTAAAGGATGGCCAGACGGTAGTTCTGCTTCTTCCATATCCCCATCTCGCTCTATCTTATAGCTGCGTACAGTGCGTACCGCTCATACCATCCACCAAGCAGAATCGTGTGGTGTGCCTTTAGACGCTCACAGATTATTTCTTATCTGATGGCGGATTTCAAAATTTCCGGATATTTCTTCAGTATATTGACAGTCCTGTGAAACACGTCAATATGTATCTGATCCAGATTGTGACATGGGTGTATCATCAGTATTTACTCACCGTGTATTGGCCGCCTATGAGAAAATAAATGCTTGCAATGTGTATAACTAACATGTTGATTCGTGAAGATCTTTCGGTAATTATGAGAATGTTACAATTAATTATACTTATTAATTAGGTACTGGTGAGAAAGTACAAATATCATTATTTTAATTAGTTAATTATGGAGATCAATATTACATTTTTGAGTATTTTGAGAATCATGATCAGTCTCTTTGGGGCTTGTATTTTTATAATTTCTACATTTAAAAAATCTATTTCTGATACAAAAATCTACAAATACTGGTCCGTCGTCGGTTTTCGTGAGTGTTTCGATACAAAATGATATCAATCTAGCTGCTATATCGTTCCTTAGATGTAATAGACAACAAATCATCATTTACAATATGTGCATATTTTCATGCGTGTATTAAACAATAAAAAAATCGAGTCTTACAAGCGGGGTCTTAAGATTTCTAGCCAAAACTAAAATGACAGTGACAATGCAACAAACATCATTTAGATCAGGGTTGTTGCGGTTGTTTACAGATGCAGCCACGTTCAATAGGCATGATGACACATTTTGAAAAACTGTTCTATAATGTTTAGAAACATTTATTATACTGTACAACGAATAAGATTTTTCAAAAGAATATAACAGTTGGAAAAAAAATCATTTTAGTTTTTAAATTTCAAATTGGCGCTAAAACGCAAGTCAGTGTCATGGCGTCCCGAGTGACGTCACGTTTGTATAAAAACGAGTGACGTGTGTTTGTTTGTGTAAAAGTGAATCTGCAACCGCAACTCCCCTGATTTAGATCAAGGCTTCCCAACCTCATCGGCTCCGCCGCCGGCGGGGAAGATCTTTCAAAGATTTTTTAAAGGCCGGGAAGCCGCAATTCACACGAGGAGTTAGTCAACGTGAGCGTACCTCGGGACTATATCCTCGCGGATGAGCAGGTCGCAGGCGGGCAGGCCGGCCAGCGGCAGGCGGTCCTGCCCGACCTCGTTGAGGCCCCACTCGGGCTCCGGCAGCCGCCCGTTCCACACGTAGAAGTAGAACA
Organism: Epinotia demarniana; assembly: GCA_945867215.1. Lineage (NCBI taxonomy): Eukaryota > Metazoa > Arthropoda > Insecta > Lepidoptera > Tortricidae > Epinotia > Epinotia demarniana. The sequence goes on from OX244262.1 coordinate 10,046,396, forward strand.
GCTGCTGCATCGCGGCCATGAACCGGCGCTGCTCCACAACCTCAGAGTCGAAGGTGCCGAGGATCGCCTCCAGGTCCGAGTTGATGGGCGCCAGCCCCGCGCCCGCTCCCGCGCCCGCGCCCGCGCCCGCGCCCGTCACCGCGTACAGTGGCGCGGCCAGCCGCAGCCGCGCCAGGCTCACTAGCGGACACAGCGTCCGGACCGCGGAGATCAACCCCACTAGCCCCTCGTACGTCTTATTGAAGTGCTGGAATACTGCGGCCGTTAGGTTCTTCTCGCCGATTGCGCTGGCGTTCACGAAACCCTCGACGAGCTCGGCGGTCCAGTTGAGATGCTTCGACCGCAGCAGCTCCGAATGGCCCGAGTGCGCGGTCGTCCCGAACACCATCGGCTTGAACGCACCCTCCTTCCCGCTCTCCTTGGACTCTCGCTGGGCGTCCCACGTCTCGTAGGCGTGGGCGGTGATAAGAAGCCCGTCGAGGACGAGCCAGGAGTGCTTGAGCTCGTCCTTCCTGGGCAGCGAGCCGACGTCGGTGCCGACCCACGTGTCGGGCACGGCGGTCATGATGGCCGTCGCGTCCAGCCGGCGCAGACAGGCGGCGTCGCTACATTTGCTCCTCTGCTTAAACTCCTCGGTCGCCCCGTACACCTGGTCCAGCGGTTGGCCGGGGAATATGACGGAGCCGGACGAGAGCCACACCCGCGAGTACAGTTGCTGGGCTTTAGGGACGGTGGTGAGCGCGGCCGTGAGCGTGGCGCCGGCTCGGTGTCCCAGCAGCGTCACGGACTTGGGATCCCCGCCGAAGTGGTGAATGTTCAGATTCACCCACTTCAGTGCGACCAGGAGATCGCTGAGGCCGTAGTTGCCCGAGCGCGCCGGGTACATCGTTTTGGAGAGGATGTCGAGAGCTAGGAAACCGAAAGGTCCGAGTCTGAAGTTGGGTCGGACGAAGACCACCTCCTTGCTGCGGGCGTAGAGAGCGGACGGCTGGGCGGGGCTGACGCCTCCGGCCAGGGTATTGGCTCCGATGAGGACGACTACGGGTAGACTAGAGTCGTACCTGACGTGCGGGGCGACCACATCCAGGGTCAAACAGTCTTCCTCGCCTATTATGCTCCCGTCGTCTGAAAACTGCGTGCAAAGCGGCCCGGGCTTGTGGGCTTGAAGAGTTCCATTCCAGCACATCGATATGTTGTTGAACGGTTGGGCGTAGGTGAACCTCTTTTCTCCGAGTGGTGGCACGGCGTACGGAATGCTGTAGAACTTGTAGACACCTTCGTCCAAGATTCTGAAACATGGAAACATTTATGTTCATCCATCAATCCGTCTTCTGATGCCTTGGCGAGTTGGCGCTAAGCAGGAACCGACTTCGCATGCTGGTAAGGGTGCTTACAGGCCATTGTTGCCTAAACAAGCACACGCAAACGTTAGGACAGTGCGATACAAGGCAGTACAGACTCGCCTTGAAGCAGAGGAGAAGCCTACACACATTCTAACCGATCACCCTTGCCTTATGCGCAGCCGTAACTCCATTCTGGGAAAACACATCATATGCCCAGAGGCGATCAAATTTCTTGAGTTCAAGAAAATCCTGCATTTCTTCGAGTTTGCAGGACTTGACCAAGAATAGGCATGATGACAGTAATAGAAAATCACTAAAATATGGTATTTTCTTAGTGAAATTTTAATCATAGAACTCGAAAAATGCTCATATTTTTTTATTAAGTAAGAGATTATTGCTTATTTTGATAAAATAAAACCGAAAAATACGGACGCCCGCCATGATATGTTAAACACCAATCAGAGCGCTTGACGTCACACTTGTATAAACAAATACCCATAACGGCCATTACCACAGTTTACAGAGAAAACTTGCGTACTGAAAGAATAGTAAGACAGGGATAGAACCATGTTATCTGACAGCTCTTCATATCTCATTGTTTCCGCTTTCTCGCTCGCACGGCCGCGCAAGACTTGGAGCATCTAGGTAGCAAAAAGGTTTGCGTTCTGTTCATACAAACGTGACGTCACTCGGGACGCCATGACACTGACTTGCGTTTTAGCGCCATTTGAAATTTAAAAACTAAAATGCATTTTTTTCCTACTTAACTGTTATATTCTCTTGAAAAATCTTATTCGTTGTACATTGTAACGTTACATGTTACATGTTTTATTATTACGATTAAAACGCATCTTAAATTGATAAACCTATTCTAAAATAAACACATATTATAAACTTAACTATAGAACTACTTAAAATAAGTATTTACGTCCTACACTAACACACATCCTTAAAACATAATAAATAACAACACAATAAAATAATTAAAATAAATAACAAATAAACACATCATGTTTAACACTTGTGCGCGCGATGTTACCGCCGGGCGATAAGGAATGTTCGAGACGGCTCGTGGCTGCATCGCGGTGGCATTACGAGCTACGTTTTGAAAGGGACGATACATGTGCCGGCTGCGTTCACAGACGTTTTCTTTGTGTCCTCGTGCGCGCTGGCAAAATTTATATATTTAAAATAATAAAATTAATGTAATACCTAAGTCCTTCATTAGTTACAAGTGTCATCTCGCACCCCGATAGGGTAAGTGTTGAACAAGTGTTTTAATCCAGCAGTGTTTAGCTTTAAGTTAGTGCTTATTTTAAACCCTAGTGCATCTAAGTGCTAGAATCACCTAATTAATCAACTGTGCTTCAATTACGTTATTGTACGGCGCTTGCGTTTTGATTTCCAATCGTTTAATTGTAAATGTGACCGTAGTAGTGCACGGAACAGTAATAAATAGTTTTATAACGCCGCCGCTTAATAGTGCTTAAATATTTATACACCATCTTGAAACAAGCCAGCTATTAGAGTTCACCGCTTTGCGTAACGTTTTATCCGAATACCTTCTTTTATTTTTCTTAAAATACCGCTAGTCATCCCGCTGCTTATTGTATAATCTTAACTCCGTTCTGATAGTGAACACCTTCACCAACTGCTTACGGCTTCTCCTCGTACCTAGGCGCAAGTCTTCACGGGTTCATTATCAAGCGGAGGAGCCTGGATGAATTTTAACCGTGAACGTTTATTCACAGGGTGCGACTTTTTAGTTTAAAAAGTCGGCCGCGTTTTAGCGCGCCGTCCCTGCGACCTTTTTGTGGGGAAGACCACCACGCAGCTGCCCCGGCGCTCCCGAGCCACTTCACCAGCTCCACTGTCCGCTGCTCCAGTACCCTGGGCCCTAGCAGCCGCCATCGCCGAGGGGAGTACCGAACTACTGCGTAAAACCAGACGGGCTATAGCACCCACGACCTAGTTTTTTAAATAAATATTATATTTCTTTTATTTGCTGCCGTTCAGAATTATTTTCCACCAATCACCACATCCTGGGGACTGAACGCGACACTGGCGCCCTCTAACGTGGTTTCAAAAAGGTCTGGTTTTGCGTGGTAGTGTAGTTGTGTGTTTTGTGTTTTTTTGTGAAACGTTTTTAAGTTTTGTTTTTTTGGTTGCCGTAACTAAAGTGTATACCTCAATTTAATAAGTTAAATATTTTTGTATTTTTTTTCAAAACCGTTTGTCAAAACATATGTTTTAATTATTTGCTGCAAATCCATTTAGTTTAGAGCACTCTGTATGCGCAAACTGCATTACTAGCGATTTCTTTGTTCAACATCTAGAGATAGTCGAGCACAAAAGTGTTAACATTTAAACATATTTTTTCTGTTTGTAATTTTCAAAGGTATACACATTAGTTGCAATTATTAACGCTTGTTTTCTTTTTATTTCTGTGATTGTTTTATTTTAATTAGCTGTGTCATCTTTCATCATTTCATCAACCAGAACGTTGCTTCATTGATTTTGTAACGGAACGGAGTATTTCTTTAAACCTTGTTCAACACCTTCTCCATTGTGGTGCATTAATTTTGATTTACGCGAATTATTATTATTATTAATTTTGCAAAATGACTGATCAGGTGACTTATCCGGTGAAATTTTTATCGCTTCAGAAGGCCGAATTAGATTATGAGGTCCAAATTAGAGGTGGTTCTCCTGGTACAGTACAAGAGTTAAGAAAACAGATTTCTAAATTAGGTCCATTGTTTCCGTCAGAGGACATTTTGGAAAGTCCGTTCGAAATTGCCGAAGACCTGAAGGGCGTTTCCGACGTGCTCAATAAGACCAGGTCACTCCTAGATGGTCCATTAGATAGGAATGCATTGCTCCGCATTCAAAACTACTTGCATCACCTCTATCACCGACTTAATCGGCTGATTATTGATGCCAAAACGCAGAATGTACATGAGACCTGTGTAACAGAGTTCCAGACTTTGTTTGATCGGTACAATTCGGTTAGGGAGTCTGCTGCCGTAGACAAATTAATTGGTCCGACTGAAAGTACCAGTTCTGACATGCATTCAGCTGTACCACCATTAAATATAAACGTGTCTTGCGACCGTGGTGCAGTTGGTGAGCTCGGCAAGTTTAAATATGATGGCAAGTCGTGCGTACGCTCATTTATTCAGCGTATTACTGAATTTACCAAGGCTAGGAATATCGCGTCGTCCAAGTTGCTTTCATTCGCAACTGAGATTTTTACCGGCGACGCCTTACACTGGTACCGTGGACTTCAAGATCAGGACCAGCTGACCGATTGGGATGATCTAGTCACGCGCCTTAAAAAAGATTTCGATCAGGCTGACTACGATTACCGTCTGCTCTGGGAGATACGTGCTAGGACTCAAGGTGAATCAGAGAACGTCACAATTTATTTGTCAGTTATGTCTGGACTATTCTCGCGCTTGTCAGATCCTCTATCAAATAAAGACAAACTGGAGATTCTTCTCCACAACATCAGGCCATGTTACGCAAGTACCTTAGCCTCAGCTACAGAAATTACAGATATTGACACCTTGAGATCCTTATGTCGTAATTACGAGAGCATACAAGCACGTCTTGCTGGTTTTCGTGAACCTCCCAAGCGAACATCTGATACCATGGCACCCGAATTTGCTTACAGTGGTCATTCATCACACAAAACTTTCAACACAGGTCAAAATTACCAACAGAACACTTACACAAACAATTATAATAGAAACAAAACTTACCCTAATAACAATTACAATGGTAATAAATCTAATAATAGTAATAAATATGTACATGCAATGCAAACTACCACTTCCAAAACACTGTTTTGTCCCCGGTGTCGTAACAATACCCACAATCTACGCCAATGCACGGCGAACAAGGACAAAATATGTTGTTTCGTTTGTGGACATGAGGGTTTTAAGACTCCACAATGCCCGACATGTAACAAAATCCAGCCAAGTTCGTCAAAAAACTGATTGACCTGCAGAGTTGTGACACGAATAAGAATGATAAGTTTGATAGCGAAGATTGGGCTACATGGCTAAAGAAGATCAACCTTTACTTTAATTCTTATAAAATTGCCACAATTCTGCAGAATCAACCGGTTAATGACCCTCGGCCTTACGCATCTATTAAGGTTTACAACCAAACCATATTAGGATTACTAGATTCAGGGTCAGCCGTTACAATTTTAGGCAATAATACTCATCGAACTCTAGAACAACAGGGCTTAGAACTTCTACAGGGACACATTATTACCGTCACAGCCGCTGGAGGTCAGTCAATGAGTAGTATTGGGTACATGAACCTGCCAATTACTTTTCAGGACACATTTCATGTCATTAAAGCGTTTGTTGTGCCAGAAATTAACATAGACCTCGTCTTAGGTATCGACTTCTGGCACTCATTTGAAATATTTCCAAAGCATCTTACAGGCATTACTTTTTCTAGTGGCGTGGTTTCAAATGCTACTATTAATGCAGATCAGCCTTCTCTGTTACATGCTTATGACCATTTGAACAATTCAGAAAAGTTGATAGCTGACAATATAATCGCTCAATTTAGTGATATCTCTGCCGAATTCAGGGGTTTAGGGGAGACCAAGTTGATCACTCACCGAATTGATACGGGTGACGCCCCACCTATTCGACAACGCTATTATCGGATGTCTCCAGAAAAACAGCGCATTCTTGTCGAACAGGTGGACGAGATGCTAAGTCTCGACGTAATCGAGCCCTGCGAGAGCGCCTGGTCGTCCCCGGTTTTAATAGTAAACAAGAAAAATGGCCAGCCTCGTTTCTGTCTCGATAGTCGGAAATTAAATTCAGTGACAAAACGCGATGCTTACAATTTGCCGTACGTATCCGAAATCTTGGACAACCTTCGTGACGCTCGCTACCTCTCTAGCATAGACTTGTCCAAGGCGTTTTGGCAAATTCCCATAGCTCCCGAAGATCGAGACAAGACGGGATTCTACGTACCCTCGCGTGGTACATTTCGTTTTAAACGTACCGCTTTTGGTTTAACCAACGCGCCTGCTACACAGCAGAGATTGGTTGACCTGCTTTTCAGGGAATTCGACCTTAAAGTCTTCGCGTACCTCGATGACATAATTATAGTATCGAATGATTTTAATTCCCATGTCTCCCTTCTTCTTAGCGTGATGGAGAAGTTAAAGCAGGCCAACCTCACCGTAAACCTGGACAAATGTCAGTTTTTTCGAAGCCAGCTTAGGTATCTGGGCTATGTTGTTGACATTTGTGGACTACGTACCGATCCGGAGAAGGTGCAAGCTATCCTCAACTACCCGACACCAACTAACCGGAAGGACATTAAGCGCTTTCTCGGAACCGCAACGTGGTATCGTCGTTTCGTCCCCAACTTCAGCACTATAGCAGGCCCCCTTAATAAGCTGACTTCGAATAAGAAAGGGGGACCACCGTTTGTCTGGTCTTCGGAAGCTGACGCTGCATTCCAGCAGCTGAAGGAATGTTTGGTTTCCGCTCCTGTTCTTTCCTGCCCTGACTACGACCAGCCATTCGAAGTGCATACCGATGCCAGTAACTATGGTGTTGGTGCCATGCTGACGCAGACCTTAGAAGGTAAGGAGCACCCAATTGCCTATATGAGCAGGTCGTTGTCAGCAGCAGAGAAGAACTACGGAATAACTGAGCGGGAAACACTTGCGGTTGTTATAGCTTTGGAGCATTGGCGGTGTTATTTAGAGAACGGAAAGCCCTTTACGGTATATACAGACCACAGTGCTCTGAAATGGTTCCTTTCTCTGAATAACCCGACCGGCAGGCTTGCTCGCTGGGGTGTTAGATTGTCCGCGTTTCATTTTGAAATAAAACATCGTCGCGGCGTTGACAATGTCATTCCAGATGCCCTTTCACGAGCCGTTCCTATTAGTGCCATCAGTACATCTGATTTTTATACTAAAACTACTGATGCATGGTACAAAAATATATATAATTCTTGCCTTACCAAACCCCAAAATTTCCCGAATTTTTTAATAAAAAACAATACCCTATATAGGTTGACAAAGGACAAACACGACTTGACTGACTTAACTTCAGAGTTTTCCTGGAAGGAGGTTGTTCCGCGTGAACTGCGTGAGCAGATCATTGAAGAAAATCACGCAGAGCCAACAGCCGGACATCTTGGCGTCTTTAAAACGTACCGTCGTCTCGCGTTGCGCTACTACTGGCAAGGCATGCACCAAGACGTCGTAAATTTTGTTGGTTCGTGTCACAAGTGCCTTCAGTACAAGGCTCAAAATCACCAAGTCTTGGGTGAAATGGGACGCCCAAAACAATGTAGTCGCCCATTTCAAACCATTTCAATCGACCTTATGGGCCCTCTGCCTGTCACACGGAAGCAAAATGGCTACATCCTAGTTGTTACGTGCTGCTTTTCAAAATTTTGCCTAATTACTCCCTTGCGTGCTGCTACTGCCGTTGCTGTGTGTAAATTCATGGAAGAGTCGGTTTTCCTTGTCCACGGGCCGCCTCAAACTATTTATCTCGATAACGGTAGCCAGTTTGTCAGTAAAGTTACAGACACTCTTTTCAAATCATATAAAGTCCCCAACGTATTTTTTACCCCTAAATATTCAGCGCATATTAACAGCGTTGAAAGATTTAATCGTACAATTATCACATCCCTGTCAACGTTCGTTGAGGATGACCATAGGACTTGGGACCTTTTTATCCCGAAAGTTCAGTTCGCCATCAACAATTCGGTAAATGAGGCGACTGGGTTCACTCCTTCATTCTTGGTATACGGCAGAGAGATCGCTACATGTGGTTCCCATTATATTCATAATGACTTGGGTGACAAACAGGAGTTCTTGCCTCGTGACATTTATGCCGAGAATCGTGGTTGTCTTGCCGAGGTATTTGACAAGGTGCAGGCAAAACTCTGGCATGCTCATGTGAAAAACACGTCTCATTACAACCTTCGAAGAAAACCGATGGAATTTAAGGTCGGCGACGTTGTCATGAAACGTGCATATGTACTGAGTAACAAGGACAAATATTTTAGTAAGAAGTTGGCACCTAAGTTTTTAAAATGTCGAGTTGTACAAAAAAAGTCTCCTTTAGTATATGTACTTGAAGATATGTCCGGAAAAAATATTGGCACCTGGCACATTAAAGATCTAAAACTAATTGGCTTAAATAAATAATTACACATTTATAATATAATAAGACAAATAACAGCATATACTTAGCGTGGTTCAAATATAATCCATCGTTTACTTATTTTATTTTTGTATGGGTAACTATTAAATGAATATATAGTAACCTCTAATAATGACTGGTCGCGTTAGTAACCTTTAGTATGGTAACTATAGCATTTTTTGATTGCGTGAAGTATGGAATTTTGTAACTGATTGAAGAATGAAGGATTAAATACGAAAATTTTACTTAAAAGTACGGATTTTATTTTTTTAGTATAATAAAATCCTTTTGTAACGCGCGGGGTAATGTAACGTTACATGTTACATGTTTTATTATTACGATTAAAACGCATCTTAAATTGATAAACCTATTCTAAAATAAACACATATTATAAACTTAACTATAGAACTACTTAAAATAAGTATTTACGTCCTACACTAACACACATCCTTAAAACATAATAAATAACAACACAATAAAATAATTAAAATAAATAACAAATAAACACATCATGTTTAACACTTGTGCGCGCGATGTTACCGCCGGGCGATAAGGAATGTTCGAGACGGCTCGTGGCTGCATCGCGGTGGCATTACGAGCTACGTTTTGAAAGGGACGATACATGTGCCGGCTGCGTTCACAGACGTTTTCTTTGTGTCCTCGTGCGCGCTGGCAAAATTTATATATTTAAAATAATAAAATTAATGTAATACCTAAGTCCTTCATTAGTTACAAGTGTCATCTCGCACCCCGATAGGGTAAGTGTTGAACAAGTGTTTTAATCCAGCAGTGTTTAGCTTTAAGTTAGTGCTTATTTTAAACCCTAGTGCATCTAAGTGCTAGAATCACCTAATTAATCAACTGTGCTTCAATTACGTTATTGTACGGCGCTTGCGTTTTGATTTCCAATCGTTTAATTGTAAATGTGACCGTAGTAGTGCACGGAACAGTAATAAATAGTTTTATAACGCCGCCGCTTAATAGTGCTTAAATATTTATACACCATCTTGAAACAAGCCAGCTATTAGAGTTCACCGCTTTGCGTAACGTTTTATCCGAATACCTTCTTTTATTTTTCTTAAAATACCGCTAGTCATCCCGCTGCTTATTGTATAATCTTAACTCCGTTCTGATAGTGAACACCTTCACCAACTGCTTACGGCTTCTCCTCGTACCTAGGCGCAAGTCTTCACGGGTTCATTATCAAGCGGAGGAGCCTGGATGAATTTTAACCGTGAACGTTTATTCACAGGGTGCGACTTTTTAGTTTAAAAAGTCGGCCGCGTTTTAGCGCGCCGTCCCTGCGACCTTTTTGTGGGGAAGACCACCACGCAGCTGCCCCGGCGCTCCCGAGCCACTTCACCAGCTCCACTGTCCGCTGCTCCAGTACCCTGGGCCCTAGCAGCCGCCATCGCCGAGGGGAGTACCGAACTACTGCGTAAAACCAGACGGGCTATAGCACCCACGACCTAGTTTTTTAAATAAATATTATATTTCTTTTATTTGCTGCCGTTCAGAATTATTTTCCACCAATCACCACATCCTGGGGACTGAACGCGACAACATAACAAATGTTTCTAAACATTATAGAACAGCTTTTCAAAATGTGTCATCATGCCTATTATAGTAAGTGGCGATTACAATAGATCAGCGACGGTTCCGGTGATACAATGGCTCTCACAGCCCGGACGCCACTATCAGAATAAGGTAAAGACGTTTATTGTACAATTAAAAATAAATTTACAAATACAGAACATCAAAATCACATGTAAAGGAACGTACAGTCTGATATTTTCTTCACAATTTGCACTGGTTCGTACACTAGGCCTGTCCAGTAGGTAACCAATACGGAAGAGGATAACCAAATTTCTGCGCCAAATCTTAAATGAGACAGCAGTATTTATTCGTTCTTACTCTCACTAAGAAAGTTACCTACTATTTATGTAGTGTTTTTATAAAAATTTATGTAAGGTCAACCAGGGCAAATGCGTCTATGTGGTACATGCGTTTATGGGGTAAATGCGTCTTTTAAAGATATATTCGATATGTTCAAAGTATGGTTACCAAACTGGAGATACCTTCAAAAGGCGCATTTACCCTATAGATGAATTTGCCCCGGTTGACCATAAGTATTACTTGTGTGCGCTTGTGTTTGTGTGCCTGTGCATACGTGTGTGTGTGAATGTGTGTTCTTGGTAATAATAATAGTGTGCAGCAGGTGTGGGCATAGATCATACTGACATTACGACGGGTCCGCAGGAGGAGAGCGTGACCATGTACCGGCACAGGCGTAAGTATTACTTGTGTGCGCGCTTGTGTGTGCCTGTGCATGCGTGTGACTGTGTGATCTTGGTGAGTGGGTGAGTGTGTTCATTCAATTACTCTCAGAATAATAATAAGTGTGCAACAGATGTGGGCATGGGCACAGAGCATACTGACCCCTCGACGGGTCCGCAGGAGGAGAGCGTGGCCATGTACCGGCCCAGGCGCAGCGGGCGCTCCCGCGGCGGGCCGGCGCCCGCGCCCACCACCACGCCCACCACCACGGCCAGCAGCACCAGCAGCACGATGGCGCCCACCACCATGTCGTCTGGCGAACCAATTATACCGTTACTTGTTTCTTATGTTATATTAGCCGCCCGCGACTTTGTCTGCGTTGTCCCTGGATAAAGACTATTTTAATCTAGGCTGTAAACTATATTCGTGCCAAATTTCAACCATATTGCTTGAGCCGTTTTAGCGTGATTTATCAACAAACATCTAAACATCCAAACTTCCGCTTTTATAATATTAGTAGGCTAGTTTAGCCCGTTTAAAAGACCCAGAAAGAAGTTTTTAACTTCATTCTTCTTTATATTTAAGAAGAATAATCATAAACACCCTCCAAAATTTAAATTTTGACGACACATAATAATTGAACATTTTATGATATTCTTCTATTCTTCAATATGAATAATTTAAGCTCTAAGCCACCCTTCCATTCTCTTAAGATGTAAAAACAGTCTCATATAACTATGGAACACTTACTATCTTAGTTATCAATACAGAACAGTTAACAAGACATATCTGACAATGATGTTACTGTTGCCATATAAAAAGTTAAAAAAAAATCTCAGGCTCATCTTTCCCTGGCCAGACTGCGTGACAGCGCCATCTTGGTTCGAGTTACATGCCGGGGATTATCGTAAGGCACTGGTCCCACCGCCGGCGAGTAGCGAGAACTGTCATAGTAATGTTTACTCGCTTGAGCGAGTAGCACGTAGTAACACACGCTTATGTACAGCCGCGTCTCCATATTGCGAGGCTGCCGCGCGAGCCATGTTCGACCGCGGCAAACGTGTAGTTTGGCTCGCGAGCCAAATTTGACACCATGTTTCTACCAAGCGCGGCTGCCGCGCGCGGCAAGGCGATCCGTCACGATTATCGAGAGTTTGAGAGTCGATCAACCAGTTTGTACTTGACAACCATGAACGTATAACGTCGTAAGCGTGCGGCTGCCGCTTTTATAAATATTTATAACAATATTAACAAGAAACCAAAACGGAAAGTTCGATGGTGGATGAAAAAGATGTTTATGAATAGAATGCTACATGGTGGTGTTAGACTTATGGAAAACATGAGATATGAAGTTGATGAAACGGTAATTTTGTTGCGATAATCAACATTTACTGTTCTATAAAAGCTGTTTAGAGCTGTATAATTTAATTAAAGTACGACACTTTTCGTTATCCATGTCAACTGCCGCGCGAGCCAACTCAAATCAAAACACATCTGTCCCAACTGTGCGCGAACAAAACACTGACGTTCCTTTGCCGCGCGCCAAAATACCGACAACAAATGGTTCGTCGCGAACCATGTTCGAGCGCGCCAATGTTCGATGGTTTGCCGCGCAATATAGAGACGCGGCTTACGATTTCCACCGAACGGGTCGGGCCGGCGCGCATTCTATTACATGCAAAGGAATTTGAACCGTCTATACAGTAGTTACATTTCATATTTGAATGAATCATGCATCCACTGCGAGGCGGCGGCTACCGACGCGGTCGGTGGGGATTGTAATCAAATATGAACTGTATCTGCTGTAAAGACGGTTGAAATTCCTTTGCGTGTAATAGAATGCGAGCCGGCCCGTCCCGTTCGGTGGGAAACGTACATTATTCACCAGCGGTGGGACCAGTGCCTACTGATTTGTGAAATTCCCCCTATCAGGCGCTGCTCTCTAGTAAGCCATCATTTTCAATGTACATAATAATAAGTTTGTCAAGAAAATAATTTATGGTACAAGCTTTTATTGCCCATTGTACTTTTCTGTATACCGCCATCAACTAATCGTTGAGACGATTCTAACGAACCCAAACTCAACGGGGTTACGTCTGTTAACATATTCGCAACCAAAAACCCGCCTAGCGAGTACTCGTAATGTTTGCTCAGATCAGATGCCGACTGGACCTGCTAGGCGGGCAGTAGTATGAACTTACACGCCTAGAGAATTCTTTCGGTTTCTGGGGAATGTTTCCATTTTTAATTCAGTTGCAAAAGTGTTAAGTCCTGAATTCCCATGGCCACCTTCTGTCTCCATCATCAGATCAGCTTGATGATACCATAATATTGAATTGTCATCCAAACTAAACCTTTACCCAAAATTTGAGCTCAATTGGTTGAAGATAATCTGCTTCAAAATTGAGTTGCAAGATTTCACCCCAACAAACATAGTTACAATATGTACATAAATAAAAGCTTGTAAAAAGCATAAACGCTTATTAATTTTGTATCAAATACTTGCCAATTATGAACTTCCTTTGTCGAATTCTTTCTTTGAGAGGCAGTTTCGTGGCCACTTTGCCCTCTACAGCTTCCTAAAATGGAAAATGTTTTTTTTAGTAACCAGTGATGTTCAATATTAAGTGTTCCATTTAATAAAATTGTACAAACGGTACTTACTTCTGGGTCTAATTTAACATTTTCCATTCCATCATTGGGTGAGTCTAGCTTATCTTCCAAAGTCTCCATGGAAGCTAGCGTGGCCTCGGGGTCTTTGTCTAACCTCTTTTGGAAGAATTTTTGATAATTCATATTGAATAAACGAATACCTTTTTTTTCTTCTGCAGTGTCATCTGAAATATGAGTATTTAATGCATTGGTGGACATCAAGCCAGGCACAATCGAAATAACAATAGAATCACAACAGAAGTTGGCCGAATTGCATCAAAGTCCATTCAATAACCCTCCTCTCCTTCGGCAGTCAGGTAAAAAGCAAGTCTATATGTATAGTATATGATCTAACCAATTCCAATGACAGATTTATAAAAAGTCATAAAATAATATATTAATGCCTGGCACACACGTTACGAGAAATCGTTACGATCGCACTTTACCGTTTAAACTGCACCAATAATCGTAACGTCTGCGCGTGTGTGTGTGATGAAAATTGTACAGTTTTTACGATTTTTAACACACAAGTTTCGATGACGACGAACTTGTGGGTGAGCTCAACGCTCACTTTAATTTGCAGGCGTTAAAACAATTTACAGTACAGCGGGGCATTTGACCACCCTGTCACTGAATCACTTGTTGTCAACAAATCAGCTTATAGTCAGCGTAATTTGACCACCCTGAGCTTTCTCACGCGCAAAATACACAAATAATATATTAAACCATCCATCTCTATCTCTCTAGAAACTAGAACACATCAAATTTTATTAAGTCAGTATATTCTTTAAACAGCTAGCGAAGCGAACAAAGTCTCAACTTCAACTTGGGCCAAAATACTTTCGTATTTCCGGCTGTTCTCCTCTACAGATTGCATTTCTAAACCGATTCTCGTGAAATTTGGTGAGCTGTTTTGATAGTTACATAGTTTTTTTTATGTAGATTCAGTCTCTGAAAAAATTACAGTCTCGGGAGCTCTACTGCTCACAGTGCCACTAGTTGATACTACTTACCAACATCAACATAAGGTCTAACGGATCTTTACCAGGGTTTAAATAATAAAAAAAACATGAAACAATAACAACGGTGCTGGAGGATAGTGTCCAACAATGAGTTAAATAGGATTTGCTTTATTTTCCCCTGAGCACAGTGCACCTTGGTGGTAATACCACCCAGGGGACAATCCCACCTAAAATGATGCTTGTACAAGTGTTTGTGAAAGTCACAGGTCAGCAATGTTACAGTGCAAGTGCACACAGTATATTAATTTATTAAAACAAATAATAATTAATGTTTGCGTAAAATCTTACACAAATCGACCTGGTCCCAACCAAACTAAGCAAAGCTTGTGCTATGAGTACTAGACGATGATAAACATACTTATATAAAGATATAAATACTTAAATACATACATGACCAGTGCCCGTAATTTTCATGCCGATGACATCAATTTGACGTCACGCTCCGTATAGGGTGATCCCAAATAATTTTATTGTAAGTTATTAATCATTACATCATTAGTGGTCAATCATTTAGAAATCATTCCGAAAATTTAGAAAAAATAGTCCATCAATTCTAAATTTTCTTCTTAACATAGAAGTTGGAAGAATTAACCAAATGTGTGACACAACAAACAAAAATACGATTAAGTACAAAACAAAAGGATTTTTATGAATATTGCATTTATGAACGCGAAGACGACTTAGATTTTCTTTGCATGGGAATTAATGCAAGAAGGATGGCGTGCTTTACGTTAGAGAGGAATTCTGTTTTTTACGTAATTATGGAAATGTGTTACAAAAACAATACTATTTAATAAAATTTATGTATACAAACCAAATCAAATAGTTTTATTTACGTTTCACGTATCAAGTAAGTATTATTTATTCCACGTGTAAATAGACTACTTTTGAAATCATTTGTACATGATTAAAATGATTGACGATTAATGATTAATAATTTACAATAAATTTATTTGGGATCATCCTATATGGAGCGTGACGTCAAATTGATGTCATCAGCATGGAAATTACGGGCCCTGTCAGGAACAAATATTTGTGCTCATCACACAAATAAATGCCTTTACTGGGGATTCGAACCCAGGACCTCTTGCTTAGTAAGCAGGGTCATTAGCAACTAGGCTAAAGTAGTCGTCGCTAATCGATAGGAATGGCATATAGGTTTAATTATACGTGTAGCGAAATCGGCAGGACTACCAAGCAAGGTCACAGAAAATCTAGTTTGGAGTGATCTTGCTTGGGCTGGCAGTGCTTCCAACACTGCCAATATAACCATTTTTTTTTCTATAGGAATCTGGGACTCAGGAGGACAAGACGAAATTTCTCTAAAGTTGATTGATCCCCAAACAGGTTACTTTTCTGTATTGCATATAATTTTTTAGCTACACAAAGGAGTCACACCAACCTTTATCATTCTGCGTGGGGTGGTGCAGAAACTTGGTGAACGGGCATGTGTGCAGAAACTGGAAGTGGTTGCGTTTGGCCTTGGCATTCTCCTCGGGTTTATCGTGTTCCATATCTTTCTCAATGGCTTCTTCATCCTGTTTAAAAAATATATATAATTAAGAGCAAACCCTTCTCCTTCCTTGAGTTATATTATAAAGGAGCCTGTTGCCCGTTTCAAGAAGCTACAAGATTAAACTGGCAACTTTAATTTAAACTGGCTATTTGACCAGATTTTACAGTTCAAAATTTAAACTTGTAGATTATTAATATACTATTTTATTTAAATACAAAGTTCAGTCATGAAATCATCTTCCAAATTGAATCATACAAGAGTCTGATGTGCTGTCCTATTACTACCTATGTGATATTACTCATACATTCCAGGAATATTTGGAAATATTGCTAGGATCAGGACATCTCTAATAGTTTTAGAACAAAAGAAACTGAAAAAGAGTTAATAGTCAGCATTAAACACTTCTGTTTGCAAGAATAAATTGCAGCAATAAATTCATGTACAGAAAAAAAACATTATAAATCAAACAGGCATCCACACAGGCACACAAACTAGGGTGGTTCTTCAGAAGAACTGGATTACATTAATATAGAACAAAAAATGGTTGCATACTAACCTTAGGCTTGTCAGAGTTCCTAGTGAAAAACCCTGGCATTTTAATAGCACCAATGGGTATGAATTTAGGCTTGACCTCTCGACCCTGCTCCATGACCTCCCCCGAGAGCGCAGCCTTCACCAGCCCCTCGCCCTCCGCTTTAATTTCAGCGTTTATTTCATTGTTTTCACTCTCGGACTTCAACATCACTTCCTTTTCTTCGGCCTCAATTTCTTTTTTATCGGGCGTCTTATTTTCTTCCTCAGCCTCAATTTTATTTATATCCAATGTACTCATGACTGCAAATAAGTACAATCGCCTTTTAACATTGGAGTCGACTCGTAATAAATGATTACGCAGAACAAGTGAACAATGCTTGGTGAGCACAGGAAAATAAGGTATAACGTACGCGAAATTACTGACTGAAAGCATGCACAGCGGTTGAATGTTTAGATATTTCACTTGAATATTCACATGTGTGACCGGTGTGCTCCGTATTACAAAATGAATTTAACGAATTATCACACTAACGTCGTTCCGGTTGGAAGCTTCGCTATTTAAACCCACTCACTGTGAACTATAGATAGAACCACACTAATCCCTAAATCACGACTAGAAATAGTTCTAATTAATATAAATACTCACTTCTTCCATATAATAGCTAAAGTTCGTTTAAAAACAGTATACTTATAAAGGATTTACGGAATAAAATTCTGAATTAATTGCGCGAATGTAACGCCATGTCACTTGCGCTTGGCCGGTCGATTTCGCGTTGCTTGCGCCGTTTGCGCGGCGAACGGCGATTGAAAAAAAAAACAAAAGGTGTGTGCTGAGAGTGAATGAACGAACGAATGGACAACAATCACGGTGTGTGCATTGGTATCATGCTTTATTGCGTCTGCGTGTGTAATCAGCAGTGCTGCCAAAACACTCTGTACACTACGACTGTGGACTATTTGGAATTAAAAACCGGCCAAGAGCGTGTCGGGCCACGCTCAGTGTAGGGTTCCGTAGTTTTCCGTCCGTCACAGTAAGTGTCCCCACTTAAGCGTTAAACAAGCAATACTTAGCGAACAATTTTATTATTAGATAACGAACGACCAAAGACAACTAAGACAATTCGAGCACGACGAGTTTTTGACCTAATGTATGGGCGCA
This sequence comes from Epinotia demarniana, assembly GCA_945867215.1. Classification (NCBI taxonomy): domain Eukaryota; kingdom Metazoa; phylum Arthropoda; class Insecta; order Lepidoptera; family Tortricidae; genus Epinotia; species Epinotia demarniana. The sequence goes on from OX244262.1 coordinate 10,064,107, forward strand.
CCTGCTCCGACCCCATTAAATCAGAAAAAATCTTGACACTGCCATGTACGATATGAGCGTTCCGCGTATGGCGACATCTATCGGCAAATTAAGTAAACTATTTCGCGCGAGCTTAAAGTATGGAAGATGATTTTTATGGGATTATTCTTTATTGCGTGAACCGATTTTCACCGTTTTTACTTTATTTGAAAGCACGTCATTTCATTGTGATTTAAACACCTGCTTATACGGTTAAATTACAAAGTTAGTTCAGAAATTATTTTGTATTTTTTTTCAAAAACTATTCAACCTATCAAGTTCAAAATATTTTTCCTAGAAAGTTTTTATAAAGTTCTTCTTTTGAGATTTTTTTCATATTTTTAAAACCTATGGTTCAAAAGTTAGAGGGGGGGGGGGGGGGACATTTTTTTTTACTTCTGGAGCGATTATCTCCGAAAATATTAACATTATCAAAAAATGATTGTTCGAAATCCCTATTCATTTTTAAATACCTATCCAACAATACATCACACGTTAGGATTGAAATGAAAAAAAAAAACACTCCCCACTTTACGTATAGAGGAGGTACCCTAATAAAACATTTTTTTTCCACTTTTTATTTTACCATTTTGTCGGCGTGATTGATATACATATTAGTACCAAATTTCAGCTGTCCAGTGCTAACGGTTACTGAGATTATCCGCGGACGGACGGACAGACATGTCGAAACTATAAGGGTTCCTAGTCGACTACGGAACCCTAAAAACGCACACATTTTAAATACAAACACTTTCTTTTTTCTACAAATATATTTGAAAAAGATGTACTTACTCAACATTGCAGATATAATTGAAGTGAGACTACTCAATTGGTTTTTTGCTTTGGTAAAGTCTCAAAAATACCTAATCTATACATATAAATGCCTATGTCCTGACTGACTGACTCACTCATCAACGCACATCCGAAACTACTGGGACTACGAATAGAAACTTGAAATTTACACCAGGACTTCCTTTTATGACGTAGACAAGGGATAAGACGGGATTTTTGGAAATTCCAATTGGGGTTAAATGGGGGTGCAAAGTTTGTATGAGGGAATCATTATTTTTTTAATTAGAGACTTGAAACTTTGTAGAAAGATTACTTATGAAGATACAAAAAAAGCAATTTCAGCGTTTTAGAAAATTCCACCCCGGATGATCCGTCCGACCGTTTTCGGCTATGGCGACCACTCCGACTCCTATGCTGCGTTTTGGCGCTCGTGCGCTCGAAGATGGCTTATGTCCTAATCCTTCCTAATCAAACGCGCTGCAACGCGGGATTTCGAACACAGCAAATTTACGGTGACTCTACCATCCTTATGAAAACTCTTAAGTAGAGACAGCAACCAATAGCCCTAAACGAGGCATCACAATAGCCTAGTAGCTCTACCTTTTCTTCATCACCGGTCACTTTTTTGTTTTTTTATTAATTATATTGTTAATTATTTTTTATCGAACTCTGAACAATAACTTATCGACATTGACATGGATGTATTTATCAGTATATAGAAAGATCTGTGTTGGAAATAGGAAATTATAGGAAATTACAAGTTTGCTGAAGAACGACAACAAAATGGCCTTCTGGTTGTCCCATGTATTGAAGACAATTTACTGTTGCATTGATGTATTTGTCTCACAAAACTTGACTTTTTGATGTTAGTTTTCCAAAGGATGAAGATAATGATAACAAAAATGATTAATGCATGTCAAAAAAAAGAAATTGGACATGGAAAATCCATCGTCGCGTCTGTTCAAGACACTTCACAAGACTGCCAAAGAAGGTCACAGAAAAGCTAGTATAAAGTGACCTTGATTTGGTTGGAAGCCGTGCTTCCGACACGTATGCACACGTACCGAATCACGCTACAGGACTGCATGCAGGCCTGCCGATTTCGCTCGTGTAGTGACTCCTAATGATAACAGTTTGGTATGATTTCTGGACGTATGCTACTTAAAATTATGCATTTTGCTTATTCGACGACTGAAGGAAACCGTTTTTCACACAGTGCATTATTTGTTAATAAATGAGTACAATTTAGTTTGGTTGTATAATTTATCGATAAACAAGTCGACACAGTAGGTAACATCCCTAGCAAAGGACAAAAGTTAAGTTTTTTTAGTATTGATTGGTTTCATTTTGCTTAAACTCTCTACAAATTTTGTCCAAGCATCTAAGTGTTTCATGGGCAATGTAGAGTCCCAATCAACCTTCAAACTCCATAAAGTTTGCATAAACAATTTAGCCGTTACTATTATCGGCCCAATCAATCCTAAAGGATCAAACATTTTTCCTATGAAACTTAAAATTTCTCTTTTTGTTGTCAAATTTTTAAAATCCAAAGATGGACCTTCAAAAATGAGTGAATCTGTTATTATATTGTATTTTAATCCTAATGTCTTTATAATGTTGTCTTTGTTAAAATCAACCTGTTCAAAATATTTTTCAGTTGTAGGTAAGTTTTCTAATATTTCAATATTATTTGAACACCATTTGTGTAAGGTAAAACTACCTAGTTTCAACAAACTTACAAGTTGCTGCTTCAGGTCTTGAAGCTCTTCAATATTGTCAGTACCACAGATGATGTCATCAACATAGGTATTATTAATTATAGCATCAGCTGCTAGTGGAAACTGATCCTTATAGCGGAGAGCAAGTTCAAGCAAACACCTTGTGCTAAGAAATGTACTTGCCTTAAGTCCGTATGTTAAGGTTTGCAGCTGCAAACAAACTATAGGTTTGCTTGGATCATCCCTCCACAAAATATTCTGTAGAGGTACATGATGTGGGTTTATGCGGACTTGCCTAAACATTTTTTGCACATCACACATTAATGTATATCGATAGGTTCTGAATAATGTGAGCACATCAAATAACTCACTTTGGACTATAGGTCCATTTAACATAACCTGGTTGAGTGAAATGTTATTCCTTGATTTCATAGACCCATGAAAGACAACGCGAAAAGAGGTTGTTTTGCTACTTTCATTTTTGACTGCAAAATGCGAAAGAAAATAAACTGGGTCATTATAAACATCATAACTACCAATGTCGACTATTTTAGCATGTCCAAGCGAAATATATTCCCCAATAAAAATTTTATATTGTTGAAAGTACTCTGGGTGTGACTGAAACTTTTTCTCTAAGGCATAAAATCTCTGAAGCGCAGCTGAAAATGAATCTCCAATATTCAGTTCATTCAATGGGGCTTTAAGCGGCATATCAACATAAAACCGATTATCTTGCAAGCTTACGGACTCATTAAAGATCTCCTCAGCCTTCTGAAATTCTGAATTTAATTTATTTGACACTTCAGGGACTTTTTCGCTCAGCCAAAACTGCTCCATTATTTCATTCAATTTACAGTCATTTTGCACCTGAACTATATGATTAGAGACAAGCTGAGCATTTGAATTTATATTGGTTTTACATACAATTGAACCACCCATGACATAGCCAAACAGCGTGTTTTGTAAAACTAGCCCATTTCCTAAGGAAACATGTCCATCCAAAATACAGGTCTGCACCCAGCAGTAGAGGAATTTCAGAGGGAATGTTATAGTTTACATCCGGCAATTGGATACCACTTGGAATTTTAAAATCATTTACATCAAAATAGTTTTGTGGCAACTGAGTGGTGATTGAGTCTACCACGTGACAATACACGTCAAATTTAACATCATGAACTATGGAGTTCAAAGAAACTTTTACAGCTTGGTTTATCAAATTATTGTTGTTGCCCACACCAATAATATTAGTGTTTTGAGTCATTGGAGTCAAATTTAATTCCTCAACCAGCGATTTTTTTATTAGATTTGCTTGGCTTGCACTGTCTAACAGTGCTTTGACATAAATTTCATGACCAAATTTGTCAATGATTTTTACCTGGATAGTAGGTAATAAAATGTTATTAACTGAGCGATTATTGGAATGCAATATAACAGCCTGCTCTTGATTAGAATCCTCATGCAAAAGTGAGTTGTGAGACTGCTTGCAGGTTTTGCATTTAAATGCATATCTACACTTGTCAGTGTGGTCGCGAAGACACAATGTACATAATTTGTTAGAATTAACAAAATTAATTCTTTGTTTTACAGAAATAGTTTTAAATTTTGGGCACATGAATATAGCATGGTCCATATTGTCACAATATAAGCAACCTTTTTAGGGTTCCGTAGCCAAATGGCAAAAATCGGAACCCTTATAGATTCGTCATGTCTGTCTGTCTGTCCGTCAGTATGTCACAGGCATTTTACTCGAAAACCATAAGGTGTATTTGAATAAAAAAATGAGGATAGGGTGTATTTTGTTAACCGCTACATAGTTTTGCAATGAAATAACTAAAAAAGATTTTTTTAGGGGTGCACTCCATACATAAAACCGAAAGTCAAAAATTATTTTTTCATTGCAAGCCCACGTGTGGTACATCAATCGACAGGCCTTTCAAAATAAATATAAGGTTTCTAAGCAATTTTTTGGATTAAGTGAATAGAGTCAGAGATAATCGCCCCGAAAGTCACTAAAATTGTGTCCCCCCCCCTCTAATTTTTGAACCGTGTACTTTAAAATTATGAAAAAAATCATGTTCATAGGGCTTATAGAATTCTTTCAGCGATATTTGTTTTGAACAAGATCGGTTCAAAGGTTTTCGAGATATTTATAAAAAACTGCCTTCCTTAAAGAAAAGGACGTAAGTGCCATAAGTTTTTAGTAACGATATGACCTTTTTCATGTCATACCCACCATACCCCTAGCAATACCCCTGGGGGTAGGGTGGGGCTGAACCATACCACCGTAGTGCTGTGCACTATATTATGCTTTATAATATTTATCCCAAATGTCCTGTTACCGTTATCGTATCACGCAGTGTAGTTGAAAAACTTAGACTACCGTTATCTGTAGTAACCATTGATTTAGTATATAGAACTAGATGCACAATGTCAAGCAAATATGCCAAGAAATTTGCCACAGAGCCCCAGAATGACAGCTCTAGTACATTTCAGTAGTTGCTAAAATAGCTTTAACTTATAACCTGCATCAAGATATATGTTTCATAAAAAAAGAACTCAGTGTTTTAGACCTTAAGCACCATATTAGCAAACCAACATCAAAAGATTAAATACTTTTTAGGGTTCCGTAGCCAAATGGCAAAAAACGGAACCCTTATAGATTCGTCATGTCTGTCTGTCTGTCTGTCCGTCAGTATGTCACAGGCATTTTACTCTAAAACCATAAGGTGTATTTGAATAAAAAATTGAGGATAGGGTGTATTTTGTTAACCGCTACATAGTTTTGTAATGAAATTACTAATAAAGATTTTTTTTAGGGGAGCATCCCATACATAAAACTGGAAGTCAAAAATTATTTTTTCATTGCAAGCCCACTTGTGGTACATCAATCGACAGGCCTTTCAAAATAAATATAAGGTTTCTAAGCAATTTTTTGGATTAAGTGAATAGAGTCGGAGATAATCGCCCCGAAAGTGACTAAAATTGTGTCCCCCCCCCCTCTAATTTTTGAACCGTGTATTTTAAAAATATGATTAAAATCATGCTCATAGGGATTATAAAATTCTACCAGCGAAATTTGTTTTCAACAAGATCGGTTCAAAGGTTTTCGAGATATTTATAAAAAACTGCGTTGCTTAAAGAAAATGACGTAAGTGCCATAAGTTTTCAGTAACGATATGACCTTTTTCATGTCAGACCCATCATACCCCTAGCAATACCCCTGGGTATAGGGTGGGACTGAACCATACCACCGTAGTGCTGTGCACTATATTATGCTTTATAATATCTATCCCAAAAGTCCTATTACCGTTATCACTTATCAGTATCACGCAGTGTAGTTGAAAAAGTTAGACTACCGTTATCTGTACGAGTAGGTAACCTTTGATTTAGTATATAGAACTAGATGCACAATGTCAAACAAATATGCCAAGAAATGTGCCCCAGAACATGAACGAAGAATACTCTGGACAGGCTATGGTAATAATAATACCACGTGCGAGCGAGCTGGTAGCATACAAATCTCTATAAGTGTGACAGAAAGGGGAATATCATTCATTGTTCTTGTCATAGTTCCACTTTTTTTTTATTTGCCGCAACTGCTTTAGTATGAAGTTGTGCCACACAAACCATTACCCGTCCCGTAGTAAGTTGTTTATGACAAGTCATCAGCCATTTTAGGACCGGTTCTTAATTTAGCTGCATAAGAGCTTTTCCGTCCCTCACCGTGGCAACACGTACAGCCCGTCCATAGTATTCTAGGTTCATGGCCCCAGAATGTCAGCTCTAGCTACATTTCAGTAGTTGCTAATAGCGTTAACTTATAACCTGCATCAAGATATAAGTTTCATAAAAAAAGAACTCTGTGTTATAGACCTGAAGCACCATATTAGCAAACCAACATCAAAAGATTAAATACTTTTTAGTTTATTGTGACATATAATGTGACTTGATTTCAACAGAAAGCACAAATACATCTGGTTTCTTTATTTTACAAGTGGGGAATAAACATTTTCAAAAAATTGTAAAAATATTATATACAAAACAATTGTTGAGATTTTCGTAAGTACATATAGTACAGCTGACAGAGTCCATAAAAAGAAATCATTTTAGTTTCCTTGAAATAGATTCAGTTTGTTAAATAATTGTATTTTTGACCTGCCTTTAGGTACTTTAAATACTTTCTTTTTTGCGATGTAATGTAAGCGTACAGTCAAGTAGCGATCAGCTGTCGATTTTATTAAAACGGTCCTGGGTTTTGAACGTCACTCTCATGATCACCCGACATCTATAAAACGAGTATTACAAGATAAAAAAATCAATGATGGTCAAAAATGAATGATGATGAAAATTGGCAACAATTAGCGCATTTCCAAATGGTGTGTTGGGATTGTATTATAGAATTTTATTATAGTTCATTAATGCTATTAATTACCTTTTGCAAGGTCATGTCTGTCTGTCTGTCTGTCTGTCCGTCCGTATGTCACAGGCATTTTACTAAATACACCCTATTTGAATACAATTTCGAAGATAGGTGAAATTACAAAAAAAGTTTTTTTTAGGCGTGCACTCCATACATAAAATTGAAACTCAAAAAAAAATTGCATGCCCACGTCAATCGATAGGCCTTTCAAAATAAATATAAGGTTTCTCAGCAATTTTTTTGATTAAGTGAATAGAGATATCGCCCCGAAAGTCACTAAAATTGTGTCCCCCTCCCCTCTAACTTTTGAACCGTGTATTTCAAAAATATGAAAAAAATCATGCAAATTGTTTTGAACAAGATCGGTTCAAAGGTTTTCGAGATATTTCTAAACTTACTTAAAGAAAAGGATGTAAGTGCCATATGATTTCAGTAAGGATACGAACTTTTTAATAGGCACGGAACCCTTGTTGTGCGTGGTCCGACACGCACTTGGCCGCTTTTAGTTTATTGAGACATACAATGTGAATTGACTGCTCACGTCAAAACTTTAGTTAGCGTTTAGCGAATGAATGGAGTCGCGTTATAAATTTTATTTATTTCAACAGAAAGCACAAATAAATCTGGTTGCTTTATTTAACAAGTGGGGAATAAACAGTTTCAAATATTTGTACAAATATTATATACAAAACAATTGATGAGATTTCCGTAAGTACCTACACATAGTACAGCTGACAGAGTCCATAAAAAGAAGTCATTTTAGTTTCCTTGAAATAGATTCAGTTTTTTAAATAATTGTATTTTCGACCTGCCTTTACTTTTAATACTTTCTTTTTTGCGATGTAATGTAAGCGTACAGTCAAGTAGAGATCAGCTGTCGATTTTATTAAAACGATCCTATGGGTTTTGAACGTCACTCTCATGATCATCCGACATCTATAAAACGAGTATTACGAGATACTTATAAGGTCAAAAATGAATGATGATGAAAATTGGCAACAATTTGCGCATATCCAAATGATGTGTTGGGATTGTATTATAGAATTTTATTTTAGTTCATTAATGCTATTAATTACCTTTTGCCAGAAGGCAGAAGATAAAGCTAAGTGTATTGGAAGTAATTGAAATTAAAATATGTATTATAAAGAAATGGGCTTAGGTACGTTCATGAGAGGTGTGGCAGTTTTAGTAAACCTGTTCTTCCATTTTTTGTCGTATAACCTATAATATATCCGAATCATTAAAATGAGCCGAACAAACGACCGCGAGTCGTTTGGTTTAAAAAAAACACCTCGACTGTCGCGTGCTATGACTGCAGCCCATTTTGCACGTCGCTGAGGATTTTTTGGAAATCTTAAAATGAAAACCATAATTATGTAGGTAACGACATCATAAAAAAAGTATCTATAGGTACCGACTCCTTAGATTTATGTTCCGTGACTTTGTCATTTGAACTAACAAAAATAATTATTTAAAACATGTTCAAAACTATTAAATTACAATGAGTTTACACAAATTTAGTTATGTTATGAAAATAAATTATTTAAAGAAATAAATCCCATCTTTATCAAGTTTTTCTGTTGGTATTTACGCAGTTTGTTATTGACTGAACATTTCGACATAACTGACAACCAACAAGTCTCACAGTTGAAACCAGACTAAACCACAAAATAGATAATAGTACATGTACAGAAAGGACACTCCTTTGATCTTTACGAAAGGCGCTTTTTTCTCAGCCAAAACATTAAGATTTATGGCTCTCTGACGTCCCCAACGTTGGGGCACCGGCATGTACTTGTAGCGATGAACGTAAAACGCGGAGTGTCCCGCGCCTGACTAAACGCAAAAGAACCGGCCGATGCGATTGGCGGGTGTTAGGTGTACTACGACCCTACAGCGCGCGAGCCGAACGAGCGCAGCAAGCGTGCCGCGGCAGCGGCCGGCGAAGCGCCAGAACCGACTACGGATATTTTTTTCGAATAAAGTTAGGTCTTGCTTCGCTCGCTCGGCTCGCGCGCTGTAGGGTCGTAGTACACCTAAAAAATGGCCATAAAGGCTTTCGTTTTTTTCAGTTTAATGAAATTACAGTTTTTGTACCTATTTCTTTTTCTATTTTTCAATCAAATCCCAGCACTACTAACGGTGGTATGGTTCAGTCCACCCTACCCCCAGGGGTATGGCTAGGGGGTATGGTGGATCTGACTTGACCTTTTTAATAGGGACGGAACCCTGGTTGTGCGTTGTCCGACACGCACTTGGCCGCTTTTTTTAATGGTAACATTTGTCACTTTTGAGTAATTAAACTTTGCCTTACCTTCATAGGAAGGGGCAGAGGGGCCCTTCAATGGGGGGCTGTCCTCTAGCGCCATAGCACGCTTTTCCAAATAAGATAAAAAACCTTCAATTGTAGGCATACCTTCAACATCCACCTTATCGAGGTGGTAAGCCCGATTCGTATAGGAATCCAATTTGCGGCTTAAAATTGCAATTATCAACATGTCCCAACTATCGGTGGGCTGTTCTAAATTTCTAAGGGCATGCAACTGCTGCCTAACATCTGACACAAATGACCGAATTGCAGCAGCAGTGCCGCGTTGTATCTGAGGCATATCCAGCAACATGTTTATGTGGTTAGTGACAAGACGCGGTTTGTTGTCAAATCTTTGTTTCAACAGCTTTATTGCTTCTGGATATGACTCATTCACAATGGGCAAATTTATGATTACTGATAAAGCATCATCCTTTAAGTATTTTCGAAGATAAAATAACTTCTGAACATTTGACAGTGTTTTGTTTTGATCAATAATTGCAGTAAATAAATCCATAAAGGGTTTATATTGGGTAAAATCTTTCCCATCGAAAAAATTTATGTCTATGCTAGGTAACTTTGAATTTGAAATATTGACACTAGCAGAAGACTCTTCTGATTTGATTGCACTTAGTGCCACATTGAGTTCCGACATTACAAAGTAATATTTTTCTTCAACTTCCGAAACACACTCGGAATCCGATTCGTCCAGCGATAAAATGTCTAGCGTTAAGTCCTCATACTGTTTTAAAGTACTCACAAGTTTGTCCTTTCGCGCTTGGAGCATCTCCTTACCCACAGAGGCTACGGAGACCGGATCAGTGACGAAGGCCTCGATACGCGTGACAACCGCTTTCAGCTGTCCACGCTTTTTACGCATTTTCTTAGGATTGGATTCTTAGGATTCGCATTGGCTTAAGTCCTAGTCCTATCCTTGCGGCGAAATTATTCCGTGCACATTGCGGGCACGTAAGGACGCCGTTCTGATAGTTGTATATAATGGCAGCAGGTGGGCGGGCCTTCAACTGGTCACGTTTATTCTCGAGGTCAACTTTGCGCTGATCCTCGAACTCGCGAACTTGGATGTTCACCATCCTGCGCCATTCTGACCGTTGCGCTGCCAAACACCCCCATTGAGAGGGCTCAATGTTGCATCTCTTCATATGTCGCTTTTGGACATCCTTGTATCGGAGGAGTTTTCCGCCTTGCTTTCGCTTGCCCTCCTCCATTTCACAGAAAGAAGATTCGTTTCGCCACTCTCTCCTCCGCCATACGAGACACGTGACCGCACCACCGAAGCTGCCGACGCATTAGATAGGCCTCAATGCCCCCAACATGGGCTGGTCGCAGGACTTCGGTGTTTCTCACTCTGTCGGACCATCTGATCTTCATGATGGTTCGCAGGCATTTGAGGTGGAAACGATCCAGAGTGCGTATGTGGCGGCGGTACACGCACCACGTCTCAGAGGAGTATAGGAGGTTTGGCAGCACAATTGCCATGTACACTGCAATTTTAGTGGCTAACTCAAGGTCATGTGAGCGGAAGACCTTGGAACACAGCCTGCTGAATGCCGCAGCTGCAGCACCGACCCTGTTATTGATCTCGGCATCAAGGTCACACTTGGATGTTATAGTTGGATGGACTTGGATGTTCCCCAAATATCGAAATTTATTCACCTGCTTCAGCACATCCTAACCTAACCAAGCCTTATGTTCAGCGACCCGCGTTCGTGCGAGTCCAGAGACATCACCTCCGTCTTATTGACGCTGATCTTCAGGCCGAATTTACGGCAGGCTTGGTGAAAAACGGTCATTAGCTGCAGGCCGTCAGAGGATTCTGCTACGAAACACAAGTCATCAGCATACATGATCTCAGTAATCAGTGCATACGAGACTTTGGTGCGAGCCTTAAGTCGAGCCAGGTTGAAAAGGCTGCCATCCGTACGGAAGCGGATGCGGACTCCTTGGGAAACAGTTTGTAAGACCTCTCTAACTACTACCGCAAAGTATAAAGCGAACAGTGTAGGTGCTAAGTCGCACCCTTGCTTCGCCCCACAGGAAACGGGGAAGAAGTCTGTCTGTTCACCGTCTACGGCGACGCAGCATTGCATGTCGTCATGCAGGAGTCTAATAAGTCTTACAAACTTCTCCGTGCATCCGAGCTGATAGGAGCGAACTACCGCGATAGGAGTTACAGTCAGATCGGTCTCCCTTGTTCTTGTAGAGAGCACTTAGGCGCGATACTTTAAAGATCGCGCTCCTCCTCACTAGCACATCCTAACCTAACCAAGCCTTATGTTCAGCGACCCGCGTTCGTGCGAGTCCAGAGACATCACCTCCGTCTTATTGACGCTGATCTTCAGGCCGAATTTACGGCAGGCTTGGTGAAAAACGGTCATTAGCTGCAGGCCGTCAGAGGATTCTGCTACGAAACACAAGTCATCAGCATACATGATCTCAGTAATCAGTGCATACGAGACTTTGGTGCGAGCCTTAAGTCGAGCCAGGTTGAAAAGGCTGCCATCCGTACGGAAGCGGATGCGGACTCCTTGGGAAACAGTTTGTAAGACCTCTCTAACTACTACCGCAAAGTATAAAGCGAACAGTGTAGGTGCTAAGTCGCACCCTTGCTTCGCCCCACAGGAAACGGGGAAGAAGTCTGTCTGTTCACCGTCTACGGCGACGCAGCATTGCATGTCGTCATGCAGGAGTCTAATAAGTCTTACAAACTTCTCCGTGCATCCGAGCTGATAGGAGCGAACTACCGCGATAGGAGTTACAGTCAGATCGGTCTCCCTTGTTCTTGTAGAGAGCACTTAGGCGCGATACTTTAAAGATCGCGCTCCTCCTCCCATATAAAAACAAACAGTTTCCATATCGACGTGTGCAACTCGTCTCCGCCGTACGTACTTGATCAGCTCTCCCGGTATAAGGTCGATGCCAGCCGCCCGTTTGTTTTGTTGCTGTCTGATGGCAGCAACAATCTCATCACGCAATAGTGGCTCATCCAGCTCAAAGGAAAGAGGGAGTTGAGGTATTAAGCCGATGCTTTGTAGATCTGCTGATCGATCCACATTCAACAGAGTATTGAAATGCTCTGCCCAGCGCTTTAGTACATCCTCCTTGCTCGTCAACAGGTGCCTGCCGTCTGACGACCTTAAAGGTGCCTTTGCATGGTAGGATGTACCAATCAGTTTACGTACCTCGCTGTAGAAGTCCCCGAGCTGGTTTGTACCAGCGAGCCACTGCATGTAATTAGCTTTGTCCTGCCACCACTTATCTTTCATTTGTCGAGTCAGCTTGCGCAATGCGAGGTCAATAGCTTTGACCGCCGCAACGCTTCCTCTACGCCTTCTGTGCTGTTGCAAGAGATTTCGGTGATTGTTGAGTCAACCCCTAAGGAGGTTAAATAGGGGTGCAATGTCTGTATGGGGGAAACATTAATTTTTGAACTAAGAACTTGAAACTTTGTAGAAAGATTACCCATTAGAAGACAAAAAAAAACTGCGTTTAAGAAAATTCCACCCCTAACGGGGGTTAAATAGGGGTGCAATATTTGTATGGAGGAAACATTACTTTTTAAACTAGAGTTTTGTAACTTTAGGTTATTTTTATAACGTGGGCTAGGGACAAGAAGGGATTTTTGGAAATACCTCCTCTAAGGGGGTCAAATAGGGGTGCAAAGTTTGTATTGGGGAATCTTTTTTTTTTAGCTAGAGACTTGAAACTTTGTAGAAAGATTACTAATTAGAATACAAAAAAGGAATTTCTGCGTTTAAGAAAATTCGACCCTTAAGAGGGTTAAATATGGGTGCAAAGTTTGTATGGAGGGAACTTTATTTTTTGAGCTAGAAACTTCAAACTTTGTAGAAACATTACTTATAAAAAAAAAAAAAAGTAATTTCTGCGTTTTAGAAAATTCTACCCCTAAGGGCGAGGGCGTTAAATGATGGTGCAATGTTTGTATGGGGGAAACATTATTTTTTGAACTAGAGACTTGAAACTTTGTAGAAAGTTAACTTATTAATATACAAAAAAAAAGGAATCTCGGCGTTTAAGAAAATTCTATCCCAATTGGGGGGTTAAAAAAGATACTCTTCACTAACCTGTCACCATTTCTCGATTTCCAGTGCTGAGTTTAAGATTGTTTTGACAGCCTTACGATATTTAACTTTTTCTTTAATCTGACTCGTAATAACTAAGATCCCCATTTTCTAGCTCCAAATCCATGCGTCGCTCTATATCTTGCAGAGTCATTTTTGCCAAAAAAATCAGATTAAAGCATCAGGTGACTGACGGAATAAGTATTAAGCATTCTGCAAACAATTCCCGTAATCTGATTGGAAAATCTTTAAAAAATCTTTAACAATCGCATATCAGTGTCTGCCACTGTTTGAAATGTAATATGTCTAGACCATTTTAACAAAGAATAAAATTCACTTAAGTATTTTATATCTTTGCCATCATCAAAAATCCACGCGGACGAAGTCGCGGGCGGCCGCTAGTCTAGTTGGCTATATGTATATACCAAACCGAAGGAGAACTGGTCCTTGTTTACGAGGAAATGCATTTTTCTGATTATACTTATAGAAAAATAAACATATATAGGTAATTGTGGTATAAATTTATTAGGTAGGTAGGTACTTAAGATTTTTGTTATTTTATATAACATGCTAGTGGCAAACAAGGGTACGACCTATATAATGGTACGCGGAAAATGTAACGTACTAGTTTACTGAACTATGCACACTTTAAATATCAGAGGAGCCACACGCACCATACCTCCTTCCGTTTGAATTAGGTTGTCTTTTTTGTGATGACAGCAAGAGACCAAAGTCAGAAAAAACACTTGAACTGCAAAATTTTGCAATTTTTAGCTAACTTTGATGTTTTAAGACTATAATCATTATAGACCGTATAGGCCCACTCCCAATGTCCCAATAGACCTACACGTCTCATGACAACATGATAAAACGCAGCAGGTCGTGGCAGGTCGAGAAAGTTCTGCTGAGCAAGAAAAATTGAGACGGGCAGGTCGAGAAAGTTCTGCTGAGCAAGAAAAATTGAGACGGATAGTGCGAGAAAAATCGAGAGTAGGTATGTCGCGACCGTCTCGTAAAGGTAAAAGTACCTAAGTAAATAAAAAAGCGGTCAAGTGCGTGTCGGACTCGGACCACGCACAAAAAGGATTCCGTGCCAATTGAAAAAGACGTATACCTAGTTACTGAAATCTTATGGCACTTACGTCCTATTCTATAAAGCAGGCTTTTTTTAGAAATATCTCGAAAACCTTTGAACCCATCTCGTTCAAAACAATTTTCGCTGAAAGAATTTCATAAGCCCTATGTCCATGTTTTTTTTTCATATTTTTAAAATCCACGGTTCAAAAGTTAGAGGGAGGGGGGACACAATTTTAGTGACTTTCGGGGCGATTATCTCCAACTCTATTATCTTAATACAAAGCAAAATGCTGAGGAACCTTATATTTATTTTGAAAGGCCTATCGATTGATGTGCCACACGTGGGCTTGCAATGAAAATAAAAATGAACTTTCAGTTTCATGTATATGGAGTGCTAAACGGAGTGGAGTGGACCCCTAAATTTTTTTTTACTATAATTTGTAGCTGCTAACAAAATACACCTATCCTCAAAATTTTATTAAAATACACCTTACATTTTTCGAGTAAAATGCCTGTGACTTACGGACGGACTGACAGACAGACATGACGAATCCATAAGAGTTCCGTTTTTTGCCATTTGGCTACGGAACCCTAAAAACGTAAGTAGAAAAGGAACTACTTACAGCCGTGAAATTTACCTAAGTATATTATACAGTAGGTACTGGTCCAAAGAGAATAAATTACCGTTGAATATAGCAAAATGTAAGCACATAAAATTCACTAAAAAACGATTACCGCTAACTACATGTCGAAACACTTAAAAAGAGCCCTGGCGGCCATATAAAATGTATGGCCGCCAGGGTTCTTTTTACATGTGTCGACCTGTACAACGTATGCCATTGACGATGTCCCCTACAGGAAGTTTCACATATTAGGGATTTGGGTGTGATACTGGACAAAGGGCTCTCCTTTAACCAACACGTCGATCACATAATCAAGCAGGCTAATAAACTTCTCGGTTTCATATTGGCGAAACTGTAAAGCATTTAAAAATATATCGGCTTTAAGGACTGCTTACTTTGCTCTAGTTCGCAGTCAGTTAGAGTATTGCTCAATTATTTGGAACCCGTTTTATAAGTGTCACATAGAGAGAATAGAACAAGTACAGAAGCGATTTCTATTCTTTCTCTCTGTGCACCAGCGAAAAAAACGCGTGGTGAATTCGTACAAAGACCGGTTGAAATATTTTAATATAATTTCTCTTGAGGACCGCCGTTGGATCTCCGATCAAATGTTTCTTCAAGGAATTCTTTTAGGAACGCTTGACTGCCCACAGCTATTACAAACTATCAAGAGGACCGTCCCACGACAGCACACTCGTCTAGCTAACTTTCGACCTTTGTCAACTAGTACGTACAGGACTAATACTGGATCCTATAGTGTAATACCAAGAATTTGTAATGAGTATAATCTACTATATAAAAAAAACAGGGTTGATATACTGAACATATCAAAAAGTCAGTTCAAAACATATCTCTGTAAACAAATATCAAATGTGCCATAAGCCATAAGTCATAATCTCCAAGTTTAATGTTAACTTTGACTTTCACCTTTTTAAGTTTGCTTTTCTGCATTGTTAAATGTATTATAATGTTCCTAGTCTTCTTGCAAGTGACTTACCTTACCTTACAGCTAACTTTAGATTTAGTGTAAATGTGGATTAAGTGTAGACGTAACTAGTTTTTACTATGTTTAATGCATGCCGTGTTTGCCTGTAATTGGGTGAATACTCTAGCAGTAGTTCATTATCTGATGTTATGAAGGTTTTTTTTATCGTATTACATCTGTTGGCAAACCTTAATAAATAAATAAATAAAAGTAGGGGAGAGTGGGTAACAGTGGATCACGGGTCACAGCGGATTATTCGCTATAATTCTTACGTGTGATGCTTTACGCACACAAGCAAACGCGTAGCTACTGCTCGTCGATACCCCCCTCTTACGAGCCACGAGCCAGTCGCCGCCGCGCTCGCCGAGCGGAATCACGTGCTGTCACACGTAGGCCAGTGGGTAAGTACGAAACAATTTTTTTACGTAATTTAGAAATTTGTCGTATTCCCAACCCTTTAATAAATATAAATGATAGTTGTATGTTTTGAACTTGTTATTTGTTAAATCCGTTGTGGGTAGTGTAATTTTGGCTTGGGTATAAGTAGTTATTTTTTGAATTTTTTTTTCTGTCGTAACGGCCTATGGGTCACAGTGGACAATTTCCCATTTTTTTAAAAACTATTTATAACTTGTAAGTTTATGCCATTTTTGCCAATAATTGCACTTGTTTTTGTAGCTTAGGGACGTATCTTGTGGTTAATTATCATAGATTAATTATGTAGGCATAAACTTGGGATTTGTGGAGCTTCAAAAAAATCCACCATCCACTGTTTCCCACTCTCCCCTACACATCAATCTAAACTGTCAAAGTGAGCTACAATGTCATGAGAAAATCTTGTAATAATAACATCAATAGTCGTTATTTTTACCTTAAACGATTATCCGACATAAAACTTAGTGTGCTAGGGGGTCAGCTTGGCCTTTGGTTCTGATACATCTATCTATACATATAAATGCCTATGTCCTGACTGACTCGCTCATCAACGCACAGCCGAAACTACTGGGACTAGAAACTTGAAATTTACACCAGTACTTCCTTTTATGACGTAGGCAACGGATAAGACGGGATTTTTGGAAATTCCATCCCTAAGGGGGTTAAATGGGGTTGCAAAGTTTGTATGGGGGAATAAATATTTTTTTTAACTAGAGACTTGAAACTTTGTAGAAAAATTACTTATTAGGATACAAAATAGTACATTACGTAACTAGGGCGGTGAATTCGTGAATGCCCCAGATCGCAGGTGTTTGTGGCCCGAATCGAAGGTGAGGGCCATAAATATGCGCTCTGGGGCTTTACGGATTACCGCCCGTGTTGCGTACAAAATTTTACGTTTTCAACTGGCCACAATGCGAGTTTTCCCGTACGCGCAGCGTGCAGTAAAACTCGCATTATGGCCAGGTATGACGTAAAAAGCAATTTCAACGTTTTAGAAAATTCCACCCCTTTAGAGGTTAAATAGGGGTGCAATGTTTGTATGGGGGAAACATACATTTTTGAACTATGAACTTGAAACTTTGTAGAAAGATTCAATAGAATACAAAAAACGTGATTTCTGCGTTTAAGAAAATTCCACCCCTAAGGGGGTTAAATAGGGGTGCAATATTTGTATGGGGAAACATTATTTTTAAAACTAGAGTTTTGTAACCTTAGGTTATTTTTATAACGTGGGCTTGGGACAAGAAGGGATTTTTGGAAATACCTTCCCTAAGGAGGTCAAATAGGGGTGCAAAGTTTGTATGGGGAATCTTTTTTTTTTTAGTGCTAGAGACTTGAAACTTTGTAGAAAGATTATTAATTAGAATACAAAACAGCAGTTACTGCGTTTAAGAAAATTCCACCCTTAAGAGGGTTAAATATGGGTGCAAAGTTTGTATGGAGGGAACTTTATTTTTTGAGCTAGAAACTTGAAACTTTGTAGAAACATTACTTATTAAAATACAAAAAAAGCAATTTCTGCATTTTAGAAAATTCTATCCGAAGGGCGTTAAATGATGGTGCAATATTTGTATGGGGGAAACATTATTTTGTAAACTAGAGACTTAAAACTTTGTAGAAAGATTACTTATAAAGATACAAAAAAAGGAATACCAGCGTTTTAGAAAATTCCGCCCCTAAGGGGGTTAAATGGGGGTGCAATGTTTATATGGGAGAAACATTCTTTTTTTGAACTAGAGACTTGAAACTCTGTAGAAAGATTACTTACTAGAATACAAAAAAAGTACTCTGTAGAAAGATTACTTACTAGAATACAAAAAAAGTAATTTCTGCATTTAAGATAAAGATAAGGGTTAAATAGGGGTGCAAAGAGGGAACTTTATTTTTTGAGCTAGAAACTTGAAACTTTGTAGTAAGATAACTTATTAGAATACTTAAAACGGCAGGCAGCGTTTTAGAAAATTCTACCTCGAAGGGGGTTAAATAGGGGTGCAAAGTTTGTATGAGGGAAACTTTTCCTATTGAGCTAGAAACTTGAAACTTTGTAAAAAGATTACTTATTAAGGTTACGAGAAATTGAAAGAGCATTCAAAGCTCAAAAAAAATGCACAAGGGCATTAAGTGGTATTTCAGCTAGAGAGTCATGTAAGCCTGTTTTTAAAAGGCTTCATATCCTCCCCTTGCCATGCATTATAATAAATAGATTTGCATGCCTACTTTTATAAGGTATTGACATTATATGGACATTATTTACCATTTACCATACCATCTTTATACCTACATAATTTTAAGCAAATAAACAAATTTCATTTCATTTCATAAGATAAAAAAAGTAATTTCAGCGTTTTAGAAAATTCTACCCCTAAGGGGGTTAAATGTGGGTGCAATGTTTGTATGGGGGAAATATTATTTTTTAAACTAGAGACTTGAAACTTTGTAGAAAGTTAACTTATTATAATACAACAAAAGTAATTTCAGCGTTTAAGAAAATTCTATCCCAATGGGGTTAAAAAAGTTTGAAGATGTTTGAGATGTACTCTTCATTAACGGTTCTTCTACGGTTATTTGACACCCAGAACTTGCGTCGCGCGTCGCCGTCTTAACGTGTATTTGTCTTATGTTATAAGTTTTGTATATTGATATGTATGTTAGTCTGTAAGGTATTTGTAAATATGGGCCTTGTTGCCTGACTCAAATAAATAAATAAAAATAAATAAAATAAATTAACCTGACTCCATTTCTCGATTTCCAGTACTGAGTTTAAGATTGTTTTAACAGCCTTACGATATTTAACTTTTTTTTAATCTCACTCATAATAACTAACATCCCCATTTTCTAGCTCCAAATCCATGCGTCGCTCTATATCTTGCAGTCATTTTTGCCAAAGATTAAAATTAGATTAAAGCATAAGGTAACTGACGGAATAAGTAGGTATTAAGCATTCTGCAAACAATTCCCGTAATCTGATTGGTTTTTTTTTTAATTCTTTAACAATCGCATATCAGTGTCTGCCACTGTTTGAAATGTAATATGTCTAGACCATTTTAACAAAGAATAAAATTCACTTACCTATTTTGTATCTTTGTCATCATCAAAAATCTACGCGGACGAAGTCGCGGGCGGCCGCTAGTACTGTATACATGTATATTTCTCTATGGTCTGTCAGTCCCAAAATAGCCGGAAGGGGCTGTCCATATATTACGTTATATCAAAATAGGGGGGGGGCTGACTGTTGGATGACGGCAGTCATTTTATTAGGCGGGGAGGTCCCATTCAATGAATTAACAGTATGATGATAGAGGGGTCTCAAAAATCGACAAAAACGATGACGCGCGTAATATATGGACAAGCTTGAAGTATTGGTAGGCGGGGTCATAGTTTTCAACTTCGGCAGTTCCCATTGCTTTAGATGAAATTTGGTGTAGAGTTTCAGTCCCGGGGAAGGACATAAAGTACTTTTTATCCCTAAGGGGGTGAACGATTATATTAAGCTACGATATAAACAAGTTCCACGCGGACGGAGTCGCAGCCCGAAGCTATTGTGAAATAAAATCGTCAAAGGGCGCCTCATAGCTCATAGCTGAAATAAATCTCGCTTCACCCTGATTCGAGGTTTAGGGCCGAAGCTGTATATGTTACATATTATAACACCGTCTACTACCTACTCTACTACCGCTACTTGCCAATGGAAATAAAATGACACTACCACTAGCTACTTATTACTTTGTCTACTTGGAATGGGACTATACTATAGGTATCTAATGGGCTCTACAAACCATAAAATTATCACTACTGATTTGTCGGATCCAATTTCTGACAAATTGTGGAAATTTAGGGATACCATTTAGTAAAAATATATTGCCATATCACTGTCTCATGATTGTGATATTATTATTTTTTATTCTAAGATATCGCTATTCGCAGTAAGATAAAAACCTGATTATACATTTTAAATTATCTGACAGAAAACTTGGCTGTGATCATAAATATTTCCATGGTCCAAATTGATATGTGCATGCAATTTGTCATTAGGTACAACTCGTTTGACAGTTGGATCAGCAGAGAGGCTACCGCGAAGTGAAAAGGAACTTCGTTCAAATATCTCCGTCTCTGTCACTCGAACTAGCAAGTGCGACAGAGACGGAGATACACAAACTAAGTTCGTTTACATTTCCCGGTAGCCCCTCAGCGCAACATGCCTCCAGCAGCATAGCATAGCAATTAGTCAGCTTCTGATAAATTGGGTCTGACAAATCATGACATGTATACACCCCCTAGACCCTAGTATTGCCGTTTTCCCTTTCAGTGAATTGGACCATGTCATCGGGATTGGGTTCGATAAACCATTCGTCCCTCTCGCACTTACATACTTGCTAGGGGGGGATGAATGCTTTATGTCCGACATAAAAGCAATCATGGTGCAAATGATAACTACTGAACTATTCTTGCATAAATATATTGAATAATCTTAGCCTTCATACACATATTACACATTAAGGCAGTACAACTACGAGTCTACTTATATTCATGTTGAATCATTGCTACATTAAAGCTACGTCCGCTGCGCCAATGTTTTCGATGTTATTAAAAATCTAACATGTTGTCCGTCAGTTTCGGCACACAAATGGGGTATTTTTTTGGTTGGCAAAACATTTTTGACGTTTAAAACACACGGGTCTGCAGTCAGAATCAGAGGCCCTACCGCGAAACGAAAACGAACTGCGTTCGTGTATCTCCCTCCTTGACGCACTTGCTAGGTCGTCCGACAAAGACGGAGATACACGAACGAAGCCAGCGGATCACGGCGACTGTATGTGGTGGTACTGGTGGTCCTTAGTATACCCTAAATAAATCGGTATATATTGGAATATAGGTTGATTTATAAAGTCTTTAAACCTTTAACTCATTTGATGCGACATAAACGTACGTATTCAATGCCGGATTGAGATATAGATAGATAGATATGGATAAAATACTAAAGTTAACAATGGTTATATAAAACAATATCTAGTAAATAGTAATTATGCCTGTTGGCGACCAGCTTCGATTATCGACCATCTGAAGGACGACTTTTCTTTAATTAAAGATAACACAGACGATAATATTTCAATTAACTCTCCACAAACCTACAAAAAAAATTAGAAAATATCCATCCATTCAGTTCACCAACTCACCTGAGTGGTCGCAAACCGGCACAATAAATTAGGCATCAAAATAACAATAATCCGTTAATGATCTGAATAAATATATCAAACAAGCATAGAATAATAACACATCTAAAAAATATACAATTTAGTATCTACTAAATGTGCGTATTAAATTTAGCCAATAATGGTCTGCTTATTAGAATTTAATATTCCTACTACTTACTACATGCATGATTAGGATATTCGTTTCATACATTTATTTGGCCAATTATTTTTTGTATATTTGGCACAATACATATTTTTTTATGAAAATATACTAATAAAAAATCTGCCATAATCATACTTCACAAAATATTCTTACATATTTAATACCTCTCCTTCATAAATTAAACATAAAACAACATAATGACTAAGTACATCAAATGATAAGCACCAAAGTAAGGTTCAGAAACCTTAAAAAAAATAGTTCTAATAAAAACTGCTTGACAAAAGATGGTACTTATTTAAGCTTTATAGAGTTTCACATGACTAGAACGTAAAATGATATCCATGAATAGTACCTATTGTAACTAGGGATCTGAAATTCGGATAAATATTTAGACATACCTATAATTTGAAGGCGGTGTTAATGGTGAGTCACTTGGTTGTATGGAAGTGGACTAAATTTTATTTTATTAATCTTGTATTACCCGCGCGACTCCACCCGCGTATTAACAAAGATCGCAAGCAAAGCTGCGGGATAAATTGTAGCCTATGTTCATCCCGAAACTTCATTCTACAGAAAGGTGAATAATTTTTTGAAACCAGATGAAAACTTTATAATATTAGTATATATTCACATGATTTCTAAATTACGCCTACACAAATGCATGTTTAGGTATTAACATTAACTATTGTAAAGTTATTTTCTATGCATAATATAGTACAATCTACGAAATCTAATTTATTTAATTTACGAAGTTTCAGGAGAAAAGTGACAATGTTTATCCTAAATATAAAATGTAATAATAAACACAAACTAGCGACTACTTTACTTTGGGAACTACATAAGCACAAGATGACGCGCGACATAGACTAACGGTTTCTTTCTAAGTGTTCTAATTACAAGCAATATTTTTTTATGAAGCCGAATTTCCGATCCCTAATTGTACTGTAACCCAACCAGCAGGTACGAGTATCTAAGGTAAACACTATTGATGCTAATATTGCAATCATCAGGCAGCTTGCTAAATGTGGTAAAAAACACATCTACACAAACTCTTATGTTAGATTAATGTGCTTTGCTTATATTATAAGAGTTTCTTTTAGCTATAAAATTGTTGTGACCGTGTCAATAAACATTACAACAGTACATCTTTTAAACCTAAGACATGGACACGTTTGGCAAGACAAAAAATATTAGGTCGAGGAGGAATTTCGTAGTTTTTTTGGACTTTTATTATAAACCTTAGTGTATCCAATTGTTTAATTTGAATAGGTACCTATCAAGGGATATTTTTAATTTATAAAAAAATATTAAATGTATTTTTAAACATATTTGCTTTTTGCCATGTTTATTATATAGGTAATTCGTTGAAATGTCTACCTTAAATTGTCCCATGAAGAAATTTTACGATTTTACTAAGGAACTAAATACAAGGTTGGGTCAAATATTTAAAAAATATATATATTGTAGGTGAATAGTGGCCCAGTTATATGGGCTGATTTACGCCGTCTTTAAATTCAAATACGATTTCTTTCCTCGATCTAATACTTATCATTAAATGTTTATCACAATTGCAACAGCAAATAAGGACCAAGGCAGAAACCTAATATTTAGGTACTCAACACTCTAAATGTTGTCTTCCTGAGACATATTTCATTTCTTTTAGACAGATTAAAGTTTATTGTTCTGGGTTGGATACCTTGATACCAGCCTAGGGCATGATCGCGTTTAAATATGTCGGACATAAAGCATTCGCCCCGCTTGCACTTGCACACTTGCTAGAGTTGCTAGTGTCCGACATAAACGCGGTCCTGCTAGCGAGACTGTTGTTGATCTACACATCTGTTGGTCCTTAAAATTCTTAAATAATTAATTAGGATAACCACTAAATTCATGCATTACGACTAAATGTATTATAAAACCATATAGGTAGTTAATCTTATATAAAAATAAAATTGTATAATATTTTAAATATGCTTTCGAAAATGTTCATAAAATTTCAACATATATTATAGATGAATTGTTTTGTAACTTTGCCTACATTGTGCTAGTGACAACATCTATACCTATAATCTAAATAAAAACAAAAAAAAACACACTAATTACCATCAGAGAGATAATGTCTACAGCGCTGCACTAGTATTTTTTTAAATAATGGTCATCTAATTAGAGTTTGATTTCCACTGTAAAAAAATCCTTTGGTTGGTGCTTGTGTGCCAAACATTAAGATTTATCAATGAAAAGTACTCCATCGTACGATCATTACCTTACGACGTACGATAATGAATGAATTATCTTCATCATTATTCATTATCTAGTTGTAAGAACAAATTAAAACACAATGTAATGTTTCCTTCAAAGTGCAGGTGCTGATGATGCTGTACGTCTAGCACAACTTGCTGACAAGCCGCTTGTCGCGCGACTGAGCGTCCCCTGTCACACTCGCAACGTGC
This sequence comes from Epinotia demarniana, assembly GCA_945867215.1. NCBI lineage: Eukaryota > Metazoa > Arthropoda > Insecta > Lepidoptera > Tortricidae > Epinotia > Epinotia demarniana. The sequence goes on from OX244262.1 coordinate 10,088,394, forward strand.
AAATTAGAACGAGGACGGTAGATTCTTCTCGACTCGCGTCGCGGCGCGGCGTCAGTTGTGCTAGCCCTAGGATATGTTCTTGGACCAATTTTTAAACTCAACTCATGTATATGAATTATGTGTATCGGAGGATATATCAAGTTATGAATAATATTATGAAATATTGATAATGGGTATACAATCAAAAAATCATTGGGTATAATTACATATCTAGTAAACTTACATTAGTCCATGAGCTATAATGACAAATCAGAACAATGAAAGCCCAAAGCAACATATAAATATGAATTTTCTTCAAGGTATTCTTGGGTAGTATATTAATTCCCATTTTCAATCCTTTCCATTAAACGGAAGTACACTTTCAAGCATGGGCGCAATATTGTGAAGAGCATGATAATCAATATTAAAGTCAGATTGGTGTACCGCAAAATTTCGCCAAAAGTCCACCACATGGAATAGAAGCTTAGTATGATTGTCACACTGCCAAGCACAATAGTGAGCAGACCGAATGAGGCATGTACCAGTTTAATATAAATTGGAGCCAGGTACTGTTTCAGCTTGAGGCTGTACAGAGCTCCCAACCCTCCGGTCATAGTAACCAACATGAAAATTAAAGAGGATAATCCAAATTTAGAGTGCAGTGTCTGAAACTGGGGCTTGTCCTGAATTATTTTATTTGAAAATATACAAAGGAATGCAATTAGAATCAGTATGCCAGCCCCCACCTGCAGAACCCAGTGGCGGGCGCTCCGCAGACGAATGGGCATCCACTCTGTTGCTAGATCGCCAGGAGTGATCGCATTCACGGCGGATGTCATGAACACTGTCCACTGGAAAAGTAAAATGAAACTTTACATACCGTAAAATAGGGTGAGTAGGGATCGCAAGGAGAGTTGGGTTATGAATGGGAAGAGAAGGGATGGAAGGGGGGTGAGATGGGATTTTAAGGCTACTGCTACCTAAATAATGTATTCCATTTAAAATGGAGATATTAGTAATATTCATTTAAAAAAATCGATCTCACAATCTTCCAGAATCACCTTTGTATGAAATGCCATATCAGGGACTACGAGGTGAGGTGGGATTTCGTGTTTATAGTTAAAGTTATGAAATGGAACTACCCGAAGTTACAAAAAACTAAATTAAAAACGTCCGGAACACTTATTATAAACAACATTCAGTTTATACATGTAAAAATAAAATGTTATCAAGGTTTGAATGTCATTTTTGTCCCTACTCACCCCGTTTTACGGTAATGGCACTTTTTATAAACACCAAGTACGACGAAAAGACCACATAGTGTTGCCACTGAGAAAAACCACCAATGGTAAGAGAGTGATATGATAAGTTATGCAGGAGTAGTTGTATAATAAATTGCCTTTTGACATTAAAAATGCATGCAACTTAACTTTATTAAAAAACCAAATTAAAAACCATGTCTTGAAGCAAAATAATATTCTCCATTACAACTGGCCGACTGTTTTACTGTTACCACTATGTGTTACTTATTTGCGCAACTATGCTTGATGCAATTATATTCCTACCCTTTTTTTTGTATAAAAAATTACTTTTATATAATTTATTGAAGATAACTACAAAATTACTAAAACATGTTTGCTGGACTAAAAATATATATAGCCTTAGGAAAACATCTTAGAATAATCATATGTAAATTTTGAATGAATTGTTTTTCATATCAGTGAAATGTATATTTCTTTTTTAGAAACAAATGATTTTTTAACCCAATATAATTAGTTCTTTTTCGTTCTTTTTTAACATTCTATGCACTTTTTCATAAGACATTGATCTTGGCCATTTGAAAAAATGAAAAGCAAGACAATGAATAATTGAATCAAAGGTAAAATAAAATATGTTATAAGTACAATTAATTAAATGTATGTTGTGGATCTAGGTGGTCCTCATTCCTCGTAATAATCAGTAATAAGAGTACCTGTGGGTATTCTATAAAAACTGTGAAACTTACCCCTACAGCCATCAATATCGGATGGAGAGCAAATAATAGCGACTCCTGATTAGCAATACAGCAATAAACGATAATGGCTACGAATATCGCTGCGCTCAAGTTGCTCACGAGATTCATGTAGCTGATCCTGGTAGGCATGTTGGAACCGATGAGACGAGACTGTTCAGAATTCGTATTGGCCGTGGCTGGCATTTCTGTTTCACCATCGAGTCGCTCCATCCAAAATATTAAGCTCAAACGTCTTCTAGCAGCGACTGGTAAAGAATTACTATTGTAAGTTCCTAAGGCGTATTCTGCGGCGAGATAGCAAAGTAAAAATGATACTTTCGGATTATTGACTCGTGTGACGACAACAATACGATGTGATGTGAAGCTGACTTAGCTGACCTGACATTTGACATAGAGCTGACAGTGGCAGTGACAAACAAAACAAGCAAGAGCAATATTTTCCTAATTAAACTGGCAACACTGCGTTTCTTGAATAATAATGCAGTCTATACATGTAATAATTTGTCAGCCCCAATTTATCAGGCACTGACTTATTGCTATTGTCTGGAGGCAATTTGCGCTGCTGATCCAACTGTCAAACGAGTTGTACTTACTTGTTACATCAGCACGTCTATGATGGGCAATCCACATTATGTGATTTGTCAGCCCCAATTCATATTTCTCTCGCACTATACCTCTTGTTCTAATAAGAGAGAGACGGATAGTGCGAGAAAAATTGAGAGAGCTCGCGCGCCGTCGTATGATAGCCGTGCAGCACACAAAAATCGAAAGTATGTCACGGCCGTCTCATCATAGACGTGCTGTCTCGCCCTATCTCATCGGTTAGTTATAATCATGCAGTCCGCTTTGCAGGATTGTTTAAATGCGGCAATTTTCGCTTTCTTACTGTTAACTGGCCACACTGAATGAAATTATATTTGCAAAACACCGGTTTAAAAAAAAAATACAAAATTAGAGCGTAAAATATTAATACAATATTCTTCAGTATAATTTTTTAATTTTCGTTTAAATTTCTTTGTATGAAATTTGTGAGAAAAAAAAACTTGGCAGATCATGCAAATTCCATGGTCCAAATTGTGATTTTCATGCAATTAGTCCGTACAACTCGTTTGACGGTTGGAACATGCATCCACACTATAGCAATTAGTCAAGATTCTGATGAATTGGGGCTGACAAATCACTTAATGTGGATGGGCCATTATTTATGCAAATTGTATAATTTGGATCGTTGCAGTACTATGTATATAGTCCTCCTCATCGATTACGATGGCTGGCAATACTAGTAGTATGTTTTCTTTGTGTTTTGTTTCCAAGTTTTTTCTTAACAGTTCTATTTCTGTTTCTCTCTATCTTGCAATAAGCCCGTATGAAAAACAAAGATCGAGATAATGTACACAGGTTGAAACTTGTCAGAAACGCCGGGACGCAATGGCGCATGCGCGTGCGCATAATTCAATTTTTATTTGACAATTGTGACGGATCGATCGAGATCGCACGTCGAACATCACGAATATACGGAATATGTGAACATGTCAGTTGCAAGAAAATTGTCGAGCTAACTAGTCGCTAGAAAGAGCGCTTAAATATTATTGTAAATGTATTTGAACAATACAAATTTCGGTCAGTGAAGTGTGTTAAATCTTAGACAATTTCGAATTGAAGAAAATATTTAATGTGGTGACTTTAAATAACTCGATGAATCTTTTATGGAATGGTTTGTTTACGCTTTATAGTTGACTGATGGTAGTTTATTGTAGTTAGTTGCTGTAGTTGAAGTTTGTCTTATTAGTTTGTTACTCAACATTTACACTAATGGAGGGAAATCTCAAACCCAAAATGTAAGTACAAACAAATTAACTTTTATCTTTATAATAGTTTTTTATTTATATACCTATATAAAAATATTTCACAATATTTTTATTTATACCTTGAAATCACATCACATATTTTTAATAAGGTTATATCAGTGTAGCTTAAAAAAATTATAACATTTATTTTTAATACTATAATAGGTAATAAATAAATCAGCCATTATATGTCCCACTGCTGGACCCACACTAGCAAAATGCAGATTGGGGACTTCAAAAATGAATTTAGAGATTTTATGAATAGCTTCGTCTATGATATCTTATTTACTGTGCCATTCCGAAATTGTTCCAAGGAAACACTAATGTAGTAAAGATGTAAAAAATAAAAATGTATCTCATGGAGGATGTAGCAATAGTTCTTAAAAACAAGTTTTAAATTCTGGTGCATTGTTACATCAATTAGGTAACCTAAGTAAGTGATTTAAATTTGTCATAGGTTGCAGGGTGGTGGTGTAAAAGGTACAGTGTGGTGCTATGTTTCGCCAATAGGCATACAAATTAAAAATCGAACATGACACAAGAATTCATACTGCTTAAATACATATAAGTAGAACAAGCCTAAATTACAATTACATTATGTACAAATTCGTAGATAATCTTCTTCTACCTAGCATTATCCCGGCCTTTGCCAGGGTCCGCTTACCTACTCACTTTCCTCCACTTTGCACGATCCTGGGCGTCTTCGTAGATAATATTAAAAATAAATAAAAATGCCAACCAAATTAAACATTACAATGAATTAAAAGAATTCAATTAAAGTCCGCAAAAAAGTCTGTCAAGGAATAGTAACATTCGTCAATGAGTAATTTAGATAATTTATTTTTAAATAAATAAAGCCGGTCTGTGCCAGTCTTAGAGGCAAAGGTATTTTACAGACACTTGTTTGAAACAAGTTGGGTTTGTTTAACAAATAAAGCTGTTTCAAAAGATAAAAAGATGGAAGAATTAAGATGTTCAGTTTTTTTAATATGACCTAATTACCATTCTGCATCTATTGGTCTGTACCAGGCAGTTTTCTCTGACCAGTTGTTTGACACAGTAAGACAAAATTTGATTTAAATAGTATATTGATGGCCTACTAAAAAAAAAAAAAGCTTAGAAAAATAGTTGATTGGTTACAAGTTTCAAAAACATACATTGGGGGCTGACATTTTTTAAGTATTTTAGGACAAGTTTTTCTGCATCCAACATAAGTTGCAAATTTTCAAGGAGTGAATTCTCCAGATCTATTTCGCAAAACCCTTAACAACATGGAAATAGAAAATATATAGTTTATAGTACTTACCCATAATAGTTTCAAATATATTATGTCACTTCTTTGGAAATGGCTGCACTAAAAAAAATACGCAAAACTCCTTGGGCATGCAAGAAAATCCCTTATTACAAGACATCTTTCATTAGACAAATGGAAAGATTGGCAAAAGGAAAAACCTATCAAAAACAGCCGATTTTTTTTACGGAAGCAGATCAACCCATCCAATAACCTGGTCTTTTGCATTGCACAAATAAATTATTTTTGATTATAATTTGAACATTTTTTTTAAACTTTAATTTAGTAACTGATAGATACTAGTAGACTAAAGAAACATTTAGTTCAAGTAAATTCTATTCACTAGAGGTTTCTAGTAATTTATTTTTATAGTGTACCAAGTGATATTTTCTGTAAAACTGAGGTAGTTGCTCTTAATTGTAGTCTTTACTTTTTTAAGTATATAACTAGAAGCTTATCTAAAAATAAAGTTTAGGCAAGTCATGGTATTGCAAGATCATCTATACTGTGATGTTTATTTTATGGTTATTTTATGCTATTTTATTTAAAGAAAAACTATTTAATTTAAAAAGCACAGTCAGATTTTACGGCCCACTAGTTACAATTTTGCAAGTCAAAACACGTTATAAACATTGTAACTTCATGAAATGAACCACTGGTAACAATTAGCCAATCAACTTGATTTCCGGGACGCCCTGTATAGTGCTCAGTTAAGTCTATTCTAGTATTTTTAGTTAACATCACAACCTTTGGATATAGGTGTTTACAGTGTAAGTCCTAATTTACACAGTTATGCTAAAAATGTTCTTAAGAGTCCCCAGGACGCTCGAATCTCCATTTTTAGCTTTTACCGAACCGAATATTCGGCCGAATTAGGTATTCGGTTCAACGTAATGCCAGAATACGGGAGACAATCTGTTGCTCGCGTCCGCAGGATTTACCTTACCACAACCTTGCAAGTGTCCCCTGGGTGGTGCTAAATGAGCGACAACACTTTCGGCGAAATAGGCGCTCCTATAAATATCACATCACATGGACAATTCTACAGATCGCCATACTATTAAATGAATGATGCCAGAATCAGCCGTTCTAGCTAAAACTGACAGATTCAGTGGAGTAAATCTTGTTTATTATTAAAGCAAAACGTGGACAATAAATTGAATTTAATAACAATAATATCCGTCTAATCTATATTTTTCGTAATTGGTTTCCATACAGAGGTTTTATTTAAACAAATTCTGTGCAATGATTCACTGTGTACTCGGCCGGTTCATTGAATACCTACCACCGGTTCAGCATGTAACCCTGTACAGTCACCGGCATCAATATCTGCCGAAATAAAGCCGGCAAAAATATCTGACACGTCCTTATGGCATTAGACATAGAGTCGTGTCAGATATTTAAGCGTGCTATGTCGTGGCAGATCTTATTGCTGGTGACTGTACCATAGGTCGTATACAGTGATCCATTACTCTTCTTTTAGTAAAGATATAATATTTCATCTTTTATTGGGTTTAACACAAAAACATTGATGCACAATTATAGCCAGATAAATAACAAATGATGTAGGTAAAATAGTGCAATACATTCACATTAGGCCTTCCCCAAAGAGACTGTACCATATTGTGATAAAAAAATAATAGAGACATTTTTTCTATGTCATTTAAAAATAGGAGCTAAACTAGTAGCCCGCGCGCTAGGAGCATTTGTCAGTCACTTCCCCCCTTGCGATAACTTGTGAGAAGGTTAAGAATGTTGTATCATGAAGCCCCGTGGACGTCAGATGCAGCTCCGTTGGTGGGTCCCCAGCAGCAGCCACCCGAAAACGTAAAAAAAAATCTCAGTAGATACACAGTGGATCTGAATGATGGATCTTATGAGACAGATCGTGATTATCAAATCATAGTTAATCCAATATTATGAAGAATACAAATCGTCAGCTAGTACTAGTAGTACAGTATGGTGGATTCCAGGGTATCAGCTGACGAGTTTTCCACCGCGATGGAAGCAGCTGACGCATTGATTTATTAATAATAGCATATAAACTGTCATCTGACAAAATTGCAGTACCTGGGTAAATGACTGAAAAAGGTTTTTTTTACGTGTTCGTGTGACCAGCTGACGATTTTTTTTGCGGGCATTACGTTTGTATGGTCGATTTGTGTCGGGCGTGGGACATTGTAAAAACTCATTGGTACGAGCCTGGATTCGAACCCAGGACGATTGACAGCTTGAACCTAGCTTTTTTGATATAACGTAATCGTACATTAGTACGAATTACCGCCCGTGTTGAGTACAAAATTTTACGTCTTCACCTGGCCACAATGCGAGTTTTCCCGTACGCGCAGCGTGCAGTAAAACTCGCATTATGGCCAGGTCTGACGTAAATAATATTATTACAGTGTAGCTCTTAGTCTTCTTAAAAGCTTAAGCATGATGGTCTGATGACTTAAAACAGTGGATCAAAGTAATAACAATAGTGCCAATGATTGAGATAGGTAAGTAGAATTACATGGATGAATATCCATAAGTAAGTACTAATATTGCGAAATATACAAATGCGAAAGTGCGTCTGTCTGTTACCTTTTCACGCTTAACCCGCTGAACCGATTGAGATAAATTTGGTATGGATTTGGAGTTATTAGAGATAGTTTGAACCCCGGGATGTTTTTATCCCGAAAATCAACCTCTACGGAGGTGAAATGGGGGTGAAAGTTTGTATGAAGCTACGATATAATTCATATAATCGAGTTCCACGCGGACGGATCCGCGGGCAGAAGCTAGCTTATAAGTAATTTGTATTATAAGGGACAATAAAGTAAGTAAATAATTGCTATTAGCTATGTCATTTTATAAAATAAAGTTAAGTACATGCCTATATCTAAGTATTTGATGGAAGTTATATTAATGAACGGTTCCTATTTTATATGCAGTGATAAAAATAAATGAAGGCCCCAATTCCTTCACCGCACATAGATTAGAACCTGATAGGTAGGTAACTACCTACTATTGTTCATTGTTGAGATAATTTTAGGATCGATAAAAAAATGTATTGGGTAGTAACTTCTCGCCTGGACATTATTGCCTACCGTTTACTTAATTGGAAGCTTTCTAAGGGGTCTATATCGGGTGGCATAAAATTGTTGATCCTAATATTTTGTCGCATACCAACTTTGTGCCGAATATCGAATTGCATAAACATTGTTGTGCATATTTTTTATTTGCCGAAATTGTTGTTCCTAATATCGATTGTCCTAAATATTTATTGCCCGAATGTTTATTGTGTCGAAGGTTTTTTTTTAGAACTATTGATGTGCATAACTTTGATGTTACTAATATTTAATGCACTAAAAATCTTGTGGATACATTTTGTTACGCATACATATCTATTAGAATTGCCTATTACTTGAATAACATATGATTCGCCCTCATGTCGACGGAGCCCCGCTTCGCGGGGCCCCTATTTCTGCTCTGAGGGACAAAAGGCAACTAACGAACCTATCTAATTTATCTAAATGAAGGTTGGCTCTGCTGAGAATTGCCTAATACTTGAATTACTTATGACCAGCCCTCATGTCGACGGAGCCCCGCTTCGCGGGGCCCCTCTTTCTGCTCTGAGGGGCAAAAGGCAACTAACGAACCTATTTTATTTACCTAGATGTAGGTCGGGTCTGCTCAGAGTTTACAAATAGTAAAAATAAATGTTTTATTTGTGGTTACCTAATCTTTCCTATTTAGGTACGAACTTTAAGAACTTATGACCCGCCCTCATGTCGACGGAGCCCCGCTTCGCGGGGCCCCTCTTTCTGCTCTGAGGGGCAAAAGGCAACTAACGAACCTATTTTATTTACCTAGATGTAGGTCGGGTCTGCTCAGAGTTTACAAATAGTAAAAATAAATGTTTTATTTGTGGTTACCTAATCTTTCCTATTTAGGTACGAACTTTAAGAACTTATGACCCGCCCTCATGTCGACGGAGCCCCGCTTCGCGGGGCCCCTCTTTCTGCTCTGAGGGGCAAAAGGCAACTAACGAACCTATTTTATTTACCTAGATGTAGGTCGGGTCTGCTCAGAGTTTACAAATAGTAAAAATAAATGTTTTATTTGTGGTTACCTAATCTTTCCTATTTAGGTACGAACTTTAAGAACTTATGACCCGCCCTCATGTCGACGGAGCCCCGCTTCGCGGGGCCCCTATTTCTGCTCTGAGGGACAAATGGCAACGAACGAACCTATCTAATTGACCTAAATGAAGGTTGCCTCAGCTAAGAATTGCCTAATACTTGAATAACCTATGACCCGCCTTCGTGTCGACGGAGCCCCGCTTCGCGGGGCCCCTATTTCTGCTCTGAGGGGCAAAAGGCAACTAACGAACCTATTTTATTTATCTAGATGTAGGTCGGGTCTGCTCAGAGTTTACATATAGTATAAAATTTAGGAAAAAAATAGTATAGGTGGTTTAATTTTAGCACGTTTAACAATAGGCAAAATAATTACTATGACAATGAAAATTAGGACTATTACTTTTTAGGTAATTCGATGTTCGAGTAATCAATATTAGGATAAACATACTTTAGGACTTTTAAATGTGTATGCGCAAAAAAGAATAGGCTAAATAAGTAGTATGCCACTCAACATTATGCCAAACATTGTCGGCCAAAAAATTTTAGGACGATCAACATTATGCGATACGACAGGCACCCCTTTCTAAGCATGTGGTACACCGTTAATAGCATGGTCAGAAACTGGAGAAGTGGGATTATATAACATAATAATAATAAAGTATATACAAGATGATAACAATAACATGAACTAAATCAAATTAAAGATAGGATAAATCGAAAATAGGCCCTCGAGGCATTGTACCGAGGATGCTGGCGGGATTTCCTCGCTTAATTGCAATGCTGATGCGTTGCGCAAGAAAGCCGCCAGCTATTTGACAAAATATGTGTTAAAGTATTAAATTTTGCCATAAAGTTGACCTTGTCGATTTTTATTTGCGTTCCTCTACGCTTTAGCGGCTCATGCGGCTCATTCGACTAAAGTTAATACACATCAAACAAGATAAATATAAAACAATTAAAACTACTCCGATCTGATAGAAAATGTTAAAAAAAGCGGCCAAGTGCGTGTCGGACCACGCACAACAAGGGTTCCGTGCCTATTAAAAAGTTCGTATCCTTACTGAAATCATATGGCACTTACATCCTTTTCTTTAAGTAAGTTTAGAAATATCTCGAAAACCTTTGAACCGATCTTGTTCAAAACAATTTGCATGATTTTTTTCATATTTTTGAAATACACGGTTCAAAAGTTAGAGGGGAGGGGGACACAATTTTAGTGACCTTCGGGGCGATATCTCTATTCACTTAATCAAAAAAATTGCTGAGAAACCTTATATTTATTTTGAAAGGCCTATCGATTGACGTGGGCATGCAATTTTTTTTTTGAGTTTCAATTTTATGTATGGAGTGCACGCCTAAAAAAAACTTTTTTTGTAATTTCACCTATCTTCAAAATTGTATTCAAATAGGGTGTATTTAGTAAAATGCCTGTGACATACGGACGGACAGACAGACAGACAGACATGACCTTGCAAAAGGTAATTAATAGCATTAATGAACTGTAATAAAATTCTATAATACAATCCCAACACACCATTTGGAAATGCGCTAATTGTTGCCAATTTTCATCATCATTCATTTTTGACCTTATATCTTGTAATACTCGTTTTATAGATGTCGGGTGATCATGAGAGTGACGTTCAAAACCCAGGACCGTTTTAATAAAATCGACAGCTGATCGCTACTTGACTGTACGCTTACATTACATCGCAAAAAAGAAAGTATTTAAAGTACCTAAAGGCAGGTCAAAAATACAATTATTTAACAAACTGAATCTATTTCAAGGAAACTAAAATGATTTCTTTTTATGGACTCTGTCAGCTGTACTATATGTACTTACGAAAATCTCAACAATTGTTTTGTATATAATATTTTTACAATTTTTTGTAAATGTTTATTCCCCACTTGTAAAATAAAGAAACCAGATGTATTTGTGCTTTCTGTTGAAATCAAGTCACATTATAATATGTTATATGTCACAATAAACTAAAAAGTATTTAATCTTTTGATGTTGGTTTGCTAATATGGTGCTTCAGGTCTATAACACAGAGTTCTTTTTTTTATGAAACTTATATCTTGATGCAGGTTATAAGTTAACGCTATTAGCAACTACTGAAATGTAGCTAGAGCTGACATTCTGGGGCCATGAACCTAGAATACTATGGACGGGCTGTACGTGTTGCCACGGTGAGGGACGGAAAAGCTCTTATGCAGCTAAATTAAGAACCGGTCCTAAAATGGCTGATGACTTGTCATAAACAACTTACTACGGGACGGGTAATGGTTTGTGTGGCACAACTTCATACTAAAGCTGTTGCGGCAAATAAAAAAAAGTGGAACTATGACAAGGACAATGAATGATATTCCCCTTTCTGTCACACTTATAGAGATTTGTATGCTACCAGCTCGCTCGCACGTGGTATTATTATTACCATAGCCTGTCCAGAGTATTCTTCGTTCATGCTCTGGGGCACATTTCTTGGCATATTTGTTTGACATTGTGCATCTAGTTCTATATACTAAATCAAAGGTTACCTACTCGTACAGATAACGGTAGTCTAACTTTTTCAACTACACTGCGTGATACTGATAAGTGATAACGGTAATAGGACTTTTGGGATAGATATTATAAAGCATAATATAGTGCACAGCACTACGGTGGTATGGTTCAGTCCCACCCTACACCCAGGGGTATTGCTAGGGGTATGATGGGTCTGACATGAAAAAGGTCATATCGTTACTGAAAACTTATGGCACTTACGTCCTTTTCTTTAAGCAACGCAGTTTTTTATAAATATCTCGAAAACCTTTGAACCGATCTTGTTGAAAACAAATTTCGCTGGTAGAATTTTATAATCCCTATGAGCATGATTTTAATCATATTTTTAAAATACACGGTTCAAAAATTAGAGGGGGGGGACACAATTTTAGTCACTTTCAGGGCGATTATCTCCGACTCTATTCACTTAATCCAAAAAATTGCTTAGAAACCTTATATTTATTTTGAAAGGCCTGTCGATTGATGTACCACAAGTGGGCTTGCAATGAAAAAATAATTTTTGACTTTCAGTTTTATGTATGGGGTGCTCCCCTAAAAAAAATCTTTATTAGTAATTTCATTACAAAACTATGTAGCGGTTAACAAAATACACCCTATCCTCAATTTTTTATTCAAATACACCTTATGGTTTTAGAGTAAAATGCCTGTGACATACTGACGGACAGACAGACAGACAGACATGACGAATCTATAAGGGTTCCGTTTTTTGCCATTTGGCTACGGAACCCTAAAAAGGAATGTAAACAAAATATAAATAAATATTTGGGGACAATAATAAATATTTGGGGACAATGAGGAGAAGAAGAATGGACCGGTGAGGAGACCTGGTAAAGGTTGCTGGAGTCCGCTGGATGCGGGTGGCGCAGGACCGGTTACTTTGGCACTCTTTGGGGGAGGCCTATATAAGTAGTGAACGTCTTTCGGCTTATATGATGATGATGATGATGAAGTGCGGAGATACGGTAGTGACAGGGTTTATTAGAAAAAAATATTATAAGGGTCTAAATTTAGCACTTTTTTCTAATAAACCCTGTCACTACCGTATCTCCGCACTTCATCCCATTATAAAATGAGTTTATGCCTTTATAAAATCATAGTTTTAAAGAGTATTCGAGGAAACTTAATAACGAAAGAACAAAAAGTAGATTGGCTCATTTATGCCCATATGCGTTCAAAGAAACCTACACATGAGCGTCTCTGTTTTTAAATCGTACTTCAAATTAAGTTTTGTTCGCAATCTTTAGTGTTCGTTTCGAGAACCCGACCCGGTTACTAAAGGTATGTAGGAACCTGATGGAATTGTTCTGGTTCTCTATATACCTATACCTACCGCAAGACAAAATATTAATTTGATATCTACATATATAAACTGCATATAAATAAAACAATTACTTACTTAACAAATTTAGTCAAACGGCGATAATCGTAAGGTGATAATGATAATGAATTAATGACTTTAGAACCGAGAGCGTTTCAAACCGCCGGAGGTTCAACTGTTGATATGGGCGATTGCGTAATATTTCATCATTCGATCCAGTGCAGCGGCTCGGGTCGGGAGGCGCAGGTCCCTCTCACCGCGAAGGCTGCTGGGCTGGCTTGTTTACGTTTTTTTTTAACCGTGGCAGTCGGCGCAAGGCACTGCCTATTATTACAAAGCTGCGGTGACTCATGCCATGCGCCGCTAGGAGCGAAATATCGCGGGGATTGTCGAGACAAATTCCGGTAAACCGGATTGGACGACGGCGAAACAAAGTCAGGGCATACCATACTCATAAGACTACGAATTGGGTGTAGGTAGTGGTAGGGGAACCTGGGGATGGTTGATCCCCCCTTTTGCTTTTGGACTCAATTTTTTTATTTTTCACATCATTGGAAAACTTTTTATGTCACAAGATTCAGAATTTATTATATTTGTATTCTGAATGAAAACAATTTAACTCATTATGAATATTTAATGTAATACCATACTGTAGACTTTTACCATGTGCCCCCTATGTAAGGGAGACTTGTTTACCACTGATTGGGACATCTCCCATCAAATAAATAACACGATTCGCAGTCAGCAATGCATCTAGAAATAGGAAAACGTACAGCGAACAGATATTTACCGTATCTTCCATAAATAGGAGTTTGATTCCCACCGATCGGATGACTTTTTCCGTAGAAATCAAACCGATTTTCAGCGTCAATGTCATACTCATAGCGATCACAGAAATACTTACAAGTAATCTGGGAATTAAAACCATAGTGATCAATATTTTTATAATTTTAAATAAGTACATAACTATACAGTTACTATTTTCCAAATAACAACACATAACTGGCTGGTAATAGATTTCTTTACTATCAAAAAGTAAGATATTCGGTAAATAAAGTTTCTTATCTCTTCTCTTGTCGTATACTTCTACTGCATGGTTTCCTAAACAAAAAGCAAAAAGTGTATATAACCCACTATAACCCGAGTACGGAATAGTACATTATTGCCGATGCGCGGAAAGAAAGGGGGTGCCTGACGAGGTGGTGGGAGGTGGACTCGGCAAGCCTCGGCCTGCCAAGAGACGAGTCAGGCAACCCCGGTTTTCGCCAAGGTAAATATAGTGCTTTTCTCAAACATGTGAGGAAATAATACAAAGATATTACAAAAAACATTGTGACATACCTAATAACGCGGTGATAGGTAGGGTCATTTTGCCGGTTAGCGACCATCTAATTTCATGTGCTGGTTGGCGACAAAGGCGACCACTTAGCTGAGTTGGTGAACTGAAAGGATATTTTCTCGGTTTTTTAGTAGATTTCTATTCTAAAACAACAAAAAAATGCATGTACAACTAACTGTCTCAATAGGGTGTGTAGAAATTGTCCCCTAATATTTTATATTAAAAAAATATATATATATCCATGCAAACCGCTGGGCTCGCGGGTGATTTTCTTTGGTTGAATGCGATTTTTCCTTAGTCGTCCCGATTTAGTATGGCGCTATCAGGATTTTAAAAAGTTGAACGTAGTGGGAAATAATGGGTTTTGTATGGGTTTATTATACTCCTAGGCAGGGAAGATGCGTTGGAGGATAATAATTTATAACTTCGCGTCTCAGACCAAGAAAATATACAGACGGAGCGTTACGAACAGTCTAGTGAAGCCAACCGGTTTTCAACCAAGCCCCGTAAGTTTAGCATACGCTAAACAAATTAAAACGCACAAAACTCGAAATAAATGATCTTGACAGCATTGCGACACGTGCTGAAGAGTTTTGTGCAATTTTGTTTGTATATGTGTGCGTGAGCGTGTGCTAAACTTGAAGTAGCTTGGTTTTGTTTGTATCTGGTTTGGCTTCACTTGGCTGTTCGTAACGCTCCGTCTGTCTTTTTTTCTTGGTCTGAGCTTCGCGTGTTCGTTTTTTAAACAGACTGCGACGCTTTCCGAGCATGTATGAGAAAAACTAATTCTATCTTTATTTTTTGTTCTCAAAATTTTCTCCTGTTACGTGCCTGTTACATATGACACATTACTCGATGATATAGAAAAACAATTTATTTGAAATTTTTGCTGTGACATTGACATGTATTTTTTTCATATAAATCTCTTCTTTGTTACCCGGACTACGCTACGTAACAAACGAATCGACTGACACCTGGATCATCTAAATTGGCTCAGTAGTTTTGCAGCTACGGTGGAAAACGCATATATAAATACATACATACATAGACTGCTTAAATTCCTTCCTTTTGGCTTTGTCGTAGTCGGATGAAAAATAATATATCATCGACTGTTATGTGGTTGTTACGTCATTCGATGATATGTGCCCAGCAGTGAGGCGTTTATAGACAACTAGCTTCCGCCCGCGACTTCTTCTGCGTGGACAAGGGATAAAAACTATCCTATATTTTAATCCAGGCTATAAACTATCTTCGTGCAAAATTTCATCCAAATCGGTTGAGCCGTTGAGCGTGACAAACATCCAAACATCTAAACATGCAAACATCCAAATTTACGCATTTATAATATTAGTAGGATAAAGAACACAAATACCCACCCATACCCTATTGATATTGCAATCTCATAAATTAACTATAGATAAAATGAAACCAGAATATGAGGAAAACAAAAACCAGTTTAAATTAAATAACCGTCACAAATTTCAAATGTAACCCTATACCTACATCAAGACGTGAACCATTTAACATATTTTATTTCAATACTTCTTCGTATTCGACTTCAGTTCAGACTTACATTACTTTATCTTACTTTATTAGAGTATTTCCACACACATGTACACATAGCTTGATGAGGCGTCATCTTTATGATGTACACTTTCATTCCTCAATCACATTTTACTTACAATGTACCGACCTATTTGACTTTACACCCTGTATAGAGCGGAAGCGGAAGGGATATATAGCACGCACATAATTCCGTTTTCAATATACAAAACAAATCCACACGAATTGGGCTCGAACTATGTATATGGTCGGGAGGAGGAGCAAAGAATCCGGATGCTTTAATATGGGATTCGACGCCCCGCGTAATAAACACGCTTATGGCTTCTGCGCACGAGAAAATGGGATGCAACACTCTTCGGCATTGGCATTTTTCGAGAAAATTCGATAAATATCTAACTTTCTAAAGTTTTATTCATATTCCCTGTGAGATTGAATGGTGAGGTAAATACTTTAATTTTTACTTAATTGTGTCGTTTAAAATAGGATTGCAGGGCTCCTAGAGTGGGGGTGCGATATACTGAATTAAAAGTGAATAGAATACAATAGAATAGGAGGAACCTTATTCTATATGTATGATTGGTTTTACCATTTTTTGGCCACCAAGTACAAGCATTGCTATTAAGTGTTCAATAATAGCTTCCGAAAATATTTATTAGCTTATACAATCTTACAATAAAGCGTCTATGATGACCGCGATTTCAATATTGAATCAAATGAATCATAATATGTTCCCGTCGGTGACAGAGACGGCATCAATTCTAAATTCAAACTGCTAACATGCCACAGGTTATCACTAGACCGTAAAGGTATACCATCTTTACAGTACCTATATGGTTTGAGTAGGCTGAGGGGAAAAAATAAAATAAACTTCCAACTTTGCTTTTTTTTCTATAGAGGTAAGAAATCATGTTTCAACTATCTGTGCGTTCCTATAATTGGCTCATGTTGTATCAACTATCAATGTTTAATGTGTGAATTATAAGTGTTGGTTCTCATAATAAATACATATATAAATCGGTCAAACAATTATTATAGTAAAAAATCACGTAGGTACTTATCTGAAAATCAGTCTTTATCGTGTTATTTTTCAATTCACGCCCAATAGTTATTGGTACTTACTTCATTTTAATTATATGTTGCTTATTCCAATATAATATATATATCTAGGTATTATGCATACGAATTATTTTAGAAACGATAATTATAAATTAATTGAGTACAAAATAAATTAACCTAACCCAGTTATAGATAGCGGATCCCATACTTTTTAAATAATACTTTTCATGTACGAGTAGATGTTTCTGCTTTTGGGTTTTCAGTACAGTAGGTATCATATCATTTAATCTTACTCCGGTACCATAGAATGAAATAAACATTAACAGCCGCACAAGCCCGACTTGCTCTTCACCAAATTATTTATTGTTTATTCCATTGTTTATTCAAACAAAAACTCCACTGTCACGGGAACTTGTCGGCAAATCATTACGTGACGTGTCAGGACACGACCGCATCCAGCCTGCCAGTTCGTGCCTGCCTTTTTTATTGTCAATGGCAGGTGGATAGTTCTCAAATGCTTTGCTTAAAACCTCCAACCAGGTACAAAGCGTCAGTTCACTAATGAGGTTCTTTGAAGTCGAAGTGAAGTGTTTATCTGTTTAGTATTTATTTACCTATTGTCAAGTTGGTGATAAATTAAAAATATATTAAGTATAAAAACGCTTAATGCTTCAGGAAAATGTTAAGGTATGTACGTAGTGCTACATTAATAAGTAATTATTGTGACGTTACACGGGTAAAGGTACCGGCGCGGCGGTTTTTAGTTTCGGAGATTATGTATTACCCAACAAGCAAAATGGTCATATAACTTAAACTTATATCCCAAACAGGTCGTAATGAAGCGTTAGCTGTGACAGCTTGTTGTGTAAAAGCGCTAGGCTATACCTTTTTGCTCTATGAGCTTATAGAATATAGAGCCAAACTGTCTTATTACCAATTGATGTAAAGTATACCTTTACCGTTTTATAGAACTATTATGGGCAGGTACTTACTATAGTAGGCTGTAACATGACCGGTACAGGGCCATATTACTTTATATTACTTTATAGGAGTGTTTTTTACATCGCCATTATGTTACTGTTTGGCGCAATTAAGGTACGCTGCAAACTTCTATAGTCATTGCGTCATAGCAGTGATTAGGATTCAACAATAGGGGGAAATGGTGGTATTGTGGTTTTGCAGATTACTGTTATAGTACGTGGTTCTATAGGGGTCACAACGACACTTTAATAGAGCGCTTTTCTTGTATAATCGAGTTTCAGGATAAGTTTATATGGGTTTACAGTGTTTTAATAGTTTCCAAATCCCTTTTGTGATCTCATAAATGTAGCTGTCACGAAAATTATTTTATATTGACAGAACCGTTCTGTAAGAGTTTTAATTGGGAGTATTTGGGAGGCACACTAGAAGCTTAGGGCAGATGGCGCTGCAATCGACTGTACCTTGTTTACATTTCGTAGTGTGTCGATGTTTTCAGTAATCCTTGCGATTAACAGCTTAAAATGTACTCTTTTATGACTGTACGTGTTCTTCAAGCTGTAATAACGCACATAATCGGGCTGTATCACTTGCCCTAAAGTTATTGATGCGCAATGCATTCTCCCAACGTTTTCTGCGTGTTGGATCCTTGGGAAATAAGTGAGCTCCTCTATTTTTACAATTTGGCGCACTACATTGAGGCATTCTTGAGAAAAATGCGAAATTTTAAAAGTGCTTGTCAAAAATGTATGCGATTTGACAGTTCTTATGTCAATTCTGAGTACAGATCCTTATGCGCCACCTGGCGTGATAAAATGTCAGTTTTCTTCCTAATTGATACTTTATAATATAACACAATAGCGTTGAAAAAGAGTTTTTGTATCCTTTATAAGATAAAAATGTCAAGTAAAGGTAAACATTATGCTACCTTTATATAGCAATAATTAGTGTAGATGCACTTTAATTAAACGTGATGAAATATTATTAATATTAAAGAATGGATTTAAAATACTTAGTGAAAAGAGTGGAACTTACACGATGTGAGCAAGAGGCTTTATCGTCACATACAGTCCAAATTTGTGATAACCAACCCAAGTCGAGACGAATAATACTGAATGTGGTTCCGTACAAAATAAGTCGTGTACCTACATACTGACAAGGAACCGATGGGCGTAATTTCAGACGAAGACTCAAGTGATGTTTTTCATAGCAGTTCAGAAGCTTCATACTCTAATCTTCATCTCTTTTAATAGATCAAAAAATCCGGCAATTACGCAATTATGTCAAAAACTGGGCCATTTATTTTATTATTTCCTACGAAGCAACTAAGAGTTTAATACAAATAAGAAAATAATCGACTATATTTCCTAAAGATCCACGAACGCTCTATACTTTTTTTTTTGGAAGATGTATTACACTTCAAAGGTACTTAAACATTTTAATAAGTAATCTTTTAACAAAATTTTAAGTCTCTAGCAAAAAACGGAGTATAAATAAACGAAATTTTGGTGCTGTTAAAGAACTACGAACTAGACTTATAAACGAAATATAAAATACCCCACCCAGTTCACCCGCGTCTCTAATAAACTGACCTTAAAACCATTAATTAGCCATAAAATAAAATAAACAACTTAGTATAGTATAGTAGTAGTATTCTTGTAGAATTACAATAACTGCATTCATCATATGTGTAGTGATCATAAATTGCCTTGACACTGCAACCTAAACACCAAAACAAAATTAAATATATCAATACACCGATATCTTTTTTAAAATTATTATGTGACTTGGTAAACGGGAATGGAATGGGTATATATTATGTAATCCACACGCAACACAGTTTGTACGCATATATTTGTATCCAGTATTTCGATTAATAACCACTGTCTTCAAATTTGAGTGACTGTTTTTATATTCATGGAACGAACCCTAATTTTAACCAAAATGGAGGCGAAAATCTTGTTACGGGTACGGGTACTATAGTTAGCCGATAAGAGCGTCGGAGTTAATTCTTGGGGTTATGAGCAAGGACAATGGTAGGTCTCATTATTAATTTACTAATATAATTAATTGAATACTCAATAAAACGACGGCGCGTTGAAGGTTGGGTAAAAGTTAATTTTATTGCTTTTTCGAATATTATAAGATGTAACATTTGTTTACCTATTTTTATTCAAACTGAATAGTCCAAACCTGTAAAAATGTCTAGGTTCGTTAAATTAGAGGGTAGCCTGTGCCTTTGTCGTTGATGTAAAGTAAACAAATGTAATGCTTTTGTAATAAACATTTTCTTACCTAATCTACGATGCAGTCATTGAACTCTTAAAGTATTCTAAGTGTACCTTGGAAGTTACAATACACATTTGTGTATGGATTTAGTTTCCACTAACATTAGCAGTGATTGCATCATCGACGGACGAAGATCCTGCGTGTAGAGGACACGTGTGGATGCAGAATTAAAATAGTGCAGTGAATAATCACTAAGATCGACGACTCCCCGTGTTAGCTCTTCCCTCGCGAGACGATTAGCATACTCCTTCTCATCTCAGTCCGATGGCGGTGCATCTAGTCTTTTTGTTCTCTAGTACTCGTTTTCCTTTTACCCGAATGCATTTTCACTCTATAAGTGCCAGATTCTATTTACAACTGGTACCCAGTTACTTGTACTGTACAACCTCAGTTCCAACTGTGTATAACTGACTCATTCCTAGACCATAAAATATATAAACCTTCCTTTTGAATCACACTATTAAAATCCGCATCAAAATCCGTTGCGTAGCTTTAAAGATCTAAGCATACTTAGGGACAGACAGCGGGAAGCGACTTTGTTTTATACTAATGTAGTTTTCCGGATTCGACTATCTTCATACATAAAATCAGGATTAATAATATAATAATGTGCACAGAGGTAAGCTATAGGTATCTATATTTATCATTGGTGGTGGTAGTCGTGGTTCGTCAATTGTTAGTCAGTAGCTAGTCTTCTGTGCATGCAATTATAACATTACGCTGTGGGTACTACAAACAGTCCTTTACTATCTATTATTATTACGAAACTGTTCAGTAGATCCCGATTGCATTACACTCGGTAAGCACAATACAATTAATTGACTGATAAGGCAAGTGGTAGGAAGGATCAGCCTATGTCGTATGATGCCACGTCAGAGAGGCGAGCGGGGGCCTCATCGGCTGACTATGTACCTATTCACGCTCAAGTTTATATATCGTTAGTTAATTAAATCGTGCAGACAAGTAAACAAGCTATACGATGCGACTCCCAACCACAAGCAGTCTCGACTCGACTCGCTTCACTGCTCGTTTCTAGTTTAGTAGCTCCGTGATTCGTAACAACTCTATTACGCTGGTTAGCCTGAGGAGAGTTCTTGAATATCCACCACGTTCCATAATGTGACTGTCGGTCGCGCTTGCTTCGAATGGCGTGCAAAGTTCGTTGTAAGTTGCATATACTCGTACAGTTTTACATATTACGAGCAGGGTGAAGTTATGTATGATATCACCTTATAGGTTAACACGACGGTACGGTGTCTCACTCGGCTCGGCAGCATTATTAGGTATATTTATTTCCTATAGTAAGATGTGTTATATTGTATATAGATACTTAGATAGCCAATATAGCTAGCTGTGTATCGTTTGTTTATTAATTAGTTTGTAATATGTAATGACTCTACGTCTTGACTTGGTTGACCTTATAAACAACTCTTAGGTCGGATTGTTGCGCGTTTACTGAGCTGGTACCTATATTATTGACGGGATCATTTTTTGTAATTGTCAATCTAGTTGGGGTAGTACGTAGTTTACTTATCTAGAGTGGTTATGTAAGGATATCTCAGATATCAGGCATTGGACGCCCGAGGCAGGGGCGATACAATCTGGGGTAATCTGAGGCTTTCTTTGTTACCGCCCGTGGTGAGTACAACATTTTACTTCTCCCTCCGCCAATAAGTGGGATTTTCCGTACGCTTAGCGGTAATGCCAACGTTATGCCCAGGTGCGACGTAAAAGATTATACCTACGTTAGGTACTTAGGAAGGTACAATACGCCTCACATAAGTTTGCGGCTGTGATGTTAAAAGCCTTAAGTCGCCTTCCGTAAACTTGTCGCACCCTACCTAATATTAGTCTGATTAGTGATCTGTACGCTTACCATGAGTTTGACAATGACGGCTTACGCTAACGAGTATCGAGTTTTCTATCTGTGCATCCCGCTCGTACTGTCAGAGTGCAATAGAGACGCACAGATAGAAAACTCGATACTCGTTAGCGTAAGCCGTCATTGTCAAACTTATGGTAAGCGTACAGTTGATAACCCAGCAATATCACAGACGCAAAGTTAATAGGTATGTGTGTCGCGCAATGTAATAACTATTTGATGTTGTACGATATTCGTAACTCCCACGCCGCTAAAATGAGACTGAGCTTTGAAGGTCATTTGCGCTCTTGATACATAATATTTTTCCGTGAAGTACCAACCTAATCGATGTTACTCATCCAAGGTAGAATGAACAGTTATTCGTTGGCTCTTTGCACACCAGGTCAGTCTTTTAGAACCGTTATAATATTTATATGCTTAATTGGTATTTTTATCATAGTGTGTAATCCCTTTGCCAATCAGTATCTGTTAACATCCTGTTTACGCGAAAGTGTTGGACGCGGGATTACAAAAAGTTTAATAGCTTCTTTGAAAGAGGCGGCAAATGAACCTTTTTTATGATCAGGTAGAAAACAGGTCCTTTTGTTTGCGATCTTTCTAGAAGGTGAGTCACACTCGGCGGCTGTCTACTGATGTGTACATGTGTCTTGTTTACACTGAGTATGCGACCGTGCGTGAGATATTATTACTTTTTACAGAGCTTTTTGTTTACTTCAGAATCTCTGATTTGTTTGATAGGTTATGAGTCTGCATATGTAGTTCAATGACCCAATGACCTACGAATAGATGCTGCGCACAATGTCAGCGCTGCATTCTTGGGTGTTTTTAATGGGTATCTATATCTACCCAAGTAGTTAAATCTGGGAATTCCATTATTCTAATTAGGTGTTAAGAATACCTAAGAATGACAAATTTAAAATGTACCTACCTTACCTTACATGGGCACTTGGGCAGCTATAGATCGCCTAGGGCACCTGATATTATATACTTACTATAAAAAGTACTTATTTTGAGGGTCCCATTTAAAAGTCGGATCTGCAAAACAGCAATTTTTCAGAAACCGTTAGTTTTTGAAAAAAAAATCGTATGGGAGAAATTGTTTATTAATGGAATATCGTTATCAAACTTGGAATGTTTGCCTATTAGCGGGTTGTTTATTACTAGCCGTTGAGCATACATGTACTTTTTCAGCCATTTTTCCAAGAAAGTACTAAAACCTCCTACACTTATTACTTTTTTTAACCAGAATAACTTAAGCATCTTATGTCGGAAGTGCCACATACGACATTTTTGTCTGGAAATTGTTTACATTAATATGTCGAATGTACCACATCCGACAAAAAATATACTCCAAAAATGTCGTAACTGGCAGAACTGACAATTGTTGCACGGAAACTCTTATGTAACAATTTAATACAGATAAAATTTACTTGATAACGTAGCAGGCTGTAAGTTACATAAAATACACAACAAAATAGTACATTACGTAACTAGGGCGGTGAATTCGTGAATGCCCCAGAGATCGCAGGTGTTTATGGCCCGAACCGAAGGTGAGGGCCATAATTATGCGCTCTGGGGCTTCACGGATTACCGCCCGTGTTGAGTACAAAATTTTACGTCTTCACCTGGCCACAATGCTAGTTTTCCCGTACGAGCAGCGTGTAGTAAAACTCGCATTATGGCCAGGTGTGACGTAAACTCTTTTACCTAATTGGGACCGTCGATTAGCACTTGGGTACACTTATAACATTAGGTCTAGGTAATATCACAAAACAGATGTAATATGATTAAAACCTCTACATAGAACAAATGTATATCAGACATCTATGCACTTATACCAAATGAATTAAGACGTAGATAGCTTGCTTTATAATGTCCCTCGGGTATATATGTACAGTCAGCACGATAAAATTATATACATTCTAGGTAGTTCTGGGACCTTATCGCAAAGAGATCAGAGGGCCTACCGCGAAACGAAAACGAAGTTCTTTCGTGTATCTCCGTCTCTGTCGCACTGCTAGTTCGAGTGACAGAGAGGGAGATACACGAACGAAGTTCGTTTTCGTTTCGCGGTAGCCCCTCAGGTCGACAGTTTTATTCGTTAGTGACGTCACCGAGTATAAATTAAAAATGGTCCACTTTGTAACTAAAATTAACCATACAATTTGTATGACAAATACAAGTTACAAAATGGAACACTTTTAACTTCACTTTACTCGGTGACGTCACTAACGATGCATCTCTTCTCGCGAAAATGCCCAAGTTTACGATACTGATTGTACCTGTTTATAGTGTTTATGATGCACCCGACCCGTGGCTATTAATTCCGGCCATTAGCAGTAAGGCGTCTCATTATGCACTGTGCTGTACATAGGTACATATAGATATATATTGATATATCAATATTACTGCCAAGGTGGTCTGCGGTCTCACTCTAGACACTGACCTTTGACCAGTTACGATTTCGTTAAGCATGCTACACACTACACAGATACGGTAAGGTTCTATATCTGCGTAGGTATAACTGGGGCGTTAAACGCTGCGATTCCATAATAGATACCTAATATGGAGTCTAGGGAATGCAATTACCGGGAAAATTTCATTACCGGTAAATATTTGAGTGAGGCAAAACCGGTTAACCGGTAAATTTCCGGTAAATTGAATTTGTTTAATAAGTAGCGTTGTTTGAGGATTATTTATGGTAAAAATAAGCTACGATTTAGTATAAAGAGTTATGTGCTGTAAATGCCGTAATAATCAGCTTCATTCATATTTAAAACTTGCTCAGAGGTAGGAAGGCCAGAAATTCAACTAATTGTTCTTAGTTCTACATATTTCCATTACGATATCAGTACAATACAAAACAGTTTTTCGGTGTTGGCGGTTCACACAGTGCCTGCGGTCATTGTCTTGACTCCCAGATCCACAGATACGTAATCCTACGGATTTCCAATTCTATAAAAAAAAACATTTACTGAATAGTAGAACATATTATCAAAATAATACAACACAAACTGTATCGTATCGAAAGATTTCTCTTAGTCCAAGAACGAAGGGGTAAGTTACTGCGTATGGATCTGGTCTACGGTGCTAAAGAACCTTCGGAAACCGGCTTGGTCGAGAGGCTGGAAGTCATCTAGAGCCTGCCGTACGAGACGGTTCGTAATGACTCTCGAAAACAGCTTATAGACGTGGCTCAGAAGTGACATGGGTCGGTGGTTCTTCAGCAGGGTGTTGTCACCCTTTTTGAATAAAAGAACCACCATACCTCTGTTCCTTGCCTTAGGCGTTCTCCCTCCCAGTAAGACGAAGAGAGGTATTTCTTTGGATTGTGATGATGAGTATACCTCTGAAGTTTGTTATAGCGTCTCTATTGTACTTATTCAAACAGATCATTATTCATATTTCATAGAACGGAACCGAAAACGTGTTTGCATTTTAAGAAGCTTCTACAAACGATCGTATTATTTAGATCCTATAGGCACATAAGGTAAGAAAACGCTAAGAAGTTTATTCAGTTGTCATTTTTAAATGATAAAAGGAGGGTTATTGAGATATAATCATGACGATAAATTATAAATAATCGATAAAATGTATTAATTAGTGTTTCGGTAAATTACCGGTAGTTGTTTTAATTTACCGGTAATTTACCGCCCTCAAATTCGGCCAATTTACCGGTTAACCGGTAAACCGGTTTACCGGTTAATGGTGACTGTTTTCACTTAGCGAGTTGAGGGTTTTGATGGTAATTAATTACTTTACGAAAGTGGTGATCAGACTCGCATTTGCAGACCCCCTCTTTAGGGTCACATTCTTCCATAGTCAAAGACACATCTTTTTAACCTATTTTCGCCAGAGGGCCTACCGCGAAACGAAAACGAATTTCGTTCGTGCTAGCCCTCTCATCCACTTTCTAGTTCGAGCGATCGAGAGGGAGATACTCGAAGTTCTTTTACACTTCGCGGTAGCCCCTCAGAACCACGTTGTCAAAAGTCCCTACTTTTGTATTCGAAAGTAATAATGTGATGTCTCCACAGGATGGTATTGCTGTTGGCGGCCTACTGGGCGACGGTGGCGGCGGGCGAGGCCGTGGAATGCGTCGCGGACCACCAGTGCCCGGGCGGCTACTACTGCGACCCCCTCAGCAAATGTCGCCAGTGCCTCAGCTGCGAGGAGCTGAGACGGAAGCCCTCACCCACGCGCAAGGCCTGCATCACTTCTGTTACCGATTGCGGTGGCTGCCTTGAAGGGTAACTCCTCCTTTATTAATGTTTGACAGCATAAACTAGCATAAAACATTCAAGAACCCGACACGGAAACCTGACTGAAAAAAAAACATTTTTTTTTAAATAAGAAATGTCACCCGTGCATTTAAAATCGATTGAATCAACATTCATCAAAATCGGTGCAGTATCTTAAACGCTACGGTGGAACGCACGATACAAACATTCAGACTGCTAAGGCTGATGTCACACTGCGCCACATCTCCGGACGGAGGTGCGGAGCTGCATACAAATTTCGCCGGACCGTGGTGCGGTGCAGTGTGTCGTATCATACGGAATTTATATACAAACTGAGGTAGTTGCATACAACGAGCTCCGCACCTCCGCCCGGAGATGCGACGCAGTGTGACATCCGCCTAAAACATATCTATTTTTTCGGCTCTGCGATTGTCGGGCAAAAAGAGCGGATTCTAAATCGGCTTGATGACATTCGTTAGGGCCTATGCCAGTTTGATTATACTGGCATAGTCTCTTTTGAATGATTATGCCCTTACGAGTGGGTGACCCTGCCTAATAGGGCCTACGTAGATGACGGTTCTGGGTTCGAATCCCGCTAAGGGCAAATATTTATGCGGGTCAGCTTATTAGGCATTTGGTAAGGTACTACGTATAGCTAGAGATGCAACGGATAGTGGTTTGGCCGGATACCGAATATACGACGCTACAGACGGCCGGATACCCGCTATCCGGTCGCCAACAGCTGACAACTGACATGACTAAAATGAAGTAAATTCGCTCTGTGCAGGTTGAGGTGCAACCTTGAAAAATGACATAATTTTTGTTTTCGAAGTTTAAACTGAACTTAATAATTGACGTCGTATTTTCTTATTTATTTGCCATTTTACCTACTCTTGTTCTCCCCATACCTATGTTCTTCCAAGTTAATAGTAGATTGTATGACAAGGGTCTAAAGTAAGCCATATTACCACGAGATGGATATTTTCCCGAACTAAGTGATGGGACATAATTCGAGGGGTAATATATATGGCTTTTAGACCAGAGTTACACACTCTACTTTTCACTTCGACTGCGAGAAAATAGTAAAAACAACGATTATCCATCCACAATCAACAATTCTACCAAGGCGAAAAGATTGTTCAATTTGGCGCCATTCTTTTTAATAAACTGCTTTGACACAGATTCAAAATATTCACACCACGAATAAAAGCCTCTGACCGTCTAATAGCGGCGTCTATACGCCTTACGATAAGGCGAAATAGACAGCAGTCTATCCCGCTCAATCTTCATAGCTTATGTCATGTATGCAGTCAACCACGCTTGAATGTTTGGACAGAGCTATAGTCGGTCAGAGGCGTTTATTTTTTAAATTATTGTGATTTAGGGAATAAAAAAAACACCTAATGTTTGAATTGAATCCTGTTTCCTGATTGGTCGATTTTAATGTATAACTGTATTCTGGTTAGTAGATAGCAAATACCAATGTTTTTTTAAAGAGTTGTGATTGGTGGATGTAATATTGAACTGTTGTGATTGGTCAAATTAAAATGTTTTATAAATCATAAATATGTATACATATTTTCCCTAGGGGCTAAATGTACTACTTTAGCCCCGCTTTCTAAGTCTAATATGACTCACTTTTTGAGCATGAGAAGTGAAAAATAATATCCGGTATCCGGCCGGCTACTTTGCCACTAAAGTGTGCGGCGTTCAGGGTAGATAATGACAACACAAGACTTGGGTAAAAATCACTGATCTTATTAGAGAAAATACATGGGTTTTTATAGTAATAGATTCCTTTGTTCTAAACAGATAACAGATTGGACGAAAACAGATGGTAAATGCGTAGGTACAAACTACAAGGTTGTGTGCTCACATATGTTACAGGAATGTGTGTTTGAAATTGTTATGATTTATTATTTAATTACAAATAGAAAATAGGTATTCATTGTCTATCAGCTGTCCACACTACACCACTACAGCACTAGATAGTGCAGTAGGGTCAAAGTTGTCAAAAAAGGATGACGTAATATATGGACAAGCCTTGCTATCATACCGGCCGGGCCGGTATGCCTCAACTCTCACCCACAAATATATCTTGACACCTCGATGCGTAGTAACCAAGCGTAGGTAGAGGTCTAGTTTCGTGACGGATGAGATAACAGCCGTGCCCCCCTATTCTGTAGTTTGCTAACTTGTTTTAAGCTCACATCGACGCTCACCCACAAATACGATCTTGACACCGCAATGCGTAGTAACCAAGCGTAGGTCTTCTAGGTTAGGAGCGCTGCTTTAGCGCATATGTAAATTACGTCATCGTTTTTTGTCCATTTTTGACCACCCCCATCATCCCTGCCTGATAAAATGACTAGTAGCTCCATACAAACTTTCATCTCCCATATCACTCCCCTTGGGGAATGATTTCCGGGATGAAAACTATCCTATGTCCTTACCCGGGACTGAAACTATATAATATACCAAATTTCATGTAAATCGGTTCGGCGGTTCAATCGTGAAGAATTAACAAACAGATAAGTCACATTTTCTCATTTATAATATTAGTATGGATAGTATCTCAAGTAGGTACTCAACCAGAGTCAATTGAGACCTTTTTAGACCTGCGCCTTGGAATTGAGACCTTTTTAATGCGCGGCACGTCACATCTGACGTTACTTTGCTTTATTTTGCTCTAAGCTAAAATACATCAACTGTGGCAAGGGGCATGGGGTATCGTGCAGCGCGAGCCGTTAGTCACGTATTACTAATATAAGGCGTGAATTATACAGAGACGGCGTGTGAAGGCTCGGCGCAGGCGCAGCGCAGACACCGCGCCGCGCCGCTTGAGCGTAATTCACGTCGGACGTCGCCTGTAACACGCGTCGCAGAATGATGCCGCTTCAAAACGTTTTGCGCCTCGAAAGACACATTTTATTTTACAAAAGGATGAATATAATACTTGTTCTATTGCTACAGATCCAAATTTTCTAAACGTCCCTTCGCCTCGTCTATATCTAACTCACGCCTTATGTTACAAGTTGTTTTGACTACAACTCATTCACTCGGTTTCTGTATTGAGAAGCGCCGCACCGCTCGCTTTCCGCTTTAAATTACCGTCGCGACGGATTGAGATAGGCGTAGGTACCTACTTACACTTAGAGAGTTAGTTACAATAGACATGATGACACATTTTGAAAAACTGTTCTATAATGTTTAGAAACATTTATTATGTACAACGAATAAGATTTTTCTAGAGAAAATAACAGTTAACTAGGAAAAAAAAAGCATTTTGGTTTTCAAATTTCAAATTGGCGCTAAAACGCTTGTCAGTGTCATGGCGTCCCGAGTGACGTCACGTTTGTATAAACAGAACGCAGACCTTTGACTTTGACGTTTGCTACCTAGATGTTCGATTGCTCATTGAATGAACATGAATTCAAAAGTTTACAACAAGTCTTGCGCGGTCGTGCGAGGGACAAAGCGGAGACAATGTCGTATGAAGACCTGTCAGATAACATGGTTCTATCTTCTATCCCTGTCTTACTAGTCGTTCAGTACGTAAGTGAGAAGAGATCGGATGTATAGAAAACGTTTAATTTATTAAGCCCTATCTGCCTTTCTCTGTAATCTGTGGTAATTGCCGTTATGGGTATTTGACTATTTGTTTATACAACTGTGACGTCATGCGCTCTGATAGGTGTTTATCATATCATGGCGGGCGTCCGTATTTTTCAGTTTAATTTTATCAAAATAAATAGTAATCTCATACTTAATAAAAAAATATGTGCATTTTTCGAATTCTATGATTAAAATTTCACTAAAAAAATAAAATACCATTATTACATTATTAGTGATTTTCAATTATTGTCATCATGTCTATTGTAGGGGTGCGTCCCACGAGATATAACAACAATATATATAATTTCATATTAATAACGTTCACAAGATATAATGAACGTTAGCTATAACAACAATACCAATACTTTTATAAGGAATAACGGTCAAATGCCATAATAATCATATAATATAACGCTTTTTTTCTAAAACACTCAAATTGACTAATTTAATTTCGTATAACGTACATAACGTATAACGATCATGACATATAATATCTTTTCGTATAACATACATAACGCATAGTATATTTTCGTATAGGGATTATAATACCGAAAATTAGGATAGGGCAGCCAGGAAGGGGGGGGTGGTGGAGCCACCTACAAGGGGGGCTTGGGGGGCGAAGCCCCTCGCATAAAAAACAACAAATACCCTTAACAATGGTATTACTTGTAGGTTAGGTTAGGGTTGCCTTGTATCCCTTAGTGCGGAAATAGACACCCCGCGAAGCGGGGTGGCGTCGACACGCTGGCGGTATAGGTAAGGTTAGATTAAAATAATTGGCGTGTTTGATATCAAAATAAATTTAATTTCAATCTTACAAACGTTTAATGCAGTTGCAGTCTTCTCGCCAGATTAACTCGCAAATCCGATAGAATTTGTTATTTACTTTTCTGTTTTTACAGAAACTGTAACCATTCTCGTGCAATTTAATTGCTCTTTTTGCACTTTTGAATACTTCACATTTGAACGCGTTATTTATGATTTAATACACAACACATACAACAGTAAAAATCAATTGTGTCAACCGACTAAGATGACCACTAAATCATATTACGTTTATACCCCAACCCACAACGTTGTTTTAATAATGATTAATACTTACCTACAGACATTAAAATAACTGAATTAAAATAACTGAAGGCGATTATACCTACCTATTATACCTACTATACGAGCATTATACTGTTTGATGTTAGATAAATTAAATAATATATGTTATAAACCTTAGCTGTTATGAACGTTAATATACGCTTTAATCGATATATCAATTGATATTATATCTAAAGTACGTTATACTTTACGAAATTATATATTCTGACATTATACCTTTCGTTCGTTATGTGCAATGAACGTTATACTAAACAAACTTATACACAGTTAGCGTATATATTATGACCGTTATATGATAAGTTGTTATACCTCGTATTACTTACCCCTATTGTAGTGCCACATCACCGGGTTACAGAGCTGCGGTGTGGTGGAATCGAATGTAACTGAAGATTTCCTGCATCAACTGCTCAGTGTGACAGTTTCAAACGGCGTGTAACACCGATTGATGTAATTTATTCGGCTCTTTTTAACGGGTTATACGTAAGAGATATAAATGCTTTATCATGCGAAAGTGAGACTGTATGTCTGTCCGTCTGTTACCTCTTCACGCTTTAACCGCTGAACTGATTGAGATGAAGATTGGTATGGAGATAAATTGCATCCCGGGGAGGGACATAGGATATTTTTTATCCTGGAAATCATCCCCTGAGTTTGAAATAGGGGGCGAAAGTTTCATGGATGGAGCTACGATAAAAATGAGATCCACGCGGACGGAGTGGCGGGCAGGAGCTAGATTTTTTTTATATTCACTTATTTGGGCAAGAAAAATATTATTAACTAAGTATATGCAAAATCAAAGCAAATCATGTTAGTCGAGGCTGGGAACGATGAGACCCGCCTTTATCGCCTATACGTTATTTATTATTAAAACGTGGTGGCAGTTTTATCTGAGTATCGTAATATTCGTAATGTACGATTTCCACCGAACGGGCCGGCCCGGGGCGCGTGGCGCCGCATCGCACCGGATACGCCAGGACCCGGTGGTAGCCGACCGCGTTTTAATAGAGTGCAGCGGGCAAATCGTGGACGGAGCCGGTCAGGTGCGACGACAGCCGAGCGCAGCCGTCCACGTCCGCGAGGTGCCGACTGGCCCCAAATCCAATTAAATATGAAATGTAACGTCTGTATTAGGGCCGGCGCTAACTGACGGCACACAACCACACAACCTGCCGTGCCATACCGTGCCACGCCGTCAGTGAGCGCCGGCCCTTAAAGCTTCAAATTCCTTTGACAACTTGTAAAATGCGCTCAGGCGCGCTTCGGCCCGGCCCGTTCGGTGGGAGTCGTACAAAAATCAGTGTCATCAACCTTTTTCATGACGCGACCCCTTGAGTATAGATAGTTTTAAAAACAACTTATAAAATAACCCTATGGAAAACCCTAATTACGGAAACCGGCTCCGGTACCTGGTTGTAGTTCCATTTCTACTTAACCTTTACGTATTGTATAATTCTGACCTGTCTTTACTTATTCACTGCCAAACAATTACATGTGCTACGCTCGTAGCCGGCAACATGGGAAAAACCGTTTGTAGAGCGCCTACGAACGAAGAGCTCACCGAGCAGTTTCCTCCAAATCTGAAGTACTTAACCAAATATAATGTATTCTCACTCTCTCTCTCTCTCTCTCTCTCTCTCTCTCTCTGCATAAATATGTAGGTACTCCGTCCTCGTCGAACACGTTTATATCGTAGGTGCAACCAGACTTTCACCCCCCGATTTCCGGGATAAAAACTATCCCACGTCCTTCCCCGGGACTCAAACTATATACAAAATACATATAAATCGGTTCAGCAGTTTAAGCGTGAAGAGGTTACAGACAGACACATTTTCGCATTTATGTACCAAGTAGCTTCCACGCGCTTGACCCGGCATGACAACTATCCGATGCTTTATTCCAGTCATAAACATATTCGTGCAAAGGGGTTTGAGTAAATGTGTTTTTTAGATGAGCGGCCACTCGTTGAATTGGTATATTATTATGATAGATCTATTTTAATCAAACATATTTTGTTATGAATTGTAATACTGTAATTGCATCGGAGCCGAGATATTTGCAATATATTTTTCCGCAGGTCATTTTTTTTAAATTGCTTTTCAACCTAACCTTACATTTCAATATTATTATTAGTAATAAATAAGAAACGTGTGTTTAGGTTTGTGACAAGTCTACTGGGGGTGAGCCTCTGTCTCCCGAACTAGGTTTGAGCCTGTGACTCGGGAGGCAGTGATTCCTCCAAGGTCGAAGCTCACAAGATGGACACAATAATAGGAGCAATGTAAATTAAGAGCTAAAGTATGAGGAAAGTTAACATAACACAAGTGACAAATGTTGAAAATATAAGCCAACGAGCACCATAATAGGTAAATCTAAATCTGTTATTTAAACAAAACTTAAAACTTAAATATCTCGGCTCCGATATTTTTTAACGCGTTTAATTTTACTTATCTGTGCGTATTAAGAGGTCCTCTACCCTACAACATTATTACAAAAACATCCTTGGGCGCTGCAAAAAATAAAAACTACCATTTTTCTCATACAAGGTTACCCAATGTTCTTTCATCCAAATCCGTTTAAGCGTCATTGAGTAACAAACATCCAAACTTTCGCAATTATAATTGTCATCCTCCTAGCGTTACTCCCGTGTAGTGCCCCTAAAGGAGCCCGGGGTCCGCTTTGACATATAATCCCAAGATTTGGCATAGGCACTAGTTTTACGAAAGCGACTGCCATCTGACCTTCCAACCCATAGGGAAAACTAGACCTTATTGGGATTAGACCGGTTTCCTCACGCCGACGTTTTCCTTCACCGAAAAGCTAACGGTAAATATTCCGTACATAAATTCCGATAAAGTCGTTGGTACGAGCCGGGAATCGAACCCACAACCGCCGCTTGACAGCCGCATGCCTGAACCACTAGGCTACGGTAGCTCGTATAATATTAGTAGTATTAATGTATAGGGTCATTATGCTGGTTTACGCGTCCACCTGAAGAAGAAGGTTGTTTTCTATTGAAGATATGAGATAACATCAATTCTACAGACCCTATATTGAGACAATTAGTAGTACATGCATTTTGTGTTGTTTTAGAATAGAAATCTACTAAAAAACCCAGAAAATATCCTTTCAATTCACCAACTCGGCTAAGTGGTCGCCAACCGGCACATGAAGTTAGGTGGTCGCTAACCGGCGAAATGACTGTATGTTGTACATGTGCAGGCTGACGGACGACGTGCAGGGGCTGCGGTGCGTGGGCTCGACGCCGCCGCTGTACGCGTGGGTGCTGATCGCGCTGGGCGGGCTGCTGCTCTTCGGGGCCGCCGCCGCCATCGTGGTGTACGTGCTGCGGAACACGCACACATTCCGGGTCTTTACGTGTAAGTGCTCATCTTCTCACTTGGAGTCTGGCCACCGAGTTTCAGTAGAGAGGCCACGGAATACTTAAATAAGATGGAAGCGGCGTGTTAGCTAGTTACATCGGGATCCTGCGTAGCCACCCCAACACAGCCATAACTGAATTTATACATGTTAACACTACTGCAAAACGCTTATTGACGACATTTCAAGATATGTAATGATGCCTAAATCGAAAACCATTTCGGTAATTATCTTATCTGAACGTAATAAAGTAGTTTTCCCATTTTTATTCTTACTCGTTTCCGAGAAAATCACTTATATCTGTAAAACGCGGTATACCCCGTGCGTGACGTCATTCCTACGTCTGTTGAGTGAACGATGTGGACAGGTGCCATAGAGAGCCATAATAATGACGTCATATTTTAATTACGACAACTACTTTTAATTTTGATATTTTTGGATGAAAATAAACATTTAGGGAGAAATAAAAAAACACGTATACCTCAAAATTTCATTTTCTATCGAACTATCTTATAATGGCCCACTTAAAAAAATGAAATGTTGTTAAAGCTTCGAATAATGCGATACATTGCTATGACATTACAGTAGTTCCCTAATCTGCGGCTTTGGCTAGAAAACAATGTCAAGCATCTATGTCGTTTCTATCTTTTTCTACTCCTGTACCGTTGTCATTTATATAGGCTTTAGCTCAAATACAATGACACCGATAATAAGTCGTCGAAAAACTCTATGCTCTATGGCCCATAAACGCACTCTTTAGTGTGACTTGTTCGTTCATACATTTTCCATAAAAGCACTGTTTACCACGATGTCAAATCATCTAACTTTTTTTTTATCAGCCACTATATTGCAGTGGCACTGCAATATAACACTACACACACAAATAAAGAGTTTTTATTTACTATCAAATATTTGTAAAGCATAAATTATTTACTAAAATAATAATGAATTGCCATGTATTGTGAAATTATTGGTATTATTTATAAATATAAACCGATCCGATTCGGTTCGGATCCGGATTCAGTTTGGTTCGGATGGCAAGTGCAAGGAAATTAAAAACAAAACAGACCATAAACAAGAGGTGTCAATGTGTCATATTTCTAATTTCCCACCAAAGTTCCAGTTCAAAATTAAAAGACGAAATATGATAACTATTCGTTATTAATAAGTTCTTAAGATTTGATTCGTGTTTGTGAAGTGAAGAAAAATGTGTACGTTCCTTTTAAAATAGACGAAGAAGAAAATAACTGCACCCCTGAAGAAATTGCGTGAGTAGTAACAGAACTAACGGAAAACGTAAGTTCCTGAAAAGTCAAATGCTATTTATTTCAAATTAGTCGTAGAAAAAGTATTGTATGCAACGGTATATAATCTTAAAACGCTCGTGGCGTCTTCAATTGCGATACTCGCCAAGGCTCGCATCGCAACTCACGACACTCGCGTTTTAAGACCCTACTTATACAACAGTTGCATAAAATACTATACTAACGGAATAATGGCGAATGTCGTACATAATCGATTGCGCATTTCTTAAAAAAAAATATTCCAATACTAACCGGTGATAGTACTTAAATCACTCCCGGAGGAACCTTTTTGTCTTTGCTTGCCTTTCGGCACGACAAAATTCACGGCACAACACGGCATGTTTTTATTTTTAATACGGCAAAAATCGGTACCACCAGTCAAATGCCAACTGATCTGCGTTTCAACTGCGTTAGACAGTTACATGAGTGTCTAATCATAAACCCGGCTACCCGTACCCCGCCCACTACAATTTCTATAGTATTTACTTGTTCTGTGAGCGAGGCACAGCATTCAGAGCAATGACGCGTTGTTTCGGTATGGGGGAGGGGGAAAAATACTTTTTCTCAAACATGCTCTGAAATGTATGCGTTAATATCACGAAATGAAGACATGAAGTTTCTTGTTTATGGCTCCCTACATTACTTCTTGGCCTTACGCCAAGAACTGACTAAAAACATTATTGTCCGCTACTCTAACTTTTTAAATTTGCTTACTAATATTAAACTGACAAAGGAAAAATTACATACTGCCAACCACCACTAGACTCTGTAAGCATACTTGCGATATAAAAAAAAACAAAATCTATGGTACTATACATATGTGCGGTTAAACATGGTGCTCGAACGGCTTGTCGAAATGGCATGTTTAAAAAATAAAAAAGGCGGCAAATTACACAATTTTTTTCTGAACTATCGTTCCGATTGTAATTTCAACAAACTATGAATTAGTTGACTACCTTGTATTTATTTTTATTTTAATATTGCCTCACATCGTTTGAGAAAAGCACTATACAATCCTCGGCCGGAACAGGGATTGCTGGACTCGTTGCATTCGGTCTACCCCAAGCTCGTCCAGCAATCCCTTACTTCACGGCCTCTGCAGTAATGTACTATTTTTGTCGCAGCTGATTGAAACAACGTTTCATTACATAAACAGCGCACACTACACTTTTAGGCGACCACTGTTTCAATAGGTGCCTCGCGGCAATTTTTTTTCCCCGACGCCTATTACCGCCCCAGGCCATGTTGGCTCAGTCCAGGTTGAACAGGGGGGTTCCACATCACTTTGGGAGATTAATACGCTGTCAACACCAAAATGCCCTTGAGGATTCGGGATACGGCGCACACTGTCTGTTTGTATCGGAGTAAACGACAGCTAGTGTTACTGGGCGGCCAGTCTTAATAGAAAATAATAATAAATAAATATTTAAATAAAAAAGTGTGGATTATTTGTGAAATATGACTCGTTAGCGGTTTAGGTATGAATGTGTTCACTTCATGTTTTTAATCACATAACCATACCTCAAAAAAATAAAGACAGAACCGTTTAGTGATGATTTTAAGACAGCTCCTTGCCCGTGGTCCACCTAATCTGTTCACCTGGGTGGACCACGGGAAGTTTTTTCTACCCGTGGTCCACCTAGAAGGACTAAGGTAAAAACTTATTGGTGGTGGTTCACCTCGGTAAACTTTTCCAGTAGACTGTGTAGATGAATGCCCCAAAATTACATGCAAATTACCAAATACGTGATTTACCAAAATGTTTTTACGCGTAATACCAAAATTACTACCTAAGTCAGGTCGGTGTAGGTACGACGACGAGCGAAGCGAGGAGGAGTTTTAGGTGTACTGCGACCTTATAGCGCGAGCCGAGCGGGCGAAGCGAGCGTGCCGCGGCAGCGGCCGGCGAAGCGCCAGAACCGAAAATGTGATATTTCACTTCCTCATATTAAAGAAGGTCTTTTAACAAAGTTTACATAGGTGTACCACGGGTAAAAAAAAATGCCCGTGGTTCACCTTAGTCCACCTAGGTGGACCACGGGTAGAAAAAACTTCCCGTGGTCCACCCAGGTGAACAGATTAGGTGGACCACGGGCAAGGAGGGTTTAAGACCTTTGCAATTATATTTTATCGAGCCGATTTCGTCCAGTTATGTATCGAGTCCGTCCACGGTCTTTGAAATATGATGAATATTAACATATTTGATATCTTAAAAAACTGCTTAAATAACATCAATTTCAACAAAATTTGGTCTTGTCAGCCTCTTAAATACCACGAGCCAACCGGTTGCTCCGTGGATACCTACTGCAACTACGCGTAAATACGCGGAATGTCCGCTAGCGCATATTTGGGGCAGCCTGATGGAGGCCGTACCACCACCACCATCCCGGAAATCATCCACTAAGGGGGTGAAACGGGGGGTGAAAGTTTGAATGGAGTTCCATGCGGACGGAGTCGCGGGCAGAAGCTATCTATTACATTCTATGAGACCCCGTAGGCTAATAAATATGCAATCATTTTAAGCAAAACTTCTCCCAAAAAATCCCAAAAACGTATGCATTAACTATGGTAGTTATCAATAGCGTTTCCAAATCTGAATATGTAGTTATATATCATTCACAGAACTCTGAGTGCTATTTGCCGAGATGGATTATTTAAGGACGATACAAATTACAGTAGCATTATTAAGTGTGATAATCACTGAAGTCGAATAGGTACAGTAAAACATGTGGGTTTTTCAAAGTACGTATACCATAATTCAGGTTAAAAAACGTAATGATGTCATATCTCTCGCGTTATCTATTTCTGATTAATCACTGCCGATTGTTCTGGATCGAGTGCTTGTGTGCGTATTGAGTTGACCTTATATTGCGTTATTTATATTAAGTACATATTAATATTATATAGAGTTGTATATTTTAATCCATGGATCGGATATTCGTTTAATATTGTTAAATCTCTTTTTCTACTCCTGTACTTTTATCTGTCATTTACATAGTCCCGAACACAAATATAAAGACATACAAAATAAGTCTGCAGAAAAGTCTATACTCTATTCCCCATAACAGTACGGCACAACCGTGCTGTTTTGTCGCCAAAACGATACGCTTAGCAGCCATACGCTTCTAAACCTGGGTAGTGCTACATTGTGCCACGGCCTACTAGACACGATCGAGTAGGCCGCGACGCGACTAATCTAGAGGGCCATGCCGAAACATAAAATACATTAGGTACTACCAACTTAACAAACCACTGAATGTATTTACTTTAAATAAATTATTGTACTAACGGCATTGCTGCCAACTTAAGAAAAACCTTGGTCTTAATATGACAGTACTGGCAAGTTGAATTAAGAACAAAACAGACCATAAACAAGAGGTGTCAATGTGTCATGTTTCCAATTTCCCACCAAAGTTCCAGTTCAAAATTAAAAGACGAAATATGTCAAATATGATAACTATTCGTTATTAATAACTTCTTAAGATTTGATTCGTTTTTGTGAAGTGAAGAAAAATATGTACGTTCCTTTTAAAATGGACGAAGAAGAAAATAACTGCACCGCTGATGAAATTGCGTGAGTAGTAATAGAACTAACGGAAAACTTACTGCCTGAAAAGTCAAATTATGCTATTTATTTAAAATAGTCGTAGAAAAAATATTGTATGCAACGGTGTATAACTTGGTCTTAAAACGCTCGTGGCGTCTTTAATTGCGATGCTCGCCAAGGCTCGCATCGCAACTCACGACACTCGCGTTTTAAGACCCTACTTATACAACAGTTGCATAAAATACTATTAATGTGTGTATGTATACATACTTAAGAATGTCATTGTGATTATTAATCGATAATCACTGATTAAGTATACTTATTTAAACTTACACGATTTCCACACTTTACTGTAACTAAACGGGACTAAAAAACGGGCATATACTTAATTATGTTTACAGTACATATGGTGCTACTTTCCCGCACTAGTGCGGAAAAGAGCACTTTTCGTGCATATGTCGAAACTTTAAAGAGCCATATGTACAGTAAAACGTTGTACGATACATGTGCGAATAGGTAATTCGCAACTCGTGTCGATTTAAAACACTCCCTTCGGTCGTGTTTTAATTTATCACCACTCGTTGCGAATTTCCTATTTTCGGCACTTGTATCGTAAATAACTATTACGTCACACCTGGCCATAGGTAAAGCTAGTTTTACTGCACGCTGCGCGTACGGGAATACTCGCTTTGTGGCCAGGTGAAGACGTAAAATTTTGTACTCAACACGGGCGGTAATTCGTAAAGCCCCAGAGCGCATATTTATGGCCCTCACCTTCGGTTCGGGCCACAAACACCTACGATCTGGGGCATTCACGAATTCACAATGTACTATTAAGCCACTCCTGGACATAAAGTGGTAATTACCGCCCGCTAAGCATGCGGAAAATTCTCTTTCTAAATTATAACGTACTCACCATGGTCTCACCCGTTATTCATCTTAATTGGGCCCAAATTATTCAGCCTTAAGTTCACATTGGCTGTTTAATAGCTTAATATTGGCTGTATAATGGCTGTATTAAGGGCCACAGAGGCTGTCCTCTGAGCCGACTGAATATCGGCTGTTTAAAAGAGCACGAGTAACTTTGCTCACGTCTCATCGTTGCATAAATATTTGATGCCTTTGCTGATGTTGATATATTCATCACTGGTTCAATGGTGAATGGCGGGCGGAATGGCGAATATTATAATATTAACTGTACTTATACTTAAATTTTCGTTATATCAGCGAAAAATTATTGCGGGCTCTATTTTACTGTGATTATATATAAGAAATTTATCACGCGCTCTAAGAATAATGCTTTTTTAGGGTTCCGTACCAAGAATGGTAACAAAGGAACCCTTATGGTGCGACTCCTTCCGTCTGTCTGTCTGTCACAAAGTGAAATATCTCACGAACTACTCAAGCTATCAACTTGAAACTTGAAATGGTTATAAATGTGCGTGCATGGAAAATGAAAAATTTAAATATACATTTAATTTTTCTATAAAAACTTACGAATATGAGGGGGCAAAAAAAAATTCAACTATAGGGTCAAGTGGGGTATCATTCGAAAGGGCTTGAGTTGCACTTTTTTAAGCAGTTTTTCTTTTTTTTTCTACAATCGGAAAATTTTGATCTATGAAGGAAAATGTAAAAAAAAATACCATTCCCCCCCCCTTATCTCCGAAGTTATTCAAGCGACAAATTTGAAATAATTACTTGTGATTAAGATAAACATATATATTACGGGAAAAGTTTTTTATTTTCTGTATCTCGCATATTTTTCGTTTTATTTTCAAAAATCATTTCCTAGTTAGATTTGCAATTTAATCAACTTTATAAGTTTTTTTTTGTTTTGAAATTCCTATAAAACTATAAATAGAAGTACTCTCTATCAAATAAAACAATAATAATCGAGATCAGTTCACGTGATAAACAATAATCGCTAAAAGACCAACATACATACTAAGCCGATTGCCCTTGCACGTTAGTACCAAATGGGGCCGATAGATGGCGCTGACCCCATTCGCGCTGTTAAGATTTTTCTAGAATTAATGGGGTTGGGATTGGGACGCGTATATTTATTTTCAATAGCAGGTCAAAAAAAGATCGCGATTCAATTGTCTTGGTGTAAAAATTACTCGTTGTTTGAAATTGAATTCTATTGTGTTGGGTTAAAATAAGTAATTTAACAAATATATTGGGACTTTTACTTTACCTTGAGTTAATTGTTCGTTGGCACGGAACCCTCGGTGCGCGAGTCAGACTCGCACTTGACCGGTTTTTTTAACTAGATAAACGGCAAATATACACTGAAGAAAAGTATACGTACTCGTAACTATACCAAATCAGTTTTCATTTTTTTTCATCAAGAATTGACCAGAAACTGTTGCTACTGGTCTTAGAAGAGATAATAGTGTTTAATAATACTTAAAGCTGAATAAGAACGAAAATGTGTATCCTTTCTATACCGTAATACAGCTCATATTCTGACTGAGCTGATTAATTGTCACTAAATGGTGTTTTGCAGCTGTAAGTTCACGGGTGAACTGTTGTAAGAGTTTATATAAGCGTAGAACTGTATATAAGACCACGAGTGAGTTGTTATATTGATTACTGTGTTACTTGCTTGCGATCTGAAACATTCTTTTCATCTCTCATACTCTAAAAGTAGGTCATTATTTATCTTAACGACGGGTTGAAAGTGAGGCATGTCGCCCCTAGGGCTGAAAAGAAATAAATGATGAGCTGCGCACATATTTGGAGCAGCCCAACTGAGGGAGTACCGCCACCTCGAACAAGACAGCGGCCATAATAACACCAATACGCCCTGTATAACTAGTTGAGATTATTTAATATGGCCGACTTATTATGAAACTGTCATTTGAATTTGAATCTTCTGCCTTAGAGGGCGTAGAGTTGCATTTTGAATTCTGATACAATTCGGCCAACTGAAATAATCTCACGTATAGGTATATTGTGTTGTGGGGGAGCGGTAAGGTCGTCAAAGCTGATAATTGTGTGTTGAGAGTGCGGACCTAGTTGTCAACCCAACGTATCCTCAAACCAATAAAGGA
Source organism: Epinotia demarniana (assembly GCA_945867215.1). NCBI lineage: Eukaryota > Metazoa > Arthropoda > Insecta > Lepidoptera > Tortricidae > Epinotia > Epinotia demarniana. The sequence goes on from OX244262.1 coordinate 10,130,888, forward strand.
TCGGCGCGCTTATGATTCTTCAAAGGGGCTTGCACGACTCGTCGTCGTTGTGTGACTTAGCAACTGTCTCACTCGCAATGTTAGAAAGAGGAAGGTAGATTTTCTCGTCTCGCTTCGCTTTGCAGCGTCAGTGGTGCTAGAGCAAGCGTGTGGCTACGGGCAGTACATCAGTAGCGGAGCCAGGGCTAAGACCCGCCCAAGTATCCGAGCATTTCCAGAACATCTTACATTAAGCTTAAAACCACTGAAATCCTTGATCCGCCACTGGTAGCCATCAGTAGCAGTAGTACCGCCGACACAGTAGTGTCTGCTACCATAAGGCACTATGTTGTATTAAATATGACTTCTGGCGAAGGGTGTCTTGTTTCGGCGGTTCCGCGGCTACCTACCGAACTCTACACCGGACTTGGACTGGACGACGCAATGGAGCCACACTGTTTCGTCGCCTAAATAATAATTAGTGTTTTAATATTATTTTGTATGTTGACTAACATCTGTAAGGTATTTGTAACTGGGCCTTAGTTGCCTGAAATAAATGTTCTCTTATTATGTACCTCCGATTGATATTCACGGGGTGGACCCCGGTCATTTGGAAGGCGTGCGTAGGGTTATAGATCCAACATGTAGATTATTATTGTTATTATGAAATACAATGTTGTTTGTGCAGCCGCACGTACATCGCTCCAGCCGGGCTGCAACGGGTCGTCGGCGTCGGCGTCGGCGCCGGAGCTCCCGCCGCCGTACGAGGACAACAAGCAGTACCGCCTCGTGCGGCCCGAGTCGCCGCACGCGCCGCCGCCGCCGTCGCCGCCGCACTTCATTGACGAAGGTAAGATAAACGCCGATAATGAGGGGTTTATAGCCCGACCAAGAAAATAAAAAACCTGCTCTGGGGGCGCTAAATTAGCAATAATTATGGCAACACTAAAAAAATACTATATGATGTACCTACCAGTCATATTGACAACAAGCTCGGTGACGTTTTTTAGAGGAATAGAGTCTACCTTGAGATTTTCTCTCCGACAAATATTTCGTCATACTGTAATCGCTTTTCTTAAATCAGATTTAATAGTTTTCGGCATTTTAATGCAATACAACACGAACCAACGACAGCTACACCTCACCAAAGTGAGGTCAAAACAGCTTTTGACAGATGGCATTAATGACGTCTTCAAAGTTACTGTTGCCAGTTGAAGAAGTTAGTTCCAACAGTTTTCCGCAATATGGCGGAGTTTTTTATTTTCCTGGTCGGGGTTTACACGGGTCGATTTTCGCCGTGCGGGCTAGTCGCGCGGCCATAGTAGGATGCTACCCAACTTTGGGGCTTGCGGCTTTTAGTCACGGCGAATTGCCAATTAGACGGTCGATTTTAGCCGCGCGGCAAAAATGCATGATTGAATGCATGATGCGCATGATTTTCAGTCACCCTTGTAAACCCAACTTAAGATGAGACGCTGGGCTATTCCCTTGTCACTTTTCAGTCACTGGTGAATCCTCTGCCATTGACATAGAGTCCACTTACGGGTGAAGCAAATAAAGGTGGATAGCCCGTTGCCAGAGGCGTCTTTACCGATGCCCTGCACGGTGCGCGTTGCACACGGGCGCAGCGGTCCTAGGGGGCGCCGAGCGCCGCCCGCTACCATTCCATTTTGACCGCGCGCGCACTAGGGGGCGCTAGAGTAATGTTTGCACACGGGCGCAGCGGTCCTAGGGGGCGCCGAGCGCCGCCCGCTACCATTCCATTTTGACCGCGCGCGCACTAGGGGGCGCTAGAGTAATGTTTGCACACGGGCGCAGCGGTCCTAGGGGGCGCCGAGCGCCGCCCGCTACCATTCCATTTTGACCGCGCGCGCACTAGGGGGCGCTAGAGTAATGTTTGCACACGGGCGCAGCGGTCCTAGGGGGCGCCGAGCGCCGCCCGCTACCATTCCATTTTGACCGCGCGCGCACTAGGGGGCGCTAGAGTAATGTTTGCACACGGGCGCAGCGGTCCTAGGGGGCGCCGAGCGCCGCCCGCTACCATTCCATTTTGACCGCGCGCGCACTAGGGGGCGCTAGAGTAATGTTTGCACACGGGCGCAGCGGTCCTAGGGGGCGCCGAGCGCCGCCCGCTACCATTCCATTTTGACCGCGCGCGCACTAGGGGGCGCTAGAGTAATGTTTGCACACGGGCGCAGCGGTCCTAGGGGGCGCCGAGCGCCGCCCGCTACCATTCCATTTTGACCGCGCGCGCACTAGGGGGCGCTAGAGTAATGTTTGCACACGGGCGCAGCGGTCCTAGGGGGCGCCGAGCGCCGCCCGCTACCATTCCATTTTGACCGCGCGCGCACTAGGGGGCGCTAGAGTAATGTTTGCACACGGGCGCAGCGGTCCTAGGGGGCGCCGAGCGCCGCCCGCTGCTACCATTCCAGTTTGACCGCGCGCTGACTAGGGGGCGCTAGAGTAATGTTTGCACACGGGCGCTACATGGGCTAGAGACACCTCTGCCCGTTGCTGTTTGATCGATGCCATTTACTTGGTTGGTTGTGGTCATGGTTTGGTTACGTCTAAAACCTGTGAGTTCCTATGATTAGCTCATTGTATCCACTGTCAATATTTATTGTGTGAATATAGCGGATGGTTCTCCTAATAAATAAAACTAGCTTTTTCGTTCCTTTTTTAAAAGATATCGCCTCAACTCTTGACGCTTAGAGGACTAAAAGCCTATTAAGCTCTTTAGCCCCCAAGTCTAGTTCTATTCAAGAGCCTAGACTCTCTGAGCTAGTTACCTTATTTATCAAAAGACTATATACATAAAGGCTATAAAAGTCCTTGTCAAACTATTTTAGCCATCAAGCCTAATGAAAACTGTTTTTTTGGTTGCATATTGACAACACATACTTTAAGACAACACTTCCTGGGTCCTATTATAATGGGGATATCGATGTTTTTGTTTCTACTATTATACCGATAATGATACCTATTTCCTCAGCTGTATATTTCTTTCTACTTAATGTACGATTCCCACTAACAGAGCGTCGGGCCGGAGCGCATTCTATTACATACAAAGGAATTTGAACCGTTTAAACAGCAGATACAATTCATTACTGTTTATACGGTTCAAATTCCGCTCCGGCCCGACTCTGCCGCGCGACAGAGCTCTGTCGGTGGGAATCGTACATCACGCTTGGGTCTTTAAAAGATTTTAGCCCTTAAAAAGGGCTAAAAGAATCGAGTCTTTAGGAGCACTTCTTATGCGACGATTATAGTTTATACATAAGTTTTAGTGACACTTGTAAACACTATACCACACACAGTAACAGTGATAAATATTGTCACTGTTGTCTCGTTGCAGATGTTTTTCCACTCAAATAGTGGTCCTCTTAAAATGTCAAAAGTTATTGACATCAAAGACCTTGTAGTCGAACATGTTCATGATATATTCCGGTGACGCTATCTGCCCACGCTTGGTGTAGGGTCTCATTATTCACAAGTCCATTTTTGTCTAGATACAGCTGAGGAGTGAGGCCTTGGCACATGACGTCACCCGTCATCATCACCGTGCATCATAGATGAATGGAACGTTGCACTTAATATCGTATTCTAATGTCCTAAGTTTCAAATTTTCTTAGAGGTGTTTATTTGGCGCAGTACCGGTCACTGGCACTCTGGGGGATGCCTATGTCCAGCAGTCGACGTCTTTCGGCTGATATGACGACGATGATGATAATGATATTATAACTGAAAAAGTTTGGATGTTTAGGTGTTTGGATTGTTACTCAATCACGCTCAAGCGGCTCAACCGATTCGGATGAAATTTTGCACGAAGATAGTGCAAAATTTCATCCTGCATTAAAATATAGGATAGGTTTTATCCCTGGTGCACACAGACGAAGTCGCGGGCAGAAGCTAGTTTCTCTTAAAGAATTACTGTATTCCACTTACATGAGAAAGGTTAAAAGTTAAAATAAAATCTAAGCATACAGTGTTTACAATTGTTACGAAAAATATAGTTTATTTTTTTTTGTCCGGACCTGAAATAATGGTTGACAGCACTAATTGCTAGAGCTGTAAAAATGATTCAGTTATGTTGCACTTTTTAACCCCCGACGCGTAGACAGGGGTGTTATAAGTTTAACGTGTCTGTGTCTGTGTATCGTAGCTCCCAAACGGATGGACCGATTTTCGTTTAGTTTTTTTGTGTCATATATAATTTTATTCCGAGTGTTCTTAGCCATTTTTCATGAAAATCTGTTCAGCCGTTTTTGAGATATTGGACTTTGAAATGAAAATGTTGGGGTTGCTTAATTTTTTAAAGATCGAGTGATCCTACAATAATTAAGTACTAAATCATAATAAGCTTGTTTAGGCTCACAGTATTCTAACGTTAGATCAATATAAGCCCATGCAGGCTTACACGATCCTACAAAAAATCATAATAAGCTTGTTTAAGCTCCCAGTATTCTAACGTTAGATCAATATAAGCCCATGCAGGCTTACACGATCCTAAAACAAATCATAATAAGCTTGTTTAGGCTCACAATATTCTAACGTTAGACCAATTTAAGCTCATGCAGGCCAACAAGATACTTAGGTAAATGGGATATTAGCCTAAGGCACTTAAATTCGTTTTGGTAAGATTACTGTAAAAGCGAACAGCATCTAATAAGACTGATATTAGAACGATATTAAAACAAATACGCTTATAATTGGTGCCCAAATCCAGGCTTATACGATGATATAGGATCAAAGTAAGAGCGAAAAAATTGTAGTCTTGAGACTGTTGTAGGCCTGGTTTTTGCTAGTTGGGATGATAGCATTCATGTGAATCTACTGTCATAGTATGTAAGGTCATGTCAGTACATAAATATATTTAAGTAGGTTATATCAAAAAAATCGAATTTGTACCTAATAAATTACACATTACTTATCTAGTGAATTGTAAAAGAGACTAATTATTAGTAGGTAGGTATACCTAATAATGTTGATATCACTACATGCCTCCAGAGTAGGGTTGCCATAAGTGTGGGGGCATTTAAAGAAAACAGAGGCGTCTCTAGCCCATGTGCAAATAGCGCGCGCCTGAGTCGAGGCGATACTTTTTAACACAGCCATTCAATGCCAGCGACCCGCCAGTCAGTTTTTTTTTATGTTGGCGCTTTTCGCTAATCGCTACAAAGGCGAAAATGCATGTTCTCGGCTACGAGCGCAGCGTGTCGCATGCGCTGCCGCTGAATGTGTTATTTCTGATAATTTTACAAAAAAAACTCGGCCCTCTATTAAACAACTATAATTTTTAAACCGGGACAATTTGCTTATCTGCCGGGACGCCAGGACACCATGCTTCAAGCCGGGACATTGTCCCGGCGTACCGGGACGTATGGCAACCCTACTCCAGAGTAACCACGGTGACGTCACGGCCGAGCTCGTCTTATCACTAAACGTCACTTAGTCACTCGTCCGTCGTAAATGCAAATTAAGTAGATGCCATGAATAAACAGCAATTTAGGAAAAGTGTGTCAATTATAACTAAGTTAACTATTTAAAACTAAAATGAAGAAAAATATTGTAACTTATTCCCAATGTTAAGTCCGTATTCCGTAATGGGAGCCTAATTAAGAGTCCGCAGTAAGCTCGATTCTCCATACAAACGTAGTTACGCTCTCATTTTAAAACTACGTGTTGGATTGTAACGAAACTTTGCATGTTCAATGAAATGAGGTATATCTATGTCTGAAATTAGTTTACGTAGCTTCAGATACCATAATAAAAAAGATACATCGGATTTGAGTTTTTCATACAAAACTAGTTTTTGCTGTATTTACTTTGTTTTATAAATTGGAACCATATAAACTAATTACAGACATAGATATACCTCATGTCATTGTATATGCAAAGTTTCGTCACAATCTAACACGTAGTTTTAAAATGAGAGCGTAACTACGTTTGTATGGGAAGGTGAAATTCGGCCGAGCTTACTGCGGCCTCTTAACGCCTTCGCAAGTAATGCCTGCTTGAAATATTCAATACATGTTTTCCTAAAATCCTATTGACCTCAATAAGTCAGATTATTCGTATCTTGTGAATCTGGGAAACCCAATTATCCTTTTTGAGGTATTTGTGGGTATTAGGTATTAATCGTCAGATCGGGCCGTGAGTAATGAGTAATAGCGTTTGTCCGAAGGGCTCGCTCCAAGGTCGACATGAATTCTCTGAGGTTTGTCTGCAGTTAGTATTTGTCATGAGGGCATATTATAAATGTGATAGTGTGCTCGTCTGTCAGTTTGTCTGCCTGTTACCTCTTCATGCTTAAACCGCCGAAACGATTTCGATGAAATTTGCTATTGAGATAGTTTGAGTGCCGGGGAAGGACATAGGATAGTTTTTAGCCCAGAAATCATCCCCTCAGGGGGTGAAAGTTAGTATGGAGGATATAAACGAGTTCCACGCGGAGGGAGTCGCGGGCAGAATCTTGTATACGGTAAAGTAAAGTTTCATTTTGCGTTATTTTATTTATTTATCGTATGGCGAATGTATATACACTGTGATAGTTACTTTATTGCAATTAAATCGAATAGTTTCCTTTAAAATGCAAATACTTTATACCAGTTTTAGTCATAATCTTAATATGTGTCATGTTCATGTACTCTAATCTTAATATAATACGCGTTGGCTATAAGCAAGTATTTTATCGAAACAATAGCTTTAGACGGATCGTCATTTGAATTCGACTTCTCGGCGCTCCATACAACAAAGGAAACGGGCATTCATACACATTCAATCTTATTTTGGTTAATGAGTAAAAGTAATGAATAATCGTCTAATAAACGATAGGTACCTAACCTCAACAATAACTTTCGTGTGTTGTGCCTAACACGTGTTACGTAACCGTTTTATTTCTGCTTAGTCATATTCTGCTCTCTGTAATGAAGTCGGTTTATTTTCGGCAAGGTCGCCTCGCTTTGGTATTCTTTAATTCCGAGTGCATGCAAAATGGTTCTTAGCTCGCACACAATAGCTACTATTATGCAACAACACGTTTAACAAATACAAATGTGTGTATGCTAATGGTCAGTTGTTCGTTTTGGCATACGAACGATGATTATCATAAATATCTATATCCCATGAAATTATTTCGTTAACTTGTTGGTTTTCCACCGATATCAACAATTAGGCACCTAATTATCATATTTAACGGATAAATTATACCTAAGAATAAGAATAACTTTATTGCTTTCATGGTGGTGTGGTCTTACCAAAGTAACAGTATGAGACTGCAAGGGTATTGCAACTTTAGTAGGTACTAGCTTCCTTCCACCCGCGACTTCGTCCACCTGGACCCGGGATAAATACTATCTTCGTGCAATATTTCATCCAGATCGGTTGAGCCGTTTAAGCCTGATTCTACAAACATCCAAACTTTCGCATTTATAATACTACTAGTAGGATCGTTCCTATTTAACGTAAGAATGTTATAATTTAAATACTTCAATACAATACCTGTTGCCGCGAACAAGCTTGGTCATAATGCCTAATAAAATGTCAGCGTTGCGACTTGCGTTGTCGTCATCGTATCGCGTAAATCTGAATTCCAACTTTAAACAAATTTAGTTTCATCATCATCCCGGCCTGCAAACATTACCGGTTTAAATGTGTCGTTGGCTTTGAATCGGCCATAATGGTCAATTATTCCTATCTTAGAGACTCGTACCGGCAGACAAACTGTTAAAACAGTGTAATAGGTTGAGTTTTCTGTCCCATTGTTTAGTAATAAATAAATAAATTAAATATTCCTATCTTGTTTGTTGTTCAAAAGATTAAGAGCGGTCACGTACGAAATTTGCAGCGGTAAAAACGAACGATTCATGAACGCGTGTTTATATTGTGACACTAACCATGCATGATAGATCACATGTCAATCACCTGTATCGGTACATATGGAAGTCACCTGTCATCATCCTCCTAGCATTATCCCCGGTTGTGCCCTAAATTGACACATAATGACTGGTTTTCCGAAAGCGACTGCCATCTGACCTTCTAACCCAGTGGGAAAACGAGACCTTAACCTCGCGATGTTTATACCAAAAACTCATTGGTACGAGCCGGGATTTGAACCCACGACCGTCGCTTGACAGCCGCATGCCCGAATCCCTAGGCTACCGTAGCTTTCATATCAAAATCACCTGTATCGATGCGAAAAGCCGTGTGTAACCGCTGTAACGGTGTGTCGTGTTTGTTCTCAGAAGCGGCGAGTCCGTTCATAAAGTACCCATCGCCGCTGGCGCCGGCGCGCGAGTCGGCCGGCAACCAGGAAGCCAACGTCTACAACAATCCCAGCTACGTGCGAGGCCCGCATCTACCCAGCAAGTGAGTACCCTCTAGCTTAACATACAAGGACAATTGGCAATGAAATTTGAACCAACCGAAAATACGAAATAGAGCAGTGCTTTGTTTTAAAAATCGAACGAAACAAAACAAATGTAACTAGTTTCAAATTTAGAATGATATAAATTTCGTTGAATAGGATACCTAAATTTGCGTCAGCGTTACGAAAAGATAGCGGCACACTCGTGGTCTTTGACAAATGCTGCTCTAAGCCGTCATGTTCTAAGGATGCGTGGGCGAGAGTGATGGAAGTCTTTACGACAATGATAAGTGATAAATTGCCAACCATCTTAGGCAGCTGACCTCGTAGCGTAGGACGTACACATGTATGGTATGGAGGCTGAAACATTTAAGAACTTTATGTTAATCTATGTTCAATCGTCTACATAAGCATACGAAATCGCTTATAGCAAATATTGTACTTGTGTATTTATTTTTTAGCTTGTATGCGAATTTTATTTACCTAAGAACGTTCCATAGTGTTTGTTGCTGTTGAGTGGATTCTAATATTGGGATACCTATGGGTTGATGTAATGTGAGTAAGGTTTGTATACGTTTGGCAATTGGCAACGTTTAGGAGTGGCGATGCACCTACTGAATGAGTCAGTAGATAATACTACACAGAAACTTAGCGTACGCATCTTCAATGATGAATGAAACCTTTTTATATTGATTGTGGTTGATGTAAGAACAATACAATTATAAAAAATAACGCAATGACAACCACTTCAACCACGAACCTTGAGACAACGTTATTTGCAGAAATTGTTATTTGTGTCACAAGGGAGCAAAATAGTATATTTACGGCGAGGGCGGTGTATTGAATCCTGAGCGTAGTGAGGGATACAAGTGTTTACGCCCGAGACGAAAATAATTTTGCTACCGAGTGACACATACTTTTTTTCACACCGACTATGAGGAAATTTAAATAAGCTGTTGTTAAAATATATCTAAATTATCTTAATTTTTATTACTAATTTTTAAATATTACGAAATATTTATAAATTTTTATACAAAGTTGTTAGAGTTAAAACTTGAAATATGTTCGTTTTGAATCGACTACGATGAAATTACAATCGATTATTTTATTAACATCTGTGTTCAATTGGCACATTGCGTACAAATGCTCCAATGCCAATGTATAAATTAAAAAAGTAGCTTGAACAGAAAAGTAGCGTTTTGGTCCCTCTCGTCGTGGAGCAAAACTTACTTTTCCGAATGAAAGGTGTGAAAACCACATTAACCTAGTCCCAAACTAAGCAAAGCTTGTACAATGGGTACTAGACGACGATATTACGCGATTTCTTGACGCTACGATCTGTTGAATATGATGCCCTTAGGCCAGGACCTGGAGCTGATGAGGAGCACAAGGAAACACGTCCGTCCGTTACAATATTTAATGCCAGAGGAATAAGTGCGGAAAAGAGCACTTTTCATGCATATGTCGAAACTTTAAAGAGCCATATGTACAGTAAAACGTTGTACGATAAACGTGCGAATAGGTAATTCGCAACTCGTGTCGATTTAAAACACTCCCTTAGGTCGTGTTTTAATTTAACACCACTCGTTGCGAATTTCCTATTTTCGGCACTTGTATCGTAATAAGTACATTATGGAACTAGGGCGGTCAATTCGTGAATGCCCTAGATCGCAGGTGTTTGCCTACCAAACCTTCGGTTCGGGCCATAAATATGCGCTCTGGAGTTTTACGAATTACCGCCCGTGTTCAGTTCAAAATTTTACGTCTTCACCTGGCCACAATGCGAGTTTTCCCGTACGCGCAGCGTGCAGTAAAACTCGCATTATGGCCAGGTGTGACGTAAATAACTATAGTGAGAAAGTTGTTTACCGCGGTGTTTGTTGTATTGATCGGTAGCTGGCACTTGGCCGCGCGGGAGCCCGAGCACGACTACCTGGTGGACGACGCCACCGCCGAGAGCGACTGGCGGCCCGGCGACGCGGCCGGCAACTACACCGGTGAAAGGTATTGCGCGCTAGGGGAGTTGCTAGAGGGCGCTACGGTAATGATCGCATCCGGCCGCGACATGGTGCATGGGCTAGAGGCGCCTCTTGAGCGCTTCACATATTTTCTCTAACATTTCGTAGCGCCGTGGAAGCTGGGCCCATAACCTAATGGGTTTACGGTGCATAGGAAACAGTAAGTTGCTCAGTTATGTAATGTATTCGGGATCAGGAAACCGTTCAGCGAACTCGACTAGCACTGAGGCAAAAATGAAAGGACAATGCTGTTGACATAAACAGCTACCATTGAGTAAGGATGTATTGCGTTTACAGAGTATCCAACACCCGATGGCATGGAGAGAACCATTTGAACAGGAAAGCGCCACCGTTCTTGCCACTGAAACTGTTACCAGATTTTGTCCAATCCACAAGCATCTCATTGCAACCTATGCAACCTAATGGTAATAAGGTAGTTACCTTTTTTTACCGCGAAATCTGGAAGCCAGCTTTTTGGGAAAGTCTGGGTTTTGTGGTATTTCTAGCCAATAAAACCTCCACGTCGGACGCTCTAAACTGTACAGACCACATAACAATTAATAGTACCTTAAGGTACAGAAGGTCTACTGCCTAAGTGATGATGTTAGCTGTCATTTTTTGGCTATAGGGTGGAATAGAATTGTCGACGTACCACATACTGAACTATGTGTATGTTTGTTATTGAAATAATATAATAATAAAAAAACGATAAGGAAAGATAGGATTAAGTAAAAAAATACATGAACACAGATTAAGTTTTTACAAAACTTTTCATAGTTTGCAATGGGATTACTGTTTCGTCATTTTAGCAAACGTTGTTAAATTGAAATTCTTATAATAATGTGCGATCAATATAATTATGTTGTTTTTCTACTCCTGTACCGTTATCTGTCATTTATATAGGCTTTAGCTCAAATACAATGACACCGGTAATAAGTCGTCGAAAAACTCTATGCTCTATGGCCCATAAACGCACTCTTTAGTGTACTTTTTTGGTTCATACCTTTTCCATAAAAGCACTGTTTACCACGATGTCAAATCACCTAACTTTTTTTTAATCAGCCACTATATTGCGGTGGTACCAACTTCATAAGCAAATTTTTCGAAATAAAGAGTTTTTATTTAGTATCAAAAGTTTGTAAAACATAAATTATTTACTAAAATAAAAATAAATTATCATGTATTGTGTGTTAATATACATATTTTACCAATTATTGGTATTATTTATAAATATAAACCGATCCGATTCGGTTCGGATCCGGATTCAGTTTAGTTCGGATGCCAAGTGCAAGGAAATTAAAAACAAAACAGACGATAAACAAGACGTGTCAATGTGTCATATTTCTAATTTCCCACCAAAGTTCCAGTTCAAAATTAAAAGACGAAATATGATAACTATTCGTTATTAATAAATTCTTAAGATTTGATTCGTGTTTGTGAAGTGAAGAAAAATGTGTACGTTCCTTTTAAAATAGACGAAGAAGAAAATAACTGCACCCCTGAAGAAATTGCGTGAGTAGTAACAGAACTAACGGAAAACGTAAGTTCCTGAAAAGTCAAATGCTATTTATTTCAAATTAGTCGTAGAAAAAGTATTGTATGCAACGGTGTATAATCTTAAAACGCTCGTGGCGTCTTCAATTGCGATGCTCGCCAAGGCTCGCATCGCAACTCACGACACTCGCGTTTTAAGACCCTACTTATACAACAGTTGCATAAAATACTATACTACGTACAACGGAACGTATATTTAAAACGCCATTGTATGCGATACGTTGTAGCCCTAGTTAGACCTCAGGAGGTTACCTTACATAAGCGTCGTTTCGCGCCAAAATGATTGTGACAGTAAAATAAAGCATTCGTTCCAGCACTGACTCGGGCAGCAGCGTGGCCAGCACGAGCGGCGCGGGCGCGGGCGCGGGAGCGGGAGCAGGAGCGGGAGCGGGAGCGGGAGCGGGAGCGGGAGCGGGAGCGGGCGCGATGTCGCTGTCGGCGCAGGTGGCCGACGCGCGCAGCACGACGCTCGTGCGGCCCGCCCGCCAGGACGCGGCTACACCTAACAAGGTGCCGCGACTCCGCCAGGTAACCTTTCTCTCACCGCTTACTCGATCGAACATTTAAATCGCAAGCTAACGGCTAGTTGTGATTTTTTAATAAGTTGTTAGGACCTCTACCAGTACCGTATATCGAAGTTTGCAGCTTCGCAAGACCTGTGCTAACTTTGCAGCACTCGAAAGAACGAAAACTTCGCACTTTATTTGGTATTGTCAATTTATTATGAATCTTAAACTAGGCGGTTTTTTTTATAGAAATGTGTACGTTTATTTAAGAAGAGTAAAATTGGTACTAACATATAGATTTTTATTTAAAGACCGTATTTTTTTGTATTTATATTAACAATACCAAAGAAAAACAACTCCTAACAACATATTAAAAAATCACAACTAGCCGTTAGCTTGCGAGTTTTAGCGATTTTTCTAGTTAAATATGACTGGCCTATATTGTAGACTAGCTTCTGCCCGCGTCTCCGTCCACGTGGAACTCGTTTATATCCTAGCTCCATACAAACTTTAAACCCCCATTTCAATCCCTTGGGTGATGATTTTCGGGACTCAAAACTATCTCTATACCAAATTTCATCTAAATCGGTTCAGCGGTTTAAGCGTGAAGAGGTAACATACAGACAGACACACTTTCGCATTTACGAGAATAATATTAGTAATGATAGAGAATATTCCACAGTATGGAGTGGAGGGAAATTAGTGACTAAAGTAAGTTTTTTTTAAGTTGTAGTGACAAATTGCCAGATGGTGTTAACGTGTCGTGTCCTGTCCAGGACACCAACAACAACCGCGACCGCGACAGAGACGACGAGTCGATGCGCGCGGGGGAGCGGGGGCCCACCTTCAGCATCCACGTGAACGTTCAGCAGATCAACGACGTCAAACTCTGAGCCTCGCCGCGCTCGCTCGCCTCGCCCTGGTGCTACACACGGTCCACGGCTGCTCAATGTCGGTTTTGCTCAATCTGAGATTTACGAAGCATTTAACGGCTCAATGAGATTAGATTAGTTAAGACTCCAGACACGCTATTCGCGTCAGCATTTTTTACCTCAATTAAGTTATAATTTAGAACTGAATAGAGTGGATAGAAAATAAAATCCTGACGCTTCTCGGTCGGTGGCGGGTCTGGATAGTTCAAATGCGATATTAACACCAAATGTGGACCAATTTACTAACAGGCTTGTGAAGTCTACTGGTAGGATACTCTGTTTACTAAACGGAGAGCTATACTCTAAGTAGAGCGACCCCTTAAATGTGTGTGTTCCTAGTGATAATGAAGTTATGTTGTAGTTTTAAGCATATGCACAACTCAAACACATTTCATTTGTTTTAGTTGTGTATCTGATCTCATTGTCAAGGTTACTTATTAATTAAAAAGAAAAAAAAACAGTCAGGACTTTGGCCATGTCTAAATAATTTTAATTTAGCATAATGATATAATATACTTATTTTATTGCAATGTTGAAACGCCTTTTATATTTTTAATTGAAGTTTGCTTGCCTGTAGGTTTGATTACGTAGCAATATTATTATAATTTATTATCGGCTCACAATAGTCACAATTTAACTTTCGATTTTATAGTTTCACATAGTTTTAACTACTTATTCCAATTTGTTCCCACCGTACTGAGCACTAAAATTGAGACAAATTGGAAAAGGTCAGAATTTTCAATCACAAATATCAAGGGCATTTCCCTATTCATTTGTCGTTAAGGTTCAAGTGTTCATGTCTTGTTAAAATTAAGTAGGTTCCTATATAAGTATAATGAATCGCAAACAAAGCTTGAGGTGACTCCTTTGTCTTGTGTCAGATAGCGTTGTTGACTGTCCATTGATCGTCCAACTGCATCGCGGTCAAAAATTAATTACATCTCGAGACTATTGCACATGTACACCACTCTACCCGTTATTCCGTACGAGTGCCATATGAACTTAAAAATCAATATTTATTTGGTCTATTCATAAGCAAATGTAATTCAATTGATTCGATCACAGTCTAAACATGCAACACCTATTACCTACGCATTTAATGCTATTCTCATAAGTACATATCTAGTACATACTATGAAATGAACTTGCCCCTCACTTTGTTTCAGCTTGTTGAGGCTACTGACATCCAATCCTAATCTCGCGATGGCCTACTGCTTTTAACATTGCTATTTGACGGCCTTCGATAAGATAGCTAGTCTGACAGAACTCATATCATATGCATACCCTAATCGTTTAAATTTCGGAATAGGATTAGGTATTTCCACGAACGTACGCAGAGAAAATTGTTCATGTCTCTTTTACTCTTAAACGAGCCAAATGGAATGGAATGCGAAGGGTGATTTCACACAGTTTCAAACGCATTAGACTCACTGTTCACTACGCAGTACAGTATAATTTTGGAAAGTCCGGTTGATTTTAGATAGTTCTTATAGTTCGGGTGCACGTTTTCCTGATAGGTACGTTATTCGTTTTTCTTTTGCAATTACGCACGTTAGGTAACTGCGCTGTCAAGATTTGCCGCTTGAAGTGGTGTGAATCATTAAATTCCGTAGGCATTGGAACTGTTTTTTGTTATGCATTTTCGGATATTAAGTAAGTTGTTAAAGGGCAATTTTGCCATAGATAATATCTAAGCTACGGAATAATTCTTGCATACAAATTATAAATTAGTCAATTATTCTTATAAATGCTATCACATAATATTTTTGAGCATTTTTCCGATTAGCCAAAAATTTCCACGACATTTGGCGTGATCGTGACATGTTTCGGGCCGTACATTTATATAATGGAAAGAAATGATTGGTCATCTTAAGGAGAATTTGGAAATCTTATTGGTGGATCTGAAATGTAGAGGATAGAACGTAGCTAGCTCCAAGGAGTAGGTGCTTTGTGTATTGATTTATAGTTATTAAGAGAACGTTGAACTTTTTCAATGTTTGTATCAAGTTGTCTTCCATGAACTGTTTTTACACAATTAAAACACAAAAGAATGCGTTCACCAACAGAACAAAGAGAGATTTCAGTGCTTTGATTTTTAAGCCAAATGTTTCAATAAATATCCTGGTGTTCACTTCACATTCAAAATTATCGAACATAATGTATTTAGGTTTCCGGAATACCCAAGTTTGGTTTATAATTTTATTATTATAAGATATTTTCTATAAAAAAGAACAAAGTGTCGGGAACATTAATATGTCTAAGTATATATTTTTTATATTAACACCAATCATTGATAAATTATTCAGTCCTCGTTTTAAAGTAGCGCGTGATGATTCAAATGCTATGGCAATGAAGACATAGGTTTACTTGTCTATCTTGTATTTCTGATTCATAATCTGCATTAAAAAAAAGTGTTTTGCTTATATTGTGTTGTTCGATATTAAATACAATTTGCCAAATACTCTTATTTATTAGTCATATTAATTTTTATTTGTAGTTGCATACAGTATTACCACAATGTTACGACATATTGTGACATGTATGTTTGTGTACACGTAAAACTGTTATTTCAAAGAAAGGAGGAATTCGACAAGCCGCGTGACACACTTCAACTAACGGTGAGAGTCGATCTTTAGTATGTGATGTGGGAAAACTCACAATTCGTCTCGCACGGGGATCCCCGCGCGACGAGGGAACCTATTCTGCTACTCCCTATAAGAATCTCTAAGATCGGCTCTCATATCGCTACCGTATTAATAAGTTGGCAATCCGGTTTCGGTTGCCTTCAGTGGAATTACTTAGCTACCTACTGAGGGATAATCGTACAAAAACCGCTTTGCCAAAAAAGTTTTATATCCACATTTTTAACTAATGCATGCAGCAGTTCTTTGCATTAAATATCTTATATCGATCTAAGTTCTTTTCGTTGCCCTTTTCAGAATGTGATGAATTGCAATTTTTCGAGCAACATAATAATTTAGAACTACCAGATTTTCAGATAATACGATTATTTAACTTTGAAGTTTGTTTGGAATTTAATTACTAAGTACTAAACCAAGTGCCTTATTTAACTCATAATTTATAAATTATTATGAACTGGCTGTGTAAGTGTAGCACTTATTAATTAAACCACATTGTATCGTTTGTAAATATACCTACATAGATTTTAATGTTTTTATAGTAAAAACCTTCCGTTTCACAGAAATATTAGTTCTGACTATAGTAACCACACATGTGGTTATAGGAAATTGTTAGACAAATACTGAAAGGGACTTTTTTTACAAATAAAGCGTTTATTATAAAACATGTATTTTATTTTTTAAACTATCTATTCAGAGGTTCGAAAGATTGATATCAATATATAGAAACTCTTTGCTGTACAGGTTAAGTATTTTGATTCGCCAATTAGCCACTCGCTTGATTTCGGATTTCAGAAAGGTAGCCTAAATTGCTGTCAATTTTTCTTTATCATGAAGTCCATCTCTACTACAGTTGCCACCATCAGTTTAGAGGTGCTCGAAATTGGCAACTGTGGTTGCCCCAAGCAAGTGAGTGGCTAACAGTTTGTTATACTGACATACTACGGTGGAAAAAAAGCATGCGGTCTGCCTGATGGCAGTAGTAGTAGTAGTAGAAGAAGAATCACTAGCGCGTTGTCGCTATGAGGATATGAGGATTCGTTGCGTTGGTAGCCAGAGACACGCGGGTTCATCACTCAACACAATTCATCCTCGGGAGCTCTGGCTACCTTACCCAGTAACAGGAACTCAACACCACATACCGACAGAGCAAGTAGTGGCGCCATTAAGATGCGGCATTCCGTAATGTGGAGGTACTCACCCAGATGTGCTGCTCCAAACATTCCGCTGTGCCTTACGTCTGTTACAGATTTTCTTAATCAACTATGAAGTTATATTCTACCACAATGTTATGACTTTACCTAATAATGACTTTTGGAGTGGCTTTCAAGTCCTTCAGTTTAAAATATTAAGGATCACTAGGATCAGTAGTCAGTGTTTCTGTCAACCGGGTCATTAGAGTTATAAAAAGATCCTTCTAGGAATCTAGGATCATCTCACGCCCGTGAGTGGGGGAGATGGCGGGACGAGCTGGACGCATTTTGTTACGATTGGCCAAACATTGCTCAACGACGGGAGGAGTCTGAGTAGAGAGGGGAGGCCTTTGCCCACCAATTGGACACTAATTATAGGCTTCGAAAAAATAATACTGAATTTGTAGGTTCGACAGCTTATTCATCAGCTGATAGACACTGAATACCTGTTTTATATTTGTAATGAAATAATAAATCATAACAATGTAAGACAGGAATGTGTCCTGCAACATATGTGAGCACACAACCTTTGTACCTACGCATTTTCAATCTGTTTCAAGTTTCAATCCCATGTGTTATCTGTTTAGAACAAAGGAATCGATGACTATAAAAAGCCATGTATTTTCTCTAGTAAAAACTGTGATTACCCAAGTCTGGTGTTGTCATTATCTACCCTGAACGCCGTACACATTCAATGAAAGAACACCCAAAGGTGTCGTGTGTTGTCGTGTCAGCAGGGCCAAGAACGGTATGGCGTACGCTTTTAAAGCAAACTTCAGTCTTTCATATAATTTAATCATGGACCTATAATACTCGGGACAGGCTATACGTGTTGCCACAGTGAGGGACGGAAAGGCTCCTATGCAGCCAGACTAAGAACTGATCTTAAAATGGCTGATGACATGCCATAAACAACCTTTATAAATCAGTTGTGGCAAATAAAAAAAAGTGGAACTATGATAAGGGCAATGAATGATTCTCTTTCTGTCACACTTATTGAGATTTGTATGGTACCAGCTCGCTCGCACGAGGTATTATTATTACCATAGCTTGTCCTGAATATTATAGTTTCATGAATTTAAATTATATGAGATTTGACACTGTCTCTTGGATGTCTTGACTTACGGCGGAAAGGTTAAGGTCGCTCAATAAAGGACCGGCAACGCGCTTGTAATTCATCTGGAATCGCAAGCGTCCACAGGCTACGATGTCTGCTTACCATCAGGCTGATCGGACGCTAGTTTGCCACCGTCGTAGTATAAAAAGGTGGGACATCAAATTAACAAAATATCAGTGGCTGAGATACTCCAAGTAATCGTACTGCAGAAATCAATATTTAACTATCTAACTAAGGAGTCATCAAGTCATCATCCTCCTAGCTATTTGTGTTATTCCCGCATATGCCGTAAAGGAGCCCGGGGTCCGCTTTGGCACCGAATTTGGCGTAGGCATTAGTTTTACGAAAGCGACTGCCGTCTGACCTTACAATCTTCGGGAAAACTAGACCTTATTAGGATTAGTCCGGTTTCCTCACGATGCTTTCCTTCACCGAAAAACTTAGTCCAATGTGCATTGCATCTCAGTCACTCTTTAAGCGAAATATAAGACGCAAATAGACATTGGACAAGTGGAATACCACCCTAAAGAGAGAAAGAAATAAAACCACTTGCTTTTTTTAAATTGGTGTTTATTCATGCGTGTTACGAACTTACAATTAAGTACACAAAATCAAACCGGTGAGATCAATATGCAAATATCTACTTCGTATTCAAGTGACGTCATATATGTCAAGGATGTCCTTAATGAACCGAGTTGAACTCTTACGTATTCATTATATATTCCATGTTTAATATTAGCCAACGAGCGGCAGATATTAAAACATTTTCGGATACTGATAGAACTTTAAAATACTCATTTAAACATCGCACAGGACAATTCCGTTAAAGGATATTCTAGTACCAAGATCGCTGTCGCACTTTGTCACAGTGCTTGCCCTTACGATGACGTGAACGGCCCAACAGCTCTGATGCTTACTACTTATATACGCTAGACGTCTAGCAATTTGTCACAACAACTTGCTATAATTAGAATGAAATCTATGCATTGCTGTCTGTCATTCCAACTTTCAAGAAGTTGTGACAAATTCATAGGTGTATGTGACCTTTATGAGTGAGCGACATCGTGTTCATTGTTTGTTGCTGTGTGTATGGGTGAGGACCAAATTCTTGGCCAGTATTTAGCCTGGTTAGTCTGTAATGTATAGTTAGCCATACCAACTGAAGAAGTGAACAAAGTTCTGTACATTTACCATTGACTTGTATCGTAGACTTTGATAGAAAATTAAATTGAGTGAGTTAAGCTGACCACCAAATTCTTGTGGTCCTTATCCGTATGTGTTGGCAGCGTGGGTAGATCGGGTAAGTTGGACCATGACGCGAGTAGCCTTACTATCATTGCAGTGCAGTGGACGTGTTCCACTGATGTGATGATGACGTCACCGTGCACCGTGATCTAGTCGACTTGTGCGATGAACAACGCCACGGCGTTGAGCAGTGCGGTGTCTTGGGGGAAGGAGTGGTGGAGCGGGGCGCGCGCGGCGAACACCAGCTGCTCGCGTGACTCGTTGCTGTACACGGGGACCTCGAAGTCTGGCGCCAGTTGGGATCCCTGTGGGAAATGCTGGGTTATGAACTGGCATGTGGTTTTACCCATTAGTCAAAGTCAAAGTAGTTACGTACCGCTACGTTACGTACGTGTACGTCCGAAACTTTAATGCCGGCACCCCACTGCGCTATACGCTATTCGTTATGTGACTGCGCCGTATTTGCGGAAATATTTGTTAAAATAGCTTCTGCCCGCGACTCCGTCCGCGTGGAACTCGTTTATATCGCAGCTCCATACAAACTTTTACCCCCCCATTTCACCCCCTTAGAGGATGATTTCGGGGATAGATATTATCCTATGTCACTCTCCATCCCTTCAACTATCTCCACTAAAAATCACGTCAATTCGTCACTCCGTTTTGCCGTGAAAGACGGACAAACAAACAAACACACACATACACTTTCCCATTTATAGTATTAGTATGGATGTGCGCGAACAAACAAACATGCCCACACTCGCACACTGCGTGCCGGTGTGCCGAACATGCGAACTATGTGTGTTGTTTGCGTCGCAAATGTGAAAAGCGGCGACGGACGAGTTGGCAGGAGCAGTACTGTGAGTGTGAGTGACCTGGTCGTAGCGCAGCAGCAGGCGCGGCGCGGGCGCGTGCGGCGCGGAGTGCGGCGCGCAGGCCCGCAGCGCACACGCCGCCGCCTCCCAGCGCGCGCCGCACAGCCGCAGCCCCGACACGCGAAGCGCCGAGCCTGTGGCTCCGTCTCCGCCGCCCTCTACCGATCATATACCGGGGATTAACACTCAGCTTTTTAGGGGCCAACCATTCGAGCTTTACTATTGGTGAAACAATGCAAAACATAGCCAAGAAAGGTTAAAGTAGCCATACCAGCGGGATCCCAGACGACTTGCAGCGTGAGGCTGTGCGCGGGGCAGGCGAGGCGCGCGGCCGCGTGCGCTCGCAGCGCGCACAGCACGCGCGCCGGCCGCAGGAACCAGCGCAAGTCCACTTCTGCGCGACAAGGATAGAGTCAAGAATTTAATGAATCAGCCGCCATTTTGGAGTATTTGATGATGCGTTTCTAGAACAATATTCCTTGACTATTCCGCTAAAGCACGTGTAATGATGAAATACTATGCCGTCAATCGACAGTCGCGATGTACCGCGCTCGGCTCGGGCTCGGCGCGCGGCGGCGGCGTGCTGCTAGTGCTGGCAGCGGCGCGCCCCGCCCTGCGCCCGGCCCGCCCCCGCGCTGAGGACCTGTGGTGTGGTTGAGCATCGACTGCGCCGCCGCAGGCGCGCCGCGCGCCACTTCAGCTAGCATCAACAGACAACAGCCTACACTTTTTATCGCCTGTTGTTATTTCCTGCACGGCAGTAATCATTACGCAGGCCTTCAAACCTTTTTCGATCACGCTTCGAATCTTACAACTAACTATTCACTGGATTACTATGCCATACTCGGCGATTTTAATATACTTACGAGTAAGTCACGCCGTTTGGACTGCCGTTAACGGAAGCCTAGAGTGATCAATACGAATAATAATGCTACTGCAACTTTACTCTCCGACTTCTTAAGCTTCTCAGAATTAAGACAATGAAACGGTTGCTCGAATGTTAATAATCGGATACTATACCTCATGTTGAGTAACTTATCTGTCGACAAATTATATAACAATTGCATAAAATACTATTTTGCGTGCAATAAGAGTCGTTGCACGTTCAGACACATTTTTTCTTACAAGGACCGTGTATTTAAATCCAGCAGTCAGTTAAAAATATTAATAAATTGAATTAAAAGAAAACAATAGGAAACTGTAGGTCTAGTAATATTATTAATGTATAGCTTCTAGCTAAATACTTTGTAAATAATTTAAGACTGTTTGTTTCTAATAAAAAAAAAAAACAATGTACAGTTTCTCTAACAACAGTCCCATATACAAAGGGTTATAGCCCTGCTGTTCTGTAACTTGTTTTAACCTCACTTCACTGTACATCGACAAAAATATATTGATGCCGCGATTCGTAGGTAGTAGCTAATAAAATAATACAGTGAAATTAGCTCAAAATTTGGCTAAATTGAAGGACGACTTTTATCTATCAGGATATGTATCTTATAGAGAAAAGGTTAATTTTATTTAGTCTCCCCTTTCCTCCGGGGCGAGCTTCACCCTCCCGCATCCATGAAAGTGTCCCGGGGTGCGGTATTTTCCATTTTAAAAGAAAACCGTACACGATACATAAAAAGTGTGTATGAACGAAATAATCCTTAATAAATTTACTATAAACCATTCATACATACAAACGCGATATCTATTATTGTTTTAGCGCAATCTACCACCAAATACACAATTATTTTTTATTTTTTGCTGTATGTTAAGTATTCTCAAAAACTTCACACTTTACCGCCATGATATGAATTACTGAAGTAAATAATAGAACATGCTCTTTATAAAAAGTATAATTTATGTCTAAACTCTGTCATTTACCGTTGCTGTGCTATTTTTTAAATTTAATTTTTTTGATACATTCTGATCTAGTTTTCTTGTATTATAAGCGTAATCAAAGATCTAGTTTCGTTAGGCGTGACGGGTGAAGTGACTGAGGCGCATTATCAGCCTAGGTGTGGTACCAAAATGACTCGAGCTCGAGCTCTACGGTCCTCTATATATTAAATGAACGCACCTTTAGGCATGTAGTCGTGGTCTCCGGGCGCGGGTCGGAGCGAGGCTTGCGCGCGGTGGCAGAACTCCTGGAGATAGGCGTCCGGCGCCGCGGGGCCCGCCCACGCCAGCTGCCACTCCTCGGGAGTCTGCGGGCACAACCTTGTCATGTCATCATCCTCCTAGCGTTATTCCCGGCCACGCCCCTAAAGTAGCCCGGGGTCCACTTTGACACCCGATTTGGCATAGGCATTACGAAAATGACTGCCGTCTGACCTTCCTACCCACAGGGAAAACTAGACCTTATTGGGATTAGACCGATTTCCTCACAATGTTTTCCTTCACCGAAAAGCTAGCGGTAAATATTCCGTACATTAAGTTCCGAAAAACTCAATGGTACGAACCGGGATTCGAACCCACGACCGCCACTTGACAGCCGTATACGTGATGCACTAGGCTACCGTACCTTATCATGTATCTATTTAAAATAATACCCAGTGTTTTTTATTGGATTATGAGGAAATTAAATTGCTTAGTTTGCCCCAAGGTACCTACTAATCAAACTTATGATTTTATTTAAACTGGCTGCTGCTTTCACAGGGCAAACCCGGTACAGCGATCGGAATGCGTGGCTGGAGTAGCCTTGGGAAAGTCCAGGGGAAACCTCCGGCAACCTCGAGAGTGGTTTTAACCACTGGAATAAATAGTTGTAGAGTTTGCGCTCCAGTGGGATTGGTGGAGGCGGTTTCATCAATCGGATCTGAGTCGGGAGTTTAACCCTTAACCAGGTGATCTCATAGTGACCACTTAGAAAATGATTTTTTTCTGACGAGCAGAAAGATTATAGAAGCCACTAAATGTCATTGACGTATAGTCTATAAACTGACAGATTTCGGAACGCACCCAAAATTGATGTGTCAAAACAAATTTTTTTGATGTTTCACTTGTCAAATTCAAATTACGAAAAAGTGACCGGTTTTGTGTATTGCTCGAAGTAAATAATAGTATTGTGCCGAAAAAAATTACGGTAAGTGCTATGTGATGCTTTATTTTGGTAGTATATAAGATAATGTATGTGTAGTATGCCGTTAATAGTTACAGTAATAGTTTTTTATGTAAAATTTTTGCTCCTAAAGTTTGTGGTCCCTATATGACCTCTGCCCGTTTCGGTTCAGTACAAGTGGTTTGTTTGTGACCACTGCCCGGCAGGGTATATAAGAGAAATTTAAGGGTAAGTTCATTACTTACTGTAATTGAACTATTTAAAAAAAATAGTGAAAATTTTCAAACTTTTACGGAGAAATGTTTTGTTTTTAGATGTTGTGTTTTTGTTTTTGAAACTTTATGTTGTAGATTCTATACACTGTACTGTGTGTTGTATCAATCACTTTGGAAAAAGTATTTTTTTTTAATTTTGAAACAAGGTTTTTTATTTTTGACGCTCTTTTTGCTAAATGGCGCTTAAATATAATAATAAATATCCTTTACTCTTACTTTTATTGTGATCTTATTTTGCCGATAATTACATGTAAACATTATGACACCCTTAAAACTTCAATGTATAGCCAGCAGGGCAGTGGCCACATACGGACCACGTGGGACTATTGGTTTTTTTTAGGAAAACATGACACCAAAAAAAAAACAAGAAATTAGTTTTTTATTGACGCGATTATCTACCAAAATCAGAATTAAAAAGTAAAAAAATCGTCAGGCCTGTTTAAGGGTTAATTGACAATATTTCAAAATATGTAATGACGCCTAAATCGAAAACCATTTCGGTAATTATGTTACCCGACCGTAATAAAGTAGTTTTCTGTGTTTTTTTTCCTGCTCGCTTTTAAGAAAATCGCGAAAACGTATAAATGTGGTTTTAACCGTGCGTGACGTCAGTATTATGGCTGCTATATGAAAGGTGTCCAAACTGCCATACAGAGTCGTAGTATTGACGTCATAATTTACTTACGACCTTCTGGAATTCGCTACTTTTCAATTTGATAGTTTTGAATGAAAATAACAATTAAGGGAGAAATAAAAAAACACGTGTCGCTCAAAAAACATTTGGCCTACATGAAAATATGAAATGTTGTCAATTGCTGTAAACTTACGCAACGACTCTAACGGTTTAGAGGCGACACTAGTCTGCTTGAACAGCAAAATTAAATCATTCTTTCGAATATAAGCAGGCTGAAGGCTAAATTATCACATGACTATCGCTATATTACTGGCGCATTAATTTCGTAATTATTTGTATTACGTTAATTTTCGTAGCTGCATAACGAAGCGATTCACATCAATCAAACATTGATCCGATTGATCTATTGATCAATTTAGTATAGTCGAGCAGTGAATTGAACCTCGATCGATGATCTGTTAAGCCGCGTAAAGCCGCGTACAGATTATGCACGGCAATCACTCGAACACTGACTCGCGCGGCTGCCGCGTACTCGCATAATCTGTACACGGCTTTAGGTTGTAGACAGTACCTTGAGCAGTTGAGCCGCGTGCTTGTCGCGTGCTCGCCGCCCCAGCGCCGCGTGCAGCCCGCGCGCCGCGCGCGCCGCCTCGCGCGCCTCGCCGCCGCGCACCGCGCCCCACCAGCCTCCGCTCTCCTGTCCCGACCAATCTTACTATAATGCCGGCTGTACACTCTCGGCGAGACAGATCGAGAACGAGAGTGTACATGATGCTCTCGCCTTGTCTCGCGCGCTCGGGTCTCCTTTGTACTTGGAACTATTGTGTGACATGTATACTCTTTAACTTGTTCTTGTGTACAATAAAGTGCTTACATACATACCATTAATATTGGTATGTCATTGTCATTGAGCAATATTCTCTGAATAATGTGTTTCAAGAAGTTGTACAGCTAGAATTATTTATTTATTTCCAACTAATTACACAAAGAAAAGTATACAATTCCCTTATATAAAACTTAACACTAACACTTAAATCTACTTAACTACTAGTATTCATGCACTCTCCGACGTCGCTGCCCCTCGGAAGGGAGCCAATAAACGCAGGATTCCACCGGTGTGCGGCACTGTGCGGCACAAGCATATTCAGTACAAAAAGGCTTGTGCCGCACAGTGCCGCACACCGGTGGAATCCCGCCTTAAGGCTGGCCACATTTCCTCGTTGGATTGCAATTCCTATCCGTTGGCCGAGGAAGTAGCCAGCTCTATGGTCGGCCGTATTTTCGACAAATTTTGAATTAGAACAAAACAGCTAGATATTAGAAAGTAAGTGTAAGTTATATGTATTTAGGTACCTGTTCAAGCTGATATTCTCCTTTGAGGAGAGGGCTCCCGGACATGAGTTTCTTCCACAACGCTAGGAGACTCTTCAGTGCCGTGGTGTCCCCGCGGTTTTTGTCCGTCACCACAGTCGTGTTCAGTTCTGACAACAAACAAATTTCAAATGTGAAATCAAAAGATTTTTCAAAAACCTCTACTGCATTTTCATTAATATAACATATATCACTCCCACGATTATAAGGAGTCCAATGAAACCTCATATCTCCTGTAAGTTTGTAAGGTTTTGGATATTTAAGCGAAAGTTATCGTTCGGAACGACACGGGGCGGGTTATTTGAATAAGTATATTAACCTAAGTGTATTTTTTTTTAATAATTCATTTAGGTATAATTGTCTATATAGGATGTAGTGCGCAATATGATCAGAATTCTCCTGAGAGAAAGAGCGCGCGTGGTGACTTCATTGTATTCACTTTATTTAAGGCTAGATATGTCCTGGCCTGGAGCAATCTATATGCAGTGCAGGCATGTATTCCCAATATCGCTATATATCGTCGTTGTCAACACGTATCGCAGGACATTTTTCCTTTATATTAATTAGATTCAGATGGGCGGGACACCTTGAAAGGATGCCAGATTATAGGGCAGCTAAACCAATGACAAGGTGGACGCCGCAACAAAAAAGACCGAAGGCCAGGCCTAAGAAATGTTGGATGGATTGTGTGGAAGAAGATCTCAGGAAGATGGGGAAATTTACCAACTGGAAGAAGGTCGCGAGGCACCGTGACATCTGGAGGAGGAAAACTGTGGAGGAGACAAAGGGCTGTAGCGCCAACGGAAGTAAGTAAGTATTAATTAGATTAGTAGTTAATACCTCTGAGCCCAGCAATGATGTCTTCGGCGGCAGTCTTCTCCCAAGCCAGCCGGCAGTTGGCCGGCAGACCGAGGAGCTCCGGAGAGTCTATGTCGGGCAGCTCGCTGAACGCTGAGCTATAGGCCTGTAATGGAATATTCAAGTCAATTTGATCTGAAAGGTGCTGAGAAACCCTGTCAGAGATCCGGCCGCCATTTTTTTGACGATATCTGCCGAACGACAAGTTAGTGGATCAGGTTAGCACAGGACCCAGGAGAGTGGCGTAGGAATGATGATGCCTATACCCAAGTGTGGGTGGGTACGGGCTGAATAGATAGATAGATAGGTAGAAACTGTTACTGTGTCCTCGACGAGTAGAAAAAGAGGCCGTATTCATTTTATTTTACTATGCTAGCTGCTTGCGCGGCTCCTCTGCCCGCGTATTGCAAGGAACGTAAGGAAACCCGCGGCATAAAATATAGCCTACGTCCACAAAATTCATTCTACACTTACTCCCTACATATGAACAAACAAAGCTACAATCTCACAAACTTTTCGTATTCATCACTCCCCCTGACTCTTCTATAGACAAAAAAGTACTAGCAATCTTGGCAATAATTCTTATGGTGGATAATATACGAGGTCACGAGTGCAAGTGTCCGTCATTAATTTAGTCAGCCATGATGCTGTGTCACAAATAAATGTGGAATGAAAATTAAAAAAGACCATCTTTCAGGCCTCAGACCAATAAAATATACAGACGGAGCGTTACGAACAGTCTAGTGAAGCCATCCGGTTTTCAACCAAGCCCCGTAAGTTTAGCACACGCTAAACAAATAAAATCGCACAAAACTCGAAATAAATGATCTTAACAGCATTGCGACACGCGCTGAAGAGTTTTGTGCAATTTTGTTTGTATATGTGTGCGTGAGCGTGTGCTAAACTTGAAGTAGCTTGGTTTTGTTTGTATGTGGTTTAGCTTCACTTGACTGTTCGTAACGCTCCGTCTGTCTTTTTTTCATGGTCTGAGCTTTCAGGCCTCCAATTTGGTATGCAAATTAATTAGGTGTCTCTCGTCTCTCCGCACCTGAAACAAGATACTTCGCTGCCTAATTATAAGGAACTTAACGTCAATATTTCATTGTATATTTCAGAAAAGCATTATACATACCTTGGCGTGAATCCCAACCCCTTCTTACTTCCCGGCCTCTGTAGTAATAGTACATTACTGCAGCCGCCGGGAAAGAAGGGCTTGCCGGGTGAGTAGGTATAGACGGCCGACCGTAGGGAGGCGGGATAGTGATATGAAGCCGGCAAGCCCTTTTCACGGCTAGGCATGTATAGTGCTTTTCTCAAACATATGCAATGAAATAAGAAATATCACCAATCGAAAAACCCAACCTGTATTTGTACTTGTCCTTCGATTTTGGCGGCAACAAGTTATTCATGGCTAATTCGGCCTCCGCCCTCAATTCCGGCGGAGTACAATTAGTTTCTTCGTCGCTGTTATCATCGGAACTCATTTTGAAATTTTATTTATCAATATCAACCACAAATATACACGACAAAAGACTTTTAATTTTCCCTCCAATCCCTCCATAACGTTTTTTTTTACGGAAGTCGTCCGTATTACGCGTGTGTAGTGTTTGAAAAGACCCTATTTCTGTAATAATTAAAATAAATGCAGAGGATATAAATAAAATAAATGCAGACGATTTTAAATATTGTCTATGGTCTCTGGTGACTAACGAATAGACAATATTTTAAATTTATTCATCAACACATTGAATCATACAGATTTCTATTCTTAAATCAGTTCGTGTGTAATAGGCATTAACGCGGATATTTTTGGTCCGATAAACATATAGTCACTAGAAAAAAAAATAGAATTCAGCTGTTTAGCCTGTTCATGAACACAGACGCCATATTTAGTTTAGAATTTAAAAAAAAATACTTCCCGGCCTAGGCCTTCAATTTTGTATGAAATTCCTTTACAGTTCTCTTCAATTGCTTCGCCCGAAATGTGATACTTCGAAGGCTGATTATGACGCACGTAACGACGACATTTCATTGCATGTTTGAGAAATGTGCTATTGCTGTGTTTTTTCATTTGAATCCACTCGGAAAACATAAAATAAAAACTTACGGATATAACGTTCGATGAGGAAAACAAACAAGTGAATCATGCCGTGATCGTCAGATTCCTATGTAACGTAACTGGTTTATGCATTTATAGACTGATTAACATATTATAACTGGTTTTAGAGATGGATAGCACAGCACAACGTCATCTCGCTCATATTTGAAGCAGGCCTACTGGGGAAGTACCTCCGCCTTAGAAGAACGCAGCCATAAGAATACAACGGCTTGCCATATAGGTGTTGTGTTAGTCACGGAAGTATGCGCGAGCATTCCCGTGGCTCCGCCAAAAAGCAGCGCGCAGAGCACCGTGGCGTTTTAGATGGTAGTCCGGACGGTTGCCGGTAGTCCGTCATATCCGTTCTGGTTCCCCAACCAGGTCAGGTGCGTAAGTTGCGGGTGCGATAGTACATTACTACAGAGGCCGGAAAGTAAGGGGTTTCCAGCCGGTTACATATAGACGGATAGTTATGAGGCTGGCAACCCCTTATCACGCCGAGGTATGTATAGTTCTCAAAGGTAACCTGCCCCATACATCACCTGCAGTTGTGTAGTGAAGGGCAGCCGCAGCGGCGCCCCCGCCGGCGCGGGCCCCCGCCAGCCGTGCGCGAGCGCGGGCTCGGCCAGGCACGCGCGCAGCAGCGCGACCAGCAGCGCGCGGTCCGCCTCTAGCCTGCCCCATACATCACCTGCAGTTGTGTAGTGAAGGGCAGCCGCAGCGGCGCCCCCGCCGGCGCGGGCCCCCGCCAGCCGTGCGCGAGCGCGGGCTCGGCCAGGCACGCGCGCAGCAGCGCGACCAGCAGCGCGCGGTCCGCCTCTAGCCTGCCCCATACATCACCTGCAGTTGTGTAGTGAAGGGCAGCCGCAGCGGCGCCCCCGCCGGCGCGGGCCCCCGCCAGCCGTGCGCGAGCGCGGGCTCGGCCAGGCACGCGCGCAGCAGCGCGACCAGCAGCGCGCGGTCCGCCTCTAGCCTGCCCCATACATCACCTGCAGTTGTGTAGTGAAGGGCAGCCGCAGCGGCGCCCCCGCCGGCGCGGGCCCCCGCCAGCCGTGCGCGAGCGCGGGCTCGGCCAGGCACGCGCGCAGCAGCGCGACCAGCAGCGCGCGGTCCGCCTCTAGCCTGCCCCATACATCACCTGCAGTTGTGTAGTGAAGGGCAGCCGCAGCGGCGCCCCCGCCGGCGCGGGCCCCCGCCAGCCGTGCGCGAGCGCGGGCTCGGCCAGGCACGCGCGCAGCAGCGCGACCAGCAGCGCGCGGTCCGCCTCTAGCCTGCCCCATACATCACCTGCAGTTGTGTAGTGAAGGGCAGCCGCAGCGGCGCCCCCGCCGGCGCGGGCCCCCGCCAGCCGTGCGCGAGCGCGGGCTCGGCCAGGCACGCGCGCAGCAGCGCGACCAGCAGCGCGCGGTCCGCCTCTAGCCTGCCCCATACATCACCTGCAGATGTGTAGTGAAGGGCAGCCGCAGCGGCGCCCCCGCCGGCGCGGGCCCCCGCCAGCCGTGCGCGAGCGCGGGCTCGGCCAGGCACGCGCGCAGTAGCGCGACCAGCAGCGCGCGGTCCGCCTCTAGCCTGCCCCATACATCACCTGCAGTTGTGTAGTGAAGGGCAGCCGCAGCGGCGCCCCCGCCGGCGCGGGCCCCCCCAAGCCGTGCGCGAGCGCGGGCTCGGCCAGGCACGCGCGCAGCAGCGCGACCAGCAGCGCGCGGTCCGCCTCTAGCCTGCCCCATACATCACCTGCAGTTGTGTAGTGAAGGGCAGCCGCAGCGGCGCCCCCGCCGGCGCGGGCCCCCGCCAGCCGTGCGCGAGCGCGGGCTCGGCCAGGCACGCGCGCAGCAGCGCGACCAGCAGCGCGCGGTCCGCCTCTAGCCTGCCCCATACATCACCTGCAGTTGTGTAGTGAAGGGCAGCCGCAGCGGCGCCCCCGCCGGCGCGGGCCCCCGCCAGCCGTGCGCGAGCGCGGGCTCGGCCAGGCACGCGCGCAGCAGCGCGGCCAGCAGCGCGCGGTCCGCCTCTAGCCTGCCCCATACATCACCTGCAGTTGTGTAGTGAAGGGCAGCCGCAGCGGCGCCCCCGCCGGCGCGGGCCCCCGCCAGCCGTGCGCGAGCGCGGGCTCGGCCAGGCACGCGCGCAGCAGCGCGACCAGCAGCGCGCGGTCCGCCTCTAGCCTGCCCCATACATCACCTGCAGTTGTGTAGTGAAGGGCAGCCGCAGCGGCGCCCCCGCCGGCGCGGGCCCCCGCCAGCCGTGCGCGAGCGCGGGCTCGGCCAGGCACGCGCGCAGCAGCGCGACCAGCAGCGCGCGGTCCGCCTCTAGCCTGCCCCATACATCACCTGCAGTTGTGTAGTGAAGGGCAGCCGCAGCGGCGCCCCCGCCGGCGCGGGCCCCCGCCAGCCGTGCGCGAGCGCGGGCTCGGCCAGGCACGCGCGCAGCAGCGCGGCCAGCAGCGCGCGGTCCGCCTCTAGCCTGCCCCATACATCACCTGCAGTTGTGTAGTGAAGGGCAGCCGCAGCGGCGCCCCCGCCGGCGCGGGCCCCCGCCAGCCGTGCGCGAGCGCGGGCTCGGCCAGGCACGCGCGCAGCAGCGCGACCAGCAGCGCGCGGTCCGCCTCTAGCCTGCCCCATACATCACCTGCAGTTGTGTAGTGAAGGGCAGCCGCAGCGGCGCCCCCGCCGGCGCGGGCCCCCGCCAGCCGTGCGCGAGCGCGGGCTCGGCCAGGCACGCGCGCAGCAGCGCGGCCAGCAGCGCGCGGTCCGCCTCTAGCCTGCCCCATACATCACCTGCAGTTGTGTAGTGAAGGGCAGCCGCAGCGGCGCCCCCGCCGGCGCGGGCCCCCGCCAGCCGTGCGCGAGCGCGGGCTCGGCCAGGCACGCGCGCAGCAGCGCGACCAGCAGCGCGCGGTCCGCCTCTAGCCTGCCCCATACATCACCTGCAGTTGTGTAGTGAAGGGCAGCCGCAGCGGCGCCCCCGCCGGCGCGGGCCCCCCCAAGCCGTGCGCGAGCGCGGGCTCGGCCAGGCACGCGCGCAGCAGCGCGACCAGCAGCGCGCGGTCCGCCTCTAGCCTGCCCCATACATCACCTGCAGTTGTGTAGTGAAGGGCAGCCGCAGCGGCGCCCCCGCCGGCGCGGGCCCCCGCCAGCCGTGCGCGAGCGCGGGCTCGGCCAGGCACGCGCGCAGCAGCGCGGCCAGCAGCGCGCGGTCCGCCTCTAGCCTGCCCCATACATCACCTGCAGTTGTGTAGTGAAGGGAAGCCGCAGCGGCGCCCCCGCCGGCGCGGGCCCCCGCCAGCCGTGCGCGAGCGCGGGCTCGGCCAGGCACGCGCGCAGCAGCGCGACCAGCAGCGCGCGGTCCGCCTCTAGCCTGCCCCATACATCACCTGCAGTTGTGTAGTGAAGGGCAGCCGCAGCGGCGCCCCCGCCGGCGCGGGCCCCCGCCAGCCGTGCGCGAGCGCGGGCTCGGCCAGGCACGCGCGCAGCAGCGCGACCAGCAGCGCGCGGTCCGCCTCTAGCCTGCCCCATACATCACCTGCAGTTGTGTAGTGAAGGGCAGCCGCAGCGGCGCCCCCGCCGGCGCGGGCCCCCGCCAGCCGTGCGCGAGCGCGGGCTCGGCCAGGCACGCGCGCAGCAGCGCGGCCAGCAGCGCGCGGTCCGCCTCTAGCCTGCCCCATACATCACCTGCAGTTGTGTAGTGAAGGGCAGCCGCAGCGGCGCCCCCGCCGGCGCGGGCCCCCGCCAGCCGTGCGCGAGCGCGGGCTCGGCCAGGCACGCGCGCAGCAGCGCGACCAGCAGCGCGCGGTCCGCCTCTAGCCTGCCCCATACATCACCTGCAGTTGTGTAGTGAAGGGCAGCCGCAGCGGCGCCCCCGCCGGCGCGGGCCCCCGCCAGCCGTGCGCGAGCGCGGGCTCGGCCAGGCACGCGCGCAGCAGCGCGACCAGCAGCGCGCGGTCCGCCTCTAGCCTGCCCCATACATCACCTGCAGTTGTGTAGTGAAGGGCAGCCGCAGCGGCGCCCCCGCCGGCGCGGGCCCCCGCCAGCCGTGCGCGAGCGCGGGCTCGGCCAGGCACGCGCGCAGCAGCGCGGCCAGCAGCGCGCGGTCCGCCTCTAGCCTGCCCCATACATCACCTGCAGTTGTGTAGTGAAGGGCAGCCGCAGCGGCGCCCCCGCCGGCGCGGGCCCCCGCCAGCCGTGCGCGAGCGCGGGCTCGGCCAGGCACGTGCGCAGCAGCGCGACCAGCAGCGCGCGGTCCGCCTCTAGCCTGCCCCATACATCACCTGCAGTTGTGTAGTGAAGGGCAGCCGCAGCGGCGCCCCCGCCGGCGCGGGCCCCCGCCAGCCGTGCGCGAGCGCGGGCTCGGCCAGGCACGCGCGCAGCAGCGCGACCAGCAGCGCGCGGTCCGCCTCTAGCCTGCCCCATACATCACCTGCAGTTGTGTAGTGAAGGGCAGCCGCAGCGGCGCCCCCGCCGGCGCGGGCCCCCGCCAGCCGTGCGCGAGCGCGGGCTCGGCCAGGCACGCGCGCAGCAGCGCGGCCAGCAGCGCGCGGTCCGCCTCTAGCCTGCCCCATACATCACCTGCAGTTGTGTAGTGAAGGGCAGCCGCAGCGGCGCCCCCGCCGGCGCGGGCCCCCGCCAGCCGTGCGCGAGCGCGGGCTCGGCCAGGCACGCGCGCAGCAGCGCGACCAGCAGCGCGCGGTCCGCCTCTAGCCTGCCCCATACATCACCTGCAGTTGTGTAGTGAAGGGCAGCCGCAGCGGCGCCCCCGCCGGCGCGGGCCCCCGCCAGCCGTGCGCGAGCGCGGGCTCGGCCAGGCACGCGCGCAGCAGCGCGACCAGCAGCGCGCGGTCCGCCTCTAGCCTGCCCCATACATCACCTGCAGTTGTGTAGTGAAGGGCAGCCGCAGCGGCGCCCCCGCCGGCGCGGGCCCCCGCCAGCCGTGCGCGAGCGCGGGCTCGGCCAGGCACGCGCGCAGCAGCGCGGCCAGCAGCGCGCGGTCCGCCTCTAGCCTGCCCCATACATCACCTGCAGTTGTGTAGTGAAGGGCAGCCGCAGCGGCGCCCCCGCCGGCGCGGGCCCCCGCCAGCCGTGCGCGAGCGCGGGCTCGGCCAGGCACGCGCGCAGCAGCGCGACCAGCAGCGCGCGGTCCGCCTCTAGCCTGCCCCATACATCACCTGCAGTTGTGTAGTGAAGGGCAGCCGCAGCGGCGCCCCCGCCGGCGCGGGCCCCCGCCAGCCGTGCGCGAGCGCGGGCTCGGCCAGGCACGCGCGCAGCAGCGCGGCCAGCAGCGCGCGGTCCGCCTCTAGCCTGCCCCATACATCACCTGCAGTTGTGTAGTGAAGGGCAGCCGCAGCGGCGCCCCCGCCGGCGCGGGCCCCCGCCAGCCGTGCGCGAGCGCGGGCTCGGCCAGGCACGCGCGCAGCAGCGCGGCCAGCAGCGCGCGGTCCGCGGCCGCGCCCGCCCGCGCGCCATACAGCGCGCCCAGCAATGCGCGCGCCATGGGCAGCGAACCGGGCGCGCGCAGCACCGCCGCACCCGCGCGCAGCTCGCCCCACTCCCACGCGTACCATCGGCTCCAGCCTGCCCGTACATACACATCAATATAGATTGCTAACAAGCACATAAACTTCGAAAACGACCGTGAATACCAATTGAATAATAAAAAAACGCTGGAGTACTGCGCCCACGCCGACAGCGTGCTCGTCAGTCAGCGGCTGAAGAGTGCTTTCTGGTGGCACCCTGCAAGCACCCGGTGTACCTTGCGGGATGTATGCGCGGCGCTCCTGCACGAGCGCGTGCAGCAGCGCGAGGCACGCGTGCGCGCGCACCACGCGCGCGTCGCCGGAGTACTGCGCCCACGCCGACAGCGTGCTCAGCACGTTCGGCTTCACGCCTTCGGGGGCCTAAAAGAAAGTGCAGTCATAGCGATCAAATATTCTTTTATTTTATAAAAAAAAACTGTATCTACTAAAAGACATAACTTGGCTATGGCTATGTCAGTAATATTGTAATATAATAATCATATACGCTCCGTGACGTAATTTTAATAAATATTGCGCAACGTTTATTAGTCAGTTACAACTGATTATCCTTTAAGCATTATACTACAACCTTATTGTTGCAGAAATAATTCTGTCTACATATTTTTGAAACTTTGTGGTGTATACATATATTGGTGCCCTTGACTGTACCAGGATAAAGTTACCTCGATGATAACATTAACGCAGGCGTTGGATATACTAGGTGGTATCTCGCGGTCCTCCGATATGATCCACAGACGGAAATCAGGGTTCAGCTCATCGACCTGTTAAAACAGAAAAAACATTTTCACGCTACTGCTCGGAATTGTTGCAAACGATGGTCAGAACAGAATGCAGCCTACAAAGCTGGGGTTAGTTCAACGTCGCACGAACGACCAACTATGAGTTTTTTTTTGCAAAAAATTAAAATTATTCAAGTTTTCACTTCTGTCGGGAGTGCAACCAGGTCTATTTTAGTTAGGTTCTTGTCCTTACCTGCCTGGCGAGGAAGGCGGGCAGGTCGCGCGGGAAAGGCGCGGCGCCGACCACGAGCGCGAGCCAGCCGCTGCGCGCGGCCAACGCGCCCGCCTCCCACGCCGCTAGGCCTTCTTCTATGCCCACCTAAACATACAACAGTACAGTCAGCGCCATACTGAGACACAACGTCAATATTTCATTGCATGTTTGAGAAATCAAAGGTATCCCAGTTTAGAGCGAGATGGTACCTGCACGAGTGAGCCAGCATGCGCGCCGAGCACGTCCGCGGCGTGCGCGCCGAGCAGCAGCACGGCGCGCGCGCGGCCCGAGCGCGAGCCGCTGCAGCGCACCGCGCGCGCCACCGTGTCGCCGCCCGACATCACGCCCAGGCCTACACACACCCGCACTCATTATCCACACGATACAACACCACCATACACAACCAAAAACTATCCTTATCTTCCTTAGGCGATTGTCACACTGCTCCGCATCTCGCAGCGGCGTCCGATGATGCGTTTTTTAAATTTGTATGTAGAATCTTGATTTTGTACAGAAAAATCGCATGGTACGACACACTGGGTCCGCCTCGACGCGCGGAGAAGCGAGACGCGCGATGACTCGCGCGCTCCGACGAAGACGCGGTGCGTGCCGCAGAGTAAGTATGTCACAGCGAGCTCCGCAGTGCCGTACGGATTTTAGTGCAAGAACGCGGGATGTCGCGCATCGCAGCTCCGGGCGGAGATGCAGGGAAAACTCGGACGTTGGTGCGTTGTCTCGGCATGCGAGTCCGTTGCTCCGCGTCTCGTAACGAAACGCGGCGGCAGTGTGACACCACCTTAACACAACTTCCCATGGCGAGTAGGCACACATTGGCTTTATTGACCGCGAGCTAGGAGCATTTTTTTGTCACGCAATGTTGTATCACGAAGCTCCGTGGACGTCAGCTGCGGCTCCGTTGGTGGGAAAACAACAGCAGCCACCCAAACACGTAAAATATACAAAATTTTGCCATTTACGTCCGACCATTTTTTTCGTCATAATGTTGGATTGACTGTCATTTGATGATAAAATAAGTCGAGGATAAATGGCAAAATTTTCTTTTTTTTTACGTGTCGACCTCCCAAGGCTGCTGGTCAAGCCACCGACGGAGACGCAGCTGACGTCCACGGCGCTTCATGATACAACATTCTGAACCTTCTCACAAGTTATAGCACGGGGGTCGATTGGTCGCAATAACACAAGCCGTAAGAGTATACTATAGGACTAGCTCGATTTGTGAATGATTCTCCTTTAATATTTATTTATTTACACTTGATATGTGTTGGTAACTCACCGAGCAATTGGTCTACGAACGTCACGATGGCTCTGTAAAGAGTGTCGGGCCTCAGTAAAGCCACGGCCAACACCACCTCAAATCCGGTCAGGCTCAGTTTACTGATGACGTTCACGTCTCCAGAACTCTGGAATTGCTGCCACATCGCTTCGTCGTTCAAACACATTTTGTTGAATAGTTCTTCATTGGTCATCTAGAGAAGATAAGAAGTTGTGATAAGACAATGAATACGGGTCACTCACGTATTCGCGCGAATACGTGATTCGCGGTCGAAAATCACTCGACATATTTCAAATCGATTCACGGTTCTTAGACATGAGCACTTGCTTTGCCAACATGTTTAGGAAAAGCGAGTGTTAGATTGTTATAAACTATTTTCATAAAAATTGTTTTTGTATAAATATTACTGTATATGTCACTGCCACGATGAAGAGGAAACAAAATCTATCGAGCCGTGTGGAATGTAGTCCATGAATAGTACATTACTGTAGCCGCCGGGAAAGAAGGGCTTGCCGGGTGAGTAGGTATAGACGGATAGTGATATGAAGCCGGCAAGCCCTTTTCACGGCTAGGCATGTATAGTGCTTTTCTCAAACATATGCAATGAAATAAGAAATATCACCACTCAAAAAACCAACCTGTACAATACAATACAATACAAATATTCTTTATTGCTCACCAGACATAGTAAAAAAATAAAAAAAGAGGTAAGTTAAACATAAACAATGGTAGACAACAGGCGGTCTTATCGCTAAAAAGCGATCTCTTCCAGACAACCTTTGGGTGGTGGAGACGATGCAAGAAAAGATAAGATTTGAGTAGGTGAAAACAGAAAATAAGAACAACTTAACTATAAGAAAGACTATACACTTACATAAATACATATATATATAAACCTACATACACATACAATAACTAAATGTCATAGAAACAATATCACTTACAGCCGAAAACAAACAGCATACACCAAGTAGGAATGACTAGTTACGGAAGAGATAAATAGTAATCCTTAAGTCGAGTTTTAAAAATGGGAAGAGACTTAGCACGTTTAATCTCAATAGGCAAAGAATTCCACAATCGAACAGCTCGAAAAGTAAAAGAATTGTTGTAAAATTTAGAGTTTGATTGAGGAACCCTCAGAAGCAACATCTGAGCACACCTTGCAGAAGAAAGAAATTTAAAGCGTTCCTTTAGGTAGCGGGGGGTTGCAGGGTTAAAAAGAATTCCATAAAGGTGGGCGAGAATGTGAGAGTTACGTCTGAATCGGATAGGAAGCCACTTGAGTTGAGAACGGAAACTGGATACGTGGTCATATTTGCGTAACCCAAATATGAACCTGATACATAAGTTTTAAATACGCTCAAGCTTGTTAAGTTGCTCCTCAGAGAGATCAATATAGGACACGTCAGCATAATCCAAAATAGGGAGGAGAAGCGATTGAGCAAGCGCAACTTTGGTAGCAATGGGAAGGAAATTACGAAGCCTTCTCAAAGAACCCACAGCTGCAAACATCTTCCTGCTAACCTCATTCATCTGTGGCACCCACGAAAGAGTGCGGTCCAAGATAACGCCAAGGTTCTTAACTTGCAGAGAGTACGGGATCAAAACGCCATCAAACAAAATCGGTGGGAGATTAGCATAGTCAACTTCAGAAATCATCTTAGCACTACCAATGATGATAGCCTGGGTCTTTGCTGGGTTAACATTGAGACCATAACTACTACTCCAATCTGAAATGCGTACTAGGTCGGAATTCGTAGCTGAGATGACTAATGGCAGATCGCTGACCTGAGCCTGGGAATAAATTTGAAGGTCATCGGCATAAAGGTGATATGATGATGATAGATTACGAGTAATGGAATTTATGAAAACGGAAAATAAAAGTGGAGATAACACGCCGCCCTGCGGAACGCCGGCTAACGTGCTACACCATGCGGAGCGAGAAGTATCCACCTTTATACGCTGCCGACGACCAGTTAAATAGCTATGAAACCAATCAATTACCGCAGGAGATATGTTATAAGAACGTAGGTAGTATCGCCAACATGAGATCAAAATCAACAGTGTTGAACGCGTTACTAAAGTCAAGCAACGCCAACACTGTCAACTTCCGATCATTCATACCTGATCGTATGTCATCCGTAATTTTAACGAGAGCAGAAGCCGTACTATGACCAGAGCGGAAGCCAGACTGAAAAGGATTAAGGAGATCATTTCTATTTAGGAAAGATGTAAGTTTCTGGAAAACTAGGCGTTCAAGGACTTTAGAAAGGAAAGGAAGAATGGAAATAGGTCGATACTCTGAGAAAGTGGAAGGATTGGACTTCTTTGGTAGAGGAATAACATCAGCATCCTTCCATGTTGAAGGAAATATACTTGACGTAATAGAGGCATTGAGGATGCTGGTAATTATAGGAGTAAGGAGGTCAAGGAGGGGAAGGATCATGTTACGGCTTATGCTATCGACACCAACGGCATTTGAGGTAATGGATAATATGTTCTTTTTAACATCACTGTCGGTGAAACGATTAAGAAAAAAAGGAGTTGAATCTGGAGTTGGAAGAGATGACAGAGAATCAAGGGTCCTGGACTTAGCAGGACCACTAAAGATTGTAGAGGAGGCAAAATGCTGATTCAGAAGATCAATATCGACGTTATTGGAACAAGAATTATGTTGAGATTTTCCAACTCCAAGAGACTTGAGAAATTTCCACACTTTAGCAGGGTCACCATTCTCAACAGACTTATGAATGTGATGCCTGTATTTATGTACTTGTCCTTCGATTTTGGTGGCAACAAGTTATTCATGGCTAATTCGGCCTCCGCCCTCAATTCCGGCGGAGTACAATTAGTTTCTTCGTCGCTGTTATCATCGGAACTCATTTTGAAATTTTATTAATAAATATCAACCACAAATATAAAATCCAGCTACACGACAAAAGACTTTCATTTTCCCTCCAATTCAATTAATGTTTTTTTTTTACGGAAGTCGTCCGTATTACGAGTGTGTAGTGTTCGAATAGACCCTATTAGGGCCATTATACACTAACTGATAATGAGAATATAATTAAAATAAATGCAGAGGATTTTAAATATTGTCTATGGTCTCTGGTGACTTACAAATAGACAATATCTTAAATGTATTCATCAACACATTGAATTTTACAGATTTCTATTATTAAATCAGTTCGTGTGTATTAGGCATTACCGCGGATATTTTTGGTCCAATAACCATCACTAGAAAAAAATTCAACAAATATAATTTAGCTG
Source organism: Epinotia demarniana (assembly GCA_945867215.1). Taxonomy (NCBI): domain Eukaryota; kingdom Metazoa; phylum Arthropoda; class Insecta; order Lepidoptera; family Tortricidae; genus Epinotia; species Epinotia demarniana. Next base: position 10,170,680 of record OX244262.1, read on the forward strand.
TTTAGCCTGTTCATGAACACAGACGCCATATTTAGTTTAAAATTAAAAAAAAAATTACTTCCCGGCCTAGGCCTTCAATTTTGTATGATTTTGCTTTACAGTTCTCTCGAATTGTTCCGCCCGAAATATGATACTTCGAAGCCGGTTATGACGCTCGTAACGACGAGATTTCATTGCATGTTTGAGAAAATATAATTATTCTTATGCATATACGTATACTTACAAACGCTCGAAAAACACAACCCTCCTGAGGCAGTCGGGTAAAAATACATCCCCTACGTCCCCTTACAGTTCCTAACATATATAAAAATACATCCCCTACGTCCCCTTACAGTTCCTAACATATATAAAAATACATCCCCTACGTCCCCTTACAGATCCTAACATATATAAAAATACATCCCCTACGTCCCCTTACAGTTCCTAACATATATAAAAAAGGTAAATAGACTGCTAGTTTTAATTACTTAAAAAGGCAATACTAGTGTATTTACGATGTAGTCTTACCAGATTAATTGTAATTCTTGTGCATTGTACTAACCTTTAGCTGAGCTATTTTCTTAACATGTTCATTTTGTATCCAAGTATATGTTTTCTTTATTTCATTAACAGTTGCAAGATCTTCAATGATGCCGCTGCTCCCAATAAACAGTTGCCAAAGCTGAAAAAAACAACTACCTTCACTCTTTACCACCAATTAAAATCTAGTTGATTCCTAACAAAGATAAAATAGATGGTTCAATCCTCGGGGACACGCTCATCTCATTCTCATTTCATTACGAACTAGTTTGTGGTTTTTTATTTCTTATTTAAAAACCAGTCTTAAAAATAACCGGCCATTAGCGTGTCGGGCCACGCTCAGTGTAGGGTTCCGTAGTTTTCCGTCCGTCACAGTAAGTGTCCCCACTCAAGCGTTAAAAAATGGGCTATTTGTTACATTGTGTTGACATATTAAGTACAGAACCCTATAACCCTACATAAGCAATACTTAGCGAACAATTTTATTATTAGACAACTTACGCCTCCGACAACTAAGACAATTCGAGCACGACAAATTTTCGACCTAAGGTATGGGCGCACCTGCTCCGACCCCATTAAATAAGGAAAAATCTTAACACCGCCATGTACGATATGAGCGGTCCGCGTACAGCGACATTTATCGGCAAATTAAGTAAACTATTGCGCGCGAGCTTAAAGTATGGAAGATGATTTTTATGGGATACTTCTTTGGTTTCTTTGGTTATGGTTTTACTTTATTCGAAAGCACGTCATCTCATTGTGATTGTGTAGAAATTAAAGGTACAATATACACCTGCTTATACGGTTAAATTACAAACTTAGACCAGAAATTATTTTGTAATTAGTCTCAAAAACTATTCAACTATCAAGTTCAAAATATTTTTCCTAGAAAGTTTTTATAAAGTTCTACTTTTGAGATTTTTTCATATTTTTAAACTTATGGTTCAAAAGTTAGAGGGTGGGGGACACATTTTTTTTTACTTCTGGAGCGATTATCTCCGAAAATATTAAATTTTCATGAAACATAGCTAAGAACACTCGGGATAAAATTATGTATGACACGATAAAAACCATATTCAAATCGGTCCACTCGTTAGGGAGCTACGATGCCACAGACAGATACACAGAAAGACACGTAAAACTTAAAACACCCCTATTTTGCGTCGGGGGTTAAAAAAAAGGAAATAATTTACCTCTTCAGGTATAAGACGGTCATAAACCTGCCTGAGAAGGTGCAAGACAACAATATATTTGTCCTTCTTATGCAAACTCAGAAGCACTCGCTCGACGATCCTTCTCATCAGATAATTAATCACTTCTTCGTCGTTAATATTTTTCGGGTCCTGAAATGAATCAGAATCAATTTATTAGTGACACACTAACACGAGACAAAGACAAAGGAAAAAGTATATCTTTGCAGCCAGCGCTGGCGTTAGGTAAAGGATGAAATGTTAAAAGCTCTTAAGACGGCGTAGATTGGGTTGCCAAAAAACTCAGCCTTAGTACAATACGTGTATTGATCTGAGAAAACCTTCTCAATATTTTAGTAATGAGATAAAAAAAGACCGGGTTGCACTCCAGGAGTGCCGCCAGAAGTGAAAACCTAAAATAATTTTAATTGTGCAAAAAAACCCATCCTCCCCCCACCCTCCCCCTGCTTGCCAATATATAATAACCACCTTATTAGTAGTACGCTATAGTTCAACTTAACTCGGCAAAATTTATGAAGGAGACGATGAAATAAAATCTTTAGGAATAACGTCCAAATTCGAACAATTCGAATTTTCTCAATGGCAAAACGGTAAAGGACGCGTGGACAAAATTACAAATTTATTTGCAGAATATGCAATCACAAAAAGTGTTTAACGGCTTTATACTCTTACGGAATAGTGTTCAGTGTTGAATGAAGTCGAATCGGCTAACAGCAAAATATAAAAGTTTGATAAAACAAAATGGAATTTGCATTTACGGAAAATGTGTTACGACATACTGTTAACAATAAAGTACAAAATAGAACTATGTTCCCCTAGTCGGGATCCTGTTGATTTACCAAATTTATTTTGGTCAAATTTCATTTCCCAAACAAATTTTAGCATTTATTTTGTTTGCCAATGCAAACTTTGGCACAATTTTAATACGAATATTTTCATTATGTCAAATTTTCATTCGACAAATATTATTACGAAAAATTACATTATAGCATGTGGTATTTTAGCAAATGCTTTAATAAGGCAAAAAAACATTAGACAATCAACATTTCGTCAAGTTAATGCTATGGCAAACTATAAATAGACAAACATCACAATTGTTTGGGTTATGACATTTTACCAAAATACTATTAATAAAACGGCACGGTCCCTTAAATAAAAAAAATGCACGGTTAAGTAGGTCGGTAGGCAAAGGCGTTAAATTAGGTTAGGTCAGCGAAAAAAGGGGGGCTCGGGGGGCGAAGCCTCCCAGCAGTTAAAAAACAAACAATCGTAACAATGGTATTATTTGGTAGGTTAGGTTAGGGTTAGCTTGTGTCCCTTAGAGCGGAACAAGGCACCCCGCGAAGCGGGGTGACGTCAACACGCTGGCGGTTAGGTTAGAATTGCGACTTCTACACAAATTAATTTTCCCTACCCACATAACAAAAAAAGTTGTTATTTTATTGTGTATCTTATACACCATCGAAATAAAGATGCAAATGTCATTGAAGAGTTCCTCTGCTGATTAACCGACGGAATAGAAATGGTCAATTAAATAGTGACGAAACAAATGATTTGCCTTATTTTGTTTTGGTTAAAACATATTATGCCAAATAACATATTTGACTGAATGAAATTTGGTCAAAGTACCAGTTGGTAAACGAGATATTGCCTAAACATGAATATGCCAAACATAAGGTTTGCGTAAGAATTATTTGTCGAGGTTTTGGGAAGTGATAATTTGTCAAAATTTTTTTGGTAAAACAAAGGTAACCCGCCCCTAGTCTGTAAGGCCTGTAGATCTGCATGTCATCTGCAAAATGAAGAAGTTCAATGTGGATAACTACACTTGTTGTGTTTACACTTGTTGATACATATCTCCATAATAACTTTATAAATGCGATAGTCTGCGTTTGCGACGTCTGTCTGTTGCCTCTTGACGTTTAAACCGCTGGACACGGGAATGACTCAACTTGTTTCATTCTACCATGGAATTTATGAAAGCCTCGTAGACCTGATTGTAGATAAGTTTCTCATGCTTTCATCAGATTTTCCACGAGAGTACAGGAGGGAACGCGAGTACGAGAGTGTGGACGGTGCGCTTGTCCCCTCGGCTCGCCTCACGCTTGTTGTCGGTTTTTCGGACGCGAGTCAAAGGACGTGAAGGGGTGAGCGCTCGCTCACTTTCTGTGTGCAGAGTAACGACCTAACCTAACGACGCTCGTGTTGTTTTTTATGATAACGGAGTGGAATAACGAGTTGTGTTATTAGGTTCAGATAAAAATGTGCCTTGTATCAGCTAACGCAGTCACTTCAATCAAGTCCATCTTGTAGTAGACGTAGCGAGCAATTGAATAAATCGAGAGTGGGGATGGCTAGCAATCCTACGGCCTCCACCCGGCAAGAGTCGTGCCCTCGAGAGTCTGGATCGGGCATCAGACTCACCCCTCTAGCGAGAGCGTGCGCGTAGAGCTCGAGCACGGCGTCCACCTGCAGCGCGAGCAGCGGCCGCCGCTCGGCGAGCTCCCTCACCGCGAGCGCCACGTGGGCCGCGCGTGAGGCAGATGGCGCGAATTTCTCGCTCGCAGCCTGACATTCAAAAGAATTAGTACATTACTGCAGAGGCCGTGAAGTAAGGGATTGCTGGACGAGCTTTGGGGTAGACGGCCGAGTCGTAGACGAGGCCGGATAGAACGAGTCCAGCAATCCCTGTTCCGGCCGAGGATTGTATAGTGCTTTTCTCAAACGATGTGAGGAAATATTAAAATAAAAATAAATACCTACAAGGTAATCAATTAAATACTAGTTTGTTGAAATTACAATCGGAACGAAAGTTCAGAAAACAATTGTGTAATTTGCCGCCTTTTTTATTTTTTAAACATGACATTACAACAAGCCGTTCAAGCACAATGTTTAACCGCACATAAGTAAAGTACCATAGATTTTTTTTTATGTCGCAAGTCTGCTTACAGACTCGAGTGGTGGTTGGCAGTATGTAATTTTTCCTTTGTCAGTTTAATATTAGTAAGCAAATTTAAAAAGTTAGAGTAGCGGACAATAATGTTTTTAGTTAAGGTTTTCATACATTACTTCTTGGCCTGTCTCACCTAGGCCTAAGGCCAAGAAGTAATGTAGGGAGCCATAAACAAGAAACTTCTTGTCTTCATTTTGTGATATTAACGCATACATTTCAGAGCATGTTTGAGAAAATTATATTTAAGGTCCGGATCGCGAAGTATATCTGTCGTCCGTTAGATGGCAGATCCTTTAAGAGGTTCCCCTTTTTTTATAAAAACTGACCTGTGATTGACCCTAGTCACACCAGCACGGCTATTACGAGACGTCGCGCGAGTTCTCTCGATTGTTCTCGCACTCTACCTCTCTTTCTAAGTGGTCTAATAAAAGAGAGACGGATAGTGCGAGAAAAATCGAGAGAGCTCGCGCGCCGTCTCGTGATAGCCGTGCTGATGGTAAGCGACGACAAAAACTAAAATGAAGCTCACTGGTTCCTACTGAAGCCTATTCACTCTTCTTTCTATGTCAGCTAGATCGTAATAAGGTAAGATAAGGGTGTAGACACTAAATAAAATAATCAATAATGTCATACTTTCTCGAAAAATTAAAAATGTAGACAAACGGAGAAAAAATCCACGCAAGAGGTTAAATAATCGCAAAGTTATGTGTCCAAAGTTTAAAGAAGGGGTATGTTGTGTCAAACCGTTTCGCAAAACGCAACTTCATATAAAACGATGACGCTTGTAGATTGTGACGTCACTAATGGACGGCAACGTGCCGCGCCCCGCCCGCGCCGCCGTCGACGCGGCTTCCGGCAGCCTCGTATATTGTGACGTCACACACTGCGTTTTCTCTCTCTAACAAGCAATATTAAAACGGTTGTAGCTTCGGAATTCTTTGAGATATCTGAATGGGATTTTCGTCACTAGGCATATTTTTGCCTGCTTTCTTTTGGATTAACAATAATTTTCGAGTCTACACCGTTATTATCCCCTGGAGGTGGTCAGCAGATATATTGTTACCTTCATCTCCCCCTCTATGGCGCGCGCCGCCTCGAGCGCCTCGGCGATGGTGGCGCCGGTGGCGCGCGTCTTGTTCAGCGACGCGAGCAGGTTCGCGTCGTGAAGTATGTCGCCGTTAGCTGACAGGTCCTTCAAGAGGTTCTCCTGCAATTTGGAGGTGGTTACCAGTAAGAGCACCGGTCAATTATTTTATTTTATTTATTTAATTGAGAAACAAACAGTCTCATATGGTTATATTTAATACAGTAAAAAGTACTAAATTATGGACTTACAGTTTCCTTAACCAGAATACTTAAACCTAAACATTAAGATTAAAAGTTTTGAGTTATTGAGATGCATCGTTAATAGTACAAACATTGCCAGAAAACTAATAGTTATGATATTTTTTTCTATTATAGTTGTTGAATACATTGTAAAAATAATTGTTTGAAGCTACAAAAGGTCTCATGGAGAATATCTAACGACTAAAATTTTTCGTCATAAACACGCCTGCACGCTCTTCTAATGAAACCATTTTTTGCATATGAAGTACGACTACGGGAGATATGAAAGAGGGGTTTTTTTCTACAAGATCGCTCGCAACGCAGGGGTACTCTAAAAGAAAGCTTATGTATTAACCAAGGGGCATCGATGATGTTATTAATAATTTTGTACAGGATCAAGACATCAATACATTCACGACGAGAACTTAATAAATTAGTACTTTGTCTTTTCAAGGAAGTGGTATAGTCTATGTATTTATGTCCAGTGCGAATTACAGTCGCCAGTGGCTGCCACTAAACGCAACCACTCTGCCGCACATTAACACTTTCGCAACCGGACTAAAAAACGGAACAATACACCAGAAACCGACAGAACTCACTAGGCGTGTTGTAGGTTCATACTACTGTCCGCCTAGCGGGCTGAGCCGGCATCTGAGCAAACATTACGAGTGCCTACCTGGCAGGTCCTTGGTTGCGAACGGGTTATGACGCGGCTACTAAATAATAATAACGAAATAATAGTAGCGGGCGTAATAGGGCACTCCTCAGCTCGTGGCTCAAACGCTCATTGTGCGCCGCCGCTATACGAAATGTATGAAAGAACTCATTCGCAGCTTGTGGTGGCCACTGATGGCCCCGACTAGTGGCTGAAGTGGCAACACATCATCATCATATCAGCCGAAAGACGTCCACTGCTGGACATAGCCCTCCCCCAAAGAGTGCCACAATGACCGGTCCTGCGCCAGTCCACCTTGTTATGTAAATTCTTATTGGCATAGCAGTTAATGAGCATTTCTGGAGGTCTTTTTCGTGTGGTGGGATAGGTTTCTATCGCTGCCGTTGCTGACCATGAAGTTTCTTCTCTGCACCGTTATGTAGAAGGTCGATATTTCTTCAATACAAACAGCCCGTGCAGCTGACGCAGACAAACTCGCGGATAAAATATAGCATTTAACCATCCAGAAAGTTCATTCTATACACAGGTGAAATAATCGTGTAAGATTTTTACGTTACTTCCGACATACGAACTTACAAAACTACAATCTCACAAACTTTTCGTTTTTATAATACTAGCAATGAAGTGGAGATTTGTTACCTGCAATTCGATTTGTTGCTTCTGTAAAATTGCTTTCTTGAGTTTAATTTCTTTCGTCTTTTCATTGACTTCAGGGTTATGTTGTTGCAGTGCGTAATTTATTAGTTGATCTGAAATCATACTTTCTTGTTAATTATCTCCATTATACGGGACGAGGGTAGTTGAATGATAATGCTACGGCTCGGCCTCGACATCAAGCGGCAGCCGCTTATTTATTTCCAGATGAATCAAAAGGTATACAAATCATTAACCACATGAATATTAATAAAAAAAGAGCCAATCACAGGATCTAAAAGATAGCGATAAAACCGCATGTGAGCAATAATAGTACATTACTACAGAGGCCGGAAAGTAAGGGGTTGCCGGCAGAGTACAGCAGAGTGCAGCAGCAGCCGCGCGCCGCCCGCCAGCCACGAGGCGCGCACCGAGCGCACCTCCGTGATCACCAGCGTGCGGCCCAGTCTGTGCGACAGTGCAGCCCTGCTCCACATATAGTGAACAGAGAACATATATACCTGTGAGGGAGGCGCGCGCAGTGAACAGCAGGCGCGCGAGGCGGGCGCGCGCGAGCGGCGCCGGGCGCGCGGCCGCAGCGTCGCGCGCCAGCAGCAGCAGCCGCGCGCCGCCCGCCAGCCACGAGGCGCGCACCGAGCGCACCTCCGTGATCACCAGCGTGCGGCCCAGTCTGTGCGACAGTGCAGCCCTGCTCCACATATAGTGAACAGAGAACATATACCTGTGAGGGAGGCGCGCGCAGTGAACAGCAGGCGCGCGAGGCGGGCGCGCGCGAGCGGCACCGGGCGCGCGGCCGCAGCGTCGCGCGCCAGCAGCAGCAGCCGCGCGCCGCCCGCCAGCCACGAGGCGCGCACCGAGCGCACCTCCGTGATCACCAGCGTGCGGCCCAGTCTGTGCGACAGTGCAGCCCTGCTCCACATATAGTGAACAGAGAACATATACCTGTGAGGGAGGCGCGCGCAGTGAACAGCAGGCGGGCGCGCGCGAGCGGCGCCGGGCGCGCGGCCGCAGCGTCGCGCGCCAGCAGCAGCAGCCGCGCGCCGCCCGCCAGCCACGAGGCGCGCACCGAGCGCACCTCCGTGATCACCAGCGTGCGGCCCAGTCTGTGCGACAGTGCAGCCCTGCTCCACATATAGTGAACAGAGAACATATACCTGTGAGGGAGGCGCGCGCAGTGAACAGCAGGCGGGCGCGCGCGAGCGGCGCCGGGCGCGCGGCCGCAGCGTCGCGCGCCAGCAGCAGCAGCCGCGCGCCGCCCGCCAGCCACGAGGCGCGCACCGAGCGCACCTCCGTGATCACCAGCGTGCGGCCCAGTCTGTGCGACAGTGCAGCCCTGCTCCACATATAGTGAACAGAGAACATATACCTGTGAGGGAGGCGCGCGCAGTGAACAGCAGGCGCGCGAGGCGGGCGCGCGCGAGCGGCGCCGGGCGCGCGGCCGCAGCGTCGCGCGCCAGCAGCAGCAGCCGCGCGCCGCCCGCCAGCCACGAGGCGCGCACCGAGCGCACCTCCGTGATCACCAGTGTGCGGCCCAGTCTGTGCGACAGTGCAGCCCTGCTCCACATATAGTGAACAGAGAACATATATACCTGTGAGGGAGGCGCTCGCAGTGAACAGCAGGCGCGCGAGGCGGGCGCGCGCGAGCGGCGCCGGGCGCGCGGCCGCAGCGTCGCGCGCCAGCAGCAGCAGCCGCGCGCCGCCCGCCAGCCACGAGGCGCGCACCGAGCGCACCTCCGTGATCACCAGCGTGCGGCCCAGTCTGTGCGACAGTGCAGCCCTGCTCCACATATAGTGAACAGAGAACATATATACCTGTGAGGGAGGCGCGCGCAGTGAACAGCAGGCGCGCGAGGCGGGCGCGCGCGAGCGGCGCCGGGCGCGCGGCCGCAGCGTCGCGCGCCAGCAGCAGCAGCCGCGCGCCGCCCGCCAGCCACGAGGCGCGCACCGAGCGCACCTCCGTGATCACCAGCGTGCGGCCCAGTCTGTGCGACAGTGCAGCCCTGCTCCACATATAGTGAACAGAGAACATATACCTGTGAGGGAGGCGCGCGCAGTGAACAGCAGGCGCGCGAGGCGGGCGCGCGCGAGCGGCGCCGGGCGCGCGGCCGCAGCGTCGCGCGCCAGCAGCAGCAGCCGCGCGCTGCCCGCCAGCCACGAGGCGCGCACCGAGCGCACCTCCGTGATCACCAGCGTGCGGCCCAGTCTGTGCGACAGTGCAGCCCTGCTCCACATATAGTGAACAGAGAACATATACCTGTGAGGGAGGCGCGCGCAGTGAACAGCAGGCGCGCGAGGCGGGCGCGCGCGAGCGGCGCCGGGCGCGCGGCCGCAGCGTCGCGCGCCAGCAGCAGCAGCCGCGCGCCGCCCGCCAGCCACGAGGCGCGCACCGAGCGCACCTCCGTGATCACCAGCGTGCGGCCCAGTCTGTGCGACAGTGCAGCCCTGCTCCACATATAGTGAACAGAGAACATATATACCTGTGAGGGAGGCGCGCGCAGTGAACAGCAGGCGCGCGAGGCGGGCGCGCGCGAGCGGCGCCGGGCGCGCGGCCGCAGCGTCGCGCGCCAGCAGCAGCAGCCGCGCGCCGCCCGCCAGCCACGAGGCGCGCACCGAGCGCACCTCCGTGATCACCAGCGTGCGGCCCAGTCTGTGCGACAGTGCAGCCCTGCTCCACATATAGTGAACAGAGAACATATATACCTGTGAGGGAGGCGCGCGCAGTGAACAGCAGGCGCGCGAGGCGGGCGCGCGCGAGCGGCGCCGGGCGCGCGGCCGCAGCGTCGCGCGCCAGCAGCAGCAGCCGCGCGCCGCCCGCCAGCCACGAGGCGCGCACCGAGCGCACCTCCGTGATCACCAGCGTGCGGCCCAATCTATGCGACAGTGCAAACGTGATAAATTGCACGTGACAGTGCCAAGTCGCGCCCCACACCCACGGCAGCCCTTTGACTCGTGGTTTGAATCGGCCGAACGTCGCACGGAGCATGTTAGAACGCCCGCACATTGAAGCCACTAGTGGCCTCCACTAAACGCGACCACTCTGCTGCACATTAAGCTACCAGACGCGGCCATTAGTAGAACGCGGGCCTCTCCCTAGGACGTCACATCGAACATTAAAATCGCAAACTACGTAGTAACGAGTTCACATTTTGTTGATTTGACAACTTCGGGGCGTTTGACTGGCTACGGCCAATAGGCCAGTCATGTTTAACCAGAAAAATCGCTAAAATAGCAAAGTAACGGCTAGATGTGATTTTTTAATATGTTTTAGGACCACTACCAGTACTGTGTATCCAAGTCAGAGTCACAGTCAGCTTCGAGAGACCTGTGCTAGCTTTGCAGCACTCGAACGAGCCACTCGCGATGATCGTCGAAGTTGTAGATACAAAATCAACAAAATGTGAACCCGTTCGCAATTTGTGGCGCGACCAACGCTACTAGTGGCCCAATGTGCCGAGGCTATTAGGGCGCATTTCGCAGTACGGCGCTACGCTGCTCGGCGTTTTCATAGACATTTTTTTATTACACATATGGAAAACAAGTGTTATATAATTTCTGGAAACTGCTATGAATTACGGAGCCAGTTCTCGTGCGGTAAATTAAACTCGTATTTTTGAGTCAACTATAAGGCTCGGTCTGACGTAAATACCTACTGCCTCAAAATATGATGCTTTCGAAAGTTTTAATGTAGTTTAACAAATCTGTTAAAATAATGCCAAAAAAAGTATCCCGACTTCGGAAAACGTACTGAAAAAGAAAGGTTTTTTTTCATACAAAAGTTGGCCTATGTCACCCGGACCATTGGTTGATGAACCTACCACATTCATCAAAATCGGTTTAGTATCTTAAACGATACTGTGGAACACACGTAAATACAAACATGGACTGCTAAAATCATATCCCTTAATTCCTTTCGGCTCTTCCGTATAGTCCTGTCAATGTATGGAATGGAAATGGTATAGTATGGAAAAAATACAATTTATAATAGCTTATTTTTTAAGTGTAACGGGTATATTATCAATTAAATAGTTACCCAGCGACAGAATCCGACAAAATAACAAAATCAATAAAAAACTGAAAAAAAGCTTTACAAAAGTCAGAAAAATATTAATAAATATTATTGTCTTTATTTTGGTTCATTTACATTTGCTCTATACTATTCAATATAAATCATACAAAAAAGACAATGCATGCTTCATTTTAATCTACATAATTACTGCCGGGTTCCCACCGTTTGACGGATTCTTCAATAAAGCATCATAGAATAACATTTTAAAAAGAAATCAACAAAAAAAACGCTATTATAAATTAATGCTATACAAAACCGCATTTTTCCTGGTGTAGTAAGTAATCGGGCGACAAATAGTGATTTAATTTGGAAGCCACAATAACTAATATAAAATTTTACCTTCCAATAAAATTATTATTATATTTCCTGAAGATGTCCGGGATCCCTTCTTGAGAGGGCGTCAGTGCCTACGACCGGAAGTAGCCGTTTGCGTCAAATGAGTCGCTCCACTCCATCGCTGTGACGTCACATCCGCCCCTGCTTCCTGCGAACCCCAGAACCACCGCCCGCGCTCGCCGCCATGTTGGCTTTCTCATTGTTGCGGAGGAAATGCCGTTGGTAGCCCCCAGGAAGCCATTACTGGGATCCCGGACATCTTCAGGAAATATAATAATAATTTTATTGGAAGGTAAAATTTTATATTATATGTTCCGTTCAATGTCCGGGATCCCTTCTTGAGATCTGTTTGTTATCTCCTGGTGGCGAGCGGGCGCACACGCGCCAGTAGAAATTGGAATTTCCCTAAAGAAGGAAACTAGATTGCATTAGTGGAGGTAGATTCTAACGGGCACTAATAATTATAGGTTAAATAGATTCGATATAAACGTCCAAAAGAAGATTCAAGTTGCCAAATAAAAGCGTAGGCAAAAAGGTGCTAGAATGTCGTTAATTTTTCTTTTCAGTCATGTAAGTTATTGAAGTAAATTGTTGAGTTTAGGTCTTTAATTACCTAAAGTTAACACATTCTAACCTAATCAATGTTTTGGAAGGGAGCGGTCTTCCAGGAACATTGATTTGAAGGTATTCTTGAACGAGGCGTTCGAAGATATCCTAGTGATCAACAGTAGCTCACACAATAATGGTCATTGCAGATTTATGAACAAGAATAATAATTAGTACTGAATGCAGTACGCGAACATATTTCACAGAAATAAGTGCGCATGGGAGGAGGTACCTGGCTGTTAATCATGTACCTGGAGTGACACAGTGGCAATTGGATCAATGCAGGCTGCAGGCGTAAATGAACCTTTAATAGTCGAGCGCCAGCGCAGCGTGACGCCCGGAGGAGTATATTCCGCTCCGACTGGCGGACGTGTCACCTAGGAACTCCCGCACATTGTGAACCTTCATCGGCTACGACTTGCCTCTTCAGGTCTTGCCAGTAGAAGACACTGCGCCACTTGGAAGCCATAATGTTAAACAGACCCAACATGGTGCAGAGGTGATGTGGAGCGCGAGGCACAAGTTTGGAAGGTGGCTTAGGTCATGTCTTAACTCCAAAAGCTGTTGAACACGTCGTGACAGTAGGCGCTCGAGACTTGCGAGTCGATCGAGATGTATCGCCACAAAAGTGGATGCCGTCCGAGTTGAACTTTAAAGTCGATGGCCGGGATACAGTATACACCGTATATACCGATAATCAGCGGACGAAGATTTCTTCCCCGTTGGCTTCTGGGCGTTACCGACCATGCAGGTAATATGGGACCAGTGTTTCCCGTAGACGGTTCTTTCCGGCCAGCAGTTTGCAGCAGGAATAGGCGTACATGCTGCTACCTCCGTCCATTTGTAGCACAACATTCGTTACAATAAAGTTAAGACTTTCTCACTTACGGTTAAATGCGAATTCGTTATGCCGGTCTACTATGGTAGAGTCTCTTATACAGCAGACAGGAGACGAGAGAGAGTGCATAGTGCTCTTCGTAGTCTCGCAGGTGTAGTCAGAGAGACGACCCACGGCGCAAAGTTTGCAAAGTTGAGACGATGCCATCCAGTATGAGACTGTTCAAGGCGACACAGGCATATAAAATCGCGCCGTAGGGTTTACCTTTTCCCTCGGCACCAGGAACTCGACCTCCATGTCAAGTGGTAAGGGCTTACGTATACAACGTTTTTATTACATAAAATTATATAACGGGAGGCGTTAATACAGAATATGAGTCCTATCAAGAAGTTGGACTTTATGGACTTATGGGCCTTAATTTTTTGCAATGTCGACGGCAAATACATGAACTTCTACGAATGATTTCTTTGTTTCATTAGAGATCACTTCAATTGGTTTGCAATAAGGATGTCGTCCATATAGACAATTAACAGAAAGCCCTGGGATTCCAACAAGAAATATAAATAGTGTTAATTTCTTTTGAAAGTGCCACGAATAATTAATAACTACAAGTTTTAGGCTAGTTAGTAGAAGTACGTTAGCTTTGAAACTCTTATTTGAAGAGGATTTTCTGTGTCGAGATTGTATCGGCAAAGGACACGGATATGGTAGTGTAAAAGCTTGTGCATTGGAGAAGTCGATAGACAGTACAGTATAAAAGGGGTTTTTGAACAATAGGAAACGTAATCCAAGATGATATTCGAAGTTTCCAAGTATATGCAACTGTTTCGGTAAGACAGTTCGCTTAGAATTCACGGAAGTCAGTTTCAATAGTGGCATTTACCCGATTCAAGAGTTCGCCTTAAGAGCGGAATCTCGGGCTCGCTTAGGAGCGGCAAGTTGGTTTATCCCAATTTTGTTTATTCGACCTCTGCGAAAGGTTTGTCCTTATAGAGCAGAACCTGAGTGGGAGAGCGAAAGCGAGCTAAGAGACGATGTGAAATCCGTTTGCCCACCTTGTCGATACCCTCATTCTCCGCAGGCACAAGGGCAGTTTGACGGGGTTGAGAAATATATATTCATAGGTCGGAGACCCATCCGATACCCCCTACCACTTACTTTTTAACGACCGTGATCGTTTCGCGTGACCCGACTGCAAGGTACCTACGTTGTGCCGTGACGCGACGAACGTACAAAACGAACAGTGTGATTTGATTGATTCAAATAGGTCGGGGAGCGCAGGGGGTCCCAGCATGCGGCGTACTGGACCAATCGGGTATTATTGAGGACTTCGGGCTTCATTACAAACGTTAGGTTGCACCGCGGCACTCTGCGACTGCTGGGTCGCTCGCTCCCGCCAGAACGCCGGGTAAGCGTAGCTGCTCGTCGATTATTACCTCTGTGAAGCCCGGAGACGTAAGTAGTTCTACCGTACCGCTGTAGCGTGGCCGTCTTCCACTCCGGATGGCGGGCGTTACCATCATGGCGAACAGGACTGCCATGGCGGGCAGCGCCTGAGTAGCGGACAGCGCGGACATAGCGCACAGCACCGCCGTGACAGATAGCACCAGAGTGGTGGACAGCGCCAGCGAGGTGCACAGCGCCAATGTGGCGGACAGTGCCAGCGTGGCAGACAGCGCCAGCGTGGCGGACAGTGCCAGTGTGGCGGACAGTGCCAGCGTGGCAGACAGCGTCAGCGTGGCGGATAGTACGAGCGTGGGCGAATAGCACCGCCATGGCAGACAGCGCCGGCATGGTGGACAGCGCCAGCGTGGCAGACAGCGTCAGCGTGGCGGATAGTACCAGCGTGGGCGAATAGCACCGCTATGGCAGACAGCGCCGGCATGGTGGACAGCGCCAGCGTGGCAGACAGCACCAGCATGGTGGACAGCGCCAGCATAGCGGCCAGCGCCAGCATGGCGGAAAGCGCCAGCATGACGGCCGGCGCCAGCATGGCAGCCAGCACTGCTTGGCGGATAGCGCCAGCATGGCTTCCAGCTCCAGCATAGCGGACAGCGCCAGCGTGGCGGACAGCACCAGCGTGGCAGATAGTACCAGCGTGGGTGGATAGCACCGCCATGGCGGACAGCGCCAGCATGGCAGATAGCGCCGACATGGTAGTCATCGCCAGCGAGGTAGACAACGCCAGCATGTGGGGCAACGTCGCCGTGGTTGCCAGCGCCAGCGAGGCCGACAGCGTCAGCATGGCAGGCAACGTCACCGTGGCGGAGAGTGTCACCCTGGCGATCAACGCCGGCGTGGCTGACAGCGCCGCTCTAGTGGACCGCACCAGCGAGGTGGGCAGTACCAGCATGGCGGGCGACGCCACCAAGGCGGCCAGCACCAAGGAGGCGACCAGCAATAGCGAGGTGGAAAGTCTCAGCATGGCGGGCGACGCCACCAAGGCGGCCAGCACCAACGAGGCGACCAGCACCAGCGAGGTGGAAAGTCTCAGCATGGCGGGCGACGCCACCAAGGCGGCCAGCACCAACGAGGCGACCAGCACCAGCGAGGTGGAAAGTCTCAGCATGGCGGGCGACGCCACCAAGGCGGCCAGCACCAACGAGGCGACCAGCACCAGCCAGGTGGAAAGTCCCAGCATGGCGGGCGACACCACCGAGGCGGCCAGCACCAACGAGGCGACCAGCACCAACGAGGCGGACAGGTCCGGGTTGGGGTGTAGTAAAGGGTACGCAGGACTTAGAAGGTCATAGGCTAGTCATTTAGACATGTTTAAACGGTTCTGGGACTTTCGGTATCAAGAACCGACTCGGATGGCGGATAGGTTAGAAGACTTCTGTGGCTCTTGTTTTTGTAAAACGGCGGAAAAACTTTAAATTAAACTTAAAAGTTTTCAAGTAAGAGATTCTTATTATGAAGTATTCTTTATGTAAAAATCATGACCATCATAACACCAGCTACGTCAAATTGGAGGACGGCACCAGACGAGGGGTGGCGCCATTGAGGCGGACGACACCAGATACGGGGGTGGCGCCATTGAGGCGGAGGACACCAGATACGGGGGTGGCGCCATTGAGGCGAATTTACATCATAACGATTGCTCCACCGCAGCGGCCGGCGCCGGCGTGGCGGCACGCGGGGCACTTAGGATATTGTTATGTAACTGACTCACCGAACGGTTCGAAAGATATTCAAACCTCCATTCTGGGCCCGACAATGTGGCTCGAGTCCCGCGCTCGCCCACGCAGGCTCGACTCGCGGCCGCGGGGCGCCGAGACTGCCTGCGCGGGCGCGGGTTGTCTCCCCCCGCGCGGCGCCCGTCGGCTGCAGAAAGATGATCACGAAGCGCGTTCCTCCTCCTCCGACGCGGAGCGACTCTCGTTGTTCATAATGCGAACCACAACACTCGCGAACAACGAAGTAAAAAATAAAAATTTTACTAAAGAGGGGAGTCCGATAATAAAAGTTATCACTCGCGGTTCCCTTTTCTTAGTTATTCAGGACTCCCTCGAGTTTAAAGTTATCTGGATATAAAGAATCGAGGCTTAGAATTCCTCGTTACGCAATTTATAAAATAGCTACGGAACGTCCGATCTCTACGGCAGACGACGCAACAATGAGAAAGGCAACATGGCGGCGAGCGCGGGCGGTGGTTCTGGGGTTCGCAGGAAGCAGGGGCGGATGTGACGTCACAGCGATGGAGTGGAGCGACTCATTTGACGCAAACGGCTACTTCCGGTCGTAGGCACTGACGCCCTCTCAAGAAGGGATCCCGGACATCGAACGGAACATATAATACATATTTACCTCGTTGCATACTGCAGGGCAGTTGGTAATTTTTCACTATCCTGCTCCACAAAATCGCAACCGGACTCCGCAAGAGTGCTCTTGAGCCACGGAGTAGCGTCCCCGTCAGGGTCGATGATCAGCGGTATGAATCCGCATCTATTTGGTTCGAGGTACTGAAAATCCGAATACATTTGGTAGTGATTCTCAGACGGATTAGAATATATTTGAATGATTGTCAAGTTTGGTTTTGTGATATTTTCGTCATCACAGGTAACATGATATGTAGGTGACAATTTGTTATTAGTGCAGACCATGATGAGCCCTTAGGCATACGAAAATTGTGTTAAATACTACACAAAGTTAATTGCAGTACATGCTTATATCGAATATTACTTTATTCTTACGTTAAGTCATCAATATCAATAAACAGTGATATAACTCTTTAATTATTACAACGGCAAGCTATCATCATTCATAAAATCAATAACACTATAGTAACACTTTTCAATAAGAAACTTAAATAACATACACTTAAACTAAGGGAACAGGGTTGAAGTGTGTTGTGGGCGATGGGCTAGCAACCTGTCACTACGATATCACATTTTGTCGATCTCTTATACGATATACGGTTAGGTTAGGTTAGGTTAGGTATCACAAGCAGTAAAGTGGATGTGATAAATAGCATTGCGTATTTAGCGCCTCTGTTGCGGATTTTCAGTGGAACTAATTTATTTTAATGGCAATGTTTTTTTTGACAACAGACATAATGACAAAGATGTAAACAAAACGAAAGTAATTCTTCATATTTCAGAATAATAATCGATTTTGCAATCAAAATGCCCAAAAAAGTTCACCCCGATGCAAAATAATAATTACAATCACATAGTTGCGGCAGAATAAGGACGAAAGGATTCAGCAGCATTCCAATAAACAATGTTTTGAAATTAGTAGTTGACAATGACATGACTGGTACTTGATATTCGTAGTGTGGTTTCAATGAACTGGTTAGCTTGGTACTAATATATTATTTAATTATTTAATTAATATATTTTTTTCTCATTCAAGGCGTCTGTTTAAAAATATATAATTATATACATTTTTAATTACACATATTTAAAAAAATGTAATTAAAAATATATACAAAAAGAATGAGCCGTTACCGTCACTGCCACCGAATCGGATTTTGACGGTTATGTAATTATTCATATTAAGGGCGGGTTGCACCGACTTACGATTACAGACCGATCAACGTTAAATATGGCGCTGACAGCTGTCAGTCCATAGAAACTTGTCAAACGTTCCATACATTCAGATTTTAACGAACACCGCTTACGATTACAGACGGTTTGGTGCAACTCACCCTTAATTATCAACTAGACATGCTCTTCCGATTACCTGAAAACTTAGTTTCACAATCTACAAGTACATAATTGTATATCTCACTCGTTCTTGCACGATGCCAATACCTACACACTGTCCCGACTATTCATGACGTACACGTATTTCTTCTTCATCCATATTATTCATATTATTTATTCTCACGTGGTCTTATGCCAAATAAACGATTTCATCCGATCCCGAACGCTATTTGAAACCAATTCCTCTGGGTACTCTCATTTGCCCAGAAAATATCTACAGACATATTTGTTTATTTGGAGAACCAACAGCAATATTCATATCAAACATTGAGAGTGAATACAAAAAGCCAATTATAGGAACACAGGTAGTATTTTAACTTTAGGTACTAATGCTACGCACAAGCGCAACCGCAGATTCATGAGAATAATGGTTTAAACAGATACTTACTTGGTCAATAATAACGGCGTTTTTAACCGCAGACTTATCAGAAGGCAAGCCGTCTGCGTCCCATTTCAGTTGCTTTTCCGTAGACGCAAGGAAATTGATTGGCGAAAACGATTCGTCCTCGAAACCTAATAGTAAACTCCATTTGGTGATATACTCTCTGAAATAATCATAAGTATTTAATATTTTTTAAATGTTTTTATGTCAAGTATCATTTTAATATGAAATGCATCTAAATTACATACCTAGCTTTAGGTTCTGTCACGTCGGGCAGATATATAATGTACGCAGCCGCCAGCAGAGATCTTAAGTTTATTTCTGATATCTCCTTCGATATGAATTCAAGCTGAAATATAAATAAAAGGGCTGTGCATCGGTCATTCTAATTAAGGAATTACACCGTTTAATTTCCACAAAATTATATATTTACTGCGAGGACGGTATGTTGAATCTTGGGCGTAACGAGAGGTTCAAGTGTTTACACCCACGAATAGTTTTACCGAGTGGTACATACTGTTTCACCTGAGGAAACGTTGAATACCTCATTTGAGGGCAACAATGACTCTTTTCTGATAAGCAGGTGTGAAATAGTAGATTGTGTCTCAAAGGAGCAAAATTATAAATTTACGGCGAGGATTGGATACAGATTCTTGAACAGAATCCCGAGCGAAGCGAGTGACTCTTATTTAGAATCTTGAGCGTAACGACAGATTCAAGTGATCACGCTAGCTATTAACTAAGACTACCCATCTATTTCTTGGAAGGAAGTCCCTCTGCCAACAAACAGTACTGCAGTTTAGCAGAGGAAAACGCTGTGAAACAAGGGTCGTTTAAGTGAATAAATTTTTCTTATTGTTATTGTTAAATCTCACGTCTCTCTGCCAGCTGGCGTACTCGTCCCGCAGCTGGTCGAGCAGCGCGCGCGCCGCGTGTATGGTGGCGGCCGCCGCGGCCAGCCGCAGCTCCAGCGCGGCCGCGTCCCGCGTGTGCTGGCCCAGCTGCGCTTTCAGCGCCGCCACGCGCTCGTCCACTGTGGCCAGCCCGGTCGACAGGGCGGTCAGCTGCCCTTCAGCTTCTTGTAGGTTCCTATGGGATTAATGTTGCGTGGCCTTCAAATATGCTGGGAACGGCAGCCACTCCCTCGAGCAAAAAAAGAAGTCCGACACATTTTTTAAGTTGAGAAACTTTTTAAATTTAACAGAAACGTAAATGTGGTTCGTACTCAGTGTTAAGATTGTTGAACCTTCGAAACGGTGCATACTCTAGGTCATGGTCTACAATAGCTATGTTATAACCGAGAGATATGAACAAAACACACTTGTAAATACTTACGCCTTAAATATATTATCTAAAGTAGCATGAGAACTAATCTCGACGTTTTGCACCTTCTGCGCACGCGGACCGATGCACCGCTGACCTTCACTTCCGCTTAATCTGTAGTTATACCGACCTGTGCAGCGTGGCCTGCTGTTGCTGCAGCGGCTGCACCTTGGTGAGCGCGGTGGAGTAGGCGAGGTTGGCGCGCACCCAGGCGGCCAGCGGCGCGGCGGCCGCGCTGGCCCGCCCTGTGTAGTGTTATACCGACCTGTGCAGCGCGGCCTGTTGTTGCTGCAGCGGCTGCACCTTGGTGAGCGCGGTGGAGTAGGCGAGGTTGGCGCGCACCCAGGCGGCCAGCGGCGCGGCGGCCGCGCTGGCCCGCCGTGTGTAGTGTTATACCGACCTGTGCAGCGCGGCCTGTTGTTGCTGCAGCGGCTGCACCTTGGTGAGCGCGGTGGAGTAGGCGAGGTTGGCGCGCACCCAGGCGGCCAGCGGCGCGGCGGCCGCGCTGGCCCGCCGTGTGTAGTGTTATACCGACCTGTGCAGCGCGGCCTGTTGTTGCTGCAGCGGCTGCACCTTGGTGAACGCGGTGGAGTAGGCGAGGTTGGCGCGCACCCAGGCGGCCAGCGGCGCGGCGGCCGCGCTGGCCCGCCGTGTGTAGTGTTATACCGACCTGTGCAGCGCGGCCTGTTGTTGCTGCAGCGGCTGCACCTTGGTGAGCGCGGTGGAGTAGGCGAGGTTGGCGCGCACCCAGGCGGCCAGCGGCGCGGCGGCCGCGCTGGCCCGCCGTGTGTAGTGTTATACCGACCTGTGCAGCGCGGCCTGTTGTTGCTGCAGCGGCTGCACCTTGGTGAGCGCGGTGGAGTAGGCGAGGTTGGCGCGCACCCAGGCGGCCAGCGGCGCGGCGGCCGCGCTGGCCCGCCGTGTGTAGTGTTATACCGACCTGTGCAGCGCGGCCTGTTGTTGCTGCAGCGGCTGCACCTTGGTGAGCGCGGTGGAGTAGGCGAGGTTGGCGCGCACCCAGGCGGCCAGCGGCGCGGCGGCCGCGCTGGCCCGCCGTGTGTAGTGTTATACCGACCTGTGCAGCGCGGCCTGTTGTTGCTGCAGCGGCTGCACCTTGGTGAGCGCGGTGGAGTAGGCGAGGTTGGCGCGCACCCAGGCGGCCAGCGGCGCGGCGGCCGCGCTGGCCCGCCGTGTGTAGTGTTATACCGACCTGTGCAGCGCGGCCTGTTGTTGCTGCAGCGGCTGCACCTTGGTGAGCGCGGTGGAGTAGGCGAGGTTGGCGCGCACCCAGGCGGCCAGCGGCGCGGCGGCCGCGCTGGCCCGCTTGGCCGCCGCCGGGGAGAAGGACGCGCCGCGCCGCTCCAGTAGAGAGGCTACCGATGACGCCGCCTCCGCGCTGATCTGGGTTGCATCCAAGCATCTACGGGGAAGAGGTTTTTGATGACACCTAAACGTTTGATTAATCATTGTGAAAACTTGGAAATTGGTGGTCGCAATAATTTAAGTCTACATTCACTGATACTGATACTTTTTCATGCTGCAACTCGGAAATATGGCGAAAGATGATTTCAGACGAATTAAGGCTTTAAAGTTGTAATTAGATGTACATGATTACATGCACAGGGCTTTCAAAAGTTTGATCAGGGCAACAAAACTTGTTACGGTCTAATTTTATGAGGCGTTTGTTATGGGTTTTAAGACTCATAGCGCCATCTATTACAGCATATCTGCGACTCACGAGCGTCAAGGGAAGGCGACACCTACTGATGTTCGGCGGAACTACGAGCGCACCGAGGTTGCAAATAAAATCGATAACAGTTCAGACCGATCGATATTATTGTTTTATTAATATCTTTACAGATAATTTAGAAATCGTAAAATAGATCTTTTAGAAACATTGAAGCGAGTTGTTAATAAATCTTTAGTCTTCATGCATTCAGTGCAACTGATGCAAGTCGATCTTTGTGGTACGGGAGGACGGAGCTAGATTGTCTGTGGTAAAGTTTCTTGGCTGTCAAATCGCTGAGCACAGGTCTTTTGCAAGATGTCGTGAACGTGAGAGGTTACGCCTTTGGAATTGCTACGGCTGAAAAGCCATGTTTGTTTGACTTAGAGTCAATTTTAACAATGCAGTTTTAATCTCAACGCATCTCGCGACCTAATGCTGCGATGACACAATGGACATTTTGGTAAGTATAACGCGAGTGTCGCCGATTGGACGATGGAAATATTTGTTACGTTCGGACGTGGTTTAATGATATAACATTCTCTGTTTCAGACATAACTTTAAATGACTTAAGGAGATAAATCTGGTCGGCGGAAAACCACCTAGGTTTAGCTTTTGCTCATTGCCAGGTACTTTAACAGTTTCAGTGTTTGTTGCGGAGAGTGTGATAAGAGTTGAGGATCGTTTTGTTCTGAATCTGAACTTTAATGTGGTTTGCAGCGACTGCGTGTTGGCCGCTCCGTGGGGACTGCTTCGCGGAGGTTGCTTCACGCATAGGCAATTTTGGAGTCGGGCGCCGGAAGCTGTACCCGGGTCACATGTGGCGACGGTTCTCCACCTGCGGAAGCCGTCACGAGCAGGGTCTCTTCTGAGGTCCTGGGTGGAAGCAGTGGACTACGGCGGCGCTGTGACGCGTGTACAACGCGTTCCACGAGGTGATTTCTTTCCATATTCCATGAACCACGTTTTGGTATAAAACCATGTGTTTGCAAATAGAGTCATAATTTTAGTATTAATATCGGAGCCTCATACAAACCAAGCACTACAACTATGCCTAATCTCTAATTAATTAGATTTAAATATCAAGACTTCGTCCTCGGTCAGACAATTTAAAATCTAAATCTCCTTAAGAGAGAGCCACGCCTTGGCTCTAAGCCTTAGTTAAGATTTAGTGGTACTTAATGGCTTGTTTTACTTGTATACATGTGTTCTAATGGCAATAAATCTACTTGTCAAATAATCTTTCTTTGTTCATATTTCTGACCATTGTAAAAATAGGTATCCTGTCTAATCACTTTTGCATTTAGGAGAATAAATTATAAATGCATGGCGCCCTTCTAATATCAGCACACATCCATAGCCGTATGCCCAAAGCGCACCCACCTCTGTGAAATTATCTACCTGTCTGACTAGCCCGGTGCAAGTGATCAAGTGTGGACGTCTCTCCGAGCGCGTCAAGTATCCTTCACACCAAGGTAAACGATAGCCGTCCTACAACATCATCAGAAACGGTTTATCACATTACATTTTGTCGGCCCAGCGTGGTGCTTTGGGTACAAGTGAACGGGTATCGGTGTGTACTGAATTTTCTTTCTTGACAGTAGGTATTACCTGTATTAGATAAAAATTGAGCTGGTTTGTATGAGACTGATAGTTTGTTAGTAAATCAAAACTCTTTATTTCCTTATAATAGAATCTGTATCAAATATTGATATTTTCTGTTCATTGTGTCAAAATATTTTAGCATTTAAGTCAACGAATGTGTAACTTTCTGTTTTCCATTACTCTATAGTAGAAGGCATATTTTTCTTGGTGTTCCAACTGGACACAATATGAGTAGTTTGTAACTATTACAACTGTCAAACTTGACATTTGAACTTTTTCAAACTAAACTTAGAACACTTTTCCTGCTCTGTGTAAAAGACAATTAATATTACTAAATAGGTATCAAACCTATCTTACATTAGTTATATAACCTAAGTAGAAAAGATAAGTATAAATAATTGTAGTCAGCTATTTTTACTTATCTGTTTTATTTTCTTAAAAAGTGTTAGTCACTACCTTACTTTTCAAACATGGCGTTGCAAATTGAAGTTGATAACCTGACCAAAGACGAACTATTATTTGAATTGCAAGCGAGAGGCTTAGATGTGAATCCTTACAACACGGTAGATGACCTTAAACTACAATTTAAATCTGCCAAAGGCACTTCACCTGACAACACAAAAGCGAACACTTTTATCTCAGGCTTGTCCATCGACGATGAATTTCAGGTCTGCGAGGAGAAGCTGGATGCAGTGTTATTGGCTGATCACGCGTCATCGTCGTTTCGAAGGAGATGCCTGTCGAAGCTGTCTCATGTCATCTTGAGGTTAGAAAAATTTTTTTTGATTAACTCTGAGCAGCGGCTTAGGAAGATAGCGCTGGTTGCTAAGGCATTTAATGCCATAGAAAACTTAAAGTGTAATCGAACACCCGGCACATCTTCTTGAGACGCTGAAGCGACGCGAAGCTTGAGGCGACGAAGAAAGTAGCGTTGATTCTTCTCCGTCTATAGTATGTCAAAGGCACACTTCTCAGGTGCTCAAGTGGGGTCTTGTGTATGATGGTAGGGGTCCAGTGCAAGATTTCATTTTCCGTTTGCAAGAGCTTAAGTACTCGTCTGAGGTTTCGGATTCAGAATTATTAAGGAACGCAGTTCACCTATTTTCCGGGGAGGCTTTGATGTGGTTTCGCACGCATAAGGCACATTTTAACATATTTGAAGATCTTGTCGAGTCTCTTAAAGATGAATTCCAGCCGGTAGAATATGAACGATGCATGTTGAACCAGATTAGGGCTAGACTGCAGGATAAGAATGAGTCGATTAGGTCGTATGTTAACACTAGCTTTTGCCCGCGGCTTCGCCCGCGTAGTAAAAGTAATTTTCCAATAATTGTTGAATTGCTACGCCGCCTACTAACCTACTACTACTAACTTCCCCTACTAATAACCCTTCATCATAACCCATTATGGTAAATTAATTTTTATTTACTATTATATTTATGCCCGTGTGGTGGCGGGTTAGAATTTCACCACCCTCTTTCTTCCCGTGTGTGTCGTAAAAGTCGATTAAGAGAGCAGGGTTGAAGTGTGTCCTGGGTGATGGGCTAACAACCTAAGCAATAACACTTTTTGTCGATCTTTTATACCCACATTTATGCTAAATGTGGCGCTGGAACATAAAGTTCATGTGCTCTGCCTGCCCCTTTTGGGAATAAAGGCGTCAATGTATGTATGTATGTACGTATTTCTGTTATTAAATTTACAATCATGATTAATGAGAATCTGTCCTCTGGAATAAAAGCTACTTTATGTTCATGAACATTAATGTTGAAATACCAAAATATCTCCACGAATGTTAAGTCAAATTTGTGGCCTGGACATTGCTATAGGCTTGTTTCCTAAGATTTTTTTCCATGCTTTTCGAACCAGTATTTAACATAAATACCCAAAAATTTGTTTTAATTTAACGGCGGCCAAAATGCTTAACTTATTAAAAGTAAGCAGATCTTCGTGCAGCACCTTGAAAGTACTTATTAAGGATGCAGGCACTTTCACAATGTCTCCTACCCTCCCGTCCCGCCGCGCCGCCCGCAGTCGCCTAGGTACCGATTGCTGACGATCGAGATGGCACCAAATACAAACTTTAAAACCTATAACCCTATATAACGCGGGTCTCGTTCCATACCTCAAAAGCAAAAATAGAACCCTTACGAGTATTTATAGGATCACGTGTGGCTGTCTGTCAGTCCGTCTGTTACAACCGATTTGCTACGAAAAAAACTGGACCGATTGAATTGCAATTTGGCACAAATATTTTCATGAATTTTCATGTCCACAACATTACATTTCAAAATCTATGTGATTTTCGTTATTAACGTCCCAAAAAACCGTAATAACAACGCCCATATTGATATCTAGACGCCACGTTGGAATGTAAAATCATTGTTGTTTTCCTAATCAGCGACCCGATAAACCATAGAAACAATAGATGCCGATGTTGATTTTCAAATTTTGTCACCACATGTCTCCTTTTAGGGGTTGAATTCTCAAAAAACCGGAAACACTTGTTTACTCATTTATCGTTAGGAATTATCATGTGAATTCTCGAATAAAATTGTCTAACTAATCTTTTTTCTCCATACAAACTTTGGACCTCCTTTTTAACCCCTTTAGGTGTAATTATTTCAAAAACGCTGAAAGCACTTTATTTGTAAATTAATAAGTTTAGTAATCTGTCCACAAAGTTTTAAGTACGTAGTAGCTAAAAATAAGTTTCCCTTATACAAAATTTGGACCCTCATTTAACCCTCTTAGCGGTGGAATTTTATAAAACGCTGAAATTACTTTTTTTGTATCCTAATAAGTTATCTTCCTACAAAGTCTCAAGTCTCTAGTTCAATAAATAATGTTTCCCCTCCACAAACATTGCATCCCTATTTAACCCCCTTAGGGGAAGAATTTTATAAAACGCTGAAATTACTTTTTTGTATCTTAATAATGATATTCTTCCCTTTGCACTTTGCACCCCTATTTAACCCCCTTAGGGATAGAATTTCCAAAAATCCCGTCTTATTCCTTGCCTACGTCATAAAATGAAGTTCTGGTGTAAATTTCAAGTTTCTAGTCCCAGTAGCTTTGAATACGAACTTGGCACCCCTATTTTACCCCCTTAGGGGTGGAATTTTATATAAAGCTGAAAATACTTTTTTTGTATCCTAATACTTAGCAAGCTTCAAGTCTCTAGTTCAATAAATAATGTTTCCCTTATACAAACATTGCACCCCTAATAAACCCCCTTAAAGGTAGAATTTTCTAAAACGCTGAAAGAACTTTTTTTGTATCTTTATAAGTAATATCCCTACAAAGTTTCAAGTCTCTAGTACAAAAAATCATATTTCTCCCATACAAACTTTGCATCCCTTTTTAACCCCCTTTGGGATAGGATTTCCAAAAGTCCCGTCTTATCCCTTGCCTACGTCATTAAAGGAAGTTCTGGTGTAAATTTCAAGTTTGTAGTCCCAGTTGTTTTGAATACAAACTTTGCACCCTTACTTAATCTCCTTAGGGGTGGAATTTTAAAAACGCTTAAGATATTTTTATTTGTATCCTAATAAGTAATTTTCCTACAAAGTTTCAAGTCTCTAGTTCAATAATTAATGTTTACCTCATACAAATATTGCACCCCTATTTGAACTCCTTAGGGGTAGAATTTTCTAAAACGCTGAAAGGACTTTTTTGTATCCTAATAAGTAATATCCCTACAAAGTTCCAAGTCTCTAATACAAAAAATAATGTTTCTCCCATACAAACTTTGCACCCCTATTTAATACCCTTAGCGACAGAATTTCCAAAAATCCCGTCTTATCCCTTGCCTATGTCATAAAAGGAAAATCTGGTGTAAATTTAAAGTTTCTAGACACAATAGTTTTTAATTCAAACTTTGCACCCCTATTTAACCCCCTTAGGGGTAGAATTTTATAAAACGCCAAAAGTACCTTTTTGGTATCAATAAGTAATCCTCCTACAAAGTTTTAAGTCTCCAGTTCAATAAATAATGTTCCCCCATACAAACTTTGGACCCCCATTTCACCCCCTTAGGAATAGCATTTCCAAAAATCCTGTTCTATCCCCTGCCTACGTCATAAAAAGAAGTTCTGGTGTAATTTTCAAGTTCCTAGTCCCAGTAGTTTTGAATACAAAATTTGCACCCCTATTTAATCCCCTTAGGAGTGGAATTTTCTAAAACGCTGAAAGGACTTTTTTTGTATCTTTATAAGTAATATCCCTACAAAGTTTCATGTCTCTAGTACAAAAAATAATGTTTCACCCATACAAACTTTGCACCCCTATTTAACACCCTTAGGGATAGAATTTCCAAAAATCCCGTCTTATCCCTTGCCTACGTCATAAAAGGAAGGTCTGGTGTAAATTTCAAGTTTGTAGTCCCAGTAGTTTTGAATACAAACTTTGCACCCCTAATTAACCCCCTTAGGGGTGGAATTTTGTAAAACGCTGAAAGAACTTTTTTGTATCTTAATAAGTAATATCCCTACAAAGTTTCAAGTCTCTAGTACAAAAAATAATGTTTCACCCATACAAACTTTGCACCCCTATTTAACACCCTTAGGGATAGAATTTCCAAAAATCCCGTCTTATCCCTTGCCTACGTCATAAAAGGAAGGTCTGGTGTAAATTTCAAATTTGTAGTCCCAGTAGTTTTGAATACAAACTTTGCACCCCTATTTGACCCCCTTAGGGGTGGAATTTTGTAAAACGCTGAAAGTACTTTTTTTGTATCTTAATAAGTAATCTTCCTACAAAGTTTTAAGTCTGTAGTTCAAAAAATAATGCTTCCCTCATACAAACTTTGGACCCCCGTTTTACCCCCTTAGGGGGTGAGTTTTGAAAAATCCTTTCTTAGTGCTCCCCTACACCTTATAAGGAACCTACGTGCCAAATTTGGAATCCGTAGACCCAGCGGTTTGGGCTGTGCGTTGATATGTCAGTCAGTCAGTCAGTCAGTCAGTCAGCTTCTTCTTTTATATATTTAGATTATGGAGTTTGTTTTTGCGGTTGACTGTACCTATTACCGATGCAGAACAATTGGATATCATAATGACCAACATGAACCCTTATTTCATTTCGCGTCTGGCTTTTAACTGAAGTACGTACCGTGCGGGAACTTAAGAACATTTGTGCGCGTTTAGAAGTGTCAAAGTTTAAATGCGAAAACCGCGGATATTTAAATACCGGGCGAGAACCAGTGATACCTAATTTCTGTAGTGGGATCTCGAACCCCATTCCTTCGACTTCTGATGCTAGACCTCGTTACGTTAGCCCGGGACAGCATAGAAATGTAGCTACTTGTGGAAAGTGCGGGGGCAATCATCATCATCACTCTCGTTGTGACGCTTACAATGCATGGTTTGCTTTAGGTGTAAGAGACCCGGGGTCCTCACTAGGAACTGCCCGTGCTCAAAAAACTAGGCGGCCGGTCACAGACTTATTGCGGAAATAACAATAGTAATAGTTCTAGAGTTTCTCGTGTCTCTGACCAATCTACACAAACGCAAGTATGTGCATCTGACTCGATAAAAAGGAGCAATTATCGCCCTCTATTTAAAGAGAATGCAGGTGATCATAGACCATTCCTATCCGTAGGTATTTTAGGCTTAGAGTGTAACGCGCTGGCGGACACTGGGGCCGCTGTGTCCATTATAAACGAGTCTGCGTATTTGCTATTACAAAGTGAAGGCTTGTACTTTCCGCTGCAGACATGTGCGAAAGACTTGGCAGTAGGTAATGGTGCACGCTTGACGGTCTTAGGAAAAATAGAAATACCTATCTCTTATAAACATGACTTACACTATGTTACATTCTTTGTATGTAAAGATGTAAACACACCTCTCATATTAGGCGTAGATTTTCTAGCTAAATTTAACCTTTGCTCTGACATTTTAAAAACTACACGTTCTTGCATGACATCTCATGATATAAATTTGTTGAAGGACTCTGATATACACTTGCATGATCGGGATGATCTGAATGACCTGCAGAAGGCTCAGTTAGATAGAATCGTATCCGATTTTAAATGCATCGCGGCTACTAAGGACCGGTTAGGCTGTACACCGTTGGAGGAACATGTTATAGATACAGGCAACCATCCACCGGTGAAGCAAAAATATTATCCAATTCCATATCACCACCGGGAATACGTTCGAAAGGAAATTGATGACATGTTGCGAATGGGCATCATAGAAAAGAGCAATTCAGCCTGGAATAGTCCAATTTTGTTAGTACCGAAGGCGAACGGTGAGCTTAGAATGTGCTTAGATAGTCGAAAGCTCAACAGCTTAACTAAAGTAGATACCTATCCAATGCCTAGGGTCCAAGAAATATTAGATTCCCTCAAGAATGCCAAGTACATGAGTTCTTTAGATTTGAAGTCGGCTTTCTTTCAAATTATGTTATCGAAGGAGTCGAGGGAGAAGACTTGTTTCTCTTTGCCAGGACTCGGGAGCTTTCATTTTCGTAGACTCCCGTTCGGTTTGGTAAACTCAACTGCCTGAATGATGAGGCTTATGGACAAGGTCTTCGGACCGGAGTTTGCCCATAATATTTTTTACTATGTCGATGATATAATATTAATTTCTGAGACCTTTGAAGAACACATGTCTTTGTTAAGAAAAGCCTGTGCAAAGTTGAGACAAGCCGGACTCACTATTAATCTGGATAAATCTGTTTTCTGTCGCTCCTCTTTGAAAATCCTAGGATATGTAGTAGATCGCAGGGGTTTACGTACCGATAGTGACAAAGTGCGTGCCATAGTAGACTTTCCTACACCTACTTCACAAAAGGAACTCAGACGCTTTCTCGGACTGGTATCTTGGTACAGTCAGCATCAGAAGTCACTATACACTCCAGGTGCTCAAAGAGAGGTTAACGTTTAAAATTTCAAAAAGTAGTTGACTGTCACGGTAGTATTTACTTGTGAGCACTCAACGTGTCACAAATATCATAACATTCGCTTTTAAATAATTTATATACTTATAAAAAATCATTGATACCTTAGCTGTCAAAAAACCACTGGTATCTAAGCAGTCAACGTGTCAAATATATCTGAACATCATGGAAAAATAGACTTTTAAAGCATACAAGTATGGTCGAATATTGAATGAATAATAGACATGCTAATTTCAGGTATAGTTAAAATTATTTAAACTAAGCTCATGAATGGCCATTGTCCTGAGCTCATGAATAGCCTTTGTTTGCGGTCGACACTTGCAAATACAATGCACATTTTATGTGGCGCTAACCTTTTTCTTGCAAAAAATGGCACGCGTCCGACCACAGTCGTATTGTTAGACTTGAATGCTATTGTTCTGAATATAAGAAGTCAGTGGTCTTCTGCCGCAAACAAAGGCTATTCATGAGCTCAGGACAATGGCCATTCATGAGCTTAGTTTAAATAATTTTAACTATAAGCGTTTTGACAATCATCGAAAGCAGTACAGTCTTGTCATCATTTACATCCATCTCACGTTTTTCTCTTCAATCATTTGACAACGGTAACTTATTTACTTTTCAGCAAGATCATTTAAACGCCTGAGACATAGCGAAAGCTAGATGAAGCCGAATTTAGAGCCATTTGTCAAGGCATGTTAAGGTCTCATTAATGATCTTTTGCTTTTCAAAGCAGAGGTCACAGATTCAAGTTTCGGTGGAGATGGAGACACACGTAGAGATAAGTTTTTTTTTTCGTGTCTAATTTTTATTTTATGGCTGTTTATTATCAATTTTCTTCAACATACACACTACAATAGGCAAAATATGTTAGGTAACATATACAGCCCTAAAGCGGCGTTCTCACGAGGCGATTTTAGTTGATCAACTTTTAATTGGTCAAGAAAAATCGGTCTGACTTGCGTTCTCACGCTCGCTCGCACTGATAATCGGACTGAACGGGCGTTATGATTATTATGAAAAGTTGTTGCTTGCACGGTGACGTCATCAAATTGAACCGACTCGCCCACAAAAGTTGAGAGGGAGTCAACTTTTTGTTGTTCAATAAAAGTTTAGTAGGTATAAAAGTTAAATAGGTTCACGAATTGAATGACAATCGCTAATGAGAACATGCATTAGCAATTGTCATTAATTCGTGAACCGATTTAAGTTGATCAACTAAAAAACGCCTCGTGAGAACGCCGCTTAAGATGGTTTTGTAAGGCAATCAAAACGTTGAATGTAAACAAGCTTCTGCCCGCAACCCCGTCCGCGTGGAACTCGTTTATATCGTAGCTCCATACAAACTCGCCCCCCCCCTTTCAGCCCGCTTTGGGATGATTTCCGGGATAAACACTATCCTATGTCCTTCCTCGGGACTCAAACTATGTCTATACCTTCTAAATCGGCTCATTGTCTTTGCACCCCTATTTAACCTGCTTGGGTTTTCCAAAACTCTTAAATTACTTTTCTTGTATTGTAATAAGGAGTCAATACACAAAGTACACTCCATCCCGATACAAACTTGATATCAAATCACAAAATTCAAAATAAAATGCACCATCATTTGACAATACAAAGTTCACAGTTTGTTTACGTGCAATTTGTTGCTTGGCGTGGGTGGCACGCTATTTATTTTTTGACGTGGCGGTGAAAAGGTTAAGCTGCGTTACATACACACCAGGATGAGTGTCTTCGTTGTTTGTTTTGAAGAAAAACTCCCGAAGAGCTCGAAACATGTCGCAATAAATCCACGGTTAAATTCACGAATTTTAAATGTCACGACATGCGACACACTCATTTTTTACGTAAATCATATGCGTCACATCATTTGAAATTAGGTAAAAATAAGACATTTTTTGGCGATTTTTTTTTATCGAGGCACAAACACAAAAAATATGTAGATTTTGTATGTTCTTTTTCCTGGGATTCGCTTTAGTTTGTCATAGGTAAATATTCAATCTAAGAACTCTGATTTCGCGTAGTGCCCCCTCTAGTTGCCAAAAACATGACGTCTTCCGCAGGCAACCAAGAAAGTCAAAAAATGCTCTTGAAAAGGTGACATAAATGTATAGTTAAAATTATTTAAACTAAGCTCATGAATGGCCATTGTCCTGAGCTCATGAATAGCCTTTGTTTGCCGCCACTCACGCAATGTCGTGCCGGGACGTAAAGAAGCCCGACACCTAATCCCAGGATTTGGCATAGACGCTAGTTTTACGAAAGCGACTGCCATCTGACCTTCCAACCCAGAAGGAATACTACACCTTATTGGAATACCGGTTTCCTCACGATGTACTTCTTTTACTTCTATGGATATAATATAACCAAACATTTATGGTTGTTTATGGTTGTTTTTTTATGTTTTATTTTAAATCCATGGATCAATTACTCGAAGAGTACATCTGAATGTCTGTCTATTTAGACCAGCTAGACAATAGGTACTATACTATTTAAAATATATAAAGCGACCATTACTTCTATCAGAGGCTCTAGTATATGTTTTACCGAAGCAAAACTTTACGATTGCGTTTGCGTTTTACCTTCAATTTGTATGGGATTTGACAGCTAAACGCGAACGCGGTCGTAACGTTTTGTTTCGGTTAAACTTATACTGGAGCCTCTGACGACGGTGCTTAATCATCTACCTATAAACTGGCCCCCAGCGTCTTACATGCTCGATAGGAATAAATAATCTAGTTAAAAGTCTAGCAAATGTCAATGTAGACCATAGTCGTATTCTAGCTTAAATACAAGTGAAACACTACCACCGTGCTACGCTAATCATAATCATAATCATAATCAATCATTTATTTGCTTTAAAACACATTTATAAATGCATGCAAATATAGTTTTAACACACAAATAAAACTAACAAGCAAATACAAAATTCAATTAAACAAATATTATTAACCTACATTAAATGCCACAAAAGCAGAATAATCATTTTATAATTTAAGTAATAATAATAATGCAATTAAGATGTCAGTACGGATAAATAAAAAAGTAAAACAAAAAACAATAAATGGAACAATAAATGTTGTAACAGTTCACCCCCCCTGGCTAGAAAGCGCTTCCGAAAACCTACAGCTAAGTAAGCAGCTTCCCGCTGAAGCTCAAGAAACGCTAAATATTTTGCAATGAATTCTAACTTAATGTAAAACCCTATTCCTTCGTGCTAGACTACTGTAACTTACTCTCTATTTACCTACTTATTAAACCTACTTTTGTTGCGTGCTTTTATTTAAGAATACCTGACGATTTGGCCAAAATGTGATCGCTAGTGGTTGAACCCCGAAGTGTTGTGTACCGTAATAACCCTAGATCCTTTTATGAAAGCTTGACAGGTTTTTGGACTCTCCATTCATAATAAAATTAAAGCTAGCTTATCTGTACATAAATTAACCTACTGAAATGCTACTTTTAACTGCTATTTTCCTATTTATGAGCATAACAAAGTCCTAAATCTTGTAGGAATAATAAATTAATTATAAATCACTTTATGATTATAATTACACTGTAGGTTACTTTATGATTATAATTAAAAATTGTTTTTGGTAGAAAAACACCTATCCCCTATTACATGTCCGGTTGAACAAGGAGTAGCCTTCATAAAATCAAGATTATTTATTTAAACCTATTATTATCTAGAAGACTGCCCTAAATACATGTATTTTGGACCAAAGTTCTATCGACGGGTCGTGTGGCAATCTTTTGCTCACACTGGCTACTCTCTTGTTGGAATGGAGTCTGGACATCCTATTCAAGTTACTTACCTAGCTATCCTACGAGTTTAGGACTCGGAGAATGAATCTACCAGTGTCTCAAACCTAGCGGTCAGTTTCGAGAAGATACACCGAGACAAACTCGACTGACATCTTTTAGTATTATTAATCGTTTATATGTATAACTAAGATGGCCTGGACCATTTTATACCGACGGCCGTAGAGTAATGCCGTGGTAAACCGTTCATTACACGCGAGACATTCTACCCAAACCATGCCTTAAATGGAGAATTCCCTCTCATGAAAATAAGATACTTTAAATGGAGAGTTCTCTCTCATGAAAATAAGATATTTTAAATGGATTTGATGAACTGCTCAGCCTGTCATCAAACCCAGAATTATTTCATCTTTCTGAAACAATCCGGATATCACAATTTCATGAACAATACTGTGACCTTTTAAATGATATTTAACAATTGTCTCGTGTTTCACGTGTAACCCACGGCAACCCAACACCACTTGCCTTACTACTCAAACATCACACTGGTTACTCATTAATAATTTTAGTCGTCATTAGATTTTATAAGAATAATAACTTCAATTTTATTAATCCTATCAAACACTTGTAATATCTTTAGTTACAGTAGATATAGTTTCAAGCCCTAATACCCCATAACGCGTGAATTTACTCCTAAGCCTACCCCACAGTCCCTATTCTGCTTACTCCTGGAACCATACCTTAGTTCAGAAGCAAGAATGTATCCCTATTGAAGCTGTAATTAGTTCAGTCGGCGAAACTGAGATGACAACCCTCTAACAGCCTGTGTAATTCATCTCCCCTCGCTGTGCCCGAAGGCTAAAGGGAAAACAGCAAGTAAGATGCACTAACTGGACATACGGTATGTTGATATATAAGTATATTTAACACTGAACGACCCCTCAAGCAACCGATCGGTTTCCACGAGCGGAGATATCCTCCTATGCTTTTCGTCACATAAATGTTCAAGCCACGTTTCCACCGTCAGTTGTTTTGAGAGACGTGAGGGCCCCGATTAAAGGGTTTCGTCTCCTATGTTGGTAAAGAGGTAGACGCCAGACCACACCTCAAGTCTGGTAACTACACGGACACGGATTCATCCCCGTTGGCACCGTTAGGTGGGGCTGACTCCGCAGATAACTGATTCTTGACAGTGTTCCGGCTGATTGGACAGTAAGAATTAACCCCAACTAAATTTCGAAAACAATCGTCAAACATACTCAATCCCAGGGAGTACCCTGGCATAATTAAATATATTTGATTAACTATATAAACCTCCGGACCAACTCCGTTACGGTAAATACAGCTTTGATTGAGTTCCGAAAACACTTGTCAAACATGTCTAATTCTAGGGAGTGGCCGCTAGCAAATTAAACATATTTGATTTAACCATAGAAACCTCCCGGAGTACCTCCGACAAAGTAAATATAGCTTAGGCCCTAATACCCCTTTAAATATACATTTAACTTGTAAAATTAAGAAAGTAAAAGACTCATAACTATGAAGAGAGATTCCTCACAATAACAAGCCATTCACCAAAACACAAAAGAGGAAACACACACCAATAATTTCACAGCCCACAACCAGAGACACTGCCAGTCCGAACAATGAGAAATGAATCATCCCCCATACTACTTCGGCATTCCCTTTTATACTCTTCACGAGGGTCAATAGGGTAACGAGGGTCAATAGGGTCACAGTGCCACGAGGGTCAATAGGGTCACGGGGGTCAATAGGGTCACGAGGGTCAATAGGGTCACGGGGGTCAATAGGGTCACGAGCGTCATTAGGGTCACGGGGGTCAATAGGGTCACGAGGGTCAAAAGAGTCAAGAGGGTCAATAGGGTCAAGAGGGTCAATAGGGTCAAGAGGGTCAATAGGGTCAATAGGGTCACGAGGGTCAATAGGGTCACGAGCGTCATTAGGGTCAGGGGGTCAATAGGGTCACGAGGGTCAATAGGGTCACGGAGTCACGAGGGTCAAGAGGGCCAATAGGGTCAAGAGGGTCACGAGGGTCAATAGGGTCAAGAGGGTCAATAGCGTCAAGAGGGTCAATAGGGTCAAGAGGGTCAATAGGGTCACGAGGGTCAATAGGGTCACGAGGGTCAAGAGGGTCAATAGCGTCAAGAGGGTCAATAGGGTCAAGAGGGTCAATAGGGTCAAGAGGGTCACGAGGGTCAAGAGGGTCACGAGGGTCAAGAGGGTCAAGAGGGCCAATAGGGTCAATAGGGTCACGAGGGTCACGAGGGTCAATAGGGTCAAGAGGGTCAAGAGGGTCACGAGGGTCACGAGGGTCAAGAGGGTCAAGAGGGTCAATAGGGTCAATAGGGTCAAGAGGGTCAATAGGGTCACGAGGGTCAATAGGGTCACGAGGGTCAATAGGGTCACGGAGTCACGAGGGTCAAGAGGGTCACGGAGTCACGAGGTTCAAAAGGGTCACGAGGGTCAATAGGGTCACAAGGGTCAATAGGGTCACAAGGGTCAATAGGGTCAATAGGGTCACGAGGGTCAATAGGGTCAATAGGGTCAAGAGGGTCAATAGGGTCACGAGGGTCAATAGGGTCAAGAGGGTCACGAGGGTCAATAGGGTCACGGAGTCAATAGGGTCACGAGGGTCAATAGGGTCAAGAGGGTCAATAGGTTTACGAGGCCAGACGTTGGTGGTATCATCAATAATTTCAACCCATTAACAACCTTAACTCTTTAGCAATAAGGTTCAAATCAGATTGTAGTATTAAAGCGCTAACGTAAATACATTGCCTTACCACAAAAGTCGTACTGTTCATTTTAATTTAGCTTCTAATGTTCTAGCTATTACGATTGAAATTCGTATGTCGCCCTACGCCTCCAGCCATGTCCATTACCAAAGCAACCGTAGACAGGACCGTAGGTCAACGTTTGAAGCTTCACGTACAGTCGGCAGCATTTTTATATTGTCTGATCTCTTTTAAAACTTTTGTAGGCTAGCTGGAACATTTTGACTTCCATAGAGACGTTGTGACATCTGTCACATCGCCCCTCTTATCTTTTATTTTTTTTTGAGTCTAAGGAGTTGAACTCATATGTAGGTCAAGGGTTGATGACCTTACATAGGGTCATGCTGCAGGTTAAGTTGTTGGTAGGTTAAGGAAAGGCAGTGTGCCTTCTCGGAGAAACATTTTTCATAAAGCTTGATTCTTTGCCCTCTCTTTGGTGGATTGTTTGGACTTATATTTTTTTTGAGTTTTCCTCAAAAAAAAAAAAATTCTCTATCTGTAGCGGTAATGTTACGGTCTAACTTTATGAGGCGTTTGTTATGGGTTTTAAGACTCATAGCGCCATCTATTACAGCATATCTGCGACTCACGAGCGTTCAAGGGAAGGCGACACCTACTGATGTTCGGCGGAACTACGAGCGCACCGAGGTTGCAAATAAAATCGATAACAGTTCAGACCGATCGATATTATTGTTTTATTAATATCTTTACAGATAATTTAGAAATCGTAAAATAGATCTTTTAGAAACATTGAAGCGAGTTGTTAATAAATCTTTAGTCTTCATGCATTCAGTGCAACTGATGCAAGTCGATCTTTGTGGTACGGGAGGACGGAGCTAGATTGTCTGTGGTAAAGTTTCTTGGCTGTCAAATCGCTGAGCACAGGTCTTTTGCAAGATGTCGTGAACGTGAGAGGTTACGCCTTTGGAAGTGCTACGGCTGAAAAGCCATGTTTGTTTAACTTAGAGTCAATTTTAACAATGCAGTTTTAATCTCAACGCATCTCGCGACCTAATGCTGCGATGACACAATGGACATTTTGGTAAGTATAACGCGAGTGTCGCCGATTGGACGATGGAAATATTTGTTACGTTCGGACGTGGTTTAATGATGTAACATTCTTTGTTTCAGACATAACTTTAAATGACTTAAGGAGATAAATCTGGTCGGCGGAAAACCACCTAGGTTTAGCTTTTCTTTTGCTCATTGCCAGGTACTTTAACAGTTTCAGCGTTTGTTGCGGAGAGTGTGATAAGAGTTGAAGATCGTTTTGTTCTGAATCTGAACTTTAATGTGGTTTGCAGCGACTGCGTGTTGGCCGCTCCGTGGGGACTGCTTCGCGGAGGTTGCTTCACGCATAGGCAATTTTGGAGTCGGGCGCCGGAAGCTGTACCCGGGTCACATGTGGCGACGGTTCTCCACCTGCGGAAGCCGTCACGAGCAGGGTCTCTTCTGAGGTCCTGGGTGGAAGCAGTGGACTACGGCGGCGCTGTGACGCGTGTACAACGCGTTCCACGAGGTGATTTCTTTCCATATTCCATGAACCACGTTTTGGTATAAAACCATGTGTTTGCAAATAGAGTCATAATTTTAGTATTAATATCGCAGCCTCATACAAACCAAGCACTACAACCATGCCTAATCTCTAATTAATTAGATTTAAATATCAAGACTTCGTCCTCGGTCAGACAATTTAAAATCTAAATCTCCTTAAGAGAAAGCCACGGCTTAGCTCTAAGCCTTAGTTAAGATTTAGTGGTACTTAGTGGCTTGTTTTACTTGTATACATGTGTTCTAATGGCAATAAATCTACTTGTCAAATAATCTTTCTTTGTTCATATTTCTGACCATTGTAAAAATAGGTATCCTGTCTAATCTCTTTTGCATTTAGGAGAATAAATTATAAATGCATGGCGCCCTTCTAATAGCAGCACACATCCATAGCCGTATGCCCAAAGCGCACCCACCTCTGTGAAATTATCTACCTGTCTGACTAGCCCGGTGCAAGTGATCAAGTGTGGACGCCTCTCCGAGCGCGTCAAGTATCCTTCACACCAAGGTAAACGATAGCCGTCCTACAACATCATCAGAAACGGTTTATCACATTACAAACTTAACCCCAAATTGCACGTGAGGCACAAAAATATCTTAATATTATGGGGTATTTTCGGCCGTGAACCGAAAACTAACCACGCTCTGCTACCAAATGTTTCAAACGCTACCTTTCGGCCGTCTTTGACGCCTCACGTTCGTGGGTCATATATTTCCACCTAAAAATTAGCTACTTAAATTTACTATTCCTAAATTGACATGTGATAACTTACTGGGTGTGCTGGCGGTTGCGCTTCAAGACGGGCAGTCCAGTCAAAAGTAGGGTCAAGTCAAATGTTGAGTACCAGTTACATCGTCAAAGGCTGCTTCTGTCGCCAGCCCGCCCGGAAAGTTCTACAATCTCTCCTCGCAGACGCCAACGCGCTCCTAATTCCACTACTCGCGCCTCGCACATATAAATATCAATTTATCTGAACCACTAGGTTTCCAAAACAGATTTAAAACAGCCCTGGGCTAGCAACGTCAGGTTAAATTTTTCAAGTCTGCCATCAACTGCATGGCACTAATCCCAATTGAAAAGTGTCACATTGACAGGTGTCACTCATTTTACTTTTTAATTCTAATGCTAATGATCTATATATATAGCTATCCATGTCGTAATCGGCAACGGCGACCCTAGCTAATTACGAGCGTGAGCTCTAATATGGCTTGCAAAGCCGAACTTCGTTTTAAAAACTCTATCGCAGGTAGGGCAGTAAAGTTGTCCAGAATCATTAAAAGTATAATTATAGGAGGATTTCGGCCGGGATTTACGTATCTGACGTTTCACATCAAGGTCAATGAGACGAGCGTCTTCAAAGTTTTTTACGCTCACCTTAACACGAGAACGCCATTCTGGCCGCCGTGAAGCTAACTCCTCCCATTTGTCAGGTGGTATACCGCAGGCAGTTAGGTGGCGCTTAAGCACGTCCTTGTAAAGTAGGTGCTGCCCACCTTGCTTGAGAAGGCTTTCGACCGTGTGCCGCGCGAAGCTCTCTGGCTTGTTTTGCAAAAAACTGGGTGTCCCGAAAAGTTCGTTAATTTAGTCAGACAGTTTCATGAAAATATGATGGCTACAGTTCGACATGAAAACGAATCTTCGGAACAATTTCCAGTCACCAGTGGAGTCAAACAGGGTTGTGTGATGGCTCCAACTCTTTTTGCGTTGTATTTCTCCACAGTGCTTGAGGATTCGCTTCTTGGGTGCTCTGGACAAATACAGCTAAGTGTTCGTTCTGACGGAAGTGTATTCGACCTGTCTCGTTTGAAGTCTAAAAGGAAAACCACAAAGCTCTCTGTACTCGAGATTGTCTATGCCGACGACGTTTGCTTGATGGCCGATAGCATGGAGGCGCTTCAGTCCTACATGGATGCTCTGCAAAGGTCTTGCCTTAGATTTGGCTTAGTAATAAGCATATCCAAGACTCAAGTGCTAAAACAACCAGCCCGTAATTGCGAAGCGGACATTTCCAACCTAACAATAGAAGGAAAACCCCTAACAGAAGTGTCCTCTTTCAAGTATCTTGGGAGCCAAATCAGAAAGGATAACAGACTAGCCTCCGAGATCCCATCTAGGATTGGTAAGGCTGCGTCCACTTTCGGTCGGCTAATGCGTCGTGTCTGCCCACCTTGCTTGAGAAGGCTTTCGACCGTGTGCCGCGCGAAGCTCTCTGGCTTGTTTTGCAAAAAACTGGGTGTCCCGAAAAGTTCGTTAATTTAGTCAGACAGTTTCATGAAAATATGATGGCTACAGTTCGACTTGAAAACGAATCTTCGGAACAATTTCCAGTCACCAGTGGAGTCAAACAGGGTTGTGTGATGGCTCCAACTCTTTTTGCGTTGTATTTCTCCACAGTGCTTGAGGATTCGCTTCTTGGGTGCTCTGGACAAATACAGCTAAGCGTTCGTTCTGACGGAAGTGTATTCGACCTGTCTCGTTTGAAGTCTAAAAGGAAAACCACAAAGCTCTCTGTACTCGAGATTGTCTATGCCGACGACGTTTGCTTGATGGCCGATAGCATGGAGGCGCTTCAGTCCTACATGAACGCTCTGCAAAGGTCTTGCCTTAGATTTGGCTTAGTAATAAGCATATCCAAGACTCAAGTGCTAAAACAACCAGCCCGTAATTGCGAAGCGGACACTTCCAACCTAAAAATAGAAGGAAAACCCCTAACAGAAGTGTCCTCTTTCAACTATCTTGGGAGCCAAATCAGAAAGGATAACAGACTAGCCTCCGAGATCCCATCTAGGATTGGTAAGGCTGCGTCCACTTTCGGTCGGCTAATGCATCGTGTCTGGGGATCGCATGATCTAAAGCTGCGGACGAAGTTGTCGGTGTACAAAGCCATGGTTCTTCCGATTCTTTTGTATGCTTCGGAAACATGGTGTTTGTACAAAGGCGACATTCGATTGCTAGACACGTTCCACTTACGCTGTCTACGTTCCATTCTGCGTATTAAATGGCAAGATCGCGTCTCCAACACGAAGTACTTCGTCGATGCAAGATGCCTGGCATGGAGGCGCTATTGATGAAGGGTCAGCTAAGGTGGTGTGGGCATGTTTGGCGTATGAGTGATTGCAGACTACCGAAAGCCGTTTTCTACTCAAAAGCAAGGCTAATCTACTGACGGGTCCGAAAAATGTCTTTGTAATCGCATGTCGCAACCATTCGAACGCCATCCCTAGAGTCACCTGATGTCTTCTTTCACGCCTCGCTTGGAGAGGAAGTTCTTCATCGAGTGCCAGGACGTGTCAGCGATGCCCATCAGACGCAGCACCCCCTCGAGGACGTCGCGGACCACGTCGGGCGGGGCGCGCAGCGAGCGGATCTAAAACAGGCTTAAGTCTTTGAGAACAAACTGTGAGATTGCCGTGATAGGTTGCTAACATATCGCCCACAATACACTTCCTATTTAAAAAAAAATATCTACGTCTATTCTGCATAGTTGAATATTACGAAACAAATGGGACGGTGCTATTGTAACCGGTCTGGTCTCACGGGTCGTTTTTCCTTTGCTGATATTATGTTTATGTCAAAAATGATGAAATACACACGAGATCGAGAATACCTGTATGGTAGCATATTTACCTCGCTTAGCGCCTCCGGACGTATATCACCCACCGCGGCCCGGGCAGCGGCGATGATCGGCTCCACTGACGCCAGTTCCTTTTCGATTTCTTTCTTTCTGTAACCGGCAATACACAAAACTGAGGTGATATACTGAAGCGGCACACTAACCAGACTACAATTTGATTTTTATTCAGCAAATTGTACATGTTTGCCAGTAAGGCATGCTTGTCCGACAGCGCCGCTCGCTGTATCACTAGTGCTTGGAGCTTGGCCACCTCGCTCTAGACAGGATGTACTGGGCCAGTGTTTTTCAACCGTTTTTGGTGCGACCCTCTTGGTCTGTAATGTCACACCTTCCGCTGTTCCGTTGTTCTTGACGTTTACTAATGTCAAATCCTTACATTACCTCAAAAATAGCAGCCGCGATTCCCTTTATAATGCCCCGCGGCTCACATTTTTGCAAAACTTTGTACTTCATCATATCATACCGTGTCTGCCGTCTGGTCGAGCGGCTGATTGTCCACAGCTGGCATGTCGTATAGCGCGGCCTGTTGCTTCGTCGCTTCTGCTTGTAGTCTGGCTAGCTTGCTCCTGACAAGTATGGGCTACATACCGTATCTGCAGCTTGTCGTTCTCCTGCTCGATGCTCTTCTTGAGCGCGTGCATCTCCTCCTTCTTGTCGGTGGTGGCGCGCACGGTGGCGCCGATCTGGTCGAGCGCCTGGTTGGCGGCGGCTTGCTTCTCCGATAATGCGGCTTCTTGCTCGGCAGCTTCTGCCTGGAGTGTGGCCACTTCACTTCGCGCGCGGCGGAGAGCTTCTACACCTGCCTAGAGTTGGTAGTTTATTTTTCAGTCGGTGCCCTCGCGCCTTCAGCGTGTTACAAAGATCACGGGCAAAACCATAGGATAAATTATAGCCTATGTCCTTGATATCAGTAGTTTCCAAGATTACCCTTAGTAAATATAAACTAGGATCTTGAAACGTTTTGTCATACTAAATACAGATAATATTTGTTATGCAGCCAGTCTGGTAAGGTAATTGAGTATGTGAAGAAAGCTGTAACTTTCTTATTCATCCATACTAATATTATAAATGGGAAATTGGATGTGTGTGTTTGTTTGTTTGTCCGTCTTTCACGGCAAAACGGAGCGACGAATCGACGTGATTAAGTGGAGATAGTTGAAGAGATGGAGAGCGACATAGGATAGTTTTTATCCCCGAACTAATCCCCTAAGGGGGTGAAATGGGGGGTAAAAGTTTGTATGGAGCTGCGATATAAACGAGTTCCACGCGGACGGAGTCGCGGGCAGAAGCAAGTCAAAGTATAAAAAAGTACATGGTAGCACACAACTTAATCCCGACATTAATTTAGCAAGTCATACACATTTCAAACCTGTAGTTCCAGTCGAATACGTACTAAATATTGGCAAGTATATAATAATATGTATAATAATATGTATTATGCACTCACCGAAAGCATATTTTTCCTCTGCACCAAAGTTTCCTTCTTCTTGCTGACTATGTGGAAGTAAGTCTTGATGAAGCCGATGTACCGACAAGGCGCTTTCATCCACTCCACATCGATACTAGAATATATGTTCAAGAAACCCTCTACGGGGATCGCCTCGTGCTGTTCTTTGGATGAATCCGATAGGTTTTCTTTTATTAACCTGCAAGTTTTAAAGAGGTTTCAACTGTATGTTACAGTCGTTTTCTCCAATATCTATACACAAAACCTTTCTAAAGTAGGTACACAGTCTTTTTTCTCACTTACGTAAGACTTGTACATGGACAATCGTGAAAGGTTTAATCTATATATTAAGTGAAATGGTTTCCTTTGATAAACTTTAATTGAATACCTGGGGTAAAGAGGTATGTGACTGACCATAACATACATTTTCAGCACTACTAACACACTACTAGTTTTACGCGAAACGCATTAATCCAGGCGAAAACCGATGGTAATAAATCCAATTCATATTGATAGTT
The DNA here is from genome assembly GCA_945867215.1 of Epinotia demarniana. Taxonomy (NCBI): domain Eukaryota; kingdom Metazoa; phylum Arthropoda; class Insecta; order Lepidoptera; family Tortricidae; genus Epinotia; species Epinotia demarniana. Next base: position 10,214,719 of record OX244262.1, read on the forward strand.
TTTCCCCTAGAAAAAATCGTCAACAACATAGTGCTATAAATAAGTGCATATAGTAAGGGTTAGGCAACGACATCGAGCGGCAGCATTGGAAATTGGAAGCGAGAGGTGACGCTCCGATCTCTCGCAAGTCATGACCCACCCCTTAATGTGTATAGTTGACATTATTTAACGTGGCCGCTTTTATAAAGGTGTCATGGGAATTGGAATCTTAAACTTCGGACGATAGAGTTGATTTTTAACCCCCGATGAAAAAGAGGGGTGTTATAAGTTCAACGTGCCTGTCTGTGTGTCTGTGTACTTATCAGTGTGTGGTATCGTAGCTCCCAAACGGATGGACCGATTTAAATGCGGTTTTTTTTTGTCATAGATAATTTTATCCCGAGTGTTCTTAGCCATGTTTCATCAAAATCTGTTCTGCCGTTTTTGAGATAATAACCAATTTCAAATGTACGATAAAGTATTCCTTCTTTCTTTTTGGTGATACAATTTAATTAGTCTTAAGCTCTATATGTAATGTCTAGGTTAAGTTTGTGGCAATAAATATATTTATTATTATTATAATGGACTTTGAAATGAAAATGTCGGGGGTTTTTCAACCAACCAAGTCGTAGTTATTGAATCACTATAACGTTGATGCAATACGGCCAAGTCAAATAATCTCACGTATACAACGTTAGGTGCAACAGTGTACGGTGCCCAAGTCACTCTAGTGCGTTAGATGGTGGTACCTCTGAATGACTAGTTGAGGCATCTGCCTCAGGGTTTCGCTGCACCACCCCTCTATCCAGATGAGGCGGCTCTCTTTATAAAGCAACGGGAACTTTTCCATCAGTTCAAATAGATTCTCTTGGTCTTTGTCCAAGCATATGACTATACCCAGGTTATTTTTTATATCTAGAATGTTAAGGTTTAGGTGTTTAATCAAAAGTTATGTGTTCTAACTAAAAATGTATAGGTACTCGTATAAATGATGATTGATGAAACATAAATTGAACGAATAAGTTACTGGTTTATCGGTTATACTATCGCTTGGAATATCCCATAATCCATACCTATGTCTTGTATGGGCGCTCGCTCCGACGTTGCACAACATCTATGGGCGCTTCGAACGTGAAATAATTGCCAAATTTTTTTTCACAGTCCCATTTGAACCACTTTTCTGAGATCAAGTGTTTGTATGCGACTAGCTACAATTAGAACACGTATAAAGAGAAATAGAGGGTTAAAGGCGGACCCTCGCTGGCGACAGCCGAAACGACTCATATAAATTGACATAGTATTGTGACGGCATTATCTTCCTACCTACCTTTGCATGGCAAGTAAATTGCTGATTTGGTCGTTAAATACTGCGTGTAAGTACATTGTTGTTATAATCCTTTTTTATTAATGTGTCTGGATTTTATTGGTATCTTTGAATTTGTTCTTGGCCGATAAAAAGATACATATCTTTTTATGATTTTTATTATAATTTGTAATTTACAGTTTATTGTAGGTAATAATTTGATGGTTTAATAATAAATTTCAACGACATGAGGAAAGTACCCAATCAATTCGAACCGTATCTACCAATCAGAATGCGATGATGATGTAATGGTTACGAGTAAATACCAAGATATCGTTTATTCTATCCTTTCCTTCTATTTTGTTTACTGAGACCATTTTGACCGAGTGAGGCGTAAACAAGTACGCCTGTCTGTAAAAGTTTCTGTCGAGAGTCCCGGCAGAGGGCGCGCGGGGACTGGTTTAAACCAACGGTGTCAAGTTGAAAAGTGGTCAAGGTTTTGGCAGTTACTTAGTAGTTTTGTTATTTTACTTACTTTGGATCACTTGCGTCTGCGTATTATTTATCGACGGCATAATGTGTGCGGGAATGGAGTGCCTCGACTGAGCGCGTGTCAAAGCCTCTATAGAGGCCAAAGTTGTGTTGTCCACCGCGCTCTCTCGAATCAATATCAGCGTACGAGAGCCCTCGCTTGATGAAGACAGCGCCTGATTAAGACAACGTTACAAGGAACCACGACAATAATGGCTATACTACTGCTTCTAGTAGATAAGGATGTTTAATTTAAGCGACGTTACTGCAGAAATCTCCCCATCTTATATTATTAATAGGCTACTACATGCGCCGTTTCGCACCTCCGACCACACTCTAGCTAGTCAAATAATACACGGTGTTCCCGGGAATTTCCGTTAACTTCGGCATATTACAGAGTACATTCACAGAAATAAATTAGCATTCATATCACATCACATCACATCATCAGCCTATATACGTCCCACTGCTGGGCACAGGCCTCCTCTCATGTATGGGAGCATAAAGGGTCTTATTGTACAAGGGTCTTAAAACACATGAAATAAAATATGTACCTCCGAGTCAGTTCGTGCCTAATATCGAACGAACTCACTTTGTAAACCTTCTTTGTAGTGTAGGTATAGGAACCTTACAAAATTTAAAAAGCTGTTATTAAGAGCGGGTTGCACCGATTTAACGATTAGAGACCGATTAACGTTAAATATGGCGCTGACAGCTGTATGGAACGTTTGACAAGTTTCTATGGACTGACAGCTGTCAGCGCCATATTTGAAGTTGCTCGGCCTGTAATCGTAAGTCGGTGCAACCCGCCCTAAGACACAGAAATCTGCAAAACTGATTTAATTAAAATATTGGTTATCCTGATAACAGTAAGAGTTAAGATACTACTGTCTTGGAGAATAAGAAATTAACTTTATTTGATCTAACCTTGGGAAATTGTCATACAGAGAAACACACGATGTCGATTAAAGAGTGTACGTACATTTTTGAAGTTAGAGTTAAACTCCTGCGCATAGTTGACGGTGAACAGTGTCGCGGGTAGCGCTGTAGCTACTAAATGCGCCGCCGCGCGCCGCCCCACGCCCGCGGTGCCCACACACACTACTAGTCCTCCATTGGTCTAAAATAATCATTAAATTGAGGGTACAATTTGAAGCATCTATTAACTATGCGCGATACTATTCCGGAAGCCTGCTACGGCGTAACGCATATATGGGAGTTTCAAAGCCTCGCAGCAAACTTAAAGCTGCGTAAGAATGGGGTTGGCCGGGCGAAGGTATTTGCAGATGGCGCCAGCATAGGTTTTACCGTCAGTCCTACCAAAACTGTCTAATTCTTGTTTTTTTTTTTCGGAATTTCCTTGTTTAGAATCAAGCCGTTTAAGCCAAATCCCATAGAAAGAGGCTAGTGATTAGGTAAAACCTATGATGGCGCCATCTAGTCAAACATTTGACAGTTGCCAACCCCATTTGAGCGACTCAGCCTGAGGAACGCTCGCCCAGTGTGGCGAGCTGCTCGCGAGCCAAATTGATGTACAAAAACATGCGCGGGCGAGGCAGCGCGCTCGCGGCGAGCTGACGTTGCGCGTCGTTCAAAATGGCGTCGTCCCACAACACCTTTTTCTTTTCATGTATTTGTGTCAATAGTTGTTCCAAATTTACTAAGAAACGATAATGGGCATTTTTAATAATTCGTGTACCCAATTTTCGTGAGTTGTTAAATAAAAATGAACTCGGTGTCAGTTTTGTGACGAAAGTTAAACACACAAATGATGTGAAAATGAACTTGTTTCACATTTAAATAACGTGTATATATTTTTTTTAAGATGGGTGTATAAAATTATGTACCTATCTTATTCTTAGTGCCAAGTAAAGCGACAATACTTACAGCTCTCGCAAACGCTGGACACAATGTAGCAAGCTCCGAGCATACTTCTGCACCGTTCTCACCGAAAACGCTTTGCTCACGTTCAGACACTGGAATATAAACTCTACGATCAGCATATTATGACATTAATTAGATTAAAAACTTGTTAATAAAGTTATTGTTACAATAGTACCGCAAATATAAGTTACAACGATGTACCTGCGCAGAAAGCATTTTAACCAATCATAAGGCAGCGCGTTTGCGCGGGTAAAATCTTCAACGCCCATTGGCCAAAATTTGCGCGCGACGCCGGCAGCTCCGGCGCCCGCCATTTTGTCTGGCGCCATGAGCGGGAACGCACGAGTTCACCTGTCATTGCATATTGTACCTTAAGTATAGTGCAATAAGGTCTTTATTGAAATGGTCATACGTTCGATTTCATTCGGTACTTGTCAGCACTCGTCGGCGTGGACGAAGATTGCCGATGTAACTTATATTTGTGGTACTTCTGTACAGATGTTGCATTTCACGAAGGCGAGTGGCCGCATTCCTATGACATTAAAGTCCAATTTCGTTTAATAAAATCGCCTTCATGAGATGCAAAAAGTACGTTCACTTACAGCATTGGTTGATATATTTCTGCGTGGTTTGATACCATTCTTTAGGGTCAACCGCCTCCATGTAAACGCCGTCGCTACGTAACTTAGTGGCGAACAACACTCCCTCATTGTGACCTTTGAAGAAGCTTCTAGATATTGAATAGTAAGTGGACCTTTCTTCCTCAGTTAAGAGCCGATCTTTAAAGATGCTGTCGGCTTCAGCGACTAAGGCCTGGGAAAATGAAACTTGCGTTACATTTTTATAGCAGGCTAGCTTCTGCCCGCGACTTCGTCTGCGTGGAGCCGGGATAAAAACTATCCTATATTTTAATACAGGATATAAACTATTTTGGTGCAAAATTTCATTTAAATCGGTTGACCCGTTTTAGAGTAATTGAGTAACAAACATCTAAACATCCAAACTTTCGCATTTAGAATTTAATTCATGTTAGAATTTAATTTGAATATAGGAAGTAGTTAAACAATATCCAATAGTAAAATAATACTACTGTTGCTGGATATACTCAATGAATCAACGAGATGTCATAATTACTCATACAGTCACTAGTAGAAGCAGTTACTTTCAAGTGTTCTTACAGCACGCTGTATTATAAATGACAAGCTTCTACCCGCGTCTCCGTCGGCGTGGAACTCGTTTATATCGTAGCTCCATACAAACATTCATCCCCTATTTAACTTCTCGAGGGATGATTTCCGGGATGAAAAACTATCCTATTTCCTTCCCCAGGATTCAAACTATCTCCATACCAAATTTCAATCAATCGGTTAAGCGGTTTAAGCGTGAACGAAAAGGTAATAGACAGACAGACAGACAGACACACTTTCGCCTTTATAATATTAGTATGGATGAGTATACATCATTTCACAGCATCGCTCGTTACTGTGGCTGCTACTAGGACAATGATTTTCAACTGTATCCGAGAAGAAGACTAATTTGTTGAATTGTGTAAACGTTTTAGCAAATCATGGAGCTATATTACCGTAGTTAGCTCTGCTACGTTCGATGGTGAATACCACTGAATGTTTTCGCACCACTGTTTGAAATGTGACGCGTCCCAGTAGTAATGCGTTTTAGACTGGAACGTCTCCGTAACCTGTATACAATAAATTGATACATTAAGACTCGGTTTTTTAAAGATGCGCTAGACAACATGTCAGATCAAACTATGATAAATCAGTAGGAACGTCAAGGACTTTAATTGTTGAGTAATTCAGGTGGCTAATAATTTTGGTTTTTTAATAATTAAGCTTTGAAGTGTCCAGCATAAACTGAGCTCTTAATAGCACAGCAATCATAGTCCTCACCCGTACACTTTTTTATGTTAATACTGACCGGAATAAAGTCTAACGGATCTCCTTAAAATCGGGGGCAATAATTAAGCACAAAAATATTATATCATCAGTAGCACCTATTAATCTTTTGGTCGCCATTCTTTAAATACTAAACTGACACCCACACGCTATTTTTTCTGTAAGAGTGTCAAAATAAACCTTAGTTGAAATCATGAAGGTGACTTTAACAGCGTACGCCATAACACCTAGAATCGTTCTTGGCGCTCGACCACACGCAACACCTTTAGGCGTTCTTGGCGTCGAAAGGGTTAATTGGCTACGCTAAAAGCGGAATTTCAACACTGCGTGCATGACAAACAAGGAAATATATAGTTTGCTGGAAATATTGGTTCGGGAGTCAAATTATTTGCATGCCAATTACATGGCATGCATTAAGAAGTAATAAAGTCAGAAAAATCGAAATCTAGGTATGTAAACATTGTGTAATGTGAGATACATAAAAGATCATTCACCTCTTTGAACATTGATAAGACGCTCGCAGCCAACGCGGATATATCGGCATCCTTGATATTTTTGTCAGTACTTTGTCTCAGATAAAGTCTTGCTAGTTCTAAGAGTTCGTCATCGTCTGGTTCACTGGAAATAAAAGCGGTAGATCATATTAGGGACCATTAAAAAAAATGAACATATGTAAATCGCCAGTAACAGGCCACTTAAGGCAATGTCAATTAAGTTACTGGCCACCGATACAAATTGGTCTGTTATTGTCGTTGCTAATTTGTCAACATTTTAGTTATTCATTCGGCCTCATTATTAAAATAAATAAATAAATGACATGTCCAAAACTGTGTTGTGACACTAAAAAAATAAGAGAATGGAAATGCAACTATTAACTAAATCCTTAGGTATGCTTTCTTGTAGGTAGTCAAACAAGAAAAACTATATCACCTCTTATCTACCTTTTGCATGTTTTTGGAAAGTGGCCAATTCTTGGGGGGCGGCCAGGAATAGGCAATAGCGATTGTGAAATAATCTAGCATTGTAAATGATTTGAACCATTAAACTTTAAGTATGAGGTCGTGTGTGACGACAGACATACGATATATGTACGTCAGCAGTGATTGTGTTATTATCGGCCAGGAAAGTGGCACAACGTTCAAACTTGTCGACCCGATATCGACTCGGTAGTCGGTAGTATTTTTGTACTGCTCTGTGATTGGTTGAAATATTGAAGATGCGCACTCCACTCGCACTGATCTGGAAGTGAAGCTGTCAATTTCATAAATTTTTGATTGGTGCGGTAGTATGAAACATAGATTTCTGTCTTTTACTGCTTTTATAGTTATTACTTCCTCGCAAATGTAATGAAAAACGTTTTGTATAACACGGACATAAGAATATTGCAAACTCGAGTCCACTTACGGCCCTCGATAAACAATGTACTATTACAATCAGCTGATACGATGATGATGATTACAAAAGTAATCTGGGGAGCCGCGCAGCAGTGAGGTTGAAGCTACTGGTGGTTAAGGCGACAGAGAAAGGAACCTCCTGACTTTCCGTCCTCCTTCAACCAGAACCCGGAGCTGCTCATACTCACGGCAGCAGCACGGTGCAGAGGCGCGCGTGCAGGCGCGGCGCGGCGGGCGCGGCGGCCGCCGTGCCCGCCCACTGCGGGCCCTTTTCTGCGCCGAGCGACCAGAACCCGGAGCTGCTCATACTCACGGCAGCAGCACGGTGCAGAGGCGCGCGTGCAGGCGCGGCGCGGCGGGCGCGGCGGCCGCCGTGCCCGCCCACTGCGGGCCCTCTTCTGCGCCGAGCGACCAGAACCCGGAGCTGCTCATACTCACGGCAGCAGCACGGTGCAGAGGCGCGCGTGCAGGCGCGGCGCGGCGGGCGCGGCGGCCGCCGTGCACAGCACGCGCGCGCGCGCCATGCCCGCCCACTGCGGGCCCTCTTCTGCGCCGAGCGACCAGAACCCGGAGCTGCTCATACTCACGGCAGCAGCACGGTGCAGAGGCGCGCGTGCAGGCGCGGCGCGGCGGGCGCGGCGGCCGCCGTGCACAGCACGCGCGCGCGCGCCGTGCCCGCCCACTGCGGGCCCTCTTCTGCGCCGAGCGACCAGAACCCGGAGCTGCTCATACTCACGGCAGCAGCACGGTGCAGAGGCGCGCGTGCAGGCGCGGCGCGGCGGGCGCGGCGGCCGCCGTGCACAGCACGCGCGCGCGCGCCGTGCCCGCCCACTGCGGGCCCTCTTCTGCGCCGAGCGACCAGAACCCGGAGCTGCTCATACTCACGGCAGCAGCACGGTGCAGAGGCGCGCGTGCAGGCGCGGCGCGGCGGGCGCGGCGGCCGCCGTGCACAGCACGCGCGCGCGCGCCGTGCCCGCCCACTGCGGGCCCTCTTCTGCGCCGAGCGACCAGAACCCGGAGCTGCTCATACTCACGGCAGCAGCACGGTGCAGAGGCGCGCGTGCAGGCGCGGCGCGGCGGGCGCGGCGGCCGCCGTGCACAGCACGCGCGCGCGCGCCGTGCCCGCCCACTGCGGGCCCTCTTCTGCGCCGAGCGACCAGAACCCGGAGCTGCTCATACTCACGGCAGCAGCACGGTGCAGAGGCGCGCGTGCAGGCGCGGCGCGGCGGGCGCGGCGGCCGCCGTGCACAGCACGCGCGCGCGCGCCATGCCCGCCCACTGCGGGCCCTCTTCTGCGCCGAGCGACCAGAACCCGGAGCTGCTCATACTCACGGCAGCAGCACGGTGCAGAGGCGCGCGTGCAGGCGCGGCGCGGCGGGCGCGGCGGCCGCCGTGCACAGCACGCGCGCGCGCGCCGTGCCCGCCCACTGCGGGCCCTCTTCTGCGCCGAGCGACCAGAACCCGGAGCTGCTCATACTCACGGCAGCAGCACGGTGCAGAGGCGCGCGTGCAGGCGCGGCGCGGCGGGCGCGGCGGCCGCCGTGCACAGCACGCGCGCGCGCGCCGTGCCCGCCCACTGCGGGCCCTCTTCTGCGCCGAGCGACCAGAACCCGGAGCTGCTCATACTCACGGCAGCAGCACGGTGCAGAGGCGCGGCGCGGCGGGCGCGGCGGCCGCCGTGCACAGCACGCGCGCGCGCGCCGTGCCCGCCCACTGCGGGCCCTCTTCTGCGCCGAGCGACCAGAACCCGGAGCTGCTCATACTCACGGCAGCAGCACGGTGCAGAGGCGCGCGTGCAGGCGCGGCGCGGCGGGCGCGGCGGCCGCCGTGCACAGCACGCGCGCGCGCGCCGTGCCCGCCCACTGCGGGCCCTCTTCTGCGCCGAGCGACCAGAACCCGGAGCTGCTCATACTCACGGCAGCAGCACGGTGCAGAGGCGCGCGTGCAGGCGCGGCGCGGCGGGCGCGGCGGCCGCCGTGCACAGCACGCGCGCGCGCGCCGTGCCCGCCCACTGCGGGCCCTCTTCTGCGCCGAGCGACCAGAACCCGGAGCTGCTCATACTCACGGCAGCAGCACGGTGCAGAGGCGCGCGTGCAGGCGCGGCGCGGCGGGCGCGGCGGCCGCCGTGCCCGCCCACTGCGGGCCCTCTTCTGCGCCGAGCGACCAGAACCCGGAGCTGCTCATACTCACGGCAGCAGCACGGTGCAGAGGCGCGGCGCGGCGGGCGCGGCGGCCGCCGTGCACAGCACGCGCGCGCGCGCCGTGCCCGCCCACTGCGGGCCCTCTTCTGCGCCGAGCGACCAGAACCCGGAGCTGCTCATACTCACGGCAGCAGCACGGTGCAGAGGCGCGCGTGCAGGCGCGGCGCGGCGGGCGCGGCGGCCGCCGTGCACAGCACGCGCGCGCGCGCCATGCCCGCCCACTGCGGGCCCTCTTCTGCGCCGAGCGACCAGAACCCGGAGCTGCTCATACTCACGGCAGCAGCACGGTGCAGAGGCGCGCGTGCAGGCGCGGCGCGGCGGGCGCGGCGGCCGCCGTGCACAGCACGCGCGCGCGCGCCATGCCCGCCCACTGCGGGCCCTCTTCTGCGCCGAGCGACCAGAACCCGGAGCTGCTCATACTCACGGCAGCAGCACGGTGCAGAGGCGCGCGTGCAGGCGCGGCGCGGCGGGCGCGGCGGCCGCCGTGCACAGCACGCGCGCGCGCGCCGTGCCCGCCCACTGCGGGCCCTCTTCTGCGCCGAGCGACCAGAACCCGGAGCTGCTCATACTCACGGCAGCAGCACGGTGCAGAGGCGCGCGTGCAGGCGCGGCGCGGCGGGCGCGGCGGCCGCCGTGCACAGCACGCGCGCGCGCGCCATGCCCGCCCACTGCGGGCCCTCTTCTGCGCCGAGCGACCAGAACCCGGAGCTGCTCATACTCACGGCAGCAGCACGGTGCAGAGGCGCGCGTGCAGGCGCGGCGCGGCGGGCGCGGCGGCCGCCGTGCACAGCACGCGCGCGCGCGCCATGCCCGCCCACTGCGGGCCCTCTTCTGCGCCGAGCGACCAGAACCCGGAGCTGCTCATACTCACGGCAGCAGCACGGTGCAGAGGCGCGCGTGCAGGCGCGGCGCGGCGGGCGCGGCGGCCGCCGTGCACAGCACGCGCGCGCGCGCCATGCCCGCCCACTGCGGGCCCTCTTCTGCGCCGAGCGACCAGAACCCGGAGCTGCTCATACTCACGGCAGCAGCACGGTGCAGAGGCGCGCGTGCAGGCGCGGCGCGGCGGGCGCGGCGGCCGCCGTGCACAGCACGCGCGCGCGCGCCATGCCCGCCCACTGCGGGCCCTCTTCTGCGCCGAGCGACCAGAACCCGGAGCTGCTCATACTCACGGCAGCAGCACGGTGCAGAGGCGCGCGTGCAGGCGCGGCGCGGCGGGCGCGGCGGCCGCCGTGCACAGCACGCGCGCGCGCGCCGTGCCCGCCCACTGCGGGCCCTCTTCTGCGCCGAGCGACCAGAACCCGGAGCTGCTCATACTCACGGCAGCAGCACGGTGCAGAGGCGCGCGTGCAGGCGCGGCGCGGCGGGCGCGGCGGCCGCCGTGCACAGCACGCGCGCGCGCGCCATGCCCGCCCACTGCGGGCCCTCTTCTGCGCCGAGCGACCAGAACCCGGAGCTGCTCATACTCACGGCAGCAGCACGGTGCAGAGGCGCGCGTGCAGGCGCGGCGCGGCGGGCGCGGCGGCCGCCGTGCACAGCACGCGCGCGCGCGCCATGCCCGCCCACTGCGGGCCCTCTTCTGCGCCGAGCGACCAGAACCCGGAGCTGCTCATACTCACGGCAGCAGCACGGTGCAGAGGCGCGCGTGCAGGCGCGGCGCGGCGGGCGCGGCGGCCGCCGTGCACAGCACGCGCGCGCGCGCCATGCCCGCCCACTGCGGGCCCTCTTCTGCGCCGAGCGACCAGAACCCGGAGCTGCTCATACTCACGGCAGCAGCACGGTGCAGAGGCGCGCGTGCAGGCGCGGCGCGGCGGGCGCGGCGGCCGCCGTGCACAGCACGCGCGCGCGCGCCATGCCCGCCCACTGCGGGCCCTCTTCTGCGCCGAGCGACCAGAACCCGGAGCTGCTCATACTCACGGCAGCAGCACGGTGCAGAGGCGCGCGTGCAGGCGCGGCGCGGCGGGCGCGGCGGCCGCCGTGCACAGCACGCGCGCGCGCGCCGTGCCCGCCCACTGCGGGCCCTCTTCTGCGCCGAGCGACCAGAACCCGGAGCTGCTCATACTCACGGCAGCAGCACGGTGCAGAGGCGCGGCGCGGCGGGCGCGGCGGCCGCCGTGCACAGCACGCGCGCGCGCGCCGTGCCCGCCCACTGCGGGCCCTCTTCTGCGCCGAGCGACCAGAACCCGGAGCTGCTCATACTCACGGCAGCAGCACGGTGCAGAGGCGCGCGTGCAGGCGCGGCGCGGCGGGCGCGGCGGCCGCCGTGCACAGCACGCGCGCGCGCGCCATGCCCGCCCACTGCGGGCCCTCTTCTGCGCCGAGCGACCAGAACCCGGAGCTGCTCATACTCACGGCAGCAGCACGGTGCAGAGGCGCGCGTGCAGGCGCGGCGCGGCGGGCGCGGCGGCCGCCGTGCACAGCACGCGCGCGCGCGCCATGCCCGCCCACTGCGGGCCCTCTTCTGCGCCGAGCGACCAGAACCCGGAGCTGCTCATACTCACGGCAGCAGCACGGTGCAGAGGCGCGCGTGCAGGCGCGGCGCGGCGGGCGCGGCGGCCGCCGTGCACAGCACGCGCGCGCGCGCCGTGCCCGCCCACTGCGGGCCCTCTTCTGTGCCGAGCGACCAGAACCCGGAGCTGCTCATACTCACGGCAGCAGCACGGTGCAGAGGCGCGCGTGCAGGCGCGGCGCGGCGGGCGCGGCGGCCGCCGTGCACAGCACGCGCGCGCGCGCCATGCCCGCCCACTGCGGGCCCTCTTCTGCGCCGAGCGACCAGAACCCGGAGCTGCTCATACTCACGGCAGCAGCACGGTGCAGAGGCGCGCGTGCAGGCGCGGCGCGGCGGGCGCGGCGGCCGCCGTGCACAGCACGCGCGCGCGCGCCGTGCCCGCCCACTGCGGGCCCTCTTCTGCGCCGAGCGACCAGAACCCGGAGCTGCTCATACTCACGGCAGCAGCACGGTGCAGAGGCGCGCGTGCAGGCGCGGCGCGGCGGGCGCGGCGGCCGCCGTGCACAGCACGCGCGCGCGCGCCATGCCCGCCCACTGCGGGCCCTCTTCTGCGCCGAGCGACCAGAACCCGGAGCTGCTCATACTCACGGCAGCAGCACGGTGCAGAGGCGCGCGTGCAGGCGCGGCGCGGCGGGCGCGGCGGCCGCCGTGCACAGCACGCGCGCGCGCGCCATGCCCGCCCACTGCGGGCCCTCTTCTGCGCCGAGCGACCAGAACCCGGAGCTGCTCATACTCACGGCAGCAGCACGGTGCAGAGGCGCGCGTGCAGGCGCGGCGCGGCGGGCGCGGCGGCCGCCGTGCACAGCACGCGCGCGCGCGCCATGCCCGCCCACTGCGGGCCCTCTTCTGCGCCGAGCGACCAGAACCCGGAGCTGCTCATACTCACGGCAGCAGCACGGTGCAGAGGCGCGCGTGCAGGCGCGGCGCGGCGGGCGCGGCGGCCGCCGTGCACAGCACGCGCGCGCGCGCCATGCCCGCCCACTGCGGGCCCTCTTCTGCGCCGAGCGACCAGAACCCGGAGCTGCTCATACTCACGGCAGCAGCACGGTGCAGAGGCGCGCGTGCAGGCGCGGCGCGGCGGGCGCGGCGGCCGCCGTGCACAGCACGCGCGCGCGCGCCATGCCCGCCCACTGCGGGCCCTCTTCTGCGCCGAGCGACCAGAACCCGGAGCTGCTCATACTCACGGCAGCAGCACGGTGCAGAGGCGCGCGTGCAGGCGCGGCGCGGCGGGCGCGGCGGCCGCCGTGCACAGCACGCGCGCGCGCGCCATGCCCGCCCACTGCGGGCCCTCTTCTGCGCCGAGCGACCAGAACCCGGAGCTGCTCATACTCACGGCAGCAGCACGGTGCAGAGGCGCGCGTGCAGGCGCGGCGCGGCGGGCGCGGCGGCCGCCGTGCACAGCACGCGCGCGCGCGCCGTGCCCGCCCACTGCGGGCCCTCTTCTGCGCCGAGCGACCAGAACCCGGAGCTGCTCATACTCACGGCAGCAGCACGGTGCAGAGGCGCGCGTGCAGGCGCGGCGCGGCGGGCGCGGCGGCCGCCGTGCACAGCACGCGCGCGCGCGCCGTGCCCGCCCACTGCGGGCCCTCTTCTGCGCCGAGCGACCAGAACCCGGAGCTGCTCATACTCACGGCAGCAGCACGGTGCAGAGGCGCGCGTGCAGGCGCGGCGCGGCGGGCGCGGCGGCCGCCGTGCACAGCACGCGCGCGCGCGCCGTGCCCGCCCACTGCGGGCCCTCTTCTGCGCCGAGCGACCAGAACCCGGAGCTGCTCATACTCACGGCAGCAGCACGGTGCAGAGGCGCGCGTGCAGGCGCGGCGCGGCGGGCGCGGCGGCCGCCGTGCACAGCACGCGCGCGCGCGCCGTGCCCGCCCACTGCGGGCCCTCTTCTGCGCCGAGCGACCAGAACCCGGAGCTGCTCATACTCACGGCAGCAGCACGGTGCAGAGGCGCGCGTGCAGGCGCGGCGCGGCGGGCGCGGCGGCCGCCGTGCACAGCACGCGCGCGCGCGCCATGCCCGCCCACTGCGGGCCCTCTTCTGCGCCGAGCGACCAGAACCCGGAGCTGCTCATACTCACGGCAGCAGCACGGTGCAGAGGCGCGCGTGCAGGCGCGGCGCGGCGGGCGCGGCGGCCGCCGTGCACAGCACGCGCGCGCGCGCCGTGCCCGCCCACTGCGGGCCCTCTTCTGCGCCGAGCGACCAGAACCCGGACCAGCTCATCAGCTGCAAATGACACGACACACGACACGTTACTCTGTGCTCTCCCAATTATGTCGGCAGCTACCCAGTGCAGTCAGCAGATACGCAGGGCTTCTGCTGTTCTGCTCAAAACTGTAATTGGCTTTTTTAGTTTATCTATAAAAACCAATTTGGCTCTGTGGCTGTTAGTCCTCCAAATATAAAATACCTATAATTAGTTGTTGCTCGCGACTTAGGCGGCATAAAACTTGGCATCGTCTTAGAAAAATGATAGCTATTTATTAAATTATCTTAGGCGCAAGCTTAATTATCACTGTCCCTAACAGACTTCTACCATCATACTCGTAAGCATAAGGGATGATTTCCGCGATAAAAACTATCCTACGAGGTTCGTTCAATAAGTACTTAGCCTTACCGCACCATGGCGATGCTGTTACAAAAAAGTTTTATCATCGTGCAGTACATTCTTTTTGGAACATACTGTCAAAGTTTCAGTCAATTACCTTCATTTGTTTTGTTTTCATAGCCTTCGGAATCGAGCGTATCAGTCGATTGTACAAAAATGGAAAAAGAGCAATATCGTTCTGTGATTCGATTCTTGTTTTTGGAAGGGAAGACGCGCAGCGAAAGCAAAGAACGCTTGAATGCTGTATACGGTGACTCTTCTCCTTCGATGGCGACCACTAAGAATTGGTACAACGAGTTTCTTCGTGGCCGCACGTCGGTTTTTGATGAACCAAGCCCAGGTGCCCCGAAAACGGCTACTACGGAGGAAAATGTGAAAAAAATCCACGATCTCGTATTGCATTAGTAACTCTGGGCATTGCAGAAGGAACAGTACATCATGTTTTACACGAAGAGCTGGGCATGAGAAAGCTGTCGGCGCGATGGGTGCCGCGTTTGCTTACAACAAGCGCGTGCGTGAGACCACATCGGAGGCGTGTTTGGCGCGGTTCAAGCGGAATCCGGCGGAGTTCTTGCGTCGTTTCGTAACTGTCGACGAAACATGGATTCACTGGTACGCCCCAGAAACCAAGGAACAGTCGAAACAGTGGATTTTACCCGGCGAACGTGCTCCGAAGAAGGCAAAAACTGTTCCATCGGCCGGAAAGGAGATGGCCACCGTTTTCTGGGAATCACAAGTGGTGATCCATATTGATTACCTAGGTAAGGGTAAAACAATAACGGGGCTCTACTATGTCGACTTATTGGGCCGATTAGATGCCGAATTAAAGAAAAAACGGCCGCATTTGGCAAAGAAAAAAATGCTGTTCACCACGACAACGCGCCGGCTCACACCTCCGGCGTCGCCATGGCCAAATTGACCGAATTGCGCTACGAATTGCTTCCTCACCCACCGTATTTTCCAGATTTGGCCCCCTGCGACTTCTTTTTGTTTCCGAACTTGAAAAAGACCTTCGCGGGGAATAAATTTGGGTCGAATGAGGAGGTCATCGCTGCCACGGAGACGTATTTTGCCGACATCGGCAAAACGTAATTTTTGGACGGGTTGAGAAAGTTGGAGCATCGCTGGGAAAAGTTTATCGAGTTAAAAGGAAAATTTTCATTATTTTTTGTAGGCTAAGTATTTGTTGAATGACCCTCGTATATCCTTTCAAGGGTCTCATTATTTGTACGCATTTTTTTTGGTTTTAATCCGGTGACAGATTAAACGTAAAAGGTAACAGTCCGAAGAGTGAATTGCTGAATCTAAATTGAAAACTCCGTTTTTACAAATATGAATATCTTAAGTATCATTAAAAGACGTTTTTGCTAAACTTGAATATTTTTTTCATAAGGTTTTTCTACTAGGTACTTAAGCTACATTACTGGATTTTTTTGCCTAAATCCGTCTAGTAGGTTTACTCATGTTAGTCCGGGCTACCTGTATAGTTTTGAAAGCACAAATATTTTACGTCACACCTGGCCATAATGCGAGTTTTACTGCACGCTGCGCGTACGGGAAATTCGAATTGTGGCCAGGTGAAGACGTATACTCAACACGGGTGGTAATTCGTAAAGCCCCAGAGCGCATATTTATGGCCCTCATCTTCGGCTCGGGCCACAAACACCTGCGATCTGGGGCATTCACAAATTCACCGCCCTAGTTACGTAATGTACAATTATAGCAAAAGACGTACACGTTTCCGTCCACATCCGCAATCCCGATTTAACGGTGTTAGAGAATAAATTATTTAGACAAGCCAAAATAAACTTCTTAAATTAACAAAAGGATCTGCAGTTTTAATCGAACATCTTCTTTTCGGTTCTGTGAGCATCGCAGTTCTAACCCAACCTACATTTCTGGTAGCTGTGCCCTATCCCACAAAACGTACAATTACAATTTTACAAGTGTCAAGTTACACGTTTGTAATAATACAAGTGTGCGTACCATAAAATATATAACTAACAAATTTGTAGTGGAAAATTGGTACAAATATTATGTAAATTGTATTGACAAGTCTACAATTTCTTGTATCACAAAACTTTACATATGATACATATATTTTCCGGAAAACGTACAAATTTGTAGCTGACAATTGTTTTGTGCTACATTAAATTGTAGTAATAATTATACATATGTGTAGAATTCTACCTACAACTTAACAATTATCTAAACGTGTATCACACCCTCTTGCTATTATACGAATACTAGTAATTGCAGTATATTTTGTCATATTTAGCGATTCTAAACCCTTTGTACCACGAAATGTTGGGTTCAAGTAGCAGTGATAGTGAAGAAGAATTAATTGACAATATTTCAAAATATGTAATGACGCCTAAATCGAAAAGCATTTCGGTAATTATGTTATCTGAACGTAATAAAGTAGTTTTCTGTGTTTTTTTCTTGCTCGCTTTTAAGAAAATCGCGAAAACGTATAAAAGTGGTTTTCACCGTGTGTGACGTCAGTAGGTATTATGGCTGCTATATGAAAGGTGTCCAAACTGCCATACAGAGTCGTAGTATTGACGTCATAATTTACTTAAAACCTTCTGGAATTCGCTACTTTTCAATTTGATAGTTTTGAATGAAAATTACAATTAAGGGAGAAATAAAAAAACACGAGTCGCTTAAAAAACATTTTCTAGCGAACTAAATCATAAAATGGCCTACATGAAAATATGAAATGTTGTCAATTGTAAGATGTCCTAGGACATATATGCCTCTTAATGGCCTCACTGAAAATCAGCGTCACGGAGCGCGTCTTGTGGCTCGCTCCGTGACATCAAGCTGAATGAAGACCTTTTAGCGTAAAATTGTATGTAGGTAGTTATTTTTGTTTCTATGTACTTAGTAAAATTTACGCTAATAAATTATTTTCTTTCTTTCTCTTTCTTTCATATAGGTACGTTACCTATAAATTTAACTTTGACCATAACGGATTTTACATTTAATCAGAGGTTCAGAGTGAGTAAATCTACCGTCGAATATATACTACAGACTATTGGTGGAAACCTTAGACATCCGACACGAAGAAGTCACGCTCTTGATCCTAAAGAACAGTTACTGACGGTTTTAAGATGGATGGGCTCAGGATCCCAATATCACGTCACTGGCGATGCTCATGGTGTTTCCAAAATGACAATGTGTCGTTCCTTTCGCGCCGTATGTGGACAAATAGTGGACAAATTGCTGGGAAGTGAAGTAAGATGGCCAACAAATGGAAACTCAATTTCTCAAGATTTTATTGCAGCATCAGCATCACATGTAAACTTTCCCAAGGTCGCAGGTATTATAGATGGATCATTAATAATACCAGACGTCCGAGGCGGATATGTCAATATGCGACGAGCAACATAGAAGCAGCACGAGCACGCAGGACTCTCACAACCTCACGCCGTGTAATGTTGTCACTTCTGAGCTTAATCTTGATATGATAGCGAGCTTACTGGACCTAAAATTAGCGGACGTTAAACAAAATCTAGCTACGATAGACTCAAAAATAGTGTCCACTAAGCAAGAAATTTTCAAGGAAATGAATAATGAATTTACTCGGGTCATAAATAAGATACAGGATGAGTTTTCTGAAACTACGGACTTCCTGAGCGAACAAATAAAGGGCTTCCAGGCCAAAATGTCTATTGTGAATAACAGAGTGAAGGCTTTAGAGCAGGAGAACTCGCGCCTTAACGCCGAATTAACTTGTATTAAAAATAACCCTAACCCGCCAAGCGTCGTGGAGTTGCAACACGTAGTCGAACAATTGCAGGCGGACCTAAACGAGAGGGATCAAACAATACTGCTCAATGACCTCGAAATCTCGGGAGTACCTGAATACCCGGGTGAATCTCCCATTCACATCACTCAAGCGTTGGCACAAAAAGTGGGCATGCAAATAGACGCCCGGGACATCGTCAGCGTAGAACGAGTTGGACCGCTGAGATCGACGAGCACCGGTGAAAGTACCAAACCGCGCCCTCGCCCCCTGGTGGCGCGCCTCGCTAGGCGACCGCTGCGTGACGAGCTACTGCGGAGCGCGCGCGTGCGGCGTAATCTCGACACGAGCGGCATCGGACTTCCGGAACACAGCCCTTGCGCAGTCTACATGAACGAGAGACTGACGAAATCCAACCGCAGGCTTTTATGTAAGGCGCGACAGGCCGCGGCTGCTGCAGGGTGGAAGTTTGTATGCACAAGAGAGGGCCGTATTTACGTCAAAAGAGCGGACAGCGGTGACAGTACAAGGGTACGAATACAGAACGATAAAGACATTATTCGTGTTTTCGGCGTGGACCCAACGACGTCTAATAGAAGTTAAGGTTAATGTACTGTTTAATAGATGTAAATGTATCCTGGATGGCTATATATATATGCCGGTATTAAAAATGACGTGCATAATATTATTCTGTGAGTACTATATTGATAATGAGTTCCTAACGCGTTGGCTGCTCTTTTATGATATAACAAATAATTTACTTAACGAATTGTTTTGGTCATTGATTATTCGGGCTCTATTTGTTACTTCATTAGACTGGCGTCACGTTACTTGTCTTACAACTTTCATTGCCAATTTGCCAACAATAAGTTTATTCAAGTCACTTTCTCATACATCATGCAATTTAAATTCAAAAAGAAATGCTGCTTTCTCTGGGCTTGTTAAACCCGGGATCCCTAGGAACTAGGCATGAAGAATTTCTGATAGCTATGGAACAACACTCTGTAGATATAATGGCAATAAATGAGACATGGCTTCGGGTCGGCGAGGAAAAAAGGGCTCCCTTGCCGCCCGGCTACCGGCTACGGCACATACCGCGGCCGGCGAGCCAGCGCGCGCGCGGCGGCGGCGTCGGGTTCTACCTCAAGCGCGGCGACAACGCGCGCCTGCTCGCGCATCCGACGGCGGCGGCCCCGGCAGCAGAACAAATGTGGCTCGGTCTCACTTTGAACGGTATAAAGTTAGCTGTTGGTACCGCGTATAGGCCGCCATGGCAAAATACAGATACGTTTATTAACGCCATTAGTGACTCCATTTCTCATTTCTCGTCATTTGATCACGTTGTCCTGATGGGAGACTTTAATATTGATATATGTTTAAGGCAGAAGATGTACATACTAAAAAGCTAAATAATTTTCTGTACTGTCAGAGCCTCACTCAGTATATAGACCGAGCTACTCATTTCACAAACCATAGCGAAACACTGATAGATGTAGTCTGTTCGAGTCTAAACGTTACCGATATATGTATTGATTTTATTCCTGAACTGAGTAGCCATGCGTTTATATCATGCAAAGTAAAAATTAATAAGGCCAAAGTTCCTCCAAAGATGATTATTTATCGCCCCCTAAAAGATATAAATATTGAAAATTTTCAGACTGACCTAGATCATATTGAATGGGAAAGAGTGTTGTCCGACGATGTCAGCAATTCTGTATTAACTTTTAGCGCGTATTTACTGAACCTGTTCGATCGACATGCACCTGTGAAAATGACTGTTTTCAAAGAGCGTTCTTTCCCATGGATTACATATAATGTAAAAAAAATGATAATAAAACGAAACGAGGCTCATGCACGTTACCGACAAAGCGGTAAAGATACGCAAAGGACGTACTATAAAGACATGAAGAAGATCGTCATTGATGCCATACAAAGCGAAAAGTCTGCATATTTTAATAAGTACATTGTTTCTCAAATCAAAGATCCCCGTTCTCTTTGGAAACACATTAAACAGAATGTAGCCGATTTTAATATAAAGGAATTCCACATACCACAACATTTACAAGACCCAAATGGCATGAATGATTTTTTTCTGGATGTGCCTGGCGATAACGAAACAAGACTATCTGACCTGACATACTTTGAATTCAATAGGCACAGCGATGCACAATTCACACTTCAACCAGTAACAGAAATCACCGTTGGTAAGATTATTAAATCCATAAGAACCCAAGCCCAGGGCAGCGATGGTATATCTCTGGATATGTTATTAATGACCCTGCCACGAACGCTATCCACTATTACCGCTATTGTGAATCGGTCGATCATCATCGGTCGAGGCATCTTTCCTGAGCCCTGGAAACGCGCTGTTGTTAGACCGATTCCCAAAGTTTCAGCACCGACCGAGTTCAAAGACCTGCGACCTATCAGTATTCTCCCCCTTATGTCGAAAATACTAGAGAGGGCTGTATGCATGCAATTAGCGGAATACCTGGAGAGTAATAACATTTTGCCCCCTAAACAGTCAGGTTTTAGGAAGAAACGCAGCACAGCTGCAGCCCTTCTCGACGTTATTGATGATATCCTTGCCGCTGTAAATGATGGATATGCTACAATTCTTGTTTTGTTGGATTATACGCGCACCCTTGATACAATAAATACAACATTGTTATTGTCTAAATTAGCTTATTACGGGTTTGACTGTAAGACAATCAACTGGTTTGCAACTTATCTTAGTGATCGGTCTCAGCGGGTCGAAGTGCAAAACACTGAGGGCTTAGTGACGTCTTCTCAGGAAGTCCTGACCACCAGAGGCGTGCCTCAAGGGTCCATCTTGGGGCCTATTTTGTTTATTCTATACAGTGCAGATATAATAGGTAACATTAGACATTGCAAATTTCACCTGTACGCTGATGATTTGCAAATATATATATCGTTCAAGCCCGAACATACCATCTCAGCAGTTGAAGCATTAAATGAGGACCTAAGTAAAATTGCGCACTGGTCTAGGGTTAGGGGAAAACCGGGTAATGGGAATCAGCGGGCAATGGGAATCACCCACACATCTACAAAACCACAAACACTAGTGACGCGTACGCGCCCGCCCCACCCCGCTCTTGACCCCTTGCTATCGGTGTGAGAAGCTCGCGCCAGTATGGCTGCCACTACGGTAATGAGAGGAGTGTTTCGTTTTCGCTCTGCGTCGATGTAATTTTTCAACCACGCATAAAAAACGGTAAGGTGTATTTTTCTATTAATATTTTTCCTCATTATTGTTGTTGTGGGTAATGAGACTCGGGTGACTCCAATTGCCCGCAGCATCCAGATTAAATTACCATAATAATTTATGCTCATTTATCTTTGTTTTTAGATGCCGAAAGTACGTGTGAGAATTACACAAAAGGCTTCCTGGTCTTCTGATACATTAAAAATGCGATACAGCTTATTGAAGAGTATGGATATTCCATACGAAAAGCTGCTAAACTACAGATATTCCATTGTCCAGTGTACGAAAAAGATAATAAAGGGACGACCTTGGGAAGACGTCTTGGTCGGCAGACTGTCTTCAGAATCAAATGATACCTCTATATCAGACGTGGGAACTGAGGATTTATGCGAGGAAGATGAGGATGATGACGTCGACGATACAGAAAATGTTCGGCCAAAATGGTGAAGTTTGCCACATGAGATAGAGACGCACTGCGTTCGAGTCAGCCGAAGGTAATTGTTTGCGATTTGTGTTAGATTTTCTTTGGCTCTGATTGCCCTCAGGGTGACTCCAATTACCCTCACATCGGTGCAATCGGAGTCAAATCTGTTTTTTTTTTTTAACTTTTGTATTTTCCAAAGTTGATTACCAAATTGATTACTACTGATCTTAAATGATAGCTAATTAAGTAGATTTTGTTATGAGGCGGTTGCAATAAAGATTTAATAGTGTAATATTTTTTTATTTAAATTTCCGCTTAAGTGACTCCCAATAGCCCTTTTTCCCCTAATACCTTAGTCCTAAACCCTTTAAAATCGAAGTTTTTGGTGCTCGGTACAAAACATGGAATTGCCAACACGAAGTCCTGTAATCCTCAAGTTCGTATTCTTAATGATAATGTAGCGCGCGTAGAAGAAGCCAGAAATCTTGGGGTCCTTATGGACGGAAGATTGCAGTTCGAAAATCACGTTCTAGAGATTGTTCGTAACTGTTTTTATCGCCTCAGTGTTTTGTATAGGGTTCGTGATTACCTAAAAACCGAAATCCGTATCAAGCTCTGCGAAACACTAATCCTATCAAAACTCAACTACGCGGATACAGTTATTGGTGAGTGTCTTTTATCCCGTACAAAGCTAATTATACAGAGAGTCCAGAATGCTTGTGCTAGATTTTGTTTCCCGATTCCACGCCGTGCTCATGTCACACCATATTTAAATAATTTTAGTCTACTAAAAATGGAGGTCCGAAGAACACTTCACCTTGCTACTCTGCTATTTGGGATCATTAATAGCAAACAGCCTTCCTATCTTTATGAGAAGTTAACATTTTCCCGTATGCACATTCGACAAGCCCCCCACCTCATGTGTCCACGATGCAGGTCGGCTAGTTTCCGGGGCAGCTTCCGGTACGCGGCTACGCGTTGCTGGAACAATATCCCACCCCCTATCAGAAAATCAGACTCGATATTTACGTTTAAACGGAACTTAAAACATCACCTACTTAATAATCAAAATTCTATTGCCTAGCAACCTGCGTCTGTAATAAGCGTAGGTATTCTTTATACAAATAATGCATACGAGTAAACACGCGAATCCTCCATAAGTTTTTCAGCCTATTTATTAATAATTTATTAATTGTTTATTTTCTTCTCTTATGTCAATACAACTTCTAGTTTGGTTATCGCTATGGTAAATAACCTGAAATGTATAATCTTAGCAATTAAGTATTACTAGTTTTATACCTGTTCAGTAAACGCGATTCCTTAATTTTAGTTTTAGGTAAGGTACTCATTACAGGACCCACTGAAAATCAGCGTCGGGGCCCCCTCTGCCTCGACTCATGCTGAGTGGGTTCCTTTTTTGAGACAACTAATACTTTTAGATATAAGAATTCTGTACACTGTTTTATATTTGTTGTTTCAAAATAAATCTTATTCATTCAGATGCTCCACATCAAAATGAAGCTAAATAAGTTGTTACATATTAATAGTTGTATAACATTACAATTTCAACAATTCCACAATTATGTTAGCTGTCGTGACATACCTTTATTCTTTGTGGTACGCTTTCACAAATATATTTATATACTGCATATTTGTATACTGCACACTTGTAACGGATACATATTTGTAATTATTGTGGTACATATTTTTGTTTACAATTTAACAATTTTGTCGAATTGTACACTTGTAAAGTTTTGTGGGATAGGGCACTGGTTGCAGTTCTAAATTAACCTAACCTACTTTTCTGCTAGCAGTTGGATTATGTATTTAACCAAATAGTTTATACTCGTATGTCTGACCGAAGAAAACTCTTACTTCATAAAAACTGGTTCCCCATACATATTTTTAACCCCTTTTAACCTCCAACCTCAGAGGAAGAATAAAAAAACGTGATTTCTAGTCCTTGACCAAAGTTACAGTCCCTTCTTTAAAATTGTCTTGTTCGCCGTATAAACTTCTAACTACTTTTAGCCCCTTTAGGGGATTAATGTCTTATAACCCCCAAATATTTTTATAAAACATGGAATTTACTTTTCTAGTCTTCAAAGAAACAGTCTCTTACCGAAGTTTAGATATCTTACTTTTAAAAATTCTTACCCTTCATAAAGACATTATACCCCCCGTTTTAACCCCCTCAGGGGATGAATTTCAGAAAACACTGAATTTTCTAGTTTATAACAAACGGTCTTAAACAGAAGTTACAAATCTCTCTCTCTATATACAAACTTTGAACCCCCTTTAACCCCTACTAGGGGATAAATAAAAAAAACGCTGAAATATATTTAGTAATCTTTTAAGATACAGGCTCAGACGTATGTATGTGTAGGTCACATCCACACGGACTCTAATGTCAAGATAATAAGGATCTGTGTAGAGCATTTTGAGCGTGTTAATTTGCTTAGCCGCTTCTGGTGCTGCCTCAACATCCAGAATATCAATGAGTAAAACATACGGACGGGGATTCATTGAACCCATAACTAGTTAACACGACAAAACGAACAATCATTGTCAGACACATAAATTACGGACAGTTAAATAACTATAAATGCGTCAATAAAAATGGAAAGCTTAACCTTTTCACCGCCAAAGACGGCCATTCACGCCACCGGAAAATCGTGCCCCTGACGCCAGAGGCATAAAATAAAGATAATACCAAACATTATAAATGAGTTCTAGAAGTGGTTTTATTGGTTTTTGGACGGTCGTCATTAGACGTCGGTGGCGTCCGTGGCACGGCGAGTCACTTCGTCAGTTAGCGGTCAATAGTTTAAAGATATACCTGCATGAGGAAGGAGTAGACAGCACTGGAGCCCCAAGCGTCAATGGCCGCGCGGTGCAGCGAGCGCACGAGCAGCGTGAACCGCGGCCCGCCGCGCCCGCCCGACCGCACCACGTTGTTCTGAACAACACAATTCATATGACCTTGGCCACGACGCAAGTACATATTTTTCATTTGTTTTGAACCTTATCATGTTGAAATAAAGTTCAATATCATGTGGTCCTATATAGTACACTGCCTGGCTAAGAGCCGCCGCATATTGAACCACTAGTGGCCGCTAGTAGAGAGCGCGGGTCACTCCCGCGCCGATACCATAGAAAATGTTTGGAAAAACTCCTCCGGTACTTGTGACGGTCATTAGTGGCTCAATGTGCGCCGGCTCTAAGGGTTAATCAACACTTTCGCAACCGCACTAAAAATGGAACAATACACTAGAAGCCGATAGAACTCGCTAGGCGTGTAGATTCATACTACTGCTCGCCTAGCGGGCTCTGCCGGCCCCTGAGCAAACATTACGAGTGCCTACCAGGCGGGTTCTTGGTTGCGAAGTCCAGCACTTCAGTAGTAATAAGTTTCCCTAAATGAAAACTTGAGAAATGTGACTTACTCTCTTTAGCTCTGCGATGATATCTGTAGGCTCCAATATTGGCGTGCAATCTATAGTTATCAATGTTCCATTGCTATCTTTCGAAACGTACTCCGCTAACAAACTGAAATCACGAGAGAGATGTTAATTCATTAAATATTTACCCCCTATACACAAAACTTAAAATGCCTCTGCTAAATACAATGTGCTTAGTATCCATCGATTATCCGTATAAATCCGTGTTGTTGCCAAATTATTTGTTGCATACTAAACACGGGCGCCCTCTATCCACATTTATGACAAGTATAGGAGTAGTTAAGGGTGAGTATATTGATGGTAGCATCTATCGCGTGACAGTGACAAAATAAAACGTCTCTTTTCTCATCGATAACCCATGCGTTTCATTGACACCCCTTTTTTTTTACAATTAGCGTGCATCTCTAAAGTCAAGTGCATTCCATTTGTTCTGACCAAAACACGCCATTAAAGATTGTATTAACGCGGTGCATCCAAGGTTGGGGAAAATACTGGCTTCATCGTATTTGAAATACAAATTACAAAATACATAGAAAAATGGATTTGAAATACAAACTAGAAACTACTTAAGTGACAGGTATTTGAAATACAAAATACATAATACAGTATTCAAAATAATGTATTTCAAATACAAAATACCTACTTATTTCACAATACTTTTTACACGTTTTTTTCACAACACTTTTTTACACATTTTTACAAGCTTTTATTTAACTTGCACTTCCCGGTGACCAATTGAGCTGAAGTTTTGGGTATAAGTATAGTTTGGATTTCAATTCAATATTATGGTACCGACCATACAGTACCGCTGATCTGATGATGGAGACAGAAGGTGGCCATGGGAATACAGTACTTAACCGACGTAACCCCGTTGAGTTTGGGTTATGCTACGTAATAAAAAACCGCGTAAACTAAATTCATAAATCGGCACTTGACGTTTGACGTTGCAACTTACAGTAAAGTGTTGCCACGGCACAGCACATTGTCCTAAGCTCCTAACTATATTAAAAACGTTCCATTATACGGTTAAAGAATTAAATAACATGTATTTTTGTGCAAATGTATTTTAGAACTTAAAGTATCTGAAATACGAAATACTAAATACATGTGAGTGCGGTATTTCAAATACCAAATACAAAATACTTCTCCAACCTGTAGTTGAAATATAAACACAAAATACGTATTTGTATTTCAAATACATGTAATTGAAATACTGCCCAACCCTGGGTGCATTGGACATTATCGCGTGCTTTGAAACGCCGTTCTGACTAGATTAAGAAACAATAAGGTCTGATTTTCAGATATATGATTCTTGAATATATGATTGTTCATTTGATTTTATCGATACACGATTGCTTAAAATTTCCCCGATAGAAAAGAAATCCTAAGTTGGGACTGTATTTTCCTTTTTTTACTCAGCCTACTCAATCGATACATTATTTTACGACACAATCAAGTTAATACTATATTTTATCTCATCTAAAATCTCGCTTTATGAAATTTTAATAAAACTTCAATATGTTAGGTATTTACCGAAATTTGTCCAAAACAGCGATTCCCGAACATTGTTACATCTCTTTTTCTCGTGAGCGGAGGGTATCAGCGTGTCTCTGTCTACGGGGCGTGTATGACTCAAATCAAGGCATCCCCTTAACTAAAATTTAAACGACCACATACTTCTTAGCACTAGCATCAGGCCCGATGATGAGTAGGTGCGACTCGTGGGAGGCGAAGCAGGCTCGGACAGTGGGCTCCACGGCGGCCAGGCGGGCCGACATGTAGAGCGCGTCCGACACCCAGCCTTCCGACACCACGGGGCATGGCGGCGGCGGACCGAGGGCGCCCGACATCTGGAATACACGATAAGCTGTCAACATCGGTCAAGTGCGTGTCAGGCCACGGCGTGACGCGTGACTGATTTATCATATTAGCCGAAAGACGTCCACTGCTGGGCATAGACCTCCCACAAAGAGTACCAAAGTGACCGGTCCTGCGCCGCATCCAGCGGACTCCAGCAACCTTTACCAGGTCATCAGTCCACCTTGTGACGCCGCGCCTTCCGGTACGTGGTCGCCACTCGAGAACCTTTCCGCCCCAACGGCCATCTGTTCTAAGTGCCATGTGCCTCGCCCACTGTCACTTAAATTGAGCGATATGAGCACTTACTTTATATTGATTTACATATCCATGCCTAATTTCAATTTTCTAGTAGTGAGGGTTACCTACTGAGCTAAGCCGAAGACGGACGGACGGACATGGCGAAACTATAAGGGTTTCCTGTTGACTACGGAACCTTAAAAACAGGGGCTTTCGTGTGGGATGCGGTTAGCGGTGGATGCATTGCTTCTTAAGCGGAGCTTCTGACGCTGATTGCATTATTGACGATTTACCAAACACAGAACAACGTCGCTTTGTAAGCAAACTGGGCATTGGCGACATCATCTTGACTTAGAAGGAAGATTTTTTTTTAAAGAAGAAGAATAAACGGGATGTAGGAGTAGATTTTGTCTCAAGGGAGTCTAGGTAGCAAAATTATATAATTACGGCGCTTTTATTACATAACTACGTATAGAAAAACCAGTTACCTCTTCATGAAAACCGTCAAGAGCGTTAGGTTTGATGACGCTGGCCACGCTTCGCTCCACGGCCAAATAAATTAATTCTTCGGACGTTTTGTTAACGCCGCTCAATTCGTTCTGAGCAATGTATTCGAACTGGGTCAGTATATGTTTCAACTAAAAATAACACGAAAATTAGTAAGGCGGCGGTCGTCACACCGCGACGCATCAACAGACGGAGGAGCGGAGCTGCATATAAATTTCGCCGGACGGAGGTGCGTTGCAGTGTGACGTACAGTCGCCATCAAATATATCGGAGTGGCCAAAGTGCTCACAAATATCTGACGTCTCTATTGTCGAGGTATTAAAGACGTGTTCAGATATTTGTGAGCACCTTGGTCGCTCCGATATATCTGATGGCGACTGTACCACACGGAATTTATATACAAACTGAGGTACTAGCATACAATGAGAAACGCACCTCCGTCCGGAGATGCGTCGCAGTGTGACATCCACCTAGGTATGGTTAAACATTAGAAAGAAGTGACACGAAAGGAAATTATGTATTCATGACTAAAATAAATCAATAAAAGTACAAAATTCATTAAATAAAATACAGTGTCACGAAGAGGTCCCACCAAAGCCCAGTGCCAACACAACCGCATGTCTACTGGCCTTATATTATCAGCAGAATCAAAAGTATTTATAAAATCTAAATAACACATCAAAGCTCTTTATGGAGCTGTAAATTATTGTTTTTAAAGAAAGGACCGACCACTGGAGATTGACGGTAAGTATACTCGTGAGATCTCATGCGTCATTTTGACAAAAAAAATTACTGCGCTAACGTAGCGTTAGCATACTTTAGGCTTCGGTATCGTCGATCGTTAACATTTAAGAGTTACTACTCTACTTCTACACATTTCATGGGGTACATTACTATGTGTGTGTTGAGATTGAGCTAAATGATTAGTAGAAAAAAAATATACCAATTAGATTACCTACTGAAATAATAGGTTTTTTTTTAATTTTTTTTGTGAATATCCAAGCAATATATTATGAAAACCAATTTCTATACGTACCATTGATATATTGTACATCTTCAAAAGAACATCCGATCTATGAGTATTGAACCAATGAATGCATTTCTTCATAGCTTGCTGCAGTAAAGAGAGAGCCATCTTCGCTAATTCATTGTCAAAGTCAGCTTTTCGTATCCAGCTTTCCATAGCTTCCTCCACGCAGCTGGTTTCCTCACTGTAGATTCGTTATAGACCATAGAGGAAGAATAAGCATATAGGGTCTCACACAAACACACAAGCATAGACAATAACACAAGGGGGAACGATATACAATGTCATATTTCCTCTTCCTCATATAGTTTAGGCCTTTTATATTTGTCAATAGACCCCGTATTATAGTCGGCCTTATCACACGATAAGTGACAGGGATAGACCTTCCGTCATTGGTTGACACCGTTCGAAAGAACGAGACGACGCTCCCATCTTGTCACTTATCGCTTGATAAGGCCGACCATGATATGGGGTCAGGTTGTTAAAAATTCAACTGATACTGGCGTCACGTATATAACACGACTAAAGTATATAAGCTAAAAAAACGTATTCGGGTAAGGCCGTTATTTCTTGTACCTGATTAAGCAGTTAAAAATGTCCACTCTTTAATCAATTTCAGTGTGTTACGCCAATTTAGCCATACATTTATATGGCTAATTGGCGTAACACACTGGACGTGATTAAAAAGTATGTATGGCTAATTGGCGTAACACATTGGGATTGATTAAAAAGTGGACATTTTTAAGTGCTTAATCAGGTACAAGAAATAACGGCCTTACCCATTCATAGATCATGATATGTCAAGGATGTTATCTTCTGATACTTCAGAATTTTGCTAAGTTAACTTACCTCTGAAAGGGATTCAGGGATCTACGTTATAGACCAACTGAGATTGGGGTGAGCTATTCAACTTTTAGACCAAGCTGTTGTCTCCTGAGCTACTGTTGGCGTTCTTACTCATTACCTGATTTTTGTAATAGTAGTTTATGCGACTGATCCATAATGAGAGGCCTTAAAATACGAGTGTGGTTTTATGAAACGAGCGCCAGCTCTCATTATGGATCAGTCGCATAATAGTACATTACGTAACTAGGGCGGTGAATTCGTGAATGCCCCAGATCGCAGGTGTTTGTTGCCCGAACCGAAGGTGAGGGGCATAAATATGCGCTCTGGGGCTTTACGAATTACCGCCCGTGTTGAGTACAAAATTTTACGTCTTCACCTGGCCACAATGCGAGTTTTCCCCTACGCGCAGCGTGCAGTAAAACTCGCATTATGGCCAGGTGTGACGTAAACTACTATTACACTCTTTCTACTATGCGTGTGCTATCCTTATTAGTAACCTGTCTGTAACCTCATCAGTATGACGGCCATCCTGGAGACGGTGGCTGGCGAGGCGTGGTCCAGAGTGTCGGTCTCGAAGAGGAAGTTGACGTTGTCCCCGAACTGCACGCGCCAGCCCGACGGCAGCGCGAGCAGCCGGTTGTCGTCCAGAACAGAATTGAGCGCTTCCACCCATTCCGGGTCCACGTCACCGTCGCACACCACCCACGACCACACCTCTGGGAATATACAATCACGATGTTATTCACACCTGCTATGATCGTAGAACCGATGGCCGTTGGGGCGGCAAGGTTCTCGAGTGGCGACCACGTACCGGAAGGCGCGGCGTGGATAGGCCCCCCACAAAGTGGACTGATGACCTGGTAAAGGTCGCGGGAGTCTGCTGGATGCGAGTGGCGCAGGACCGGTCATTGCGGCACTCTTTGGAGGAGGCCTATGTCCGGCAGTGGACGTCTTTCGACTGATATGATGATGATGATGACTATCATCAATGATTCTACTCTGAAGAGTAGAGTCATTGATCATAGATGTACTTTTCTTTCCGGATATTCCCTTTGATTTCAATTTTATATGTTAGCAGTAAGTGCTCGGCAGCAATAGTATATTGTTGTCTATTGCGCTCTTAAGACATTACATAGTGGTTTTCAAGCCTACTTTAAGGATATTGCAAAGTAATAATCATAAGTAAAATGCATACGGTGGCATAGGTATAAATATAAAACTTATCCGTTCGCCGGGGGATCCTGAGCGTAGTGACGGATACAGGTGTTAACGCCCGAGACCAAGATAATTTTGCTACCGAGTGACACATATACTATTTTTCACACCGACCATTAAGAAGTTTAAAAAAGTTGCTGTTATAATTACCAGCTTTTAACAATTTTTCTTAATTGTGACCCTCAAGTTTCACTTTAGAATATCTACACTAACGACACTAAGGATTGAGTATACCGCCCTCGCCCTACCTTTGCTCAATTGCGAAACAACCAAGTATTGTAATATAAAATTAAATTTTTAATACAGTTGCTCAAAAAGTGGTACTTTTTGTGGCTGCGTAGCGTACGAGAAGCTCAATTTCTCGAAATAGTGCTTTTTACTTTTTATTGAGCTTGTGTGTGATTTGATTGGTTTAAGCAAATCTAGTTGGCCGCGCGCCACTAGAATTCTGCTCTGTGATTGGTTGAAAAAAATCTAGATGGCCACGCGCCCCAAGAATACTACTGTATACTGCTCTGTGACTGGTTGAAATATTGAAGCTGCGCGCTTCACTCGCATTGATATGGAAGTGAAGTTGTAAATTTCGTAAAGTTTTTTTCGCAATTGTATTATAAACGTCGTTTACAACACGTGTGAAATGTCTTTTACCACTCGTACCGAGTCTTGCCACTCGCTTTCAGCTCGTGGCAAGATACCTCGATACTAGTGGTGAAAAGACATTCTTTTCACACTAGTTAAAATGTACTATTTGAAGATTTAAATCATATCCGCAGAGCTACTGCCGCGCGACGTAATCTGCTGGACCAAAGGCCCGTTTGTCAACGACTTCTAACTTGTAATACAAGCAGAAGCCTCTGTTCAACTCCTCTTATTAGAAAGAGACTTCCGCTTGTATTTCAGGTAGGTTTTGAGAAAAGGACCCCTGTAACCAATTATGATCGTGTTACTATTGTCCCTTGTTGTACAACACACCTGCAGGCTGGTTTGTCACCTCCAGCGCGGTGGCGGAGATGACGCCGTCAGTCCACTGCCGCGTGTCGTGGTCGATGTGTCCTAGCAGCCAGTTGCGGCTCATGGCCTTCGGGCAGATCGTGTATTCAACTATGTTTCGGCCTTGTTGAGTCAGAGCCTGGAATATTTTATTTATTTGATGACAACATACTTGTGATTTTGATTCCGATTTCAATCAATATGTTTTGTAAAATGTTGATACGAAATAAATCATTTTAAGGTGGTTCGCTTTCCATACGAAACGGTATTTGACATTCGCAGGCTAACGGCGTGATATTTAGAGAAACTTATCTCTAGTAAGAGATATATATCATAGTTCTCCCAAAGATCACGTCCCAAATGAATATCTCAAACTATTCTACTTCATACAACTTTATGCTGGGAAAGGGGGAATTTCGTGCAAATGGAAAGCCAATTTAAGAGAGTTTGTTTAATAAGTTTCTTAAAATATCACTCCGTTAGTCTGCGAATGTCAAATAACATTTTGAATGGTAAGCGAACCACCCTAAGTGTAATTGCACGTTTGAACTCAACAAGGGCGTGTAAAACGGTGGTTTTACTCTAAGAGTACTAGGCGAGAAAAAAAATCCGGCAATAGGCTGGCATTAAGAAATCTTTGATGATACGAAATCGCAGTCACTCTCCTTGATACTAAGTTGAATTAGACTGTTGTAAATCCTATTACATAAAGCTTATATGGACATTTCAAAGACTTGGTGTGAAAATATTGCATGTATCCGTACCGACTTTAGAAGATTCCTTATCGTACTTTTCCCACATCCTGGAGGTCCGACAATGACGACGCCCATCCTCTGTTGCATTTGTTCATACAGCTCGGTGCATTTTTGGACCTAAGATATCATACAACATTGACAGAAGTATTCTAAAAATTACCATTCCATTTAACGGTGGGATATAAAGACTGACTCTAACTTAAAGAATTACTATGGATCTCTTCGATATACAGTGCAATAACCCAATTAAAGGATATTTCATTATGTAGGTCACTAAACAGGTAGAAAGATAATATAAAGCATGTAAGTATGCATACGAAAATTTATGGTTACCATTCTAATAGATTATTATGGCGGATAACGTTGCGCGGTCCTTTTTTCTGTTTACAAGGCACTAGGTCGCGCTAGGCTTACGTTTGCCGTCTGTAAAAACACGCGACTTATCTACTGGGTAATAGGGTAAATCGCTAAGAACTGGCCACCTTTCAATAACGGGCCCCCTACAAACAAAATTCAATTAGTATATCGTAGTTAGCTATTGAAGGGTGGCCAGCTTAGAGCATACATAACTGGAGTAGCCTTATATTCGTATTTGAGTACAA
Organism: Epinotia demarniana; assembly: GCA_945867215.1. Lineage (NCBI taxonomy): Eukaryota > Metazoa > Arthropoda > Insecta > Lepidoptera > Tortricidae > Epinotia > Epinotia demarniana. Next base: position 10,247,937 of record OX244262.1, read on the forward strand.
AAAAGTCTGCCGAATTTTGCGGGGGGGTGAAGAAATAACACATGCAAAAGATTACTCACTAATGCAAAAACGATCTGTTTATTTACACACGCACACATTATGAAAAAGGATAACACATTCTCATTTTGATGCACACAAACATATCACACATGGAAAATCTTAGTGGAAACACGGATTAAGAATACGTAAATGCCAATGTGATCGGCTAAACCTATAGGGCGAGGTTTGATTCGATAACTAATTTCGATAATTGTATCGATATTTACACAAACGTATATAATTTTATTATATACTAGTTTATAAAGTACCTGATAAAGGTTGCGGGAGTCCACTGGACGCGGGTGGCGCAGGACCGGTCACTTTGGCACTCTTTGGGGGAGGCCTATGTCCAGCAGTGGACGTCTTTCGGCTGATATGATGATGGATGATGACTAGTTTCTACCCGCGACTCCGTCCGCGTGGAACTCGTTTATATCGCAGCTCCATACAAACTTTTACCCCCCCCATTTCACCCCTTTAGGTGATGATTTCGGGTATAAAAACTATCCTATGTCACTCTCCATCCCTCCAACTATCTCCACTTAAAAAATCATGTCAATTTGTCGCTCCGTTTTGCCGTGAAAGACGGACAAACAAACAAACACACACATACACTTTCCCATTTATTATATTAATATGGATTATTGAGACTCAATTGATTACTGAAATAATTGTTAGGCTATTTAAAACAATGACGCAAAAAAGAAATGACGTGTCTTATTTATATGTATTAAAAAATATATACAATTAACTACATACATTATATATAAAGTAGCGAGTACCTAGTATTATATTACAAGAAGTTTCCCGCTTATGCCTGATTTTTTGCCAGAACTGTTAAAAACCAGCTTGCCCGGGTTATAGGAAATTAGGTGGACCCGACATAAACGTTTGTCATTCAATTAATTCCGAAAACTTTTCATTTATTTCTAAAGTATAAGTATAGTTACAAGATGATAACTAACATTAATTATATTAAATAAAAACTAAGTTAAATCTAAAAAAGGCCTTCGAAGCATTGTACCGACGATGCTGGCGCGATTTCCTCGCTGAATTGTAATGCTGATGCGTTGCGCGAGAAAACTGCCAGCTCTTCGCCCTCTCCGGTCACCAGTTACGTCGACCAGACGTTTCGCGATCTCCGCAAATAACTTTTTCGCACTGAGGCTCCACGGACCGAGGTTCTCGACACCAAATGGCACAAATTCGTAGAGAGCCTTTACATATATTTAATGCGTTTTAGATGTTCGGTATTTCCTGCCGCTGCACCGTTGTCTAAAGGCATCCTCGTATCCTCATCTTCTATGGCCGATGTCTGGAAATTTCTCAAGTCGTTTGGCCTAGGAAAACCCGCTAGTGGTACCGAAGGCATTTCCTTTTCTCTCAATGAGTTAAACAGACATTTTTCTTCTGTCCTTTCCGTCGACAATAGTGTCAAAACTACCACTCTTACTGAAATTTCGGCCCTACCTACCTTCGTCTCCGAGTCATTTTCGTTCTCTCCTACTTCTGAAACAGAAGTTAAAGCCATCATCAAGGCTATAAAATCCAAAGCCGTTGGTGTTGATGATGTCAGTCGGCTTATGATTCTGTCGGTCCTTGACTGTATACTTCCCATAGTGACTGACATCATTAACTCCTCGTTTTCAAATGGAGAATTCCCTCCCCTCTGGCGTAAAGCATTTGTTATTCCTCTGCCTAAAGTTCATAACGTTACCTTGCCTAATCAGTTCAGACCTATCTCCATTCTTCCATTTCTGTCGAAAATCGCTGAAGCGGTGGCCCACAAGAAACTTTCTCAGTTCGTTTTCACACATAAGCTACTGAGCCCCCTCCAGTCTGGTTTTCGACCTAGTCATAGCACCAGCACTGCTTTGGTAAAGGTGACAGAGGATATCAGGCGCGGCATGGAGAACCAATTGGTAACTGTACTTGTCCTCATCGATTTCTCTAACGCATTTAATACTGTTGACCATGACATTCTCCTTGCCCTTCTTGAACGTTTAAACGTGTCCTCCGCTGCCATTGACTGGTTTTCGGATTATCTCCGTGGTCGCCAGCAAGCAGTCAGAGTAGATCGGAAGTTTTCTGACTGGTGCGAACTAGCTACTGGCGTACCTCAAGGCGGGATCTTATCTCCACTTTTATTTTCTATCTTTATTAACTTTCTGACTCCTGACTTTCGCTGTGCTCACCACCTGTATGCTGACGATTTGCAATTGTATGAACAGTCTAACTTCTCTAACCTCTCAGCTGCCATTGATATGTTAAACGTAGATCTGGCGCACATTCAGAGATGGTCCGAGAAATTTGGGTTGTTTGTCAACCCATCCAAATGTCAGGCCATTATCATTGGTAGTTCCCATCAAGTGGCTAAGCTCGACTTCAACTTTATTCCTCACATTAAATTCAATGGCACTTCTATCCCTTATAGCCAGAAGGTAAAGAATTTAGGAGTCTATTTGGATAACACCCTGAGCTGGAGGACCCAAGTTGCTGAAGTTAGTCGAAAGGTGATCGGATCCCTACATGTCCTGAATAAACTCAAACACTTCTTGCCTATTAAAACCAAAGTTTCATTAGTGCAAAGTTTGATCCTACCCATAATCGACTATGGTGATGTGTGTTATCCGGACTTAAACGAGGAACTCCTAAATAAACTAGACCGTCTCCTTAACCTTTCGATGCCCAGAATTTTGCAGTTCAGAAAGTACTGGAACCCAGGGACTTTGTTGAAGTGAGTTCCGACATCATATGATGTCACTGGGTTTTCTTAGGTGAAACATACAGGCTGGTGTTTTTCCTCATTTACTGTACTAGAAAATGTAATTTACTGCATTTTCGTATATTTGCTCATTACATTAAAAAAAAAACATAAATCGTAACTTTATTATTTCTGATTACATTATGGTGCATCCACGCGGGCGAGTATGGCAGTTCAACGCGTGATTTACTTTGACCATCCTCGACAGGACTGCCATGCTCGCCCGTGGATATGAGCCTTCCCGAGTTGCCATATATTCAGATGAATCGATATTTGGTTAAATATATGGTTCAAATTATGACATAAAGTAACATACAATAAATATAATAAAACACGATTCGTATCGAGTCAAAAAGTGAACATCCTCTATATAGAATTATTACCGAAAATGGCGGCAATACCTAGACCGACTTGAATTTGAAAGCTAAAATGTAATTGAAAACCTTTTATTAGTAGTAAACATATTACACTAAAATAAAATTCATAAAATTTGCAGTAAAACTGTCTAAAAATCTCTGAGGGGGTTCAAATAAAATACTCATTGAAACAAATTACAAAATTAACGTGTACTCAAGCCACGTTCAAACTCTTGTTGGCGGCCTGTTTGTATTTGTCATTTTTTCGGCTACGAATTTGTTTCATATTGATGTGTATATATTTTTAGATTCAATAAAGTATATATTATCATTATAATAACACTTTACTCACATTTGATTTGATAAACTATCCATATATAAGCAAAAAAACACAACTGTCACGCATTCGAGCGATACCAATCAACGACTAAAATAACCGCCAAATTGTAACGCATTTTTGGAAAAATTTTGACCAATTACAGGTAAGTTATGGATAACGGTCGATAGGTTGAGTTTCATTCTATTCAAAAAACCCGTGAATCAGCTAAAATAGACCTGATTACGGGGGAAAAAGGTAGAAATTTGGGCGCAAGACACCTGAAATCAGATGATGTCGCTGGGCACCAGCACACTTTTACGCCCGACATCACGAGATGTCGCCGGGCACCGAAAGGTTAATAACTGTATTCGTTTTGTTTTCTGCCTCCGTAAATACGATCATGTCTCCTCCTACCGATCTAAGCTTGGTTGGTTACCCATCCGCCAACGCCGTAACCTTCGTATGCTTTGTTTCCTTTTTTCAATTCTCCAGGACCCGAAATCTCCTGACTATCTCAAAAGTTTGTTCCAGTACCATGGCGTGAGTTGTACCCGTCAGTTTCGCTCTTCAGGTAATCTCTCTCTCGCTATTCCACTTCACCGAACTAGTTTCATATCCAATTCGTTTACCATTCGAATCGCTCGCCTCTGGAACGGTCTCCCCGTTAAAATCCGTCAGTCTCCGACCAGATTCGCGTTTAAAAGATCTTTACGCAAGTTGTTTGCTAGCAGAGCCGTAAATTCTTAGTGTTTCTGTTGTCTATTTTCGTCTGTATGTATATATATATATATATAAATATATTATTGGTATTTGTATGTATTTTATTTATTTGTCTATTGTCGTTATTTATTATGTATTTATATCCACTGTCTGTTTATATCTGTAGTTGCACCGCCCACAATTTGTCTGCTTTGCCCAAAGGTTGACTGGTAGAGAATGCTTACGGCATTAAGTCCGCCTTTTGTACGATAAGTTGTTCTTTTGTGCAATAAAGATTAAATAAATAAATAAATAAATAAAGGCGTGTCCGATCCGCCAAAATAAGTTTCACATAAAAATAAAGTAGGTACGGTAAAACCGATGAATTTTTACCTTTTACTTGAATGAATTCGATACTGAGATGCATCAAAATGTCTTGAACACATGGAACTTGTACGCGCAGGCACTTAATTTGCTTGCCTGCTGAATGCGGCGGTCCGTTTTTTTTTAATGCTGGGTCTCGGAAAAGTGCAAAGTACCCATACTTTTTTTCTAATAAATTGTGTTCACTCGGCAATTTGTGCAGGTTCTTAGTGAATCATACTTTTTGTCGATAATTATTGATTATCGACACTACCCTCATCTCTACTTGCGAGTCTCGTGAGGGTGATCGTTGGGTGATCTGTCATTTTAGACAATCCTTGCAAATATTATTATTAACTCTATTCCAATTGCATTTAGGTTAATTTTCACAAAGCATGAAAACCCGAGTCTCTTGGGGAGTGCGTAAATAAAACTAATTTTGATTAATCAATGCTAATGTTATTATAGACTCTTTTTGAAACGCCATTGAGTTATTTCTTACAAAACATGAAAACGGAGTCTCGTGGGAAGTGTCATGACGTATGCAGGAAAGAATTGTAAATCGATTACATAATCGTTTAATTTGACGTGTCATGAAAATGTTTTCACAAAAATAATATTAAACCAATACAAAAATACTTACAAATGCAATGTTACACCATATTTTCTAAGCTTGAAGTGTTTGAATGTTTATTACACGTGCTTACAGCATGTGCGTGCATTTTAATGATAGGTGTTGTCTCTTGCGAGACGATTGTATGAATGACTATTAATCGATTATGAAACTGTCTTTGTATAATTTTTTGCACATTGTGCAAGGTTTTCAACAGAGGGGTAAGCTACTGAAAGGGTACTCCAGTTATGTATGCTCTAAGGTGGCCAGTAATTAACACCTTATACAAAACAAATGATTTCTATTATTCACCTGAATGGAGTGTTAATTTTTAGTATCAGGTGGCCAATTATTGAACAGTGGCTAGTTATTGGCGATTTACCCTATGAACAAACACACAAATACTATATTATTTAACAATGCAATTTTATAATGATGTTGAAATTATACATTGCATATTGTTTTAAAAATGATACCTCACCGAGTTTCTAACGCCGGTACGTATAAGGTTCCTTTCCGATCCGGTGGCAGTTCATGGACATTCATAGATGCATGTATTATGCCTAAATTCAAGAATAAGTATCTTGACTTTTGAACTGCTACGAAGCGCGTTATTCGCCTAAGCGTTTTATAATAGTATTTTATGCAACTGTTGTATAAGTAGGGTCTTAAAACGCGAGTGTCGTGAGTTGCGATGCGAGCCTTGGCTAGCATCGCAATTAAAGACGCCACGGGCGTTTTAAGACCAAGTTATACACCGTTGCATACAATATTTTTTACATTTCCCAAAAGGGGTAGGCAGAGCACATGAAACGTATGTTCCAGCGCCACTTGTAGCATAAATGTGGGTATAAAAGATCGACTTAATGTGATATTGCAGTGATAGGTTGCTAGCCCATCGCCCACAACACACTTCAACCCTGGTCCCTTAGTCGACTTTTACGACACCCACGGGAAGAAAGGGGGTGGTGAAATTCTAACCCGACACCACACGGGTACCACACCACACAATATTTTTTCTACGACTATTTTAAATAAATAGCATAATTTGACTTTTCAGGCAGTAAGTTTTCCGTTAGTTCTATTACTACTCACGCAATTTCATCAGCGGTGCAGTTATTTTCTTCTTCGTCCATTTTAAAAGGAACGTACACATTTTTCTTCACTTCACAAACACTAATCAAATTTTAAGAAGTTATTAATAACGAATAGTTATCATATTCGACATATTTCGTCTTTTAATTTTGAACTGGAACTTTGGTGGGAAATTGAAAACATGACACATTGACACCTCTTGTTTATGGTCTGTTTTGTTCTTAATTCAACTTGCCAGTACTGTCATATTAAGACCAAGGTTTTTCATAAGTTGGCAGCAATGCCGTTAGTACAATAATTTATTTGAAGTAAATACATTCAGTGGTTTGTTAAGTTGGTAGTACCCAATGTATTTTATGTTTCGGCATGGCCCTCTAGATTAGTCCCGTCGCGGCCTACTCGATCGTGTTTAGTAGGCCGTGGCACAATGTAGTACTACCCAGGTTTAGAAGCGTATGGCTGCTAAGCGTATCGTTTTGGCGACAAAACAGCACGGTTGTGCCGTACTGTTATGGGGAATAGAGTATAGACTTTTCTGCAGACTTATTTTGTATGTCTTTATATTAGTGTTCGGGACTATGTAAATGACAGATAAAAGTACAGGAGTAGAAAAAGGTTTATACCTGTATCTTGTTATGCACAAGGCCGAGCGAGGCGACGGACGCCTCAAGGGCGGAACTAATCGGGTTCGCAGTGTGCTCCTCACCGGGAACGTCGGCGAATACCAGTGATAGGATGTTTTCGAATCTGCAACGAGATGCGTATTTCAGGTCATCAACTTTGAATTCATTCGCTTATATCTCGTACACTCGAATCTATTAGAGCATGCAATTTCAGTTTGTTCTATAAAAATAACAAATTTAAAATAGTTATTTACGATACAAGTGCCGAAAATAGGAAATTCACAACGAGTGGTGATAAATTAAAACACGACCGAAGGGAGTGTTTTAAATCGACACGAGTCGCGAATTACCTATTTGCACGTGTATCGTACAACGTTTTACTGTACATATGGCTCTTTAAAGTTTCGACATATGCACGAAAAGTGCACTTTTCCGCACTAGTGCGGGAAAGTAGCACCATATGTACTGTAAAATATATTTATTTCGGTAATCAGCGTAACGAATGTCTGCGTAACTTGTATGTACGAGTATGGTGAAGACTGTGAACTGATCTAGGGGATACAATCTCGCGAAATTTCAGACCTAGCTGAGATCTCGAGACCACGAAGCCAGTCTCGTGTGATTCCGAGATATACGAGATCTCGCCATATTGGGCGTTTTTCATTCAAAACGTATGCTAATTCATTTTAATGATTATCAATATTTAGAATAAAAATAAAAACTGCGTGGTTAATAATGTGTTTGAATTCAAAATACAACCAAGAAATTAAATGTAGGTTTTTATTAGTAAGTCAGATAAAACTTTTGTCATGTTGTGTTTTAAATGGAATGTTCATCTCGCGAGATCAAGAACGAGAGTCAGTCTCGCTAAATATGCACGAGATCAAGATTAAATTCCCTAATGTACACTATCAAGTGGCCCCAGTCTTAATAGCACTGTAATGCCTCGGCCACAAATAAGAGCACGGGTCTTTAAACTTTTTGACTCAAAGGCCACACTGCACTTAATATAAATTCGTGCGGGCCAAGACTTGGTTTCATGGCTTGTCATGACCAGCCATACCCCATCGCTATCGCGGGCCGGACTCTTCGCTTTCTTTCCGCGGGCTGGGCTTGGCCCGCGGGCCGTAGTTTGGCGACCCCTGAATTAGGTCAGCTCTAGACCTACAATAATTTTGCACAATATTTTTATGACGCAATATAATGGGACTACCCCTTGCGATCAAACGATCAATATTATCACGCAAAAACTGCACAATAACTTTGATGCCTCGTGGCAGCTAAACATAGAAAAAAAAATTTTGTTCATTACTGTTCCTAGACGGTACAATAAAAAAAGATAGTGCAATAAAAAATTAACTTGCTCAAACTTTTGTTCAGTCATTCCGCAAATTTCAATACTAAAACATAGCACAATTAGTAATTTTGTGCAATTTAATTGATCGTTAAGGGCCGGCCTTAGAGCGTGAGCGGCCATACACCGTGTGAGCGAGAGGCCGCGCTCCCACGTGTGCGGCGAGGCGTGGGGCAGACTGACCTCTCCGCGTCGTGGCTGGTGAGCTTGGAGACGTTGTTGAGCCGCAGCACGGAGCGCAGCGCGGCGCGGCGCGCGCGCGGGGAGCGGGCCGCGCGCGCCATACACCGTGTGAGCGAGAGGCCGCGCTCCCACGTGTGCGGCGAGGCGTGGGGCAGACTGACCTCTCCGCGTCGTGGTTGGTGAGCTTGGAGACGTTGTTGAGCCGCAGCACGGAGCGCAGCGCGGCGCGGCGCGCGCGCGGGGAGCGGGCCGCGCGCTCCATACACCGTGTGAGCGAGAGGCCGCGCTCCCACGTGTGCGGCGAGGCGTGGGGCAGACTGACCTCTCCGCGTCGTGGCTGGTGAGCTTGGAGACGTTGTTGAGCCGCAGCACGGAGCGCAGCGCGGCGCGGCGCGCGCGCGGGGAGCGGGCCGCGCGCGCCATACACCGTGTGAGCGAGAGGCCGCGCTCCCACGTGTGCGGCGAGGCGTGGGGCAGACTGACCTCTCCGCGTCGTGGCTGGTGAGCTTGGAGACGTTGTTGAGCCGCAGCACGGAGCGCAGCGCGGCGCGGCGCGCGCGCGGGGAGCGGGCCGCGCGCGCCATACACCGTGTGAGCGAGAGGCCGCGCTCCCACGTGTGCGGCGAGGCGTGGGGCAGACTGACCTCTCCGCGTCGTGGCTGGTGAGCTTGGAGACGTTGTTGAGCCGCAGCACGGAGCGCAGCGCGGCGCGGCGCGCGCGCGGTGAGCGGGCCGCGCGCGCCATACACCGTGTGAGCGAGAGGCCGCGCTCCCACGTGTGCGGCGAGGCGTGGGGCAGACTGACCTCTCCGCGTCGTGGCTGGTGAGCTTGGAGACGTTGTTGAGCCGCAGCACGGAGCGCAGCGCGGCGCGGCGCGCGCGCAGGGAGCGGGCCGCGCGCGCCATACACCGTGTGAGCGAGAGGCCGCGCTCCCACGTGTGCGGCGAGGCGTGGGGCAGACTGACCTCTCCGCGTCGTGGCTGGTGAGCTTGGAGACGTTGTTGAGCCGCAGCACGGAGCGCAGCGCGGCGCGGCGCGCGCGCGGGGAGCGGGCCGCGCGCGCCATACACCGTGTGAGCGAGAGGCCGCGCTCCCACGTGTGCGGCGAGGCGTGGGGCAGACTGACCTCTCCGCGTCGTGGCTGGTGAGCTTGGAGACGTTGTTGAGCCGCAGCACGGAGCGCAGCGCGGCGCGGCGCGCGCGCGGGGAGCGGGCCGCGCGCGCCATACACCGTGTGAGCGAGAGGCCGCGCTCCCACGTGTGCGGCGAGGCGTGGGGCAGACTGACCTCTCCGCGTCGTGGCTGGTGAGCTTGGAGACGTTGTTGAGCCGCAGCACGGAGCGCAGCGCGGCGCGGCGCGCGCGCGGGGATCGGGCCGCGCGCGCCATACACCGTGTGAGCGAGAGGCCGCGCTCCCACGTGTGCGGCGAGGCGTGGGGCAGACTGACCTCTCCGCGTCGTGGCTGGTGAGCTTGGAGACGTTGTTGAGCCGCAGCACGGAGCGCAGCGCGGCGCGGCGCGCGCGCGGGGAGCGGGCCGCGCGCGCCATACACCGTGTGAGCGAGAGGCCGCGCTCCCTCGTGTGCGGCGAGGCGTGGGGCAGACTGACCTCTCCGCGTCGTGGCTGGTGAGCTTGGAGACGTTGTTGAGCCGCAGCACGGAGCGCAGCGCGGCGCGGCGCGCGCGCGGGGAGCGGGCCGCGCGCGACGCGAGCGCTGCGCCCGCGCTGCCCACCGCCGCCTTCAGCGCGCGCAGGCCCCAGTCGTAGTGCCGCTGCCCGCCCAGAAGAGTGCTATACAATAAAACAAACTATTTATAACTAAATTTAGATTTATATAAATTTTCATGGAACAGTCACCAGCATCGTTGCATCCGCGGCCTAATGGGTACCTACACAGTACACACCTGGCCATAGAGAACACGGCGTGCAAGTCCCGCGCGAGCTCGTCGGCGTCGGCGACGCACTGCGCGGCCAGCAGCTGCCGCGCCAGCTGGTCCCCGCGCGGCTGCTCCATAGCCACGGGCCGCAGCACCCGCTCTAGCGCCGCTGGCAACGCGCGTCGCCCGCCGTATCCGCGGCCTACTGGGTTCATGGTCGCAGCTACCCCGCACCATGGGGATACTGTCACCTGCAAACAAGTGTCCTCAGGGTATTGTATCACAACAGTAAATATTTTATAACAACCATTGAGAGTATACTACTCTCATGGAACCTTTGCATAGTCGAGAGTGACCGGCGGTCGCTAAATAACACTGAATCCCAAGCCAGCCTGACGAACGACGTCAAGAAAAATGTTATAGGTCAGTCGTAGTAATAGTAAGTCAATTATAACAATGGAATTTATTGTTATATTATTTTATTTCTGACATATTTATACAATGAGAGCCATGAATCATCACATTCATCACGACCTATGATGTGAAATTATTCATGAGCGTTTTCAGATTTAATTATTGTGTCTATTGTTTTCAGATGCAATCTATATTGTAATTTAATAAATTAAACTCGACTGCATCAGCATTTATACGAGATCAAACTAATTTTTTGTAAGAGTGTTACTCGAGGCGAATGTTGTAGCTATACAAACGCACAAAATCAGCACGGCTATCGCAAGACGACGCAAGATCTCTCTCGATTCTCGCACTATATCTCTCTTTCTAAGTTTTTTAATAAGAGAGAGACGGATAATGCGAGAAATATCGAGAGAGCTTGCGCCCCGTTTTGTGATAACCGTGCTGTATCGATAAAAGTGATTTTGCCAAGTGATCTATTATATCTACTGTCGCGCGACAGTTACGCGTCCGTGAAACACGCGTTTATATCGTTGCATAAAGTTTCCGTGTAACGTCTTGAATTTCGACATGTAAAAGTGGCCTATTTGCTGAATAAATATTTATTTTAATTTCAAATGCTTTATCTAGTTGAAGACACCGGGGCTAAGGTTTAGAACCAGATATCTCTGGCTTAGTAATGTAACAGTAACAAGTAGGTAAGTAAGTAAGTGGCTTAGTTATCTTAGATTAGCGAGCTGTTTCTCTTTACTCTGTTTAGAACCCCTTCGGAGCAAAATGCTCAAAAAGAGAAATGTATATTACACGCAAAATGTAACTTATAGCAAAATTTACAATTCGCACAATATACCCCACGTACCTATATTGTGAAACACGCGGAACGTACACGAAGCAAAAAGTACATTCGCAAAATGTACATATCGAAAAAGCACACTACTCGCAAAATGCACATTACGCGAAACGTACAATCTGCAAATACAATCTGAAACACGCAAAATGTACAAAAAGCGAAAAACGGTGCCATTCAAGTCTATGATTTATTGATGAATTTAGACAGACAATACACTGGTTAAGGCATTTTGAGTACACAAATATGCAGCTTTAGAAACGACTAAAGGACGTAGTTTAGGGAAAAGGATCCAATCTACGAGACATCACCGTCGAAATGGGTGACTTTTGCTTCTGACAGAAAGTTTCAAACGCAAAGATTTTTTCATATCTCATGCTCTGAAAGTGGGTCGTTGTTGTTCTAAAAAGTGTATACGTTTCTGCTCTAGTGCAGAAAAGTAGTGTACTCCAATTAGTCCTCGCCTTATAAGCAACAGCGGGAAGAAATTCTAATAAATATCAATACTTACCCCGCCACTGAAAAAGAGACATACTTTTATTCTTACTAGTTAATAGAATTTATTTTATTTCATACAAAATTAGTTTATGTTGTAAATTCATTACTTTTATTTAAAGAATTGTGTATTGTCTCATCAAAAACCGGAAAACATAAAATACATAGATAAGCAAAGCAATAAGTGTAAAGCAGTCTGGAATATAATTAAAAAGTATACCACATCAGACTGCAGCAGCAGATCTGTGGAAAAGCTTATTATAGATAATGAATGTATTGATGACCCACAAAAAATTGCCGATTGTTTTAATAATTTTTTCATTAAATATGTAATTGATAATATGACATTCGACATTAATTATGACATCAATATTGCCAATCATGAATCCTCAATTTTTCTAAAGCCTTTAAGTGCGAGCGAATTGATTAGTGTAAAAACTCGAAAGCGGTTGGTCACGACGATCTGAAGACAGATGTTATTTAAAAAAATGCTTATGTAATTGTACAGCCACTGGTGCATATACTAAATTTGTCGTTGGCGCAGGGCAGCTTTCCGGAAATACTAAAAAGTCCGTAGTTAAACCCCTTTACAAAAAAGGGGCTAAGTCTGACATGGGTAACTATAGACCTGTAACACTTATTACCATATTTTCCAAAAATTTTGAAAAAGCAATGTATAATAGGTTAACACATTTTTTGGAAAATATTAATGTAATAAATGAGCAACAACACGGATTTAGAAAATCTAGATGTACTTCTTTAGCGACGTTTAAGTTAGTCAAAAGTGTAATAAATGCTATTGAGAATCGTATTCCAGCTACTGTTTTATTCATGGATATGAGTAAAGCATTTGATTTTGTGAGTCACAAGCGTTTATTAACGAAATTATATAGGTATGGGATTCGAGGTCCTGCTCATGACTGGATAAAGGCTTACCTCACCGGTCGAAGTCAATGTGTAGAGACACTAAAGTATTGTCCTAAATCTAGAAATTTAGTATCTTATCGATCAAATTATGTCAGTAACAACTATGTCGTACCGCAAGGTAGTATATTAGGCCCTTTATTATTTTTATTGTATATAAATGATTTACCGAATTACATATCTCATGAGTGTATTTTATTCGCGGACGATACATCAATTATAATAAAATGTAACGATTTATCGACATACAATGACGAAATAAATATGACATTATCGCGGACAATTGAATAGCTACATAATAATAATTTAAAAGTGAACTTAGGTAAGACTAATTTTATTCAATTCCATACTGACCGAAGTGACTCACAAAATTTAAATATAAGTTTTGATAATGTTCCCATTGAAGAGGTCCATCACACAAAGTTCCTAGGGATAGTCATTGATTCTCACTGCTAATGGAGGGACCAGGTGGAAAGTGTCTGCAGCAGAGTAAATAGCTTTATATATGCATTAAGAAGAATTGCGAAAAAAGTTTCTATACAAGCTGCGCTAGTAGCATATCACGGTTATGTAAATTCTATTTTCCGATATGGAATAGTTTTGTGGGGTAATTTTTCTGGTAAAGACCAATTACTATTAGCTCAAAAACGCTGCATAAGAGCAATCTTTGGAATTGGTCGTAGGGAATCATGCCGGCCGTTCTTTATTGATAATGGCATACTCACCGTCCCGTGTCTGTATATTTTGGAGGTTGCGGTTTTTGTTCACAAATACAAAACGCAGTTTATCGAAGTACAGCAGCTAAGTACCCGTAATGTTCGAGCACAATATAAATATAGGTTACATAAACCTGCTGCCAAATTAGGACTTACCTCAAAAAATTCTTATATAATGTGTATCACAATTTACAATAAGATACCCGCTACTTTTAAGTGTCGGAAATTAAAGTTATTTAAGAATTTAGTTAAGAATCTACTCATATATAAATGTTATTATAATATCAATGACTTTCTGAATGATTCATTTTAAGTGTAATCTCTTTCCTGACATTTATTTCTGTTTTGTTTTTATTTTGATTTGTAATCTTTTTTTTTGACAGTGCTATTAACTTTTACCTTTTTAATCGTAATCTCTTTCATGACATTTGTTTTAATAATATATAAGTAGAATTAGACGTATGTACACCTGAAAAGGTAGGGTATGCCGAGTCCACCAGAGGTAATGCAACTAGAACTGCAAATTGTAACCCATGTCCCACATACATGAATAAATCATTTCATTTCAACTAAAATATTCACTAGGGCCTATGAGGTGGTGACAAATGGAATACACCCACAATGCTTTAACTCAAAGTTTTGCAAG